>OW584238.1:51655925-56656967 GCA_939192795.1 Bombylius discolor | reverse complement strand
GGGACATATGTTCTGAATATGGCTTCGAAAGGTCCAGCGGTTTAGGAGTTTTTTTTTTTACTCAATATCTCTGCTACAGCGCCACCTACCGGGTCCAAAAAACAGATACATTTATCGGAGCACTAAACTAACATATATTGTAAATATGGCTGCGATAGGTCCTGTGGTTTAGGCGTAATGACGTTATATCACTTCCTTAGTGCGAAAGTGATATCTCGACTACAGCGCCACCTACAGTGTCAATAATTGACATACATTTATCGGACAACCAAACGAACATATGGTGTGAATATGGCTTCGAAAGGTCCAGCGGTTTGAGCTAGGCGGTATAGTCGTGACGGATTTTACTAAATATCTCCACTCCAGCGCCACCTACCGGGTCCAAAAGAGAGATAAGGCTTTCGGTGCACAAAAGGGACATATGTTCTGAATATGGCTTCGAAAGGTCCAGCGGTTTAGGAGTTTTTTTTTTTACTCAATATCTCTGCTACAGCGCCACCTACCGGGTCCAAAAAACAGATACATTTATCGGAGCACTAAACTAACATATATTGTAAATATGGCTGCGATAGGTCCTGTGGTTTAGGCGTAATGACGTTATATCACTTCCTTAGTGCGAAAGTGATATCTCGACTACAGCGCCACCTACAGTGTCAATAATTGACATACATTTATCGGACAACCAAACGAACATATGGTGTGAATATGGCTTCGAAAGGTCCAGCGGTTTGAGCTAGGCGGTATAGTCGTGACGGATTTTACTAAATATCTCCACTCCAGCGCCACCTACCGGGTCCAAAAGAGAGATAAGGCTTTCGGTGCACAAAAGGGACATATGTTCTGAATATGGCTTCGAAAGGTCCAGCGGTTTAGGAGTTTTTTTTTTTACTCAATATCTCTGCTACAGCGCCACCTACCGGGTCCAAAAAACAGATACATTTATCGGAGCACTAAACTAACATATATTGTAAATATGGCTGCGATAGGTCCTGTGGTTTAGGCGTAATGACGTTATATCACTTCCTTAGTGCGAAAGTGATATCTCGACTACAGCGCCACCTACAGTGTCAATAATTGACATACATTTATCGGACAACCAAACGAACATATGGTGTGAATATGGCTTCGAAAGGTCCAGCGGTTTGAGCTAGGCGGTATAGTCGTGACGGATTTTACTAAATATCTCCACTCCAGCGCCACCTACCGGGTCCAAAAGAGAGATAAGGCTTTCGGTGCACAAAAGGGACATATGTTCTGAATATGGCTTCGAAAGGTCCAGCGGTTTAGGAGTTTTTTTTTTTACTCAATATCTCTGCTACAGCGCCACCTACCGGGTCCAAAAAACAGATACATTTATCGGAGCACTAAACTAACATATATTGTAAATATGGCTGCGATAGGTCCTGTGGTTTAGGCGTAATGACGTTATATCACTTCCTTAGTGCGAAAGTGATATCTCGACTACAGCGCCACCTACAGTGTCAATAATTGACATACATTTATCGGACAACCAAACGAACATATGGTGTGAATATGGCTTCGAAAGGTCCAGCGGTTTGAGCTAGGCGGTATAGTCGTGACGGATTTTACTAAATATCTCCACTCCAGCGCCACCTACCGGGTCCAAAAGAGAGATAAGGCTTTCGGTGCACAAAAGGGACATATGTTCTGAATATGGCTTCGAAAGGTCCAGCGGTTTAGGAGTTTTTTTTTTTACTCAATATCTCTGCTACAGCGCCACCTACCGGGTCCAAAAAACAGATACATTTATCGGAGCACTAAACTAACATATATTGTAAATATGGCTGCGATAGGTCCTGTGGTTTAGGCGTAATGACGTTATATCACTTCCTTAGTGCGAAAGTGATATCTCGACTACAGCGCCACCTACAGTGTCAATAATTGACATACATTTATCGGACAACCAAACGAACATATGGTGTGAATATGGCTTCGAAAGGTCCAGCGGTTTGAGCTAGGCGGTATAGTCGTGACGGATTTTACTAAATATCTCCACTCCAGCGCCACCTACCGGGTCCAAAAGAGAGATAAGGCTTTCGGTGCACAAAAGGGACATATGTTCTGAATATGGCTTCGAAAGGTCCAGCGGTTTAGGAGTTTTTTTTTTTACTCAATATCTCTGCTACAGCGCCACCTACCGGGTCCAAAAAACAGATACATTTATCGGAGCACTAAACTAACATATATTGTAAATATGGCTGCGATAGGTCCTGTGGTTTAGGCGTAATGACGTTATATCACTTCCTTAGTGCGAAAGTGATATCTCGACTACAGCGCCACCTACAGTGTCAATAATTGACATACATTTATCGGACAACCAAACGAACATATGGTGTGAATATGGCTTCGAAAGGTCCAGCGGTTTGAGCTAGGCGGTATAGTCGTGACGGATTTTACTAAATATCTCCACTCCAGCGCCACCTACCGGGTCCAAAAGAGAGATAAGGCTTTCGGTGCACAAAAGGGACATATGTTCTGAATATGGCTTCGAAAGGTCCAGCGGTTTAGGAGTTTTTTTTTTTACTCAATATCTCTGCTACAGCGCCACCTACCGGGTCCAAAAAACAGATACATTTATCGGAGCACTAAACTAACATATATTGTAAATATGGCTGCGATAGGTCCTGTGGTTTAGGCGTAATGACGTTATATCACTTCCTTAGTGCGAAAGTGATATCTCGACTACAGCGCCACCTACAGTGTCAATAATTGACATACATTTGAAATTTGAATTATTAATATTCATACCACACCTCAACAGCTCTATCTATGTTCTTTAAATAAATATGATTTAGATATCTGCTTACGTTGAATTTTCAATATTCAAACTACACCTCAACAGCTCCACCTTTTTTTTTTTTAAATAAATATGATTTAGATATCTGCTGACGTTGAATTTTCAAACCAAACCTTAACAGCTCCATCTATTTTCTTGAAATAAATATATTTTTGAATTTAAATGATTCTGTTCGTTATTTTATTTAATAAGTTTTCTCCAATTTGTATAGACATCAATAAATTATTGTATATGTATGTTTTGTACTCACCCAATGGAAGTTTTACATGTTTAATATAGAATATACAAATATTATTTAGTAATACTTCGTGACGTTAAAATATGTTAATATATTATATTTTAATATTGCTCAAATATCAGATCGACTCCACAGCTATCAACGAAACAATAAATTTATATAAGATTTTTTCATCTCTTATCGAAACTGATATGTGAATAGAATTTATATAATCGCTTAATTTTCAAGTTAAATGTAAGATCATAAGTGTAAAAAAGTTAGCGTGGTATTATTTTATATTTCAAATTTATTTTAAAAACTTTAGATTTTATTAGAATAAAATATCTGTATCTTTTATCTTGTATCTTGTATCTTGTATCTTGTATCTTGTATCTTTTATCTTGTATCTTGTATCTTGTATCTGTAACTTGTATCTTGTATCTTGTATCTTTTATCTTGTATCTTGTATCTTGTATCTGTAACTTGTATCTTGTATCTGTATGTAGTGGTTTAAGCGTGACGGTATAGGCCTGGCGGTTTTTACTGAATATCTCGGCTGCAGCGCCACCTACAGTGTCAATAATTGACATACATTTATCGGACAACCAAACGAACATATGGTGTGAATATGGCTTCGAAAGGTCCAGCGGTTTGAGCTAGGCGGTATAGTCGTGACGGATTTTACTAAATATCTCCACTCCAGCGCCACCTACCGGGTCCAAAAGAGAGATAAGGCTTTCGGTGCACAAAAGGGACATATGTTCTGAATATGGCTTCGAAAGGTCCAGCGGTTTAGGAGTTTTTTTTTTTACTCAATATCTCTGCTACAGCGCCACCTACCGGGTCCAAAAAACAGATACATTTATCGGAGCACTAAACTAACATATATTGTAAATATGGCTGCGATAGGTCCTGTGGTTTAGGCGTAATGACGTTATATCACTTCCTTAGTGCGAAAGTGATATCTCGACTACAGCGCCACCTACAGTGTCAATAATTGACATACATTTATCGGACAACCAAACGAACATATGGTGTGAATATGGCTTCGAAAGGTCCAGCGGTTTGAGCTAGGCGGTATAGTCGTGACGGATTTTACTAAATATCTCCACTCCAGCGCCACCTACCGGGTCCAAAAGAGAGATAAGGCTTTCGGTGCACAAAAGGGACATATGTTCTGAATATGGCTTCGAAAGGTCCAGCGGTTTAGGAGTTTTTTTTTTTACTCAATATCTCTGCTACAGCGCCACCTACCGGGTCCAAAAAACAGATACATTTATCGGAGCACTAAACTAACATATATTGTAAATATGGCTGCGATAGGTCCTGTGGTTTAGGCGTAATGACGTTATATCACTTCCTTAGTGCGAAAGTGATATCTCGACTACAGCGCCACCTACAGTGTCAATAATTGACATACATTTGAAATTTGAATTATTAATATTCATACCACACCTCAACAGCTCTATCTATGTTCTTTAAATAAATATGATTTAGATATCTGCTTACGTTGAATTTTCAATATTCAAACTACACCTCAACAGCTCCACCTTTTTTTTTAAAAATAAATATGATTTAGATATCTGCTGACGTTGAATTTTCAAACCAAACCTTAACAGCTCCATCTATTTTCTTGAAATAAATATATTTTTGAATTTAAATGATTCTGTTCGTTATTTTATTTAATAAGTTTTCTCCAATTTGTATAGACATCAATAAATTATTGTATATGTATGTTTTGTACTCACCCAATGGAAGTTTTACATGTTTAATATAGAATATACAAATATTATTTAGTAATACTTCGTGACGTTAAAATATGTTAATATATTATATATTAATTTTGCTCAAATATCAGATCGACTCCACAGCTATCAACAAAACAATAAATTTATATAAGATTTTTTCATCTCTTATCGAAACTGATATGTGAATAGAATTTATATAATCGCTTAATTTTCAAGTTAAATGTAAGATCATAAGTGTAAAAAAGTTAGCGTGGTATTATTTTATATTTCAAATTTATTTTAAAAACTTTAGATTTTATTAGAATAAAATATCTGTATCTTTTATCTTGTATCTTGTATCTTGTATCTTGTATCTTGTATCTGTATCTTGTATCTTGTATCTGTATCTTGTATCTTGTATCTTTTATCTTGTATCTTGTATCTTGTATCTGTAACTTGTATCTTGTATCTGTATGTAGTGGTTTAAGCGTGACGGTATAGGCCTGGCGGTTTTTACTGAATATCTCGGCTGCAGCGCCACCTACAGTGTCAATAATTGACATACATTTATCGGACAACCAAACGAACATATGGTGTGAATATGGCTTCGAAAGGTCCAGCGGTTTGAGCTAGGCGGTATAGTCGTGACGGATTTTACTAAATATCTCCACTCCAGCGCCACCTACCGGGTCCAAAAGAGAGATAAGGCTTTCGGTGCACAAAAGGGACATATGTTCTGAATATGGCTTCGAAAGGTCCAGCGGTTTAGGAGTTTTTTTTTTTACTCAATATCTCTGCTACAGCGCCACCTACCGGGTCCAAAAAACAGATACATTTATCGGAGCACTAAACTAACATATATTGTAAATATGGCTGCGATAGGTCCTGTGGTTTAGGCGTAATGACGTTATATCACTTCCTTAGTGCGAAAGTGATATCTCGACTACAGCGCCACCTACAGTGTCAATAATTGACATACATTTATCGGACAACCAAACGAACATATGGTGTGAATATGGCTTCGAAAGGTCCAGCGGTTTGAGCTAGGCGGTATAGTCGTGACGGATTTTACTAAATATCTCCACTCCAGCGCCACCTACCGGGTCCAAAAGAGAGATAAGGCTTTCGGTGCACAAAAGGGACATATGTTCTGAATATGGCTTCGAAAGGTCCAGCGGTTTAGGAGTTTTTTTTTTTACTCAATATCTCTGCTACAGCGCCACCTACCGGGTCCAAAAAACAGATACATTTATCGGAGCACTAAACTAACATATATTGTAAATATGGCTGCGATAGGTCCTGTGGTTTAGGCGTAATGACGTTATATCACTTCCTTAGTGCGAAAGTGATATCTCGACTACAGCGCCACCTACAGTGTCAATAATTGACATACATTTATCGGACAACCAAACGAACATATGGTGTGAATATGGCTTCGAAAGGTCCAGCGGTTTGAGCTAGGCGGTATAGTCGTGACGGATTTTACTAAATATCTCCACTCCAGCGCCACCTACCGGGTCCAAAAGAGAGATAAGGCTTTCGGTGCACAAAAGGGACATATGTTCTGAATATGGCTTCGAAAGGTCCAGCGGTTTAGGAGTTTTTTTTTTTACTCAATATCTCTGCTACAGCGCCACCTACCGGGTCCAAAAAACAGATACATTTATCGGAGCACTAAACTAACATATATTGTAAATATGGCTGCGATAGGTCCTGTGGTTTAGGCGTAATGACGTTATATCACTTCCTTAGTGCGAAAGTGATATCTCGACTACAGCGCCACCTACAGTGTCAATAATTGACATACATTTATCGGACAACCAAACGAACATATGGTGTGAATATGGCTTCGAAAGGTCCAGCGGTTTGAGCTAGGCGGTATAGTCGTGACGGATTTTACTAAATATCTCCACTCCAGCGCCACCTACCGGGTCCAAAAGAGAGATAAGGCTTTCGGTGCACAAAAGGGACATATGTTCTGAATATGGCTTCGAAAGGTCCAGCGGTTTAGGAGTTTTTTTTTTTACTCAATATCTCTGCTACAGCGCCACCTACCGGGTCCAAAAAACAGATACATTTATCGGAGCACTAAACTAACATATATTGTAAATATGGCTGCGATAGGTCCTGTGGTTTAGGCGTAATGACGTTATATCACTTCCTTAGTGCGAAAGTGATATCTCGACTACAGCGCCACCTACAGTGTCAATAATTGACATACATTTATCGGACAACCAAACGAACATATGGTGTGAATATGGCTTCGAAAGGTCCAGCGGTTTGAGCTAGGCGGTATAGTCGTGACGGATTTTACTAAATATCTCCACTCCAGCGCCACCTACCGGGTCCAAAAGAGAGATAAGGCTTTCGGTGCACAAAAGGGACATATGTTCTGAATATGGCTTCGAAAGGTCCAGCGGTTTAGGAGTTTTTTTTTTTACTCAATATCTCTGCTACAGCGCCACCTACCGGGTCCAAAAAACAGATACATTTATCGGAGCACTAAACTAACATATATTGTAAATATGGCTGCGATAGGTCCTGTGGTTTAGGCGTAATGACGTTATATCACTTCCTTAGTGCGAAAGTGATATCTCGACTACAGCGCCACCTACAGTGTCAATAATTGACATACATTTATCGGACAACCAAACGAACATATGGTGTGAATATGGCTTCGAAAGGTCCAGCGGTTTGAGCTAGGCGGTATAGTCGTGACGGATTTTACTAAATATCTCCACTCCAGCGCCACCTACCGGGTCCAAAAGAGAGATAAGGCTTTCGGTGCACAAAAGGGACATATGTTCTGAATATGGCTTCGAAAGGTCCAGCGGTTTAGGAGTTTTTTTTTTTACTCAATATCTCTGCTACAGCGCCACCTACCGGGTCCAAAAAACAGATACATTTATCGGAGCACTAAACTAACATATATTGTAAATATGGCTGCGATAGGTCCTGTGGTTTAGGCGTAATGACGTTATATCACTTCCTTAGTGCGAAAGTGATATCTCGACTACAGCGCCACCTACAGTGTCAATAATTGACATACATTTATCGGACAACCAAACGAACATATGGTGTGAATATGGCTTCGAAAGGTCCAGCGGTTTGAGCTAGGCGGTATAGTCGTGACGGATTTTACTAAATATCTCCACTCCAGCGCCACCTACCGGGTCCAAAAGAGAGATAAGGCTTTCGGTGCACAAAAGGGACATATGTTCTGAATATGGCTTCGAAAGGTCCAGCGGTTTAGGAGTTTTTTTTTTTACTCAATATCTCTGCTACAGCGCCACCTACCGGGTCCAAAAAACAGATACATTTATCGGAGCACTAAACTAACATATATTGTAAATATGGCTGCGATAGGTCCTGTGGTTTAGGCGTAATGACGTTATATCACTTCCTTAGTGCGAAAGTGATATCTCGACTACAGCGCCACCTACAGTGTCAATAATTGACATACATTTGAAATTTGAATTATTAATATTCATACCACACCTCAACAGCTCTATCTATGTTCTTTAAATAAATATGATTTAGATATCTGCTTACGTTGAATTTTCAATATTCAAACTACACCTCAACAGCTCCACCTTTTTTTTTAAAAATAAATATGATTTAGATATCTGCTGACGTTGAATTTTCAAACCAAACCTTAACAGCTCCATCTATTTTCTTGAAATAAATATATTTTTGAATTTAAATGATTCTGTTCGTTATTTTATTTAATAAGTTTTCTCCAATTTGTATAGACATCAATAAATTATTGTATATGTATGTTTTGTACTCACCCAATGGAAGTTTTACATGTTTAATATAGAATATACAAATATTATTTAGTAATACTTCGTGACGTTAAAATATGTTAATATATTATATATTAATTTTGCTCAAATATCAGATCGACTCCACAGCTATCAACAAAACAATAAATTTATATAAGATTTTTTCATCTCTTATCGAAACTGATATGTGAATAGAATTTATATAATCGCTTAATTTTCAAGTTAAATGTAAGATCATAAGTGTAAAAAAGTTAGCGTGGTATTATTTTATATTTCAAATTTATTTTAAAAACTTTAGATTTTATTAGAATAAAATATCTGTATCTTTTATCTTGTATCTTGTATCTTGTATCTTGTATCTTGTATCTGTATCTTGTATCTTGTATCTGTATCTTGTATCTTGTATCTTTTATCTTGTATCTTGTATCTTGTATCTGTAACTTGTATCTTGTATCTGTATGTAGTGGTTTAAGCGTGACGGTATAGGCCTGGCGGTTTTTACTGAATATCTCGGCTGCAGCGCCACCTACAGTGTCAATAATTGACATACATTTATCGGACAACCAAACGAACATATGGTGTGAATATGGCTTCGAAAGGTCCAGCGGTTTGAGCTAGGCGGTATAGTCGTGACGGATTTTACTAAATATCTCCACTCCAGCGCCACCTACCGGGTCCAAAAGAGAGATAAGGCTTTCGGTGCACAAAAGGGACATATGTTCTGAATATGGCTTCGAAAGGTCCAGCGGTTTAGGAGTTTTTTTTTTTACTCAATATCTCTGCTACAGCGCCACCTACCGGGTCCAAAAAACAGATACATTTATCGGAGCACTAAACTAACATATATTGTAAATATGGCTGCGATAGGTCCTGTGGTTTAGGCGTAATGACGTTATATCACTTCCTTAGTGCGAAAGTGATATCTCGACTACAGCGCCACCTACAGTGTCAATAATTGACATACATTTATCGGACAACCAAACGAACATATGGTGTGAATATGGCTTCGAAAGGTCCAGCGGTTTGAGCTAGGCGGTATAGTCGTGACGGATTTTACTAAATATCTCCACTCCAGCGCCACCTACCGGGTCCAAAAGAGAGATAAGGCTTTCGGTGCACAAAAGGGACATATGTTCTGAATATGGCTTCGAAAGGTCCAGCGGTTTAGGAGTTTTTTTTTTTACTCAATATCTCTGCTACAGCGCCACCTACCGGGTCCAAAAAACAGATACATTTATCGGAGCACTAAACTAACATATATTGTAAATATGGCTGCGATAGGTCCTGTGGTTTAGGCGTAATGACGTTATATCACTTCCTTAGTGCGAAAGTGATATCTCGACTACAGCGCCACCTACAGTGTCAATAATTGACATACATTTATCGGACAACCAAACGAACATATGGTGTGAATATGGCTTCGAAAGGTCCAGCGGTTTGAGCTAGGCGGTATAGTCGTGACGGATTTTACTAAATATCTCCACTCCAGCGCCACCTACCGGGTCCAAAAGAGAGATAAGGCTTTCGGTGCACAAAAGGGACATATGTTCTGAATATGGCTTCGAAAGGTCCAGCGGTTTAGGAGTTTTTTTTTTTACTCAATATCTCTGCTACAGCGCCACCTACCGGGTCCAAAAAACAGATACATTTATCGGAGCACTAAACTAACATATATTGTAAATATGGCTGCGATAGGTCCTGTGGTTTAGGCGTAATGACGTTATATCACTTCCTTAGTGCGAAAGTGATATCTCGACTACAGCGCCACCTACAGTGTCAATAATTGACATACATTTATCGGACAACCAAACGAACATATGGTGTGAATATGGCTTCGAAAGGTCCAGCGGTTTGAGCTAGGCGGTATAGTCGTGACGGATTTTACTAAATATCTCCACTCCAGCGCCACCTACCGGGTCCAAAAGAGAGATAAGGCTTTCGGTGCACAAAAGGGACATATGTTCTGAATATGGCTTCGAAAGGTCCAGCGGTTTAGGAGTTTTTTTTTTTACTCAATATCTCTGCTACAGCGCCACCTACCGGGTCCAAAAAACAGATACATTTATCGGAGCACTAAACTAACATATATTGTAAATATGGCTGCGATAGGTCCTGTGGTTTAGGCGTAATGACGTTATATCACTTCCTTAGTGCGAAAGTGATATCTCGACTACAGCGCCACCTACAGTGTCAATAATTGACATACATTTATCGGACAACCAAACGAACATATGGTGTGAATATGGCTTCGAAAGGTCCAGCGGTTTGAGCTAGGCGGTATAGTCGTGACGGATTTTACTAAATATCTCCACTCCAGCGCCACCTACCGGGTCCAAAAGAGAGATAAGGCTTTCGGTGCACAAAAGGGACATATGTTCTGAATATGGCTTCGAAAGGTCCAGCGGTTTAGGAGTTTTTTTTTTTACTCAATATCTCTGCTACAGCGCCACCTACCGGGTCCAAAAAACAGATACATTTATCGGAGCACTAAACTAACATATATTGTAAATATGGCTGCGATAGGTCCTGTGGTTTAGGCGTAATGACGTTATATCACTTCCTTAGTGCGAAAGTGATATCTCGACTACAGCGCCACCTACAGTGTCAATAATTGACATACATTTATCGGACAACCAAACGAACATATGGTGTGAATATGGCTTCGAAAGGTCCAGCGGTTTGAGCTAGGCGGTATAGTCGTGACGGATTTTACTAAATATCTCCACTCCAGCGCCACCTACCGGGTCCAAAAGAGAGATAAGGCTTTCGGTGCACAAAAGGGACATATGTTCTGAATATGGCTTCGAAAGGTCCAGCGGTTTAGGAGTTTTTTTTTTTACTCAATATCTCTGCTACAGCGCCACCTACCGGGTCCAAAAAACAGATACATTTATCGGAGCACTAAACTAACATATATTGTAAATATGGCTGCGATAGGTCCTGTGGTTTAGGCGTAATGACGTTATATCACTTCCTTAGTGCGAAAGTGATATCTCGACTACAGCGCCACCTACAGTGTCAATAATTGACATACATTTATCGGACAACCAAACGAACATATGGTGTGAATATGGCTTCGAAAGGTCCAGCGGTTTGAGCTAGGCGGTATAGTCGTGACGGATTTTACTAAATATCTCCACTCCAGCGCCACCTACCGGGTCCAAAAGAGAGATAAGGCTTTCGGTGCACAAAAGGGACATATGTTCTGAATATGGCTTCGAAAGGTCCAGCGGTTTAGGAGTTTTTTTTTTTACTCAATATCTCTGCTACAGCGCCACCTACCGGGTCCAAAAAACAGATACATTTATCGGAGCACTAAACTAACATATATTGTAAATATGGCTGCGATAGGTCCTGTGGTTTAGGCGTAATGACGTTATATCACTTCCTTAGTGCGAAAGTGATATCTCGACTACAGCGCCAGCGCCACCTACAGTGTCAATAATTGACATACATTTATCGGACAACCAAACGAACATATGGTGTGAATATGGCTTCGAAAGGTCCAGCGGTTTGAGCTAGGCGGTATAGTCGTGACGGATTTTACTAAATATCTCCACTCCAGCGCCACCTACCGGGTCCAAAAGAGAGATAAGGCTTTCGGTGCACAAAAGGGACATATGTTCTGAATATGGCTTCGAAAGGTCCAGCGGTTTAGGAGTTTTTTTTTTTACTCAATATCTCTGCTACAGCGCCACCTACCGGGTCCAAAAAACAGATACATTTATCGGAGCACTAAACTAACATATATTGTAAATATGGCTGCGATAGGTCCTGTGGTTTAGGCGTAATGACGTTATATCACTTCCTTAGTGCGAAAGTGATATCTCGACTACAGCGCCACCTACAGTGTCAATAATTGACATACATTTATCGGACAACCAAACGAACATATGGTGTGAATATGGCTTCGAAAGGTCCAGCGGTTTGAGCTAGGCGGTATAGTCGTGACGGATTTTACTAAATATCTCCACTCCAGCGCCACCTACCGGGTCCAAAAGAGAGATAAGGCTTTCGGTGCACAAAAGGGACATATGTTCTGAATATGGCTTCGAAAGGTCCAGCGGTTTAGGAGTTTTTTTTTTTACTCAATATCTCTGCTACAGCGCCACCTACCGGGTCCAAAAAACAGATACATTTATCGGAGCACTAAACTAACATATATTGTAAATATGGCTGCGATAGGTCCTGTGGTTTAGGCGTAATGACGTTATATCACTTCCTTAGTGCGAAAGTGATATCTCGACTACAGCGCCACCTACAGTGTCAATAATTGACATACATTTATCGGACAACCAAACGAACATATGGTGTGAATATGGCTTCGAAAGGTCCAGCGGTTTGAGCTAGGCGGTATAGTCGTGACGGATTTTACTAAATATCTCCACTCCAGCGCCACCTACCGGGTCCAAAAGAGAGATAAGGCTTTCGGTGCACAAAAGGGACATATGTTCTGAATATGGCTTCGAAAGGTCCAGCGGTTTAGGAGTTTTTTTTTTTACTCAATATCTCTGCTACAGCGCCACCTACCGGGTCCAAAAAACAGATACATTTATCGGAGCACTAAACTAACATATATTGTAAATATGGCTGCGATAGGTCCTGTGGTTTAGGCGTAATGACGTTATATCACTTCCTTAGTGCGAAAGTGATATCTCGACTACAGCGCCACCTACAGTGTCAATAATTGACATACATTTATCGGACAACCAAACGAACATATGGTGTGAATATGGCTTCGAAAGGTCCAGCGGTTTGAGCTAGGCGGTATAGTCGTGACGGATTTTACTAAATATCTCCACTCCAGCGCCACCTACCGGGTCCAAAAGAGAGATAAGGCTTTCGGTGCACAAAAGGGACATATGTTCTGAATATGGCTTCGAAAGGTCCAGCGGTTTAGGAGTTTTTTTTTTTACTCAATATCTCTGCTACAGCGCCACCTACCGGGTCCAAAAAACAGATACATTTATCGGAGCACTAAACTAACATATATTGTAAATATGGCTGCGATAGGTCCTGTGGTTTAGGCGTAATGACGTTATATCACTTCCTTAGTGCGAAAGTGATATCTCGACTACAGCGCCACCTACAGTGTCAATAATTGACATACATTTATCGGACAACCAAACGAACATATGGTGTGAATATGGCTTCGAAAGGTCCAGCGGTTTGAGCTAGGCGGTATAGTCGTGACGGATTTTACTAAATATCTCCACTCCAGCGCCACCTACCGGGTCCAAAAGAGAGATAAGGCTTTCGGTGCACAAAAGGGACATATGTTCTGAATATGGCTTCGAAAGGTCCAGCGGTTTAGGAGTTTTTTTTTTTACTCAATATCTCTGCTACAGCGCCACCTACCGGGTCCAAAAAACAGATACATTTATCGGAGCACTAAACTAACATATATTGTAAATATGGCTGCGATAGGTCCTGTGGTTTAGGCGTAATGACGTTATATCACTTCCTTAGTGCGAAAGTGATATCTCGACTACAGCGCCACCTACAGTGTCAATAATTGACATACATTTGAAATTTGAATTATTAATATTCATACCACACCTCAACAGCTCTATCTATGTTCTTTAAATAAATATGATTTAGATATCTGCTTACGTTGAATTTTCAATATTCAAACTACACCTCAACAGCTCCACCTTTTTTTTTTTTAAATAAATATGATTTAGATATCTGCTGACGTTGAATTTTTAAACCAAACCTTAACAGCTCCATCTATTTTCTTGAAATAAATATATTTTTGAATTTAAATGATTCTGTTCGTTATTTTATTTAATAAGTTTTCTCCAATTTGTATAGACATCAATAAATTATTGTATATGTATGTTTTGTACTCACCCAATGGAAGTTTTACATGTTTAATATAGAATATACAAATATTATTTAGTAATACTTCGTGACGTTAAAATATGTTAATATATTATATTTTAATTTTGCTCAAATATCAGTTCGACTCCACAGCTATCAACGAAACAATAAATTTATATAAGATTTTTTCATCTCTTATCGAAACTGATATGTGAATAGAATTTATATAATCGCTTAATTTTCAAGTTAAATGTAAGATCATAAGTGTAAAAAAGTTAGCGTGGTATTATTTTATATTTCAAATTTATTTTAAA
The DNA here is from genome assembly GCA_939192795.1 of Bombylius discolor. Lineage (NCBI taxonomy): Eukaryota > Metazoa > Arthropoda > Insecta > Diptera > Bombyliidae > Bombylius > Bombylius discolor. The sequence goes on along the minus strand of OW584238.1, from coordinate 56,642,283 downwards.
AACTTTAGATTTTATTAGAATAAAATATCTGTATCTTGTATCTTTTATCTTGTATCTTGTATCTTGTATCTTGTATCTTGTATCTTGTATCTGTATCTTGTATCTTGTATCTTGTATCTTGTATCTTTTATCTTGTATCTTGTATCTTGTATCTGTAACTTGTATCTTGTATCTGTATGTAGTGGTTTAAGCGTGACGGTATAGGCCTGGCGGTTTTTACTGAATATCTCGGCTGCAGCGCCACCTACAGTGTCAATAATTGACATACATTTATCGGACAACCAAACGAACATATGGTGTGAATATGGCTTCGAAAGGTCCAGCGGTTTGAGCTAGGCGGTATAGTCGTGACGGATTTTACTAAATATCTCCACTCCAGCGCCACCTACCGGGTCCAAAAGAGAGATAAGGCTTTCGGTGCACAAAAGGGACATATGTTCTGAATATGGCTTCGAAAGGTCCAGCGGTTTAGGAGTTTTTTTTTTTACTCAATATCTCTGCTACAGCGCCACCTACCGGGTCCAAAAAACAGATACATTTATCGGAGCACTAAACTAACATATATTGTAAATATGGCTGCGATAGGTCCTGTGGTTTAGGCGTAATGACGTTATATCACTTCCTTAGTGCGAAAGTGATATCTCGACTACAGCGCCACCTACAGTGTCAATAATTGACATACATTTATCGGACAACCAAACGAACATATGGTGTGAATATGGCTTCGAAAGGTCCAGCGGTTTGAGCTAGGCGGTATAGTCGTGACGGATTTTACTAAATATCTCCACTCCAGCGCCACCTACCGGGTCCAAAAGAGAGATAAGGCTTTCGGTGCACAAAAGGGACATATGTTCTGAATATGGCTTCGAAAGGTCCAGCGGTTTAGGAGTTTTTTTTTTTACTCAATATCTCTGCTACAGCGCCACCTACCGGGTCCAAAAAACAGATACATTTATCGGAGCACTAAACTAACATATATTGTAAATATGGCTGCGATAGGTCCTGTGGTTTAGGCGTAATGACGTTATATCACTTCCTTAGTGCGAAAGTGATATCTCGACTACAGCGCCACCTACAGTGTCAATAATTGACATACATTTATCGGACAACCAAACGAACATATGGTGTGAATATGGCTTCGAAAGGTCCAGCGGTTTGAGCTAGGCGGTATAGTCGTGACGGATTTTACTAAATATCTCCACTCCAGCGCCACCTACCGGGTCCAAAAGAGAGATAAGGCTTTCGGTGCACAAAAGGGACATATGTTCTGAATATGGCTTCGAAAGGTCCAGCGGTTTAGGAGTTTTTTTTTTTACTCAATATCTCTGCTACAGCGCCACCTACCGGGTCCAAAAAACAGATACATTTATCGGAGCACTAAACTAACATATATTGTAAATATGGCTGCGATAGGTCCTGTGGTTTAGGCGTAATGACGTTATATCACTTCCTTAGTGCGAAAGTGATATCTCGACTACAGCGCCACCTACAGTGTCAATAATTGACATACATTTATCGGACAACCAAACGAACATATGGTGTGAATATGGCTTCGAAAGGTCCAGCGGTTTGAGCTAGGCGGTATAGTCGTGACGGATTTTACTAAATATCTCCACTCCAGCGCCACCTACCGGGTCCAAAAGAGAGATAAGGCTTTCGGTGCACAAAAGGGACATATGTTCTGAATATGGCTTCGAAAGGTCCAGCGGTTTAGGAGTTTTTTTTTTTACTCAATATCTCTGCTACAGCGCCACCTACCGGGTCCAAAAAACAGATACATTTATCGGAGCACTAAACTAACATATATTGTAAATATGGCTGCGATAGGTCCTGTGGTTTAGGCGTAATGACGTTATATCACTTCCTTAGTGCGAAAGTGATATCTCGACTACAGCGCCACCTACAGTGTCAATAATTGACATACATTTGAAATTTGAATTATTAATATTCATACCACACCTCAACAGCTCTATCTATGTTCTTTAAATAAATATGATTTAGATATCTGCTTACGTTGAATTTTCAATATTCAAACTACACCTCAACAGCTCCACCTTTTTTTTTTTTAAATAAATATGATTTAGATATCTGCTGACGTTGAATTTTTAAACCAAACCTTAACAGCTCCATCTATTTTCTTGAAATAAATATATTTTTGAATTTAAATGATTCTGTTCGTTATTTTATTTAATAAGTTTTCTCCAATTTGTATAGACATCAATAAATTATTGTATATGTATGTTTTGTACTCACCCAATGGAAGTTTTACATGTTTAATATAGAATATACAAATATTATTTAGTAATACTTCGTGACGTTAAAATATGTTAATATATTATATTTTAATTTTGCTCAAATATCAGTTCGACTCCACAGCTATCAACGAAACAATAAATTTATATAAGATTTTTTCATCTCTTATCGAAACTGATATGTGAATAGAATTTATATAATCGCTTAATTTTCAAGTTAAATGTAAGATCATAAGTGTAAAAAAGTTAGCGTGGTATTATTTTATATTTCAAATTTATTTTAAAAACTTTAGATTTTATTAGAATAAAATATCTGTATCTTGTATCTTTTATCTTGTATCTTGTATCTTGTATCTTGTATCTTGTATCTTGTATCTGTATCTTGTATCTTGTATCTTGTATCTTGTATCTTTTATCTTGTATCTTGTATCTTGTATCTGTAACTTGTATCTTGTATCTGTATGTAGTGGTTTAAGCGTGACGGTATAGGCCTGGCGGTTTTTACTGAATATCTCGGCTGCAGCGCCACCTACAGTGTCAATAATTGACATACATTTATCGGACAACCAAACGAACATATGGTGTGAATATGGCTTCGAAAGGTCCAGCGGTTTGAGCTAGGCGGTATAGTCGTGACGGATTTTACTAAATATCTCCACTCCAGCGCCACCTACCGGGTCCAAAAGAGAGATAAGGCTTTCGGTGCACAAAAGGGACATATGTTCTGAATATGGCTTCGAAAGGTCCAGCGGTTTAGGAGTTTTTTTTTTTACTCAATATCTCTGCTACAGCGCCACCTACCGGGTCCAAAAAACAGATACATTTATCGGAGCACTAAACTAACATATATTGTAAATATGGCTGCGATAGGTCCTGTGGTTTAGGCGTAATGACGTTATATCACTTCCTTAGTGCGAAAGTGATATCTCGACTACAGCGCCACCTACAGTGTCAATAATTGACATACATTTATCGGACAACCAAACGAACATATGGTGTGAATATGGCTTCGAAAGGTCCAGCGGTTTGAGCTAGGCGGTATAGTCGTGACGGATTTTACTAAATATCTCCACTCCAGCGCCACCTACCGGGTCCAAAAGAGAGATAAGGCTTTCGGTGCACAAAAGGGACATATGTTCTGAATATGGCTTCGAAAGGTCCAGCGGTTTAGGAGTTTTTTTTTTTACTCAATATCTCTGCTACAGCGCCACCTACCGGGTCCAAAAAACAGATACATTTATCGGAGCACTAAACTAACATATATTGTAAATATGGCTGCGATAGGTCCTGTGGTTTAGGCGTAATGACGTTATATCACTTCCTTAGTGCGAAAGTGATATCTCGACTACAGCGCCACCTACAGTGTCAATAATTGACATACATTTATCGGACAACCAAACGAACATATGGTGTGAATATGGCTTCGAAAGGTCCAGCGGTTTGAGCTAGGCGGTATAGTCGTGACGGATTTTACTAAATATCTCCACTCCAGCGCCACCTACCGGGTCCAAAAGAGAGATAAGGCTTTCGGTGCACAAAAGGGACATATGTTCTGAATATGGCTTCGAAAGGTCCAGCGGTTTAGGAGTTTTTTTTTTTACTCAATATCTCTGCTACAGCGCCACCTACCGGGTCCAAAAAACAGATACATTTATCGGAGCACTAAACTAACATATATTGTAAATATGGCTGCGATAGGTCCTGTGGTTTAGGCGTAATGACGTTATATCACTTCCTTAGTGCGAAAGTGATATCTCGACTACAGCGCCACCTACAGTGTCAATAATTGACATACATTTATCGGACAACCAAACGAACATATGGTGTGAATATGGCTTCGAAAGGTCCAGCGGTTTGAGCTAGGCGGTATAGTCGTGACGGATTTTACTAAATATCTCCACTCCAGCGCCACCTACCGGGTCCAAAAGAGAGATAAGGCTTTCGGTGCACAAAAGGGACATATGTTCTGAATATGGCTTCGAAAGGTCCAGCGGTTTAGGAGTTTTTTTTTTTACTCAATATCTCTGCTACAGCGCCACCTACCGGGTCCAAAAAACAGATACATTTATCGGAGCACTAAACTAACATATATTGTAAATATGGCTGCGATAGGTCCTGTGGTTTAGGCGTAATGACGTTATATCACTTCCTTAGTGCGAAAGTGATATCTCGACTACAGCGCCACCTACAGTGTCAATAATTGACATACATTTATCGGACAACCAAACGAACATATGGTGTGAATATGGCTTCGAAAGGTCCAGCGGTTTGAGCTAGGCGGTATAGTCGTGACGGATTTTACTAAATATCTCCACTCCAGCGCCACCTACCGGGTCCAAAAGAGAGATAAGGCTTTCGGTGCACAAAAGGGACATATGTTCTGAATATGGCTTCGAAAGGTCCAGCGGTTTAGGAGTTTTTTTTTTTACTCAATATCTCTGCTACAGCGCCACCTACCGGGTCCAAAAAACAGATACATTTATCGGAGCACTAAACTAACATATATTGTAAATATGGCTGCGATAGGTCCTGTGGTTTAGGCGTAATGACGTTATATCACTTCCTTAGTGCGAAAGTGATATCTCGACTACAGCGCCACCTACAGTGTCAATAATTGACATACATTTGAAATTTGAATTATTAATATTCATACCACACCTCAACAGCTCTATCTATGTTCTTTAAATAAATATGATTTAGATATCTGCTTACGTTGAATTTTCAATATTCAAACTACACCTCAACAGCTCCACCTTTTTTTTTTTTAAATAAATATGATTTAGATATCTGCTGACGTTGAATTTTTAAACCAAACCTTAACAGCTCCATCTATTTTCTTGAAATAAATATATTTTTGAATTTAAATGATTCTGTTCGTTATTTTATTTAATAAGTTTTCTCCAATTTGTATAGACATCAATAAATTATTGTATATGTATGTTTTGTACTCACCCAATGGAAGTTTTACATGTTTAATATAGAATATACAAATATTATTTAGTAATACTTCGTGACGTTAAAATATGTTAATATATTATATTTTAATTTTGCTCAAATATCAGTTCGACTCCACAGCTATCAACGAAACAATAAATTTATATAAGATTTTTTCATCTCTTATCGAAACTGATATGTGAATAGAATTTATATAATCGCTTAATTTTCAAGTTAAATGTAAGATCATAAGTGTAAAAAAGTTAGCGTGGTATTATTTTATATTTCAAATTTATTTTAAAAACTTTAGATTTTATTAGAATAAAATATCTGTATCTTGTATCTTTTATCTTGTATCTTGTATCTTGTATCTTGTATCTTGTATCTTGTATCTGTATCTTGTATCTTGTATCTTGTATCTTGTATCTTTTATCTTGTATCTTGTATCTTGTATCTGTAACTTGTATCTTGTATCTGTATGTAGTGGTTTAAGCGTGACGGTATAGGCCTGGCGGTTTTTACTGAATATCTCGGCTGCAGCGCCACCTACAGTGTCAATAATTGACATACATTTATCGGACAACCAAACGAACATATGGTGTGAATATGGCTTCGAAAGGTCCAGCGGTTTGAGCTAGGCGGTATAGTCGTGACGGATTTTACTAAATATCTCCACTCCAGCGCCACCTACCGGGTCCAAAAGAGAGATAAGGCTTTCGGTGCACAAAAGGGACATATGTTCTGAATATGGCTTCGAAAGGTCCAGCGGTTTAGGAGTTTTTTTTTTTACTCAATATCTCTGCTACAGCGCCACCTACCGGGTCCAAAAAACAGATACATTTATCGGAGCACTAAACTAACATATATTGTAAATATGGCTGCGATAGGTCCTGTGGTTTAGGCGTAATGACGTTATATCACTTCCTTAGTGCGAAAGTGATATCTCGACTACAGCGCCACCTACAGTGTCAATAATTGACATACATTTATCGGACAACCAAACGAACATATGGTGTGAATATGGCTTCGAAAGGTCCAGCGGTTTGAGCTAGGCGGTATAGTCGTGACGGATTTTACTAAATATCTCCACTCCAGCGCCACCTACCGGGTCCAAAAGAGAGATAAGGCTTTCGGTGCACAAAAGGGACATATGTTCTGAATATGGCTTCGAAAGGTCCAGCGGTTTAGGAGTTTTTTTTTTTACTCAATATCTCTGCTACAGCGCCACCTACCGGGTCCAAAAAACAGATACATTTATCGGAGCACTAAACTAACATATATTGTAAATATGGCTGCGATAGGTCCTGTGGTTTAGGCGTAATGACGTTATATCACTTCCTTAGTGCGAAAGTGATATCTCGACTACAGCGCCACCTACAGTGTCAATAATTGACATACATTTGAAATTTGAATTATTAATATTCATACCACACCTCAACAGCTCTATCTATGTTCTTTAAATAAATATGATTTAGATATCTGCTTACGTTGAATTTTCAATATTCAAACTACACCTCAACAGCTCCACCTTTTTTTTTAAAAATAAATATGATTTAGATATCTGCTGACGTTGAATTTTCAAACCAAACCTTAACAGCTCCATCTATTTTCTTGAAATAAATATATTTTTGAATTTAAATGATTCTGTTCGTTATTTTATTTAATAAGTTTTCTCCAATTTGTATAGACATCAATAAATTATTGTATATGTATGTTTTGTACTCACCCAATGGAAGTTTTACATGTTTAATATAGAATATACAAATATTATTTAGTAATACTTCGTGACGTTAAAATATGTTAATATATTATATTTTAATTTTGCTCAAATATCAGTTCGACTCCACAGCTATCAACGAAACAATAAATTTATATAAGATTTTTTCATCTCTTATCGAAACTGATATGTGAATAGAATTTATATAATCGCTTAATTTTCAAGTTAAATGTAAGATCATAAGTGTAAAAAAGTTAGCGTGGTATTATTTTATATTTCAAATTTATTTTAAAAACTTTAGATTTTATTAGAATAAAATATCTGTATCTTGTATCTTTTATCTTGTATCTTGTATCTTGTATCTTGTATCTTGTATCTTGTATCTGTATCTTGTATCTTGTATCTTGTATCTTGTATCTTTTATCTTGTATCTTGTATCTTGTATCTGTAACTTGTATCTTGTATCTGTATGTAGTGGTTTAAGCGTGACGGTATAGGCCTGGCGGTTTTTACTGAATATCTCGGCTGCAGCGCCACCTACAGTGTCAATAATTGACATACATTTATCGGACAACCAAACGAACATATGGTGTGAATATGGCTTCGAAAGGTCCAGCGGTTTGAGCTAGGCGGTATAGTCGTGACGGATTTTACTAAATATCTCCACTCCAGCGCCACCTACCGGGTCCAAAAGAGAGATAAGGCTTTCGGTGCACAAAAGGGACATATGTTCTGAATATGGCTTCGAAAGGTCCAGCGGTTTAGGAGTTTTTTTTTTTACTCAATATCTCTGCTACAGCGCCACCTACCGGGTCCAAAAAACAGATACATTTATCGGAGCACTAAACTAACATATATTGTAAATATGGCTGCGATAGGTCCTGTGGTTTAGGCGTAATGACGTTATATCACTTCCTTAGTGCGAAAGTGATATCTCGACTACAGCGCCACCTACAGTGTCAATAATTGACATACATTTATCGGACAACCAAACGAACATATGGTGTGAATATGGCTTCGAAAGGTCCAGCGGTTTGAGCTAGGCGGTATAGTCGTGACGGATTTTACTAAATATCTCCACTCCAGCGCCACCTACCGGGTCCAAAAGAGAGATAAGGCTTTCGGTGCACAAAAGGGACATATGTTCTGAATATGGCTTCGAAAGGTCCAGCGGTTTAGGAGTTTTTTTTTTTACTCAATATCTCTGCTACAGCGCCACCTACCGGGTCCAAAAAACAGATACATTTATCGGAGCACTAAACTAACATATATTGTAAATATGGCTGCGATAGGTCCTGTGGTTTAGGCGTAATGACGTTATATCACTTCCTTAGTGCGAAAGTGATATCTCGACTACAGCGCCACCTACAGTGTCAATAATTGACATACATTTGAAATTTGAATTATTAATATTCATACCACACCTCAACAGCTCTATCTATGTTCTTTAAATAAATATGATTTAGATATCTGCTTACGTTGAATTTTCAATATTCAAACTACACCTCAACAGCTCCACCTTTTTTTTTTTTAAATAAATATGATTTAGATATCTGCTGACGTTGAATTTTTAAACCAAACCTTAACAGCTCCATCTATTTTCTTGAAATAAATATATTTTTGAATTTAAATGATTCTGTTCGTTATTTTATTTAATAAGTTTTCTCCAATTTGTATAGACATCAATAAATTATTGTATATGTATGTTTTGTACTCACCCAATGGAAGTTTTACATGTTTAATATAGAATATACAAATATTATTTAGTAATACTTCGTGACGTTAAAATATGTTAATATATTATATTTTAATTTTGCTCAAATATCAGTTCGACTCCACAGCTATCAACGAAACAATAAATTTATATAAGATTTTTTCATCTCTTATCGAAACTGATATGTGAATAGAATTTATATAATCGCTTAATTTTCAAGTTAAATGTAAGATCATAAGTGTAAAAAAGTTAGCGTGGTATTATTTTATATTTCAAATTTATTTTAAAAACTTTAGATTTTATTAGAATAAAATATCTGTATCTTGTATCTTTTATCTTGTATCTTGTATCTTGTATCTTGTATCTTGTATCTTGTATCTGTATCTTGTATCTTGTATCTTGTATCTTGTATCTTTTATCTTGTATCTTGTATCTTGTATCTGTAACTTGTATCTTGTATCTGTATGTAGTGGTTTAAGCGTGACGGTATAGGCCTGGCGGTTTTTACTGAATATCTCGGCTGCAGCGCCACCTACAGTGTCAATAATTGACATACATTTATCGGACAACCAAACGAACATATGGTGTGAATATGGCTTCGAAAGGTCCAGCGGTTTGAGCTAGGCGGTATAGTCGTGACGGATTTTACTAAATATCTCCACTCCAGCGCCACCTACCGGGTCCAAAAGAGAGATAAGGCTTTCGGTGCACAAAAGGGACATATGTTCTGAATATGGCTTCGAAAGGTCCAGCGGTTTAGGAGTTTTTTTTTTTACTCAATATCTCTGCTACAGCGCCACCTACCGGGTCCAAAAAACAGATACATTTATCGGAGCACTAAACTAACATATATTGTAAATATGGCTGCGATAGGTCCTGTGGTTTAGGCGTAATGACGTTATATCACTTCCTTAGTGCGAAAGTGATATCTCGACTACAGCGCCACCTACAGTGTCAATAATTGACATACATTTATCGGACAACCAAACGAACATATGGTGTGAATATGGCTTCGAAAGGTCCAGCGGTTTGAGCTAGGCGGTATAGTCGTGACGGATTTTACTAAATATCTCCACTCCAGCGCCACCTACCGGGTCCAAAAGAGAGATAAGGCTTTCGGTGCACAAAAGGGACATATGTTCTGAATATGGCTTCGAAAGGTCCAGCGGTTTAGGAGTTTTTTTTTTTACTCAATATCTCTGCTACAGCGCCACCTACCGGGTCCAAAAAACAGATACATTTATCGGAGCACTAAACTAACATATATTGTAAATATGGCTGCGATAGGTCCTGTGGTTTAGGCGTAATGACGTTATATCACTTCCTTAGTGCGAAAGTGATATCTCGACTACAGCGCCACCTACAGTGTCAATAATTGACATACATTTATCGGACAACCAAACGAACATATGGTGTGAATATGGCTTCGAAAGGTCCAGCGGTTTGAGCTAGGCGGTATAGTCGTGACGGATTTTACTAAATATCTCCACTCCAGCGCCACCTACCGGGTCCAAAAGAGAGATAAGGCTTTCGGTGCACAAAAGGGACATATGTTCTGAATATGGCTTCGAAAGGTCCAGCGGTTTAGGAGTTTTTTTTTTTACTCAATATCTCTGCTACAGCGCCACCTACCGGGTCCAAAAAACAGATACATTTATCGGAGCACTAAACTAACATATATTGTAAATATGGCTGCGATAGGTCCTGTGGTTTAGGCGTAATGACGTTATATCACTTCCTTAGTGCGAAAGTGATATCTCGACTACAGCGCCACCTACAGTGTCAATAATTGACATACATTTATCGGACAACCAAACGAACATATGGTGTGAATATGGCTTCGAAAGGTCCAGCGGTTTGAGCTAGGCGGTATAGTCGTGACGGATTTTACTAAATATCTCCACTCCAGCGCCACCTACCGGGTCCAAAAGAGAGATAAGGCTTTCGGTGCACAAAAGGGACATATGTTCTGAATATGGCTTCGAAAGGTCCAGCGGTTTAGGAGTTTTTTTTTTTACTCAATATCTCTGCTACAGCGCCACCTACCGGGTCCAAAAAACAGATACATTTATCGGAGCACTAAACTAACATATATTGTAAATATGGCTGCGATAGGTCCTGTGGTTTAGGCGTAATGACGTTATATCACTTCCTTAGTGCGAAAGTGATATCTCGACTACAGCGCCACCTACAGTGTCAATAATTGACATACATTTATCGGACAACCAAACGAACATATGGTGTGAATATGGCTTCGAAAGGTCCAGCGGTTTGAGCTAGGCGGTATAGTCGTGACGGATTTTACTAAATATCTCCACTCCAGCGCCACCTACCGGGTCCAAAAGAGAGATAAGGCTTTCGGTGCACAAAAGGGACATATGTTCTGAATATGGCTTCGAAAGGTCCAGCGGTTTAGGAGTTTTTTTTTTTACTCAATATCTCTGCTACAGCGCCACCTACCGGGTCCAAAAAACAGATACATTTATCGGAGCACTAAACTAACATATATTGTAAATATGGCTGCGATAGGTCCTGTGGTTTAGGCGTAATGACGTTATATCACTTCCTTAGTGCGAAAGTGATATCTCGACTACAGCGCCACCTACAGTGTCAATAATTGACATACATTTATCGGACAACCAAACGAACATATGGTGTGAATATGGCTTCGAAAGGTCCAGCGGTTTGAGCTAGGCGGTATAGTCGTGACGGATTTTACTAAATATCTCCACTCCAGCGCCACCTACCGGGTCCAAAAGAGAGATAAGGCTTTCGGTGCACAAAAGGGACATATGTTCTGAATATGGCTTCGAAAGGTCCAGCGGTTTAGGAGTTTTTTTTTTTACTCAATATCTCTGCTACAGCGCCACCTACCGGGTCCAAAAAACAGATACATTTATCGGAGCACTAAACTAACATATATTGTAAATATGGCTGCGATAGGTCCTGTGGTTTAGGCGTAATGACGTTATATCACTTCCTTAGTGCGAAAGTGATATCTCGACTACAGCGCCACCTACAGTGTCAATAATTGACATACATTTATCGGACAACCAAACGAACATATGGTGTGAATATGGCTTCGAAAGGTCCAGCGGTTTGAGCTAGGCGGTATAGTCGTGACGGATTTTACTAAATATCTCCACTCCAGCGCCACCTACCGGGTCCAAAAGAGAGATAAGGCTTTCGGTGCACAAAAGGGACATATGTTCTGAATATGGCTTCGAAAGGTCCAGCGGTTTAGGAGTTTTTTTTTTTACTCAATATCTCTGCTACAGCGCCACCTACCGGGTCCAAAAAACAGATACATTTATCGGAGCACTAAACTAACATATATTGTAAATATGGCTGCGATAGGTCCTGTGGTTTAGGCGTAATGACGTTATATCACTTCCTTAGTGCGAAAGTGATATCTCGACTACAGCGCCACCTACAGTGTCAATAATTGACATACATTTATCGGACAACCAAACGAACATATGGTGTGAATATGGCTTCGAAAGGTCCAGCGGTTTGAGCTAGGCGGTATAGTCGTGACGGATTTTACTAAATATCTCCACTCCAGCGCCACCTACCGGGTCCAAAAGAGAGATAAGGCTTTCGGTGCACAAAAGGGACATATGTTCTGAATATGGCTTCGAAAGGTCCAGCGGTTTAGGAGTTTTTTTTTTTACTCAATATCTCTGCTACAGCGCCACCTACCGGGTCCAAAAAACAGATACATTTATCGGAGCACTAAACTAACATATATTGTAAATATGGCTGCGATAGGTCCTGTGGTTTAGGCGTAATGACGTTATATCACTTCCTTAGTGCGAAAGTGATATCTCGACTACAGCGCCACCTACAGTGTCAATAATTGACATACATTTATCGGACAACCAAACGAACATATGGTGTGAATATGGCTTCGAAAGGTCCAGCGGTTTGAGCTAGGCGGTATAGTCGTGACGGATTTTACTAAATATCTCCACTCCAGCGCCACCTACCGGGTCCAAAAGAGAGATAAGGCTTTCGGTGCACAAAAGGGACATATGTTCTGAATATGGCTTCGAAAGGTCCAGCGGTTTAGGAGTTTTTTTTTTTACTCAATATCTCTGCTACAGCGCCACCTACCGGGTCCAAAAAACAGATACATTTATCGGAGCACTAAACTAACATATATTGTAAATATGGCTGCGATAGGTCCTGTGGTTTAGGCGTAATGACGTTATATCACTTCCTTAGTGCGAAAGTGATATCTCGACTACAGCGCCACCTACAGTGTCAATAATTGACATACATTTATCGGACAACCAAACGAACATATGGTGTGAATATGGCTTCGAAAGGTCCAGCGGTTTGAGCTAGGCGGTATAGTCGTGACGGATTTTACTAAATATCTCCACTCCAGCGCCACCTACCGGGTCCAAAAGAGAGATAAGGCTTTCGGTGCACAAAAGGGACATATGTTCTGAATATGGCTTCGAAAGGTCCAGCGGTTTAGGAGTTTTTTTTTTTACTCAATATCTCTGCTACAGCGCCACCTACCGGGTCCAAAAAACAGATACATTTATCGGAGCACTAAACTAACATATATTGTAAATATGGCTGCGATAGGTCCTGTGGTTTAGGCGTAATGACGTTATATCACTTCCTTAGTGCGAAAGTGATATCTCGACTACAGCGCCACCTACAGTGTCAATAATTGACATACATTTATCGGACAACCAAACGAACATATGGTGTGAATATGGCTTCGAAAGGTCCAGCGGTTTGAGCTAGGCGGTATAGTCGTGACGGATTTTACTAAATATCTCCACTCCAGCGCCACCTACCGGGTCCAAAAGAGAGATAAGGCTTTCGGTGCACAAAAGGGACATATGTTCTGAATATGGCTTCGAAAGGTCCAGCGGTTTAGGAGTTTTTTTTTTTACTCAATATCTCTGCTACAGCGCCACCTACCGGGTCCAAAAAACAGATACATTTATCGGAGCACTAAACTAACATATATTGTAAATATGGCTGCGATAGGTCCTGTGGTTTAGGCGTAATGACGTTATATCACTTCCTTAGTGCGAAAGTGATATCTCGACTACAGCGCCACCTACAGTGTCAATAATTGACATACATTTGAAATTTGAATTATTAATATTCATACCACACCTCAACAGCTCTATCTATGTTCTTTAAATAAATATGATTTAGATATCTGCTTACGTTGAATTTTCAATATTCAAACTACACCTCAACAGCTCCACCTTTTTTTTTTTTAAATAAATATGATTTAGATATCTGCTGACGTTGAATTTTTAAACCAAACCTTAACAGCTCCATCTATTTTCTTGAAATAAATATATTTTTGAATTTAAATGATTCTGTTCGTTATTTTATTTAATAAGTTTTCTCCAATTTGTATAGACATCAATAAATTATTGTATATGTATGTTTTGTACTCACCCAATGGAAGTTTTACATGTTTAATATAGAATATACAAATATTATTTAGTAATACTTCGTGACGTTAAAATATGTTAATATATTATATTTTAATTTTGCTCAAATATCAGTTCGACTCCACAGCTATCAACGAAACAATAAATTTATATAAGATTTTTTCATCTCTTATCGAAACTGATATGTGAATAGAATTTATATAATCGCTTAATTTTCAAGTTAAATGTAAGATCATAAGTGTAAAAAAGTTAGCGTGGTATTATTTTATATTTCAAATTTATTTTAAAAACTTTAGATTTTATTAGAATAAAATATCTGTATCTTGTATCTTTTATCTTGTATCTTGTATCTTGTATCTTGTATCTTGTATCTTGTATCTGTATCTTGTATCTTGTATCTTGTATCTTGTATCTTTTATCTTGTATCTTGTATCTTGTATCTGTAACTTGTATCTTGTATCTGTATGTAGTGGTTTAAGCGTGACGGTATAGGCCTGGCGGTTTTTACTGAATATCTCGGCTGCAGCGCCACCTACAGTGTCAATAATTGACATACATTTATCGGACAACCAAACGAACATATGGTGTGAATATGGCTTCGAAAGGTCCAGCGGTTTGAGCTAGGCGGTATAGTCGTGACGGATTTTACTAAATATCTCCACTCCAGCGCCACCTACCGGGTCCAAAAGAGAGATAAGGCTTTCGGTGCACAAAAGGGACATATGTTCTGAATATGGCTTCGAAAGGTCCAGCGGTTTAGGAGTTTTTTTTTTTACTCAATATCTCTGCTACAGCGCCACCTACCGGGTCCAAAAAACAGATACATTTATCGGAGCACTAAACTAACATATATTGTAAATATGGCTGCGATAGGTCCTGTGGTTTAGGCGTAATGACGTTATATCACTTCCTTAGTGCGAAAGTGATATCTCGACTACAGCGCCACCTACAGTGTCAATAATTGACATACATTTATCGGACAACCAAACGAACATATGGTGTGAATATGGCTTCGAAAGGTCCAGCGGTTTGAGCTAGGCGGTATAGTCGTGACGGATTTTACTAAATATCTCCACTCCAGCGCCACCTACCGGGTCCAAAAGAGAGATAAGGCTTTCGGTGCACAAAAGGGACATATGTTCTGAATATGGCTTCGAAAGGTCCAGCGGTTTAGGAGTTTTTTTTTTTACTCAATATCTCTGCTACAGCGCCACCTACCGGGTCCAAAAAACAGATACATTTATCGGAGCACTAAACTAACATATATTGTAAATATGGCTGCGATAGGTCCTGTGGTTTAGGCGTAATGACGTTATATCACTTCCTTAGTGCGAAAGTGATATCTCGACTACAGCGCCACCTACAGTGTCAATAATTGACATACATTTATCGGACAACCAAACGAACATATGGTGTGAATATGGCTTCGAAAGGTCCAGCGGTTTGAGCTAGGCGGTATAGTCGTGACGGATTTTACTAAATATCTCCACTCCAGCGCCACCTACCGGGTCCAAAAGAGAGATAAGGCTTTCGGTGCACAAAAGGGACATATGTTCTGAATATGGCTTCGAAAGGTCCAGCGGTTTAGGAGTTTTTTTTTTTACTCAATATCTCTGCTACAGCGCCACCTACCGGGTCCAAAAAACAGATACATTTATCGGAGCACTAAACTAACATATATTGTAAATATGGCTGCGATAGGTCCTGTGGTTTAGGCGTAATGACGTTATATCACTTCCTTAGTGCGAAAGTGATATCTCGACTACAGCGCCACCTACAGTGTCAATAATTGACATACATTTATCGGACAACCAAACGAACATATGGTGTGAATATGGCTTCGAAAGGTCCAGCGGTTTGAGCTAGGCGGTATAGTCGTGACGGATTTTACTAAATATCTCCACTCCAGCGCCACCTACCGGGTCCAAAAGAGAGATAAGGCTTTCGGTGCACAAAAGGGACATATGTTCTGAATATGGCTTCGAAAGGTCCAGCGGTTTAGGAGTTTTTTTTTTTACTCAATATCTCTGCTACAGCGCCACCTACCGGGTCCAAAAAACAGATACATTTATCGGAGCACTAAACTAACATATATTGTAAATATGGCTGCGATAGGTCCTGTGGTTTAGGCGTAATGACGTTATATCACTTCCTTAGTGCGAAAGTGATATCTCGACTACAGCGCCACCTACAGTGTCAATAATTGACATACATTTATCGGACAACCAAACGAACATATGGTGTGAATATGGCTTCGAAAGGTCCAGCGGTTTGAGCTAGGCGGTATAGTCGTGACGGATTTTACTAAATATCTCCACTCCAGCGCCACCTACCGGGTCCAAAAGAGAGATAAGGCTTTCGGTGCACAAAAGGGACATATGTTCTGAATATGGCTTCGAAAGGTCCAGCGGTTTAGGAGTTTTTTTTTTTACTCAATATCTCTGCTACAGCGCCACCTACCGGGTCCAAAAAACAGATACATTTATCGGAGCACTAAACTAACATATATTGTAAATATGGCTGCGATAGGTCCTGTGGTTTAGGCGTAATGACGTTATATCACTTCCTTAGTGCGAAAGTGATATCTCGACTACAGCGCCACCTACAGTGTCAATAATTGACATACATTTGAAATTTGAATTATTAATATTCATACCACACCTCAACAGCTCTATCTATGTTCTTTAAATAAATATGATTTAGATATCTGCTTACGTTGAATTTTCAATATTCAAACTACACCTCAACAGCTCCACCTTTTTTTTTTTTAAATAAATATGATTTAGATATCTGCTGACGTTGAATTTTTAAACCAAACCTTAACAGCTCCATCTATTTTCTTGAAATAAATATATTTTTGAATTTAAATGATTCTGTTCGTTATTTTATTTAATAAGTTTTCTCCAATTTGTATAGACATCAATAAATTATTGTATATGTATGTTTTGTACTCACCCAATGGAAGTTTTACATGTTTAATATAGAATATACAAATATTATTTAGTAATACTTCGTGACGTTAAAATATGTTAATATATTATATTTTAATTTTGCTCAAATATCAGTTCGACTCCACAGCTATCAACGAAACAATAAATTTATATAAGATTTTTTCATCTCTTATCGAAACTGATATGTGAATAGAATTTATATAATCGCTTAATTTTCAAGTTAAATGTAAGATCATAAGTGTAAAAAAGTTAGCGTGGTATTATTTTATATTTCAAATTTATTTTAAAAACTTTAGATTTTATTAGAAT
This sequence comes from Bombylius discolor, assembly GCA_939192795.1. Taxonomy (NCBI): domain Eukaryota; kingdom Metazoa; phylum Arthropoda; class Insecta; order Diptera; family Bombyliidae; genus Bombylius; species Bombylius discolor. The sequence continues at coordinate 56,624,971 of OW584238.1, read as the reverse complement.
AAAATATCTGTATCTTGTATCTTTTATCTTGTATCTTGTATCTTGTATCTTGTATCTTGTATCTTGTATCTGTATCTTGTATCTTGTATCTTGTATCTTTTATCTTGTATCTTGTATCTTGTATCTGTAACTTGTATCTTGTATCTGTATGTAGTGGTTTAAGCGTGACGGTATAGGCCTGGCGGTTTTTACTGAATATCTCGGCTGCAGCGCCACCTACAGTGTCAATAATTGACATACATTTATCGGACAACCAAACGAACATATGGTGTGAATATGGCTTCGAAAGGTCCAGCGGTTTGAGCTAGGCGGTATAGTCGTGACGGATTTTACTAAATATCTCCACTCCAGCGCCACCTACCGGGTCCAAAAGAGAGATAAGGCTTTCGGTGCACAAAAGGGACATATGTTCTGAATATGGCTTCGAAAGGTCCAGCGGTTTAGGAGTTTTTTTTTTTACTCAATATCTCTGCTACAGCGCCACCTACCGGGTCCAAAAAACAGATACATTTATCGGAGCACTAAACTAACATATATTGTAAATATGGCTGCGATAGGTCCTGTGGTTTAGGCGTAATGACGTTATATCACTTCCTTAGTGCGAAAGTGATATCTCGACTACAGCGCCACCTACAGTGTCAATAATTGACATACATTTATCGGACAACCAAACGAACATATGGTGTGAATATGGCTTCGAAAGGTCCAGCGGTTTGAGCTAGGCGGTATAGTCGTGACGGATTTTACTAAATATCTCCACTCCAGCGCCACCTACCGGGTCCAAAAGAGAGATAAGGCTTTCGGTGCACAAAAGGGACATATGTTCTGAATATGGCTTCGAAAGGTCCAGCGGTTTAGGAGTTTTTTTTTTTACTCAATATCTCTGCTACAGCGCCACCTACCGGGTCCAAAAAACAGATACATTTATCGGAGCACTAAACTAACATATATTGTAAATATGGCTGCGATAGGTCCTGTGGTTTAGGCGTAATGACGTTATATCACTTCCTTAGTGCGAAAGTGATATCTCGACTACAGCGCCACCTACAGTGTCAATAATTGACATACATTTGAAATTTGAATTATTAATATTCATACCACACCTCAACAGCTCTATCTATGTTCTTTAAATAAATATGATTTAGATATCTGCTTACGTTGAATTTTCAATATTCAAACTACACCTCAACAGCTCCACCTTTTTTTTTAAAAATAAATATGATTTAGATATCTGCTGACGTTGAATTTTCAAACCAAACCTTAACAGCTCCATCTATTTTCTTGAAATAAATATATTTTTGAATTTAAATGATTCTGTTCGTTATTTTATTTAATAAGTTTTCTCCAATTTGTATAGACATCAATAAATTATTGTATATGTATGTTTTGTACTCACCCAATGGAAGTTTTACATGTTTAATATAGAATATACAAATATTATTTAGTAATACTTCGTGACGTTAAAATATGTTAATATATTATATTTTAATTTTGCTCAAATATCAGTTCGACTCCACAGCTATCAACGAAACAATAAATTTATATAAGATTTTTTCATCTCTTATCGAAACTGATATGTGAATAGAATTTATATAATCGCTTAATTTTCAAGTTAAATGTAAGATCATAAGTGTAAAAAAGTTAGCGTGGTATTATTTTATATTTCAAATTTATTTTAAAAACTTTAGATTTTATTAGAATAAAATATCTGTATCTTGTATCTTTTATCTTGTATCTTGTATCTTGTATCTTGTATCTTGTATCTTGTATCTGTATCTTGTATCTTGTATCTTGTATCTTGTATCTTTTATCTTGTATCTTGTATCTTGTATCTGTAACTTGTATCTTGTATCTGTATGTAGTGGTTTAAGCGTGACGGTATAGGCCTGGCGGTTTTTACTGAATATCTCGGCTGCAGCGCCACCTACAGTGTCAATAATTGACATACATTTATCGGACAACCAAACGAACATATGGTGTGAATATGGCTTCGAAAGGTCCAGCGGTTTGAGCTAGGCGGTATAGTCGTGACGGATTTTACTAAATATCTCCACTCCAGCGCCACCTACCGGGTCCAAAAGAGAGATAAGGCTTTCGGTGCACAAAAGGGACATATGTTCTGAATATGGCTTCGAAAGGTCCAGCGGTTTAGGAGTTTTTTTTTGTACTCAATATCTCTGCTACAGCGCCACCTACCGGGTCCAAAAAACAGATACATTTATCGGAGCACTAAACTAACATATATTGTAAATATGGCTGCGATAGGTCCTGTGGTTTAGGCGTAATGACGTTATATCACTTCCTTAGTGCGAAAGTGATATCTCGACTACAGCGCCACCTACAGTGTCAATAATTGACATACATTTATCGGACAACCAAACGAACATATGGTGTGAATATGGCTTCGAAAGGTCCAGCGGTTTGAGCTAGGCGGTATAGTCGTGACGGATTTTACTAAATATCTCCACTCCAGCGCCACCTACCGGGTCCAAAAGAGAGATAAGGCTTTCGGTGCACAAAAGGGACATATGTTCTGAATATGGCTTCGAAAGGTCCAGCGGTTTAGGAGTTTTTTTTTTTACTCAATATCTCTGCTACAGCGCCACCTACCGGGTCCAAAAAACAGATACATTTATCGGAGCACTAAACTAACATATATTGTAAATATGGCTGCGATAGGTCCTGTGGTTTAGGCGTAATGACGTTATATCACTTCCTTAGTGCGAAAGTGATATCTCGACTACAGCGCCACCTACAGTGTCAATAATTGACATACATTTATCGGACAACCAAACGAACATATGGTGTGAATATGGCTTCGAAAGGTCCAGCGGTTTGAGCTAGGCGGTATAGTCGTGACGGATTTTACTAAATATCTCCACTCCAGCGCCACCTACCGGGTCCAAAAGAGAGATAAGGCTTTCGGTGCACAAAAGGGACATATGTTCTGAATATGGCTTCGAAAGGTCCAGCGGTTTAGGAGTTTTTTTTTTTACTCAATATCTCTGCTACAGCGCCACCTACCGGGTCCAAAAAACAGATACATTTATCGGAGCACTAAACTAACATATATTGTAAATATGGCTGCGATAGGTCCTGTGGTTTAGGCGTAATGACGTTATATCACTTCCTTAGTGCGAAAGTGATATCTCGACTACAGCGCCACCTACAGTGTCAATAATTGACATACATTTGAAATTTGAATTATTAATATTCATACCACACCTCAACAGCTCTATCTATGTTCTTTAAATAAATATGATTTAGATATCTGCTTACGTTGAATTTTCAATATTCAAACTACACCTCAACAGCTCCACCTTTTTTTTTTTTAAATAAATATGATTTAGATATCTGCTGACGTTGAATTTTTAAACCAAACCTTAACAGCTCCATCTATTTTCTTGAAATAAATATATTTTTGAATTTAAATGATTCTGTTCGTTATTTTATTTAATAAGTTTTCTCCAATTTGTATAGACATCAATAAATTATTGTATATGTATGTTTTGTACTCACCCAATGGAAGTTTTACATGTTTAATATAGAATATACAAATATTATTTAGTAATACTTCGTGACGTTAAAATATGTTAATATATTATATTTTAATTTTGCTCAAATATCAGTTCGACTCCACAGCTATCAACGAAACAATAAATTTATATAAGATTTTTTCATCTCTTATCGAAACTGATATGTGAATAGAATTTATATAATCGCTTAATTTTCAAGTTAAATGTAAGATCATAAGTGTAAAAAAGTTAGCGTGGTATTATTTTATATTTCAAATTTATTTTAAAAACTTTAGATTTTATTAGAATAAAATATCTGTATCTTGTATCTTTTATCTTGTATCTTGTATCTTGTATCTTGTATCTTGTATCTTGTATCTGTATCTTGTATCTTGTATCTTGTATCTTGTATCTTTTATCTTGTATCTTGTATCTTGTATCTGTAACTTGTATCTTGTATCTGTATGTAGTGGTTTAAGCGTGACGGTATAGGCCTGGCGGTTTTTACTGAATATCTCGGCTGCAGCGCCACCTACAGTGTCAATAATTGACATACATTTATCGGACAACCAAACGAACATATGGTGTGAATATGGCTTCGAAAGGTCCAGCGGTTTGAGCTAGGCGGTATAGTCGTGACGGATTTTACTAAATATCTCCACTCCAGCGCCACCTACCGGGTCCAAAAGAGAGATAAGGCTTTCGGTGCACAAAAGGGACATATGTTCTGAATATGGCTTCGAAAGGTCCAGCGGTTTAGGAGTTTTTTTTTTTACTCAATATCTCTGCTACAGCGCCACCTACCGGGTCCAAAAAACAGATACATTTATCGGAGCACTAAACTAACATATATTGTAAATATGGCTGCGATAGGTCCTGTGGTTTAGGCGTAATGACGTTATATCACTTCCTTAGTGCGAAAGTGATATCTCGACTACAGCGCCACCTACAGTGTCAATAATTGACATACATTTATCGGACAACCAAACGAACATATGGTGTGAATATGGCTTCGAAAGGTCCAGCGGTTTGAGCTAGGCGGTATAGTCGTGACGGATTTTACTAAATATCTCCACTCCAGCGCCACCTACCGGGTCCAAAAGAGAGATAAGGCTTTCGGTGCACAAAAGGGACATATGTTCTGAATATGGCTTCGAAAGGTCCAGCGGTTTAGGAGTTTTTTTTTTTACTCAATATCTCTGCTACAGCGCCACCTACCGGGTCCAAAAAACAGATACATTTATCGGAGCACTAAACTAACATATATTGTAAATATGGCTGCGATAGGTCCTGTGGTTTAGGCGTAATGACGTTATATCACTTCCTTAGTGCGAAAGTGATATCTCGACTACAGCGCCACCTACAGTGTCAATAATTGACATACATTTGAAATTTGAATTATTAATATTCATACCACACCTCAACAGCTCTATCTATGTTCTTTAAATAAATATGATTTAGATATCTGCTTACGTTGAATTTTCAATATTCAAACTACACCTCAACAGCTCCACCTTTTTTTTTTTTAAATAAATATGATTTAGATATCTGCTGACGTTGAATTTTTAAACCAAACCTTAACAGCTCCATCTATTTTCTTGAAATAAATATATTTTTGAATTTAAATGATTCTGTTCGTTATTTTATTTAATAAGTTTTCTCCAATTTGTATAGACATCAATAAATTATTGTATATGTATGTTTTGTACTCACCCAATGGAAGTTTTACATGTTTAATATAGAATATACAAATATTATTTAGTAATACTTCGTGACGTTAAAATATGTTAATATATTATATTTTAATTTTGCTCAAATATCAGTTCGACTCCACAGCTATCAACGAAACAATAAATTTATATAAGATTTTTTCATCTCTTATCGAAACTGATATGTGAATAGAATTTATATAATCGCTTAATTTTCAAGTTAAATGTAAGATCATAAGTGTAAAAAAGTTAGCGTGGTATTATTTTATATTTCAAATTTATTTTAAAAACTTTAGATTTTATTAGAATAAAATATCTGTATCTTGTATCTTTTATCTTGTATCTTGTATCTTGTATCTTGTATCTTGTATCTTGTATCTGTATCTTGTATCTTGTATCTTGTATCTTGTATCTTTTATCTTGTATCTTGTATCTTGTATCTGTAACTTGTATCTTGTATCTGTATGTAGTGGTTTAAGCGTGACGGTATAGGCCTGGCGGTTTTTACTGAATATCTCGGCTGCAGCGCCACCTACAGTGTCAATAATTGACATACATTTATCGGACAACCAAACGAACATATGGTGTGAATATGGCTTCGAAAGGTCCAGCGGTTTGAGCTAGGCGGTATAGTCGTGACGGATTTTACTAAATATCTCCACTCCAGCGCCACCTACCGGGTCCAAAAGAGAGATAAGGCTTTCGGTGCACAAAAGGGACATATGTTCTGAATATGGCTTCGAAAGGTCCAGCGGTTTAGGAGTTTTTTTTTTTACTCAATATCTCTGCTACAGCGCCACCTACCGGGTCCAAAAAACAGATACATTTATCGGAGCACTAAACTAACATATATTGTAAATATGGCTGCGATAGGTCCTGTGGTTTAGGCGTAATGACGTTATATCACTTCCTTAGTGCGAAAGTGATATCTCGACTACAGCGCCACCTACAGTGTCAATAATTGACATACATTTATCGGACAACCAAACGAACATATGGTGTGAATATGGCTTCGAAAGGTCCAGCGGTTTGAGCTAGGCGGTATAGTCGTGACGGATTTTACTAAATATCTCCACTCCAGCGCCACCTACCGGGTCCAAAAGAGAGATAAGGCTTTCGGTGCACAAAAGGGACATATGTTCTGAATATGGCTTCGAAAGGTCCAGCGGTTTAGGAGTTTTTTTTTTTACTCAATATCTCTGCTACAGCGCCACCTACCGGGTCCAAAAAACAGATACATTTATCGGAGCACTAAACTAACATATATTGTAAATATGGCTGCGATAGGTCCTGTGGTTTAGGCGTAATGACGTTATATCACTTCCTTAGTGCGAAAGTGATATCTCGACTACAGCGCCACCTACAGTGTCAATAATTGACATACATTTGAAATTTGAATTATTAATATTCATACCACACCTCAACAGCTCTATCTATGTTCTTTAAATAAATATGATTTAGATATCTGCTTACGTTGAATTTTCAATATTCAAACTACACCTCAACAGCTCCACCTTTTTTTTTTTTAAATAAATATGATTTAGATATCTGCTGACGTTGAATTTTTAAACCAAACCTTAACAGCTCCATCTATTTTCTTGAAATAAATATATTTTTGAATTTAAATGATTCTGTTCGTTATTTTATTTAATAAGTTTTCTCCAATTTGTATAGACATCAATAAATTATTGTATATGTATGTTTTGTACTCACCCAATGGAAGTTTTACATGTTTAATATAGAATATACAAATATTATTTAGTAATACTTCGTGACGTTAAAATATGTTAATATATTATATTTTAATTTTGCTCAAATATCAGTTCGACTCCACAGCTATCAACGAAACAATAAATTTATATAAGATTTTTTCATCTCTTATCGAAACTGATATGTGAATAGAATTTATATAATCGCTTAATTTTCAAGTTAAATGTAAGATCATAAGTGTAAAAAAGTTAGCGTGGTATTATTTTATATTTCAAATTTATTTTAAAAACTTTAGATTTTATTAGAATAAAATATCTGTATCTTGTATCTTTTATCTTGTATCTTGTATCTTGTATCTTGTATCTTGTATCTTGTATCTGTATCTTGTATCTTGTATCTTGTATCTTGTATCTTTTATCTTGTATCTTGTATCTTGTATCTGTAACTTGTATCTTGTATCTGTATGTAGTGGTTTAAGCGTGACGGTATAGGCCTGGCGGTTTTTACTGAATATCTCGGCTGCAGCGCCACCTACAGTGTCAATAATTGACATACATTTATCGGACAACCAAACGAACATATGGTGTGAATATGGCTTCGAAAGGTCCAGCGGTTTGAGCTAGGCGGTATAGTCGTGACGGATTTTACTAAATATCTCCACTCCAGCGCCACCTACCGGGTCCAAAAGAGAGATAAGGCTTTCGGTGCACAAAAGGGACATATGTTCTGAATATGGCTTCGAAAGGTCCAGCGGTTTAGGAGTTTTTTTTTTTACTCAATATCTCTGCTACAGCGCCACCTACCGGGTCCAAAAAACAGATACATTTATCGGAGCACTAAACTAACATATATTGTAAATATGGCTGCGATAGGTCCTGTGGTTTAGGCGTAATGACGTTATATCACTTCCTTAGTGCGAAAGTGATATCTCGACTACAGCGCCACCTACAGTGTCAATAATTGACATACATTTATCGGACAACCAAACGAACATATGGTGTGAATATGGCTTCGAAAGGTCCAGCGGTTTGAGCTAGGCGGTATAGTCGTGACGGATTTTACTAAATATCTCCACTCCAGCGCCACCTACCGGGTCCAAAAGAGAGATAAGGCTTTCGGTGCACAAAAGGGACATATGTTCTGAATATGGCTTCGAAAGGTCCAGCGGTTTAGGAGTTTTTTTTTTTACTCAATATCTCTGCTACAGCGCCACCTACCGGGTCCAAAAAACAGATACATTTATCGGAGCACTAAACTAACATATATTGTAAATATGGCTGCGATAGGTCCTGTGGTTTAGGCGTAATGACGTTATATCACTTCCTTAGTGCGAAAGTGATATCTCGACTACAGCGCCACCTACAGTGTCAATAATTGACATACATTTATCGGACAACCAAACGAACATATGGTGTGAATATGGCTTCGAAAGGTCCAGCGGTTTGAGCTAGGCGGTATAGTCGTGACGGATTTTACTAAATATCTCCACTCCAGCGCCACCTACCGGGTCCAAAAGAGAGATAAGGCTTTCGGTGCACAAAAGGGACATATGTTCTGAATATGGCTTCGAAATGCCCAGCGGTTTAGGTGGTTTTGTAATCTGTATTTTATATTTCTTCCTAAAATTCTTGTAATGTTGGATTCTTTCAATGAAATTTGTCCAAGTATGTAATTTAATTTTTTTTTCCTTTTCAATTTACCTATTTATGGTACTAATCACTTATTTTTCTTTTACTTTCATTTGTAATAGAAGATTACATTGATTTGATACTGGATAATTAAGCAATTAATTAATAAGATGGTAAATTCTTAAGGAAATATTTATGATGTTTGAGAATGTATAGTTTTTAGAAAGAATTTTATTTATGTTATTTTTTTATTTATTTTATTTTTTTTAAATTTAATTTTTTTTATTTATTTTATTTTTTTATTTATTCTACATACATATGTATATGTAGATATATAAAAATTCTTGAGAATTGTCTATGACGAAATTTATACATTTAATCATCAATGGCATCTTCCCAGAATAAAAAAGAATTATGAATTTTTTTTTTGTTACTTATCTTTTTCATATATTATATGCGTATTTTTGACATGTTCAATCTCTCGGTATCTTTTTATTTAATTTTTTTTACATTGTCCATTATTATTAAAAAAGACAACGGTAAGAAACCTTCTTGTCTATCAATGTACCTACATGATTTGAAATAATGTAAATTTTAATTTGATCAGGATACGATAAAATTTTCGTTTTTATAAATGTAATTGTAAAAACCAGTTCAATTTTAATTTGTTCAATGCAGACTGAAGACATAACTATCATTTAAATTTTCCAAGTATGTATCAAATTATTCATTTGTGGTCAAAGAAACTCCGAATTTGGATACATATATATGTATGTATGAATACATCTATATTTAATTTGTTAACAACGTGGTCCAATTTTACTAACTTTATCCTTTATAATGCCAAAATTTGAAATAGATATACCTACATGTGTATTCATTTTAATATGTACGTATTATGTGTATTTAATATTTATACATGGGAATGTACTATATCTGTATTACCTTCTTTGAAAATTGTGAAAACAAATTCTGCATAAGCTTTCACTTATTAAAAGTTTTCCTTTTTTATATTTTATACATACATATAACAAAATTCATTCTCATGATTTTGTTTTAATTAAATTCCAAATCTTTCGAAATTTTACTTTATATTGTATTATACATATCTCACTCTTAAAAATTTTTTGCACTTGTTGTTTAAGATTACTTATTTTGAAGTTCACAGTTTGTTTCTGCCAACTACGGGCCTAGTTTGTTTTTTTATGATATTTTAGAATGAAACTTTGAAAAAGAATGTTTTACATCTCTCAGATGTTTCTAATGATGTAGAAAAAAGTTATGTACATATGTACATATGTATAGTATAATCATCAACAATCAACATCTGAAGTAATGAAAAGTTGTTTTTCTTTTCGTTTTTTTATTTTTATTTATTTATTTAACTTTTGTTTTTAGTTTTTTCTGCCGAATATAAGTGGTGGTGCGGCTTTTGGTGTTATTTGGTTTTAAATATTTTAATTAAAAATTATATACATATATGTAATTCTCTAAATCATATAATTTTTGAAATATTTTTCTATACGAAGCTATATTTTACTTATGTTTATTCAAAATATTTTTCAAATTTATGATATATAAAAATATGTACATATGTACTTAAGTATAATTATTATAATTGTACATTATATAAGGTTTAATTTTGTACATGTAAAAGTATGGAATAAAAATAAATATTGAAAGCAACAAAACATAATATATTCATGTAATTATTGGTGACCAAAAAAAAAGAAGAAATGCTTAAAATATGTACTATATGTATCTATTAAAAGAACTTTTTTTTACATAAACCTAACACATTATATCAAATTAATTTTTGACGTTATTGTCTAGCTAGTTTTTTTTATTAGGCACTTTTGAAAAAAATCATGTACAATAATAATCGTTCATGTGAAATTTCAGCCCATAGAAGATTGCACAATAGAATTAAATGTTTAAAAGTTATGTTAATGCTTTTTCAAGTAGTGTTTTATCTACATAAAATATAATCCGATAATGTAATTATGTTTAGTCTACTGCTACTTTATATGTCAATTTTAACAGGATGAAATGGCATGTTTTACTGCGATAAATCTTATTACTACAATTTTAACAAGTACAGAAAATTAAATGTATATTCTGTATCATCTTCATTTCACACTTAACCACTTTATCAATTTTTATTTTACTATTCTACAGGCTTTGTAATATCTTTTTAGAAGTTTCCAAAGTTTTAAATATAGAATAATTTTTTTATTTTATTTGTGCCTCTTTATAATAGAATAACTTGTTGCTGTTTAAAGTCTTCACAGTGCAGTATACTTTAGTTAGTGAATAAACTCAAAATTTGTAAATAACAATGTTATAATTAAATTTATTTTGTCATACAAACCTCATATGCACTTACATACATATATACAGCATATTATACCACATTATGCGTGAAAAATAGGACTCTGAGAAGCTGCATTTCAAGTCTTAAAATCGAATATGTATATAAAAATTAAAATACGAGTATACATATATAGAATCCCTGGGTCAACAAGTTTAATTTAGCTGTTATAAAAAGTATTTTCAAAGCAGTTAGCCATAAAGTTTTACGGTACGAATATTTTAAGTTATCAAAGTGTTATGAGAAGCACGTTTTTCAATCCATAAAATTAAATTCATTTCCTAATTTGGTATTCGTAATAAAATTTTAAACCTTCTTCGATAGGATCAATTTGCGTTTTTTTTTTCATGTTAACAATAACAATGAAGAGCGAGAAATTTTAGTTTTACTGAAATCAGAAAGGATAAAATCATAGTTTTGAAAATCGCAAATTGGGGAAATAATAGGTAGTATTTCTTTGTTTCAAAATTGAGAAAAAAGAAAACAAAAATCAATAAATTTTCAGTAATAATATTGCTGAAGGTATACGCACCTTTTTAGTGATTTGAAAAAAAAAATCAGAACTTACAATCGAGTAAAAGTCTATTTGATAATAATGTAAGAAAATTGTATTATTCTGTCCAAAAATTACAATAACTTTTTTTATTGTTATTTTTCTGAATTAGGCTTTATTAGTAAATAATAAGATATGTTTTTTTCGGTTTTTAAAATTTATTTTCTCTGTTTTTTTGTACTTACAAATAACAAGATAATTAAAGACACATACTTATTAAAACCCCAAATACTTAGACTTTAGATGCGTTTTGGTGTACGTGAGTTGTTTATCGCAGAAAATATGTAAGTATAAATAAATGAAATATGTAAAATTCCACTTTCCAATGCCAATTTCTAATTTCTTTGCCGATATTCTGTCGAGGATATGTTCTGCAAAACTACAAAACTGAGTACTTTAATATGTATTTCTTTGTTATTTAAACAGTTTTAAAAAAATGTAGCTTGATGATATATATTATACCTAATTAAAATGTTTATACTCAGAATTGTTTGTAAATTTTTTTTAAATTTTTTTTATCATTTATAATTACTTATATCAAAGTGCCCAACCATACTTACACTTATGACAGCTAATTGAATAAACAGATACATACCTACGTATTTCCAAAAAATGTGTTTACTGTAATTAGGTACTTTAAAAAGAAATAATATTAATAAGTGGGTGGTTCTACTCTAAAATAATACAATACGCGCATAAAAACATATTACAATTTATTTTTTTGTTTTGAATATTGATGATTCTTTTGAATTGCTCATATTCAGTACATATATGTATGTACATAATTACATGTCTTTATTCTGAGTAAAAATTGAAGAAGAAATTAATGAATTATAATTACAAATGAATATTTTATTTGGAAACACTTTTTGAACTAATAATGAATATATATAATATAATATCTTTAATAATGATATTTTACATAACATTTAAATATAGTATAGGGTAATTTCATGAAAAGCACTATGATTTGTAAAAGTTTTTGATTGATTTTATGAAATTTCACACACATGCTGAAACAAAACAAAAAATTTTTTCTCGGTTCCATTTAGTTTTACTTTGATCAAAAACAATAAATTTTGAAAAATAAAAATTCTACTACATATTAAGTAAAAAATGTTATTTCATAGTTTTCCGTTTTCACACTGATTTTATTCATAAGAATGAAATTTTGTTTTTTAAATAACGCTTAACTAGGTGTTAAGCCTTTAGTTAATATACAAGACAAAAAGAATACTGACTACTGAATATATATCATTTAGCTTTTCTTTACTACTTTTAAATGCTTTCTATATATGTAATTGTATTCAACAGAACACAACATTTCAAGAACGTTATTTTTTGCTTGAAAATGTAACATTTTAAAAAACTTATTTTTTTTATAACCTGTAGTGCTTATAATATATACTACATTATTTAAAATACCTGTCAAAAACAATACACATGTCTATAACATAAATGTGTACTTGCATAATCAAAACATATTGTTTTTTGGTATTTACAATCAAGAACTTGCCAAGGAAAACGAGATACAAAACTTTTCTACTTTTTTAAGGATAAAGTTTTCTGAATGATAATCCTATTTCTTTTCATTGTACATTGACTGCCATTTATTTTACTGAAATCTAGATTAATGAGAGATTATCCTTTTTTGTATATACCGCATAGCATGAAAAAGAAGAATTTTGCTACATAAAATAGGAAAGAGTAAATAGAAATTTTTGAAAAAAGGAATAATAATAATAAGACATAATCATATTTCTAAAAAAGAACAAAATCTTTTTAAAAATTAATTTTAATTTGTAAAGTTTTTATAATTTTTATACTACGAATCAATGATAGGTGGCTATTACGATTTAAGTAAAAGAAATTTTTACGAATTACAAGATGACTTCTAAATTTATAATAGAATAGTTTTTTCATATTCAAAATAATATTCTAATAAGTGGAAAAATATAATTTTTTAGAGATGTGATCTTTTTGTATGAACAGATAGTTGGACAAATAATAAAACAACGAGATTTTGGAAATTCGGTTACACATACATACATATATATATATATATATATATATGTAGTATGTAGGTATAATTACTAATGTACAGATTTCCAATTACTTGAAGTGAAGTGAAAAATAAGTAATGTATCTATAAACTATGCGAAAAACATTTATTAATTATTATAAAATGAAGTACTTGGATTTTGTTGATTTTTTACTATTTTGTATTTATAATAAAATATTTGAGTTTTAATTTTTCATCAAAAATATATGTAGGTATGTAGGTACTATACTGTCCTAGTTTTTTTCACACGATTCTTTTGTCATATTTGAAAGGCTTTATTTTCTTAAAAGAAAATGTCTGGACAAAGACAGTTTTTCAAAGCAACACTATGCAAACATTTTTTTGACGCGCGTCGAAAAAATATAGAACAACGCTTATTAGTAGTATGTATGTATGTATGTATGTACATATATATTATACATATATATATATATATATAGCATTTTTGATATTTTGAAATAGATAGCAATGTAATTTATAAAAACTAAGCTTCTATTGTCATAATAGCAATGACGATTTTTTTGCTGAAAATTTACTTTCCACTTTCAAGATAAACAACATTAAAATTATAAAGAATTTTATGTACAATGTATCATATTTTATTAGATAATTTTTATAAAACTATGTGGTCATTGATTGAATAATGAAAACAAACCTTTTCAATAAATATGTTGTTTTAACAGGCATCTAATGAGACATGTTACAGTCTCAGATAACGTAATTCTGAGGATAATAGAATTCGGAAATTATTTTTAATATAAAATATGAGCTTGCGCAATAAAATTTTTATTTTCCAGTATGAATTATAATTTATGTACCTATAGGAGATAGTAGATACATCGCATTGGTATATTTACTATACAAGCTTTATGTGGTTTAGAACAGTAGAACAGAGAATTTAAGCTTTTAGTTTTTTTGTTTTTGCTTTATTAAATTTTCACTCAAAAAATTTGCAAAATAAAAACGTTTTTTTCTAAATTTTGTTTTTTGAATATTCCATATAAATAATATCGTCTATAGAATCCTTAAAGACCATACTGTAATGAATTTTAAAATTATATAAAATCTGTACAAACTTTAAAATAAAAAAAAATATCGAGGATCGAGTTACATAAATTTTTCTTACATGTGTTCTCTGCGTTTTAATATACTTATGAATAAATTTATTCATCAACAGCCACAGATGTAGTTTTAAATTTAAACTAATAGACCGCATAAAGCTATACCTAATTCCTTTATGGCCAGAAGCCGGTTGGTTGTACTTTTATTGAGTAAACTTTTCGTGTTTAAATCAGTTTTTATGCAAATTTTTCTCATAGGTTGTAGTGAATATACCACTGAATATTATATGTATGTATGTATATACAAAATGAAGTATTTATCTTTCACATTTTAATATAATAGTTTGTAGGAAATACTAAAAGGATAAGCTAATTTACATAATAACACAATTACTGAAATTAATGTCGGCCTTACCGCGTTAGTCAATATTTTAACGATGACGACGACGTAAACAAATTTCTCCCTGGCATATTAACAAATACAAATAAAATATAGGGGATGTATGTACATACATACATAAAAATATGTGTATTGACAGAAAATTCGATTTGAAAATCTGTAAAAACATTTTTTCATGCATTTTTAATGGGTTATATAATATATTCTTACAGTGTAATGTTGCTACAGCAAAAGCAATATCATAAATAAGTTTTTTTGACACATTTATTTGGTCCTATTTTTATAGTTTTGATAAAAGGCGAAAAACAAAATACATTTAAAAGTGTTTTATTAGATCATTTTACCTGTTTGTAAAAGAAAATCATCAACATTTTTGAAAGTGTGTGAATTAATTGTAATTAACATTTTCAATTATCTGTAGCATTCAATTTAATCAGCTATTTTTTTAGTTTGTAGTATTGTAGTAAAAATCACCGCTTTGGTAAAAGAACGCCACAACTTAAAAAGCAAAACAATTTTAAGTTTTCTTCCTCTTGTTAACTAAATATTAAAGCAACAAAATAATAAAATAAAATTGAACTAAGGTTTTTTTAATTTAACAAAATTTAATGTTAATTTTACTACGCGTAAAATAAAATATAATCTCTAAAAAAAAAGTTAAAAGCAATTTATAAAAATTACAACATTATCCACCTGTTGTTATGACTATATTGCCGATTAAACTTTTCGTCCTTAGTTTTACAATCTCTTTTAATTCCGAAAATGTTTATTGATTACGTCTCTCTTTACCTTATGAACCATTCTTTTTCTCTACCAATTTCCACATACTTTATTCAAATTTAATTTTCAGTAAAATTTAATCAATTGACTTTTCCAACTTGTTATACATGTATAGGCATGTATATATTTTTAGTACGATATTTTCTGATTCCATCTTGTTACGTACACCTCTTAGGAGATTATACAAAATTTAATTATTTTCTGTATCGGTAATGTTTCGTTCGGTGTAATAATACATATACAGGTTTTTGTAAACCTTTTCAGAAAATTTTTTGTTTAATTAAAAATCTATAATTGTATTTGATTAATTCCACAAGTAATGATATATTTTGACAATAATGTAAAATCATTTCACTAGTAGTTTATTTGAAGAAATATAAAAATAAGCTAAAAATAACGGAAATAATTCAAGTTAAAATGAACTTCCTAGTATGTACTTTTACAATTCTCTAATTACCTAGAATGACTGTATAATATTTTTTATTTAAAAAAATTAACAAATTATATACAAATATGTATAATACGAGAAAATAAATTGACATTCTTTATTTTTACAAATCGCATTCTTTTAGAAAAATGTGTGTGTGTTACCTATTTTTATCCAACGATTTCTCTAAAACTATAAGGGCTGCGAATAAGCTTAAATCTTAAAACAACTAACACAAAGTAGAGAATTTAAAAGTCTTTCACAAATAAAATAAAAACTTAAATATGTATAATATTATGGTATTTTTATTTAATTTTTAAATAATTTTCAAAAAGATAAACTAAAAATAATTAAATAAAATAATTAGACTAAAATATAACATACTTTAAATCTGTAGATAAATATACACTATTATTCTTTTCTTTTATGCAGAAAAATTTACATCAAAATTTTAATTTTTATACTCGTACATATTATATTATATTTTATCTTGTAATTTACATACATATGTTCATTCATCAGTGTCTTATGAAGTACAAAATTTAACATGATGCTCTCGTGAAAATAAAACACATCTTTGAAAACACTCGACCTTTTTTTGCTACGTAAGTTTTCAAACTATATGTATACGGATTACGGAATAAATGGCCAACTTACAGCGCAATAAACTGATATCACTTATAGTTCAATATCTACATACATATGTAGGTATATACGAACAACTCAATAAAATTGTGTATTTTATAATCTTTGTATGGTAAGTTCACCCCCATTCAAACCCTTTAAAAAGGTTAAAAACGAAAACTGAAATAAAACAAAGTAAAAATAAGAAGAAAGATAAAACGAAAACAACAAAACACATTCGAGAAATATTCTTCTACATTTTTTTATGAATTCTGAAGGCATTTTTATTAGTATGAATTGAGTGAATGAATTTGAAAAAAAAGTTTTTAATTTTTATAGATCATATATGTAAGTACATTAGGTACGGTGCGGTACAGTATGATATGAGTTCTGTTCTGATGGCAAATAAAACTACAGAATTGCTCACCTGATTACAAAAGGTGCTAGTTCTATGTACCTACATACATATGTACATTATATTGAAAAATGAGATGAGAGTTACGAAAACTTCCAAATCTAAAAATAGGTATTTTTCGTATGTACATACCTATAAATGTACATACTTATATGATGAAGATGGAATTTTTGGAAAAGGAGAATTCAACCAAAATGTATTATTCATGCTTGACACCAAAAATTTTCAGGAGCAAATTGTTTTATGTGTCACAGGATGTAATCCGAGCGTATATCCTGATCAAATTATGTATATTTAAAGCTTTTTGATATATGTACATGTATGTATGTATACTTAAATATAATATATGCTTGTAAGTACATGCAAAAACTAACATAAATTGAATATGTGTGTACCATGTAAATGTGTATTAAAAAAAGAGATTAAAATTTACACAAATGGCTACATATTTTTATAAAATGAATTTCTTTTCATTTATAATATATTAAAAGCAAAAAAATAAATATCAAATATATATTAAATTATATTGAAGTATAAAATTTAAATTCAATTAGAGTATATAAAGTTTACCACATTCTCCATAAATACACTCATACAAGTATAAGCAGATAAACAGAAAATAACAAACTTTTGCTATCTGAGAGAGTAAAAAATAAAATTTTCAATTCAGATTCTATTCAATAAATTCAATTGAGCACGATGAAACAAATTAATCGAATGGTAACTATATAGTTAAAGTTTGATCAAAAGTGGTACCAATAAAATTTTTAATAATTTAATAATAAAAACAATTATAAAATGACTCAAAAATACCTAGATATGTATAATTTTCTTTTTCCCATTGTCATTATATGTATAGTCAATAATTCATGTTTTTAATAAATGTCATATAAAAAACAGTCTAAGTTATCTTATTACCACAGTACATTTTAAAAATTTGAATATTATTATTATTAATTATTATTATTATATTATAAATTTCAGTAGAGTTTAGATATTGTTAGGTCAGATTATAATAAATAAATAAATAAATACCTTTTTTATGCCATGAATCAACCTTATATTTTAAAAAAATATCAAAAAGTTGCAATAAATTTCTTTATTCAAATTAGTTTTAATGTTAAATTACTGCATCAACTTAATGTCAATAGAAAAAAAATAAACAAAAAAAACAAATAGCAAATAAAATATAAAACCAATATATGAAACATAAGCAATAATTGCTTTTTGAAAAATACAATACAAATTTTCGATAAATGAAATCCAATTTTGGACATTTGCCACTCAAAAACAAAAAAGCAAAGTGCAAAAATGAATTCAATACTTTTTGCATTTGGGAAAAAATTTATTTAACAATTTGGCATTGTTGTTCATGTCATTCTATTAGATATACATGGGAAAAAAACATGAAATATGAATTTTTTTTTTTAATTTGAATAATCGTTTAGAGTTATTGTGTTATTGCATGTATGAATATTTATTTATATAACTTATCCTTTCAAAAGAAAAAAATAATAATAGTAATAAATGCAATAAAAATACAAATAAATAAAAAAATAAAACATATTTAAAATTTAAAATATGTACACAAATGATAAAATTGCTGTTAACAAAGTACATTTATGATTACACCAATAATGTTATTATGAAAATCTAACAAATCTGATAAAATTTATATACTTAAAAAAATGTACGTATATTTTCTTCACATTTTAGTGAAAAATACTTTTTATATGTATTCAGTTAAAAGTACATTTTAAAATACATACTTTATTACAGTTGTGTTTTTCGTTGAAGTAAGAAAAAGATTGATTGAGCGTAATGATAGATAATACTATTATCGATGTTTTTGAAATTTTTACGTTTACTTAACCTTTGAAATGTATCTTGATTTTCTATTGGTACCATATTGAATTAATTTAACTACCAACTGTAAACATATCATTATATCTAAAAACCATTCATCATTTTAAAATTTTAACAATTTGAAGTGAACACTTGTCTAAAAAAAATATTTATTTACATATATTTAATTAATTTCATAAAATTCCTTAAGAAACTCCATTTAATTTAATAATTCTAAATATAACAACGATGTACCAAATATAAAATTAATTAGCTTATACAACACATTTTTCTTATTCAAAGACATAAAGCATAACATACATATGTATACTAAATACTTTTTGCAGGGATAGATACGTAAATTCCTGAATAAGTCATTTTCTAAAATTCATTTTAATTTGTCGTATTCTTGATTACATTTTAATTAGTTTCCAAGTGCTGTTGAATAAAAAAATTACTTAAAAAGTAGAATTTGAAAATGATTTTAGAATAAGGATTTGAAAAAAAAACTCATCGTACATGAAATCTCTTCTACATTACTCCATATATATATGTATGTATAAATTATTGTATATGGATACATATGTACATATACATACATATTATTTGGCAGTAATATCATCATATAAAATATAATTCCCTATAAATGACGTCAAATGAAATATATCTTCTTTGAAAATATGTACATATATCGCTCGCATTTTTATCTCTGCTTGTAAGTATTCATATACATACTATATAATATATATATTAATTACACACAAACACACTTACTGTTATTGTGAAGAATGACGTGGAATAAATCGCGTTTTTTAGTTAAATATGCATCTTGAAATTTTACTTTTTCATATTTATTTATTTTTTTGAATGAATGTTATGTAATATATGATGTCAAAATATGAAATTAGTTTATATTTTGATACAAAGTGAAAATTAGTATATATGTTTGTATGCATATGAGTGTGTAAATGAATTTTCGCGTGAATTTTTTCATACACCCAATTTAAACTAATAAAATATGACAATATACTTATCATACATATAGTATATTACGGTTCTATTTTTAAATGTTAATGTCGATTTGTTGTAAAATCCTCTTGTGAAAAACAAAATTATTGTTTACTATACAAATAAATACGACAATTTAGTTAACTATAAAATTATAAAAAAAGTAGTTTTTTCAAATAATAATTTTTAATTAACTTTTTATTATTAAGTTTTTTAAATTATCTTTAATATAATACGATAAAAAATCACTTTTGAATAAATATTTAACCGTTAAGGCCACATATTTAAAGTAAAACTTTTTGACGACAAAAAATTAAAAAAAAAAAATGTTTATCAATCAAACTTTTATTATTTCAAGGCACAAAAACTTATCAAAATAATATACGTTATTTCATTCAATTCACAATTTAAGCTTTGTTGGATTATGATAATAATAGTTTATATTTAAATTTAAATATGTATTGTGTTATGTTGTATTAATTTAACTAATATGTATTTAAAATATTTATTTAATGCAAAACTGTTTATATATTACTATAAAAGTTATTTTTACATCGACATAAGTATTATGAATACCTTTTTTATATATATGAATCTTTTATTAAACAATTTTATTTTCATTATTAAGTACATATGTGTATATATGTATGTATATGTATAATTTTTTTAAGAACTTCAAATAATTCCTGTTTTTATATTTATGTCAACTCTTTCTACAAAGCTTTTTATTTTTAAAAAGACTAAAAATCGAACTAGTATAAAAAATGATGTTTTATTTACATTGTATTTAGTTTTATTTTTTATCAATATTTATATTATTTAAATCTGTATGAACATATAACAGAAAGTGGAGAATTAATTAATAATCTACATAATGTATGATTTTTTTTAAATTATTTACAAAATTTTTAAAAACGTAGTTATGTCGTTTTTGGTGTAAATAAAATTGTAAACAACATTAGAAGTATCCAATTTTGTGTATTGGAAATTGCTGATGACATTATGGCTGACGCTGAATATTCTCCTATTGAAGATTGAAAATTTTTAAATATAAATAAAAAAATATAAACATTACTTTTAGTAGTGTTTTTACCATTTAAAACGTGTAGGTCGACCGTCACTGATGCACTATTGGATGGGCTGCAAGTGTAATTTCCAGAATCTTTTTTTGTTACGAATGGTATAATAAGAGAACCAATCTGTCAATTAAAAATTCATTTATTATTCGCATATTATAATATAACTTTGATATACATAATTATTTATCAGCATATTCTTACAGTGTTTTGACGATCACTACTATTTCCGAAAATTTCTCTATCGATTTGCATATACCATCCTTGTTTATTATCTTGAATGATTTTATTATTACCTTTATACCAAATAATATACGGCGGGGGTTCTAGAGCTCCGCTAACAATGCAATGTAAAGCAACTTTACTACCTGCTTTTACAAATCTGTTATGATCACCAATTAATTCCGTTTTCGGAACTGATTCAGATTTAAAGAAATAAAAAAGATATAGGTACATATGTATCTATTTAAATTACGAAAAGCTTTAATTTGCGTACCAACAACCCTTAAGTAAACTCTTGCGCTCATTTTTGGTTCGGTGGATACTTGACATTCGTAAATACCTCTATCATGTTCTTGTACATATTTAATTTGCAGAGACCATCGATCTTTTTCGGCTGCATACACGGATTGAAATCTTTGATCAGCAATAAAAGTTGTTTGATCAACAGTTAAAATATGACCATCACGTACTCTTATCCATGAAACAGGTTTTCCAAGTAAACGGCGTACCTTGACATAATTTAAATAAAACTATTATCAATCAATCGTTTTACATTAATAGAATACTCTTAAAATTTTTTAGTTCTCAAAAATAAAAAAAAAAATAAAAAAAAAAAAAAAAAAAAAAAAAAAAAAAAATTACATAAAATTTTAAAACTCTATATCGTGTAACAATTTTCAATATACCTACTTAGAAACAACAAAAATGACCCACATATTCGTAACACCATAATGTACCTATCTTCTGAAGCAGCAAAATAATTACAAAAATTATAAAAGCTCTCTTTTTTTCAAGAATTAAAGGAAAAGTAATAATGTGCTTTTCTTGAAATATACATACCATTAACAAAATTTGAAACTAATTTGAGAAATTTTCTTTAAGTTCACAAGTACAAGGCTAAAAGAAAGTTTCTTATGTTATGAGGAAAATTCCTAAGAATTTAATCCTAAGGATTAATAATATTTAGCTTTAAAAAAATAATCGTAATCGGAATTACAACAGTCGAGCGAGACACAGAAACACTAGTTGCATAAGTTACGCAGGAATGGGCCATAATTTTCCACCATAATAATTCATACGTAGTTTCAATACGAATTTTCTTCTTAAAACTAAAATTAAGTGTTCAGAAACATTATATATATGTAGGTAAAATAATAAAAGTTGAGGTATCGTATTATACTAGAAAAACATGGGCAGAAAAAAAGATACTTACACACATGCGTTTTTGTTGTTGTAACAGGTTTCTTCTTTCGTATATTCACACAAAAAAGATCACCATGTAAACCATGCGCGAAAAAACCTCAACTTTTATTATTTTACCTATACACCCTCTAGCATTAAATGTAATACATATTTCTTTTATTTATTTGACAATATTTATTTTGACAAATAAATTGAAACATTTTACTCACGAAATAAATGAATCTTTATTTTTATTTCCCTCAAATAAAGGAAGAAATTGTAACAAACATCAATCATCATTCGTAGTCTTTGTCCATATTTACATCATATGTATATAAAAAATCATATTCTTTTTGAAATATTTTGATATGTGCTGCTAAAATCAATGGCTACGAAAATAATGAGCATGCAACACAAACTAAACCAATCACTTGATGTTTTTAAATTCAATTACAACCTAATCAATTCATCTGCTACATTTTACTTTCTAAATTCTCTTTATTATTAATCATTTACAGACTTCTTGGCTCCATATATAAAAATTTCAAATAAATTGATATCACCCTATAGTTTAAATATTGATTTTCTTTCACGGGAAATTTTTCTAAGAAAGTTATAAATTTGATCCAGCATGGTATCATTTTTTCTATTATAGTCAGAAGATAAAATAAGATAAGATAAAATAATCAACTGAGCAAATAATAATATATGTATGTATGTGTACACACAATTTTGAATTTTGTAAACTGTGGGTGTATTTATATAGTCATACTTATTGATAACTTATCATTGATAAATCACTAGTAAAAATACATTGAAGATTTCCATGAGCAATAATTTCAATTAAGGAATCAAAGAGGTAGATACATACATAGGATTAATGATAAAATTTCGAATTCGTTTAAAAACAACTTCTAATAGTTCTAACAGGTACTTGACAAACTATAATGATTCTATTATTTATCAATATTTATACTTACATTGCATGGTAAGTAAGCATGACTTCCAATTTGTACGGTGACGTTAGTATCCATTTTCGACATGTTAGTTGTAGTAGAATACTCGCTATTATCACGAACATAGGATAAACTTTGTGAGGTTGATATGACGGTGGCTCCAGATATTGCTGAATCCTCTATCGATTGAAGAAATTCCACATCACTTATAGTTAGATCTGTAGAAGTGAAAACGTAAAAACTAATGATAATAATTTGAAAATTATTTTATAGTTTTTATATTTTCATTCTAATTTCTCATTAGATTATAATCAGGATAATATTTAATAATAAATCATACCTTACTTTTGATTTTTCTATTTTAACTAGCTATATGTATTAAACAATTTTAATAAGTTTATCATTTAAATGAAAAGGTATTCTTTTTCTTTAATTTCTTTAAATAAGTATACACAGGATTTTCTTATATGTATTCTAATTCACAAGAATTTATAGAAGCAGAAAAGCAATTTCTTTTGTATATGCTATCTGCTTTTGTACGTGACCTATTTAGATGACAGTTTAGTAGTGTAGAAGTTTCTCCGAGTTGTTCGTTAAGTTTTTATTATGTGTGCCCTAATAAACTTGTTCAACATATTTTCATGTAGGTACATACTATATGTATATAACATAGAGAAATGTGTAATTTCCGTTTCTTCTACCGTTATATCATCCTCATCACATTTTTCTTTCTTCAAATTTCTTCTTTTTTTCAAAAAAAAGGTTGACAAGAAAACATAGATAAAGGTGTGTGTATCTAAGAAAAACGTGATGTTTTATAATGTTAAAAAAAATAAAAAAGTAAACCATCTGAACTTTGTATGCATATGCAAATTAAAATGATTCTCAAGGGCATGGTATTTTCAAGATATACATATGTATGTATGTAGTTATATACTGTATACATATTCTTAATACATGTATGTGAAGTACGTGAAAGATTTTATGTTTTCTCAAATTGTTATATTCATTTAAAAAACTACAACGGCAAGGCATTTTTCTAAATTTTTCGACTTTTTCGTTTTTGTAAGTATGTAGGTATATATGTATGTAATTTTTATTTTCAGGAAAGTAGAATGTCTGTAGAATGCATATGTGTA
Organism: Bombylius discolor; assembly: GCA_939192795.1. NCBI lineage: Eukaryota > Metazoa > Arthropoda > Insecta > Diptera > Bombyliidae > Bombylius > Bombylius discolor. Next base: position 56,600,288 of record OW584238.1, on the reverse strand, counting down.
AATTTTTATGTCGTAAAAAAAGCATTTTTAATAAAATAAAAAAAGTCCATTCATTATACATATGCTTATATGTATAATACATAAGTGTTTGTTTATTTATTTTTTTACATTCACAAATATTTAATGTTCATATTTAATGCGAAAATAAATAACCATAAAACACAAAGTTGTACAGACTTTCTATACAACTTATTATTTTTCTACTTTATTAGAATATAATTAAGTGCTATACTATTTTTTCGAATGATAAATTTCATAACAATAACTATAAAATAATAATATAACAATAAAAAATCTGTAACTGTAACATGATTTAATTATTATTCTTATTTCGAAAGTGTTTGTTTTAGAATTTGCTCAGGAGCTTTTCTCAAAATATCATGTATCTTATAGGGGAGTTTAAATTTCATAATTAATAATTAACCTTATCTGTTATAAATTATGCCTTCTAACAAAGACGAAGAACTCAATTTTATTTGGTAAATATGTAAGTTCCGAAACCTACAATTTAACCCTAGATTTGCTTGTTTTATTATTTGTGAGTTTACATGTACATATGTAGATAGTTTAAAATCGTAAAATCGTTTGTCCTCTCTGCTAGTTATACATATACATATATGTATATGTATTTTTTTAAAATTATTCAAAATTAGTTTTTAATAGACCTGAAAAATAAATGTGTAAACAGTGAAAATTTAAGTGAAAAGGGTTAATTAACAGTTTTATTAATAAAATTTATGTACTCGTAGGTATATACATATATAAAAGTTTATTTTAATTTATTTTTCAAAATATTGTCTGATACAATATGTTCAGCTTAACTTTTTGCATTCGGAATACTTTTTCTACCAGCTTTTTATATAGTATAATATGTACATATATTTCAAAATCTTTAAATTTAAATCTTTCTTTATACATTGTCATTTAAAAATTTTTTAGCTTTGCAAACTCCAAATGTAAAATACAATAGGTATATGTATGTAATATGATATGTTTATTTAAAATAGTTCTTAATAATAAAAGAAATATGTATATACTTATGTATACTTACGTAAAAACAAACTATAAAGTTATTTATTAAAATTTTTACTATGATTGACCTGTTAGAAGCAGTAACTTTTAAAAATGTTCAACAATATAAAATTTTGTTTAATTATTCTGTTAAAAATTTAATAATTTATTTTAAAAAAAATTTGAAAATATTGTATGAACACTTTCATAAAACAAAATTTCGCTTAGATTTAAAAAAGAACACATTTTAAAAAAATAATTTAGAGTTACATATTAATGTATATATACATATGTATATATATATATATTTACATGTATATGTATACACTAAGTACTGTTTTTATAAGATAAATATGTTTCGTACAAAAAAATTCACATATGTATATGCATATTTTAAACAAGTAAGTTTTCTTCTATAGTGTTATAATAGATTTATTTTTTATCTCATCTTTACATGTTTATTGTGTTCACTATTTATAAGTTTAAATATTTAAATTCAAATATATTAATAAAATAATATAAAAAATAAATGCATTCTGTTTTCTCTTACTTGTATCATAAAAGCTTAATAATTCTTAGACAACGAATAGCAAACTAGTAAATATAATTTGTATTATTCAAATTTATACTACGTCTTACCTGCTGTAATCACAAATATTCCAAATATTAAATATGTCCTTGTAAACATTTCTATATAAAATTAAAAACTGTATTATGTAAAATGATTATTAAAACACATCAACATTCATTTTTTATTATTGAGTTAGTTTTGTTCCATTTTTCTGATTCGGTGGCCTAGTTATTAAAGATCTTATAAGAATAGTGAAAAATACACATATATTTATTTTTTTATTCTTTTTTTCCAAACTTCGAAGATATAATCAAGAATATTTAAAAAAAATTGTAATAGTTTTTTTAGGGAATAAAAAAACTCAATTCAATTCCGTTTATTGCACTATAACATTTTAGTTTTCTATTCTAATTAATTTTTTTCTTCTTTTTTTGTTTTTCTAACACCAACACTTTGTATTTTATATATTAATTTAAAAATTGCATAAACTTCAGTTCTTTTGAAATTATAATTAAACATACAACGAACTCATAAAAATTCCAATCCATACGATAAAGTCGATTGAGAAAGACTGATGACGAGTGGTACATACTCTTTCAAACGTTCTCCATAGGTTACAGGATTTTAAAATGCATACATGGGAATTACTTCAATTTTGTTATCATTTTCAACAGTCTTCGATCCCTTTTTTTAAAGCGCATGATTTTTAACACAAGTCCTAGTTATCGTATACACGACACACAAAATTGTACAACACATTGGCTCTCTTTATTTCTCTACCATTTCCTAGGACATGAAAAAATATAAAAATTTTATATTTTTTTACTGATTTCAAAACTAGGGCAAATTAAATCAAATATGAATCCTAGGAAAAGAGTATATTTATACAAGTAATCATATATTTAGTGCTTTTGTATGTTTACAAGCCATCTAATATAGGTATGTAGGTACATATGTAACATTAAATAAGACTTTTAAGTAATTTTTACTTCATTTTTAAAAATTACTATTATTTTAATTTTTAGACATACATAAATATATGTATGTATAAAGTATGTATATAGATGAGAACAAATAAACTCAATTACTTCTACTAGTCTATAAGATTTTTATTTTATTGAATGTCGCTTACGTCTTTTTATCATTTTTGCTTATAAATCACCCTATAGCTTTTTTCTGATGAATCACGCTGTTCACCTTCCCAAAATGCTCTTACATTACTCCTATTACCTGTTGTCGTTAGAAAAATATGGCTTTACGAATTCAAAAACTGGTCATGTTTACCTTAAGTTCTATAATAATAAAAAAACAATGATCTTTTGAAATTCTACTCTTGTAGTATAGGAAAGTTAAATATAGAAAGATACTTTCTATTTATTTATACATATTTTTTATTTCCTAAAATTTAGCAAAAAAAAAATGACAAATTCTATTATTTTTCATTATATTCTACTTTTTATCAAAAATTTTTATTGCTATAAGTACATGTAGGTATACTTTTAATTATAAAGTTCTATAATTCTTATTAGCTTAGATTAAAGAATTAATCAAACTTATGTTAAAAAATGTACAACTATCACATTGAAATTAAAATTTGCAAAGCGGGTGGCGAAAAAAATACTAAGTAAATATTTTTAGATCGTCGAGTAAAATTTAGTTTTAAAAATATGCAACAAATATGTAAAAATATGTTAGGAGTATTTCTTTGAAATTTTATTTCTCAGATACATATTAAACGGGAATTTTTAAGTGTTTTTCAAAAATTACATTTTTAATTACATTCAAGGAACCAAATATATATATATACATACATATGTATATATTTTTTTAAATTCCATAGACTATAATAATCTACGAGAAGAATAATTTTTTAAAATTTAAAATAAAATAGGAATTTTTAATAAAAATGTTTTTTAATAAGAATGTTCTAGTTGTTTTGTTTTTTATTTTAATTTTAATATAGTAAACGCGTAATAAAAGGCAAAAAAAACAAACAAGAAAATTCTTTTTTAAAATTTATAAAATATTCTCCTATAAAAAAATAACATATAGTACGCTAACGAATTTGATTTCAAACCATTCAAATGTATTATACAAAATTTTTACTTAGGAAATATAAAATAAAACATATTAGTAAAGCCAAATTTTATTCTACTTTAATGGAAATTTTCTTAAAAAATAAACTTTCAGTCGATTTAACCCATTAATAAACATTCAACCTCCGTCTATGATAATGATGGTGAAGGATGGTAAACTCTTCACCCTTTTCTTATTTTATCGTCTACTTACATGTTTTATATTTTCCTTTTATGTAATACATCAGCTAATGAAAAGAATGGGTGTAATGGAACTCATACATAATTCAATCGCATTTATAGTCCAGCTTATTTGAACTCTTAAATATGCACATACTTCTTAGCCTCCATAAATTCATTTATATGCATTTGTATGTAGAATAATAGATATAACTATCATGTTCATATAATATATGTACATGTAACTATAACTTTATTTTATTATTTGATTTTTCTGGTTTAAATGCCATAATCTACGGAGTGTAAAAATATCTATTCAAGAGTTTTCAAAGAGCTTTTCAAACAACTTCAGAATATTTTATGTAAATTTTATACCGACAAACAAGAATGTTTCTCGTCATTTTTATCACATTAACTATTATTATAGCTTTATTTGATTTTGTATTTAAAAAAATATTTTTTTAAGAAATTGTATAGTGTAAAATTGAACAACCAAAAATATTTTTCTATACTAAATAACCTACTATAAATTTAATATGTGTATGTATATTAGAATAAAAATTTATTTTTCCACTTTTTATAAATTATGAGTTATGTATGACATATTATATGGAAAAAAAATTATCACATACGAATGCTTAAAAGTTTACGAATATGAACTATAACTTTTAATTATAGATTGACCATTAAATAATGACTATATAATTACTAAAATAAGCCTAGTTTACAAAATACTCTTATGTATTGTATGTACTTGCTTGACCGTCCGGATAATTAGTATATTATTTTTAATAATCATTTAAAGTATTGCAAAAACTTGTAGAATTCATTTATTATCTTTTTGTAATCAGTTTTTAAATAACTTTTATCAACTTACTAACCCTTGACTAAATAACTTTGGGACTAAGGGCGACGCATAAACTTCTAGATATTTTATTAAAACATTAAAAAGCATAGACTACTAGATATTTTAAATGAAATATGATTTAGGTTTTTTGATTTAAAATGAGTGAATGGAATAAATGAGCTTTTCCGATAAAGTAAAAAAAATTTCACATTTTTTTGGGTGGTGGTTGGGTGAAAACTATACCCTCCTTGGGATTGTCCAATTTGGGCATGAGTTGCAGTTAGACAATTGTGATTATAATTATGGATGCCCAAACTTTTATTATATCACTGAGAAAGGAAAATTATTTTTTAATTTTTAGTGCATTTTATTTATAAAATTTATTTATTTTAAAAGGTTTTTTAATATATTTTATTTAAAAATTAAACCTAAATAAACACAATCCCAGATAAATGCCTAATTTATTTTAAACAATAAACATAATAAAAAAAGATTCAATATGATTATTTGATTTTCAGGGGTACCAAGTTCCCTAAGTACATTATGTTTTTGGAATAGCTGACAGTTCAATTTAGTCCCATGTATCTCAAAGGAATAAATACGAATTTGTAAATGAAATGAAACTCTTAAAATGTCGTGCATGTTTGCATACAATAGCTGAAAATATACATAAATATACATATAGGTACATGTGCCTATAAAGCGTTATATAAATATGTACATATTACGTACATATATGTACATATATGTAGGTATATCCAATTCAAATTAATACTTTTTATTCTAGATTCTATGTAGGTAGTTTAACTTTAAATAAGCTCGAAATTCTTCATATTGTTTTGAACAAAGTGGGTAAACAATTCAAAAAGCAACTATGAAATTTTAAAATTTTAGTCATTTGGTTATTTTAAAAAAAAATGTTATTCTACATTTTTATGGACATTTATTTTTTTTAACATTTGACTTTTGTAAAATTAAAGTAATAACATCTTTAAATTTTATATTATTATTCTTCTATACATTTATTTTATTAAAGTTAGGTGAAACATTACAAATCACTGTCGTAATTCAATCCATTTGTTGTTTTTGACGTCAATGTTAACTAATAATCGTATTTTCTATTAAGACGTTATTATGCAGAACGCCCATTTAGTGTGTCGTATTTCTTATGTATCCTAAACATTTTGTATAGAAATTCTCGTTATTATAATATAAGCAGTCAGATAGTACTTTTGATATAATCCAAATAAATAATTTACCCATTCCAGTAATTTGTGTATAATATATGTATTTCACTATAACCAGTAAACTAATCTAAACGACTCTTGTGGACAGCAGTAAACCCATACCACAAATATCTTAGAATCACAATTTCTTCTTAACGTATCCAGGACAATATCGAATCTTGATATTTTAAGTTTCCGGTACGATATAAATGTGAGTAAATATATGTACAATGTACATGTATGAATTTAAATATTCGGAGTAAAAGAGAGCTTTGAATATCGGATAAAATATAAACAAAACAAAAGTGAAAGAAAAAAATATGTTTGGAATAACGTATACAGGAGAATTATTCAACCGAATATAATGGCCTCATAAAATCTTTGCAGGATTTTTTTTTCTTTTTTAGGCTATAATTAGTATTACTTTCCAACCGGAGTTGATGATTTGAAAGACACTATAAATAAAATAACAAAGTTTTTCTACGGAACAAAAAAATCAAAAAAAAAGTTGATAGTTTTATAAAACAAAAATTCATTGAATCCAATATTAAAGCATCCAAAATTCATAACAAAAATAAATAGGGCAATAAATTCTAAATTTTGTTTCATTTATAATTTAAATTTTTATCAATAAATGCCCATAAAGTAAAGCATTATTTGCAGTACAATATCGACTAGAACAAAGTCAACCACATAAAAATTGCATAAAATAAATATATGCACAGTTAGATACACTAACAAGAATTACATTAAAATTTTAATCATTACTAAAACCAATATAACAAAATAAAAGTAATAAATAGAATTTAAAAGAAAAAAACAAACAAGTAAATAATAAAACACAATAAGCGATTTGACGATAATCAAAAATCAAAAATACATACATATGTACCTATATACATACATACATATATTTTATTCTTATCATTTTTTTTGCAATTATAAATGCGAGTATAATTACACTGTTTGGGATAAATGATTTTTTAATTTTTAAAACTTTTAAAGATATGGTACATAGAACATATTATTTTTATTACTATTATTATTATTAATCGAAATCGAGTTTCTTAATTAATATTTTTAGCCCTTTCTATATTTTTTGAAATCTACTAATAAATAATAAAAACAAAAAACGTTTCAAATAAAACAAAAAATAACACCTATGCAAATGCATATAAAAGTAAAGTAAAAAATTTTTTCAAAGGAACTATAGAAGCTGGTATATTTTTATTATTGACAATACTATTAACACATTTTGATGAAAATTTAAAAATGCCACGACTTTTTTTTCAACATAATATTCATATTTTTATAATTTAATTATTTTCAATATATGAAAGATTTCGTTAAATTGAAAAATAATCGAATCTAGTATCCTGTATACTATATACTCTGTAGAAGCTATCACTTCTACTGGTTAGTAACGTAGTCATTAGTTTTGGTCATATTTTTCATGATTGATTTTTAGATTTATTTTATTTTAAAAATGAATTGCATCCACTAAAATTATATGTGCACAGTGTACACATATATGTATTATGTACATATACATGTATACATATATGCATAAATGTATTTATTATATTATATTATACATATACTCTATATGAGCATGCCCTTACCACGATGTAAACAATTAACTTTAGTAAAGGAATTTCCGGATCAAAATCTTCTTAAATTCTTCTCTTTTTTAATTCAATTTTTTTGTTTTACATTCAAAAAATATTATACATATGTACGTTGTTGTATTGTACTTTCTATATGAAATCCTTCAAATCAAAAGAAAAAGTTGACAATGGTAATGGAAAAAGATGGAGAAAAGAAAACAAAATTTATTCGACCGAATATAATTTTCTTATAAAAGTTACTTTTTTCTAAATTTTCGCATCTTCTTCGGGTCATTTCTTAATATTGTCTAATATGAAATCATTTTATTTGTATAGTTGTATTAATTCAGTATATTTACTTCTGTTGACGACGAGGTGACTATATATTTGGCTAAGCTTAGGTATCTTAGCTTCGCTTATTTTATATTGCTATTACAGTTCAGTGATTTTATTATTTTTCTCTTCCAAAAATTATTAACATTATCTATGGTTTCTTAGATTTTTAGCTTGGTAAATATTATAAGAATACAAAGTTTTTTATAAATAGCTAACTAAATTTACTTGCTTACTTGTTTACTTCATGTACATATGTACATATATAAAAATACATTTCATGAAAATATAAAGTTATATGTAGTTTAAAGTTTGGATTTTATTTCTGATTTTATTTTGGAAAATAATTTTCACTTGAAATCCTGTAAGAGAATTCCATCGTTGTTGATTCAAATCAGTGGAAAAGTGATGATAATAATAAAAAAAAAAAAAAACCCAATATTCTTTTCATTTTGCACAACATAAGTATATACATTTCATACATATATGCACTTGAGTTTTAAAAAATAAAGTAAAATGAAAGTACCTATGTACATACATATTTAAATTATTATAGTATTGTAGATAGATATATGGTACATACGTATACCTATGTGTGTTTAGAGATCGTATCGTATACCGCAGTTAATATATATGTATTTATATTGACAAAATATTAGAGTTTCTCTCCTCATATTAGTCCATGTTGTTATAAAAATTTTATCTGATTTTACGTACCACATCGTGAACTTAGGTTTTGTAAATATATAAACTACATTTTTACATTAATTTTTTCAGATGGATCACCCTTCATCACATTGTTTCTGAGTCCTCTTTTTTAAATTTTATTACAAATTTTGTTATATGAATAATAATATTATACCTGTAGATCTTTTTAAATAAAAAATCGTTTGTACACTTCAAAGGATAATATTTTTTCCTGCATCAGTTTATGCTTTGCTAATTTGAATAAGCTGGCGCAATGGAAATTTTTTAATGTCAAATTCAAAATCAGCAATTGAAAATCTTTAGCCATTCATGTCGTTTAAAAAGAAACGTTTGTGAACTCAGTTTTATTAAGCAACTAGCTTATACCCGGTATTTTCCTAAAGTACATCTTTAGACACTAGGTTTTTTTTTGTACGTTGGAGCCAAGATTATAAGGCCGCTGGGCAAGCTCAACCTCGAGCAAGCTGCATAAAATTGACCGTAGGAGCAGGTAATTTCAATGTTTGACCTTGAGACTTGTTGATGGTCATTGCAAAGTAAATCTTAAGAAGTAACTACAATCTCTTCTACGTCTGTATTAATCACAAAATCAATTGAACTGTAATCCATTTCTGCACCAATGAACGACTTCAGAAACATGTCGTTAATGACTGTGGTCTGGTCGTTTTAAGAAATCAAAATGGCATGCTCGCTTTTTTTGAATGTTTGCAATGTAAGGGCATAACATTGTAATCAACTCCTTGACCAATGTAACAACTGTAGATATACAGCTGTTCTGAGATATAGTAATCATCCCATCCAAATTCAGCTAAAATAAGGTAGAAAAAAATTCGGAACATGAGTTGTTACTTTTTCCAAAAATTTTTTAAACGAAAATTAATTTTTATTTACAAAGTATGTATGTATATATTTTTGAAATGCTTTCATTACTACCTTTCATTTGAAAAATCTTTTCGTATTGGGTGTTCATGTCCTATAAGAAATGTATTCAAATTTCACGTTTCTAGAACCACATTTTTCTTTTCATACAAGCCTTTGCGCAATTTTTTTATTTTTATTTTTTTTTAAATAAATTCAAATTACTAATAAATGTTTTTTCCAGAATATAAATTTAAATATAGTGTAGTAAAGGATTTTCGAAGATGAGAGTGAATTTGAAAAATATTTTACAACAATTTTATGTAAATTTTGTTTTATCAAAAATACATACATATATATAATACATATATGTATAAGTATGTACATAAATTTGAATTAAACAATATACATATATATACATACATATACATATAGTATACATCAATGGAAGAGTATTATTTTCATAAAGTTAGATGGGTATAATCACTTCACCTTATATCTAAAATCTATCTTCAATTACATATTACATCCTGAAGTCTAATTATACTTAGTGAGAGTGAATACGTGTCAGTGAATTAATTAACTCTACTTTCACAAATTTTTTATTCCCATGGATGTGTGTAGATGAAAAAAGGATTTTATTAATAATTTTCATAAATCTCATCTCAACTCAAGCAGTATTCATGAATCTTCAAAAAATAATCGACTTTTTAAAAGCTTAGCATTTCCCATTTATCGTTAATTTGATTTTTTCAATTATAATTTCACAACTTATACAATTTCAAATGCTTATTTATTAATTATTCAAATGAAATGTTCTAAAATTAGTTATAAAACAACTAAATAAACTTTTATGCTTTCTTCGAACTCTATCTAAGATCACGGCCTTCTTTAATATTTACTATTAGTGTATCATATGTACTAGAAGGCAATTTTGAGCTGATTAACACACTTGAAAGTATAGTTTTTATCTAAGAAATTTTTATATTTTCTGTTATAATATTAAAAAATTGTAAAACATGTAGATTTCATTGATACAAATAGTTTATATGTCGTATTGCAGCGAAATATATTAGATAAAAATACTATAAAATACTATACTACATATTATGTATATAAATGTATTTAGAATAACAAGAAAAAAGAAATAAACATAGTTTAATTATTCAGTTGAATTAGTCAAATATAATATGACTAATATTTGAAATTAGCATCGATATAAATACATTGTGTATATATTCAAAATATATGTACTTTCATTTCTCATATCAAATGTATTGATTCGAACCTCTACTATGTATAGGTAGGTATACTATATATACATATATGGTTGAATACGTACTCTATATATACATGTGTATGTATGTATGTATGTACATACTGTACGACGGGTTGATTTGGTTTTCTAAATTACAGTTTGAGGAAAAGGGTCATTGTAAATTGATTTTCCACGTGTTAATTGAACAGGAAATTTTATTAAATTGTAACACGGTTCGCAAAATGCTTCGTTTACACAATCCATACAAAATGATAAAAAGTTTAATTGGACAATTTTATAAAAAATTTAACACAAAAATATTGTGTGAATTGGAAATGAATAATAATTTTCAAACAAATTATTTTAATACTAGTAAAAATGTTATGACAAATTATACATATTACACAGATTTTCTTTCTTTCTCAATGCGAATTTAAATATGATAAAATTTAATGGTTATTATAATTAAATAGAAAAGAGAATTCTAAAACTTAAATAAACAAATACTAAAAAATTAATAAGCAGTAGGTACAAATATGTAAATACATTTGTGGATGCATAGGATATATCTCAAGAAGAGATCGTCGATGTATTTTTACATATTTATTAAAAACTTAATTCTGAAATCGTTTATTATTGTTAGAAAAAAACTTAAATAAAATTGACATACAGATAACTATGTGGAATCTTTTCTGCATCAATCATGACTATATGCAAGTGTCACAATCAGCCTAAAAACAAAGTTCAAATTTTATATACATACAAAACACGTACGTGAAAAATTTTATGAAAGCCATTTAACTGCAACTACGGTAATTATATAGTGGATATTTGATATTTTCACAAACCACTTGAAAAACAGACCAACCTTTTTGAATTACAAAACAAATATTTTTGCAACTGACAGATAATATAAATATATGTACGTACATACGTACATACATATATGTATACATATGTATGTTGGAATAGATACCTAAATTTATTTGTTATAATTATTTGAATGATGAATAGATCTACTATATGTGGCTCTGTTATAAAGATATTTCTATTTATAAAACACACATAACAATATGTGGACATGTATATAGAATTACTAGAATGGACTACTAATATATTTTGTCAAATCTAATTCTATTGCCTTAATTTTAAAATAATATTCAGAGCTTTATTATATATAGTAAAGCAGAAAATTTATTACTTTGAAACAATAAACTCATTTTTAATATTTTTAATTAAAAGTGTTATTTAAAATTATTTTGCAGCAGTTATTTCCATTAAAATAAAATCATAGTTATAAGTTTAAATTATCTAAATTACTATAAATAAAAAAATGCGTATTCTGCACCTTAATTTTTTTCTCTAAAAACTGGTATCCAAATGTTTTTAATAGATTAGAAGACACAATACATACGATTTTCTTATTTATTTGTTTTTATTTAAAGCATTTAAAATTAATATAATACTTATATGAAAAATAATTAATTTTTATTTTATAATTGTAACTGCAATGTAAGCAAAGCTTTGGTATTGCAAACATTGAAACATACTCGTATATGTACATATATATGTACATTTTATAAGAATACATAGAATCTCTTTGATTTGTCTTTTTCCTCTCACAACTCCTCATTCGAAAATAAAAAAGGTGATTGTCCGCTTTTATCTTATATTTATGAAATGATAGCGACCTAAATTTTAAAACAAGAATTTTAATTTCTATGTTTTAATTTGTACAAAATATATATGTACATATGTATGTATATTCGCATATAGAGGAAAACCTATTTTGTATATATACCATATTATGTATATGTACATACATATATTTATTTGGTTTTGGTATGTAAATATTTTATGTATTTAAATTTAAAAACTTTGAAAAGACTATAATTTGTATATGTGAGACTATAGAAATGCAACTTTCTAACTTTCTAGTTAAGTTTTTCTGTATTTTTGTTTTCATATAAATTTTATATTATTTTATATTTTATTATTATCGCAATGCAAAGCTATAGAAACATATACATACATATGTAGCTATTACATATTTTTGAATTTACATGTTGTAAATGCAGTTCAGCGCATAATAATTTAGCCTTAAAATATTACTAGATTTTTTTTACAATTTTTCATACGTTTGTATTATTTAATTTTAATCAAATTTAATGAAAAATAATATTCTTATAATTCGATAAGTTCTTCACTGTATTACACAAATATTACAAACCCTTATTAAACACCACGCAGATTTAAAAACTCTGGATGTCATGAAGATATGATGCTTAATATTTTGATGATGTTGCATTATTTCATCTATCATATGTTAGTTTCAAATCTGTGAGTTATATGTTATTCATTTTAAAGCTCATTAAAATAACATCAAAATGAATTTCCGTGTTTTCATGCCTATGCATATTCATACATACATATATAAAGAAAAAAATCATAAATATAATGCTACCAGATCTAGGTGAAGCCCGGACTTTTCAATTTGCCTAATTCTTACATATTTTTTTCCAATATGATTGATAACATTACTTACTTTACGGGCCAATTACTTAGTTCTCATTTAATTTAGATCACAAATAGGTATGAATAATATACATAATTTTAATAATTTACATATATTCACAAGTTTTTATTCTGTGTTTAACCATTAGCTGATGAAAGCTGATCAAAAGACAAAAATTAATAAACTAAAAAATTAAAATACTTCGAAAAGAACCATCATTAGTTTTTTTTGAGAATTTCATCATTACAAAAACTTTATATTTCATAAAAATTTTCAACTAACAATGTCCAGTTTCAATAAACGTTACGTATAATATGGCATTAACCTTTACGTAATACAATTTTTGCTAAATTTCATAATTCATTGCTTTTATCTGTTACATGGAATTTACTCAAAAGAAGTGGAAAAATGATGAATTAAAACAATAAATCATAATATATTGTATGTATTTGTTTTTCTTTCAAATGTTGTACAATTCTCATTATTATATTACATTTTTTTACAATATAAACAAAATAACATATCTAAATATTTCATAAATCACTTTTGTATACAAATACTAATATGTATATGAAATGAATGAGTTTAATCTTTTTTTTTTTTTTTTTTTTTTGATAAATTTGAAATATGTATGTGTTAGTAAAATATTGAACTTTCTGTCACATTTAAATTCTATTATTTTCGTATTTTATTCAAATTACAAAATTATGTTACATTCTTTGTGGGTTCTGAATATTCTTTTGATAAGGCTTTTCGAATTCATCACTTTAACATCGTGCATCTGACATTTTATCTTTACCACTCCATTTTTAAACTTTTATGTTATAAATATTTCAATATAACGATTGAAAACTTTGTTTAAATAATAGTCAAAAATATTTTATAAGAATATATATTTTTCTTTCTGATAATAATAAAAAAATTTCTAATGAAATAGAATCAATCAAAATGAAATTTCGTGAGATTTTTGTAAAAATTCTATGAATATTTCTGGAAATGTTCTACAGAATTGCACAAGGTTTTCTAAGGAGGACTATAAAGTACATATTTCAACAGTACATATACATTACAAAAAAAAAAAAAAAAAGATACTAAAATTTCGTCCACTTTAAGTTGATTAATTGAACAAATTTTTGATTCAAATCCAGAAACATAGAAGACAAATCATAAACCGCGAACTTTTTGTACTACTTGTCAAGTAGTACTTGGGTATAAAGTATACGATATTACACGTATATTTTCAACTAAAAATTCTCAAAGTTTTAAACTATCTTCAAAATTAAATATATATATATATATATATGTTTAAAACTTTTAATTAATTGGTAATTAAAAAATTTTCAATTTTAAAAACACTAAATATACTAGAATATATTTTTCTGTATTTTTTCAATTTTTTTTTATTGCACAAAAATACTTGCACATACATGTACACAATTACTTGTATTTTGACCTCATAAACATACTTGTACATATTTGTGAATTATTTTTTAGTATTTGAGGTTATTTCTATGGTAAACTTATTCTCTTTGTTAACAAAATCTAAAGAATATTGCAGGATGAAAATTAAGAAGTAGGAACAGAAAAAATAAATAAATAAATATATGATTTTTAATGAACAATTTTTCGCAGCTTTATTCCAGTTTTTTTTTTAAATTCACAAATAGGTACAAAATAAAGTCACGTAATGTCTGTCGCATGTGTTTTTTATATTACAAGTTTATTTTCTGCTATCGTTATAAAATGTTTTCTACTATGTCAAGAAATTCTATTAAAACTAGTCACGAACAGCGGCTTCATGAAATAATTTCAAGGAATAAATAAATTAGATTTACTTCAATATAGCATTGTAATAATATAATGATAATGAACAACATATTGTGCATTACTTTTTCACATCTTCCTACTATCTTAGTTTATCGTCTTATTCTAAAATTATTAAATAAAAAGAAAGAGATTTCTTGTTAAACTGGATAAGGATGAATTTCCTTACAACGTATGACAAGTAATTAATTTAACCAGTTTTAATCATTATATAACTTCTAACAAATTTTTGTATATGTATATTTTTATATTTATACATATATTATGAACAACTAGATTAGTTAATTGTGAGTGTATAGTCAATTAAAAACGAAGATCTAAATATATTCATTTGAAATGACAATTTTTTCTATGGAATGTTTAACCTGAACTAGAAAATAAAAATTTACATTACACAACGGAAGCAATGAGTAGAAGAAAACATCATAAGAAGTTGAGAATATTTTAAATCCGCGTGAAAAATATCTTGATTGTACTAAGTGTAAAATTCATACTCTATAATGTTGAAATGTGTATATTATACATCTGTAGTTTATAGAAAAATCTATCCTGAGATAGATATGTTTTAATTTATTTCATAAGACATGACAATTCATTTCCAACAAACATGTATATGTATGTATGTATAGATATACAAATATCTAATTTTTCAAGTGTACTCTTACTAATCAAAAAATTTTATACTAAAAGGAAATTTAACTTTTAATTTTATTTTTCACATCTCGGGTAAGATGTAAGATAAAAATATCTTGTACAGTTTGTCTATAATTTTTCGATTATCATGCCACGTACCTACATATATGAAAAAAACAGTAGTAAATTTGAGAACCATTTTTTTATTCAGAAGGATTACGAAAAATCAAACTATTATTTGTAATTACTGATAAGTCTATAAAATAAAAATAAAAAAGTTAAAAAAAATTCATTTCAAATAATTTTCTTATCAGTAATTTTTTTATTACTTAATGATTTTCTTGATTTGGATTTTCTAAAATTTTACTACATATTTATAACCAATGAAAAAAACTTTTCTAATGCAAAATTTAATTCTAGAAAAACAAAAAAATGAAGGTGTTTATTGATATATGTATTTTAAATTTTAAAATCTGTTAATAAGTTTTCGAAGAAAGAATATTTCCTTTAACTTAAATTTTATTTTATATTATTCATATCGTTATAAATTCAGCAAACGCACAAAACGTCTTTCAAATACTCCAATTGATAAAAATCTCTAAAAATTACATTTCGAATCCTTTCATCATCAGGTGAACGTGTCTTCCTATCAAATTTTTCTATTCAGTTATATTTAATGCCTTCATAAGTCTTTTACTTCAACTTTTTTTTTGTTGGATAGTCCAAACAAGAAGATAAAAAAATATATAAGTATGTACATCTATGTATTATATAAAAATATACTATGTACGTTCTATATGCTAAAGACATCAAAGATACAATTGAGCACCAGTGTGTATAAAATCTAGAAAATACTTTAAAAGGATGTCCATATATATATCATGCAAATACAAAAGGAAGAATTTCTACATATATATCTAAAGAAAAAGAATACATACTGAAATCCTTTACGATGTCATAAAATCGTGAATGGTATTGCAAAATCATATACATATAAATAAATCTTTGTTTTTTATAGAAAAAATAAAAACAAAAAGTAAATAAGATTTTTTTAAACACACGATTTATCGAAAAATATGTTTAAACAAAGAATAACGAAGATAAATTGTATACATCGGGTGTAAAATAAAGAAAAAAGTGTTTTAGTAAAATGTGATTTTCTTCGTAAAATCATTTGAAACAATAAATCAAATTTTATTTGCAAAATTTTTTGTTTAAATGAAAGGTGTAAATTTTTTTCCGTTTTTTGTTTTTTTGTTTTATTTTAAACTTTTTTTCCTGCCAAATAAACATTGAAAATTTCTCATCCTATTTTGTCGCGGTATTACACCAATGACGTGTAAAATAAATTTCTCACAAAGTAATGACAAAATTGTTCAGAAAAAAATTTATGAATTTTTTACAATGTATCTTTGTAAAAATATTCAAATAAGAAAATTTACCTATGTGTTATAAATTTAAATTGTTAAATTTAAATAACAGTAAAAGCGAAACTCAATTTCTGAAAAACAAATTTGACATTCACCACAACTCTAAAAAAACTTAGGTAAATTTATAAATGTCTGTAAATATAAACAATTTTTGCTACGTATGGAAAAAGGATGTTCACGTAGAAATATGCATTATTTTTCAATAACTTTTAAACTTTAAACAAACATCATAATTTACCCCAAATTCTGTTACATGATTCTTCAAAAATTGTAGATGGATACACTTTTTTTTTATTCTTGAAGTAAAGAAGGAAGTTATGACCGAAATTAAATTTGTTGATATTTTTAAATTCTATTAAATTCTATTCTATATAAATTTGATTTCTAGAGAAAAAGGCTTTTTATTAAGCATAACATATTTCTTTTTCGTTGCAAATGTCTATTTAATACTATAAAAAAAATAAAAATTTACATGCCACTCAAAAACATTCAAAACTGAAAATAAATTTGTCTATAAAATGTGTTCAAACATAATGTATGTTTTAAAATTTTACCATTAGGTAAAATATCTAGCAACTTGTTATTTCGATTTTTGTTTTCCGAAAATAACGGAAACAATAGCAAAACGGATATCACTACTGATTATTTAAAGACTTTTTAAAATCAAAGTAGCAACTTAAAAGCTATTTATGTGCTATACATATGTATGTATATACACAATATAAAAATTCATACATACATACATATGTACATACATATATTACAACAACAATGTTGCTAGTGAATACATATATATTCTAAACGATTCTACCAACTCATAAAATGTTTTCGTTTATATAACAAAAAGATTTTTAGAATACTCATTTTATAAAATAACTCTAGCATCTAGGCTTTTGAAATTCAATCTTAATTTTAAAAAAAACTAAGAAAATTAATTTACACCCACAAATCGTTTTTTTGCTATTTATCAGATAACCACTATTGTATTGTAATGTAAGCATGTATACTTTCGAAAAATTAACTTTAGTAAATATAATTTTTTCAAATAGGACATTTTTGCTTAGTATGTATTACTTTTTATCAATTATCGCCTGTTAAAACAAAATTATGGAATCATACATACAAAGAAATAGAAGAAAAGTATTATTTTTTGTTTCGAGTTTGTTTTTTCTTATTGCTTCCATGCCATCATTTATTTTTATCATCTTTTATATTTTATAATAAAATAAACGAGAAATATTTCACTTATTCAAAGATTGACACGCTTGATTATACTATAGAATTTACTATGACATTGAAAAATGGTTTTCCAAGTATGTCGCTTTGTTCACCTTTCACTTAAGTTTTTTTTTATTACTCTTGAAATTACTTTTATAATTCTACTTTTCTGTCAAATATTTTATAATTCTTTCAATTTCATATACATATAAAAACAATATATTCTTATTTTGTATATAATTATTTTGCTTAATTAGTCTTTTTTAAGCATAAGGACAATGAGATTGAAAACATTACCAAAGTATGAATGATTCCACAGCTCTTTCATAAATTACTTTAAATCGAAAACATTCAATTTTATTAAAATATTCTATACTTATAGTCCGTATTTGAAATAATATGAAACACAAAGATTGCATTCTTATTTACTTTTTCTCAAAGTGATGACATTCTTCAACTTTAAAAATCTATATACGATAACATCAAATAGGAGAAGCTTAAAAGAAATATAAAAGCACAACAAGAATAAAATTTAATAAACACATCTCACATATTATCTCTATTTATTTTAAAAACTTATTTTTCAACTTTTTTTTGTTCAGTTTTTTATATTGAATAGTTTTTAATAATTTTGTATAATAAAATATACAAATAAATGTAAAGTGTTGTAGAAATGAAGTTATATTATATACATATGTACATACATATAAAGTGAAATAAAGTACAACCGAGTGGAGCTCATAAACTACTAAACTTAAATGTAATTTTATAATTAACTAAATTAAATAATGTAAATTTTTTTTTTTTTTTTTTTGTATGTAATTGTTAATTTAAATTTGTAAATTTGTTATTGAAATTGTAATTTGTAAATATAAATATTCAAGCAATCTTGAGATATGGAATCTTTCTATAAGAACAACGTTATGTAAAGTATATTTTTTATTATTTTGAGTGAGTAGTTTCATTATTTTTTCTAAAATATGTACATCTTTATGTAAACGGATTTTCAGAGTATGTATTTGTAAAGATTTGTAAATACATAATTGTTCAATTAAACAGATGATTTTTGGCAACTAAATATTATGTACTATATATTTATATTACTATTTTTTCTACCTATAGTTCAATCTTATATAAAATTAATATCACAGTGAGTGCTATCAAAAAATGGAAATCAACCCTTTTTTTTACTCATTAGTTAATAAATCCTTGAGCAAATTGTAGATAAAGTGCTTGATATTTTACACACAAGAAATTTTATTTTGTTCTTGTTTCTTATTGATTATTGTTTGTGTGTTTATATATGAACACCTGTTCTCCACTCACAACATATGTAGATATGTATACTGGATAACAAATGATACTCCACGAAACAAAAGCCAAGACCTTTATTTATATAATTCCACTACTATTACGAAAATTTTATATTTAGTATTTTAAGGGAAATCTTTTCATTACTGGAATAAGAATATTTACTTTTAACAAAACACTAGAAACATTTATCAAAATTCTATTCTGTATGCTCACACCTCGGAAGTTCATTATTCAGTTGAAAAATAAATATAAAAAGTATAAATAACTATGTAAGTCATTTAAAAGCTCTTGAACTTGTGAGTAGAGTTTGAGCTGAAAGATATAACTATTAATATAGGAAGTAGACCATTGTCAAAATATGAACGATAAAATGAAATTTTGACCACAATCATGTTATGAAAAGATATTTTAGTGTAGTCTATGTTGAATGAAATGAATATTATTGTATTGTATGATATTGTACAATAATTTAATCTATATACATAGATTAAATTCATATAACATCTACATGTACGTAATGTAATTTACTGAGAACTACAATGTATTAATTGGAAAGATAACAGTTGTAAATGTCACTGACTAATGTGCCTTATGACAACTTACATACATATATACGGCACATTCTAATATAATCATTTTGATTAATTATAGCACTGTATTTATCGCAGACTGTATGATTTATTGTAATATGTATGTAATATGTTAAAAACTCATACATAAAAATTGTAACAGTTTTCAATTATACATTTTACAAATTTAAATTTTAATCTTTTATTCGGAACATGTACATATTGTAAAAATTTTAGAAAAAAAGATATTAAAATGGATAGTTATTGTAGGTACACATTTTCATTTCATCTTAAAAAATCAAGTATTATTAATTAACTGGTGAAGACTACAGAACATTCAATTCTTACAATTAAAATTATTTCACAAATTTTGATTCAGAATGTTCACATTGTTGCGTAAATCAACTTAAAAAGAGTAAAACTAAATTTTCTACTTATTAATCATGTCTTATTTTTCAATTGAATAAAAGTAAGTGGAAATATTTTGGTTCTATGAAAATATGTATGTATTGTATTGTATTTAATTGTGTAAAAGATTTTTTTAAAAATCTTTGCTTTTTTTTAAAATGCTTGTATCTTAAAAATTTTGAATTAGATATAATTCGATGAACTCGTTTTGAAATTATTAAAACTATGTATTCAAATAAATGAACATTTTTCACTGTTTCTAAATACTATTTTAATTTAGTGTTCGCATAAAATAAATTATATTTATACATACATACATATTTGAAATTAAAAGCTTTAGTGTTTTACAAATTTTTAGATAATATATTTTTATTTTTTAAAATCATGCTCTATTGAAAAAATTATAATACAAAATCTGTATTTATATTTCTCTTATTTAATTTCATGACTTTTATGTAAAATCACTAGCGAATGAAAACTTTTTTCTTTATATTACTATTTATTAACTTTTCACATTTACTTCATCTCATACACACGAATGTGTTTTGTTAACATAAATTTATATTTTTTTACATAATATTAAAGTTAATAATAATAAAAAGCAGCAGTCCCGAGTGCTAACTTTAGAAATATAAACCACGTGTGGTTTTTAATGAATTTAATTAAAATTTGAATATTCTTTTAAAAGAATTGCATTTCATTTTCATTCCGTGTAATGAGTGTGTTTGTATATAGACCATAGTTATAGATTTTATATGAATATTTTTAGCAACTAAATAAACTGAGACAACAAAAAAAAAACTTTCTCTTTATTATCCCAGGTACCAGGTTACAAACCATGACCATTCTTTCATTATTTCAACTTCAAATTCCGGTTAAAAAACCTTCATACACTTTAATACAGCTTTTGTTGCAAATGTTAAAAACATTAAATATAACTAAAAACAACTGAAGTTTGAATACTATAAATTATTCAAATATTTCATTTACTATACTAGATATAATACTTAAGTATACATATTCATTTTTATATACCATTTGCTTTAAAAAATATATTTTTTAATTTTTTATTTATAATATTTTATCAAAATAATTACATACTATAATACTATCCTTCAAAACGCCACGTTTAAAAAGTTGTGACATAATTCATGAACAAGCATTCATGATTTTCCATTCCATATTCTTGTTTTTCCTGTGCAACTGCTTATTATCGCTGTTCTTATATTGTACATATGTATTTTGTGCATTTCAGACCATTATCTCTATTCATCAAACTATCGCAGGAAAGAACTCCTTCCGTTCAAGCATAAACGCTTGTATACACATACGTATAAACATACCTATAGTATGCATAGATATTCATATTTGCGTATATAAAAGAATAATATCGAAAGAAAATTCAAGCCAGAAGCAACTTTTGGGAACTTGCTTTGAAAATTTACAAAAATTTTCTTTAAAATTTTATTCACAGTCAAAACTTACTTTATTCTTATTAGGTTTTTTTTAAATATTTTTCTTTTTGAAATTTTGAATGTCTTCTAAAAAAAGGACTTTTCCATCTCACACTTTCTACTTGTTCTTCCGACTCTAATTCATTATTATCTCGAACTTTTTTGGCTTTTTTTCGGTTGAATAAAAATTTAAAGTGATAAAATTATAAGAAGAAATAAAAGTAATTTAAAGTAAAAGTTATAAAATATTTCCACTATTTCTATATGAGTTATAAAAATATGTGAATTATTCTAAAAGTTTTATATTTTTTATTTTCTAAATAATAAATTATTACAATTTTATCATTGCAAAGTTACATGAAAAAGTATACATACACACAATCCATATTATACATACCTATATTATTAAATACAGAATTAAGAATGATGCTGAACTATTAAGGTGTCTACCAATTACCAAACAAATGAATATAAATCTAAAGAATTTGACAGTGCGTCAAAAATGCATAAGAAGTTGCGCATAAAACGTCATAATTTTTTGAAACTTTTATCATCAAAACTTTTAAATACTTTGAAATTCAAATTTCAAAAACCATTTGCATAAATCCGTTTAACAATTCCATATTTGCATATTCAATTTTTTTTTTTTTAATTTCTTGGAATAAGTGCTTTTATAATAATATTTTTGTGTCTATAAGCTAAATTTATTTGTTGTATACGCATATATTGTTAACAAAAATATACATAGTATATACAAGAGAAACATACACACAAGCTTCTTTCATTATCTTAAATAGGTTAAAAAAAATTTTTTTCTTCTTGTAACACGCCAAAAGTTTAGAAATTTTTCTTTAATACATATTTCAGAAACAGCTTTATCATGTAAGAAAACAACAATAATAAATATTATTAAAATAATATGATATTTTTTTCTTTTTTGAAAAACAAAATTATTATTAAACCATTCGATATCACATAATTAGATAAAAATTTTAAAAAAAATACTAATATTACTTTCCACATATAGGAACAAATATATTTGATATTTTTAATAATTTAAAACCAAGTAGCTACCATGGAAAAATGAAGTTAAAAAATTATTTGTATTATGTATTTTTAAAAAATTCCACGACATACATAAATAGATGTATGCTGTGAAAAACTTCTAATATGTATTTGACATTAAGGGCCGAAAAATCCTTTTATTTGTTTAACCTAACATGCCAATTACATTTCTTTCTAATGATATTTTCTATAAATTGGTAAATAAAAGACAGCAAAGAAAAAAAAAGTAATGAAAATAGGTTTATGTATATTGCAAAAAAGAAATAAGGAAATTAAAGGTAAATTAAAAGTTTGTGTAGTCAAAATCATGTGGATTTTTTGCAGCCAACTGGTGTTGTTGTGCTAAACTCATAAAAATCTGATTCAATATTTATACAATATATTTTGAGAGAATGCTCTTTGTACAACAATGCTATATCTTGTGTATATGAATGTAATTTTAAAACATCATTTTTTATGTTCAAAACAATTCAAAAATCTATGTAGGTCAATACAACGTGTATTTTTTAAATTTAATTTTTTTTATATTTATCCTTTATTACTAGAAATGACAAAGAGTTGCTATTGCATAGATTTCTTTGGTTGTGGAGTTAATAATTAAAAAATACATACATATGTACATAAAAAATGTAATCGACTTTTACACATTAATAGTTTTGTTTATAAAAAAAATTTTATTCTCGTTATGAAATAAGATTATGGTAAAAAAATTATACAAACTCGTATACCCAATGTTTTATTATGAAAATATCAATATTATTTTATACATGTTTATAAATTTATCAACACTATTTCTCATTACTATAGAATAAACGAATTTTTTTTCTTTTTTTTTTTTAATTTCGAACACCCAAGGCGAATAGACTGTCACAATTTTTCAATTTTTTCTCCGTAATTATAACTAAAAATGTTGGTCAAGGTTTTTCCTCAATTTTATAACAACTAAAAACAATCACAATCCTAATTATTTTTATTCAGTAATATTTCAAAAAAATCCCTTATTAGAGTTAAATCTACATTTTATAAATAAAGTGTATTTTATATTTTTCTGAATATTTAAAATAATATTTTTTCTTTTTACTTTTCTTTAAATACTTTTGTAATATTGTAGTTAAAAATTTTTTTTTTCACATCCGTATATGTATATATCTACGATAGATATAGAAAAAGTACGTATGTACCACATTCTATTCAGTTTTGAGCTGTCGGCGACAGGAGCTAAGATGGAATTTTTATACGGAAGCTATTTTCAATCCTGCTTCTCTTACTGTCATATTAGTCATATTAGGAAACTTTATACCTCGTAGTATAGCAGAAAAAAAAATTGTTGACGTAGTAAACCTAGTAAAAATGTTCACTCACGATGAAATCTTTTTTTTTTTTTTTTTTTTTTTTTTTTTTTTTTGTGAGATCATATTTATTAATTGCTTTAATTCACTTGCGCTAAAGTATTAAATTATAAGTATTTTATTCACATCAAGGGAAAAATTTATAAAAAATATTAGATAAAAGTTATAACAAGGAACATTGTATGAAATATTATTTCCCAACTTATTAAAATAATGAATTTTAATAAAATTATTTTAGTTTTGTAAAAAGACATTAATAAACACGATTGCATACGAATATTATTATTTGTAATTAGTGCATACGATTATAAAAATTTAAAATATTTAATTTATATTTACATTGAATTAAATTTTAAAATTAGTATTACTGGATGAAACAAAGTATCTACATACATATAAAAATGTTATAATAAGCCATAAATATGTAAGTTGGTCAAATTTAATTACACATTGAATATTTGGGAACAATAAATTGGAATAATTTTATCAAATCTTATAACAATAAATGTTGTGGAATCATGTACATGTACATGTACATGCATATATATATACATATGTATATGTATAAATCTATAGTACTCCAAAATTTTTCATCTAAAAATTCGATTTGAAATTGAAAAGTTTCAAAAAGTAATTATAGTATACAATTCTATTAAAAATTTGATAAGTTTCAAATTTAAGTGTATATTTAATAATTAAAACCCAAAATTCCATCAAAAGGCTCTCAACTTCACATTTTTTATAACTTACTTATTATTTGCCGCAGAATTTCCTAAAAATGATTAAATAATTGTCATTTTTGTAAATACTTAACTAAAATTAAAAACACTTTATTTAAAAAAAAGGAATTTATTTTTATTATTTCCTCATGTTTAAAATTTATTACAAACAAGTATCATAAATTAAAGTAAAAATAATAACCAAAATCTTATTATTAACTTTACTATTTACATTTGAAAATCATATTTTAGTGAATATCATATTATATTTACATACATAAGTATACATGTACGTTTTTATTCAGTAGATAGCTTATTCTGATTAGCCTGAATTTGTTTACCGACTATAGCTAAGCCGATAATGTCGTACCTTAAATTTTAAAATACAAAATACTTATTTTCTTTTATTTCCTGTTTAAATTTATCATTAATTTTATAAATTATTTTTGATATTGTTATGTATAATTTTCACAGTGGTTTTGCAGCGAGAATAAAAAACAAGTGACTAACACGCTATGTTTTTATAAATTTGTCTTTCGCATAAAGCGACCAACTTTTCATTATGCATCTAGTTTATTTCAAATTTAATAAGAACAAGAAAAGTAAATAGAAATAAACCTCGGCAACTCTAGAAAAAATATTATCATAAGCTTTTCAATGCGAAGAAGCAATGAAAATCTATAGAAGATTTTTGATATAAATCAACGCATATGATATCATATTATTTTTATAATAATATATATGTATATGTATATAAATATGTGTATATAATATTTGTATATTTAAAATCACAACATAAATTGTATTTAAAAACTATCACAATTTACGTAATCGATAACAAAATAAAACAAGAAAAGAAGCAGAATATCATCCAATACATACGGGAATAAAATTGATCACGAAATATACAGCCAGATGTGATTGCTGATGCTGAATATTCACCTAATAGTTTTTGAAATATATAAGAAAAAATATATACATATATACATATGTATATAATTATGGAATTTGATGGGAATTTTAGACAAAGATTAAATTTTATTTTTAATTCACCATTTAGAACATGTAGAACGATTGTAATAGATTCACTATTAGATGGGCTGCAAGTGTAATTTCCGGAATCCTTTTTTGTAACAGACGGTATAATTAATGAAGCAATCTGAAATGAATGTTATAGCCAAATAAGCCTTTGTGTATTATATGTATAGTATGTACATATCAGAAATTATGTATGTACTATAAAGATATTTACGTACTTAAAGATACAAAAAAAGATTAATTGAAACATTAAATATATCCTGTAAAGACATATGTTTCGATTAACCTGAATAATTTTACCGTATTTTGTCTGTCACTATGATTACTAGGATTTCCATTTGATGATATTTCTCTATCTAATTCGGTTTGCCAACTATTTTTATTATGTAAGAAAATTTGTTTCCTGTCAAAAAACCAATTGATGAATAGTGGAGGTTCTAATGCTCCAATAACTATACAGCGTAAAACAACTCGACTACCTGCTTTTACATGACGAATTTTTTCACCCAGAAGTTTTGTTTTGGGTTCTGAAATTTTAATGAAATTGTATAAGTATAAGTGTATGAGTAGGAAACATATAATATTAGAAGTTATAAAAATATATACAAGTAATCAACTCACTTATTATGTTAAGTTGAACCTTAAAACTCATTTTTGGTTCGGTTGATACTTGACATTCGTACGAACCAGCATCACGAATTTGAACATATTTTATTTGAAGTGACCATATTTCTGGATTTTGAGTGTAAATTGATTGAAAACGTTCATCCGCGATAAATGTTGTTTGATCTACAGTTAAAATATGTCCATCACGAATTCTTATCCATGAAACTGGTCTACTGACTAATTGTTTTACCTAAAATGTTCGATAATTGTTTTTATTTAAACAAAATATGATTAGGTACAATCATATCAGAGTGAGAACAAATTCTGAATAACATGTATATTTTGCTCATAAAACCTTTATAAAAAGCTATGTATGTATACATACGTTTAGTTTCACTTTACTGCAAAAAAAAACAAAAAAAAAATTCTTAACTGTTAGTTCTAGCTGTCTTTCATGTTCATAAACTTAAGTTTAAAATTATCTACAAAATCAACCATTTTCCAGAATAAAGATTTGTTGAGTGACCAGTGAAAACTGACTAATACTAAATCCCTTCCAATTTATTTATCAAAAATGCAAAATATACAAGGCTTAAATAAGAAATATTATTCATAAAAAAATAATGTGTAAAAGTTATTGCATAAACATATCTTTTGAACAAAATTATTCAGAAAATATATCTGTGAATATGTGTGTATATTCAAAAATATGTAGCATTTATTTAACGATATATGTATATTTACAGTTTAGAATTCATATTAATATACTCACATTACAAGGTAAATAGGCATGGGTGCCAGCCTGACTGGTTATATTTAGATATGCATTATTTGATGTAATGGTCGACGTTTCCAATCCTTTCGTTAACTGTGTTGAAGATAGGAATGTTGATGGATTTCCAATTTCTAAAGAGGTTGACGATGATGGTGTTGATACTGAAAATAATGTTGACGTCGATGAATCTAGTGGCTGCAAAGAATTACGGTGTTGTCCTAGATTAGTCGTTGATAGTTCAATTGTTAGTGATGGTATTATAGTCGTCGCCAGAGTGGTAGTATTGACAAATGTTTCTTTAGTTAAGGATATTGTTGAAATTTCATTGCCATTTATTTTTGAACCTAAAAGACATATTAGATAACATAAAGCAAGCAATCAATTTTTTATCTAATTTAGAAAATAAGACTTACTTACTGTATTTTATATTCTTCTATATTAAATTACATGATCATATTTTAAAGGAAAATAAAAATAAATAACAATTTTCGAAGTAACTGGAAATTTGTATACAATAAATAACTTTGTTATTCAACATTGAGAGTATGTATGTATTTTAGAATAATAATATGAATAGAAAAAATTAAAATTCACTTTATTTTTTCTAATTCTAAATTTACTTTTGTAATTTCCTTTTGAATTTCTTCAAGAATATATACACATCATACATGATGTTTATTAATAATTTACATAGAATAGTTTACTAATATAAAATATGTTTTTCATCAAACAGTAAATTATCTTGTATCTACATGTTAAAAGAAACAAAGTCCAAGTTGTAATTTATTTCAACGTTAGTGTAATTTTTTTAAAAATCAACACTATAGAAGTTTTATCGAATAACAAATAATAAAAAAGTATCTAAAATGAATACATATGTAAATTATGAAAATTCATTATTATGTAATTATTTATAATTCGGAAAATTTTTTAAGATATTTTCAATATGAAAATTATTACAGATATTTTTTTAAATTTTATTGTATCAAATGTATACCGTAACATTATTTATATGTGTTTACGTATTTTTAATACATATGTATACTTACCTGAGGCATTTATTGATATAAGGGATATTACCAAATATATAAAGGATTGCATCTCTGAGACGGCTTAATGCTTTAATTTTCTGTCAAAATAGAAATAATATCATTTTGCATTAATTTTTTTAACGTTATACATAGGTATAAATAAATAACATGTTCAAGTGTTTGTTTTGTTCAATTTAAGTACTTACTAAACCAGAAGGGAATAATATTAATTGAGACATGCAAAAATAAATTGGAATATACATAGGTACGCATTACGCAGTGATTTCACAAAACAAATTTTTTTTTTAAACTTATATAGGTAAATATGCGTCTTTATTTACACTTTTTTTATAATTTACAATTACATATAAGGAAATAAAAAATTAAAAATCAATTTTTATCACTTTGATAGCTAAATATGTATAATTAAATAATAAGTATGTATATTGTACATATATATAAGAAAACAATAAAATTCTTCAATTTCTGAAAACACAAACAATTGCTAAATTACATATTACATATATCATTAAAGGAACCATGAAATATAGGTATGTACTTTCGGGCGTCGGTATATTTATAGGTACCTGCTTTAATCATTTTTAATTGTAACCAAAATATTCAGAATATATTGTTACTATGATACATATGGATTTTAGTTAAATATACAGAATAAATCAATATACACAAAATTTTCATTTACAATAAGAAAAATAAAAAGCAAAAAAAAAAAAAAAAAATGAAAAATTGAAATAACAACAAACCTCAAAATTAACATTTTTTTATTATTCACAATCATAGTATGTAGGTAATATGTTTTAGTCACTAAACAAATATTAAAACTTTATATTTCAAAAATTTATGTTGCATATTGAATAGTAACAGAATTTTTCTAAAATTCATCTTTTAACGGTCTGATTAATTAAATACACAAATTTATATAATTTTCTCTTTTTTTTTTACAAATTCTAGTCAATTGTCAATTATGTTGAAATCTATATCTAATTATTACTGCAAATACTTCTAATTAAGTGACACACATATCTTATTTTATGATTATTTGTAATTTTTGCACGTACGAATATTGTCTACAGTACCTCCTCAAACACCGGCAGTAGTTTAACTAGAACTTTACTCGAATTGACTTGTTTCACACCCTTAAAATAGTGTTAAATTTCTTGTATTTGTAAGTAAATTTTAAAAAAAGCCAAAAACAATTATTTTACTCTTCCCTATCCCTATCCCTGTTCCCTGTACATTTGCATCGAAAGAGAAGAGTATTATAGTTATTATACTCTCACGATAATAATAAATTCACGATGTTGCAATATCACACTATCACAAAAAGTGCAGTATAGTATATTCCATTTAATCATGAGAATATCTATAGTATGTATTCATAATACGATATGATATGACTCATGGTAAGCTCTATGTTCAGAGAATTTATAGAAAAAATTTGAATACTGGCCTAAATAAGATGCAACCTGAAAACGAAGTTGTGAAAGCTTTGAGGTAAAAGGGGATGAAAAGTACGCATGATTAGTATTAAATATACCTAACCATATTGTTATCACTTACGAATAATAGTAAGTTATTCTGCCATTATTAAATGATAAAATGGAGAAAAGCTGCAGAAAAACTCATTCAGTTTTTTGATATACATACATATGTAAATGAATAAACATTTCTTTGTAAATAAATATGAACTTTATAAGGGAAAATAACAATTTTATCATTTAATTAACCTATTTAATGTATTATTATACTTAACAAAAAATAATAATCGATAAGAAAAACTTAAAAACCACTCTATGTACTTTACTATATAATTTTTCAATGACAAAAGCTTATATTCAGATTTTTCCTGTAAAATCGCAGATTTCAAACTTCCTACATTTTTCACATCAGAGTTCTTGATCATCTATAAAAGAATACGACGGGACAAATCCTATTTCTCTAAAAATATATCTGTAAAAAAAAAGAATTTTCGATGATGGACAGGCAAATTAAATTCTACTTACAGGGTGTCTCCGAACTAGTCCTTTGTGTTCCAAACACTGATGCATTGATTATTAGATAGAAGATAGAAGTTGTATAAATCATTATATAAATCATTAACATTCCAAACAATTTCTGATTCATAATAAGTATTTGTAATTGATGTTATCGCTAGTGATTTTTTATGTTTAACACTCGAGGTTGAAATGTCCAATACTTCAGTTGCTAAGCTAAAATTTATTGACAAAATTCAAAAAACTTGAAACCATTATTTAGTTTTAAATTAAAATATCTTCAAAAAAGTATCTACCTATGTATTTAAATTTAAAATGGATTTAAAAAAATGTTAACAATATAAACAAATAATTTTCATTTAAAATTTCATTAAAATTTTATGACTGTTATTTAATAACAGTATAAATATAACGTATATATAATAAGGGTATTATCATTATCCTTTTTTATATCAAAAATGTTTTAATAAGTATGCAATTCAAAAACTTAATTTCCTGGAAGCAAAGCATACTCAAATTTTCTTAAGATTTAATACCATGAAAATATTTTCTTTCTTAAAGAAACATAAAAAGTACTATAATGAAAGTTATTGATCGGCTTAAATCAAATGCAGTCCATTAAACAAGAAAACGGTGGTACCGCAATTGTTATAAACTTTTAAAATGTAATTAAAAAATATACAAAGGCAACTTAGGGCCTTTTAAATTATTATTGTTTATTATACATAACTTAATTGCTAAAAACATAATTTGTAGAAGAAAACCGAAGACTGCAAAAGCTTTTCCACGCCCAAATTTGAGGTATCTGGCAAAAAATAATTTAACCAACTTGTTTTTATTTCTTATAACACAATTTTTGCTTATACCTAATTACTTTTTACACACATTTCCTTCACGTTGTACAAAGATAAAAACCAACCACTTCATCTGCAAAACTTTTAATTAAGAAATTTTCCATTCTTTTGCCTTTAAATACTCTCAAATAAAAATAAAATTTGAAAAAAAATTAAGCAACATGACCTCTTTAATAGAACAAATTATAAAACTTTAATATCTTAAACTATTTAAAAACAATCATTTTCGCCACATTGAATTTGTTTTATTCAAAAAAGATAATTTAAGAAAATTCACAATAATTTTAATCAAATCTATAAATATGAGTAAAATGTAGAAAAATAAATAGTAAAAATTAAATTTAATTTTAAAATGTATCAGAAAAATTATGTTTATGGGGAGAGTTCAAAAATAAAATTTCATAAGAGAAAATGTATCGAAATAAAAAAGTTCAATAATATTACATATATACCAGCATTTTCAGTATAGGCTTATTTATAGTATATGTATTATCAGTAATAAATTCAAAAGAAATAATAAACTGGGTTGCAATTATAATGAACTTAACAATAAGAAAAAAAGATTTTAAATTATAGTCTAATACATAATTCAAATACATCAACACAATAAATATCCACAATGTCTGAACTACTACTACTAGTACTTTGCAAGTTAGTTCATTTTTAAGAAGTTGTTCTCCTTGAAAAGTGACATAAATCATTTTAAAAAGGTTAAAGAATATTTTTTTCAATAGGACGAAAAAACGCAAAAGGCGTAAAAGGATTAATTATAGAAATACAGATAAATAGTGTGATTTATATGACTCTGCAGTAAATTTTAATACTTTGTAACTTTTAGAGCATTTTATCATTTGGTTACCGTAAGCAGAACATTATTTGTAAAGTACTATAAGGATTAAACAGTTTTCGTATTAATAATTTAAATTTAAATCACCATCAATCAAATTTTACAATCTCCTAAGCATTAATAACACTAACGATTTTTAAAGAGTCATTTGCTATCCTCACACTATTTAAACCTCTATTTATTGACTTTATTTATTGATAATAAGAATATTTTCATTTTTCTATAAAAATTTGCCAAGATATTTAAAAGTATATATGTATATTGTATGTATGTGTGAAACTTTTTTTTTAAAAATGTATTTGACGAAGATTATATTAAATAAATATATTAAATATCATAAATTTTCAAAAAAATATTAAGTGTATTGATATAGTAAATATTGAAAACATTTGAAAAGAAGCTCGATATTTTCTATGGTTATTTTTTAATATATCATTCAAATTTATTTTTATATAAATTCGAAATTTTACCTAAATTAGTTGGGTATATCTGAGGATTGGAGAAACTTATTTTGCTCTCAAAACACTGATAAAAATCTCTAAAGTATATCTTCATTTATTCATAACATAAAATCACCCTTTTTGACTACAAAATTTAAAAAAAACTTTTACTTCTATTTAAAAGAAAAAAAGGTACATATAAAATAATATACTTCTTTAAATCTTAAGTGAATCCCATAGAAATTAGAAGAAGATTATTGTAGAGGTTAGCTCAAGAATTTGAAAAAGTGTTTATTGAATTTGAATATTTTATCCAGAATAAGTGATTTTCATGAATTTCGAGTTCATTTTTTTCACACAATTTTCTATCTTTTTTTAAGTCTTTTGGGGAAGAGACATCTTGATCATTCGCAAACGACTCTATGCAATATTTTTAATTTTTTATAAAAAAAGTAAAACATTTTTTACCAATTAATTTATAATAAATTCAAACAATAAAAAAATAAAAACAATAGATAAACTTAAACTCTACGTCAAAAAAAAAAAGGTATCAAAATAAAATAAAAATAGGACCGCATAATTTTTATTCGACAAGAAGTATGATTTCTTAAGGCTAATAAAGCATCATACAGTTTAATAAATACCT
The DNA here is from genome assembly GCA_939192795.1 of Bombylius discolor. Taxonomy (NCBI): domain Eukaryota; kingdom Metazoa; phylum Arthropoda; class Insecta; order Diptera; family Bombyliidae; genus Bombylius; species Bombylius discolor. Next base: position 56,566,864 of record OW584238.1, on the reverse strand, counting down.
AGAATTATAAAAAAACCGACAAAAGTTTAAAAAAATATTTTTTTTCCCCTAGAAAGTTAATTCTATGAATAATGAAAAAAAAAGTTTTGGAAGGTTTTCAACCGAAAACAAAATTTCATTATGATATTTTGAATTATTATTTTTATTTTAAAGTTTAAAGTAAAGAAATATGTACATATATGTACATAAAATAAGCAAAGAAAAAATAAATCGAAATGTGTTATAGCTATATATGTATATTTTTATTTTAAAATGTATTCGATTTCTAAATACACAACAGTGGTAACTAAAAATGATAATGATAGCTTGGAATATGCTGCTTTCTCCTGTTCAACACCAGCATTCTGTGCAAATCCATATGTACATTTTTTTTTTAACTTTATTTGTTCACCCTGAAAATCTAGAAAAATCGAGTTATACTGTTATGTACGTATATATATATAAGAATAAATTTCAATTACAAAACATGAAGCAAACTAATGTTTTTGCGATTAACAACATCAAACATAAAGGTAAGTAATATTGTGACTACAAAAAAATTAATAAGAATTTATAAATGAATATATTACATTTAAGGAATGAAAAATTACCACGATAAAAATATTTTTAGAAAGAAAAATTGAAAATCTTTTGTGAATTAAAATTCAATATACTATACACAGAAACACAAAAAGTCTTAAAAATTGTATTTTATCTACAGACAATTTTTGGTTTCGTTTAAATTTAAAATAACCCCTGTTTTAATTCATTGGTTGGTTGGTTGGTTGGTTGAAGTGGCGGTTCTTAGAAGCTTCTGAAAACCCAATTAGCATGGAGAGTGCCGTTTTGATACCACACACCTCGCAGTTAGTTGTCGAGTCAGAGGGTTTTAGAGTCCCCTTCTGTCATATATGCACCTACAGTTTAAAGTGGAATGCGAACTACTAAATTCGTTGGTAGAGAACGAATTTTATTCGTATGACAGGGCTGGTACTAATTTTTTCTTGTAGTTGGATTGTGGACTAGCCTTTGGTCTTTAAGCAGAGCCACCAAACTACTTTAGTACGGAGCACTTTTACCCAACTCAAGTGAATTGGTACTCATTCAAAGCTGAGTGAACTTAAGCGGACTCAAATTCGAGACCAGCATCAGAAGCCAACACTCTACCGCTTCGTCTACTGCCCGCCCTTGTTTTAATTCATTAGTACTGTCAATTAAATTTACCATACAGTCGGCAGTTTAATATTTATTGAAAAAAAATTATATGCCATATTTTAATTTTTTATTACTTCTGGACTTTAAAAATAAGGCAAAATTATATTTTTAGAGTTTTTTTTATAAAGTAAGTAATAAACTTTAATTATCTAATAGATATTTTTAACATTTTGAACATATAATAATAATAGAAATTATAATAAAACGTGCTAATTGTACTTTAACAGTTTTTTTTCTTTTATTATTTATTCTTATAACAATTTAAATTACCCATTTTTAATATAATAGAAGACGTTGTTCATATTTTTTGCATTAAATTACAAAAACAAAAAATCTTGTCAGAACTGTCACAAAAAATTGTATATCTAATAAATCATAAACTCATATTCCACATTTTCACGTCAATCCTACAGAAAATATAGCCTTATATTCATTATTATATTGTCACAAATACTTGCTTTTCCTGTTTCCCTTTTAATAAAAATTTCCTTTTGTTTTTATATGAATATTTCTATTTCGATTGTCTAAATTCAAATTTTCTTATATATGTACATACATATGTGTATACATATGTACATATACATATATCCAATACAATGTATATACACACATATATACAAAAATATACGTATATTATAATTTATTTTCATAAATGCGACCAGCTTAATAATGTCATATCAACACCTATAAGATTTTTTAGCTTAAAATATTTTTTTAAAAATATGTTCAATTATTTTTTTATCCTTTTTTATAAACTTACCACTAATAACCACATGTCTAAGTTGCCAGGATTGTACAGAACATATCCCAAGAGAATATCTGGAAAGGAAAAATTAAAAGTAACTAGAAATTGGCATTGCAGAGGGTGTAGTCGTACTTACGCACTCTCCGTGTACTATAGTCTGAATTTTAAAAGTTGAGGTTTCGTATTATACTAGAAAAACATGCGCAGAAAGATACTTACACACATGCGTTTTTGTTGTTGTAACACGTTTCTTTTTTCGTATATCTAAACAAAAAAGATCACAAAGAAATGTAAAACATGCGCAAAAAAACCTCAACTTTTAAAATTCAGACTATAGCTGGCTAAATCCTTCGCCGGAAAGGGTCCTTTTCCCTGATGCTGCTGCTGTTGATGATGGTCATGGAGTTGCTGCTGCTGCTGTTGTCAATGTTGAAAAGACGCAGGCATGCTCCCCAGCAAGCATCTGAGTATTAGAAGGCATTTAGGCAGTAGGATATTTACGAGTAGATTATTGAGATAGTCGCTTCATCACTACTCCACACAAGCTAATTAATACCTTCTTCATCTCCCCTGTTGATGTCGCCTCCATGAATACCTTCATTTGAACAAGCGTAACTTTAAACGTCAGTATCGCTTTCATAAAGGTCATTAAATCCATTTGAGCCAGCGCCACTGGAAGATGTTTCAATCACACCATCTCTTTCGGTATCGCTTACTACAACGACAATCTCAATATCAGGTATATGCAAACCATGGTGAGGATTATCAACAGGAGGAATTTGATTATCATGAACTATTGTACATTGACCATCTCAACACCAGGTACATGAAAACCATGGTGAGGATTATGGGTATGGGTATGAAAAATCTATGATTGGACATTAACTGAACAAAAATTATTGGTTACGGTCAAGGAATAAAATGTAGGTGGAAAATTAATAGTATGTTCTTCATTCTTTCCCATTATTTCTTATAACTATATAAGTATGTATAGGATCAACATACACATAGTCCAAGTATTTGTTAAGAATATTTCAAATAAAACTTACAGAGTAGTGTTATGGAGGTAATGAAAATTCATATCACAAAACTTAAAAAATATCAAGTTACCTTTAGCTTTTCCGAAGTGATTTTCTTCCATTAAGATTATAATCATGATTTAAATCTAATACAAATTAAAGAAACGTCTTTTATTTTCAAAAGTCTTTTACACAGTTTATTATGTAAAAAAAAAACACTATATGTTATCTATCAAATGTTCTTCGAAAATGTTTTTTTATATTTTCTGTATATTTAAAGAACAATTTAACTGTTCTGGCGACTCTCGTCATGTTTTGATTTGTTAACATATATTACTATATAGTTAGCTTTGGATTGACTGAAGAATATCTTAGGCAGAATGCCAATGGTTCTTTCTTTGTAATAAAAAAACACGTACAAATTAAACGTGATGAATTCAGTGTAAATATTTCGCCTTTGGATCCTAAAAACGACACTAATGCCTTTTTAATAGCATTTTATTATACCAAATTATATTGAATACTTCAAACAAAACCATATTATTGTTATAAGAATTCTCATGGGATTGGAAATAAGGGTAGTGTGGAACTATCCGACTCCGACTTTTGTACACTATTAAATGTTGGTTGGTACAATGTCAGTTTAATTTGTGAAATATGTATGTAATACTGTAGTTGTTCTACTACCGATGAATGCAAGGGTTTTTTACGTTTTTTTTTTTCAAAAAATACGTGATAAAATAAAAAAAAAATTAAATTTATATGATATATTCAAACACCGCTCATGTGTAGATTTTACATTTAAACTTTCAGTTCAATTTAGTTGTTATTCATGTTTTATTCACTATTTTGTTTAATTATATACCATAGAATTTTTTTTTTACTAAAAGGAAAATTCTATAATAAATTTCAATATATGTATGTATGTATTATGTAATTGTGTTTATAAAAAATTAATTTTTATATTTCATATTATGAGTACAGTATCAGTTTTAATTTATTTTTCTGTATATTTTTTTAGAAAAATAAGCATTTGACGCGTTATTCACATGTTAAAGAGCAAAATATTATTTTTGTGGAATGTATTATTTCTTCCATGTAAAAGAGAAATACTAAGGATTCAATTTGGCGATAAAATTGTCATTTGTTTCAGTGAAGTCGTGATGTATGTAGAGTACTTCATTTTTTTAAGAATTTAACTAAGTAAAATATTGACTGTCCAATTGCCCCTTAATAAAATTTGACATAATTACTTATATGTTTAGCCAAAATACATTTAAAAGTCTTAATATGGAAATAACTGTAAGATTATTCAAGAAAACGTCTATGAATTCTGAAAGTATAAGCATATAAACAATTCAGTTATCTGTACAAATTTAAAATACTACTGACATTGTGAGATATACATCCACGAATATACATACGCATTTTTTATAGAAAATATTTATGCTCTGATACAGTTTGTAAACTTTTGTTCTAATTTTGATTTATACTATAAGAAAAGAAAATCATGTATGTACACTCTGTTTCAAAATATAGGGTCACCCTTATCATGTGTGTATATCTGGAATATTTGCAAACCTTTGTTCTAGGAATCTGAGGGACCTTTAGTGGTAGAAAATTTTTTGAAGTTTAATTGCGGGGAATACAAACCGGGTTGTAAAAATTAAAGGACGAACAAAAAGGTGCTTATAAAACCCGTTGCAAAATATAGCCTATGTATGTATATCTATGAGATATAAACACATGGTAAGGGTGAGGCTATATTTTGAAACGGAGTGTATATACATATGTACATAAATATAAAAGCAAAGTCATTTTACATATATGTAGACTTGGTTGCCTACCATAATTTCGTGACTATTGAGTAATATAAATAACGTAAATATGTAGGTAAGAATAGAAAAAGGAAAAAATGTGTTTTTGAATTATCTCTTGACAAAGTAAGAAAGATTCCTTACTTTCTATGTACATATGTACGTAATTATATTTTACTATTTATTACTTAAATTAATTTAACGACTATACTTTATATTTACATATTATATAGGTATTTACATTGTTTCAAACTGGCACTTTTTGATTACTTTTCAAATCAGACTATGTATAGTATTATGTTTACAGAATAAAAACAAAGAAATATAACAAGATAACACTATACTTACAATATATATGTATGTATGTAGATAAAAAGTATTCTTTTTCGTAAGCATACATAATCGTCTTAACACAAGTACAAATATTTTGCTTCAAAGATCAGGAAACGCAATAAATATTAATGATGATTAATTTACAAATAATTATTTCGTGCCCCAAAAATTTCACCCTAACAAAGAAATTAATTACAGTATTAGGTGGTATCGTTTGTATGGTTTACATAGAATGCGTAACAAAAATTTCGGCAGTCTAACAATAATGAGTTATGACGTCTGAATAATGATAATTCTGAAAATTTTCAATTATTTCATAATCTATATTTAATTAAATAAATCATTATTTGTAAATGGTATAAAAATTTAATCATTTTTTAATTAAATTTGACATTTATTCTATTAAAATTTAATATTTATTCTAATAATACAGTAATAATATTTATTAAACCAATTTTATTATTTTTCAAGATGTTAAAATAAAATTTTATATTGGATTTCAATTGAAATTACAATCTTATTTATTGTAACATCATACTGTGTTACTAAAAAAATCTTTAAAAATCGATTGTATTTTTTTTAAATTCGTGTAAAGCATAAACAATTTATAAACACAAAACATTCTTTGGATAAACATATGTATATGTGCATATGTACAAATTTTATATTAGTATATTACATATGGAACTTTTAAAATGTTACAACTTTTTTGGCAATTGAAAAAAAAATTCTCTCATATTAATGAAAAACTTCAGTTAAAATAATGAAAATTGATAATGATTTTAACACTTGAAAAAATTGCGGGTTATATTTGCCAACCGTATGAATCGGGCACAAGAACCTTAGTTGGATATGGTAACCAGAAAATTGGAAAACATATTCGTGGTTACGTTCGCATACCCAACAAAGGTTTGTACCAAGCCCTGAAAAGAAATAAAAATGCAGATGTGTTCATAGTAGTTGAGTATGGTACAACTAAGACTTGCTCAGTGTTTTCGCAGACTGAAAGTTTCTGAATCACCACATCGTTTTGACATAAGTGCGGGTAACAATATGATGCATATTGTTCTTGTTGAAGTGCAAGGACAACCACAAAATCCTGCTTTCTGCCCTAACTTCAATCTCCAACCAGAACATCATGTTGAAAATATACATGATGTTGAAATGGTTGGAGATGAGTTATAGTCAAAATAATAAAAGTTTAGGTTTTTTCGCGCATGTTTTACATGGCGTAGTGATCTTTTTTGTGTAGATATACGAAAGAAGAAACGTGTTATAACAACAAAAACGCATGTGTGTAAGTATCTTTTTTTCTGCCCATGTTTTTCTAGTAGATTACGAAACCTCAACTTTTATTATTTTAACTATACATCATGTTGAAAAATGAAAATATACATGATGTTGAAATGGTCGAGCCTGAAATACCAGAATTTTCTAATCAAGAATATTATGAACTACAAAGCGATACCAATAGTGAAAATGAGGTTGAAAAATCTCACGACAGTCACCAAAATTTGGAAATTGAAATACTTGAAAGTGATGATTCAGATTACGATTTTCGAAATCTGGAATTATCTGATGAAGAGTATTATGACTTTGTAGTAAGTGACACGAATGTTGAAGATGAGGTTGAAAAATCTCCAAGTGGTCGCAAAAGAAAGATAGACCACGACCATTCCTATGCTTAAGGATCAGCTGCTGCTGAAAACATGGATCATGGAAGGAGAGTAATGAAAGAACATAGTTACTTCAGAGTGCTTCCGCCTACTCCTCAACCTACTTGTTCGAGGGTGGAATTTCCTTCACTTCCACCAGCAACGAGATGGGACCAGTTCCGGTGACGGATTCAGCCCATTAGTAAAGTAAGTGAAACTTTTTAACGCAAAAAACCACTTTTAGTAACACACACTTGAAATAAACATAGTACATAACATACTAATACACGTCTACAAAATCTTGATATTATGTAAATATTTTTTAAGGATTATATACGTATGTATGTATCACACAGGGATAAAATTCAAAATGCATATATAACAGTTGAATTAAATTAAGTATGTCAACGTTATATTCATTCTGGGTTTCTAAAGATACACCTATGTATATAAAATCTGCATTTGTATATTTTACTAGCTTTTGTTATTTTTTCTGCTTTAAGCATGTGTTGCCGGAAAAAAAAATATATGTGTTCACTTTTACGTTACTCAATTTATTTTCGCAGTGGTCGTAAAATTTTTAAAAATACGGAAAAAAACTAAATAAATAATTTTTTTTCTACTAAGTAACTTTTATTTTGTACTCTATACATTTTTTTGTCGAACAAAATTAAGCATCTTATTCAAAACATACGAGTTTAAATATTTTTAATTGAATGGAAATTATTGTTAATATCTAGATAAAAAAAAAATGTACGTATAATATTTTTCTATTTATATACATACATACCGACATAAAAATATGTAATATGTATGTACATACATCTATGTAATTTTGCAAAGTTTTTCAATTGTAATGCGACCAATTAAGAACAGTTTCGTTTGAAATGATACCAGTGATAGGTCTCACCGAGACAAACAAAAAATTTTATTGGTGGGGGGGAAATCCTAACGGTTTGACCGCTAGAGGGCTTTGAAGTTTTTTTAAGTGAAAATATCTCGTAAACTATGCATTTTTCGAAAAAAATGATTAAAACAAATCGATGCAAAATCAATTGAACTTTCATTTATTCCAATAGAAAGTGGGGGTTGATTTAAACTTTTTGTTGAGAAAAACAGGGTTAAACACAAAAATTTGGGAAAAATTTGCAAAATTTTGAATTTGAACGCGTTTAACTTTTGTATGGTTCAGGGTAGAGGGACAAGTAGGGTTTTGTTTGAAAGGGCAAAGGGTACTCCATATTTTTTCTGAATACAAAGTGACCCTGGAGTGCCCCTGTAGAAAGTTATGGGGTGTTTTGTGAAAAAAGTGCAAAGAAATTTCAACGCCCTCTAGCGGCCAAACCGTTAGGATTTCCCATCCACCAATACAATTTTTTGTTTGTCTCGGTGAGATCTATCACTGGTATCATTTCAAACGAAACCAAACGAAACACCCTGTATATGGAAACATACATATAATATGTATATGTATGTATGTATATACATACATACACGTGTTTATAAATTGTTAACACATAAAATCTGAACAACTTAAACTATCGAAAAGAAGAATTCAATTGTGTATTAAATTTAAAGATGGTAAACTTTTCATCCTTTGATAAGACAATGTTGAGCGCTCTTGAATATATGTACTCAAATAATTCAGTTAAATATATAAATTTGTTAAAGAATATTTCATATAGGTGGAAAGAAATAATTCCAAAATTCTACACCCATGAAAACAAAGAATTGAATGAATTGTGATATAATTGAGAAATAAAACATAATTAATGTAATACTATAGAATTTATTTAAATTATTATTTTGAATTAAGTACAAATAAAAGTTAAAATTTATATGTACCTATAAAAATTAAAACAATTTATCGAAACCAATCTTGTGACATTGAACCAAAAAACGATGCCGCACCAGATTTTACATTTCTAGCATAAACTTGAGCTGTTTGTGGTAGATTTTGCTGCGAACTTGTTGATTCTGACGTTTTCGATAGCTTCGTCATGGAAGAAATCTGAATGTATAAAAGTTTTCGTAACACACCATCAAACAAAAAAGCTAATTAGGATATTATTCATATCAACAGTTTGTTTGATTTGGAATCTTATACAAAAAACAAACAAATAATTGAATATAATGAAATTTTAAAGCACTGTTGATATGAAAGCCCTAAATATTTTTAAGCACATTCAAAAATCAAAACATTAACAGAAAAATACAATTGATTGTTGGAAAAAAAATAAACAAAAAATATCCACAATATTTACTCAAACTAAGTCAAAAACGTTCTAGTCTAAACGATATAAAAAATTGAATGAAAACCTATAGAAAATGTTGAATTTAAATTTGAAGGAATAAAATTATATCCATACCTTTTCTGTTTCCAATGATACTACTGGAATTTGTTTTCCTGAAATTAAAATTGGTAATAAGGAAAACCAAGTTGATGATGATCCATTACAGCTTATAGATAATACGTTTGGATCTCTTTCTTGTGTAATTATTGATTGTTTACCATCACCCGTTGCAGTTTCCAAAAATTCTGGATGAGGAAGAATTATACTTAATTGATGCTGCATACGGAGAGCGCATTTTTTAACATTATTATTCAAGTACTTGTGAAACAACTCAAAATCAAACGGATCGATATAATTTTTTAAAATATTTGTTAATTTTTGAATTTCATGATTCTTTTTATCATCCCTTGTTATGAAAAGTAGTTGGAGTAATTTCAAATCAAAATAAATTTGGAGTGCAATATTTTGATTTAATAACGATCTTTTTTTTAATGAATTGGAATAATGTTTTAAAAGATTATCTAGTAGAATATTATTAAAGTAATATAATACTTTTCCTGGTAGCGTTTGTGGAACATATTTAATAAGCGCTGAAATTAGTTCAAAAAAATATAATTGTAATGAAACTCTTATTTGTGATGGAACTTTGATTGTTGATTGATTTGGATTATTATATTCATCTTGTTCTTCTATTGAAATAGAATCCCAATTCTAGAAAACAATCAGAAATAACAAAAATAAATTAATACTTAAATTATTTAAAGCTGGTGAATTTTAACTAACCAAAAAATCATACAAAATAACATCATATTCAAGCGTATTAATAATCCATTTTTCACTTGAAAATTGTACAAGAAACGAGTCACAAAATAGCTTCCAAAAAAAAAAAGATTTCTCTTCAAATAATTTACATACTTGATACCATATCTCTGATATATTTTTATCATTTGATTTTTTCCAATTGCTAACAGTATATGAATAAGTAAGGCAGAATCTTAAATTTGGGCATAGTTCGATTATTGCACTTAAAATTCTCGCAATAAGTATAGAATTAGTTAAGATTTGTTCAATACCATTGCTTTCAATTGTTTTGATAAATTCATAAATATATTCTTGACTAACATCCCGAACAAAGTCTACAAAAGTTTGTAGTTCTTCAAAATCTTCAGTATTTTCAGAAACAAAATGTTCTAAATCTTTCAATATAACTTCAAGTTGATCATCGAAAAAAGAACAAATTTGAATTATATCTTTATTATATCCTTTATTTTTCATAAGCAGTATATTTTGTTTTTTATTTTGATTTAAAACAACTTTCAAATTAACAGGTAAATCCTTTACATGATCTTTATAAAGGAAAATTTCATCATTTCTGCATTCTTTATTAAATTTTAGTAACTTATAAATCTCACTACATGTAGATTTAATGCAATTAGACCAACATTGACGAATAATTTCACAAGCTCTACCTTTTAGCAATGGTTTATACAAAATCTTGTAAAATGTTGACACAGTTGACAGTACTACTTCGCCGCATTTGTTGTTAGTTGGTATTTTTTCTATTTCTAGTGCTTGTTTTTGAATTTCTTTTAAAGTTTTTATGGAAGAAACTAAATCAAAAAGATTTTTCAACTGGTTGTTTGCAACATTAGATATTGACAAGTACCAATTTTCTACTTTTTGTCTAATTGTTTCAACAGATAACATAGGCGTTGGGAATGATGGTCTACAACAAAAATTTACTAATTATATAGGAAAATATATAGGAATTTATTATTTACCTAAACTTTGAAATTATATCAGGCAATACATTGACAAATTCTATATCTAGATTCATTAGAGCAATTGAAGGAAGAGATGAACTCTGGCTTAATTTTTCTAATTCGTAGAATATTAATCCTTTTGTATTTTCTGTAGTATCAAAATTATTTTCTACAATGAAAATGTTGCCTATGAAACAAGCTTCAATTAGATGTAATGTAGAATTAAGAACTTGTAAACTAGTTAAAATTCTATTTCGAACTCTTTTTTTCGCAATTTTATCACTACCACAAAGAGTTGTTAAATATGCTTTAGTCCTTAAATGCAAAAATGTGTTTAAAATTCCTTCAAGGGAATTTTTTTCCAATAAAAATATACTTAAAAGACAATCACAAGCAAGTTCTGTTGAAATGTATTCCTTCTCGAGGGCAACAGTTGAAACTTGTTTTAAAGTTGAATAAAAAGGTTCTAAAATCGCCCATTGTTTTTTAGCTATGACAAAATACTTAATAAAATCATTACCCAGATTCAATTGAAGTCCACTACTTATATGTTTTGAAAATATAAAAAGTTGAGTAGCCAAAAAATAATTGTTGCGGTCGATGTGAGACCAAATTATTTCAGGTAAACTTGTTAATAACTTAATCTGGAATACTATGCTAAAATGTTGATTTAACGGTTTATCTAGTTGTTGAGTTTGATATGAGTCTATTTTGAAACCAAGCAATTGTTTTTCATGTAAATTTTTGCAGTGTAAACTAATTTCGAATATTTCTGTTGCAACTGAAGATGAAGTTTCTTTCATTTTTTCAATAGCATCAGCAGCTTTCAAAAGGTCTCGATATCTTTCTCTAAAACAAAAATAGAAAATGTACAAGGTAACTGCGTATTTGAAAAAAATGCAATAGATATACACAAAAACCTTATTTTACTCACCCAACCATCGTTCGAAGTTCTTCACGCTTCTTGCCAACTTCTTCTTGTAGTTTTAGCTGAATTTGACCTATTTCCACAATAGAATGAGATTCAAAAAGTTCATCAACACTTATTTCCAATAAATTTGCACCCATTTTATATTATTTTTTTAATGTAAATTTAATTTCTTAATAATCGCTCTTATTACACTAAAATTTCCGCATCTGAGTTAAATAAGTATTAAATTAACTATTAAGTGATGACAGTGATGACGCTGAGCTCGAACTCAATCACGATTCACGACACGACACGACATGCATGATACCAATACCAGAACCATTAGTTGGGCGAGAATGCTTCTTCTTTTCTTACAATTTAATTTTTCATAAGGCTGCCTCTACATTGGACTTAATTTTATGTCTATGTCCTAACTTAAATCGTGATTTTTATGTCTAGTGTGTTAATGGTGAGAATTTCATATCTTTCTGACATTTCATTGTAGTATAGTAGTAGGTTACCACTTAACTTACCAACGCCAGCCGCCATTACATAGGTGTGCTGTTAATTGTACCATTTTACATTTGACATAAATTAAGTAAATCCAAAGATCGTAATAACTATAGGAAGATATTGCACTTAAATGGGAAGAATGTATACAAAAAAATTAAGCTTCTTTTTAACAAAGCTTTTCTCTTTTTCTAATTATTTTCAAAGAGATATACCAGTGTTGTTAGATTGTGCGATTGTTCACAGTTCGTATTTCGTACGTGGTATAAAATATGTACAAGAAGGTGCTTTATATAATTTTTAAAAATTTTTCCCCTCGTGCTTCTTCCCGCGATTTTGTTCAAGAAGGCAAAATGTTTCCCTTTTCCCTTTTTTAAATTGTTGGTAGCCGAAATTTCCAAAAACAGGGAAATATCTACAATCTAACAACACTGCGTTCAGTTTAAATAAATAGTGAGAAGTTTATCTTTATTCTTTCTCTCTCGCAAGTATTTTATTTTGAGCAGCAAACGTCAAAGCTTTTTAAAATGGATTTAGCGTGCCGTAAATCCAGCTAAAAATCTTACTCAAGACAGTATTGTGAAATACACTGAAGTGCAATATCTTCCTATACGATCTTTGGTAAATCTACTACCACTGTCAGTGTCGTCAGACGTCAACTACTTTATGTCAAATATTAATTTAATTCTTTCTTTTCTTCATTAGTTCAAAAACTTGAAATTTTATTTTATATCTTAAGCACATTTCTGATTTTAGATTTAAACTCCCCAATTTCTACTAGTTGCTTGTTTAAAACCATGACTTCAAGGAAAAGAAGTGGCTCAGGTTCATCTAAACGACCCAAAGAAAAGGTTGTGTACATCTACGAATTATTTTTTCACGGGGAAGATCCAAGCAGTCAAAATTCAGAATTTTGGAATGAATTTTTTTTACTACAACCAAATATTGAAGCATTCGATGCCGAAATGTCCAAAATAAGTGTAGAACAAATCATATCTGTGAAAGGCAATTTGAATTTAATATTTTCCAAATGTATCGAAATGTTAAAATCAGGTATGTAAATCAAATCTACTTATTTTAATCTCATTTTTTATATTTAAAAATTTCAGGCCATTCAAAAAGGCTCATTAATAGCCTTCAAACACTTTGTGCCCTTTTTAATTCAATATTTAAGAAATCTGCCTCAGAATTAAATATAGACCTAATTAAAACAATTTTTGAATACAATGAGTTGGATGAGAAAATGAAGGTTCTATTATCGTTTTGTAAAAATATTTTATCAGCAGATGAAACTGAAAATGCAAGATTCATGTATCTAAAACTTTTATTAATTATTGTAACCGGTGTGGACAATGTTAGTCAAAATGTTTTAGTGGAACATCTTATAATATATAGTCAGTTCGATAACTTTGTAAATTTACTTAGAGATTCATCCCTTAGAGCTGAACATGGTTATGATGTTGTAATTCTGTTGACAATTTTAGTTAATTATAGAAAGTACGAAGCAACAAACCCTTATGTAGTACAGTTATCAATTTTAGCCGATGAGCTAGCCTTAAATGGGTAAAAATATTTTTCTTTTAAATTCAGTTGTTGAAATCACAGTTATTTTGTTTTTCATTTAGCTATGGACAAATGATATCATCGTCTTTAATAGACTTTTGTCGGCAATATATGCAGTCCTTAGAACACGTTCAAAATTCATCATGGTTTACATCTTTTACAAATATTGTTGGGAATATGTTTGTTTCTGACGAAGGATGTGAAAGAGTTCAACAGATTAAAGCTAATAATGCATTGCTTTTAGCACTATATGAAGCAGTACATTTAAACAGAAATTTTATAACTACATTAGCACACACACAAGCAGAAACAAGTGCACCTCCGTCGCCAAGTAATACATTGAATACCAGTCAGACAATACCAGATTTGTCCACAGCACCTATTATTGATATTACGCAATATCCTTCGAATTTATTGATTGTTGCTTTTCAATATTGGTAACTAAAGAACTTTCATAATAAATTTATTCTTATTAATTTAAATTTTATGTAGTTCAATTGTAATGCAGGATACAAAAAATGAATCAAGTATAGCGAATTTAAAATTATGTTTTCTTATTTTAACTTGCATTTCTGAAGATCAATATGCAAATTCCATAATGCATGATAATAATTTAACTTTTAAAGTACTGTTACACCGAGCACAAATGCGACATAGGAAATTAGGAATTGATAGAATTGGAAAATCACAACCGCTAGCAGCAACTCTTCTAAATCTGTTAGTTGAATTTATTGTTTCACATCTAATGAAGAAATTTCCGATGGAATTATATCTTTTATGTATTGGAATAATTCATAGAATCTTATGTTATCAAAAAAGATGTAGAGTAAGATTAAATTATCCATGGAAAGAATTATGGGCAGCTTTAATAAGTCTTCTTCGATTTTTAGTTACACAAGAACAGAATTTGATAAAAAAGTGTAACATTTTCTATCTTTCACTTCAAGTATGTGAAAAATATATATTTGTTTTGAATTATTTATATGAAATTATTTATATTTTCTTTTTTTTCCAAAGGTTGTAAACATTTTTAATTTATTTATAACATACGGTGACACATTCTTAGCAACGACACATAGTTATGATGAGCTTTACTATGAGCTTAATAGAGAAGAAAAAGTTTTCAGTGAAATTCATGCAATGGGTATCTAAAATTATAGATAAAGTAGGTACATATATAATAGAAAAAATTAATAAAATTTTTTAAAGTTTTAAGATATACCACAATGCAAGAATGTGAATATAAAGAAGATGTATTGAAATTGATGAACTCATTAGTTAATGTTTTGGCCATAATTAAACATTTTCAAAATAAAATAAAGGAATGGTTAGCTATACATGGTCTTTCAACACCAACCGAAGAACAAATTTTAGAAGTTGTTCGAAAAAACTATGACTTAACATTAAAGTTACAAGACTCGCTTGATCACTATGAAAGATATTCAGAAACACCGAAACATCAATCATTCTTTACTACTATGATTAAAGATGTTGTTATAGATACAAGAAAAAGTGTTTACAATTATGTGAAGGAAGTTCATTCTCTTATCCCCGAATTGTGAGCAATATCACAATAAGAGGTCATAGAAGAGTTTCAATTAAAACTCAATGTTATTTTGTATAGCAAACATATGTATTTATATCAAAAATATATTATTAATTAATTAACACAGATTAATTATTTATATATTAGACGCATTAGTGCCCCTGTGGAGCACTGTTCACCAACCCCCCTCCTCCTACTGGAGATTGTGAACGCGGGTTAACTCTTGCCACCCTTGTAGTTGGAAATAAGGAAACACCTCACACCATCAATGGCAATGTTCGTGCAACTGCTGAGAAGTAGAAGATGGTAATCTTTGACTCCCCAATTCAGAACAGACCATCGGACATCGATCATTGGTGTTTCCTTATAAATTGTTCATGCATTTATTTGATCTTGTGATGGTATTTGTAGAAATTCTTGTTTAAATTGTTGTACACTG
The DNA here is from genome assembly GCA_939192795.1 of Bombylius discolor. Taxonomy (NCBI): domain Eukaryota; kingdom Metazoa; phylum Arthropoda; class Insecta; order Diptera; family Bombyliidae; genus Bombylius; species Bombylius discolor. Next base: position 56,551,076 of record OW584238.1, on the reverse strand, counting down.
ATTGTTGCTGTTGTTGTTGTTGATCGATATTCCTTCTCGGAAGTCTGAGAAAATCTGAAGGACCATAATTTCAATTTCATCAGATTCATCTGAATAATAGTAGAAAAAAAAAAATAATAAAGAAAAATTGTTTATTTGTTAATTTTTTTTTTTTTTTTTTTGAATTAGAGTTATTCATAAATAATCGAATGAAATAATTGAAGGTATCCGTAACACTTCAAGATTAAAATCTCGCTTAATCTTGAGACTAATCTCAATTTTTATATTACCAATTACAACAACCCGTATCCGTCCGTTAAATTAAATTCATGCAATTTTAAAGGACTAGTCTCAAGATTTTGTATACTTTCAAGATTTGAACTCTTGAATTACAGAGTTATGTCTCTCTAAATAAGTGTACGAAAATTTTAAGAAAAAGAAATTAAAATAATTTTAAATAAGATTATGAGAAATAATAGATAAAAATAAAATGAATGTGCAACATTCACCTTATCTAATGCATTTCTTGAAAATTTAATCATTACTTTTGCATTTCTTGTAAAATTTGATTCATTGTCATTATATTGTTCACAGTTTGTAGTAATTAATTCAATATGAGCTAAAAATTCTGATCTTGAATGTTATGAAAAAAAAAAAACAATGTAATGATCCTTTTTGTGTTTGTGTTAAAAATTTGATATAAATAAATACCTGCTACTTTTTTAGAAATTGTTTCCAAATCCATTAGACGTTTAATAATTTTGTATTAATGTTTAACTTGCTTTTTATTTACTGGTTTTAAGATAATAATATAAACAAATTTCCATTAAAAAACTGTTAAAATTTATTAATTTACTTGATCATCATCATCATCAAGTAATGGAATCATTGCTTTTTCTAATCTCGTATTAATTCATTTCCTTTTCCAGCTAAACGTTCAACACATTTTTGTAACATTTTTTGTGCAGATAATGTTAATAAACTTTTCGAACCATTATATAATAATGAATTTTTAACATCTGCTAAAAATTCTTCTCTACTTTGATATCATCTCTGTTTTAAATATAATTATTTAAATATAATAATCTGGTACTTACTGTAAAAGTAAAATAGTAAGTTTAAAAGTGTTCAATTTAAACAAAATAATAATTACTTTTGTATTATGGCTGAACATCTGGTAAATCTCTTAATTCATTTAAAATTTGCTTTAGAATTGATGATAGAACAACAACTGGATCTGTTCGTGGTCGCGTTTTAATAATTTATCACTTAATTTAACTTTAGTACCATCAACATTAACTGATGGTTGTTGTGCCTGTTGTGCTTGTTGTTCTTCTTTTTATTTTTTATTTTTTGATGTTATCGTTGATGAACTACTTTCACGTTCTTCCATAATTTTTTTTAAGTAGTTCTTGACGTTTTTATTCTTCTCTTTCTAATTATAATTGTGTTAATGTTTTTTTTATTTGCTAACATATATGATTCATCTTTATCAGTTGATATCACTTGATAATATCTAATCACTAGCTAATACACGATTTTGTAAATGAAATATACGTTGGCATTCTTCTTTCAGCTATTGAGAAACGATTACCACGTGAAAATTTATCCATTCCTTGTTCTCCAGCTTTTGCTTTTTCTTCTTGTTTTTTTTTTTTTTGTTTGCTAATTTTAATTTAATTAGAAAAAAATATACAATTAAGAGAAAAATTTTATAAAATAATATATTACTCTACTTACAGTAGGTTTATTTGGTACTCGAACATAAAAAAATCTTTCACCACAACCAGTTGAATCGGTTGGACTATTTAGTTGAAGTAAACATTTAACATTAACATGCATTGTCGTATCATCATCTTCTTGTTGAGCAAAAATGAATTTTTCACAATAACTAGCATCTTTTAAAAAATAAATAATAACTTCATTATAAACAATTCATCGAAAATTTTTTTTTTTTCTTATTTCTGTCTTCAATTATATTAAAAAATGTACAACATTGTTCTGGAGATACCATTGCTCTGATCTCTTTTTCACTAGGTAAATGAAATTTTGGTTTAATAATTCAGTAATTAAAATCTACACATTTTTTTAAACGTTCTTTAAGAATGTGCTGAAAATGCTTTTTTATTAATATCATCCATTTTAATTCTTCTAGGATTATCACAACTCTTCTAAAATAATCTATAAATAAAGACCTAAAAAAAATAAATATTTAAATTGAGTATAAATGTTTAAGAATTATTTGAAATTTATTTTAAAAAATGACTTGTAAAGAATCTGTAGCAAAATTATTAGCTCCTTTTGAATTTGGTCCATACATTTATTTCTTTTATAAAATAATTATTACTTGTTCTTATCACTAAGGAATTACTCGAAAAAATTCAATGTTGAATTTTTGTAAAATGAGTATTAATTAGTTGTAAGATAGAATTAAGAAATTTGTTATACCAAAAACAAGTCCAGTCAATACATGCGGATCAACAGTTTTATATCATCAAAATCAATTTAAACCGAATACAACAATTCAGAGAACATTATCATCACAAAGAAATTCAAGTCAATCACCAACAATTCACAACCTCCAGTAGGAGGAGGGGGGTTGGTGAACAGTGCTCCGCAGGGGGGCATCATCCAGCTATGAAAAAATATTCACATGTTCCATTATCATCGTCAATTTTACATCCAGTTTTACCATTAGTTAAAAACATTACAAAAAAAGCAAAACAACGAGAATTAGAAAGAATTGGATCAGGTCCATTGCATTGCATTATTTTAGCTGAATTTAAGTAAAATGAAATTAAAAAAAAAAAAAACTAGTAATAAATGAAAAATGATTTTTTTAATACTTTTATTTATTTTTTTAAGGTTAGAGTGTGTTCAAAAATGAACGTTAATAAATAATATAAACGTAAAGCAGCAAAAGATTCTGAACCACCAGATTTTAAATGTGGTGAAACATTAGGGCAGGGCGGCATTAGTGAATAAAAAATATACATATTAATATTTATGTACTTTATTTATTTTTATTTTTGAAGTTAAGTAAACTTTTTTGAATAAGACGTGAATTTTCCACACATTATTTTTAATTTCCAATAAATAAAATACAATTTAAAAAACAAAACCATGTCATTTACAAAGATTTGTATATAATTTTTATATTTGAGTACCTATATTTATTTTGTAAAAACAAGATTTTTATAAAACTTCTCATAATTATTAACTAAAAATACATACATATTCATAATTCTGAAAAATTTTAATAGCATGATAGAATTAGATTGAACAACCATATAAAAACTTTTTTTAGCGAGTGAATACTAGCTTATTGTCATCTTCTCATAATTCATATAGAAATTTTCGAGACTTATACGAGTATTTGTTTTTCTATACAATTTTTAGATAAAATTTAAATTTTTTTGTATCGACTTTTATAATAAACTAGAATTATTCACTCGCGACATTGGCATTTTTATAAAACTAGCTTTTTCTTAAAGTAGCTTTAGTATTAGTCAATTTTATACAAAATAAAATGATTGTTTTTAAAAAGTCTTAAGAACTATGAAGGCACATGTTCGATTTTAACCATTTAAATATTAAGATAAAGGAATTTTTAACTACATTTTCATTTTTAAGTTGAATTTTGCAATACTTTACTGTTTTCTTGATTTAATTACATATTTCTCTTAACAAGTATTAAATCCCTTATACAGAAATGAATTATATTAATTATACTTTTGTAAAACTATTTGAGTTATCAAATATTTTAAATACCAGAAAAAAAAATAAAAATATTTTTACTCAATTTTGGTTTTCAACAAAATCTAAAACTTTGTTTTTGACAAAAAACAGTTCAACAGATTATAATATACATACATATATGTATCTACATATTTATGTGTATTTTTTCTAAATAATAATTTTTATGTTTTGTAATATTTTTTTATTTTAGTAATAGTAATTTATATTTAATTAAAATTTTAAAAATGATCTACTTTAACAGAAACTGTATGTGCGGCAGTGTTACTCGGTAAATCAATATTATCCCAATTTGTGTGAAGACTTTTTTCACTATCTGTTGCCTTCAGTGATAATCCTAGTGATACTGTATGTCCTGCACAGTGTGGTATATTTAATGTGACTGGTATTAGAAATTCAAGACCTTGTGGTCCGCACATGACTAAAGGTGACAACATTGTTTCACCTATAAAATATCAATATAAAGAAAATATTTCTCTTATACAAATTGTTAATAAAATGTTATTTAAATAAAATTATATTAAAAACGTTAAAATAATAACACTGCAAAATAAAAATGTTTTCAAATATATAAAATATAATTTGGATTTTATTTGAGTAAAATATAAAATTAAGAGTTACAAAAAATACAAAAACGAAGATGGAAATAGCGCACAAACTCAAATTGTACAGTTTAATATTTTTTTTAAATAAAAAATTAAACCTAAAGTATAATAGAATCAACGTGCAATAAAAAATAATGATGAAAAATAAATTAAACAAAAAAACTAAGCATTTCAAATACTCAAAAAACAAGAAAATACGTCCGAAGTACAACATGCTCTGTATTAGCGGTTACAACTAAATAAAGTAAAATAAATTTGGATAGAAATAGTTCTTTTATTGATATTTAGCTGCTTGTTTTTGTCTCATACGCACAACATAACGTAAGTTAAAAAACAGATAACTATATTTAGAGAACAGATAAAAAATGCAAAATGTAAATACAAAATTTTAAAAAATAAACACACACGAACCATTTTCCATATCCAATGGAGGACCGCTAATCATTTGGCCAATTCTTGGATCGCTGACTGTAAAATATATCTCTTGTTTTCGGCCGGCAGGAAGCGCTCCAGCTGGAATATGCAACGAAACGTTCCAAATGTTATCAATCAGAGTCCCCCCATTTTCATCAAAAACACCTTTTGTCGTTCTAGTTTCTTTGGGTGGACTATTTGGTTTAATAAGAAGTGCTTCTACTGCTGCAATAGAGCTTTGAAGAAATGTATCACTGGAATATGGAGTGCTAGAAGCTTTTGGTGGACCAACTGATAAGCTAGCCTGTGATGTGTAATGTGTTTCAATTGATGTATTACTAGTATTACCATTAGGTGGCAATACAGGTGCAGTTCGTTTTATGATACTAGAAATATGAAATGGTGTTTTATATATTTCTGATGCATTTGAGCTTATATTTATACAAGATTGATTTAGATTTCGATCATTGATACTAGATGCTTCCGTTTTATAATTCTCTATAACAGTTTCATTTGAATGTTCAGAAGGTTTAGAATCAGGTGTTAAAGTACCATCTGCAGAATTATCGTATTTTTCTTCTTTTTTCTCGTCCGTTATATTTTCCTTAGATGACATAACACATTCCTCTCTTGTTTCATAAATTGGTTCGTGCTTTATAATTCCTCTTCTCGAAATATTTAGAGACTCATCTATTGACTCAATTGCTCCTTTTTGAGATTGATAAATGTGGTCTTTAAAATGCAAAGAAGAATTTGTTTTATACTTTAATTCTTGTTTGGACTTGTATATAGTATCTTCACCTAATATACCATCACTTTTTGAATTCATCATTTTCATATTATTAAATTCACGTTCAATTTCTCTTTTCCCTTGAGCGATGCGTTCTTGCATTTCTTTACGAGACTGATATAAATGAATTCTATGCATTTCCATTCTAGATTTATAAATTGGTTCATCAATAGAAATCTCATTACTATTGAATCTACGTCTCATCATTATTTCAGAACCTGGAGCTCTTTTCTCATTTAATGAATGTGAATTTTGATAATTACAATAAGAATTTTCATATTCACAAACATTTTGTTGTTGCTCATGTGTTGCTGAGTAGTAAGAGCTGGTCGATCTTTCAGCCATACTGTGGCGTCGAATGATACGTTGTCCAACTGCTTTACTTTTGACTTTTCTTCGCTCAAGATCAATTAGGGCACGATTTGCATACAAATCATCGAAATTTTCTTGTTCTTCATTTTTTGATCTGACTGGTCTATAAGTATCATCAGATAAATTTCCATATGTTGGATTTATATTTTCAGAGTAATATAATCTTCGATTGTGATAAGCATTGAAATTTTGCTGCGCAGAAGATAATAATAAAGAAGGAGATCTATGAGGAGAGTAGTTGTCCGTTACAAAAGGATATTTTGGAGTAATTCTATGTTCCATCATAGAATGTTGCCTTCGCAAACACGGTTTTAATTTTCGTTCTGGTTCAACCATACTAGTCATTCTTCGCAATGGACGGGTGGTTTTAATTAATACATTCTTGAAAGTGCTGAAAGAATTTTTTAACATTGATTTCTTTTTTTCTTTCTTGGGCAGAGGTGGAGGAAAATCAAAAATATCGTGATTCTGTTGTTGGTAATCATACTCATTTGTTTGTCTATTAAATATTTGCATCTGATGTGATATGTGGTATGGACGATAATACTGCTCAGTTGACTCCATTTCCCTATTAGATTTAGCGAATATGGATTGATGGGAATTTTATTTCAATTTACTTTTTTTTATTTTTTGTACATTAAAATTTTTTGTGCAATCAGTGATAAACTTATTAGAAAATCGATTTTTCTTTAGAAATAATGTTAATATAAAGAAAAGTATAAATACACATACTAGCACACACACTCACACTTTGCCTATACCGTGTTTTATATGTATATAATTATCTATTTAAATTTTAAACATTTACTTCAAAATTTAACAGCAGAAAATAATCATTGAAAAAGGCTAATGAAAAGTATTACAATTTTTTAAATAAGAAATTGAACTGACATATGTAGGCATTTTTTATTTCCCTCAATGTAAATCATGTAAAATGATTCAGTCCTATTGGATTATTAATTAGGTATATATTGCATATATATAAATATAATGTAAGATAACGAGGCAAGATAGAACTGTTTTTCTATAAATGTAATGATTAAAGGCATTCCAATTTGGGTTGTCCATCGGTATACACAAATTGTTAATTTGTTATATAAAGTGTAAAAAAAATAAAGAGTGTTATTAAAAAGAATTCATGTGGTTTTATAAAAAAGTAATTACTTAAAAAAATCTAAAACATCCTAAATTCCTACACATCATAAAAATATAAGAAACGTGTAATTACTAAAAGTGTGTTAAAAGTTAGGTAGGTATGTTATAATATCTATCTAGCTACATTTATCATAAAATCCCCAACCAAATTTGTATACCTGTCTGAGTTTAAAAAGAAATGTGCTTCCTGCAATATTTTTATTACTGAAGTATCTATCGTACATGAAACATATCAAAGATAAAGTCAATTAAAAATATTTATATTTAAAATAAAAAATGGAATTTTGACAAATGATTTATGTATGTATTTATTTTGTTTCATAAAATTTAATAAGTACATGCACATACATACATAATACATTTATTATTTATATTTTCAGAAAAACAAATACATAATAATATCGTCCCGCGTCTTAGAACTAAAATTGAAGCTATCTTCAACCTTCAGATTATTAAATCTTATCTTCTATATCACATTCACAAACTAATATCAGTTTTGTTTTCGTGCTTCATGAAATTGTAAATTTTTATTAAACTCTATAAGTTTATTAAAAACATATTCAAACTGAAAAAATAACAATACGATCCCGTTAAATAATTCAATAGAAATGTTTTAAAAATTCCTGTAAAAGATGAATATTCATACACACCATAGGTAAAAACTTACAATTACAATTTCATGAAATATTAGAGCAAAATTACAATGGTAAGAATAATGTTTGTTTCAATATAAATGAAGCAATGAACTAGAAAAAAATTATTTCTTTTTTGTTAATTGATAGAAATACAGAGAATAAAGCAAAATTTGAGTGTTGTGCGCATGTGAAAATTAAATAGATTTTTTGCGCATTGTTTCGCTTCAGATTTGAAGCATAAGCGTGTTTATTGCTTTGTCCTAGATACTTAAGGTATTGAAAACTTACCTTACATTATGATGGTGTCCTACATTTCCAATTTGAGGTTTACGATATAATTCAAAAGCCGAACCACGTTGTTCACGACTACCAGCTAAATCAAGTGCTTGTCGTTCTGGAGAATGAATTGGAAGATTGCCTGAAAATTAGAGAATTTATTTTAGCTTTCCAATCTAAATTACAAAAAAAATAACTGTATTACTAAGAGGAGGATGTCCTCGATGTACATATGGACTATTATAATGTTGATTGTTTTTATAGCCATTAGAAGGTGGAAGTGGTTGATGAGAAACTTGTCCAGTACCACAGTGTGTATAGTTTTGAATCCCGCTTCCACTGCCAACTCCATTATGCGGTGATCCTGAATTTACTGTTTGTGAATGATGATAATGCGATTGTGTTGATGGGTAAAAAAATCCGTTCGGGGATTGTGGTGATTGATCCTGAATAAAAATTATCAATAATTTTATACGAGAGCTTACATATTTTTTAAATATTTTGTATACCCCGTTATCCCAATTGCCAGCATTTACTTGTCCTTGGACTGGTGGTCGGTAATTTTTTGGTTTTGGTGGTGGAACTGGTTTAAATGGTATATTTGAACCATTTCCTCCATTTCCGTTACCAATACTCAAATTTGATGGTGGCGGTGGTGGAATAGAATGAGTTTTCATAGTTTTGCTGTAATCAGCTTGTGATGCTGAATTGCTTCGACTGAAATAAAAATAAGGTCCCACGCAAAAACAAAATAAATAATAAAAATTAAAAATACAAAAAAAAAGGAGTTGCAATCCAATTTTAATAGATTTTAAACCAAAGTGTTGTAAAAGGAATATATTTTGTTTATATACAGTAAATTGGACTGGAATGGATTATAGTAGGATTGCAATAACAAACGCTGTCTTTTTCCCAAATAATAGATAAAAATTATGTTAGTAAGTAGAAAGAAATATTAAAATCCTTAAGAATTTTTGTTTTATCATATTACCTATATTTTCCATAGTCTGTTTTCGTTTCTAAAATGTGTTTCCTTGGACTACTCTCTAAGCTTAAATTTGTTGGTCGTTGAGGAGGTACATTAATTCCTTGTTGAATGTTTGATGTATTTCGAGTTTCTGTAAATAATTTTTAACATAAAAAGTTTATTCAAAATAATTATCCAAACACAACCTATATTCCTGTTCGTATTAATGTCATGAAGTGAAGGTCTTCCGGGACTATTTTGAATATTTAAATCATTAATTCCAGAAAATCCTCTCAAACTGTGATCGTGTGGTGATCGATAATCACATGTATTAGTAACCGTTGCCGAAGATGGTAAATGACGTGTACTTTACATATGAAATAAAATTAGTAAAACTTTAAAAATATCTTTTTGAAAACTAATTTACTTACCTAACATTTGGTACAGATTTTAAATCATCTGGAGCATTTGGACCAAGTCTAATGTTTTGAACACATAATTGAGTAGTATTATAAGATTCATATGATGAAACACTGTCATATCCATTTTGGGCTGGATGAATTGTTGCTGTTTTACTTGGTGTTCCTGATGTTGTGCCAACTCTCTGTCGTTCTAACGAATTATGAGTTCTTTCAATAGAATCTATATTGCGACGAGTAAGATATTCGTTTTGCACATCATCAGCAGAAAGTTGTTTACCGTAAACACTTTCTTGTGCAGATCGATTACCACCACCACTGGATACAGAGCTAGAACCCAGATTGTTCCCTCCAGTTATAGTATTTGTTGATGATGTCGATAATAAGGGTTTTGAGGCTCTATCAATTCTAGGTGGTAAATCTGGTGGATTAATACCATATAATAATGGAATACGATGAGGAGGAGTCATTGTATTATTGTCTTGAGTTGTAGAAGAATGTGTTTCATTGTTTGATGAAAAATTGTATTTATTATCAATCAATGATGTATTGGTTAAACGAGCTGGATTTGAATGGTCAAAATGATGCTAAAATATAAATTAAAAGAAACCTTAAAATTTAAATACCACGCAAATAAATGTTATAATTTAATGAAGCGAATCATTGAACTAATGTAACCTAATGTCATAAATTAAAAACAAAATTATAATATATGCAACAGTGAACCTCTTACCGTATATGGAGGTGGTAATCCTTCACCAATAATATCCCTATCTCTATCAGCATTATCCTGGTTAGTGGCAATCGATGGATCTGAACTTGATTTAACCAGTTGTGGCAAATTTCCAAGAGATAAAGATGTCGATGGTCCTGGACTTAATTCCAAATCGGATTCAGGACTTGAAGCATATGATAAGCGGGATGTTGTCATAGGGAATAAAAAATCATCAGAAAGGGATTCTACAGGCTACATAATAGGAAGGGATAATTGTTTGTTTACATTTATTTTTATAAATGCAAAAACAAAAACAATATGATATTGAAAATAGCATACGGTAAAATGTTAAATGGATATTTGCACGGAATCAGGTCAGACATAATTATGTACAATACAAAAGCAACAAAATGACCATGATATAAAAAATATGAAAAAAAGGAAAAAAATGAATGGTATTAATAAAGAAATAACAAAATAAATTATTTTATATAATAATTAATTAAATACGAAAATTGGTTCAAATTAAGTAACACTGTTAAAGCCATTTGACCAAATTTTCGAATTTTATCAGATAATTATTATACTTATATGTACATATGAATAACACTACACATGTTAAACACTAGAATTAAATTTTTATAAAAGCAAACGATTGAAAAAAATTAAGAAAACTAAATAAGTACAAATTTAAATAATGTAAATTAAATTTAACATGCAGATGGTAAAATAAGCCCATTGACATATCCTGTTGATTTAACATTCAGGTCGCCACAACTGAAGCTATTGTTATTAACATTATTAAATTTTAAATTATTAATTAATTCACTGTTTTCAATATTTCCACTACGTTTTTTACTAATTTCATGAATGCTTAAATTTGAATCAAAAATTATATTACAAACATTTTTTTTCGAGGTCATTGGATTTAATTTCGAGTTAGAGGTAAAACGAAGATTTTCTACGCAATGTAATGGTGAATTATAATTATGATAGTATAAATTTGGTTCAGATGAAGGATGATATAATTTTGTTTTACTATTTGTGGAAAAATGACCTATTTGATTCTTATCATTTGTTTTTGGGATTAATAATGATGATGATGATGGTAATAGTGGCAAATTGAAACTATGAGAATTCATTAAAGATACATTCTTTGGTAATGATGAAAGAGTTGAAAATTGTGTTAAATATAATTTTTGTTGATGTGATAAAGAATGATGTTGTGGGAGGAAATTATATATTTGATAGCAACATGGCATATTACAGGGTGCCGTTATACAAGGTGAGTAAGTTTTTTTTTTGTGTGGTGCTTCCAACAGCTATAATGTGAATATTTTTACGATTAAGTACCATCACCAATAATTGTTAATTTTCTTAATAATTAGTTAATTTGAGAAAATCTTATATGAAGATGATTATTTATTTTTTTTCTTTCATTTTCTATTTTAAAATAAAAAATAGTATTATTGATAACCACCTCATATAAATTTTGTGTGTTAAAACAATTTAGAAAATAAATATTTAAATAATATACTACAATTAATAAGAACTAAAAAATTGAAACTTTATTAAATACCTACCTTTGATTCCGACATCCATACTGCACCGCTTTGTTGTAAATCAATCGCTTCCCTTAATTTTTTATACCACATATCCGTTTCATTTAACATAATTGTTGTACTAAAAATGTGTGACCAAATTTTTTCTAGTTTTTGACATTGTTCAAATAGCTTTTTTGAACTTTTGTGAACAGATTTCGGTAAACCTTGACGTAACTGTTTAATAACATGTTTGGAATCAGCTTTTAAAAATATAACAATTGGATAAAGTTGTGCGTAATTCAAACGATCAACTGCATTTGGTGTTATATCCAATAAAGCATGTTTACCACGATCCATAATATCGCGAATATTCGATAAACGGACTATTCTACTTTTACCTGAACCTGATTTATCATCATCTTGTAAAGGTACAGTAAATTTATCTGGGAAATCTTTGGTTAATTTGTCACGTGATATATCAGAAATAGGACCGAATAGAACAACTGGACGTACAAAACCTGGATGTCTCAATACAACTCGTTCATAAGCTGGAAATTTTGAAATGGAGTCGGAAAAAACAACATCATCCCAATTTTCTTTCGAAAGACTTTTTGACCGACGATGAGTTCTTTAAATTTGCAAAAAAAAAAAAAAAAATCAATCAGTCTTTTTAAATAATAAACACCATATAATAATTACTTACCTTCTTCTTCGAAAAAAGTTTCCTCTTGATTCAGAAGTATTGAGTTCTTTTTTTGTTGCGTTGAACTGAGCGGTAGCTAACTCTTCAGCTCTTGATTTATTAGGTATTACACCTCTTTGCATTTCCTGCAATTTTCTGCCAATTTTTAATACTTGCCATGAGCCTACTACCCCGTTGTGTAAAGTATCAATTACCCTAAATACATCTCCGGCCTTAAATGCCATTTCACCTCTAGAAGCCATATCACAATGGAAATGAGTCTTTATATGAAAAGAATCTCCACGTTGATTAGCAACTACTTCTTCATATTCATCCTTACAATACTGGACTATTAAATCAATACGATCTTGTAAGCTAAGTAAAAAAAGAACAGCTTCTTCTCGTGTTACGCCATCCATGTCCATGTCATTTACTTTCAGAATTTTGTCACCTGGTGTCAAACCTTGTAATGATGCAGCACTACCTGGTTGTACAGCAGTTACAAAAATTCCTGCTTCGTTGCCACCAGTTAATCGTATTCCCACACTGCCCTCTTTCTGAAACGATATGAATCGTGGTTCTACTGATTGTCGTGATCTCTGAAGAGGATCATCATCGTATAATTGACGTCGACAACCATAATAATCTTCAGTACGTGGTGGAGGCGGACGTGGTGGTTCATGATTTTCATTTAATGGGGTGCTAGGTCTATCCAATTGGGATAATGAAACATCCATCAAGGGACCTCTAGATCTTCCCCTAGGTGTCAAATTATTTTTTTCATCATTTGGTGACAAAATACATCCCCCTCTTGTTGGAGGTTGGACATATAAATTTTGAGATGAATATCTAACACCACTTATATAAGGTTCATCTAAATTATTGTTACAAGCTATAATTGGCTGAGAATGTGAGTATCCACCAGATTGGCCTCCTCCTAAATTATTTAAGTTATTAGAATTATTCAAAGATTGGTTTGTAATATCTCGCAAAACAACAAGATTGAGTCGTTCTTTACAACTATCAATAATTTTTTTAGCTTCCTTCAAATTCATAGAATCGCTACAGTTTGTATTCTGAATTCTTGTTATTATATCACCCTCAGTTAATGAATATCCGTTGGCTAAAAGTTGATCACGAGTTTTTGAAGAAATTTCCTAAAGAATAATTTCATTAAATCTTAACATGAAAAATAAAATGTTAGATGAATATTACTTTGATAAATAATCGGCATCCGAGCACAATGCCGAAATCATCTTTTTTATTCGACTTAGTAAGTGTTACTCTAATAGCTTGTTCTTGATGTGTTTGCAATGTAATTGGATTAACTGTTGATGTTGTAGAACTGTTTATACCTTGAATACCAGCATTTATAATCTGTGATGGTTGGTGTGATGAAATTGTATTAGAATTTGTTACACGCCTTTTCACAACAAGAGTCACTGTATTTCCACTATCTCTAAGTACTTGAACTGCAGTTGCGTATTCAACATTCTCGAGATTTACACCATTTACAGAGACAATTCTATCATTTACTCTTAATTTGAATAAAAATATATTTCAGAATAAAATTTGAATGTGTATATGTATATATAAAAATTTTATAACGTGCTATTATAAGGATGATGTAAGCCTTTAAATATACGTATGTATGTATCATATATTTTTTTCAAAAATTGGTTTGGACTTATACCATCACTTTATTTTCACATTTATTAATATGTTATTTTTAACTTTTTAACCTACTGTAGTTTATCTTCTGCCGGTCCACCTTTAAGAACGTCACTAACTGCAATTGAAGGATCACCATTTGCAAAATGTGGATTATCTCGTCCACCAGATACGGCAATACCAAATCCGTAGCCCGGTACTCTTGTTACAGATACAGTGTGATATTCCCATGATGATCTTTCACCCTAGACATATAAAAATTAGTTTCATCAAAGATACTATGATGTTAAAGACCCAAAAAAAGCGAATCCTAATAATAGCAAAAATTTTCGCCTTGGGATGTGATCTCACCCTAATTTTTTAAAATTTTTAATAATTATGAATAATTTTTAGATAATTTTTTTTTGTTTTTGTTTCTATTTCTAAACGAAAATTATTTGCTCGCGACACTCTCATTTTTTCATTAAAAAAATCAAATATTAACTCTTTTTTTGAATATGAATTCACACACATGAAAATTTTGTGAGAAAATGTACATGATTATATACATATCTTAAGTGAATCAAAGTCAAACATCTGCATTATATATTTTATGTAGGTAAGTATAATACATTTTTTCTTAGAGATCTACAATAATTTAACAAAACAGAACCTGTTTTCCATTTAAAATAATAAAAATTTACTTGAGTAACTTTAAACGATAAATGAATAAAAATGGAAATATTTTAAAGATGAAAGAATCTAACGAAACTAAAATCAAGTAAGGACATCTACATGATGAAGAAAGAAAAGATATGGAAACATAGGTATGTATAATATATAGGTATAAATTTTTTAGAAACTATATGCATTTCCGTTAATATAAATTTTTTAGCGAGTGAATACTAGCTTAATGTTCACTCTTTTTCTTCTTAAAGTGTATACTACCTATATTCAATAGAATCTTCGGGACTTGCAACCTCAAACATTTTTTTCTCTGTTAATATATGTATATTTTTTATATAAACAAAAAAGTTTTTGTTTTCACAACTAAACGAACATTTTTTTTATGAAAAATATTTACCTACACATTGATAATACATCTATATAATTGTAGTATAGGTAGTTGAAATAATTTTATAGCATAGATATTATTAATTATTATGAAAATTTTAAATATAAAAATCAATTTATATTACCTGCTCTTCATCGCTTCTAAAACGGTTATTAGGTATTTGATTAGAATTAAATGACTGTCCTATAACATCCATTCTGGTTTTGATATATACCAATTCAAATTGAAAAAATAGGTACTAACTATTATTTGTAAAAGATTCCCACTTTTTTTTTTTTTATTAGAAAAGCACTTTCACATAATACTGTTTACATGATGTTACTAGCAATAAAACTTTTTTAAAGTAAAATGTACATATACATATGTAGATATAATATTCAAGTGATTTTTTACAGTTTGTAAATCGAAACTATTTTTTAATCTAACAATATGAATTTCTATTAATTTTACACAAAATTAACCAAATTTTTAGAACATTGTGATATGTACATTGCACTAGTGAGAAAATATTTTCTTTCCATCCATTGATTTTTTGTATTTCAATTCAAGTTAACTACACAGGTAGTTTTTCTTTGATCGTATGGTTAGTTTTAAGTCACTGAACTGCACAAAATTCGTGTACATATTAAAACTAATTCACCTTGAGCACATAGAGCTATGTGTAATAAAAGTTAAACAATCACTTTACTAAACACAATGTTTACATACATATGTATATACTATATAAAAACTATATAAAATGTTTGGCTTTTTAATCTTCATCTTTAGGTCTGGCTTTGGAATGCGGCTTGAAGCATTTGTCTCTTTTACACAAATAAAATAAGGTATGGTAAGATAGATATTATTTTTAATTTCTTTTTAAATTCTTTATTTGAAAATGGGTGTTGCGCATTTCCAATGTGTTTTATTTTTCATTTTTTTACAATATAACTGACTAAAATTGAATGATATTACTTTAAAAATTTAAAAAAAAAACGAAATACATAATAAATTAAACTAGTCGCTGCACAACAATTTAAAAAAAAGTACACACCATATCAATTGATAAAATAACTCAAAAATATTAATATTATTTTAGAATACATATTTAAACTTTTATATATGTATATGAAATAAATAAATTTATTTTATCAATTTTTAATTAACTATTTATTTGTTCCACGTCCCCAAACAAGTTATACTCGACGCTTTTTAACAAAAATTGAAATAGTGTAATCTAAGCTAAAGTGATTTAGCAATTCAAATAAAATATATTCAAAGGAAATAAATATGCACGAGGATGCCTTCGCAAGCCAAGAAACCGGTTTAATCACAGGTTAAACCAGTGTAATGCTATATACTTCGTCCTCGTACTCGATCGTACATTACCATAGCATCACTTCACAAATGTAAAAAAATTAATAAATATTTTATTTATAATAAATAGGTTTTTTTTAAATTAATTTGAAAACTATACATATACATACTAACATACTACATAGAACTGTTTCAATTTAACTTTGATTAGGTCCTAGCTTTTAATTTCAACATATGCGTATGCACTATGTAGTTTAGTTATGAATAAAAAACATAAAATGTTAAATTCTTAAGAATTAGTAAATTCCATACTGTATGGAGCTAATGCGTTTTTCAGAGGGGATAATGGAAAATGACAAACGAAGTGGAGAAAAAATGAATTTGACTTACACATCAAACTATAATAATATTAATATTTCTTTACATTTTGGAATTTCTGCATGCATTTATTTTTTTTTTTTTTTCTTGTAAATTTACTTACATTAATATAATCTTACCTTTTTTTTTCTGCTTTTTTTAAATATGTTCACACTCTCATTGCTTAATATACTGTCAATATTTTTTATAAAACCCAAGTTTTTTGAATTATCTACTTTTGTTCTCTTTAAATGGTTAGTATTATCAACTGATAGTTTTCGTAACCAATAAACTCGATTATTTTTTTGTTTCTTAAAATTATCAATTCTCCTACGAGAGGCGTATGATTTTGATAAATAATCACTAGAACAATGTGAATGCGTTTTTAACGAATTGTTATTATAACGATAATAACTTAAATTAATAGCTGATGGCGATGAAAATTCAGAATCAGAATAAGTAACTAAATTTTGATCACTAAAGTTTCTCTGCGACAAATTTTCAAGTACATCGAAAACCTTTTCTTGTGATACTTGAGATTTTATTAAACCTCTATTATAGAAATTTCCTTGATTGTTTTTCTTAAATAATTTCATTTTTATAATAAGTATACTTATTTTCAATGTTTCACAAACTAACTTTTTTTCAATAATGTCTATTAAACTTCAATTTATGTAGCAAATAAAGTTTCAAATCAATACTTGTAAAACGTAATCCAATTATAAAATTTATCAATTTTCTAAGGTTAAAGGCTTATTTTAGCATTTGAAGTAAAAAATAGAATAAACTAAACAAACAAGTGTTTTTAGATATATGTTCTTGGACTCTATTAGTAAAATAAATTGTATATACTAAAGAACAATTTTTTTGAAATTACGCCCACAAATTTTTTTATAGGAAGATAAGAAGTGTTTGATAATAATTACAGTGAAAACGAATCTGGTTAACTGTTAACATGATACTTATTCAAATATAACCAATTTATTTCTTCAGTTTTTCTTAGAGACATGTTCATCCTTTAGATCATGCCCCTGTGGAGCACTGTTCACCAACCCCCCTCCTCCTACTGGAGATTGTGAACGCGGGTTAACTCTTGCCACCCTTGTAGTTGGAAATAAGGAAACACCTCACACCATCAATGGCAATGTTCGTGCAACTGCTGAGAAGTAGAAGATGGTAATCTTTGACTCCCCAATTCAGAACAGACCATCGGACATCGATCATTGGTGTTTCCTTATAAATTGTTCATGCATTTATTTGATCTTGTGATGGTATTTGTAGAAAAGTAGTCAACAATTTAATACTGAATTAAATTCAGTTGAAAATTTAAAAAAATGATTACATAAAAACTTATAAAAACTATATTACAAAACTTACTTTATCTTCGTATACGAGATCCGCAAATATTTCAATAGTATCCGACATTGAGTAACATGATCTTTCTGAATTTTTCTTTTTCTTCCTAAGTGAAGCTGCGTCGCTGAATCTGTGGAAAAGTTTTTGTCGCAATGATGTTGATTTGTAATTGTTATTACTTATTGTCAATGACTGGTTTCTATGAAGATTTTGAACAATCTGATTGTAATCATTTGTAGTTTTTGGTGAGACGACTGAACCACAATCTAGAGCAAGTGATGAATGAAAATTTATTTGATCCCTGTAAATGGAAATATGTATGTACATATATTGTATTATTTGTAATCAAAATAGCGTCTTCACTTTTGGAGAAATAGGGTTTACTAACTTTGGTTCTGATGGATTGTGATCTGTAAAAAAATGATATTAGAGTTAATTTTGTAAAAAATAATTTCAAAAATGAAAAGTAAAAACCTTTGTTGGCCATTAGAAAATTATGGACTTTGAATTACAGATAATTTATAGTTTATAGAATTAGAAGCAGGTAAGCCAATATATCTGAAATCTTCTAGATAAATGACAATTAAAAATTTTTCAAGCTGGTATAAAATATGTTTTGCTGCTATGAAACGTATATTATAAAATATGCCCATGAAATATCATTTTTGTAATTCTTGTAGATGATTTTGATGCAAAAAAAAAAAAAACACGGTTTTATGAAAATTTGATATAAATGACAAAAAAATTGTATCGGAAAATATTTAATATGATTTTAATTTTATTTGTGATATATTAATTGGATTTAATCAAAAAAAATATTTTTTTCTAAGTAATAAATTCCCTTTTCAAAATTTTTCTGAAGAATTTCAAAATTTCCTCTAGCACAATTCTTAGCTCTGACAAATGTCAAATAGTAATCAAACAAATAAATGTTAAATAGTAACTTTGTGTATAAAGTATATAGTGGTGACACCGCAAGAATTTTCGTATTATCATCTTTGTTCAAAAGAGGCGCTGGCGTCACTCCATATCGTTATAAAAAAAAGAAAAGAAGAGAGAGAGAGAGAGATTAATTTTTTTTCTTAGCTTTTATGTGTACAGTACCAAAAAAACTTGAATACTTACATGTAAGTATTTAAGTTTCTCTGACAGTACACGCTAGTATCAACGACTACTTAAGTACAAAGACTGATTGTTCAATTTTATTTTACTGTTTATATGTGTTGGGCGTACCAAATTAATATGACAACTTATTATTTATAATCACTTATAACTAATTTGTGACTAAAGTTACATAAAAATTATGTTCTAATGAAATGTAGAGAAGAATCTAAGCTTTATTTTCACCGAATATATTAAATATCCAGCGCCTCTTTTGAACAAAGATGATAATACGAAAATTCTTGCGGTGTCACCACTATACATATACTTCATACGCAAAGGATCTATGCTGTGGTTTTTTGTGTTTCTTCTTGCTCTTTTCTTTTTCTTCTGGCTTCTGCCA
The DNA here is from genome assembly GCA_939192795.1 of Bombylius discolor. Lineage (NCBI taxonomy): Eukaryota > Metazoa > Arthropoda > Insecta > Diptera > Bombyliidae > Bombylius > Bombylius discolor. The sequence goes on along the minus strand of OW584238.1, from coordinate 56,531,529 downwards.
ACTTGAATAAAAGAAAAACTTTCTATCATAGTTTAACTTTGACAGCCAACTAATCTAAAAAGTCTTAACTTAATCAATTTTTAGGAGATTTTTTGCTGATTTTTAGAACTATTTCAATAATATTAATTTAATTAATTAAATTTGAAAAAAGGATGGTATCATTATTTTCTCGATCGTTAGGTTTTACAGACCTATTTACTTCAAAAGCTGGTCTTAAAGTAAGTAATTAAAGTGTGTTAGAGCCTGACGTAACAGCCTGATTTTTTATACCTACATTTATAGTTGTGTAATTTATATAATACGTTTTGAAATAGAACATTAAAAAAAATCGTTCTAGGTCTTTGGATTAGCAACAGCAGGCCAAAAACGACATTTAAATGTTCAAGAGCATGTATCATATACATTACTAAATCAAGCAGGCATCCCAACTCCAAAGTAAGTTTAACTTTTATTTACATTTTTTGTACTTTGTATTGTATTGTATTGTTTCAATCTTCGACTTAATGATAAGAAAACCTAGACAAAAACTCTTAAGAGTTGTTAAAGTATTTAAAATCAAATAATTTATATGAAGATGCACAAAAAAAATTATATGAAATTATATTAAATAATATATATATTGAACAATATTATGCATATAATTGTTTTTTGTTTTAGATTTGGTGTTGCAAAATCAGCTAAAGAGGCAGAAGATATTGCAAAAAAATTGAATACAAATAATCTTGTATTAAAGGCTCAAGTATTAGCTGGTGGTCGTGGAAAAGGACATTTTAAAAATGGACTTAAAGGAGGCGTTCGTGTTATCAACACGTAAATATATAGATTTTTTAAATGTTTTAGGTAGAAAGTTTCATATTCTTTTTATAAAATAAGCCCTGAAGAAGCAAAAGAAATTTCTGGGAAGATGATAAACCAATTATTAGTAACAAAACAAACCGGTGCTGCAGGTAGAATATGTAATTCTGTAATGGTGGCTGAAAGAAAATTTCCCCGTAGAGAGTTTTACTTTGCTGTTATGATGGAACGGGCATTTAATGTTTGTATTTTATTTTTACTATTGTTTTTCTTTTAAGAAGAATTTAAAGAGTTTTCTTTAGGGTCCGGTTATTATTGCATCTTCTCAAGGAGGTGTTAACATTGAAGAGGTGGCTGCCGAAAATCCTGAGGCAATTTTATATGAGCCAATTGATATTACAAAAGGATTGACTGAACAAAAAGCTAAAGAAATTGCTAAAAAAGTTGGCTTAGGAGAACATGCAAATGATACTGCCAAAATGTTGTTGAACATGTATGACTTATTTGTAAAAAAGGATGCTTTACTTATTGAAATCAATCCTTATGCAGAAGACGCAATCGAAGGATGTAAGTTATTAGATTACTTTCCAATATATTATTATTTTAAAAACATAATTGGTAATTTAGATTTTATATTTTATACATGTACTCATTTCAATTTTACTTTAATTTCCATTGCATTATTTTAAACATACAGCAAAATGTAAGTATACAATCATATCTAAATGTAAACACAAAATCATTTTTTTATTTTGATGCTATTTTAAAATTTTCGATAATTTCAATTACATTAACTATTGAATTATTGGATTTAAGTTTTTGCATTGGATGCAAAATTTCGTTTTGATGACAATGCAGAATTTCGTCAAAAAGAACTATTTGCTCTACGTGATTGGACTCAAGAAGATCCTAAAGAAGTTGAAGCTGCCAAATTTGATTTAAATTACATTGCTCTTGATGGTAAAATAATAAATTAAACTGTTTTTCTAAATTTATATTTGACTAATTTTCTTTTGAAAGGAACTATTGGATGCATGGTTAATGGAGCCGGACTAGCGATGGCAACAATGGATATAATTAAATTACATGGCGGTGATCCAGCGAATTTCTTAGATGTTGGTGGTGGTGCAACGGCCACAGCTGTTAAGGTATTTTTTTGCTTTTATCCGTTGCGATAACACATTTGTTTTTATCGCTTTTTTTTACTTTCAAGGAAGCGTTTAAAATAATTACTGCGGATCCCAAGGTTCACACCATTCTCGTAAATATCTTCGGTGGTATTATGCGGTGCGATGTAATTGCTGAAGGCATTATTGCAGCAGCAAAAGAATTGAACATGAAAACGCCAATTGTATGCAGATTACAGGTACGTACTTTAATCAAGATTTCATTTTCCCATTTTTATAGTATATTTCAATTTTTAGGGTACAAATGTAAATGAAGCAAAGCAATTGATTAAAAATTCTGGTCTCCGAATATTACCAAGAGACGATTTGGATGAAGCAGCAAATCTAGCTGTACACTTAGCTCAGATCGTTCATTTGGCGCGTGAGGTTAAAATGGATGTGAATTTTGAAATTCCAGAATATGTAAAGTAAATAAATACTTTTAAATTCAAGATTGTATAAGAAATTATACATACTACACTACCTAATATTTATTATTCCTTATTTTGTATGTATTTGTTTATTAATTTTATAGTTTAAAGAAACTTAGCTATCCATTATATGTACATTGATAGTTTTTCTATTAAATGTAAAGAGCAATATAAACTATTGCCATTTATTTAATGCCCTTGAAAATAAAATTTTTAAAATTTGAAATGTTAAAAAAATATAATCAAACAGAAAAAAATAAATAAATACACTCATAGGGGCAGACTCAAATTTCAAGTTTATTATTTAACATATGTATAAGTATAATAAATAAAATCACAAGAACATATTTTACTATTAATAACTTTCTTAACGAATTGTATTGTATGAGCTTATTGCCTCAGTCACAATGCCACTCTACTTTTAAATCTGTATCTAATGGAGGATTTTAAGCATGCTAGGCAGACAGCGTAAAGTATGTTTAACGAAAAATTCTTTTCAATAAAATGTTATAATTCTCTTGACATTAAAAGTATGATGATGATTTTCAACAATATCTTAAAAATTATAATTTGGTGAACAGTGCTCCGCAGGGGCAAAAAACAAGAGTCTACCATTAAAAAAAATTTGACAAATACGTAAATAGCTTTCTGAGTTACACAAGGTGCTATATAAAGCATTGGGACAAGAAACAATTTTAATACATAAACTAGCTACTTTCTCTTCATTTATGCTTGTTTTTCTTTACATTTTAATAAGGTAGCAAAATAGCAATTATTAGCAGCGCAAGATTTCCATTTTGTATTAAAAATTTAATATGTAAATTTATCTAGAGTTCGATCCATATTTTTTTTAATTTTTCAAGTGAATTTATTTCTATATTCTTTATATACTTCATGAATAACCACTGAAAATGTTATTATTTCCTTGAATTTTTTTATTGTAAATATATATAATTAATTATAATAATATGCGCTCAAAACTGTGATTTATTTTCTGCTGTTGTTATTATTTTCATCATCAATCTTTCAAATAAATAATACAACAAGCAACACTACCTAGAATCCGGTAATTCTTTACTTGACATCGTATTAGATTTTATATCTCGATTCAATTTTACTTGTTGCTGACCTTGTTGATGATGAGATCCTGCACGTCTATCCAAAACCATAGCTGCTGTGTTTTGGGCTGAACTGGATTTACCTGCTGTGATAGTAGCATGTTTTTTTTTGTTACTAATCGGGTTTGTATAAGATGAATGATGTTGCTGTTGATGTTGCAATGTGCATTCATCTGCAAATTCATCTTCTAATGTTCTTGTTGCAGCTTGTAAACTTTGATTTATAAATCCTGTAGCTCCACCTCCGCCTCCACTTCCACTATTATCTTCAGATTTTATATGTTTGCTACCTTCTTTTGAATTTGTATCATCATCACCATTGTCATTATTTTTCTCACTATTTACGGTATCACTGTTTGTTTCTTGTGATTCACCACGTTGTTGTGACAGATCTTCATTTTCTTCTACTTTCACATTCGATAATGTTGATAGCATTAAAATTTGTACATATTGAGATCTATAAAATGGAAGCATATAGTTTAAAAAAACCTTATAATTTATTGTAATAATAATTTTACCTGTCTGCTCTATCGATTTCTAATTGAGACAATTCATGTTCTTCTAAAGTGGGAGACATAAATTTTGATAACAGATATTGTGATTGTTCACCAACATTTTGAATTCCAGTTACAGCAAGACCAAGATGTGCAGCGGCAAAAGATGAAGTATTAAATGGAACTTCACGTGTATTAATCGATGTAACTCCAACATTCGATTGCGACTGTTGAGTTGAAGATGACACTAAAGCCGAGTTCCCATTATTACCACTTGTAGTACCAGATGAAATTACTTCTTGCATTGGTAAATTTGAATTAGATGATGTTACCATTGGATGCGCTTGTCGTCTTGGTAATCTTTCTAATTGTTGGCGTGATGCCTAAAAAAAATAAACACAAAAATTTAAAAAAAATCATTAGTCAATTCAATTAACTCTATGAAATTTCTTGTATCAATTCATACTGCAACTTGTTGCCTTTCAAGTTGAATTTGCATTTGTAACTGTTGTAACTGAGAAGGTTGTGGTGCTCCTCGTCTTACACCTGATAATTGCGACAGTAATTCCGCTATTGGATCTACCGATTCTCGACCAGATGGCGACAACGCAGATAATCCACTGGTTGAACTAAAGTGCATATTTGATCGCCTTGATCTTTGACCACCTAGTCCTCGTCCAGGAATTCTTCTAACTCCACCATGACGAATTGCAGAAGGCTCATCGTATTTATATTGTTAAAGGAAAATTATATTTGAACAAAAATAGAACAAAAATAATAATAAACTAGGAAGTTTAAAAAAGGATATCAAAAATGAAATGAGATCTCTTGGTCCAGTTCTATGTTCTAATGACAAATGACCAGCAAAATCATCTGTGACTAGATTTGGATCACCACCTGGTAAACCAGCACACACTGGACACACAACTTCTAACCCTGTATCAGTATGTTCAGAACCAACATGCTCAAGTAACGTTGAGTCACTGAATCCCATTTTCTTGCAATATGGACATGTAAAGCTTTGTGGCTGTTCTGAATTCAACATTTCACCTCCGTAATATAGTTCAATATCAGAGCGAGTTAAAATACATTGCATTGGATGCTCAACTGAATGCCTTGTGCTAGTCGCTCCTTCTTCATAACAGTCTGCACACAAATCATAATCATAACAAATGAGACATTTGTAACGCCTTCCACTAAAATTACTTTTTAGACACGAGTCACAACTGACACCTAGATTGTTATAACATGAGAATATTGAAACAATAGAACAAGTAAAACAAAAATACCTTCATGTCGACTCATTATAAAAACCTCAAATTTCTCGTATAGCTACCTGAAAACAAAAAAATTCAATTTTAAAGAGAACAAAATTTTTTTTCATATAACAATACACAATTATAAGTTATAAAATTATTGAATATTTAAAAAAAAAATTACCAAACCACAATCAGATAAAAAAGATAAGGAAGGATAAGGAACAGTAAAAAAAAAAAATTTCTAGAAATTTTGACTAAAAATAAAATCGCCTTCTATTGTTGAAAAAAATGACTTTGCAAATTGAAAAAAGTCGATTCAATGTCTTTCTTTAGCAGCAATCGTCGTCTAAATTTTTTTTTAACTTTTGATTTTACTCACAGTGTACAATTCTTTTTATTTATATTTCAATTTCGTTTAGTTTTAATAATTTATTTAATTATTCTAGTAAATTTTATTTTATAGAAATATTTAATTATCGACAAAAATCCCGAGGAAATTTTAATTAAAAATTTTGACAGTGTCAACACGTATACATGATAATAGTTGAAGCTGGAATCTGGATCGAAAAACCAAGGTAATTTTTCATATACATACATATGTATAAATACATACCTATATACATAATAGCTGTGTTTTATTGGAACTGGGGAAGTGATATGTGATCGATGGGGTAATTTCTACGATACAGCAATTGCTGGACGAGTTTTTTGCGTTTTGCTTTGAACTTGCTGCGTGATGTACTCTTGCATTTACACAGTCCAGCAATCATCCATGCAGCAAAATGACAGACAATGCTTCTTCTTTAAAATTTTCTTTTGTTCGAATATTCTTATATTTACATTTAAATAAACGTTAAGTAATTTGAAAAAAAAAAATTACTTAAAATATTTATTACCTATTTCAATGTTTCATCACTTTCGAAAAAAATAAATTTTTTTCACTTTTTGAATTTACTTTTTCTCTTTATAAAGTAACGATTTTTAATACTGCTTTCATAAAATCGAAGAAGAAATAAAGCAGAGTTGAAAAAATTACGAAAAAGGAATAGAGCAAATGTCAAGTTGCTCGATGAAATTTTTGGTACACAAGTGATGTGCTACCCCTCAATTTGCCTCACCCCGATCGCCAAGAAATCGTTGCTTGATGGTTGATGGATAGAGCAATTGATGTATCGTGGAAATTGCGTGGATCACTTCAGTTTTGCTCAAATTACTTATCTTCATATTCAGAATAGCATTACTTTAAGTGTCCAAAAAAACATGTTAAAAAATTAAATTAGGTACATATACATACATTACATACAATTACCACAGTTAGTATTATATCCAACTTGTAGTTATAGATACACTTGGTAAGACTTCATAGAAATTAAGTTTACAATAATCCTGAAGCCAGTGCTGAGTGCTCTAGACCACTTTGGCTTACTGTCTACTGAGTACTGACTACTGACCACCGTCCACCGAGCCGTCGGCAAAAGTATTTAACATCTACAACAACAAAATGATAATTGTATAAATGCTGAGAATACTTAACATCTTATACAAGTTATTTACGTACAGAATTTAAAAAAAATTATCATTAAAAAATTTCCATTTAAGCAGAAGAAAATTTAAAAAAAAATGTGGCTAAGAAAAACCAACATAATTTTTATTTCCAAGACTCAGAAAATCTTTCTACTATGGAAATACCTTTTATGTTCGCAGCATTAAACATATTTTATGCGAGTTTCAGGGCATTCGTTTGGGATTTTTGAATAGTACTTAGTAGTAGATAACAAACTTACGAGCTCACAATATTATATACATACATATGTATAATTTTTATGAAAAAGTTATAAGTTCGTCGAGAGTACCTTATTTTATCAAAAATTAAATTATAAAAAAAAGAATGCATTCTCGTCTAACTAATGGTTGATAATAATGAGTGTGGCTGTATTTGCATTAATAGGGTTACTATTGTCAAAAGCTAGAAAATTGACTTTTTTCGGCAGAAGAAACAAACTTTTAAATTTAACAAATTTTGATTTAAAGAAAAAAAGGAGTACTACGGGAATACGTTTATTAAAACCCGAGTACACAAAAACATACTCCAATCGAAGTCAAACGACAGCTCTGGTGACTACTAATAATATGTGACAGACTCACGAAAACTTGTTAAATATAGCCAAAAGCAATCTTAAGACTGAGTAAGTGTTTAGTGTTTATAAATATTCATTTTCTAATATTAATTTCCTAAAATGTTTACTAAAATTAATTTTATAAAAATAAGTAGGTATCATATAGGAACAAAAATCTTTGAAATATGTACCTACTCTTTTTCAATTTGGAAAAATTGAATAGGAATTCTCAAAGGATAGGGAGAAAAAGAATCCGGAACAAAATATTTTAGAAATTTTTTAAGAATAATATTCCAAAATTGTTCACGACCAAAAGCAACTTGTATAATATTTGCAAGTTTTAAGAATAAAATGGTTAGTCTTGATTCCGATTTTTGCTCAACTTTTTATAAATTGTATGTACCTACCTAAGGTTAAAATAAAATTTTCTTAAATCTATAAGTAACTCGTTTTATTACATATCATATTTTGTTAAAATCTTGTATTTAAAATTTTAATAAATAAAAATTATCACTTCAGTTCCAATATTAAGTATGAAGATTTTGAAGATTTAACTATAAATGTTTTTTTTTTTTTTTTTTGTAAATTTGTATTCTAAAGATTTAAATAAGTTATTTAACACTTCATGTTTATCCATTTTTACATGGATATATATAAAATTATATAAAATTTTTTAAAAAGCAAATTGAAAGAAAAAGTGCATCTATAATCAAAGTAATTTTTTTGTTTATTTCTTTTGTTTTATAATGGACAGCACCAGAAACATTTGAAAATGACTGACATTTCATCTGATACATCAGATTTATATTCCGTAGTAGAATCTAGAGATGACTCCGAAGGTACTTAAAGCAACATTTTATATTTTAGACATGTTATTTTTATTGAAAATAGTCACTAAATAATTATTTATACTTATCTTTGGTTACAGATATGAACAGAGTAACGAATTTGGTAAGTTCGTTGTTAAAAACTATTTTGGAAATTAGAATTTAGATTTCATATTTTAGGTGAGAAAACAATATTTGAGTTATGTGCAAAAGCTACTTAAGAATAATTATGATGTATGGTCCCGTGAGAATAGAGTTTCGAAAACTGTTTCCGAAACTTGGATTGAAAATTGTGCAAAAAAATATGAGGAGAAAGCAGTGAAATCGTGTATGATAATTCATCTATATAGAAAGGCAATGTTGAAAATTGTAAAAGATATTAATTCATGTACTTTATTAAAATAAATTATTTCTATTTTATTCTAATCAAGATAGCTGAAATTCGACGTGACACATCTTGTGGCAGATTAGTTTCAAAGCTCAGATGTGAAGAAAAGATAGAGGAAAAACAAAATTCTTTTGATGTTGAAGTTCAAACAGAACAACGGACGGATTTTATAGAATATGAAAAAAACTTAAACTTATTGGGAATTCACGAAATGCATCATGAATGTCTATCTTTACAAGGGAAAATTCAATATTTTCAACAAAAACTAGATGAAAGGGAGAAAATGATTGAAAAATTAAAAAAATCAAGTGAACAAAAACATAGTTTCAAAAGCAAAATTTTAAATTCTATAAAAAGCAGCAATATAAATCAAAACTATAAGATAAATAATGCTTCAAAACATTCCAAAAAAACTTGTAAATACAATCAGACTTATTATAATGAAGAAACTCGAGAAGACATTCCACAAGATAATTTAATTTTATTTAAAAAGCAAAATTCTGAAACCACTTCAGTGCATATTGAAGATGAAATTGCTAAAGAGTTAGAAACTATTCTAGGTGAAGAAAAAAATATTGAAGATGAAATTTTTGGCGATGATACATATAATCTGCAAGTAGAAAAAATTTTAGAAGAAATTCAAAAGTCTGATTTACCTAATATGGGAGATGTAGAACTCCCCTTGGAAGGTATCAAGGAAAATGATACCTTGCGTGATAGCCTATGGCCATGTGAATTGCATATGAGGGAACAAAAATTACGTGTTATTTTAGGTGAGTTTGCTGAAAAAGGGATAAGATATTATGAGAAAATAAGATGCCGTTTTGTTGAATTATTTGGAGAAGATAGCGAAGAAGAATTTGCACCTTACAGTGAAATTTTAATAGAAAGCTGTAAAAAACGAATTGCACCGTGGATTGTGAAATATTTAATGATACCAATGAATGATGGGCTCATTGGAAATAGATTTCTTTTTAAAAAACTAGCAAAAAAATTAGTTCATTATATAATTCTGGATCAGAAATACCCTGGTGAGTAAAAATTACACAAATATATTTCTAATACTAAAATTGCATTTGTTTCATTTCTTTAACAGATGAAACTTATGTAAAACAAGTTGTTGAAAACTTTTTTTGCCGTAGAAGAATAGTACACAGTTTAGCAGACTTAGAAGACTTATATTTGATTAATTTTAACTCACTTTAATGTTACAAATGCTAGTGAATAAAGTTTGTATTAATTTGAAAATCACTTTTTCTTGTGTATTTGTGCGAGTCTTTTAATTAATAAATCTGCATAGCAAGAAAACAAGACAGTGCATAATATTAACATAAAGGTTTTAAATGAAGTAAGATTTTAGTTTAAAAAAAAGTTTGTAATTGAAATCATATGTTATTATTAATACAAAAAGTTGTTGACAATTATCCAAAATAATTGGAGTAGATCCAGGACTCGTAAATCCAATTGCTCGAGTTTCAATTAAACTTGGTCAACCGGGTAATAACCGTAATTTTAAAAATAAAAATTTACGAGGAGGACTTGGAGATGGTAAAAGAAAAAAGAAGTTAGAAAGATTAACTTCTAAAAGATATGCTTTCATCAGAGAATTTGATGAAAATCTAAAGATCAATCACCCAAGTCTCCAAATTACTTAGGATTTATAAAACTCCGTTTAGAGTATTTTGAAAGAATACAAGACGCGAGATCACATCCGCAAGTAACGCGTTTAAAATTTGATAGATATATTCGTAAACGCAAAATTGTGGACAATTTCGCGTACGGTATTTCTAAGCCAATTGTAACAGGGAAAAAAACAGTTGCATTTGGCGATCGAACAATTGCTAGTTTCATTAGTGGGCACCATAGAGCACCAGGAAAATAATTTTTATTAGCTCTTAAACGGAACCCAAATATCGATCTTTTCATGGTCGATGAGTATGGTACCAGTAAAACATGTTCAAAATGTTTAAATCCAGTGGTACCTCATAAGCGTTTAGCACGATGCAGATATTGTTCTATTTTGTGGGATCGTGACATAAACGCTGCAAATAATATGATAAATCTTATTAAATGCAAATTGGAAAATAGGCCTAGGCCAGACGGAATGCAACGGCCGCCTAATAATAATAGATAGATGAATATGCTGATGATCCAGATTATAATTACAATAATGACTTAGAACCACTTAATCGTCATCACGTTGATGATTTCAACCATGGTGAACATGTACCTGGTGATGAAATTGTCCGTGATGAAGATCATCATGGTGAAAATATACCTGATGCAATGGTTGAAGATGATAATGATCTTTATGAAAATTATGAATATTTGGGAGATGAATTTCAATCAAATGATTATCATGTTGATGATTCCAACCATGATATCTGGTAATGGAATTGTCCCTGGCGAATCACCTACTACTGAATCTGTTTGTCCGATTTTGGAGGCTCGACTTCGACCACCTTTGCCACTCACAATGCCGTATAGGCGCTATCTCGAAGAGAGAGTAGGCAACATCCAGCAATATGAGTGTCTTCTACAAGACATTCAATCAAACTATAATCAGACATTAGAATTTCTACTAAGAAGATAAGTGTTGCAAGTATAACAGTACCAGCATCAACAGGATCAGCAACAGCACCACCAACAGGACCACCAGCTGCACCACCAACAGAATCAACAGCAGCACTAAAATTATAACATTAAAAATAGATGATGAATTTAAAATTGCATCATAGAATACGACAAGGTAACATTTTAAAATTATTTTAATAAGTTTGTATGTGTTTTTTTGAACCGAAATTTATTACATAACAGGGCTTACATACAAGCAATGAGAGGTAAATGTTTACTTCAACTAACTGGTCCAGCCGATTTTGTTATGTTCGAGTACCAAATAAACCTACTGTAAGTAGAGTAATATGTTTTTTTATACAATTTTTCTTTTAAGAATGTGATTTAAAAAAATTTAGAAAATATGTTAGGAAATAAAAAAAAAAAACCAACACAATTATCATTAGAAAAAGAAAAACAAGTACATCAAGAACTACTTAAAAAAATTATGGAAGAACGTAAAAGTGGTTCATCAACGATAACATCAAAAAATAAAAAAGTTCGTAGACAACCGGTAATTGATGCATGATACATGAAAATTCGTACAACAAAAGATGAAGCATTTATTAGACAATTTGCAACACTTTAAAATTAAAATGTGGAGCTTGCAGTCAAGTAATGATTACAAATTTAATTGTTGTTTTATTACTTATTTTTTTCAGATTTTAAAAATGACCTGTTTTTTTCTTTAAAAGGTTGGCTACATGAGAACAAACAAACCACGTCTTCTACGTCCATCACCATCAGTTGATGTTGATGGTACTAAAGTTAAATTAAGTGATAAATTATTTAAACGCGACCACGAACAGATCCAGTTGTTGTTCTATCATCAATTCTAAAGCAAATTTTAAATGAATTAAGAGATTTACCAGATGTTCAGCCATAATACAAAAGTAATTATTATTTTGTTTAAATTGAACACTTTTAAACTTACTATTTTACTTTTACAGTAAGTACCAGATTATTATATTTAAATAATTATATTTAAAACAGAGATGATATCAAAGTAGAGAAGAATTTTTAGCAGATGTTAAAAATTCATTATTATATAATGGTTCGAAAAGTTTATTAACATTATCAATTAATAAATTTTAACAGTTTTTTAATGGAAATTTGTTTATATTATTCTGAATAGGAATATCGATCAACAACAACAACAGCAACAATCAGTGTACAACAATTTAAACAAGAATTTCTACAAATACCATCACAAGATCAAATAAATGCATGAACAATTTATAAGGAAACACCAATGATCGGTGTCCGATGGTCTGTTCTAAATTGGGGAGTCAAAGATTACCATCTTTTACTTCTCAGCAGTTGCATGAACATTGCCATTGGTGGTGTGAGGTGTTTCCTTATTTCCAACTACAAGGGTGGCAAGAGTCAACCCGCGTTCACAATCTCCAGTAGGAGGAGGGGGGTTGGTGAACAGTGCTGGTAGACAGCAAAATAATACTTTTGAGATAATGAACTTTCAAGTTTCAGCTTCAGATTGAAAATCAATTCTGTATTTTAATTTGAAGCGAGAAATTTTTTAAATAAATCATTCCGAATTGCTGGCTTTTCACAGAAATAAATTCTAAATTTAAAAATTTTTTTGTACTTAACTCTTATTTTCCGTCATATATGGACTTAGTGAATTTTCACAGAATGACGTAAAAAAGGAATTATAATTTAGTATGAGAGAAAGTATAAGTATATAATATATACATTATATGTATACTACATGTCCATAACCTACATATACATACGTATATGATATAGTATACAGATCAAGTCCGTAGACTTATTAAAATGAACTTTTAATACTAAAAAGAGATAATGTTCTATACCATACAAGTGGAATTTAGAAAAAGGATACATATCCCGAAAACGCATGATTCAAACTTATAAATATTACATGGGATATAATATGTCTGAGAATTTAGAATTATAAAAAAATATATCTATATTTGCCTCGTTTTATAAACATGAGTTTTAAGGATTATATGGAGAGAAAGTTTCTCAATAGAGCATAAAAATGTATATACATTATACACATTTAGATTTTTTATCATGGAAAATTCAAATCCTTTAATACTAATTTACCCCACTATGTTGGATATGAGAATGCGCTGTATATCCTAATTTCCAGTTTCTTTGCATTTCATTTCAGCGCTAGTTCAAGATCCGCCTGTAATTTTAAAACATATCAATTATTTTGTGATAAAAAATTTAAAAATAATACATATCAATTAAAAAAAAACAATTTTTTATTTATATTGTGAAGTAATTTGTATAAATTAAGTATTTTATAACTGAAAATAAAAAATAATATTAAAAATTTTAAAAAGAAACTATTAAAAATAATGGTGAAAACTTAATAAAATTAAACACCCAGTAGTAGCTAATATATAAGTAATACAAAAATTAAAAAATTTCATATATTGTTAAATATAAGATGTAATTATAGGTTAGTGATAAATTATAAATATATTTTAAGTAACTTTCATATCAGTATTGTAATGAAATATTTCTTAAACTTTTATAGAGATTGCTTTCTATGGCTGAGAAATCATAAAAAAAAAAGTTCTGTGTATTTTTATAAAGAGCTAGGGAGTGTATATGCGAGGGGTTGAAACATTTAAAAAAAAACAGTATTGAAAAATAAGATATATTTAACAATTAAATAAAAAATAAAATATCACCTAATTTATATAATACGTAAATGGTTAAAACCGAAATAAAATTCAAAAGAAGAAAATACAATAAAAATTTTATTTTTGTAATGTAGATAAAACATGCAAAGCAATTAAGAAAATGTTTGAAAATGAAAATGAGGAAAAATTATATACATATATGTATACTATCTACCTTGTGTATATGATGACATCATTCATTTTAATTTCAGGTACTGGAACAGGTGTGGCGCTGTATTTGCTTGAAAAACAATAAAAGACAAACATTATAGAAGTAAAAAAGAATGAAATTTAATTGATAATAAAAAAAACTAATAATTTAATAAACTTTGTTGTTTTACACAAAAATATGTAAAATAAAAGCGGCAAAAGTAATTAAAAAAACATTATTTTTGAAAAAAGATTGAGAATCAAACCTTCCAACTACAGTTTTTAAATAAATTTTAAAAGGTAATAATCTACTTACATATTTATTTCTAGCTCAATCTGTCTAATTATTGACAAAATTTAAATAATTGATTGAACATTCCATAATTCACTTTTCTATTTTAAATTTATATTTATATTCCAATTTAATGTATCAAATTTCTTTTTAACAAAAAAAAAAAAAAAAAAAAAAAAAAAATCAATACAAAGTAACATAAATTATTAATAAACTAGAAATATTCGACCCATGTCATATATGTACTTAACACGGGAGTATTATCCTTGATTAGTCAAAAAACAAAAATAAATATATGTACATATGTATAATAAAAATAAAATCATTTTACGTAAGACGAATTATTACTAATACATACTTAGTTTTTTAGAAAAAAATTTGAAAAAGTATAACAAAGGCGTTAAAATAATAAGGTATTTTTTATCCTAAATTTTTCATTTCTGTTGAAAATTTTATATTTCAAACTTAAAGAACATAATACACAGAATAAATATATGTATAATATATACATATGTACTTATATATACATATGTACATATATTTTATATCGTATACCTTATACATATATACATACATATGTAATAAATGTATGCATTAAGGTAAAATAAAAAAAATTAAATGCACAATTAAAAATTTAAATTAGTTTCAAAGCCTTTTTTTTTTTTTTTAAAAAATCGTTTGTTCAATATTTTTATTTAATAAAATTATTCAACTGCGACATTTTTATTCATATTTATTTAATAACCGATTTTGTTTCAAATTTAAGAGTTAAATAATCATATATGTATGTACATACATATTCCACACATTTTTTACAACTATAAAGTAAAAAAACGAAGGAAAATTTGTATAAATAAAAGTTGTCGTGAATAAAATCATAAGAGGACGTAAATTTTTGAAGTAAGAAATGATATTCACTATTTTACATAAAATTAATAAATTTTAAGAAACAAAAATTTAAAGAGGGTAGTTCTAGTAACAAAGCCTTGAAAAATATGTCATACATAGATTACATACAGGATATAGTATGTTCATTCCTTTATATGTACTTTGTTGTTTGATCGATTTAAAAGAAAATAAAGGAAAATATGTAATAATCCTTACAAAACGTAAAAATAAAAAAATTATCAGTTTTGTTAATATCGATCAAACATCATTAACTCCAATATAATAATACCTAAGTATATTATAGTATATAGTGTATATATTAATATATTTAAATCATGATTTGGTGATAGGATATTTTAGTTTTGACAAATCCATATTTGTTTTGTGTTTATTTATTCCATATAGCCATAGTAACAAAAAACATTAATAGTTTTTTTGTAATAATAATTTACACATGGATGTAGAAAGCGCAGATGCGACCTCAGGTTATATACATACATATGTACATACGTACGTACTTACATAGCATCGTCATTATTACCACAAACAATATTTTCTTGTTATCAATTTACATTTGAAAAATATCATTGAAAGAAAACTGTAATATTTTTAGTTTAAAAGAAAAGATTTATAAAGTTTTTCAATTTGTTTGATTAATTCTCAGAAGCTTTTCAAAAGAAGATAAAATAAAATTTGTATTTTTTGTTTGTGTATATTTTTTAAAAATTATGTTTTAATAAATTGTCAATTTTACTGACATTCATTTTTAAATTAAGACATACATATGTACATATGTATGTATAAATTACTACTATTTTTCAATGCTTAACTATCTCAGTTAATATATTTTAAGGTGTGAATTAAATTTTAATTGAACTTTCATTTCTAGTGTTTTGCAATTCTCTTCACTTGTGCAAAATTTAATTTAAAAAGAAAAGAAAATTTTCAAATTAAGAAGTCCTTGTTTTTTACTAAATTAAGTCAATGTCATATTTCATTGTACTTTAATTAGCAAATTATTTCAAATCATTATTACGGGCAGGTACTTCAATGTGTGTATTATTCATTGTGATTTAAAAGATAAATAAAATACGGCAACCATGCATTACTAGATTGATAGTTCTTTGATAAATAGTTACCTTTGTATTTTCTAGTTACACATAGGGTCTTGAATTGCTACATTCTGTTTGAATAGTTAACTTTTAAAGTATAAAAAATGATATTAACACTTTAACATGTATAACTAAAAGAACTTTTGTGTTAAAAAAAATATAAAAAGATAGTCAACCTCAACCAAGTAACAGTAGCAGAATTGATATGTATATACATATGTATTACACCATAATTGTAACGTAAATATATACGTAATATAATAGAGGTGTACATATTACATATTGTAGTATATAATATAGTATGTACATATTTACATTATATGTTAGGTCTGATATAAATCTAAGTTTGAAGTCGAGGTTGAAGTTAAACACAGCAAAGTTGGATAAAAATGATTGCTTTAAATATACAGCGTACACAAAACATTTTGATTCCACATTTGAAAGGGAAAAGGTACTAGTGTCTTGATTGTTAGAACGGGTGATAATTTCTTTATAATAAGTAATATGGAATTGTAAACCCACTTCTTGTTTTTAAATTTTCATTTTTACCTAAATAAAATAAAAATTATATTCGTAGTTAGTTTCTAGCTTTCTAATCGATTAAAAACAATTTTTTCGGTCCAATAGAACTTAATTGCACAAGTGTGAAGTTTTAAATTAAAAAGAATAAATTATTTTTATATAAAAAAAAGTATATTTTGTGAAATTTCCTTAAAAAAAATAAAAATCACTATGTTTAAAAGTATATGAAATAAAAGTATTAGAAAACTGTATAAACTAGGAATAGTTAATTATAATTGTAACAAATACCCACTTATATTATACTTTTAAAAAAAAATGTTTTGGTGATAATTTGTGTTTATCAATATTTACATAATTTTTTCATTTCGTTTTTTCACAGTTAAAATCGTCCTTGAAGATAATGATGTGATAAAAGTGTGTGTGATATTTTGAAAAATATTAAGTTGAAAAAATTATATAAATAATGTTATCAAATTTGTATTTTTTTAAAATATATACCTAAGTAAAAAACTACTTTACACAATTTTTGCATAACACATTAATATTTCGTTTAGATTACCTTATGTAATATATTTAATAAGAAAAATTTATTAAATTCATATGTATATACGGCTATATTTTTGACGAGTATAATAGTAAACGATTAAAAATATTGGTAAATATTTTTTAACATTAGAATATAATTACAAAAATGTATTTGCTTATATAAAGTTATTGGAAAATATCTTATATTTTCAATTTATTCATCTAAATTTCTATCATTTACTTCTAGAAATGTACCTATGTACTTTTTTTCTGAAAGTTTTTATTAAAGTTTTTTCATGAACATACATATACATGTAGCTACATACATCGACAAACATTTTTTTTTTTTCAATTATTACACTGTACTGATTTTTATCATAATGCTTTATTCATTGAATGAAAGGAGAAATTAGAAATAATATTACTCGTACCTTTTTCCTTTCTGAATTTTTTTGCTGAACTACTTTCAAATATTCATGTATTTATTTCTAAATTTTTTGTTCCATAATTTTAGATATAATGTGTTATATACATACATATAATATGCATACATACATATTAATACCTTGTTGAATATAAAAATATAACTATACTGCATCTTGCTGGTTAGTTAAATTACCTAACCCCGCGACCACCTTGCTTTGTTATTTATTTTCATCTATTGTTATTTAGGAAACACACCTTTACAATCGTAATGAAAAAGTAAATTAGTGTATAAAACATATGATAAAATGTTGTATAAACGAATACATTGCTGTTAAATAAAGAAAAGTTACTTACATTACTTCAATAGAAAAGTAACAGCATAATGCATTAAGCATTGAAGTTCTTATTTTAACATTTAAAGTGTTGGCGAAAGAAAAAAGTGCTTGTTGCTTTCTTGAAAAATGTCTGCATAAAAAAACTTACCTTTCATCTATAAGAACATAACAGCAAAAAATAATAATTGACTTTTTTGTACCAATATAAATGTACAAGATATACTAACCATCTATGTATGTATAGCACACACATTTCCCACAAATGTTTGTTGTTTGAGAACGTTCAAACTTCAAGTTCAATTTTTTTCTTTGTTTAAAGATATCAGTAAAAAAATAGGAAAAAATATACTATAGGTACATATGAATTTTTATAC
This sequence comes from Bombylius discolor, assembly GCA_939192795.1. Taxonomy (NCBI): domain Eukaryota; kingdom Metazoa; phylum Arthropoda; class Insecta; order Diptera; family Bombyliidae; genus Bombylius; species Bombylius discolor. The sequence continues at coordinate 56,513,016 of OW584238.1, read as the reverse complement.
ATATCTTTTTGAATTATCTGAATTTGAATCTTTTAATTTTATTTTTTACAATGTTTTCTACATTATTTTTTTTTCAAAACATTAATACATTTTGAATGTTTTAAATATAAAACTTTAATGATGTTGATATGCATATGTATGTATAGTACATAGGTATTTGTTTATTTTAACGTAATATTATTTTTATTAATAATATTATTAATTAATTAATTAATTAATTATTATTAATATTATTGTTATTATTTTTATTATTTTTTTAATTAGAAGAATCATGCTATTTTGTTTTAGGATTTCACTTAACGGACCATGTAGTTTTCAATTTTCATTATCATATGATAGTTATCAAATATAAAATGCAAGAACCATAAAAAAAGAAGTAGTAAAAATACTAAAAAGTAATTTAACAGCTACCTACATACAAAGCAGAAAAGATTAATTATTTTCATGATTTAAAAAAAACAAAAAGAAATTAAAAAATAAAATATACATAATATGGTTTAATGCGTTTTTGTTGCGCTAGGATTCTCACAAAGTACAGTTATATAAAATTATGCGACTTCTATATGGATAAAGGTTTTAAAAATATAAAAAATTGAATTGTTAGTTATTATGAAAAAATACTTTGAAATAATAGTGAAGGATCTATTTGTTTAAGATTGCTTTGTGGAAAATACTGTAAATACCTATATGTTGGTATTACTTCATGTGTGTATTATGAAGTCTTACATAAATTAATAATTCATTTTAAATTTTTTCATAACTATACAATATATTAAAAATACTTTTTATAAATTTTAATATGTACATTCTCATATTCACATTGAAAAGACAAATATCTTCATATTTAATTGACTAATTACGACGAACTCTTCAATTACTTGACCTATCTTTATTTTATCTTATATGATTATGAATTAAATACGAAAACACAAACTATTTCAAATTTAAACTAAAACAATTAAGTTAAACTATATATATGTATGTACATATACTTATATATTATGAATTTCAGCTTCCACACATTATTTTAAAAATAGAGGACAGTCTTTTTTATTATAATTTCAATTATGTTTATGTATTCCGTTTATAAGTACATAATGTACATATATAATTCTTTTTTATTATTATGTGGTAACATTTTTTTTTTCAATTCAATAAATATTATCAGTATTATTTTACAATTATTATTGTATGAACTTTTGAGAATATATACCTACCTACTCAGTTTGAATTAGATCAAAAACTAGTGTTTCTGTTACTTTTGATCTTTGATTCTAATTGTTGAAGATCGGTAAAGTTAATCTTTAGAAATATTGCAAAAAAATTCATAGACTCATTTAGAAAATTATTTTGATAAAATAAAAGTACCATTGAAAAATGTAGATCTTCAACTTTTTTACATATTGATGAACATTTTATTATTTAATTTACTCAATTAACAATTAAAAAATGAAAAATAGTCGTATAAGAATCTATGTAGTTTGAGTAGTTTTATATGTATATGTAGTATCTTATAATAATGATGACTAACCTTTTTTAAATTAAAAGGCGAAATTTTATTATAAAAGAATAAACAATTTATAGTATATATGTATATGTATCTACTTATATGATGATTTTTAAACAATAAAGAGAAATTCTCCATGCATTTGAATATGCATTATCACGAATAATTACTAACAAATTATTACTCTTGCATTCAATTTGAATATAAATAATTTATTTAGAAAATATATTTGAAAATACAATTGCAATATAGTAATTAAAACTTATAATTATAAACAATATCTATAGACTGTATTTCTTTTTTCAAATAAATGTATAATTTGTTTTTCTGGCTTTAATTTATAAATTAATTAAAGTTAAATCTGAAAATAAGTAATACTGGATTTGGATTATTAATACTGACTATGTATGTAAAAAGTATTTGAGACGATTACTTTGGAGTAGAAAATTATACCAACTTTATAACGCAAATAATGCTATAAACGGTTTCATATGAATCTCCATTATTATATAAAATGTAATGAATTCTTTTTTGTTCAGTTAGTCATATTATAAACAGATTAACTTAGATGCATACATATTTATGTACTATACGAGTACAGACATAAAATATTTCAATGAAAAGAATTTTTTCCGAATTCCATTTTTCTTTTTATGTTAATAATCTTTATTATTTTTGAGATATAACTTATTTATTTCTTTATTTCTCTGCAGTTTTATTTTATATTGCTATATACATATGCAAATATCTATATGACATATTTTGCTAATTAAATTTCAGTGTAAACTATTTAAATTATTTTTAACATTTAAATATTTTTAATTACATATTACCTACATATACATATATGATATTAAAATGAAATGAGGTTTTGAAATTCGTCATATAATTTTTATTTTCAAAACGATGCAATATTTTAAATTCCAACCATAATGTAATAAATTTTTATAAATGATAAAAAATGTGTGTGTATTTTTGAATGGAATATGTATATGTATACATTCTTATGTATACATTTCATTCAAGCATTTTGTCGTGACCTCATGTATTCATTACAGACCAGGATACTTGAGCCCTCTTCGATATAACTACCCTTTCATTATTTTAAAGATAATATTATGATTTTAATAAGAATGGGGATGTTTTGTGTAATTGAATCTTCGAAATATGTTCTCTATCTTATATTTATGAAAAACAAAAGAAAAAGCTTTATACTTAGTATTCATGTAATGCAAGAATATTGTGTTATATTCGTATTATATGACGTAGTCAAAAATAATTACTTAAGAATAAGTATACCTAACCTTTTTCTAATTTCTCTTCTTTAAATAACTTTTATCTGAATAATATTTATTGATTTCAATAATTTTAAATATTTTTACAGAAAAAATTCATATTTTGTGTAATAAGCAAGAATTTCAACAATTTGATAAATAATAAACGCATAAAAAAGCATCACCATTTCGTCGATTGCGATTAAACGAAGGCCAACGCTGCCGCAAACGCCAGCGAGTGCCACACAGGTTTTATCACCTAAACGGCAGTGTCCTACTATAACACATCAATTTTCACCAACAGTTGCAGTAACAGCAGCTGCAGCAGCAGCATTTTCAAAAGTTAATCACCAGCTATCATATTCAACACTGGCGCAAATTCATCACAAACATCCAAGTTCAGGACAATTGCATCATTCTGGGCAATTGTTGGTTACTACATCAGCAGTAGCGACATCTGCAAATATATCAAATAATCTTGGGTTAACTAAATCATCATTGGTGACACAAATTAACCCTTCATCTGGAAATAGCAATACCAATAGTAATAAAAATAATAATAATACCAATAGTACAATCAGTACAAATAAAAGTTCTACAGTCGTTACCAATAATAATAATAATAGCATTCAAATGGATAATCAAATGGCTCTAACACCTTTAGGTCTATCACAAAGTATGGATTCCGTAAATACAGCCAGCAATGAAGAAGAAGTAAGTATTTTTTAAATGTTAATATTTTATGTTTAATTTCATTTGTATATACATAGCATAACATTAGAATGTGTATAAGATGTGTTCTTTGATAATAGGTACTATTTTTATGACCAGTTGTATTCATAATTCATTTACAAACAAAATATCTTTATATTTGACGAGAGTTTGCAAAATATGTATATACATTTATCTATGTATAGGAGATATGAATGGAGGCGGAAATTACCATTTTTAGCATTTTCAAAATAAAGAATAAGATATGAATTCATTTTTTATACTATCTAAAAGAACATCGCTTTAAATGAAAACAATTATGTACATGTTATATAGATCTACATATGTAATATGTAGTTTGTTTTGTCCAATAATTTGTTTTAATTTATTTGTCTTCTAAATTCTAACGTGTTTAGATACTACATATGTTTAAAGTTTGACTTCATGTTTTTTTTTTTTTATATATTATGTAGTTTTTAAAGATGAATATTATAATTTATAATTGACATACATGATAAAATTATTAATTTTGTTACTCATAATAAGTTTGTAAAAACAGAGCTGCAGACAGCTGACAGCAACTACAATAAATATAATCTTGTTCTTGTACATCCGCCACTGTGTATTTGTAGCTCGTTGGCTTGGTTATTTAATGCTCAGTAATTATTTCCTCGATCGATATTTTTTTAGGAAAAAAGTCCTGAAAATATATCTTACTGTTAAGGTTTTTACATCTGTTATGATATGCATGACAATGTGTGGTAAATGCTAAAAAGGCTAAATATACAAACATATTTTAATGGTTGAATTGTTTCAGGTTTCTGATATGAAATAACTGTCTATCAAGATATCACCTGCTATTATATTTCCCTCACAAATACTGATGTTAATTCTTTAAAAACGAATTTTAAAATCAATAAGAAAAGGGTCGGTTTCTTTTTCTTTCTTGTTCTTTAATATATTTAATTTGAAAACTATGTATATATGTACATATATGACTAAAGTCAAAATAATTTAAAAAAAATAAGTTTGTGTATATATACCAACTAAAATTAGTAAACAATATAATAAACAATTTTTTTTTTCGTTAAAATTCTTATTTAATTTGAACTATGTCAAATTTTTAAATTCTTTTTCAGCAAATACGTTTTTATTTTATTAATATTCACACACTAATTTAGAACTAAATTTTGATTCAAATATGTATTTATTTTTTTATTTTTTTTTTTAATTTTAAAACTGTACTCATATAACTTTTCTATCAACTCTATTGTCATTGCTTATCATATATGACCTGGAAAATTGAAATTATGAAGATAGCTGGAAAAGTTTAGGGCTTAGGCTGAAACATCCAAATACGACTTTTATCACAGGAACTAAATCGAAGAAACTTATTGTAGGAAGGGAAGGAAATGTGAATTCAATTTCCAAAATCCATTTCAATTGATTAATATTTAACGTGTGACCGAAATAATTTTTAACAACGAATATGTATATTTAAAACATGCGGCTATGAACCTATACAGAGGGAGATGTACATATATGTGTGATATAAGCATATATGTATACAAGCTTTTAGCTTTTACATGATGAATTTATGTTGAAGTAGAATGCTTAAAAATTTTAATTCCTTAATATTGTGCTACAATTTATACATTATGTACATACGAGTACGAGTTACATATACTTCTACATTTATAACACATATGTACATATAGGTTCTATCCTGCATTTTTTAAATTTTTTCTTATTTTTTCTCCTTTTCACTTTAAATATTTGAACATAACCTCATTTTCAAAAGTTAATCAAAATTTGATTGTACATGTCATTAACTAACAGCAATGCAGGGATTCTGTGGTTGTCTTATTTTTTGGAATACATATAACATCAACAAAGAAGTAAATGACTATAAAATTATATGTGATATGATTAGAAATATCGTATTTAATTATTATTATATATTAATATAATACATATACGATATTACATATATGTATGTACATAATTATATACTACATAATTTTCTGAACATACATACATATATTATGAAGTGGAGTAAATAAGTGATTAAATAATATTTTGTATTATGTACATATGTACATAGATATGTATCTACAAAAAAATATTCCTTTATAAAGTAGTGATTTATTAGTACCTATGTACCTACATTTATTTCTAATGTTTAGGTTTTCATAAAAAATAGGTATTTATTATTATGTTTTTATTTTTCTTTTCTTAATATGTTTTATATGTATTCCAAAGCTTTTTTTCGTTTTTCCTTTTATTTCTAATGATTCGATTTCAAGAGTCTATCTAGCGAGAGTAGATTATATTTCGTTTCTGAATAGAATTTATTTTGTTTTTGAAGGATTGTAAAAAACTTTGCAAAATCATATCCAATACGATTTCTAGTACATATTATGTATCTAAATCATGTTCAATTTCCAACGAAACCATTTAATGGGTTTAATTTGATGGATTTCTATTAAAAATCATAATTACACTATTTTACGTGACATAAACTATTTGCGTTTTGAAAAGAGATAATATATGTATGTACCTACATACATGTATACCTACATATAATGTATGTAGGTACATAATATATTGCCGACAAAAAGTTAAAGAATATCTTCTGCAATAAAGTGAGATTGGAGATTCAATTTTCATTCGAAAATTAGAATAAAGTAGAAAAATATATACATATTTAAATAACAATTATACTGTAATTTATTCAGATATGTTACAAACATGGTACAAAATGGAAATATGTAAGTTATTATATCTCAGCGGTTGATAACAAATATTATTTTAATAGCAATTTTTATGTAGAACTTCAAATAAAAAAAAATATTACTTTTGTATTTGTATTTCATTCGTTCATATTATTATTTCTGACTTCCTTAGTCACTGAACAATTTTTCTGTCATTACACAAAGCAACTCCTCAATTATTTACGTCAAGCTATATAGTATAGTCTAATGATTACTACATACATATATTATAGAGTTTTTGTTTGTTTGAATGCTTACTTGCTTTTCTTTTGTTTCATTTTTATATACATACATAGGTATGTATTTACAATATTTTTAATTTTTTATTACATAGTTAAAGTTTTTAATACTAAATTATTTTAGTCATGTTGAATTTCGGGTTGCCAGTTTTCTTGCTTATCAAAATAATAAAACAACAATTATATGTACATATTTGTACCTATAATTTTTTATTGCAAATTTGTTTTAACTATACGAGTATAGTACATACATACATATATGTATGCATAGAAAACCACATATAAATGATTTTAATGTGGAAAATTAAATTTTTAAATCAATGATGAAATCAAATTGGATTGGATTAAACAATAACAATAAATCAATAATTAAAAAAGTGAAAATATGTAGATTATAGTAACAAAAGAAAATATTTAAGGAAAATAAATTGATAAAAAAATAAAATGAAAAAGGCACCCAATCTTGCCGTTTAGAGAGTTTATTAGTATAATATTAATTTTCCGAATTTATATTTGTTTCAATATATGTATATATGTACATATAAGTATAGATCCGAGTAAATCTAAGTTCTATTGAACACAATCAACTACCTCTGTTCACGAAGATTATATCATGGAAAAAGTTATAGCGAGTATAAAAAATACAGGTAAAACACTATTATTTGCTTGTGCTCTTCATATGACCGTCTGTTCAGTGTAGCGTATTTCCTGTGTTCAAATTCATGTACAAACAAGTTATATTTTTATTCATAAATGTGTAAAATAAAATAATATCTATACTGCACTTTGATGTTCTAACTCTGAAACATTCGAAGTTTCGAGATATACTTAAATTTCTTATTTAACCCTATGGAGTAGAGGGCTTAGTATATGGCTTAAACTAAATTTAAATTTTTATTAATTTACATACATATGTATATATGATATACAAATGGTTGAAGATACATACTTTGAATTTACCTGACGTTAAAGTAGGGGAATTGTTGTTATACATAATACAATTCAAATTGTAAAACACCACAGTTTAACTATAATATACATTCATATGCAAATTAATTAAAAAGTTTAAATTTTTAACTTTTTGGAAATAAGAAAATAGGTACTTATCTTATATATTCTTTTCCTAAATATAATATGTATACTAATAAATTTAAACATTAGTTTTTCCAATTATGATGCTTTTCTTTATAATTAAGTTTTATATGAATTGTGAATTTGTTATAAAACGATTAAAGTTGTAATTAATACCAGCTTCTAAATACATATTCTTTTTAATGCTGCATTATTTAAACAGTCTTATCTATGTTATAATTTAAATTATAAATACATACATATGTACTTTTATTTTATGTTCAAATTAGAAAAAAAAGTGTCACGCACACTGATAGAATTTCCCAAGTATGTCCTTGTTTTAAAATATAAAATTAATAACTTTAATTACTTTGAACACGAACTATTGTAAGTTTCAAGTTGAAAATGATACATCTACGTAGATATACTATTTATTTATTCATTACAAAGAATTTTTCATTCTATTTTAATAGCTCGGAATATTGTATTAATAATGAAAGCAAAACAAAAGTATTCATATGTGTATATATATAAAGGTATATAATTTATAAGCCATAAAATAAGGCTCTCCTCAAAAATTTATAATTTACTTGTTATAAATATGTACATATTTAGTTTTTTTTAAATTTAATAATCTCGACTAACCTGGGCAGTAGAAAAGTCTTAAATAAATAATTTTATTAATGAAGACGAAGATTCTACATAGTTCAAACATATACATATATATATATATATTTGTTATACATATATACATATATATATATATTACTTTTCAAAAAAACCTTAATTTTTTAAACAAAAATCAATTAAGTAGGTATTGTGATTAATTAAAAATATGCAAAGCTAAAAATTTTTGGAAAAGAAAATAACATTTTAATAGTATTAGGAGTAATATATATTGCAACAACTAACTAATCTAGAAATTTAAAAAGTATCAATATACAATGCAATCTACATCTGGTGAAATATGTAACATACATACATACATATGTATGTATAGGATATTCAGATTTAAGTTTTAAAATAGTATAAAAGAAAACTTTTTGGAAACGTTGTAAAATGTTGTTGTGCAATTAAATTTAATCAAGTATAGATACATACTCCTTGAAAATTGTGAGATCTCTTACTTAAAAAATCTTGGTTAAAAAAAAAAGGTGCTAAAAAAGTCACCCTGTGAAAATCTAAATAAATTTTAGAAATTTGATAGTAAAAAATACTTTGTCGCGATTTGCGAACTATGAATATACATACTCTAGGTAAATAAATACGACTATGTAATTTAATAAGTTTTAATTTAAACCGTGTTAGTCGGTTTTTTTTCTTGATGAAAACAAAGAATCTGTTGTTTTGCATTGCATAATGGGTATAACAAATGAGGTTATGAAGTTTAGAATTGTATTTCAATATTACTTTATAAAAATATTAAATACATTATTATATATAATAACAATGTTGTTTCTCCATATGCTTAACTAGAAAATATAAAATTATCTACATTATATAATTTATGTATAAATTATGAATAAATATTATATATACATAGATAAATAATTTCTTAAAACTTCAAGAATTTCAAATTTTCTTAAATTGAGAACGTATTATTAGTTACTTTTTCTTATAAAAATTTCAAAATATACATGAAGTATGAATTGTAGTATGTACATAGGTAAATAAAATATAAAACAGACCAAAATGAATAAGTAGTACAATAATTTTAAATTTTCTATATTTTAAATTTTTTTTATGTTTTTTGTTTTTTAATTAGAAAGAGATTTTTGATGCTTTTGATTAATTTTGGCCTTAAAAAGTAATGTACATAGTTGGTTGCTCATGTGTAGAAAATTTTTCTAAAAAAAGTAGGTATATAAAATTATATTTTTCACGCTTTTTGAATATATAATACACTTATTATTTTTAGTGCGCATTAAAATGTATATAGACATTACGGAATAGATATATTATTTATAAACGCATATACTCGTACATATACGAGTATGTATGTATGTAAAAATTATGATGTATAGTGTTTTTATATATTGAAAATCTTGGAAAAATACGTATTAATTCAAAAATACATATAAAAAACTTCAGAAAACATATTTTTACTTATCTTTTCGAAATTATAAATTAGTGTAGATTTCCAAATAAGTATAGGTACATGTATATATAAATATGTATAGAGTTGAAAATTTTAATTTAATTTGTAAATATCATAAATATACATGAATAATTATGTACATACATTAAAGACACATAAAATAATTAAGAACTTGTATGTATATGTATTATGGGTAACGATTCTGCAAGTGTTACTCTAGGAACAAAATTTTGTTTATACTAAGTAAACAATTTAATATGCTATATTAATAACACCAAATAAATGTTATCATTTGTATTGATTTTAAATTTTTCATACTTATGTTTCATGAATAGCATGGCACTAACGTCTCTAAAGGATAACAATATTTGTTTCACACAATTTTCACAAATGCCATTAGGAACATTGTATTTTTATAAAAGTTAAAATCAAACAATTAAAAACCTTGCAGTGAAAATATGTAGGTTGAAATGTATAAAGTTTAAAAGTAGAAAGAAAATATATACATATACGCGAATGTATAATTTATGAAATATTTTAAATATCTTTATAATTTTTTATCAAAGTGAAAGTAAAAAACAATTATTTTTCAGTTTCAATATTTTTAGAATTTAATTAATTAGCTTTAAATATGTATACATATTCAATAGAGAAAATTTTATTGTTATTCTAAAATTTTAATAAAAAATAAATAGTACAAAAACATAAAGTAGGTACATACATATATTAAAGCAATGTCATGATGCGGTATAATCACATTTGAATTTTCTATCATCCGGTATAAATGATATGCCTGACTGATTAAACTGAAATAAAATGTGATTTAGGAGGAAGGTATACACATGAAGAATTTGCATTATGTATGTATGTATGTATATCTACAATAATCATTTCATATATTGAGCAATGAAAAATAAAATAAATTCAAGAAAATTCAAATAATGTAATAATGTATATTTTTTCTTAAATTTATAAATGTAGAATTTAACTTTAGTGATGCTTTGTCTTATAATAGTTCATTTTATTTACGGTTCTAATCACAATTCAAGCGAGAATTTATAAATATGTACATAGGGATACATATGTATATAGTATACATGTATATAGTATATTATATAACCAATATACATTTCCACGCACAAAAAAAAGCCTTGAAACATTGTTATATTTAAATGAACTGAAAAAAAAGGAAATACATACATATATGTTGTAAGCGATGTGCCCAACCCTTTCCTGTTCAATTAAATGAGATGTCATTAAACATAGTATATATTGTTCTAAACTCCATATTTTTCTAAGTATTGTTCATTTTTTATATATAAAAACTATCAAATACATCGTGTATATAGTTTTGTATACAGTACGAAACTAATAATTTTAATTGCTAGCTGACTACTCTTGTGAATATACCTACATATATATATAAAATACTGTATACTCGTATATACTCGTATTTAAAATTAGGAAAAAATTCAAATGTACCGCATTCTAAATTTAATCATGGCACGAAAAGTACTAAAAATTATCTTCGTGTCGATTTGATATAATATCTTATAAATTTATGTATTTATGTAAAAAAAAGCATATTTTTGCTTGCATGTCCATGTGTTTAAATGAACATTTGTCATGAAAAAAAATTTTCAAGACCATAAATGTCGTCAAATACTCCTTTTTCATTGTAACCATTTCACTTCTATCCCTTTTAATATAAATAATATATAATTTATCGTCCTTTTTGTGTTTTTCATCAACCTAGCAACATTTTTTAATGATGATGGCATAAGTTGTAAAAAGTTTCAGTAAAGCATTAAAAAATAAAAATAAAAATTGTAAATGAAAATAAACTTTTTGGAAAAATAACTAATAGTTTATTTCAACATGATTTTCAAGACGTTGAATTAAAAAAGGGAGGTATTAGTATTAATAAACTAGATTACATTACATTGCATTTTAACTTTATAATGATATATTTTGAATTATTAGGTATAATTTTCAGTCATTAAGCTTTATAATTAAGAATTTTAACTTTTCATTTAGAAAGTAAATTTAGAAATGCTAAGATAATATATTTTCAAAAAAAGTACTATAAAGTTTTGTTTTTAACTTTTATTTTCAAATAAATGTAAATTTAGGTTAACATAAATTGAAAAAAAGCCTTGCAATCCTTTAAGGCTAATAAGATTTAATTATTTAATACAGTTGATCTCCTAAAAAGAAAAGAAAAGAAAAGAATTGTGTTACTGAAAGTGGTTTTTTGCCCAGGAAGTAGAAGGTTGTGGGAGTAGATATTCCACCTTTGAACAAGTAGGTTGAGGAGTAGGACTAGGTTTATACGGTCACTTTTTTACCCTTTGTAGAAGGTAAAAAACCGGTTTTACAAGGAAAAGAAGTAGAAAGTATGTGGTGGGAAGTTTGCTTTTTTCCATGTAAAACCGGTTTTTTACGTTCTACAAAGGGTAAAAAAGTGACTGTATAAACCCGATCTAGCAGATTTTGGGATATCATCCACCTCGACCGCTTGTTGTACAGACGGAAGCACTCCGAAGTAATTATGATCATGCATTACTTTTCTTCTATCATCAATTTATTTAGCAGAAGCTGATAAAGCACAGAAATCGTCGTGGGCCATCTTTCTTTTGCGAACATACTGAGAAGTAGATGATTTTGGTATCACATCTTCCTCAGTCGCAACTGATAGACGTTTGACACTTGGATGTTTTTCAACCTCATCTTCAACATTAGTGTCGCTTACTACTAAGTCATAATATTCTTCATCAGATAATTCCAGATTTCGGAAATCGTCATCTGAATCATCACTTTCAAGTATTTGATGCTCGACCCTTTCAGCATCATGTATATTTTCAGCATGATGTGAGTTATCTTCAATTATCTTATCATCATGTTTATTTTCAACATGATGTTCTGGTTGGAGATTGAAGTTAGTGCAGAAAGCGGGATTTCGTGATTGTGCTTGCACTTCAGCAAGAACAATATGTATCATATTGTTACCCGCATTTACATATGTCTCTGTTCCACATCATTTTGCAACTTAAGCATTCAACAAAACGATTTGGTGATTCAGAAACTTTAAGTCTGCGAAAACACTTTAGGCAGGTCACAGTTGTACCATACTCAACTACCATGAACACATCGGCATTTTTATTTCTTTTCAGGGCTTGGTACAAACGTTTGTTAGGTATGCGAACGTAACCACGAATATGTTTTCCAATTTTCTGGTTACTATATCCAACTAAGGTTTTTGTGCCCGATTCATATGGTTGACAAATACAACCCGCGACTTTGCCCAGTGTTTGGCGAGTTTTGATATATTTATCGAACTTAAGCCTGGTCATTTTCGCGTCAGAGTGTAATCTTTGCATTTCAGCAAAGTATTCCAACCGTACTCTTATATAATTATACCATTCGTCTGACTTGGGGGAATCCGAAATCTTCAACAAATTTTTTATAAATAGGTTCGTTTACTACGAACTTATTCAATTTATTTTTACGACTTTCCTCCCCAGTCATTTTTCGAAATACTTCATTTTTCAGAAGAGAATTCTTATATTACCGCTTTCCTCTTGGGATGGCATTTGCGGTGTTTTTATCGATAATAGTTTTATTGTTATCTATAGAAACCATGCCGAATAAACATTTTAGGCCGGGGTCTATTCCAATTGTTTTGGAATACTTTTTATCTTTAAGCGGTTTTTCAGCTTTTTTAATTGCATTTTCACTTTTTAGTTTTGTGTCAAAATTCCTTGATATATATGTACATATATACATAATAATACATATTATGTACCTATATATTTTTTTCACGTACTAGAAAGCATTTAAATTTGATTTTTTATTTTGTTTTCCTCATAATATATTTTGAGATAGCTTTTCTCGATTACATACCTGGCATACGTAACATACCTACATACATACATATTATGTACTATATTTATATGTACATAAACACATACAATTTTTCTAATTTGAAAAAAAAAAAACAAAAAACAAAAAAAAAAAAAATTGCAACAAAACAAATTGAACAAAAATGAATTGCATACAATAAGTATTATTATTTACAAATGACAAATTTATCTATTTATAACATTATTAGGAATATATTCTTAAAAACAGTTTTGTTGAATCATTCAAAAATCTTGAATTTATCACGATGCTAACACAGTTTTATTTTGTGAATAGTATATATGTACATATGTATGTATATTGATCCTGTGTTTATGCCTGCATGAACACGTATTAAAAAATTTCTACATAAGATTTGACTTTTAAACATTCTAAAAAATAGTCCTGTAATTTGTTTCTGCCACGTAATTTTTAAATGAATTATGAGATTTCTGTTTACATTCAAAATTTCTTCATTTCATGCGAAATAAAAAGGAACTACAAAATAAATTTCAGAGAAGTATTCAGTAATCATATTTATTGTGTATATTGTACATACGTATGTACAAGTTAAATCAAAATAATTGTTTTTTCGGTTTTCTTCTAAATTTTCAAATGATTAGAAAAGCTATATGATATTAATGAAAATGATAAAAAAAGAAAAAAACACTTACATACATGTATAATTATATACATACTATATGTATATAGAATAAAATATCTAAAAAGTATTATTTATTTTCATTTCTGTATACAAAATGAATGTATGTATTTACATAATATATGTACATTAATTGTTTCATTGAAAGTATGTTTATGTTTTTACAAAATACATTTGGGAATAAAAAAGCCGAAAAGAAGATGATATATAATTCGTTGGCATTAACCCCAAATCATGTCAAATGTTAGTAGAATATCCAAGAAATTTTCCTGGGTAACAGCCAATTTTTTTAAAATAATGAGCAAAAGGATGATGTTGAAAGCACTGCATTTCCAAAATGATGTACCTACATACATATATTTTATGTATTTCACTCATATTTGTGAATTTAAAATATTGGTTTATGAAGAAATTTTAAAGTACAATAATTTTGTTTTCAAAATCAACAATTTCCGACATTTCGTTAGAATAAAAAATAACAACAACTACACAAATATGCAATATTTGTAAATTTAGAAAAAAATACTATTATTTAATACATACATACATTAACATATAGAACTTAACCTGTGTAGGACATTAAATCTTATATAGTCAAAATAATAAAAGTTGAGGTTTCGTATTATACTTGCGTTTTTGTTGTTGTAACACGTTTCTTCTTTCGTATATCTACACAAAAAAGATCACTACGCCATGTAAAACATGCGCGAAAAAACCTCAACTTTTATTATTTTGGCTATAGTAAATACAAAAGGTAAATAAGAAAGTGGAATTTTTTAGTGGGATTAATATTTACAAATCCATACAAAAATAAAATAGTAAGTATAAAGATAAAAAATTAACAAACATTTATGTTTGTTAGGTTTGGTACCAACAAAAATTATAAAATATCACAGTTTATTCACGAAAAAAAGAAATATAAGATAAAAAACGTTTTGATCAAGTCTTCTTGCTAATGATCTTTCTTTCTTTACTAGAACTAAAATTCACTTATATAGTGGCACATTATATGTACATATACCATAATTAACATTACCTATACATATACATATACATATACATCTATAGTTTAAAAATAGGACAAATTATGTTGTGTGTTTAAGCAGAGAAACTTTTGGATTGCTGTCATTGCAGAATAACAAAATTGACCTTCTTTTTTGTCGTCCTTTTTCTATACATGTTTTGGTTTTTAAAATTTTTATATAATATACGCTGCACGATTTAAAAATTGTGAAAATAAAATACATATTTGTGTTTGGTGCTTTTAAATAATAATTAATGCAAAAGTTGAAAATACTTACATATGTGAAAAATGGAAAATGAAAAAAAAAAGTAATTATAAATAAAATAAAGCACCACAATGAACTATGTATTATAAGGTACGTGTCTTTGGAAAAGTTTAACGAAACAATTCTTGTGAATTTTACGATGATACATACATATGTACATAGATAAACATATCTCCAAAAGAATATCTTTAAGGCAAAATAGGAGGAGTAGGTAATTAGAAATTGGTATTGCAACTTCATATAAGTATCCCTCGTGATTTGATGATTTGGTGAATGTTTTTTCAATTTTTCAATAAATATATTGTAAAAAGGACGAGATTTGAATCGTTTGAATCGCTCAAATTTGTTTTTCCAATTTTCTCTATAATTTTATTCTCAATTTTCACTGTTTTCAAGAAAAAGCAAAGCAGATACTAGAACAGAATGCAATGATTAAATAATATCAGAACGGTGTACAACTACATTCTCACTCAATGTTTTCGCACATAATTTGTTTTTATACAAAATATTATAATGAGTTAAAATTTTGCATATATTAAAATTTCATTCTTGTATGGCTAATAAATATGAGTTTCATAAAACTCGTCATATGTTCTATTTTCAAGATTTTTTATAAATGCAAATTTATATGAAATATTATACTCCTATTAATTAAAAATATAAAAAGTTGATACATAAGTAATAAATATTGATATAATTATTACTGTTAATTTAAATTTTATTGTTTTTAAAATACTTTTGTTCAGTAATGAAAGGGTACTAATTTCTATTTGTTTAAATCTAATATTTTGATAATATGACAAATACACATATTGTACATGGTATAGATGTGTTTTATTAAAATGCGCGCATAGCAAATAAATATTATTACTGTCGGTGTGAGTTATAAAATTAATTACCAACTTAGTTAACGAAAGTATACGTACTATATAAAAATATTCTTCTCCCTAATACACCAGAAATCTTGATGTTTTCATATCGTGTCATTGATTGTTGCCAAAATAATTTATTAGCTGCAACAGAGAACAGAGTGCTATTCGGAACATTACAAGCTAATTAATGAATTATTAATGACCTTACTTTACTTGTCTTCTGATTATATTATAATATATTTTGTGTATGTGGTGTGTTGATGTTGCAATTGATTAATTTTGTAAATGAAAGGAATTATGTGTTATGTATACTATAAATATTATGAAATGATTTATAATATAAAAATTATTACGTTTTCTAACTATGTTGCATAATAAATTTATAAGTGCATATTTTAGTTTTTGAAATTCTAGAAAATTGGCAAAATATTGAGTTATAATATTTATTCTTCAAAAAGATTTTTGATAAAACACGGTTATACTATTCCTAATTAAATACATGCATACAATACAATTGATAGAATGCAATGTAGGATGTTTTTAAATTGTATCTTCTTTAATGAGCGGTCGGTGACCAAAGTGGTAGAGCGCTAGTGTCTGAAGTTAGTGATCTCGGGTACGAATCTGCAGAAGTTCTGATTGAATGAGTACACATTTATTGGAATTGGATATTATAAGTACTCCATACTGAAGTTGTTGGTGATTCTACTTACTGATTATAAAGCAAGTACACAAAACCAACTATAGGAATATCAATACCAGTCCTGTTCTCTACCAACTTGGGTAGGCCCTTTTCATATCGAACTGTTTTGTTGTATTATTGAATTATTCTAGTCATTGATGATATAGTTTCTTTTTATTTAAAAAAATCTATTGTTAATTATTCAAATTATATCTTTAATTACTGACTATTTGAAAATTTTTCCATGGATGGTTTTATTTTATTGTTTTTGATTGTTTGATTTTTCTTATCGTCTAGGTTCGAACATTATTTGTTAGCGGCCTACCCATGGACGCAAAACCACGAGAACTGTATTTGTTATTCAGAGCGTATGAAGTAAGTACTTCTACAATAATACGGACTTTGATAAACAGAAAATTGAAATTGGTAATTTTTTATTTGACTTTTAGGGTTATGAAGGTTCATTGTTGAAAGTTACCAGTAAGAATGGAAAAACCGCATCGGTATGTACATGTTGTATACTATGTATATATATATATCATTTAAAAATATTAAAAATATAATATACAAATTTTTACTAACTTTTTTCATATTATATTTAAGCCTGTTGGATTTGTTACATTCCATACTCGAGCAGGAGCTGAAGCTGCAAAGCAAGATTTACAGGTAAAATCATGTAATATTTTTTGGGAACATTTTTTCATTCCTAAAAAACTTTCTATTCCTTTATTCTATAAAACCAAGTATATTATAAAAAAAAAGATGAAAATGCGTTCTCTAATTTACAATTTGAAAAATATTTGTTAATACATATTGTATTTTTTCAAAATTTTCTTAATTAAAAATGCCTTTCAACTTTTATTGAAAATGAAATTATTTTATATTTTTATTTATGTTTCAACCTTTTAGTTTTTATTTAAAATTTCGTTTATTTATAACACAACACAATAAAAATGTGCAATTGCAATATTTCAAACGGTTTATATCGAAAATGTTTGCTTGTGGTAGGATTTTAAAATCACATTTTTTATACACGACATATACACATAAATATTTTTACTTATTTATTTTTTTCTTGAGTATACTCGTATGTATAATATATGTATTATTGAAAGTGTTACTCACTTAATTTTTGAATTTTGTTGAAAAAAGAAGAAATATTTGCATGAAACTTTAAAAACGAAACAAATTTATCTAAAGGAAGAATTACGTAATATATGTATATTTTAAAATGTATAATCCAAGTTTGATAAATCATGTTTTCGCTGATTGCGCTTGCACATTCCCTTCTTTTTAATTATAATTTCCACTTTTACTTAAATCATTTACCTATATATTAAACACAATATTATTTATTATATTTTAATCATACATACTCACATAGAATACACAAAATTATAACACTTATTTATTCACAAGTTATAATGAATAAATTCTTTTAAACAAGTATGGTTTCACTATAATTATTCACTTTATTAAAAATTAAAGTTTTAAATTTAAGCTAATTTGTTCTGAAATTTTTGTTAAGAAAATAAAATTAATATTAAATAATATTTTTAGAAAAATCAATCAACAGCCAAAATACTATATTAAATAAACATAAACATAATTGAAAACAATTTAAGAAGTTATAGCACAAATTCTCTACATACATATGTACATAAGTATATCTTCTTGATTATCCTTTCTGTGGCTTTTTATTTACACAAATTTGCCTTTCCTTATTCAATTCGTTTTTAAAGGAGAACTTTTTGGCGAATTATCCACAAAGAGAATAGATGAAGCATAAATCGTGTAGTGTATTTGTTTCTAAGAGTACATATATGTATCAATACAAATTGTTTTTATTCACAAGTTTATTATTCTTGTTAGTATTTTTGAATAAAATCTATATAAATTGTATACCTAAAATTTCAATGTCAGAAATTTATAGAAAAAATAAGATTTGAAATACATTACACTCTTATTTTACATTAAAATTTCATATTAAATTTGCAAATAATTTGTTTTTAAAATTGAATTTTGTCTTATCATTTGTCTTAAACATGAAAATTGGGTTTTTGTTTGAATAAGAGTAAATAATTTCACTTAAATCATATCAAATTTGAATTATTATTATTAGAAAAATATTTAAAAAATACAAAATAAATAAAATAAGAACACATTGGAAAAAATTACATTTTTATACACCTACATGTACAAAAAAAAAAAAACCGCGTTACACTCATTTACAGCAGGGTGTTCGTTTTGATCCCGATATGCCACAAACAATTCGCTTGGAATTCGCCAAGAGTAATACGAAAGTGAGCAAACCTAAACCACAGCCCAGTACAGCGACAACAGCCGCACATCCCGCATTGATGCACCCACTTACAGGACGTAAGTAAACACAAAGAAATAAATTTTATATTTAATTATTATCTACTTCTTAGAAAGAAGGAAATTTTGATCTTATAGTTTTATAAAAATAAATATAAAATAAAAATAAATTTTAATAAAGTTTGGTTTAGTAGAATGACAATCATTTTTATAGTTTGTGATTTTGTATCGCAAATAATTCACTTAAGCTGTAAAATGCAAGCAAACAAAATGCACTAAATTTCACAAAAACAAGATAAGAACTCAAGACAAAAAGTATATTTAAAAGGTTTAGGAAATTTATAATTGTGTGAAATGCTTAAAACGTGCATGTTAGAATGGTAACATCCTTATGTAATACTATTTGCATTTTTTTACATTATATCTACGAGTAAATGCTTTCATACTGAAGATTTTTTAAAATACTATCTATATATTTGAATTATTCATTTTAAAAACGAATTTTATTCAGTTCCTCTTAAGTTACATAGTATTAATTTTAGTTTTTAATTTTATAATTCTTAATGATAAGACTTGGGTGCACCTTTTTTCCCTGGAGGACCTGAATTATGGCATCATCCGCTAGCATATTCTGCAGCAGCTGAACTTCCTGGAGCAGCAGCTTTACAACATGCAACTTTAGTGCATCCAGCATTGCATCCTCAAGTGCCGGTTAGATCTTATCTCTGACTAAATACAGATAAGGTATTAGAACAGCCTATGCATCAGGTAAAATATTTGTATATTATACCAGGATAACAAAGACAAATTTTAATTCAAGGAGTCACTTATAATGATTTATGATAGCGTCTTTTCTCATAAATTGTTCATGAATGTAGGCTCAAATGACACTTCAGCATCCTTCTTCAATTCATCCAACAACCATGCATGTTTCAGCTGGCTTACCAGCACCAACTGGTCATCATTTTCTCCCAAGTCCAGCTCTTGCAAGCCCTGTTGGATCAACTGGTAATTCACATCCCACAAATCCACCTCTCGCTGCAAACGCTCCTTGTTCTACATTATTTGTTGCTAATTTGGGTCAATTTGTTTCAGAACATGAATTAAAAGAGGTATTCTCAAGGTGAGTATTTCACTAATATGCTTGTCAATTAATGTTGTTGTTTATTAATAACTATAGTTAACCATTTCACATAAATAATTTTAAAAGAATTATAAATAAAATATGAATGAATGTAAAATTAGTAAAAAATGTCTTTTCCACAATTCTAATACAATAGAATTGTTGAACTGAAGGTTAAAATAATAAATTTCTTTTCATATACAAAAAAATAATAATAATAATAATTATTAAATAATATTGAATTTACATATTCGTTTGACTTATTTAATGAAATTTATATTGATTTAAATTACACTTACAAATTGAAATTTCTTATATTAAATACGTCAATCGAATTGATAGTTTATGGAAAAAATTGCACCTTAAACACATACCTATCTTTTTAAATTATATACATATGTATATTCAAAGTAATATTAAAGCAATTATGTATATTTTTATTAAAGGATTCTATGCATATCATTTGTAAAACTCTATAATGTATAATGTAACATCAGCGAACAAAATAATTGTTTAATTGTTTATTATTATTATTTTTATTATTATTATTATTTTTGTTATTATGTAATCGTGTTATTGTATTTTATTATTTTTTTGTTTGTGTTTTCAAATATTTTAGATTAGTTTTTGTATTTGTTTAAAATACTTTTCTATACAATATCAATTAAACTATAAACATGTTTTATTTTTTATTTTTTATTTATTATTTATTAATAAATGAATTAATTTTAGTTTGTGATAATTATTTTTCTTAATCGTTTAATATTTTTTCCTCATTTGAATTCAACCAAACAAATTATTGCATAAAAATAAAATCAAAACACAATACAATTACTGTGCCTTATGATGTCTGTAGTATGCCTGGCTTTTATCGTCTACGTATGCATACAAAAGGTTCACAATATCCTTTTCCGAGCGCTGTGGCTGCCAATAATTCAATTGTGTCAGGCTATAACAATCCTGTTGCATTTATTGAATTTAAAGATGCAGCAAGCGCTAGTTCTGCTATGAATAAACTTCAAGGTAAATTTCTACTATCATCCGATCGTGGATCAATTCATATTGAATATGCTAAACCAAAAATGTTAAATGATTTAACATCACCATCAGCACTATCAGCACAACTACCACAACTACCACAACTACTACCACAATCACATCTAATGCAATCTCCTGTTATAATGGCACAGCTACAGCACAACGAGCACTATGATCATCATCAATTTCACCTTAGAGACGTATGTATGTATGATAGATATTATTGATTACGAACACAATATACTTTAACTAGTGATATACATACTATATATAGTATACATACTTATATAGCTGAAATGTTATAAAGAGAATGATATTGCTTTGAAATTTTGGTGTACATTAATTTTTCTACTGTTTTCCGAGATTATTTATTTTTAATTAAAGCTTTGTTAAGAAAATTTTTCCAGTTATTATTGTTATAGCAAACTTAATCGCACAAATTTAATTAAGCACAAAAGAATCTTAAAACCAATAAGTACATAAGTCTAGGAAATTTTAAAAATTCAATATTCAATTTTAATAAAAAATGTTAACATTCTTAGAAATATATTTGGTGTAAAATTTATTTAACAGGGAAAAATTATACATATACATATAATAAAGGGATTCATTTCAGTATGTAACTTTACTGACTTTGTAAATTTATAATTTTGTAGCTCAGGTGAAATGAGAATATAAAAAAGATCAAGAATGGAAAAGTACTATTTATTCTTTTATTTTTTCAAGTTTGTATATTTTTGAATTGGTTTGAAAAAAAAAAGTTCAATAACAAAGTATCACTTAACCTTTATTACGACAGTATAAATGTGTGCAAATAAATACCTATATAAATAAATTTATTTTATAAAGTATACAAAGTAGGTAAGATTTTATGAAATGGGTCCCGCAATAATTATGAGGTATTTTAAATCAGATGAACAATGTTTGTGAGAGCTACAAAACATTTATTATATAATTTAAATTATGTACATAAAATACACACACCGTTAAAAATTCTACAGAGATTACAGAGCTCTTCTGTAACAGAAATTGTTGCATTCGATTTAAAGTACCTATATGCCATATAGATAGATCTACAACGCTTTATGAATATTTGATACAATAATATGTACATAAAATATAAAAAAAAATTCTTAATTTAATTTTTTACTTTGAATTTATACAGAGGAGCAGGTATAGAATCAAGGCCGGATATCTTAACTAAGCAAAAGGTAGCTGCTGCAATTGCCGCTGAGCGCGAACTTCATTCATTTTTAATGACAACACCGACTTGACCCGCTTATTCAGAGCAAAATGGGACGTATTCAACATACATACTATCAGCACCACATGTAATTGCCTAATATCTTTTGAACCAAAATAATAATTATGAAATTATGAAGAAGAAGAAACAATATCCAAAACCATATAAGTAAATAATACAATACTATTATAGTAACAGTAATAATTAAAATAAAAGTAAATTTGAAAACACATAAAATTTGACCACAATTAACAACAAGGATAAATTAAAAAAATAAGAAAATTCATTGAATGAAATAAAATAGAAATTTTATAACAACTTTTAAATAAGCATATCACTGAAATAATGCAATTGAATTAAAAACAAAAAAAACATTTAAAATTGAATTCTGTATGATATGTTGATTAAATAGAATTAATAAGAATAAAATATTGAAATTTGATTAAGAAAATAAAATCAAAAATTACAACAACAAAAACTATATGTATGAGTAAAAAATACCTGAATAGAGGCTATATAAAAAATACATTAAAAAATTTATGTAAGTGTCATTTGAATCTATATCAAGAAACATATCATAGGTTGGTAATTAAAAACATGAAAAAAGGAAACGATTTCACAAAATGTGTGAAATTTAATCGTGGCTCATTTAAAAAATTTTTTTTTCAATAAACTACATAAACTTAATAGAAAATTTAAAAACAAAAATGAGTAAAGATTTTATATGCATATTTTATTCAATTGCAATATAAAAAGGCAAATTATAAATGGATAAAAAAGACAAAAAGTAAAAGCAATTGTTTTTCATTTATTAGAATAAATATTTATTGGAAATATTATATTTACCATATGAAAAAAAAGAAATTGTATTAGAAAATAATAGGAGCAAGTTAATAACCTACAGAAAAATTTATATATAAAAATAAACAATAACAACAAAACGAAGGAAAAAAACTAAAAAAACTAAATAAATAAATAACTTTAGTAATATAGTTATATATTGTAATGCAATCAAAATTTTCTTTTTATTAATTTTATATATGAAAATAAGTAAAAATATAAATATATAATATAAAATATAATATATAAAATTTGAAATATTAAGACATTATTATTGTTCTTTTAATTTTTTAAGGCATATATTAAAAAATACAAAAAAAATTTACAAAATAACAAATAAATATAACGAAAACTAATTATATAGTTCTTATGAAAGTTAATAAAATCTAATATTACAAATAAAATAGATGACGTATTAGAAAATATAATATAAATTAAAATTTTGCAGAAAATTATAAACTAAAGGAAATTATGTTTTTGTAGCAACTTTTATAATTAAATCAGAACTTTTTATAAAATTAAAGCAAAAATCGTATAGCATTGCTTATACGATTTTTGATTAAAGTAAAAGATTTTTTTTGTTAAATATAAATATTCATATTTTTGGTTATTTTGATGGTTTTTCAGCATCAATTTGAAAAACATCATTTCAATTTTTTTAAATTTATTTCCAATAAAAATTGGTATATTTTTAATATTTGATAAAAAAAAAAAAAAATTAATTAAATTATTAATGTTTAGATTTAGTAAATTTATTAAAAATATTTAAATTAAAATTGTAGCTTAACCGAATGTGCCCTTCAACTAGCTCTCTTTTTAGAATAATAGATTTTAAATAAAAAACACACAAATAAATTGTAATAAAATTTTACATACATATAAGAAAAAAAGTGAAGAAAAAGTAATAGTAAAATAAAATAATTTGATTAATTTGATAGATAAAATAAGCCATATATAAAGTTTTGGGATTATTTTTTAAAAATAAAATATGGTGGAAAGATAAATTGTTGAAATTTCATACTGGAATTAAAAAAATAAAATAATTTTTGTGTTATAAATAAAATATAATAATATTAAAAACATAATTAACTGTAAAATTAAAATTCATTTTTATCACAAAATTTATGAAAAAAAAAAAAAACAATTAAAGAGGGTTTCAAATTTGTTCTTTTTTTATGTACATAGATACATAAAAATTCAAAAAAGAAGCAAATTGTATAATTTAATGCTTTATTGAATTTGAATTAAAAAAGATGAAAATTGAAAAAAAAAAAAAAGTTATAACAAGATATGATATGAAAGTATAATTAGAAAAAATTACTGTAACACAATTATTGTTATTAAGGAAAAAAATAAGAAAAATTTTAAGCATGGTAGTTAAAACAAGGAGGTTTTTTAAAATTGTAAAAAGTTGAATATCATTTTCGGTCATGTTTTCGAATGTTTAAAAATTTTGAAAAGAAAACGGGATTTTCAAGTCTAACTAATGTGTCTTAAATTTTAAATTTTTAGATGCAATTAATTTTTATTTATTTTTTGTCATGATACAATACATAAACTACATACATACTTTTATTACTTTAACAAAGAAATTCTATTAATAGTATTGACCAAAGATATAAGAAGCTTTCCAACAAAACTGATTTTTCTTTGAATGAAATACAAATTCAATACATACATATCAAACCAAAGTGATTAAATTTTATAATAGCGAGCTTAAAAAAATTCTTGACTTTTAAAAATTTTCTATATAATATACTGTTATTATAATAAAATAATTGAATATTGGGAAAAAAACCAAATATTTATCCATATTAAAAAATCGTAAAAGTTTTAAATGAGATCATGAATATATCATCAATATTTTTATTAATAATCTAAAATTGATTTTTATACATAACATATTTTTATTGGTATTTCTATATATATATTCTTTCTTTCATTAAAAAAGTATGATTTTTTCACTTGAATACGATAACATTTGTGTGTTATTTGAATTAAAGTTTATTATTTTTTAATGTCTATTTATTCTATTTCGTTTTTTTTTTTTAGTTCTTGAGTTTATAATTTATTTTTTAACATTTTATATAAACAATTTTTCAAATTTTGTAGCAGCAAATATTGGAAAAATTTATAAAGTAAAATTAACGAAGAAAATAATTTTTTATTCATTTATTCTCATTTAAGTATTTAAACCAAAAAAGGCGAAAAAAGGATAAGGACAAAAATTTGAAAAAATCTACAGAATGTTCTAATAAATACAATAGCATCTATTTGAAGAACAATTATAATAGTTAATAATTATAATTGAATACACAATTTACCAAAGTTAGACTAAAAAACAGTAATTAGTGAAAAAATCTTACTTTGTCGTTATATTATTGTAATTAAAAACCCAATATTAGGAAATATATGACAGTTGGGCATTTTTTTTTAACATTAGGATTATATATAAGTGCAAAATGCTAATAAGTTTTTTTTTTTTATACTGACAAAGTGGTTTTCATAAATTTGAGGGAATATTATTAGTAAAATATAATATAATGTAAAAATTACTTTATCATATCATACACAGTTCAATATAAATTTTTTGTTTTAAAACTTTAAATTAATTGAAAGAATTGATACTTTGTTATTCTTTTAATGTCTTTTTCATATATGTTTAATCTATATAACCTTTTTTAAAATAAATTGTAGTTATAATTTTAAAATTTACATATATACATATATATATATATATAATTTATAATACACATTTTTTTTGTTAAATCATTTTAATGTATTATTCCGTCCAAAAAATATATACATATATGTAATGTGTAGAAATCGTATAGTAAGGCTTATGTATATGTACATAAGCAATTAAAATGAATTCAAAAATAATAAAAAACTTCGTTTTGAAATAAATAAAATTTTTTTTTTTCAAACTCTTTTTAGAATTTTGTATAAGCGAAATTTATTCAATTTAAAAATACATACATACATATCTATTTAAATGCCTTTATTCACAAGTGATTTACGATTGAATCAATTAAATTATTTTAAACGAATATTGATAATATTAAAATATTATAGTCTTAAAGAATACTATGTATATTAATTTAAAAAAAAAATTTTTTAATATAAACTCAATTAAGAACACATTGAAACCAGTAAAAAAAGGGGAAAAAACCAACAACAATAGTGCAAGAATGCATACATAGAACGAAGTCAGGATAATAAATTACATATAACCAAATATAAAAGATGTAAAATTGAAACATAACAAATTAAAACAATCAATTTTTTCTAATTCGGATGCAAAAAAATACATATCAATAATTTGCAATAAATTTGAAGATTATATTTAAAAATAAATGTAGTTTGTAGGTTGCAAATAAAATAGTTATAAATACATATATAGGAGCTTTTGTATAAGGTTTTAGTCATTTTTTAACTATGTACGCATATTGAATATTATTTTGAAAATATAAAAGTAATTAAAAACTTTTAGTAATAAAGAAATCAAATAAATGAAAACAGAAATTTAAAAAAATAAAAGCATTAAATGTGGGAACATAAAAAAACATATCATGCTTAATGACAGTAATTGTAAAAATACAAAAGTTAAAACAAAGATTATTTATATTAATTTAAATGAAAACCAAATACTTTTCAAAATAAGGTTTAATTAATAATAAAAATAAAATTTACTTTATACTATTAAATTATTCATATTTATTGTGTTTTGTTTTTAATTATAGAGAAAGATAATGATAACGAAATAGTTAAGAACTTAACCGGAAAATGTTATGAAACATACAATTGAAAAAGTTTAAACATTAGACTTTTATATTTGAGTTTGTTAGTATGTATTAGTGTTTACAATTAAATATTAATATAAACCAAATAAAAAATCGTAGATAAATGTTGGAAAACATAATATATTACCTATTAAGAAAACAAAATGTTGAATTAAAATAAGAATTTATGCTTAAACTTACAAGGAAAAAAATAGCATGGTGTTATTGTAAAACTTGTTTTCTTTATTTCGATTATATCTATTAACAAAAAATTTCACATTGTTTAATATTATGACGGTTTTTGTTTTGTTTTCTTTGTCTTTAAAAAAAAAAGAATTAATATTTTCAAACTTACGCATACTTACATGCAATAACGCCAATTTTCTATAACTCTGATTCAATTACTTTATTAATTATTTCACTACGGAACTATAATGCTATTTATTAATTTATTATTATTATTATTACAATATAAATATTATTATTTTACATTTTTTTCCTTATGCTTAATTTATTTTTTGCTAAATTTTGAAACAAATAAATTACATAAAACGAATTTTCAATTAGAAAAAATCTTAGTAAAAAATATGTGGAACAATAAATAAATAAACTACAGTTTTTAAATTATATGAAAAAGTAAAACGAATAGAGAATAATTAAAAATTGAACAATATTAATAAGTAGCAAAATTTTAATTCTATAATGAATCATAAAGTGAAAATAAAAAAAAAGTTTAGATATAAAAATATTAAGAGCATTAAAAAGGAAAAAGATTAACATTTTTGGAAAATTGAACATATCAAAATCGTGCCCGATTTGAAATTAATTATTAAAATACAAAAAAAAATATATACATATATATATACATATGTATATATATTACACTATTTATTTTGTTTGAATATAATATAATAATTTATTATTATAGTGTTTGAAAAAAAAAAACACGTACACATATCTAAAGATTAAAAGACAAACAAAAGATTTACAAAATACATTTAAAATTCTAACTTTTTAGAAATAATCATTTTAAAAAAGTAAACAATAATATAAGTACATATCTGAAATTAAAAAAAAAATTGATGAATTTGCTAATTAATTGCTAATTATTAAAATTTATGAAAATAATGTGAAATTGTCATTTATTCATATCGAATAAAATTGACAATGTTTGCACAAATAACTATCAATTTAAGCAAACGCATAAATATTGGAAGAAAAATGAGTGTAGGTATCAAGCTGAACTTAAACTGTACAACTCTATTACAATTATTAATAAATAAATTATCTGTACATGACTTTGTATTATTTTTATTGTCATTGATTGGAAGGTTTGTTTTGTATGATTTAGAAACTTCTTCATCATATACATAGGTATGTATTTCTAAAAAAAAAAAATAATAATAGTAGTTTATTTTAAAATGAAGTGTTGTTATCTTTATACATAGTTGCGAACATTCAAAACTTTGGGATCTTCTATCCAGAACTAAGTTAGAAATACGTCATTAATGGCAACCTAAGCCACTGTAAATTTCATGAAATTAAAGTTAAAATATAGTATACTAATATTTAATATTTTATTGTCTGCTTTTGTTATTGATTTTACGAGTTACTGAATTGCACTACTGTATTCTAATCTATGTATATCAATAATTTCGTCTGTATCTTCTTCACAATTTGAAAATTTTGAAGAAAACAGAAATTTAATGGACAGAATTTTAGCAAATAGGGCTCCAAATTCATATAAAGATGGATTACGTTTATTTGGGTTGCGTGCTCTAATTCGAGAGAAAAAGTCTTCTACCGGATCTTGATTATGATTATGTGATCATGTCTGATTTCTCAAATAATGATTGAGAAATTTTAATTGCAGATTTTATAGTTAAAAAAAAAAACATTAAAAATAATGAAGAGTTCTTTTTTTATCTGCCAAATTTACTTTTGAAATATAAATTTGCATTTTTTCTAATTTGTTTTTTCGTTGCAATTTTTTGTTAGAGATGGTTTACCATTCAAGACATCAAATAATGTATTCATTGAATTGACAAAATTAGATGTTGAAAGTGCATTTGTTTTCAAATCATTAAAAATGCTCAATCACTTTCCGTGATGCAATACCGTCCGGAGTAGATATTTAAACAACTTATGGAACTTTACAAAAGTGAACAAATTTTTAAATTATTATATTATTTTATATTATATTATAAAAGTATTAGTTTATCTGATACAGCCGTAAGATATTTTGCTGGTTATTGCTTTTTGAAAAGAATAAGGTACTTTAAAACAATATGTAGCTCTTGTAAATCTGAAATGATAGATAGCAACTCCTCCCTAAACAGTATGTCCGAAGTTTTTATAAAATTAAAGTAATATAACACCATAGACTCACGTAATGTACTTATGTATATCTCCCACTCAAGTGTTTTACGGAAATTGCTTGGAATTTGCCAGAATTTTTGAAATTTTTTTAAAGGAAAAGGGCTATATAACGAATAAATGTCAATAAATGTATTTGTTATGTGCAAACTAAGTCTCGCTGGTTCAGACGCGACGACATTTGTTTCCAACATCATCATTAAATAATACAATTCATTATAACAGTACTTCTATAGAAGAATTGTAAATGAATAATGGATGCTAAAAATCATTTGAATTGAACAAAAGGAAATCTTACAAAAACCAAAAACTTTCAAATTTAAAAAATGCTTAATGCGCCATATTAACTTATTTTTGATATTTTAATGTTAAAAAAGTTTATATGGATGGCTTATTTCGACACTGTACTGAATATTTTTCTCAATTATATACCATTCATTTCATGGCTTTGTGAATGAACTTTGAAAATAAGAAGTGCAGAATTAAATATAGGACATAAAAAGAAACAACAAATAATTACAAAATCTTATGGAACTTTACAACAGTGAACAAATTTCCAAATTATAATTTTTTAATAAAGTGTCAGCCTTTTCCTATAATATAGTCTAAAAGTTTAAAATAGTTTAAGTGATGGAAAAGATTTTCAAAAAATCAAAAAAACCTTTCAATAAATTCAAAAAAATAATGAAAAGTACAAAAAAAATTTAAGTTGGATTTAAAAGAAGCTAAAATGTAATCTTAATAAATAGCATCTATTCAAAAAAAATTTACATTTTTAAACACACCAACCGTTGTAGGTTGTCAGTCCTAAGTCTGGATAAAGTGTGAAGGGACATTTAATCATTATTTCAGTCTGCAAATCAAAAAATATGATGTAAAGTTGTCGATTTTAAGAAAAGACAATATAATAAAAAAATATTCGGCTATTTTCAACTAATAATTTTCTCCCAAATTAGGTACAAAAGCTAAAAATTTTGTTGATTAATTCCTTCATAAAATAAAATAGCAATGTCTGTATGATAAATATATTATACATATATATTTATACGTATAAATGTATAATAGTAATAATAAAAAATAATAACATTTTATAATTTAAAAAATTTTTTTTTTTTTCAAAGCAAATATGTACATACGTATGTATACCTAGATATCTACATTATGTATATTTTTGTTCAAAACAAAAAGGAAATTTAAAAGTATAAATTACGGCAACAATGTATGTATGTATATGTATGTAAAAAATGAAAATTTTTAACAGAAATCTGCCAAAGCATGATCAAAATAATCATAATGTATGACTTCATAAAATTCTCTAACAAAATCAATTTAAGAGTTTACACGTAATCCACTTTTAATTCGGATTTTGGTTTACTCCCAATTTCATGTAGTATAAACTCGATAATTCGGATTTTGGTTTAAACCCAATTTATTTGGGTTTAATCTAAATTTTTGTTTATGTATGTGTAGCGTAAAATGCAATATGGCGGATTCTAATTTTTATGGTGAGAATTGTAGAGTGAAGAAGAAAGAAGAAAAACATGTATACTATACGTGTATCAACGTCTTCATGTATTATTTTAATCCCAATTCCAAATTTTACCCGTTTATACCGTACTCCCAATTTAATCCAAAATTCGTGTTTAATTCGAATTATTTTTTACCGTATAAACTCGTATAATGACGTCAAAGTTTAGAGAAACTTTATTAAAACTTTGCTATGCAGCTTTGATGAAAAGCTTTTGTCTGTTAATCTTGTCGGTTAATCTAAAAAAATTAAATACACAATTTTATTCTACGTTGCTTATATTATTATTTTATTAGTATATGGTATTATTAAACATCTTTTATTACAATTAATTTGTTGTTATAATGTTTATTTTTTAATAAATATTTTTTGTATTCTTATTACAAGTATATTAGTTGACTAAGTACATACATGGAAAAAATAGAAGAAGCGTACACTTTTTTTTTTACTTAAATATACGTAAATAAAATATTTAATTATTACAGCAGAGATTGTTCCAACATGATGTTTTCAAAACCTTGTGGTGGTTGAAAATTGAAATTATCTAAAGTTATATCTATAATTGCTCCATCATCCACTAAATTAATGAAAACACTTTTATTATCTTTAATTATTGTTAATCACAATCATTTATATAAAATGTTACCATAGAGAGCAGGATAAACAGTCCCCTTCACATTCCGTACAGGAACTTCAAGATTTTTTCCATTTAAATAGAAATTAAGCTCAACATGGTCATATGCTATACCAATTGTATCTCCTTCAGTCAAAGAAAATTTGTTTTCATTATCTTCATGCTTATTTTCTGATGAGTAGCAAGAATTATATATCGTATATAACTCTTCTTCATTGTGTCTAACAGTATTGTCTGAACAAATACACCAAGATTCTTTATCCATTCCTCCTTTTGTTTTATTTATATCGGTTTCTCTTGTAGCTAATCCAACTGACCACTGTCCTGTTTGTTGTATTTTAGCTTCGAAGTATGATTTTGATTGTATTAATGGTGCAGTTGCTAGAGCTCCTCCAGAACCGCACAATCTTTTACCCGCTTTTACTATCACAACTTCGTGTCCTTTAAAAAAAAAACATACATTCCATAAAAAATTTACTATACGCATAATAAAATAATAAATATGTACACATTATGTACTAGTAATACGTACCCATATGTTTACTATCAAGCTGTATGTCTGAAAATTGTTTTTGGGTTACTGAAACTCCCAAATCTTTGTTAAGACAATGTCTTAAACAGCAAAACATCCTTTTTCACAAATTTTATTTGTAATACATATAGAACATAGGTAAAAATAAGTAAATACCTATTCATAAAAACAACAAAACACTTTCGCTCGAAAATTGTTCAAGCAGGGGAGCAATATCTTTGCTAAAATTGCTTTTAAATTCTGTTGTATTTCTTGATAAATCATTGACAATATAAATATAGTAAATACCTATACATCGATTTTTAAAAACGATGTAAAATCTTTTAAAAATTTTTCTAAGTTGTATTAATTATTAAAATATAGATGAAAAATACACACATTTTGTATACAGAAAAGTTAATTGTCAAAAGCAGTCAGCTGATTATTTTTGATAACGTATTTTAACTTCAACAATAAACTTCAACAATAAATTAATTGCTGTGTTTTATTGGAACTGAGAAAGTGATATGTGATTACTTCAGTTGAGCTCAGCTCACTTATCTTCTTTTTGAAAATAGGCATACTTTAAGCACAGAGCAGATACTATAAGAATTTATATTCTCATTGCTTTAAGTGTCCAAAAAATCATGTTAAATAAATAAATTACATACATGAACGAATATCACTGAAAAAATCCAACATTACAAAACAAATATAAAGTACAAATTACAAATTCACATGATAATTCAAAACTTCAATTTCATATAACACTTTTTCAAAATGAGCTTATAAAATTTTGGATCATTAGCTCACTGAAAGAAAATAAGTGCGAAAAAAACGATCTTATCAAGTGAGGAAGTGAAAAATCTCAGATTTCTTACTTCGTCAATTCCAATAAAACACAGCAAGTATGTAACTTATTATACATTATCGAAACCAGGTTAATTTAACGTGTATACGTGTACTGTGTTGAGATATAATCGTTTAGCTCTAGATATGCTATTTTGCCTTGTACATCGCCTTGTAATATTATTATAGTCATTAGATAAATATAATATATACATACCTATATAGTCAATATATATACTATATACATAGTATATACACACAAATTTTAGTTCAAAAATGAACCATGTAAATCCTTTTTGATTAAAAGATTCAAAATTGAATGATAATGAAGTAGATGATAATGAAGAACAGAAAAATATTCAATTATTGAAATCTGGGGATCTGAAAGTGACTCGTAAAGATGTTGCACAGTCGGCTTCTCAAACTGGTTCACAACTTCAACAACAACATTTGAAAAGACATGAATCGGAATCTAAATTTCCACACTGTGTTATCACAGGTAAATGAATTTTAAAACATGAATTGCTGAAATAGCATTGTTTTTTCCTTATTTTTGTTTTTTCCAAAGGTTTGGTTTTTGACTCAGGAGGAGCACATCAGTCAAGAAGTCCGGATTTTGGAATTGATGACGAACAACAGCAGCAGCAATCAGTGTTACAAGAACAACAATTTAAACAAGAATTTCTACAAATTTATAAGGAAACACCAATGATCGGTGTCCGATGGTCTGTTCTACAATTTGGGAGTCAAAGATTACCATCTTCTACTTCTCAGCAGTTGCACGAACATTGCCATTGGTGGTGTGAGGTGTTTCCTTATTTCCAACTACAAGGGTGGCAAGAGTCAACCCGCGTTCACAATCTCCAGTAGGAGGAGGGGGGTTGGTGAACAGTGCTCTGTAAGCGTGGAGCACATATTCTTTCGGATCCGTATATTAATATAGGTATACCGTATTTTAAATAAACTTTCCAGAGAATGTTTATACTGCAACAAAGTAGTTTCATTTAACGAAATATATGAAACGTTACTTAGAATATCCATAGATACAAACGTATATGTGTATAAGTATATGTAATTAATTGTAAAAACAAAAGATTTAAGCGAGGAACCCTATTTATTACTTTGTAGATAGTTTTGTAAGTTGGAACATGCTGGAACTATTTTTTTTCAATGTTCTTGTACGTGGGACTGATTTCATTAAAAGTTAATAATTATCACTTATAATTTAAATATGTAATTCGCAAGTTTTTTTTATTGGTTTATTTTTATTTAAATTATTTAAGGGAAATTTACAGAAGAAAATAAGAATTTAATTTTTAAAAAAAATTATATATTATATATTATCATGTTAACTTTAGCTAGAACTAATAAATAATTCATTTTTTATTAACAAAACATAATTAACAGAAATTTAAAAGTTTAGTTATACATACATACATATATGTAATATACATATAAAAGAATTAAATACAAAAGACATAATATAGAATAATATTTTTGGGAAAATTTTTGAAATGTAGGTACCTATACAAAAAAAAAAAAAAAGAGAAAATATATACATAGTAATAAAAGTAGCGGAATAAATTCTGACCATTATTATGACGTTCATTTGTTATTTTTGTTGCTTTAGAATCTTCTATTTTATTTATTTATTTATTTTTGGTACTGTTATAGAAATATTGTATATATGTACATACTATGTATAATACTCTTGTGTATATAATCACGACTTGATTCGCCCACATTTACCGTGAAACATAAATGTAATACATTTTTTAAATATACATAGAAATGATACGTCTTACTGCGCTAACCATCGACCCACTATTTTTAGGTATATCACATCACCTTGATTTCAAACTTGGTTTTAGTATATTATATAGTGATAGCGGTAATTTTATTACAGCCAAATATTGTTGATTTGACTCATATGTATAATAATTATGTGTAGGAATCGTTATATTATAGGTACATGTATATTATATACATATAAATACATATGTATCTATGTATATATGTATATCTATAAGAAAAACGTGTACGAAGTAAACAACAGAAATAGCAAGAGATTATCAGCTACCGAAATGCGCTTTGTTAAAGGCTCCTTTCGGACCATAAAGATGTAATAAAATAATATATGAAGTTGAAGATTCGGTTCCATCAACTTCGACAGTGTGGGTAGTGTTATTGAGCTCATGTGCAGATTTCTTCGTCACGAAAAATATTGTATAAAAAATTATGAATGAAAACAAACACATATAAATTTTTTATAAATATCTACATATATATTTTTCATATAAATATATGTATAAAAATATTCAACCTAATACATTTGTAACTAATATTGTATATATGTATTATTATATTTTATGTTTTTTAAATGCTAATGCTACTGACTGTTTGATTGCCAATATTTTTTGAACGAGGATTATTGTGAAGTGGCCCATTTTTAGTGAACGAACGACGAATGTGGGCGATATTGCTACCATAAGGAAACTTTTTTTTTATTAATGATGTTGTCACTCCGGTATAGTAATGAATTTTTTATTTGTATTCATCAAAATTGCAATTCATAATAATTTTTTTTCTTTTTATATGATAGTGTCTTTAGATAACAATTTACTTTTTTTGGTGCTCTTATTATGATTTTTTTTACTCACTTTTATTTTTTCTTTTTTTCAAGAGATTTTGTTAAATATTTGAATAAAAATTATCAAATTCGAAGAATTAAGTGGGTATATAATATATGTATATACATATACATATGTATACTTAAATATTTGTATGAATACAAAACTTAAACTATAAGCACCTTGTTTATATATATATTTATATGTACATACATATATACCTAAATATGTATATGTATATATATATAATATATTATGATATAGTATATATATGCAGCAATCAATATAGCTTTGTTGTTAAAAGTTAAAATTATGGTGAAATAGAAACTCCAGCAGCATATTATAGTGTATTTGTGTACAATGTTCATGCATACATATGTATA
Organism: Bombylius discolor; assembly: GCA_939192795.1. Classification (NCBI taxonomy): domain Eukaryota; kingdom Metazoa; phylum Arthropoda; class Insecta; order Diptera; family Bombyliidae; genus Bombylius; species Bombylius discolor. The sequence goes on along the minus strand of OW584238.1, from coordinate 56,476,682 downwards.
TGGTACTGTAAATATTACTAAAACATAGTGGGCGAAATGGGAGTTTCACCATTTATATTTAATTTTTATACATAATTGATATTTTAACTTTTTATTATTATTATTTTTTTTTTGTGATTATATTTCCAATTCTGTTTTCTTATAATTATTTTTATATATATTTTTTTATTTTAATGAACAAAACAACTTATTTCTAGAGACGTGTGCTCAAAATATTGTTCCATGGTTTGCAATAGTAACATTTGTAGTCGTTTCCGGTGATGAAGAAACGCATTTTGCTATTTCACGTCCACGATTGTAATGTTCATTCATAAAATCTAAGAGAAAAAAATTACTCAACAAATAAAATTCAAATATGTAGGTATGTGGGCATCATACACAACATGTTTTGTAAGTTTTAATCTATTAATATTTGATTGCGTACCTATGAAGTTGTTTGAATATAGACATAGTGTGTTTATTATTATTACATTCATTTTAATTTTTCTAAATGAGATCTTTTTTTTATTCTACTTTGTTACAATAATATTACCTGGCTATATATTTTGCCAATAAAAATAATTCTATATTATTCATTTTTAAAAGTTTTAACTTTCTTACTTTAATAAGAACATGAAAATATTAATGGACCATTAATTTATGTACCTATTTTTTAATTTTTTAAATTAATTAGTTTAATTCAAAAAGTTGAATATTCGAATTACGAATTTAGTAAATATAGGACGAAAACCTATTAAAAAAATCTATAAAAAAAAACAAGAAAAGTAAACTGTTTTAGGACATAAAAAAATTATTAAAAAAAAAACAAAATACATTAATACCTTTTGAATAATACATACATTTCTTTTTCTTTAGCAACATACACATACATACATACCTGTTTGAAAAAAAAATTTATTTATTCAAAAACAGAAACTTAGTGCCTTGTTTATTCTATGTTTAAAAAATATGTTATTCAAATTTTTTCCATTTTTTTGTGGCTCTTACAAATCAACATTGGAAATCTATTCCGTAATTATGAATTTAATCCAGTTCTAATAGATTAAAAATAATTTTTCCCATTTTTCTTCGCTCTTTTTTTTTTGTACGTTACGTTTTGTATATTCCTATAGTTGGTTTCCAGCTATGACCGTCATCGAATCATAGTTTATTAATACATTTATGTACATATGTATGTATATGTATGGCATAGTTATATATGCATTTATTTGTACATACGTGTAGAATAATACCACATGAAGAATATTAGTACCATTAAAGTTGATTTTAGTAATAAATTGACTGTTGTATACAATTTGTATATATGTACATATATAGAGTGTAGTATGTATAGACGTATGTAAATATATATATATGTATGTACCCATAAATGCATGTGGCTTTTAAAATGAAAAATATGATTGTCTTCTCATTAATATTATGTGTTGATACCAAACACATAACATAATACATTCCATATACTAAATTTACTATTTTTTTTACCTCCAGCTTTCACTTATATGTTAAAAACTTCCTCAAATTTAGGATGATGCAAATTCATGAACTATCACATCAAAGCTAGCTCTTACATTGTGTTACACATTCACAATCTATAAAAGAAAAACCTCTATTTTTTTACTTAATTATAGCTTTCAAGTTTCAAAAACTAATTTTCGAAACTTAGAAAACCAAAATCACTTTTTTTTTACAAATTATTTATTTATTTGATTAATATTTGCTCTACAACTGAGTTTTTTTAAAAGGATAATTAAAATATTTCTTTTGAAGAGAGGTAAGCAACTTTTGATTTTTAAGTCGTAGAATATTTCAGTTTCCTAAAATTAAGTTAAATATTCGAAAATTAAGAAAGAAAATGATACATTTTTACAATTTGTTGTTTGACATTTTTTCTCGATTTTTCAACTATGCTCTGTAATCTGTATATACTATATATCACTAAATAGAGCATAGAAATAATATTTTTTGAAATTTTATAACAATAGAAAATAAATAAAAATATTTTAGAAAACTCGGTAAAGGTGTAGCCATGGCTCTATAAAGGAATAATTGTCAAAGAAATACATATTATGTACTTTATGTATAACATGTCGAATGTACGCAGAATAAGTTGAGAATACACATAAATTAGAATAAAAAAGATATAAAAAATCAAAGATTATACACCAGAGTCCAAGGCTTAAAAATTAAAGGCCAAATTTCAGAATGGAAGAAGTTTTTTTTAACATATTTTCAGTAATAATCTATATAGATAAAAATTTGTCTTATACTGTATTTAGGTACTATATTTCGTTCATTGTCCATTTCTGTTAGTTTTTATTTTATTTTCGTTGTAACGTACTGTTAAGGCAAATCAAGAATTGATCTTTTGCGGATGGCTCCAACCAAGTTCATTTGCTTGCTAGACGTTTATCCCGCTGGCTAGTTTAACTTGTTTTCCATTTAAATTTTCATAAATAAATTTTTTTTTTTTTTCAAAAACGAGAAGAAAAATAGGAAATGAAATGAAATAAATAAATAATTCGATATCTTTCACAAAATGTATTATTAGTTAGAAATAATATGTAAAAGAAAAATCATATGTACATATTCAAAATACGATATTATGATCATCATGTGATCATCATGTGATTCATACACATATCTACATATTATATGCATATTTATTAGCAAAATTTATGAAGATAAAAAAACAAGTTTAAAAAATAATGCTTCTAGCATACTAAAAAATAATATTAATTTTATAAAGTACTTATTTTGAAATCTACAATGTGTATTTTATTTTTATTTGATTTCACTTTCGATTTAAAGACTTCATTTTAACAAATTAACGTAATATTTTTACAAAGTGATTTGCATTTATTTTTCAATAATTGATTTTTTTAGCTTTCATTGATTCAATTCATATTAACGTTTTTTAAAATGTTGTATTAAAATTAGAGTATTTTTTTACTGTTATAGAGGGGATAGAAAAAAGCTAAAATTTACACTTTTTTTAATTAATTGTTTCCCTACTTATATAGATTAAAAAAATTGCGTATAAAATATACATACATACATATGTATAGTAGGCATAACATATACTTATTTAAAAGTTATAAATATGTAAGAACATTTTTATGCCATTTTGTTTTATGAATAATAAAAAAATATAAGTACAGAAATAATAAAGGTATCTTTGTTTTAATTAAAAATTGTTAAGCTTTTTTAACATTTTCCGTACACGGATAGATATGTTTTAAATCATCAATTGCATCGATTATTATCGATTGTTTAGTTCGACTGTGACTTTTACCTTAAGGCAAGAATAATATTGAAACACGATAAGATCATGATCATCATGGGAATATTTCACCATAACCGATAATTATCAGTTTTTGAAAACTTTTACAATACTTTAAAAAGAATAATAATAATAATAAAGAAGTAAAATAAGTCTTTGTAAGGACTTATAGAAGATACTGAACTATTATTGTGAACATGGAATGTTTATTATATATCACACTTTTTCTCAACATTTTAAACACAGGAACTTATATTATTATTATGCATCATTGTATGTATACACATATGTACATATATGTATATAAATGATGTACTTACATACTTATTTTGTGTATATTTATGTACATAAAAATTTGAAAAAAAAAAAAAAAAAAAAAAAAAAAAAAACAACTAATGAGAAATTTGAGATTTTATTTTTAAATTCAAATTTACACAAAATCGAAAAATTTAAAAATCTAATACATAATTTTGTTTTTTTTTTTTTTTTTTTTGTCACAAAACTGAAATAATAATGGAAAATTTTTAATTTTTTTTTCAAAATTTTGAGAAAGAAATTATGTTTATGTATAGTATGTTATTATAATTCATCGTAATGATTTAGACATTTAAAAAAGTGATTTGTTAATACAATTGATTACTACAAAATATAATATACATATATGTATAACTATCTTATTATTAATTTTTTCAATTAAATATACATATTATGCATACATACATTGTTCAACTTATCAACATAATGAATTTATGATTGGACTAATGATTTAAAATAAAATAGATTATTTAAAAAGTCTGTTGTTATCCATCTATTTAATTCTTTTCAAATTTAAAGAAGTTAGTTTAGTTTAGTCTCTATTATTTCATCTATACGAGTACATACATATACGTCAGACAAAATATTTGGCGCACCTATTTCCGTTCTACATAAAGCTTATGCCATAAGTATATAATACTCATTCATAACTTGTCTTTTGTTTTCATGTCTATCATTTGTTTTCTTTTTTATTTTTATTAAAAGTGCAAAATTCTCTTAGTAAAATAACCGAAAGATTTAAACTTGCAATTTAAAATTATATAAACATCAATATAAATGTAGCTAAAAGTATGCATAGTGCAAGAGATTTGAACATATTTACGTATACATATTACTTTCAGATTCATATTCCATATATTATGTATTATATATAAATATAATACATACTACACATACATATATGATAAAACTATATGTATCTATCTTTTATATATACATATATGTATATGCATATACACGTATATATATGTATACGTATTTTAAATATCTTGACTTTGAGAAAGACAATTTTTATGTTGAATTAAAGCTAAATAAAATAAGAAAAAACTAAAAAAGACGATTTTTAAGATTACAAGACAACAGAAAGCAGAAATTTATGAATGAAACGAACGAGCCTTCAAGTGGTTTATTATTGCAAGTAAAGCAAGATAGACATTATAAGAAAGCAAGCGAACAAAGCAAAGCAAGGTCTCTTAATATATAAAGATTGAATTTTCTTATGTATTATGGACCATGAGTGAGAGTTCATATAGCTTCAATTGCTTTTTGAATGGAATCATGTTATAAAACAACTTGTCGTACCACAATATATTCAGGTAGATGAACTTTTGACGAAAATATTTAAAAAAAACACACAGCTATATTATAATAATTGTTATTTTTTGTTTTTATAATGTGACAAAAAATACAAAGGATAAAAATAATCCCGACTTAAAAAAGATTATTATCATATAGAAAATTGAAAGTCATATAATATATATATCTGTGGTAAAATGTTCAAGGTATAAATAAAATATATGAATAGATACTCACTATATACGTATGTAGGTATATCATAATTTACTCTACAGTCTACACTTAAAAACTGTAAAAATAATCATTCTTGTTGGTAATCATTAAAGTTAAGGAATCACGTAATGTACGCGAAAAAGCATATGTCAGCACCTATAAAAAAGTGTTCGTCATTATGCAATTACAGGAGCAGATCTCAAATAAAGATAGTATTAAATTATTTCAATGAATCTTGTACTTACTGCACACCATCCACTCAACAGTTGACAGGCTTTACGTGAATCCTTATAAGTATGTATTCATTTTATATGACACTATACTATATTTGATTTTATTTATTATTATTTTATAAGAAAAATTATCAAATATTTTATTTTAAATTAAAAATAATGAGTACAAGAATAATTGTTACATAACAATTAAATCTTCGGTTTTTTTTTATTTTATTTTATTTTTGTTACAAATCGAAAAAAATTAAAAGAAAAATTAATTTTCAATATGAAAATTCACTCATTTAAATTTGTAGCTTCAGTTTAAAATGAATAGCTTATAATTTTATTTCAATATTATCTTAACAACCTAAAATCTTGTAATTTTTCAAAATTTGAATTTGAAATGTCATACATAATCATACAGAAATTCAGTTTGCATGTCACTTCAGAAAAAAGTCTTTGGTTGTCATCTTTATAGCACTTTTCTGAGTTCTTAAAAACTTATAAACAAAACAGAAAAAAAAATCCATTACCCTTCGTGATAAAAGAACAATAAAAACTTTATTATGACTATTATTATTATTATTATTATTATTATTATTATTATTATTATTATTATTATTATTATTATTATTATTAACAAAGAAATGTGGTTATAAGGCATATGGGCATGATTAAGCAAACTTTTGTACAAGCTCGAAATGTTGATTTTTTGTTTTATTCTTACAGCAAAACTTTAATAAACAATTTAACCTATACTTGAAATTTTTGATAATCAAAAATTTTCACATTTGTATGTACGAGTGTATAAATATAATTATGTATTTATATGTAAATATATTTTTGACTTTTCAAATGAAACTTGTCAGCATTTTTAATCTTTTCATAATTCTCATTTCGGACAGACATTTTCTGGCTATTCGTAATATACGTAATTTGGATATGATGTTATTGACTGTATTTTTAAACACAAAAATAAAAAAATTAAAGGCATTGTAATTTTGTGAAATAAGTAACGGTTTTTTAAAACTGATTAGCCTATTCCACATCATTTTCATTCTTATTTCAATTCGTCATAGCTTCGTATTAATTATCGCTGTATTGAAAGGATTCTTAATATAGCTTTGTATCTCTTGCGTTGCAATATACAAATACAACATGCGTCATACTGATTAAGTTAAGAAGTCTTTATCGATTTAAAATTTAGCGTTTCAATCAATTTTATAATATAAATTTCAATCTTGCCTGTTGTTTGATATAAATGAATTTTACCAAAACGAATTTCGATTGAATGATCCAATTTAGATGTAAGAATTCGAATTGAAGGAAATTTTTGTTGTGATTTTTATTTGCATATTATAGATGAAAACATATAAAATAACATTACACAGTGTACATACATGTACATATATGTACATATCATATGTTATATACGTAGGAATACACTGAAAGATATAAATTATGAATTAATTATTTTTCAAAATTATGTGTCGTAAAATTGAATTTGCAATCAAATATACAATACATATGTAGGTACATACTCGTACATACATATGTAAATTTATAAAATCTGTCGATTTAGAATATAAAAAGAGTTTTATTATTTGAGTTATATAATACACAAAAGGCACATATATATACATATACCATATGTCATAATAAACAAAATTCAAGAGATAAAAGTAATTCTTGAACTTTCTATGATTTTGAATCAATTTTTTTGAGGTTTAGGATAAAGAACAATTTAATTTCATATTTTTATATAATACACAAAAGAAAAATATACAAATTTATTTTGTATTATTTATTGTTAATGATTATTTTGATTTTTAAGTAAAGCATAAAAAAATTATACTGTTGAATATAAATGCTTTATTTTTGTTGAATTATTTTATTATTTCCGGGAGACCACGAAAAATAAATAAGAATATAATCTTTATATCAAATTTATCTAAAAAGATTTACATATACATATGTGTACATATTTTTATTTATTTAACACCTATTTTGTATGGATAATAGATAGAGAGATATAGTTGAATAAATAAATTTGTATGGTTAACTATTAAAATTATGTAGAGAACAATTTAAACAATTCAATATTATTTTGAATAATAATTTTATTAACTTTTATCATAAAAATAAATAAAAATTAAAGTTGATTATAAAAATTTTTTTAATACTCGAAAAAAGACTACTTATACTGTAACTTTTGGAAAGTTTATTTTATTTCTCTTTTATTTGTTAGCGATAGCTTCTATTCTATAATTAGATCCTTTCATTTTTTTCGCACCTGAATGTGGTTAGAAGAATTGTAAGAGCTTCAGCTTTCAATAATTATGAAACTTTTCAAAATCAAGTACATAAAAACCTTTTTAATGAATTCTTCAACAAAGATAAACTGCCCTTTTAAAGATGAAAATAAATCTTTTCATTATTATGAAATTAGTACATACATACATAATTATATACATATTGTATAAGCTCAGACAACTTTGTATCATTGAAAATGGTTTATTGGCCATTCACAATTGAATGGTCAGTTACACATACCTTGTTTGTACTTGCAATTGGACAAGCGGCAAAATATTTGGTCGTGTATTTATGGCTATTTGTTAAGGAAATCGCTAAATGGACTATCAAACAGTGTAATACAATATGTTTCGAAATTATATTATGCTTGCAGCAAAACCAGTGGCTTTTGTTGATAAAAATAACGTTTAGTAATAACAAACCACATTAATACAAGTGGATTATGCGTTGAAAACTAAAAAAAAAAACATTTTATAGGCCCTTGAACTTTTGGTTATAAATTCTGAAAAAAACAAGATCTCATTCTTGTATATTTGATACATACATACATATATGTATGTAGTATAGTATTGTGAATATATTGAAGAATTTTAAAAAATTGCTACATATTTAAACAAATTTCCTTAGAATTTACTTCAAATCTAGCTACCAACAAGATTTAATAAAACAAGAAATAGAAAAGAAATTCTGATTCAATTGTAAGAAATTTTTTCTAATAAGTGTTTTACAAAAACGATGACCATTTTAAGATATAGAAATCCTAATTTATTCACAAGTAAGTATTATATTTCAACAAAATTGAAAATAATTGTTTCCCATATTATTGGAGACTTGAATAAAAGATGTACTTTAATGTTTCGTTACCAAAAAAATGTAGGTATATTATATCGACATCATATGAAACACATTTAACAACATATGAAACATTCAATCGAACTAGTTAAACTGTAGTCATTTGAAATTAAATATATACATACATATATGCATATATGTATATGCTTTTTGTTTCGACAGGCAAAACAATTGTTAAAAATTATTATAAGAAATTACCTATAAAATGCACATAGTTTAAAAATGTAAAATATTTATACTAAGTAATTATTTGTTTTGTTTGATGTTAGAGTTCATCATATTTTACGATAAACATATGAACACTCATATATACACATAGTATCTACACATTAATAAAATAAGTTTTATTATTGTAAAGTGAAATTATTGTACTGCAAATTAATAATCAAGAATAACTATTTAATTTAGATGTGACAGAAATAACAATAAAACTTGTTATTATTAAAAAATAATAATAATGAATGTTTGACCACACACATTAGATATTTTTTGTTTCTTTTTCGTTTTAAAAATTTTATCAATAAAAATTTCATTATAAAAATGAACAAATTTAAAAAAATAAAGTATAATAATTTACTTGACACTAGTATACAAATCTATGAAAAAAAAATTGTGTTGATTATAAATGGATAGATATAGGTACCTAATTATTTTATTTTTGAGAACGATTATGCAACACACACATACATATGTATATGTACATTATATTTAAGTATATCAAAATAATTTCAATGTCATATAAGTATTCGATTTTAGACCACCCATTAGGAATGCACAAACTAACCAATTTCCCTTCAAATAAATCTTTTACGCGTGCGATATTCATATATAAATAGGCTGTTTTATATAATCCGGTTTAAATTTATATTATAATATTATATATGTACATAAATGATGTTTTTCTATAAAAAAGTTTGTATTGAAAGTAGGAATTGAATGGGTTTATCTGGTTGAAACTGTAATAAACTGACCATTGCATATGAAAGATTCTCCTATAAAGCATCCACACATTGTATTACACATACATATAGAATATATAGTAGTATATGTATTTATGTACAAATATAACATATAACCTTTATTAGTTTTTTAGTTTTGAAAGATGCAATAGTCTCTTAACACCCGCTTTATTAAGCGAGAATGGTAATAAGGCACGGTCCCATTAAATATTTTTTTTTCTTTTTGTTATTTAAAATTTTACGAGTCTAAAAAAGCATGAAGTTCTTGATGATATTGAATTTGAAATTCTTATATATATTAAGCTTAAGACGAACATATAAGAAGGTGTGATAACTTTTATCCAACATTTACGATCTTTATGTTGTTTGAAAAAGAAGATAAAATTTGAAAACATCAAAATTCCAGTTGTCGATTCGAAACTATAAACATACTTTTTTTATATATTTTTTTTCTTTGCCAGTACACATACATATACATATATTTTTGTAATATTTTTTTAATATGTACCTATATACATATACATTTTTCATTATAAAATGTTAGTATGAAAAAAAGTTAGTACATACATATTTAGGCTAATGTTTAAAATTTTAATTTTTAAATTAATTTATATTTTACAACTAATTGTGTTATTCTATATAAAATTATAACAAAGTAACACCTTCATTGATGAAATCATTCTGCTGTTTCCAAATAATCCTATGGAAAAGTTTTTAGGTATATTCGTATAATATATACTTGTATGTATATGTATATGTACATATATACATATATTTAATCATTATTATCATCAACATCATTATTACCATTAACGTAAAGATTTCATTCATAAACCTAAAATGTGGGGTCATGAATCTGTTTACGTTTCATTCACAATTTACGTGGGTTATCCCACCCAATGCATTTATTCATTTTAAACTTCTATCCCATAAATCTCATACTTAAGATTAATTTCTTCCATAGCAACGTTCGTAGCAACATGACTACATTTTACATCAAGGATATCGATTTTCCAGGAATGAAATAAGAAATAATTTACATTATATACTTGCGTGTATATATGTACATAAAATATCTTTTCTTTTCCAGACGAAACGCCTCAAATAAGATAAACATAGAACTTTCGTCAGCTGACATTAAACAAGGTTACTTGTTGATATTTGCTAAAAAATAAAGTACTATAGATCTGTGTTAAATTCTGTTTTCAATTTATAATAGCTAATTCGGTAATAAAAATTATTGCATTTGAATTTTATTTACTGTTGAGTGTATCTGTATTTGTATTTTTCGTTAGCTTCGGTTGTTTTTCTTTCATTTGTTTAATTTTTATATTAAGCATATTAATTTAACAACTTCTAATATATGTACATAATATATACATACATGTATGCAAGAAGATACATTAAGTAACATTCACATTGTTGTTAAAAATGAGTTTACATATTTATATGTTTTTATTTTTGAAGAATTTCTTTCCTCTGAAATATAACAGCAATTAATGTAAAATAAAACTTACTTTTACTGAAAAAATTTTGTTGTTAAAATTTACAAAATGACAGTTACAATATATCAATTAATTTTAAACCGACATAGAAATTTAACCAAAGTATATTCAGATATATAGTATGTACATACGTAGATAACTTAAGAATATAATAGATTTTCCAATTATTTTATGTCATTAAGAGATTTTGAGGAGAATTTATCAACTTTAGATGATTATTTTATAATACATACATGGAAAACACATAAAATATTTATTTATTATTTTTAACACGACTTTCACTTTACACTTTACAAAGTAAAATAAAATAAAATTGAACATATTATTTATGTATATGTATGTACATATGTATATTACTTATATTAGTTTTTAAATTTAATTATGCAATACATTTTTTGATTCTATATTTATACGAAATGAACTTGATTCATTTCAATTATCTTAATAAGTTTTTTAAAAGAAATTTAAAAACGACAAATATTTTTTTGTACATAGTTGACTCAATTATATTACCATCACGATGTGGAAGATTATAAAGTATCCGAATGGAAATGTACGACGAAATATCACGCGACAATCACTTTTTTATCGCGTTCCTAAAATGTTCATTTTATTCCTTTGAATTGTTATGTGATGAGGAGGATAATCTATAGAAGTAGCCTTAAGATAAACTGCGTGCACACACAAAATCTCGCCATGAATCAAAATCTCACGAGACATTGGACTTCTAGTTAACTTTCTTAATGTCATTTATTATTCTACATTCAAGATAAAAGGATGATAATATGGAGGGTAAAGAAATTATTGTAAAAAATATCATCTGTATTTAACTTCTGTGCAGTCATGCTGACTTTTCAAGAAACGAACGAAATTTTACAGCGACATATTTTTATTATAACGCGCTTTGAATTGTTGCAACTGAATTTGCAGAAGCTATTTACTAAAGAAAATTATATCATCTTGCGTGCTGGTTATCAATCGATTTGAGTACAAAACCAATGACTTCGACATTATTCTGTAAAGATTATCTTTCTGAAGCATTCTATGATATATGTATATGTATATAATATATCTATAATAAAAGTGTTTATTGAAATTAATTTTTTTCTCATGAAAAATTATTCATGCTCAAAAGATATGAAAACATAAAATTTATTTAGGAAGTAAATTAGTGTGGACAAAGTTATTATATTTAAAAGTGATTATATCTTGATTTTTCTATAAATTATTTGTTATGTTCCTTTTTTTAGTTATTATTATATACAATCTTCTATAACAGTTATCAATTTTCCAGAATTACAAACATATAAGTGTAAATAACTTTTTTGTTTTGCTCATTTATTTATATTTCGGTAGAAGCATTCACGAAATATGTAATTAAAATAAGTATACTTATGTATTGTATATTAAATAAAATTTAGTCCGTAAATTTTTCGTAACTAAACAATCTAAGACGATCACCAACTGAAATAATCAATGATGATTTTAATCTTTTATTGATCTCAACTCAATTATATTTATATGTATTTTTTTCACTGTAAATTCCCTTAAAATTACTTCTGCCACTTTGTATGCATAGAATATTATAAATTTATAAATGTAAAGTATTTTTGATTTAATCAATAAAGTTTGAAAAATAAATTCAAATCAATGATTTTTAAAAATATGAATTTCAAAAAAAAATTATCACCTATGTTCAATTCAAAATAGTAAAGTCAAGTTTTTATTGAAAAGTGTATAACCAAGTACAATATAAATTCTATAATATAATTCTATAGATATCTGCTCTGTGGTATAACCATGCTCCCAAAGAGTTTTATATTTACACGATTTTCAAAGGAAAAACATACATAACATTATTATGTATATAGACAATGTTATTGTACTATCACGTATTTTGATCCACATTCCATATGATAAATATCTTAGGTATATATTATAACTTAAAAATTATATAAATAAAAATTTCTAAAAATGAAAAGAAAAAAAATCATTGGTAAGTTATTGTCAGTGAGGGATAAATATACCCTTTGTCACCTAATTACGTCATCGATAATAGAATTAATGAAAAAAGAAACAAGTAAAACTTAGTTTAAATATTCACCTGGTTACACATACTCAACACTGGTAAATAATTAATCGATTTTAAACCAGTTTCAGTATTAAAAAATATATAAAAAGGCCAACGAAAAAATATATAAAAATAGACAACAGGCAATAAAAATTTACCTGTGTGTGTACATATAATATATGCAAAGCATGATCGATAGATGGTATAAGAAAAACATCATTTTAAATCTGAGAAAAAGCGTGTTTCATATAAGTATGTATAAATTGTTTGTTACGAATATGTTAAAAACAAGAAAGTAACTTTTTAATAGATATTTACATATACATACATACATACATATACTATGTATTATAATGAATAAATTTCTTAGAAAAGCTCTTGCTTTTATTGGAATAGTTTTAACAACTAAAATTTATAAATGAATATTTCCGGTATTTTATTTATAATACAATAAATATGTAAGTATTTCGATATGATTGGTTGACTGTGTATTCTGGCAATTTATGACAAAAATTAATTCAAACATACAATACACAAATTTAACACAAAAATATCCATAAATATGTAGGTATATATATGTATGTATAGGTTAAAAAATTATTAAATATAGGTAGATGACACTCAGATGAGGTATCATATAAAACAATCGTATGAAAATGTAATTAAATTTTGAATAAATTAATGTTTTTTATTGTTTTTTATATTTTTTGTTATCTTTCTTTGTGGATATAAAACATACATACACAATTGCAAAATTCGTAAAAATTATTTGGAGAAAATTGTGTTACTAAATTTTGTATGAAAAAAAATTACATGTCTACTTTTTCTGTTTAATATCTAATTTCTTCCAAACACTATTGAGAATATTGAGAATAATATAAAGAAAAAGTTTGGTTTATTGAAATTCATAAGATCGTGAAATTAATACATATAGGTACCTACATAGAACGATTTGAACACATTTAAGCATATAAAAAAATTTTAAATGCTTTTATGTGTTAACTATAGTTATTCATTAATATCTACTTGAAATCCAAGCAATCACGCTATAATAAAAGATTATTATAGAGATGCATATATTTTTTGGTTTTTTATATTTTCCTTTGAAATAGTGCTTTCTTGTAATTTGTAATCTTTAAATATCCAGACTATGCGTGAATTTCTGATAAGTAAATAAGACTTCAACATTGCATCTATATTGAATTGATTAAAAACTGATAACATTTTATAGTTTAAAAAAATGTATTAACTAAAAAATCAAAAATCAGAGCAGAAACGAATACATAATTGGTTTTTAAGCTCCTTAACTTGCATTTAAAAAAAATTCGAATAAAATGACACGCAACACATGTTTAAACGATTCGTGTACATAAAACTAAAGTATTCTGAATAAATAAAATATAAAAAGCAATTAAGATATTTGATGCAATAGAAATTATCACTTATACCTAACTACTTAGCCGATATATTATGTAAGTATGTGTGTATACTGTATACGTACATGTATACGTGATAATTTTTTGTCAATAAAAATTGTAACAAATATTATAGATATACTTACATCTACATATTTATGTATTTGCGCATATACTTATGATATTATATTCTGAATGTTTAATTTTTTTTTATTCCTTGAACAACCATAAAAATGATAATCTTAAGTTTTAAAATTTTCAAAACTGTTACAAATTCTGGAAACAAAAAGAAAACTAATTTTTTTTTTGTTATGAAAAAAAAAATAAAAAAAAATATTTTTCTTTTGGTATCAGAAAAGCTACTCGTACATTATTAAAAGTTCTAAAAAACGTTTTAAAAATTTAAGTTTGGCCATCAGAGTTCAAGTAAATGAATCTTTTATTAATTCAAATCGAAATGAAGTTATTATCGTTAATAACAGAAAGTTCTGATTAAACACTGGATTTTAAAGAAACCAATGCCTGAACTAGAAATTTCTATTAAATAACGATTTTTATCTCAATTTTCCTGTAATATTTTTTGTGATGTTAAATAAAAAAACACTTAATTAAAAAAATATAAGTTATTTATCAATGTATTTACCTGAATTCCAGTTTTTTTCACAATTATTTTAATTTCAATAGATTAAAAATTTTTATACTGACAATAACTGAAACTACAGTAAACTTCATTACCAAATATCTCTCCTTAAATCGAAATTTTATAATAAAAGTTACCATAAAATGTTCAATATTTTCACGACGATTTTTCCGTAGAATCCGCAGTAAATATGAAATTTTTATTATTCAATAAATATTTAAAAAGTCCCTAAAAATATTAAGCTTTCATTTTTGGTTCGGCTAGTTTTTGGACCATTATGCTTAAGTTTAGGAAAACAAAAACACGTAAAACATCAGTTTAATATAATCTTTATGTACACTTATAACTTTATACATAATTACACATACATATATGTATGTACATGTAGTTTCAGCAAGAACTTACTAAACACCAGTAGCTATGAATTGAAAAAGAAAAGAAATATTTTTTTCGTTTCCTAGAAAAAGAATTAAGATACAACATCAAACTTTAATAATACGAAGAAGCATGATAGGTCACGACCCAAGAAAACATGTTTAAAATTTTTACCAAGATCAGAAGATCTCTACGCATTAAATTTACAAAACAAACCAAAATATTGGAATGTCGAATTTTTTTTTATTTAAGTTAAGAATATTTAATTTTCAATGTTGGAAAAATATACTCCTAAGAAATAAATAAAACTAAATAAAATAAAACATCGATTAGAGCAGTGAATTTTATATGTATTGAAGAATCTTTGGTTTGAGAAAAGTGATGTTAATTTATGCTTATCCAAGAGCTTGTCTGTATATTACAGACATTTTCTTGATTTTTGCACAAAGATAGACTTCACCACCCTGGAGTTTCAAATCTTCAATCTATACCTTAATTCAAAATGATTTTATTCCAAGACTTTATGTATAGCATTATTCTGTTTTATTTGTGTATATAATATACATACGTATTACATGTTCGTCGTAAATATTGTGATTTATGAACTTCTCTCTTAAACATCAATGTTTTTAAGCAAGTATTTACTAAATTTGTAAATACTATCTATAATATTACAGTAGTTAATTTTCTTGGCATATATGAAAATTTTCATTTTATTGTACATATATGTACATATACTCGTATATACGAATAGGCTTCTTTTTTAGGTGAAACAATTTGTGTTGCTTTTTTTTGTTAATTTTTTTGAACAATTATCAATTAAATACTTACAGTTTCAAAACCAATTTCAATTAAGTATGTATATGTATATCTTTGGAAAAATTCTTACTTAAAGATTTATACATTAATTTGAAAGTCTTATTTCTTCACGTTTTATTTATATTTTATTTTTAACATTTTTAGATAGAACATGAATGCATTATAAAATACAACTGAAAACATGTAATAAAATGACCTCAAAAGATATACATACTTATATTATTATATTATGGGTCACAAAATTTTTTAAAAAAGTGATCATTTTTTAGGTGGGGTTATTGTCATTAATTTAACATAAAAGAAAAAAGAACAAGACGTAAAAATAATAACAATAAAAAAGAAAAAGAAATTGAAACAGAGTTCGTTAGTTCTTTTACTTCAGATGATCTTCTTATCCAGATTTTGCTGTCTTATTTAAATGACCCATGTCCATGTGATTTGTGACATGTCTTCAGTTCTGAAATCCATTTTAAATTAATAAAAGATTGAGGGAGTGTTTTGAATTAATGTAACCAATAGTGTGTTTTGTTATTTGACTTTAACTTTTTCAAGGAAAATTCTTGTATTTATTTTGTAATATATAAAATAATTGTGATTTATTTTCCTAAAACGATATAATATTTTGTGTGTGGTTGATAATTATAAAATTCCTTTGTGAATAGTGAATAAATTGTATAAAGGTAAAATTACATTCTTACATTGTGCTTTTAATTTATTTATAAAATGTATCTATTCTCAAAAAATTACTTAAAATTATTTGGTAGCTACAGAGAAAAAAACCAAGGTTAAATCAAAGTTAAGTGCATACCTACGTTACGTACATATGTACATCTCTAAAAATTAAATCACGTGACAAGTGCTACCAAATGACATATGTATGTATAATTCTTTCTCTTTTATTTTTAAAAGAATTAACGCAATCAATCTTGACTACAGCCTGGATAATTACATTGGAGTGTGTTGATGAGGAACAAGTCAAATCCATTAAATTCCAGTTTAATTCAACATCAGATCAGCTCTTAATTGATCGAATAATTTGAATGTAGTAACATACCTATCTTCGAGCCGACGTTAATCTCATACCGGATATGATGAAAAAGATTTCCAAATGTGATATGCAAATGAGTTCATCAAGTGACTTAAACAAACAAAAACAAAAAAAAAAAATAAATAAATAAAAATAAAATAAAAAGCCCTCAGCAAGTTTGTTAGCCACAACGTCTTAGTAATCTACTCTTTTGACACTTCATAAAATAAAGATAGCCAAGTCATATAACAGATTTAGATGTCCATAGTATGTAATCAAACAGATTCTATGTTACATGAAGAAAAATCAATGAGTAACATAGTAAAAATATTTAGAAAGAAACAAACATTTGAATGAATCAAGTTTATGCCATTAATTGCACTCAAAAGCATGACTAATGCTTTTCTTCAAATACTTCTATCATCGTAAAATCATTAATATTTTAAGTAAGTACGAGTTACAATGTAGATAAATTAACATACACATGAAAAAATTATTTAAAACTAAGAATATAATTCATCCAAAATTTCATATTTTTGAAACTTTCATAATTTTAAAGGAAAAAATATCATAATATGTATAAGTGTCAACTGTGTTAAACAAAAAAGTAACTATTGTAAAATGTTACCGCAAACCATTAACACTTTTCTTTTGTTTTGGTGGACTATGTATTTAAAAAAAGAAGAATGAATTACTACAAGAAAAAAAAATAAACAAAAAAAAAAATTCAAGAAAAACAAGAAAAAGATGAATAACCGATCTATGTACCTATATGATTTTTTATAAGCATTATATAGGTATGTATGTATGTAATATGTATAACATAAACATATAGTACATATATAAATATATATATATATACTTCACAGTATGACCAACAATTTTTCTTGGACGAAAATGTCTTGTTAAGATTACCTAAGTTTACCAAGATCATTTGATGGTAAAATAATAAAAGTGTTTTTTCATATGTGGGCGGTTAAGGCACGTGCCCATCGTTTTTCCACTTAATCTAATTGCATGTGTATATTTTGTTGATATGCATTTGTAGCATATATGGTAGGTACCTCTTATACACAATGTTCAATGAAAATTTCAATATTCGCTTTTAAATATAAATGCAAGAGCAAACAAAAAAATAAAAATATACATTTAGAAATTTAAAAAAATTAAAAGTTTTCAAGCGTCTTATTATTTTAATTATTTATTATTAAAACATTATCTCATATAAAATTTTGAAAATACATATGTATATATACGTATATGTATATACATAGTTATACTTTTCGAATTTTTAATTATTATAAAAGTATGTATATGTACCTATGTATTATGTAAATATTGGAATGAATTTTATCACTTGCCAATGAAATGATTTCAGTATTTTTATGATGTTATATTATTCTCCCTCAAATCATTTCTGTTTATTTTTTCCTTTTTTTGTGTAATATGTCTCTGAACTTTTTCTTTCACTTGTGTTTTCTTTGATAATGCATCATTGAAAGATTTAAAAAACAACTCTAAATGATTTCATTTATATAAAATATACGATCGGCATGCGACCGAACTAATATTATGCATATATGCATACATAAGTATAATATATGGTATATTTCTATAGATTAAAAATTTAAATTTAAATTTTTATATGCAACAATCATTTTAATTTATTTTAGTAAAAAAATTTCATTGTTCTGTTGATCTTTAGACAGAAACCTTTAACAATTCTTAATAATGTACCTATGTATATACTTTATAGTATTTCTAGTCCTTAAAAAATTTGAGTTAGGCATAATTTTAAATGCAAGAAGAAAGAAGCAGTATAAGAGACTTCATTAGGAAAGTATTTCGAAGCTAATTAACATAATCATCACCACAACATGTTCCCTCATTATTAAGATGATTGAACCTTTCATCGATATCTTTCTTCTTTACCATTTTTTTTTAGAAAACCCCTGCCAAGAAGATCAAATAATTAAGAATTTTAACAGTCACATCGTTGTGTTCACATCATAGTCAAGTTTTTTTTTTTAAATTCAAAAATCAAACACTTTTTGATAGCCTCCAAAAATCGGATAATGTAATGATTAAATGATTGACCAGTTCTTTGGAAACAGTTAATGTACATACAACTCAACTGGATAAAAATCTTTTTTTAACTTTAATATTAAATGGTAATATTAAAGGATGATTGCAAATACATACATAATCAAGTATGTACATAATTTTATTTTTATAAAAACACTACAAAAAAATTCTTTTAAATTGTGCATATACTGGTTTTATTCGTACAATATCATACAATATCATAAAAAAATTTTAACCAACTAAATTAAACTTTTTATGTATGTTTGGAGTTTTTGTTTTTACATATCACCGAGATAAAATATGTAATAATGAATTTTTATTTCATTATAATGTTTTTTAAACGAAATGTTGTTGGATTTGATCTCATTTGCTTTTACCATATTGCAAAACATATGCGAATATAAGTATATTGAACATTCAAAATTGATTACTTTTTCGAGCAGTGATCACTTGGAACAACGGGGCGCCATGTCAAAAAAGAATATGTGTTAATAAATAATTCCATGATCAGTTCCGAAGGATTATAAATATTTTTCGTTTACTTATAAGAATACACATATAAAAATTGTGTTTTATTTTTGGAAAAAATATAACAGAAGATGAAATTATATATATGAA
This sequence comes from Bombylius discolor, assembly GCA_939192795.1. NCBI lineage: Eukaryota > Metazoa > Arthropoda > Insecta > Diptera > Bombyliidae > Bombylius > Bombylius discolor. Next base: position 56,456,684 of record OW584238.1, on the reverse strand, counting down.
CATATTCAGACAAATATTCGTATTCTTTTTAAGATTTTTTAAAATATTATAAACTAATCTGAAACGCACTGTTTTTACTGTCCTCGTGTCGGCGATCATAACTAAAATCAGTTTTTCCAGTGTATATTGCTAACGGCATTCACTGATGGGGGGTCGAAGATCTTGCTGGATTCGCGATCAAGAAGACGTCACCGTAATTCATGAAAAACGAATACTCATTTAACAACAACTTAAGCTGCAAGCTTCGAATTAATTCCGATATTGCATGTCCCGTCGCATTAGGCATTAATGATCACTTTTTCAATGTTTATGCAAAACATGTGAAACAATATCACACACGAGGGCTCACATGGTCTCATTTTATCTTTCTTTTACTGCGGTTTATTTGCTATTTGAATTTATAGATATCAGTCAAAAAGAATCTTATTTTGATTTACATGTTATATAGATTTTCTTAATCAGTTAGTATAGTATGCATTTTAAACTTAACATTATACGTAAATTAGAAACTATAATAACCTTAGATAGATAGATTATAAGGGGCTATTATTGCACTTCGACCAATAGAGATCTTTTGTACCGCCCGTGCTTCTTATAGATCTAGGCTTTTGATAAATCCTAGGATTCTATTAGAAGGTGCGCACCAGATTTCCTCAGGTTTGAGAAAAGGCTGATGCATGTAGCACATTCTTTTGGAGGCCAATGCTTCGCATTCACACAGAATGTGTTTTGAGGTTTCCTTGTCCTCCTTGCAGAATCTGCATTTGTCATCCTCTTGTAGACCTATCCTGCTTAGATGGTAATTTAGTGGACAGTGTCCAGTAAGGAGACCTGTGATGGTCCTTAGCTCCTTTCTATTGAGGTTGAGTAGTTTCCTGGAAATATTAGCTGAAGGCGAAATGAATTCCTTTGCTTGTATATTTCCAGGAGTTTCTTTCCATCGGGAGATGCATTTTGCCATTTCCCATTTTTTTATATTGTTTTTTGTGTGACTCCTAGGCAGACCGCAGAAGGGTTCTGGTCCAAGGAAATTAGAGTCGGCACCTTTTTTCGCTAGGGAGTCCGCCAACTCATTCCCTTTGAAGCCTTCGTGTCCTGGGATCCACATTAGATATACTTTATTTGTCCTAGCTAGTGTTTTAACAGTTTTTAGGCATTCTAAAACCAGTCCAGACACAATTTTGATAATAACCTTGTTAAAAACTAAATTAGAAGATTTTCAATATTTTAATTATTTCTCATATTTATTTTTTTTAAATAATTAAATAACTTTTATCAACTTACTAACCCTTGACTAAATAACTTTGGGACTAAGGGCAACGCATAAACTACTAGATATTTTATTAAAACATTAAAAAGCATAGACTACTAGATATTTTAAATGAAATATGATTTAGGTTTTTTGATTTAAAATGAGTGAATGGAATAAATGAGCTTTTCCGATAAAGTGAAAAAAAAATTTCACGGTTTTTTGGGTGGGGGTTGGGTGAAAACTATACCCTCCTTGGTATTGTCCAATTTGGGCCGTGTGTGATATCAAATTAAAGCTCTTGCTGAGTACTATTAAATGGCATATTTAATATCTCGTCTCGTGCATTTTAAAATTCATCAATTTAAAAATTTGTAAATTATTTATAGTTATGACTAAAAAGTTTTAAATAAAATATATTAAAAAACCTTTTAAAATACATAAATAACTTTTATAAATAAAATGCACTAAAAATTAAAAAAAATAATTTTTTCTTTCTCAGTGATATAATAAAAGTTTGGGCATCCATAATTATAATCACAATTGTCTAACTGCAACTCATGCCCAAACTTTTATTATATCACTGAGAAAGAAAAATTATTTTTTAATTTTTAGTGCATTTTATTTATAAAATTTATTTATTTTAAAAGGTTTTTTTAATATATTTTATTTATATTTTTATTTATTAATTTATTCTATTTCTATATGCACTAGTAAGATAAAGCAAATCTTTTTATGTGTATGTATAAAAAATATGAAGAAAAAAAATGAATATGTATATGTATGTACTTATAAATAAATGCGGCGGTTAGTGGCCGAAGCGGTAGAGTGCTGGCTTTTGAAACTGAAAATCTTAAGTTTGATTCAAACGCGCCCAAGTTCACTCAGCTCCGAATGAGTACCAATTCATTTGAATTTGGGTATAAGTGCTCGGTTCTGAAGTATGTGGCTTGGTGGCTCTGCTTAGTGACCATAAGCAATTACATAAGAACCAACTACATATGAATATCAGTGTCAACTCTGTCATAAGAATAAATTTGTTCTCTACCAAAGGATTTAGTGATTCGCATTTTACGAGTACTTTAAACTGCAGGTGGTGCATGTATGACAAAAAACAGTCTAAAAAACTCAAGGTAATTTGAGTGGGCCCTGGCTAGATTTGAGCTTTAGCGCCTTCGGAGAGACTTATAAATAAATAAAAACGTTTGAAATAATTTCGCAAATATTTATATATATGTATATACATACATATGTATATAATATAGGAAATGTAAAAAAAATTCATAATAACCGGTTAGATGAATACTCAAGAAAATAAATCGTTGCTAACAATTAATATGTACACTTTTAAGTAGCCTGGTATAGACTTTTATAATTTTTATTTCCCCCATTTTGTTTTAAATTCAGAGTAGAAATTTTTCTCTGTTTATTTTAAAATTTTTGTAAATTGAAATTTACAAAATTAAATGTTATCGCGTGAATGCAATTCAATCAGTAATTCTCGTTTAAAAAATTTATTAAATTTATTTAAAAAATCGTGAGTTCAATTCAATTGCAATTACCTATCTTTCTGCGTCATTATACTTTTTTTGTTATTATATTATGGTTGAATTATAATAAATTTTTATTGAAATAATGTTATAATATATTGACTATTATGATAAAAAAAATTTAAACAAAAAAATTTATCACTACTGCTATATGGCTAATGTTTAAAACGAAATAGGTACTTCCTGATGAACGCAAGAATTCTCTAATGATGACTTTTTTAATTCAAATTAAAAAGGGAAGTAAAATAAGTTTAAAAAAAAAAATAATAAATCCTAACAAAAAAAGGTTTCTCGAGCTAAAGATAAGTGTCAAGCAAATATTTTATTTGTTACTCACATTTCATGGGTTTTTCAAACTTCTTATAGGTACTTATATTTACATAAATAAAAGCAAAAACCTACTATGTCGTTATAAAATGCATGTCATCAAATCCCGATTACGAATGGCACGAACTAAGTAAATGAATGTAGTTGATTCAGGAATTCAGGTACTGCTTATTTACGTACGTCAGTAATTGGAGCTTCAAAAAGACTTTATTTGTTTAAGTTTAAGTTTGCACTTATGTACATATAAGTATTATATTTAATGAACTACATTATATGTACTTTATACATATGTATGTATATATACATATATACTCATAAGACCTGAACAGTAGCGGTATCTTAAGTTTACTTTACTTTACTTGCTTTGCTGTCTGCTGACTTAATGTTTTCAAATAAGTTCAGTGGTCAATAAAAAGTTGAAAGTTAAACAATGTTAATCTTTGCAAACTATTTTAATTGTTCATTTCATTTTGCTCTTTGTTGTAATATTCAACAATAAAGAAAAGTTCCATTTGAAATTAAATCTCCATAGTAAGTTTTCGAATTGATTTCAATAAATTCTTCAGTTAAAAATTTAGTTAACGAATTTATTTTATACATATTACATATTATATAAACAAGATTAGGATAACGTACTTATATATGTATATGTACGTATGTATGTGTTACATCTTAAAAGAGAAATTATTTTGATGGTTAATATAACAAAAACCTCTGTATTATTGAAACTATGTACTGCATTATTTGCAAAAGGTTAATAGATAAAAACGTATAAACGTGAATAAATGTTAGCTAATGAATTCAGCGTGCGGTTTTTACTCATCAATTGAAAACTCAGTTTTTTTTTCTTGTGAAGAATATGCAGCAATGCCATCATCATGATGATGATCATCATTACAATCATTTAAGAATAAAAAAAAAGATAGTATTATATTAACTTGATTCTGTACTGATAAAACTATATTCGTAGTAATGTAATAATTTGTCAGGTTTACAAGTTCCAGACACTTTAACCTGTCGTAATGTTATCTGGCAACAGATTAATGTAGTGGGTAATGGAAGTGGTGCAGTGGTCAATATAGCAAGTCACGACCAAGCGATTTAAAATGCCGATTAACTTGGATTATTGTTATTACCATGATCTGGCGGCGTTTCGTCCACATATTGGTGCAATCTTTGAATGTATGTACACAATTATTACATATAGACGATAGCTTCACAAGATAAAAGACTATATCTATATAAAGACAACGAACAGTTCTAGTAGAATTGTTTATCTCGATAGATAATAAATTATCTAAAGTATATAGTGGTTAACTATAAGTCATGAATTAGATGCATTAACTTGGCTCTTCAATGCAAATATGACATATATATAATACAATGTACATATATACAAAAAATAATATTACAAAATCTTATTGAAAATTGTTAAAAATATTTAAAAATCAATAAGGCTTGCAGATTGAAAGTAATATATTTTACGATGCGCACTTATCGTGTGAGTAGTTCCATGACTATTAATGACATATATTTTTCAACATGATAACATAGTCAAAAGCATATTTTTAACAAATAAAATATGATTTTTAAATTTTATCTATAGACTGCTAATGTGTATCTTGAAGTTTTATATATATTGAATGTGATAAAGAAGTTTTGTAAAAGTTAGCCCTTATTTTTGAATATCTTAGTTATAGGTATATTATACATATGTATAATAGTAATTATGGAGTTACTCATATGTACACTTTAAACATGAAGTACATTCATTATAAAGGTATTTGTGCTATGTATTACATCAACTTTCTTGTCAAATAAAGTTTCCTTGCATTTCCAACAGCTAATTTTAAATTGCAGATTTGTAACATACGTACATACATATGTCATCGCAATCAATTCTAAAAATGTCCGTTTATTTAAACTTATCTACTGATCGGTATGATTGTAAGGTTTTGTTAAACACATGTTTTCTGCCATCAGAAATAGTTAAAACATGTTTTCTAACCAAAATATAAGTTAAATTATGTGTGCATGCTTACTTTGCTTTTAAAAAAACTGAACATAAATGTTTAACATTCCAGTAAACCAACTATCTAAGTAACATCATACACTTGCATTGCTTGCATATTCTGTTGGATAAATCTTGCAAAATGGGTTTGGCAATTAATTGTAGACTACAATTTCTTTTTCTTCAACTAGTTTCGACTTGGAATTTTCAAACCTAATAAATTTAGACAAAAACGAAAAGTCGTTTATAATTAAAATTTTTAAATTAAGTATGTATGTAAATTAATTTAAAGATAATATGCATATAGGTATACCAACAAAGTCCTATCATATATACTTGGAAAAGGAATCAATTCCGGAGACGAATTTACCCTATTAGTAGAACCTTGTAAATAAAATTCAATTTGCTCATCATTATCTGTAAAACTAATTACTTTTTTCTTTTTTTATCTTTTCAGTTGTTTTATTTCGAACACGTATAGGGTGGTGATACCAGTTCTGGATCGGGGTACCAGCCGCAAGAATTGAAATTTGTTTATACATACATAAGTTCAAAATTGATTTTACTCGTTTATTTATGTCAGTTTATATTTCTTTTACGTGATGTAAATACGGTTATTGTATTGTACACTTGTTTTCAATTTGCCTGTTACTATTTTGACAAAAATATCAAAAAACACAAAAATGGTTTAAATGCGAAATAATAAACATGAATCGTATAATTTTTTTCTATGTAGGTTCTGAAGTACCTACGTACAATATATTTTTTATAATTTTAATATTGAATTATTGTAGATACTCTAAAATAACAATGTAAAGTAATAAAGTTTAAAAACTGAAAAATTCAAAAAGTGCAGTGAAAAGTTATCCCTAAGTTGTGACACATTTAAAAAAAAATTAAAAATGTTAATATTGTTACAATTTAAAAATAATACATGTTTAACTAGTTAATATACACATGTATGGTATATATGTATCATATATGTATACGTAAGTATAGTGATATTATTTTATTATTACTAACACGTACCTCTGGTATATATTTTTTTCCCTTCACTAAATTCATATTACAATTACATTATAAGAAATTTAATACCAAACATTGCATAAGTCTTTCTGTATTTTATTTGGCATTAATTAATTAACATTTAGCTTTTAAATTTTTGTATACAATAATGACATAATTGAAAAATCAATTGAAGATCAAAATGTGACAATTAACAATAGTAACGTATAATAAAATATATGCTATTAGACAAATTACTCTTCACAAGTAGTTAATCAATTTATTCATAGGTTCAATACTTAAACAATTGAAATGTCAATTTATATTATACAAATATTTAGTTGTTCTTCTTTTTACGATTAAGAAATTCTAAAACAGATACTTTAGATATTTTAAATTTTTATACCGCGTATACATACATATTATTAGAATTATTTATTTATTCAAAATAAACGATTCAATGAAGCTATAACAATTCTTTTAATTTTATCATTAATTATCAAATAAAAAAAACTTAAAAACCATTAAAAAAAGTAGCAATAAATAGCTACTTAATTTTGTATATATTTTATTTACAGATGATTTCCATTTTAGTATTACGGATTTAATGTTAGGTACCTATATTACAATTTTTTTTAACAAGTTGTTTTAAAATAAAAAATAAAAAGGAAAAATCAAACTCATTAACGAGGACCTTCATCCAATGTCATCGATAGACAACATGACAGTTTGTTATGGAAATTTTTATTTATTTTTTAAATTTTATACCTCGATTTTTATGTTTTCCTGATTCCAAGAAAATTGTTTGTTGCTGTGAAGTTTGCAAAAGTGTTTATATTCCCTGTCCCTGTCCTAATTAACAGTGGAAAGTGAGAGAAACATCCAATTTACATCATCGTTCGACATCAAGTGAATGCTACTAATTACCATTAAACGTGTTGCAATATGGCAGACTGCATTGAACATGTATACTACTACTTGTCCACTATTCATTCATACCAGAGTACATTATACAGGTAAATTAATAATATCCATCGAGATTCAGGAGCAGAATGTGTTCGGATGTTTCAACATCAATTAAAGACCAATTACAGGCACATAAATTATATATAGAAGCACTTCGTTTTTTACAGAAATATTTTACAGAATTGTAAAAAAAAAAGATTTTACTACAGTTGTCATAATTGAAAAAAAAAAGATAAATAAATTGCAGTAAATAATAAATTTTAAATATCTTTGCTACATACTCGTATATAGAATATTCGAACTGAATTATAATCTAATTACAATTTAAAACATTGTTTATATAATAGCTAAATATTTTACTTAATAAAAATCAACATAGCAAAGCAAACATTTTAATAATTTTGAAATTTTTAATAATTTCATTTATAGATTGACATTTTTATCTCAATGAACTTTCCAATTCCCATATTGGTATTAAATATTTTTCGACTATCAGTGTCACATATTAAGTTCTTTCCATGTAACATGTGTTAATGGCAAACAAAAAAGGAGTATAATATTGATTGCGTCATTTCATTTACGTATATGATACAACGCCTACTCTACTTTTATACGTCACGAAAAAAATTATTTAGGAAAAATAGAATTATACCGTATAATATTCTATGAAAAGCTTTTTTCTAAGAAATAAAAAGTTTAATTTCTCTTTAAAATATTTATACGTATGTACAGATGTGTATTTTACTTTGTTCATTTGTCTTTTTAGTTTTAAAAAACCAATTAATTAAATATTAACTTGTAATTTGTAGCGATTTTCTTTTATTAAATATGTATTCTAAAGTTTTAAATTTGGCTCACGAAGAAACCACTCCAGTAATGCACAATACAATCATTATTCTCTTTAACCTTAAGCATAAACATTTTACATGGAATGTACATAGATCGCATAACTGCAGTTAGAATGTAGTTTTAATATAGAAAAGAATTTGAATACCATAAAAAATTACATTTTCCAAATAAATTCCTTTTAGTGATTTGCAAAGTGATGACATTGCGCATGCAAGGCACAAATTGTTATTTATCGCATATGAACTAATAAATTCTTATCCACTGCCACAAGACTTCAATAAATTCACTCAATTTTATTTTTTGTATCTTTTCTTCCCTTTCATTCCCTGATATAATTTTAAATTTCGTAGTCTATAAATACAAATTATATGTTATATTTATGTAATACATTTAAAATGTATAGAATGCATTCAAAAGCCACACCAAACAGTGCTCTATGTGACAAGTTATCAGGTCTCCAACTGGAAAAATTCAATCGAAAAATAATAAATTTATCATCGTACTCAATAGACTTACCACCCCGATATTAATTTTGCTCCTCTTCTCATATCCTTCTTAGATAGTTTGCATATTTTATTTACTTTTAGTGCCAGAGTGCCACAACGTCGCGACATTTTCTACTAAAGACCAAGTTAGCTTGTTATTATGAAAAAATTGAGAATAAAGACTCAGGTCGAGATTAAAAAATCTTGAATATTTAAAGTGCATCACCAATGCAATTCATGTACATACGTATTGGTTTTACTTGCTTTTATTTATTTATATATTATTGTTATTATTATTATTACTACTATTATTATTATTATTATTATTATTATTACTAAATTGTTGCTGTCGTTTACATTGCTGTTTAATAATCAACAGTCAGTGGAATCAGGTACTGGACAGAAAACATCGTGTAAAGCCAAATTTTCGTATATTGATTGCTACAAAAAAACAAATTTATGAACTTACTTTACAATAGTTTATCGTACTTCGAATGTCCGAGGACAAAACGGGAAAACATAGATGTATACATCAGAATCAACGTATGTAGAGTAATCTAGAAATACCACCTCTGCACGGTACTTAGTTTCTTAAGTTCTTGGCATTCAGTGCTAATTGTTAATATTCAACCTCTTACAGTTAAATGTATCAGCCTACTTTGACTGAATGATAGTGGGGCTTTGTTTGTTCGCGACACAATATTTCGCAATTGAAACATATAAAAACAAATACATAGTTACATGAATTTGCAAAATTCAATTTTTTTTTTTCAATTTTCCTCTTTATTTTTAATAAAATGTGACTGTCACCGATGGTAACAAGTTACTTAACGACTGAACAGTCCATAAATCATCTATCAATTGACTGGATCCTTTTTTGCCCGTCATAGTGATCAAGGAACGGAGACTGCAACACATGGCATTTCGACCTTACATCGTTTGCCTCAAATCAGCAATCGAGGAGGCTTTTTATTAATTGATAACGTGCAAAAATTTATTTAGTGACCGGCAATTAATCACAATTCGATTTCAACGTCTTCCTGACTTGTAATTCCAGTTCCACTTAAAAATATTTTTACTCAAAAACTGTTGCAAAACATTAAAATACAGGTAAACGTAACTAAAATTATTTTCTGTATGAATTTATATTAGAATAAAATATTAACACAAAATTCACCGATATACTTTTTGGAGTTAGTTGATAATACATATTAACACGAAAGTGTTACGTAACGATAAATTTTATAATGAATTTTTGTAATTTTTTTTAATCCAATTTCTGAAAGAAAAGTTTAAGAAAATTATTCAGAAAGTATTTATAATAAGAAAGTATAGTGATTGCGAACGAATACCTTAATATATTTTCTAGCTTTTAGTTGATCAAAAACTTTTTTATGTGTTGTGAACTTCCGACAACTCGACTAAATTTGAACTATACTTACTTGTGTAATAATTTAATCATTTAAGAAAAAATATTGTAATAGTTCCCCTTTTCTTTATCAAGCAGGAAACTATTAATTTCAACTGCTGATAATCGTTTTAATAGTTAAAATGTTTTATTGAGCCAACTAAGTTAGTAAAACGAACCATCATTTACACTGAGCAGTCCTTTATATTCGCTTTGTCATTTCCGAATACCACAAATCATTCATGAACCATCATTATGTTTATATAAATATATACATTTGTATATGTATCACATATAAATAGATATGTTTATATATCACTGAAATTGTGTATTTTCATGAGTTAAGTGGAAAACTTCAATAATTTTGAATTTGAGAGACCCATAATTTAACCATGAATTTTAATACTTATATGTACATACATATAAGTATAATATGTATATGTATGTCTATTCTAAAGCGTTAAATTAATTCTAAAATGTCGTGTGCCGCGAAACGGATAGGTATTTGATTGCAAATCTCATAACTGAATTTTTTATAAAATAAATGAATCAAAATAATACGTATTATATGTATATACACATGTACATACTTTCTTTATACATATTTGTGAGTTCTTTGTTCTTAAAGACAAATATAAATAATTTCATTTTATTATAGTCATAATTTTTATTAAATAAAATTTGAATATGTACGAGTAAATGCAGCATGATGCTGTTATAACTCAATGGCACGAGTCAATGTTATATCTTTCTTTATTTTTTAGTGAGAAGAATATAATTTATCTTAAATTGGGAAGCATCCGTTTTAAACTTCATTGTAACACATTTATTCAAAAAGAAGAAAAAGCAAAAAATAATAATAAACAATTCCAGCAATTAGGTACAACACTTAACTGCCTTAGAATTAGTTAGACTTCATAAGAAATTGTGATACACATACATATGCATATTATGTATACCTAAGTATCATAAGCGTAAGTCTAAGAAAAACATTTTCAAGTCTCGTGTAATCTGAGATAAATGTTTCAAGAAAGAGAAATAATTTTTTATTCAATTTATTATTATCCTAACCAGAAGCAAGAATAATAGATTATAACCATTATAACGTTGCTAATTTGCTACTTTTAGTGTTTGGAAAAAAACTAATAATAATAATTTATTTATTTTAAATACAAAAAATCTTAAATATAAATATGTACCTATAAAAATTCTAAATCATAACTGTACAAGTATAGGTACAAATTTTCTTTTATATGACCTTCAAATGACTTTCCATACATAAAATATAAAACACCATACATTTCATTAAGGTCACTGACGTCATATTGAAAAAAAAAAATCCTTATTTCAGGCGCCAATCCTTTAGCTTTTATGTACATATCTATAACGTATCCAAATTATTTACATTTTATATGAATATACAAATTTATATCAACAAATTATACACTTTGAAGTAACATAAAAATACATACATGTATGTATACGTAAACAGGATATTATACTTCGAAAATGAAGCTTTTATGAATGGAAAGCTTCTTTTTATAATTTTTTAACATTTGCAGACAATTCAAATTTGTTTTTAGCTTTATGTAGTTACTTTTTTTTGTTTTGAAAGATTGTAATATCCTTTATAATCCTATCATCTCAGAAATGTATGTACATATGTAAATATATACACATATGTATATAATTTTATAAAAATATGTATAACATCAAATACAAGTTACAGATAAATATTATATATACATATACATATTATGTATGTAAGAAAAATTAAAATAACTTGTTGATTCCAACTAAAAAAAAAAAAAAAAGAAATTCTCTATATAGATGTAGGTAATTCACGCATATGAATTTCTTTTATATTTTTGAGAAAGAACCGCCTTCTATCCCATATTTCATTTTTAAAGTTACTTTTATATGGGTGTGTTTTAATAAAGTGATAATTCAAATTTTTTTAGTTCGGTAATAAAAAATAAAATGTATATAATTATTATAAATTAAAGTGAAGTAAGTACAATTTTAACTTTAATTGAATTACAACTACACTGTTCAAATGACTATACTTTTATTAAAATTTTAAAAAATTAATAACTAAAAACAATGTATACATACATATATATGTACATCAAAATTTCTTTTGTTCTAATTCTTAAAAATGATCCTCTATAGGGCGAAGGTGAAAAATAGCATCATTCGAATCATTTACTGAATTTAAAAAAATATAAACATACTATGTAAAACTTCACAAAATCTAAACCTTTTCAATTTTTTCGTACTTTCGTTATTATCATAAAGGTTGCTTAACCGACTAGTATTAGTAAATTAGAATAGAAATTAATAGAAAAAAAATAAAACAATAATTTCATGTTGTAACTTCCATGAATTTTTTTCTAAATTAAAACTTATACCTACATTATCAATTCTTTTCTAATTTCTGGGAATTATTTGTATGTAGGTCGTTTATCTATTATAATTTGTCAAATTTTGTTCATTAGTTCTACACGTTTTTCAGATTTATTGTACACAAAACGCTAAGGAAGTAACAAAAGCCTTCAAAAATTGTTAATAAGACACTAAGAGTCGCACAAGTTTCAAAATTTCTCTTTAGTTAAGTGAACTCTGTATAAACATAAACTCATACTAACTTATTAATATTTTTACTTTTACCCACGTTATTTCTCAATATCGTCTTTTTTACATACAATTTATGTCTAAATGAAAAAAAGATTTTAGAGAATGCCCATTAGCAGTTACTTTTTACAAAAGAATAAGATCAAATACGACTTCTTTGAAAGTTAATAATACGAAATTTAAAAAAATAATAAATATACAGTACATAAATATGTAAATAAAAATAAAATAAAAGTCTATACATATAATAATAATGTGAATTAATTTATTCTTTCATAATATTTAAGATAGAAAAATGAAACTTTTATTTTTTTCAAATATGTATTTCTATTGAATTGAAAAATGTCCTTCATCTTTAACATTTTAAAATGTCTCTAGAAAAAACTCCTGTACACCCACATGTGATCCTTCGAGAAAAGCTTCATTTCACTTTTCACATTATCATTATCTATTTTTCCTACCTTTAGTAAAATAAATATATTGTACATAAATACAATTGCATATAATGAGGAATAATTTTGAGTAAGCGACTGTTGTTATACACCAACGTGTAAATACTCGTAACTTCATCGTACTATTGCGCGCCTCCAGCCGAATGACAGTGATTTGCACGTGGGCTGATCCGCGCAGATATCTTTATGTACGTCGTTCAAGAATAGAAAAAAATTGTACATTTTAAATGTGCTGAATGTCGCCGCATCCCACACATTCTCTCACTAATACATTTTAAATTAATTTCTTGTAAAAACAAAACTTAATATCAAAAATGTGTAAGTACATACCCTCATTCCGTATTTTGAAAGATAAAAAACTAAATTCAAAATATTATTTCCACTAACATTATTTACCACTCTGAGTTTGATCTTTTATACTCATCGGCACATGCGCTTCAAACGAGCTTAATTAGATTTTTCGTGTTATTGTTGAATCAAGAAAAATTTTTAAAAATTATCAGTTAAATTCAATTCAATTATTTTCCACATGATTTATTTTTCAAATATAAAGTAATAAAATAAAAAAAATTGTTGTTTACAAATATAAAATTAAAACATTTTTCTGTACAAAAAAAAAACTGACTCTCTTGATCGTAAATAAATTTAATTTAAGAAGTGCGTGTAACTTTCATAAAAGTGTGCTAACAAACAACATTTGTTTTTTCGAAAAAAAAAAAAAAAAAAAAAAAGCCACGTGATACCTGTACACAGAGAAATGGTAAACATTTTTTACTTAAAAATTTGATGTATACAACATGGAAACAGTATTCAAAAAGTTTGAGAAAAAAAAACTGTCAAAAGAGCTGATATAGTGTAATATATGTGTGGTACCAATACGAAATGTTATACACATCATGTGAAAAACACTGTGGAAAAGAAAAATTATTTTGTGACTACTATACATACATATTTGTATATGATAGATTGTAATACACATCTACACAAGCAATACAAATAGAACAATGACTCCAAAAGCTTTTCCTCTCAAAAGGAAAATTCAAAATTCTATTATGAAAACAAAGAGGATGATGAAAAAAGCATATTATTTTTGACTATGAAGTTAAATAAAATTTAAGAGAGAAACTGAATTTTCTCATTAACGTACAAACGTACAAACGAAAGGAAGCAAAATTTTATCATCAACACATTATTTTTCAAATTTATAATAGCGAAAACGGTACAAATTTAAGATTAACAGTTGAAAAAGGAATTATTCCATCCATGTAATAATTTTAATGTGAAAAAAAATTTGATTTTCTTCCTTTTTTTTTCTTCTAATTTTTTGGTTGAAAGAAAGTTTTTGTTATATATTTTAATAATGTTTAAGAAAAGTAACATAGTAAATTATTCAACAATAAAAACTTTGATGTACTCACTCACAAATACCAAATTTGAAATTTTAAAAACTAAATTTGAAATAATTTTGCGGTAAAATACTTCACATCACTATATTAATTTTGTTTTTTAAAAATAAACTTATTTTTATTTATACTTTATATTGTTGTTTAAAACATTACAGGTGAATTAAAAAAAATAAATATTTAGTCAAATTATAAATGTACGCCGGAATTAAGGGAGTATTTAAAAATGAAGTGTTAAGAAAAATGTATATTTAAAAACTTTTTTTTTTTTGAAAAATAAATGAAAGTGTGAATAAAGTGCTTTGTTTTTATAACTAAAATTTTTGATTTAATATTGTTATATCTATTGCTCGACTGAAGAAACAAAGTAAAACAAAAAAATTTTTTTGTAGATTTCTAAAATTGAAAATAAATAATATTTTCTGTTTTTTAAAACATTATCGATAACAATCAAATCGGCTTATGATATACCTATACAATTATAATTAAATAATAATAATAATAATAATAATAAAATGCAAAAATAAACAATCATTTAGTGAAAATTTTATACGAGTATTTTTACATTAGATATAAATGAACTTTACAATACATATTCATACATATATATAAATATAAATATAAATTTATATAAATATACATATATGTATAAAAATTCGAAAGTAAAAACACAATTTTTTTTTAAATATACACGTGTGTCAACATATACATGCATTATACTTGAATGGAAATAAAATTAAAAATACTTATTTAAAAAATAAAAATAATTTGTATTTGAGAAAAGTTTTTAAATTTTAAATTGAATACGAATTTAGCAATTTATTTAAGTATGTAAATTTTTTTTAATATCATTATAAATTAAGTCAATTCTATATGACAAGTGGTATTTCTGAATACAACATAAAACATATTATTTAAATGTGATATTTTCATAATATAATATAATAGCTAAAAATATACAAATTGACAATTAAATAAATAATAATATATTGCAGAAAATATAAATTACTTAAAAAAATAAGCATATAAAAAACATAAATAAATATTTATGAATAAAATGTGTAAAATTCAAATAATTAAACAATACGTTAATTTGAAAAAATTTTTTGTGATATTTTGTTCACATATTAATAACTTTATTACAAACTATAGTTGTAATAATACGAATTACTAACTAATAAAAAAGGTAAGATAAAAATTTCAATCAAACATTTCGTTTTCAAAAATACACATTTATTTTATTTATTTATTTACTCATATTTTTCCCCATTCGAAAAACAAAAATCAAGTAAATAAAGTCCTACAGAAAACGTATATTTAAAAAGTATTAAATAATCTATAAATTTCAAAAATACAAAATAAATTTTTCTCTTCATTTTTTTTTTAATTTTGTAAAATACAAATTAACAAAAATATTTATGATATTTTTTATTTCTATTACATTAATATTAACATATTATGTATAATAACTTCTACAAAATTTTAAATATGTATTAACAACTTTTTTGTGTAGTAAAAGCCGTCGCTATTCACTAACTAAAATACTATTCAAGTGTTATAATGAGCTAGAAACATACATAATTATTCAACTCTTTCAAATTCCTATGTACGATAGAGTGTAGAAATGTAAATTTGAAAATAAAACAAAAAAAAAATTAAATTAAAGAAAACAATAAAAAATGGGTTTCAAAAATAAAAAAGAAAAAACTTTTAAAATAATAGGGATTTATAGGTTTTTTTTTTCATTGTACCAAAGAATCTAGAAGGAACTTCTTCTAGGTTCTTCGATTGTACATATTTCTGAAGAAATATTGACCTTCTTGAAGCTTTTTTATTTAAAAAAAATTTATTACACTTCTAAGTGGCATTTTACACAAATAAAGTTTAATTTTTCTTTATTTCAGAATTTTTTTAATTCATGGAAGAATTCAACCTGCTCAATTTTTATTTTGCAAAATCTGAATCGATATCATTTTTCAATGGATTTAATTCTGCGAATTATTCAAGAATTGGTTTTTTCGTCAACTGTCATTGTCATACTTTTATTACTGGATTCTCAGAGCTTGGACTTAGAAGATGTTGTTAACTATGCGTCGCGAAAGTGATCATCATCCCCATCAATTGCATGCACAACATATTTCTCAACCATCTCAGACGTCATCCAATTCATCACAACAGGAAAATTCTTCTGAAAATTTTCCTTTGCTTCAGCACTATCCTCAACAAGTACAATACACAATAGCTCCCAGTACTTCGTCCACATCATCTCAAATTACTCCAGAATATCATCAACATCATCATTTAACACCATTACCATCGTTACGACCTCCTTCACATTCTTTTGTTCCAAGTTCTGGAAAATCTATACCATCCACAGGAACAGGTCTTGATGAATACGTTGACATTTTACAAGTTCAGCAACTTTTACTAGAATCTTCTGGTTCAAATCAATCTCAAAATCCCACAACACAAAGTATTCAAAAACCGCGTCCTCGCGTGAACCTTCAAAAAGCATCTGAATACTCTGGACAAATTCAAGGTAAACTTGATTAATTTCTATTATCAATTAATTTCAAAACATTATAATTTCCATCCCATAGCCGAATCTCCTTCTAGGCGTGTTTTACTTGATTATCCTAGTCCTTATCTCTACGGCAGTCACTACCATACATCACCTAGTGAAGATCTTGTTGCACTCTGGTTCGGAGGAAATGGATCAGGTTCGGTTCTTTTTAAATATTTCGGTTGAAGGCTTATTCCGATAATACTAACATAGAAAATAGAATATTGTAAATATTGCACTAATTGTCGCTTAATTTCGTTACATTTGATCAAAAACTATTTTTACAAGATTTGCAAATCGTATGTAGCACGATTGTATAGAATTTCTATAGAAATTTACTCATAGTGATCACACACGTTATAGGGTCAAAAAATGTCACAATCACCGGAAGGTAAAAAGCAATTAAAAGAGGGTAAAAATCTTAAACAAACCTCTCAGAGTTTTTATTTACAAGATAATCGTGCCAGACAGCCACTGTCATCATCATCAGTAAGAAGTATCCATGCTAGATGCTAGACAGACTCAATCAAAGAAGTCTCGTTTTAATTCCTTTTAAACTTTAATAGTAAACATATACACAACTACAGCTATATAGAGCTAATGAAGATTAATTGCATTAATGAATAAGCTAACTATAAATGTTTTAAATTGCCCGATTATTTAAAACCCGTTTTTATACTTATATCTTTCGATGAGCATTAGCTACAGCATTGTAATGGCATCTCTTCTCAAACCTTGCAAAAACTAATGTTTTTGTCGTCGAGGCTTAATTATTTAATAAGTCAATCTCAGGTCAACAATGGCAATTGTGTAATTAGTGTACTAAATCATACTGTTTATATACATTATACATATACACTGAATGTCTAGAATTCTTGTTAATGTGTTAACAATGGTTCAATGTTTACCACACGCGTTGTTAGTATCAATTTTATAAATTTCAAATGAAAGAAAATCGTACATACATATTTTTAATTTTACTCTGATATTGAAAAAATATTTTTCATTTTCCTCAATGAGAATATAAAATGATAGCTAATAAGCACGGAAAACTAATAAAGTTATATTCAGCCCTCTATCATGCAGCTTTCACCGTAGATAATAATTTTTTTTTTTTTTTTTTTGGTATTTCGTCTCCTGCTTCAAGTATCTCTTTATATTTTAGAGGAAATATTTAAAAAAAATGATTTTTCTCGTTATTAGCGACGATTTTACACAAATTTAAATAAATACATATAATATATCATATAATATATGTACATGTATGTATACATATGTATTTTCATAAAAATTTAAATTGATATAATTAAAATTTTACTACACATTGTACTATTTGACTTTGAAAATTTACCCATAATCATATAAAATATGATATAAAATTATTATTATTATTATTAAAGTAATATCGGAAATGCATTTTACCTCTGCAAATTCACAATAGACCTACCTTTAACTAGTTGCTTAACTTATCAAGAGCCCGCATGATGTATGTACTATATACATATATGTATGATTATAAAATACGAATAATTTTGGTGATTAACATCAACGACGATCACATAGCATATGAATTTGACAGAGATTTGCATATGTTTCAGCAATATATGATGAATTAAGATCATTGATGCCTCGCATCCATATGATTTTGTCCATTGTCGAACTGTTCTACAATTTTCTTGAAGGTCACTGTTTTATTCTTATTTACTTTATATAACTATGTATGTATGTATATGTATTTCAAAAGAAAGAGCTCATATGACAATTGTATAAGACGATTGCTTTAAATGATGTAAAAGAGGTAGAATATAATATGGTAGATCGATTTATTCGCATTTACAATATATCAGTTAATTTACAAGAAAAAACAATTTTTGAGTAAAACCAATGCGATTTATATCCTAAGCACAATTTTATGAGCTTTGTTCTCATGTAAAAGTAAATTATATTATAATTGTCTTGTGTGTGGTGATCAGATCTCAATTTCAATTTATAATTTATCAAAAACATTTATGTATATGTAAAGTTAGCAGAAACTAATCGGGTATTGCCTCCATAAGCACAATACTGACTTCGATTTACAAACCGAGTATAAATACCACTTCTAATATTTAACAAAATATATGTATGTTATAGGTACCTTAAAAATAAATAAAATACAATATAGATTTAAACGATGTATAATTAATAATGTTTAGAAAAATGTTCACATCATCCAAAAGAATTGCAGAATTTTATTAAATTATGTTGAATGCATTTAATATACCTACAAAAACAAAAAGATTTTAAACAAAGTCTAGTAATGTGAAATATCAAATCACAGATAACTAACAACCTGGTCGTATTATTTAATTTTAATATCCACCGAAAATTCGCATAACAAAACATTTTATTCTCTGTATATATGTAGTATAGTATATGTATATACATTCCAGCTTGACTAGTAAATTTCAGTTATTAAAATATGTTTTCATGGGCCTACAATAAATAGGTGTAAATATTTAAAATATAAAGTTACAACTTTTTGCTATACATACATAGCTATACTACAAATGATGGGAAAAAATAATAATTAATAACAAACAATTTAAAATTACAATTGTGAAGATGTTTAAACTCAAGAATCGTGTCAATTCTATATATTATCGAATGTCTAGAGTAGATTAAAATACATTGGCTACAGCCGAAAAACTGACAATTTTCATGATCATTTAAAATATGTACTAGTATTAACACTTTGTAACCGGGATACTGTGATCGCAGATCGGAAAAGAACTAATTATTATTCTGGAAAATGGGTTTTTTTTATTTTTATTTAAAAATAAATCTATGTGTCTTTAGTCAATGTTTCTCTTTTAGGTTTTTTTAAATTAATAGAAGCCATAAATTATTAAGAATATTAAAATGTGCAATAACTGAATTTTCTTGCTACACGTTCAAAAATGGAAAATCGCACCTGTCTACAAAGTGTTAATTTAAAAATAATTTCATTTATTTACACTTACGCATGCGTCCTGCATAATTTCACTTTCTTTTGATTACGTCACAATTTTGGAAACATGAACTTTTGTTATTTAACTATACATATATAATATACCTACATATGTACATATATTATTTTTCAAATTTAAATATAACACAAAAATATAATATACCTTGTTCTTCTACAAAAAGTGCAAAACAAAACTTTAAATACTTCTCTTACTAATATGGAATATGTAAATGGTGATAGGAAAGCTTGAATCTTCTTATTCATTTCAGTATATTCTCGTATATACCATACATGTATTATACATACATACATACATATGTATGTACGCGTATATATGAACATATAATCTGATTTTAAAATGAATATTTTACTCTAAATTCAAATCATCTGTAATTTAAAATTTCTCGACCTCAAGCAAAACAAAAATTCACCCTAAATAGAGGTTTCGACTTTCTTGGCAGCAATAGATATAATAGATTTTCGTTTTGACGATGTATAATTTTTTGTTTCTAAAATTAGATTGGATTTGCTTAATTTTAGAGCCGTATTCATCGACGTGACATCTATTATGACGTCACATGTCATATGGTTAAGTTTAATGTAGTTAAATATTTTTGCATGATTAGTTTATGGTTGTGGTTTGTTAATTCATTATAAGCACAACATGCTGATATGGCAATGTATCAGAATTTTGTTGTATCACCATTCACCATCTATCTATACATATTCTGACGATGCAACTAATGAGATCGATTTTGTAATTTTGGACGGTGACTTATTATTGTTGTTTATAATTTTTGATCGGTCGTAATGATTAAGTCTCTATGACGTCAAAGTGAAAAATCTTTGATTGTTATGTTTCATGCAATTGGAATTTTTCATTTTATAAATACTAATTTTAAAATAGAATTTTATGAGAAGAAAAGTTCCGTAAATAAACAAAATATATATGGCTAGTCGAATGCATACTCTTTTTTTAATACATAAAAAAAAAGCCAAAACAATTTGAAAAAAAAATAAATTTTTTTCAACAACATATAAATCCTATTATTTAACACCCTGTTAGTACATTTTTCAAGGAAAGTACAGCATAGAATGAGCAGCCACCTACAATTCAACTATATTACCTTATGGCTAACCGCCTACACGACCTTTTCAGTTCAAAACTGAAAGTAGTCATTTGTTCACATGAATGAAATCAATTTGGTTCGTAAGTGTGTGGTTAGATATTTTCTTGCATAAATAATCAGCGCACAACATGAATTAACTTAAGTTTGGCATACATATGTATGTAGGAAAAAATAGTTTGAAATTTTTTAGCCTTATATGTATATAGTTTGAAAGAGATTTGAATGAATGAAACGAAATGAATGAAACCAGGTAAATTTTTAATAAAAAAAAGTCCATTTGTTAGCTATGAATAGCAAATATGTATAAATATAATGTTGATTTAACGTCAAGCAGACGGTGGGGGTCTTAATATTAAACTATTGCAACGTCATAAAAGTCCGATGATCTTAGAGACTTTTAGTTTGAAATCTAAACCTATAAGAAAAATCTTTACTTAACTAGAAGAAAAGCAATAATAATTGTATACCATACACAGCGGGAAGATCATATCGCGGTCGCAAATTACTTGAATGAAAAATGCTGGTATATCACAATGTTCTTCAATTTTTATATATTCAAATAGTACATATCTATATATCCCAGCATCCGTTCCACGCTTCAATATCAGTTTTATATTATTATACCTAAAAAAAAAAGGTGAATATAAGTAATAGCTGGCGCAAGACAGTCGTGTGCACCATATGTTTTTTAGCTTGTTGTTCGCCTATATGCGTAGGCTTAAAAAGCTTTTGAACTGTTCATTTTTACGATCACTCTGACTTTTCAGATTTTTGTTATGAATGAAATTTATATTTAAATATCATTACGCACATCAATTAATACTGTATTTGTGCAGCGTTGCCTTATCCTAATGTTTTCTTCTACATTTGTTGTGTCATAACTCCAAAACAGACAAAAGAAAAAACAAAAAAAAAAACAAAAACATTCATTCAGGTTTTGAACCTACGCGCGGTTTAATTTTTTTTTTTATTATTTCAAATGACACCAACGCTCAATATCAAATCGATGGTTTAATTAATGAAGCTCGTGCCACATCTAATGTTGGCGGTAAGGTAACTTGTTAATCCGGTAAGCCATATCAAATATTCAGCATTTAATATACTATCAGCTGTCGCAATAATACAACAGGTAAAGGTGGACTGGTGGAACACATAAAAAATTATTCATTTGAAAAATACACACGTATACATAACTGATAACAAAGAGCTGCAATTTGATAACCTATTAAAGATTTAATAGTGTAACACTAAGTGATGAAAAAATCTATACAGATGAATTTGGCGCCGTAAATGGAGTTTCATATGATTATAGTTTCTCAATGCTAATCGAGTGGGTGTCGGAAATCAAGATCTTCATATTTCTTAAATGTTTTTATTTTATTTCATATTTATACTTAATTTTTCTCAATAATTTTCTTGAATAAAGCATTGCTTTACAATAGCGACTATTACCTCACTTGCAAATAATTTCGGTAAACAATACATACATACATACCTATACACTAAATTGAAAAAAAAATAATAAAAAAGTAGACGCGTGTCTTTATGTTTATGTGGGTGTATTAGGGTGTATTTTTAGGTTAAAATAGACACATTTTGTTTATGTATTTTAATCCTGATAACTTTTGTAATAAATTCGTTCTTTGAAAAACAAATTTATGGTATAGTTTTGAAATTTAAACATTGAATGTTAGAATAACAGTTTTTTTAATAAATTTTCTGAATATCAAATTAATACAACAAAAAATTTTAATGATCATGTATAAATATAATTTAAACAGAAAAATTATCTTTCCACATTGAAGTAGAATTGAAAAAAAAAAATAAGCGAATATTTTGTATATTCAGAACTAAAATTGTTTTACTATATATTACTCGTGTATTTTGTGGAAAACATTGTTAAAAATCTATATTTTCAAATCGTATCAGTACAAAAATATGCTTGTACATTATCTTCAGTATATCTCTGTGAAAGAAAAGGAAAAAATCTTTAATAAGACCACACAACACATAAGAACAAGAATAAAATCAAAGAAAATTATTTCAATATTATAAATCAAAGTCCTTTTTTTTTCTTGATATGAACTCGATCAATAAAAATAGTTTTGAGATAAATAAAGTATACTTCTACACCAGGTAAAATATCAATAAAACAGTGAAAAAGAAAAAAAAATGAATTGACATCCAAAGACAGTGGAGATAAATGGCCGATAAAATTTATGTGCAACAATAAAGTTAAAAAACGCAATTATAAAATACACTTTAAATAAATAAATACAATATACATTCAAGAGTATGCATTGAAAAACAGGCGGATTATTCGAAACTTTAGAATTATGGAGGCGATAAAGGATTTGTTGACGATTAAAATTTTATCAGAGAAAGACCAAAGGAATTGAACAAAAAATAAATTTTAAAAAATATTTGGAATACAATACAACAAATTTTTAAATTAGATATTCATAACATTTCAAAATCACTCAATTTGAGCTGAAATTTCTTATTTGAAAATTTAAAAAAATATGCAAATTTCAATAAAATTCTATACCGTTATTATTATTTTTCTTTAATCATAAAAATTACAATTTTCCTTAAGATCTCTAGACAATTATCATGTGAGCTGATTTTTTTCCCGTTTTTTTATTATACATATTTATAATAAATGACAATTAAAAAAAAAAACAACATACAAATATGAAAACACACGTCATGCTGTATAATCTATAAATATCATCATAAAATTCGTGGGCAACGATATTTGGTCATCTAAGTTTACACGCGCACGAACAATGTTTCACGATCATCTTCTTTCATATAGATCTTATTTTAATTTGTTTGTCTTTTTTTAAATTTTGTTTTTATTTTGAGTATTATATTTTTTTGTAAATGTTGCTAAAAATAATTTACTTATACTCATTTTTTATCAAATACATACTTTAAATGACATATTTATAATACACAACGATGTACAGTCAGACCAAAAACTGAGCGAACAAAATAATACGATATTATAGTTTCAAAACTTTGTTAGAAATAAATAACCTCAGTAAAGTGCTAAATACGAGTATCATTTGTAAAATATAATTTTATTTGATTGTCCTTAATAAGATATTCCCCACCATGTCAAAATTCCCTGCACGTTTCAAAGGATTTATGGTTAGGAGGACAAAAATGAATATGGTACCCAAAAATAAAAATATCTATGCATACATATGTACATATGTATAATTTGAGGGAGACGACAGAAAGTTAAAATTTTTAGACTAAAATATTTGGGTTTTTTTATTTTTTTTTCGTGAAAATACATATTACTTTACAAATTATAAATAGGTACATTAGCATTTTACTTGGCTTGTATGTTTCTATAAATTTTTGAAACTATAGATTATTGAAGAGTTTACAATTTTTTTTAGTTTGACTGTAAATCTTTATTATGAAAGTGCATTATGTTGATACTTGTATTTTAAGCCTTTATTTTAAATTCTATAATTTAATACGCCAAAAATTAAATTTCTATATGGAAAAAGAAAAAACAGAATAATAATTATTGTCTATAATTAAAAGCAAATGTAAATTGTAATAGAGAAAATTTACTCACCAGTCTCAGGTGTTGTTTGAGTCTGCCAGCCTGGCTTTCTTCAACACATCTTAGAGCAAGAGGGTTTTGGCAGAACATGTTTTCCTCCATAATCAAATATAGGACTAATAAAGTTGTTTAAAGTTGTTATATATCCATAACCACTAGCTTCTTTTCACAGCCCTTTGTTTACATGATAACAACAGAACACTGAATTTAATGTGAAAATCTTCTATGATTAATTTTTTGTCTATATAGGTACATATATGTACGTCATTAAGATTAATTAAAACTTTTTCAGTGAGCGCCATAGTTATGAAAGAACTTTTTTTTTCTCTCTGCACCATAGAATTTGACCTTTAATGATTATATATGTACTATATGTAATATGTATATATAAACACTGCTCGACACATGATTGACCTCACCTATGAATTTTTCATATTTATTCAAAAGAGTTGCTCTAGTTTCATGATACATATATGGATTTCCAGTTTACTACACATAGAACCAGTATAAAAGCCTATATTGTTTCCTAATTTTAGGGCTCTTTACCTGGATACCTGGAAAGTGCTAGAAAAAAGCGTGACACTTGATTGACTTCACTTTTTATAAAACAATTAAGATAGACGATAGTGTATATATTAGTGAATTTTGGCAAATTTAGTTGGTTTTAGTATTTTTAAAACGTTTTCAATAAATTTCTAAAAGAACGGGTAGTGGCAAAAGATTAACAAGTGAAAAAATAGGAAAAATAAAAGTTCTCAAAGAAGAAGAATGCTCCAATAAACAAATTGGAAAAAGAATAAAAAGAACTGCTCAATAATTTTTCAAGGACCCAGAAAACTACCGAAAAAAAAAAACAAAAACTACTATAACTCCTTCGAATAAATATGAAAAATTGATAGGTGAGGTCAATCATGTGTCGCGCAGTGTATACATATGAACATACATATGTAAATTATGCATAAATATACAGTATGTATTTAATTACCTACTAAAAATTAATATTTAATAATATGAAAAACAAAAACGTAAACATAAATCAATTTTTTCAATTTTATTAATATTGAAAAAATTAGCTTATCACCTATATAAAAAAAAAATCCCCAGAAAACACCTATGTATGTAAGTATGTATTTTGTTTTATTTGTCAGTATCCCAGTATACAATTTGGAAGATAATCTTCCGGACGAAAAGAAAGCGATATCTTCCATGCGATATTTTTATCGTCTTTTTCTCGTATTTTTATTGCTTAAGCGATATTATATGGACGGGAAAAATGCGATATGAATTCAATTCGTCTTGCTGATAATAAGAAGAAGCGGAAGATATGTATCTTCCTTTTCTCTTCCTTCAGATAAAAAAGCAATAAAATAGTATCGCAGGTATCCTTTCTTCTTCAGGACGACAGGTAAGCGATAACGTCGTATAAATACCTACTATATTTTGAAAATAATATAAAATTCAAAATTTAGTCATTTAGCTTTAAATCGTTGAAGTTAAAGTTTTAAAATTTATAGTGCAAATTTAAGTGTGTTTTTTAAAAATTAAATTACAAAATTATTTGAAAAATCTATAAATATATTAAATCAGGATAAACATAAATTCAAGGTAAGTGAAATATTTATTGAATAGCTTCAAAAAGTTTTTTATTTTTGTAAAAAAATGTTGCTCATAATATAGATGGATTGCCAATTGAATGAACTACGTGAGAATCGAAGGCCATGCGAGGACTCTAAAAAGGAGAAGGAAGAAAATCGTCGTATGCTCCAGAAAATACAGGAGGAACAAAAGAAAAGTAAAACAATGATATCCAAGCTCACTCAAGAAGTTGTAAATCTAAATGAAGAGGTCAGGGAGTATAAATCACAGATGACTTCTTATAATATCATTCTGATGAAGAAAATCGACCAATCAATGAGCAAGAAGCATTGTTAAAATTCGATAAAGAATTATTAGACAATGCAAAAACGAAAACTCAGCTTTTAAGAAACATGTCCAGATTTGCACTAAAATTATGTAATTAAAACTTTAAAATTTCAATTACAGAAACAATTATTTATTCGGTGCGGAAGGGAAACTCCAGCAGAATTCCTAAGATATACACTCCGCGACACCTGATTAAGAACAACTTTGTTTTGCCTGTATTTCTACCTGTATGGGGTGATCCTAAAAATTATTAATAAGAAATAATTTTGTTTAGAGTATTCAATAAGAAAATAAGGTAACTATGGAAATTCCCTCAATTAACAAAAATTTTAGGACACTTTTCTCAAAAAGGTGTATAAATAGCTTTTTTATCTTCCTAGCGATTCGAATTCTTATCTTCTACTCATTTTTCCTAAATCTCTTCCTGACGTATCGCCGACGATAACCATTTTCTCCCGAAGGAAGTAACTTCCGCGATAAGAATACGATATCGTATAGAAGATAGAGATATCTTCCGAGGCGAATCGTATCCCATATCGCGGAAGATAGGAATTGTTTACTGGGTACCATCTAGACATTACATTTATCGATTGTATCTAGCTTATCTCAATAAAATACGTAGGTTCCTATTACATAGGTATCTATATATTTTAGTTGCAATATAAAGTAATACTTACATGTATTATGTAGATAATTACTTATAATTAAAAATAATTATAAGAAATCCGATACATAGCTATTTCAATTATAGTCAAAAAAACATATTTTTTAACTTCAAGTTAACAACAGTATATTCGAATAAACTTTTTAAAGTGTAAAGGTTAACCTGAAAAGCACATGAAAGTGTTTATTTAAAAAGTAAAATTTTTGAACGAAATGAAAATTCATTCAAATCTAAGGATTCTCGTGAAATGAATGTAAATATATATATGTACATACATATGTATGTATATACTGTATAGATTGGAGAACGATAATTTTACGAAGTTCATACACCAAGGTGAAGGATTTTTCCCCTCATTTCATTTGTATAGAGTAGCCGTCCTTTTCTAAACTGGGAAAACTTAGAAAATCGATCGAGCTGTCTATATACATATACATATTGGTAATTATTTTTCTTAGAAGTGGAATTGCGTAAATTCTAGCGTAAAATGATATAATGAATGAAAACATATTCCTTACCACACACCTGATTTATTTTTCTGCAATTGTTTTCTCATCCAACAGGTGGATACAATATTTTCTAGGGATTGTTTTATTATATAGCATATGAGGAGCGCAAAAATTTAAAACATCCTGAAATATACATTTAATGGACAAAAGGACGTAAGCCATACCGTTTATCGCACTTCATGAATGAAATGACGTCATGATGTCGTAAAGATGGCTGTCGGTTTCCGCATATCTCCCAGTATCTATATACATACATACTTACAATACATATTTAAGAGTAATATTGTGAAGTGTTGACGTTAAAGGACTCATTCATAAAATCAAATACACAAGTTTTTATATATAGTAATTAAAATATGTACCTATATAAATATATATGTATGTAGGAACTCTGAGTTAACACATCAAATTATTCTTATTTGTTTCAACAAATTGACGCAATTTGATAAAAGTAACAAAGAAATAATTGGATGAAAAAAATATGGAATGAGCTACTATAATCTATATGCTATAGATATCATATACCTATATATAGAGCTATAAATAGTTAAATAAAAATGGATTTTTATTACAACTTTCACACATACATAAGTACATAGGTACATATATGTATTATTCTTATTTTAATTAAATTGCGGACAAAGTACATATAGGTATACAACATTCAGTATATGATACATTTTTATATTTAAAATTTTAACATATTGTAATAAATTTGAATATGATGTATAGGTAAATACATACCTACATACCTAAATAAAAAAATATAAAGGTAACCTGTAGTTAGTAATTATACTTTACGTATATATCTATAATTACACCAAAAATATTGCTATCAATGATTTACAGGTACACATACATATGTATATACATATAAATAATAGGTACCTATGAATTGAAAACAAGAACTGATTGGTTCAATAAACGCGATTGAAATTTTTTCAAATTTTTATAATGTATACATATGACAATAAGAACTCTTCACAATCTTCAGTTATGCACGTGAAATAAAGGGAAAAATCTTATCATTATAAAAATAATACGTATGTATGTACCTACGTACCTAATTTGTTTCTTTGTTTTTTTTTTTCTTCAAATATTGTACCTATCTATAGGTAGATACTATATGTAGGTTTCCAAATTAGGGAGTTAAAATCTTTAATAAATGTTGATCAAATGTTATTTTGACAAAAAGAAAAAAAAGTAGGTATGTACATATGTGTGTATATGTATGATACATACATATATAAATAAAAAGTTATATCTCTTCAATAATAAACGATCATCATTACCATATAAAGTGCGTAAGGTAAATAAAATTACTTTTAAAAATAAAGAACTTTTAAAATGAGTGAAATACGAATTTTAACAGAAAAAAATCATTTTAGATTGTATCAGGATGACACTGTTTATTAAAAAAAAGTAGATATAAAAATATTTCTAAAAATAGAACATGTTATGAATGTATAGCTAAACATATGTGTATGTACATATACATATATGTAGATATGTAATATGTATGAATGCAATAATAATAAAACACAAAATTAACACACTCATTGTGTGTTTATTAATAATACATATATGCACATATATAAATAGGTACCTATATCTGCCAACAGTCTAATATCTTACATACATATTACATACAAATGTAGCATATACGTACATACTACATATGTATATAGTAAATTGTCGTAAATTAAATGAAAGATAAAATTAAGTATGTATATACATACATACCATATATGTATATATGTAAATACAAATAATATGTATGGTGTATTCTATATAGGTACATATATACATATGTATGAATATTATATTATTTTATTTTATAGGTTATAGGTAGATACATATATTATATAGATACATTCTAATTTTTTTTAAATAATCCAGTGGAAAGAAAAAATTTATAAATTTTCTGAATTTTTTTGTTCAACGTTTTGCTTTTGCTTTTTACAAAATATAGGTAGGTAGATACCTAATTCATTTTATAGATAAATTTTTATTAAGGTTTTCGTATCTAAACATACATAGTAGGTACGTAAGTTAGACAAGATTTACACCTTGTATTTTTCGTATAAAATAAATTTGCAAAGAAAAAACACTAACAAATTATAAAAATGCTACTGCAATAAAACTTAAAGTTAGAATAGAACAGAAGATATGGGAAGCGGTACACTATTATACTAAAGGCGCGTGCCATGTAATGTAGATAATACTTATAGCGCAATTTTTAACCCTTTGAACTCTTCTGTTGTATATGTATGTATGTAATTCGACATCTGTTTTTTTCTCAAACAGGTAGGTACGCTTATGTCACATTTGATATTTTAAATTACATGATTATAGATTAAGTACATATGTATATATATATACATATACATAGGTATATATTATATTTTACAATAGTTTTTCCACTTACGTAAGCAATGTGTGAGCATACTAAGAAAAGGGAAATGTCACCTGAAGAAAGTTATTAAGAAGGATGTTCGAAAAGATTTAGAAGTGCAAAGGGTTGAAAGAAAAAAAAGCATTCAATTAACAAATCAATAATAAAGTGAAAAAAATCTATATCAATATCAATGTTACAAAAGAAAATATGTACATACATCATATAAAGCCTCGAAACAGTGACATAGGTGGACACGAGAGCTTTTACGCTTAGATCTGTTATATTATATATATATTATAGATCCATACATGCATGTGAATTTTGTTCCTTAAATACATTCAAAACAGCAAAGCCAAATACCCAATAGAAGGGGAACTGTGGTGTTCAACTTAATGCCATATTCGGAGTAAAAATAATAGTATGTTTTTTTTTGGAATTTGTTGTATGTCGTATCTTCATATGCATATATATAAGGAATGATAAATTGATTGGTTGAAATGCGCTTGCGCCGGCCCATTTTCGGGCAAAACTTCAGCCATTATTATGAAGGGGGAAGTATTATTCCTTATTTTCATTGGTTAGTACCCCTCTCAGCTTTATTTCGTTCTTTTTCCCCCTTACCGAATTCGAATATTGTTTATTTCTCTAAACAAAACACATTCAAATGCCAGTTATTCGGCATTATCAAGTTAATACACATATAATTTATGAATACGTATATTCAAACTTTTCACACATTATAAATTTAAATATGTATAATAATTTTACTAAAAACACAAATGAAACTTTGAATTTCCCGTACAATTTCTTTTCTACAATTATGAATGAACTTGTATTGAAGTTACTCAAGAATATTTTAATTTTCATTCATAAAAACTGTTCGTAAGTTTTGCTCTCGCTTCAGTTATATACGAGTAATCGCGTCGGTTAGTTAAGGGAAAGTAAAATTCCTCCAAATTACTGTAAATATATAAAAAATGTTAAAGGAGAGGAAATCATATAAAGTTACCTAAGTGAAAATCTAAAAACAAAATTCAATTTGTTTAATTTTTATTGAATAAAGCAAATATTATAACGTAAATTTGAACAATTATTTATAGGATATTAAAGTGGCTAACATTCCATTTATAACGGTTTATAAAGTTTATTACTTTTTAAAAGTTAAATTTTAATTACCTATTCACATTTCTGAATCAGTAAAATAAAGCAAATTAATAAAAATATTTTTTGTGCCATTTTTGTTTCCTAATTTGTCTCCAAATTTTCCAGGTATTTTACAAATGATTATTGTGTGGATTTTACTATATAAGTGAATATTTTAAATAAAAGCATATTATTATTACTATTATTTGTTTATTTTTTTATTTTTATATTTCGTTAATAGATATTGCATTCATAGCTTTTTTTCAAAATGCTAACATTCATGTCTATTATTTTGTGTTAATTTCATTTAGTAAAATTATGCAGTGATTCGTATAGTTTAATTTTAAGATTTTAAGTTTATTTAATAAATTTGTTACAAATGTGAAAATTCTCACTTATCAATATTTTTTAAATTTGATATTTGAAAAGTGTATAAGTGTGCATGTTTACCCCAAATTAATAACAAAATATGAATTAATGCAATAATTGAGAGTTTTTAAGAATACAGAGAAGAAAATAAATTATAACATGCCTTTTTTGTTACAAATAACAAGTGCCATACGAATAATTAAAAATTTTAATCCTTCTAACTATAAATATAATATATAATAATTAAAATACAATATGATATTTTTAATTTTATTGGTTTAAAGTTTATAATTTATGTATATTCTATAAAAACCAGTGTGAGTAACTATTATAATTTGATCAAATACATACATACTTTTCTTTTATTATTAAATTAACTGACTGTCAAATGGTGATTTAAAAATACTAACAAAAATACAATACTTAAAAGAATATCTTACTAATGATGTACAATTCAGCTCCAAAAATATATATCTTCAATTATAACTTCAAACTGATAGAAAAAATAATAATTTCATATTTAGAAAAAACATATTTATAAGAACTTTATCTCATTACTATGGCAGTTATCAATTATAATTTCCGTTAAACGTTGTATTAAGAATATACATATACATACATATGTACAATATATGTATTCCCTTTATATATACATATATATATATGTATTGTATATATATTTTTTTCTTTTTTTGATTTTTCAAAACAATTTTCTTTTGTTTTTCTAAAACAAAAACTTAAGTGAAAAAATTGACATTTCGAATAGTTTTGAAAAGACCATAATTTATTTCAAGAATATGTATTGATATAGTTATTCGTTTTAATTTTAAACATTGTTTATTTATAGTATATTATTTATAGGTATGTACATTTCTTAACATTATCTTGAAATAATTTTATTTGATAGTTTTAATATTCATTATTATTATTATTACTTTTTTATAAATATGTTTTCTCTTAACAACATTGTTTAACTTATTTAGTATTTTTATCACTCGTATAATTTTTCATAGAATAAGTTATCTTTAATACTTAGGCATAAATTTTCAAATTCGTACTTCGCAATAACACGACCAAACTTTTTTCTAATTTTTTTAAAACTGTTTGATAAATTTTAAAATAATATTGTAGAAATTATAATTATAAAAGTTTTAGTTATTAACTTTAAAATTAAATAGGAGTATTTTAAATTAACTCAGTTTTTTTCAAACAGATAATTTGTATGATTAAATCGAATCGATTAACCATTTTATATATTATACATATTTGGTCTATAGTAATCAATTAATAGTCATTCATTTAAAGGGCATTTAACTATGATGAGTTAACTATGTTTCCAGTGACCCACATCAAAGTACATATAACTATATTTTACTTATATGTGTATAAAATGATATGAAGTAGACTTTCTTGTGGAAAGAAGAATTATGTGATGTTTAATGTGGTGACAAGCAAAATTTTCATGAGTGAACGAGTCAAGTATTTGAACTATCGTCAATAAGAAAATTACTCAAATTTATTTTCTTTTTACTTTTTTTTTTTTTTATTTTTTCTTTAAATTTTCGTATCAACCAATTTAAGTTTTAAATTTTTTATTCAAGATATATAGTAAACAAGCTATTAAAATGTATAATACTCTTATAATTGTTAAGACTTTGAGCGTTTACAAATGCTTGAAAACAAAAGGTTATAAGTCAATTGTTTGATTCAGTCTAATTCCAATTATTATTGTTTAAAGCGAACACCAAAATGTAATGTTATTACGTGAACGTACATTTATCCATAGTTTCGTTTAGAAAATATATTATATTAAATAAAATATGTACATATGTATATTATAACTAAGTATTACATTCAATAACCTTCATTTTTTTCTATAACAAATAATTTAAACAATGATTATTTTCACACATTACAGGTGGCGTAGCCCCTGGAACTTCATCAGCGGCCATGATCATGGAAGGGCTGGAAACCCTAGTGGCGCCATCGCATCACGCATTCCTTTTAACTGAGTCAGCAGCAGCAGCTCATTTTAATGTTTTAAGTTTTGACACATGTTTATTTAAAAGTGCTGCACAGACGAGTCCTTCGAACACAACCCAATTAATCCCTTCAGGGTTAACGCCACAAACTGCATCTACAACTTTATTACACTACAGCTTATCATCAAATAATAGTAACAATCGTTCCCAACATACAACTCCCAGTAGCTCAATTCCAGATACTGAACAATCAAATCCAAGAAGTATTGGTAGTTCGATACCGACTACAACTAGTACAACAATTTCCAGCAACAGCTCCAGAAACTCTGCATCACATTTAAGTTTGTTAAATACAAGCTCCACTGGAACCGTTACAAGTTCGGTAGATACTCAATCAAATCGAGAAGACCAAGCTGATAATTCAGACGCTCAAACTGGTGACCTTAATACACCTGTTACAACTTCAAGTGACATACCATCATTCTTTGGGCCATCTACTGTTGTTGAACCGCCACCAATTACAGGTAAGAGTGGTAATTTTGATTATGTTTAATTGTTATTTTCTAATTTAAATTTGTTAGTAAGAAAAAAAACATATACATATATGTATATACTCCTATACATTCAATTATTATTTTTTCGTTCTTTGAAAAAAAAAAATTTTCGAAATATTACAATAAACAAAATAAAAAATATTACACATGTATATGTATATGTATATAAATATTTTATTATATTATTTAAAAAGTTTAAATTAAAATTTTGATATATTATTGGCTATATAATATCTTTATCAGCCAATTTTTCCGAAAAATCTTTTTAATCGTTCAATTTGGCTAACATTCAATGATTCTAAAATGGATATGCTTTGTTTCAAGAATTTTATTCTCAACATTGATATGAATTATTAGTAGAAGAAATCATGATTTTTGGCATAAAAATATATAACATCGATTTAAATATTCTTTATATATATGCATATACATACATACATATGTAAAAAATAAGGAATAAATGAATACTTTTATGGCATAATTGATCAAATAATTTTTTTCTTTATTAAAAATAAATATTACTATACAGTACATAATATCAATTTGAATCAAGTGGATAGTTTGCACCTGCTTGCAATTTATGTTATATCGTGGAGGTTTTGACATATTGAAGATCATATTATAACTTCAGATAATATAGATTCTTTAGAAAATTGTAACAAAACTCCATTCTAAATTCTGTTAGAATCGAGACAGAGAAAAAAACAAAAACAAAAATAGTGCTACAAAGAAATAATTTCTGATTATTCTGGACGGAAACTTGAGTCGACAAATTTGCAGGAAAATTGATAAGAAACGCGACTATAAGAAAGTAATAATGATTAAGACCTTAATGTTGGGTGTTAAATTTTAAAATAAATGACAATGTGTGCATAAAAAAATATATGTACAATGTGTACAAGCCAACAAGATATTCGTTATTAATTTGTTTATCAATAAAATTTCTTGGATTATTTACAACAACGTTGTTCTAATTTTAATACACTATATTTTTTATTCTATCGTTTGATGTTCGAAGGGTGTACACATGTTAAGATAAATAATAGTATAGTTATCCGAATAAATCGTCATTTTTTCCTGAATACAAATATCATCATAGTTTGCATATTTTTGATTTATTACAGGTTCAATCGAATCCGAAGATTTATCTTTAGAGCCACAAACAGCTTCCAGTCCGTGCCGAAGTTTGTGTAGTCCATTGAAGGAAGAAAGAACTTCGCCAACTCTCATAATAAAGGAAGAATCAAGTAATAATAGTTGTACAATGTATCCACACAACAGTCAAAATTCAGACAATAGAAATTCTCACCATATTCATCAATTACATAACACTACAGTACACAACCATCACCAAAATCACCAAAGTGGTCATCATCAAGCAATACAACAGACTCAACACCACCACAGTTTACACCACAACCAACATAATACACATAATAATCATCAGCTACATCACAATCAACTACAACATAATCCACACAATCAACAACAGCACCATCAAAGTGGTAAAATATCATATAGAGGTATTTTTACCACCACAGGTAATCCACCTATGGGAGGTTTAACGGTACCATCAACGCAACTCAATTCACCGCAACTTAATGTTCTACCTGGTCAAATGTCACCTCCATCCGCAGGATTAGGAAACAGCTGGGGTTTACCTAGTCCGGATAAAACACTTTTTCAGCCACCAATGTTTAGCTTATTAGGTCCAGGACCTCAGAGTACAGCCCAAGCTCATTACGCACCTCAAAATACTTCTAGTAGTGCTTCTCCATCCCATATTCATACATACACAGATGACAGA
Source organism: Bombylius discolor (assembly GCA_939192795.1). Taxonomy (NCBI): domain Eukaryota; kingdom Metazoa; phylum Arthropoda; class Insecta; order Diptera; family Bombyliidae; genus Bombylius; species Bombylius discolor. The sequence goes on along the minus strand of OW584238.1, from coordinate 56,420,728 downwards.
CCACAACATGTCGAGCTTCTTGGTCTAAACATGGATTGCTCGAGCATCATTTTAAAGCAACCTCCGCCACCGAGTTACAGCAGCGGTTGTGTATCAACCCTGGAGATGCAACCTTCTCAAGCTAGTCCAGATTTACATCAATATACTCGTCAGCAATTAACTGTTACAACCCCAAAATACCAATGGCTTGATTCACCAGCGGAATATGCTAGTTCACAACAACAATCATTAGTCTTGCCAGGTCCTTCGTCAGCTTCTTCAGCAGCAACTGGACTAATACCTAAACAAGAAGCTTATAGTGATCAGCAAGGTCATTTACAGACACCTCCTGGGCATTCACAATATGGCAGCGTTGTTCAATTAGCTGAATATAATCCTTCAACCAGCAAGGGTCACGAAATTTTGTCACAAGTTTATCAACAAAGTGCAATGCCTTTGAAACTAGTCCCTGTCAAACCTAGAAAGTATCCAAATCGGCCTAGTAAAACACCTGTTCATGAGAGACCATACGCTTGTCCTGTTGAAAATTGTGATCGGCGATTTTCCAGATCAGATGAATTAACTCGTCATATACGAATACATACGGGACAAAAACCTTTTCAATGTCGTATTTGCATGCGATCGTTCAGTCGATCTGATCATTTGACTACTCATATAAGAACTCATACTGGCGAAAAACCTTTTTCTTGTGATGTTTGTGGCAGAAAATTTGCTAGATCAGATGAAAAAAAGCGTCATGCAAAAGTTCATTTAAAACAAAGAATAAAAAAAGAAAGCAAATTGAACCAACAACAACAACAAGCAGTTGTAGCGGCGGCTTCTGTTCCACCCTCATCTTCACAACAGCATCATCACCAACATGGCCATCATATTCTTCATTCTGGAGAGGTTTCAATTGTTACTACCAGTTCGACCAACTTGTAGGTCGAAATGTTATCATCGACTGATTCAAATAATGAAGCATTGAAAAATAAGTATATAACCGCAGAAACAGAAACTAATCCAGAAGTCAGCTTGTTAGCGATCCAATCGACCGAAGATATAGCTAGTACGTTGCCAATAATTTTAACAAACTATACAAGTATTAACAATAGCAGGGCTACTCAAGATATATTCACAGTTGCTGACATCATTCCCAATATTGAATCAAATCAAAATCAACAGTTTTCAACATTGAACGAAACACAGCCAAACCAAGTACAGGAAGTCATAATATTATTCTGGCTACAATAACATCGCTACCTTATAAGCCATAAAGATCAAAATACAAGTATATTTTTTGTCATATTTAATTATCTTTCATCTTATGCTTTTAATATCATTGATATTATCATTTCTATTTAAAATAAACTAACGCGCAGTGATCACATTGTTGTCTTAATAACATGGATGACTACCAATCTGTCACTTATCTCAGACCGATTTACAACATGAATCCAAGTTTTCTATTGTTATGATTTGAACATTTAGATTCGTCAAAATATTTGAAATATGGAAGCGATATACGTTTTTGATTGTTATGCATTTTAAAAGACAGCTTGCTTACTACTGAGATTGATTGATCAAAAAGCAAAGACTGATCATATTACGCAAGGTAGTAACTATATAGCCTCGATTGCTTTGAATTTTAACATTAAATTAAAATATGTAAGTATATACATAGGTATAATATATACCTTTTTTGTATACCGATATACTTAACGTAAATAATTTCATAGGTGTGGGATAAGGGGATAGAAGTACTTGAAATACAAAATATCCAAAATAAAGATGAGATATTGAAAACAGTCAAAATTTGACAAATGGTATATGGATTTAAAAGTTAAGAAAAATCCAATTAATTACAGGGTCACAAAAAAAGCAATGAAATTGAAAAAAATAAATTAAATAATAAACAAAAGTGAATGAATGCTAAGAAAAATATAAAGTATAAACAACTAAGATCATCTCAATATTAAATAAAAGTAGTTTTGAAGATATCTTCGGCGATAAATTATTATTTTTTAAATGAATTTCTCTTTAATATATACATATTTATATATGTACATTGTGTATTTTTATATATTTTATTTGAATACATATTTGTTTTTATTTATATATACTTCCTAAATGGAAATTTAAAAATTTATTGGAAAACACTATTGTTATGATATCTAAAGTAATGGAATCTATCGTTAAGATAATCAATGTGAATTATTTGCGAAATAAATAAATTACTTTTATTTATAATTGTGGTGAATAATAAATTTCCATCACAAGTTCTTATAAATTTTGTAATTTTTTTATTCTTTTATAAATTCATTAATTATAATTATAAAAAATAATTGTATCTTAGAAAAACAATATATGTTCCATGAATATTCTTTGTGCCATAAAGATTACCTGATATAACTCCTCTTATCATGAAGAAAATAATTTTTTTACAAATATTGTTTTTATATTTTACATTCTTTGTTAATAAATTGTATAAAAACTACATAATATAATTTCAGTACTTTATTTGTGTACGCTTCCAAAAGAAATTAATATCCAACGAATAAATTGTTAAAAAAAGAAAGAAATTTAAAATGTAAAATAATTACATAATTATGGTTGTGCTCAAAAACAGTAAAAAAAAAACCAAAAAGATGGCAATCCAATCAAATCGGTCGATGATTCATAATTTTACATATATGTAGGTATATTGCATTAAAAACTACTACAAATATAAAAGTTAGTAAAATATAAAAAATATAAATTTCAAAATTTTTTATTAATTCAATTTTATCTTGCTAAGCAAGTTACTATTTATGAAATAGATAATTTTTAATAAAATAAAATAAAACAAAAAGAATACATGCAGCTTATTTCTAATAAAAAGTTGCTGTTAAAAAATGTCTAGAAAAACAATTTAAATAAATTATAAAAGTAAAATTAAATTTTAAAAATAATTAATAAGAAAAACATTTATTTGTGAATTTATAATAATAAAAATCGAAATTTTAAAAATTGAATAACAAAAAATTCAACAAGAAGTAATAAATATAATTATTAAAACTAATTCATAATTTATATATCTCTAATACTGTGATCTCAAGTTTAATTGTAAATAAATTGAAATAAAAATTTAAATATTATTATGTACTAAAGCTAGATATAAGAACAAAAATCTTACTAATTTATAAAATATAAAATAACACTTACACTAAAAAAAAATATTAGTTGAATTAATATAAAAATAATAAAATATAAACAATCGAATTAAAATTCATTCGTGTTATAAAAATTGAAATAAATTGAAAAAAATATTATTGTTGGTCATGTACTGTCAAAAAATTCAATTAAAAAACAAAAAACTTTTAAGCTGAATTTAAATAGCAAACAATGCAAATTCAGGAGCTGTTATATATAGTATCTATATCATTTCTTCAATAAATTGGATGTAAACACATAATTATATTCGTTAATATTATTAGTAACATTTTTTGGAAAAATATTAACAAAAATCAGTTGAGAAAATATAACTTTTTTCCTTTCCTTGTTAAGTTTATTATTTTATTTTAATTATTATTTTTTTTATAATTATACTATTTTTTTTAAATAACTTTCAACAAATTAATATTATTAACTAAAAAATATTAAAAATGTGAAAAGTTTAACTTAAAAGAAAACAATAAAGAACGAAATTTGAAAAAAAAAAAAAAAAAAAAAAAGCAACAAATACAAGTAAAAAAAAAACAAATAAAATATTTATTTTTAAAAAAGATTTTTGAGTTTTCTTTTCATACTTTGTCATTTATTTTCTTTTTTTTTTTAGAAATTTTTCATTTAAATATTGTTTTCTTTAATTGTGATAGGAATGATAATGGTAAGTATTTGATTTTTTTATATCTTAGTTTTTATTTTAATGCTTATAAAAAGTGCAAAATATATTATTAAAATATTTTTAAAGAACAGAGAAGATAATATAAAAAATATTTGAAAAGCAGGTAATTACGGCCTTAATATACGACTATATGGTCAAAGCAACGATTTTAAATTGAAATAAAAAAAAATTGTAATTAAGAAAAATATTTTCTTTTAACTAGATTTTATAATAATTTCTAACATCATTGTTTTTTCAATTTATTTCCAAAAACAAAAAAAGAACAAAAATATTTTTAGAATTAGAATATTCTTCTTGATTAAACCTCAAATACAAATTATGTTTTATAAATAAATAATAGGTATTTAAAAGTTTGGAAACTCTAATTTTGACTTTATATTTCTAGATTTAGGAATTTTTTTCTTGTATTTATTTTCTTTGAAATGTTGACGAAATTTTTTGATAGATAGAAAATATTATGTTATACTTGAAATTAATTAATATTTGAATTTAAATTTAAAAAAAGAATAAATATATACCTATATACATAAATATAAATTAAACAGAAAATGTTAATACATAATAATAATGAATAAGTAAACACAATATTAAATATACAAATAACATCGGCCTACACGTAATTTAACTTTGAAGAATAATTAAAAAATTAAAAAAATATTTGCCTAAAATTGGTGAAAATTTATTGGTAATTGAAAAATCGTAGTTAGTATGAATTATTATTGAATTAAAAAAAAAAACTTAATCTAAAATTGTTTAAAATTATTGTATAAACAATTATATATGTAGGTATTGTAGCTAAAATGAGTTTTTTAATTTAAAGGATATATAAATTATTAATAATTTATTGTAAAATAAAGTATGTATATAACTTATGAAATTTACTTGAAAAATTAATTTTGTTTTAACATATGCAAATAAACATTTTTATGTAATATCTGAAAATTATGATTTTTAAAAATTCTCGAATAAAAGATATATGAGACATAATTATATACATATATACTTATTATGTTGATGCAATATGCAGTGTTTATCAATGTATGTGAATTGAGTGAGAATACATATATATAAGAAGTAAACACATACACACATTTATGTATACATATTATCATTCTAAGCAAAAAAAAAAATATATATACATATATAGATTTTAATATAAAAATAATCTTTATTTATACAAAACAATAAATTATAATCAAATAGACTGCAAATATGGAAATTTACTTTTAAATGCAATATTTTAATCAAAAGCTTGCAAGTTTTTCTATTGTTACTAATTGGTATTATTATTTGTTTTTATTTTTTTTTCTTATTTTTGCAGTTTTGCATCCAATAATGTGTAAAAAACAATATGACAAAAACAAATTTTAGATAGGAAAATTTTTAACTTTTTACCTATGAATTATTTTTTAATACTATCAATATTATTGTTTTTGATTGAAAATAACTAAATTTATTTTGAATTTAATTGAAACTTAAAGTTCAAATGAAAAAATCATTGGAAATTGGAAGTTAAAAATAAATTTTTATGCTTAATTAAATAAAAAATAATTTATAAAATGTTATGAATAACATATTTATACTTAAAAAATTGTACCAATCAAAAATTAAAGAAAAAAAAAAAAACATTAATGTAGAATTTTAATGACATAATAATGTTTGATTTTGAAATACATTTACATTAACATTTTTTCAATTGTATAATTAACATAAACAGACATATGGTTGAAAATGTGTATTTAAATATCATTTTATTGTTCGTAAAATATTGTTTTTTATTGTTATTTGATTTTTTGTTTTAATTTTCTATATTTAAAACATTTGGAAATTTAGAAGGATTTTCTTAACTAGTCCTAAATTGAATCATTGAATAAATATGTACATATATTATTCTCCTATTTAAAGGAAAATTTTGTTATCTATTCGATAGCGAATTATGAACGTATAATAATTTAGATTAGAACACATTGGAACATTATTTTCTTCACACATTATTGTTTTTAAAAATTTGAAGAAGAATAATGTCTTTGAGGTGTACTATTTCATCATCATCAGCGGCGCAACAGCTTGATATGAGCCAGGGCCTACTCAAGTTATCTTAAGGTTTTCAAGACTACTTTTGTCTTACCTACGGTTTTAAGTGGAATGCGAATCACTAAATTCGTTGGTGGAGAAGGAATTTATTCATGTGACAGGGCTGGAACTATCATTTTTGCAGTTGTTTGAGGTGCACTAGTTAAATTGCAAAATTAAAACATGTGGAACATAGATGAAGCTCTCTGTTAATGTTTAATATATGTATTTCATTTGTATATTTTATTTTTCTTGTGTGAATTCATGTTTTGTGTATGTTATCACTGATTCAGTACCATGGTTCATGGCGTAAACGTGAGTAAAACTTAATTTGCCTACTGTCATGGACAATACCAATTTCTAATTACTTCTTCCTTTTTTTTCTTTACAGATATTCTTTCGAGGATCTGTTTATCCATGTATCCGTAATTAGTCAAATTTGTTTTTTTTTTAAATTACAATTTTTAATGTATAAAAATTTTTATTTAAATTTCAAATTCTCAGTTCATGATTTGTTAAAAATATAAACCGTGTACATATTTTGCCATAGACAAAAAAATTGAGATTAATTAAATGTAAATGAAATTTAAAAAAAACATTTACATACATATATTGAATAAATAAAATACGATACGCTCATAATTCGCAGCATTTATACATAATACATTATCATTTTATATACGTATTTGTAGTTTGAAACGAAATATATGTATTTTTAAGTTTATCATATTTTGGGACAATGAAGAATTTAATAAAGATATCATTTAAAAAATTAAAATAAATCTTTTTATTTGTAATTTTGAAAAGAAAAAAAAAATCTTGATAAAATTTAAAAAATTAAAACCAACACATCTGAATCTATAACAATAAATTTTACATTCAGTTTAATAGACAATACTGATCTTTACTAAATGGATAATATACTATGATTTGGATTAGTTGTACATTGAGAAATGAAGCTCAAGATGTATACATGAACAACCAATTAAAAATTGTGAATTTTATGCGGTAATACATGTATGCGGTATGTAAATGTACAAATGCATTTAAAAAAAAACAAAAAAAGTTCTTTGGTAAAAAAGAGTCCATTAGTATAAATCAGTAACAAATTCAGTAATTATGAATTATTTCTAGTTCGATATATTTAATTTAAGTTCACAACATGAGACGGTGACAAATTTGCATTCATTTCATATAGTAGACATGTATTTGTAATAAAAGCAAAAATGAAAAACATTACACGCTTATTCTTATAAGTGTGTACATTTATGCATACATCTATATATGTATGTACCTTCATCGAAATTATAAGTTGCAACAGCAACAACCTATATTTAAACGAAACATACTATAGCAGACTATTGTACCTACATATATGTATGTAATGTATTTATAGTATGTCTAATAGATATGAGACCACAGCTAGATTTAGAGCCAGTTTTTCTTTTATTGCTATCCTACATATTGCACTTAGTTAAAGTCTTAGTGATAAATCCATACCTTTAAAGCTATAAATATACATACATATATAAATATACATACTACACACTTTTTACAAGCTTGATCTGCATCATTTTCTACAGTAAAGGTAACTCAAAGTTAAAGTCATTTGGATGGGATCTAGAGGATCGTAATTTGTTGCTGATGCTGATATCATTTGGTATATAAAAATGTTGCAAGGCGCGTGCGCCTCCAAACTTGAATTTCAGGAAATTTTCCGCACCAGTTGTGTTATGGCAGGCGCAAACGAACTCATTTTTCCACGCAAGTTAAAAAATTCGTTTATTAAACTTCTGTTTTACTTTATACACTGTTGAATAGTAGTTGTTGCGGTTTCTTTGGAAATTCTTTACGGAAAGAGATACATCGTCGGCAAAGGTGCCATTAATAGCTAAAAGCAATAATAGAGATTGCGGTAGAGATGGTGAACTGATAAGAGTCTATTCAAAAAATTATACAAAGGTAAATTAATACTTTACTTATATAAATTAAATATATAAAAATAGAAAATGCAATGCAAATGGAATTATGATCTTTAGAAGCTTCTTTTATTTTTATCACCATACTGTTTTTTTTTATATTTAAATTACACTAAAGATATATAAAAACTAATACCTGTCATAAGACACGTCTTAATGAATGTTGAATGAATGTTATTTATGTACCTAGATACAATATATAACTTACTTGAATTACATTCTAAAAAGGCATATCTTGATTTAATTTGTAATTTTATTTTATTTTTATTATATTTTCTTTTCACTAAAGTTTTGCTTCTTTTTTACTTTAACCGAAATTTCTTGGAATAAATTGAACTATCCATATAGCACTCTTTAAAATTCAGGTTTATCGTGTTAAATGCAAATTACGACAACGTTCATGATGAGGTACTAGTTCTAGTTATATTCAGATTCTTGAAAATTCTTGAAGAAGATTCTCATAAAATTGAGGTGCGAACTTATAAGTAAATTTTAACAAAACTACCTAAGGGCAAACAAAAAAAAATGAAAGAAAAACAGGATTAATTATTTGCTGAGACCAAACATTGTGCTTGCAAACAAATTTAAACAAAGAAGAAAAAAAAACTAATTGAGAAGAAAAATTGAATATGTGTATAAAAAAGGTGAAAAAAGTAATAACAGCTTTTAATATAGTACTGACCTAACTCATTCACTAATTTCTTATTCTGTGTATTTTTTTATATTTTATGATGACATTCTTTGCAGATTCTCTGCAGTGATTTTTAAGAAAAATTGCACCAAAAATTTAAGTTTTTAATAATCATTTTTAATACTTTTTTTATGTTCCAAATTAAAATGAAAATGACAAGTTCATAAGCATTTTTTGTACTTCATTGGTTTAATAAAACACCTGTAGAGAAAAAAAATAATTAGAAAGGTTTTACTAATAGGGTGAATCCGTGAACCCGAACTGATCCTTTTTCTAGTAGCTGGTGCTAATGTCACCGCATTTGTAAAATAAACAACAACAACAAAATAATAATAATAATATGTACATATAATTACTTTTTAAAGCTAACATTTGAATTGAACATAATACAAATAATTCAATCAAGTATTCTGAGTCTGTTGTTTCCACACTGGAAAAAAATAATTTTTTTCTCTTCTCTTTTGTATGTAATTTATGTAAATATTTTAAATCTAGATTTTAATAGTTTTTATTGCCCAAAATATTGAATGTAGTTTTTCTGTTTAAAATTTTATATATTTCAAAACATTTGTTTTTCATACCCATTTCATCGGAATTGGAGATATACATGTAATTTTGTAAACAAAACATGTCTAAATGTAGGTATGTCTGACTTTTTTTTTTTTTTTTTTTTTTTTCAGGAAAATAATTTTTAACATTCTTCTTATTTAGTAACCTGACCAAAAAATAGAGCCTATGTCATAATGTTTCGAGAAGTACAAAATATAAAAGTTGTGAAAATATTAACAGTTTTTAAACTTTATTAATTAGCATTCATTAAATTGTATAATTCGTATTAGAAATAATATGAAAAGATGAAACAAGCAAATTTGTGATGTTTTAAGCACGATATTGATCTTTAAAATGAGGAAGGCGAGAATTGAAAATTATATTAAAAATATGTATTATATTAGTCAATTAACTCGCAAAATCAAAATAATGAAAAATTCTTATAATTATTTCTGAAAAAATAGAAGTCAAATTTATTGAGGTAGTTGATTATGATAGGCATTTTTTCATTATAAAAGAAAAAGAAAATAATACAAATTAATAAAAATACTTAAGAAATATACTATTTAAATGTAATACTTAAGAAAAAATTTATTACACTATCAAAAATGATAGCAATAAAAACTAAGAGAATTAGGTGCTGTCATTTGAATGTAATAATACTTGTGTTTATCGTTGGCTTGTTGCATACATTAGCATCCCAATAAACTTTTAAATTGAACATAAATTAAAGTAATAGAGACGAACTAGTATCTAGATATACCTATACTAGAGAACTATTCAAAGTGTTTTCGTCTCTTGATTGTATCAACGAATTTAGTGTTTAAAAGCAATCATTTCAAATAAATTTGATATTTTTACCTTTCTTTGTTTTCTATATTAGAAAACAAACATGTACCTATCTTCATAACATTTATTCCATACTATAAAAACTTATATGTATAGTTAACTGAATTAACAAGCATAAAAAAGAGAAAAAAAGTCTTTGTTTTTTGAGTTTTTCACTTCATAATATTTACTTTTTTATTCAAATTTTTTCTGCTTTTGGAAATAAAATTTTTTTAGCAAAATTTTGTTCCAATATTATGTTTGAGTATTGAAAATCATTTTTAAAAAATTTTTTTTCTGTTATTCAATTTATATTATGATTTTTTTATTTATTATAAATTATTTTTATTTTTATTAATATTTTTATAATCGTGAATTACCTTAAGATAAGGTGTGTCATACAGCCATTTCACTTGTTTTGCTCCGTTTACGATTATTAATATTTTACATTTAAAATTTTTTAACACATATCAACTTGAATTCGATCACTCTATAAAAGATGCTACGGTATACATCATCTACTTATATATGTATATTCTTCTATTATAGCTTATAATATATAGCTTTTCATTTCTGTTCATTCAGTTTCTCATAAATTATAACAGACTCGTGGCTTATTAGCATTATGGTATTTCAATAGAAAATTTGGATACTAAGGCCTACAATATGGAATTTAACTAACCAACAAAAAATATAATATCAAAATCGACTAAAAGAAATAAATGCTATAAAAAGTATAACTAAAAAACAGATAGGTATATGTATAATATACCTATATGAATGAAAAAAAAACCAATTCGAAAAAATAAATAAATAAATAAATAAAAGAACTTTTAAGATGAAAAGTAGGATGAAAAAACATTGGAAATAAAGTGTGACTATAGACACAATCTGATTATACGGACGTCCCCGGTGCATATATGGATACACCGTGTTTTATAGATACTAAACAAGTATGTTCAAGATATCTAGTTATAAATATATGTAGATATGTATACTCGTATATATGTACATATACAAACATATTACATATATATTTTAATATATTCAGTTAAATGTAAAAAAAAATTTCTTGATTTCTGTTTCTGACTTGATTTCTGACTTTACCTCATTAGCATAATTCCACCCTGAATCATTTTTTTAACTCCATAATATTGAATATATACATACATACATGTATACATCATTTTGAAAAATAAACTCAAATGCATTAAAACAGCATGCATTATTAATATGAATAAGTTTTGTAAAGTTATGACATATTACATTCACTCTTGTTCTAATATGTATTTTTATATCAATTTTATACAACGTGCAAAAATTAAAGTTTAATATTTTAAAACAATAATTAGGTATATTAACAACAATAATTGTATTCACTAATTTTATGTATGTGTATAAAATTTGACAAGTGGTATATATATATTAGGTACAACACATACATACCTACATATCTTTTGAATTTTATATTTGGCATCTACATTTACGAGTATAATTGGATACGATTATTATTTTTAATAAAGAAAACCAAACTAGTAATAAAATTAGAACAATAATCAAAATTTTAAATATGGATAATTGTAAGTTAATCCATCAAAATAAATTATGATAATTATTAAAGATATATGTATGTATTTGTATATACTCTATACTATCTTCTTTTAATATTGTTTTATTTTTTAACTTAAAAAATTTATTCTTACTCAAGTACCTATGCATTTTTTACAAAAAAGTGGAAAAGAAAAGCAAGAGACAAAGCCATAAAACAACACAACAAGTTCTGAAGTTACATATATACATACATTATGTATGTATGTAAAAATGAAAGAAATATTATGAAAAAAAAAAAAAAAATTGAATAAGAATATTCAAATCTTTGTGGGTTTTTTCTCTTTTTTATTATGGAACACACCCGTCAATCCTTTTTTTTTATTGTATAGCAACTTGAAAATTTCTATTTCCGGCCGTTTATTAAAATTTATCTTTTGTACTATGTAACAATTCTCTGCTTGCCCCTTTTCTCTTCTGAACAGAAAAATAAAAATAAAAACAAGAACAATTTATCTTAAGGTACGCGTTAGTTTGTTATATACATTTGTACATATATATCCACATACGTGTGTATGTATATATATATACTTATTCAAAACACATAGATAATGTATGTGTAATCATTAAACAAACGCTTTTGTGCCTGAAGATTCAACAAGAATCATCATCTTCCTCCTACTGCTTAATATGTCGTCATCTTCACATCTCAGCTGGAGCACTATAAAGACGCGTGCTGGGTGCTCCCCGTAAGCAAAACTTTTTCTTTGTCACTTTTTTTGAAATTACAAACTACTCATTTTAAGTAACATATACACTTTGCGGTTTCAAAGAACAACATACAAAATTTTAGTCAAATTCTAAAACTCTGTTTTTTGGGTTCATAGGACATTCAATGATAACTAGTTTACATTATATGTATAGATATGTAATAAACATATTACATACATATATGTACATACATATATACAACAAAACTAAGGATGGAGTTATAGTATTGTTAAGTAATCATTTTACCTCTCTATAGTTAAAATATGACATTATGTATCTCTTGTCATTCGCAACCTTTCCCTCGTAAAGTGTTAACATCATTATGTTTAACAGGTTCTTGGAAATTCAAAATAATATTTAAAATTCAAAGATATGCCGTTCAAATCTGAAGAACTTCTATGATGGACACCTGTTGAGGTACGTTGATTGCCACCGTCAAAACAAAAACACAACACAATGCAAGATAAATAATTATAAAATCTTATGGTGTTGTATTAAATAAAATTGACGTGAGATTTTCAATTAAATTCTATAAAATGAATGCTTTACCTTTTTATATTTTCACAAATTTTTAAAAAGGAATTTCAAAAACAGTGAAAAGTTGGTCTATTTTTCAAATGAAAATATTCTATAATTTCATGGAAAAATTTTTAAACAATAATGATAATAAATCAACAAAGTTACAAAATAATTCTTTTTGAAATTGATATATGTATAATTAAATAAATGATATCGATCGACCATTATGTACTTAAAAACTATGTCTATGTATAAAAAAATCAATGTTCTTTAGCAGAAGCCTCTGTTCAGACATGGTAAGATCGAAAAAATTAATATTGCAATTATTCCTGTATATTATCTTAATACTTTTGATTTCAAGCTCCCAAACAACTATACGTATACAAGGTAAAATAGACAGGAGGCGTCTTAACATTTTTTCCAAACTTTTTTTGTTTTATTTTATATTCTTACCTCAGATATTTATTTCGAAGGTGTGCTAATCGCAGTAGCAGCTAAAGTAAATTTAATTCCCTGCTTGAACTAGCATTTAAAGTAATTTGCAGCATTTGTTAACTTTTATAAAATACAAGTGTAGGTATGTATATGACCAATGTATGTACATATGTATGTACATAGCACGACGTATCAATTTTCATGATGAATGTGCTAAATTAGAAATACAAAACAAACAAAAAATAAATAAATAGAAGAAATGCAAAAGGTAAAGTTTAAGAATTAAAAGGAAATATACGAAAACAATAAATAAAAAATAAATAGGATAAAAGAAAACTTTAGAAAAAATATAGGTATAGGACTATAGGTATGTATGTATGTATAGTAATTAATTAACAAAACATTTAATACATAATAATTGAAGCCCCTTAAAAAATTGAAATGCAAATTTTAAAAAGTACAAAAACAAAGAAAACAATTTTTAGAAAGAAAGTATTTAAATGAAAGTAAAATATGTATGTATGTATATGTATTTATACCTATATAAGTATCTATGTACCTATCCATGTAAAATACATATACTTAGGTACATATTGGGAGAGTTATAATTTCATATACTGAAGAAAGGTTAGTAGAATACAAAGTGCCATAAATTTAACTGTTTAAGAACTGAAAATGAAATCTTTTTTCATCCACTTTTAAATAGGATTTTTAGATTTTCATAACTAAATTACAGTGTAATTCATGTGAAAATTACTGAAATTACAAAACTGACGTCATGCGCAACAGGTCCTGACGCAAAATAAATGCCAGATTGAGCTCCAATATAAACTTGAACTTGAAATAATACTGCACGTGCACATAAATTCCTACCTTACTGCGACCGTGAAAATTCTATCCATGAACTTGTATTTAATATACATAGGTACGTAAAATAAAACGTATTCGTTTATAAAAAATAAGGATGAACCTGTATAAAATCAAATTATAAGAAAAAGCTTCAATTTCCCCACTCTCTTGTTGACATATACATATATACATATGTACATATATTTATGTATGTGTTTATTTTTATCAGACATTTCATTTGAAAAGGCACGAAGAAACGTAATGAAACAAATAATAGAATATTCAATTTGGAATAAAATCGGGAAAATATAAAAAAAGGAAACGTGTAGCTGATGATAAATTTCATTTTAACTCATTATCCAATAATAGTAATTTAATGTATGTACATTTATAATAATATTATTAAAATTAGGAATATAAATTTGAAATTACAATATACATATGTACCTACATATGTACATAATTCAATATCAATTTTCAATGTTACTTTTTTATTTTATTTAGGAATTTACTTAGAAAATAACACACGAAAAATCATGCGTTTGATTATTTATCAAATAAATGGAGTTGACTTTTGTACATACATATGTATGTACATACATATATGAACATTATAGTATACGCGCTTTATTTTAGAACATTCGTTTACGTCATATGAGTCGTATTTATTGACGTCATGCGTATATACATTATGTACATATATAAATGACAAAAAATCATAATTTTTAATTCTCCAACATGACTATTTCTCTTCTTTTTTTTTATCCTTTATGAAATTTTCATTTTAGGATTTTCTTGTAAATTATTTTGAATTTTTTTAAAAGAGAAATTTTCTTTTTCTTCGATTTAATCTTAATTTCTTAACATTTTAAATAAAATTTTACACTTTTTAATAAACACAAATTAAATTTTTGATTTTTATGTACCTATCAATACATGGCCATCGGTTAACTGTGAAATTAATATTTAAAATGTATAATTATAAAATCAAATACTTATTCTTCCCTTATTACAAATTTGAATAAAATTGTAATAAAGAAGTAAATGCAATGAGTTAGCAGCTACATACTTTATTATAATAAAAGAAATTTGCTATTCCAAATTTATACTAAAATTTTAAATTATTTCAACAAAGATAATTACATACGTACAAAAATATTTTCCACATTATGAGTATGTACATATATTAGACAAATGCAATTTAACTCAATATAATCTTGATACGCAATTATTAAATTGATGAAATAGTAAAAAGAAAACATTTACCAATAATATACCTACATATTAAAATTACGTAATTACCTATATTTAATAACTAATATTAAAGTTCTTTTGTAAGTTTAAGTTCATTTAATAAAATCGATATTTAATATCTTATAATAAATTGAACTCTAATTTCAATGTAAGCAAATACATTTTTGTATTATTTTCAACTAATTTTAAAAGTAATTGGAGATTTTAAAATATAAAAATACTTTTTTATATTTATAGTTTAAAAAAAATGTTTTCTTCTATAAATAGAAAATGTATAATTAGAAAATTATGTATTATAATTATTTGTTTTCAGGTCAGTTAGTAGATAGTGCAATTATTAATTATATTAAACACACTGAATATATTATATTTATGTACATATATCATATGTGTGTATATATTTTATTTTTTTCTAAGTACATATAGTTATAGGTACTCTTTTAATTTACTTTATTTAAAGTTGTTCATGATTATTTACGTGTATGGAAAAAAAATGTCAGAATTTTTACGTCACAAAAATATCATTTATTTTTAGAATTTTAACATAAGAATTCTTTTTGTATACTATATATTTAAACTTAGAGCTTTATCGATTATTTATTTTATAATTTTTGTGTGTAACCCTGGCTCCAACCTTGAAACTTATTTGGGGTTGAATTTCATTCATAATTTCTATAGGAGAAATTAGCCTTTTCTCCCGTTCTCTTTTTTTCCAGAAATTACAACTTTATAAAAATTTTATAAAGCATTATATATTTTACTCTTTTTCTTTTATTATCATCCCTTCCACATGTGTACCAATAAAACCAAAACATTATCCTTTTAACAAGAAAGAGAGAGCTCTTCAAGGACATTTGAATTTCATTCATAAAATTTGTATTATATTTATCATTCACTCCACTATTAAATATCAAGAGCTGCGCGTGGGCGACATCAAGTCAATTTTCGCACCACTATCAAATGCAATAAAATAAAAGGTCGCAATATATTTTTTTAATAAGAAGTTTAAAAAAATTAGTAAATAAATCAAATAATTAAGTTTCAAAGTCACTTAATAAATCATTTATTAGCTTCAAACCATGTTTCGTACTTTTCTGAAAATGATTAAATTTTTTTCCTTTATGAAATAGCAATACCCTCACTTACAATATGACTGACTTTGCCTTGGTGTAGCTATATAGTATAAAATTAAACTATATTTGATTGTAAACTATCAACTTTTAAAGAAAATATTTTTACTTTCTTTCATCATAAAATAAATTTAAAAATGAAATTTTAAAATTATAAAATTAGATACAAAAATTTAACTTCAATATATTAAATTTTATTAAATATTAAATATATTATAGTATAAAAGATTGTCTTAACATTATAGCATCTTAATTACGAAAAAAAAAAAAAACAAAAAACAATTTCTTTTAAATGTGATTATTAACACTCTCTATATTCAACAAAACAGCAAAAATGCATTTGTTTTTTTTAAACAGTCCATGGCATTCGACTTATACATATCCATACATATATACAATGTATTATTCAAAAGAAAATGAATCACGTTTCTTTTTCACCAATCACTTGAATTGATGGTTCAGATTCTGAACGTTTGTGTGTTCGTGTAAGTGCACTTGATGCTTCATCATTTTTATTAGTTTGTCCTTCTTGCTGAAGATCAGGTACGCTTCTAGTTACTTGTTGATCTTCTTCAAATACACTATCATTCGTAGTATTAAGAACTTTTTCATTTAAACAAACGTCATCTAAATCAACATCACTGTTGGAAAATAATGCTGTTGCACCTAAAGATGGATTACATTGTAAAAAACTATTCTGTGAATCTTTATCATCATTTTTCAATTTTGTTTCTACAATATCAATTGTTTGAGATCTTTGAAGCGAGTAATTAATGGAAGATGTCACAGTTTCTGTGGCCACAATATTTGGTGTTTTCGTTTTTGGCGTAGATAAACCTTGTGAAGAAATATTTCCACCAGGAAATATACCACCACTTGAAGAGCTTGCAGATGAAGGAGTAGAATGTGCTCTTTCTCCTTGATGTTGTTCCATTAATTCACAGGCTTTGCCTAAAGCACATATTGTATTTAAAACTCGGCATGCCACTAGTGTTATATAACCAATAAGAAAAAGTATTAAAGCGGCAAAATTGTCAAACGGTACAGCTGAATACACTGCTTTTATAAGAATTACACTCAATGGAAAAGGTATAAAGCCCATTCGACGTGCTACTAAATCTGAATGATCAGAGAAAGCATGTTTTTGTCTTGTTTGCGTCATATCATACGCTAAACTGATAGTATATTCACGATAAACATCAACTGGAAGCTCATTGAATCGAGTTATAAAAGCATGTTTTATCCAATCAATAAGAATTTCAGTTATTAAAACATAAAAGCAATCTGGTAACATGACGAGAAACTGGTCAAAACTCCAGTTAAACTCTTTCATAGTCTGAATAACAACAATAAATAATAATACAGATAAATGAAAACGCTCCCTAACATCACTGCACGTCAATTGAAAAAGGTTATTTTTATCAAACTTTTTAAAAACACTTCCTTTTAATTCAACAAAATTGTTTGACATCATAATTGTAAGGAAACTCTTATTATTGGAATTAACTGCGACATTTAGCGTCGTTGCTTGAAACATTATCAAAAAACTGTGCAATATAACATATGTAAGAGCGAATATAATATGAGGAATTAATCCAAAATGTTCTCGTCGTTTATTTTTTGGTTCAGTTGCTGTCCAAAACAATGCATCAATTGTGTCTTGACCAAAAGCAGAGAGTAAACGATCTCCTACTTCTAACATGTTGTAGAATATATAAAGTTTTATTATTGATTGAGTTTTTATAATATGATACATTCGATTTGTATCGACTGATAGCATTAATAGACTGCATAGAATCCAAATCGAACCTTTTAATAGATCACATATTTCAGCTGGTGTTAGTAAACGTTGTGTTCGACGACGGAATCCTAAACAATTTGATATTGGACGACTTATTAACGCCCATAAAGCAAGAATATAACGTATTGGTAAAAATGTATGAATATATAAAAATGAATCAATACATTGTATAACACCATATCCCATGAATTTTTCAACTTCACGAGGAATTTTTATAAATGAATAAATTTTCTGACGTCGTGCTGAATAACGTTCTTCATCATGTTCCAAAATATAACCTCTTGTTAATTCAATTTTCATAAAATCAAAAAATGAAGGCCTTTCTGGAAATAAGACATTACATTTTGTAATAAAAATTATAAATATTTCTTTGAAAAATAAAATTTCCCAATTAATATTTTAAAACGAAAATAAAAATGTGAACATATACAATGAGTTTATGTGATTATATGAAAAGTGTAATGTATCATATCAAAATAAAGGTCCAAAAACAGCCAAAGACCAAGTATAAGCCAATCAAAAATATTTCAAATTAGTTTTTGCGATCAAATTATATAATTTAAAAAAAAAAAACAATATAAGTTGCAACATCTACTATATATAAAGTAGTTTTATTATAGTTAAGTATTGAAAAAAATAAATACACACTTTAAGTATCTAAGATGAAGAATACACAAAAATTTACTTTTACTCTTTTAACGGACACGAAAGGTCTTCATTTCAACAGTAGAATAGTTTTTACTAAATATCGGTTAAAAATTGAATTCTAATTTATTTTGGAAGTTATAATTATATACATATAGTAAGCAATGAAATTTTGTGCATCATAGTCTACATCCCATCAAACGATTTTAAATCTTGTTCCAAACTTATAACCGAAATCTAAATTAAATTAGGAAATATTTATGTACATATTTCGTATTTTATACTTATATACATACATATATATGTATGTACATACATTGAAGTGATTAATGAAATGTATGTATCTAATTATTAGTTTTAATGAAGGAAATAAAACAAAAACTAGAAGCAAATTTATTATAAATATTAACACATTTAATTAAAGCAAAGACCAACGAAGTAGCATAATATGGATTAAGGTTACCTTTTTTATGCTCATCCACCGAAGACAACCCGTTCCGTTTTCGATCATTTGAATCTTCAAAAATATCCTCTATACGACCATCAAAACTTTGATTAACATCCCCACGAAAACGAATTTTCTTAAATGTTTGATTTTTAATACCATCATCTTCTTTTAACATTTTTTAATTTCGATAACTCGTCCAGCAGCTAATTTTTTTGTCAACAATACAGCAATAAGCAATTGTCAAATTTGACAACTATTACTTTTATTAATACTTCTGCAGAAGCAACAAAATTAGCAGAGTCCCCTAGTGACGGTCATATACAAACAAAAACTAAATAATATGCCATATGATTACATAAATCCTGTGGTAGAAGTTCTGATAAAATTTTATTTTAGTAAAATATGTTGTATAAATATTTTTGAGTGGTGAAGAAATATTCTGCTAATTTAAGTACATATTAGGTGTGTTTTACTGGAACTGAAGAACCGATATGTCATCAATTCAGTTTTGTTCAGATCACTTATCTTCTTCCTGAAAATAGCTTCACTTTCAGTGCCCACTCACTGCCCAGTAAAACATGTTCCATCATATGACATTTGCGATTGTGTTGACGGTTCATTTTAATTTTGTTTTGAAATTTGAATATGGTAGAGTGGATTTGATAAAAATTTATAGCTACAAATTATAAATGAAATTTACAATTTTTATAATGGAGGATGTAAATGCTGATGAACACAACTGAAGAAAGAAAATCGTTCTTCAGTTCTTCACTGAAAAAAGTGAGTACCAAAAAATCGTGTATACTCAGTGAGGAAGTGAAAAATATCAGATTTATCAGTTCTTCAGGTCCAGTAAAACACGACTATTATAATAATCTATGGAGTGATCAATAAATGTCAAAAACAGGCAACAGCTGATGTGATGTGAGAGTAAAATTTTAAATTTTAAATTTATTAATTTTGGGAATTTATAATTTCCATTTCTATTTATTTATTTCACTGTACACTAGATAGGATAGGTTTTAAAAAATGGCCAGTAATAATAATGAACCAGAGTCAACGAGTAATAAATCGGAAAATTCCAATACAAAAGTAAAAGTATTAATTATTGGTGCAGGTCTGTTTTTTTAATTGCTATTTTTAAATTGGTGAAATTTTAATTATTTTTAAATTCTGCAAAAGGCATTGCAGGATTATCTGCAGCCTATCATTTGTGTCAAAATGGATGTGAAGATTTGGTAATCCTTGAAGCAAGAAATAGAATTGGAGGTAGGATAGTTTCAATTGATATTGCACAACATAAAGTAAGTAAAATTATAAAAACTACTGGAAAAAGAAAACATTCAAACTAAAAATTTATGTTATTGTATTAGATTGAACTCGGTGCTAACTGGATTCATGGTGTTCTTGGGAATCCTATTTTTGAAATAGCAGTAGCGAATGGTTTGGTCAATATTATCAATATTCCTAAACCGCATAAAGTTGTAGCAACAACTGAGGATGGAAGACAAGTACCATTTAAAATTCTTCAGGAAATATATGAAGCATATGTTTGTTTTCTTAGACGGTGTGATGAATATTTTCTATGTCAATACAGTCCACCACCTGATATCCATAGTGTAGGGGAGCACATAAATCTTGAAATAGAATTATATTTGAATTCAGTTCAAGATCCGAAAGAAAAACATTTAAAAACATTAATCTTCAACTGTCTCCTCAAGCGTGAGACATGTATAACAGGGTGTCATAGCATGAACGAAATAGATTTATTGGAATTAGGAAGTTATACTGAACTGCAAGGTGGAAATATTGTCCTACCTTCAGGATATAATTCAATATTAAAACCTTTAAGTTCTATATTACCTGAAAACTCAATTATAAAATCATACCCGGTAAGAAAAATTTATTGGAAACGTAAAAAAACATGTAGTGGGTTAGAAACAGTTGATGAAAATTCAGAAAATGAATTTGATGATTCAGATAAAACAGTAACATGTTACCCTTCAAATGTCTTACTTTCCAATGAAGAGAGTACCGTTCGAGTCCAATGCGAAGATGGACGAATGTTTTTTGCTGATCATGTTATATGCACTGTACCTCTTGGAGTTCTTAAAGAAAATATGAAAGTTATGTTTGACCCAGAACTGCCTCATTATAAGCAAGAATCAATAAAAAATCTTAATTTCGGTACAGTTAATAAAATTTTCCTAGAATATGATCGATCATTTTTAAATCCAGATATATGTGAAGTTATGTTAATATGGGATGATGATAAATATGAATCTCGACTTACAGCTGAGGAGAAATTATGCGATGAGTATCTAAGTAAAACGTGGTTTAAAAAAATTTATTCATTTACGAAAATAGATGAAACCTTATTATTAGGATGGATTTCAGGGAAAGAAGCTGAGTATATGGAAAAATTATCAAATGAAATTGTTGCTGAAAAATGTACTGAGATATTGAGAACTTTTTTGAAAGATCCATTTGTACCAAAATCAAAAACATTTGTATGCTAAATATGAACTAAAAAAATTAAAGAAAGTGTTGAGTATTGAAGATTTATTATTTTGTTATTTATATTTATGCATATATTATAGGTACTTATGTATATATATTTATATTATATTTGTACTAGTTGGAAAGCTCAGACTTTTACAAAAAGATCATATACAACCACAAGTTGACGAAATGTTATATGTTCAAATGTCTTCATTTTCTCAAACAAATCAAGCAGCCGAAGTAGTATTTGCTGCTGGTGATTTAGCTTTAAATTTTATTGAAATTTTTGAAAATTTAAATGTTTTTCTGACACATTGCATAACTATTTTTTTTTATAAATTAGGAACAATTTATCAAGTAGCTGGTAAAAATGCTGAAGGTCAAAAAATATGAATTGCTCAAGGTGCTGATGGTGAACAACTTGCTTATGTTCTTCTTATGGTGCTTGCTTCAGATAAGCAGAAGATGATGTTACACAATGATTAACAATTCAAAGTGGTGATGGTAGTGATTAACAAGAAACTTTATAAGGAAACACCAATGATCGGTGTCCGATGATGGTGTTCTGCAGCTAAGGAGTCATAGATTTACCATCTTCTACTTCTCAGCGGTTGCACGAACATCACCATTGGTGGTGTGAGGTGTTTCCTTATTTCCAAAAAGGGTGGCAAGAGTCAACCCGCGTTCACAATCTCTAGTAGGAGGAGATGGATTGGTAAACAGTACATTAGAGTATCACCATTGGTGTGGGTGTGAAGGAGAGGAGGTGCTTCTTAATAACGACTCCGAAGTCTGAAGGGACACGAGTCATTCCGTGACTCAATAAAATAAAACAAATTTATTCCTTCCTTCTCGTTTATTTTCTTTTCATAAACACTAACAGTATTTAACACAAAATATACTCCCAAAAAAGCTCAAACAATTAATACATTAAAAACCTCGTAATTAAAACTTTCAAAAAAAAGGCGTAAGTAAAAAGTGACCAAATTTTGAATGATATTGTAAATTAATTTTGAGCAATAAAAATATAAATTTAGATTTAATATATTATTTTCAACTAAAATCAAATATTTAAAAATAACAACAAAGAATTAAATAAATTGATCACTTCTTTATACTTTCGCTGTATCTACAATTTATGAAAACAAAATTTCATCTTTATAAAACAAAAATAGTAAAATGTTAAAAAAATATGAATACATGACGTATTAAATTATTACAAAATAAAAAACTTCAAACATTTTAACAAATAATAATTATTGATCCCAGTATTTAAAATTAATTTTCATTTCTTACTTTGTTTTGATATTTTCATACTGTGAAATGCAAAAGTACATACATATATATATTTTTTTGCAAAGAAAATTGCTATAATGATGCTTAATAAACAGTCTTACTTAATAAAAAAATTCATTTCTCTTTTTAGTTCTTAATTAAAAATTTGGGAGTTATATATAATCTAATTCTTTCCCTTTTCTTATTTTTTATTTAAATAAGATATTGTAAAAAATATATTCTTCTCTATCAATTGTATTTCTTTTTAAAATATTCTTTATTATTTATTTAAAAATATCTTTAAAAATTTGTATTCCAAATCCAATACAAGAAACAAAAATATAAAATGAAATAAAATATTTTCACTTTTGTAGACGATCATTAATAATTTGTAAGAATATATGCTTACTATTGTTTTTTAAAAGAACTTTTTTTACATTTAATCGTAAAATTAATAATTTCATTAAAAATTTTTTATTGCATATAATAAAACTAACAAAGCAAGAACATTGATATTATTTAGCAAAAACAAAAAACTCCTGAATACGTGTTTTATGCAATTTGAGTAGGAAAATATATACTTATGTAAACTTTTTGTTCTTAAAATTTCAAATATACTTAATTTGAAATTATATTTTGTTTATTGTATCTTCTTTTTTCCACAAAAGAATTTTTTAATGACATCAAAACTTTTCTATGTTTAACATGTATATGTATATGTTTTTTTTTTTTTTTAAATTTAATAAAATATATATTAAGAAATTTATAACAAAAAATTTTTGTTTTATTCTTCTGATTTCCTATTTCTTT
The DNA here is from genome assembly GCA_939192795.1 of Bombylius discolor. NCBI lineage: Eukaryota > Metazoa > Arthropoda > Insecta > Diptera > Bombyliidae > Bombylius > Bombylius discolor. The sequence goes on along the minus strand of OW584238.1, from coordinate 56,396,756 downwards.
TTATCAAATAAATATATTTTCTTATTTTTTTTGGTACAACTGTTAATTTCTTATTTCTAAAATTTAATGAAACTTGATTTTTTTAAAATAATAGTTTGATAAACCTAAAATAATAGTGTTGTTAAAAATAGGCAATTTTCATAAAAATTAGAAAAAATAAAGAGAACATTTCTGGTACATTTAAATATACAAAAATAGTACTTTCTCTTTAGTACCAAAATTTTCTTTTTATTTCATATGTTTCAAGATATTTATATGTATATTTACTTATTTAATCTTGTATTTATTCCAATTTTTAAAGGTTTATCAAACTACAAATATTGTATATACATAATTTATATATACAAATACATAATAATTAACACTAACATTTAAGCTTAATAATTATAAAAATATTTTTTAAATTTATAGTTATTGTTTTGTAGAATTCTGAAACACACACAATCAAAATCAAAATATATTTTTCATATATGATAAAATTATAATTATTATTTTAGTACAATTTTTTTCTCTTATTTTCTTTTTAACAAAAAAATGCTATCGGAACTCCTTATTTCATTAAATGGACCTTAATTTTCGAAATCTAAGTATTTCTTAACTCATCTAAACCACCATTAGGCACACCAGTTTTTATCTTTTCCAAAATTTTATTGACAAATTCAGTTGATGAACCGGCAATTTTAACTTCTATGAAATTTGTAATGTTTAAGAATTTTATTACGAAATATAATTTGTCAAAATGTGTAAATTAAATACTTACTTGTAGAATTTTTCACAATTCTATCTACTTGTTGATTCATATCGTCTGAATTTTCGTTTATATTTTGATATTTCATGGCAAGAATGCGTTTCATATCATGTATTCCATTTAAAAGTTTTTCTAAAAAATAATTTTTTAAAGATAAGAACGATTTATTATTAACATTTTTTTATTTGTTCAATAACTTACTATGTTCAATTTCTAATCCATATAATTTAATTTTATTTGCTTCATGTTGAGCTTTCTTTTTTAAACGACAAGCTCTTGACGCTAACTTATTTTTTTCTTTTCGTGAGGTAGGTCTAACATCAAACGGAAGCTCACTCACTGGTGTCATATCATTGATGGTTCTTCCTAATTTATCCAATTCCTTACCAATCATATGCAATTTTTTAGGATTTGGTGTTAAATCATTACCATCACCTTTTCTTGCTTTACCACTATGCTACATAAATTATAGTAATACTTAATTAATAATATAATAATTGAATTTTACTTACTTTGTATACCTTTATCCCTCGCACAGAACAATTTGGACTGAATACGGGATCTGTTACCTCGTTTAATATATGAGGATCTTCAAGTTGCGTTTTTATTACCAGTCTTTGACCTTTGGGACCCTTCGCTTGAACATTATATTGCCAAAAATAACGTTCCTTACCTTTGCTGCCCTGACCACCATACTTAGGACTTTCATCACCCGATTCTTAAAATTAAAATTTCAATATTTAAATATCTTTCGAATGCCTACATAAGCAAAATTCAAGTAGTCTTACCATTATCACTTGAACAATCTTCGTATCGATCACTATCGTAATCTGAATAACCTTCATCGTGTGAAAAATCATTTGCTTCTGGACTTAAAATACTTGTTGTGCTAATTGAAGAAAACGACTCAGCTTCAGCCAATGAACCAGTTGAAAGTAAATGCTGTCGTGGCTCTCGTCTTTGCCAAATTTGATCAAAACCAAGATGAGTTGGTGCTGAAGATGAAAGCCTCGACATTGCAGTTGCAGAGGAAAAGCCAACTACTTTGCGTCCAGTTGTACTACCAAATCCACTACTAGTTGTTGGACTTAAAGCATTTCCACTCATTAATATATGAGAAGTTGAAGGTCCTGGAACAGATTGTCCAAGTAGATTTCTGTCTGGAGACATAGAGTATTCTTTTTTAAGCAGTTCATGAAGTGCTGGACTTCGAGTTTTTCCAGGATGTGGAATAATATTGTGCTGGAACTGAGTGTGACTAGGATTCACAGGTGGAGTCAATGATATAAGTAATGGAGAATTAGAACTTGCCTTTGAAAAAAAATTACATTTAATATTTTATTTTTAAATTTTCATAAAATTTTACTTGGCTTCCAGGTGAGAACGCTGCACTAGAATTAAGCGATTTTGTTGGAGTTGTTTGGTAAATATCGTATGGACTAGTTGATCCTGTTGTATTATTTTCTTCGTAAAAATGCTCAGTTGCATTAAGATTTTGCAATTGAAGACCGAGGTTTTGCTGTTGAATTTGATGCTGTGATTGATGTTGATTTTGTTGCTGTTGATTTTGATGTTGACTGTGATGTTGATCTCCATGTTGACTATGAGAAAGTAACTGTTGATTAGACAGTTGTATTTGACTATTGCCACTTTGGCTTATTGAAGAGCTCTGTAGTTGATGTAAATGACCATGAGAAGAAATGAGGTAGTTATCGTGCTCAGCAGGTATCAAATCTTCAATGTTAAGATCTTCTAGAAGTGTTTCATCATTTAGTTCAGCTAAAGTTGGTCCTGTTTAGTGTAAAATAAATTTTGGGTCAAAAATTAAAATATTTCAACAAAATTAATTACCTTGAATTAAATCTGCTTTATCTATTTGAAATATATAATCTTCTTCCATTTGAAATGGTTCTGATTTTGTCGTGATCATTGCATTACCAATATCGCTCCACATTGTATTTGAATTTGTTGTATTTTGATTTTCATATAATGTTACATTATCTCCAGAATTTGATGATACATTTATATGTACACCTGAATTTGATTGACCATGATTATTTCCAATACCAGGTATTCCAGTTAAACTAACTTCTTGCAAAATATTTGGTGATAAAGATGATGCATCTAGTGCATCTAAACCAAATTCAGAAAAGTCAGCCATGATTCGGGGCTGATATGATGAACCACCACTACGCTGTGGTATAGATATTGATGCTGTTGTAAGCATTGGATTTTCACGAAGTCCTTCCATAGAAGTGGCAGAAAATATTTCTATCTGGCACTCGCTAACAGTATAATACTGTCATATAAGTAGTTCAGATTTTAATTTTCACTTTAACTGTAGTAATAAAATATTGATATGAATTTAAAAAATGTAAACAACATAATAATTGTATAGCTTAGAAAGTATTATCAAAATTATAAAAATTACACAGGAAATCTATTGTTAAAAAATGAAGTACATACATATGTATATATAATACCTATATACAATAAAAGTCTGAAGCAGTGAATTCTCGATGATGTGAATGCCTGAGTAAAACGAACTCAGTTTATTTTATTAACAACTCTTTTCGGAGTGAATAACATTGTTTTTAAGAATGAATGAAGCGCAAATACATTTCTGATAATTCTGTTGAAAAAAAAAACTTGAAAAATTTCACTGAGTACAGTCTACCCATAAATACCTAGTTTGTAAAAATATACATATCTACCTACCTACTTTTCTATGAAAGAAAAATTTCAAAAATTCCTTATTAAATTTTTAATTATTTCTTATAGACACATGTATGCTGTATAGCAATACTATACTATTCTGGCTAGTAAAAACTTCAGTATACCTACATAGGTACATATACCTATACTTAGATTTTATTATTACAAAATGCTGATCATGCTCAAACTTTAGAATGAAAGCATTTCAAGGTCACACCTTGTTTACAAACAAACTCTACACACCCACAATATGCAAAATTTATACAAGCATATTTCCATAAAAAAATTAATCAATTCAAACGTCACATGTATAAGATTCAAAGATAAAAAATAGTTATAAAGAAAACAGTTAGGAAAATAAAAACAAACAAAAAAACATTTTTAAATTCTTAATTGACGCATTATATGTATAGTATTTAATAGAATTTTATTTACACAGTCAAAATAGCTAGTTACTCTATGAAAACAACTTTAAAAAATATATTTAGTTAAAAATTCAGTCATACAGTTACTATAGTTAGATCAGCAGCTATTAATCGACTATCAAGATAATAATGCTGTGTGAAATACACACACTACGTATGTTAATTGATGTTATCATACTTTTTACCTCACACTTCTAATTAAACTGCGTAAAAAACTTAGATTTTTCATAATGTTTAGACAAATTTCAAGTAGGTAAATAACTATTTTCACTATTAAAATGTCAAAAAGTACCTATAATTATAACTTTTAAAAAATTATGCACTTTTGTTTCGAAAACTATACTTCTTTCATAGATAAAAGCTTCCCAAAGAATGATATCAGCATTATTAGAAAATAAGCTTATGTTGATACGAATGAGCAATTCTCAGAAAAATAAGTCGTATCAATACTAGTAGGTACTTTGTGATAACGACATAGATAGAATCGTGATTAATGATAGTAATCACCATAGATTTATAAATACATAGTAAATAATGAAAAAATTATTAAAAACGTAAGACATTTTGTTAGATACTTTGCACTTTATAGAAAATGATGGAAAATAGAATTCAAGTAACTAGCTAGTGTTGAAAGAATGAGAAATTTACTTAGGAAGTTAAAACTACCACTAATTATAACTATAAATTAATAAGCCACGTGGAAAAATTCATAAATTTATAAATAAATTTATGATATAGGTAAATAAGAATGTATAAACATTATTTATAACTGAGTTGCCATATTTAGTAGTTTACTAATTTATATTTTTTTTTTTTACAAAAACACAACTAGTACCTACCTTTTCTCTGGATTCAAATTTTAGAAAATTCAACATTAATATGTGTCTGAGGTCATAGAGGAGAAATTAATGAAAATCAAGGATAGAATTTTGGACTTGCGTATACTTACGCTAAGGTAAGAGAATGTTATTCATAAAATCGATAACAGGAAAAAAAACGCCCGTCAAAATAAAATGAATACGCGTGGAAAACTCTTTGAAACATACTAACAATTACAAATATGTAGATACATACATTATTTATTATACATAGGTACATATGCATAGTTATCTAGCTATTCATTTTTATTTAAAATATTAGAATTTAAATTAATTATTTATACATTTATTTATACAATTATCAACCAAGATGTACTTTAATTTTATTTAAACTACCTCAGTATCTATGTATCTAACATTATTTAGTATAATATTAAACAGAGAAGTCTTGTTTTTAAAGCCAGAAATATAAAATGTCTGCATAAATCGTAGGTATTTGCTTTTAAATATCTACATCTACAACACACCTATTTAATTATATATGACCAAGAACTTGAATTTTATGATGTTTTTTAGTGTTGTTCAAGGCTGAAAAAAGTTAAATATCCAAACAAATATTTACAGTATATATATGTATATATATATATACCTAATTCAAATGAAAATAATAAAAATAATAAAATATATATTATTACATACATATATTAAATTGCATGATGTGAAATTAAATTTCTGAATTCACTTACCAATTTATTAAAATTGTTTGCAATATATATATTTTTTTTTAAAAAAAAAGTTTTATATGTATGATTACACAAAGAAAAATAGTTCAATCTTAAATTTTCTTAACTTTTCGAATTGTATCTAAAAATAAAGCCAACAAATGGATTATTATTTTTGTTTCACTACATTTGCACACAAATTTCCAATTGTTTTTATTTTTTGAAATCACGTTTTCATTCAGCAAAAATACTTTTCAGTTAATTTCATAACTTTACGAAGAAAACATACATATTTCTTTATTCACACACAATAGCACTTTTTTAGAATTTTACAATTCTATAATAATAGTTTTTTAAACAATATTTAGATTTTAGAATATAGAATAATAAAATAGTCGAACAAAGGAAAGAAACGCCATAACACCAGTGTTGTCACATCGAAGTTATTTGATTCGCTTCGCCGTTAATCGTACTTTTAGAAATTTATACGAAACAAACAGCCAAATTACATTCAGCCGGAATACATTGGTTGTAAAACCTATTTTTTCCTCTTGTTTTATTTCATCGACATTTTATTGCTTGTTTTTTAAATGTTTCAATTATACATATGTATATACCTAGTATATATGTATACTGGTTTGAATCCGAAAAGCGGAACTGACCCCATTGTTGTTGCTGCTGCTGCTGTTTCTTTTTTCTTCCTGCTGCTAGCGCTGATGCTGAATGGGCGTTGCGCAACACTTGATCCTATTACAAGATCACTAATGGGCTGAATACGTCACCGGAACTAGTCCCACTTTGTTTTGGAAACAAGGAAACACCTCGGACCAACCACGGTGATGTTCGTGCAACTTCTGAGAAGTAAAAGATTTTATGTACATATGTATATCTTAAATCTTTGCCTCTTCCTGCAGAACACACCATCGGAAAGTATTCATTGGTGCTTCCTCATACACTTCCTTTTCAATCGTTGTGTAAGTCTGTTGGTTGACCAATTTCGAAATCATAGATTCAATTGCATATTACAGTTGACCTATTAAGGAAACACCTCGGACCACCAATGTTCGGTTCGTGCAAAACACACCATCGGAAAGTATTCATTGGTGCTTCCTCATAAATTTCCTGGTCAATCGTTCTGTAACATCTGTATTAATATCTTGATTTGATAAGTCTGGTTCTGATGATTCCTGAATTTCCATAAATTTTTGCAAACTTTTCAATTCACTCATAACATTTTTCATTTTCATTTTATCAATATCATCTGTGAAGAATTCTAATTTAGCATTCTATACACCAAAATTAGAGATGTAAAATAAAAAATCAGGGTTTTAGTTTTCTTTTTCACAAAAAAGAAAAGTATGTTACCTCCTTCCCCGTTCGCACAGGTTCTGTATCAATAATAATAAAACAAATTATCATTGAAAGTTAATGTACTCGTGTACTTTAGAAATTATCGAGTACTTAAAGTTGTATTAGAAAATAATTCTGGTTACTTATATTACTTTTGTCAACATTTTGGTTTTATACCAGTGCATTTGAAATTTAAATAAAAAAAGTTATAGGATTTCACTGAAAATCTCTCTAAAATTTTTTTTATTAAATACCTGATGAAGTAGGTACATTAAAGTATCATATTTTGTAATAATTTACTTGAAGCCTATCTTTTTTTTTCCACAAAAGGTGATGTATCTATACATACTTTTCAAAAACTTCGAAATTTATCTTATTTTTTTTTTTTTGCAGATAGGCGCGTTTTTAAATTAGCAGTTAATCTTACTAATATGTATTTAAAAAAAAAAATGAATTATCAAAATTGAATTCTGTAAACATTCAAGAGGAAAAATAAATGTACGTAAAGTCATAAAACTCATAAACGACTAAACGAGAACTAGAGAAAAAACAATCTGTCCGTTAATCAAATTTACACTGTATAATTCATAGCCTTCTTTTGACGTCAAAAGGATGGAAAAAAGGTACATAATAATTATTTTAAATACGAGTTTTTAATTTAATTTAGCTTGTTCTTAACTGATTTATTTTATTTTAATTAGCTATACAAAGTACATAATTTTAAATTTATTTTAAAGCCAAAAGGTACCTATTTGACTAGATTACTTTTTTTTAAATTTTTTTCTTAAATAAAAGTGAAGAAAAATAAGAAAAAAAAAACTATTCCAAGTATTTTTAATGTCAGTACCCGAATTTAAAATCATGAAATGATCGAAAAATGTAAAAATTTGGTTTCTAATTTGAATATGCTATTACTACAAATGATGATCATTTAACGGCTTTAAAGTTAATTATGTATGTTTGTAAAATTTCTAAATATGTATTTAGCAAAAATCTATGTATACTAATTTGTGTTAAGCTGGATAAATTGTTTGAAAAAACTCAGCTATACAACTCAATGTATGAAGATACTTCGTTAAATTTGATGTCTCTGTTTTTTTTATACCACTTTTTTCCTTTACAGTTTTTTTTAAAAAATATCGAAAAAAAGTCAGTTTTCTAGCACAAAAAATTTAAATAAAACTAACTATTGATCTGCAGAAAAATTTAACAATCTTTTCCATTAAAATTCCTAAAAATCATCTCTTTAGAATAAGTAAAAACTTGACATGTAATATCTATTCGGCCTTACCAATAATATTTTTATGATCATTTTAAAACTAATTTGTTTATAAAACGATTATCACATTGAAAATATAATTAATGAAAATGAAATGCGATTTTAATGAATAAAACTATTAGAATTTTTCATTGAAGCATCGCAATAAATATTGTAGTGATGTTTCTTTTACGATTATTTTAAGAAAATAATTATAAATTTTAATATACGGAGAATACTTTAATCAAGTGCAATTCCTTGAATCCACGAACTTAGATCAGAGCTGTCTGACTCCATAATTATTTCTTCAGGTGATTCTGGAGTTAATAAAATTTGTGCAACAGTCCGACCACTTAAATATGCACCATGTACAGTTGAATAGAAATTTGAATGTGTGTGTTCACCAGCAAATAAAATTGAAGGCTTTTACAGAAAAAAAAAAAAAAATTTTTTATATATATAATATATATATATGTATATATTTTCTCTTAAATACGAAATATAAAAAAAAAAAAATTGAAAACCTTCAACTGATGTGGATTTGAATATAACGGCTGTGCAAGATTCTCAATATCTTCTTGTGTGGCACCAACTGGTATTGCAGTATATGATCCTTTTGTATATGTTTGACCTTTCCAACTAGTACTAATATAAATAATAAAATAATAACTCTTCAATACTCAACACTTTCTTTAATTTTTTTAGTTCATATTTACCATACACATGTTTTTGGTTTTGGTACAAATGGATCTTTCAAAAAAGTTCTCAATATCTCAGTACATTTTTCAGCAACAATTTCATTTGATAATTTTTCCATATACTCAGCTTCTTTCCCTGAAATCCATCCTAATAATAAGGTTTCATCTATTTTCGTAAATGAATAAATTTTTTTAAACCACGTTTTACTTAGATACTCATCGCATAATTTCTCCTCAGCTGTAAGTCGAGATTCATATTTATCATCATCCCATATTAACATAACTTCACATATATCTGGATTTAAAAATGATCGATCATATTCTAGGAAAATTTTATTAACTGTACCGAAATTAAGATTTTTTATTGATTCTTGCTTATAATGAGGCAGTTCTGGGTCAAACATAACTTTCATATTTTCTTTAAGAACTCCAAGAGGTACAGTGCATATAACATGATCAGCAAAAAACATTCGTCCATCTTCGCATTGGACTCGAACGGTACTCTCTTCATTGGAAAGTAAGACATTTGAAGGGTAACATGTTACGGTTTTATCTGAATCATCAGATTCATTTTCTGAATTTTCATCAACTGTTTCTAACCCACTACATGTTTTTTTACGTTTCCAATAAATTTTTCTTACCGGGCATGATTTTATAATTGAGTTTTCAGGTAATATAGAACTTAAAGGTTTTAATATTGAATTATATCCTGAAGGTAGGACAATATTTCCACCTTGCAGTTCAGTATAACTTCCTAATTCCAATAAATCTATTTCGTTCATGCTATGACACCCTGTTATACAAGTCTCACGCTTGAGGAGACAGTTGAAGATTAATGTTTTTAAATGTTTTTCTTTCGGATCTTGAACTGAATTCAAATATAATTCTATTTCAAGATTTATGTGCTCCCCTACACTATGGATATCAGGTGGTGGACTGTATTGACATAGAAAATATTCATCACACCGTCTAAGAAAACAAACATATGCTTCATATATTTCCTGAAGAATTTTAAATGGTACTTGTCTTCCATCCTCAGTTGTTGCTACAACTTTATGCGGTTTAGGAATATTGATAATATTGACCAAACCATTCGCTACTGCTATTTCAAAAATAGGATTCCCAAGAACACCATGAATCCAGTTAGCACCGAGTTCAATCTAATACAATAACATAAATTTTTAGTTTGAATGTTTTCTGTTTCCAGTAGTTTTTATAATTTTACTTACTTTATGTTGTGCAATATCAATTGAAACTATCCTACCTCCAATTCTATTTCTTGCTTCAAGGATTACCAAATCTTCACATCCATTTTGACACAAATGATAGGCTGCAGATAATCCTGCAATGCCTTTTGCAGAATTTAAAAATAATTAAAATTTCACCAATTTAAAAATAGCAATTAAAAAAACAGACCTGCACCAATAATTAATACTTTTACTTTTGTATTGGAATTTTCCGATTTATTACTCGTTGACTCTGGTTCATTATTATTACTGGCCATTTTTTAAAACCTATCCTATCTAGTGTACAGTGAAATAAATAAATAGAAATGGAAATTATAAATTCCCAAAATTAATAAATTTAAAATTTAAAATTTTACTCTCACATCACATCAGCTGTTGCCTGTTTTTGACATTTATTGATCACTCCATAGATTATTATAATAGTCGTGTTTTACTGGACCTGAAGAACTGATAAATCTGATATTTTTCACTTCCTCACTGAGTATACACGATTTTTTGGTACTCACTTTTTAACGATTTTCTTTCTTCAGTTGTTTTCATCAGCATTTACATCCTCCATTATAAAAATTGTAAATTTCATTTATAATTTGTAGCTATAAATTTTTATCAAATCCACTCTACCATATTCAAATTTCAAAACAAAATTAAAATGAACCGTCAACACAATCGCAAATGTCATATGATGGAACATGTTTTACTGGGCAGTGAGTGGGCACTGAAAGTGAAGCTATTTTCAGGAAGAAGATAAGTGATCTGAACAAAACTGAATTGATGACATATCGGTTCTTCAGTTCCAGTAAAACACACCTAATATGTACTTAAATTAGCAGAATATTTCTTCACCACTCAAAAATATTTATACAACATATTTTACTAAAATAAAATTTTATCAGAACTTCTGCCACAGGATTTATGTAATCATATGGCATATTATTTAGTTTTTGTTTGTATATGACCGTCACTAGGGGACTCTGCGAATTTTGTTGTTTATTTAATTTAAAGACAAAAAAACACACTTTCTTAAAATTTCCCTTTTTTAACTACGGAAGTACTTTTTACTTATGCTGACACTAAAAATGTGCGTTAAAATATCCCCTCTTGAAATTTTTTTCAATAGTTTTACTGGTTTGTTCAGTTATCTAGATAAGAATATAGATCTATGGAAGTAATTGGATTAATTGAAATGGACATTGACATTTGACACTCATAATTCACAAATGTTGAGCGTTTAGTCATTTTAATACAATCAGTTAATTGTTTTTTGGAAAATAATGAACGTAAATAATGTGTTACATATTCTGTTCATAGTTTTTAATTTAATAAATAATGGTATGACATTCTATTTACTCTAAAGTTATATATGAAATGTGAAAAAATATATACATACATACATATAATAGCTGTATAATATACACATAATAGCTTTCTAACCAATTGCAATTTTTTTCTAATTCTAGGAAGAGCTTATTACATTATATTAAATTCAACAGGATCGTCTGTTCTAGGATCAGCAATTAATTTTACTGCGACTCTCATGAATGGTGATAAAGTTGCAACTGAGGGAAAATATACGTATAGATGGACAGATGACGCAGAACCACAGCACCAAAGTGTAAGTACAGCTATTGTAGTAACAAAGAAAATACCTAATCTATTGAATATTCTAATTACTTTATATAATTTATTTTACAATTTATATATTATAGAGATATGAATCTGAACTACCTTATGTAAATTGGTCTGTGATTTATCCCAAATCGGTAAGTTATTTTTTTAACTGCCATGTAATATACACCTATTATTTTAGAAATTTATTTTGACAGGTTTATCACGCACGAAATTTTGAAGTTAGTTTAGAGGTTGATGAAGAATCTTCGTGGCTTCCAATTTCATATAAGATTGCATCAGGAAGCATTAGTTTTAATTTAACAGATTTACTTAACGGAGAACTTTCAATAATTCAAAATGGCACGGTACGAACGACAGAATATGTTTCAAATTTAGTTCCAGTTGATCATAAAATTGTATTAAGTGAAAGTGATTTAAATTATTTGATTAGTAAAACAACATATTTTCGGACATATTGGTTTCAAAATTGTATATATATAGGCCAATCAGATACACTCATTTATACAAATATGTATTTAAAAGAGGATGAAGAATATGATATTGAAGCATTAGTTATAGGTTCATTTGAAAAATTACCAGATCCGATAACAACTACTACGACAACAACAACAACAACTACTACTACTACTACTACTACTACTACTACTCCTCCTCCTCCTCCTCCTACTCCTACTACTACTGCTAGTACTACCGTTAAACCAACAATTACTACTACTGCTATTGTTAAATTAACAACTATCTTAGAAGGGTCTTCAACAAATATTACTGTATCAAATTCAACTTTATCATCTGAAAATAATTCACAATTAATCACAATGAAAATTATAAAAAGAGATATAAATGATCAAAATAAAGTTAAAAGTGTAAAAGACCAACTGGAACTGGGAGTGTCTCCGTTGGGAGCAGAGATTGACGTTAAAAATATAACTCAACAAATTAAAGAAGGTAAAATGAATGCATCACAAGTTGCTGCAGTAATGTCTCCAATTGAAGTAGATTTCAGCACAATTAATACTGTTGAATTAATGAATACGGATAATATACTGCCAACAACACCTATTCCTAGTTTTGAAAATCAACCATTCGTTTGCCTCAATAAATCTGTAATAATGCCAGATCCAACTAAATTATATGGATATTTTCGAAAGAAAATTATTGTTAAAAGTAAGCAGATTTCGTGGATATATTCCATGTTTAGAAAATGAAAATTAATTTTATTAATTATTTTTAAAGTTCCTGTAGCTAATGTTACAGTTAGTGGAAGAAATTGGCTTCAACATGGTGATGTTTTAAATTTACAAGTGAAATGTTCTGGTTCTCTACCTTTAGAATATTGTGTAAAAGTATTCTCTGGTAATATTCTATCTTTTGAATATTAAAAACCATTTTCATATATATTTTTTTTATAATTTAATTATTTCTATAGGTCCTTACAATGTGACTGGTAATGAAACGTGTTTTTCTTGGCTACAGTTATCATTATGTGAATTTTCATTTACCCATTTGTTGTCAACACCAACAATGCATACAGTAGTATTTGTTATTAGAAATCCAGTAGCAAAATTTTCTTATCAAGTTGCTGTTAATTTTTATGAAGGTATTTTTATTATGTTCAGTATAAAACAAATATAATTAAAATTATGATATTTTAAAAAACCTTTCTATCAATTTTAGCTAAAAAGCAATCTCAGTTATCTGTAATTGTTGTACCCGTATCATTCAGTTTTGTTGCTGTAATTCTAGTAGTATTTGGTGTGGCATATTATATACAAAATAAAAATAGGTAACAAATAACCAAAAAATTATAGGAGTATTAATTAGTTTCTAAATATTTAGATAATATGTAAATATTTTTATTTAAATAGATTCGTTGTGGAAGTTGCTGATTTTAACTTTGGAGAAACACAATCTGTTGATATGGAATATAAAACATTCCGTCAAAGACTCTTCGACAGTGTTAGAGAAGTTGTACATAGACCACTAAGAACAGATACAGATCCCAGTTTAGCTGGAAATAATGAAAGTTCTCTTAAATATGGTTCAATGACTTAAAATGTTATATACTTTGAAGGATTTCATTGCTTTTTTTATTTGAATATAATATAAAAAATATATTTTTTTATGTTTATTATTATTATTATTATTTTTTGGATTTTATTAACATTTTACGAATATATAAATGTGATTAATTATAAAAATATCTTATTTAAAAAAAAAAAAATTGTCTTCTGAATCTTATTATATATACATTATTATTATAAAAATTGTAGTTAATTTTTTTATTGCAAAATTTTAACATACTTTATTTTAACCTTAAAACATTTTTTTCTTTGTTTCAAATTTGATTTTCCATAATATATTAGAAAAGAATGAAATTACAACATGAATAATAGAAAAAAGCTAAAAATTCAAGAATTTATGGTTTTTTTTCTAACAGTTTAATAATGAAATTTATTATGATTTAAAAGTTTATATTATACTTAATTCTATTTCATCAATTTTTGTTGTTATTTATATACATATGTTTTTATATTTTAAAATTGCAAATTATTGTTTTTATAGTGTATATTCAATACTTTAATTGTGCTATGAATGGGAAATTATGGAAATGAAGCAAAATATTGAATTTTAGCATAGAGAAAAAATTGTAAAAAATTTCTTAAAAATGTCACAATCTCAATTATTTTTCTACACCAGAAGATAAATTGGAAATTGTCAGTCAATAGATAAAATTATTTGTTAGAAAAAAGTAAATAACAGAAGAGAAACTGTTTTCAAAATTATATAATTGGTATCTTCATTTGTGATATTGAGTATATGAGAAAATATAAAAAAATATAATATTATTTTATTTGTATTATTTCTTTATAAATAAATATAAAATTTGTAAGAATTTTCTAATATAATAAGTATATAAAAGTTGATAGTATGTTATCACTAATGGGCTGAATCCGCCACCGGAACTAGTCCCACTGTTTTGGAAACAAGGAAACACCTCGGACCAACCACGGTGATGTTCGTGCAACTTCTGAGAAGTAAAAGATTTTATGTACATATGTATATCTTAAATCTTTGCCTCTTCCTGCAGAACACACCATCGGAAAGTATTCATTGGTGCTTCCTCATACACTTCCTTTTCAATCGTTGTGTAAGTCTGTTGGTTGACCAATTTCGAAATCATAGATTCAATTGCATATTACAGTTGACCTATTAAGGAAACACCTCGGACCACCAATGTTCGGTTCGTGCAAAACACACCATCGGAAAGTATTCATTGGTGCTTCCTCATAAATTTCCTGGTCAATCGTTCTGTAACATCTGTATTAATATCTTGATTTGATAAGTCTGGTTCTGATGATTCCTGAATTTCCATAAATTTTTGCAAACTTTTCAATTCACTCATAACATTTTTCATTTTCATTTTATCAATATCATCTGTGAAGAATTCTAATTTAGCATTCTATACACCAAAATTAGAGATGTAAAATAAAAAATCAGGGTTTTAGTTTTCTTTTTCACAAAAAAGAAAAGTATGTTACCTCCTTCCCCGTTCGCACAGGTTCTGTATCAATAATAATAAAACAAATTATCATTGAAAGTTAATGTACTCGTGTACTTTAGAAATTATCGAGTACTTAAAGTTGTATTAGAAAATAATTCTGGTTACTTATATTACTTTTGTCAACATTTTGGTTTTATACCAGTGCATTTGAAATTTAAATAAAAAAAGTTATAGGATTTCACTGAAAATCTCTCTAAAATTTTTTTTATTAAATACCTGATGAAGTAGGTACATTAAAGTATCATATTTTGTAATAATTTACTTGAAGCCTATCTTTTTTTTTCCACAAAAGGTGATGTACCTACATATATTTCAAAAAATTCGAAATTTATCCTTTATTTTTTTGTGCAGATAGAATTATCAAAATTGAATTCTGTAAACATTCAAGAGGAAAAATAGATGTACGTAAAGTCATAAAACTCATAAACGACTAAACGAGAACTAGAGAAAAAAATGGAAATGGAAAAAATGTACTTATAATTTATTTTTAATTATTTTAAATACGAGAGAGTTTTTAATTTAATTTAGCTTGTTCTTAACTGATTTATTTTATTTTAATTAGCTATACAAAGTACACAATTTTAAATTTATTTTAAAGCCAAAAGGTACCTATTTGACTAGATTACTTTTTTTTAAATTTTTTTCTTAAATAAAAGTGAAGAAAAATAAGAAAAAAAAACTATTCCAAATATTTTTAATACTTTTCTTGCTTTTACAGGTGTTTACAAATTTATGTTTGGATTTGTATATCGCACATATTTCAAAAGAGCATCGTTTTCTTCACATACAAATGGTTTACGATGATGACAAGCGACATCATGCCAATTAACACCATCATTATAAAATTGGTTAAGTATCGCTAAACAATTTTCTGGCGCACCAACTTGTTGAAATTCTCGATTATCAGGTTGCGGTAAACCAATGCCACCACTAGGAGACCAGTCACCTTGAATACGGTCTGAAGTAGGAGCTAATTTTTGTAGAATTGCCGACCAAAACCATCCATTAATCATAGGCGGTTGGAGATCAGCACGTTCACATCCCTTAAAGTCACATAATCGTCCACTTGTCCATATATATCTTACCTGAATAAATTTGATTTTTGTTGAAAATCAAATGACACATTATATTTTTGAAAATAATTTCAATTTCAATGTTTTTTTTTTTTTTTTTATTCAAGTTTGATTAACTCACATTATCATTAACTATTCTTTGTT
This sequence comes from Bombylius discolor, assembly GCA_939192795.1. Taxonomy (NCBI): domain Eukaryota; kingdom Metazoa; phylum Arthropoda; class Insecta; order Diptera; family Bombyliidae; genus Bombylius; species Bombylius discolor. The sequence continues at coordinate 56,380,367 of OW584238.1, read as the reverse complement.
TAATCCATTCATTTTCAATACTTGTTTCCAATGAAACGGTGTCCATACAACGTTTTCGGCAAAAATTTCTTGCTGCAAGCCAATCTTCTTCTATACCTTTTAAAGCGGGATCTCTCCACGAGAAAAAGTATCTATATATACGCATACATTTCATTTAATATTAAGTACACATCAGACATGAGCAATGAAGAAAATTCGTTAGCATTGAAAATTAATTAATGGTAATGCATCAGATTTTGATTAGTACTGAATATACTCAATGCTAATTAAAATCGATTTCATTGACATTAAGTAGGTATATTTAATAATACTGATGAAAAACTGGAACATTACCATTGATTGATTTTCAAATTTCAATGCTAATGAAATCATCAATGTATTGGCTCATGTCTGGTACACAATTGTATTTCACTATAAACTTTAATAAAAATTTATCTTATCACCCCTTTCCATCAGGTGTCCTTTCATGAATAATTCTTTGTGCACATAATTGTGGTATTGGAGGTTCTAGAATTCTTCCATTATGAAATTGTCCATAAACATAATTCATAAATATTCCACTAAATATTAATAGTGCAAAAATAATTTTTTTGTAATACATTATATATTCCACTGTAACTTGAAAAAAAGGAGAAAAATTCACTTTATGATTATAACGACTGGCAAAAAAACTTTGATTATTGATCTTTAAATATTCAATTTAAAAAAGAAAAAATAAAAGAAAGCACTAAAAACTAAAAAGTGCATTCAAGAGGGGACAAATGTACAGTGTAATTTCAAAGCATTAGAGTAGGATGATTACAGTAAATATGTAAGTACATACATATATGTATATGAAAGTAAAAATAAAATTAACACAACTTTTAGCTATTATGTATTTACATACCTGCATACCTATGTATATTTATTTTCAGAATTAGCTTCTTTTATAAAAATAAATTTTTTTGCCCTTAAATAAAATTAAAAACCATCTCTGTTCATCACTTTAAGATTTTTTTACCTAAGACATCATCATCATATTGATTAACTTACACTTACCGTTTTTATGAAGTGATTACAAAATAGGCACGGCAACAATCAAAAATAAAGAATAAAAAAGTAGGTACACACTAAAATAAAATTAAAGAAAAGAAAGAAAATAAGAAAATTTTAACAGACAAACAAAACGTGGTGAAAGTTTTCACATAGATGAAAAAAAAAAAAAAAAAAAAACAGAAAATGAAAATAAATACATAGCATAATAATTATTTTTTATTTTTTATGCGTATATCGAGGTCATGTTATTGAAGTTTTTCTTCTTCTTCTTTTTTTTTTTACTTTTCACATTTATTTTATTTTAACATCACATAAATAAATACATACATATAGTAGTACTTGGTAAGTTGGTAATACTATAATGAACAGGTGAAACAACTTTTTAATCAAAATACTTTTATAACGGAAATAATGTTAGATAAAGGCGCCTTCATCATTTCCTTATATGTAATTCATCTATTAATGTTTTATGAAGTTCATGGCCGTTAAAACTTTTAGCATGTTATGTACATATGTATGCACATAATGAAAGAAGAGTTTTCAAGAAATTTTCAATGTTTGAATTTGTTTTTCACTTTATTGTTTTCTAATAACTTTTTATGATATATAATATATCTACGTGAAAATGTACAACAATCTCGCAAATGAAATGCAAATATTATATGTATGTATTATAAACATATGCAGTGAAAGTTTGGATTGATTATTTTGTAATTTTTGGTATTTCAAATGATTTCTATAGAGTTTGATGGGTCATTATAATCGATTAATATTTGTGTGTAGATTAACTTTTTTAGAATAGTATGTACATATATAGTACATACATACATATGTATGTACTCGTATGTGTATTTTGGTTTTATAAATTAATTAAATTTAAACAAAATTAGAATTAGCCACTGAGTATCAAGGAAAATAATTAGAGTTTTGTGTGGGAAGTCCATACATATACGGGCATATACTTACATTTATTATATAGAAGTACTTATATATGTATACTTATGTATAAATATGTACATATTTTTTTAAAAAAAAACTGTTAAGTTTATGCAAATATGTATTTTTTAAAATATTTAATCTTTGCTTCCATTATAAAAGTTATGAATACATATCTAAGTTAAATTTACGAAAAAATTTTTTTGAATAAAAGTCAAGCAAATTATTTTTTAGTTATAGTCGACGAACTACATATGTACATACATATGTATATCAGTTGAAAAAAAAAAAATAAATAAAAAGAAAAAGAATTTTGATAAGAAAACATTTTATCAGCTAACTAACCATTATAAAATAGCTTTTGGATTAATATGTATTTCATTGGCTTGTGAAGTATTTTTGGCGTAATTTCCTGAAGAATGAAATCAAATTTTTTCAACTATAATAATTGAAAATATTTTTTAGAATAATGACTTTTGTCAAGTGAGATTAATTTTTAAATAAAATTATAAACAACATTTAATTTGATTTACTGACTTAAAATATTCTTTCAAAATTTTACAGATATTTCTCAGTAATTTGTTTTTTTACATTATTTCAACATTCACGTGAGTAAAATATTATATAAAATTTTATTTATTTATATTATGACATCATAACATCTACAGTGCAAGATGCTTGTGGAAAGTGGAAACCTGGTGATCCGGATCTTAATAGTTTTGATTTAATACATAAATTTCATTTAGATGAGCATTCTTACTATTATAAAGGAGTAACAGAAATTTCAGGTTCAAATATACATCAGAAAGCTTATCATTTAGTAGAAGAATCGAATTTAACAATTCGTGCAACCGAAATATTTCCAAATGGATTCCCTGTTGAATTCTCATTCGAATGTACTTTTCGTACTGAACAAATTCAAAAAGATTCATGGCATTTAATACATTTTACAAATTTTCATGAAGAATTACAATTAAGCATCACACTAAACCCAAGTTCACAAACTATTGAATTGTCACTTATAGAAGCCAATGGAGAAATTCAAACAGCTTCATTCTATGAAACAAGAGTAAGTTAAATGTATAATATTAATTAATAAAATTAAAATTTTAATTATAAAAAAACGACAGATTTTTGATGTTTCATGGCATAAAATTATGTTTGGAGTAAGTAGAAATTTCGTTAAATTTTGGAGTGATTGTGAGCTTGTGCGAGATGTACAAGGCAATTTTCAAACATATTTGGAACCACGAGGTTATATTGATCCAATAGGTGGATATTTTTGTGTTGCACGAAATATTCATAATCTCGATACAATACCAGTAAGGTTCTAACTTCATAATTATTTATTAGTCTCAATTAATTGAATAAATTTAAATAATTCAGATTGATTTACAATGGATTGTTTTTAATTGTGATCCTGAAAGACCTCAATATGAAAAATGTGATGAGCTAGTAAGTACATCGTTGAATATTAAAAAATATTCAAAATAATTTTGCAACTATAATTTTAGAAATATGGAATAGCTGATTTAACTACTAAAAGGCCAATTTATCCAGGACCATTTCCTACATCAGTCTCTGTGTGTCCAGTACAATGTCCCAGAGGACCACCGGGATATAATGGAACGAGCGTAAAGACAACTAATAAACTTTATATTATATTATATTATACTCCTATTATTTTAGGGACTTCCTGGAAGTCCTGGGTTACCAGGACCACCAGGTAGGCCAGGTTATCCTACTTCTTCTACAATTTCTATCAAAGGTTCTAAAGGAGAATCTGGATCACCAGGACTGCCTGGATTGCCGGGATCAGAAGGTCCATCGGGACCTCCTGGATATGGGTACATAGGACTTAAAGGAGAAAAAGGAGAAAGAGGGTCCCAAGGACCACCTGGCCTTTCTAGTATGTTTCTAGAATCGAATAATACAATAAATATTCCTGAACTCGGAAGACTGAGAGGCGAAAAAGGAGAGAAAGGTGAATCCGGTCCTCCAGGACAAGAAGGTGAAAGGGGCGAACGTGGATTTCCTGGAATACCAAGTCATGTGGAACAAGTAGCTGCTATACCAGGTCCACCTGGAGAGCACGGGCTGCCTGGTCCACCTGGTCTTCCAGTAAGTGATAATTTTTATATTACTTTACTTGAATTTAAATAATGAATATTTAATAAAAACAAGGGTTCTCCTGGTACTCCTGGACGCAATGGAAATGATGGTGTACCAGGAAAGCCTGGTTATCATGGTAAAGATGGATTAGATGGTATTAAAGGAGCTAAAGGTGATACTGGGGTAGCGGGAATGCAGGGCCAAGTTGGAGAGCAAGGTCTGCCAGGCTTGCCAGGACTTTCTGGACCACCCGGATTTGCAGGTAGGAAATTGTTCCTAAAATAATTCTTCTAAATTAAAAATTTGAAATCTTCCCAATAAACTTAATTATAGGCAATCCGGGACCACCAGGTCCTCCAGGGCCACCAGGACCTGCTGCAGCAGCTGCAAGCCCATCTTATTTGAACGCAATTAGAGGTTGATATAAATGCATATGTATATTTAGTTTTATATACACATACATATGTACATACAAAAAAATAAAATTATTCATATATTCTTTTTCTAACACAGCCACAGACATTAAAAGTTTATGTCAATCAGTTGTAAAAGGTATTTATATAAATATGTACAAATTTTTAAAAAATGTGCATCACCGCAACATTAACACTTCTTTTAAGAGTATATTACTGAAATTATGACTGAACTTATTGGACCACCGGGACCTCCCGGAATTCCGGGTCTAGCGGGCTTACCTGGAAGATCACGACCAGGACGGCAAGGTCCTCCAGGTCTACCAGGACCCGAAGGTCATAGAGGTAATTTTTAAAAAGTTAAGATAAATATTTTGCTATAAACGAAAATCAAATAATTTAGGACCACCTGGAGAAAGAGGAATTCCAGGATTTCCGGGAATACCAGGACAAGAAGGAAAGTATGGTCCACCAGGAGAAAAAGGAGACAAAGGAGCACGTGGGCAAGATGGAATAGGTCGAGACGGTTTGCAGGGACCAATGGGACCACCTGGACCTGAAGGACGATGTATTGATGGTATACCTGGAAGACCTGGAGATAAAGGGGAAACTGGAAATCCTGGAGTAACAGGACTTAGAGGGCCGCCTGGTACACCTGGTATTTGTCCTGATTGTTCATATGCAGCTGCAGCTTATGCTTATCCTTTTCTTCAACAAGCCGCAGCGGCTGCAGCAAATAATAAAGGATAGTAAATATATGTATAGGTACTTATAATATTTATAAATATTAAATTGGTTTTCACGAAAAACTGCAATTATGTATGTTAAAAATAAGAAATGTAATTCAAGAAGCAAAAATTCTATTATTTATTTATAACAAAATAATTTCTTTTTATACTGAATTTATAGAAAAATATTTTTAATTTGAGAGAAAAAAATCATGAAAAATTGAAATAAATTAAAAACAAATGTATCTGGCCAGGACTGCCCAGATTTGATATTTACATAGGTTATAACCATTATTTGATCTTCATACTTCATCTTTCAAATTTTCATTTTACATTAAATAAATTTTATAAATTTAATTCAATTTTTTACGTCTTGTTGTTCAACGATAACGCTTCAAAATTGATTTAATAATACAAGTTAAATTCAATTAATTGAATTGAAACCGGGAAATTATTAACAAAGTCTTTAAAAGCTTAAGATTTCGAGGAAACTTCCATTTAGTGAGCGTGAGCTATTGAAAGGGACTTTTCTTGAACGGTACCTTGGAATCTTCTCTTTACCAAAAGTACCGTTGAAAATTTGTTGACAAAATGTTTTACAAAAACCCATATTTTTCTGTTTCAGGATATTCCAGGATAGAAGTTAATAGTGTATTTAAAACAGAACTTCTTCTCTTCTTAACACATTTTATTTCATTTTGATCTGATTAATTGTTCTCAAGATATAGAGACTTTAAGTCAAAATTTCGTGTTTTTTTAAAATCGATTTCTCAACTTCTTTTGAAGACGATATATTTTTGAAACTTGAAAGAGGACATTTTTTTTTGGTATCACCTGAAATGCTATTTTGTCCTCTTTACAATGATTTCTCATATAGCTTTATAAACCTTACACATAGAAAATTAAATGAAAAAATGCGCAATTTTCATGCATTTATAAGCAAAAATATAAAAATCTATTGTATATTAAGTATTTACGAGTATGTTGTTTATTTTGTGTCATGTTTGTTAATAATATTTTTTTCGCATTTAAACTATTTTGTTCTAGGTATAATTGTTTTGCTGGTAGGCATTGTAACTATTAAACAGTTATTCTAAACTGTGTTAAAAAAAAGGTTTTATTCCAATATCTCACTCTAGCTAATCGGAAGTATAGCCTTAAATCTGTTGATTAAAGCTATTTTTATTATTGTTAATGTACAATAGTTTGAATGTTCACTGTTCCCCAACCTCTTCCTACTCCTTCTCATCTACAACCCCTTTAATTTGAAATATAAATCATCAAAAACAAAATGACTACATACATACACGAAAAAATAATTTTTTTTTTTCAATAAACTTTTTATTAGATAAACTGGTTGTTAATTTAGCATCTGTAATATATACATATGTATAAGAGCTTCAGTCCAGTTGTGAACTGAACTTTAATCGGTGCTTCTCTTCTGTTGCGTAATAGTTTTTAATTTACATTTTGATAATAAAAATTTTAATTATAAAAGAAAGTGAAACATTTTAAAATGAAAATTCTTATTCTCGGTAAGTTGAAAAAAAATTTTATTATTATAAAATAAATTTTTTCTAAAAATAAAGTGATAAAAACATAATTATCAAGAAAGTTGAAATGGTATGTTATAGGGTAAACTGCCAAAAACTGTATTTACTTCTATTTATTTAGGCCATTAAGGAATACAATTTCATTTTACAATTTTTAGAAAATATAGTTAAATCACGAGTACCTAATACATACTATGTATATTATATCCAAAAAAAAATGTGAAAACGTGATATTTTGAGACTGATAAATTTTGTAGAAATGTTTAATCGAAAGTGTACGTAGGATGTAGGTACATATAATACATACACAAATGCATATAATATGTAATTATAACTATAAATCTACATAGGTATGAATCAATCAATTAAAAATGATAATATGTATGTACATTGTACATACATATGTATGTACTTTTCTTGAATATAATTAATTTTTGATTATATAATGTACATACATATGTATGTACATATATGCGAGTAAATTGTAAAATGCTAAATCATTTTTGTGCTTTTTCTTACTAATTCGAGGAAATAAATAATTATCTAATTAAAATTATACGCATGAAATATTTTTCATATTTTTTAGCACATTACGAATATTTGAATGATTTTTTAAATTGTTGAGTCTAAAGAATAACAGTGAGAATCATTCAGTAATCGCTTATTATTACTACCTCTCTATTATACTATATATACCTACCTATATATTTTTTTTAATTTTCTACTTTCAGCAATTTTTTGTCTCATAAATCTGTCATTAGCAGTACCACAAAAGAAAAATGTTAACGCATGCAATGCTTTGCAATGTTCGTTTAACTATGATCCAATTTGTGGTAAAGCTAAAGCTGGAGGGAATCGTCCTGATATAACATTTGGAAGCCAATGTGTCCTTGATAAATACAATTGTGAACACAATAACGAACGTATGAGAAATATAATTAATATATTAATAAATATATTAATAAATTCATTTAGTAATCATAGTTTAACACAATTGTTTCTTTTTTCTTTTCTTTTTTTTAGAATATACTCAAAAATTCAAGGGAGAATGTCCTGGAGGTGCACCAGTTAGATTGCAGTAATTATTAACGATGGCTATAAAACAATACGTACAACATAGATAAAGCTCTTTGTTGATAATTATTTCGTTTGTTTATAATTTTATTCTTTCTTTATGTATTCAAATAAATATGTAATTGCTTCAAGTTTGTCAAAATTTTATTGAAAAAATTTTCAAATACATAGTTGCATAATTGCAAAACATTTCTATATTCGTAATTTTTAATCTTTGGTTGAGGATTAGTTATAAATAGAAATTTGCGCTATAATTTTTATTAAATTTTACAATGGCCAGTAAAAATAGGTCGAAACCTCAGGGTGATAACAGATGCGGGTTATATGTATGTCTCTCATCTTTAAATAATAATCATGTAAAGGTGTTACCCCTGCTGAAAAGTTGTATGTAAAAAAATTATACACTTTTTTTTCTTTCAAATATTGTACTTCTAAATCTGACCATTGGTCAAATGTCAACAATAGTTTTATTTAAAAAAAGGTTTTATGATACAATTGAGAAAAGTGTTAGGGTTGATTAGTTGCCTATGTATATTTTTTTCTTTATTGAACATAGTTTGAGGAAATTCTCATGATTTTAAGGGTAAAATTTAATTTTCAAAAAAATTCGATTTTTCTTCCTTGAACGCCTTTTGATGTTTGATACATACAATCACTGCATGGAGTAACATTTTAAATTGAACAATATATGTATTTATAAGCATAAGTTTATAGTTGAGGGGTTAAATATACATATACAGTATATATTGCAAGAAGCTAAATTGTTACAATTCGAACAAAAGATTAAATTTTTCTACATAATTCATTTGACCCTGATCAGAGATTTTCGCGGTAATTATTATGTCCATATAATTTATGATCATTCAATATATGACCTTATTTTAAAACATTTGTATATCATTTTCACAATAAAATACATAAATATATTTATCCAAATTTCCGTTAAAAATGTTTTTAAAATAATACTACAACAAACATTTAAAACATTTTCTGAACAAAATCTAACTTCAATCGAAGAAGGGATGATCTAGAATTTTTGCCAGGTAAATTTTTTAGTTTAGTTGCAATTGTTTTTTTTTTTTCAACTCATATTTGTTAATTTGTCTTTTTAATCAATTAAACTTTAAATAAAAGACAGTATTTTTTATTTGAAATAATTATATTTATTTTAAATTACAAACATAAATCACGATTAAAATCTCAAAAATGAATATGTACATACATATATATATTTAAACAACATAAAATGTTTAAGCAGCCATTATTAAAAAAAGTACTGATAAAAAATTATAAAATTCATGTTCAAATTTTTTTTAGTATTATCAAAAAAAAAAAAAAAAAATTGTTTTTACTAGAATTTTTCATTTAAACCTGATGTAAGTAATTCTTTTTGTCAGAAGAAAAATATTTAATGTGTGTTTAATACTTTTTATATATTAAAATGTAATTCATGTGAATTGGAAATTATACAACAAATATAAATATGATGTGATAATTCACAAAAAAATAATGATCTACAAATTGATAAAAAAATTTCATAATCTAGTTTCATAATACATATGAGTAGAAACTGTTATCAAATTTTTCAATAAAAATATCAGTTGGTAAAATATAATATGTTTTGTAAAGTCGATAAAGTAATTACGTATTAATACACTACACCAAAATTTAATGGTGAACTTTTTTTTAAAATTTCTCAAAATTCGTTATATACCTTGTATTTGGTTTTATTCTACAATGCCTTATGGTTTAAACAGCAATTATCACTATTCTTTAAGTCAAATGAATTTTGTTTTTAGTCAAATACATAATCTGACTGTAACAAATTCTTTTATAAAATAGAAAAAAATATTTTAAATAGTACATTTTAAGAAAATATTTTATATATCTTACATCTTTTTACATATGTAGATATATTTGGTACATCTATGTACAGAAAAATACAAATATGTATGTATAATTTTATCGCCCTTGGAAATTCATGAATTTTACTTTCTCCCACAGCATCATCATCATTACATTCTTTCTAGCGTGTCTCATTATCTAGTATAGTTCCCGCGTATGTAGAAAAATCCTAAAATATTTCTTTAAACATACATACATACACACTTGCAATATCTCCCCCATTTATTGTTTAGTTTCCCTTAGTTTTGTTTTTAAGATTGTCCAGCAATTTTTTTCCTAAATGAGGGTGTGTAACTGATATTTTTTTTTTCAATTTTTATTAGTTTTTTTTTTAGCAACTTTAGTTTATATAGTACATATAAGACGTGAGTAATGTATGTACATTGTATATCCTTTTTATTGTTATTCTTGTATGACCACATATATACTTATTTATAAGTATAACTATTAGAACATAGTGTATACAAGATTTAGGATTTTTTATATATAAAAAAAATAAAATATATTAATGTATTTGTAATTTAAAACAATAATGTACATATAGGTACTATGCAATAATTACATATTTTATAAATTTAAAAACTATATGTTATTTAAAAATAATCCAACAGATCTATACCACTGAAAAATAACTAATTTCCTGTCTACATACATACATATATCCTTAAAAAACTGTCTGAAAGAAACAATCACAATTAGAAAACAGTTCTAAAATAAACAACCTAAATTATACCTCCTAGACATAATTATTTTTAAAATTATACCTAATTTTTAAAATATACAGTTAAAAAATCTTAATCCAAAATTAATTAGACCTTAATATTTTTTTAAGCATGTACAAAAATCTGTTTAATTATTAATATAATTTACCGTGAGTATATATATATAGTTGTAACTTGTACATATACTGAAGTGAATGTGATGTGTAATGAAATTTTATTTTATTTTATATCAAATCATTTTTTAAGAAGTCTGAAATTGAGAAAGGAAATAGTTAAAAACACATATTGATGAGTCATAGAAAAATTCACTTTCTTAACTACTTACATATAGTTATAAAAGGATGAAAAGGATTCTGTGTGTTTCATTTCCATCAATTACAAATCTTAACTACATCATTTCGGAGTTCCCGAAAATATTCGGAATAAAAAATCCTTATTCCTATGTATATATTATGTACATGAAATCGCGTTTATAGCCAGACGCGTATGTATTATATTCATGTATTTATATTTTCGAATGTTTTTATCATGTATATTTGTATGTATATTGTATCATACATATATTGTATGCATATATATAAACAATATCGTATAAAAGAAAATCGAAAGTGGTAGCATTACATGTGAACGGATAAAAAATATAATTAATATTTGAAAAAGAGGAAAAGATTTAAAAATTGTAAGTATCCAAAGTCAATATCTTTTTCAACTTATATAATATTTATGTCATTTAAATATCCTATATACGTAAAAAATTATTTTGTCTTATGTACTAAATGTCTAGAATCTATATAGCTATATAGACGCATAGAATCTATATATATATATGTATATATATGTACATATACCTAATAATATTTTTGTGTGTATTTGTTTCTATGTACATATATGTATATATATTCTTTATATTGTAGATGAAAACGAAATAAACTATTCGATCGGTTATTGACAAAAATCTCGGCACTCTACAGTTTTGTTTCTAATCTCAGGATGATGAGAAGGTGCGTTTTTTATTTTATTTAATAATTTTGTTATCAATATATGTATATTGAAAAAACCGATAAAAAAAAAAAATTATTGTGTTTAAAAAATTAAGTTAAGTGAAATATGATTTGCAAAAACAAGAAAACCCCTTTAAAATTCAATGCATAAAGTAAATATACTTTTAGGTGGATTATTTTGTTTATTTTAAAACTGAAAATATTTGGAAGTACCTACTTTGTTTTTGATACCAACTATAAAATTTTGTGATAAGTTAAAATTTTTGTCAAGTGAACAGATATTTATTAGAAGCATATAAAAAAAAAGGTAGTACTCAAATTCAATTACATTTTTAAAGTAAAACAATAAGAAATATGTTGAAAAAATTATGTTTTAAATTCTAGTACTTACATATAATTAATTTATCGATTTTTCTGAAAATTTATTGTTTGAATCAATTTTGCACTAAAGTAATGTGTCAGCATTTTATTATTTTAACATTTAATTTAACATTTTAAAGAAAAAACTAAAGCAAACGTATTTGCCTTGAATGAAAAAAGTTTTTTTTTTAAAGCATAAAAAACAGTTTGAGATTTTTTGTTTCATATAGTCTGCGCATTGTGCATTGAACTAATTTATTTATAAATTATGCATTATATTTTGTTTCAAATGATTTCAAAATGCGAAAATTTTCTATTTTTAAAGATAAAAAATATTATACAGATAAAATAAATACAGAATTTAAAAACTGCAGTTAAAGAACAGAGAACAAGCGCCAAATATCTTCTTAAAAACTAATATGTTAGAATAGGGCAAATGAATCTAATAATAGTTATTTTAATACTTGTGTTATATTACATTTTTACTTCTTTTTTATTAAAAATATAATATAGCTAATAATAAGATATATACATATGTATATACAATGTAGTATACATAATACAATAAATTATTGGTATCATAGGTTACGAAAATATTCTAAAAATTTAAAAATGGCTCAACTCTTTAGGTTCATGCATTTTTTTTTTCAAGGTCACCGCGATTCAGACAATTCTAAAACGCCCAATCACAAAAGACATTTGTGATATTATACATCATAACGTTATAGATAATTTTGGTCCAAATATTTAATGAAACATATTATGTACATCTTTGAAAAAACATATTTGAGAATTTTGTTCAGTAATAATTTTTTAGGCCTTCAATTATAGTGATTTTATGATTAAAATAAAAAACACAAATTTTTTTCAAGTTAATATTTATAAAACTCTCTTTATAATAATAATTAATTCATAACTTATTAAGGTAGAACTATATCCAAATTTTTTATTTGAATATTCTGTTAGATGAAAAAAATAATACTTGAAAATTTACAGATTAAATTCATACATTTTTTTTTAAATTTAGCCAATAGTACTAGGATAAGTAACATTTACCCTACCAAATATTTAGATATATGTATGTACTTATAAAAATTATGGTAAGGTGGCTACGGTGAGGTGTAAAAAGCTTCACACGGATGCTTCTGCTGATTGTTGATGTTATGTGCACTTAAAAAACAGATGCATATTGCTAAAATAAATGTATTTTCTATGAATGTATACATACATATTGCGTAGTGACTGGCTCCTCTTCAGGTCAAGTTCTTGATATATTTACATTAAATTTCAGTATAGTATGTACAGATACATATATGTATGTAATGATGCAATATAACTTGCCAAATTTTTAATGATTTTAATTTATGGTCGATCTAAAATTAAAACTTTTTTTTTTTAAAAAAAAGAAAAAAAGGAAAAAAGTAGAAAGTATAAAGTATAACTTTTTTAAATTTTAAAAATTGTTTTTATAAAACAGTTATTATATATTACATATGTAGGTATTATGGTCCGGTGTACACATACATATTATCTTAGCTTTTTTTTTTAGTTTAAAGTTTAATCAATCAATTTTTTTTTTAAGTTTCCGATTGAAAATTTTTCAGTTTCAGTATTTTTTATTCACGCCATTTTGCGTGTGAAAAATAAATACATAATTTTTTTAAAATGGGCGCAATTTCATTTTTAAATAAAAAACGAACCTCCTCCTGCCTTCTTTTGATAAAAAAATCTTTAATAAAAAATGTACTGAGCACAAGTAATGCGCGTGCTCTTAATATAACATAAAAAAGGGAGTTTCATCGAGTCATATAAGTCGCACCCTAAGCATAATCTAAAATAAAAATAATTCTTTATACGAAGGGTATATATTTTCCCTTTTTTAAGATAATCGTTTCTATAAAAATTACTTTTTTCTGCGTACCTTTCACATTTTATTTCATGCATATAGCCCCTAAGTACATAAGCACATTTACGAGCCAAAACTATTGACAATATGTATGTACATCTCCCCTTTAAGATTTTTTTATGTTTTTTTTTTATATTTTATTTCTATAGTTTTTTTTTGATTTTTTTTCCCTTTTCATATATTTTATTTTGTTTTGCTCCTGAGGCTATATTGAATATTTTCTATTACTGCGGATTGTTAACACGTATATATTTTGAACACAAACACACATGCACTCAAATCCTGTAATCCATACCCTTCATTTCAAGTTAGAAGTTATCTTTAATTTTGGAAGTTGTTTCAAGCATTTTGGGCTTTTAGTAATATTTTCCCTTTTTTCGTGGTATTTAAGTCCTATTTTCACTGTATTATCTTTAATATGTGAAAAAACGAAAAATGGTGGATCAGTGAAAATTATAATCATTAAACTCAATTAAAATAAACTACATTAGAATTAACCTAACATTGTTTTTTAAAACATTTTAAATCATTTTTTTGAAAGTTTATAATATGTGTATATTCATTAATTTTTAAAATATATCCATATTTTGATTAATATTAAAGTATATGAATTTCTTTCAGACTAAAAAATGCAAAACTGGGATTCAATACAACCGGCCAACTATGAACTTAATTGGTATGGCAGTATGTTTTCGGGTAAAAATGAGAACAATTCATCATCAACACCCATTGAACAATGTTTTAATATGAAACATGCTTCATCTATGGATATAGGTTCATCAACACCATCTCCAAAAACAGGCGATGCTCATGAAACAAGTTATTTCGAAAATAATGGAATAACATCAAATACTCAACAACAACTAGGTTTCAATCCTTTAACGCCTCCTGGTTTACCAAATGCTGTTATGCCATCAGTAAATTTTCAATCAGACATAAATCATTGTGTGCAAAAACAAGAAAATGATTTAAAAATTGATGAAAACTCCTTAACACCACGAAATACACCTCCTGTGGATGTAACTCCACCAAAATCTCCAAAAATGTTTAACAATAATGAAATATCCGACAAGGACAATGACATCATTTCAAATTCAAGCGAAGACACAAGATTTTTAGAAAGTGAAGATGATGAACTTATTCGTGTTCCAATATATAATTCCCATGGTAAAATGAAAAATTATAAATGTAAACACTGTGGATTTTTAGCAATAACTAAAGTATCATTTTGGAAACATGCAAAAGAGCATATAAAACCAGAAAAAATGCTTCAATGTCCAAAATGTCCTTTTGTTACAGAATTGAAACATCATCTTGAATATCACATCAGAAAACATAAAAATTTAAAACCTTTCCAATGTGATAAATGTAATTACAGTTGTGTAAACAAATCAATGCTAAATTCTCATTTAAAATCACATTCCTCTGTTTATCAATATCGATGTTCTGATTGTGATTATGCAACAAAATATTGTCATTCATTCAAATTGCATCTACGGAAGTATGATCACAAGCCAGGTATGGTTCTTGACGAAGATGGTACTCCAAATCCTTCATTAGTTATTGATGTTTATGGTACAAGACGAGGTCCAAAAACAAAATCTGGGAGAATACGTTTAAGAGTGGATGCTAAAAGAGAAGTTGATTTTGATTCAAAATCTTTTCTTTCAAATGATAAAAATGAATGTAAACAAAATACAAATAAGAACAATCAAGTAACGTCTAAAATACAAAGTAGAAAAAATACGTCAAATAAAATGCCAAATTTATTGCCAAATAATCTAGCAAATATGTTACACCAGACAAGAAATATTCCATTTTTACCATACTTCAATTTGAACTTACAAATGATTGCTGCTCAACAACATGCTGCTTGGACGCAAATGTCACCTCAAATGCAACAAAGTGTTTTCCGTTCATGTACTGATGTGTCAAAAGAAAGCATAAACAAGGATAAAGAAAAAGAATGCAGTGATGATGAGGATAATGTTGAACAAAAGTTCAATACTACTGTTAATGATGCAATGGATTTATCTCAGACAAACCTAATAAAAGAAAATCATAATGAAACCCAATCCTCTCAGTATTCTGCAAAGGATGAACAAAATACACCAACAATAACTTCAAGCAGTTCAAGAAGAAAATCACGGTTTTTAAAAATGGACCATGAAGAAAATACAGAAAATTCAATTGAGGAAAATCACAAAAAAATAACGAATTCAATGGATTTGGATGATAATAATGATAGAAATGGTGAACAACGAAGTAGAAGTTTTTCAACATCAGATTCAAAAACTGAATTGCCATCTTCATCACAGGATGATTTAAAAATTGAAAATAAAAATCAGAATAATAATAGAAAATTTACCACTTCATCAGTTCTTGATTGTAATACATCATCGCAAATAACTTCTCAAATTCCTGGAGTATATGAATGCAAGTATTGTGATATATATTTCAAAGATGCTGTGCTTTATACAATTCACATGGGTTATCATAGTTGTGATGATGTTTTTAAATGCAATATGTGCGGTGAAAAATGTGATGGACCAGTAGGGCTTTTTATTCATATGGCAAGAAATGCTCATTCTTAACAGAAAATTAAAAAATAAAATAATTTTAAATGTATTTTTTTTAAATGTATTGAATACTATTAAATAATTTTAGATTATACTAAAACAATTGTATAGGTACATATCTGTGAGCATGTACATTATAAATATACATTTTTTTTCTTTCAAAGTTTAATTTCTTTCCTTAATTATTCATTTCATTTTTCACAATACTGATAAAGTTAATTTATCAGGATAACAATTTCATCTTAATCATAATTTAACAAAAAATTCAATTATAAACAAATCATCCGAATTAAATCTTTTCATGGCACGTAAAATTCATGTTTTATAATTTTTATTTTATTCTAAAGTAAATTTAAACTTTTTTTTTTCAACTGAATCTGAGCATAAAATCAAAATCTTCGTGTGAATATACAAATTAAAAAAAAAAAAGAATCATTAAATTCTAGTCAAATAAGTTTTCATAAGACGAATCAATAAAAAAAAAACATATAAATGTATATGTACATAAATAAAAAATTATTTGTCTTAAAACACAATAATCTTGATTCTTGAGACAATATTATCGTACAAAATATTAACACAAAAATTTGATAAAAAATAAAAAATATCTAATGTAAGAAAAAATAATGTTTAAAATTGTTTGTGTCAATTTATTCTTTTTTTTTCACAAAAGATATTATTAATTATAATTTAAAGAACACCATATATTATTTATTTCACTAATAATATGTACTATATAATTAAGTAAATATTTAAAAAATTATTTTTGCGGTCAATTGAAATATTCAAATCCAAAGTAAAAAACCAAAAAGAAGTATTCAAATTAGAAAAAAGAATATTGACAAAAGAAAACGTAATATAACAAATATTGAAATAAGTAAATTTGTAACATATTTTTAAAAACTTATAGAATAAATATTTTTCTTATACATATTAAATTGTAATGTGCATTATAATTAAAATGAAATTAATTAATTAACAAATAAGTGATTAAGGAACATTTTATGCTAAATAAAAAAAATCTTAATTTTTAAATTATATATGTATACAGAAAAAATACATTTCTTTTTCATTTATAAGGATAAAATCGACTTTTTGATTGATAGAATGAATAATTAAAAAATTAAAATTAATTCCTTTTGAAAGTATTTATACCTTTAGTAAAATATATTTTTATTTTGTGTATAAACTTAAGTGTATTGTATTGTTTTTCTATAATATAAATAAAACACTAAACAAATTTAAAAAAAAAAAACATAATTATTCATCATTTTTGTCAATGATTTTATTATTTAATAATAAGATTACTGAAAAAATGTATCGTACATACATATGTACGATATAAATACACATACAATCAACATCTTACTTTAATAAAATGTTATTCAAATGTAGAATATTCTCCTTCAAGTTATATTGTTTTTAGACCCTTTGCGTCTAACAACTATAGGTTGCTTCATAAGAAACGAAGGAATTTTAAGTAACGAATAAATTTTTTATTTTTAAATCTTACTATTCCCTAAGCTAAAATTAAAAATAGTTTTAATATTCTCAAATGTATGTAACATTTATTAAACATTACATTGATACATATTTTTTTTGTCCTTTTTAAAATCCAGAATATAAAAAAAGAATGTTTTCCTTATTTCTTTTCTATTTTTATTATGGGCTAATGTAGAATCGAATTGATTTGAAAAGGTCACAGACTTCCGAATAAGGTTAAGGGACATAATACATAAATGTATAAGAAAACAAAAATCTGATCATTCTAAGTTGTTCCTAAAGGACATTTATTCGTTCTTAAGTGATCTTTTGGGTTTTCAAGATGTGGAAGATTATGTAATAAGATCTTTACGAATGACACACGTTTGGCTCATGTCGGACGGAAGCCAAAATACATTTTTATTTATATTTATTTTTTTTTTACTTCTTTAAAAAAAATCTGTTTTTAGGGAAATTATACAATTTTGAAAAAGGTGCAACTCATAGTTATTCATTTTCAAAAGTAATTTAAATAATAATAATGTGTTATTGGAATTTTAATGATGTTTAAATTATCAACAACAAATTTTAAGATATTGTATTAAATGTTCATGTCTGATATATTTATATTCGTTGGTCATAATTTTAAGGTACATAATGCATGTACTGACTTCTTCTGTAAGATATTTTATTTTTTCAAACGTAAGTAAGATAATAATTTTTTAATCAAATAAATGTATAAAAGACAAATTCGTTATCAAATTCAAATATGTGTGAATTTCGCAATCCCAATTATGTATGTATGTATCTAAGTAGACTATTTTTTCTTTCATCACTACTTTTTTTGATACAAACAGGTCCTTGTAACGATACGGTACAGAATGTTATAGTAAAAAAGTTTAAATATAAACAAATTTTTTATTTTTTCGAAAAAAGTAGGCTTTCATAAAAGTAGGAAACTTAAATTTAAGGGTTTACTGCAAAAAGAGCTTCTGGTGATGAAAATCCGCTCAATATTAGGAACAAAATAATAAGATGAAACGGACGGTAAAATCAGATTTTAATTATTTTTCTCGTTTTCCCTTGTAACTTTTCTTATTTATAGACTCAAAAAGATGTAACATTTGCCCGAAGTTAGTAAGTTGTCAATTTATTTTGTAAAATTTTATATTGAACTTATGAAAAAAATATTGATTAATAAATATTTTACTTAGCATATGTACATTCAATCATTAAACACTATGTCTTTGGAAATCTGAGTCATCATAATCATCACGAAAAAAAAGGATTTTACAAAAAAGAATCATTTTAAATTAGCCAGTTAAAAACAACTTTGAAAGATTAAAAACAAAAGATGAAAATCTTCAATTTAAAAAAAAAGGAAGAGAAAAAAAACAGAGTGAAAAACAATTCTTAGTAAAATTCCGCTCGATGTTTTTTTGTTTTAAATTACACGAAAACATTTACATATTTGTATATTTCTGTTTCTAGGCATACATATTTTATAAATATAATAATAAAGTCAAATTTAATATTTGATTGCTAAACAAACAGGTACCGCCCAGTAGTTATTAAATTGCAAAGGTTTCTCTGAAAAATATCTCAACAAGAAGCGTACTATAAAATAACAAAGAAGTTGAACCAAAAAAATTAACTGCAAGGACATAATTTAAAATGTACTTAAAATTCTACACTAAGAATTAAGACTACGAGGAAGGGTAAGATTAACAATAACAAAAATATATATATATACATATATATATATGAGTATATAGGTAAAAGGTATAAAATGTTAAAATAATAAAATTCTGAAATTTACATATGTTCATATGTATGTATGTATGTATGTATACACATCTTTTTGGAATTTGATTTTTATGGAAATTTTTTTATGACCATTAGTCTATACGAAGAATTAATTTTTCATACATAAAACAAACCTAGTAAAAGTTAAAGAATAAATCCTCTTTGCATACATAAAAATATCCTTTTTTTAAATATGTTTATTATTTTTAAAATACGTTATCAGGTAAAAGTTTAATTGTTTTATTGGTTATTTAGGAAAAAGAAATGTAAAACAAACAAAGTTAAAGGTCATATAAGGCATTTTAAATGCATTTATTATTGAAAAAATTTATTTTTTCATTTGAACTTATATGGAGTTTCAGTTATTATTTTTATATTTATATTACGTTCATTTTTTCTTAATGATTACAAAAAATATATTGAAAGATCAAAACAATACGAAAATTGTTTAATGTTTCCTTTGATGCATTTATCGTATGTATATGTAACTTATGTATACACATAATATTATATATATGTATGTACATACATATCTGTTATCTGGATTGTAAACTATAAAATTCTTTAAAAAATTCAGAAATCTCCTAGAAGTAATCCACAATTCTAAAAAAATGACAGAGGCACATGCCAATTATT
This sequence comes from Bombylius discolor, assembly GCA_939192795.1. Taxonomy (NCBI): domain Eukaryota; kingdom Metazoa; phylum Arthropoda; class Insecta; order Diptera; family Bombyliidae; genus Bombylius; species Bombylius discolor. The sequence goes on along the minus strand of OW584238.1, from coordinate 56,360,119 downwards.
CGCCATAAATCACCTTTTCATGCTGTCCAGTTGAAAAAAGTATGTGTGTAAAGATAGATTATCAAAAGAAAAAGAAAAAGCGGAAAAAATCCTAAAGAATGGTATTGAAAGGAAATATCAAAATCGTCCACAATTAAAGATGGACATACATATATGATCAATGAACACAAAAAGTTGGTTCGAAGATACCGAGGGTTCAACAAAATAAAAAAAATCACCCTCAATGCTTACGCATGCGTTTATTTTTGTATGTGCAATATATGTAATAAATGCATCAACAACTGCTACTTCGTCTGCAAATACTTATGTATGCACATTTTTGTTATAGTTATAACCATTAGATGTTTACTTATTATATCAGTGCGGGATGATGATAGAGGATCGAATGGAAAATCTTTAAATATTTTAGAATTTCAACTTTTGACCAAAAAATGCGTGCCACTAAAAACCATAAATGAAAAAAAAAGAAAATTAAAAAATTTACTGACCCTCTGTATTAATAATCGTCGAAAGGACGATGACGATCTTTTTGTTTGCTTTCAATATTTCTAGTTAGAATATCGTTTTTGTTGTAAATATACATACACACATAATATATCCGTATTATGAGGCATATTTTTAGTTTTTTGGATCTTTCTTTTGACACTCTAACTAGCCAGCAGATGTTTCAGTTTTTTTTAATAAATATTTTTCTTCACATATAAATAAATTATTTAAGTGATCTGTAACGTATATTTAAATGGCAGCAATTCAAGGCGTACTCGAAAAAAATCATAAAAATTAGTTTAAAAAAATATTTTTTTTTCAACTTTTAATTAAATATTTTAATTTAATGATTTCAATGAATAGAAATACATAATTATTTATTCTAGCAAATAGGACATCAATTTACTTTGTTGACATACGTACATATACTATACTATACATATGTACATACATACATACGTACTTCTTTAATTTTTGTTTGCTCAATTTCATTGGTTACTTTGATATTTTTTAAAGATAATAATGGCTCAATACATTTTGATTGAATCTTAAAAACAAAATTTAAATAAAATACAATATTTTTTGTTGTACACAATGTGTACTTTTTATTGCCATTTTTATAAATATAATATAGGAATGGACAACTTCCTCTTATAACTTGAACTGAACAATAACTTCTAAAAATGTCAGATTAAAAAAATTTTCTAATCTTTAAATCATTTTTGTCCTTAAATTTATTTTTTATTTATATTTCTAATATGTTCGTTGAAGGTAAAAAAATGTGTATCTGTGTGACATTGTATTTTTTTTTATTTCAGATAAAAATATTTTTTTATCTGAAAAAAAAGTACTAAGTTGACCCTTAAGTCACCATAAGAACATGACCATTTTATAAATTTATGGATATAAAAAAAACAGCTATCTTGAGGAGAAAAATAAATAGAATGAGGTTAATGAATTTTATGAATTTTATTAAGTTTTTATGTGTTCTTCTATGTTCTAAAAAATTATAATGTAAAAAAAAATTACCCACATATGTATGTATATACCTATATATTTTTATTCTTTATATCATACTTTTTCATGTATGTAGGTATATGTATATATTTTTCATCTAAGTAAAGGGTTATTTGAGTATAAAGCGTTCAAATGACAAGGGTTAAAAACTACAAGCAGGTGTTGTTCAAAAAGTAAGTACATATTATACGTACGAAAATAAATTTCATATTGCAATGTTGCAGATTCTATTCATATGAAAAGTACTTTAATTTTTTTTTGTGAACAACAGTAACAAATCGAAAAATAGTAAATAAATTCAATTTTTTTGGAAAGTGGATATTTTTTTTTTTACTTAAAATAGGTGTATTATAATAATAAATGCAAACAATTCTTTTTCTGCTTTATCACGCCATAGATTATTTACCTTCTCCAATACATCTGCTTTATTATTTTGATTTAGGTTTTTTTACAAAATACATATTTTACAAAAAAAAAAATTTTTATACATGTACTATATATGTAAATAGTATGTGTATAAAAAAAACCCTCATTATAATATGTTCATCTTTTATATAAAAAACCACAAAAACATATAACATTTGCAACATACAAAACAAGTTTTTATAATGTGGGTGGGTTATTCGTTTAATCGAATTTCATCTTCTATGATACACATATTATGTACATACATATGTATATACACTTTTATTTTCTATTAAAGACCTTTAATGCTTGTTTTTAAAAATGTGATAGATGATTTATTTTGTTTTTGCTTTCGAACATAATAGATTTTCATAATATAGCAAAACTGAATTCATTGAGTACATAACTTTTATAGATATGTGCATCTGATATACCTATAAATAGTTGATCATAACTCGAAATATGAATTTAGAAATAAAATATACTTATACCTATACTATGTACATATACACATACAGTATACCTATATAAGAAATGTATTTCGTATATAGATATTTCAATGAAAAACTTTATATCGATGTAGGTACATATATATGTATTTTGATCCTGATTTTGAAATTATAAATTTTAATAAGAAAATGAAATCATACGAAATAAAAATTTTTAAAAAAATTCTCCTATATCCCATTCTTATGTAAAATTCCGTCATACACTTTTTTTACCCTTAAATTAATAAATAACCACTAAATTACGGCAAGTTTTATTGTATAATTCCATAAAAAAGTCAATTGCCCTATTTTTATCTTTTTTGATCATATACATAGGTTATATTTACTTACAATGGGATAAAAAAAAATTTTCTCATGACACGATTAACCCCACTTGATCTAAACAAAACCTGTAGTTCAACGTTGTAAAAAAAACTATACGCTTGATGATGTGATAAAATGCACTATAAAAAACGCTTAATATGTTTATAAATAAGCAAAAAATAACCCCTCGAACACTTTTTTTTAAACTACCAAAATTTAAAGTAAAAAAAATTTTAACTGAGGGTGAAAACAAGCGAATGATCTGAGAAATTTATTTTAAAAAATGATGATCTGTGAAAAAACATATTCTTAGAGAAAAAAAAATAAAGGTACAGAAAGGTTTTTTTTCATAAGATTACGTACTAATTTTGAACAGGGATTTGTTTTTTTTATCAGTATCATTTTGTATTACATTTTGTACACTGTATATTATATTATAATAGGTATACGGACATATACATATACATATATATGTGTAATATGTAAATATTCTTGAGCGAGTTTTTATAAATGGATAGATTACCTACTCAGAAATAAAGGGATTCAATTATTTAATATACATATGACCTCCTGAAAAGAAAAAAAAAGGAAAAGAATTGTTTTACTAAGGATATCTTAATGTTTGGGGATGGATGCAATTTGTAAGTAGTAATAAAAAAGTATCTTTAAAATAAATAGGAAGTTGTTTTTTGAATTTAATTATTTAATTTTATTTTTCATATGTATACATATGTACATAATAGTGCAACAATTGATGGAATGAGTGGAACTGCAGATAATAGCCAAATGATTATTTATTGAGTTTTGTAGCTGGCAAAGTGAAAAGTAAAGAACCAAACTCACTAATTTCGCCGTTCATAAAGTCAATGCTTGACCGTTCAGTAAGTTATTATTACTATTAATATTTTTTTAGCTTTGCATAAATGAAGGCGTAATCGACGAAAAATTGATATACAAATTAATAATACTTTTTGGTACATTTATTAAGTACACAAACCTTATGTTTTTAACGCCATCGATTAGATGACACGACACAACCATAAATGTTTTATTTGAAATGAATGTGGACCTTTGTGGAAAAAAATTGTACTAGAAACTTGGAAACAAAAAATGTGATGGGACTGTGATATTGGGAAATTATATGTTTTTATGGGGAAATTATAGAAAATTGATGAAAGAAAAATTGGATGAACAAGATGAATTTTATTTTAATTTTTTAAATTTTTGTAAAAAATAAAATAGACTACATTGTCCACCCAAACATGTATAAACACTTTGACGTACCTTATTTTCTAAACCTAATTCTTTAGCAATTTTTTTACCCATTTTTATTTAATCATGATCATATGCACTTGACATTGGTGGAAAACGTGGTTCAAAACGACTATTATTTGGTCCTTGTATTGTAATGGATTATTACCAGCAAAATCCATTATATTAATGATAACGTACCATCATAATATCACCAACTTTAAATTTCGGATTAAGACTTAAGAATCCCTGCAGCATTTGTTGCTATTAAATGTGTAATACCAATTAATTTCATAACACGTACTGGCGTCTGGCATTGAACATTTTGATAATGGATATCCTTCATAATAATGAAAACGTCCTTGCATACACATAATTGGTACACCTTATAAATAACCAAAAACCATACGTCCAACATGTCCTTCAACTGTTGAAAGTGGAAAATGTGGTATAGATTCATAATGAAATGATTCCGGTTTTTCTAACCAATCTGCTAATGAACCACAAATTATTGCAATTTTTGGACGAATTTCTGTACGTTTCTAAAGATAATCAGCAATTTCTTTGATAGTTTCATACGAGTAACTGTAATTTGAAATTAGAAAAAAAATTTAACTAAGAACCGTTTTTCAAAGATTAAAATGCTATTTATGAATTTCAATGAGATAAAACAATATCTATTGTTTTTTTTTATTTCAATGATTGAAATGCTTTTAAATTTTTTGGAACTTTTTTGTTTACTAACATTTAGAAAGTTTCTTCAAAATCATCGTCTTCAATTGAACTCTTGAGTTTTCTATAATAATTTAAGAAAAAAAAAAATCAATTTAAAATGAAATTGAAACAAAGATTGTAGAAGACTTTTAGTGAAAAATAGATTTTAAAAAAAAGTAATTTCTAAGACTTTCTGATATAATTTAAAAAAATATATATAAGTATATTAGAAAACACAAAATTATTGCACTTAATTGGATTTTGTTTGTTTTTCTGCCAACATTAGTCAATTGTCAATTTATTATTACTACTTCTTTTTTCTTGCTATAAGAAAATTGAATTTACATTACTAAACTAAATAAAATAAATGTTTCATGCAATATTCATGGATTCAATTAAATAAAATCGACTTCTTCATTGACCCCTTGCTTGATGAATACCTCTTATATAGTATAGGAAATCTTCTAGAGAATTTCTTCTTGTCTTCTACGAATGCTCTCCAATATCCAAATTCCAAGTTAAAGTTGAAAAGTTTACAACGGCGGTGGCAGAACCACCAGCATCTGGGCTCAGGGACCAGTTCCCCACACCCACTTAGTGAAAAGTAAACGAATGAACCTCAACAGAGTCAGTCATGAGTAAAACTTAATTTGCCTTATTCATCACAATTCTAATTACTTTCATATTTTTCTTTACAGATATACAGCTACAAATTCCACAAAAACCTAATTTACCGGAATTAACTGTCAGTCACAAAAAAAGAATTTATGAAGTATTCTCAGTTTAGTTTTTAAAAAGTGATTTTCGTCTAAAAATAAAAATATAATACCTACTTTTTTATTTACTTTTCATTTGTACACATAGCTAGATAATTTCTATTTTTGTAAATCTAAATTTTATAAAAGCTCAATAAGCAAAAAAAAAAAATTTATTTCGCGCATGTTTCAAGCAAAACAACAGAGTCGTCTCAAAGGATCAATGTAGAGATCAAAATCCCAATATTTACTGCAACAAGATAATCACATTTATTTTAATTTATTTAAATTTTTTTTAAAAAAAATTAGTTATATCATTACTTTTTATTGTTTTGTTTTCGTTTTTCTATGAAAAAAAAAAACATTAAACATACATTGAAAATATTCCAATAAATTTAAAAGCCTATACAAAATATCTTTAAAATAATAAACAAATTCATAAAAAAGAGTAAGGACAACTGAAATTCAGCAAAAATTGCCTGCTGCTACTGCTGCTGTGCTACCATTGCCGTCAGCAGGTCGTCTTTTTAGTTTTAAAATAAGTTTATAAGTTAAATTACTTTCGTGCAAAAAGCCTTTTTTTTTGCTTTTGCTTTTTATACTTATTAACACAATTTATTAGAAAAATTAAATCAATTTTAAAAAATGTAGAAGAATACATTTTTTGTTTGTTAATAGTGTTGTAATTGAATAAATAACACAAATTTAAAAGTATGTTGAAATATGTGTTACAAAAAAAAAATTAATTATTGTGATTTATTAGTATTTAATAATACATATGTTTAGAAGTGTGTATACAGAATATTGTAAGGCATATTTATCAGGGATGAATCGTTCACTTCACATAAATTTTTTTTTTTAAATTTGTTAAGCTTTTACTTTTCATACTATGTATATTATTGGACACTAGGAAACATCCTAGAATAATTGTGTAAGTTAAAATTGTATATCTATGTATATATAATTTTATTCAATAAAATAAATAAAAAGTTGTACTGATTGGATTTAAAAAAATGCGGAATAGTTTAAGTTTAATCCTTCTGGAAGAATGATTTTTTTTTTAAATTCAATGAAAAAAACAAAATAAAAAGTATTTGGCTTTGTTGCTATTTAAAAATGGTGAGTTTTGTTTTTGTTAAAGTGGATATGTGTTGTCAAAGTTTGTTGTTGTTGTTTTTGAAAGGATTGCATTAAATTTAAATCGTATATGTATGTTATTGAAAAACTCAGCACGATGCAACAATGGAATATATATGTATGTATGTAGGTACATACATATGTATGTATGTGTATTACCACTTTGGGTATATACCTATATATTCTGTGTAAAAATGATTTGAAGTAGGTATGTACATATGTGTATGTGCGTATTTATAATTATTCATTTTTTTAAATACTATTTTTTTATATTATGTACTTATTTAAATAACAATTATCTGCAATGAACATTGCTACTATGAATATAATATTTAGTGTGAATTAAGTCTTTGATTTAAATGATGTGGGAATCAAAATTGATTTATGACGGTTATATGGAACTCGAAATATTGATTCCAAAAAATTAATGTTGCAACAAATATTAATATGTACAACTAATTAATTTATCAATTAACACAAAAATAAAGTGCAAAAATAATTGATAAGAAAACCGTTAGTAGAGAATTTTGTTTAAGCATTTCCTCTAATATTTAGCTTATTGATAAATCTCAAAAAATTTCTATATTTAAACCGGTCTATATTTTAAGTACAATACTATACACCTTATTTTTCAAAATCTTTTTTAAATCTTTATTTTCATATTCACTACCAACAAATTCATAAGGTACATACATACATACATAAGAGGTGCGGTAAGAGAAAGCGTTTATTATACATAACAATTGATCACATTCTATCATACACACTCTTCAGGAGGTGGATTACAAAAGTTTTTTGTAATACATATATGAAATTTCACATTATGTATGTAGTTAACCTACTTGTTGAATTGTTTTAACATGAATTTTTATATTATAATGTCACATTTTAACATTCAAATGTATAACATACATATTTATACCTCTAGATTCATGGTTTATTATTTTATTTTTAATATTATCAATTTTTTTTTCTAAATATGGCATAACTTTAAAAAATAAATTAAAATGAAACTGTAATAATGTACTTAATTATTAGAATGTTTTATTGTTTTAGTGAGTGATAATTTAATCTAAATTATACAAATTAAAATAATGTATAGCAGTTTAGTGTATTGGATTTATATACATACATTCAACCATTTAATAGTTATATACCTAAATTGTTCCTAATTAAATTTCTTTGTTAAATAAAGTACTTAAAACAATAACATGTTTTACAAAACATTTAAAAGAATTTTTGCAAAAATTTAATATAAAACAATTTTTTTAAACTTTTATTTATTTTACATTATTTCAATTTTTTTATTAAAACTGAAATCAAAAAAAAGAAAATATAGAATTGTTCCAATTACATACATACATACACGCAAGTACATATGTACATATATCTAATTTTATTTTTAAAATAAAAAAGAAAATCCTGTTCACTGAACACAAAGAGATGTAATTTCTTCTTTATCTTTTTTTCATGTTATTCTTCTAGTTATATTTAACTTGTTAGATAATGAACGAGCAAAATATTGGAAAAAAAATCAATTTTATTGAATCGATGAAAACAGGATATTATGTGTATCAATATTACCTACAAAGAAAAAAAAGTAACAAGAAAAGTTCACATTTTGCATGATAATACAGAAAACTTAATAAAAAACGAAAAAAAAAATGAATAAAAGTTATGCTTATTTGAATTTTTAGTATCACATTGTACATATATGTATGTATGTATATGTATGTACGCGAGAGCAGAATTTGAAAAATATATCTAGACTAGGGATATAAGTTTGATGTCTTTTAAATGGGCATTAATTTTTGCCTATATTTAATTGTCGAGATTCAAGAAATAGTTTTCTACATATTAATTGAATAATAAAATCTTTCGTTTCAAAGAAATTATAACTTTTTATTCACACTTATAGTAATAAATGTAATAAAAAAATTAACATTTATTTTCATAATTTTTTTTTTTTTCAGAATTCTTGTTACTACATACTACATATACTACAAATACATTTTCAAAATTCAATAACAAAATGGAAACAAATAAAAATACTAACAAAATGATAATTTAAGGTTTGATTATTATATAATAAATAAAACAAACGAAATACTGAAGAAAAGATAAAATTTCTAAATGAAGTTATCATCATTATCATTATTTTTATCATCATTAAACGCTCCTATGCTGCTGGTAGCATTATTTGTATTTATGATAGAAGATGTAACTGGTTCGATAGAAAAGAATAAAAGTATGTTTTTAGGAAATAATAATAGAAAAATAAAACAAATTGAATTTAATGAAAGTCAAAAAGTATGTGTAATAATATCAGACGAAATTATGAATAAAACTACTTTTGAAAAAGGATTTATTAGATTTTTAGAAATATTCAAATTAAATAAGAACGAAACGAAAGTGGATTTTATTTCAAGTAAAGGTAATTAAAAAGTAGTACATTACAAAAATATTTTTTTATGTATTTGCTTATACAATATATTATATTTTTTAAACAGAATATTTAAAACAAAACTACTTATAGGTACTACATATTACAAAATTCTCTAACAACTTACTCAGTTACATTAATCGTATAAGTACATATTACTATAAATAATATATAATTATAAATAATATTTTTCGAAACTAAATTCAAAAATAAATTTCAATTATTGTAAATTTACAATGGTAAAATATATAAGAATGGAAATTACCTTTATTAATTTGAAAATTTATGGTATGCTTGTTGAAAGCTACTTGAAATTCCTTTTCTATTTTAATGATTTCTGGCTGGTGCTAAAACAAACATTTTCCAAAGCTCTGATACTTTTTCATGGTATATACCTACATACATACATATGTATATATACTCCTCGTTTTATGAGTAAAAATTTTCAATGTATACTATATAAATAATGTAGAATATATATTATACATATTTAGACATAGTGTGTGCAGGTATATATTATATGTATATGTGTATGTAAGCTTCTTAATATTATTGCAGGAATTGAATTTGAAGAGTTATAAATCCTTGCATTTTATTTAAACAATTTTGTTCAGTTGAAGCTATATGAGCTATCTTATTTAATTAATTAATATAAAATAATAAAATTAATAAAAAATTCAAATATGTATATACATAAATTCTTACAAAAAAAAAAAAAAAACCAGATACAGTCTGGGTGGTACTCATAATTATTATCAATTATGTACTTATTTTAGCATCACTAACAATTAGTTAATTTTATTGGGTAGCCGAAATAATGATACAAACATTATATTTGTATATAGTATGTATGTATGTTCAAAAATTAAACATATTTAAATTTGTTATTTGTTAAATCTTTGCAGATTTATTTAAATATTTATGATTACGTAAATATGATTATTGTAAAGCTTGAAAAAAAAGCCAATATTTTTCTTTGTTACATACATATATTTTTTTTTCTTCAGGCTTGAGTGGCTTTGTTGAACAGCTTGAGGATAAAAAATACACAACAATAGTGAATATTATTAGAATGAACAATACTACTTCAAGTCAAAACGAATCAACTTCAGATGAGATCGGATATTGTCATCTGACAGAAGGATTATCAAAAAATTTCAACAAAACTGTTATATCATGGCCATGTCCTAACATGAAAGTAAGCTTATAAAATATGTAGAGGGATAACATATTGTACTATACATTAATTTTATTTATATTTACATATGCGTATAAAAATATATTATGTTGTATGTTGTACGTTGAAACACTTCAACATCCTCTGAAATTTCTATTTTGTGTATTTTATGGTTTTGTAGATTAAAATATCTTATATCCTTTATTTCATTTGTGTATATGATATATGTATATTTTTTTTTCTTTTTTCATACATATATGCATGTGTACATACATATGTGTATGTATTAAGTATTTTATTTTGTTTTTCTCTTTTAAATTTGTTTCATATTAAATGTTTTAGTTGGATGAGATTTGTACGGAAAAAAACTTTGTGGAAAAATTAAAGTCATACAAATTTTTTCAATGTTTTTTTTCTTATCACTAATTTTAAAATGTATATGTATACCTTTGTGTATGTACATTTGAAGTATCTATAAAGAGAAAATTAATTTTAAAATTATAATTTCTATTTAGAAGCAGATGTTTTTTGATTTAACTATCTAAACATTATTTTGAATTATAGAAATATTATTTCTCGATAAAATTTTTATGGAAAAAACAAATGTTTGTATTAAGAATATTTATTTTATATACATGTATCTAGTAATTTACATTACTTATATATAGAAATACATTTTATGCTTAAAAAACTCACTAACAATTTTAATTTTTTTACTAATCTTTCAAAATACTTTTTTTTTAATCCTTGATTATTATTTATATACGTATATGTATACATTTTACACAAATTAAAAGTAATGGGAAATTTTACTTAAAACATAATACACAGACATACTTTGTTGTGTATAAATAATTGTTATTTTATTGCAGTAGTATCTGTAAATATTTTTCAAAACAATATTAAATGAATTTAATTTTAATCATTAAGAAACAATATTTAATCATATTTCTAATGTATCAAAAGCAACTGATTAGCCACAATGGTTATCAATGGTTTCAAATTATATGTTTTGGTTTACGTGGTGATTTTTGGAAGCTACCGAAAAATCAATTAGGAATAAGTGTGCCGTTTTGATTTAATTATATGTATGTACATTATTAACCCTAGAATTGTCTGATAGTACACAATGTATTATATGTATATATCCGGACTTTGAGCCTTAATTTAAATATGATCTCGTTGAGCTATGTATGACCTTGAAACTTCACCAATTCATTCGTCCATTGGAGGGTCCTACGTATACTTATACGTCCTAATAACTACGGATATTTAGGTCAAAGAATTAGGGTTTTTGATCCATGAGATGCTGAGATACATCTTTTTGGAAAAAAAAGAAGCAAAATTTCCATATAAAATGTATGTTATACATTTGTATACGCATAGCAAAAAATTGAACAAAGTCGGTTAGTCAATCCTAGGGTTAAAAAACAATCAAGTAGCGCATATGTAGACATTCAATGCCGAAATCTTCTGTTATCCTTTTATCCTTTACAGTAAATAAAATAGAACAGCTATAGATTTTTATCTTCTTTTGTATTTATTATTTTCACAAAATTTTATACTTTATACTACACACACACATAAACAAATACATATTAAAGCAAAAAGATCTTAAAGAAGAGAATAAAAGTAATTTAAAAAAGATTAAAAGAACATAAATAAGATATTATACGGTATAGTTATGTAGTTGTTGTCTTCTATTCTTTTATGCTTTTTAATTTTTAAGCTTCAATAAACAAACTGAAGCCTCTTAAATAATTTTTTCTTTGAATGATATTGTAGCATATGATATGATCAAATATACATGTATAGTATGTATATATATATACTTATGATACTAGATAAATATATCTTATAGCCAGGTAAATCATATATGTATGATATTTACATACATACTTAGTATATATTATATAAACAAACTGTCTCATTTATCATTCACACTTTATACATAGTATTGTTGTTTGTCAGTATAGATACATACACTCGTGATGATTCAAGTTCTCAATGGTAAATCACGAGAATATAGATATATCAACTGCGATATATGTATGTAGGTATTTGTTCAAATATCATTCTTGTATACCTACATAAAGTGTATACGAAAGTACTCTTAAGGAAATGCATCAGTTTAGTATATCCTTTAATAATAAACATACATATAATGTACACATATATGTAACTATATAAGTATATACATATATGTATTTGTGCATATAAATATGTGTATTTATGGTGCAAGGTCATGATAAGGTGTGTTAATGTTGAAACTTAAAAATTGTGAGTTCAAATAACAGAAAATAAAAACATCAAGTGAAAAATAATTATTATATTCAATCTTTTAAAAATGTAAACTTCAATATTAAAGAAATTAAATAATAAAAGAAGAGTTAAAACAAAATATGTAGTTAAAATACGTTAATAGAAATATTATTTATGTATGTTTTATATTAGATTTAATGTGCTATTTTTCTACTTTTCCTAATGATTTTATATTTACTGTTTTTTGTCTTTAAATATGAACAACTCCCTAAATTTATTGTAAATGTCCACATCAATCTACCTTTTTTTTTCTTTACAGATTTCGAACAGTTTTTTACCATCATTCGAAGCTATATCTTTTGCAATTAAGAGTATTGCCAAGAAACTTAATTGGACACAGGTCGTTATTATCGTATCAGGTAACTAAACTGAATTAACTTGCACTTTAACGAAAATAAACAAAACTTAAACTTTAAGGTTGTTAAATCAGTACACATACTAAAAACAGAGAGGCCTTTAGTATATATCCTTATAGAACGTCCTTTTAAAAGCTTATATGTGTAAATTATACATACACATATACATACATATATGTATATATATAGTATATTATGCTTGTAAAGCATATGTAACACTGCTATATGAATTCTAAAAGCATTAAAAGTTTATCTTACACGTGGAAATGAGAGGATATTTTAGATTTCAAAAATTGATAAACTTATTCATGTGTAAAAAATTTTGTCTTTAGCTTGATTTATAAATTGGTATTAAATAATTGACAAGGAAAGTTTTTTACAATGGAAATTTTTATAAATATCTTAAGTATAGGTATAATTTTTTGTAAAGAAAAAGGACGACATAAAATATTATTTATATATGCTATAATTTGAAATTTCATAACTTTTCATAAGTATTTATAGTTATATGTATGTAATAAATTTCAAATTTTAGGAAAAAAAATCATTTAAACTTATTTATTTTTAAAAATGTTTAGAACATGATTTTTTTATATAGTTCTAAATAATTTTATTTATTTTAAAATAATGATTTTTTCCAAATGATGACTTTAAATATTGATATTATTTTATTTGTGTCCAGTGCAGTGTATTAAAACCTGTAAAATGTAATAATAATAATAATAATAATAATAATAATAATAATAAAAATAATATTGCATTAAAATAATGTAATGCTTGACAGTGAGAAATATTAATATTTTTCATTTATTTCCGAAACATATGTATGTACATATATATACGTACGTATGTACATATATGTGTGTAATTTGTATATATACATATATGTATACAATTTCTTCCTATGTTTTCTTTAAAATCATAAGTTTTTAAATTTTTATAAGTTATTGTCATTAAGAAGACACTTGCATTAGAATATTCATTGATAAAATGGAAAAAAAAAAACCATTAAAAAGTATGAAACTAATATCAATTTTTCTTAATATTTCTTGTATGTGAGTATATCATCAATCATAATTTTAAAAAATATATATATACGAAAATTGATTTCGTTATAATGTATCTAAAGTATTATATGTACATACATTATGTGAAATTCTTGTACTATAATTACATATAATAAATATGTATATGTAAATATAATAGGCTAATTGTTCAATTTTTGTCTCGAGATATTATATTCTAATTAATAGATTTATCTTTCATACATACACATAAATTTATTTTTAAAATTAGTCACAGGTATTTGCAAATTCTAGTATGTGAACAATATAAAGCTAATATCCACATATTTAAAATTTTAATAAAATTAAATCGTTAATATTCTTGACAATATGTAATATGTACTTTTTTAAATATCAAAATTCTATATATGTATAGGTGTGTATGTTATATATGATATATATACATACATATATATATATGATTTGCTATATTATTTATTTTAAGACTCAAATTGGGGACTGCCGTTGGCAATAGCAGCAAATCTTCATATTCCATATCATATTAAAATTGGAACAGATAATATAGATGAATCGAAAATAATCGACAAAAATGGGAAAGGTACATTAATGTGTATTTAAAAAATTAATTACAATATAAATGTATGTAATTACTTATATTAATCAGTATGTAATTATTTGTATTTTATTTAATATAATTTTCAGCAATTATTATAACATCACCATTAAATTCAGTCATAACTTTTAATATCCTTGAACAATTGACAGCATTCAATTTAACGAAAATCCTTTTAATTGATATCATTGCAACTTCACTCAATACAAAAAATGATTTTTATAATCGTTTATCAGCTACAAAACAGTCTTCGACATTAATATCTAATCTTTTAATTCTTACAATTTTGAGTGATAAATATAGACATTTTATTAATGTTGCTTTTCAAAATAAAGGAAAAGAATTTCCTCCAGGTTTTCGTCGTCATAAAGAATTTTGGACTCATCAAAATCATGTAACAGAAATTTCTAAAATATTTAATAATTACAATAAAACACAATTAGTTTCATTTTTGGAAAAAATCCAACAATATTCAAAATGTCATAAAAATTTAAAAGACACTAATTTATTTTTAACTAATTTTACTTTTTGGTGCATTAATTTAATTAATAATTTATCATCTTGTGAACATTCATCTAATGACAAACATATTAATTTGGATGCGAAAACTATTGAAACTGCATGTCAAGAAGAAATTAAAATCAATGAAAATCTTAAAGAGTCTGATTCGTCAGGACTAAAAGAATTGATTGAATTTTTCTACTTATTTGATTTTGTAGCATCGAAAGCATCTAAATATCAAATAAATAAAACTATAGAAAATTTTCCAAAATATGATTTTGTTGTGCTTGATATTAAAAACAATAATGAAAATGATGAGGTCATTTGGCGACCATTTTTAATTTTGGAACAAAGTGAAATTAATCATAATTTGTACACATCGCATCCAATTCTTCCTGGATTCAATGATTGGTTACTTGATGGTACAACAACTTTATGGTACTGTGGAATACTTTGTTGGATTATTATTGGAATTTCAATAGTAATTCTGTTGTGTATTATTACTGGTGGTTTGGTTGCTGGAATTACTGTGAGGTATGTATGGTGTATGAAGAAAATGAATAAAAAACAAATTGTCAATTTCCTGTAATTTGATATTGTTATATGATAAATCAATAAAAAGCTTTTTTCTTCAATTTTAGGAACTATTTACTTCGGAAACGTTTGTCAAAAGGTCCAAATAAAATTGTATTGTCTGTAGATGATTTTGTATTTCCGGTTGATACCAGAAGGGTAAATTTTTATTTTTTTTAAGCTTACTCTATATATGATTATTAAAAATGTTAAATTTTTTCAACATAGGTAGATGAAGGAATTGAAGCAATGCTCTGTTGTTGGCTGCAACAACTTCAGGAATTTGGAGGACCAGAAGTTGATAAGCCCGATTTGTTAAAGGGTTCAATCGGCTCGTTGAAAAATCTTGGCTTAGCTTCAACTGCGGGGAGTAATGCCAAAGCGAATTCAGGTTCTGGAAGTTTAGCAAGACATTTCATTGACATGAGGGCAAGATACAATGGTGATTTAGTACAATTAAAAGAAATTCCGTTCAATGGTAACTCAACAGAATTGAAAGCAAAAGCAATGGATATGCTTGTAATAGCACATGGTTTAAGACATGAAAATATTAATCCATTAATAGGTAAGACATTATGACATTAACTATAAGTATAAGAACTTATGAACTATTTCTTTATATGCATAAAATAAAGGTTGGTTGAATGATCCGGCACGAACTGCTATGGTTTTTGATTACTGTTCAAGAGGATCTCTCCAAGACGTTCTAATAATGGATGAAATTAAATTAGATTGGTCTTTTCGATTGAGCTTATTAACTGATCTAGTTCGTGGTATGCGTTATTTACATTCTTCTTCAATTCGTGTGCATGGAACTCTGTCTTCAAGAAATTGCGTAGTAGATGCTAGATGGGTGCTCAAGATCACAGATTACGGCGTATTATCATTTTATGAAGCTCAGGGTATACCTGCACCAACAAAAAGTGCAAAAGAATTGTTATGGACTGCACCAGAAATACTAAGAAACACTAAAGGACATAGTAAGTGTGGAACACAAATGGGAGATGTTTACTCATTCGGAATTATAATGCAAGAAGTTGTTGTTCGAGGAGAACCATATTGTATGCTTTCTTTGTCAGCTGAAGAAATAATAACGAAAATTAAGAAACCACCACCTCTAATAAGACCATCGGTATCAAAAGGAGCAGCACCACCAGAAGCAATTAACATAATGCGTCAATGTTGGGCTGAACAGCCTGATATGAGACCTGATTTTAACTCGTATGATTATTTTACTTATACGGCAAGGGCAACTTATAATTGAATTCTTTTGTTTTCCAGTGTTTATGAACGTTTTAAACTTCTTAATCATGGCCGTAAAGTTAATTTTGTTGATACAATGTTTCAAATGCTCGAAAAATATTCAAATAATCTTGAAGAGCTTATTAGAGAGAGAACCGAACAATTGGATATCGAAAGAAAAAAGACTGAACAATTATTAAATAGGATGTTACCGAGGTATAAAATTTCTACAATCGATAAAAACTTTTAGAACTGTTTTAGAAGGTTTTTTTTTATTAGTTCTGTGGCTGAAAAATTAAAAATGGGTTTGGCAGTTGATCCAGAGGAATTCAGTGATGTAACAATTTATTTTAGTGATATTGTTGGTTTTACAACAATTGCTGCACATTGTAGTCCTGTTCAAGTAGTTGATCTTTTAAATGATCTTTATACAATTTTTGATGCTACAATAAATGCTTATAATGTTTACAAGGTAAAATATAATTGTAGAAACTAAAACAAAATTATCTCGATTTTAATTTTTTCAAGGTTGAGACAATAGGAGACGCATATATGGTTGTAAGTGGTTTGCCGGTTAGAATTCCTGATCACGCTGAACAAATTGCAACTATGGCTCTGGATCTGTTACATCAAAGTGGAAACTTTAAAGTTAAACATTTACCAGGAGTTCCACTTCAGTTACGAATTGGACTTCATACAGGACCATGTTGCGCTGGAGTAGTTGGTCTTACAATGCCAAGATATTGTCTGTTTGGAGATACTGTGAATACTGCATCAAGAATGGAGTCCACAGGTTTATTTGCATTTAAAATAAAATTAGAATATCAAATTATTTCGAATTAATGAATATTTTATTTTAGGATCATCATGGAGAATTCACATGTCAGAAGTAACGAGAGACCGACTTGAAAATGCTGGAGGTTATAATATCGAAGCTCGAGGACCGATTGAAATAAAAGGAAAAGGCTTAATGAACACATATTGGTTACTTGGAAAAAAAGGATTTGATAAGCTTCTACCAATTCCTCCACCAATTGGGTAAGTTAATTTTATTTAAACTATTTTGAATATTTAATATAAAATAATTTTTCTCTCGTATCTTTCAAAGAGAGTCACATGGGTAAGATATAATCTATACTATTTATCTATGTATATGAAACTAACAATTTTGTTTTCTTAATAGGCTAGATGAATCTTTGATTAGGAACTCAATAATCATGAAAGCTCAATCAAACAAATCACGTAACAGTACAAATCCATCATCAAGTCAATCATCTTCCCTAGCTGGAGAAACCGTTGAAGTAAAAGTTGAAATTACACCACCAACAAATATAGAACCACATGCAGTGCTTCCAAACTCATATTCATTGGATTCGAATACCAATATTAGTCCAAACTTCAATATAATAAATGAATTTCCTACGAAAACTCCAAATGCGAGTCCACAACAAAGAAAATTATCTGAACTGTCATCAGAGGGTCTTCTAAATCCAGCAAATTTCAATCGATTTAATCCTTCTCTAACCGGAGGATCATCTTCTAAATTATATAAACGAATTGAAGAAATGATCGATCTCAGTTCACCTTATAATCATTATAAATGTTTAAGTCCTAGCGAAAGTAATTTGTCACAATTCTCAGACGGAAAATATCTTTATGGTTTTGGAAAAATGGATAGTAAACCTGGCTCAAGCAGACTTCTTAGAAGACAATTCAGTTTAGATAAAGATGACGGATCTCATCATCAACCTGTTCAACTTCAATCTAAGCAAACTTTAGATATACCCATACTCCATGATAGTAAATATAGTCCAAAAGGACAATTACCTCGTTTACATAAACAAAATTCATCATCAATAGCACAAGATTTAGAGAAAATAGAAGAAATTCCAATGTCACCAGCTTCATCATTACATCATAGTAGCTTAGAAAGTAGTTTGAATCGGAGTCCTCCAACAGGTCCTGGTCCTGGCAATATACGTATTTCAACTACAGCAGATTCTCCACCACCAATTCTATCAGAACCACTTTCTTCATCGAGTCAGAATAATTCAATGCGATCTAAGGAAATTCAATTGAATGTTGAAGCTTTAATAACTAGATAGGAAACTGTTTAATTTAAACATTTTAAATTTTATTTTCATGTTAAGAATTAACATTTTAAAAAACAAAAATCCTCCAAAAATGCAGATAATAAATTTAAAAAAAGTATCTTTAACTTCTCACATAAATAAACCACCTTATTCATTTTCCTAGGGAAAGTTTAGTATGAAATTTTACTGTAACACACATACATACATACATGTATGTTATTATATAAAATAATATTTATGAAATAACACTTATATAATAAGATGACTGTATTTGTTATGTACCTGTTTAAATGAACGTAATTCTTTATTACACTACTCCAAAAATCATTAAAAATACAAACTACATATATGGACTTCCACACCACATGTTATGCAAATGTTATACTTTTTACATTTCAAAAGTGTTTTTTTTTAAATTATTTTGAAAAAAAAATGTAGTAATAATAAAATTCAAAATCTCTTATACCATATGTATATTTTTTTTTATTTTTACTTATTTTATTTGAAAAAAACTATTTAAAAAACGTATTTAAAGTACAGAATGAAAGTCTTAGATCCCAAGTATTAATTTTAATAATAGTATTTCGTTGTTGTTTTATTGTTAAATTTACTAGTCGTATTTTAATAGGGAATATATAATTTAAAAATAAAAAGAAATAAACTGAATAAAATTTAAACCGAATTTTTAGAAATTTTATTCTACAATACATAGAACATGTAGTTAAAAATTTTAGGAACATAAGTGTTACTTGTACAAAAATAAAAAAAAGATAATAATAGAAAAAAATTATTGAAGTATTGTATTAAAAAATATTGATAGACAATCGTCAAAATAAAATAATTATTTTAGTTTTTTTTTTCTTTTCCTTTTTTTTTTTCATTTCGAATCTGAACTTATATGTATACATATACATACCTACATATGTGTATATATATATGTACATATATAAATTTTTCAAATAGTGTAAATTTTTAAATTGTTGAATATTTTCTTTAAATATGAACTATAACAACTTATGAATAATATTTTTAATTAAATTATTATTAATTTTTGTAAGTTTTGCTTTCAGAAAATATATGGAAAATTTAGTTTGGAAAAGAAAACAAATAGCACAAAAGTACGAATTTAAATGACAAGTGGTAAAAATAACATTATTATAGTTATAAAATAGTTAAATAGACATTGATGTATAGAGAAAAAAAACATTATAGATCAATATGAATAAAATGCACATTTCCTGTTCTTCCATATATTTATGTATTAGTAAATGTGTATTATAACGCCAAAAAAACTTCATGATCTTACCAAAAACCAAAATAAAATAAATCTTTAATGAAGAATTCTCCATCTTGAATTTAGATATAATATTCTTCAATTATGTATTAAAATAATAAGAATACTATATAACTCCTAAACTAAAAATTATAATGTTTTTATGAAAAACAGAGTATTATTAACTTTATTCTATGTTATATGAATAAATTAATTTAAGAAATTTATTTATTAATTTATAATAATTTTCATTTCTATTGAAGTGTTAATTATCAATTGCACAAAAAAGTTCAATTTTATGTTAACACAATTTTCTAATAAAAACCAGACTTATTTCACTTAAGCAATAAAAAATTTTATGTTAAACATAACTTTAGTATTTTATTTATTTATTTAGAGAGAATTATTAAATTGTTTCAAATAATGAAACAAAATCCATGTCTTTGGGATTTAGATTTCAATCAGAATGTGGACACAGATCGAGTTATACATACGAAAAGTTTCATTTTTCTTTTTATACTTTTATTTTTCTTTTGCAAAGATTGAGATGAGATCAAACAGAACAAAGAGAGAAAAAAGCAGTATTTTTTTTGTGTATTTGAAAATTTATTTTTACTTTTATTATGCGTATATTCTGTAAATTTACAATTCTTAATATTTAAGGTCAATCTATGGCTGAATTATTTATGTATTCATATTATCCTATAGTTTATATTTACACGTGTATAATTACTGTTTATACTTATAAATCTTACTTTATTCCTTTCTAACACGGATTTATTTGAATAGTATACCTTAAAAGAAAATACTTTTATTATCGACCAAATATTCGAAGTATAGACATTAAGTATTAACATTATATCTTTGCTTTTATGTTTATGTATTCGAAATATTCAGTTTTTAGTCCCATTCACATTTTTTTCAAATTTCATGTTTTTGATTTGAAATTTTCTATAGAATTATGTTTTAAATTTCAATTTTTACTTTACTTATTTATAAAATATGTAAATAATTCCATATCTTAAGGAAAAATTAACATAATTTTACATTTAATTTTTCAAATAAATATTATATTTAAAACAAAATTAATGTATAAAATTTAGTATTTTGTATTCGATAAATAAGCTACAGGTGAGGAATGTATGATAGGTAAGTGGAATCTTATGTATGTATACAATATTTGAAATTTATACCCTAAAATATATGAACAAAAAAGGATAACTACATAATTAGAAATCCTAAAATACCTACATATTATTATGTTTATGTTTCAATACTGTGCAAGTTGTATCGTAAATGACACTAGCGAGATTATAAATATACTTTTTTTTGTCCCCAACTGGATATATTTGACTAGTGCATGTACCAAGTCTCATAATCACTCACAATTGCTGAATATTAATCATCGTGATTAAATAATCAATCGATTTGAAGATCTCCTAATAGTCTTAGGACGATGCCATTAATTTGGCTGCTTGTATGGGATGATGATAACCGGCAAGATCCGATGCACCATGCATTCCAGTTCCTGATGCTGTTAATGCACCAAAAGAGCTTCCGAAATAACAATTATTCACGTATTCGTAATTAGAAGAATTTGTTTCGGCTTTAACTGCTCCATAATTTTGTCCTAAATTATGGTGGGTATGATAATTTGTACTCGAACCATTAATACTTCCAACTCCGTTCGTTAATGAAGACAAATTTCCACTACCGTTACTAGAGTGCAGTAAATGTTCAAATTTTGACACAGGTGGGGAAAAAGATAAACTATTAGTATGAATACTTGATCCTGAACTCATTGATATATTGTGGTGATGGGAATGAGATGAATGTGTATTGTTGGAAGATGATTGATTCCGTGTCTGTGAAGGTGATGATGAATGTAAATGATGATGTTGATGATGTGATGCATGTTTTGGACTGGAAAGTGAAGAAACTTTTGGAGCTGGCATATTTCTTTCTATAGGTAAGGTGCTCCCCGTTGATAAAGATGGTTTTAGATCTAAATTAATTTGTTGGTTTAAAAAAATTTTTATAAAAAAGTATAAAAGAGACCAACCTTCTCCTTCTCTTTCCTTCCCAGTACTAGAAGAATCACAACCCGATTTCTTTGGCTTCCGTTTTCGAGTCTGTATACCATCTTTACGCATTGCTAATGGACGATTAACTCCATGTAATTTAAAATATAAACCACAAGCATTACATACTGGTTCTCCTTCATTATTTCGTCGCCATAGTGTTGTTGTTCTAGTTCCGCAATTAGTACAACAAAGACCCAAACGTCTTGTAGCAGTCTAAATATTAAAATTAAAATCTTAATACATACTGTCCTTTAACAATTTAAGTCCTAATTTAAACTAACCAATCTTTTACTGGGCTTTATCAAAGGTCGATTCATTCCGTTCATTTTATGATAAAGTCCACAAGCATTACATAAATAATGTCCTGTACCGTCACGCCTCCATAAAGGTGTGCTTATTGCACCGCAATTTACACATTCTCGACCTTCTCCAAACTGAAAATCCATTGCACTTTCATAAGGAGAATTTCTTTGAAATCCCGTCGGATCATACGCTCTCCAAGAGCCCATCATAACATTTTGGGCATAGAATTGTGCAGGAATTTGAGTGTGACTGGCTCCAAAACCTTCTGTTGTCCATGCGTTTTGAGCAGCTGATGTTCCAAAATGCCCTGCATGACCATATTGTGTATGTTGTAATGCTCTATTAGAAGGAACATATACCGGCGCACTAGCTACAGCTGCAACTGCTGCTTGTTGATGATATGATGCTGCATTACTAGAGCTGCCTGTCATATCCGTATACGGCGAGTTTGAATGAAACATGTCAACACCGCCGTATCTAAATTAAAAAGAAAGTAAGAACATTAAAGTATGTACATATGTATGTATGCAATCAAATAACCTTAAAAATTACTAATTTTCTATTTTAATAACAACAAAATTTAAAACTTTTATTCCGTCGCGTCGTTAAAAATAGAATTTGTTTGGTAATTACGGAACATAAAAAGCTTAATATAAAATATAGGTACACTAATTGGTATAATAATTTTTTGTCTAACTTAAATCCAGAACAATAATCTAAAGTTCTTTTATTGCAAAAGTTGGTTATACTTTTCCGAGAAAAACCACCCCCACTTTTTCTACTATAATGTACCTATATATAACGATGATTATGAATTAATTATTATCTATAGAAATAGAGATCTGAAACCGTGATATAAAGTATACATATTACTAAATATTTTTAATTTCTGCAAATGCAAATAAATTGTCAACATATTCAGAAACATATTTTAAATTATTTATTTATGTTTGTTTAGCATAGATACTTCTGCATACACTTGAGGTGTTCACAAGGTTTGTGCCAAAGCAAACTTTCACAAATTTTATGTGAGTACTAGCAAATGCAATTTAAATTTTCTGTATAAGGTAGTTTTCAACAGAAACATGTTACTTTTGTACTAAACATCAAGATTATATATATTTAATATAAATACAATTTTTATCTATCTCTAATACATGTACCTACATATATATGTACATGTATATACATATATTATATATATACATACATAGGTATATATACATATAAGAGCTTTGTTTTTTTCGTATCAAAAACCTGTTTTTTTGCCACAATGCAGCAATCTATATACATACAACTTTAACATTAAACCAACTACCACAGGTTTAAATACGCAACATGTATGAGCAATATTCTTGAAAGTTATTGACCCTTAATTTAACGAATATTTTTGCAAAAAAAATAAAAAATAAAATAAATTTATTTGCAAAAAAATGTTTAAAAAAAGAAAATTTCCTAATTTATGAGGTTATTTATATAAAATATTTAATTTATGTAAAATTTATAATTTATAAAAAAATATGTATAGGTACACGTAAAGAGTTCTTTGCTAAAGCTCTAATTATTATTTATATAAAACTCCATAACAATAATAATTAACTTATTGTCATTAATTTCTTTTTTCCAAATATTTAAAAAAAATGAAAACTGTTTTAATTCCTTTGTGTTTTGTATTTCAAAACTAAAAAAAAATTATGAAAGATGCTTTCCCCAATCGTCTTTATTCTACATTAAATCCTCCTTCTTCTAAACTCTTATTGGCTTGAAGTTTCTGCGCCCATTCACTTTGTTTCCGTAAATAAATTAAAGAGCATTCCTTTATAAGAGCGTCTGCCACATTTAATTTGAACTTAAGAAAAAAATAACAAAACAAGAAAAACAACAAATAAAAGCAAAAGCCATTGATCGCCTTGCGGTAACGTTCATCGATAACTTAGCCCTGGGCGCCTGATCTCAGGACTGGCGCCTATGAGATAACATCCTAATGGAAAGAGTCTGTTTTTCGTCTTTTTCTTTCTTTATATAAACCTTATCCATCTGGAGTAATTTGAACCATCTTAATCCGTGATGATCATCATCATCATCAGCTCTATATTAGTGTTTTATTTTCGCTTAATTTTTATATACGTTCATCTAAAAGATACGTTTTAAATATATTTTATATTATTTGTCATATACATACCTATATATGAACATATAGATATATTATGTATATAAATATATATATATGCACGTGCATACATATGTATGTATATGTACATATATATGTATAAAGAGATGGATCACGATGGAGGATATGAGGACGACGTAACTAAATCAAATAGAATAAAACCACTAAAACTTATATTACTGTTGAATTTTTTCTATTAACAAAACTGAAAGAACAGTTGAAATATGCATCCATGAAATACTTTTAAATCTTATCATTATTTGAATACAGCATCAAAGATAGATCCAGCATCACAGTAAAATGAATAAATGCGCTTTAACTTTTTTAACTTATTAGTTTTTTTTTTCGCTTATAAGGAATGACGATAAATTTTCATGTTATCTACGACTATCATTTGCCTTTTGGACTCTTAAAAAAGATTTTTAGTGCCTGAGTGAAAGTTCTTGTATTTATAATATAATTTAAATAATGACAAAAATAAAATCATTGTAAATATAATATTCATATATAGAATTTTATATGAAAATCATTCACATACCTACCTAAGTATGTACATATGTATATTTATTGTATTTAACAGGAATATGTGATTTAATAAAAAACTAGCAGAGAAAAAATTTCAAGAATGTAGAACAAGAAGTTGTTTTTATCACAGTGTAATTTTTAAAAAAAAAATTAATTAAAACTATTTCAAAAGTTCAGATTTGTATTTGTAAAGCGTCGAATGGTATAAACATTGAAAATTCAGAAAGCACCCTATTGTATATACCTATGTATGTACATAGTTTATATTCCGTTAAATGTATTGAATATAATTATTTTTATAGATTAAATAATTTTCAAACTTATTTTCCATAATTTTGTCACTTTATATTATAGTTTATGATATTAAAAATAATTTATAAATCATTTGCTACAGTTCAATAATATACTTAGAAGTATAGGTATAAAAATATTAAAATGTAATAAAATATTCTTATGAATTACATATGTAGATATTTTTTCTTTCCAATTTTAATAAACCATAAATTCACTAACAAATTGATGAGAAATAATAAAATACATTATAAAATAGTTCAGTCATGCAATTTTTGTATACAAATGTGAATACATATTTTAAAAAGTAAATTATAAAATATAGATAGCTACTTTTTTTTCTGCAAATTTTTAATGCAAATTGCACATTTTTTATTGTAAATAGGTAGTCGATTTTGTTGCTTTTTTCGCAATAAAAAAATATGTACATTTTATATACTTTCATATATTCTATGTGTATTAAAAATTTAGTGGTACACGAATAAAATAATACACATCTACTATGTAAAATAGTCGTATATATAAAATTAGCATACATACATATGTATATATATACTTATGTATATTACTACATAGTATGTGTATGTATCATATATTAAGTATTTTTCACTTAAGTTCCTTTTTTTCATAATATTATATACCTATACGGATATTTGTCGTACTTTTTTTAAACATTATTTTAACTTTGTATTTGCATTATCATGTTTTGTGGGTGTTATAAATCATTAGTCAATAATATATAATACACGACACTTGCACTTACACTTTACATACCTAAAATTGATAGAAATTATATGTGAATATATGTATGTATGTACTTTGTAATATTTCTGAATAACAAGAAAATATATTATTATGATACGTATTAAAATTTATTTATTGCAAAACATCAAATAAATTTTAAATATATTTCTACAAATGTATCATGTTTTTGTTAAAATTACATTTTATTATGTGTTCTTACATCACAAGATTCTATAAAATAATTATTATAATTTAATTTAAATAAAATTGATTCTAAAAATTCGTACATTACGGTTTTATGTTAGCAAAAGATAATTAATACTTTTAAGTACATATCTATCACAGTGTCTAATGTATATATATTATAAATGTTTACTCTGAACGGACTAACGGTTTTTTAACATAAAGGTATTCGAAATAATTAATCCTTTTTGTTAAAGAATAAATTTGAGAATGAGATCTATAAAACATCAATTTTTTTGTGGCACAATTGTTATTTAGCAAATATCTTACATTTAATTAACAACAAAGTTCTTTTTATTTTAACTTTAAATTTTGTAATTCCTATTTACCTTTATTATTTTTGTGTATTCTAAATTTATTGTATTTAAACAACAGAAAAATTAATTATATTTTCAAAATAAAATATTATGATTTTTTAGAAAATATTGCAAAAGTATCAAAAACAATCAAAAACTTTATGAGTTCTACTATGTGTGTTATATGTACGAATTTAAACAACTAAATACGTATGTGTAATCTAAAAGCCATTAACGTTATTAGGAAATATTATTCAGATCACGAAATAATTACTATCTACACATATCTTTATTTTTTTAGTCTTTTAGAGTTCTAGGTTCAACATAAATCTAATCTTAGAAAACATATTATCAACTATTATTATAACTAGCAAATTTCTTTGATATACAAGAAAGTAAACTTTACATAGAATCATAATAGAAAAAAATAAATAAAAAAAAAAGAACTTTCTTACAACATATACTAACCGAAAAAATATTTTTTTATTATAATTGATATAGTTAATTATTATCATTACTACATATGTAAATATGCATGTATGTACATATATTATATTTTAAACTTATTTGCATCTTGTACATTTTTCAAATTTCATATAAAATGAATCGTATATATCATAAATACTAATGTTGCTAATAAAAAATAAATAAATAAATAAAAATACATAGATATATAATATGCTGGTTTTTGGAGTAAATTGAAATGTATGTTTTGCCGCGACGAGTATATTCATTAAGACTTTTCAATTTCATTAACCGATAAACTACGTTTGAAGATATCAACCGGTTTGGAAAACTGTATGAGCCCACATTAAAATACTTAATGCAATCATAAATACTAATACTCTGGAAACAATAGTAAAATATATTTAACAAAATTGTAATTGCTATCTTTTATTATGTATTTTAATTGTTTCTATTATCAAACTCATGTAAGACATTTCTGGAGTAAACAAAAGCAGAAAAAAAGAAACATTACACTGATAAGTCCCGCATTCGATAGGTAGTACTGTACAATATTTGCTATAGGTACCCATTGTCAAATTTATTTTATGAAAAATCGCATGAATAACTAACTGCATGAGTAATTTCGCAACGCTTCGCTTGTTGCATCTGCGATATTTTTATATTTTTTATAAAAACTAGTTTAATTATAATTAAAAAAAAAAGTACTTCAACCTTTTTTTGAACTTTTCTATATTAAATAAAAATAAAAGAAGCCAGAGTACACTCAAGTAAACTTGTATTTATATTTTTTTTTTTTTATTGTGGTTAAAATGAAATATATTAATTATTGTGTTAATTAATATATAATATATTATAGTATTATATGAAATATTATGATGATCTGACCTTGCAAGAAATATACAATTAAATTTTATTCTTTTATTTTATTTTAAAATCTCAACACATATCTCAACCCATCAAATTGTATAATTTATCATATAAATTATTTGATGACAAGAAAGAGATCTTAACGCTACCTGTCTTACATGACAATGCAACAGGTAGATGATATGATCATAAATGATGATCAAATATACAATATTTAGTTAAGTAAATAAAATCAGAAAAATAAAAAATAGATAGAAACTGACAAAATGATGTTTGTACTCCGTATATGTCATATTGAGACCATAATGTATGAACAAAAATGTCTCAAATAAATTTAAAATTTAAAGAAAAAAAGTAGATATTGAAATTGAAAAATTTGATTATGCCGAATTTACTAAATTAAGATATTTGCTGTGATTAAAATATGTAATTAAAAAAAAAAACAAAGTATAAAAAATAATAGCAAAATATGGTACTTATATACATACTCGTATATGTAAATTCTTGTACATATTATTCAAATATAAAAGAGAATTATGATTTTAATATAATTTTATAATTTTATCGATAAGTAAATGGAAATAAGATTTATTATTATTTTACAATTGAATAATTTTAACGTGTGGGCAGCCTTCTTAAAGTTCTTTTCGATCGATTGAAAGAATAATGAAAAGTATACATATTATGTGTTTTTTCAATAAAATTAAATCTGATCTGAGAGTCCTCGTCAATATCGTTCACCGCAGATCAATTCAATTGATCTAAGTTCTATCTCAAGAAATACTATTATACGAATACATATATTGACAAAAGAATGTGGCGGTGTGTTCATTGACCGGCGCCAAAACACTTTCGGTCATGATGATCATTTACATGCCTTTCGTATTAAAATCAATGAAAAACTGCCGCACCTCAACCTCATCATCATATCATCATCATCCTTTTTCTTGCCCTTTTTTCTTATTCCGCATCATGTACCTGAAATATAGCTGAAGTAGTCGAAAAGAGTATATCTTAACATAAGTGAGGAACAAAAGCGGAATCTTAATATCAACTAAGATTGCGCGGATCATATACATAAGTCTGTGAAACAAGCTGATTCAATTTAGTTGTTCACTTTGTCTTTTTTATAATGTTTTTTTTCTTCTATCTTTTTCTTTTTTCTTTTTTATGTTTTGTTTTATGTTTTTTTACTTATTTATTCGTTTTTGTTTAGATTATTATGATCACATCCCATCATCACAAAATTTTTATAAGCTCCCCCTTTGTCCTCCGTTCTTATTTAAATTCAAATTCATTTCGGCATTGATCAAAAGACATTCCTTGTTTGTGTGATTGCTATAATACCTCCCCGCTTTCGCCCTCTGCATCAGATATTTACCAAAATCTTCGTACATGTATACATGACAAAAAAAAGTGTCATCATCGAAAAGCCAAAATGTGAATAACGACAGCATCAGGTCCAAACATTGTGTGAAGAAGAGAAAAAAATTAATTTGTCATTCAAAACATCTTCCAAGGATCAAAGGATCTAAGTCACCAGCCGGTTACTTAAAAAGTACACGAAAAAATTAAAAACAAAAAAAAAAAACAAATCATTGATTGCACTAAAAGTCAAATACGTCGTCTATAATAGCTGCTGTATTGCGTTCTTGGAGAACATCATGATCACCGACGAAATGGCCATATCCCATTAGCGTGGATCATAATGCATTTTCGAGTGGTTCAATTTGTTCGTTTCAAATGGGTGATCATCTTGAGTAATGCATTTACTGAATGTAGAGTATTCTACAAGAAAGACACTAAAGAGTTTTAAGATTCTCAAGCGGGGAATGGATGATTTTTTCATTTTATGGAAAATAATTTCACGATTTTTAAATATGAAATTTAAATTCTAGATTATCTAATAACAAATAAATTTATAATAAATATTATAAATTTTTTAATGATTTCTTACTAACAAATTTTTACTTTTCAATGTTTGTGTACAATAAAGTATGTATGTATATGCAACCACACAGACATTTTATTTAGTTCTGCTATAGTAGCTAATATTATCCTTTTTTTAGTCAAAAAATAAAACTTAAAAAAATAATTAATTAAGAAAATGTATTTATGCATATATACAATACATTAACCTTAATTACTATAATACATGCTACCTCACAATTCGTTGTTTCGAAATAATAACCTTTTAAAACCACATGAGATTTATGTTCCCTTATATAAAGCTTTATTTTCAAATTTGTTCATATTTTTTCCTTAAAATACAATTTTCACATTTCAAAGAACCCTCTTTTTTTCCGGAAAAATAGCGTTTTCATGTCAAACCAACTAACTACTAATCATTAAGGATCATATAAATAGTATGTATGTATAAAATTTATTCGAATATTTATAAAAATGTAATATCAAATAGAAATTTTCTTCTAAATAAAAAAGAAATTTTAAGAAAAACCAAGTGAAATACTTCGAGTTTCAAAATGTTAGGTATACGTTCATTTTTCAACTTACAATTTTTATTAAAAAGATCATTTGTTAATTTGAAACTTATGTATGTATTACATTTATTACTCTTGGTACGTTTTTCAATTTTAATTCGATATTGTGCTAAAATAGTAATCATTCCAACACAAGTACATATTGTAATCTTTAAAGTATTAATTCGTTTTCGGTTTCTATTTTTCAAAACGTTTTTAATGTTATTTTAAGTAACTGTAGGTCTATAATTAATGATAAATTATATAATTCAATAACACTTTTCGACAAAATTAAACAAAAACATTATTAAATAAATTTGAAACATCTACATTTTAAAATTTCATGAGTATACATACATATGTATATACATATTTTATAAATTTATTATTAAAATGTGTTTAATATTTGAAATGAAATAAAATTTATTATTCAAAAAAAATAATAATAATAATTCTATTCAAATATATCTCTCCCACATTTTAAACAAAATTTTTCTATCTATAAATATAAAAACAAATAATATACTCATATTGATTTATTGATTGATCAAAACACTTAAGAATTAATTGCCTATATGTAAAACTACTTTAGGAAAGAGAATTTAAATGAAGTGTATTTTGTGATCAAAAAACAGGTAAAGTGTACTTTTGTGTGCTTTTATAATTCCAATACAAAATTTCTAATTTTTTTTTTTTTTTTCAAGTTAAATAAAGAAAAGGATCATTTATTGTCTTTGGCTGGGTGTTTATAACATTTATTAATCAACCGCCAAAAACTAAACGGGTTTACTCCATTAAGAAAACGACAAACATAAACGGCTTGTAATTAGTGATCTTCTGTTATGCTATACGGCAAATAAAAGCCGCACGTAACGTCTCTTTAAACTGATTTTCGATGACTCTTTTAAAAATTTAAGTCTAATATTAAATATTAAAATTAAAACTGGTCTGAATCATCAAGATTTTAACATATTATGTATTTTATTATAAAACAAAGGAATGCTATTTATATTAAAAGCTTTTGTGTTTTTTCAGTTTTTTTTATTTTTGCAAAATTTCAGGCAACATTTCTAATAAATAGCAATTTAAAAATGTAAATTATGGAACATTTTTTATGGTTAACATACATATGTAATTCGAAATACTCACGTGTAAGACTGATATATACATACATATGTATATGATTTTAAAAAATATTTTTACAGTTAAATTGAATCAAATAGTAGAGTAAATGTGTTTTTTAAAATTTGAATATACGTTTTTTATATAAAAAAAAAAACATGTCGGAAAAAGAACATTAACTGGATATAAATAAAAAGGAGTTGAAGTATTTATATGTACATGAATTTAGAGAAAATAAGTAGATACATTGAAAAAATTACTATGCACAAATAAAGTGAACTTATATATATTTTTTATTATAGGTTCTCTTTTAAAATGAACAAATATACTGTACCTATAAGCAAATTATCCTGTATAAATTTCTATTATTTTTGTTTTTATATATGTATGTATATTTTTGTTTTTAACCAAATTAAAAACAAACTGAAAATTCATTATAAAATACATATGTAATGTCTATATATGAATATGCACATATGTATGTACATAGATGCCCAGAAACAAAGATAAGAAATTATTTAAATTATTTTAACTTGTGATAAGAGTATATGTACTTCCATTGAAAACTATTTAATTTTTTATTTCAAAAAACTAATAGGTACTTCGTTTACAAATTTTATTGTACTTTTTCTAATTTTTTGCTTAATATTTCTTTTTCAATTCAATTTTTTAATCTTTTTTTTTTCAAACATACCTATATAAATTACAAATACTCATTATAAAAAAATTAACGTAAGAGTAAAAGGAAAATTTTGTGAAGCATGAAAATGAACACATATTTACTTTTCTCGAATCTTTTCGGAAAAATTAGATAAAAGAGTTTAATTACTATATGTAGTTTAAGAGCTCAAATACGTTTTGACATAATGTTATTATTTATCAACAGCACGCTGTTGATATTCTTACAAAGTTTCTTTCAGTGTAAAATTATAAAATCTGTTGAATAATTTTTTTTTTTAAGAATAATAAATAAGTACATAATTATAAAAAAGTTCCTTTTTTTTATTATTTTAATAATTTTTTAATATTTAATAGTGTGTACATATTTTTTAAATAATCCTAAAACAAAAGTTTTAACTAAACAATTTTCGTTTTCATTTTTAAGAATGTAGTACATATGTATGTATGTACATACATATACATATATTATGTAGTTTATTCCAAACATTCTAAAATAGAAAGATTAAGTATAACATTGTTTTATCAACATACCGATAAAAATTTTTTTACCGGAAGTTGAATTTGTATTGACATTGGTACATAATATAGGATTTGCATTAAATGTTTTCCAAGTATATAGTCAATAATAAAAGCCCTTTATACATATATATCTGATATAAAGTTATGTTTTCTTATTCAAGAATAGAAATAATAAAATCTATTATAGAACACTTCTAGAATTAATTTCTTACATATGTATGTGTATATATGTATACAAATACTAAAAATATATATGTATGTATGTATATGTATCTTAAAAAAATATTAGTATGTATATCGTAAAAACATATAATATTAAAACTAAATTTATCTGAATAATATAAATACGATAAAGAAATTCAAAAAATAGTATAACATTTTTAGTGAAATAACATCCGTTAAAACACATTAATTATTCTTTTCATGCACTAAAACTATTATAATTATATTACGTCGTTGCGAAAAGCTTGATCTCTAAGTTATTACTAAGTTATTACTTTATTCTTTTACTTTTATGAAAACTATTATTACTGAAAAAAAAAAAACTGAAATAGTTTTTCAATAATTTGTTGATTAACTGATTGTCATAATCCGATGTCGAAACAAAAACATAATATACGTATACCTATAAACTCATTCATGATTCCAATTTTTTTATTAAAAAAAATAAAAAAATATTGAAATTATCCTGGAATTTTTCGCATTGACAATGAATTAGTATACATACATATATGTATGTAAACATATACTTATATATACATATATTAAACTTATACATACATATATTCTTCTAAAGAGCACAAATATTTGCATTATATCCTCTTCTCTGACTAAACAGTCCTAAAAAGGTCCTTCGTGAATCTGAATTATATAACATATACAAATATACATATTATGTAGTACCTTCGTATACATAGATAAATTTCACCACTATTTATTCTTCTTTCAGGGTATTAGCGCCTTTAATTTATGAGGTACTTAAATATTTTGTTACAATAGATTTAAAATCTTCCGCGTTACGCAATGTCTACTCACTTTAACAAAATTAGTCCTTTTGAACTATGTATATATACATATAATGTATTTCATACCTCATTTTGATAAGATCTCATGCTGTTTTAAAAGTGCTAATTACAGGTCTAAAATCCAATTTCATTCAATGGTAGTGTGAGTCGATACACAGTTATTCCTTAAAGGAATTTTAACTGATTAAAGCCAAGGATAACTGTATCGACCAAGATTTGATTTTATATACTTTAATCTCTTTATAACAGGTAGTTATGCAGTAAAAAAAATGCCTATAATATTACATAAAAATCGAATTCTTAGATTTGGCGACAAATTTCCGGTCACTAACTGAGTCATACATTCTGATTTATGTAACACGGTCATATAACTTTTTTTGTTAGAACGTTTTCAATACATTATATTTAAAAGCAAAGATTTAAAAATTTCCGATGTAGCTACATAATTTTTTTTTTTTTTTTTCAAAATTATTTATTTTTATATTTTTCTACTTGTTGATATAATAACGATAATACTACGTTTTAAAATTTTTAATTTAAACTTAAAATTTGTATCGATAAATTCGAAACTTTCAATTTGATTTACTAAGAAATAAAACAAAATTCAAATTATAGGTACATATGTATATTGTAAAGCTTTTGTTTTTTGAAATAATTTGAATAGAATCGAAATAAAAATAATTCTAATGAAAAATAACTACATACATATATTAGTTTTAATCACTTTAATTAAATAATAATTATTTAATCGAAGCTCGTTTTTAAAGTATAATTTTTATTTTTCTATCCTTCGAGAAAACATAACGAAAAGCTTTTTATAACACATGTCTTTCAAAAATACACATTGTTATTTCTTTTGTTTCTATTTCTTTTTCCATTTTAGTTACATAAAAAATTTTCTATAAAGTTATTTACTTTATTCATTACAACTTTTTTATTCCCTGTTTTTGTTTTTGGGAAAATTTTTTTTCAATATTGAAAAAAATATCTTTCTAAATAATTTACTAATTATTATAACGACTACATATTTAAAAAAAAATTATATAAACCTTTTTTGGCTTTTATCCAAGGATGATTTTATTTCTTCTGTGCTTGGTGGGATATTTCCTAGATGATAGAATTTTAACACCATTCACAGCACAAATTTGTTAAATTCTACTTTAAATTTTCTGTTGCTCTTTTTTACATTCAAACTGATATACCTATGTATAATTATCACGTATTAAACAGATGATATTAAATAAAGATTTAACATTATATTTTAAACATAAATTTATAACCACAAAGTTAAATAATACTTTTGTATGAAAATAAAAAAAATTTAAAAAAATAGAAAAAATTTCAAACTATAACTAAATGTTTTCTAAACAACTTCTTGCATATTACAATAAAAGATTTTCACATTTTTTTTTATATAAAAAATAATTAAAGTATAAATAATCTATATTTTAAAAGAATTTTGATCTTCATGAAAGCACAAATTTATTTGTTTACTAAGTATTAAACACGTGAGGCTTCTTAAAAATGAATGACAATGTTTTGTTTTGTTTTTTTAATCAAAGAAAAAATTTTAAATCTTTCCTCAAAATCAGATTTTAATTAAGAAGCAACTTGATAGTACGCACAACACTCACAAAAATCTAACTTCAACTGGTCAGTTGTGTTTACTAAGGTATAGACCATACAGGCTTATTTGCTTTTTATCTTTTTGTCTCTTATTTCCTTTATAATTTCAGATTTTCCATTCTTTTCGTTACTTAGTGAAGTTATTTTTTTATTATTTTTTTAATATGCACAACGTTATCAAGAAGTAGGTGGATTAAATTAATATAAATACGGGAAGACAAAGTTCAGGTAAGTAATAAGTATTCTTCTCTAATTCAATCGTGATAAAAGTATACTATTTGGCTCGTTCACTGCTGGAATTGTAAATCTACAGTAGATACATAATAGATATTATACAAGAACAGAAGCCCATATTTGGAGTCTTGGAGCACCATATACATACATACATACATAAGATATTTTTATGCAGTTTTGTGTATGGTTTAAGGTTAATACAACAAACTAAACGATGATCAAGATAAGAGCCAATAATTTTTTAAGGAGGAGTTACATCCAGCCACACCTACGACTATTCTTTTAATTTTGTTAATTTTTATAACATGAATAAAAGTATCCGTAGAATTTACTTATAATAAAAATGTTCCACACTTCTGAATTTACTAATCCGTATGAAATAAAAACTAGCTACAAAATTGAATGAATCAGTTTTATGGTGTATAACAATTTTTGATGCTCTTTCAATTTAAAATACTTTATTTTTCTATACAATATCTTTAGTATATGATCTGTTTAAGATTTCATTATTTAAAGCTGAAGTATCTGTGGAGTATGTACAAGCATTGCATTTTATTTTTCATCTCAAAGATCCACTGTGGGTCTCTTGCAGAGCAACATTTAAAAGATGGTCGTACATATTATTTTTGCTTAGTGGTTATTAAAACTTGCCATCTCTGATCTTAGACCATTATAAATCTGGGATAATTACCAGTTTCCATATTATACTGAGACAAAGTAATGAAATTTTTAGACTCCTTAAAAATACTCATATGGTATACATTAAATGATCGTTCCTAATTCTTTATGGTGGTTTAAGTTTTTTTGCACATTTTTAAATAAAAATTTTGTTGTTACATAGTGTGAGTATATGAATGCAATGCGAAATCGCAAATGCATCAACGTCAAACATGAAATGGCACTAAACAAGTTTTTGTGGAGAATTTATCACTTTGGATTTTTCAGACGATATTTATTTAAATTTTTTATATATAGTCGAGCTTGTTATATTTTTATTCTGGAATGTATTACACTTCTTCGAATTTTCCTTTTATGTTAATTCTTCATATAAAATTTTTTTTTTTTTTTGATTTATTATAAAGTATTATCTTTTTATAAAAAAAAAAAATCCTATAAAACATAACGAAAAATTAAAAAATATAAATTACATATGTACTAATACATATATAATATGTAATATATGTATCTATGTACATAGGTATGTTGAAAATTTTATAAATATACATATTGAAAAACAAAAAATTTATTTTCAAATATGGACTGACTTTTAA
The DNA here is from genome assembly GCA_939192795.1 of Bombylius discolor. Taxonomy (NCBI): domain Eukaryota; kingdom Metazoa; phylum Arthropoda; class Insecta; order Diptera; family Bombyliidae; genus Bombylius; species Bombylius discolor. The sequence goes on along the minus strand of OW584238.1, from coordinate 56,322,975 downwards.
AAATAATTTTAAAGCCTATATTAAATTATCATAATTACTAATTTTTTTCTTTCCACAGCCTACAAAAAAATATACCATTCATAAAGTTTTTGTATAGCTAGTCTTTATTTCAAATAGAATTTCTAGGAAATTTTGTCACGCTTCTAAAATACGAGTAATATTCATCAGCTTCTTTTATTATGTCCGTTTTGGAATTTGTTATCGATTAGATTATTCTCTCCTTTAAAAAAATCTAATTGGTTCATTTAAGCTTTAAATCATCGATTACATTCAGTAAGTCATCAAAACGTATAAAACAATATTGACGGATCTCATTCAAAACTGCATATGAAAAGAACGTCTAACGACGATCCCTTGTCTGTCGCCTCGTGCCATGTATTTCATTAATGCATTAGTGGACAAAAAGTGTCTGAAACAGAGATAAAATAGTTTCGGTACCCTCTTTATTACCTATAATATTATGTTTTATCCTTCGATGATGAGTACATAGGTATATATAGAATAAAATATACAGCACATATGTATTAATAGGGAATGCATTTAAAGTCACAGAAACTTCTTTATCAATTTATCAATTCTGCGGTCAAACGATTGCAATGAAATTTATTACATTTTAGGGGAAATACATTCCGGAACGAAATAATTTCGAATGACTTTTAGACGCCAGTTAAAAAAGAAACAAATTTTTTTTCTCGTAAAAAAAAATATAAGATGAACATAATGAGGATCATGTACGTATGTATGTACATACATACATATATGTATATGTATTTACCTACATATAGAAATATTAATTTCATTAAAGACTAGAAAATAATTTTAAAAAATAGCTAAAAAATCCAGCTGCGCAATCTTTAATTTTTTTAGTTAATATGTACCTATACCTATACTGAAAGTCAACGTCAAATCCGTCGTGAAAGAAAAAAAAACGATATTTATTAAAATATCTATCAATTTTAATTTTTAAAATTTTTAATGTTTGTTTTAAAAGAGTAATCCATAATCAGAAATATGTATGCTGATTTACATTGCAAATACAAATGAATTTATGGTGCGTTTTTAAATTTAAAAAAAAAACATTTGAAATAATGTAGAAACAAATATAAGTAAAACAAACCTATTAATATTGTCATAAAGTTAGTTGAATTAAAACTAAAACCGAAGTTCTGAATTTTGATATAGTGAGCATTTAAATATTTCCTTTCTTATCAAAAACTCTTAAGGACAAACTAAATCTCTTATACATAAGTATGTAGTATATATGTATAACAAGCAAAAGTTCTTGTTAAACTACTTACATACTTGCTTTCCCATGTATATGTGATTGAGAATAAAAATAAGTGATATAAGTATGTAAGAATATGAATAACAATACATAGTAATAATAATAAAAATATCTAACAATATTAATTAAAAATGTAAAATAGCTTTTATCTAAAAATCAGAAACCTGAGAAATTCTCTGGCTAACAGAAAAACCTTTTGGAAAAAAAGTTTAAAAATTGTAATCTAACTTTTAAAGCAGATAAAAAACTGGATTAAATTCGAAAAGAAAATTTAAAAAAAATAAATAAATTGGAATCTTGAGTCCCGCCTTTAAAAGTAATTCATTGAATATGAAAAATTGAATCAATATCCAGTTTTATAAAAGAGAATTACTTACGTAACTACAACGGCTATGGAGCAGAATTATTATTACTATCTAGCATGTTTGAAAAGCAATGGCTGTTACAAGAGAAAGGGATGAGTGGATTGAACCGCCCTTTATTCATTTTATATGGTTTATACATAACCTTATGTCAGGGTATACAATAATATATTTATGAAATAAAAAAAATAACTTTATTTAATTTATTTTTATTTTATTTGAAAGTGTACATACTCTGAATATTTATTTTTCAACTATTACAAATTTATTAAAAAATATTTCAAAACTTTTTGAAATTACACATTTCAAATATTGAATAAAAAGAAGAAAAAATCGATAAGCCAAATATAAAAATAATACCAAAATTTACTGAAGGGGTGGTATAATATTGGAACACAATATATGTTTGATTTAGGTAGTAATGATATTCATTATAATGGTTAAGGTACATAAACATAAGTGGACAATTAAAATCATAATCGTTAAATTCTTATTATGTAGTTTTAAATCATGATATTATAAATTGTTGATAATATTATCAGTTTTTATTATAAATCTCAACAATTTGTAAAAAATAACTCCATTTAAAAAAGTCATAAATTTTTTAATAATTTTATTATTTTAATTAATTATATTTTGGTTACACCCAATCAAAGTATAATATTCAAAAAATAATAGCTAAGAATAAAAACACTATGTAAAAATAGATCTACTTATATTAAGTATATACATATTATAATTTTGTTGTTATTTAAAAAGTACATATTACATATTGTCAAGAATATTGAAGATTTAATTTTATAAAAATTTTTGATGATAAGGCTAAAAGTGAAATGTCAGCTGCCATCAAATTTTCTCCGAGTTACGGGAAATTTTTAAGAATTACGACTTAGAGAAATTAAAAGAAACATACATATTAACTTTTTTAAAAAGTACCTACATCTTTATTTTCAGTGTGTGTCATATAAAGGAAGAAAATTACGTATTTTAATTTTTAGTTAGTCGACTTCGGCTCGGCCAGCTTTAGCTGTAGGGATAAGTAGTCTTCGGTCAACTTTTGTCTAAACTTCAGAGAAAAATGCTGCTAAAAATTTCGAAAGTTCGAAAACAAAAATTCGAAAAAATTTCGTAACAATTGTTTTTTGTAAAGAAATTACAAATTGGAAAAAATTCGGAAAAACAAGTTGAGTTATAATAAATTTTGACTTAGACACTAGTTTTTGTATGAAAAATTGAAGCAAAAAGTTGAAAAAACATGTTGAGTTAGGGGAATTTTAAGTTAGAGAATTATTTTTGTTTGAAGGATTGAATGGCCTTAAAAAAGCCTTAAAAATTTGACTTTAAAAGATTTTGACTTAAGGAAATTTGACTGTATTTTCCTAATTAAGAAAATAAATATAAGATTATCTTTATTTTTAAAACTCATCAAAGTTTTTTATTGGAAAAATTGCAAAAATTTCCTATTAGTCACTTCTTATTGACTTAGAAAAATGCTCAAAAACTATTGCATAAATGTGAATAAATACATATTTACGTTTATTTATATATATTTATATATATATTTCATGCAAATTAATTAACTTTGCTAACTAAAATCTAATTAAATATGAAATATGTTCAACATTTTTTTTCTTTTTATTTTGCTTATGCCTCTAGTAATCGATTGATTTAAGAGTTTATTGTATGCCAAGCAATAGTTATCTATACCATTTTTTCTGCACAACTAGATACGCCTATTTTAATTAACCTACTATAAAATATATTCACATAAAAATAATCACCGGCTTTTATTTTAAGCTCCGATCGAATTAGTCAATATACATACATTATATACATGAAATTTAAAAGTATATTATTTTAAAGCATTTTACCACATACATATGTAGGTGAATATGTATAGAGTAGTGTATGTGTACATTTAAAATTCAATTTATTCTTGCTATGTACATATGTTGCAAACAAGTTCATTTTTCTCGTATAGCTTAAGTTCCCTATTCTTAACAATTTATATCAATTATCCGCAATTAAAAGCCAATCTTTTATGTCTTAGGTCTCTTTTTGTTCGCTATACACTTAAACCTCCCACATTGTGAGTGTACTTTAAAAAGTAAATAGGTATTTTATTTTATATTTTTCTAAATGTTTACCTATGCCTTAATAGGAATAGGTATAGGGTAGTTATATAGTATACATACATATATAGGTAATATGAACATATTTTTCTTTTTACTTTTATAAATTAAAAAAATAAATTTGTTAATGATAAAAACAAATATTACCAAGTTACAAAAAAAAAAAAATCATGTATCATGTTATTGTTATATTATTTTTGCCATGTTTAATTAAAAAAAAAAAAAATAAACAATTTTCGCAATCTCTCATAAGAATGTTTATTTGTCACATCACATCTTTCAATTTTTTTTTTTCTTGTTCTTATATACATACATATATTCAAAGAACCGTGTCAATTACAATAATTTCTTGTTAACAAATTAGTAGTATATAAAAGATAACCTTTTGGATTAAGATCTTCACAACAACAGACCATAAAAGAAGCACATCATGTCTTATAATTAAACAAAATAATGTGAATAAAAATCTCAACATTAAAGAAAAGATGCTTACTTTTTTAAGACGTTAAAGATTTTGAAGATAAACAAAATCATGTTTAGATAAAAATCACGCGATGTTATACTATAAGTATATATACATACTTCAAGATTTTATAATTTTATAATAAAGAATACATAAAAGTAAATACATAAATATTGTGAAATTTAAATAAAAACTACATATGTATATGTATATACCTATATGTGCATAATCCAAATTGAATTTTACTTTTTTTTTTTAATTTATGTATTAAATAAATTATACTAATAATTTGTAACAATGTCGTTTTGAAGTGTAGTACTTATTCTCATTTTGAATTTTTTTTAGGATTTCTATATAAATTTAAAAAATCAAGTAGCTATGCTTCTACAATTTTATTTTAATAAAACTTATTTTTCTATTAAACAACATTTTTGTATTTTAAGTAATTTCTATTTCTTTAATGTATAAAAAAGTACACCAAACTATTTAAGCACAAGCTTATCATAAATGAATATAATCATAACTCATTAAAAAATTTGTCATTGTTACGAAAATGCGGTTAAATATACATATCTATATATTTTTATATTTTAGTAGTATAGAAATTCATTTTTGACATTTTCAGTAAGAATTAATTATTTATTCAATTATTATTAGTTTTGTGTACGATCTGTTATTCCAGTGCTCGTTATAACACTTGGTCCAACTTCACCATTTGTGGATCTATTTCCGTCAATTGGAGGTACCCTAAAAAGTGTAAGTGCAATAATTTAAATAATGAACAAACTTGAATAAAATAAAGTATTTTGAAATTAAAACATACGTTTGAGTTATTTGCCGATTCAATGTAGCTGAATTTGGTAAATGTGGTGACTGACTTTGAGCATGAGCATTAGTTTCACAACTATTATAAGTACTACTTGTATGATTCTCATTTGCTACAGGAATGTTTTGTTGTCGATTCATTACCAACGATTGAACTTCTGTGGAATGGATCAATTCAACATGATTTGCATTCCTACAAGATAATTTTGGTCCATCATGAAGTTCATGATTTGTTGAATTTGGTCCAATAGAAATATTATGTGTTACATGTGATGGAAACATAATTGGCAATATTCCGTCATAATGACCTATCCCTATACCTGAATCAAAAAGTGCATCCATTAGTTATTTTTTGATATTAATTTAATAATAAATTTATTACTTGGTAATGTGTTTCTAATATTACTATTTAAATTGCTCTTTGGTTTACGTTTTCTTTTCTGGATACCATCTTTTTTCATAGTAAGAGGTCTGTTTGTATTATGAAGTTTATAGTAAAGACCACATGCATTACACACAGGATTACCCTCATTATTTCTCCTCCACAAAGTAGTAGAAGATGTTTTACAATTAGCACAAATTGCAGTACTTTTTCTTGATCCAGTTGGCGTAGTCGTTTTTTGCTTGGTATGACGAGAAAGTACTCGATGATGACTAACTGGTGGAAGTCTAGTTAAAGTCGGTTGATATTGTAAACATGATACACAACATATTAAACCATTTTCCTTTCGATGAAGCTCTACAGATGCTGAACAATTAAAACATTTCTGTTCGGTCGGTAGTGTTTCAAATGTATTTGACCATTGTGCATTTGGATTGTAATCTTCGGGTATAGTAGCATAATTCTAAAAAAAAAAAATAATAATAATAAATAATAGAAGAAATATTGTGAGAATTAAACTTTTTACTCACCACATTTTGAAATTCTAAAGAAGCGGCTGGTACATAATAGGGAGAATCTGATCCTCCTGATGAATTTTCATAAATAGCTCCCCCGTGATGAAGAGGTGCATAATGACTGTTGGGTCTTACAGATGCCAGGCAAGGATCAGTTTTGAATAGAAGTGTTTGTGAAGTAGCTGATGGATTATACAACTGATTCTGTGGAAATGAATAACTAGCTTGACTATAATTTGTAGGTGGTGGACAAATATATTCTGCAGTAGATTGCATTGGTCCAAGATTTGTAAATGTTTTATTTTCATTTTGTGCAGCATTTTCAGAAATTTGTGCACCAACAACATGTTCAGTTCGGATGTTATTCTCATAGTAAACTGTCATTTGAGGATGATTGCTGGAATCTATTGTGAAACGAGTTGTTGATTGTTCTTCATACCTTAATGAATCCTGATCCTGAGTTTGAACTAAAGTTGGTGATTCTTCATAAATAGTTGTAGTTGTTCCTTCTGTTGAATGGTCCTTTTCAATGTGTTCATTTTTTATATTCGATGATTCTGATATAATAATTGTTGTTGGTGGTGTATTCGTATAGTTTGGATATACAGATTGTTCACCATTACGAGGAGCCATTTGAATAAAATCTGAAGTTTGATAGTCATCTGCTTCGAGTTCTTGATGATCACTCACTTCACTTTAATATAAGAATCACAAGAAAAATTAATTTCTGTTAATTTCTCATAAATAACAATTAAAAATTTACCGAAGTGTGCCAGCTGTTGTTAGAATCCTTCTTTGACCAGTAATAACTGTTCTTTGCGCTTCATTCAATTCAGATCTTCCTTGATTAATCTCACCTTTTATTGATTGCTGTTGATGAGACTGTGATTGACAATTTTCAGCTTGGGAATTTTGTTGCTGCTGTTGATCATCTGATAAATTACGTTTTGATTCATTTGACTCCACAAGATGTTTCTGTTGCTGTTCTTCCATCTAAAATGAGCACATAAAATACATATTACATTTAGGTTATTTTCCAGGTACAAATATAACGATACCTTGAAAAATAAAAAAAACAATTTAAAAGAGAGTAATGTTTGAAATTGAAATAAAAAGAAAGAAAATCAATAAAAAAAATTCATATGAAAATGATTCAAGTTTTTTTTGTAAAGTTTCAACGTGTTAGTATGACTCTACTTTCCGACAAAAGAACCAAGAACACAATAATAAAACATTAATAATTTGAGGAGACTCTTCCGCTGGATATGTTTGTACATTTTACTTAATTATTTCATTATAGTTTAACATTTTTTTTATGAAGCAGGAAATACTATACCTATGTACATTTTGTTTGCACTCGAGCCAAAATATACATAGTTACATTGAAATAAAAAAAAATGTATAACACGTCTTTTGTTCATTGAGGTTTATAATTTACCTACATGTCTCAAAAACGTATATTGTCACATATTTAAAAGGAAATGATTCAAAACATTCCAAAAAATATATACGTTTATTACGTCAAATACTTAAGTTTAGTTGATCATTTTTAAGTAAATAAATTTAAAATCTTAAAACTATGACAGCATCCATGAATGTGTTTCAAATTATATGAGTAAATTTAAACGTTTGCATTAGTATACCTATTAAAATTCAATTCAATATTTTGATTTTTTTTAAATTAATAATAAATTACATAATTAATTTGAATGTGAAAGATAATAACACTGTAATTCTTTGATAATATTTTTATTTATTTACATAGCAAAGTATTAACTATAATGTCTTATCTAATGTGTAGAGTAGACGCAACCTCAGAATGAATTTTTTTTAATCTTTAGTCTGGAAAAATATTATCTTAAGATAGAGCGGACATTAACATATATGACACCTTCAATATTATAATTCCGTCACTTGCAAATTTTTAATCATTTACAACACTCAATTTTAATCTTATGTATAAGAAATACGATATCAAATTTGAAAAAAAATCTTACTAAAATTTCAGTATTGTATTTAATAAATATAAAAATAATCACCTAAAATCTACGGTTAATTTTAAGACTATTTGAATTATGATAATTATTAACTATGAAGTTTTTTTTACCTTACTTTTTTATATTTGGAGACTATTTTCAGAAAAATATAAATAATTTAATTTTCAAAAAATAAAGTTTCGAGTTTTGTGTACAATTCAATATTTAATATAGCACTTGTCGTACAAAATATTTTAAAGAAATTTTGATTCAATTTCAATAAATGAAAAAGTGAAAAAAGTTTCCAAAAAACATTGATATTTACACATTGTATAGGTATATATTTTGTTATCTTATCAGATTTTATGTGGAGGTATTTCAGTAACATAAAATATAATAAAATAATCTTTTAAGTCTATATAACATCTAAAGCAATATATTGTATAGAAATATGTTACCTATATTATTGATAATTGTTAATAAAAGTATATTTATGTATATGTATACATATACATATGTACATAAACAAATTTTATTCATTTTTAATAAATTAAATAAAAAATAATTGTCTATATATTTAAAAGATAAAAATTTGCTACGTAAGCATTCACAAAATTTTAACAAATCTAATAACTTTCAACGAATCTTCAAAAAGATGTCATTTAAGATTTGTTATAAAAAAAAACCTAAACCTTAAATAAATAAAATATACCTTCTCTCCATACATATGTACATGGTATATACATAATTACATTTTATACTTATGATAATAAATAAATAAATATGATATTTAAGTTCAACTTCTCACTCGACGCAGACGCAAAATTAATTTATTTCAAAATGTCTGCCTATTTGTCTATCAAATAAAAATGTTTCGGCTTTTGTTTTATGAGTTATGTAGTTTTTCTAAAATTTAAGTAAATAATATAAATATGCCTCATTAACTGACTATTAATGCTTTGTTCTCTACGTTTTCGCATTTATGTGAGTTCAGAATTTGTATATTTAATCAACTTTATGGAAGCAAAGTCTAATTTTTGTTTCCTGAGTTCTAAGAAACTTTGAACTGTATAGAAATACCAAACATGTTTTTCTTATAAATATATAAATTTCATAAAACATAGAAATTTTTTACAATTTCGCACAAAATTCCACAGACAGAAAAAAAACACTGCATAGATCTTTTTGAAAGATTTGTCACTAGGACTTGAAAAAGAAGACAGATCGACTTTTCTAATATCCATACTTTTTATTTTCTTAGATAATCTTTCTTTATAACCTTTTCTCTAAAATTAAATATACATTTTCATTAAACATATTGGATTTAAAACAATATCAGTCAAAGACAAGTCATGTCGAATATGAAATTTTATAAATACCATACATATATGTATGTATGTACATTTACATGCTTAACATTTCTTTTTATAATTTAAATATTCACTAAAGTTTTAGTAAAATATTATTAATTTATGCGTATATAAAATGAAACATATTGTATAGATACTCTACAGTTTTAATTATATAAAAAAATTGTATGTTTTGAAATGATAATAAAGTGTTTTTGAAAACACTGTCTCTTCTTTTTCTTTGTCATTATAAATGAATAAAAACTAATTTTTAGTTTTTACTAATGTGTTTTCACATGTATTTAGCTATACTGATTGTAAGAAATTCGAGATGTACATAAATATAGCTTTAGATTCAATTTATCACTATGTATCTTTAATTGACCTAATAGATTTTTATGTAGAAGTCATTATATTTATGTATTATAAGAGTATTATTTATTTGTTGCTTATTTGTCTGTCAAAAAATAAGAATATGATTAGTTGAAAATTTTATCAAAAGTCATATTTATAAAACTGGTTAAATAATTCCAATATTATAATGTAAATTCGAATACTTTAAAAAATAGTATTTAAAAGATCATTTTATTTTTGTGCAGAAACATTTTCCTACTTATAAATAAAGCTTTGAGATTAATTATACAAAATTATTATATCCAAAAGATAAGTTATCAAAACAGAACTACTGTTTCATGTTTTTTTTTTTAATTCTATTTTATAAAGTATGCCTGTTTTACAAGATCTTATGATTTAGTTTATTATTTCAACCCAAAAAATAAACTTATTTGTTTAAATATTAAAGTCAAATTAAACGAATACACATAATGAATTAATTGTCTAGTTTTAAAAAAAAAGAAGTAGGTACATCTTTCATGCCAATCATTCAACTTTCACATTTTTAAATGAAATAATAAATCTAATATTTACTTTCAAGTACTTTAAATAGAAAAATATTTTGTTGTGAAATATTTTTGTGCTCCCACTTCCACACCCTAATTTTTATATATCTTTTTTTTTATTATTAAAGAAAAATCAAAGTAAAGTAAGTATTGAATTTAATGAATTTTTATAGTGACTCTAAAATAGTAGGTGATAGGTGATCGATGATTGATCTGTGCATTCATCAAGTAATGGCTGCCTGAATTGAATTAAGATAAGATAACCGATGAAATACAATTTAGTTAGTATATATGGTATATGTAAGTTAAGTACTTTAAATTATATATTGAAGATACACCTTTTTATAGATATTTACACTACAAATATATATACATAAATGTATAATATACATATGTCTTGAAGGCGCGGGTACATACATAAGACAATATAGGTATCTAAAAACAAAAATAAATTGTGTCAATTTCAAAATCTTTAAAAGAGAGATATTAACGTATGATTAATATACAATTTTATGAATGTAATATGTTTAAACTAACAATTTTCACTAAATAGGTAAAGATACATGTATGTATGTATAAAATGTAGTTATTTACAATGTACCTAACTTATATTTAAGTTATTACATTTAAACATTAAATTGCACATATCATATTCTATAGTACTATAATGTCTATGCATATATTTTTAAAATTCGTATAATAAGTAGATGTTATTTATTATCTATTTTACATATAACACATAAATTTTTTGTACCTTTCATAAGACTCAACACATGAGCATAGAAGATTTACAGCATTTAATACCACAATATCTATAGATATGATCAAGAATAATATATGTATGTATGTATGTAGGTGTGTAATATATATTTGATTTAAAATATCGTCATACAATTTAAAATATTATGCAGGTAATAGAAAAGTAATCATAAATAGAATTATGGCCGCTAAATCCATTTATCATTTATAAGAAATTTTATTCTGAATAATTTTATAATGGAAGTTTCACCAATTTTTTCTTATTGTATGTAGCTATGTATGTATATAAGTATTATTGGAAATAAAATAATTTAAAATTTTCAAAATAAATACATGCATTTTAAAAATTTTCGTTTAAATGTATATAGAAATGTATTCCTTATTAAAATTATATTTCAAAATCTGATACATCATCTTTTAAAAATGTTCTTCTACATTTGTAGTTTTATTTTAAAACCTATAACTATTAAATTATAAATAGGTAATATAACTGAAGTTAGAACTTCCAGAAACTATCCATAAAAAGCATACAACAAAACATTCTTTTAAAATTTTGTAAAAAATTATATAAATCCTTTTATATATGAGTTGTAGGTTTTATACCCATTGTTTTAGTTTTTTAAAACTTCAAAAGGAAATCCTTTTTTATATACTATGCGTATATTATTTATATATGTATATATTATTTAAAAAACTAATGTGTCATATGAAATATAGCAAAAATAAATTTGTTATCATATAGTAGATAAAAAGTAAAATTCTATGAATTTTTGAATTGAAAACAATGTTGTATATATCATGGAAAAATTGTTGATTTCGTTTATCTGAGATTTTTGAGGGCGCAAAGATAAAATTATAAGTTCTTTCATGATTTAGTTATATCATTTATATGTGGAAAGATATGGTAAATAACACATTATCAAACATTTTATCTCAGTTTACATTATCGTTTTTCAATTTTTTTTTCTTTCATATCTGTAGATATATTTATGTATATAATAAAAAAAGGTACGAACATTTAAGTTGCATCGATTTCTATAATTTTAGTTCAAATTAGAATTTTCTTCTTCCGGGATGTTTTTTTTTTACAAAAAAAAAAAAAAAAACTAAATTTTAAAAGAAAAAAAAAATTTAAAAAAACTTATTGTACCTAGTATAACTAAAGGATGATGTTTGAAAATTTTAATCAAATGTTACATTTAAAATAAAATTTTCATTCTTTAATAATAATCTATAAAATTTATTATTATTTTATCTATGTCTCCATCGGGTTTTTCATGTGAAAAAAATTTCGAATTGAAAAAGAAAAAAAAGTGAATATTATTGTATATAAAATGTGAAGAAAAAAAATTTTTTTGAGTATAATTTAAAATAATATGAAAAGAAAAAATTGGAAAAAAATAACAGTGATGTTTTTTTACTGATAACAAGTACACTTTTTATTATTGCTCAGTAGTATCTACAAACATACATATACATATATCACGCAAGCAGCCATTTTGTAGATTTACGATAAAGTAATACCTACTGATAAATAAACTCGAAGAAATACTTATTCTCAGAAAAGTTTTTGTTGAAAATAATAAAATACGTCAATAATAAAATATTTCAAGTGTTTTGATATAAGTAGGTATAACATTTGATATTAAAGAATTTTATTTTATTATTTGTTAAATGTATAAAAAAAGTGTGACTTCTGCCTAAAATGCTAAATACATACGTAGATTTTATTTTCTTCAAATTTTACCATTAAATATTATTGTCAATGTAAACTATTACTCATACAAGAGTTTTTCCACATATTTTCAAAAGTTATGTAAAATTTGTTTAGAAAATATAAAAGAAAAAAAAACATCTATCTGCATCAATTCAAGTTTTCCACTGAAATATATCGATTTTTTTTTCTGACGACTCCTTTTGAGTATTTTAATTCATATGTTCATATAATCTCAATTTCAAGTAATGATGATCTTATTAAAACTTTTTTAATTCTTTTTTTTTTTTTTTTTGGAACCAAATATCTTATCAAATCTTCCTTATCCATATCATTAAATATACTTACATTACAGTCCGATATCTCCTTATTATCACTCAATTATCTAAAGACTTATCTGTTAGTTAGGAAAATGGTTATCTGGTCCTGATAATAATCAACTTATTTTGTTACGATTATTCTTTTTTGGCGATTAAAAAAAATTTTTTAATTTTTGAATTTCACCTTTTTTTTTATAAATATATACACTTTTTTCTATAACAAAAAAAAATTATTAAAAAACGGTAAAATAGATATTTTTAGTATCTTTTTCATATCAAACTCTATCTAAAAATGATAAGACAAAGTCAGTCTCATATCAGTTTTAGTGATATCATATGAAGTCAACAAAAAAATTATAAATAAAAAATATAAATATATGTATGTATGTATAACGTATATTTGTGTGTGTAGATATATTCTTGAAGGCTTCTAAAAGGTAAAATAACAAAAAAGTTTCAATCCTGATACCATATAAAACTATGATCCAACCATAGTACGATCTCTGTCTTTCTAATATAAAAGTTATACATACATATATGGAGGGCTTCTAGTTTCAATTTTTAATAATATTGTGTGAAGGTGTATCATATGAGAAAAAAAATATTTTATTTATCTAACTGATAAGATAATTAAACATTGATTCAACTCAATGAGGAAGAATTTGGTTTTACGTTTTAATAAAGTTCATGTATGAAGTGAAATTCAAAAAGAATTAAATGTACTTTTCTTTTTTTTTTTTTTTTTGCATTTACATATTTTTAACTTAATTCCAAGTACTAATAAACGTTCTTAGTAGAAAAACCGTTCGTCTTTTCGTTTTTCAGTTGAAATAAGAATGAATAATTAAATTTTTTTTATGTTTTTTTAAATTCAACTGCCATATTAAGTTTACTTAACAACGTTTTTTTTATTTTCAAATTCAAATTTTAAAAAACGAATCAAATAGTGAAAACCGTAATTTTGTAATTTTCAATAAATTGTATATTAGATTTAAAATTTTAACAAAAAAATATCTTACTTATAATATTATGTGAAAAAAAGAATCCAATTTTTTTCAAAAACAAATTTTCAAGGAACATACTTAAAACGAAAGAGAAACTTATCGTTTTCAAGCAAGGAATTAGAAAATTTTCATTTAAAAAGTATGTAGCCCAAAAATATGCAAAGATAAATATTTCCACATTTTTTCAAATTTAATTTGACAATATAAGAAACCTCAAAAAATTATCAACAACCGCCTCCTATAACCCAAAACGTCAAATGCTCGTCAGTTGATGAAATTCAGCAATTCAAAGTTTTAAGCTGAATTTCATCAATTGATGATCTTTGACGTTTTCGAAGATGCACCACCCAAGTAATTATTTAATTTTGAAATTTATAAAAATTATTTTTTATTTGTATTGTAAATAAAACTCCTATAACATGACTGTCATAACAAACTAACTCTGATTTCTCGTTTTGAAAAATACATACTTAAGTACAAGAAAGGTTGAAAAAATTAAATATTGTATTGTTTTGTTTATAAAAATAAATTTATTTTCACTAGAATTATAAAAAGATAATGAATTGAGAAAAATTGTTGTTGATGAAAGAACATGAATAGATAACACACTCGTTTTATTATTATTTTTTTATTCATTTTATTAAAAATTTTCATTTTCTAATTGAAAATATCATCTGATGAAACAAAAAGTAAAAAAATGTAAAAACATTTACTAAAACTAATAATTATTCTACACGTAATAAGTAATGAATTATTGGAGAAAATTTGTTGCACTTTGATTTAAAAATTGAATCAATAATAAATTTTATGTTATAATATTTTGAATAAACCTACCGTATGTACTTATTAAATATACATATTTACAATAATATATGAGATTTTTTTTGTCTAGATAGATTTGTTCTTTAAAAGCTATACATATATACTTACTTAAAACTAGGTCTTTTTTTTTTATTTTTTTTTCGTTTTTTTTTTTTTTTTTTTTTTTTAGAATTTTATTATTGTCATGGATTTTCTTTTTCAAAGTAATATTGAAATCTTATCTTTGAAATCAAAACTAAATTCCAATATATTTTGTAACGAGCTTTAACTAAAGTAGATATTTGAGTAAAAAAAACCCATTTAACAAAAAAAAAAAATCATTTTCTAATAATTATGATTGTTTATAGTTTTTATCATTCTATTTTTACAACAGCATGTCTTTCTAATTTTCTTAATCCTTCTAATTCATTGAAATGCTGTGAAATGTGACTATTTGATTGCTGTTGATGATGTTGATGATGTAAATTATGTTGACGATGATCTTGTTCTCCATCAATTGAAGGACTTCTACTTTGATTATTAACTCCATGTCCATGAAGATGTTCAAATTTAACGTCTTGTTCACCAACAGCAAGAGCTTCATAAAAATAGCTTGGGGACTGAGGAACAGGACTATATGGTGATGGGCTTCCTGTTAATAAATGATGCTGATGACTTACTGGTGATGTATTTGATTGATGAAAAATTTGATGAGATAAATGTGATTGTTGTTGTTGATGTAGTGATTGCTGTTGTTGTTGAGTAACATATTTTTGAAAATATTTTATCGTTGAATTATTATTATTATTATTATTATTATTATTATTATTAGAATTATTATTATTGTTATTCGATGGAGAAGAAGAAAGTACTGTTCCACCAATTAATGGCGATGTATAATGTAAAGGTGAAACATTTTGATTTTGATGACTTCCAGGAGAAGGATTGTGTTGTACATGGGAAGGTGTATTTGTATCTGAAGCTGTTGAAACAATTGCTGTTATCGTATTTACACTAAGAGAGCCTTTTTGTTGTGTACCTGATTGTAAATTTTTTTAAATTTAAAGTTATTAGTGAATAAATAAATAAAAACAAAAATTAAATTAATAACATACCATTTCGACCATTTTGAGATTTAACATTATTTGAAGATGAGCTTTTTCCTTTATCTGATACATTTTTACTTACTCTTTGTTTTCTTTTTCTTGTCTATAAATTATAATTTAAAAAAAAAAACTTATATGATAACATGATCTTGTTAATTTTTTAAATATTTTTAAATATTACCTGAATTACGTCTTTTTTCATTGATAAAGGTCTTTTAACACTGTGTAATTTATAGTAGAGACCGCATGCGTTGCAGACAGGTTCCCCATTGGAATTTCTTCTCCAAAGTGAAGTGGTGTCTGTACCACAATTTGAACACAAAAGCCCTGATCGTTTTGATGCAGTCTAATAAGATCAGACATTTGATATTTTAATAATTTTATTTTATAAAATTACATATTTCAGAAAATTAATCATGTATTATATTATTCCTATAATTTTCTGGAATACATTCATTGAATTTTTTTTAATAAAATAGTTAATAAAAAAAAAAGATTCATGAAATGAACAAAATTTTTAAGTAAAAAAGTAAAATAAGTAAGAGTAATGTCCAAAAATATATATATTGTGTATACAACGTACCAATCGTCGGCTTGATTTTTCCTCTGTTACCCGAGCCGGCACAGTATACGCATAGTAGGGCTTATAGAAATCCCCGCCTTGTTCAGCGGCCACTGCAATAATTAATTTTTGTATTTTGTTTTACTTTTTTATATTATATTTTTTTATTGTATTCCAAGGACAAACAATATAAAAATTCTACTTTTTACTAAAAACATATTTTAAAAGTTACATAAAATTAAATTAAATTTTAACGAGAAAACAAAGAGAATATTTATCAGTTTTCATGTTCACAAGATTTATTTATAACGTATATGATTAATTAATATCTAAATCTATAATAAATTCAATTAATTATAATTTTGTAAATCAATTTTTATTGGCTTTTTTTCGGCGGATTTCTATAAGTATTACTAAGTATATACGGATTTTAATTGTTGAAATGAAAAAATTTTGTTCGTTTCAAGATTTTTTTATATTTTTATTTTATTATTTTTAATGCTGATTTTTCTAAATTTTTTAAAAAGTATAATTACACTAATTTTTTTTAAAAATTATTACCAATCTTCTTGGTTGTTTAACTAACGGTCGATTCATTCCATTCATTTTATGATATAAACCGCAAGCATTGCATAAATAATGTCCCGTATTGTCACGGCGCCATAGTGGAGTTGATATAGCACCACAATTTACACATTCTCGTCCCTCAGTGAAAATATCAGCTTCAAAATAAGCTTTAAAAATATTTACCATATTGTATAAAATTTACATAAATATTTTTTTTTTTTTCAATTAATTTTTAAAAATTAATTGTTTCATCAAATAAATTTTTAAAGAGGTATTTTTTTTTATTTTTTATAAAATTACTTAATTTTATAAAATTAATTGAATTTATTATAAATATTCTTATCCTATAGAAAAGAAATAGTATCGAAGTTTTTTAAATGCAAACTTATTTTAAACCTTAGGATAGGTATAAAATTTTTAGAATTTCCTATATTGATTTGATTTTTTTTTAAATTTTAAATTTAGTACTAAGCACGAATATAAAATGTGAATCAAAAAATTAAAATTCGATATAAAATTCTTAAATTAAGTTTAAGAAAACTAGTTATGTAGGTCTGTTAAAATTATTCGAGAAAATTCATTATGAGGTGGAATATTCAATATTAATGAATGTAATATATATGTATGTATAATGTACATATATTCAAAGTTTTATTTTTACCCTATTTAATATACGCATTCTTCAAGTTCTATGACTTTTCATTGCATTTATTTTTATATTCAAAATATCTGACCGGAAATAAAAATAAAACAAACTTCCTGAAAATGATACTTGCAAAATAATAATAATAATAATAATAAAATAAAATAAAATAAAAGTCACTAGCTGTTAGTGTTAAATTTTTTTGTTTTAAGAACGCGATCATTCTTCATCTGAGACTTTATATTCTCTATGTATCATGCATCGGATAGATTTTGAAAGGTTTGCAAGATTTCGTCATATTTTAAAGTTTTAATGTTTAAAAAAATATATGCATATATAAAAATAAACAAATAAATAAAAAAGTAAACTGAGACTGAATTTTATGAGCTAAATAAATAGTAATTTAGTGAACATTTTGCCAACTTTTTTTTATGTGCTTCATTTTACTTCTATAAATAAAGTGTACAACAGGTTCTAAATTTCTTTTTACACTACTATTCCTAAGAAAGTTTACAATAAAATAAAATAAATTATGTTTAACAGATTTTGAATGCATTTTTAAAAAGGTTTTAGTTTATTCTTCAAGAAGGCAATGCTAAAGCATTTAGAAAATCTTCTATTACATTTTTATACTTCTATTACTCTTTAATGATTTAAAAACACAGGCACTTATTTTTCTAAAACATTTTTTTTTTTCAAGTGACCTTTAGTAGAAATATCACATTGAACCAAATCAACATAATAATGTCTGATGATGATGATGATGACTTAAATTCAAAACAAATAATATATATTATGTATGTACATATGTATATACATATATGCAATATCTAAATGACGTATATGCGTACATTTATGAGATGGTTATTTTTTCTATATAGTTAGTTTCAACTCGAAACAAAAGCGGCATGCATAGGATAAGCTCCAATTTCATAATACAATATTATATGTATTTAAGGTTTTATAGCTATACACATACATAAGTACAATGCACGTTGGACTTAGCGAAAAGTGTATGTAATATGTACATACATACATACTACACTATATAGGTATGATACTTAGTAATTTTTTATAAGGTGACAGGACAGTGAAATCAATTATTATTTTATTTTAAAAATTTGTCAATAGAAGGATTTTTTAAAAACATTTATAAGTTAACTTTATTTTAATATACATACATATATATGTACATATGTAGCCTTAGCTTTGACACTAAATATGTATGTTCAATAAAATGACATAAATATTTGATAACCTCAATTGACCTTTTTTTAGCTTTTATATGTATTCTGTTGCTAACGTCTTTCAAAAAGTGTAACTTCAAGGTGGCCTTATCATTGTATTCGGTCAAATTTTTGGAGCTCAATACATACATATAGTACATATGTATGTATGAATTTTAAATTTGAAGAAAAAATGATACAATTTTTCAATTTGTTCTTTTTTTTTTCTTATCATAATTTTGAATCATTCTGTTAATAATTAAAAATAAAATGTTTTGTAAACAATAAACAAAAACAAGCTATGTTAATGAAATATGGAAAAACGTATACATCTATACCTATAAAAACAACATTTAAAAGAAAAAACACTTACTAGCTGACAGTGCAGCTCCTGCCGATAATTCACGGTTTCGAACTCCTGAATTTCCTATAACACTAGTTCCAGTTGAACTGTAACTGATTGGACTTGTCTCGTATGGACTAGACCATGTTTCACTCTGCAAATGTAAAAAATAATTTCTTTTCTTGAAAATATTCCATGTTTTTGTAATAGATAAATGCATATTTATTAGTTGGAATATAAAGACTCTTACCTGATTTCTGTAAGTTGGTAATGTGCTGTAATGATTAGTTCTTGCTGCAGAAGCATACGTATTTGGTGTAATTCTTTGAAATGCTGGTAAAGCACCACTTTTTGGACTTCCGTATTCCTCAGAAGTTAAATTAGCCGCTGCTGTAGACCACATATGAGACGTTGTATCATGAGTTGGACTAGCGTTTAAATATTGCATACCACTGTTTGATGATGAAAATGGAGTTCTTGAATAAAGTGTTCTAAAAAAAATTGATATATATATATATATATATACATATAATGGATGAATGTATATAAGTATATTAAAATGTAAATAAATTTAGGTATATATTCATTGAGAAAACAATGAAAATTTGATTACTAAGAAATTACCTACATACATGTATTCTATTTTTTATTATTTGAAAGCAACAGCTAATTTTACGTTACAAAACGAAAAGTATTTTGATTTACGTCATCGATAATGCATTATGGAGTACGTAATTCCTATATACATTTACATATGTGTGTACATATATTTGAAAACATATTCATACATATTTCTATACTGATTTCACATATGGTAAAAAATGCCAGTACATATCTGCTTTCTGTATTATTATATTATCAATTTTATTCGGAAAATCATTTTTTGCACCTGTTGTAGATCGAATGAATCAAGAGTTGTTTCAAATAAAAAAATATTTTCCTCAAATATTATTCAGAAATAATTAAAACAAATTAAACTTATGCATCACTATAAAAATTATACCTATTTATAAATCTGTGGGTACATACATATGTATGTATATATAGGAATAATATACAAATCGAATGTTGTATTATTATGTGTAGTTTCCTAAGTATTTTTAAAATTTAAAGATAAAGATAAAAGATAAAAAGAAAAAATTAGGAACCTGTTGTAAAAACTTTTTTAAAACTTGTACAGAGATAGGTATGATATGATAAATACATATTGTCATATTTCAAGTATGAATAAAGATATAAATAATTATAATAATGAAATGACTAGTATATTGGGAAAAAATGTGTGTATTAGAATGAAAAATTCAAGCTACATTTATTAAACCATTAGATCACATACATACATATGTATGTATGTATATTTTGAAGTAATTTGAGTATAAAATTTTTATAGTTTATTATTCATGTTTAATGATTAAAAAATAAAAAAAACAACTTAAATTGCCATTCAGAAAAATAGTAATTTTATAAGTATGTAGTATATTTTAGTATTTACGAAGTTCTTTTAAAGCATCAGAGATGCTAAAAAGAAAAAGATGTGGTAAGTACATATACATATGTATAAATATTTTCTAGACCACCTCTTATGAAGTTTTGATTTAAAATATTATGCTATTTAATAAACATTGATCGTCTGCAAATCTTTTAATAATTGCTGACACAACAGTAGCTATTCAATTAAAAAATAATAATAATAATGCTATATGTAAACAAACGATCTGTAATTTTACTTGGTCATCGCGTCAGAAGCATTCCACTTGTGAGTTGTGACAAATATTTTAATAGTCTATTATAACATAACTTCTTTGTTTATATGTATGTATATTATGTACAATGCTGCTGATTTTAATGTTTATTCAATGGTCAAAGATTGTAAACAAAAGCTTCAACTAACTTTTTTAAATATATACACATACAATTATGTATTAAGCATATTCATAAAATATTAAAAAAAGAAACGTTTCTCTAAACCAGAGGAATCAATTACACAAATAATTCTGTAATTTAGTAAACTAATAAATTTCAAAGTATTTTCTACATGTACATAGATACTATTTTTTCTTATGCTATTGAACATACTCACTTGTCATCCATGATCTTAAAAAAATTTAATGAATATACATTATGCAAAATTATTTTAGAAATAAACTGTGAAATTTTCATTCGAATAGTTTGTCTAGTACATTTTTTTTCGTCAAGGACGAGTTTTCAATGGCAAAAATGACCATAAATTTATTAAAATTCTCTATTCAATACAAATTAACATGAAAAGCCTAATAAAAAACAGAACTTCTTTAAATATTTAATTTTTTAAATATTAACAGCACTTTTTATCCTTACACTTCCGCGTACATGACTGAAACTAATTAATCAATGAGGCAAAAAGATGTCACAGCCCCTGGCTTGAACTTACTTTACTCATTTCATACATATAAATACTAAATAGTATATTAAATCGTCGTGTTATTTGTATTTTTTTTTTAAACTTTACCTGATCTGATAGTGCACTGAATATTGAAAAACCAGCTGTTTATGGAACAAGATCTGGTATAGATCTAATAGAACAAAGCCAGAGGTGAGAGCCCATATAATTAAAAACAAGACCAGAAGCAAAAGTCACATATTTTCATACATATGTATACCCACGCCTACATTAACACAGAAAAAAAGTATGTATAATTGATATTTTATATTGTATATATATGTATGTATATATGCAGCTACTATACCTTTGCCCATTAGCACAACAACGTTGTTTTTAATTTTTTTATACATACAAAAAAAATTTAATAAACAATAAAGAGCAATTACCGCGATCTATAGGCTTTTTCTCGTCTTGCGGTAAAAGTCATTTACCGTGAAAAACTTGTAAAATGCTGCGGGTGAACTATGAACTAGCGGGATTTGGAAATAATAACAATTATAAATTGTATATTTTAACAAAATAATTTCATAAAAAAAAAACCAAGAAATAATGAATTTAATATACTAAATGCTGTTAAATGGTAGACTTTACGTTGTACAACATTTATTGTGTTTAAATTAAATTAATTGTATTATAATATGACATTTTTGCCAACATAATTTAGAAGGTGTTCTTAAAAAAATGCTTTTAAAACGTGATGTCTTTAATACGTGACTAATGATTATATTTGAAAAATATTACAATACTTCCTATATAAATCAAAATAAAATTCATGAAAAAATTAAAAAACCAAAACATTAAATGTAGCACGTGTAGAAAATATTATTTAAATTGTATTCAATTTGTAATTAAATAAGTACACATAAGTATTTAGTTTTTGTTTCTTACTTATGATCGATAATAGTAATTTTCCAGTAGGTATAGGTATTTATAATCTTTGTCATCACTTCATAATTTTCAATTGAAGTTAATTGAAGGTATAGGTATTCAGTTTACTACAAAATATACAAAAAACTTGAAATTAATGTCAAGTAAATCACATATGAATTGAATTTTTAATAAACAAACTAATTTGAAGGATTAATTATTTAAAAAACCAATGAAATTAATTACACCTCTTTACTGGTTCATGAATTGAATTAAAAATAATATCCTACTATTAATTATTATAAATTAAAATTAGATCTAGATAATCTTTCTTTTAAATAATAAGATATGGTTTTGTTGAAATACGTAGGTACATATGTATGTAGGTGTATGTATAACATTTTGATATTTTAATAAAGCCATCAACATGAACCATTATTGATAAGGAATTAATTTTGTTTTTGTTTATTATTTGCTTTATCAACAACTTCATAAACAAATGCAAATTATAATGTTTACGTTGTATATTTGGACATGTAATATGCTTTTTTGTAGTAAATTTTTAAACGATATCATCAAAAGAAAGTAAAATTGACTTTAAAATAATGAATGAATAAATTACCTTTTTATTATCATGACACAAAAATGTATTAAAATTTATATGTACTTACAATTATTATTACACTTATACCTATGTAGTATAAGGACCATATAACTCATTAGAAGCTCTAATAAATAAATTGTTATAGGTGTGAAACATTATTATTTTACAAGAAAATTAATTTTCTATGGATGCATAGAAAATCTTAATAAAAAAAAATATGTATACATATACATATGTATATATATGTAAATAAAAAAAAATTTTGTATACATGAATATCTAATATTATAATGTAAATTTAACTCTTTGCAAGTGAAATTAAAAGGCTTTAGAAAGAAATTACTGAGGTACTTAGCTATAACATTACATACATATGTATATGTAAGGTACTTATAGGTTATTTTGCATTTTCTGTGACATCAAAAAACTCGAAAGTTTCGTATTATGTAAAAAGTCACGTAAATTCATATGCGGAAGAATTTTTTTTCTCTCAACTCTGTGAGTTATATTTAAATCACATATTATAAGTTGCATTTGAAAAAATTCAAAGAATTATCGAACTGTGAGGTATAAAATTCGATATTTATGTGCATAATGCTTCATTTATTTTAACCCATTAACTACCAATTAAGATATTTCGTAGTACTCTTTTGTTATTAAATCATTGTAAATTCATATCATTAAAATATTATATTATCTTGAATTTACAGAGTGAAAAATACCTAATTTTCTTGGCAGTGGATGGGTTAAAAATGTATGATTTAATAAACATAGGTATATAATATCTGTATTGGGCTTTGGAAAGACATCAAATCATGTATCAGCGTTAAATAGCAAATGAAGAAATTTTAACTATAATATTTAAGAAATTAAAAATAAAAAGTTAAGAAAAAAAATTTTCTCTTTGTTATTTTCTGTTATAATAATGACTGACCTTTGAAAGTCGTCTCATATTACATTCTCTAATAAATTAATATACATTAGGTACAAACAATAACAATAATAAAAATGATTCATTATGAATCAATGATTAACCGGAGGTATAGTATTTTTCATTTCTTTTAAAGTTATATGTAGGTATGTATACGTATTAATTTTTTATTGCAAAAATTCTTTCCATATACATACATATGTATCTATTTGTATAACAATCAATTTCTTCAATGTACATTATTGAATCAAAAATAAACTTTATAAAAATAAAAAAATAGGGAAATATATGAAGTGCGAAATTATTTTTAATTTTTCTATTTTTTCTAATATAATTTAGCAAAAATTATAGTACTAGAAAAATGTTCAAAACCTTTATGATCATATTAAATAAAATACAAATCAATTGAAATAAAAATAAACAATGCTAAATGAATTATTACATATAAAAATAAAATACTTACGGGCTCAATGTTTCGTAATCACTTGTACTATGTATCAATGTATGATCAGTGTTGTTCGCATATACGCTTCCTCTATGAGTCGCACTTGTAAGTTGTGTGAAATTTTGTAGTCCGACATCCTCCTGTGATAAACCTGAAGGACTTCTTGATTCTCCTCCACTACTTGTTGAATTATTATTATTATTATAGTTCGCTTCTTTTAAATGATGGAGATCACTACTAGAAGATAACGTTAAATAATTGGCGGTATCATCTGGGTGTCCAAGATGATGGCCATCAACAATTGAACAATTTTCATCTTTCAATGTATCTTCAATAACTTCATCAATCGTAGTAGCACTACCCGAAACTGGTCCACTGTGAATATGTTCACTATAAGTGGTATAAAGTGCTAAACCACTTCTCATACCGCTAGTATCTAAAATATTATCACTATGTAAAAGAACCTGCTGAGAATGAGAATGATTTTGTTGAAGTTGAAGTTCTGCCGTTTTTAAAGTATCCTTATGCAAGGATAAATCGTATGGCCAACCATAAGCACTATTTAAATTTAAATATTGTTCATGACCGCTGTGATTTGCTACAATTGCTTGAATATTTGAGTATCTTAAAGGTGAACCTTCAGTTTGATGAATTACTGCACCACTAACACTTTGTTGTTCAGTATCACTATTATTCACTAGTTCTGTATATCGTAAAGGAGGTGACTGATTAGACCGATTCGAAGTTATCACAGTATTATTACAACCACGATACCCAGCGGGCAATATCACATTACTACCGTCTACTTGATCACTTGTTAATAACAAAAGATTTGTGCTTTCTCCACTCTCACCCGAATTGGGTACTGAATTCTCGCCAGAGTTGGTTGTCGTAAGAATATGTTGCTGATGATGATGATGATGATGTGGATGATCTGAACTGTTTTTCACTAATGTTTCGATAACAGAAGTTGCACTTGTTACTGATGTGACAACACTTGCTGGAGATGATAACGATAAAACTGATGATGATTGATTCGATGATGTTACCACTATCGCCGATGGTGATCGATGAACTGATCCAACTGATCTTCTATCAACATCCGTAGTCGATAGTGTTATAGGATCATTATTGGAAGATCCAATTGTTTTTTCGATAGTATTATGTGCTAGAGAAGTATCGTTATTATTATGACCGTTTGTATCATTTGAATTCTGATGTTGATTATGCGTTCCATTTTGTCTTTGTGGTGAAACAACAACTGGTAATTTCATTGCCACTTCGTATGCGGTATCTGTCGCAGCCGCTGAAAATGTATAAAATACAAAACACTTTTAGTCAAGAATATGGATATGATCAATATAAAAACTCAAAATAAAAGGCAGTGAAAAGGATGAAACTATATACAGATATGTTATATATATATATGTTTGTATACAGATACTATAGATACTTACTGACCACAATATCTTTTATTTCTCTTTTTTTTTTTTTATAAAATGAGACAACTCTAATAACGAAAATTTTAAGAAAAGAACGGGATATACATATAAAACGTAACTTGTTTTATTATCAGCTATCAACTCATATATGTATATACTTTTATTCATATACCTACTAATAAAACAATATAAGTATACAGATCCATTTCAGCAATCTAAACCAAAAGCGTAGCCATATTATACATGTAAGTATGTACATATATGAGTAATATATTGTAATAAAATAAATTTTATATATTTTCCATGGTGTTTTTGTATTTGTAAGCAAGATAACAACGCCTCTTTTTTTATTTGTGTACCTATTTTATTTAAAAACAAACAAAACGATAATAACATTTTATTATTTCTATGCACATAAACAAAATATCAAACAGTTGATCAAAGAACATGTTCTTAAGATGTGTCTTAGATCTGTAGATCATGAAAATAATAGGAAAATTATTAATATAATTGAAAACCATGCTATTACAAGAAATGAATGTATTCATAATCATACTACTTATATATGTACATAATATGTATATACCAATATACCAGCATCTATCTATTCTATACTAGTGCTACTAGTCATCTAACTCTTTAGCCAATCAATTAGAATCTCGTGGTTCTTCTACCTGGAGCATAATTACTATCTTTTGTAGGTATTCATTTGATTGGTGAATCTTAATTCGAATGAGTCTGTAATATTATTGATCGAATTTTTATAAAAATTACCATGAGTATGAAATTAATTAGGCCGAAATTTTAAATATTAATTGATAGACATCTTTATGTTGTGATTAGTATGATTTATTTGATTAACAAGTATGAAATAAATCTTTCTAATGCTTAAAAACAAATCTTTCATATGCACCGAAGAAGGTATTTTTATATTAAGTTACAATTTTCCTTGATTCTCTTCAAATTCATTTTATGAAAATATCGGAGTCATTTTAAAAAAAAAAATACATATCTACCTTACATATTTAAATACAGAATTTGTTTACAAACATAATAAATGTAATAAATGTACATATGTATATGTATATGCATCTACCGTTATTTAATTATATGACTACATAATTTGTGTCGAGAAAATATAAGAATATAAGAACATAACAATTAACATTTTAGAAGTTGCTTAATTATCGAATTGTGATTATTTTCGTGTTAATTTTTGCTATAATTTTGAAATCTGGTTTTACCTTAAAATAATGTAATATAGATATGTATGTACAATTAAAGAAACAAATAATCACCAGAACAAAGTATTACATCTATGTAAATTCATTATTAGAATTTTTGTAATATATGTATAGTATACACAATATGTATTTTAATGGAACATGAGTACCTACTTATGTATTTATAAATATATGTATGTATATGTATACCTAAATTAATTTTTTAAAATTACACACAAATACCTGTATAGAAAACAAAAGTTATTTCGAAGCTAATCAAATATTGTCTATTAAATTTCCGGCTTTCTGTCATTATTAGGTGTCCTTAAACAATTTTTTTTCCATTTATTAACATCCTCTATTTTTTCAGGTAAAGTTTTTATTTTTATTTATTATATTTAAAATGAAAAAAGACAAACATTAAAAAAAGGTAATTGTTTAGTTTTAACAAATATTCTAAAATTGTGGTTTCTAAAAATAAAAATAAGGTTGTACACTTTTTAAATAATTCAAAACATTGTCGACCTAGAATTCTAGTTCTCATAAAAGAAACTCTAAGCAAATAAAAAGTGTTGTGTATATTGTTTTGTACAAAAAAAAAAAAAAAAAAAAAATACAATAAACGACTTATACACGCTCTTGATCAATTTATATATGTATGTACATATATCTAAATGGGTTTAATCAGGGAAAAAAAACAATACAATTATACGATTAAAGGAAAAACAATATCAACTTGAACTTTTTAATCAAAACAATTGAAATTTTTACAAAATTTACATTTTAATTACGAAATATGTACATAATATAAAACCTATATAAATAAATAAACCATGTTTACATATACTCGGTTTATAAATCGAAGTCAGTACAGGCAACATCGGCATACATTTCTATATTCTTTTACATTGCGTTTGTATAAATCTGTCTCTTGTGTGGGGTGATCAGATCTGAATTTCAATTTATAATTTATCAAAAACATTTATAGGTATGTAAAGTTAGCAGAAACTAATCGGGTACTGCCTCCACAAGCACAATGCTGACTTCGATTTATAAACCGAATATAGTGGAAAATACTTATTATATTTTATAAGTACTAAAGTAGGTACATGTTAAATTTATACTTATACATTTTATATTATTGAAACTTCTTATGTCCTTTATATTAAATAATTTCTTAGCTATACAAAAAAAGAGATACTTCATTAACAGCCTAAATTTGTCGTGAGACATTTTGTAAAGACTATTTATGAATTGAAACGTTCTCAAACATTTTCTAAATGTTGCTGATATATTTATGACTTATGATCTTGTAACCTTTTTGTCGAGAACATATTTTTTTGAAATGAATAAATGAAATTTATTGACCATTAATTAAAAATTAGACACACTTATTACAGACATGTTTGGGTCATAAATATATACATACATATATAGTACTTTTTTTTTCTGGTATAATGAAATTGTTTGAAATCAATATAGAGCTTTAAAAAAAAATGGAAAAAAAATTTTATTTTTCAATTACAATTTATAAATAAATCTTTTATTATAAATACGTACAGAATACTAAAATTCAAATGTTGATCATTTAAAATATGTTTTATTTTTTATAGTATCGTAGTTTTTCGATTATAAAATTAGATCCTTAAACACATTTACGTATTATTTATTTATAATATTTAAGATTTATGAATGTAATCTTATATATAAAAAGGATACATAAATACATATATGTATATAATTTATGTACATATAAAAAGAATTTAGATACATGGGCACTTGAATAAAAGTTTTTCTTGAATTCATAAATGGCACGTGTTTGAAGATGAAATCAATGATACTTCAATGTGTACTTAGGAACATCTTATTTTTTATTCAAAAAGGACAAAAATAACAAACAAAAAATCGTTTTGAAGTATGAGTTTTAATAGGTATCACTTCAAAATTAATACCTTCACATATCATGTTTTTTTAGTCATGTATGTAAGTAAGTAGTATAATATTTTTGAAATATATATATGTATATACATATATTCATAATTTTATAAATAATGAAAAAAGTTATAGAAATATTATAAGTTGAATTCATTTATATAAACGCATATTTATATAAGTATTCATATACACATACATATATTCGTTAGTTCAAATAATTATATTAAAATGAAATAAATACATACATACATATGTACTTATGTATCTCAATAGCAACATAATTTTGTAGTGCATGTACATACCTAATTGGAACAATACCAGCATAATTTCATTTATCTAGTCATGCAAAACTATTTTATTCAAATAGTACACTAGGTATACGAGTATATACATGTGTACATACCTACAACAGTAAAAACAAAAGCTTGTTAAACTCTTGACTTCCTGTCCTTTATGCTGTACTTCATATTTATTTTTTCACTGTGAAAATTTAGTGTTTTATATCATCGTAGAATGTTCGCATTAATTCCAGTATGAACTCAAAACAATAGGAGCACCCATATGAACCACATTGTATAAAATAAACCCACCAAAAGAATCCTTAATTCCTTATTCAGATTTACGTTTATTTTAGTAAAGTATAAATTCTAAATTTCTATTGAATTTATATAAGTTTTTTTATTTTCGAAGGAAAAAAAATGGGGGCGTTTATAGTAGTTAAGAGAAGCTAAAGCAATTTTATAATTTTCAATGTAAACATTTTAAAAACTAAGACTTCATCTAATTGTCCATTCAATTTTCTGTAGTAAATTTTTATAACATATGTTACTGATATGTTTAACATCACACATATAAAATAGAATTATTTATTTAAATCAGATCCCAAGAGATCATCTTTGACAAGCGATCAAAAATTATTATGAAATATAATGTTTTGCAAATAAGAAAAATATTTCGGGGCGTAGTGTAGGCTATTTAAAATAAAACACCCATCAGTTCAAGATCAGATTACAAATTGTACACCCTTTTTTGAGTTTGTTTCGTAGTTATAAAATTCATATCCATAAATAGGTTTTTTTTTATAACAAAAGAGAAAAAAATATTTATATACTCGTATAGGTATGTTATGTACATTGTACATATGTATAGTACATGTTCATTGCACATTGTATATTTTTACAAAAAATAAAAATAAATTTTAAATTAAAAAATTTCCTTTAAATATTTTGCTCTATTATTCATATTTCACACTTTATAAATGAAGTGTAGAACAACAACAACAAAATTAAATTAACTATTTATAAGTACATATGTATGTAGGTATATATAAAAAATTTATCTTACATATTTTTTGTTGTAACACATGACTTTTTCATATTTTATTATATACATATGTATATACATAGTAGATTTTTATTTGTTGGTTTTAAATAAATGTACTTTGTTTTTATTCTTTTTTCCAGCAAGAAAAAAACTAATTAATTAATTAATTAGCATGTGTATACACACATTTGTAAGTACAATACTCGTATGTACTGCAGTCTGATGAAATTTTTATATTTTGTCGAAGATTCTGTAACATAAATCATAAAAAACTCTCATAAATTTATGATATAGTCACAAAGTATTCATTTTTTTGTAATATTATAATGATCACTTTAAAGTTAAATTCCAACATAAAAATCACATAAAACGGACAATAAATAGACTTGTCATAATAAAAATATGATATTTTACATATAATATTCAAAAATTTTTCAAACAAATCATTAAAATTGGAAACACTTTTTTTATAATATAACACAATGTTAAATGTAGGACATTTTATACTTTTTCAACTTTGTATATTGTTTCCATATAGATACATATTTTACTTAATTTTTTTTTTCCAATACAATTAAAAAATTTTCCCATTTTTTTATTTAATGATTTCAATTCAAGAAAAAAAAATTAATTTTTCCAATTTTATATTCCTATATTTATTTTACTTACCATTTTGACCTTTTAACAAGTTAGCTAAATATGTATATCAACAATTTTATTTTGTGTAAATAAAATTAAATTGTATGTTTATATGTAGGTATATGTACATCTATTTAAATCAGAGAAATAGTATATACATAGGTATAAAGAAGAAAAATACATGGAAATTTTTGAATAAAAAATATTTATAGAATTTTATAGAAAAAGTTATTAATTTATAGAATTTTTAAACATTAATTACTCCATTTAGAAAAAAAATTTTTTTTTTTCTCAACTTGGAATTTTATTTAAATTGTAATTAATTTTAGAATTTTCGACAACATAGTATGTTCACAATATATCATCAAATAAACATCAAAAATTTAAAATGCGAAAGAGCTGGTTATTTGGAAAATGTATGATAAAAAAATTTTTCGAATCATGGAAAATTTGAATGAGGGAAATCCATTTTGTTACGTTTTTTTCACATTAAAAATAAAATTAAGTAAACAATAATAAAATATTTAAATTAAACAATATAAAATATCACGTAAATTATTGTTTTTTTTTTTTTTTAAATAAAATAATCCGCCATTTTGAACACATTTCTTGTTATAATGTTTTCATATTTTATTCTAAATTTTTATTTAAAAAGTTTGAAAAAAAAACAACATTCATTTTTAAATAGGTAGTATAAGGATTTATTTAAAAAACTGTAAATACAAATTCAGAATTTAGTAAAAAATTTAAAAATTACAACTTTCTAAATCAAATTATGACGTTTATCCATTTGAAATTCCGTATAACAAGAAATTTATATTAGTACCTATTTAACTTAAAATTAATCATAATCCTTTATAAAATTATAAAGTAGTGTTTCCCTTCAAAATCTTCAATAAACTGAGAAATTTTGAACTAAAATTACTGTTTAAAATCAAAAGTAAAAAACGATAATACTGCAATATTTTATTTATTTTCATTTTTTAAATATTTTTCCATTGAGAAAATTGATTAGAATTTTAGATTTTGTTATCACACCTTGGGGTTTGCCTTATCATATCTTTATCGGAAGAAGGATTATCATAAATAATACGTAATATACGTATAGTACAGATATGGCTACATATTTGACATTTTTCAGATACGGTAATGCAAGTGTATAAGAATAATATAATTGATAACAAAAGAAAAAACTTCGTTAAAAAATATACATATACAATAAGTTACACCGGAGCAATATTATTATGAAGTTTCTAGATAACACAATCAGTATAACTTCTATTAAAAACTTGAAATTATTATTATTAAAAAATAAATAAAATAAGCAAAAAAATATATCGCAAAGGGGAAAGTTAAAGATAAGACGTCGAGGAAAAAATATTATATACAACAAATGTTAAACAATATAGAAAATTTTATCGCTTGTTCGAGTATAAAACGTTACTTCTACCTTATAAGTTGCAGTTATACAAAAAAAAATTTGTTAAGTTCAGTGCACAAATTTAAAAAAATAATTAATATTGTATATTTTTTCACAAATCAAGTAATATAATTTATTAAACTATGTGTAATTTTACTTACTTGTATAAATATCCTTTGAAGACATTTTTCTTGTTGTTGTTATAATGTTATTTAAATTCGCACTTTTCTTGAATTAGAAATGTTTTCTAAATTATTTTTAAATAATTAAAATATATATATATATATATATGTATATATAGATATATATATATATATGTATGTATAGTATTCGCGACGTGTGTGCACTTTAATGTTTTTACTTATATTGAAATCTCTCACAAAAAATAAAATCAAGTTACGACAACTTGAAAGTGGTGAGCTCGCAACTCACAATATTTTGTTCATTTAAATCGAAATATTACCATATTAGCTACTGTACATAAAGTATAATTATTATTTTTCTAGACTTCTGCCTTCATGCCTTTTCAACATATTATATTTATTATTAAATTATATTTATTTCATTTGACTGTTTGTTGCCACGAAAAGAAAAACAAAAAAAAAAATCTTAAACATTATTTTAAAAAGCTCTATCACACAATACATACCTATATATTCTAAACTAACAACTTATATGTATTTGAAAAATAATATGATCCTCATCCTTTTTATGTTTTTTCTATAAATTTATATATATGTAGTTTTATGATGAATTTTTTTAAAACTTCATATTGTAAAATAAAAATTTAAAATAAATTTCGCCAACAAAATCATTTTACAAATACGAGTATACAAAAATTAATCATAAGCTGTTCCAAAGCTTTACTGGTGTACAGATTTTTTGTATTTCTGTTCTACTGTAATGAAAAAATAATATATTTCAAATTTATTATATTTATATACAATATATTTGTTATTTTTCAGATATATTTGCGTAAAATATGTATAACGTTCATATATATACAAATACATATAGACATAGTACGTATTATGTACATGTGTGCTAGTTGTAGCAATAAAAAGATTTTTCTATAATTTTTTATTATTTTCATTTGAATTTGCTTTTTTTTCTTACATTTTACAATAAATAATAGAATTATGTGATAAGCATGTGAGAGTTAAAATAAGAAATAAAAAAATTTAAGCTAATATGTACATTTTGTTATAAAGTTATTATATATAACTTCAATTTTTTTCTTTTCTTATTTATATGCATACATAGTAGTTTTCGCTCAAAACTACAAATATACATACATAAATGTATAATTTTAACGGTTGAAAACGAACGTTTATCGTTGTTTATCAAAATAGAAAAAAATGAGACGCCCTGTAGAATTGAAAATAAAATTAAATAAAGAAAATATAAAATTTTAAAAAATAAAATAGTAAACGTCATATATATGTATATATTTAAGCATATACACATATAGAATTTATTTGTTCTACATATGTATACATATTAACTGATAAGAAACGGAAATTTTTACATAGAGGATGCACATAATTTTAGGTTGTTTTTTCCCTATTTTTCAACGACAGTAAAAAACAAAAAAACAAAAAACTAAGTAGGTACATATGTATTATAATATTAATATTTGTGTCGTAAATATATAATTTTTTTTTAAATAGAGAAAATATTTTTACATTTAATCATTATGT
Source organism: Bombylius discolor (assembly GCA_939192795.1). Lineage (NCBI taxonomy): Eukaryota > Metazoa > Arthropoda > Insecta > Diptera > Bombyliidae > Bombylius > Bombylius discolor. The sequence goes on along the minus strand of OW584238.1, from coordinate 56,288,792 downwards.
TTCTATTACTATAAAAAAAAAAGTTGCTGTTAAAACTTAAAATTTTATGAAAAAAAAAATTATAATTTTCAATAATTTTTTTTAAATATTCAGTAGTAGATAGTTAGATGTTAAGATTATTTTCAACTTTTTAAATTTTTTCTGGCCTATTCCATGAAATTATATTGAAAAAAATTGTTAAACTATTCATTAGGTTTTTGATATTGCTTTATAATATTTTTAAAATAACACTTGTTAGGAAATTGTGTAGTCCTGTTTTTATTTATACTAAGTATTATTATATTATATAAAAAAAGTAATAACAAAAATAAATACATAATTAGATTATTACATTTTATTAGTTTTATTTAGATAAAAATAAATTCCAAACAAATTAAAGCCCGCCAAAACGTCTACCATTTTCATACGTTAAAAACTGTAACTTTAAAGCTTAAATTAAGTTGATAATAAAACAAATTAATACACAACTTTTTTTTTAAATTCTGTATCAATATTATTAGTAAAATTTCGGTTTTAAAATTGTCATTCATGATTGGATCTCTCTATTTATTTATGTAAAGCAATTTTAGAAAGCAAGGATTTAGAAATCTTTTTTTAAAAATATCAAAAATTTCAATATTATCAAAAAAAATCTTTTCTAAAACTCACAGTCTTGATAAGAATAACAATATTATCAGAATTTATTATCAACAGTCGTCCTATCATGTTAGCATTTAATAACAAAAAAAGATACTTTTGCATTGCACTTTTCTGATAAGGATTTTTCTTATTTTTTTAAGTATGTTTCTACACGATAGCAATAAGTATATATTAATCATAATAATAACAAAGATAATAGCAAATGTGGATTTTTATTGTTAGTCTCTTCTGAGTAAAAACAATATCATTAATATTATTTCTTATCATCTTACATACATATTTCATTTACTATTTCACTTACTTTATTAAATTATGAATTTCATAGAATTTATTTTTATTTTGCATTATATTAAATAGGTCTATAATGAGTCAGGAAATTTAAGTGCCGAGTGTAAAAATTGAAGATTTAGATGTAGCTCAAAAATTATTTCAGGTTTGAATTTAACTTTACTAATTATTTTTAAATATTGATGTTTCCATTTTTTCACAAAATAATATTGTGTTTTTCTGCTGCTGACTCATATGTTTACTACTTATATGGATATATGTAGATATTATTACCTCTACCTTTTGAACTTTGTCCTTAATTGCATTATAAAGATGAGGATGTTTTTCTCCTTTTTATTATTTGTTTCTAATTTAAAGTTTTCATATTGAAAAAAAAAAAAAATTGTATGAGTCATTTTGAATCTTTAAATTTTTTTCATATCTATCGTTATGTATATACACACAACGAACTTGTGTACAACGGCTAGAGAGTTCACATATCATATATACATATTATGATATTAGTAAACCAGAGCCTACGCTTGGACTTGAAGACACCCGCCAGATTTAATTTTTAAAAAAATGAACTATGGAATTTTCTACATACGTATAATGACTTCAGAAGCCAAATCGAATAACTCCAAAATACATATTAATAATTCAATTTTTACAAAATTATTTAACAAAAAAGACAAAAAGATTCTATATTGCTTTATTTCTAAATGATAAAACTTAAAAATATGTAATACATAAAATTAATGATGTTCTACTGATTGACAATGAACGAAGCAAAAGAATATATCTTAAGTTACATTATGGATATGCCTTGCGACCAAAGCTATTGGAAAATTAATACAAATTTTCTTTTTCGTGTTTATTTATATTTTGTTTTTAAGATTTAATCAAAGATTTTTGCCTTAATGACAGAAAAGATTTCTTTCACTGTTATGTAGCTGATATAATAAAACGGTAAGTTCAAAAATGTCAACATTGATAACATATTATTATTTATATACATATACTTAAGTTGCTTCACTGTGACTTTCAAAAATATACATATATTCATTTAAATAATTATTATTATTTATTTTCTTTTTTCATAGAACATTATTTTCTGATTTATTTGAATATAAAATTCATATTTATCCCTAAAAAATAACAAGTTCTTATCAAGTATATTTTTATTATTTTTTTAAAATACTCATATCTTTACATTTGTTTTCCTACATAGTTCAAGAAGCTACTAAATTAAAAATAGAATCATTTTTATTAAATATTTACCGTAATTTTTCTTATCGAAGAATATTTACTTCTTAATTCTACATCAGAACAGAAGATTTTAAAACAAGTAATGAATTTCTTTCCAATATTGCAAAAAACTAAAAATATGTATTAGCATTTTTTTGATAATTTTATATTTTTGTAGTATAAAATAATTTTTTTATACGTAAATTGAAAAGAAATTTATAAAATTGTAAATTCAATTACATTTTAAGAATCTCCGTTTTTTTAATCTTTGTATATAAGTAGCTAACACAACGATTTATTTATTTTAATAATTTAATAATAAAAAAAAATAATTTTGATTTTGTTTTCTATAATTTATTTCATACAATATTTAAAAAATTTAATTAGAATTTTTTTTGTTGTATTTACATATCAAAAACTCGACCTGGAGTACATTTTAGCTGGTGAATTTTTAGTGAAATTGGAAGGAATTCCACATGATCAAAGTACATGGGAAACTTGCTCTAAATTATTGGAAACATTTGAAAAACAATTAGCACGTGAAAAAAAATTTTTAAAGGTAAAGTTATTGATCCAGAATCCAGATGATGAAAAAGTGAAATGTTGAAACTTCTTATGTCCTTTAATTAAAAAATTTCTTAGCTATACAAAAAAAGAGGTACTTGTCGTGGGTGAATGTTACCAGTTCCGGTGACGGATTTAACCCATTAGTAAAGTAAGTGAAGCTTTTTAACGCAAAAAAACACTTTTAGTTAGACTTCTTTTCTTTTCTTTTCGGGAGATCAACTATATTAAATAATTAAATCCATTTATTTGTCATAAGTAATACTGAAGTAAATAACTACATATTGAGTAATTAGAACAAGTTAATTTTTTTTTCTTTTTATATTTTTTATTAATAATTATGTATACATATTAAATTAAGCTTATTTAAAATATTTATTCAGCATTACTACTTGCTAAAACATGAATTTGCATACTTTTTGTTGAATTATAAACTTGACCAGGAGGAAATGGTTGTAATTTTGGATGTGTTTCCTGCTTCAATTTGCCAGCTGAAATATATTTAGACAAACGAATACTAGGCATTGGTAAGAATCCAGCACTGAGAGGTAAAACATCAAGAGAAATTGATTGACTTTCTATATCCTTCATCGCTACAACTCCTTCAATAAAGAACAAAATTAAATTTTAAAACTTCATACAAGATTTAAGAATTTAAAACTGAGACCAAGCATAAAGTCTGGTGATCACGACTGTAAAAATATTCTTACCAGCTGTTCGACCACAAACTGCCCACATATTTTGATCGGCCAAAACTTCATACATAAGTTCAAAAAAAGGATTTTCTTGCATTTTTGTAATTTTTAAAATAAGATTGCATACAGAACCAACACGGCATAATTCAGAAGGCTCTAAACGTGCCTGAATTTTAAAAAGTGTTGTGTAATCCATTACATCAAATGCACATGCATAATTTCTTAATACATTAGGTGTATCGTAATTTGTATATTGTACAGAAAAATTCACTTTGATTACAGGTAATTCGCTTTCTGTTTTAAGTGGTTCAACTTGAAGTTCCCATAAATACGAAACAGTTAAATTTTTATAAATTTCCTACATTAATAAAATTAATAAAATAATATATTTATGTATATAATATTTACATGTATTTGAGAAAAGATTTACTTACAATTTCATTCTGTGATTTTGGATTTAAATCAATTAAATTGACACCTTTTGCATCACAATGCATTTTTGCATTCGATAAATAAAGATGAGCATCTAAACCTTTCATACATACTTGAAGAAATTTTTGCGTACCACATGTATGTAAACGGCACGATGCAGTTAAAGCCGGTAAAAATGACAATGATAGTTGAATTTCATTTCTTGACCAAGGACAACATAAAGAAATTTTGTGTTCAATATGCCTTTCAACATTTCTACTGGGTAAATCAGTTAAAACTTCAAGAAGAATATCTCTTTCTTCAAAACATTTGAAATTATTTAAGGGAACATCAATTATGCTTTCAAAATCGTTTATATTATTAGGATCTTGTAGAAAACGAACACGTAAACCTTTAGAACATTTTAATGTAATTTTTCCATCACTTGGTAATATAAAACTACCAGAAGAAACTAAAAGTTGTATAGTTTGTTCTATTCCAGCGATCAAGTCTTTAAAATTAAGAATAGCTGAAGCTGGCTTTGTTGTAATTTCAAATGAAATTGGACGCGATAAAATTCCTTCAGATAAGAATTCAATTTGTCCAATGCACATTGAAAGCTATCAATGATAATACATACAATGTATATGTTGATTTTTTTATTTTAATTTAAAACTACCAACCTGTTTAAAAGTCCAAATACCAGTTCTAGTTGCTTTTGCTGTTAGTTGAATAGAATTTAATCCTGGCTGAATTAAAACCGATTGCAAGGTGACACTGTTCGTGAAATCTGAACGAATTGTTGGTGATAATTTACGACGTGCGCTACTTGTTCTTCGTACACGTTTGTTTTTAATATTTTCACATGCCACAGAAGCACAAGCAAGTGTATTGTCTTGCTTATAATCTAGATGTAATTTAACTGTCAGACGATTGTTTAGAATATTTTGTGATGCATTCGATTCTTTCATTCTAACTGGAGTTTCTGTATTTAATTCATATGAAAGAGAAACTTTATCAACAAGAACCTCACGAGGAAAGTTACTTTCTAAATCCAATTGTACAATAATTATGTTATCCTTAAACATAAAATAAAGAGAATATAGATTAAATTAAGTCTTAAAATAGAAATTAAATTTTTTTAAATCTTACTTGAATAATTGGCATGTCACTTAATATTATTACTTGTACAATTTTAAAATGATCCTCAAAAACCGCAAAATTACAATTACTATTCTCTTCAACTTTTAAATTTTGATTAAGACATTTTAAACTTTTTAAAAATTCATCAAAATAAAATGTTCTAACTAATATTTCTAAATCAATACAACAAGATATTGCACTACAAGTTTTTGTGTATGCTAATGAATCATCCATTTTTCGATAGCAACTTGCTAACTCTAATAAAGTTTGACTGGCTAAACAATTCCAATTTTCTGATTTTAATTCACGTAATAAATCAGTAAAGAATACAACAGCTTTATGGGGTTCATTTAATGCACAGTAAAAATTACCAAGATCAAGTCCAACTAATCTTGCAGAACGTAATCGAGATACATGTTTATACGTGGAAATTGCCAATTCACTCAATTCCAAATATAATTTTTGAAAATTTTGATTTGATCCTAGTGCTTCTTTTAATCTCTCTGTTGAACTTTTTTTCGGTTTTCGATGTGGTGAATGAGATTTCTTCTCAATTTGTGGTGTAGCTTCAACAAATATTTGTTCATTTGGAGCATCACCAATGCCCGCAGATAATTGAACAACAATATGTAATTGTTCTGAAGTTGGTGTAAATCCTGGAATAAGTCCACATAGTTTACCTAAATCATATAATTTATCTTTTGCTAAATTCCAAATAGGAGCACAATGTTGAAAACATGATACTTCTTTTGTTTCCATCGTTTGATCACAAACTTCTAAAATTTCTAAAGCACAAACGAATTCCCAGCAATATAATGCACCTTCAGGAGGTTCAATTTTTAGAATTTCAATTTCTCTTAATGTTGAAAAAAGGAATGGTAAAAGCCGTTCAGCAATTTCTGCTGGTCTTTCACATTTTTCTAAGAGATGACATTGCCTTTCATAGAGATAATTGCGAAATTCAAGTAAACTGACAGTTTCTTCTACAATTTTTGATCGTGTACAAAATTTATCAGGTCTATTTAAACTGATGCCATAGAATGAAGTTAATGGCTTTTTAAATACATCCAACCATGCATGTTTTTCTCCAAAAACTGAATTTGTAATAAATTGAGAAAACATTGCTTCCAGTTCATCATACTGAATTAAAGCTTCGGAATGTAATTCTAATTTTTCAAGAATTAATCCTAACTCTTCTTGTAATAAAAAATATTTTAGAAAACTCCAACCCTCATGGTTTCTTTTTTCTCTATTTGCTCTTATTAATTCTTCATATTTAATTATATTTTTATTATACGCACAAAGCATAAGATATTTAATGCGTTGAACAAGGCAACGAAATGATTCTGTTGACTTTTGCTCAAATTTAATTGGATTTAATACAGAAATGCACCTATCTCCGTTTTTCGAAGCAAAATCTAAACGAATTTTATCTAGTACTGTTGTTCTAGGAAGAAGATTTTTAGTTTTTCGTATATCTAGAGTTTCTACAACAAGAATCATCCAATCACTAATTCCATACAAAACGAGCATCTTCAACCACGCATCAATTTCATCTTTTGTGGTCGATTTATAACTTTCAATGTCCTATGTACAAATAAAAATGTAAAGAAAAATATTTTGGAAGTAGTATGTTACATACATTGCATTCTGTTACAAAAATATGTAAAACAGGATGTTCCAATATACTCCATTCTCCTTTTTTAAATTTTTCTAGGGAAATATTAGAAAAGGGTTTAAAAACAGCTTCCAACCGCACATTTTTGACAGGACGTCCATAGGATCTTCTCCACTCACATGTATCCAAAGGAATAGCTGATGTTATGTGAGCTTCTAGAGATCGAAATAATGGTCCAGCACCGGAATCTGGAAAATAATAAAATATTAGTGACTAATTTTTGATATTTATTGTATTACTTATTACACGTTAATGTTGGCTTAAAGTTCATCGCTTTTTATTTTATTTCGCATTTTCACTTATTACACTTATGTTGAAGTTCATTTGTCATTTGTTAAATTTGTAAAAAGCTATTTAGGTAATTTGACATTTCTTTTATGATATCGGCAGCTCTGCCAACATTGCTGAACAGTGATAGGTACTACTTTTTGTAAAGAAAATACCTGGAATTTTTTTCAGTTTAATTTGTACTTTTACTTTTTATGATTGAGTCGTACAAGTCGTATAAATTTACATATTTAAAAAAATTGTTTGCTTTTTGTTTTTTATGGTCAGGGGTGAGAGTGAGACAGAAGGAAGAGAGATGAGACAAAAGAAACAATCAATCAAATGAAATGTACTAAAAATAAAAAAATTTAAAAAATGACTGAAAAAGTAAAACTAAAAAAGCACCATAAAAGCACAACGACTCTTTTCAAAATATCCTTTGCGTTACAATTTTAAAAAAAGTAATACCATCACTGCTACAGATTTGGAATGGAATGGAAGTGGTTTTACAAGCCTACTCTTTAAAAATGTTGTTTACTATGACATTTTTTTGACTAATAAAGTAATAAAAAGGAAACATTAAACAATAGTGAATAGTTTTAAATTTTCTAATTATTTCTCAATTTTTTTTCCTTTGAAAAATTTTAAAATCGTAAAATTTTAATAAATAATTATTGTGTGTAAATTTGAATCAGTTGTTCAGCTACTTACTGATAAAGAAGTTTAAGTGCAAGTTATTTTTCTATTTCATAAAATCAACAACTTTTACTTAAATCATATAACCTCATATTTTGTTTGTCAAGTTTCGAGTACATGAGTACATGTTGGATTTTGTTTTCTTTTTTAAATAAAAAAAAAGTTAATAAATAAAGAATTAGATATTTTAAATAATTTCACAAAAAACAGTTTCTTACTTTAGATTTTAATACGATGTTTTATCACGTAAGCAATAACAATCTACTTGTAAGAGCACATAACCACTTTTTCCATTTTTAGATATCATTAGAACATGAAATTTTGCTTCATCCGCGGTATTTTGGGCCACAATTATTAGAAACAGTTAAACAGAAATTATACACAGAAGTTGAAGGTACTTGTACAGGAAAATATGGCTTTGTAATAGCTGTAACAACAATCGATCAAATTGGTTCAGGTGTTATTCAACCTGGACAAGGATTTGTTGTGTATCCAGTAAAGTATAAAGCAATTGTTTTTCGTCCATTTAAAGGAGAAGTCTTAGATGCAATTGTTAAACAAATAAATAAGGCATAAATATTTGAAAATAAATATGAAAAATATATTTTGAAATTTAATTATTACAGGTTGGTATGTTTGCAGAAATAGGACCTTTATCATGTTTTATCTCTCATCACGTAAGCTGCAACTATTAATTGAAAATAAATAGATAAATAGTGCTAATTATTTAAATTTTCCAGTCTATTCCTGCTGACATGCAATTTTGTCCAAATGGTAATCCACCTTGTTACAAATCAAAAGATGAGGATGTTGTCATATCTGGTGAAGATAAAATTCGATTAAAAATCGTGGGCACTCGTGTTGATGCTACTGGAATTGTAAGTTCCTAATACCTAATCCTTTTTTTTTTTTTTTTTTTTTATCCAAAAATGAATTTTTTTTCCAGTTTGCTATTGGAACGTTAATGGACGATTATTTAGGTTTAGTTTGTAGTTAAAATTTTTAGGATTATTTTGATAAACAATAAATATTTTTATTATCAATATACATACATACAAATAAATTAAAAATATTTATAAATCAAAACAGAAACAAAAGTTGTTTTTAAACTATTGAAATAATATTTGTTGGAATCAAATAAAATATTATAAATCCCATGAGAATAAATGATGTTTTACAAGCATATCGCGAACACCATCTTTTAATGGTTGACTTTCGGTTCCTTTCTTAGGAGGTAACTCCCAATCTGGATTTAAGTTAAAAGCAAATTGAGATAATATTCTGAGTTCACATTTGATTTGAACCCATCCTGGAGAATATATAAAACTCCATGAATGATACCATTTTTGTACAATTTCAACACACGAACACAAAACTTCAAGCCATAAATGTAGAACTTGTTCATTTAACCCTAAACATATTAAACTTCTTAATTTAACATCCATTTGTGCATGTGCATTATCATGACTTTGATTAATTGTTTGAACACATCGGAAAAGTAATTCTTCTGGTGTTAGAACCTTTCCATCTTCATCTAAACGATACGTTTTACATAAAACTAATCGACTATACACTGACTCAAAGTCTTTTTCCACTTCTCTTGTTGCAGCCTCTTCTATAAATAACCATGGATGACATGGTCCACCAAGAAATGATGGTCTTTTCATTCCGTGTTCTAGTACTTGTTTAACAGCTGGTGCCAAGGTTCCACGAACCAAATCTGTAACCGTTTCAGAAATTGCATCATCTCCTGCTGAACTGTATTGTTTACTTCTTTCATCTAATAATTCAACAAATTTCGCTGGAAACCAGCCACGTAATCCATTCAACTCTCCAATCCAACAATGTTCATCTTTCTGACTAATTATTGTTATGACATCATTTTTTCTAAATCCGAGTTCATCATCATCATGTCTTTCGAAATCATGCAATGCTTTTGCACGTCTTTTCCGGCTTTTTGAAACATTTACATAATTCTCGTGATCTTTAGCGTGACTGTCCATAGAATAATCAGCCACTAACTTTATATGAGCCTGTAACTTTGGTTCAATAGTAATAAAATGACGTGCCACTTTAAGAATTGCTTCTCTAAGATCAACTAAAATCTCTGTTTGTCTTATATTTTTATTTTTTATATCATCAATATCGTCATCCGTACCAAAAAGTAATACTTGAAACATTGATTTACTTTTTTTAACTTGTCTCCGAGCAAGTTGTTGTTTTGGTAAATTCGGTAATGCTTCGGGATTGCCAACAAGTGCTCCATGATCAGCCATTAAATAAGCTAAATGTCTTCGTCTGTGTGTATCAATTACTGTTTGACTAAGAGATCCTCCGACTTCCATAGAAATTTTAAAAAGTATTTCTACATCATCTATTTCACCAGGAATATCTGACAAAGAGTTGAATATTTGGGCGGAGTTTTCTAAAGTCTGTAAATCCTTTTCTTTTATTTTCAACATTCCCAGTGTTAGCTGAAAAAGTACAATTGATCCATCGTAGAAAAACCAGTCCCATACTCTGACTAAGATTTTCATATGAACTACATTCGCGAATAATGTTAAAAACCAATGTAAAGTTATCAATGAAAGTTCTATATCGTGATTTTTCAAAGTATCATCCACAACAGATAAATAATTGGAAATTAATGTTTGCATAACTTTTTGATCAGCTTGAATACCTAACAAAGTCGATGAATAGTAAGAGGCAGGTAATAAATCTTCAACAATTGTTGCCATCATCCAAAATGCATTTTCTTCTTCCACAAACAGTAGAAGGCAAGCAATGATTACTCCAGTTCCTTGACAATAACCAATATCTGGGTAAAGCCAGGCTAATCCTCTTAAAATACGACGCAATCTTGGAATTCCTGTTCCTTTTGGATTGCTAAAACAAGCATTTGTGGGCAAGATACGCAGCAGATCTTTTTCAATTTGTTTTGAAGTTACCAATGCATCGTTACTTGAAGCCTTCACAATATCTTTGTACGTTGTTTCTGATTTTAATTTCTTTTGTAAAGCCCCTGAAAGTCTCATCCACATTTGGGGTCTTAAAGAATGTGGAATTCCTTCTCTGACCATGATTTTTAGCTTTTCCGTTCTTGGCAGAACAACATCCACATTTTCCCAAGAAAGTTCATTCGCTTCCTTGTGGTGAGAAAATTCTAAATGTGCAATCCATTGTAATCTATGTTGGGGATCTTCCACAAATGGTATTCCTAATAATTTATTTGAATTTTGTTCCGGACCATCTTCTTCTTCTACACGAAATCCAAATTCATCAAATCTATAATCTGGCTGATCGTTGTTAGGACCATCTTCTTCTGGTTGTCCTAACTTTAATAGTAAATCCTGCGGCCACATTGAAGGTGTCAATGCAGAAAATGGTCCACCTGGTGAAGGACGTATACTAATTTCGTCTGATAACTCTCCAAAATCATCTTCCTCTAAACTAGTACTCTCAAGTTTTCTCTCCAAAAAGAAAAATGAGATTTATAAAATCAATAACTAAATAAGTAGGTGATATTATACTCACTGCATCATATTCCTGTTTTCCAAAGTATCCATCATAATAATCTCGAGAACCAAAAAAATTTTTCGCCATCTCCATTTTCTAGAACAATAATTAAAATTAATAATACAATACAAAGTTTCGACCCTACTACACTTTACCGCGAACGCAAGATACTTTAGTTTACCAGTAAATATTGATGTCCTGATAACGAAGATAGAATTACAATGATTTCTGGGTTTACAATTTCTTTTGATTTATAATTTTTATCTAGACACTTTTTAAATAAACTTTTTAAAAAAATAAAATAAAAAAACTTACACCATTTTATAACAGGTTCAAATGTCAACTTAGGAGGATTAGCCTATTTTTATTAGTTTAAAAATTTACTCTTTTGTTTAAAAACGTAGTAGATTTAATCTTGAAAAAAGAAGTAAATCCATTTATAAAGAAAAAAAAATATTTGACCGTTTGACGTATCTCATTAGTCATTTTATTTTTATAAAATTAAAAAAATGTCCAAGTGTGAACAAAAATGTTCTATTTGTGGAAATATAACACCATTTGTGATACCAGATATATTTAGCATAAAAACAGCACATTCAGAAACTCCTATTGATGAAATTATCAAACGCTTAATAAATTTAAAAGACGAAATTCCTACAAACCTTTTAGATGAAAAACATACTTTTGCATGCCAAAATTGTTTGATTAAAATTGATGAATATGATCTATACTATATAAATACTGAAAAAATTCAAAATGAGTTAATAAATATAATTTCAAGATCTACTCAAGTAAAAGATAAGATTGAAATTAGTGGAATATCATTTAAACAAGAAGCCGAGTCTTATGATATTTTTACAGATTATATTGAACACGATGAGGATGATATTGAAGAATTGGAAAAAGAAATTACTTTTGTAGCAAAGTGTGAAATATGCGATGTTGAATTTAACAGGTTAGTAAAAAATATATATATAATAAAAGTAGTGGCAGCGGTAATTATATTTTTTATTGTAGTGAAGAGGAACTAAATCAACACGAACATATATACCAATTATCCGATGGATTGTCAAACTCGGATTCTAGTTCAACAATAATAAAGCGAAAAACCAGACAAAAGAATTTAAATTTAACAGATGATATAGTAAAAACTCGGAATAAAGTTGATGAATGCTCCGAATGTGGAGAAAACTTTTATAACAAAGGAGAATACAAAGAACATATACGGGAACATAAAAAAAATAAATACAAGTGTCAAATTTGTGAAAAGAGTTTTGTAAACGAGGTCCTTCTTGATATTCATCAAGCAGTTCATGAAGGTAGATCAGAATTAGAATGTCCTTATTGCTTAAAAGTTTTATCATCAAGAGGAGCTATGGTTAAACATCGTAGAATTCATTTACAAGAATATAAATATCAATGTGAAAGATGTGGGAAACAATTTCTCCACGATACATCGTTTCGAATGCATATGTATGCTCATGACGATACAAGAAAAGTTAGCTGTAAAATTTGTCATAGGCAATTCCGATGTACACCACACCTTAATCGTCATATGAGAATACACACTGGTGAAAAGCCATATTCATGTCCAACTTGCGGAAAATTGTTTGCCCAACGTTACAACATGATGATACACTACAAATCACATGATCCAAACAATGGCGAATTTAAATGTACAGTATGTGAAAAATCATTTACAATAAGAAAACGATTAAACGAGCATTTAAAAGTTGAACATAATACAATTCTAGAGACGTCTGAACATAAGTTTGAACGTCCTAAAAGAATAGCAGTTTTTGATTACTCAGATTTAACTGAAGCAATTAAAAAGAAGGAATAAACATTTTTAATCCCGAATTATTTTTATATTTTTTTCTTACCAGAAAGTTTAATACAATCATGTACATACATAGTAATTCATAAAAATAAATAATAAAAAGTTGAGCTATATTTTAAACACTTTTTTTTAATTAACAAAACTTTCTTTTTTCACTTAGTAAAAGCGCATTAACTTCAAAAATGAACAAAACGTTTTCAGATACTTTTAGTCAAGTACTTTGAACAAACAAAATTAAATTATCACACCAAAAATATTTTTGCTATTCACATAAATTATTCTAATAAATTATTTTTTTTATTCTTTCATAGGCAGCATTCATTATGCCCCAACTAAGAAATGCTCGAGATAAATTAAACCATATTCCTCGATAAAAATACTTAATTTTTCTGCCTCGATCAACATAAATTCTGTATCCAACTACAAATAGACCTTCACTTTTATGACCCATCTGGCTCTGCATTGCAACTTTAATTACATTTAAAGGATAAAACAATGTACTTAATGAAGCACCAATAATTGCACCTGCAATAAATTCTTGTGCCGCTTTTGTCGAAACTGATGTCTAATGGAATAAAATGTATTAAATGTAACATCATTAATTCTTGTTATTCTTTTATTTTATTAAAAATCTTACTTGACTAGGTAACAACAAATTAGCTTCTTCCCTCAAAATAAAAAATAATGCATTTGAAGCACCATTTCTCCACAAAACCGGTACAATTCCTCTATATAATTCCTTGAACCCATGATTTATCAGAATATATCTATTTAATGAAAAGAGAAGAAAGTAAATAATTTATATTACCTTTGATTATCTTTTTTATACAAACCTAAATGCACCTGCTGTATTTTTAAAATATTGATGATAATGTGAATCGGCAAGAAGTGTTTGAACTCTTTCTAGAGGTAATAATATTGCTTCAGCTGAGCCTGACACAAGTCCAGCTATTATTTTAGCACTATAAGGATTCATATGAAACTTTTCTACAAGTGGTTTTCTTGTACCATCAAATACACCAAACATTACTGAAAGTGATATAGTCTTTTGTGCTAAAGGTGGAAATATACCTCGATATAAATAAATAAAACCTTCACTTCGGAGTTGCTCATATGCAGATGATATCTTTATGCCATGGAGAATTTGTCGAAATATCATCTTATAAATTGGGTAAGTGACACTAATATTGATGAAGGCAGCTCCCCATCCGCAAGCAAATTCTCGCCAATCAAAACTGCCAAGAATAAATGGCTTTTTGTGGTACAAAGAATCACCAGTTTCACAACCCATCTGGAGGATGTTTAGAATTAGTTTTTTTTAATGAAGAAATGATTTTTTTCGATTTAAATACTAACATCCTAAATTTTATTACATTTAAACTTTGTACTCATCATAGAGGCGTTAATTATTGGTTATATAAGTTTTGACCATTAGTTTAAATACATCTTTTTATTTAATTTAATAAATATAATAAATAAAAAAACTTGATAGTTGATACTGACAAGTGACAGCTGGCTGACTGCTGGAGGCTGGAGCTATTTGCTCTCTATAGATAGCCTATACTCTATAGAGTCTATGCTGTCTGTGCCTATTGACTATGACTATTCTCCAATCGCCAATCAAAATCCGAACCAGTGCTGTCGTTTTAACATTTGTTAGAGTAGTATTTTCAGACAAATTAGGGTATTTGGTATGTGAAAGTAGTATGTAATATAATATAAAATTTAAAGTAAAATCATAGAAAAAAAAGATATAGAAAAACACCCACTGTATTGTAACATGATGCCATTTTTTTCTATTAACCGACAGCTATTAACCGACACTTTTGAACAAGAACCATTTAGTTTATCATGGAAACAAACTAAAAAAATTATAATTGACATTATTGACGACGAAATAATAAATTTCTTAATCTAGTAGGCTAAATTTATACATATAATACCTGCGCAATGAAAAGGAATAAATTTCCTAAGCTTTGTTTTTTACATATCAGACCTACTTTTAGAAATTAATTTTATGGTTTGAAGTTTTGGTCAAAACAAAAAATTTTATTTCATACATCACACTTGCTCATAAGAACTGTTTATCTGGTTCTGTTTGTTTGTGGTAAAATGTTAGTTTTTTTGTTTTGCTATTTACATTTTCCAATTTTTAAATTTGATTCCGGATCGAATAGTACTACAGAATAAAAAGTAATCAGAGAAATCGGAAAGGACATGAGAATCATTCCTCGTTCTTCAAACTCTATCTAGTAGGCTGGAAATGGTTGGGTGAGGATGGGGAACAGTGAAATTTAATTTTCATTTCGGTATACATACATGTACAAATCATCTTCTACACCAATAAAATATCTGATTATTTTGTTCTGTCTTTTTTTATTATTATTATTTTTAAAAAATTAAAATAAGGAAAATTACCTATTACTATATTTATCATCAATTTGTTCATATTTGACATTGTTTGATGTTCGCTAAATGTCAAGAATAGAATAAACTTTTATTTAACGGTTTTATATCTTTATTTATTCCATTCCTATGCATCTATCGTACATGTATTAAATATAATAAAAATTTATGAAGTTTTCTCTATAATTTCTTTCGTATGGAGATTAAAGCTTTGAACTCTAACATTTAAAATTTGTAGGAAATTAAAATATAAATGTCTACAACATATTTACAAATAAATATACATTATTAATTTTTGAATATACATATATATATATATTAATATAATTACATATTATCTTTTTACGTTTATTTTCTTTTGAAATACCATATACCTATCCTTCAATTTTATTTCAATTTTATAAATATTGTCTAGAAAAAATAGAATAAAAAAAAAACAGATCAAACATATGGGATTATAATGAAATACCTAGTTTTTTTTTTTAAATTGTTAGATAAAATTGAAAAATTAAAGTAAATGTATTACTCCAAGGTTATACAAATTTTTAAAAAATAGACAATTGTGTGTAGTGTAGGCAAAATTTGTTTCCGAAAAAACATTTTTTTGGCTTTACAAAACCAATATTAGTAAAAGATTCAAAATTTTATGTAAAATAATTGATTTTATAAAGACAATAAAAATTAAACGTATTCGATGGATGACTAAGAAATGTTATTATTATCTAACTTATTTTAAAAATAACATTTTTTCGCACATTCTTAACTTACATATGTGGGTGGTATATTATTCAATCATTATTTATTATATGTACTATTTTTGTCATATTTTGTTTAAAAAATACGTATTATGTAACTAGTTTTTAACGTCTAAGAATATACATATGTATAATAATCGTATTCTTTAATGTGCCAACATATAGAAGCAGAAACATCTGTATTAAAAATGGAACCAATTTTCAATAAATTCAGAAAACTTTTAAAAAAATGTTTAAAATTGAAATGTTTTCAGCACATGGTTTATAAAAATTATACAGCAAAATCATAGAGATTATGCAAGATCGTATTCAAGGTTTTTGATTACTATTATTATTAAAATAATAATAATAATATTATATAACAATAATATGTGATGATAAACACAAACAGGTGCTGGCGATACTTTCATCAAAAATGGGAAATATGTATATACTTAATCTTATTTTTGCGTATGCGTTTTTTATTGACCTTTTAGAAAACAAAAATACAAACAAAAAAATCTCTTCAGATATTCGCAAATATTTTTAAATAGGACAATGCGAAATATGGTATGCATCATTATAACAGATTTTATAATATACATAATATATGTATTTTTATTATCTTATGCTTTCAATGAAATAAGAAGTAACATGTTTTCTTCCGCATATCTATAAACTTTTAGAAAATTTGTTTTTTTTTACTCGTGTATAATGAATGCACTGTTTATACATTATATTTAAAATTATTAATAGTACTAAAATTAAAAACTAATGACCTTAATTTTAGTTTTAAATTTTATATACAGACATATGTACGTACCTATACATATCGTATTACCATGCTTACCAATTACCATCATCAATACATGTACATATGTCATGATATATGTAGAACAACAAATAAGTTAAAAAATAAATGAGATGTACTAACGCATATACATATACATACATACATATATAATATAAAAATAATATGATAGTAATTTTTTTATATCATGCATTGTTTGAATAAACATAAACCTTTTTCAAGGCAACATTACAATTACAATAATTATAATTACATTTTTATTTGAATGATTTAACTTCCTTCTTGTACTTTTACTTTCAAAATTAATGGATATTTATTAAAACACCTTTATGAATAAAGTAATAATACTCGTATGTACCTACAATTTTTTGTTTGTTTGTAAAGTTATTCTGATACCTAATTATGTAATTAATAGTTACCTTAAAATTGGTAAATTTTATTTTTAATATCCCCATGTCCTTGTCACAACATGCTTTATTATAGGTTTGTACTTCAAAAAAAAAAAAAAAAAAAAAAAAAATCGAATCAGCCAATTATTTCTGATAATCAAATTTCTTAGAAAACTCTTACTAATAACCACAAACAAGGAAAAAACATATAAATTTGCTACACAATCAACATCTTTTAACTCTTGAATATCAATATATTGAAATAAAAAGTAAAAAAAAAAATGGTATAATCTTGAAACGTGTTGAGAATATTTTTTCAAATATAAATTGTACAAAGTACAGAAAAAAAACACATTAAAATAAATTCGTGTGTAATATTTACGAAAAAATAAAATTACTTTGTAATAAAGTTGCAAGAATATTACAACTATAAGTTTTAAAAAGTAAATATGTATGTATGTATGTAAATACATATATGTATGTATATAATAGCAAAACTAAAAAATAAAATAATATTGAAATTAAATTTTTATAGTTATTCAGTAGAACTAATAAAATTATAAAAATGTACCCACTTTAATATCAACATACCTATTTCTCTTATAAGCCAAAAATAATATAAAAAAAAATTTATAGAGTACAATTATTAAAATTTAAAATATAATTTTATTAATATTTTTTCAATTTCTTTTGTAATTAAAATATTTATTATAAATATATTAATTTGAAATACTGTAAAAATGTAATATTAAATTAAATTACCTATTTGATGAAATATTGAAACTGAAAAGTCAATACACTCTGTACTGGTTAAATGCGAATACCTGCTTTTTTATTCTTTTAAAATTCTGTACATAACATGACTATTCTAAAATATACTCTTAGAAAAAAAAAACACTTTTTCTATTAAAATTTGTTAACTTTTAGTTACATGTATTCGAAAATTTTTAGTTAAATCGATAATCATAATGACATATAGGAAGAAGTGTTAAATTTAATTTAAAATTTAATTATGTGAAATAATATAAAAATATCATAGCATCGAAAGTTCAATTTAGTTTTTAAAATTGAAATCTTTGCAATTACACATACATACCTACATACATACGTAGATAATGTTTTTAAAAAATAAAATATTTATTCATTTTTTAAACAATGTATATATTCTGATTTTCGAGAAATAAAATAAACGAATAAAAGCCCAATTATGATAATTATATATATTCATATGAATTATGAGGTAATTATTTAATAACAATAATGTAATTAAACATTGGGAAAGGTGTCATCGTCCCGCTAAATTGAAAAACTAAGGTGTTATTTCTATTCAAAGTGCCTTCTGGGTATAAAGATTGATGACCGTTGATATAAATATATCATTATGTTACAATGGCATTAACTTAATTACCAATTTACATAACAAAAGTACCTATAAATAATTATACGTAGTGAATATACAACATGTATTTATTTTAATAAATATTTAAAAATCAAATTTGGTTTTTACGATTATTTTACAATTTTTTTTTTCATAAAATTTTTTATTACATAATTAATAAAAAAAAACCAGGATGGCTATAACTGATGTATTTTATTAATTTGCATAAAATTTCGTTTAAAAAAAATAAAATTGTATGGGGTTGAAATCATTTGTTTGTGTAAAATAAAATATTACTGAATGGAGGGAGAAAGAATTAATTATTTTAAAATTGCTAGACTTATAATTAAGACCTCGTACAGTCGTACAACGTATAACCGGACCTTTTGCTTGTGTTTGTTTGCAATGGGGATGGATTTTAAAGATGCGATGATTCAAATCTAACCAACTAAGTAAGCAAACCGACTCTTTAATGTTAAATCTTCATCTGATCTTAGATTAGTTAGTTTTCAAGTTCCAGAGGAATGAGTTGTATTTTTAATATTATCTCTTAATAAAAAGTTCTATGATTCAAAAAAAACAGTTCATATATTATTTTCGTACTTAAATTATAAATTAAATTATTTTAAAGTGATTTATAAAAATAAAATTGAGATTGACGAAGAAATACAGTTTTTTAAATAATTACAGTTTTAATTAATGAATGAATTTGTTTTTTTTTCTTTTTTTCTTTTTTTTTTCTTGTATAAAAATATTTTCTAAACTTTTAATTTATTGCAAAATTTTTGTATTGATTAAGTTTTGCGTTTTTGAAAATTAAAACATTTTGCAGACACTATAGAGAGATTACATTTGTATAACTTTAACAGGTAAATAGATTAAAGTTTGTATTATAAATGGGAATTTATTATATGTAATTATATAATGACATCTATAGAACTTTTTATTGTTAACATAGGTGAATGATCAAAAATAAATTATCGTTAAGTCATAAAGTTTTCCATAGTTCCTATAATAAATATTTTTAAATTCACTTCCAGTAATATTCAAATGGTATAATTATACAATATAAAATACGAATCTGATCAATGAACATAACACTCGTTTAAAAAAAAAGTACCTACATATGTATGTCATAATTAAAAATGTAATGAATTTATTTTGCACAAATTGAATAAATATTATTTCTGTAATCTTATGTGTTGATAAACATTACATAAGAAAAAAATGTTCACTATTGTCTTCTTTATATATTAGTGTATTACTTATTTCTTTTCAAATTATTCTTTGAAAAAGTATTGTACATTTATTACAGCACATGCAATTATTTTTGAATTCAATATAGTATTACATTATATGTGAAAAAAAAAAGAAGAAATATTCACAGATTGTATATTTTTATTTTTAGTTAAAGTATGCATACGTTAAAATTATAAACAATGAAATACCTATTTTAATTTTTTGTTTTTATGCACATATGTATTTAAAATTTTATGTAGGTACAATATGATTTTGTGATTAAAATTAGTTTAATTTTGTTTATGTAATTATGTAATTTAAATATTAAAGTTTTAGAAATATTTTTATTTTCCATGCTAAAATATGTAAATTTTCTCTGGTTTTTGTATATAGGCTATATTTATTTCTTTATTCGGATTTTGTGTACAGTTTTGGAAAACTTTAAAAAAGGCAGGTTGGTGTATTTTTTTTTACAAGCGGTAATATTGTGATTGTTTTTAATTAAGATAGAATAGAAACATAACAAAAGTATGTACCTACATATGTATTTAAAAAAAAACTTTTCATCAAAATACACTTACAGCAGTCCTGAAGATACCACTTTTACCATATAAAAGCTAGTATTCAATCGATAAAAAAAATCAACAATTTAAAAGTTACATTTTCGAAAATTTTTTCTAACACTGACTTTCTTAAGAATGCTTTATTGTTAAGAATTTATTAAATTGACAAAATATAGATTTTAACATTTATAAAAAGAATTTTGTCTCAAAAAAATAATCTATTACTGAACAAATTTTTCAATTATAACATTTTTTTTTTTTTTTTTGCAAAATTGTAAACAAAGAAATTTCATTAATAAAATAATACAATTTCAATTTACCTGCGGTTGTATTGTAGGTGTTAAAGAATGTGTATTATGATATTAATGCAATATAACTTTTTCTAAAGATAGACGTACAAAAAAAATTTTACAGACTATATTTTCTTGTGATATTTTATATACGATAAAAGAGCCCTTCGGTACGCATTTATATTTTACTTGTAAGTACATATGTACATATTATCTTTGATTGAAATTCAAGAAAACTTGTTTTACATACATATCAGATTTCTGCATAAACTGTGAAATCGAAAGTTTTACGTAACAATCAATTACATACCAAAGCTTATATGAATTCTTTTTTAAATTTTACATACCTGAGCCTGAATGCAATTTCGTTGGATAGATGGATGGATGGTTGTTCAATAATAATAATAATAATAATAATAATAATTATTATTATTATTATTATTATTATTACCAGAAAAGTCTGCGGTGATACTGAGCTGCTGCTGCTGCTATATTATTTGCCATATGAATTTTTTTCTGTTCATTTCGTTTCTTTTTTTCCTATTTTTTTTTTCGGTACAGATCCAACCTATCTTTGAGTGTATATTTTTTCATTTAGTCATGATTACATCAATAAAATTTTCAATAACTTTCCCTTGTAGAAAAATATTTGTGTACATGGATTAAATTGCTATTAGGACATGAAAAAAATTGCGATTAACAAAATTTCCTAATTTATTTACATATGCCAGTTGTTTTTCGACGTGTCATTATTGTTATGTGCGTATTTAATCATCATTAATTTATACATATATATTTTTTTTTTTTTTCAATTCAAAATTTAAATAGATTTTATATCTGTAATTACCTACAGGTTATTATAATACTAATTGTAATGAAGCAATTTAATTGGAAATCTTTTGATACAAAAGAAAGTATAAAGTTATATAAAAATTTTAAGCTATTACGTGAGTTTTTTTTTTTTTTTTTTTTTTTTTTTTTTTTTTTTAAACCAATACTTATATGTAGTTATTTCTTGTGAAGAACTTTACATGTTTTTTTTTTTGCCTTTTTTTAAAAATTTTCCAAATCAAAAAAATTTAATACTTCATATTTAAAAAGACCCATGACCGTGAAAGGTTTTTTCCCCATTTAAATGAAGCAGACAAATATTAAAAATATAGATAGGTATATAATAACAGTTTGTTTCAAGGTTTTTAAATAGGCAGTCGAATTTGTATCTTTTGATTAAAAAAAGTTTATTAGTCTCGACTATGATGAAATCGAATTAATGAGATTATATGTATACATATAAGTACATATTTTAATGGTTTTATTTGAAGTCGATATTTTTAGACATTTTGTAAACTTATTTCAACTTGTTTGTTATGACTCGATAAACTTTTATATTTAGTTTTATAATAAATTTATTTATTCACTTTTTTTTTCAAAGATTCTGGTTAATGAATTATTTTTTCAATTGAACTAAACGAAGATGTCAACAATTGAAGATTATGCTATACAAGGAGTAGCAGAATGGTATGCTGGAAAAAATCTACTCATAACTGGTGGTACAGGGTTCATGGGAAAAGTTCTTGTGGAAAAAATTCTGCGAGACTGCCCAGAAATAAAATCTATTTATTTATTGGTTCGTTCTAAAAAAGGAGTTGAAGCTGAAGCACGGAAAGAAGAATACTTCAAATGTGTAGTAATAATTAATTAATTTTGTACAATAATTTACTTTTAAATAATATTGAAATATTATCATTTAATTTGAGGTTTTTAATAAAATTCGAGAAATTAATCCGAAATTGATGGATAAAGTTAAAATTATTAAAGGTGACGTTATGTCGGAAGATCTAGGGATCAGTGATAACGATCGTAATGAGTTAATATCGAATATAAATGTTATTTTCCATTGCGCTGCAAACGTTCGTTTTGATCAACCGTTGCGACCAGCTATAGAAATGAATGCTGGAGGAACTCTTCGAATATTACAATTAGCTGAAAAAATTTCTCAACTTAAAGTATTCGTTCATGTATCAACTTCTTATTGTCATTGCAAAGAAGATGTACTTGAAGAAAGAAGTTATCCACCACCACACGATCCCTTAGCAATTCTACAAATGACCAGAACATTAGATGATAAATTTCTTGAACAAATAACACCAAAGTACAAAGACATAAATTTCTTTAAATATTTTTCGATAAATTTTAAATTTTTGTTTTATTTTTTTTATAGATTGCTTAATGGACTTCCAAATACCTATGCTTACAGCAAAGCAATTACAGAAGGTTTAGTTTCTTCATATAGATCAAAAATACCGATAGTCGTTTGTCGACCATCAATAGGTACGATCAAAACTATTTAAACTTTCTTTAAACGAATTCATTTTTAATTTTTACAGTAACTGCAAGTAAAAAAGAGCCATTCCCAGGATGGGTTGAAGGTATGAATGGCCCAACAGGTCTTATGATTGGCGCCGCTCGCGGAGTAATTAGAACAATGCATTGTAATCCTGATTATCCAGCTGATATTATACCAGTGGATACAGCAATAAATGCAATTATCGTAGCTGCATGGGATAGAGGACAGACAAAATCAGAAATCACTGAATTTTATAATGTGACTCTTTCACATGACGCTGTTTGTACTTGGGGTGAAAATTTGGAGACAGGGAAAAGAATATTTTATGAAAATCCTCTATGTTTCTCTTTATGGTATCCTGATGGATCAATCAAAAGCAATTACTATAAACATCTCTTGTGTGTAATATTATTCCATTATTTGCCTGCTTACTTTATTGACAGCTTACTTTTCTTATTTGGTCAAAAACCTTTGTAAGTATAGGAATAAATACGTTTTAACGTTTCTCATAATTATTTTACTTTATTATATTTACAGCTTGATAAAAGTACAAAAAAAAGTTTCAATTGGTCTTCAAGTTTTGCAGTATTACACAACAAAAAAATGGATATTCAAAAATGACAAATTGGAAAAATTGAAATATAAATTAACGCATCAGGATCAAGAAATCTTCGATTTTACTGTTGATCAAATTAACTGGGAAAAGTATCTTTATGATTATATAATCGGTTTGAGAGTTTATCTTCTTAAAGAAGGAATGGAAACATTACCACAAGCTAAGAAAGTACTTCGTAGATTATATATCGCTGATAAAATTGTAACATTTATTTTTTATACACTTATATTTTGGCTTCTTTGGTCAAATATGGATTATATATGGGATTCAATTATTTCAATCTTTAGTTTATCATCTAAATTATTTACAAAACAAACGAGATACGTATTAGATCATTGAATACTGTTTTAAATATTTTTGAGTTAATCTTAATATATGATAAAGTTAATTTTAAGGTAGTTTTTAAAACAATTGTGTTAATAACGATTTTTTTTGTTGTTTTTTGTTTTTTGAAAAAACTATCTTTAAAATTTTTGTTATGGGAATCGATTGAAAAGAATTACATATAATAAAATATTTTTAACATTTTTGACTTATTATTTAAAACAAATGTTCTATTTACTTTTCCATTTTATAAAATTATTTCTTTACACCTTTTCATAATATAATTTTCAAGTTAAATATACATACATACTGTAAAATAAAAAATTTAACAATAAAAATTTAATCACTTACTTGTTTTTTACTTTTGTTTTTTATTTTCAATAAACTAATAAATTTATCTAATGCGGATGAGGATGATGATAATTTTGCATATTTTGTTGAACTGTTGAATTTATATTTGGTTTATTATCATCATTCTCAATATTTTTATTATTTTCAAACTCTAAATTTTTTAACTGTTGATTCCACATATCAGCATATATTCCATCTTTATTCAATAGATCATCATGTTTACCTGTAATATAAGGAAGGAAACATGAAATAATAGAATTGTCAACTAAATTAACACATGAAAATAATTACCTTTTTCTGCTATTACACCATCTTTAAGTACTATAATTTCATCAGCATGAATAATTGTTGAAAGTCTATGAGCAATTATAATTGTTGTACGATTTGCACAAACTTTTGCTAAAGCAGATTGAATATTTCTTTCGGTTTGTGTATCCAAAGCACTAGTTGCTTCATCGAGTAGTACCATTACAGGCGCTTTTAATAATGTTCTAGCAATAGCTACTCTTTGTTTTTCACCACCACTCAATCTTAAACCTCTTTCTCCAACTTTTGTATCATATTTATCAGGAAAATTTAATATTCTTTCATGAATATCTGCACTACGAGCAGCATTATAAACTTCATCAACGGTAGCACCAATTTTACCATACTCAATGTTATAAAATATTGTATTATTGAATAAAACAGTATCTTGTGGTACAACTCCAATTGCTTTACGTAATGATGCTTGTTGTACAAGTTTTATATTCTGTCCATCGATTGATATTGATCCATTAGCAACATCATAAAATCGGAATAATAAACGAACTATTGTACTTTTACCAGCACCTGATGGACCAACAATCGCTATTGTTTTACCAGCAGGTACTGTGAAGCTAATATTTTTCAAGACGATCCGTTCTGGAGTGTAACCAAATGTTACATTAGAAAATTCAATTTTACCACCAGCGCACATTAAATTTGATGCACCAGGTGCATCAATAATTTCTTCTTCCTCTTTTAATAAATCAAACATATTTTCCATATCAACGAAATTTTTTTGTATTGCTCTATAATATGTTCCAAACCAATTTAATGGCATATATAAGTCCATTAGATAAGTAAAAAATAGTACATAATCACCAACAGTCAATACTTGGTGATTAGATACTAAATATACACAAAGTAATGATCCAGATAACAAACCTGTACATAATATCAAATTTTGAGACGTGTTCAAAATGTTTAGGGTAAGAAGTGTGTTCCATTCTTCTTTCTAAGAAAAGAAAAATAAATCAAAAATAAAATAGATATAAAATATTAAATGTTTTATGATTTACTTGATATTTTAGTATAGCTTCCCTATAAGCATCTACTTCATACCCTTCTGCCCCGTAATATTTAACTGTTTCAAAGTTTAAAAGTGAATCAACACTTCGGGCTCTTTGTTCATTATCAGCTAGATTCATTTTTCGTTGAAATTTTGTTCGCCATTCCGTGATTACAATTGTTGCAACTATTAAAAATTTTATTTCATATTACTTATGAAAAAAGAAAAATATAAAGAAAATATTAATTTCACCTATATACGAAAACATTGTTGAAAATACGATTAAACCAAACCACCAATTGAAAGCCAAAATAAAGAATATAACAGCAACAATTAAATCAATAATTGTTGGCACAATAGAAAATATAATATAATTTAGTAAATTATTTATTGAATCTGTTCCTCTGTCCATAACTCGAAGAACTTCACCAGTTTTTCTTTGCAAATGCCAACGCAACGACAAATTATGTAAGTGGCGAAACAGATCAACTTCAATTTCACGTGTTGTGTATTGTTGAACACGAATCCAAAGAAATGATCTTAAATTATTTAAAAATCCCATGGTACCTGTACCTCCACCTTGCAAAAACGCTAAGGCCACATAAATAAGAACTAGATCCCATCGAAACGATATTGGAGACACTGTCAAACTGTCAACTGAAAAAAGAAGAATAAAATTTCAAGAACTATTACCTACTTCATTTTAATTTTAAATATACTATATAATATAAAATTTACCAATGCTTTTTCTATAAAGTGGTAAATATAGTTTAATAACTCGTCCACCAAGTAAACACAAAATACAAATAATAACTTTCGTTTGTAGTAGAAAATCTTTTTTGGGCCATAAATAGGGAAACAATTTTTTTAATTTTCTCCATGCATTTTTGAATGCTGATTGATTAGCATTATCTTCCTAGAATTATTTTTATCTTTTTTAAGCAATATATACTCTTTTCATTTGAATCTACTATACTTCACTATCAAGCAACTCCTCATTTTGTGAAGAAAAAGGTACCATTATTCCTGGTGCTTTTAACCCAAGTACAAATATTAAAAGTCCGCTTACATATCGTGAAACAAATAAAATCATTTCTACTTTATCTTTAGTGCTAGAAAAAAATTTATAAATTTTAGATACAATAAATACGTTATTGAAGTAAAAAAGGAAAAACATTACCAAGTCAAATTGAACCACCAGTCTTCATGTTTCATGTTTAAAAATGATAAATTTTCAGTAATAAAGCACATTGTCCAGAACAATAACAAAACGAGTCCATGACCTCTTGTTGGCAAAGACGGAAGAAGATAATATCTTTCTTTTATTAAAAGCCATAAAGAATAAGGATACGATACACATGTGAGTAGTAACAATAAAATCTTTGAAGAAATAAACACATTCCAATTGAAATTATTTGTTAATATTAATAAAAAAGTTTACCATGTATCCATAAATTGCAGAGTCTTTATAAACAAAACCTAATAAAACGAATCTTATAACACAGAGTAAAGGCACGAAGCACAATAAAAATACTTGTAATCTATATAATTGGGATTTAGGAATTTGTGATAAATCTTCAATTCGTGTAGCATATTGACGGTACATTAGAAGTTGTATTGTACCAAATAATAACAGAAACCCAGATGTTACAGATGTGGTGACAGTATCCAAAAAACAGTGTGATAATCCATGATTCACCCAAATTTGTGAAAATGTTACATTCGGTGAACAATATGAAATCATAGATAATTATAATTAATTATGGCGTGTCGAAGAAAAAGAACCTTTGAAAGAAAAAAACGGA
Source organism: Bombylius discolor (assembly GCA_939192795.1). Classification (NCBI taxonomy): domain Eukaryota; kingdom Metazoa; phylum Arthropoda; class Insecta; order Diptera; family Bombyliidae; genus Bombylius; species Bombylius discolor. Next base: position 56,261,263 of record OW584238.1, on the reverse strand, counting down.
AGAGAATAATTAAAAAATTTATAAAAAAAAACTTTCGCAGTAGAAGTTATTACAGAATCTTACCGTTTTTTATTCCTAATTTCCTTTTAAAAACTATAAATGCCTTTAAAATAAAATATTCTTCTACTTTATTTCAATTTTGCAACTTATTTTTTTTTAATAAAAAATTTTATGTAAGCTTTCATTTAAAATGCAATGTAAGTTCAGTGTTGCCAGTTTTGCACCAAATGTAGTAGATTTTCTAAATATCACTTTCGTTCGCCGTCATATATTTTGCGCTTTTATGCTTTAGTTTTTTTGCACTGCTTGTCTTGTAACAATAATCTGCCTGTACACATTAGGTGGTTAAACCGGTTATTTTGCGCTGGTTGTAACAATAATGGTATAATTTTTTTCCAACTTGGTATAATAAGAATCATCTAAAATAATTTATACTTCACGTTTGTAATACAATTACGCACTCGTTATAACTGGCCGTGTGTCGTGCCACCTTCAGATATAATTTGAACAGTTGTAAAAACATGTATCCAATCAGTTTGCGGAAGTTGTTATAACAACCTAATGTGTTTATACTCAGAGTCTTCTTGCCATTGTTATTTTTCTTTGACATTGTTGAGTGTTGACAAAATATACATAAATATATGTATGTTTGTTAAGTATGTTAAGTTAATTACTAGGAACTAGGAACGATAAATTTAAATTTTGAAAAAATGTTAAGTTGTTTTATTTGTAACAAAACTGTAGAGGGTGGAAAAAATATTTTTACTTTTGAAACAAGTACATCAAACACTCCAATTTATAGATTTTTAGAAAGTTTTATTGGACAAGACATAGACAAAAACGAAAATCCTGAGGCTGCAGCATGCAAATATTGTCTATCTAAATTGAATGAATATGATGAGGCATTTTGTATTACGCAAAAAATTCAAAATGAATTCATAGAATTTTTAAGTCATTACTTAAACGAGTACAAGGATGAAATATTTATCAAAGAAGAAGTTGAATTGATTAATACTGACGAAGATGGGGTTACATTTTTGATGAAAGCTAATTCACAATATCAGAACGAGGAAGATGACAACATTGAAGAAGGTACATATTGCATTTTTTTATATTCTAATTTAATATGTACTTTTTAATTGAAATTTATTTTCTAGATGGTTGTCATTTACAAACTTTAAAAATTGAAAAAGCAGAAATTGAAGAGCAAGCTATAGAACACATTGTAGAGCTTGAGGTTGACGTAGATGAAACTAAAAGTATGGAAAACATAATAAGATCAAAAAAACTAAATAAAAAAAGAAATTCCTTGAAGAGCAAAAAAAATGATAAACGAAAAGAATGCGAATCTTGTAGTGAATATTTCACAACAAATAAAGAATTAACTGAACATAAGAAAAAAGCACATTTTAAAAAATATGTCTGCGATATTTGTGGTGCATGTTATAAAGTGCGTGCAATTTTTAATACTCACGTTGCAATGCATAGAGGTGAAATTCCTTTTAAATGTAATACTTGTGGTAAAACATTTACACAAAAAGGCGCTTTAAAACGACATTTACCATTACATACTGGCGAGAAACCCTTCCAGTGCCATAAATGTGGGAAACAATTTATTCATTATTCATCATTTCGCATGCATAATTTATCACATGATAATATTCGACGTAAAAAGTGTGAAATTTGTGGTTTACAATTGTTATCATCTTCTCATTTGAGTAGACATATGCTTGTACATACTGGTCAAAAGCCTCATGCTTGTCCAAAATGTGGTCAAAGATTTGCGCAAAGATATAATATGACTACTCACATAAAAACTAATCATCAAGGAATAAAACGAAAAAAGAAGCAAATAACAGACAATAGTCACAATACTAAAACAGGAAAGAAAGCAATTGAAAATTATGAAATTGTAATTCAATGTGAAAATGAATAATAGTAAATCAGTAAATATTTGTAAAATTATTTTAAAATAAACTTTAATGAGAAAATTTGAAGATTTTTAATTAATGTAATAAAATTCTTGTTTAAGGCACGTTTGAATATCCGCTACGGACACCAAAGGCAAAGTAGGAAATAAAATTATATACATATATGTATTAATTTATTAATTTGTCCAGCTAGTTCTTACTTCCTAGCAGACATGTTATTTAATTACACACTTAAAACTAGTCCTAAAAATACCAATTTCACTTTTTAAAATTTGTACGTTTTATAACCAAACATTTGAAAATTGGTCACTGAAGTATAAATAGTAAATAAAACACACTTTTTCCATTATTTAATGTTTACAATATTTATTCATTTTCTTGTGATCTTAAACGACCATTTGGATTCGTTAATCTGATTGATAATTGTTTAGCTCTTTCAACAATATCTTTACGTTTCTTTGATGATACACCATGAGCTATTTCTGCACAATAAACACGATTTTGCATCATCAAAACTTCTAATTCACGTACATTGTGAACAAGGAATTTCTTAAATCCTGTTGGTAACATATGACGAGTACGTTTATTGGAACCATAACCAATATTTGGCATCAAATACTGACCCTTAAAACGACGACGTACTCTGTTGTCAATACCTTTTGGCTTACGCCAGTTTGGCTAAAATTTAAAAAAAATTGTAAATAAGTTTTTTGTATTTTATTTGATTTTTTTTTTTTTTTAAATAATACTTACAGCGAGTTTTGCATATCGATCCGATTGATGCCGAATAAAACGTTTTGTGCGTTTTTTAACAATTTTTGGTCTGTATGCTGGTCTAATAGTCATCTTGGTTATTTATTGTTCCTGTAAGAAATCTTAAATTTAATCGTTTTATCAATAAAATCTTCTTAATTTTAAATAAGAAATTTCATAATCTATCGTTTAATAAATGTTTTTATTATTTTAAATAAGCGATTAAATAAATTATTGAAGATTTTCTAACAAACCCACCAATTACACGATTTAAAAGCGAAAGGAACACAAGAGAAAGAAAGGTAGTGACAAATGACAATGGAAATGACAATGACAGCCAATCAGAAAACAGAGCTGCCAGCTGTGTAGATTAGATATACTAAAATAATATACAAACGAAATCTACTATTTTTTTTTCAATGATCTCCGTATGATCAGCATAGCAGCGGCCAGCGGAACGCAACGCAGTTTTAAAGTGATTTTTGTTTTCTTTAGCTTTAAATAAGGAAAAGAGGAAAATTCTTTAAAAAAAGTAATATTTTATTTAATTGTTCAATCAATTGAAGTAAACTTTGAAATTACAAAAAAATATTTTCTTGTTAAAAAAGTGTTAGTTTGCAGCTCCAGCAGCTTGAAAGAAGAATCAAGAAAAAAAAAGAACAATAAAATGGCCACAACAGGATTGTGGTGAAACAACAAATTGCAAGTAATTTTTATTACTAAGTAATAGGAAAATATGGATAATTAATACTCAAAGCATTGACAATGAAATCCGTTACTTGTTATCTTGTTTGAATTACTTTTATGACAAAATCCTTTGAAGATATCCTGCCAGTGGTGCAAAAAAGTTACATTTTATTGGTACAGAATATGGCTAGAAAATTGGCTATCCGATATAAGTATTATACAGCTGAGGTATGCTTAGGGTTATGTTAGATGAGCTGTTTACGCACCAATTTTTCCAAACAATTTGAAGTTAAAACACCACATAGCTGTGTTCAAATGATTCATTATTTAAGCAAAAAAATAAGGAGAGCTTTTGTTATAATATAAAAATTGTTCATTAATAAAGAAATAAATAAAATCTTATTTTTCATTTTTTTTTTTTTTTTTTTTGATAAAATACCTAAAATATGTAAAAATAATTCTAAGTTTGATTCTCATAATTTTGATGTCTTATTTATAAACATTATTATTGCAGGCAGGCAGTCCTTTTATTAATTTTGATTCTAAACAGAAGAAGGACAACGATTGTTCCCTTTTGTTCAATACAATAATTTATGTATTCATGAGACTTCTTTTCTTCTCGTTCTCTAATTTCTCTTATATTATACTCGCCACTGCTTATTTGTTTGTTCATCATTCATGTATCTCTAGCTCTAAACTAATATTACATATATTTTTTAAAAATAAAAACTTTTTACAATATCAACGGAATTGAGACCGGCTACTGAGAAACCTATTGCTACTAATCGGATGGTTTTACAAGACCCATTACTTTGCCTTCAAATAAAGGCAGTACATCTGAGTCATTAACAATCTCCTCTTGAATTACTGGATTATCTGGATCTTCACAATGAGTTTTAAAGAAAAATCTACACATAAAAAAAATAAATCGAATTAAAAAAATATTTCATTTCATAAATTTTTCAAAATACCTAAAATTTCCTTTTTTAGGTAAGTAATCTTTAAATTGTTTGAGAGTTGGTTGAATACCAGGAATTTTTGTCCGATACGGAAATTCCTCATCACAGAACGAAAAGACAACTGTAGTCGTCTCTTGAGGTTTAGCAAGAAGTAGAGGTGGTACTTGTTGTACACTACTGCTTCCGCTACTGCTACTACTCATCGATTGTTGTATAGGATGTTGTGAATAGCGACGAGACCTCCGAGCCTCATCTTCCAGTCTTCGTTTCGCCTCTTCCAACTGAAAGGCAGTACTTGTACCAGCTCTATTTTTCAAATTAATTTAAAAAATTAATAATGTAGTCTTTTTGGAAAACTTGCTTTTATAATTTACCTGGTATCTTTGTACTTCATAAGAGTGTCGGCTGAAAACAGACTAATTCCACTATCTGTATTCATGGAAGGCCATTTGTTGGTCAGCTTCCGTGAAGAGGAACTTTGTTCGGGCATTGATTTTGAATGTCTTATAGAATGCCCACCTGAAATACAAAATGTTAAAATTTGGAAATTCTTTTAATTATGTGAATGCACTTTTTATTTACCTATACTTATGGCACCATCACTTAACATTCCTGAATCATGAGCAGTTGTGCGTCTTCTTGTTGGTAAAGGTGGACACGGTGACATTGTCCCTGGCGACCGATGAGGTGTTTGGTCTTTCCAAACTCTGGAAACATGTTGATCTAAAATATCTTGGTCATTATCGTCGTCTAAAGCAAATTTTTCTCTTATGGCTTCAGCTAGAGCACGGTCATTTAATCTATCAGCTGCCATTATTGGATCTTCTTGAAAACGCTGTAACATATTGGAAGTTCAAAAATAAGATTTTTTATATTTTTTTTTTTTTGTACAAATTACCTCTAATTTCGCTCTCTCTTCTAAATCTTGCTTTCTTTTCACTTCTTCTAGTTTTGGAATCAATTGTGCTAATAATTCTTCTTTCGATAAAGGACGATGCTCATTTGAATGTAATCGTTGTGTTCGAGGTATAACCTGAAAAAAAAATCCAATATAACTGAAATCTGAACATAATTTTAATTAAAAAAAAGTTATTTACTTGAAATGTATTTGTTTCTTTATTAGCCAATGCATTTGCTCTCATCGCTTTACATTCTGAAGTACTATGTCTCTTTTGCACGTAAGGACGTCCATCCCTAAATTTACAATTTTTGTGTTATTTTTTAAAAAATATTGAAATAATCTAATTTTTATCAAATATGTAAATTTTTTAATATTGAGTATAAAACAAAAACACGTATGTACTTACTTTGAGCAACTAGATAATGACATTGTATCTGAATCAGTTCGTCCACCTGAACTACAACTCTGTCTTTCAGAATCGACTCGAGAATTTGGCATATATGAAGTGCTAGCGGTGTAAATATACCCAAGGGCTCTACATGCACGTAGGTATAGTATAAATTGTGTCGTTTGTGTTGGATATGGTGGGAGGGTAGGGAAAGCATTTTGCATGCATAGGCAAATAACATTTTTTTTTCGGCAAACAACACACACAATATAAACGATAATACGTGTGATATTTGAAATTAAAAAAGGGTGTAGGAAATCAAATCAAAACGAAAAGAAAATTAAATTAATTAAAAAAAACTATAATATAAAATCGAAAAACAAAATTGTGTAACAATGGCATGCAGAGTATGAATAAAAAAAACTTTCATAAGAACAATATAAAATTTAACTTACCCGGGCGGTCTTATTTCTAATCTTCTTTTTTGCGTTGCTAAAAGAAGATCTCTAGTCAGTCTCATAGGCATTTCAGCAGACATACGACCTTCACTCACGCGAAGATCTTCAAATTCATCACAAATTGCTAATTCTGTATCCTCATGTAATGTTGGAAGTGTTGAACTACGTGGTAATGTATCTGTTGCACTAACCGATCCACTGGAACTTGCTGATGTTGAAGGTCCATAAAGGCCTCCAGCACTACTTGTTCCAGGAGCATGTCCTCTTGTAGTGAGTGAAAAAGCACCAACACTTCCACTTACAGCAAATTGTTCTTGAGCTGCGGACATTTGTTGAATATAATTTATATACATTTCTGAGCATAGAAAATTTGGATAGATTTTTTCACGAATAATATTTTCTGCACTTTGTTGAAGAGAATCATAAATATTTGGACTTAGTGGTGCTTCATTCTTTAAGCCAGCTTTAATAGTTCGACGAAGGTCATCCGAAATCTGAATTTGACTTTTCCTTAAAAACCTAGATATTTGAAGTTTTTTTTTCGTATTATAATAAAAATAAATGTTTTCTAAAAAAAAATGTTGTACAAAAATTCTGTGTACCTATAAATTGCACCAATAATTTGTTTTACTTTTTCTGGATCTGTTTGTTGTTTTAATCCTTCACAAGCAAAATAAAAATTTAAATGATCATTATATGTAGACTCTTCCTCTTCAACATATTTTTTAAAAAGTGCAACTCCATCTCTATCTTCAAGGAGATTTGAAAGAGTTCTTGCCCAATTCAAATATGACGGTGGTGAATTTTTCAAACATTCTGGTAGAACTCCTTCTGTCATCTTTTATTTTCAAAAGAAAGTGAAAAAAAAAAGTATATTATTAAGTTAGTTTTCAATTCACAATTTTTTCACTAATATTAATTACATAAACGTTAATATTTATATTAATTTACCTTCTTAGCTCGACTTTCTTCTCCGGGTACTGGTGGTCTTGGCCCACTGCACTCATTATCATCGTATTTATAACTAGGTGTGTGGCTCATGCCAATATTATACTTCCTTATAAAGTATAATTACTGACTGTAATCGACGGATGAATTTCTACTTTTGTTTTTCGAACTTTATTTTTAATACTTTTATAATTGTGATACTTTTTGATATTTTGAGTATAAATAGTACTGAAAGTTTATGATTTACTATTCGATTTGTATTTTGTGTTTTTGAAACTATACTATGATAACGTCATCTTTAACAATGAATTCAATCATAATTCAATTGTTTTTTTCTTTCAATTTCTTCAGCATTAGTCTTCATGTGTATAAAATCCATTGATTTTATGTTTATATTTAAAACAAACAATGTTTTTATCACTTGGTTTTAATTTAATAATGATAATAACTAGGTATATTTTTAAGGTTCATTAACATAAGAACCTTGGAAGATTTGATAAAACAATTCATCAAAAGGCATCAGACAAGGCCTAAGTAAAAAATAAAGAAATTCAACAATTATTCATCTCTCTTCTTATATTATTTTAATTTAATCTTATTATTACATATTATTATTATTATTATTTTAAATTTAATAATCGATTTTTTTCCCATTATATTCTAAAATATTTTCGGCAACATAAAAATTACATACTTTTATGTATGTATGTATATGTGTTTTTTTTTAATATATCCATGTAGATAGTTCACTACTGCCTTTTTCTATTTTGACTTTTATTTAATAAAAAGAAAAATGAAAATGATTAAAGACTAAAGAACAAAACAATAAAAGTTCTAAGTACTTATTATAGATTATTTCAATTATTATAATCATACCTATAAAAAAAACTATAGGTACACGTGAAACATTTACATCAAATACAATATAGAATGAATATGAAATCATTCAACTCATTTATATGGAAAGTTTTGAATTTACAAATCGTTAATAATTTACTCCTTTTATGAACTTTTTCAAATAAGAATAAATGCTGCTTTACAACCATAGCAAACAAAAAAGTAATTTCCGTAGTCTTTGTGTCAGACATGCACAAACAATTCTTTTATTCATTGTCCATTAATTGTCGTTAGCATTAATGGGAAAATATCCTTTTTCAAAGAAGAATATTCATTTTATAACAAAGAAAAAAAGCTCAATAATAAAGTGCAACAACAAACACTAAGGACTTACAGGGAGGAGCATTAAATCAAGAAAAGGAATTCAAATAATATCCTTGAAAAGACACAATTGGTTGGTCGATTATATAGACCAATCACAAATGGTTTCCAAAATGGCCGTTCTTTGATTAGTTCATAGTATGGGTACACAATACAATCAACTTTTGTATTGTTTTTCTTTTTTACTTTCCTAAAGAAAATCAATAATTTTTTTATCAAGAATTTCCGATCTTCGTAATTCTCTTATTTGAAACTTTAATCCTCTTTGAAAATTAATTGAGAAAATAAATTATAAAGAATTATCGAAATTATTTTATACAAATAAAGAATAAAAATAATTGTAAAAAAAGTAATTTTTTGTAGTCTTGATTAATTCTAAATATTTTAAAGCTAATTTGTCTTGTTAACAAATTTTCATATATAAAATGAAAAAAAAAAAATCAAAAAATCATTGAAATAATAATAAAGTAAATTAAAATCAACTTCGTTTAGAAGATAAAACATCTAAAAAGTATTATCTTGGTGTTTTATAAAAATCATATACATATTTTGAAATATTTTAGTCAGTTCCTAGAATTTAAAACGAAAAAAATTTTTTTTTAAACTATACCTACGTACTTTTTCATTAAAAATAATAGGTACTTCAATCTTTTTTTTAACGAAAAAAGCTAAAAATTCTTTAATTTTTAATCTTTAAATTTTACTCAATTTTCGAAAAATCTAAAAAATAATTTAAACAATAAATTTGTTTCCAATTCAAATAAAAAATTCTTTAATCTTATGTACATATATAAAGTGTTCAAATTTGCTTTCGAAAAAATGTAGGGAAAAACCACGGCAGATAGTTAACATAAGAGAAAAGTCTTAGTGCATAGCTTACTGTTAATCATTAAACTTTTCAATTTTCTCAATTATTATCAATTTTTCTACTATATTTAAAGTAATTTTTTCAAAAAATTCAACACACAACTTCTCGAAAAAGTTTTAAAACCTTATAACCTAATAACCTTTAAATATAAATAAATACAAAATACATACATATATTCTATAAAATTTTTACAATTTAAAATAAAAAGTATACGTTTAACGCAAATTTGAACTTAATATATACATACGATTCCTTCTAATATTAATAAAATTTGGGTAAAATACTTTTTAAAACGTTTTTATAACATTAATATTAGCCTCATATAAAAATTCTATTCAAAATGTAATGCAAACATCTGTTTAAGTATGAATTTGTTCAAAAAAAAAGTTTTTCTTTCTTCAGGTTTATGCGATGATTATACAAAGAGCATTAAAAAAATATTGAATAATAAATAAATATGAAATTGTCAGAAATATGATTTACCTTGTTCAAACGAATGTAATCCAATCCAAAGACTATTGTTCAATATATATTTTTTTTTTATAATAATAATATCTGTATAAATAGTATATTAAAGCACAAAAGAATTCTGAATCTCAATTTACTCATCAATTTCGTTCGAGTGCAAATAGTGGATATAATTTTTTTTTTCTTTTTTAGCTATACCTATAAAGATCCTTCTCATTCAGTTCAGTTTACGCTTCGTTTATAGTTACTGGTTTTCGTATATGCCATAATACTACATTATTGTTAACTACAAACTTGAAGGATATTTATAGTTAGCATCATCATTCAGTACTCAGTAGCAAAAGTAGGCAACAAACTTTGTGATGAGATAAACATAATTCTTCTCTTAAAATTGAAATTTTATTTAATATACTGTATAATGGAAAACGAACACACTAGGTAAGTGGTTTTTTTAGCACTCAGTTGACGCGTATGTTGCACACGAATTTATATGTCAATTATTGTCTTTTTCTTAGGATTTTTAATAACAATGAAAATGTTGTTGACAATAAATGATAATAAAAACTCAATGAACAATCTCACAATTTCCGGTAATTTTTAATCTTTTGCGTTAATTTTATTACACTACTTATAAGTTATTAATAAAAAGGACCAATATTCAATGTCAATTTGACTGAATGACTGACTGACTTACAGATTTTTGAACAAAATAAATATAAAAAAAAAACAATCTAAGATTCTGTAAAATCTGAATTCAAACTGATTTCCGTCTGTCGTCTCTCTTTTGTTTGTCTATTGTTATTGAACATAGATTATATTTTCAGTATTTTGGATATACATGATGTATGTATTTATTTGAAGCAAAGAATAAAGCAACACATAAAAGTTTCATCGCTTAAAAAAATAATAAAATAAAAGGGTGGATTGTGAAGTATTTTAGAAGGGTGGGTTTTCCTCCTTATTTTGCTTTTATTGTTTGCATAAATCAGACATTCGGTTTTTAGCTTGTTTTTAGAGAAGGAAGGTAGTGACGAAATTCACCAAAAAGAGCGCAAGTGCGCTTTTACCGTATGGTAAAATAAGGGAAGAATGGAATATTTTGTACATTATGAAGATATTATGGGGTGGTTATACCAAATATTATCATTTTTTGAATTCGTTGTTATAGGGATTGTCGAGACTATACGCTATACGGTTTCTTATACGTATAACTATTCTTATAGTCATATAAATACATCAGTATGCAATTTATATTATATAGATATCGCCATTTTGTTTATTTTATTTTTTTTTTTTTACTTTTAATATGGATTTAAATTATTCTAATGGACATACAACAACTTTTGAACGTGCTTAACAACAGCTTTCATCTTGTCTGTTTATAAAAAGAAATTTAAAAAAAAAAAAAAACAAATTAAAAGAATAAAAAGAAGTGAAAATAAAAGAGCAATATTATAAATTTAGTTCAGAACATTATGTTGCATGTTTTGAATAATGAAAATTGTAATTAAGTCACTCATAAAAAAATCATTTTAAAACACTATAGATATAAGTGATTATAATAATTATAATTATCAAGAAATAAACTGTTTTGGTTATGTGCCGTTTCTAATACTGTAAAAACAATTTAAATTTAACTAAATAAAAAAAATTCATTAAAGGAAAAATGAAATTCTCTGATTATTCCTGAACATCTTCTACAAGTAATAATTAGAAGTTATTGTTTATTTTATGATTAAAGTACCTACTTAGAATTAAATTTTATTTTTTGTTTGTTTGATTATAAATACATTAATAAAAACAATCGAAATTAATATAAATAAAAAAATCAATTGAAGTGTAGTAATAAAAGTTTTGAAATATTGTTTCAAATTAATTTAATATCCTTAATTAAATAATTAAATAATTTCGGCCACTTTTAAATAGTTATTTTTTCATTTTTCGTTTTGAGATATTATTTATTCTTTAAGAACATAGTTTTGAAATTTATATAAAAAATTAAAAATCGAATATGTCATAAAAATTTTCAAAAACAATGATTCTATAGATTTAAATTCTAAATAATAGTTCTAAATATAAATCTATATATGTACATCTGTATATTTTTTTTTCATTTTTAATGTCATTTAAAAACAATTATTTAGCACAACAGCATTCAAGCTATTGAACAATTTTAAGTTGTTATAATAATGTGTTCTTAAACATTTTTAATTTATTTATAGAGAACAGCTTGATTAAATTATAAAAAAAAATTTAGAAAGTTAAAGAATTTGAAAACTTCAAACATCGTACTGAAGTTATATTAAAGAAATTTGCAAATTATTAGGTTTATCGAAATATTGTTACTTTAAATCTATTGTTTTCAACGGAGTAATTCAAATATTTAATAACAAAAAAATCAATACATTTTCACGATATTCAATTTGCACGATTGCGTTTTCAATTTTATTCCCAGATGTAGGTTATTCGAAACGTCTTTATAACAGTATAAGAAAAAAGGATAGAAATAAAAGGATTTTCAATGCTTGATTGCATTCAAAAAGTCTTTCATGTGAAAAATACATAAATAAATATGAATTTGTATGAATTACATGCATATTTCAATTTTTTTGTCTGATTAAACAAATTTTATTACAAATATTTAAAAAAATTTTCTTGTGATTTAGGTAAATTTAATAAAAAAATCTATACTTTTTATTATGTTTACTTACCATAATTTTGAAGAAAAATTTATGCCGAAATTTTATAACAATATTAACAAAATTTTCTTATTATAACTTTAAAAAATGTTTTTCGCTTATATAACAAATTTAAATGTGCTTGATTTATTATTATTTTTTTTTTTAATTAAAACAACGAAGAAAAAAATTTAACTAAGATGCATTAAAAATTTTAAAAATGAAACCGGAATCGAAATTGAGAAAAAAAAAAACCAACTACATTTAACAATAAATTGTATAAACTTTAACTTTTTATGTGGTGGTGATGATGATGGTGATGATTATTTTTAAAAATTCTAAACGTATATTCACACGATAAAATAACTTTTATTCTCAATTTTGTAACAATTTTTAATTTGATTTCGTTGTCACGATGTGATTTCAATTTTGCTCGCATTCGCATAATTAAAGTGGAATCTGAAAATAAAGAAAATTTTTTTAATAGGATAGTTATTTTTTAAATCCTCTTTATTCAACAATAACATTTAGTTATAAAGAATTTAGAAAATAATAATGATTTTTTTAGTTTTGAACAATAATTATCATAAGTAATTTTAAGTAACTATTAGTTTTAATTAAACGGTAAATATTAAATATATTTCGAATAAGACTTTATAGGTAATAAAATGGATCAAAAATCTTTTTTGAACATCATTATAAAGATTTAGCACAATATAAAATCGTTATATTATTATTTCGCTTTTTTTAATGATTTAATTTAAATTTAACATTCAATGTAGTTTTACCTACTTTAGGTGATAAATTTGGTCAAATTTGATATAGGTGACATGTAATATTTTTTTGAAGGAATTTCTTAAAATTGCTTTTAAAAAGCTAGTTGTAAATCTGGTAAGATAAACATTACAATGAAAAAAAAAAATTTAAATGATGTTTTTCTGTAAATTGTTTCCGTATTCTTCAAAATTTAAAAAAAAAAAAAAAAAAAAAAAAAAAAAAAAAAAAAAAAAAAAAACAATATTTTTTGAGTAAAATTTAAGTAAAAAATTAAAATAAATTTTTGAAGTAAGAGTCATAATTCATGATTGATCTGTGACAACAAAGACAACTTAATAATGAAGCGACAAAGTTTTGTGTGGAATGTCATATATGTTATATGTATGTATCGAACAAAAGTTGTTCGAATTATGAAAAAAACAGTTTCTCGAATTATGTTATTCTTTCTGAGTTATTTTTTCCCCAGAGTATATAGTCAACAGATAGTATATAACCTAAAATAAAACATTTAAGTAAAATGTTAATAACAATCAAATATTATTATTATTGTTATAACGTATTAACTTTGTTTGTGGAGTATACTTATGCAAGAATACATAAGAATATAAAAAAGTGTTTATGGAAAAGTTAAGCTAAATTTAATTTATTTCTTGTTAAAATTTTTGATTTTGAAAAGTTTTGATACTTTTTTCTTCTATGTACATATAATATTGATTAGAATTAAATTTATGAAACATAATCATACTTATATTATGTTCAAGTATTAATAAGTATTACATGATATAATAATTTAGTACGATTGAAAAGAAGAAGAAACTGAATACCAAGAACGTTTTGGTGCATAGCCACTTTTGGTCATTCAATGTTTTTAGAAAAAAAAGGTCTATCATGGAATTTTTCTTCTTAAGATTTTGATGTTTTTAATGTAAACAATCCTAGATTGTTTTAAATTATCCATGTTAATTTAGAATGAGCTGCAATATTTAAAAATTTGCATTAGGGGAAAAATTATTTAAAAAAAATGAATACATACCTATAATCTATATAGAATTTAATTGGCTTTTTAAGATTATAACAAAAATATAATAAAATGACAGGTACATATTATGTAGTACCTACCTTATACACACTCACCTCTGACATTTCTGAACAAACATATTATAATTTTATTGAACTTAATTGCTGATTATCAAAATTTTAGTCCAATTGATAATTTTCATTTTATTTTAAATGTTAAGTGTAAAAATTAATGGGACGGCAATAAAACGTTCAAAATACTACAATATTTACTTTTAAACACTTTGAAGTAAAAACAAAAAAATATTTGAACGGCACCATTACTGTAGGGTATACACATAAATAATTAACAAATCATTAAAATCTTGTATTCACAGGTATTTTGATTTTTACTGGACGTAATTAAGGATATGCATATGTTAGTTTTTTTCTTAAATAAATAAAATTAAAACTGAAAATACTTCAAGTACAAACTACAAACGCGATCCCAAAAACTTTCCTTTTTTTTTTACTTTTTGTTTGAGGTTAGAGTTCACAGACTCAGTCAACTGAAACAAACTAGTGCTACCGTTTGAATAAAAATTTAATTATTTCGTAAGGCAACGATACGGAACGAGAAACGAAACGAAATTAAGAACAAAACTTTACCAGAAATCAGAAGTGGAATCAATTGTAATTTGTAATACAGTGAAGAATCAATTGATTCCAGATATGATTTCTTGTAATACAGTGAAGAATCACTTTATTTTGCGTACAATTTATTATTAAGAATAAAAGAAATATAAAAAAAATCATTAAGCATGTTAAAATTTTCATGCATCAATTTTTTATTTTTTACGCAATTTTATTTGTTTTGCGTAATTCAGTTCATTTGAAAATGTATGAATGGAAACAGGTGAAATTTTAAAGAAAGTGTTTTTAAAATTCAAAAGGTAATTTTATTTCAAATAAACTATTCATTATTTTGAATGTTTTTTGAAAAAGTTGGATTTTATTCTTACTTTTCCTCTTAAAATTTCAGATTCATTTAATCATTTCTTGTTTTCAATGCCTTGTGCTCTGACGATGAAACATTGTACTTTTAAATGTAGTAAAACAAAATCTTATTCTTTATATTATATATTTATTTGTAATATTCACGCCAATTTTCAAAAAGTAAAAATGCATTTACATAATTATATTTTTTCATTTAAAGAAAAAGACTGTTTTACTACATTTAAAAGAACAATGTTTCATCGTAAAAGGAACAAGACATTGACAACAAGAAGTATATACATATATATTGTATATAGGTAGTGTTTAATTCTTAATCAATTCAGAATTAATTTCTTGTATTCGATTCTGAATGCATTTCATGTAATAGATTCAGAATGCATTCCATGTAATCGATTCAGAATGTATTCCATGTAATCGATTCAGAATCGAAGAAAGGTTATGCAGGTGGGCATAAATTTTTTACCGCCTATCTGCCTGTACACATTAGGTGGTTGTAACAACGGACGCAAATCGGTTTTAAAACCTGTTTTTACAACTGTTCAAATTACATCTGAAGGTGGCACGACCAGTTGTTACGAGAGTGTGAGTGTATTTTAGATGGTTCTTATTATACCAAGTTGGAAATTACATAATTATAATATTTTTTTTTTCTTATAAATTTTGTTGATTCAGTGTCTACTTCAAATGATAAACCTGATAAAAGAATCTTAACATTATTGTTCTAACTTTCATGAAGATCAGACATTAGAAAATTATCATTTAAAAATTATGAATTACATATGTAGGTACATATAAAATTGAATAAAAGTAAATTTAAGTAATAAAGCTGGTGTGTTATTGAATTTATTTGAATCTACAAAAAAACTCATAAATTTGCCACTTCATTGATTTTTATATGAACACATGAATGAAGTACATATATACATACATATGTACATAATATAACAATAATAATAATAATAATAATAATAATATTGTGAGTTGTAGTTTTATTAAATAGATCCAATTAATTTCATAGAACTATTGCTCTTACAAATATTAATTATACATATGTATATAGGTAAACATTTTTATTTTCATTTCTAAACTAAGCGGGTAAATATCTACATATATATGTACATACTATGTACATTGACTTTTTTATTTTTAAATTTTTATCACCTATGCATGTATGTATATACTAGAAATAAAATTTATTACATTTTTGATGACGGTGCGCTTGGATACATTTCAAAATTCATTTTGATAATATCGACGAATAATGATATAAGTATAAGTCCTAAGGCAATATGATTCAAATGATCTGCTATTTTTCGTTGATTAGTATCTTTATGTAAGCTTAAAATCGATAGAATCAGAAGTATAACTCCAGTTAACACCTTAAAATAAATGAAAATTGAAAAATTAGCTTTTTACACGACTTTTCAGATGATTTCAAACACAGAAAATCGTAAAATTAGAATCTTTGTCTTAAAAAGTATTTAACTTCTGCATATTAAATTTAGCTTTTAGACAAAGGAAAATACCATTATTGTCTTAGAAATGATAAGATCATATTAATTTTATATTTATGATAACGAATAAGAAAAAAAAGCTGACTTTCTTCGATTTTTTTAAAATAAATAATAAAAATGATATTATTGATAACACGATAATGCTTATTTTATTTTTCAATTAAGTAGGTAATGAGCATGAATCATAATTATTAAATTGTTTTAAATCAATAAATGAAATAATTTCGGTACCTAGAACAAAGAATTGAACTTGAACTTGAATTTTACTTTTACTACGTTATAAAACAGATTTTTAATCAATAAAGTATGGAGTGTATAGCCTTATAGGTGGAATGATATCCGCTTTCTTTAATAATTTTAATATCTTTATTTTTTACTTATATATAAACAACTCTGTAAATTAGTACAAATTTTGAATTATTAGTTCTAGACAAGCACAAATTGACCAAAATAAAAATTTTTTTGTATTTTATTTAGTTTAGTACTCTATTGTAAGTTTGTCAACGTTAAGATACATACATATATGTATGTATATTTGAGCTATTTGATGTACTAAGAAACATTTAAGTGTCTTAATTAAAAAAATTAACTTTTCACTAGATTTTATATTTTAATGCTGTGTAATATTATATATTTAATTAGTAGAAATGTGAATATTCTAATGAATTTCCGTATTTGAAAATAAAATATATTATAAAGTACAAAAAAAAAAGAATTTTATTAATTTTTTGCTTTGGGGTGTACGTAAACCCCACATTAATAAAATCGCTACAAAATTTCACCTTATATTTCATGGCTTCACTTTCTTTCACTCAATTATTAAAAAACAACTTTTTTTTTTAATAACTTTTATATATTAGTACATATTATTTTTTTTTTCTAATATTTTCTAAAACAAATTGGACAACTATACTTATCTAAATTAATACTGTGCTCATCTTTGTACATTAAATGTTTATTAAATATTTATTTTTTTGAAAGTGATCTATTTTCTAAAATTGGTTTCGGATCATGTTCAATTCCAAAAGCAGAAATTATAACATTAACTACAGAAATTATAAAAATCATAATCAAAATTGCATCGTTTAACATAATAGCTGCGGTTTGATCCTTTTTTCGGTTTATGTTAAGACTTCCAATGATGACAAACAATATTCCAACTATCATCTGTGAAATTTTACACACAACATTAATTTATAAATGATTTATAAAAATGCTAAATTCAAAATATTTTTATTGAAATTCTTTTCTAATATCAAAAGCTGATGTAAAGAGATTTAAAACGGTTATGGCAAATGCTAATGTTGTACGAACATGGTTTAAAAAATCTGCAGATTGATGATGTAATCGGCAATCTCTCGTTAAACTAAGTGATAAATTCAAGACGCCTGATAAAATCTAATAAATGTGTAATTTTTACGAATTTATACACGTTATTTGTGTATTTACTATTAATATACCTAGTAGGTATATGGAAATAAAATAGTAGACAGAAATATTACCTGTAATATTATGGACAAACTGATAAGAATAAGCATCAATTTGTAAAACTCATGTCTTTCTCCAACCTGTAAAATATATTTCAATTGTGATGCGTTTGCTGTTAGTAATGCTATATCCAACATTCCTTGAGCAATTGTTTTCTTTGTGGCATATCGATTAGCGTCTAGCGATTTCATCTGAAAACAATGGGTTAACTTTAAACAATATATTTAATTAAATTATAAAAATCAAGGTAATACATAGAAATCGATATTACACAATTGAAATAGTACCTAAAATATATTTGTAAAATAAAAAAAAAACATACAATAACTCATTTAATGTAATTTTATTCATATCAACTTCAGTATAATAAATAAAAAATCAATCTACCGTAACAAACACTTCATAACACGTACAGATACATACACAAACATTTTATTAAAAACTATTAAGTGTGTAATAAGTTCAAGAATTTTAAAAATATTTCTTACTTCTGTTGAATTCGTTGAATTATTTTCATTTGAATTTGACAATATTGCAGCCATAATTTTATATTTTTGCAAGTGGATTTTTTAAAAATTTTTAACTTTATTATGTTTTCAATTTCCAATGGTACAAAGTTATTCTTAGACTTTAAAATAACAAACCTGTTACCTAGTAACTGACTTATTACGATACTAAACACAGACTGATAGGTATTTATTTCATGTAAACCATCAAGCTTTTATATTTTCAAAATATGTGTTTCCACTTGAAACAATTATTTAAAAAAAAAAAAAAAAAAAAAAAAGATAAAGCACATTATCAAAACACTTAAGAGTGTCTCAAAAATCACTAGACCATTTTAAAATAAGTATAATAACTCTTTTATTTATTAAAAATTCACATTTATTCTTTTATAAACAATAAATATACTTCTTGGAAATTATATTTAATTAGTTTCGTAGATTAATATGCTCTTCAAATGTTCGAGGTTTGTTACGGTATACTTTGCCTTCCATGATATTCCCACAAGAAAAATTCTGAAGATATCAGGTAAGCGTATATTAACAAATTTCGAAATCAATAAATAAGCCACATTGAATTCAGTTTCAGTCAGACGATTGGTATAATTATATCCGAATAAGGTTGAATTACTTTGCTGAAATGCAAAGAATACACTGTAACGCGAAAGTGACCAGGCTTAAATTTGATAAATATATCAGAAATCGCCGGACACTTGACAAAATCGCGGGTTATATTTGCCAACCGCATGAATCGGGTACAAGAACGTTAGTTGGATATGGTAATCAGAAAATTGGAAAAGCCCTAAAAAGAAATAAAAATGCCGATGTGAAATGGTCGAGCCTCAAAAACATGAAAGTGATGATTCAGATTACGATTTCCGAAATCTGGAATTATCTGATCAAGAGTATTATGAGAATGTAGTAAGCGACACCAATGTTGAAGATGAGGTTGAAAAATCTCCAAGTGTCAACTGTCTATCGGTTGCGACTGAGGAGGATGTGATACTAAAATCACCTACTTCTCAATATGTTCGCAAAAAAAAGATAGACGACGACCATTCCTTTGCTTGGGGATCAGTTGTTGCTGAAAACATAAAAAAATGGATTCTGGAAGGACAGTATTCTTACTCCTTCGAGACAAATGTTGGTAAAGGAGTGCTTCCGCCTGTTCAACAAGCGGTCGATGAGGATGAGATACCAAAATATTCTACTCCTCAACCTACTTGTTCGAGGCTGGAATATCCTTCCACTTCCTAGATGCCGGGTAGGCGCTCAGTCGAACACCAGCACCAGCAGCACCAACATTATCAACGAGAATGGGACCAGTTCCGGTGATAGGATTCAGCCCATTAGTAAAGTAAGTGAAGTCTTTTTAACCATCTAAATCACTTTTAGTTACACAATTTTTTTCTTTTCTTTTCAGGAGATCAACTAAATTAAATAATTGAAACCCTCTACAATCTCCATTGTGAAACGAGCTTTATGGGTTCAGTAACCCCATACCTCTGGTTTATTCTCAACTGCAGAATGCATTACGTTAAAAAAAAAAAAAAAAAAAAAAAAAAAAAAAAAAAAAAAAAAAAAAACTTTTCTGAACTTACACCACACTAAAACGTTGTTTTTTAGGGATTTTTACTTCTTAAAATGATATACGATAATTTTATTAAATTGTTTTAGTATTTTATTTAAAAAATGTCGATTAAAAAACATAAATGTATAATAAATTTTCAACTCTGAAATTGAAATTTTTATGATTATGCACTAAAAAATGATAGTTATATAAGATTCATTTTGTAATGTAAAAAAATAGTTTATTTAAAGTTTAAATAAGTTTTGGATAACAACGCCTTCAGTTTTTCTTTTAATCGTTTTCGTCTAATTAGTTTGAGAATTTCGAACTTGAGCATTAAGTTGCATTAATTTTTGATTAAGTTTGAGATTATGTTCTTTTAAATAGGTGATGAGGTCCGCCTTGAAATTAAATAATAAATTATTATAAAATGTATTATTACAGGAAAACATTAAAAAATGTATTTACGAACTTGTTTCTCCAAAAGTTCTGCAACAATAGCTCCAGGTTGTAACACTCCAACCGAACCGCTGTCCAAATGACTATCTCTTAAAGCATCTGGGGGTGCTGTTGCATTATTAAATTTATAAACACGTCCTAAAAATAAAAACTGGTTTACAACTTTTCTTCATTGGAAGTTTTTTTTTTCTACCGATATAGGAACCATTGATCGCAATTAAAACAACCGTTTCAATCACACAGAATGCTGTTATGTATATAATAGGAGAGAAAATTCCTTGAATACAATGTTGAGCAAAATTTGAACCATAATAATGTTGCATGAACGCTTCGATAGATAAAATAAATGTATTCCATAGCGATACAACATAAAGTGGTATTCCTCGATGAACTGAAATTGATCGATAAAATTCATGGTACCCTCTAAGACGTAATTGCTCATGATGATATTTCGTAAAATGATCGATTAACTAAAATTTAAATTACAGGAATCAAACGTTATTTTATTTCTAAATATTTTTAACAAATAGTCGTACTAATGTAATTGCCCAAAATACAGCTCTCAAATAAAGCATAATAAAATATGCTTCACAACGTTTATCATCAGGCCATAGGGCAGCTAGAATTACTCCCGTAAATGATATCAAGGAGGAAATTAAGAGATTAAAGCTTAAAGTAGAAAACAAAGTAAAGTTAATAATACACTATGCGACACCTGATTAAGAACAACTTTTTTTTGCCTGTATTTCTACCTGTATGTGGTGATCCTAAAAATTATTGATAAGAAATAATTTTGTTTAGAGTACTCAATAAGAAAATAAGGTAACTATGGAAATTCCCTCAATTAACAAAAATTTTAGGATACTTTTCTCAAAAAGGTGTATAAATAGCGCGACACCGGTTTAAGAACAGGTAAAGAAAAATAAATAAAACACTTAAAAAATCGTATTTTTAAAATATTTTTTTTTATTAATAGTGTGTATGTTTACCATTGCTACTAATCAATCCAAAAATTCTGTTCTGTAGTGACTGGTACAGGGTGGTTATTAATTTCTTATCAATAATTTTTAGGATCACCCCATACAGGTAGAAATACAGGCAAAAAAAAGTTGTTCTTAATCAGGTGTCGCATAGTGTAATTTTTGGTTTTTATTGTCATATTGCATCGTTTTTAAATAAAAATATAATTTATAAAGATAATAATCTTTTTTTACTAATCCACAAAAATGAAGAACGATTAGGTAGTTTTAGAAATTATAAATATTATACAATTTAATAATTACATATATTAGGTATACTGTAATCACCGGTAACATTTCCAACCCTAAGCACTAATTGCAAATCTTGTAAAAGCATAAAAAACGCAATTATTACTACGAATATGCATGCAATTTTTTTTTTGTTTTTTTCCATTTGTTTTTAGTTTTTATTGTTTTGATTTGAAATATTTGATGACGAAATGTAACACAGCAATTTTATAAGTAACTTAAAAATAATACTAAATTTAGAAAATAGGAGTATGTAATAACTCAATTAATTATTCCAAAACTTACCTAAATGCCGGAATAGTTTTTAAAGGTCTGAAATGATTATTGTTATCTACTGCTAAAATTTGTTGTCTATCATCATCCATTATCGCACCTGCTAGATTTGTTTCTTCTGATGAAAATCTTGCTGCCTGAAATTATATGAAGGTGATTCAATGTTATTACAAAATTATTTGAAAAGTAGTTAAGTAAATACGTAAATACTCACAGAGCTCATCTTTTAATAAAATTTATGCCCAAAATTTAAATAAATTATTAAATTCGTAATCTAACAGCTTTGTTTGGGAATTGTGAGTGTGACTTGTATTTGATGAATCAGTGATTCCGCCGTCCGCGAGACATTTTTGATGTATTAGAATTTACTACATTTTTTCCATGAAATGTAGTATTTTTCCATCAAATGTAGATTTATTGTAGTAGATTTATTTTCAGCTTTAAATAAAAACCGTCTGATATAAGCAATTACATTTTTCATTTATTTAAGACATAATCAATCTAGAATCTAGGTGTATGGAGTACCTATAGGAAAGAAATAAAAAAAAAATTTTAATGTATAGAGATTAAAGACAAACTTCACGTGTAATTTAAGAACTGTCAGAATTTTGAATATTTAAATATCAAAATATTTTAAGTTAAAGTATTGTTTTGGAAATAGGATAGTTTGATGTAATTGTTAATTTAATTTATTTCTTTATTTTTTTATTTATAAAAATAATGTCCATACCTCTGCCAAGGAGACTTAAGGATTTACCACCTCTTGAATCAGATTCTGAAGATGAATTAAAAACTCCGATACAAAATAGAAAGTAAGCGGTTTTTTTGAAATGTTAAACACTTATATACATACATACTTTGAAAATACGTAAAATAATAATATTAATTTTTTTTAATTTCTAGAAGACCAGAAAATGAAAAGATTAAGAGATTTGATTTATGTATTAGACCAAAAAAAGTTGCAGAACTTTCACCTCTTACTGATTCAGATGATGAAAGTAAGATGAGCAGGTGTGTTTTTCTTATTATTATCATTTTTGAGTATTTCAAATTTTAATGTTTTATTTATTTTTTAAGGCTTAATCAAGCTATACTTGATGAATCATTAATCTTCAGTCCATTAAATAGTCCAGAAAGTCACACACAACATGAAGTCCTAAATGCAAACAAAATAAATTTTAATAATAAATCAAAAATTACAACAACAAATAATAGTCTAATAGAGTTATCCAATTTTGAAAAATTAACTTTAAATGATGAGCCTCATAAAACCATTAAAAATGATAAGAATATTTTATCAATATTGCCAGTTGAGAAGAGGGATAAAAATGATAACAACTCATTGCCTCGACTATCTATATTTAATCAAATAAAATCCAAAAATTCAGATGTGAATTCAAATATAAATGAAACTGCTCAAAATTTAAAGAAAAACTCTTCTGAAATAATAGATATTAAAAATATTGATTCAACACCTCTAACACGAACTAATAGTATGCCAATAAAAGAAATTCCTACAATACTTCAAAGCAAATTTGAAACACTAAAAACTATATATTCCATAAATAAGAATGGTAATGAATGTAATGAATCATCCAAAGAAAATGATCAAGTAATTACTAATAAAAATGATGAAAAAATTTCAAATTCTTCAGCATTATTATCATCCTCTGTAACAACAACAACTACTACTAGTACAGAAACATCCTTCAAAACTATAATTTCAAATTTTGTTACGCCACATTTTAAATCATCAATTCAGTTGAATACGAATAGCAAACGATTTAAATCAAATATTACAACATCAACACAAAAGAAATTGAAAAATTTCAATAAAGATGAATTTCAATCATCTAAAGTTCTTTTTCGAACACCATATGCAGTATCACGACCGATACCAATCACACCACTTCCAGGTGATAGTATTATTTCGCTTTCATTCAATGATGATTCTATTTCTAATACCCTTTTACCATTACAAGAAGATAGAATTAAAGAAGAAGAAGAAGAAAAAGAAAATGAAAAACCCTTGGAAAAACTATTTCTAATTAAACAGAATAAAGGTACAAAAAAGCTATCTAGAGATTTGTTTGGTAACAAAATGATGAACAATATAGAAAAAAGTTTATCATGTAAAAATAATCATGACATAAATAAAGATTCTGATGATGATGATGATTTATCAGAAAATGATTCAAAAAGAGAAGTGATTGTAATAAATGAAAAAGAATATGTTCTTTATAAAAAACTTGGATCTGGTGGTTCAAGTTCTGTACATTTAGCTAAAAGTAAAATTACGAAAAAATTATGTGCTATAAAGGTAAATTTTGAGTATTTTCTTTTTAGAAATACATTTTAAAAGAATTGTTTTAAATTAATTTTTAGATTGTTGATTTAAAAGGTGATAAGGCAATTGTTCAAGGCTATTTAAATGAAACGAGACTTCTAGCAAAGTTACAAGGAAACGCTAATATAGTTGCTTTGTATGAATAGTGAGTAAAAATTACATATCATTATATATATTTGATAAATTAGTTTCAAAATAAATAGAAACAATTAGTAGTTTTAATATTAAAATATAATAAAATTTTAAAATATTATGTTTTAAATTTTTTGAATGACGCAAAATACATTTTTATTTTAAATAAGTTTAAATTTTTTCTAAGTGAACATGTTCCTGAAAAATCAACTTTGTATATGGTAATGGAAAAAGGTGATTCAGATTTACATAAAATTCTTCAAACATATAAAAAAGATCTACCGCTTTATATTCTTACAAACTTTTGGTATCAAATATTACAAGCAGTTAATTATATTCACGAAAATGGTATTAATAATAAAATAAATTTTAAATAAAATTTAATTTATTTCTTTATGATATTTACAGGAGTAATACATTCAGATTTAAAACCGTCTAATTTTCTGATGATTAATGGTAGATTAAAATTAATCGATTTTGGTATTGCAAGTAATATTTCTAGTGATTCTACAAGTATTATAAAATATTCACAAGCTGGTACATTTAATTATATTAGTCCAGAAGCATTAATTGATACATCAACAGGTAATAGTCCAATGCATAAGGGACAACCAAAAATAAAGGTAATACAGGAAAACACTAAAATGAAATTTTTATATATACTATAGATACATTTACATATACATATATTAGATTTGTTTTCGATTAAATCACTTATTTTTATTTTAAAGATATCAACAAAGTCAGATGTTTGGTCATTAGGCTGTATTTTATATCTTCTTCTTTATAAAAAAACACCGTTTGGCCATATAAAAAATATTTATGCAAAAGTAAATGTAATTACAAATTCTGAAACAAAAATTGAATATCCTGAATTAGCTTATTATTATCCAAGAATATTGATTGAAGTAAGTTATTACTAATAATTATTTTATTTTTGTTTGTGAAATAAACTATAAATTAAATTATATGTACTTACAGATGGTACAAAAATGTTTAAAACATAATCCGAAAGAACGATTATCTGTTGCTGAATTACTAAAATATCCTTTTGATATGTTAATTCCATTGAATAAGAATTCATAACTGCGAAAAATAAACAACTCAAGGTACTTTTTTTAAATATTTTTTTTTTTTAAATAAAAATTTTTCAGCTCAAATTTTATAGATTCACTTTTATTTAAAATTTAAAATATATTTTATATGAAAATTTTGATTTATGGAAATATTTATTTTAATGAAATATATTGCATCAATTTATTTATTTATAAATGATTTTGTATTGTATGTGAGTCGGATGCTTGACCCAAGATTTCTAATAATGCTGGATCAGATACAAAAAAGAATCTTAGAAACATCATACGTTTTCGCTCCAAATATCCACTAAGAGATTTTTGGCATATTTCTAATTGTTCTTGCAAATGTGGCAAGAGTTGTTTTAATAAATCATCACCAACACAACATGCCACAACTCCAGGAGTTGCATTATCTTTTGCCATGATTTATCAATTTTTGAAAATCGCTTAGCTTCCTTTGGTAGCTGTTTAGCAATGTCACCACCAACAAATACCGCTTCCAAATAAACCCACATATTTTGTACAAGTAACCATCTCTCTAGAATCTCATTCGAATTTGATAGATCATGTACCCATTGTTGTATTTGCTTTCTGAAAGGTGCATTATAACGATTCGAAAGCAGAGACCCTAGTAGCATCAAACTGTCCTCAAGTTGGCCTATAGTTTCTGCAGTCGTATCGCCTCTCGGTAGCAATTCACCACGATTATTAAAGCATTGAAATTGTAATTCATGCACCGACCATTCATTTGTTACTTGTTTCAATTTTGCCTCAATATCTTTTTCTTTCATTGCTGAAATACATATATCTTCGATATCTTCTTTGTGTTTCAGCAGCGGTGCTTCTAAAATATTTTTTAAAGAGAATCCTTCACTATCAAATTCGAATGTATAACGTGTAACATCCATAATTCTTTGCCAATGGCGAGGTTTCATTGCTTTATTTGCCATTAGTTCTAACAACGGACACATGTCATTAAAATCATCTATGGTTTTCTTTAATGCATGAAAAGCTGGCCATTCTTTTAAGCTAGAAAAAAAGTAGAAACGAAAAAAAAAGTTGTACACTTTAAAAGTAGTGTTTTTAATTTTAAATGAATTTACGCTTTTGGCAGTTTTCTGCAACGATTTTGAAACTCCATCAACTCATTATTGATTTCCTCAATATTAACTTCATTCCATGGAATGTCATAGTAACTGCTTACTCAATCTATAACATCATTGTACAATTTATATAATTTTTGAAGTAAATTGAGTTCTTTTCGAATTTGAGCCAGTTCTGGATAATCAGTTTGTGGTAAACCGAATAATATTTCTCCACTCTGGTAAGTTTGAAGACGACGCCACATTCCTTCAAAACGATTTTGAAATAGAATAAGTTTATCAGATGCTTCCCTTGGAGTAAGTCCCGGTTGCATTGGACCAGCCGTTCGATATTCATTAACATATTCCATTTTATCTTATTTAAATTTCTCCAAATTTGCTTTAAGATCACTTTGGTTGCATTTCAAGCAAACATACTTGAGCTTGGAGAGCAGATGACTGTAAATTTTGAAAAGTGTTATGAAGATTATCGACTTGATCAAATAATTCACGCTCAACTTGAACATCAAAGCGTGTAAGAATATTAAAAGCTTCCTGAAATTTTAAATTAAATTTCATTTGAAACAGCAATGTTTTTTCCTTATTTTTGTTTTTTTTAAAGGTTTGGTTTTTGACCCAGGAGGAGATCAGTCAAGAAGTCCGGATTTTGGAATTGATGACGAACAACAGCACCAACATTTGAGAAGACATGAATCGGAATCTAAATTTCCACACTGTGTTATCACAGGTAAATGAATTTTAAAACATGAATTGCTGAAATAGCAATGTTTTTTCCAAAGGTTTGGTTTTTGACCCAGGAGGAGGAGATCAGTCAAGAAGTCCGGATCCCGAAATTGATGACGAACAACAGCAGCAGCAATCAGTTTTAACAACAATTTAAACAAGAATTTCTACAAATTTGTAAGGAAACACCAATGATCGGTGTCCGATGGTCTGTTCTACAATTGGAAAGTCAAAGATTACCATCTTCTACTTCTCAGCAGTTGCACGAACATTGCCATTGGTGGTGTGAGGTGTTTCCTTATTTTCAACTACAAGGGTTGGCAAGAGTCAACCCGCGTTCACAATCTCCAGTAGGAGGAGGGGGGTTGGTGAACAGTGCTCCGCAGGGGTAAAGGATTTCGTCAACAATCTGGGTTATTCATTCATTCGAAAACTAATAAAAAAAAACAGATAATGACGATAAAAAACACGAAACTGAATAAAAAAAGAAAACTTAATTTTATTATTCAAAAACTACATTTTCCACCGAAGATTCAATATCAAGTTCATTAGTTTCATCAATACTTAATGGATGTCTACTAAATTTTTGCTAATCTAATACACCAAATCTATATTATTTTATAAATTTAAAAAAAATTTTAATATAAAAAAAAAACATTTATTTAAAGCAAAAAAATATAAAAACATAAAAAGAACAATTCATTTGTTTCTTATAAAAAAACAATTCAATAGGTATATAAATAAATTAGAAATAAAAAAAAAAAACAATTTTCAAATTATTATTTTTTTTGTGTTATTAAAATATTATTTTACATATTTGTTGCATTCATCATATTAGATTTGCCCCTGCGGAGCACTGTTCACCAACCCCCCTCCTCCTACTGGAGATTGTGAACGCGGGTCAGCTCTTGCAACCCTTGAAGGTGATATAAGGAAACACCTCACACCTCCAATGGCTATGTTCGTGCAATCGATGAGAAGTAGAAGATGGTAATCTTTGACTCCTCAATTGCAGAACAGACCATCGGACACCGATCATTGGTGTTTCCTTACAAATTTGTAGAAATTATTGTTTTGTTGTTGTTGAAACTGTTTGCTGCTAGTGTTGTTGTTGCTGATGTTGCTGCTGCTGTTGTTCTCTGAGTTGTTGTTGTATTCGGTTTAAATTAATTTGGATGATATAAAACTGTTGATCCGCATGTATTGACTGGACTTGTTTTTGGTACATATAATAAATTTCTTAATTCTAACTTATAACTGGTTAATACTAATATTAAAAAAATTCTTAATTCTAACTTATAACTAATTAATAATTGATGATAGAATAACAACTGGATCTGTTCGTCGATGATTTGCTGTTTTATTATGCCTTTTCAAATAATCACATTGTAACGTCTTCGTTTTTTTCCAACAGCATCTTTTGGTACTTTCAATAATAATGTTCGACGTTTAACATCTTCATGACGTTTTAATAATTTAACATTAATTGATGGTGATGGACGTAGAAGACATGCTTTGTTTGTTCTCAGGTGGACAACCTTTTAAAAAAAAAAGTCATTTTTAAAATCTGAAGAAAAAAAAAGTAATAAAACAACAATTCAATTTGTAATCATTACTTGACCGCAAGCTCCACATTTTAATTTTAAATCGGGTTTTGAATTTGAATTTTCTTCGTGATGGAGATATAGCTGTACCACTACTTGACATTCCAGATAAACCAGGTATACCACTACGTAAAACCAACACTACCTTTTGGATCACATAAACTTGTTGGTGGTCCACCAGGTGTCATTTGGTGCTAATTTTTCACGTTCTTGATTTCTTTTGATACGACGTAATTGCTCTTGTATTCGTCTTTTTTCACGTTTCTTCTAATAAATGCTTCATCTTTCTAATGATAATTGTGTTGATGTTTTTTTTTATTTGTCAACATATTTTCTAAATTTTTTCCTAAATTTTTTTAAATCACATTCTTGAAAGAAAAATTGTATAAAAAAATATATTACTCTACTTACAGTATTTGATACTCGAACATAACAAAATTTGCTGGACCATTGAGTTGAACTAAACATTTACCTCTTATTGCTTGTATGTAAGCCCTGTTATATAATAAATTTCGGTTGAAAAAAAACATACACAAACTTATTAAAATAATTTTAAAATGTTACCTTGTCGTATTCTACGATGCTGCTGGTTTTGGTCGGTGGTAGTGCCGGTGGTGCTGTTGGTGGTTCTGTTGGTGGTCCTGTTGATGCTGGTGCTGTTGCTGGTCGTGTTGATGCTGGTGCTGCTAGAACTTTCAACACTTACTTTCGAAGTAGAAACTGCAATGTCCGATTATCTTCTGATTCAAGCTCTTGTAAAAGAGACTCATATTCCTGGACGTTGCCTACCCTCTCTTCGAGATAATGCCTATACGGTATTGAGCGTGGCAAAGGTGCTCGAAGTCGAGCCTCCAATATTGGATACTCCGAAGATGGCAACGGTGCTCGAAGTCGAGCCTCTAAAATCGGACAAGCATATTCAGTAGTAGTTGATTCATCATGGACAATTCCATTACCAGATACATGGTCATCATGGTTCGAATCATCAACATGATAATCATTTGTTTGAAATTCTTCTTCCAAATATTCATAATTTTCATAAAAATCATTATCATCTTCAACTATTGCATCAGGTATATTTTCACCATGATGATCTTCATCACGGACAATTTCATCACCAGATACATGCTCATCATGGTTAGAATCATCAACGTGATGACGATTAAGTGATTCTAAGTCATTTTCAAAACCGTAAAATTCTTCACTTTCATCTTCACTATTAATGTCGTTTTTTTCTTCAACTATCGAATCACGGACAATTTCATCACCAGGTACATGTTCACCATGGTTAGAATCATCAACGTGATGACGATTAAGTGATTCTAAGTCATTTTCAAAACCGTAAAATTCTTCACTTTCATCTTCACTATGGTTGGAATTATCAACGTGATGACGATTAGGTATATTTTGTATTTTATTACGCGACCGTTGCATTCCGCCTTGCCTAGGCTTATTTTCTAATTTCCATTTAATAACATTTATCATGTTATTTGCAGCGTTTATGTCACGGTCCCAGAAAATGTTACAATAGTAACATTCTCCAAAACGCCGCTTATCAAGTACCATTCGATTGAAACATTTTGAACATGTTTTACTGGTACCATACTCATCAACCATGAAAAGATCGATATTTGCATTCCGTTTAAAAGCTAATAAAAATTCATTTCTTGGTGGTTTACGGTGCCCATGAATGATATTAGGAATTTTTACAGCGCCAAATGCAAGTAATGTTTTTTTACCTGTTACAATTGGCTTAGAAATGCCGTTCGCGAAATTGTCCACAAGTTTGCGTTTACGAATATATCTATCAAATTTTAAACGCGTTACTTGCGGATGTGATCTCGCGTTTTGTATTCTTTCAAAATACTCTAAACGGAGTTTTATAAATCCTAAATAATTTGGAGACTTGGGTGATTGATCTTTAGATCTTTCATCAAATTCTTTGATGAAAGCATATCTTTTAGAAGTTAATCTTTGTAACTTCTTTTTTCTTTTACCATCTCCAAGTCCTCCTCGTAAATTTTTATTTTTAATTTTTTTATTTTTAAAATTACCCGGTTGACCAGGTTTAATTGAAACTCGAGCAATTGGATTTACGAGTCCTGGATCTACTCCAATTATTTTGGAGTAATTGCCATTTACGTAATTCTCTTTTGCTCTTTCCAATTTCCGCTGTTCATAATTCTCGGGCAATTTTTTTATTTTTTTAATAAACAAAACAGATACATCTACACCGTTTGTAGATATACCTTTGAATTTTATATTTTTACGCTCTAACTTTTCTATTTTAAAGCATTTGTACCAATATTCTGGTATTTCAGATTTTTTAATACATATACCGAGTCTTTTAAGGAGCTCGTTAAATCCTGTATTATAAAGATGAATATGTTTTCGCCCATAATCATATATGGGACTTACCATGAACGACTTTGCTTCTTTTTCATACATGTACTTTTGTATGCGATGCAAAAGTCCAACATATTTCCACCAGTTTTTCTTGATTTCAGAGGTTTCAAACAAAAGATCTTCCTCTAAATCAAGCATATTTTCAAGGAAATCATCTATGATTTCCATAAGTTCTAATTCGATAAATACTTTACTTATGTCTGTTCTTCTTTCTAGAACATCCATTATTTTATTAATTTCCGAATTAGACAATTTTTCATATTGTGTTTTAAAATACCTCCATATGCGAGTGTGCATATGGGTTGTTACATTCGTTTTAAATGATATAGTTAATCGCCTAGCTGATTCTTTCATTATACTATTACGATTTTTCATATCGTATTTATAATGAATACCAGCTTCGGCTCGTAACCTATTGTACGTGTTAAACTCAAATGTATCTAGAGAAGTTTTACATTTAGTTTTCAAGTTATAAAATAAATGCAGAAAATTCGGTTCTCTTTCCAGGTTTTTTAACACGTCTGGATTTAAGTTAATTTCCACGTACAATGAATAAGATACTTCAATTGTCATCTTTGAGACAATTAAAACATCTTCATTTATTTTATTGTAAATTTCTAGTGGGCTAGGAAGATTCATTTTTTTTTCAATATTTTTTGAATCTATAGCAGCAATTTGCTCATCAGCGGGCATTCTTTCGAACGTCACCAAGTCTGTGGCAAAATTGCGCAACCCACTTTTAATTGTAATATATTGTTCATCGTCAACCACAGATGGTTGACGGTTAATATTACTACTACTACTACTACTACTACTACTAATGCAGTTTCCTACATTACTTTGTGTTGACGTTGTTGCAGCACCAGACTTACGCCTTTTCCCACGTTGCGTAATTTCAACATTGTTTTTACGTTTTCTTGTTGACCTATGAATGAATATTTAATTTATAAAAATTTTAATTTATTACACACAAATAAATATTCCTTGCGTAATAAGAAAAAAAATATATTATTGTAGTTTAACCTAAAAAGAATATATAATTATAAATGATATTTTCATGCATTTCAAGTTTTGAATATGACAAAGATTTTGTTGAATTTTACATGCAAATATAATAATAAAATAAATAAATGTAATAAAAGATTCATATATTCGTATATGAATGAATTTACATAACTGTACAACAATTATGACCGATGACCGAAAATATAAAACGCGAACATTTTTACCCTGAAATACTAAGGTGAAATTTTGTTGGTGTACATATACTCCAAAGCAAAACTTTAATAAAATGTTTATTTTACTTTTTTTAATAATATATTTCAATTTAATATATATACATATATAATATTTTATAATATTTTGTGAAATTGTACTAATTTTATTTTTATTATCAATTCACTTTTATTCACTATTTATATATTATTACATATATTTAACACAAATTCTTGCTTTTCTGCCTTTACAAATTAAACTCCACATATAACTGTTTATTCCTTTGAAATCAGATGGTTATTTTGATTGTGATGGACCAGGTTGCAATTCGTCTTCACAGAATTCGTCACCATTTTGATGCATAATTTTCTTCGTCTAAATTGTCAGGTTCAAATTCACTATGAAAAGCACTATATCACTTTCATTTAGATACTCAATTCCTTTTCCATTAAAAAAAAATTAAAATTAAAATCACTATCTGTAAAAAAAAAATTTTTAATTTTACCAACATAGGGTGTACACATACACATCTCAGGTAGAATTTTAACTTTCTTTTCTTATTTTAACATTTTTCAACTTTTTTTGTTTTTATCACAATAGAAGCACATGACTCAAACTAAATTTACAACCGAAATAATTGCACGTAACAATCACGATAAACAGTTTCTTTTTTTGTGGTTATAGAATACGTTAGTATTTCAGGGTGAAAGCAAAATTAAATGAAAAATAAAAAAATAAATAATTGTGTCAACACTCAAAGAAATAATAATTAAATCAAAGAAAAATAATTAAATATATTATAAAAATTAATCAATTCTTCTTTGATTAAAGATATATTTTTATAATATAATAAAGTATTTCTTCGAGTGTATGTATAATGTTTATTTAAATTTTAAAAGAATATTAATATTTATGTATACAGTAAAAAATTTATGAAATTTGTCTAACTATAAAATATATGTATGTAAAATTTAAATAGTTAATATGTTAAAAATGAAGGTAAAAGTACATATATGTAGTGAACAGTTGACCTAATAGTGAAGTATGGTGGTGTTTATTGTTAATAACGTATCTAATGAAAATAACATGTAATTGTTGGTTACCGAAATATTTTAAAAAAGACGAACAAATATTGATAACTTTTTACATAAGGTGCATGTTTCAGCTTTTTTCATCACTAGTTTTTCGTTTCATTATTATTATTATTATTATTATTATTATTATTATTATTATTATTATTATTTTTATTTTTTTATTTTCAGATAGGTACGTCTATTGAAGAAATTGATTCACCTACTAATACCACATGGATTACTGCAATTGGTAATAAATACTTTTTTATTCATCAATTTACTAAAACTTAAAATCTCACTTTTATTATTTTCAGATTCCGAAAGAGGAAATACATATGTAGGTATATACTTTGTTTGCTGATGTAATCGAAACAATTGTTATGCTTTTTTTTTTTTTGCATTAAATTTTAATAAAAGTTTTTCAATTATATATTTTCTATTTAAATGTAGTAAAAACCTTTTACTGTATACAATATAAAATTAAAAAGAAAAACTAACTAACCTTCTTCCACTTGCTTCCTCACTTCCACTTGCGTTGTTATCTGCCATGCTTTTTATTTTATTTATTTGATCTTGTGATGGTATCTGCAAAAAAAATAAAAATAAAATTTGTATCAGTTAGTTACAGTTGATAAATATTTGAAAATCAGAGGTTCACGTTAATTGTTCAATTGTGTTGATATTAATCAAATTCTTATTAACAATGAACATCAAGTAATAGCATCAAGGTATATGGTATACCTACAATTTCATTTTTTAATTCTGAATTCTGTTGTACCTGTTGTTTCAACAACTTTGGTATTTTTTTCTAGTGTATACACATTGAAATCAATGATACAAAACATAAAACAAAATAAAATTATAATTCTAATTAGAATTAATGGTCACGTCAAGAATATTTGTTCGATTATTTTTTTCTCTTATTTTAAAAAAAAAAGTTATGAGACATTTATTGAAAAATTTAAAAAATTACTTAAGTAGGTATAACTAGAATTTAGATAATAATTTTAAAAAAATTACTTACAATTGCTCTTGTCCAAAACGAGGTGGTACTAAAGAAGAAAAATTGAAACTGATTTTAACACCACACTATATTTACAATGCTTCTAATTTCCTTTTTTTTTTCTTCTTCCAAAATTAATTATTTATTTTTTAATTGTTTATTTAATTTAATTTTATTTACTATAAACTAATTATGTATATACTACGTTAACGGTATTTCACATATATATTTGTTTTTTTACGCCTTATGTACATGTATATAGGTAATTTTTGTTTTTAAATTTTAATTAAGTATTTGAAGTACTTGGTACTGTGTTTTCAACATTTTGTTGTTGTTGTTGTTGTTGTTGTTGTTGTTGTCTGCGTGGTCTCCGTCTTGGTCGTCTTCGTTGTTCAGCTTGTATAATATGTTGCAATATTTGTTGTGGATGACATGACGGTACTGAAGGCGCTATACGATACAGATACATTTTACTGAAAATAAAGAAGAAAAAATAAATTGAACACAAACAAATTATGCATTTTAGTAGTTCATCCCGCATTGTCCCTCAACAAAAGATGTAACTATGTAGATACTTTGGCAATAGTTAATACAACGTACATATAGCACCTGTATTTTTTTATTTGTATTTTCTAAAATAAATACACTTGACAAAATTTAAGCACTACTATGCTATTTTCTAAATTTCATGAAATACAAAATTTCCTGTTTAATTTTGAATTTTCAAATGAAATAATAAAGGATGTTAGGTAAATGGAAGACAGTAGAATGTTTCTAATCACCGCACATTAACAACGACACAATATAGGGAGAAATTGCAAAATTGGGGCGATACACAATATTTATAGTAATTGCTGATTTACCTGTATGCGTATTACGTACTCAATTAACAAAAAGGTAAATAATAGAATAATGTAAAAATAAACACTGTTTTGCACCTTAATTACGTTTTATAATTTATTTAATTAAATTTTTATTAATTATTAGTCACTTTAGAAACGTATGAAATTTCAAAATGGTGTCACGCGTCACTATATTAAAAACAAAGGGATAATTTACATTGGATTGGAGAATAAGAATCATCCAAAATAATTTTAGCTTCACAATTTTCAATATTGTGGTTGTAACAACGGCTGCAAACCGGTTTTAAAACCAGTTTTTACAATTGCTCAAATTATATCTGAAGGTGGCACGACCAGTTGTAACGAGAGTATGAGTGTATTACAACCGTGAAGCTAAAATTATTTTGGATGATTCTTATTATATCAAGTTGGAAAAAAAATATACCATTATTGTTACTCCTAACGCAAAATAACCGGTTTAACCATTTAATGTGTACAGGCTCAATGATGGCTGCCAATTTTGTAATGTGTTCAAGAAGGGCAATATCTCTTTGTTTTTAACTTTGTTCTTAATATAGTGACGCGTAGCGTAACACCATTTTGAAATTTCATACGTTTCTAAAGTGACTATAGTCTAATAAATAAAAATTTAATTAAATAAATTATAAAACGTGATTAAGGTGCAAAATAGTGTTTATTTGTAAATTATTCTATTAATTTACCTTTTTCATAATTGAGAACATAATACGCATACAGGTAAATCAGCAATTACTATAAATATTGTGTATCCCCCAATTTTGCAATTGTTAATTTGAGATGATCATTTGAAAATTCAAAATTAAGAGAAAATTTTCTATTTCATGAAATTTAGAAAATAGCATAGTAGTGCTTAAATTTTGTCAAGTGTATTTTAAAAAATACAATTAAAAATACCTATTACAAAGTTACATCTTTTGTTTTTTTTTTTCTTTTTAGAGAAATCACAAGTAAACAAAAACAAAAAAGGAAAGCTAAAATTAAAATTCATTAAGAAAATTGGAAAATTTATCTATGGTTTTAGTTTGCAAAACACATCATCAACATCATAATACCACCTTTTCAGAGTCACCTTCATCAGGAACATTTTTTGTGAAAAAAGAAAATTAAAAATTTTAATTAACCAAACTAAAATAAAAAAACAGTAAAAATTAATTATAGAATAAAAAGTAAATTAAATTGAATTCAAATACTTAATTTAAATTTAAAAACAAAAATTACCTATATACATGTAAATAAGGCGTAAAAAAACAAATATATATGTGAAATACCGTTAACGTAGTATATAATTAGTTTATAGTAAATAAAATTAAATTAAATAAACAATTAATTTTGGAAGAAGACAAAAAAAAAGGAAATTAGAATCATTGTAAATATTGTGTGGTGTTAAAATCAGTTCCAATTTTTCTTCTTTATTACCCCCTCGTTTTGGACAAGAGCAATTGTAAGTAATTTTTTTAAAATTATTATCTAAATTCTAGTTATACCTACTTAAGTAATTTTTTAAATTTTTCAATAAATGTCTCGCAACTTTTTTTTTTTTTGAATAAGAGAAGAAAATAATCGAACAAATATTCTTGACGTGACCATTAATTCTAATTAGAATTCTAATTTTATTTTTTGTTTCCCGGTCCTTGAAAGTTTTGAAATTTTATTTTTATGCTTATAAATTTTTCAATCATCAGAGCATCCAGTGAAAAAGAGTGTAGCATAGATAACTTTTCGAGTGATGATTTTTTGCAACATCAAAAAGAAAAAATCATTGATTTCTCTAGCATACATTCAGGTGTATACACTAGAAAAAAACCAAAGTTGCTGAAACAACAGATACAACAGAATTCAGAATTCAAAAAATAAAATTATAGGTATACCATATACCTTGATGCTATTACTTGATGCTCATTGTTTATAAGAAATTGATTAATATCATGTTAAAAATTGAAACATTCAAACAGAATTGAACAATTAAAGTGAACCTCTGATTTTCAAATATGTATCAATTGTAATTATTGAGTGTGTGGTAACGTGGTAAATTTTTATTTTTTTTGCAGATACCATCACAAGATCAAATAAATAAAATAAAAAGTATGGCAGATAACAACGCAAGTGGAAGTGAGGAAGCAAGTGGAAGAAGGTTAGTTAGTTTTTGTTTTTAATTTTATATCATATACAGTAAAAGGTTTTTACTACATTTAAATAGAAAATGTATAATTTAAAAACTCGTTTATTAAAATTTAATGCAAAAAAAAAGCATAACAATTATTTCTATTACATCAGCATACAAAGTATATACCTGAAATTTAATATTTCTAGCACCTATTTTCAATTTACACTGTAATAAAAGCACATTCAAATCATGAATTACAAAAATTTGTCTTTTTCACTTTTTTCAAGTGCGAATATCTCGAAAACTATGCATTTTTAGAAAAAAAAAAATGATTTAAACAAATCAATGCAAAATCAATTGAACTTTCATTTTCTGCAATAAAAAGTTGGGGTTAATTTAAGCTTTTTTTGAGAAAAACAGGGTGAAACACAAAATTTTGGGAAAAATTCGCAAAATTTTAAATTTGAACGCGTCTAACTTTTGTATGGTTCAGGGTAGACAGACAAATAGGGTGTTGTTTGAAAGGGCAAAGGGTATTCCATATTTGTTCTGAATACAAAGTGACCCTGGAGTGCCCCTGTAAAAAGTTATGGGGTGTTTTGTGAAACAAGTGCAAAAAAACTTCAACGCCCTCTAGCGGCCAAACATAAGATAACAAAATTAATTTCATATAAAACAAAAAACAAAACTCACTTCATATGTTAATAGAAAATCAATATCTGACATGTTGTTAATCTATATATGTACATAAATTTTTTGCCTGGTCTACAATAAATATAATTTATAATACTAAACTATTATGTCAAATTTTGCTCTAATATTAAAGTATATACTAAGCAACTTTAAATAGAGATTTTTACATTTTACTTAAGCACTACTAAGTTGTTTTTGTGAACCAATTTTTTTCATACACCACCATACTTCACTATTAGGTCAACTGTTCACTATATGTACTTTTACCTTCATTTTTAACATATTAACTATTTGAATTTTACATACATATATTTTATAGTTAGACAAATTTAAATAAATTTTTTACTGTATACATAAATTAATATTCATTATATTATAAAAATATATCTTTAATCAAAGAAAAATTTATTAATTTTTATAATGTATTTAATAATTTAAGTAATATTTTGCATTTTTCAAATTTAATAACATGAAACTTATGAAACTAAGAAAAATTTTTCTTTGATTTAATTATTATTTCTTTGAGTGTTGGCACAATTATTTATTTTTTTATTTTTCATTTAATTTCGCTTTCACCCTGAAAAACTAATGTATTCTATAACCAAAAAAACTGTTTATCGTGATTGTTACGTGCAATCATTTCGGTTGTAAATTTAGTTTAAGTCATGTACTTCTATTGTGATAAAAAAAAAAGTTGAAAATGTTAAAATAAGAAAAGAAAGTTCAAATTCTACCTGGGATGTATGTTTACTCCCTATGTTGGTAAAATTAGAACTTTTTTTTACAGATAGTGATTTTAATTTTTTTTTTTTTAATGGCAAAGGAATTGAGTATTTAAATGAAAGTGATATAGTACTCTTCATAGTGAATTTGAACCTGACAATTTAGACGAAGAAAATTATGCATCAAAATGGTGACGAATTCTGTGAAGACGAATTGCAACCTGGTCCATCACAATCAAAATAACCATCTGATTTCAAAGGAATAAACAGTTATATGTGGAGTTTAATTTGTAAAGGCAGAAAAGCAAGAATTTGTGTTAAATATATGTAATAATATATAAATAGTGAATAAAAGTGAATTGATAATAAAAAGAAAATTAGTACAATTTCGCACAATATTATAAAATATTATATATTAAAATGAAATATATGTATTATTAAAAAAAAAAAAAGGAAAAATGCATTTTATTAAGTTTTTGCTTTGGAGTATATGTACACCACCAAAATTTCACCTTAGTATTTCAGGGTAAAAGTGTTCGCGTTTTATATTTTCGGTCATCGGTCATAATTGTTGTACAGTTATGTAAATTCATTCATATACGAATATATGAATCTTTTGTTATATTTATTTATTTTTTTATTATACTATTTGCATGAAAAAATTTAACAAAATGTTCGTCATGTTGAGTATTTCTCCATGATGATATTGAGTACATAATTATTATACCATTTACATGTAAAATTCTACAAAATGTTCGTCATGTTGAGTATTTCTCCATGATGATATTGAGTACATAATTATTATACAATTTACATGTAAAATTCTACAAAATGTTCGTCATGTTGAGTATTTCTCCATGATGATATTGAGTACATAATTATTATACAATTTACATGTAAAATTCAACAAAATGTTCGTCATGTTGAGTATTTCTCCATGATGATATTGAGTACATAATTATTATACCATTTACATGTAAAATTCTACAAAATGTTCGTCATGTTGAGTATTTCTCCATGATGATATTGAGTACATAATTATTATACCATTTACATGTAAAATTCAACAAAAAATACGTCATGTTGAGTATTTCTCCATGATGATAATAAGTACATAATTATTATACCATTTACATGTAAAATTCAACAAAATATTCGTCATGTTGAGTATTTCTCCATGATGATAATAAGTACATGAGTATTATACTATTTGCATATAAAATTTAACAAAATGTTTGTCATGTTGAGTATTTCTCCATGATGTTAATGAGGGTTGTAAATTCATTCATATACAAATATATGAATTTTTTGTTATATTTTTTTTTTTATTATTATATTTGCATGTAAAATTCAACAAAATCTTCGTCATATTCAAAACTTTAAATGCATGAAAATAACACTATAAAATTACTAGCTTATTTGAATTTGCAATGCAAATAATTTTCTTTCCCATTTAAAAAAAAAAAATTTAAAAAAAAATACTGACTTTGACTTTTAAAAATACTATAGCTTCCCTTTTTTTTTTTCTTATTACACAAATGAAGACAAGGTACGTTTATTTGTATATAATAAATTAAAATTTTCGTAGGTCAACAAGAAAACGAAAAAACAAAGTTCAAATTACGCAACGTGGGAAAAGGCGTAAGTCTGGTGCTGCAACAACTTCAACACAAGGTAATGTAGAAAACTGCAGTAGTAGTAGTAGTAGTAGTAATAACCGTCAACCATCTGATCATCATGGTGAAAATATACCTGATGCAATGGTTGAAGATGATAATGATTATTATGAAAATTATGAATATTTGGAAGATGAATTCCAATCAAATGATTCTCATGTTGATGATTCCAGCCATGATGAGCATGTATCTGGTAATGGAATTGTCCATGATGAATCAACTACTACTGAATCTGCTTGTCCGATTTTAGAGGCTCGACTTCGAGCACCGTTGCCATTTTCGGAGTATCCAATATTGGAGGCTCGACTTCGAGCACCGTTGCCATCTTCGGAGTATCCAATATTGGAGGCTCGACTTCGAGCACCGTTGCCATCTTCGGAGTATCCAATATTGGAGGCTCGACTTCGAGCACCTTTGCCACGCTCAATACCGTATAGGCATTATCTCGAAGAGAGGGTAGGCAACGTCCAGGAATATGAGTCTCTTCTACAAGAGCTTGAATCAGAAGATAATCGGACATTGCGGTTTCTACTGAGAAGGTAAGTGTTGCAAGTTGTAGCAGCACCAGCATCAACAAGACCACCAACAGCACCACCAACAGGACCACCAGCAGCACCACCAACAGAAGATGATGAAAGGGAAATTGCAAATATAGAATACGACAAGGTAACATTTTAAAATTATTTTAATAAGTTTGTGTATGTTTTTTTTCAACCGAAATTTATTATATAACAGGGCTTACATACAAGCAATGAGAGGTAAATGTTTATTTCAACTCAATGGTCCAGCAAATTTTGTTATGTTCGAGTACCAAATAAACTTACTGTAAGTAAAGTAATATATTTTTTTATACAATTTTTCTTTTAAGAATGTAATTTTAAAAAATTTAGGAAAAAATTTAGAAAATATGTTAGGAAATAAAAAAAAAATACCAGCACAATTATCATTAGAAAAAGAAAAACAAAAACGTCAAGAACTACTTAAAGAAAATTATGGAAGAACATGAAAGTGGTTCATCAACGATAATATCAAAAATAAAAAAGACAATGAAGAACAACAAGCACAACAAAAAAATCAAGGAAAAATTTTAAAAATAACACGAACTTTTAAAAATTCTGAAAGTGAAGAATTTACACATGTTTTGTAAGAATTTGCACATGACATGATGCATGAAAATGATTTTTTTAATACTTTTATTTATTTTTTTAAGGTTAGAATGTATTCAAAAATGAAAACGTAAAACAGCAAAAGATTCTGGACCACCAGATTTTAAATATAATGAAACAGCATATGCATATACAAGTCCATTTCTTGGTATTTTACATCCTGGACAATGTATTCAAATGCATTATATGAAGTTGCTGGACAAATTAAAAAAAAATAATAATAATTTTGCTACAGATTCTTTACAAGTAATTTTTTAAAATAAATTTCAAATAATTTTTAATAATTTATACTCAATTAGTCTTTATTTATAGATTATTTTAGAAAAGTCGTGATAATCCTTGAAGAATTAAAATGGATGATATTAATAAAAAACAATTTTCAGCACATTCTAAAAGAACGTTTAAAACAATGTGCAGATTCAAATTAAACCAAAATTTTATTTACCTAGTAAAAAAGAGATCAGATCAATGGTAATTGATGCAAGCATCAGACACTTTTAAAATGTGGAGCTTGCGGTCAAGTAATGATTACAAATTTAATTGTTGTTTTATTACTTTTTTTTCTTCAGGTTTTAAAAATGCCCTTTTTTTCTGTAAAAGGTTGGCCACATGAGAACAAACAAAGCATGTCTTGTAGGCCCATCATCATCACTTAATATTGATGATACTAAAGTTAAATTAAATGGTAAATTATTAAAGCGTCATGAAAATGTTAAACGTCGAACATTATTATTGAAAGTACCAAAAGATGCTGTTGGTAAAAAACGAAGACTTATTGGTACTGATATACAATGTGATTAATTATTTGAAAAGATCCAGTTGTTATTCTATCATCAATTATTAATTAGTTATAAGTTAGAATTAAGAATTTTTGTAAAATTAGTGTTAATTAGTTATA
The DNA here is from genome assembly GCA_939192795.1 of Bombylius discolor. Classification (NCBI taxonomy): domain Eukaryota; kingdom Metazoa; phylum Arthropoda; class Insecta; order Diptera; family Bombyliidae; genus Bombylius; species Bombylius discolor. The sequence continues at coordinate 56,218,319 of OW584238.1, read as the reverse complement.
AGTTAGAATTAAGAAATTTGTTATACCAAAAACAAGTCCAGTCAATACATGCGGATCAACAGTTTTATATCATCAAAATCAATATAAACCGAATACAACAATTCAGAGAACATCATTTCACAAAGAAATTCAAGTCAATCACCAACATCAAATAAAATGATAATTAATCGTAATGTTAAGAGTACACGAACATCAAGAAATGTATTACCAGCTATAACTCCAAAACAGAAAATTATTCAATTATCGAAGTCTGACGATCTGAAAGTAACTCGTAAATTCGTTACACAGCTGGCTTCTCAAACTGGTACTATTCTTTTAAAAGTTGATAGAAGAAATTTAATTCAACATTCTACACCAGTTATTGAGTTACGAGCTCCATTTGTTCCGGTAATTTAATTTATTCCAATTGTAGTAACTGAAAAACATGAAAAAACGACATTCGACTCGGCCGGGAATCGAACCACGGAATCTTTTCTTTGCCGGAGAAATGCTCTAACCACTAAGTTACCGAATGCCATGTCGTTTGCTGTTCTCAGTTACCACCTAAATCATTGATGAAGAATAAAACCTCCTACATAATTAATTTCTGTTAATTTTTAAAAATATTTATTTATTTTTTTTTTTTTTTTACAATTAACACTCGTATGGGTCCGATGAAATTAAGAAGTTTTCATCATCCAGCAACAGCAATAACAACAGCAGCAGCAATCAGTTTTAACAACAATTTAAACAAGAATTTCTACAAATTTGTAAGGAAACACCAATGATCGGTGTCCGATGGTCTGTTCTACAATTGGAAAGTCAAAGATTACCATCTTCTACTTCTCAGCAGTTGCACGAACATTGCCATTGGTGGTGTGAGGTGTTTCCTTATTTTCAACTACAAGGGTTGGCAAGAGTCAACCCGCGTTCACAATCTCCAGTAGGAGGAGGGGGGTTGGTGAACAGTGCTCCGCAGGTGGCAATGAATGTCATACAAACTCAATACTTTGGTAATAGAAAAAAGCTTATTTCCATCAAGTTATTTAATTTTAAATTTAATTAGTCTTAAAAATTAAGTACATTTATATATAGGTACATATTATATAATATCAATCAATGAAAAAAACTAAATCATCAAATACTAAGAATAAAAAGTTAATACTGGTGTTTGATTTCCTCTTACTAATGCAACAGGACATTTTACTTCACTTGTTAACATTTCAAGCCACGACAAATACAATGGTGCTGATATAGCTTCCTAAAAACAAAAAAACAAAAATATATAAATATACATATGTATATTTTTCTCAAACACATTCATTTATTTTTAAGAACATTTACACATTAACTTACCCGTCTCGGCATCGGTAATGACATTACTATTAATGAAGCATTTGATGAATGCTTTACAACAAGCTCATGTAATCGTAATTGACGATATGTTTTATCCTGTAGAGATAACTTCTCAAAATCTGGTACAACTAAATCATTATTTGAACCTTCTTTAAAACTTTCAAGAAGTTGTTCATGTTTTTCAATTGTTTCCTTACTTGGTTGATCTGTAACTCCTTGTAACATAATTAATTCCGAATAAGTAATTCTCATTTTTGTTAATAATGCAGCCATACTTAAAAATTTAAAATTTTGTTAAATTTGAATTAAAAAAAAAAAAAAAAAATTTATTTTAGTTTATACTTTTTCTCTTCAATTTCAAGTTCCATTAATCTATTAGTCAAAGCAATTACTCTTAATTTACAGTTTGACCAATTGGATCTCATAGATATTATATATGGGATTAACATTGTAAGACCTCCATCGTCGTATAGCCACCATACATCAATTGTTCCTTTCGGCTGTTTCCTTGTAAATACTGTAACAGCATCCATAATACTTTGTGGTACTTCAGAACCATTCATTGTTGAATAAGTGATATTTGGAGAATGAGGTGTTTTCAATTTATTATGGAGTTGATTTGGTAATGGTGGTGCAGTTGGTATTGTAAATGAAGATGTCGAACTGACTAAACCCGGTAGATTCAAATTGGAATCAACATGAAGTAATGTTGAAGTTTTTGGAAAAAGATTATTTGGTGTTTCATATGGTTCTGAGGTGTAACTTTCATTTACGATTCCATTTATATTTTCTGTACTAACAGCTGAGGTACTGTTTACTGATTTGAATTGCATACTAATATTAGAGAAATCTAATCCTTCTGGAGTACGAAGTATAATAACTCCCATACGACATGAGAATGCATTACTAAAAAAAGAATTTTTATAAATAAAAATGAAAATAAATATTCAATTCTTATTTCAATTACTTACAGCAATATATTAAAATAAGCTAACAAATCATCTTTCTTTGATAATCTCCAATCTGTTTTGAAACCCATTAAAACGATATTCGGACACATTTTACCAAAGCCAGTTGCTTTTAAGAGAGCATTTACGCTATCTTCAAATAAAAGACCATCTATAATATTATAGAATACTTTGACTTTTTTAGCCGTTAGATATTTTCGACCTTCAGTTAAATGAGCTTGACGCGTTTTATATCCTAATTTTATCTTATTAAAAAAAAAAAAATATTTAAAGAAATTAAAGGAAATAGTCATAATTTAATTTTAAAAATACATAATAACTTACTGGTACAGAATTTGCAACAATCATTAATGATTTATGTTTAGTTATTAAGTAACCAAAATCTATAAGTGATGGTCGAACTTGTGGATCACCAGCTAAGACTAAGACTTGTGGATAATAGTTTTTAACATGATCAGAAACAGTTTGTAATTTTTGTGCGGCAGTTAAAGCTGTTTTATATGTTTGTGCTTGAGTTGATGAACCCCAATTTACATCTTAAATCGGAAATTAAAAAAAAAACAAAAAAAAGAAGAAAAAAAACAGTTTTAATTACATTTACATACTATTGGAATACAATTTCGTCGTTTAGTATATTAAATGTATTAATAAACTTCTGCAAAATTTCCTATGAAATCATCATTAACAATTTTATTACGTAAGATAATTAAATACCTATTCTATACTCTTCTGTTTTTTCTTATTTTAATTAATTATTTTTTAAACATTTTTTTTAAAGTTTTCTTTTAGGTATTCAATAAATATTGGTAAATTAATTAGCAATATACATATATATGTTTTATAAATTAATTAACTTACCTGGTTTCCTATAGATCACAACTAAATAAAGTGCAATAATAATAACGAAGGTTATAAGTGATGACACCCATTCGATAAGAAACATTATAGCAACACACAAAAAAAATCCAGCTAGACTTAACCATGCATTGTAATACTATATTATTAAATTTAAAAAAAAAAAAGTTAAATAAAAGTAAGAAAAAGAGTTGAAGTAAAATAAAAAGCAATAATATAAACATAAACATGGTTCAAGTTCAAAATATTTATATCAATTTAATTAAATTCAAAAACGTAAGAAAAACATCAAAAAATTTGGTTAGAGCTTGTTAAAGCCACATTTAGCTGGTTAAACCAGTCATATTCATTCTCATATGCTTGCTTACCTTAAATGTTGGTCTCCAACCAAGTGGTTTTATAAATGCCGCATGAAATGTACAGAAATTAATAAGAGCATATGATGCAAGATAAAAGTTCGATATTAATGGTGCAATAATATTTAGCTCGGCAATTAATACAAAAGCGCATGATATGATGAATGTAAGGACATAACCACGATATGGTTCACCATGTTTTCCATATGGCTTTGAAAAAAATATCAATTTAGGATAAATTCGATCGGTTCCAAGTGCCTGAATTAAACGTGGTACAGAAAGAAGATTTGTTAATGCTGTACTTAATGTAGCAGCAAAGCATCCAGCGTAAATTAATGGTCCCCAGCCAGACATTAACTGCATCACTGTATATGAATTTTGTAAACCGTATTCACAGGACTAAAAAAATAAAATTTAAAAACCATCAAATTAATTTTTTTTCCTATAAACTTTTAATATCTAAATTTTAAACTAACATTATTTAATTTACACGGAACATCAAAAACTAAAGTGCCATTCATGTAATCAGCAAGATTTCCAGATGCATCGCGTAAAGTAGCTCCTCCAGCAAAAATTACAAAAACTGCATATGAAATCATTGAAATAAGAAGTGCAAGTAGAGTTCCTTTTGGTATAGAATCTGATGGATTCTTAAGATCGCCCGATATATTAGCTCCTGCTTGAATACCAGTTACACTTGGAAAAAATATTGCGAAAACACTGAAGAAATTTTGATTTAATCCTTCTGAAAACCTATAATCAGCTTGCATATTGTGTCTGAAAACTTCAGCTATATATTTGAAAACATGAGATGAAAAACAAAATGTAATAATAACTTTTTAGAATAATTTCAGTTTTTTTACTATTAAATCCAGCAAATCCTTTTGAAATTTTCTCCACATCGCCTCTTGGTCCAAGTGCACAGCCAACTAGAAAATCAAAAATTGCCACAACAATTGTAGCAATTAAAAAATTTTGTGCTTTTGATTCCCATTCCATTCCAACACAGCAAATCAGAATTAATACAAGAATTGTAACACAACCAATAATTCGTACATCATTTAATCCTCCATCGATTATTTTCAAATCGAAAGATCCTAATATTAATTATACTGAGTACAAAATTGAAATTTTAAAATTTTATTGAAAACTCATACTTAAAAGATCATTTAACGAATTACAAAAACCAATTGTATTCATAGAAGCTGCAACTGCATTAGCAAATGCAAATACAACACCAACAGAAGCACCAAATTCTGGACCAAGTGATCTTGATATAATAAAATAAACACCGCCTCCTCTTACTTCACCATTTGTACTTATTGCAGATAATGAAAGAGTTGTTATAACACATACTACAGCTGATATTCCGATTATAATTAAACTTTGAATAATTCCAGATTGCCCTACAACCCAACTTAAACGAAGAAATAGCATTACACCCCAAATATTGAGAAGGCACGGGATCATTACACCAACTATCCATCCCAATTTAATGCCATGACTTGGCATTGCTATTTCTAAATCTTGATTTGTTTCCTGTGTTATATTTTATAAAAGTAAAAAGACAGTGTTTCAAATTATATAAATTTTTTAAATAAAATATGTAGGTGCTAGTCCTAAACTTTAAGGATTTATGGCTATTGAAAGCCAGAAAGGAGATGAAAATTATACTTGTGAGTAAACTGAGAAGTATTTGAAATTTCAATAGAACCTCTTCAAAAATCACAACATTCAAAAGATACCTTTAAAAAACGAAAATAATCACTACGATAAATTGTTAAGCTATACTGAATTATCTAAAGAATTTTGTTTTTGTATCTATAAAGAAAATTGTCAACACTTTCAGGCATATTTTATAGATAAATTGTTTTTAAAAGTTTCAGTTGTGTTATTACTAATTTTTGAAATGACGCATGTTTATTATATTATCAAAAAATTATTTTCATTAATTTTTGATTTACTTAACACTTATAACGTCACATTAAAATTAACGACTTTTTAAGAAAAACAATTACCGATAAAATTTTCTATTCTTGAACATATTAATTTATCATCTCATTTCTTGATATTATACAATTCAAATTAAACTTATTAAAATTTAAAAAAAGAAAAAAGAAATAATTGATTTACGATTTGCGGAAATTAAAATTTAAAAAAAAATGAATATTATATGGAAATAATAATGTATAATACATAAATATTGAAAATATTTGTACCTGAATTTTATTATCTAAATCCATTTATCATTGTAAAAGTGATAATAAGTACTTATTTATTTTATTTACAATAAAAATAATAACTAAATGCACATTTAATAAAGTATGTAATGCATGGAGTAATATTTACTTGGTAGGACAAATTTAAGTATATGTAATGAAACATTTTTTATTGGATTTAAAGAATTAATAATAATATTAATAATAAAAATCTGTATGTACACATAGTAGCTTATCTTCAAGTGCTTTTGTTATACCTGTTTATTGATTATGTACAAGTGTGTATGAATTTATTATAAATTCAATTTACTCATATGAAAATGTTATGCTATTCATTTTATATAACTCATAAATTTTTCCGAATCTTTATGATTTACTTAATATAAATTAGAAAATTATTTTCAATATCATTCTCAGTGACATTGAACTTGATGAAAAAAAAAAAATGTTTCAACAATACCGCTGTGCCCAATAAAATTGCAGTAAAGGAATGTCCTTACATTTTGGCTGATAATAAAGAAAAAAATTCAAAATTCAATAATTTGTAGAAACGTTATTATCATTATTATTGTTATTATTAGTTATTTATTTATCACGTGCTTGTTTTTATTGTTTTACTATAATATTATGACTTTTACGTATTATATTTTTTTTTTGTCGAAAAGGTCATTAAAAGTGCCGAATTAATTTTGTTCTTATTCACTGCACGTTAAACTTTAAACAATAACAAAAAAAATGAGCTTGTGTATTTTATGACAATATAAAGAATGTATACCTACTTTTTCTTAACTTTCATGAGTTTTATTAAGACATTTTATCCACACTTAATACATATGTACATTAATAAAGAAGATGTAATGTATCTACTATCTACATACATATAAATTTATTATATAATTTATGAATTAATTCAAATTTAATTGAAAATTTAAAAAAATAAATAAATATAAAGGTTATTATTGCCCTAATGTAAAAAATTTTCATGTAATTAATGACAGAAGTGTATTCTATTAAAATTGTATTGCTAAATAATTGATTTACGGTATTTTTCGAACATTTCTATATCACTCTTTCGTAATTATGAATTGAATAAAAAAAAAAAACTTTATCTAATATTTTTATCTAATTATCTAATATATTGTTATCATGTAAAACTACTTTTATCATTTAAAATTTTTATTATACATATTTTTAACGTATAAATATACAATGAAAAAATGTTTATGAATTTTGGGGGAATTTTTTCTCGTATGTATATTGTATTTGAAATAAATCAATTGAAAATATAATACATAATTTTAAAAATTACCTGTGTCTGATCATCAATTTCACCATCACCATGCAATTCTCCCATAGAAGGTCGCTTAAGACTATTAGAGATTCGATAATTATCCAATCTTGGAAGAGCTTCTCTGAAAAAAACAATTAAATTAGAAGATGAAAATATTACTTTACTTGACTCTTAAGTAAAAACATTAATTTTCTCATAGCCGCATGATCATATTTTTGAACAAACTAAGTAGTTTTTAAATTTCCACTAAACCATGATCGAATATCATCTGGCCAAAACAGGATTACATTATTTTCTTAAATTATTTTTATGAAATTTTATTAAGTTTTATTAACACCAGAAACAAGTGGTATTGTTTCATGTTTTCAACTATTTAAATTATGTATCTTAACTTGAAAGGGAACTATTACACAGAAGTTCTAAATTAACATGTATGTATATAAATTTAAAATGAAAATAGCATTAATTTTAAGAACTTTAGTGTTTTTTTTTTCTTTCTTTAATTTAATTAATTTTTTCTTGTTCAAAAAAATTGAAATACATATAATAATAGTATTAAGAATAATTAAAACTTAAGAATATAAATATTTTTTTAACGCTTAATATTTTCTCATGTAACTATGTAGGTACTTAAGAATTTGTCTTTGAATTATCTGTTCAATATTCAAAGGCACGAAAAAATAAAGGTACAATATAATTAAATAATTTTAAATGTTAAAATTTTTAAAATTAAAAAAATCATTTCATAAGGCACGTAAGCATTTTTTTAATGACACATTAATCATTAGCATGTAATAAGCCGTTCTACAAACAATAAATTTAAGTTATTATTATGATGATAATTTATGATCATTTTTAGAGAAAACTTTGACGCAATCAACAAAAATATCATATTTAAATACTATTCAGCTGCATTCATATGTAAAATATGCATATGTAATTTTATGTACATTTGAGTAAAAAATCTTATATTTATGAGGACCACTCAATAAGAAATCAATAAACTGCTTTATTAATTTAATTTAGAAAATTTTATAATTTTCAATCAATTTGATGTAATGTATTTTGATATGAGCATAATGGGCTGCTCTAGAGGACGAAAAATGTTAATTTTGCAAAGAAATTAAAGGAACCTGAAAGCACACTTAATATAATGTGAACATGAGGTACTGTACTGGTCTCTAAAGTTGTTCGTTACTGTAGTAGCTAAGAAAAGAAAGACGACATTCGGTCAGACCGGGAATCGAACCATATACCTTTTCCTTTCCGGGGCAATGCTCTTACCAATGAGCTATCGGATGCCATGTCGCTCGCTGTTCTTAGTTACTACTTTAATCATTGATGAAGAATACTCAAATCTCCTACCTTACATTTATCAAATCTTCCTCGAACGCCCCAAGTAAATATGGAGCACATACTTCGAGTATAGTTTTTTAAGACTCATTTTAGAATCTATCACGGTCAAGTTCTAGTACTAGTCTCTAACAATCTATCCAAATACTTAAAAATACTTATGTAAAAGTCTTAAACTTAATAGTAATTTAATTCTTCATAAAAAATTTATTTATTTAAAAATGTCTTATTTTCAACCAAATTTGATTGCATTGCATGATGAGAAATTTTTAATTAAAAAAATAATAAAAAAGTAAATAATACATAAAGTGTAGTTAAAAAAAAATTTGTAGGTATTCTTATTTTTTATAGTCTGATAAAATTACATAAACCTATAGAATTAAAAAAAGGAAATTAAATAAAAATTTGAAATATTATGTACTTTCAATAAATTCAACAACAAAAATTTGTAATTAAATCTTTATTTTAATTTTTTTCTACAATTTGATAATTTTTTATTATATAAATTATTCCCATCATAAAGTAAATAATTTATTGATAATAAATTATAATTATGATGACAATATTTTTGAGAACAAAATGTTGTTCTTATAAATGAACTAGGAAATTGAATTGAAATATTTAAAAAAAAGATAATTTAGATTTTATTTTTCATTAGATGATAATTATAATTTATTATTTTACCAGTTTGACAGTTTTTTTTTTGTTTTGAAAATTTTCTATCAAACAGAAGAAAAGTTTTTTAATCAATTATATAAAGAATGGATATTTTTTAATTTTTTAATGTAAAGTACTTTAAGAAATTTAATTCATATTTTGTAGCTAAAAAAAATATAAATTTAATTACCAATAAAATAATTGATGAATTAATCAATTAACTATAAATAACAATAGTGTTAATACAAATATTATTTTTAATTAGATTTTTTAAATACATAACGTATGTACTTTCTTTTGTAAATTTAGACAAAAAAAACTTTTTATTTCATTAATTACATTAAAATAAACGCGAAAAAGATGACTTCCAAATAACACAACTTTTCAAGTTGAATAAAGAACTTCTAAAGTCTGTTACATATTTTATACTTATAATTAAAATAAATTAGTAGATGTATTAAAAAAGTGTGATTAACATTTTCATGGAATCTCAAGAATATACATATACATACATATGTACTACATACATGTGGTCTATCTTTGGATATCTCCCATTTAAATAAAATGTTAAAATGTTCTTAAACATTTCATTTCATTTTTTTTTTCTGTTAATTTTATTTCATCGATACTTTACTTACTTTGTAAGTTGTGCTAAACTATATTTTCTTGAATTTTCACACTCATTATTTCCAGAAGTAGCTTTTGATGCCCTTCTGATAAAATTTATTTTAGATGTTATTCCACTCATTTTTCTGGGTGATTGTTGTTGAAATGTCTTTGCTTGCTGTCTTTGTGATTCATTATTTTCTACTTTAGTTACTTGAAATCGATCCATTTTTATTTCGAATTTCGAATTTTTTATTGGAAAAATAATTATTTAAATAATTTAATAATTATTTTATAAAATTAATTTCACTTTTTTTTTAAATAAAGAGCTTTTCTAATATAACATCATTTTTATGCAAAAAAACGTGTATTGTAAAAAAAATCATATTTTTAAAATTGTTATACCATTTTATTTCATATATGTATTGTCTGTTGTTTGCATAATAAACTTTTTTTTTTCACTTTTTTTTTCTAAAAATCATAAATTTAATTAAAGATAAGCTTTAAATTTTTAGAATCAATGGACACAATATTCTTTAATTTTAAATCAAGTAAAATAAAAGATATAGATTATAGAATATTATTCTAAAACATGTATGTGATTGAAAATTTAATTGAACTTTCCAAATTAATAGTGTTTGCACAAAATATAAAAATAGGTATGTATTTTTTTTAACTTATCTTATCCTTTCAGCTACACTTCAGATACACTTAAACTAATTTTTAATATATGTATATGTATATATTTCTAATAATAACACAACTTTCAATTCATGAAAACTCCGATAAATCCGTTCTTGATAGAACCTCATCAGTATCACAAAGCAAAAGCTTAAGCAAAAGGCGCTAGCTTTTATACTTCTCGAATGTTGTAAAAAATTGAAAAAAATATAGGTATGTACATATGTAATATATTTTTCGAATTGATATTATACAAAATACAATTATATGAACAAATAAGTGTGTTGGTTCAGATAAATTTTGATACTGTAGATATGATAAAAAATATACAACTTTTTTTTTAAATAACATTAAAATAATTTAATAAAAGGCGATAAATTGTCATTCAAACAAGTTGTAAATATGTAAATAATTTTACAAAATCACATACATAATATGGAAACAAATAATAAAAAATGAAGTTATTCTATCTAATGTTAAAAATAACTAGCACATTTTATTTATCTTATACATTAGTTACATTTTAAAATCTTCATAAAAAAATGAATGGTGGGTAAATTATCAATATTAATATCACGAAATCAAAGTGAAAAATATGTAGCAATAATAATTAATAATAAATGATTATGAAATAGATTGGCACTTGTTTCTCTTTTTTTTTTTTTTTTATAAGAACATTCTTTTTATTACCTATATACGATATCATTTCATATTGATTCATTAGTTAGTACAATTATAATCTGATGAATTCTGGTGATCACTAGATTTATTTGGTAAAAAAAAATTTTGAAGGAGATACAAAAATATTTCTTCAACTTTTCTAATGAACAACGTTATTACTTTTCTTTCTTTCTTTTACTTTATTAAAATGGTATTATAACCGAGTTTTGTAGTTTATAATCATTATTTGAACATTTCTTTAATATTTAAAATTATTATGTACTTTTTTTTTAATTATACCTATACATATTTGTTTTTATTTTTTTTTTTTTATTTTAATATTTTTATATCAATGATATGTCGGCATAAATACTTAATTAGACATAAAAAGAGGAAAAGATGTACATACATAGCTATGTATATATTATTATACATTTTTTATCATGAATATCATAACACCCGTAAAAATAAAATTTATTGTAGGTAAATAATATAAACGCATAAAAAATAATTTTTTTTAAAAAAAATATATGTACATATTTTGACAATAGAATTTCAGAAAATGTGATTTGAAAAAAAAAAGAAAAAAAAAATTAATTCAAAATTTTTACAGTGAAAATATTTAAATTGCAAAGAAGAACTGAAACTCTGAAACTATTTTAACTATACATATTTCCTCATGAATACACATATACATGTTCTTTCTATATTGTAAACTAGTAATAAAATATAACTTTAATTTATTTACTTTATTATTTTTTACAACTTAACTAATAAATTGTTTTTCATAGGAACAAATACATAAAATTAAAAAAAAATAAAATAAAATAAAATAAAAATAAAAAAAGACAAAATAACGAATTTTTTAAATTATAAATCTATGTATTGATCATGCGACTAAATATTAATATAGGTATATTTATAAAAACTTTAAAATTCTGTAACTTAATTCTTACTGTATCACAAATGTCCAAATAGATCAATGAAAATCTCTTTTTTTTACATTAAGTATCTATATTATTTTCTTTTTTAAGGGTGATCGATATACATAGTTCAACTTAATTTTAAGGAACTTTCAACATCCATTCACATATTAATTACCAATACATATTTGGAAATGGAAATTTTAAAAAATAACATTGAAGTAAACGACACCAATTACTGAAGATGAGGTTGAAAAATCTCCAAGTGTCGCTATTCCTACTTTTACTTCTTTCAAACAGATTTTGGTGAACAAGTGCTTCCACCTGTTCAGCAAGCGGTTGAGGAAGATGAGATCCCAAAATTTTTTACTCCTCAACCTACTTGTTTGAGGTTGGAGTATCTATCTACTCCCATAACCCTTCACTTCCTGGGCAGCAGGTGATGAGCAACACCCAACATCAGCACCAGCAACAAGAACAGCATGGCATCAGTACCGGTGACAGGATTCAGCCCATTAGTAAAGTAAGTGAAGTTTACCCATCAAAATAATTTCTAATTATACACTTTTTTTTTCAGATGATGAACTAATTGAATCCATTAACCAAAAAATGCTCAAACAAAAAGAATATTACTTGAATATATAACATTAAGTTGAAGAGATTTTATGATATATGTATAAGATCAATAAACGTAAAATTAAATAATAAATTAGCAAATAAAAAAATTATTTGTTTTAATTTTTACTAAAACTTTATTTCTTCTTAATAATATTAATTACAATTCAAAAATTTTAAAATGCGAATTAGAACCGCAAAAAAAAGCAAAATTAATAATAAGCTCTTCTGGGATTATTCTATAAAAAAAATTAGAAAAAATGAAAATTAAATAAAAAAGTAATTTTTTTTTTTTTCAGTTTCAAATAATTACCAATGGATTTGGTCTGAATCGATAAGCTAGCATCATTCTCTTTCTGTAGGCATCATATTCATTATCACAATCATCTGGGTTTGAAGTACTACCTGCTCCAAGTCCTTGGTTAGCATCCCTTTGAGGAGCTCTATATTTATAATATTTTTTAAAATACAAATTGTATTTTTTAAAATACAAAATAAAATAAAAAAATAAAATAATTAAGATAAAATAAAAAGTAGCATTACTTATTAATTGGGTCGACTATACCCTCTCCACTTGCACCCAATCCTTGACCTTCTTTCCATCCTAGTTTTTGTAACATTTGAAAACCAATGTTATCCTCTTTTAATTTGTACTCTTTATAATCACTTAAATCTGGTTGACGATTATTCTTTTTTGCCTCATATTTTTCCATAAATTTTTTTAATTCTTCTGGTGGTAAAAAATCACCAATATGATGTTTACCTTCTGATTGTTGTGTTAATGCATCAGCCCATGCTTTTGTTGCTTCCATTTCAGCTGTTCGTAATTTATGTTCCCATGTACCACCAGTTGTATCTTCATCTGAATCATATTCATATTTAAATTTACCACTTTTTGCTAATAAATCAATTTCACGACGTTTTTTCATCATATCTTGATATAAAAGATTTACTTTGAAATGATCTTCACATTTACGCCAATCTTCTTCACTTAAATTTGTTGTACCGTAATTTTGCCGAGCATATTGTAATAAAGCCGGATCAGTACGTTGTATTGCTGATAACATTGGTTTATTTTGATTTGCAAAATTTGTTTGTACTACTGCTGTTATGACCTGTGATGTTGCATCAACTTTTTCACCCCAACGACTTTTACGTTTACGATTTTGACGATTTTGTTCTTGTTCAAATTGTGATTTTGTTGTTGTTGCTATTGCCTTTGATGTTAATATTGAAATTGATTGTGATGATGAAAATGATGTTTCTGTTGTTGGGCTATTAATTTCATCAGAACAATATTCATCATCATAATCATCATCATCGTCACTATCTTCATTTTGTTCTGATCTTTCTTCAAGCTTTTTTTTTAAATTTCCTAAATTTCTTTCTTTCATATCTTTCATATATTCATCATCAGAATCTTCTTGATAATCACATACTGATTCTGGGTCATATTTTTCATCATTCGTTTCAGAATTTCTTTCAATTTTAATTTGTTGTCCTTCATTTTTTTCCATGTTATTTTCATTGAATTCTTGATTACGATAATTATTTATTTGTCTTCTGTAATCTTTATAAGCTGGAGAATCTTGATTAAATAAAAACCTGTTTCAAAAGATAACAAACATCAAAAAGAAGAGAAAAGTATTCTTTTTAGAAAATAAAATTTATTCTATTTCTTAGTTACAATTCAAGAAAAAAAACTTTTTAGAAATTTCGTATTTTAATGCGTATTTTTAATTCTGTTGCTCCTTTTTTTTTCTTTTTTTTTTTGTAATATCCAATCGATGATGAAGAACTCTTACTTAAACACAGTTTTATATTATGTATTGGTTAAATGGGTGAAAACTGCTCATTTTAATATTAATGTCATATAGTTTAAATTGAAAAAAAAAAAATTTATAATATTTAAGTAACAAATGAAAATTTATTCAAAACACAGAAAGTAAGAAAATTGTATTATAATGGTTAAATAATCAGGGATTTATGAATTTTTTCAAAGGAATAAAAATTAATCTTATGAAATTTTAAATTTTTTGTGTTTTTTTTTGTGTTTTGCGCATTGAATATTTTTGCTGACAGATGCTTTATGAAACAATATTGATTCATATTTATGTATAATTAATTATACTACAGACTGGCTTTTTTCATCCGATAAAATTGATATTGACAGAAGAAAACAAATCTCATAATGGGAATAGAAAAAAATAAGTATGTACATATGTTTATAATCATTTTTACATAAAAAAAATTAATTGTTAATGCTAATTTAGACTTTTATTATTTTCATAATCCAGTTTGGATTAGATCAAATTACTGTTTTAACAAAGGTATTAAAAAAACACTCTTCTTTAGCAACGAAACAATTTACTTTCTCTATTCTCTTTTGCTACACAATTTTTATATTGGTTGCAGAGAATGTTCTGTAAATTGACAATATAACTTGTAACAAAGTTATAAATCGAATTACGACCATTTAATTCAATCATTTTTTTAAAAAACTTTGTTAAAGGATATTCATGCAATTTTAATGTTGATTTAAAATGTATTTTTAATATATCATTCATATCTAGAACATTCTATTCCCACTTATTAAAGGAAAGGCCCATACAATACACTTTCACGCATTCATTTGATTAAGTATATATATATTGTTTATTGAATAGTTGCTAATTCTGGTTGTATGATTGTGAAATGATAACAAATTTAAAAAAAAATTGCAATAACGCATGCATAAATCGGTTTTCACATAATTAATTACACAGGCATGCATAATGTAATGTATGGTCTTATTATTCAATAAAGAAATATGACTAATGTAACTTTTATGAGCAGTATTCATAAAAAAAAGTTTTTTTTAAAAAAAGAATAATAAAAATTAAAAGGAAAAATAATTTAAAAAAAAAAAACAATATTCTTAAATTAAAAGTTACTTGTAAAAATCTTCAATTTTTTTTCTTTTTTTTTATAATTATTACCACAATGATGGATGTAATTCATTTTTTCGTGTTCGAATTTTATCTTCAAATGCATCGCCTTTTTCGGCTACCAATTCGATTAACGTTTCTAATGTTGTTGGTAAAAATTGTTCATTGCTGTCTGAAAAAACTATACAAAATCGTTTTACCAAAACAAGAAAAGGGTCTCGAAAGTAAATTTAAAAAAAAAAGTAAAAAAGATATAAGAAATTTTGAAAATATTGTTTTTCACTATTTTCTTACTTATTTCTGATAATTTAGAGAATAATTTTTAAGTTAAATCAATTTTAGTAAATTTATTACTACGTGATTGAAAAAAACTATATATGTATATTCAAATTTGATAAAAGTATCAATGATGTAATTATTTTACTACAAAAAATGTTGAATTATGAATGTATCATAACAAACTCAATATTACATGTTAAAAATCTTCTATCAAATTTGAATAATAAATAAAAATTTAAACTGTATGAACAAGAAATGATTAATAGAAATAAGTTTATTATCTTCTAGTCTGTCTTAATTCAAAGAAAAACTATTTAAAAAAATAGTAATAAATAAAATAACCTATTTCTATTAATTGGTCTATAATTTTGAATGTGAATAATTATAATCAGTATGTGTATAGTACTAACCTTGCTTTTGATTTTCAAAATTTGGTATTTTAATTGCATCCAAATTTAATTCTGGCTGTGGTATAGCATTTAAATCAAGCTCTTTTGGTGGTGGTATATTATTTAGCTGTAAAGGTTCTGGAGGTGGTATCAAATAAATAGGAAGACAAGAAGGTGGTGGTGGAGGTGGGGGCGGAGGAGTGGATGTAGTTAGGACTGGAGGAGGAATATTTGGATTGTAGTACAATGATTGCTTATGAAATAATGAATCCTTTTTGATTGATGATGATGGTAAAGGTGGAAGAGATGCAGAAATATTTGGTGGCGGAATGGTAACATTACAAATTGATGTCATTGTAGTTTGTTGTTCATTATATCTATCTTCACTTGACTTATTATATTCTGCATTTTTTTGTGCTAATTTTGACGAAGAAATATGTTCAGTTTTTCTTTGACTGCTATCTTCCGAAGAAGTATGTGTAACAGAATTTCCAGAATTAGAATCAGAACCATGATATAATGACGAATACAATGATGTGTTTTGCGGAATAAATAAATTTGAATTGCTTGTAGAAGCATTATTAAGATTTTCTGAATGGTTTGATTTGAAGGAATCAGTAGAAGCATCACTAGTAGGTGAAGATTTAGCTGCCGTAATAACATTATCTGGATTTTGGACAATTTCATTAGAATTGTCTGTTTCTGATTTTGTTTGTTGTTTATCATCAGCACTATCACTGAAATTAATTGTTAAGTTTTCAGATCTCAATAAATACATATATATATATATTCTAGTATACTGTTATATTTACCATTCTACTTTTTCAGGTGTTTTTTCTTTCTCCTTAGTAGATTCGAGTATTTTTTTAAAATGCGTTAAAAATGATCCATCATTGCAAAAATTATTCTGAACTTTGGGCCTTAAATCATTTCCGAATTGTTGAAATGGCTTATTGCAAGGGCTAAAAAATTCATTCCATTAATTTTTTTAGAAATGTCTATTTTCACTTATAGACAGTGGATATAAGATTAATGAAATTTTTTTGTGATATTGTATATCAACCATCGTGGATGAAAATAGACCTAGCCAATATTTCTAATGTTTTCATAAAATATACATATAAATTAATTCAGAAAATTGTTTCAAATAATGAAAAACCTTATTAGGTTATATAAATAGATTGAATATTAAATAAATATACAAAATATATTTATTTTCTAGCACTTAAAAAAGATTTCCAGATTTACTAATATACCTTTGTGCAGCTGCAACTGCTTTGGCCAATTCTGCTGTCTTTTGTTTTTCCAAAATTTCTTGGCGTTTTTTTGCAATTAATTCTTCTTGTTTAGACATCTGATTGTAACGATCAGTGCGAGTTAACGATGGACGAGACATTTTGTTGTCTGGCCTGTTTTAGTTTAAGAAATGTATGTATGCACTTGTCAATTTTCACTTTATATCCCCAATTCCCAAATAGAGGTATAGAAAAGGATTGTTAATTATTTTATTTCGTTCAGTTCAGTTATTCTTTATACAATTTATTTGTAATTATGATAAATTATAAAATAAAATAATAAATACAATTACAATTTTAAAACTTTTCTCAAAACGAAGTAAGTGATTGAGTAGTGAGTAGTGAGACGAGTATGCTAATTAAAAAAAGTGTAATGCTTTTTTTTCGTTGCCAACCACATCTAGAAAACAACAAACACCAAGCCCTGACTTATTCATTGCTAGGTAGGGCTGTGCTAAACTAAAAAATAAGGATACGTATATATGAATTCGCCACCGGAACTAGTCCCACTTTGTTTTGGAAACAAAGAAACACCTCACCCCCGATGTTCGAGCAACTGCAGAGAAGTAAAAGATGGTAAATCTTTGCCTCCTCCTGCAGAACACACCATCGGAAAGTATTCATTAGTGCTTCCTTTTAAATTTCCTTGGTTTAACCAGCATAGTCACTTCGAATTATTAAACGTTCTGTAACATCTATATTAATATCTTGATTTGATAATTCTGGTTCCTGATTAACTAATAATAAATTTAATGGTTTTAAATCACGATGTATTAATGGTTCACGATGTACTAATGGAGAAAAATTGACAGTTGACATAAAAGAAATGATAAAAATAAAAAAAATCACATTTTCACCTTTTGTTGAGAAGTGAGGTTAAACCCGATGGCAAGTCCCCAGGGTTTCACCTCTTTTGAAGAAGTGAGGTTGTTCCAAAATCACAAATTTTTAAATTTCAAATCACAAATTTTATTAATTTGAGTTTGAGCCAAATATGTAATTTAATTGCAGATCGAAAATTGTTTCTTCAAGAAATCATCATTAAAAATTAGTGTTGAACAAAATCAAATTTAATTTCTTCTTGAAAATAATTGTTGTAAGTATTATGATATAATAAAACACGAAAAGTAGCAAACGCGTTTAAATTGCAGTAGATCGAAAAACATTGCAGTAAAAACACTGCAATTGCAGCACAACGACAGCACTGCTGATAGTTAGGTTAGAACTTAGAACCCATTAGTCATTACTCATTAGTTCCATTCCAGTATGTGCATATGTGCATTGTGCTTACTTTATTTGGATTTGGCTTCTAAAATTAACAAAGAAAAATCAGGAACTAATAGTCATTTTCAGGGAGTGAAACTGAAAATATAATTTATAGAATTTAAAAAATTCTAAAATATAAAAGTTGTTAGTGTATAAATGATGGCCACATTATATCTTGGTATTAGAATTCCAAATAGGGCATACGAACATCTACAATTGGAAAATGTTGATCTACAAAAGCCAATCGAAAGCCTAAAAGATAAGATTTCACAAAAAATTAATTATCCAAAGGATGAAATTCGTGAGTACACTTTAAAAAGAATTTTTTATGAAATTAAACAAAGCCAGGACTATATTTTGTCATTATTACTTTTTCATATAATTACAGAACTTGTATATCGCGGCAATGTACTTGAAGATAGTATGAATGATGTGAAAATTCAACCAAATACAACGATTCATGTTTTCAAGAAAACATCAAAGCCGAAAATTTACACATCAAATTCGACTTACACAGATGAGCAATGTCAAAAAATAGCAAATATATTTGGTACTGTAACTGGAACACAGTTAAGCGTGCAAACACGTATGAATATATTACAAAAAATCATTGCTGAGTATCCAGAATTTCGTCGCAATTTAGGCGCACAGGCTCTAATACGTGATTCCGTATTATTTCATTCATTAGATAAGGTTGAAGTTATAAAGAAAATATCGAAAAATTATAGTGTTATTTGTGAAGCATCTGAATTTATAGTAAAAACAACTAAAAAGGAATTAGCTAAAAATGAAATTGATCATTTTAGTAAGTTATTAAATATATTGTTTACAAAAATTTATATTTGAACAAAAATATATTATTTTCTTATTTAATTTCTTTGTTTTTTTCTTTTCATCTTTATCAAATTATTAAATACAATTTTTTATATGAAAAGGCGAAGAATTATTTTCATCATCAAGTTCTGAAGAAGAGAATTCTTCAAATCCAAATCAATCAGAACAAGCTCAAATTAGACGAATTAGTCATGATCAATTGGCTGCTGCAATACAGTCAGCTGGATTATCAATTAATTCATTGTCAAATATTGCACAAAGAAATTCAATGATTAACGAACAAAGACAACAACGCTCATACGATTCATCATCTTCAACATCGAATACAAATC
Organism: Bombylius discolor; assembly: GCA_939192795.1. Taxonomy (NCBI): domain Eukaryota; kingdom Metazoa; phylum Arthropoda; class Insecta; order Diptera; family Bombyliidae; genus Bombylius; species Bombylius discolor. The sequence goes on along the minus strand of OW584238.1, from coordinate 56,198,478 downwards.
CAACTCCTACTACATTATCTACCCCTCCTATTATTTCACAATCTCTATTAAATAATGCTCTTACACAAGCTTTATTAAGTACTGCAAGTACAACTGTTGACAGTAATCAACAACAAAACCTTTCTAGCGGTACAATGATGGACACAAGTGAACCGTTATCATCACAAAGAATTGATAATATAATTCAACAACAACAGCAGCAACAACAAAATGATAGACTGAGATATGCAGCACAATTGCAGTTGATGAAGGAAATGGGTTTATTAGATGATAATATTAATATACAAGCATTGATTTTATCAAATGGTGAAGTTGAAGCAGCTGTTACTCTTGTTCTTGGAGGAATGAATAATTTATTTAATTAAATCTTATTTTGCTTTTCATTTACTTTTTTTCCAAATTTAATTTGTCATTCTTTACTTAATGTTTGTTCATAAAATAAGGCAATAAAATTACTTTTTTCGCTTTTAAAATCTCTTTGTGGATTATTTTTTATGAATTAGTTTACGTGAAATTCAAACTAGTATTATCTGGGATTCACTTCAACAGAGATACTTTTAAGTAATTACTTATATTTTTGATTTCTTAATCAAAAAAAGAATTAAAAATAATAAAAAATAAAAGAATTTTAAACGAGAATTTTTAATATAATGTAACATGTTTTTTTTTCTCTTGTTTAGCTAATTTTTTATTAATATGATTCATTGTGAATATTAAATACTAAGAAATAAGAAAATCGAGTGCTTTTTCTTTATTATTATTAAATTTTATGAGTGCCTCTGATATTTTTGATTCATCAAATCCTAAATCAAGTAACTCACTGAGTGGTATTAAATGTTCAACGATCTGTTAAAAAAAGAAAAAAAAATTAATTGTATAGGTACTTTTATTTTACATTTTTAAAACAAAAAGGCATTTGATACGATAAAAGAAAATATAATCAATATACTATTTACCTTTTTATCATCGTTACCAAATTTCTCAGCAATTTTTGAAACTCTTTCTAAAGGAAATCCCATTAAACTAATATTTTTCGCCAACACCTGTGATGATGGCGATAACTTAATAAATGTATCCGATATTTCAGAATCACTGCTACTACTTCTTATTGTTGGCATTTGAATTACACCATCTAGAATAAATACAGTTATAATTTTAATATTATATAAAATTTAATTAAAGATTTTCGAAATCTATAACAAAATAATATTTTATCACCTACTTTCAAATGTTTGTAAGTCCTGATAATGATTATACTGATGATATCGTCTTCTATCATTTCTTCTTCTCATTTCGGAACCACTAATCTCATCATTCAATTCCTTTAATATGTCCGGAACACTTTTTGATTTTGTATTACTATTGTTTGCATTATAATTACTATAACTATTATTACCACTACCACTTCCTATATTACTGTATTGTTGAAATGTACTCCTATTCGATGTTGTAGTACATAAGAAATTTTGATAAGCATTTAAATTTAAGTTTTGAAATCCACTATCGGTGAAAAGCTGATGATGATTATTTGAGTAACCTTTAATTTCTATAGGAGAATAATTATTTGTAGTATTATATAAATAATTATTACAATTACTTTGATTATTTGTCGGCAAGTTATTATAAAAATTACGTGAACTAACTACTGTGTCATTTATGTTTGTTGTTGTAGTTGCTGTTAGTACTGGTAATGTTTGCTCATATGTTGAAGAATAAATTTGATATCTTGGATTATTAAAGTAAACACCAGCATCACCTTCAATATTATTTCCTAAACTGTTATACTGAAAATTATCATTATTTTGATTTCTATCATTACCATCAATATTATTTGCACATATATTTGAATGTGATTCGGCTGTTTTAGCCGTTGGTGAAATTTTTTCATTTACTTCAGCATGAGCACGAGGTTCATTTTTATTTTCATTGAGGGAATCCTTATTAGTAGCAGTACCTGTAGTACTGTTGGAATGTGTATTTTGATTTGAAGAAATATTTAGTACCTGAGCTAATATATCTAAATCATTAATCGTTTTTAATTCGATATTATCAAATGGTGATGATGTATCATTTTCAAAATCTGAATAGTTTATTTTACTATGCGTATTACTTTGTTGCTCATTGGCAATGAATGTATCAGGCACAACAGTTGGTGTAAGAATTGTATTGAAATTTTGATGACGTGTTGGACTAAACAGAGTTTTTGATGATTGCACTTGATCATTTGTTGTACTTGCTGCTGCTTCTGCCCCTACAACTGATTCAAATTTTGTAGATTTCATTTTTACGGCTATTTCTATTTCTGTCATTGGTTTCTGCTGCTGTTCTTCATCAGATGACAAATCATCAGTGCTTGGATAGGAAACAGCAGTTAGTAATTGTTTTTGCTTTTCTTCTATTTCTCGTAGACGACTTATTTCATATTTTCTCATACGCTCCCGACGATTTTCTTTTTCTGTATTCCTCATTTTCTTCCATTCTTGAATACTTAATGAAACATTACGTTCTAAACTAAAATCATAGTCAACACATTTTGAATCAAATAATTCATCTAAATTATTCAGCCGTTGATGAATATGATGTGGTATTGAAATTTTTGGTGGTGGCTTATATCTTTCAGATATTTTAACTGGAACTTTGTCCATGTTTTGTTCTGTTGACCTCACTAAAAAAAAAGAATCGAAAATAAAATTCGTTTTATTGTTTGCACCTTTTTATTAACGTACCTGTGCTTCTGATTTAAATACATCACACATTAATTTTTTTGCAAAATTTCTAAAACTCCTCTAAATAAGTTTTATTAATAATAATATTAATTATTAATAATATTAAAACTTATGACAATTTGACAGTTTAAAAGTTTAAAAATCAACATGACAAGCAAAAGATGAGGTAGCATAGATATAAAATTTTAAAGACAAATAAGAATTCAAAATTTTCGAAACTGTCTCAAGAACAATTGAAAAATAAATTGAAATTATAGTCTTTTGGAAACAAAATAATACAAAAAAAAAATTTTCCACTGTTTTCTTTCTTACTTTCTTCAAAACTCTTTAATTTTTTCTTGTAAAAGAATTTTTTTTTTTTTTTAAGAAAAAAACAAGATTATTTATGAGTCTTGATCATGAAGTGAAAACAAGACAAACAAACAAATAATAACTGGAGAAACTGGAAATTACTGGAAAATTGAAAAAAATAATTATAAATTAAAAATATCACTTTTTTTATTGAAAAAGAATTATTCTGATAAGCTGTAATTTTTAAATAAGAAAAGTTCTAGATTAGTCTTTCAATTTCGAAAAAAGATCGGTTCAAGTGTCCTATTTGAAACGGCTAATGAATGATAGTGAATGAAACGTGAGAGTATTCTAGATTTTATTCCAAGCGGAACTCATAAATTAAATTAAGTTTGAAAAATTATCTATGCAATTTTTGTTTTTGTTATTTTTATTCCAAGATTACTAAACATCCACTTGTGAAAAATTTTCAAAACCAACAGAAAAGATGTTTCAATTACATTTCAAACATAGTGAAATAGATTCTAGTAGTACAAGTTCTTCGAAGCTTTGAAGTTAAATATATTAATGTTTTTGTTTTTTGGAACAAAAACTATGTTATCAAGAAGAACAACCAAAATGGAAACTATAGTCAAAAAAATAGATGATACATAATACATATTGAATATTGTTTCATCTTTGATGAAAAAATACATTAAAGTTGCGAAATTTTTGAAATGTCATTTATCTTGAAGATTTTAAGATCTATGGTAGAAGGTAAGAATTTCAAGAATTTTGATTAAGTGAAGTAGCTAGTTTGGAAAAAGTATAAATTATATTTTGTTTTTAAAAAAATTGAAAATAAATAAAGCTTTTCTTATTTAATGCGCTCAAATTTGAAAAAACACAAATTTAAATTTTTTATCTATTAAATTTTTTAGCTATTAGCTGTGTTTTTTTGGTGTTTATTGGTGTTTATTCTTCTTGTGAATAGAAATTTATGTGAAATTTTTGAACAGAAGAAGAAGAGAAAAGTTAAAGATCCTGAAGTAAAAGAAAAAAATAGAGTGCATAGCAGCATTTCTCATTTTAATTTTTTTAAATATTTTTTTTTTACTTAGAACATGATATGTTTTTTTATGTTTAGCGTAAAGAATCTAAGTTAAGCTAAGAAGTGACTATAGAGAATGATTAATTCTGTTGAATTTTTTTAGGGCGTATAGAAAAAGAAAAAGAACAAAAAAATCTCATTTGAATATAACACTTCTTCTTCTAAGGAAAGTTAAGCAAAAAAGACTGCCAAAAGAAAATTATTTATTGAATATAATTTATCCATGCACTTAAATTTTAAGTCTTTTTAAATTTGGTGTTTTTTATTATCACGTATTATAAAAATGTGAATGATAGAATGTTAAGGCAAAAAACAAAAAAATTGCAAAATTGATTAAAATTTAAAATTATTTTAAAACTAATTATAAAATAATTACTTTTAATAATTCTAAATTAAAATAAATATAATATAAAGAAAATTATTATATAAAAAAATCACAAAAGATATAGTATAATTTTATATTTTACATACATACATAGCTACAAATTCTGCTTTTTGTTCTCTGTTGTATGTTCTGTGTATAATTGTGTTATTGTATATTGTTTTAGTAGAAAGCAAGTTTGTATAAATAACGACTAGCTAGGAAGAAATACCAACTTCATGAATTCAATTCAGCGAAACTATTAAAAAAAAAAAAAACAAGAATTAGAAGGGAAAAAAGTCTCTTTGTTTCAATTTCGTTTTTTATGTTTTATTGCCAATTGAATAATTAAAAAATAAAAAAAAACTTGATTAAAATAAGGAAAAAACAAAATAAAGCACAAAATATGACAGAGTACAAGTTAGTTGTTGTTGGTGCCGGTGGTGTTGGAAAATCAGCCTTAACTATTCAACTAATACAAAATCATTTTGTTGATGAATATGATCCAACAATAGAGGATTCTTATCGTAAACAAGTTGTGATAGGTAATGTACAAGAATTATACGTATTTATAAATTTAACACTATACCTACATAAGTATTATAGTTAGTTATAATTTTAAACTATAAAGTAAAAATATTTAATTATTTAATACCTAATTCAGAGTAAAAAGTTTATTGTAAATTTTTACTGCCATTCTGAGAGAAACCACAATAAATAAAATTGAAATAATAATGAATATTACTAATTTTTATTGTTTGTTTTTTGTTTTTAGATGGTGAAACATGTTTACTTGATATTTTGGACACTGCAGGTCAAGAAGAATATTCAGCCATGCGTGATCAATACATGCGAACAGGAGAAGGATTCTTATTAGTTTTTGCTGTAAATAGTGCCAAAAGTTTTGAAGATATAGGTATAAATAATAATATACAATCTCAATGTAATTAAATTTATTTATACTTTTATTTTGTATATGTATAGGAACCTATCGCGAACAAATCAAACGTGTTAAAGATGCTGAAGAAGTTCCAATGGTTCTTGTAGGAAATAAATGTGATCTTCAAGCATGGGCAGTCAATATGAATCAAGCAAGAGAGGTTAGTTGAATAAAACAATAAGATGAAGATTAATTAAAAACTCAAAAAAAAAAAAAAAAAAAAAAAAAAGATTTTTTTGGTGTTTTTTTAATCATGATTTCAAAATTATGTTTTGTTCCACTAATATTAATATACCAAAATCACCCGCTTCTCAATCCGTTGGCAAAAGGCATATACAGATCGGTTACAACTACGGCCACACTTATGTTTTCCAACATGCAGACGAAGGATATAGATTAAAAAGTTGAAGATTAGTTTAAAACTCAAAAAAGATTTTTTGGTGTTTTTAATTATGATTTTAAAATCATTATTTTTCTGAAGATATAAAAATAATTGTCAAAATATATTTATTTATTTATATATGTAATTCTTTTTACCTTTTTTTTTATTTAGGTTGCTAAACAATATGGTATTCCATTCGTTGAAACATCAGCAAAAACTCGTATGGGTGTAGATGATGCATTTTATACGCTTGTACGTGAAATACGTAAAGATAAAGAACAAAGAGGAAAAAAGAATCGTAATCGCAAAATACCTCATCGAAGGTTTAAATGTACACTATTTTGAAATGCTAACGATAACGATAATAATGGAAACAGGATAAAATTTAATATGCAAAAGTAATTATGATTATGATTATTTAGATTTAAATTTAAAAAAAATAAAAATAATATATTAATTTTTTTTGTTCAATTTCGATATTCTTTCGTAAAAAAAATAATTTTTTCATATTTATTTTTTGACGATAGATAACGTAAAACAACAATAAATAGAAAAAATAATTAATTGTATTAAGAAAAAACTCTATATCCATTAAAAAAATAAGAAAAAAAGTAATGTATGATGCATTAAAAATCTGATAATAATTGTAATTATAAAGTAAATTTTTGTAAAAGTAAAGGTAAGAAAAAGCAAAAATAAAACTCAAAATATTTCGCAGAAATTGTATAAGAAAGAGATTATATTACAGTTTTTTTTTTATTACTCTTTGTTTACCTTTTTTTTTTTTTTTTTTAATTTTAGACATATGTTTTCAAATATTTAAAATATATATTTTTTTTAAATTTTATATTTTGCTTTTTTATAAATATACCTATTGATAATAATCAAGAAAAAAATATAATTGATTTTTACGAGATCTTTTTATATACTTAGGCAATTTTATACATAGTTTAAATTTTAAGTACATATATGATGATGATTAATGATGAAAAAGAAAGGCTTATAATTAAATTCATTTTAGAAATTGCATTAAAGTATTTGATTATGTTGTCGAAAATCGGTAATAAAACATAATAAAAAATAAATAAAAATATAAACAGCTAAATAATTGTGTTTAATTTCAAATGCCTTAATATCCAAGACTTCTTAGATATTTGCATTTAATTTAGTTTTTGAAATTGTGTAAAAATAACTATGCGTAATTTTGCACTTTAATTACCAAACTAACATATGAATCTTTTATGATAACGGAAATAATAAAATTGAGGAAACATGCTTCAATCTATGTGAATTGTTTTAATTTTAATATTTTTCGATACAGTCAAGATACCTATATACTTTTTCAAAGTAGTTAAACTAACAATTTGATTTGATTGCGTGGTATTTCGAAATCCTATAAATATGTCAAATTCAATTTAACACGTTAACGCAAATGACGATTAGTGTTCACCACCATCCTTTGAAAAATTAGTAAAAAAAAGTGCAATTTTTTTAATTTCTAGGAATTTTTATTAATTTTTTTTTTCACATTTTAACATTTAAAAAAAGTTTATTTCGGTATTTTCTTAACAAATATTGTTAAATTTATAATTTTGGTAAGAAATGTCCACGACATTTGTCATCTCTTAACAATTTATCAATATCAACAGATGGATATTTTGCTTTCAGTTTTTCAATATCTATATCTGGATTTCTTCTTATTACTTTCACAACATGATTTTTGTCACGGCTGTAAAATAAAAAATGAAAAAAGATAGGTTATAAAGTGAATGACGAAATATTTTAAAACAATTAAATTCATTTTTTCAACATACTTTTTAGCTTTTCTTTTTTCATTATATAATTTTTCACGATACAACCGTAAAAATTTTCGTACAGCATATCCTCCATAACCAATATTCCTTGCTTTATACCATTTCAGATTCATATATATTGGTAGTACATGCTCACAAGATCTAAATTAATATTTATGAAATAATGTATAGATTGAATTACAAAACAATAAAGAATAACAAACAATACTTGTAATAGTATTTAATGCCAAGTTTATTTGCAACCAGCCTGCCAGGACGTTCACCTGTTTCTCCAGTTTCTAAAAGATAATAGGCACGATTTCTTTCCCTTACAACTCCTTCTAAATTTTCCATTGATATTTTAACCTAGAAACAAAGTTTTTACAAATGTAGAACAACAGAGTATTTTTATTTTATTTACTTTATCTAATCTTTCAGGACTGGGAAAATATTCCACTTTATCATTGCATTCATGCTCCATAGTTAAAAGCATATTTCTTTCTTTAAGTAGAACATACCATAGCTTATGTAAATCTGTATTCGATTTTATTCTTAATTCATCTTTGGTCCATGATCTTCCATGTTTTATTTCATTTTCACCCCAATTTTTCTTGTCATCGAAAAAATCCATTAAATCTAATTTTGGTGCTGTTTTACATAGATTATATGATTGATTTGTAAATATTGGTTGGTAATTCCTAAAATTTAGGTTTAAAATTATGGAATTAATTCAAAAATAATTGATTTACTTATTTGTTTTTCACTTACTGCAAAATATTACTTTTTGATCCATCTTTTAAGCTTATGGATGATAATTTACTGCATATATATCGAACAGTTTTTGTCGAATTTATAAATTTTGATATTGAAGACATTTTTCACTTAACCTCTACGAATGTTGAGGTTAGCCTTTAACCAAAGATTAGCTGTGTTTTATTAGAACTGAGGAAGTGATATTTCTGTTTTCTTCGTTCACTTCCTCAGTTTGTTTACCAGATGTTTTTTAAGGGAAAAGTAACATATGTAATTGAAGTTTGGGGTTATTAGTTATTACGTGATTTGTAATTCGTATTTTATATTTCTTCTTGAATTGTTTCGTAATGTTAGATTTTTTCAGTGAAATTTGTTCAAGTATGTAATATAGTTTTTTAACATGTGTTTTTGGCACATTTAAAGTGAGGCTATTCTCAAGAAGAAGATAAGTGATCTAAGCAAAATTGAAGTGATTACATATTATATTACACAGCTACAGCTAGTATTCCCATAGTAATTTTGCCGTAATTTCCTTTTGCTTAGAGATACTTCCCCAGATAGCACAGGACTGATGAAGAACTGATGTTGGACTGATACTCAAGTATCAAAGCATCGATACCTTTTATTTACCAAAATTGATGTTTTTATATGGACCATGTCCGCATGTTAAGCATTCTGATTGGTTGAATTTGAAAAAGGGGAAATTAACTAGTGATTTCTTGCATCAAAGATGTATCGATGAAAGATCGAATTGTAACCAAATTTTAAAAGGGAATTGCATCAATAAAGAATCGATTCCACATCGGTAACACTCATCATTTCGTTTTCCTAACATAAATATTTTTACTCCTAACACCACACTCACCTCTATATCAGGTAGGAATCAAAATATCTTCATTAAATCATCATTAGAAAAGGGGAAGAAATATTGAAGACTAATTGATTCTCAAGTATCAGTACCAAAATGCTATCTGGGTCTGTATTATATCCCCACAAATACAGAAGCATTTTTTAAAAAAAAGTATCAGTTCCGGCGACGGATTAGTAAAGAAAAAAATCATTCCAAATTAATTACATACTTTACTTGATGTGTGTTTTATTTTTGAATATGGAATTATTAGCACATTCATCGGCTACAAATTTGTGCCAAGGAGAACGTAATCCAGAAATTACTGATTTGGAACAGCATTTATCCAAAAGACGGGTGCTACCAGCCCGTAGGGCGAAAGACAAGTTTTATGATATTTTGAAATCTATAGATTTAAAATCTGAATCAGATTTAAATAATGTGATCGATATCCAAAAAAATAAAAAATTTAAATCATCAAATTTAGAGACAATATTCGAAGAACCACTTGTAAAAGGTAAAAAAGTATATTTCATAGGTCCAAGGAAACTACGACGATGTATATTTTTATCTGATGGATTAAATTTTAATAAAAGAACAATAAAGACTCGAAGAGAACGAATCAGAAAATTTTTCGGTCGTAAAGCCGTTCGTTCAAAAATAACAATGGATAACGTGCGATCAAGACTAGATAACACAAATGATTATACTGATTTCACATTTAGTAGTGAAGGCGATCTTGATTGTGATGTTTCAAATACACCAGATCGTATTTTAAGTTAATATTAAAATAAATTAATCAATTAAGATAGTAGTATTTTATAGATGTATAGAATCACTAAAATTAAAATTTACACAATAATTATAAATATAAAGTACTTCATACATTCATAAATAAAATTTTCATATAAAATCGACAACGAATTTATGTTCTATTTGAAATTTCTTGAAGAATTATAAATGAGTCCTACCTTGATCATTTGCGTTCAAAGGCAGGTTTCTAGAATGAATTAAAACTTTCACCGATGTCAGCAAATTTTTACTCAATTTTCTTGGTCTATTTGGGTTTTGACTTGGTCGATTTTGGAATTTCTTTTTCCACTGTCCTCAACTAATAAGGTGCAAGTTAGACGTCCGGTTGAACAATATCAATGGCGGCAGCAACGAGAACAGCATCTGAAAGTCGAAATGTAAGTAAAACTTCATTTACCTATTATTTTATTTCGTATAATATATTTAGTTATGAAACATCCAGCATAGCAACTTTAGCGTCCTTAAAATTAGTAAAATATAACTAAAAAATTGATACAAAAATGTAGGCTTAATAAATACAGGTTTTCCACTACCTACAAAATCGAGTATTCTTAAATTACTGACACTTTTTTTTAAATAAAAAAAAGAATGTATGACAAAGCTACTATTATCTCTTAATTTAATTACGAATAGCTGGACCTTCCTGTTGTCGAGCGGCTGGATTCGAATAATCATCTTCTGAAAAAAAAAAGTTTGAATGTTTTAATAATTTTAGTTTGTTTTTTTTTTTATTTCTTACCATCTTCATCTTCTTCCCCTTCTTCTAAATGCATACCATCTGAAAATGCTGGTTCTTTTCCTTGATCACCAACAACTTCATTGATTAATTTATTATCTCCCTCAAGTAAATTATCTCCTTTATTTTTTTTAATTTTGTTACCACCTACGACTTCAACTTCTTCATTATCTCTATTATTTTTTGAATGTCCAACTAAACCTTTCGAATCAATAAAATTATTTGTATCATCTTCTGCTGCATTATTCACATTATCAAAATGATCTTTCCCTTCGCCACCTCCATCAATATTAGCGTTTTTTCCATCACCAATATTAATATCATCTTTAACTTCTTGTGCACCATTATCTTGCTCTAGATCATCATCTTGATCTTTTTTTCCAGAAAGTTCATCAACTACATTTGCATAACGATTATTATTATTATTATTATTATTATTATTATTATTTATAATATTGCCATTTGTTTTTTCACCACTTTGATTATTTTCATCATTTTTTATTAATGCTTCAAAATTTTCTGGTACTGGTACAACACCTATTGGAATTGGTTTAGATTTTAATAAACGTCCACCGCGAACACCAGATTCTTTATTACGATCATTTGCTAATGTACTGCTCGATTTTTTAGTTTTTTCTGAAGTTGGATGTGCTACAACACTGGCATAAAGTGCTTCTGGTCTATTTGATGATTTCATAAAAAATGATGATGATGATGTTTTAAATAATGGATTTGATGATGCTGTTGATAATTTAATTGGTGCATGTAAAGGTGGTGGCTGTTGTAATACTTGTTTATTACTGTTATCATTATTATTTATTTTATGTTCAGTTGCACCAGAATTTTTATTTTGATTTTTATGATTATTATTTAATTCATCACCATTCATTAATAAATTGGGAGCAATCTGAAAATTTTCGACAGAATTAATTATGGCACCTTTACCATTTAAATTATAATTATTTGATGATAGAGTAGTTTTTTTATCATTATAATTATTATTATGATTAGCAATATTATTATTTCCACCACCAATTATTTCTAAATATTTACTTTTATTAATAGATTCATGCAATATATTATCATTATTACTATTGTTGCTTGTATTTGTTAATTTTATTGAAATTTTATATAAATCATCATTGATTTTTTGTTGTTCATTGAAATTCTTTTGAATTTTAATAGTTTTTCTTTTTACCTGATTAATTTCATTTTTATCAGTATTATGTTCTCCAATATCCTTTAAATTTGATAGTGAATCCGCCGCATTTTCATTTTCATATTTCCGTGGCTGATATTCACAATGATTTTTATAATCTGATATTAATTTTTCAAGATTTTCATTTGCACGTTTACATCTTTGTACAGCATAATCATTTGATGATGTGGCAGCACGTAAAAGTACTTCAAGACGTTCTTTTTCTTGCATTAAACCATTGAGTTTGAGCTTTAAAAATAATAATAAAAAAATAAATAGTTTAATGCAAAAGTACAAAACCATTCATATTTGCTTCAGAGGAAATAAAAAGTGAAAGAAAACGAAATCCTTTTAAACTAAATTCTCAAGTAGAGAAGAGTATAAAATTGTGATTGTCTTTGTTCTACTCCTTTTGTGGTTCTACTTTTAAAATTGAGGAAATATACGTATCTGATTGAATGAATATGAATGTGCATACAAAAAAAAAATAATTCTATACTTTACATTTTTAAAATTTTTACAGTTATATGTAAGTATATTATATAGGTAGGTTTTGAATTATTAGCTTTATAAAAATTTCTATAAAGACTACCAATTTTTTATTTATCTTATTAAAAGTGTCCATATATCCAGGTTATCTCCTCTGAAACTTGTATTTTATATAGTACATATACTTACTTTCAGTTTTTCGACGGTTTTCTCAGTTTGATTCTTTGTTTGTTGTACTTGTGTTAGTAATGATTTTATTTTACCTTTAATACCATGTATCTCTTCTAGTTGATTTTCTTTTGTTTTCATGCAATCTTCAACTAAGTCATTATGTTCACTTTGAAGTAGTTTATAATGTTGTTGAAGGGATTCAAATCTTGCATTTAATTCTAGTTGTGCTTTATTGTGTGTATCTTTTAATTCTTTAATTTTATATTCAAAATGTTGTTTAGTTTCTAAATGTTCTCTACGTTCAGTTTCCAAAGCCTTTTCTACTCTGAATTTATGTTCAACTATTGCTGTAAAAAAAGATAGAAATTTATCTACCTACACTTATTACAACTAAATGTATTACCTTGTAATCGTGAGTTTAAGGCTTCTTGTTGTTGTTCACACCTTAAGCGTAATTCTCTAGATTCATCTAATTGTTGCTGTGATGAATGAAATATTGCTACAAATCCTATCATTAATAGTAGAGATGCTAGTCCTATAAAAAATCTACTTCTTCCTGCTCTCGTCGACATTTTTTTTATATAATTTATATTTTAAGTGAAAATCTTTTATTTTATCACGATATACTTTTTTTTGCTACATAAAATTTAGCATTTTTTTCCTTTTTCATCACTTGAAAAAATTTTAAAAATAAAATAAAACGCCAACAAACCCAACTACTGTTGTTTATTTTTTTCCATTCAACATTCAATAGCTGTGTTTTACTGGAACTGAACAACTGATAAATCTGATATTTTTCACTTCCTCACTGAGTAAGTACGTTTTATTAGTACACATTCTTTCTGTTCGACAATAGATGTCGCAACGAAAAATTTCGATTCTTCAATGAAGAACTGAAGAACGATTTTCTTTTTTTCAGTTGTGTTCATCAGTTTCAGTTCAATTCATCAGCATTTACATCCTCCATTATAAAAATTGTAAATTTCAATTATAATTTGTAGCTATAAATTTTTATCAAATTCACTCTACTCTACTATATACAAATTTCAAAACAAAATTTAAATTGAACTGTCAACACAATTGCAAATGTCATATGATGAAATGAACATGTTTTACTGGGCATTGAAAGTGAAGCTGTTAGCTGTGTTCCATTTGTCTTAAGTATCTGATAATTCTCAGTTCAGCCATATTTCGTCTCAGTTTGTCTTCTTCTTCTTTAAATGAGAAAAAATATGACAAATGCACCGTCTCAAATTAATAAAAAGTTACAGTTACACAATCGACAAAACACTTCTGTTTTACATATTCTAATATCATAATAGTTTCTTACTATGCTGTGCGTATATATGATATCAGCTGATTTCATAATTTTCGTTTTCTTTTTCTACATAATCTTAAGTGAGGCAACTAAGAAAAAATTTATAGAATCCAAACTCGTAAATAGAACGTCCATCTCACTGAGAAACTTAGAATTATCAGATAACTTAGAGTTAAGCTAAATGGAATACAGCTATTTTCAATGAGATAAGTGAGCTGAGCAAAATTGAAGTGATGAGATATCGATTCTTCAATTTCAGTAAAACACAGCTAATATGAAGAAAACTCTTGTTCTTTTTTATTTTGTAATTTACTGCTTACCTACCTACGGTGAATTTTCGAATTTCTTCAGAATATATATATAAAACTATTTAAATTTAATTAAAAATCTACATTTTGGAAGAGTATTTAGTAATTCTTATCAAATGGAGGGAATATGACAAAGAATTTTGATGTAATTTAATTAATTTTAAATTAAACTTTTCAAAGAATGGTCAATAAAATTTTAGAAAATTTTTTAAATAAACTGAAATAGAAAATAACAGAAATTGAATCAAAAAACGTTCTCTTAAAATTTATTTACTAAATTTAATTTATATACTACATTTAATTGATTTATAAAGAACACAATTTATATTATTAGAATGATTTAATTTCGATAGTGTTAGAAAAAAAAAAAAAAACATTAAATTTATAAAAAAAAAAGAGGACGTAAAAAAGTCGTGTAAAAAATGAAAATAAAAAATAACTAGAAAAAAAAATTATGTATTAGCAATAATCCATGGATGAACCATAACTTGATTCAATGGCATACGTTGTTCAGGATTTGATACTAATAATTTTGACATAAAATGTTTAGCTGCTTTTGATACAAAATCTGGTACTTGATAATCAACTTTAACAATTTTTTTATATGTATCATTATATGCTTCGGCATGAAATGGTGGTTTACCAGTTAATAATTCATAACATAATACTCCAAGACTCCATAAATCAACTGTTTTTGTATGTGGTCTACCTTGAATCATTTCTGGTGGTAAATAATCTAATGTACCACATAATGTTGTCCTTTTTGAATTTGGCTCATGTACGGACCAACCAAAATCGGCAATTTTTAATTCACCTTTATGACCTAATAATAAATTTTCTGGTTTTATATCACGATGTATAACATCTCTTTCATGTAAATAAATTAATGCTGATGCTAATGACTTTATATAAGTAGCTGTTCTATCTTCTGAGAAACGATGTAATTTTTGTGATGACAATTCTTTATATAATGTACCATTCGGTGCATATTCTAAAATTAAATAAATTCTAGCATCATCATGGAAATAACCAAATAATCGTAATATATTTGGATGACGTAAATGTGATTGAATTTCAATTTCACGTCTAACTTGATGTTCTACACCATGTGAATGGATTTGTTTTTTAAATAATACTTTTAATGCAACCACATATTTTGTTTCTCGTTCACGTGCTAAATAAACATTACCAAATTTTCCACGACCCAATGGACGACCAATATCAAAGTTTGTTAATGACCAAACTTTTTTATCATTTCCTAATATAACAAGTAGAATATATAAAAGTTTACTTCAATTATATTTTAATTTTATAAAACATAAAAGGGAGAAAAGAAAAACACAAACCGTTTTTTGATTCCACTACTGCAACATCTTGTCTATCAGATTTTTTCAAGTCATCATTTAACGTTGTAGTGGATGATACTGCTGATGAAGTTAATGTGGATGAGGAAGAAACAGTATCAGATGAAATTTCTGTTAATTTATTATCAATTATATTTTGTGTTTGTTCATGTTCAGTCTTTTTAATTTCTCCATCTACTACTTTACAATCTTTTAAATCACTTTTCACTACTGCTGATCGTTGTGCCGTTGTTGATTTTACGTCTTTTTGATTATAATTTTTTAATACCTGTGGAAGTTATATTTTGAAGAAGAAGAAGAAATGGGTAGTAATGTGCTTTTTTTTACTCTTCATAAAACAAATGAAAAACAATATCAAGTGGATTTGTGCATTTAAACTGTTAATTTACATGTTTTTTATTTAATTTACAAAAGAAAATACTATACTGAAATATTAATATTTAAAGACATAAAGGCACAAAATGAACAATGAATATCAAAATTTTACCTGTGTTTTTAATGACTGACTACCTTGAGATTTGTAATTTAATAATTCATTATTTTCATGTTTATTTTCTTTTCCAGTTTTGAATTTCTGATGAAACATTTTAAAATGAAAAATTCTGCACTTTAATAATTGAAATTTTTCACACAAAAAGATGTACGGCACCTCCTACTTTCGAGTTTCAGTGTCTACTTTTTTAAATTTCCGTTAAAATAGGAAGCGTTAATTTTTTTGTTTGACAACTAATAGGGTTGTCCATGTTCCCACCTGCTACTACACTACTACAGATTTTAACAATTCTATTACATTCTACATATAATTTGTAATTATTTTTATAACATTTAAACGAGAAAAATGTTTTATTTTTTTATAATATGTTTTAATTCAAATTTCAAAGTTCAAACACACTACATTCCCAAACTACTACATTTAATTTTAAAATTCTACTTTTAAAAGGGAAACGTTATGATTTTATCAAAAATCCGTTCTTAAATTTTAATAACTGTTTTATTGGAACTGAGGAAGTGATATGGGCTAACAATTCACACGAGTTTTGCTCAGCTCACTTATCTTCTTCTTGAGAATAGCCTCACTTTAAGCATATACTAATAAAATAATAATATAAGCAACCTAGAACAAAATTATGTGCTTAATTTTTTTAGATTAACAGACAAAAGCTTTTCCATCAAAGCTGCATAGCAAAGCTTTAATAAAATTTCTCTAAACTTTGACGTCATTGATTTTATGACTTTGTGAGAGTATTTTATGACGTCAGACATTATGTTACTTTGATAATGCTTTGGCAGATTTTTGTCAAAAATTTTCATTTTTTACATACATATGCATTGTTGCCGTGATTTATACTTTTGAATTTCCTTTTTGTTTTGAACAAAAATATACATAGGTATATATAAATTATATCTACATATGTATTTGCTTTGAAAAAAAAAAAATTTTTTTTTAAAATTATAAAATGTTATTATTATTTATTATTATTATTAAACATTTATACGTATAAATATGTATGTACATATAATATATTTATCATACAAACATATGTAGCTATTTTAATTTATGAAGGAATTAATCAACAAAATTTTTAGCTTTTGTAATTTCGGAGAAAATTATTAGTTGAAAATAGCCGAATATATTTTATTATGTCTTTTTTCAAAATCAACAATTTTACCTCATATTTTTGGATAAAAATATGTTAATAAAAGTTTTCCTATATTTTTATTTTGTTTTACTTTTTTTTTACCATATGGGCAACTTGTTTTCAACCGTTTTTGGGTTGACACTTTAAAAAATATGCTTTAAATAATCATAAAAACTGTTCGATTATTTTTAGGTTTTTCTTTATTATAATTGAATATTATTGCTTTACCTTTATCCACTTTTTTACAAATAAAATAATTGATGTATTTAATCGCTTTTATTAACATCATTATCATCATCACTATTACGATTATCAGACAAATCTATGAATATCAAATTATCCTTTTTGAAATTATTATCATCTTCTGCTAGTTTATTATCATTATCTGAATTTTCACCTTCATAATCTTCTAAATCATTACAACCATTCTTTTTTCGAATTAAATCTCCCCATAAAAAATGCGTCTCACAAATTGGACAATAACCTTCAATCGGTATATAATGCCCTGGCTCAATTAATTGATTGGCTAAACATATAATGTGATATGTTAGTTTACATTTAGGATTTATACAATTAATTTTTGAATTATTTGAATTTTCAATATTTTGCATACAAAAATGACATTCCAATAAAAATATATTACACCTTTGAGATGATAATTGAAACTGTAATTCATTTTGTTGTTGTTTTGATTTGTTTTTGATAACTACATGACCATAACATATTAGCATATGAAGTGGAGGCACTTTGATGGCTATATGTTAATTATATTCAAATAAAAATAAAAAATTTTAAATCAATAGATTTAAAAAAATAAAAAATAAAAATTATTTTAGAGTGAAATTAATAATTTTGAAATCAATTTATATATTATTTATATTTATTATTCATGTATATTATTTAATACTAAAATTTTCCATAGTTTAATATGAGACACTAAAACTTTAGAAACAAAATTAGACTTTAAAAACTGGATTAGAGTAAAAATAACAAATTAGGAATAGTCTCTCTCATGTGCTCCTGTCTGTTTTTTTTTCTAAACCCTAAAGAAAATTATATTGATAAACGTTTTTGTAAGTCATGTTTCGCTCATGTATCTATTTCTATGAAATTTACAAAGTGTTTTTGTTCAAAATATGAATTAAAAGTTAAACATTTGAATACATTCAAAATTACAAATCTATTTATTTCATTAAAAGTAATTATACATAAATTTAAATTAAACCATAATGTTAATTATATTCACATTTAAAATATTATTTAATTTTTCATTATATAGTTTTTTTAAGTCTTTGTTACAACTCCATTTTGTGGTAAGCCATTTTGATTTTGATTTGAATCAATCATTTGTACAATACCATTATTTATATTGAATAATTTTGTTCTTCTTCTTGTATAATGCTGCCATAATAATATCGCTTGATCATCAATAAATTTACAACATTGTGAATTAACAATTTCACGACGAAAATGTTCATATTGTAATAAATCTAAAAAGTATAAGCACATTGGATACATTAAATAACGTACATATTCTGGTTCTTTCCAATATAGTAAATATTTTAAATAATTTATAAATGCTTGATCCTTGAAATAACCACGCTGTGCAAGAACTGAAAAAAGATTTTATTTCATTTAAAAAGAAAAGAAAAAAAGGACTTGTTAATTAAAAACTTACAGTTTAAATAATTTGGATTTGCTAAACACTGTACAAATTCTAGTTCAACTTGAAATCTCAATCTCTGTTGATCCTCTGATTCAATGGGCACTAAAAAAATTAGTACCAAGGATTACTTTTTAAAATGATTATTATTTTTCTTTATATGAAAAGGTTTTGTCTTTTTTCGAAAATAAAAATCATGCGGATGAGATATAATTTTTTTGTAAAAAATAAAATTGAACTTTGTATATTAAAAACAATTAATGAAAATTAAAAATTAAAAAAACTTACGAATTATTCGTATAAAAATGCAAAAAAAAATGTACATAGGTAATTGCAAGAAATATCATGATTAAAATAAATAGTAATAAAATAATGATGAACATGAGATTGAGGTGATTTCTGTGTAAAAAAAAACACTTGTTTTTTGCAATTGAAAAAAAAATTAATGTAAGTTGCTTTTTTACTTCCTGTGTGATATAATTAAAAAAATATAAGTAGGTATATATAAAAAGTCAATTAATTTCAATACGAACATTATGAACAAAAATAAATAAATAAAGCCTTTGGATTAATTAATATAATGCAACTAAATATTCATGTTCTTTTCGTTGAGATGATTTTTAACACTTTTATTTTGAAAAATTGTTAACAGGAAACCATTTAGGTAAAAAATCACTGCAAAAAAGAGTGATAACCACTAGAGCTTTTATCGATATTTTAAAAAAATTTTATCTTATTCCTTGATTATTTATAAATCTACCTCAATATAGAAGTATATGATCATTTTTAAATATAAATTTAAAGTTGATTAAAGTTAACGAAATATATGGTATACTTAGAGCTCTTCTATTCACACTTTGATTAGGAGATTTTTGAATTTATCCTTACTTTGTTACAAATATTTTAACTCATACATAATTAACAAATCCAGATTTAACGAATTAATGTTTTCATAAAACTTAAAATTTAAATGTCGATATAGAAATTTACATAATCTACATACATATGTATATTAAAATTTAAAATTTACATATTTTAAAATATTGTTAAAAATAGACTTAAGAAAACCATATAAATTTTTGTGAGAATATCGTACAATAAATTATAAAATCAAATAAATAAAAAAATAAAAAAATGTGTGCGATTACTTACTCTTACCTTTTCCATACAATTTAGCCATATTGAATGGAAAAGTAAATATAAAGTAGTGAAGGTGAAGAAAAAATGTAGTGTTTTTTTTCTTTATGTACAAAGTAAAATTAATAGTCTTTTATTGTTAGGTTTTGATTATTATTTAAATAAAATCACAATAGGTATAGATTGTAAATGTAGATATTTGATTTTAAAAAGTATTTTGAAAAGCTATTAACACGATAAATTTTGAAAAAACAAATTAAAAAGGATATACTATGTAATAAAATGAAAAACAAAATAACGATAATTAAAAGAAAAAAAAGATTGAAATGATTGTGTTTGCGACTGAAATTTTGTGCCCATATACCAAAAAACGCTTATTTTCTACTCACAACCGTAGGAGTTCATCACTTTTGTTTTTAAATTAGTACAGTTGAGAACTTTAATTTCATAGAAAATTAAATAATAACTAGAAAATTTCACTTTGTAAATAATTTAAAGCCAAAATGGTGCGCATTAATAAAATAAAATTAATTCCCTTCTCGACGACAATTCTTCCTTTGATAGTTGATAGCTTACTTGATGCTTCCCTTCCTTTTTTCTTTTGCTGATATTTGTAAAATGACGTTTTAAACGTCAAAACTAATCTACTTGAAAAAATGATTTTGCAAATTTAAAAATTTAAATAATCAAATAATTCTAATAATATACACTCAATAATAAACACAACATTTTTTCAAATAAATGGCACATAGAACTGAAAATAGTTTTTCAAAACAATTAAGGAAAAAAACTCGTGATGTACACAAAATTAGTGATGCATTAGTAAATGCAAAATTAGCGTTTGGTAAGTTTGTTTAAACAATTAATAATGCATATTAAAATTATTTATTACATACTGACGAAAGTGAATATTCAATAAATAAAAATGAAATATTCCAGCACTTTCTGATGATTCTATATGGGCTGAAGGCTTGCTAATATTCTATGAAATTTTCAAATTTCTTGAAGAAAATGTACCATTAAATCTGTTACCAAGGGAATTCCATCGTAAGGAAGCATTCGAAAAAGATTTAAGTCATTATTTTGGTTTAAAATGGAAGGAATCTTATAAGCCACGAAGAGAAGTTAAGAAATATATTGATCACTTACGTGAAATAAATGAAAATAATTCAATATTAATAGTTGCTTACATTTATCATTTGTATATGGGGTTATTATCTGGAGGACAAATTTTACAGAAAAAACGTGCTTTAGCAAAAAAAATTAATTTTATTGGTAATCAAGAAACGAAGAACCCCGCGGGAATGGAAGTTATAAATTTCAGTGAAAATACAATATGTGAATTAAAAGAAAAAATGAGAAAATTAATAGATGATTTGGGTGAAAAATTCGATGATAAAACAAAAGAATCATTATTTGATGAAAGTCGCAAAGTTTTTGAATTAAACAATGAAATTATTCGTACAGTGAAAGGGGTAGATAGAGAAAATATGCGAAAATTATTTATAATATTTGTGATTTTCACTGTATTGTTTTTATTGTATAGAATATTTTTGTTAAAATCAATTATTACTGATTAGTTATTTTTTAAGTTTTATAGTAGATTTATTTTTTCTGATCTAAAACATGATTGTTGTAATATATTTGTTTTTAAATAAATTTCAGCTTGAACAATAATTTTCTTAATACAAAAATACTTCCTTTTGTTACAAATAAAGGGTAAAAATGTAATTTTCAAGATTCACAATTTTAAATACTATTGAATATGATTGACTAATCTATTATTAAAATATGTATGATAATTAGCTATTTCTTAATTTTTTTTATTGAGTTTTATCATGAATTCATAACTATTCTACGCTTACATTAAGAAAAAAATCCACTCAAAAATTTAAAAAACAAAAATTTAGAAAATACTTTTGGAACAATAAATTGTATAAAAATAATTATTTATAAATATGTATTTCGAAATAAAAATTTCTATTTATCTTCAAATAATTGATTAATGTTATTTTCAATTTTTTCAATTGCTTTCTTTGTATGTTCTGTTTGTGTGTAAAAGTATTTTATTATAATTTTTTTTATAAATGATGCTTTAATATCATTCAATTCAAATTTCTTAACAAATAAATCAAGTTTATTTGTTAAATATGGTCCAAATTTATAATCACTTATTGATTGTAATATATTAAATTTCTGAATTTTTATTTCTAATAATTCTAATAATAATTTTTTTCGTTTTTCTTCTAATTCAAGTATTTCATGTTTTATTTTTGCTTTATTTAATAAAAATATTTCTGGATTCGTTTTATTGAGATTTTCAATAAATTCAAAAATCGGTTTACATTTTTCTTTAATTTTACTTAAAACATATTCATGAAGTACTTTTTGCTCTGTATCATTAAGTGGTGAATTTTCTAATGGTTTAATGCCTGTAAAACAAGTGGTTTATTTTGATATTAATAATTAATGTAGTTTTCAAGGAGCATATATGTATGTATATTTTTTCATCAATGTTCCATGAAACTACTACACTACTTTCTATCGTGCTATATCCTTACCCATCAAATCCTGTGCACCATGTGATTTTGTGTATTCTTGGATTATCAAATGCCTTTGAAGTTTCCTCAATTGATTGTTGTTAATTTCCTTGAGATCCTCTGATTTTGCAGATGCTATTATAGATAAAATAAATTTTGATTGATAGATTTTTATTAGTTCTGATTTTTTTTCCTTTTGTAATTCAATATCTTCAATTCTTTTATTTGTATTATGCTCCATTATTTATATATGAAAATTTTAAAAAAATCGTTTTTCCCTTTTTTTGAATGCTGCTTGGCCGATGATTTGATCTCGAGTAGAGACTAGGGACGTCACGATACCAACGATACTATCGAGGTATCGATACTTTTCATCCGATACCACGATATCAAGTACTCGATACTCTTTCTCCGATACTTTTACCGGTATCGATACTTTTGGGTCGATACCGATACCCGATACCCGATACCAGCAGGTTATCTGCTTATAATTTAGCCCTGGGAAAAGTGAAAAAGAATATAATTTTACCTCTTTTTTCAAGTAGCGTGGCGTCACCTTCATTTTCATCTGTGTTTATATTAATAATATTCTTTAAACATTAAAATAAACTACTTTTATAAACAGAAAAAAATAACATTTTCAATTTTTAATTTTTCCTTTTTTGACATGTATGGTATTTTTTATTTTCTAGTATGGGATTTTAATTTTAATAGTATCGGCCGATACTATCGAGGTATCGATACCATAGATCCGATACCGATACCCAGTATCGATACTTTTTAAAATTTTAACGTCCCTACTCGAGTACAAACTACAAACAGGTAGTATGCAGTGTTGTTAGATTGTCAGATTTTTCCCTTTTTGGGAATTTCACTCATCGACAATTTAAAAAAGGAAAAAATTGTTCCTCTTCGAACAAAATAATGGGAAAAATTCACAAAATTATATCAAATACCTTCTTGTACATAATTTATACCACGTACGAAGTACGAACTGTGAAAAATTATCACACCTTTAAAATATTAGTTTTGTTCAGATTTTAAAAATTGTTTCTCCATTAGTGTCATCCACCATATAAAGCTGTATCAATTTTGAATTATCTTCAAGTTATTTATTATAAATTTCATAGCATCAAAATTTTATATGAAACTGAATATTTAAGACTTTTTTGTTTATATTTTTTTTTTAACTAATTGTTGAATTTTATTTTTATAAAATACAAATGGATTTATCTTTAAAAAAAATACTAATTTTAATTATTTTTGAACGTTTTTTATGTGTGGGAAAACCGTGGGATTTTTTGATTAAGTTTATTGAATGAAAATATGATTTTTTACCTACTTTTTTTAAAAAATTAGGTTGGAATTATTTAAAATTTTATTTTTTTTTTACAATTAATCCTCTAGTTTTATAAATAATAAAAAATGAATATGCATAGCATTTTGCTATGATTTCACGGCCGTTTTGCATGAAGGTTTCTTAACGTGGCTCTAGAGGCTATTGTTTTGACTACCAAATTTGATGTAGAATTAATTGAACTTGAGAGAAAGACCGAATTGTAGAAGTAAATATTCATTGGTAAAGAGATACTATAAGTAATTAAAAACAGTCTGATACATATAAGAAAAAAAAGTATAATTAAATGAAAAGAAACAAATGCTAATATTTCTTAATTGTTTTTCGTATAAGTGCCAATCTTTGCTTATGAGCTTCAGTAACTGTTGCTCTTTTATATGGTCGTAATTCATCAGTCCCGAAACCTGGTATCCACATGTTCCATTTTCTTTCAAGATGTAATTGAACGTCTTTCACTTCAATTTTCGAAACTTTACGATGTTTTGCAAAAGCACATGCTGCTTTTACAGTGTCTTCGACAAAGTCATCAGCAATTTGTAATAGAATTTCTTCAACTTCTTCATCTAATTGCTCTGTTGGATCAACTTCTCTGACTAATTCTTGAAGTCTTGGTTTTGTTAAAATCTAATTTTGAAAAATTTTAAATAAATTAAGAAATAAATAATAAAATTGAATATTTACAGGTAAATTTTGATTTTCAGTATTATTGGTTCTCAGAATGCTAGTACTAGAATTAGCACTACTGCTACTATTCTGCTGCGATTGCTGTGTAGTTGTACTGGCTGTTGATGATGTAGCATTTAAATTAGACATTGGACTATTTTGCGAAGGTGATGCCATTGATGATAGATGAGTTGCTATATTTTGTGATTGTTGATAATCATTGGAATTAGAAGTGAATGTATCATTTAAAGTATTCATTATTTTATTTTACACAAGAAACAAGTATTTGGATTTATAAGTATTTTGTTAAATTACTTTATAGTTTTGGAAATTTGGAAGAAAAGTAAATAAAATTTTTAAACCTAAAAAAGGACAAATATAAAAAAATATATGAGTTCAATTTAAAAACTAAAAATATCAACAAAAAAATATAATAGGACTGCTTTAATAAAACAGAATTACGAAAAATAAATCTGCTTTCTAAAATAATAAAACTATAATATAACAAAATAGTACACATGCAAAAATGAGTGTAAAATAGAGAAAATTTAACCTTTATTTTAATTTCATTTGTTTACTAGGTAGAAATTATAAAATAAATCACCAATTACAATTTAATTTGAAGCTCAAGCAACTATCAAAATAATTTGACAATTGAGAACTCACAGTCGCATTACGTTCGGAGTTACCAAACAAGTGATGTCAGATGTTTCTTCCATAGATCTATATCTAAATAAGTAGTAGAGACGAGAAAAGTTTAGTAGTTAGAAAATCGAAAGGGGAATGCAGTTTATAGTCCAAGGAAATGCAGGTTGAATAAGTGCCTCCATCAGCTTTCCAACATTATCAGTAAACTAGTATGACAATATGGTGAAAAATGCAATTTATAAAATGTAGAAGTTTTTTTCTACTACTTTTAAATTTTTTTTAAATTTGACATTTTTTATGGAAGACGACAGTTACAGTTTGGGTATCGGTATCGGATCTGTGGTATCGATACCTCGATAGTATCGGCCGATACTATTAAAATTAAAATCCCATACTAGAAAATAAAAAATACCATACATGTCAAAAAAGGAAAAATTAAAAATTGAAAATGTTATTTTTTTCTGTTTATAAAAGTAGTTTATTTTAATGTTTAAAGAATATTATTAATATAAACACAGATGAAAATGAAGGTGACGCCACGCTACTTGAAAAAAGAGGTAAAATTATATTCTTTTTCACTTTTCCCAGGGCTAAATTATAAGCAGATAACCTGCTGGTATCGGGTATCGGGTATCGGTATCGACCCAAAAGTATCGATACCGGTAAAAGTATCGGAGAAAGAGTATCGAGTACTTGATATCGTGGTATCGGATGAAAAGTATCGATACCTCGATAGTATCGTTGGTATCGTGACGTCCCTATTTGTAATTTGTACTTTGTGTTTGTAGCCAACTACATTGGAAGTAGGTAATTAGGCAGAGCTAAATAAAATTAAAAGTCCAATATTTTAAATAGAAAGTAAAATAATTGTTTTTTGAGCATAAATAAATTCAGAATAAGGTAAGTAAAATTTTTACAATAAAATAATTTTGTTCCTTGAAACAAATTCTGTTTGGGGTACAAACAAATATGTATAAATTTTTTTCTTATGGTTGAAAGACGCCATTGTGAAAAAATGATGAAATTATTTAAAAGCAGAATTTTGGACATGGTATTGGTCGTTCTGGAGATTTACCGCAACAATTTTGCATTACAAATTACATTCTTTTTTATATTTGAAAATTGAATTTTTGTACTAAAATATTTTGAAGAAAAAAGCATCCTATTAATAATCCCTTGTTTCCTAATAATAATACAGGTGATTTCAGCTGCTTTTTCTTTTTTAAAATTGCGTAATGTAATGTGATAAAATTTTTTTTCCTCTTTCTACACAAAAGCACCACATACATATAACCATATAGGGCCTTTTCTAATTTCTGTTATTTATATGACTTAAAAATCATATAATGATACACAACCACAATATTTCGAAAGGTTAAAACAACTCTTCAGTTGAAACAGATGAATCATCAAAGAAAAAAAAAAAAGTCAGCTATTTTTTTATTTTAATATACAACCAAATATACCTTAATTATTCTTGTAATTATTCACATAACTTTTATAATTACATTTTTATATTTCAAATTTTGATGTTAAAGATATACATATGTATATTGAAGTGTTGATTAAAAAACAAAAATCGAAATCGCGAATCACGTAACATTTCTTAAGAATGTAAATAAGAAAAGATTACAGCTAGTCTAAACTCTAACATAAATAAACAATATTTGAATTTTACTTTCTTTACTACTTTAGAATGCAGATCTTCGTGAAAACCTTGACTGGAAAAACCATCACTTTGGAGGTAGAACCATCTGACACCATCGAGAATGTCAAAGCTAAGATTCAAGACAAAGAAGGTATTCCTCCAGATCAACAACGTTTGATCTTCGCCGGAAAACAACTTGAAGATGGACGTACCTTGTCTGATTATAACATTCAGAAAGAGTCAACTCTTCACTTGGTATTGCGTCTTCGTGGAGGTATGCAAATCTTTGTCAAGACCTTGACTGGAAAAACCATCACTTTGGAGGTAGAACCATCTGACACCATCGAGAATGTCAAAGCTAAGATTCAAGACAAGGAAGGTATTCCTCCAGATCAACAACGTTTGATCTTCGCCGGAAAACAACTTGAAGATGGACGTACCTTGTCTGATTATAACATTCAGAAAGAGTCAACTCTTCACTTGGTATTGCGTCTTCGTGGAGGTATGCAAATCTTTGTCAAGACCTTGACTGGAAAAACCATCACTTTGGAGGTAGAACCATCTGACACCATCGAGAATGTCAAAGCTAAGATTCAAGACAAGGAAGGTATTCCTCCAGATCAACAACGTTTGATCTTCGCCGGAAAACAACTTGAAGATGGACGTACCTTGTCTGATTATAACATTCAGAAAGAGTCAACTCTTCACTTGGTATTGCGTCTTAGGGGCGGATTCTAAAAAGCCTTGTTTTGTGCTTCGATTTCATCTTTATTATTATTTATTTTAAATTTTTTTCATTTAGTTTTTGGCTTCAATGAATTTTCTTTAATAAAACAATTATTGGCATTAAAAAATTATTTTATTGATTTTTAAATTTTTTTTTCTTCTAAATTGTAATTAATTTCACGCTTAAGGTACGGTAGTTTCTCTTTATCAGGCATATTTTTCCACTTTCCTAAGTTAATAGCAACAGGATGTACTCCTAAAGCTGCAATTGTTCGCATTTTCATTTCAAAAATGCCTCTTAATCTTGAATAATTTAGTACATAATGTGATTTTGGTAAACTGTGAATTGTTATGCTGTAAATAGAATTTTTTTTTTTTTTTTTCATATTTATGATTTTATTCAAAATGCAGAAATTTTACTCACACTTTTTTATTCAGTGGTAAATCTTCCAAGAAAACTAAATCACCAGTGTTTGATTTTTCACCTTTATTAATTGCTATTGGATTATTATTTTCATCAAAAATTACTACATGATCAATTATTTGTCCATATTTTGTTGTTACTTTAGTACATACGAATTTTTCATCTCCTAAGACATATTCTATAAATGTTTTAAGTGGAAATTTATTACGATTTCGACTTATTTCAATTGCTTGTTTTAAATGATTATCATTTGGTAAATTTCCATTGTATTCTTTATGTAGTAATACAACACTTTGATATAAAGATAACATTTGGATAAAATCTAAAATATTATTCTCTCTTGATAAATGCTTATCAAGAAATTCTTCGCTAAATATTTTATTTAAAATATTTTCATCATAACAATTAAGTGATAATAATTCTCCACATATTTTCATCCATGGTAAATTGTTTCTATTAATTTGAAATACTGGATGTGAAAGAATTATAGATTTTATTTTATCCCAATTTTTTGGTAAATAATTTGCTGTTGATAAACTTGATATTATTGTTAAACATATTCCATCATTATTGTTGAATTCTTTTGGATCTTTTAAAATTTTTTCTATAAAATAATCTAGTAAAACAATATTAGAAAAATTCTGCAAAAAAAAAAAAAAAAAAACGTTTAATAATTTCTTTAAAATATACATACATATTATACATATTATCAAAATATATATATAGACAGAAAGAATTCTTATGTGTAGTATAAAAATGTCTCATACAAAAATTTTTGTTCTGGGGTTCCAAGATTGGAACCCCATTTACCATTAGTGAAATAGCTTTGAATGTACATCAGCATATTTCAGTTTTGTTAAAAAAGCTTAAAAGAAATACATATGTACATGCGAATACGACAATTGATGGTGTCAGTGTGACTCATTTTATTCACATATATGTTTCACCATTTGAAATTTTTTTTATATTCTATTTAACACACAAGAGTAAAATTTTTTTTTATTTTTCATTCATATTGATCATATGTTAAAAACAAAACTTAAATTTCAAAGCGCTTTAAAGCATAGTTTAAAAAGCTTTCACTTCCTTCCTTCTCTTACCGTACTGTTCTATAGTCTAATTTAATAATTACAATTTTTAGTCGATACTACATAAGACTTCTTTCTGTCTATATATTTTTTAATATTATACACATACTTACAATTTTATTAAATTTTTTAAGAATAAATCCAGTTTTTTCAATTCCTACATCCATTTCAACAATATACAATGCACATTTATTGAAAAATTCTTCATTATAAAATAATTCATTTTTTAAATTATACTTTTCAATTATTCTACTTAATAATTGATCGATTTTATCATAATTTAATTTATTAAAATTCTTGTTTAAAATGTAATAACAATTAAATAACAATTTCTCATATGATATTTTGAAATTCTTAATATTACATAATGATTTCAATATATTTTCGGCATATTCAATTTTTATATCATTACCATGTAATGTTAATCCACTAATAATATTCATTATACATTGTTCTGAAACATTTGTATTTGATACAAATTGTAATAATTCAGTTAATTGTGCAATATTTTCATGATCAATTTGTTGTTGTAATTTAATTTGAAATATTGTTGGTAATGATAATTTTAAAGCATCAACTAATGGTGTTTCATCACATTTTTGTAATAGAAAGTGTAAAAATACAATATGTCCCAATGTTAAGTCATTAATTCTTCTACGTATTTCATTTAATAATGCATTTATAATATTTATATTTGTTTTTAAACCAAAATATAGAAGAATTTTTAAGGCATCAATTATATCGTTTATATCTAAAAAATGTGATATATTTTTTAGATTTGTACATAAATTTTCAAATTCTGGATGTTCAACAATTTGCGATTTTGGTGCATTTAATCTGTAAAAAAAAAGTATTTAAAAAACGTACCTATTACGTATAAAATTTTTCTAAGTTTTCTAAAAACAAATATTGATATACAAACTCTTTATTTTTTTGTAGAGTAAACAATGTCTTGAATGGTATCATAATTTGTTGTGAGTTCAAATGTTTATTAACTGTTGGTAGTGAATTAAGAAGTTCCAGTGAATTTTTTGTAGATTTAATGATTTCAATAGAACTATTAATTAAGTTCTTTTCAGTTGTTGAATCTGTAAAAAAAAAAAAACAAATAAAAAATAATTGAATAGTTATCAGTTAATATTGAAGAATTTACCTTTTTTTACACAATTTGTTGCAACATTCAAATGATAATAACGATAAAAATTTCGTTCGGCTGAATTTGTAGTTTGAGTACCTTTTCTCAAAACACATTTTAATAAATTTAACATATTTTAATTTTTTTTTTAAAGTAAATTTATATTGACTAGGTGCTGAAAAAAGAAAATATTTGGAATAAATACTGTCAGATCAAAAATTTTGTTGAGTTTTCTACATGCAGCAGTTTTTAAAGTTTAATGATGTTTAAATAGGATTAAGGGACAAAAATTGAGCAAAGGTTTGTCGTCAAAGTCGGATTTGTTTATTAGTTTAAATTTTACTTCCGGCATGCCATTAAAACGTTATATTTTTTTGCCGCTAGATGCTGCTACTAAAAATAACCTCACTTTTTTTTTTCAAATTTTATTTTTTTTTAAAATGACATTGTAATTTGTCACTGTCGTCATTCATGACTTGAAAATTTTATTCAGAAATTAAATTGGATAACTTTTAAGTCATTTGTTTTTAGTCACAAATTTTTAAATTTCATTGAAAAAATAGGAAACTGAATTCAAATTTAAAAAAAAAAAAAATTAAAACAAGAAAAGTGAACTATAAAGTGCTGTGGAAAAAAAATAAATAAATTTCAATTGTAATTGTATAAAAAATCAATTCAAATGTCCGATTCCGAGTATGAAGACGATGCAAGTGAGATTAATGAAACATCATCATCATCACAATCAGGACATTTACGTGGACGTTATGCAAAAATGGGTTTCAAACCACAAAAGGAATTAATATGGAATAAGCACTTACCTTATGCTGAAAAATTGGATGCTGAATCTCAAATAATTTTCACTGGTATAAAGGAGAATTTGGCAAAAGCAATTGCAATGCGTGATATTAAACCAGGTGTTGGAATTTATGCTTCAAGGCTGCTTGTGTAAGATTTTGAATAAATTAGTTAAATTTTAAGTTTACACTCGTAAAAAGTGAAAAAAAAAAAAAAAAAAAAAAAAATAAAAAAAAAAACAACCCGTGAAACATGTGAAGTCAATTCAAAAGTTGCCAGAGTTGAATTCATTATCTCACGAATTAAGTAGTTTATAAATGAACTATAGATGACAGATCAGAGCTGCCAATTTAGCCGTTTTCCGGCTAAATTTAGCTGAAAAAAAAATGATTTAGACGGATTTCTTTTTTTTTTTCGGGCAAGGCATTTTTAGCCGCGGCTAAAATATATGTACATATGTATAAAAAATTTTTAATTATCAAAAATATTTCGAAAATATAACTTGCCATTTCGAGTGTTTAACATTTCAAGTATTGAATAGATATTAATCATATTGCTTTTCCCATCTCATGAATTAATAAATTTATTTTCATTCGAATTTGCTTTTTTTTATAGGAAAACCTTTTGCTTTCTTTACACTTTTTTTCTTTTTATATACAAGACAAACACCGTAAGTTAAAAAATTCAACACTACAGCAATACTATACATAGTCCGATTTAACATAATGTACGTTTAGCCTGTT
This sequence comes from Bombylius discolor, assembly GCA_939192795.1. Classification (NCBI taxonomy): domain Eukaryota; kingdom Metazoa; phylum Arthropoda; class Insecta; order Diptera; family Bombyliidae; genus Bombylius; species Bombylius discolor. The sequence goes on along the minus strand of OW584238.1, from coordinate 56,166,691 downwards.
TTTTAGCCGGAAATGGAGAAAAAAATTGTTAGCTGTTTTTTTAGCCTTTTTGAAGTATTTTTTCTCCGGCTAAACCGGTCAAATTTGGCCGGTTTCTGAAATTTTTGTTGGCAGCTCTGCAGAATGTGCAATAGGGAGAATAAAAATTTTAAAAAAATTGCAAATTTTCAAAAAGATTCAAACTACATTTTAATTTTAAAATTCAAATGAAAAATAATTAAAATGAATTAACTCACAAATACGTTACAAGTTTAGAAATTGATAAATGATCTAATTATAGTCGTAAATGAAAAGCTGAATGAGATTTAAAGTGATTGTTTTTGTAATAAGTTGTTGATTGGTTTTGACGACAATAAAAGCCATCAGAGAATAGATGATGATATTCAAAACATTATCTATTTAATTTTATTTCAACTAATAATAATGGAGAGTTTATCAGAAGAAGGTCGCGGTTTTCGGCAGCGTAAAAAAGATAATTATTTTTTTTTTTCAGGATTTAAAAACTAAGTTGAATACATAACGGTTTATATGCAATCTCTACCACTTATTCAAACAAATTAGTCATCATACGAACTGTATTGATAATCTTATAAAAAAATTTAAATCTAAAACATTTTAAAAATTTATTTTTTACTCGAAGTAAAATTTTTTTATATTTCTACTACAGATACATCAGATTATATGGTTTAAAATTCTCTAAAGATGATCATATAAAACTTATAAAAACTTTTATTGATTTAATTTGTCTGGAAGATTTAGAACCAACGAAACTGAATAAATTTTGCATTGTTTTAAATCAGTTATTGAAGTAAGTATTTAAAAGAGTATTTCGTTTTCTACTAAGTAATTTTAAAAGAGTTTGTTAAATTAAAATTACTTATTTAATTTTTGTTTTTAGAAAACCGTATATTTTATCACCTGACGACTTACAAATAGAATGGAGACCACTTTATGAATTATTTAAAATTTATCTGCATAAAAATTCGAATAAAGGGAATTTTTATCAATACTATTCGTGAGTTGATATATAAATTTTTTTTATTTTTATTTTTTATTTTTTTATATTTCTTATTATTTTGTTTTTATAAATTAATTATTCTGAGTAAATTATTTATATACTACATACATATATCTGTATAGGAAAAATGAAAAAACAAAAAAGAAGAATAACAACAACATGAATTTGAATTTCATCCTATCAGTAATTGAACAAATGTTTCCTTTTGCAAAAATGCTTGGTGGAACAATTAATATACTTGACTTACTTGATTCTTCTGCAAATTTGGATTTAAATGATCAAACCGAGTAAAAATTAATTAGTTTTTTTCTCCTGCATTTTATTATTACATATTATTATTTTGTTTTTTGTTATTTTTTTTCGAATAATGGATGTGGTGCTTATCGAAATATTTGATTTTTTTTTTCTATCTAAATTCAAGCACGAAGTGGGTGTTGGATTTGAAATATATATTTTTTTCCTCATCTTCCATTATTTACTAGCTTATTCGTTTAGGTGAATTATTAATTACATTTCACATTGGTTGGATTTTAAAAGGAAAAATTTTAAAGTTTTACTTAAACGATTTGAAATTTTAGTTTAATTTAAATTAATTTTGAGGATCGTTTAGATTTTTCTAGACACAATAGTTCTTCGGTTCAAAAAGAAAAAATATATTAGACTTTATTTTTAAATTAAATTTATATTCTGAAATAAATTTTATAAGTTTTTTAACAAAGATTTATTGAATAAGAGATTCATAATAAAATTCCTAAATATACAAAATTAAATTTCAACATTCTAAATTTGTATTCCGTTAAATTCTGAGGTTTTATTCTATTAATAGGGTTTCTGGTTCTGGACTTTTTTTTTGAGTCATAAAACCTAAATTCCTAATATATAAAAATATGTAACTTGTTAATGATAATTTTTTATATTATGTATACTTCTAATAAAAAAACGGTCCTCATATTTTTCATATTATTCTATTATATGAAATTATAAAAAATCATTATCATTATTATATTTTTTTATGTAAATGATTTGGGTTTCTGTTTATTATTCAAAAATTAATGTGAACTTAATTTTAAATTGAAATATGTATGTATGTATGATTTAACTTTCTTTTATTCAGCCGACTGCCATGTAATTTAAAAACAGTTATCAGGCATTGCTCTGTGTAAGTGGTTTAAATATTTAATTCTCTTTTTTTATTTCTTCTGAATAAATTTTTTTTTTTTTGATATGTTACAGATATTTTCCAAAATTATCAACAAAAGAGATTCTTCAGGAAATTTTTCCGAAATTACAACCACTTGATACTGGAAAATCATGTCAAACATTTGAAATATTAAATTTATTTTTAAATTTTCATCATGGTTATGAATTGTGGCTCGATGATTTTTTAAATATATGGAATACATATCAAAATCCACCATGGAGTGAGGTAAAAAAAAAAAAATAAAAATAAAAAAAAAAATTATTTTTTAAACTTTTGTTTTTACTATAGGACATGATGAATATAATAGGTAATGTAGCATATGAGAATATTGGAAAAATTGATTGGGAGCCACATTTACCAACAATTTTTTCAAGAATACTTCGTTGGCTTGATTTACCTGTCAGTTACAAGAATTTAAAACATGCAAAACATCAAAATTTTTGTACAACAAACGTTGCAAGTTAGTATACTTAACTTTTTTTTCTTTCAAAATTTACTTTGATATATTTTTAAAGAATGGATTGTCGCTGTTTTGGGGCCAAATACATCTGGTCAAAAATATTTAACAAAATTCGTTGGAGCTATAGAATCATATTTACATCCAGCTAATTTGGGTAAATGGATTAAAAATTTAGGACAGATTTTAGTGGCGCTACCAGAATATTTTATAAATCGTTTAGAATATGAACGTTATAGAAAACCATTATGGAGGGATCCAGTTCCTGGTATGATTTTATATTTTTTCAAATATTTGCTACTCCTTTTTTTTATTTTTTAGATTTATTATTATTTATTTATTTTGTAATGTATCAATAGGTTGATACATTTTAATTATGAACATTTAGTTTATTTTTTAATAATATTTATTTAAATAGTAAAAGAGGAAATATTCTCTTTTATTTTTTAATGTCGGCGACATGGTCGACGCGACAGTTTATTATCTTATTATTAAAAAGAAATCTTGTCATAGAATATTACAAAGAAATGTTCGTTATTTTGGATATTTCCAAAATTGGGAAATTTTGTAATGTTTGGACAGATGTTCTTGAAAAGTATATAATGAAAAGAAAGATTTTGTAAAAGAACTTGCCGCAAATAGAAAGTACAGTAGGTACGTGAAAGATGAAATGGTGCATTGTATGATATATCATAAAATAATAAAATTTGAAAAAGGTACAAATAGGTACGTGTTAAATATGACCATTAGGAATGTTATGGTATGTAAATATTAAGGTCTCTTTAATATTATGTACTAAACTAAAACGAGTACGTTTGGTTTGATTATGTATTAAAGGAGACGTGGTTTAGTTAATATGTATATAATAAAATTAGCCAAGGAAATCCCGCTTGGCGATTGGTTGATAATTTAAGGACACGTCCTTCTCACGATTGCGGAATATGATACTTAATTGCTATTGAGTGATAGGATGAGTGAATGAATGATATATACTAACAATTATTAATAAGAGGTTACGTTATGATTGATGAAAGGAAATTAGTTAAGTTTGGTTTTAAATCTTGAAGTGGAGACATATCAAGAATTAAGATATCCAAAAATATAATATTTTGTTGGAATAAGCATTAAGTAATCAAAATATTCAGAACGGGCGCGATCGTGAGTTGGATGAATTTAGTTCGAAAATTATTGTTGAAGTTATTAATGAACGATATAAGTACTTTAATTTAATTTAAAAATATTTACTATAATTTATTTTTTTTTTTTAGAATCATATAAATTAACTGAAGAATGTATAACATATTTTGTTGAATCATTAAAATCGGCTGCATTTCAAGCAATGTATTCTCGAATTGATTCAAATGATGTTTGTAAAATATTTCGTCATTTATCAAATTTAAGACCAGAATTAATAATTCCTGGTGTTATTGAACGTGTTTATTCAAATTTAGAATCATTAACTGAACCACATCGTTTAACAGCATCATTACAATGTTTAGTTGGTATATCACGTGCTTTAATATGCGGTTACAATGGTTATACAAGTGGTCGAACACATGTTATACCAATATTATTTGCTGCTTTACCTGGTATAGATCCAAATGATATACGTAAAGCATTTTTAACAATGAATTTTTATGGAGCATTTTTATTTCAAATGCCAATTGTTGATTGTTCAAAAGCTGGGCAATATTATGATAATTTAACTGAAGATGAAACGATAATATGTGAACAAACAGCAGATTTTGAAGATTTCGTATTACAATTTATTGATCGTTTATTTGTTATGATAAAATATAATACACAAGAAAATGTTAGAATGGAACAATCAAATGGTGATAATAATAAATCAAAATATGATATAATTATTGAAAGTTCAATTTCAAGCGGATTACAAATAATACTTGGACAATGTTCTGAAAATATTTTATTATCAGCATCAAAAAAAATAACAGATTTTGTATGTAATAATTTATTAGATCCTCATGCTGGTGCAACATTATTAGGTACATTAGTTAATTGTGTTGCCCAAATATGTGGCCCATATGTTTTTAAAACATTAGTACCTTATTTAAGTGAAAAAATTTTAAATTATATTAAAGAACATCAAGACGATATTGAAATAATTGAAAATCAATCAGATGATTTTCTATATTATTTAACAATATTTCATCATTTATTTAAAGGGGATCCACGTGAAACAATTAAATATATTGATTATTTAATACAAATTTTAGATTATGTTATGAAATTTAAATGTAAGCAAACTAAAAAAATTACATGCAATTTATTATATAATGTTTTTATAAATTTTTCAAGAATGCAAATTATTGATAGTAAATCAATTGATGAAAGATTAAAAAAACCATTATCAGAGTATTTACCAATACGTTATTGGGGTGAAAAAATGAAAAATAATGAAAAATTTGAATGGTATATACCAGGTGAAAATGAACGTTTAGCATGTGAAAAAATTTTACACCGTTATTTACCACAATATTTAGAAAATATTGAAAAATTTTGTAATAGTGATATAAAACAATTAGATAGAGAAGACATATTAAGAGATTTAAATTATATTTTATCATTAATAAGTATGACAAATTTTTTACCACCACAATGTGATACAATTAAAGAATTAGTTGATACTGTTGTTGATTATAATTTTCCTCAAATTGAAATTGGTTTTAATCATATAAAAAATAAAATAACAATGCCAAATGGTGATAATGTACGTTTAACAATTATAACAAAATTAACAAAATTACAAAATAAATTATTAAAAGAATCATCGGATGATATAAAGTCATTACGTGCAATTATATTATTATGGGACCGTTTATATTCATCAAAATCATATGTAACATCATATGAGAATGAATTAAAATCATATAAATATTTAAAACAATTTCAAGAATGTAAATTAACAAAATCAAAAAAAAATATAAAAGCAATATTTATTAAACGTCTTCTAATACAACAATTATGCCGTGATGAATTATCTGTTTTACCATACTATATTGAACAACATTCAATAATTATGAAAAATTTATTAAAATTAGCAACATCATATTATAGTGGTGTACGTATAATAGCACAACAAAAAATTTTTCAAATGATGAATTCATATCCATTTTCATATATAGATATATTAGATGATATTATTAAATTATTAGAATTAGATTCATCTGAATATCATGAACAATTTAAAGGGGCATTATATGTTATTATTGGTTCAATGTGGTCAAGAATGTTAGTTAAAAATGATTGGAATTGTATTGAAAAAATATGGTTAAGTATATTAAAATCAAAACCATCTGAAAAACCATCAATTATACATTTATTAGAAGCAATTAGTTGTATAATTACAAATGAATTTACAACAATTACAATTGAAATGAATATACCAGATAAAATTATTGAAACAGCATTAAATTTAATTAAAAATAATGATGAAAATAATGAACAAAAAACATTTATAATTGATGAAAATGATATTGAATTAGGTAAAAAAAAATTAGAAAAAAAAAATATTGATAATCATGAAATATATTTACGTATAATAAACACAATATTAAATTTAACAAAAGAACAAACATTACATTGGCGTTATCATTTATTAGCAACAACAATGATTGAAATTTTAGTACATCCAAAATCTAAATATCCATCATCTGTTGCTCAATATATTGTTAATAATTTAATAAGTGATTCAATTAAAGAACGTAAATTATCAATAAATATTTTAAATACAATATTAGAACAACAAAAACCAAAACATATTCGAATTAAAGTTGATCCATTTGAAATAGCTGGTTTATCAAAACCTAATAATAATGAAAAATTACCATTTGGTATACGTCCAGATAATCGTTGGCTGCAATATAACTTAGATACATTACCAAAATCACAAGATGATTGGGATAAACCACAATTTATTCATAAATCTGATGGTTTCTTTGGTTGGTCATCAGATTTTCAAGTTTATGCCCCATATAATCAGCAGCCAAATATCGATAGAAAACGTGATGAAATGAATGAAATTGAACAAATTGTATATGATTTCTTTTTGGATAAAGAAAATTTAAAGAAATTTATTAAATTTTGGTCATTAGAAGAGAATAAAGGAAAAGAGAAATTCAAAATACAAAGATTTACTTTGATTAAAGTAAGTACAATTTTTTTCTACATTTTAAATTCACTTCAGATTATTATGTTTAAAATATATGTACATATATTTTTTTTTAAATTATTTTTACAGTATCTCTTCAAAATCTATGGTGATATATTTTTAGATGATTTACTTCCATATTTAGAAAATCTTATAAAAGATAATAAACATGAAAGTAATCATCGTTGTGCTGCTGAAATTTTAAGTGGAATCATGCGGGGAATGAAACATTGGCCATATGAAAAAACTAAAAATGCATATGAAAAAATAACATCATTGATACGATTAGCATTAGATAATATAACTGTAGAAACAGATGAATTTTGGGGTACTTGTTTTGCCACAGCATCTGAACATATTGATCCACGTCGACAATATTGGTTACATGAAGTTCTTATGGAAAATCCATTACGTGAAAGTACAAGTTTTGTTGATTGTTGTCGTATATTTTGTTTACAAGGACCATTCAATCAGCATGTATGGAGAATGGATTCATACGCCCATCGTTTATTAAATTATTTAAGACCATATTTAAATCATCAATTTCAAAATGTACGTGTTCGTTTAGGTTCAATTTTAATAAATATATTTGAAGCTGATTTACAATTTCAAAATGGTAATCCACCAGAATGTCCTAGAATAAAAGATATGATAGCTGAAATTATTGAAAATTTAAAATCATTAAATCAAGATATGCCCGTTAGAAAAAGTTCCTCAAATGAAGGTAGATTTCAAACAGAAAAAAAAAAAAAAATAAATAAATAAATAAAAATTTTTAATAAATCAAATTAAAAATTTTTTCAGCAATGAACGCAGATTCTTCAGATTCAGTTTCTGAAGAACAAAAAAAATATGACGAAGCAGTGAGACTTTTTAAAACAAGTAGGGAAAAAATGTTAACACAATAAAAATAATTAATAAATAAGGGATATTAATATTGTTTTGTTTTTGTACATTTACAGTTACTCAATGGATCATAGGGATGGTATCACGAAATACAAATGGCAATGAAATACCTTATTTTGATTTATTACCATTTGCATGTCGTTTAGAAAGTTCTGAACAAGATTCTGAAGTAGCAGAAATATCAACATCATTTTTAGCGTTAATATCACAAGCATTAACATTACCAGATCGCATGCATTATGCGTTAGATAAATTTGAAGAAATTTCAAAATCAACATCATGGAATTCTCGTTTAGCTATTATTGATGCCTTACAAGTTTTAATTTTTCATAATATGGCAATAATATTAAGTAATGATGAATGGGTGCAAAAAGTACAAAATATTGTTTTACGTTTATTGGAAGATACAAGTCTTGAAGTTAGAGAGAAGGCAGCACAAGTTTTAGGTGGTTTATTACATTGTTCCTTTTTACCAGCAACTGATAAATTATTAGAACAATTTAAAAGGAAATGTAAAACAAAAGTTGTAAGAAGGAATACTACAAATGTTAGATCAATAAATAGTTGTTCCATAGAAGCTAGGTAAATTATAATAATTTCATTTTAAGTCTGTGCTAATTTGTATTACAAGTTTAAATTTATATACATACGTAATTTTTTCTTCTTTCTAATAGATCGTCATCAGATGTACAAGATTCGGATGGGGTTCGATTACGACATACTGGTGTTCTTGGTTTATGTGCATTTATATCAGCTTTTCCGTATGATGTTCCAGATTTTTTGCCCGATGTATTTGAACATCTTGGAGCTCACTTAAATGATCCTCAACCAATACCAGTAATTATGAATCTTTTGTTATATTGGATTTTAATTATGAATTTATATTATTTGTTCTTTTAAATTTTAGTCAACAATTCGTAAAACTGTTGGTGATTTTAAGAGAACACATCATGATAATTGGGCTGTTCATCAATTAAAATTCACTGAGGATCAACTTGCTGTTCTTAGTGATTTAACAATACCGCCTTCTTATTATACATAAAATTTTATTTATATTAAATTTATATTTTGAAGGTTGTTGTTTTTGGTGTATGATATAGAAAAAAAAAATAATAGCTATTTGCTAAAATAAAATTATTTAAAAAAAAAGTGGATAAGGTTATCAAAGAAAATTCTTGTTTTTTTTTTCTCCTTTTTCAAATTGCATAAAAATCAGTTCCGGTGAAACTGTGTTAAAAAAAATGAAACGTTTTTATATAAAAAATACTTATTATTTCTTCAAATATACAAAAATGGTATGTACCATTGTTAAAATTTGTTTCTACTTACTAAAGTACATATACTTTACCTATTTTTTACTTATAATTAATTCTATTTTAAAATATATGTAATAATAAAATCATTATTTAAATTACTTTTCTTCTCAAAGTTAAAAATGAAGAAAGAAAAATATGTGTGCAATCAATGCAAGTTTACATTTTAAATAATTTTGGAAAAAGTGTAAAAAAAATAAATTTTTAATTAACCTCTTAGCTTAATGCACGTACACTTCTCCATCATCATCATTATCAGCGACGCAACAGCTAGATCTGAGCCACGGCATAATCAAGTTTTCGTGACAATATTTCCACATATACCTACATACATACGTATATGTATAACTTGTTAAAAGTTAAAAAGTTGATAACTTTTTTTTTTTTTTCTACTATTCTTTCTAATTCAGATGAATCTGCTAGATTGAAATTATGAATATCAATGAACAGCAACAACAACAGCAACAACAACAGCAACAACAACAGCAACAACAGCAGCAACAACAACAACAACAGCAACAACAACAACAACAGCAACAACAACAACAACAACAGCAGCAATCAGTATACAACAATTTAAACAAGAATTTCTACAAATACAAGAAAGATCAAATAAATGCATCAACAATTTATAAGGAAACACCAATGATCGATGTCCGATGGTGTGTTCAGCAATTGGGGAGTCAAAGATTACCATCTTCTACTTCTCATCGATTGCACGAACATAGCCATTGGAGGTGTGAGGTGTGAGGTGTTTCCTTATATCACCTTCAAGGGTTGCAAGAGCTGACCCGCGTTCACAATCTCCAGTAGGAGGAGGGGGGTTGGTGAACAGTGCTCCGCAGGGGGGCAGCTTTTCCGTATGATATTCCAGATTTTTTGCCCGATGTATTTGAACATCTTGGAGCTCACTTAAATGATCCTCAACCAATACCAGTAATTATGAATCTTTTGTTATATTGGATTTTAATTATGAATTTATATTATTTGTTCTTTTAAATTTTAGTCAACAATTCGTAAAACTGTTGGTGATTTTAAGAGAACACATCATGATAATTGGGCTGTTCATCAATTAAAATTCACTGAGGATCAACTTGCTGTTCTTAGTGATTTAACAATACCGCCTTCTTATTATACATAAAATTTTATTTATATTAAATTTATATTTTGAAGGTTGTTGTTTTTGGTGTATGATATAGAAAAAAAAAATAATAGCTATTTGCTAAAATAAAATTATTTAAAAAAAAAGTGGATAAGGTTATCAAAGAAAATTCTTGTTTTTTTTTTCTCCTTTTTCAAATTGCATAAAAATCAGTTCCGGTGAAACTGTGTTAAAAAAAATGAAACGTTTTTATATAAAAAATACTTATTATTTCTTCAAATATACAAAAATGGTATGTACCATTGTTAAAATTTGTTTCTACTTACTAAAGTACATATACTTTACCTATTTTTTACTTATAATTAATTCTATTTTAAAATATATGTAATAATAAAATCATTATTTAAATTACTTTTCTTCTCAAAGTTAAAAATGAAGAAAGAAAAATATGTGTGCAATCAATGCAAGTTTACATTTTAAATAATTTTGGAAAAAGTGTAAAAAAAATAAATTTTTAATTAACCTCTTAGCTTAATGCACGTACACTTCTCCATCATCATCATTATCAGCGACGCAACAGCTAGATCTGAGCCACGGCATAATCAAGTTTTCGTGACAATATTTCCACATATACCTACATACATACGTATATGTATAACTTGTTAAAAGTTAAAAAGTTGATAACTTTTTTTTTTTTTTCTACTATTCTTTCTAATTCAGATGAATCTGCTAGATTGAAATTATGAATATCAATGAACAGCAACAACAACAGCAACAACAACAGCAACAACAACAGCAACAACAGCAGCAACAACAACAACAACAGCAACAACAACAACAACAGCAACAACAACAACAACAACAGCAGCAATCAGTATACAACAATTTAAACAAGAATTTCTACAAATACAAGAAAGATCAAATAAATGCATCAACAATTTATAAGGAAACACCAATGATCGATGTCCGATGGTGTGTTCAGCAATTGGGGAGTCAAAGATTACCATCTTCTACTTCTCATCGATTGCACGAACATAGCCATTGGAGGTGTGAGGTGTGAGGTGTTTCCTTATATCACCTTCAAGGGTTGCAAGAGCTGACCCGCGTTCACAATCTCCAGTAGGAGGAGGGGGGTTGGTGAACAGTGCTCCGCAGGGGGGCAGCTTTTCCGTATGATATTCCAGATTTTTTGCCCGATGTATTTGAACATCTTGGAGCTCACTTAAATGATCCTCAACCAATACCAGTAATTATGAATCTTTTGTTATATTGGATTTTAATTATGAATTTATATTATTTGTTCTTTTAAATTTTAGTCAACAATTCGTAAAACTGTTGGTGATTTTAAGAGAACACATCATGATAATTGGGCTGTTCATCAATTAAAATTCACTGAGGATCAACTTGCTGTTCTTAGTGATTTAACAATACCGCCTTCTTATTATACATAAAATTTTATTTATATTAAATTTATATTTTGAAGGTTGTTGTTTTTGGTGTATGATATAGAAAAAAAAAATAATAGCTATTTGCTAAAATAAAATTATTTAAAAAAAAAGTGGATAAGGTTATCAAAGAAAATTCTTGTTTTTTTTTTCTCCTTTTTCAAATTGCATAAAAATCAGTTCCGGTGAAACTGTGTTAAAAAAAATGAAACGTTTTTATATAAAAAATACTTATTATTTCTTCAAATATACAAAAATGGTATGTACCATTGTTAAAATTTGTTTCTACTTACTAAAGTACATATACTTTACCTATTTTTTACTTATAATTAATTCTATTTTAAAATATATGTAATAATAAAATCATTATTTAAATTACTTTTCTTCTCAAAGTTAAAAATGAAGAAAGAAAAATATGTGTGCAATCAATGCAAGTTTACATTTTAAATAATTTTGGAAAAAGTGTAAAAAAAATAAATTTTTAATTAACCTCTTAGCTTAATGCACGTACACTTCTCCATCATCATCATTATCAGCGACGCAACAGCTAGATCTGAGCCACGGCATAATCAAGTTTTCGTGACAATATTTCCACATATACCTACATACATACGTATATGTATAACTTGTTAAAAGTTAAAAAGTTGATAACTTTTTTTTTTTTTTCTACTATTCTTTCTAATTCAGATGAATCTGCTAGATTGAAATTATGAATATCAATGAACAGCAACAACAACAGCAACAACAACAGCAACAACAACAGCAACAACAGCAGCAACAACAACAACAACAGCAACAACAACAACAACAGCAACAACAACAACAACAACAGCAGCAATCAGTATACAACAATTTAAACAAGAATTTCTACAAATACAAGAAAGATCAAATAAATGCATCAACAATTTATAAGGAAACACCAATGATCGATGTCCGATGGTGTGTTCAGCAATTGGGGAGTCAAAGATTACCATCTTCTACTTCTCATCGATTGCACGAACATAGCCATTGGAGGTGTGAGGTGTGAGGTGTTTCCTTATATCACCTTCAAGGGTTGCAAGAGCTGACCCGCGTTCACAATCTCCAGTAGGAGGAGGGGGGTTGGTGAACAGTGCTCCGCAGGGGGGCAGCTTTTCCGTATGATATTCCCGATTTTTTGCCCGATGTATTTGAACATCTTGGAGCTCACTTAAATGATCCTCAACCAATACCAGTAATTATGAATCTTTTGTTATATTGGATTTTAATTATGAATTTATATTATTTGTTCTTTTAAATTTTAGTCAACAATTCGTAAAACTGTTGGTGATTTTAAGAGAACACATCATGATAATTGGGCTGTTCATCAATTAAAATTCACTGAGGATCAACTTGCTGTTCTTAGTGATTTAACAATACCGCCTTCTTATTATACATAAAATTTTATTTATATTAAATTTATATTTTGAAGGTTGTTGTTTTTGGTGTATGATATAGAAAAAAAAAATAATAGCTATTTGCTAAAATAAAATTATTTAAAAAAAAAGTGGATAAGGTTATCAAAGAAAATTCTTGTTTTTTTTTTCTCCTTTTTCAAATTGCATAAAAATCAGTTCCGGTGAAACTGTGTTAAAAAAAATGAAACGTTTTTATATAAAAAATACTTATTATTTCTTCAAATATACAAAAATGGTATGTACCATTGTTAAAATTTGTTTCTACTTACTAAAGTACATATACTTTACCTATTTTTTACTTATAATTAATTCTATTTTAAAATATATGTAATAATAAAATCATTATTTAAATTACTTTTCTTCTCAAAGTTAAAAATGAAGAAAGAAAAATATGTGTGCAATCAATGCAAGTTTACATTTTAAATAATTTTGGAAAAAGTGTAAAAAAAATAAATTTTTAATTAACCTCTTAGCTTAATGCACGTACACTTCTCCATCATCATCATTATCAGCGACGCAACAGCTAGATCTGAGCCACGGCATAATCAAGTTTTCGTGACAATATTTCCACATATACCTACATACATACGTATATGTATAACTTGTTAAAAGTTAAAAAGTTGATAACTTTTTTTTTTTTTTCTACTATTCTTTCTAATTCAGATGAATCTGCTAGATTGAAATTATGAATATCAATGAACAGCAACAACAACAGCAACAACAACAGCAACAACAACAGCAACAACAGCAGCAACAACAACAACAACAGCAACAACAACAACAACAGCAACAACAACAACAACAACAGCAGCAATCAGTATACAACAATTTAAACAAGAATTTCTACAAATACAAGAAAGATCAAATAAATGCATCAACAATTTATAAGGAAACACCAATGATCGATGTCCGATGGTGTGTTCAGCAATTGGGGAGTCAAAGATTACCATCTTCTACTTCTCATCGATTGCACGAACATAGCCATTGGAGGTGTGAGGTGTGAGGTGTTTCCTTATATCACCTTCAAGGGTTGCAAGAGCTGACCCGCGTTCACAATCTCCAGTAGGAGGAGGGGGGTTGGTGAACAGTGCTCCGCAGGGGGGCAGCTTTTCCGTATGATATTCCAGATTTTTTGCCCGATGTATTTGAACATCTTGGAGCTCACTTAAATGATCCTCAACCAATACCAGTAATTATGAATCTTTTGTTATATTGGATTTTAATTATGAATTTATATTATTTGTTCTTTTAAATTTTAGTCAACAATTCGTAAAACTGTTGGTGATTTTAAGAGAACACATCATGATAATTGGGCTGTTCATCAATTAAAATTCACTGAGGATCAACTTGCTGTTCTTAGTGATTTAACAATACCGCCTTCTTATTATACATAAAATTTTATTTATATTAAATTTATATTTTGAAGGTTGTTGTTTTTGGTGTATGATATAGAAAAAAAAAATAATAGCTATTTGCTAAAATAAAATTATTTAAAAAAAAAGTGGATAAGGTTATCAAAGAAAATTCTTGTTTTTTTTTTCTCCTTTTTCAAATTGCATAAAAATCAGTTCCGGTGAAACTGTGTTAAAAAAAATGAAACGTTTTTATATAAAAAATACTTATTATTTCTTCAAATATACAAAAATGGTATGTACCATTGTTAAAATTTGTTTCTACTTACTAAAGTACATATACTTTACCTATTTTTTACTTATAATTAATTCTATTTTAAAATATATGTAATAATAAAATCATTATTTAAATTACTTTTCTTCTCAAAGTTAAAAATGAAGAAAGAAAAATATGTGTGCAATCAATGCAAGTTTACATTTTAAATAATTTTGGAAAAAGTGTAAAAAAAATAAATTTTTAATTAACCTCTTAGCTTAATGCACGTACACTTCTCCATCATCATCATTATCAGCGACGCAACAGCTAGATCTGAGCCACGGCATAATCAAGTTTTCGTGACAATATTTCCACATATACCTACATACATACGTATATGTATAACTTGTTAAAAGTTAAAAAGTTGATAACTTTTTTTTTTTTTTCTACTATTCTTTCTAATTCAGATGAATCTGCTAGATTGAAATTATGAATATCAATGAACAGCAACAACAACAGCAACAACAACAGCAACAACAACAGCAACAACAGCAGCAACAACAACAACAACAGCAACAACAACAACAACAGCAACAACAACAACAACAACAGCAGCAATCAGTATACAACAATTTAAACAAGAATTTCTACAAATACAAGAAAGATCAAATAAATGCATCAACAATTTATAAGGAAACACCAATGATCGATGTCCGATGGTGTGTTCAGCAATTGGGGAGTCAAAGATTACCATCTTCTACTTCTCATCGATTGCACGAACATAGCCATTGGAGGTGTGAGGTGTGAGGTGTTTCCTTATATCACCTTCAAGGGTTGCAAGAGCTGACCCGCGTTCACAATCTCCAGTAGGAGGAGGGGGGTTGGTGAACAGTGCTCCGCAGGGGGGCAGCTTTTCCGTATGATATTCCAGATTTTTTGCCCGATGTATTTGAACATCTTGGAGCTCACTTAAATGATCCTCAACCAATACCAGTAATTATGAATCTTTTGTTATATTGGATTTTAATTATGAATTTATATTATTTGTTCTTTTAAATTTTAGTCAACAATTCGTAAAACTGTTGGTGATTTTAAGAGAACACATCATGATAATTGGGCTGTTCATCAATTAAAATTCACTGAGGATCAACTTGCTGTTCTTAGTGATTTAACAATACCGCCTTCTTATTATACATAAAATTTTATTTATATTAAATTTATATTTTGAAGGTTGTTGTTTTTGGTGTATGATATAGAAAAAAAAAATAATAGCTATTTGCTAAAATAAAATTATTTAAAAAAAAAGTGGATAAGGTTATCAAAGAAAATTCTTGTTTTTTTTTTCTCCTTTTTCAAATTGCATAAAAATCAGTTCCGGTGAAACTGTGTTAAAAAAAATGAAACGTTTTTATATAAAAAATACTTATTATTTCTTCAAATATACAAAAATGGTATGTACCATTGTTAAAATTTGTTTCTACTTACTAAAGTACATATACTTTACCTATTTTTTACTTATAATTAATTCTATTTTAAAATATATGTAATAATAAAATCATTATTTAAATTACTTTTCTTCTCAAAGTTAAAAATGAAGAAAGAAAAATATGTGTGCAATCAATGCAAGTTTACATTTTAAATAATTTTGGAAAAAGTGTAAAAAAAATAAATTTTTAATTAACCTCTTAGCTTAATGCACGTACACTTCTCCATCATCATCATTATCAGCGACGCAACAGCTAGATCTGAGCCACGGCATAATCAAGTTTTCGTGACAATATTTCCACATATACCTACATACATACGTATATGTATAACTTGTTAAAAGTTAAAAAGTTGATAACTTTTTTTTTTTTTTTCTGAACTAAAACTGAAGGAAATATAAAAAATTCTTGACTTAAATTTATAGAAAAAGAATGAATCACATATAAATTCTTCGTAAATCTGTTGGTGATGTTATCATATTACATTGTGGACATAATTTTCTAGCTCCTAATGTTCTTAGCCAACATTCTTCACAATGTACATGCCAACAACATATCGATACTGCTGGATTACGATAATCGTCCATGCAAATTAAACATTTTATCTTGTTATTTATTTGATTTTCATATTCTCTTATTCTTGCTTTTAGAGATTCTATAACATGATTATTATTTGAATTCATTATTGTTAAATTTTCATCAATTATTTGATGATTTATTTTATCATTAATTTTATTATGATTTATTCCTGTATTTATTATTGATTCTATATTAGAATTAATTTGATTTATAGTATTAGTTGTTGTTGTTGTTGATATATCATTTGATATAACATTATTGGCTATTGTTGTTGTAATATTACCACTTACTAATCTTCTTAAATATTGATCACTATTATTTTCATTACCACAATCATTGTTTAATGGTACTATAACATCACGTTCTGTATATTGTGGAGGTCCATAAATTTGTGAATCATCACCATCAACATTTAAATCTTCATCATCATCATCATCATCATCATCACCACCATTACTATTATTATTATCATTATTACTATTACTACTATTATTATTATTTATTGATGTGCCAATCCCAACTGCTGAATATCCACCTTCTAGAAGACTTGATGCTCTAATACGTTTTTGTCCAGCCCATTCATATTCTTCAAATGATTCACCTTCAACATCAATACTCTCATCATCATCATCATCACTTGTGTTATGTATTGCTCCGCCGTTTGATCTATTTGCACTTTCATTTTTTCTTAAACACTTTTCAACATGTATATTAATATCTTCCGTGGGATGTTCGTTGCATATTGGACATATTGGATCATCTGGTTTACGTTTTTTTGCTTTTATCTGAAATTGAAGAATTTTATTTTGCAATTTATATTATTTTATTTTAAGAAAAATTACATGTTATATTTACCTTCAATCTTGAATGTCTATTATTTCTGACTTTTTGAAATGTTATCCATGGGCAACCACTTGATTCATCATTTTGATTACCATTTGATGACGAACATCCTGGTAATGGATCATGGTATGTTGAACCATTATTTAATGTTTTTTTAATTTTTGGATTTAATTGTAATTTAATTAAACGATCAATTTCTAATGCATAATGTTGTTCAATTTCTGATGGTCGTATTGTAACTCCACAAATTGGACAACAAATTGGATCTGCTTGTTTTTTACGCTGCCGAAAACCGCGACCTTCTTCTGATAAACTCTCCATTATTATTAGTTGAAATAAAATTAAATAGATAATGTTTTGAATATCATCATCTATTCTCTGATGGCTTTTATTGTCGTCAAAACCAATCAACAACTTATTACAAAAACAATCACTTTAAATCTCATTCAGCTTTTCATTTACGACTATAATTAGATCATTTATCAATTTCTAAACTTGTAACGTATTTGTGAGTTAATTCATTTTAATTATTTTTCATTTGAATTTTAAAATTAAAATGTTTGAATAAGGAAAAATGTTAATAAACATAATACAAAATTGTATACTTTAATTTGAACATTTGAAGTGAAGTTGGTCACTACATTTGACGGTTTTCGTTTTTAGAATGTTTACACATAGGTAATGTTATCTTTAAATCAATTTAAATTAAACTACGGTTCACTTTTCCTGTTTTAATTTTTTTTTTTTTAAATTTGAATTCAGTTTCCTATTTTTTCAATGAAATTTAAAAATTTCTGACTAAAAACAAATGACTTAAAAGTTATCCAATTTAATTTCTGAATAAAATTTTCAAGTCATGAATGACGACAGTGACAAATTACAATGTCATTTTCAAAAAAAAAAAAAAAAAAATTAAATAATAACAAATAAACAATTTTTTTATTAGTATTATTTTTTTTCTACTATTATTCAGATGAATACGCTGAAATTGATTCAAATTATGGTCCTTCAGATTTTTTTGGATTTCCAAATACGAATATCGATCAACAACAACAGCAGCAATCAGTTTTAACAACAATTTAAACAAGAATTTTTACAAATTTGTAAGGAAAACCAATGATCGGTGTCCGATGGTCTGTTCTACAATTGGGGAGTCAAAGAATACCATCTTCTACTTCTCAGCAGTTTCAAGGACAACACCGTTGATGGTGTGAGGTGTTTTCTTATTAGATCAAATCAACTGTATTACGCAATTGAATCTATTATTTCCAAAAATTTCACTATCAGCATCAACATCAGCAGCACCACAAACAAAATTTAGTCCGATTATCAGTTCAAAATTCTTCTTTTATTTTGCAAAAGTAATTAAAAAAATATCTCATGGTTCAAATACATTCAATTAAAATAAATCAAAATTAAAATTTAAGATAAATTTCTCATTCTTTCAATTGGTTTTCGTCCTTGAATTCGTCTAATACGTTTCGCGGGTGTCTCAGATTCAAATGACGATGAGAAATTATTTGATTGGGATATTGATGATGGTCTAAATTGTGTATCATAAGTAGATGTCCTTTTTCTTTTTTGTGCTTGCATTTCATTATCATCATTTATAGATATTTTCGGTTTAGTTAGAACTCCTTGAAATTATTTTTGTAATAAATAATAATTTAATTTAATTAATACACAAAATGTTACCTGCAAAAGAAGCACATCTTCTGATCAGAGATGATGGACCTTGATGTCCTTGGTTTTCGTTTCTTCTATGAGCTACATCATTATTGTTAGTGTTGCTTACACTGGAAGATTTAAAACGAATAACAGATGTTAATAAAGACCATAGTCCTACTCCTCCTCCTACAGCTCGATTATTATTATTATTATTATTATTATTATTATTATTATTATTATTATTATTATTATTATTATTATTATTGGTATTATCTGTTTTTTTATATTGCTCCTGTTGTTTTTGTTGTTGTTTATCTTCCTTTGAATTAACGGTTTTTGTAATATTCGTATCATATTTTTTGTCATCGAAAATTTTCTGGTCATTCATTGTCATTGATGATTGGTGATGAGATAAAGATTTGATTGGAGTATAAAAAACTTCATCAGATATATCAGAATTACTATCGTAATTTGATGATGAATTTAAATTTGGTGTTTCAAATGAAATAGTCTTTTTTAATGGTGGTACAGATAAACCAGAAATTTTTGGAGTTAAATAACTATGTTTTATTTCATTATCGTTTTGCCTTTGAACACTATTGCCATTTGATTTTTCTAATAAATTTTCAATTCCAGTTGTAGTTGTTACAACCTCAATTGATTGACATGTCTTGTATATGGTATTTGATTTTTCAAGACCAGATAATTTTGATGATGTTGATGATATTAGATATTCTGTTAATTTTTTTGTTGCAGTAAAATGAAATTCTTTTTTTGTACTAACTCTAGATGAATTAAATTCATTAAATGTTGAATTTCTCTCAATTACTTCACTATGAGTTCTTCGAAATGCTGGAGATGTTCGTAGATCAAGAGGTGAATCAATTGATATTGAAGCTTAAACAAATAAAAATTAAAAAAATGAAATTATTGGAATAAAATTTACAGAAAATAATACTCATATTACTTACTATTATGTTCCATTGAATCAAATATTTTCTTTTTTGGATAAGTTCCTCTGACCATTGCATGTTCCATCATTGCTTTTTGTATACTTTTTGACATTACTTGCCGCAGAGGAGTTGCTGGAACTCGAATTTTAGGTTGATTCTTTAATTTTTCAACATTTGTATTTTTCTCACTTATTTTTTCAGAAAGGGCAAGTGGTGATGGTGGCGTTCTAAAATTTTAATATACGTAAAATATAAATATTTGAAATTATTTAAATTTAAACTTACTTCATATTTTGTCCAACTGGACTATCTTCTGATTCTGTACTTGTACTATGAATGCTTGATACTTGACATGATGATGATGCATCGAATACTTTTTGATTATTTTTCATTAATGTTATTGGCATTGGAGTTGAAGTAGTTGTTGCTCGTACAGTTTTAATTTTTTCTGTTTCACTTGGAATACGTTGATCACAAGAATTTAAATGAATTGAAGATACATTTTTTAATGATGATGCACTGTCTATAATACTATTTGTTCTACATTTTGCTTTAGCTTTCCATTTTAAATTAATCATTGACATTGGTGTTAATACATCATTTTCAGCATTATTGTAACATTCTTGATTTGAATTAAAATATGGTGAAGTTTGTACTCCAATACTTGTACAATTATTTTCTGCTTTGAAATCATTATTTTTTTTTTCCAATAAATTACATTCATGTTGTTTTTCACTATTACATTTTGAAAATATAACGATGTCTTCAATGCAAGTGTAGAGCTGAAAATAAGAAAACTTTTTATAATAATTTTTAATTTAAACGAATAAATTTCAATTAACCAACCTTACAACATTTTTTACAATGTAACGGTAAATGATTTTTGGCAATATGTATCAAAAGTTCATCAGAAATTTTTGGATAAAGAATAAATGATTCACCATAACATATGGCACACTGAAGTATTGCTTCTTTTGAAATTATATTTTCTTTATTTAAACAATTATCATCTGTTGAATGGAACTTTTCTTGATGATTAATACGACATTTTGAGCAACAAAATACTTTTTCACATGTTTTACATTTCACCTTTAATAAAAAAATTACTTAACATCTTTTTTTCGTTTATAATTTTTTAAATTATTTCAAAATATTTATAATTTTACTTACATCATCAGGAAGTATCATTTTAATGTTTTTATTCTTTTAATGTGTAAAGAATATTTTTTTTTTCTCTTCTAAACTTTACTTTACCGCCACTATCGAAATTTAAAAAAAATATGTGTTATTGATTAAATTAAATTTCAACAGTTATTTCTATTGTAATGTTTTTAATACTGTTGTTTTGTATTTTTTAAATTATTTTGAAAAATAATCTGCAGGGTGCTGAGACAAATGTTGAAATTATGTCTTTTTTTTCTTGAAAAACTTAAGAACTTAAGCGCTTAAAAATTTCATAAAAATATAGTGAAACCTTTAAAGATTGTTGAGAAAATGGGTTTAAATGTTGATTATTTAATAAAAATCATAAGAAATTAAACAAATATTGGCTTCTTATTTACTGCTTTACAAATAATTTTTGCTTATGTTAGCTATGTATATAGAATTATACAAAAAATGTGTTAGTTTTGTAATCCTTTAGGTTACCCTGTTAAAATTGTTTAAAAAATTGCAATCAAAAATCAAAGCAATACAATTGTGTTCTTTTTGTAATCTTATTACATTTGTGTCGTTTTTGTGAGTCTGTTATAAATTTTGTTCTATTTGAAAATTTTTAATGCAAATTCAATTTTTTTTTTTTTTTTAATTTAATTTCTTTAAAACTTTATCTACCTAAAATTAATAAGATAAAAAAAAACGTGTATAAATATAATAAATAAAAATCATACAAATAAATATGACTACCAATAACATTGAAAATGATTTATATGAATTTATAAAAGATCTTGGGAATGGAGGTTTTGCTAAGACAGCATTATATAAAATAAATAATAATAATAATCAAAATCAAAATCAAAAATATGTTTGTATAAAACAAATTGATATAACATCATTAAAAAATCGTTATGATATGAAAAGAGCTAAAGCTGAAGTGTATATTTTATCACAATTACGTCATCCAAGAATAGTAAAATTTTTAAATGTATTTTTATCATCAAAATATATTAATATTGTTATGGAATATGCACCGAATGGTACTTTAAGAGAATTTTTAAATGATCAAAATGAATTGCTAAATAAACAAAAAATTATACAAGTATTTTGTGATATATTAATTGGTTTAGAATATTTACATATACGTCATATAATACATCGTGATTTAAAACCAGAAAATATTTTAATCAGTTATGATGGACGAATAAAAATTGCTGATTTTGGTATATCATTTATTCATCAAAAATATGATAATATGGAAAACAACAACAATAATAATAATAATGATATTGCTGGAACTTTAACATATATTTCGCCAGAATTATTAAAATATAAAAAAATCAATTTTAATACTGATATTTGGTCACTTGGTTGTATTTTACATGAATTATGTACAAATAAACATATTTTAACAGAACATATAAATGATTTATCAAAAATTACTGATATACTTTTAAATTATAACGGAATATATTTAAAATGTAATTGTTCAAATGTTGATGAAAATTTTAAAGAATTATATGAGAAGATGTTAATTATTGATCCAGAAAAAAGAATTTCATTATCTTCAATTATTCGTAATCATAAAATTCTTTTTTATTATTATAATTTGTATTTTGATTATCGATAATAATTTTAATAATTGATTGTGTTGTAGTAATAGCTTTTCTTCAATTGCTTATTGTATTACGTTATTGAAATTGTAATTGTTCTAAGTATTCTTGTAATTATTTTATTTCCAAAGAAAATTTTTAAAATTAAGTTTAGCTATTATTTATTTGAATAATTGATTTAAGTAAAAGAAAAATTAAGTTTTCAAGCCAATGTTTTTTATTATTATCAATTCAATTGTAATTTTAGAAAATAACACTGTAAGAATTTGAAAAAGAAATCTAGTATTTTAAATTAAATTATAATCTAGTATTTTAAATTAAACTTAAATCAGCACTTGAAAAATTTATTTTATTTTCTTTAACTTTAAAACTATTTTTAAGGTTTATAAAGAAGTTTTTGGATCCATAGTTCTTCCTTCGATAATTGTTTGAATGCTACAATTAACAACATTTTCATTACAAGCTCTAATTGATATTTTATATAATGTACTCGGATGTAAATTTCCTAAAATTAATTTATGATTATTTCCATCAATCATGATTTCATCATTTTTTTTCCAACAATCTTCATAATTACTAGAATAACATTTATCTTGTGATTTTGTTATTGTTAAATTTCCGGGACCATTATCAATATCAGTATTTATTTTTTCTGTTAATTTCTCAAATTGTAATTTTTTTGCATCAATTACTTCTTTAAGTTTTGATTCATCTAATGTGAGCATTTGAGAGCTTGTTGTAAAAGAATTTGGTGTTGTAAATACATATTTTGTCAGATTAGAATTGAGTGTTGAAAAATTATCTGTAAAATTCGTATGAGTTGTTGTATTTTCGATATTTGTAGTGCTAGTTTTACTTTGAGTTGAAGTGATTGAAGTTGTTGTAATGTTCTTAGGCATATTAGTTTGATTTGACATATTTGAATTTTGTAGAATGTTTGTAGTGTTTGATCTTGGTTTTGGATTCTTAAAATGAAGACTAAAAAAGTAATAATTTTAAAATAATTAAAATTCATTAATTTTTGTATTAAATAAACATACGGAATAAATATGAAATCAGTTAAGGAATCTTCAAATGTAATAGATTCTCGTTCATAAAAATCATCTTCTTCTGGTGGAGGACCTCTAAATTTGTGATTTTCAAAATTACAAATGCATTTTTGATTTTTCTTTGAAGAATTTGTGTTTATAGTTGGCGAATTTATTGTGACAAGATCTAAAAAAAAGAATTTAATGTTTTTTTTTTTTTTTTAAATATAAGCTAAAAATTAATTTTTTGTACCTCTAACATTTGCATCATCTTCAATTATTTTGATTTTTCTAAACAAATATTCTTTATTCAGTTTATCTACAAAGAAAAAAATTTATTTATTTCACATTTTTAGATGTAATAGCAAATTAATTTTAATATTACATAAAAATATACCTTTATTAAATGATTTTCCTTCACAAGAATTAAGTTTTACTGATTGTATTTGATAATTAATAATGTATTTTTTAATTTTGCCTTGTGGTTGTGATGGTGGCCACCAATGAAGTACCTATTAAAAAAATCCATTTATATTTTATAAAATTTAAAGAAAAAAATAATGTTACAATTGCAGTTTCATTTTTAGCATGACAAAAGAATCTCCTTACTGGTCCTGGTATATCGGGTAAAGTTTCAAAATATTGAACCTCACTAAATGCATCTTGTTTTAGATGTGCTGTAGCAATTGCAAATGTTTTCACAAAATATGCATATTGTGTGTATGGTTTTAGTTGTCTTATAATGTGTCTTCTATTTTTACTAGTATCTACATCAAGATTCCAACTAGAATGGATATTATGAAAATTATTTAGGGAAACCAAACGATAATCAAAAACTTAAAAAAATGATTTAATATTTTTACCCAAACTTTCAGAAATATTTTAAAAAATTTTCAATTCTAAATCACTATGATTATTTATATTTTGTATTTCTTAAAAGAAAAAAAAAGTAATAATCTTACTTATCATGACCGCATCCATGTCTATTATCATATATGGAAACATTTTGATATGGTGCTTCAATGTAATAAAATAGATAGCCCAAAAATAATCGTTTATCATCAAATGTAATTGGTTCAATAACTTTAAGTAGTACTTCTGCTGAACTTCTATCTTCAACTGCAACTGTTATATTCGTTATATATGGTTCACCTTTTAAATATAAATTCAAATTTTTTATATATAAGTAAATTAATTCATATATAATCCATAAAAACTATATATGTACATATGTATATGTACATCAGTACATATATAACCAAAACTTACATACAACTCTTGCTCCATTCGTATGATTTGATACATCTGTAATTGAAAATGTATCTTCCTTTGCGACAAACGGTTTCAATTTTTCAATAGTTTCATAACATAATTTTGGATTAAAATGAAAAAAAATCTTGCCAGAAAGAATTTGTAATGTTTGATTTGGCATAAATAATTTTTCTAAATGATAATTTTCAATAACATATAACGAATATCTGCTGTCAACAACAAAAAATAAATAAAAATAAATTTAGAAGAAAAAACAAAATCTTATTTTTTTATATTTAAATGAAAGTATTTTTTAATACCTCTCACCAAATAATTTTCTTCCTTCAATTACTTGTAAATTTTTAAGAAAATATAATGTTACAAGTTGAGGTGATTTGATAATTTTTAAATATCCTTGTATGATTTTTAAATCTGATAGACTATTTGCTAATTCATCGTTACTTTTAGCTGAAAATAAATCCAACAACAATCAGAATTTAATTTAATTAACATTCAAAAATTTTTTTACTTCTTTCTTCATTTAATTGAATAATCAAAGATCCATTGATCGTTGTACATCTTCGAACATTTTTTAAATCTGAGATTTTTTTTATAATTATTGTTCCATTACATGTTTTTTCACAATATTGTTTTTGACATAATTCACATTTATGATTCCTTTCAAAATATCCTTTTGGACAACTATCAATACATTTTCCATTATATGTTACTTGTTTTAATGCATTACATTTTTCTTGTGGTATACATTTTCTGTTTGCAACCTGAAATTAAGTATTTTAAAATGAATTCATAAGGAAATTTACTAAACGCTGGAAGATTTCTTATTTTAACTTGTGTGAATGATATACATACATATATTTTGATTTTCACATTTTTATTTAAGTTTTAGTTGGTTAAAATTAACTATTAACTATTTTTAAAAATTCGAGAAATAACTACCTCAAAAATTTGTTTTGGAGGTTGTTTACATGTTTCCACACATTCACCGGTACTATCTTTGAAATATCTACAAGTATTGCAAAATCGTGTTGTACTATTGTTACAGTCTGTTAGGCACATACTGTCACAGCATTCATCATTTGAATTGCACCCTCTATTTCCGCATTTATCGGGACATACTTAAGAAATTTTAAAATTATTTTTTATTTAAAAATTGAAAAATTTTAAGATGTACATAATTATGGAAGTACTAACTTTTTTGTATATTATTTTGATTCCAACATGGTATAAATGTTGGACTATTCGTTGAAACTTCTGGACAAGTTGGACATTCTGTTGAATTTTTATTTCTCTAAAAATAGGAAGTTTGTGAAATTTTCATAATACATAATTTGAAATGTAATAAAATTATGTAGGTACTCGTATTTTTTCAAATATTCTATGTAGTATACCTTTAAAACATAATGTTGTAATTTCATATTTGATAATATTTTTATCCAATTAATTGTATCAACAAAACATAATGTCGGATTATTATCAATACGTACAGAACCTTTAATAATATTTACTAAAGATTTTAAGCCAATATTCAATAAACCATTGTTTTGATAAATAATTAATGAATATTTTCCAAATAATTCATTTCCACGTATTACAGATAAATTCGGGAATATATATTCAAGTGATTTTAAACCAGATACTTGATATATAAGTAAATAACCAGTTATTTCACGTATTCTTGTTAATAATAATGATGAATTTATATTATCTAAATTTAAACGAATTATTGATACTGATCCTTCAATAACATCACATGGTTTCATATCATGAAATGCATCGAAATTTTCTTGTTCTATTTTAAATGTAGCACAAGCTAAAAAAAAAAATTCAACATATAATTTTTTGTTTGGAAAATTAAAACAGAAAATGTAATGAAGAAAAATTTTTTTTTGTTAAAAGAAAAAAAAAATATTTATTTACCAGTTTCTCCATAAACAACTGTTGCATAAAATGATAATAAAAAGTTAATGAAAAATAAAATAATTGTTATTTTTGTTGTTAAATCATAGTTTTCCTTTAAAATACACTTTTGTTGTGTTTGTTTTCTATTCAAAATTTCATACTCAGAATTGAAAGACTTCATGTTGTGTTTAGGAATTAGAATTTAGGAATTAGGAAATATAATTTTTTTTAAAATATAGGTTTTTTATGTTATAGTATTAAACTTTACAATTTTTTCAAAGATAATATTAAAAATGATATAAAAGTTGCTTATACATATTGCGTTATTTAGTCCCCATACAGTCTAAAAAAATTAATTGACATTGACCTTTTAATAAATGACATATGTATGTAGAAATATGATAAACAAACTGTATTATTAATTGTAAGCTGTAATTAAATGTATGTTGTTCGAATTGTAAAAGTATTAAATTGAAATTATATTTATTTAAATTTAATAAAAGATGTATTACACTGTCACATAATTTTACTAATGTTTTAAACTTTTTTTCTCAGTCCATTGTAATATTATTAGATAAAATTTAATAAGTATGCTTTCTTTTATAAGCTTATTAACAATCTCTTGTATTTGTTTTTACTATTGCTTAATTCTAATTAAAATAATAAAACCAATGTGAGATACATTAAAAAAAAGGATCTATGTGTATAAATTGCATTTGTTATGATTTATCACATATGTAAGTATATATGTATATAAAAATATGTACATATATGTATGTATTTTTTTCACACTTCACTTTATCAAATGATTACGCCTTTCGACTTTTATATGTTTTGTTTTCTGTTTTCTATAACATCGATCTATATATAAATTCAATCATGAAATTCATGCACGAGAATGATCTTTGACTTGCAATCAATTGAACTGAGAAATTTATCCGTGGGACGAAAAATTTATCATCATTTTCATCATCGCAGTATGATGTGTTAATGAAGAAAAATTGAATTAATTAAATTATGATAATTGAAATTAAAAAATATACAAGTAATTAAATTTAAAAAAAAAAATTAAATTATGATTATAATGTAATACACACTATGTGCACATAAGAAATATTTAATCCACATGTAAAAAAATTAAGTATCTATGCTGTAATTTTTTCAAATATGAGAATATAACTCACACACAATATTCGTTATCAAATTAAAAACAAAACAACCAAAAAACTTGGTCTTGAATTTTTTTATGTACATATGTACAATACTTTCAAATTTTTGTAGCTATGCACTTTAGATATAAATGGCAATAAAAAATAATAATAATAATAAAAACACAACAAAAAACAGATCAAATTCTCGTTCAGCTCAAGTAATAGTTGATATTTGATTCGAATTACCGAAGATGACTAATTTTTAATTCCAGAAATTCAATTTGTCGTTGGTCGTCTGGTGTTGGTCGATCAAAAATTTATATTCGATTTGAAACTTCAATGGTAATTTAAAAGATTTAATTAATCGTTTAAGTGGTCATTGCGCCTTTAATATTTTATGAATGGATTTTTATTCACAATTTAAAATTCACAATGATGTGTGAAGATTTTATTTTCTAGAAACTCAATTGTAACGATATCAATTATGAAGTTTGATTTTTTTTTTTAAATAATATTCTACACAGTGAAGATACAGAAAAGGATGTTAACGCTAATTCCGTAAATGTGTATTACAATAATTCTTAAGTGATGTAGAATAAAGATTTTATAGAATTATGTAATTATAAAATTGAATTTAGAAAACAAATTAATACAGTAAAATAATTTTCGAAAAAAAGATATCCTGTAGAGTAATTAGTGTTTTAAGTATCATAGAAATAATAAAAGCTTCTGTCAATACATACGAGTATGTAATTGTAGGTTTCTGAGCTAAATTATGGGGAAATTATTTTCTTCTGTTGTCTGAAATGCAGCACAAGTTGGTGAATTGTTCTAATAATAAAAAAAAAATCTTTTAATAATTCATTCTACCGATCTTGTCAGAAAAATTTTTTGTCGTGTTTTGCAGTTTTTAGAGATTTTTAATTTTGGTATTTCATCATTTCTGATTTTGTGTTGAAAAGATAAGAAGATAAAAAAAAAGTTTTAAAATAAAAATTACATATTTAAAGAACAAAAACAAAAAATAAATTACCTGATACATTTTTTTTCATGCATTTTTATTTAATATTTTTAATATTACATTAATTCACAAACTACTTTTAAATTATACAATTAAAATTTTTTTTTCATTCGAAAACTAACATACATATATACGTATTTTATTTAAATTTGATTGGTGTATTTTTGGCTGTATTTTTATTATTGTTCATATTTTTTTTATAGCTTTGTAACTTTTTTTTGTTTATTTATTTATTTTTTTTAATTTTTCATCTCAATTTTTTGTAATTTATTTCAATTCTGCTTTTTAAATCACTTTCCTACTAAGTAAAATACAAACTAAACAAAAAAAAGTACATATATGCATAAAAATGTTTTTGATAATAATAATTTATTTTTCAATCTTAATAATGATTGATAGTACATTTTCATGCAATTTAATATCTAATACAAAAATATTTATATATTCAATACATATTGCTTTCATGTTTTCTTTATAAAAAAAAAAAAACTGCAAAAAATCATAGTTAAACAAATATAATAAATATAATGAACAATGAATACATATAAAAAAAATATTTTTGAATGGAAATGCAATATAGAAATTTTGCACTTTAAAAAGAAATTCTTAATTAAAAGTTTTATCTTTTTCTTTTTTTATATTTTATCTAAGGTTTTGCAAGATTTTTCTCAAGACCTTTTATACTTTTCTTTTAAATACATCTGATTTAACTTTCTTTTAAGGCACATATAAAAGTTTTTTTTTTTTTTATTTTATTTCAGACTTTTAAAAAAATTATTATCAATATTTGTAAAATACAATAACTTGTTTGTTTTTATATATGGAAAAGATATGTAAAAATAATAAAATACATACATAAAAAAAATGAAAAATGATTATTCTGATAAATTGGATTGTTCAAAAGATAATATTCTGTATAAAATTATAAAATTACACAAAAAAAAAAAAAAAAAAAAACAGAAACAAAAGGAAATAATATTTAAAAAACAGTTATTTGTTGTTTTGTTTTTTGCTTCTATTCTTTTATTTTATTTTGTTTTCTAACTTGTTTATTTTCATTTTGACTAGAATTAGACACAGCAAAGTCATGGACCGTTTTATTTTATTTATTTTTTTGTTTTTTTTTATAGATTTTTTCACTCCTTTCATCAGTGCACTAAGTTGCTAATGATGACATGCATATTGAAACTGTAGAAAAAAGAAAAAGAAAAAAAAGTGGCTATAAGTGCTTTTTAGAGATATCCTGGAATGGCAGTATGTAACTTATATTGTGTTTCTTACCTTCTGGTTAATAATGAAATTTATACAATCCATGTGGTATTCGTGTTGTTTGATGTTTGTTATTTCAAATATGACCAAGAATCTGTGTAAGAAAGTGGAAAATATACAGCTTAAATTATAAAGTTTACAAGTGACTTATCACTTTTTACATTTTTAATTTAAAACAAAATTGCTAATTTAATGTTTGCATCGAACTTCATGGTTCCAAAGATTCACTTAGTGTTCTTAATATATTGAAAAAATTAATTACTTTTCCAACTTTTGACTGTAGAATGTGTAATATAGTGTTAAATTTTTGAATCCAGACTACTTTTTAGTTTTAATCTTAGTTTAAGTTTAGTCATGATTACTTTTCGAACTTTTGACTATTCTTGCGAATTGAAATTTCGAAAACGGAATTTGGGGTTCTAGGATTTTACTTCATATTATTGGATGTGAACTCATTTCGTTTTGACGTTTCTAGAAAAATGTTAAGAAATAATTGAATGTATAAATTGAAATACATATAAAATAGTAATTGTCACGAACTGAAGACTAAAAAGCTAGGTATTTTTGAAAATAATTTCGAACGAAACACATTTGTTTCAGTTTCATGGTAAAACACATTCTTAATTTATATAAATCAAAAAAAAAAAAAAAAAATTCGTTTATTTTTAAAATAAAAATTATATATTTGGAATCTATTGTGTAAAATTTGTTCAATCGATCGACCGAATATTTTTCATTTAAGCAAAGTAATTAATTTAGAATTGCCTTAGAAAATTCGTCATTTCGAGGGTTTACAGTTTTTTTTTCGGTCGACAAAAGTTTCTTATGACAATTCTAGATTACTTTGTCATATGAAAAATTTTCCGATCGTTTGTTAATCGAGCGAATTTTATATAATAGATTCTTTTATTTAAAATATAAAAATTGTCATTATTTTTATTATAAATTATTTAAAGAAAATTTTACAAATGACATAAAATCTATATTATTTATAATTTTTACTGACAAAATATATCATTTTGACGTTGAATTTCAGTATAAATTGGACAATATAGTTTAGGATCTCTTGAATTACAGTAGTAAATTATTAATTTATCAGTTATTTCCTCTTTAATTTTCTTCAATATCTATATGGATAAGAGAAATAGAGAGTTTAATTAAATTTTTTTCTTAGTTATTTGAAAAAAAAAAACTATTTTTAATTACCGAAATATTATAAGGTTCATAAATTACTTTTATTTTCTTTAAACACGCCATAACACGTACAATATCTTCACAATTTTTAATTTTTCTATATTTTTTTTTATAATACGGTTGTAGACAACCAAGTTGTATTGTTAAATCAAGATCTCTTTTAAATGTCAAATTTGTTTCATATAAATCCTTTAAACGTATTTCTTTATTCAAAAGATAATCACACCTTAATCGAAGATCTTCTCGTATCAAGCTAATAAAAAACTCAATATTTGGTGTTTTTTTATTATTTGATTTTTTTAAATTTATTGGTTCATTATTTATTGGTAAATTTATAGAATAATTTTGAATAATATTATCTGTTTCCTGTAAAGATGGTATGAATTTTTTCATGTCATTAACAGAATTGTACGATTTTTCTTGATAAATATATTTATTTGAACTTTGAATACTATTTTTTGAATTATTTGAAGTATCAGCTAAATAATTATGTTGTTCGCAATTTGGAAGAGAACAAAAAATTTCTGTTGCCGAGAAATTTTTTAAAGGTAACTCATTTCTACAATTAATATTTATTGTATTGGAATTTGTTACATTATCTTTACATTTTCGATGTAAATGATAAACTTTATCATGTTTTGAATTATGATTTGTTTCACTTGTTAAAAGTTTACTCAAGCATTTATTACATACAATATCTGGATATTTACTTTTTTTTCCTAATTCAGGTTCAACAAATAATTTCGATTTTAAATGTGTAACAGCTGACCTGAATTGACTGAAAATGGATGGTGTAGAATATATTTTGTCTTTTTTGTTGGAATCTTTTAAAAATTCAGGATTTAGTAAATGAATTTTTTCATTATCTTGATGATTTTGCGTTTCAATGTTTATTTTTAAAAATGATTGATTTTGTTGACAGTATTTTTGAGTTGATAATTGCTCTTTACTAAATTTTGATTTTACACAGTTTTCTTCATAGATTCTTTTATTTATATGAGTATCAGATTTTGATTTATAAAAATTTTTTTTTCGCGTTTTATATTTCTTTTCAATTGATATGTTCGAGTTTGGTATAGTTTTATATTCATCATTTGAATTGTCTGAATAAATCGTCACGGATGGGAGTCTTGAAGATGTTGATTGATTTTGTAAAAGTACTTTTTCTGTTTGAGCTAATTCATTTTTTATAGCTGAAGGCGGAATATTTTTTAATTTTTTTGTATAAATACCAGCGAGATTTTGAACTTCTTTTTCGATTTTCTATAATTTCAGGTTTAGGATTATTCATAAAATAATCAAGAATACAATACAATTGTATAGTTGTATTAAAATTTTTGATTTTTTAAAAAATAAGTCTTAGATTTTGGGTTCTCTAGCAACAATTTGCGTTTCACTTTCTTAATTACTTAGGTTAAAAATTAATGAGTAATTAATGTGTATAATTACTCTGACTGATACAGTTAAAAAGATTAGCGAATAATTTACTTGAGTACCCAAATATATATTTTAAAAATAATATGCATAAAACTTACCATTAAATTTTCACATTGTGATGTACAAGTGGTTCTTTTCTGCAAAAATAAAAAATGAAAAAGAAAAAAAATCTACATTAGGAAATTTAAAAAAAAAAACTAAATTGATTCAAATAAATTACCTCTGCCTTATCTAAAGCTTCTTTTAATTTCATTTGTACTGAATTTAAACCACTCATCATACTACAATCATCTTTTGATGAATATGTTTGCATAGTACAATTAATTGAATTATTTGGTTCTAATTCTTGTGCTAAACTTTGTCCAGAGTGTGATCTAGATCGATTTGATGATTTTATTTGTATTAGCATTTCTTCTTTTGTACGAAGTTCATCAGTTAAATTTCGTATTTTTTCTTCATCAATTGAACGTTGTTTTTGTAAATCAATAATTTCTTTTTCTAATGTTGTTACTTCTTCTTTTAATTCAGAATTAGTTACCTCAATATGAAGTAATTCTTTACTAGCTTGATATAACTGTGTTTTAAATGAATGTAATTCACTACGATAAGTTTTTTCCATTTCTGATAATAAATTATTTGATATAGCTAAATCTTCTTCTAGACTACGTACTCTTTGTTTTTCTTTATCAAGATTCTCTTGTATTGGGCCGGTAATGAAATTTTTCATTTTTGTTAATTCATCTTTCATTGTTTGACATTCTTTTAAAACATTCTCATGTTCAAATAATAAGTCTTTTTTTTCTTTAATCAATTTTGTTATTCTATGTTGTAAATCTTTTTCTGAATCTTCTAATTGTGTAATACGTTCTTGAGCACATTGTGAATTATATGTAAGACTTTCTTCAAGTTGTGTAATTTTTGATTTTAATTGATTTTCAGTTGCTTCAGCAATAACTAAACGATCTTTATATTCTTTTTCAATTTGAACCCATAAATTATCTGCATTCTCCAATGTTTCATGGTATGCTCGATTTAATTCTTTTATACTTTGTGTTAATTCTTTTTCACGTGTTAATAATTCCTGAACTTTATTCTCTAAATAATAATCTTTAACAGGATATTCCGTATTACATAAACATTTTTTCGAAGCGGCAATTAATGCTGAATTTTCATTATCATTTGATAATTTTTTATTTGGTGTATTAACCATAAGTGTATTAAAAAGTAAAATAGCTGGCATTGATGTTTTTATTAAATTTAAACGATTTTTAAGATCTTTACTATCTTCTTCAAGTTTTCCAACTTTCTCTTGTTCAATTTTCATTGTTTCTTGTAATAAGGTGCATTGATTTCGAGCTTCTTTTAATTTACCTTGAACTGCTTCTTTAGACATTTCAAGTTCTGTATTTCTTTGATTTAAAATTTCTAAATCAATTTCAAGTCTTTGTAATCGTAGTCTAGTATCGTTTTCAGCTTCTTCAAATTCACACTTTTCCTCTTCTAAACGTAAATTATCAACTTCTAAACAATTAACTTTTTGTTGAAGCTCTTTAACTAAAGATTCAAGTTTAATTTCACGTTGTAAACGTTCAGCTAAACGTTTTGTTTGTAAATCACCACTACTTTCATATATTAATAATTTATTTTCAAGTAATTCAAGACGTTCTTTATAGTATTGTAAACGACGTTGATCGGATAAATTTGGTGATAATATTGTTGTTGTTGCTGTTGTTGTTGTCGATTGTGGTACTTTTGATGTTACCGCAACTGCAGTTTTTGTTGCACACTCTTCAATTTTTTCACGGAATTTATTTAATTTTTGTATTTCTGCACATAAATCAGCTGTTGGTGTTTTACCACTACCGCATGGTATAAAATCTTCTGGTTCAGTCTGTGTACTTTGTGTACAATTACCATCAAGTATTAAATCACTTTCAACAAAAACACCACTTTCTTGTAAACTACTTGAATTCCAACTTCGTAATTTTCTTGAAGGAGAATCTGTCGGTGTTGATAATGTACTACTATATGGTAGAACTGTTGCAATTATTCTACTATGATTACTATTATTATTATTGATTGTCTTTGGATTTTTTTGTAATGGTTGTTGAATATCAATAGTCGATGTAGAAAGTGAACGAGGTGATGAGGATTCTGAACCGTAATCAGATGCTTTAGATTTTGTCTATAAATATAATTATATGGTTGATTTGTAAGAATGAATAAATATATGAAGATGAAAAACGAAATTTTTTAATAACAATTTTTAACTTTTCTAGTTTTTTTTTTTTAAATTTTTATAACAATGCAGTAAATTTGAAGATTTCAGAAAATTTGAAATTAGTTAATCCCTTATAAATTTCATACAAAATTAAAAAAAAAATCTAAAATATTTTTTTTTATTTGATTTATACTTATCCAGCCTACTATTAAAAAAAAATCTATTTATTTAAAAAAAGAAAGATACATAATATGTTATCTAAGTAATTTTTAGGTATTTCCTCTTCCGTATAGTTTTTTTTTTATAATTTCGTTTTTTCAATTTTTTTTTGTACTTACCAAGTCTAAACTAATCATTTCATCATTAACCAAAATTGAGTCTTCTGATAATGATTCTAAATTATTAATTAATGTTAACACTTGAAGTAAACAAAGTCTATCATCATCACCAATATATGGTCTTTTTGTAATATCGGTTAATCTTCGTTTGATTTCATCATTTGAAGCATGATCCATTAACTGGTTAGAAAAAAAAATGTTTAATTCAAAAATATATGTACATAAATATAATATTAGAATATTTTACTAGAATACTATTAAAAATAAAAAAAATATGCAATTAATACCGAAAGATCACAAGGAGAAATAACATTTCTATCATCAATATGATGTTGGCTATGAGGTGAAGTTACACCAGAATCGGTATGGTCTGATGCATACATTAAAATATCATCGGATTTTCTATCTGTATCTGTCCACATATCACGTGTATCGGGATTTGAATTACTTCGAAGGGACCACTAAAAAGCAAAAAAGAAAACAAAAAAAGTGAAAACATAAAATTAGAAACAAAATATACATATGTATACTTAATGCATTCAGTAAAATTTATATTTATATAAATATGAGTTAAATAAAAAGCTAGAACTCTCAGCGCTAGATATGCATTTTTTTTTTCTGATGCCCTGTAGTTCGTGTTCAGTTTCAAAGACCACATTCATATTTAAAAAAAGTATTGTAGAAAATGACAAGAACAATCAGATCACGAATTTGTCTTAAAATTAATACGTGTGTTAAATAAATTAAAATGTTTTCTGTTGTTCTTTTTTTTTAAAGATAATTTTATTTATGTTATAATCAGTCTTTTTCTACATGGTTATTAATTTTATAATATTTATTTAGTAAGACGGTTGTATATTAAGGGAGTAAAAATGTTTTAAAAATATTTATTCACTTATAACAAATTGCAAAAACAAAAAATGATAATGAATAATAATTATTAGTATTATTTATTATTATTGTAGGGTATTATACAATTAAATTATAAATTAAAATGCATTTAGATTGAATAAAATAGAGAAGTGTAAAGAAAAATTAGAAAATAAATATACAATTTTTTAATGTTATATAAAAATATATGAAACAAAAGAAAAAGATGCGAAATATTGTAAATATTACGAATAAAATAATGTATAAAGTAATTATATAGATAAAATACATTATTTTATATACATACAAGTATGTACATATATATACGAGAAAAAATTTTAATTATACAATAATTGCATATATCAGAATATAAAGTTAAGGAAAAATAGTATGTATGTATATGTGTACATAATTTTGTTTTAACATAAAAATAATCAAAAGCCTGAGAATTATGTTGATTTTATTAAGTACATATTTTTTTTAACAGTAAATAGGACAACTGATTACTAAATATTTACAACATTCAATTTTTAAATCATGTGAATAAAAAAAAAAAGAAGAAAAATTACAAATAAATTTTCTTTAATTGCATTAAAAATTTAAAAAGAAAAAAAAACAAGATTATTTTAAGTAAATGACAAGACGTGATGAGATAAATTTTTGTCTTGTGTTACCTTTTCTTAGAAGTGTAAAATTCAAATGAAAGTTAATGAATTGAAAATTGGAATGAACTAGAAAACTTTGTTTTTCTATTACACTATAATTCGAATACTTATTGTGATGATATACTGAATAATAAAATTGCTTTCAGTTCCATATTTGAAAAATGAAAGATTTAAGCGAGTAACTTTTATATGATTTATGAAAAACCAAATTATAAAAAAGTTTTATTTTTATTTAACGTGTATTTTTTTCTCTAAAAAGCATAATCAAATAATTTTCTGTAAGAAAAATAATTCATTTAAATTAAACGTAAATACTTTATTACAATTTTTTTTTTGTTATTTATTTCTATGAATATGTTTTCTCAAACAAGAAAATTTGCAAATTTAAAGCTAGATACAAATATGTCTTTATCATTAAAATCGCTAGTGCGTATAAAATTCAAACTACGATATGTAAATTTAAATAATAAAATCGATGAGATTATAATTTTTTGTTTAAGATTTTTTATTACTTTTCATTTTTTTTTTTTTTTAAATAAGATATAAGATATTTTTTATAGTTACTTTCAATTTTTATTTTCTCACTAAAGCAGAATTTATATGAAAGAAAAAAAATTATATGCAAGGTTATTTTTTTTTCTTTGATCAAATCTTGAATCGAAATTTCAATAATAAAAAGAAAATTACAGTTAAAAATGATATCTTAACTCTGAAAAATAATGTACTTTTAATATGTTATATTACATACTTTCGTAACATACATAGTATGTATAATCAAAAATTCAAGTTTATTACACGTAATATAAAATAGAAGAAAAGAAAATTTAAAAAAATATTTATAAAAACAGGTCACTTACGTATTTATTGTAGATCATAGTAAGAATAAATAATTATGTATAAAATTTTGAAGGTTTTAAATTTAATGCACCATGAACTTTTTTCATACATGAAAAACTGTTTATAAATAAGTAAATTTCATATTACGATTTTAATATACACAAAAAAAATATAAATAAATAAAAGAAAAACATCTACATATACGTAAAAAGGTCTTATAAATCATTGGGATTTTTTTATTTATATTTTTCATTGGGAAAAATTTGTATAAAATATAGGTAATGCTTTCTTTTTCGGTTACTTTCCCTATGTAAAACATGTAACATACATATGTATCGTCTTCACTTTTTAAAGGCTTTAATCACTTTATTATACATAACACAAATAGAAAATAATTTAATTAAAAATTAAAGAAAACACTTTTCACACACTAAAAATTTTGTTTTTAGTTTGACTTTCTCAAAATTATTTAAATTTCTTTTTCACTTAAAAAAAAAAAAAAAACAAAACAATATTGGAATCATAAAACTATTTTTGTTTTGTAATTAAATGTTATTTTGTTGTGAAAATTGTTAACATTATATTTTTTGTGTCTGTTTATTTTTTGAATTTTGTAAAATCAAAGTTGGAAAAAAAATATTGATGATGAAAAAACTATAGAATGATCAAATAAAATTATATGGCACAATCGATAATAATAAATAATTATATGCGAAAGATTATGATTTTATAAATGATTATTATGATAGCCATATGAGACGAGATCACGTTTAGAAAAAAATTTTAAAATAAAATCAATTTAATTTTATTATTCCAAAAATTTTTTTTTAATCAAAAATGAATATCTATAGACAAACTGTTAGATATTTTATAATAGCATCTTTATGAAGTCATGCTGGTACATAAAAGTACCTTTTAATTCACTTTATGTATTCTTGATGTTTTATATATTTATGTATACGTACTACATATGTATATGTAAAAAAAAATTAAAAAAATATAATAACCACCGTGAAATTAACCACAAATTTGTTGCAATTACACCACCATAATATGTAACAATTACCGCGCGTAGAAAATGATAATGGCAATCATCAATTTGTTACCTTGTACGTTTTTTTCTTTAAAATTTATTGTTTTTTTTTTGTTTTCTTTATTTTGTTTAGTAAACAAAAATTTAAATTTACAAATAAAAAATATTTTGTTTTTTTTTGTTTTTTAATTATAAACTCCTGCTCAAAATAATTTTGTGACTGGTCAGTACCGTGTTCGAATAGAAACTTCACAATCAAAACGATAGTGGATATGATTTGCTTTACCCCAAATGCTGGAGTGTTACCTGGGTTGGAACAATCTGATGGTATTGTACAAAAATATACTTAAATAAAATCAACTTATACATTACTCAGATATAAAACAATAGGTATAATTTAAAATGAAATAATAAAAAGAGAGAAAAAAAAAAGATGGAATGAAGCTAAGCTAAACATAACATTATATAGTATATATACATTTTTTTTATAGAATTAGTCATCATCATCGTTTTGTGGCGGTGTTGCTGCTGCTGGTGCTTTAACAACAGAAATATTTTCAAGTTATGCACAACTGTAATGTGCATAAAGTTTGATGCATCATGCATGCATCTAACTTCGGTTAAACAAAGGCTCAATCAAGCTTAATATTCAACTAAAACATGCGGTTTGTTAAAATAACAAAACACTAAATTTTCTTCATAAGTATATACATAGGTATACGAGTACAAGGTGTGTATGTACCTATTACATTTCCTTTCCTCTTCTGTATGGGCATTATAAGTTGAAAACTCTTAGATATACTTACAATACGTACCTTATACATTTTACTTTTTTATTTTATTTTTAAAAAGAGTTTATAATCAATGATCTAATAATTCTATTCGTTTACCAGGGTATTAAGGTGAAAAAGAAGCGGGTGGAATCAGCTCGTGTTATGGGACCCCAGTAACAATAGCTAGAGGCTGGAAGAATAAGGTATCTTTGATGGTTTGTCTACATAAATATGTACGTATGTACATATATGTTATATTGAATGAATCTATGCAAGAATAAGAAATTAAACATACAATTTTCTTGAATTTTTATTTTATTATTATTTTTTTTTTTTATTTTTTTTTCTAGACTTGGAAGGATGCAAGAAGAATCAACTTACAAACTAGCGAAATTCTTTTTTTTGTGTTGCTGTTGAAATTTCATTTTTTATTATTTTCATTAGTGTTTTTTTTGTTTCTCTAAGTAAAGCTCGTGAGAGAATTTCGTGATGGAAATATGGTGGTGGTGCCGGTGGTGGTTATATGATGATCGAATGGAGTCAAATGAAGCACGATCAAAGTCATGCTAAGTGTTTGGTGCTTTATTATAATATGCTAGGCAGACTGCTAGAGATTACATTTTTATTTATTTATTTTTTTTTGCTTTAATTTTTTCTCTTGTTTGTTTGCTATGTTTCTTTTATTGTTATGTAGTTGTTGTTATTTTAAAATAATGTTTTTTAAAGATTGGCGCCAAGATCATAGAAAAATGTAGGATTTTAATTTGATAAAAAAAGTATTTAAAAGTTTAAAATATTGTTGAAAGAAATTTTCTCTTTGTGTTTTTATTTTTTTCTTAAAATTTTCCACTGAGAAAGTTATAGAAATATTGAAAAGACGCGATAATAAAGTTTTTTTTTTTTCTAAGGAAGCAGTGTTCCTTTCTATTATTAGTTGAATTTATAGTTTGTAATATTACTCTTGTTCAATAGGTTTTTGTTTCATTAGAAAAAAAAAATGTTAAAAACACTGTTTGTATATATTGTAAAGGTGCAAAAGTCATTGACACAATCTAAAAGTACTAAAATTAAAGTTACGGGTCCAATTACTATATTTTGATGTTTCTACTAATGAAAATATATTGGATATGTCAATCACATAATTGCAGAACATTATTAATGTGAAATATAACTTTGTACTTTGTTTGTTATTTGTACATACATTTGTAGGTATATTATATGGTATCAATAAAAACTTATTTTTAAAGAAATTATAATGAGTTTTGCAAATGGAGTTCACAAAAAAGTAATTTTTGTAAATGAAAAATTGATTATTTTAATTTTATTTGCTTTTTTAATTTGAAAAAAAAAAAAGAAAATAAAAATAAAAAAATAAAACTAAAACAAAAGTCATGAAAATGAAAATTGTAATACATACATATATTACATAAATAAATAAATTCTCGTGTATCAGCCTACTTACTATATGTATGTATGTACATATATGCAAAAACAAATACAAGAATAATAGAGAAAAATAAAAATAACCAATAAGTAATGTAAATATTTTATAAAATTATTATTTTTTGTTGCTTATTGAAAACATAATTTTCGTTGTCGTGAGACTTCAAGATCATGGTTTATGTGGGTGGGTAATACACATATATATTTTTTCTTATTATTGTTTTTGTTGTACGAATTATTTACATTTAAAATGTCTGTTTATTTAAAAATCAAGTTTTATAATCAATAAAATGACTAAATTGTCAGCCGTCGATCTTTTAATCAGAAAAAAAAAATCAAAATCAAATTAAGAATATTGTTTTGTTTATAAAAAATGACTAGTTGTTAACGAAAAATTTTGGCTTGTTATAGTAATCAAGTGAACATGAAACCACACGAAATTGTACTGATTCGAAAATGCTTGAATTATGTACATAATTGCTATTAAAATCATAGATTTTTTATTTATGGTATTTTTTTTTTTTTTTTTTTTTTTTGTAGAACAGTTGTGTGATATAACATAATTAATAGGACTTTTTACCATTTTTTTTTTTTATTGTGAATTAAGATAAAGAAGCTTTGATTGATTCTTGTAACAACATGAAATAATTTCTTATTTTACAGATTTATATATCTGTATTTATCTAACATATATATATATATTGAAAATCTCTGATATAACAATTTTTTATTCACTTTTTCTAAAAAAAATCAATTTTCTGTCGAATATTTTGTATGGCATTAAGTCTAGAGCGTTGATTTAATTTGCATATTATTTGATAAAATTTATAAGGCTTGACAATTTATACTTGGTAAATACTTGGCGGAATATTATTTTGCATATTACGTTATCTCGTAAAAAATTAGAATTTTATTTTATACGTGGGAGATATGTATTGATTGGAATATTTATTTCCATGTAATAAAAAATTTAATCTTTGATTTAAAATATATATTTTAAAATAATTTGTAAAGCGTTTTGTTTTTTTCATGTTAAAACTTTAATATTACCTTTTATTCTAAAATTTATGAATCAATAATTTTCATTCATAATAGGTTTTTATTTCCTTTTCGACTTTTTTTTTAAAAGTGGTTCAACAGTTGATATAATTCGTAAAATAATAATATGTAGATGCAATTTTGTGTAACTACAATCTGATGTCCTTGTACCACATACGGTGTGATTTTTTAAATATATTATTAGCTATATACATATGTATTTTTTACAATATACAAATGAATCTATGAACAACGTACGAAACACAGTAATATTTTATTCGATATAATAATTTAAAAGCCAGGTGTTGAATAACTTTAAATTAAAAAAATTAAATGTATTATATAATAACATAATTTAAATACATATATGTATCATTTACGATTTTATTTCATAATCACATTAAGATGGAGAATAAAAAGATGAAAAAAATATACATACATATATAAATGAAAGAAAAGAAAATAAATTTGTTTTAAAACATGAAAAAAGTAAAGTAATGTCAACTAAAATAAAGAAAAAAAAAACAACTTAAGACATTTGATCTACTCTACATGTGTCTTACAATGAAAATTAATTTTTTGATCGTGTATTTATAGGCATTTTGTGTAGCGTATAACATAGCTTTGCGTATATGTAGTATGTAGTATACATGTATGCTGGCTATGGAAAAATATTGTACTAATGTACTTGAAGAATAAAAAAAAATAACATGAGATAATTCATGAAAAATAAAAGTTAACAACATGCTTATCCACCCGCTTTTTAAATAATGTGTACAGTACATTTAGGATATGAATGTCGTGCAAATTCAGGTGTGCAAATGGTTGACCATGCGGTATAACTTAAGAAAATAAATCAAGATAAATTTTTTGTTTGTTTGTTACTATGTGAAAACAAGCAAGATTTTTTTTTTCATTTCTCACGCAATAAATATACCGTTTATTTGTTTTAGTTTATTTGTTTTATGCCCAAATATACATACATACTATATACATATTTCTTCTGGAGAAGGTTAATGAAGGTTCTTTTTTTCTGTTAATGTTAATTATCTATTGAACAACATGAAAAATTTCTTTTTTACTGTTCAGATATAAAAATAAAAATAATATATAAAATTAAATGATGTCAATAATTTTTCGATAAGATTAAAATTGAATTGAGAATATTTACAATTTTATATAAAGTATTGCAAGTACAATGCTACAAAACTCTAGTTGTCTAGTTTATTATTTGTTTTTTGTTTTCGACAGTTGTAATTACAAATAAATAATCTAATTTTTGCACAAAAATATAAAACAAAATACATAATTTTAAGTTGTTACTGGTTATTTTTTATTTATTAAACACATTTTTTATTTTTTTTGAAAAAAAAAAAAAAAAAAAAAACATTCAAACGGTTACATTTTTAGATTAAAATTAAATTAAAATAAAATACAACTTGGAATGATAACTAAATTAATTAGAATAAATCTTTTTTTATTCAAACATAATTAGAAAAAAAAAAATCAAAAATACAAATTCGTCAGACTAAATTATTATTAAAACAAACACGTATCTCTCTCCTCTCTATTTGAATTCAAATCTTTAGATTTGATTTCTATAGTCTGGTTACAATTATTGTCGGTTTTGTAATTTCTTCTGGTGGTGAATCAGAATTGTTATTCTGTAAAAATGAATTAAATCAATCAAAACACACACGTTTTGCAAAACAAGAAACAAAAAGAATAATAAGTGATGTAAAAAAGGAAAAACAGAGAAAAAGTATTTTAGTTTTATTAATTTTTTGAAATTATCATGAAAATATTTAACACGTAGCACAACATTGACGATTTTATTATTTTATTTTTAAGATATAAGATTTTGGATTAAAATTATGGCATATAAAAAATTTAGCAAGTACAAGGACATGCAGATTGTAATATTTTGTAATTATATGAATTAATTTCGCTTGATTGAGTAATGTACATATGTATGTGTGAGAAAAAATAAAATTAAAATTAAATAAGTTGAAAATTTAATTAATATTAATAGGCCCTAAAGAGAAAAAACAACAAAAGTAAGCCAATTGGATATCTCACCTTCTCGTGACTTTCTTCAAGTTCGAGTATTCTAAATTCCAGAAGTTCATTTTGTTCTCTTAACTCATGCGTTTCTTTCATTAGTATATCTTCTTTATCTTCTAAATATATAATTCGTTCTGTTAACTGTTGCATTTTGTTTATCTTATTGGCCTAAAATAATTTAA
Source organism: Bombylius discolor (assembly GCA_939192795.1). Taxonomy (NCBI): domain Eukaryota; kingdom Metazoa; phylum Arthropoda; class Insecta; order Diptera; family Bombyliidae; genus Bombylius; species Bombylius discolor. Next base: position 56,122,001 of record OW584238.1, on the reverse strand, counting down.
AAATAATAATAAAAAAATTAGAATTTCATGAAAATTTTTTTTTTTTGTTAAAATGTAAAATTATACCTCTTTTACAGTCTTTTCAAGTTCAAAAATTTGTTGCTTTGCTGCATCTAATTCTTTTTTGAGTGTTTCATTTTGTTTTTGAAATAATTCATTATTCTTTTGCAATGTGTCAATTTCCTTTGAATAATTTTTAACCTGGAAAATAAAAAAAAAATTTAAATATTTAAAAAATTAACTTCAATTAATACTAATTACAGAACACAATTTTTGAAATTTTAATTTTAATGGTTAGGGGTTTTAGGAGCAGTTTTGTATATGAACAAGTTTTCAATAAAAATAAAAGGTGTTTCAAAGGGTTAATTTAGAGAATTCTAATTTTATTATGAAAAAAAAATTGCTTGTATTACAAATTTAACTTGAATTTTTTAAATTATGAAAGTTAGCATGGGAAAGTATTGTTTCATTGCCTTTTTTTTTTATAATTGAAAATAGATAACAAATTTCAGATTTTCTATAATAGGACAATATTTAACTAAATTATTAAAATAATTTACTGTAAATCATAAAAAAGTAATTAGTTTAGGTATGTGTTGTTAAATTTTTGCATAAATTCATGAAATTATGAAATAATTCATTAAAATACAATTAAAGTTTGTCGTTTCCGACTATTGTTATTATTATTATTTTTTAAAAATTAAATTAGTAACTACTTTACATTTATTAACTTTCTACACCGGTGATTTTTATTAACTTTTCTTATAGTTAAATAAATATATATTTTGTCATTTATAATTGTAAATTAAAACAATGTTGCAATCGCAGTTTTACTCAGATTAAAGATTATTGCAGCAATAATTATTAAAATTTCATGATGTGTTAAAATGGCTTTAAAAAGAAATTTTTTTGTTTTGTATTTTCTTTGTAAATGTATAAGCCGATTTCATCTTTAGAAGCATAGTAGTAAAAAAATAAAAAAATAAAACCAAATTCAACCAATGAACTTAAAAAAAAACTATTAATGTCTATGTCGGCATCTTTTTTTATTCAACTAACTAATCTTATTCAATGCCATATAACATGTATTGTATAGTTTAACAGCAACTATGTAGCGAAGTGAAAAAAAAATTTAAGCGCATTATTTGCAAAAATGAAGCGACAAAAGCACGAAGTTCAAGGAGTCCATACAAAGAATAACGAGTAATAATGTTACATTTCCAAGAATTCAACAAATGCACAATATTACATACATATCTGTAACTTTATTGAGCACATTGAATAGATAATCTTTACTATAAAAGAAGTAGACATACATACTATAAAAAGTAATTTTATTTTTAAGTTTTTATAGCTTCTTGTATAATGCAAGATAAGAATAAAAATAAAATTAATACTAGAAAAAAATTAAACTTGTTATTTTATTCTAAAAAAAATATTTCAAGAAGTATTTCTGGTTCTGTATTGGCATATATTTGCATTCGATCTCCCCAACGAAGTACCACAATAAATTTGAAGATATACTTATCTCGTAAATGTGGTTTATATTTGTACAAAAAAAAAATTTGTTTATAAAAATAAGAGAAATAAATGTGTAAAATAAAAAATATCGACAAAACAACAATAAGAAGAAGTCGACTTCAAAAAAAATTCATTTTCGTTTTATTGTTTAAGTTTGAGAATTATTTGCAAAATGAAAAAAAAAAAATAAATAAACCGTAGAAAGAAAAGTTCAAAGGTTAGAAATAAGAGTAAAAATATTTATTAGTATGCAAATTTAAATCTACTAACCGACTGCCAGATGTCGGATGAATTTTCAATACCGTTGGCTGGTGGTTGTGGACTTATTGATTGTGGCGCTGATGAAAGAGCTGAGTCTGTATCTGATGAGTTTATGGCGTCCTATAGATAATCAAAAAAAAAAAAAAGTATAAAAAAAAATTAATAATTGTCATAGGGATAAAGTAATATTCAGATACAAACCTTATTTCGATAAATATGAAGATCGGTATGTGGTTCCAATATTCGTTCATTTATTTCGTGTGGCTAAAATAAAAAAAATAAAATGAAAATGAGACATTGAAGAACATTTAAAACTAAAGACGTAATTTTTTTAAGTTAAATCAATTAAATTTTAATTTACCGTTTCATGAAAATCATTTTCACCACACGTCGTGGGTATACATTTTGGATTCGAAATGTTACTACTATTTATTCGCTCAATGTCCTTGAGTTTTTTCATCTGAAAAATTAATTTTTATTAATTAATCAATACATTTTGTCATTGCATAAAAACTAAAATTTTAATTATTTCTATTCTTGTTAATTACACATCCAGTACATTCAAACCTTGATTGATTTATATTTCTCTAATCTAAATATTTACTTTCTATTTATCATAAAAAAGTAATTTCACCTTCAATTAATTACTAAAAATTAGTAATTTTATGCTTTTTTTAGGAAATTAATTTCAAACAATCTACCTATAATTTTTTTATTTGCATTAGTTAAAATTAATAAAAATAAAAAATTATCTAAATTAAATTTATATAAGGTCATTAGGCAATTTTTTATAATTTAATATTTCATTATTTTAATGAAATTACAAATAAATATTCAGTATACCAATTGAAATTGCAATTAATATTAATAATTTAACATATTCCATTAAATAATTGTGTTATCGATGGCATAACATATATAACAAATTTTATAATTCAAAAGGAAAAAAAGAAAGAAAAGAAGAAGAAACAAACAAACAACATTAACAAAATACCTGTCACTTCGGCACAAGTCATAAGTAAATTGTTGTTTTATCAAATTGTTATAAACATAAATAATATTACATCAGGTGAAAGCTGTCTCTCCGTCACATATTACCTGTTCACAACAGTTATACATAACATATACGAGTATAATACTTATATGAATGATACATACATATATATAATTTTTTGCAATGTAAGTATTACAACTTTTACCCATATAATAATAATTTTATCGATATGTCGACGATATGATTACAAAAGTGAATGCAATTACACATTTCACATTTTTTTATTTTTTGCTTACATGCGTGCATCTTTTTTTATCGCTCCACTAATTAATTTTTGTTAATTTTTCTTTTTATCTAACGAATGATACCTCTTATTTTTTTTACACAACACTGTAACTGATTTGTAAATTTTCTTAAGATCCTAATGGTAAAATAAATAAAATTAAATTTAAAATATGTATTTTCATATTTGTAAAATCACATGATAAGGAAATGCTTTTGGATGGAAATTTCATACAATTATAGGCAGCTTTGGTTTATTTTATTTATTTTTTTTTTTAATAAAAAGTATCTGGGATTATCTTGTAAATGAATCTGTTTACGATTTACAGAAGATTCCATTCAAGTTTATTGCGTAAAAGTTGTTGTTTTCGATGCTGATGCTATTTAAAATTCAATTGACCATTTTCATTTTGAATAATTAAAAAAAATGATGATTATGTTTTGCTTTTCTTTCACAGTTTTGTTAAATTTTTTCACGATGCTATTTTTCATTTTTTTTAAAATATGTTCAGTTCAATATTACGTTGATAATTTACACTCAAAGGTTAAATAAATTAGATGGTCTTTATGTTGATTATCAAATTTAATAGCATTATAATTTCATTTTTCTTTTAAAATTACGTTTTTTTTAGTAGTATAAATCTTATAGAAAAGATATAATATACTAATTTGAGCGAAAGTCATATGTTATAATAAAAAAAGCAAATTATTTATTTTATTATTTTTTTTTGTTGTTGTAAATTTTCACAGCACATAATATAATAATAACTTCCTCGAAATACTGTGTTATAAATTTCTATTTTTGAAAAAAAAAAAAAAATAATAATAATAATAATAAACAACTAAATAATTACCTAATAATTTTAAATTTGAATGTAGGTATGTATATTTAAATAAATTTGAATTTTAATGGAATTAAATTACATTCAATTAAATTATAAATGCAAGCTTCATAATATTCTTTAAAAGAGATAATTTTTTTTTTGTTGTTTTTGAATTTTAATTTTATTAAATTATGCATTCCTACATCAAACAAACTTGATAAATGTGTGTGTGTATTTAAAATTTTTTCTAACGATATTTTTTTCCCCTAATATTGAAATATTCAATAAAGATGAAAATTAATTCAATATGATGAAAATTTTTTTTGTCGAAGTTTATTATTGATCGTATTTTTTCTTAATGATTTTTTTTTCACTTAATGTTAAGGTGAATGTCTTTTTTTTCCATTAAAATTCACTGTCGCAGGTGATCTTTTTTGATTGTTTTATTGAATGCACACATGGGCGCCTAATTTTTTGGATTTTCCTTACTTTTTTTTATTTGCTTTTTTTGTTAGTTGATTAAAGAAATTAAATGAGAAATCAATACTTTCACTTTTATTAGGCTAAAATTATAAAATTGAATGTCACTAACCTTCAAAAACATTAGATAATTTAATTATTGTGTTTTATTTCTCTTATTTAAAAAAAAAAAATAAATAAAATGTGATATAAGAAGCAGATGATCTTGTGCAATTTATGGAAAAATTAAAAAAGAAAAAAAAGAAAAAAAAAAAGATTTTTTCTTTACACAGGACTTTCTCCAGCATTTTTTTAAAATAAGGTTAAAATACGTTTACAAAAAAATTTGCGTAATTGATCATTATATTATAACGGTTTTCTTTAAATGCAGCAAAACATAATTGTAAGTTTTAAGGAAGGAACGTTCGGTTTTTTTTTTCACTTGTAATTGATGGTAATTATTTATAAATCATTTGGAATGAGAAATGTAAACTGTAAAAAACAAAAATTTTATTAATTATACTTTATATGCGATTTTATTGTTTCTGAAAATGAAAGACTTCCTTATTCTGTGTAATTTTTTTTTCCGGCTAGAAGCTTACGTTTCATAAGATTCAATTTTATGGCTTTTTTATTTCTTGTCAGCATACATACATACATCATTTAGCTGTATATTTCTTTTCTTTTCAATTTTTGAATAATCCTTTTCATGGGTGTTTGTTAAAATTATTTTATTTTTGAGCAATTTAAAGTGTCATAATTTACAATATTTAATTTTTCTCTGTTATTCTCCCTATTAAAACATATTTAACATTTGAAAGTAAAAAAATAATAATTTTTTTTTTTTTTTTGAAAATATTGCTGTTGTTCTTTTTGTTTCTGTGTTGATTATTATTATTATTCCTCATCCATTTCACCTTCGAGCCACACCTTCTTTAGTGGTAATTTAAAGAAAATATACTTTCTCTTTATTCTCAATCAGTTTAATGTTTTGGTTTTGCTATATTTCTTTCTTATAAAATTTTTTTCTTTAGTATTTTTCTACTTTTAAATTAACTTTGAAAATTTTTTTCCATAAGACAAAAATCGATTACTATGATATTTTTATTACACACACATACTCAATCAAAATCTTCGTTTATAGTCCTTAAAAATTTATTATATTCTTCTGGATTTTTATATTTTAATTTGTTTAATTTTACTTCTTACCGAAAAAAACGTCAAAATATTTAATTAAGGAATAAGTTTTATATATTTTTTTTTTTGTTAAAAATTATTCTACAAACATTTTTGTGTACAACATCGATTTTGTAAAATGAATAAAATAATTTTGTTAAAAGATGTAAAATGTTGTTACTATATTTATTTACAAAACAATTTTTTTAACTGATTAACGACAAAATTTATCCAATGTATGTATTTTTTTATCTGCCAGGAAAATATGTATTACATTACATTTTAAACATTTTACTGGTCTTGAAATTGATATATGTTGTACACAAACTAATTACATAGGGTGCTTTTTTTTTTCTCATGAAATCTGACAGTTAAAACAATTTAACAAATTTTCCATTATTTATCTTAAATTTAAAATTTGACGAATTTTCATTGATTAAACATAAAATCATTAAATTTTTTTTCCATTTTTTGTCAACATAGAAGAGACACTATGTTATACATGTTTTTAGTTTTTATCTTAATGATGTGTTATTCAGGCAGTCCAGGCAAACATAAATTAAATTTATTGAACTAATGCATTCTAAATAGATTGAGCACATAAGTGTACTTATTGTATGTAGTCCGACGTTCGAAACACAATTAGAGTGAAAGTTTTGCCTCTATTATTCACATAACTCATGACTATATACTACATATGTATAACAGGAGTAGTGGGTGGAAGATATTGTTTTTTTATTATTTAAAAAAATAAAGATAATCTTGTAATTTAACAAATCTCGTATGCAATTATAATATTGCTGCAATGCACCTTTTAGGGTAATAAATACTGAATCTCACCTTAAACTTGAAAAACATTGTATACATATTCATGTTCATACATATACATATATGTATACATATTTAGAGTACTTATGTATATATAAGGTAAATAATGATGTAATTCATGTAATTTTTGTATAAATAGTGAAAATGCATTTGATTGTAATATACAAAATCAGTTTAGATACTTTCGATTTCGTACTATTATTATACATTTAACTTGTTAATGTTTAACGACCTGTTTGATAAAATTATTATGGAAATTATTATACATGTATGTATTAGTTTCAAGTCAACTACTCAATTTGATATTTCTTATCATTTATAAATGTAAACTTGTTAGTTTGAAACATTTTTGTTTTTAATACTAAAAGATATTTTTAATGTCAAAAATTTATTCAATTGAGATTAGATTTGCACAAAATTTTTTTTCGTTTTTTTTTTCTCCTATCAAATAAAAAAATCTATTTGATAACAAGAATATTAATTTGACAGAAAAATATTTAATTATGAGTGTGATTAATTTTTAAAAATTATTAATGTGAATCTATTATCACTAAATTAATAGTATATACTTCCTTGGAGATATACATAATTATAATAATATTTTTACACTTCCGTTTTTTTAAATTTATTGCTGTTTACAAATTTTTTTCTTTTCAATTAAATTATTTAGCTTAGAAAAGAAAAAAACTATTATTATTTTATATGTAATTGTTAATTATTTGTAAATTTCTTTTGTGTAAAATATGAAAAAAGTACATTCTTTTAAACTGTTGTATGCACATATTTTAGTACATACATATGTATGTATGTACCTACATATTTGTATTTATATTTACTGGCAGTACATAAGAGTTTGTTTTATTTTCCTTTCGCTTTTTTTATTTCTAAAATGTCATGTTTTTTCATATTATATTTTACCCATAATTTGCATTCATCATTATCATCATCATCATCATTCATAATGCAATATATAATTTAGTTATTATTAATTTTATTTTTACTTTAAAAAAAAAAAAATTATTTAGCTATGTACATATGTACATATATATACATAGTATAGCACATATTAACAATGTTAAATATTTTTTTCTCATAAAAATTTCACACTTCACTTGCACTTTCCTAATCCGAAATCACTTATTCTTCATTCTGTTGTTGTTTTTTTATTTTTTATTTCTTTAAGGAAAATAATTTTATTTGTATATTTTAAATTTCTTCCTTCACACGAATGTTTATCTCAAAATTATGTAGATATTATGTACATATATGTAGATAAAGTATATAATTTATATACAATAAAATTGCTTGCAAAATATATATGTATGAACTTGTCAGTACATATTCATATACATATATTTTCTTTTTTTCTTTTTATATTTCCTTCGTTTTTATATGTATGACGTATGTATGTATGTATGTATATAAAAAAAATAAGTACTTTCAATTTTTAATCAGTTCGCGCGAATCTTCAGTATACGTATTTGAACATGACTTGAGATGACAGACAAGTGACAGATAATGTATTTTGTATAGCTTTAAGCGATATAATTAAATGTTTTCAAATTATAATTCTAGAAAAATATTTCGAAATACAAAATATCAGTTTTCAAAATTGGATATAAGAAGATCAGTGAACTTCATTTGAATAAAAAAAAAATTTTTTTTTATGCTGTGTTACTTGTATACGTATAATGTACTTGATGATGGCACATTATCTGACTTTACAAAACAATATACATATGTATGTACATACATACTCTCCATATATCAAATAATATCTTCATGGTTTAATAAAATCTGATATGTAATATGTATTTGTTTTTATTTTTTTCATCTGTATTCCAATCATTTCCTGATCATTTTTATTATTATAGGATTATAAAATAAAAATCATCATCGTTTAAGTATGATACAATCTGATAGAGAAAAATGGGTTTCAATGGATCACAATTCAGTTCCATGAACAATTCTAATAATTTGTGTTAAAAAATAATCTAGAGTTTTTTTTTTTAAAAAGGTAATTCAAATTGTAAATTGAATTAAAAATTAATTTGTTTATATTGAATTGAATTACCTGCTTGCCTTAGATTTAAAATTTTCGTATATTATCAATTACAAATTGGTTAAGCCGAAATAATAGAAACTCTTATAATATGTATATATAGGTATTTTCTATAGCTTTCCATTAATTAATTTATAAAATTTTATTCATTAAAATTTCAGTTTGTTGAAAAAGATATCGATCGAAAAGTTACTATTATTAAATTTCCCTTAAACATGTATACGTATCCTTCTTTTCTTTCATTTATTATACGTACATTTTGTACGCCACACACGATCATTTGTGTGTATGTGTTTTTTTTTCTTTTTTAAATAAATTTTTACAAAGGTGCAGGTATATTATTATTATTATTTCGAAAAAGGTGTTGCCTTACACCTTGGTGGGTGATCTTAACAAACTAAATAGATTTATTTCACTTTCAATTTTATCTAACATATCAATTTGGAAAAAAAAATATAGATATTTATAGTGTGGATTTCATGTACCTAATGAAGAAATCTCAAAAAGTATTCAAATGCGATATATTGTGCATTATAATGATTTGTTCAAGTAAAAAAAAAACCTATAGAACTGTCATTGGTTTGCCAAGAAAGAAAGATAAGAATATACCTATACTTTACCTAAATACATTGTACATATGTACATACAAATATCTTTATAACAATCAAAGTCTACAATATTATATTGATGAGAGCATTTCTTAAAGTACATTCATTATGATACGAAACATGTATGTAATTGAATATTATCTAAGTACCTTTGTTGCATAAGCTATTTATGTATATAGTTACAAATAATACAAATAGATAGATATACTTATATGTACTTAGTATCTTAAATACGTTTATATGTAATGAGAAGAACATAATAATAATGCAATCGTTGCATTATAAGATCTTTTAGATTTTAATCAAATTGCAATAATATTGTAATTGAAAGTGAATTTTAGCTGTCTAATAAAATAAATCGGTTGAACGTGGGACGTGAGTGATGGGTAAATAAGTAAATGTACTTGTGTGTTACTTTATGCGTTTTTTTTTTTTAATATTTTTATTTTTATTATTACTTTTTTTGTATCAGATTTGTTTTTTTGTTCTTAATACGTAGAACTATGCATCTGTGTAAATTAAGTCTAGTTTGCGGTATTGCAAATATGTAGAATAATTATATATATGTATATGTACAACATACTACATACTATGTATATATGTACATACATATGTATGTACATCGTATGAAAATGAAACTGGAAGATTTATTTTTACAAATAAATAAAATAGATTAGATAAATCTTTCTTACATTAGCTCCAGACTTCAGATTATAAATACACATTTTAGTTTTTGTTTTTGTTTAAATCCGCTGTATTATTCTTATAAGATCACATTGATATTTTCGCTCCAATTCTTATGAAAGTTATGCTGTATGATAAAATGTATACATATGTACATATGTTATATTTTTATTATCGCATCTAGAATATCTGCAATATATGCATTTTATATCAACATAGGCATATACGTATATAATCAGATTGGTCAATAAATGGTTGACGTTGGTAATATTCGTATTATTAATTTGAAATATTGCAGCGAATTAAAAACAAAAAAAGTGACAGATATCGTTATTGACTGAGTTTAATATGCATGAGTGTACGAATATATCTATTGTTTGTTTAGACAAGATAATTCAGTACATATGTATGTTCATTTGTTTATTTTTATTTTTTTATTTTAATTATTAAAATAATATATTTGATAATTTAATATGAATAAATATTTTTTTTTATATGATGTTATAATACGCCTCAGCACTATCTCTATTAATAAAAACAGCAATATATTATTTAATGCATCAAATTTATCTACAAGTAAAATGTGTGTAGGATAGAGGTCGAAAAATGAATCGCCGCAACACATGTGTACATTGTCTATGCGTTTTCTATAAATTTATTAATAATTCATGAATTTTCTCTATTTTGTGATTTGATTAGTTACTTTTTTTAAATAAATAAATTCAATTTAATGTATATCTTGTATTATGCATACAATTTTCATACTTTAAATTTAACCATAGAGACTTTAAATTATAGGAGTAATAGGAATTGATAGAAAAGAAAAAACTACTATAAAAATGTTAAATATAATTGAAACTTACGTTTATTTGTAACTAAAATCACGATTTATAAATTTAAATAAAATATTGCAAATGCGTTCAATTAGTCAATTTGATAAGTTCAATGAACCTTAAAGACAAGAAAATCGTATTGAATATTTGGACTTCTTAAGAATTTGAATTACATACTTTTCCAATTCTTTTTTTTTTTAATGTTTGACTCCATTTAATTATTAAATTTTTCACATGTTCTCTTTCACAGTAAAATTACCGGTGTGAACAGTGTGATTCAGTTCGAATTTGGAAGGATATAGAAATTTGAATGTGATAATGTATCAATATTTAATTGATAAAGATTTGAGCTATTATATTTTTTATGAAAAAAGCATAGTATGTACAAGTATGTCATAAGATGCAAAAAATAAAAAATTTTTTCCGAAATTTAACTGGTTATAAAAGACCGATAGAAAAGGTTTGAAAAATAAAAATTAAGAGACTTTATTATATAAAAAAATTTGAATTTAGGTGGTTGAAAGTTGAACACCTGCCAAATAACTTTATCATTGAATGCGGTCCAGTATGTGTTATGAAAGTAAGGGTCATGCGGAAATAAAGAAAAAAATATTTTCTGTAGTTTTTGGAAAAGCCTAATTGTTATTATAAATTGAACATTTTATTTTCTTTTAAAATATTAGAAAATATAATGAAATAGAAAGTTTTAAATAATATAAAATGGTTTTTAAAAGTACAGTAAATTGTCATTCTTTATTCATATTAAATTTTTACACTGCCTATGGATTTTTTTTTTCTTATATTCAAACAATAAAAATATTACATTAAAGATCAAAATTAAGTACTTATTTAAGGGCTCTTATCAAAATTTTTACATCTATAATCTAAAATTAAAATCTAAATTTTGAAAACATGATTTTAATATGTTTAGTATAATATAAGTTGAAATAGTGTGTTATTTTAAAATATGATTGGCACTCAACCATGCAATTAAACGGCTTTTCAAGTTAATATTACTCAATTGTTATTAGTCAAAATGGTATTATTGAATGAATTTTTTTGAATTTTAAAATTGTCTTATCCGTTTAAATGAGAAATAATGTATTCATACATATTCATACATATGTATGTAATATATAGGTACCTTTTGAAAAAAAAAAACAGAATAAATTTATTTGATTGTTTGGTCACATCTTGCAAAATTCAAATTTAAATTACATTTTCTTACATTGAATACGAAGATGTTTTAAAAACAAAAGATTTGATAAATGAATTGTTATGGTGTTTATTTGCAACGATGCAACTTTATAACAATGAAAATTGAACAGCAAAAATAAATTCAAAATATTAAGCAATGACGCATAGTTACAAAATTAGTTTTGCATATTTGATACAATTGTATTCAATTTTATTCAAATTCTGACAATCAATCAGGTTGAACAATTTTAATATGTGTACATACTTTTTTATTTTTTAAATTTTTAAAAAGTTAATTTACATGAATCTAATTTTTCAGATTTTAATAAATATTTTTTTAATGAAAAATTTAAGTGGCAAGTCTAAAGAAGTTAACGAGGAACAGAGAACTATTGAAAAATATTCCCAATGACAATTAAAATGAGAAAAAAATTTTTGCTATTCGGAAGCACTATTTTTTTTTTTCAAATTTTTCTATAATTTTCGACTTAAAATAAATACATTTTATTCATTACATTGCCAGATTATAGCTTTCTAATAAATAAATTTAAAAAAATATAGAATGAAAGAGACATCATATTTAGATTGATTTTAAAATTGAATCTTTTGCAATTTGAAGACTATGACATACATTAAAAACCTGACTGAAGATTGATCTTATGGTAAAATGATGTTGAACTTTTCTTTTTGGTTTTTTCTACGTATGAACCTTTCTTTATTAATTTGTTTTCTTTTTTGTTTTATTTTGCTTTTGGGTGGTTAAAACAAAACTTCATATTCATAGTAAGTAAAAATGATTTGTTGCAAACAACCAGTTAATGTTGCTGCAAGGCAATGACACACTTACCGACGTCGAAAAAAAAAACCATTTTTTTTATTTTTCTCTTTTTGTTTTTAATGTTTTGTAAATTTTTCTTAGTGTTTTCTTTATAGTAGATAAAGAGTTATAAAATAACGGTCCTTTAAAATGTAAATATGTATACATGTATGGTATGTATTTGTTAAAAATGACAAATATTCAATTATATGAAATATCAATAAATGATTTTTTTTGTGCAAATATTAGGCTATGCGAGAGATGGTAATTGATATTATTGAAAAATATGCTTTTTAAAAGAAAGTTGAAAAAAATATTACGTTTTTTTTAGTTCCTAAAGACATTATTAATGTTTATTTTTTTGTAAAGTAGTTTTTAATGCATTTTTGTTTTATGCTTTCCTTATGTACTCTACGTAATTCTTTTAATATGTTAATTGAATTTAAAACAATCTTAACTTAATATTTATCAGATAATAATAATACCAGGATTTAATTTATGTTTTTATAGGTTTGATTATTGTTAGATAACACACCTTGAAGTCTGTTAGAGATGACTTCGTTACATAAAGTCGATTAAATTCAAATATTATTTACTTTAGCTTCACATCACATTTAATTTTTAGCACAGAACATTTTTTGCTCTTTAAAAACTCCATTATGAATAGCACTCAAATTCGTTTCTATTCTTACAGATTTACTTGTTCATAAAAGTAAAGTTAGTTGTGTTATAGTATAAAAATGTCATAAAAAGGTGTCATGAGTATATTGCTAAATTTCACATCAGATCGTCGTATTTTTATTTATTAAAATGCATTCAGCTTTTAATGAGTATTTTTTTTCTATTAATGACTCATAACAAAACACATGAAGATACAATTTTATTTATCTTTTACGAGTAGAATATACAAGTACAATTTATAAAGATATTTGTGTTCTATTAAAACAATTTAATTTAGAAATGTGATTTATAAAATGTGTTCATCTAATTATAATTTATTTACTAAGTATCTAAGGTTTTTCACAATATCCATTTAATTTTCTTTCTTTCAAGTTACATATCTGCAATATTTTTTTATGCAATTTGTGATATACCTACATAAATTATATCTATTCAAAACTAGTTTTCATCGAATGCAATATATAAAACACTGATACATTTTGTTTTTCAAATGTTACTATAGTTATATTTGTATTGTGAAATTTTTATCCTCTTTTAGGAAATTTAAGTCAAATGCAATTCAATTGATAACACAGGTACAGACCCAGGCACAGGTACAGAAATAGAAACAGACACAGACCCAGACATGCGTTGACGTTTATTGCTATCGTAAGCATACCTTTGCTTGTGTTGACTTGCGTCACATTCGTTGAAGTTCGCTGTTATGTTTCGATATGCGTTGACGTATATTGAAATGCGTCGACATGCGATGATACGCTTTGACGTGCGTCGACATGCGTCAGTATGCATTGACATGCGATGACACGCGTTTAAGTGCGTCGACATGCGTTGACTTGCGTTCTGCATTGACGAGCACAGGCACAAACACAGGCACAGACCCAGGCATAGGCACAGGCACAGGCACACGTTATCAATTAAGGTCAATGGACTTTTATTTTATTATAAGTATGTATTTTATTTGACTTTTGTAATTTTTTTGTTACACTTACGTACATATATGTATATTGTAAACAGTGATCATGTAATACATTTTACATATTTGGAATTGAATTATATAGGTAAGATAAAGGTATCATGTATGTACCAAAGAATTGTTTTACCTGACAATAAATATAAGTTAGATATGCATGCACATTTACTAAATAGTAAACTCATATGGCAGACGTACTCTCTATAAAGTATGTACCCAATTATAATTATGATGATGTATTATAAAAATCTCATTATATCAAATGAAATACATACCAAACATTTGTGCATGATGTGTAACTTGCGGTTTTTTTTTTTTACTTTCTTTCTCTCTTTATATATATTTTTTAATTTTTTAAATTGTTAATGACACATCATACAATACCTACATGTAATAATAATGTTGGGGATCTTGCACCTGTAACCTTACTTGTTGTTATGATTTTATTGTTTATTTTATAATAGTACTTGTATATCACATACTGTCTATCATCTATGATGCTGGCATGCATTTGTCTCTTCATATAATATACGTTTAGGATAAATTATTCACTTGAACGTTGTATTTCCTGTTTCTAGTGTTACTAGTGATCTAGTTGTTATACATATTTATCACTATCGCATCAACATCATGTGATGATTCCTGATTGTCATGCTGCTTCTGTTTGCAATCATGATCAAGTTAATAAGCAAAAACTGGGTGTTTCCTATCATGGGAAGTTGATATGATGTTACTCTATTTGATGATGATGATGATGATGATGGTAGTTAAGTGAAGCAATAAAGATTTTTTCTATATGTTTTTTATGTTTTGTCTTTATGATTTAAAATTACATGAATTAGATACATCAAATAGGTGAAAAAGAATGAAGTAAAATGACAAGAAAAAATTATAATTTCTTTTTTATAACTTTTATAAGTACTCGTATCTATAGAAATGTGTGATTATGTGATTGTAACTATGTGATCTCTAATCAATCCACTATAATAATGTCATTTTTAATTTCATTCATTGAGAGCAGTTAACGCGCTATACTATAGTTTGAGCATTTTACAGTAAGTAAACATATAGTGCTTTAAATTTTATTTTTATATAGGTACGTATTTTTTTCTTTCAGATTTTTCTTAAGCAATTATTTTGTTGTTGTCTTAAAACAGATTATGAAGATAGTTTAATCATTAATGGCTTGATTACTTTAAGATAACATAAAAATGTCAATATAGGCAATTTATGGTAGACGATCTGTTACGCGATCGTTAGTTGTAACTGTTATTTTATGAATGGAAATTGTTTATGAGGTACGTTTTTATTTGTAAAAAATATATAAATACAAATACATATATTGAAACTTGTTTTAATTTTTATTTTCAATATTATAGTTAAAAAAAATAATATAGAATGTACATCTAAGGTATGTAATTTTATATTTGAGCTATAATAATTTGTAAAAACAAAAAGTAAAACAAATGTTTAACCGTTGCTAATACAAAATAGGTAAATATTATTTATTTATATTTTTAAATAAAAATTAAGTTATATCAACTAGAAAATTACCTAGTACTAGTTTTAAATTGAAATTTACGATTTTATGTAGTTCTTGAGAAAAAATTATATTTCAATTATCAATTATAAATTTGTTCTTTCTTTTTTTTTTTCAAAAATAGTTAAATAATAACTGAAATTAAAAAAGTAATAAAATAAAACAAGTTAAGAATTATATTAATTAGAATTAACAATTACCAATTTAGAAAATCATATTTTCTTGGTATATGAATAGTTTGAAAGTTGTTATAGATTTCAAAATTAGGCCAAGATTTATATGGTATACCTACTTAACTTATAAAATAATTTTTTCTAAATTTTATTTTTTATAAATAAATGTGAAAAATACTAAACTTATGAATTGGAGATATCGTAAAAATTTACTCTATAAATTAGTGACTTTTTAGTACTTAAATTTAAACAACTTTGTGATACTTGTGTTACGAACATGTTTCGTTTTTAGCAGTAATCAAAATATTATCTTTTTCTTAATAACGAAATTTGTTTCAAAATAAAAACTAGAAAAAAAAAACTTGTCTTGTCTTTCTATAAAATTTCAAAAAAAGCAGAAGTTGAAAAAATACTTAATGTAGTAAATAAAAATTTATTTTCTTTTTTGAAATATTTTTATAAAAAATGTCATAGAAATTATTTCATGAAATTAGTCACATTCTTTTTGTTATAGGTATCCCGAATTAAATAATTTATTTTTATTGAAGATTGTTTAAAGTTTTTTTTAAATTTAATTATTGATTAATTTATTTTGTAAACATTTACGTACATATTCAAAATTATTTTTAAAACTCCTATTATATCCTTGACATTTATTCTGAAGTTGATTAAAAACCAGTCACAGAATATGACAATTAAATATGTACATATGTATGTGCAAAAACTACTGTGTAAGTGTTTAATGTGATAAGTGCTTAGTACTATAAAATGCAGTTACAATTTTTAATTTTAGTTTCTACATGAAAACTTTTTTATCATTTCAATGTGTTAAATGTGACGTAAAAGACAAAAATATTATTTCACTATTTATGTATGTAAAATGCAAATCATTGCCATGGTCATCATAATAATTACCATTACAATATCACATCATTATCGCACAAGTAATATTTTGCCATGATTTTATTTTATTTTTTTTAGTTCTTCATATAACAAGAGGCCGGTTTTATAATATTCATGATGAACGATGGATGAATTATAAAATTAAATTTGTGTATAATAACCCGGTTTTTGAAAACTTGCAATTTATGATAGAATGGGGCTGGATATCATTAAAAGTATAATTACAAGAGGATGTGTATCTGTATGTACATATATGCTAATATATTGCTTCATATAAAGTAAAAAAAAAAACCCATAAAAATTGACTCAATTTTAATTGACTTTCATCTATTTAAATGTTTAAATAAGGTAAATCTACAGGCAAATAACATTTTATATACATACATATGTACCTATATATAAATGATATGAATGCTTTTGCGGTATCTACTTGTACAAAAGATAAAAATTTAAAAAAAATAAAAGACTTCATGAGAGTCGAATCATTAATAAAAAAACATAATAAAGTTTGTTTTTATGACGATGACTGATGGAAATGATTTATCGATATTTAGACCAATACATGAATAAAATTTTTTACTTTGTTAAAACAAACTAAATAATGATTTTTCAAAGATACTTTTTGATATTTTGTAATTTGACAGAAACATGAAATTAGAAAAACAAAAATGTTAAATCATATATGATGGGAAATTTTTATTTTGAAAATATGTAAAGTAATGTATCGGTGATTGGTCCTTTTAGCAGTTTTCACTGAACAATATTTGAGATAATTATTTATTCAACAATTATTTCACTTTAAATGTAAAAGTTACTTATTTAAATATTGATCAATTTCATATCTATATGATATCTTTTTTATTTTTTTTGAAGATTGTAGTACAAAGAAAATTATTAGTTGCAACTACTTTAGAAATGCAAATACATATATGTATGTATATCAATTTATCTCATTTCACTTTAATATATTACTTACTTATTTTCTTATAAAATAAGGATAATATCTTTATTCTTATGTTAAGATTATGATCAATATGTTAAACTTTAAAAAAATATTCAACACCATATAGTCGGTCAATCATTGAATTTATGAATTCTTCTATAACTTAAATGACATATTCGTCACAACATGTCGTTTCCACTTCATTCATGATTTTTGATTTTTTTTTCTGATGTGCATTGTTATTTTATAAATGCATTACCACTTATAACTGTAAATTTATGATCATTTTAAGATGATGAGATAGTAAATGTAATCATCATTTTAAACAATAATATCTTTATATACTTAAATGTATCTATATAAATAATTACATACGCGCTTGAATACATTTTTTCATGCAATGAAGATATAGCTTAAAAAGTTTCTATTTATGTAAAGAAAACAAGGTTGAGTTTTTTTATTTTCATTGACGACGATTTACAGTGTAGTTTTTTGATATCCAAAACAATAAGAATGAATGAAAACTACTTTTATAGATACTTTTGCAAAAGGAAAAATATATAAAATCCGTATTAGGCTTTAAAACTTTCAAAACATTTATCAATAATGATAATGATTATGGGTGTCTGCAATGTTGACCATAAATGTCAATTATGATGTAGTACATATGAGATTTTTTCTACTTCTTGTTTTGAAGAAGAAGAAAATGATATGAATGTTAAATTAAAAATTTAATAAATTCTTTGTGATTTGTGTTTGTATGTGTATTTGAATCTTTTTGAAATAAGATAGATGTCAATGCAATTCATGTTTTTATTAAAATTAGTTAATTAGTACAGGATGTTACAAAATTTTTAGTTTTATTTAAGTGAATAAAAAAAATGTCAATTTTTTTTCAAATGAATGTTTTTCTTTTTTTTAAAACAAATGTGTACATTACTTTTGTAAATGTCTCATTTAATAAAAAAATTCCTATTTGGAGAATTTGCAAAAATTGCACTTACATAAATGAGTAAATACAAATTTGTTAATACAATGTAACGAGATATACATATTATGTTATTTAATTTTTTTTTTACAGATTGTATTGAGATGAATTTGTTATTCGTAAGATTTTTATTATGATAATATAACAATAATCATTCATGGTCATCATATTTTGAAGGCTATAATATTATGATACGATAGTTTTAATAAGTTTCATATGATTTAATGTTATGATTGGATCTAAACATCATTCAGTATACAAAAAACCAATTTACATAAATTAGATGTAAATAATAGACCTTCATCATTAATCACGCATTTTAAAGACTTCGTAGCAATTGTACAATATAAGAAACAAACAAACAAAAATAATGAAAAACAGTAAATATACCAAATAGTGAATAATTGTGATATAAATACATAATTATATTTATTTGCATTATTGTATTCACTTCCCTTTGACATTTTTATATATGTACATACATATATGTATAAATTCTAACAATACATGTGTAATATGATTTTTCCCTTCAAGGTTGATATTGATCAATTCAAAAATTTCACAAGTAATTCAAAAATTTGATGAAGCGATGTCAATTAACAGAAGACATGAATTAATATACATATGTACATATATCGTGAATCTTATTTTATTTATCTTTAATAATAATATCCACATTATGATAATTATAAAAAATAAAAATATCGTGTTTTTATTTTTGTTTTTACAGATATTTTGTCGGAAAATTGTATATAATATACAATGTTAAATTATGCAGTTGCTACAAAATAAAGTTTTCTCATCATTTTTATAGTATGTTTTTAAATTGTCTCTGGAAAAAGTCATACTAATAAAAACTTGAATTTTTTTTAAAGATTTTTTTCCTTATATTCATGTTGTACATAAATATATTATATAAGTGAGTATGTTCTCATTGTTCATATAAATTTAGCATACGTCTAAATTCTAAATATACTAGTTGTATAGTAATGATAAATAATATACATGTGCATATCTATTAGGTTTCCTATGTACTCGTATATTAGTCATGTTATCGACAGAGCCAGACATGAATAGGTCATGGAAGTTAAAAACCAGAAATGTGTATACAAATTAGTTAAAGATTTTAAATTATTTAATGAAAATGTAGTATGTGATGTTGCAAAAAAAAGTGATTATTTCTAAAGTAAGACACAAAAAAAAACAATATTATACATGTATAAAGATTAAATTGATTATATGTAATATTACAACAAGGGTTAATGTAAAATACGTACATATAAGTAGTGCATCAATATTATATGTTTCACACGCAAATGAAGATGTGCTACATTCATTTTAAAATAAGATATAATGTAGTAAGTATACATAAGGTATCTTTTTAAATATTTTTACTAAATGAGCTTGAATGAGCAAACTTGACATGTACCTACACAGGTAAAGTCAATGTCTGTTGATGACGATGCTGTATATACTCATTACAATCCATGTTGTTGTTTTTTAACTAGAGGGCATGTTTATTATCATAATGAGAAAAATCATCTAATAATACATAATACATACATACAAGTGAGTTTTCATGAGTTATTGTTTTGTTAAATTGTGATTTCTTAAATTTTCAGTAACTATAGCTGAATGGAGGTTGAAGGTCTATTGAAAGTACCTACATAATATTTGTTTAATGGGTTATTACATATAATTGAATTTTATTCTACACTTTTCATTTTACATACGAGTATGTACATACAATCTAATTATGTCAGAGTTTTAATGCTGAGAATTTATTTATTTGAAATTTAAAAATCTCGTTGTAAATTTAAAAATTATTGTATATAATTATTATATGGTAAAATTTTTATCTTATAGGTTACTTTGATATTGATAGAAAGTTGAAATGAAGACTCAAAATTTTAAAAATTAATAGTAAAAAATGCAAATTCTTCACTGAGATGAGTTTTATTTCGAGAAAAGTTTTTTATTTTCCTTTTAGGAAAACAAAATCTAGTATGTTTATTAGCACTGAGAAGCAAATTAGTTACATATACCAACAATTAATGTGAATATGAAAATAAATGTATTTATCATTAGTTATACGTTATTTATTTGAAAATTTCCATTATCACACAATTAAATATGATAACTATAATGCAACAGCAATTATATGATTTCTCACTTAAAGTCATTTATTAGCAAATAAAAAGATATGTAAGAATGAAATTTTGTACAGAAGAAATACATTCTTTAAGAAGAATATAAATTTACTTACATTCTATTTTTGTTCTAAGATAGCGTTAGAATTAAAATATGTAAATTTTTGTTCATAAACATTTAATAATAAACTAACTACGTGTTTTATCAATTGACGAGAACTCTAACCTGTTTTTGAATGTACATATCTCTGCTTGAAAAATATATTTTCTGAAATAAATTACATAATTACAATTTTTTTTTTCCAACATTTTATCTCGCAAATTATAATTTTGTTTATTGAAACATTAAAATTAATAATTTCAATAAACAAATTTAAAAATAATAAAATATTTTCTCAAATAGTCACAATGCAATAAAAATAAAAATTAACAAGATACGAAAATTTAATAATAAAAAAAGTCCAGTTATTGCATTTATGTTATTTAAACATTTCACTTATTTTTTGTTGTTACTCTTTTTTTTATATCAATTTTCATTTTATAAAGATGCCAGATTTTTCAAGAAAGTTCATTAAAATTGATGATAAGAGCATATCACGTATATCTTTATTGAAAGATACACTTTTACTTTTACTTATAAATAAAATAAATATCATTCATATGTTTTATTTTGACTAAACTATAAAAAAAAAACATAAAAACAAAATCTACATTGTATATCAAAATTATTTAAAACTTTTGCGCACTGTGTGCAAGCACAATGTAAATTAGCAGGCAATTTTAATGTAAGCAAGCATTTAAATGCACATGCAATCACATTTAGCAAAATGTATTCACCTGAACACACACATATAAAATGATTGTTAGTTAAAGATATTTATGTTGACATCGACCAACAAAATTTTACTTATAGGTCTCATGTTAATAATGATGATAACGATGATGATGACGATGATGGTATAGTAAAAAAAACATACTTAAAGTTTAATGTTAAGAAAAAGAAAGGATTGTGTTGCAACTAACTGGGAACAAGATAAATGAAAATGAAAGAAAACAAATTAAGACAGTTGAAAAGACTTATGAGTTTCAACTTTCTCCATCACACATTTTAATTCATTTGATTTTGTAAGAAAATTGACTGTTCAGCTACTTTTTTAGATTTTGCTAAAAAGGAATCAAATTGCAAATAAAAATAGATCCAGAAAACCAACCTATTACTTACTTCTTCTTCTTCTTTTTATTTTTTTGAAGTCCATTGATCTGAATGAATTATCATCATGGAAAATCAACAGGTATATTTTTTGGTTGTGAAAAAAGAGAATGTTAGAAGAAAAAAAAGAACAAAAAAGAAAAATAAACAAATAAATTTTTTTGATGCATTTAAAACCCGAAACTGAATGCATCAGTAGGAAAATTCATCTAACAGCTATTGTATGTATATTTTTTTTCTTTTTGCTTTTGTTATTATTTAGGTATAAACGGATATCATAAGATAAATCTAATGCGAAAAACTCTTGTCAATTGTTAAATTTATGGTTGCAAAAATACTGTGTGTACCCACGTCGTCGGAATTGTTATGATTTCGTAAAATTTCAATGTTTTTTTTGTAATTGAAAAATTGATGGTGACATGTGATTACAACCGGAGCAATATAAAAATATTTATAACATGGAAAATTAAATTATTAAAATTTTTTCGTGATTTGGAAAATAATGTTTATCTTTGGATCGTGAATCATGAATATTTTTCTGTCGTATGAAGAATCCTTGCAGTCGCAGAAAATTTTTTGGAATAAGGTTCCGATCAATTGTATGGAGCTTTTTTAGTGTGTACCTGTACATGATCTTTAGAAATAAATAATTTTTTCTCTTTGTATAGATAGAATTTCTAATTTGAATTGGTATGTTTTTCTTCCTTAGAAAAAATAAAAAATTTTTAAAAATTGTCATGTAACAAATACATATTTCATTCCATGGGAAAATTCTTAAATAAAATCAAAATTTTTTTTTACATTAAAAAAGTATTCTCTTGAGCAGGTATTTAATTTTTTGTTCAATGATCATCAATCGTAATTACAAGATACGTGATCACATACCATCACTTTTAATATTATTTTTAGATTAATCTGATAATTTTAAAACTAAAACTTCTAACTTTGTTTCATCATAAAAAAACATAATTTATGGTTACTTTTTTTTAATGCAATTTACAATGTATGAACAAGGCAAACATGTACATATGTATTTGTCTTTTCTAAAACATCGTGTTCCTTCAATTGCAAGTTTATTTAAAATATATATAATATGTATATATAAAATACTATATATGTATGAATATTAAAAGTATCTTATAATTTTCTTCATTGCCGATAGCTTTCATCTTTGATCAATTTACCTACTAATGACCAATCACAAAGTTAATTAATGGGACGCGGTCAATTGAACAACATTTTAAGACAACAGATATGAAATTGTACAGTCACGCGCATCAGGTAGAAAATATAAATTAAAAATTTATTTTTAGTCATTGCTTTTCAATAAAAACAAAAAAATGGAAAATAAAAGTTTAGCTTCTAAGATTATTAAAATTTGTTCTTTTTTTTAACGAATTATGTATTTATGAAAAATTTATTACAAATTAAAAAATTTTATGTAAAACAGTGTAAATGTGTTTTTTATCACCCTGTCATGTAATTATGTACAATTTCTTTTATAACCTTTACATTTAATCTCTCGTAATTATAATTATGTTTATAAGAAATCTATAAAAAAAAATATATACATAATTGAGCTTGAACTTTGAAAAATAATGTGCGAATTATTTTTTAATAAGCCTCAATGACGATTCCAGATTTTGGATTACAAACAAATTAACAGTTTTCATTTTTATAAAGTAATAAGGCGCGTGATAATTAAAACATTTAAGTAGTACTCGCAATAATTATAATTTTAATATGTTGTTTCTTTTGTTTTTCTTTTTATGTACTTTCTGATATTACAATTATTTGATATTTTTACAAAAATATTTTTCTAATTATTTTTTGTATATGTATATGTGTGTACAGCGAAAATTGTATTAGGTAAAAAAAAAAACTTTTAAACAAATCAGATGTACACGCAATGTGTATTTAATTTAAACAAAAAAAAATTACAAATTACAGAAAATAAAAATTATAAGACAATGTAATAATTAAATTTATGTTATTATTTTTTTTATTGTTTGGAATTTTTTTTTCTTTTCGATTAAATTATTCAAGCTTATAATTACGTGTTTGACTTTATTTTTTATGCCAATAAATGCTATATACCTACTTTTACTTCCCTAATGATGATTGGTTTTCGTTTTATTATTATTTATGTTAGATGGTTATTGCCCTTCCGTATTTGGAAGACGATTGATAAAAAAATTGGTATT
The DNA here is from genome assembly GCA_939192795.1 of Bombylius discolor. Taxonomy (NCBI): domain Eukaryota; kingdom Metazoa; phylum Arthropoda; class Insecta; order Diptera; family Bombyliidae; genus Bombylius; species Bombylius discolor. Next base: position 56,097,693 of record OW584238.1, on the reverse strand, counting down.
TGCAACTTGCAAGTGAAAAAAAGAAATATAAATAAAAAGAGAATTTATTGAACTGAACATAAAAAATGAAATTATTTAAATATAAGAAAGTGAATATAAGAAGTTGTAGTTGAATAGAAAATTATATAGATACCATAAATTACATAAATATAAATAATTTTGTTATCAATTTTTAATATTTTTACATTTCGACAGATATATGTATGTACATACAGTTAAAATTTCTCTGTCTGTCTCATTCAGTAGCCAATGTGATTGAATCTGTTTTTTTTTCTAAATTTCTAAATAAAAAACTGAAATGAACCAATCAATTTTCGAAACTGTACCATTTTACAAATAAATTTTTAGAGTTCTATTAAAAAAAAAAACTTTGCTTTTAGTATTGATTATGCCAAAATTAAATATGTATATACATAATTTCAAAACTTAACACTATTTAGTGATAATTATAATGAAATTTTAATTTAAAAAAATAATAATAACAAATTAATAAAACTATAGTGACAGAAGATCGTCAATTTGTTGAAATTTACCTTGACACAATTCTATTGCAAATTGGTAAAATCTAATTTAATTTCGTTTCGTTCACATTGCAATTTTATAGCTTTAATTTTTGCAATACTATGTAATACAAATTATGCAATATTTCATCCGTGTGTATTGCAAAATTGACTTAATAGGATGAAAGATTAAAATTTGAAGAAAAAAAATTATAAAGATTAATTTCTCAATGCTTTTCGATGCCATGTGATTGCTTACTTGCATTATTTATATATCTTCAGTTAGTTGATATGGTTTAATTGAAGCAATAAGAAGATAGTCGTATAATAAATGGATTTTGTTCCTAATTACATTTTTATTTTTCTTTTATGTATTACCCTTTTTTTCTCTACATATTTTTTTATTTGAAGCTCTTTTTTCAATAGTATGATTCTTCTTAAAATGTTTTTTTTCCTTAAACTTCATTCAAAATTGTAGTACATATCATACTAGAAAGAAGGAAAAAAATTCAGGTAGATATGCTATAGGTGCAAGGTTATTGACTTTTAAGATCTTATAAGGTAAGAAAAAAAAAACATGAAAAGTACCGAACATACTAGACAAGGTGTTAAAACTGTGGGAAAAAAAGTATAAACAAATTTAAGAAAAAATAAAATAAATTTTTAGATGTTTTTAACTTGCACAAAAATATTTTTGAAAAATTATTGTAACATATGTATTTTTCTTGTATGTTTATGTTATGTTGCTTGTTTATTTTTGTGTGTGTCTTAAATTTGACGATAGAAACAAGTTTTTGGAAAAACATTTAAATTTAAAAAACTTGTAACGTCAAAAATTTAAACAAAAAAAAAAGTGTTAGTTTTTGCAATTTCATGTTTCCTAAATGTTGCTTCATTTTATTTTATTTTTTGTTTCTGCTATTTACTTTTATGTAATATTTGCAAAACTTTTGAAACGCGTTTCAAGTAGGTTTAAAAAAAAATTAAAAGTAGAAAAAATATTGTCTACTTTAACGTAGGTGAGTTTTACACAAATTTTTTATTTATAAATGAAAATATAATTTATTACTAGTACATAGTCACTATTTTTTATTAGCAAATAAATCAAAATGATAAAAATCAAAAATAAAAAGTGATAATTTAATAAGGTGAAACTTATTTAGGTTTTTTGTTTTTGTTTAAATATACATATTAGTCTTTTATTAGTTATTTTATGTGTGCAGTGATAAATAATATCTTTTGTCAACCTCAACCCACTCATCTTTTACACATTATACAAAATTTAAAGAACTTATAAAAAATTCGAAAATTAGTACTTATCTCATTTAGTATGATTGTGATGCCATGATTATCATCATCGTTATAACCTATGCATTGTCTAATGACAATGACGATCATGATGATGATGAGGAATATGTGTACCTGTACAATTATAATATTATTAAAATACGACACTTTCATTGTTATTACAAGATAGGATTTATTTTACATAACATTTAATGAAATGTTTGTGATGCCATGCCTGAATGTCAAGTGTTTTTTTTTTAAATTTTTAATATGTTTGGTGTTCATGACGTGCCAAAAGTTATGTCATCAAATATTTTCAATTTTTAAATACTATGTACTTACAACTAGTATAGGTTAAATTATTGAATGGAATTTCCGGATTATTTTCATGAAAATAAAAAAAAAAAAGGTTTCAAAATTATACAACCTTTACCACGCGATGTTTGTTGAGTAATACAAGAAAGGGTCATATTACTTTTACTCGTGATATCATGTGTGTAATTCAAAAATATGTTTTTAATAAGATATCATTTACTTAAGGTTGATAGAATTATTGTTGAAGAAAAAAATTTAATTAATACATAGGTTATTTTTTTATTTTTGTTAAGGTCGAATAAGTTAAAAAGAGTTAATTGAGTATTTTGTTTTGTCCATGACCAGAAAAATTTTAAAAAATGTCTGTTTAATTTATTAGATACATACTAAGTAAATATGTATGCGTTTATTTGTTTTGTGTGTGTTTTTCAAAGGACTTTTAATAAACTTATCTTTTGCATTTGCCTACAATAATTAATGTTTTTTCTTCTTCTTCTTTTTTTTCTCTTTTGAGCATCATGAAAAGTTATAAAAATTTTAGAGTTATGTATTTAGTTTTTTTATTATCATTATTAACCGTTTTCACTCAATGTTAGGATTAAATCGATAACAAATTTAAATTGTAACAAAATAATAAATTCATTTTAATTAGACCTTGAAAATGTAAATCATCCTACATATTTTATAATTAAAAAAAATTTTTTTAAAAAGAATGCATTTTAATATTACATATTTTCATTAAATACATAAATAGATAAGTAATAACGAATTTCACATTAAATTTTTACAAAATCAAAGAACAGTATTTTAATTGTCCCTCAAATTTAATAGATGTCATTTTTATTAAATTAGGTGTGCAAGTTAAAACCACGAAGGTTAGATTATTTTTTGCCGTGTATTGTTCATTTTCATATAATAATCACCTTGATAAAAAAACAATAGCAACTCTAATAATAAAAAAATCAATCAATCAAAAATTAATATTAAAACTTTCGAGGTGATTAAACAATTGTGTTGCAATAATATAACAAAACTTTCAAATATATAACGTACACAAAAGATATACACATCATTATTGTTGTTATATTCGTATTTTTAAATGAATAAAGATATTGTTAAAAAAAAAGAAAGAAAAAATATATAAGAATTACCACAATCATATTCCAGAATTCCATTTACAATATGTGACATATATTTTCTTTGTATCTCAAAATAAAAAAATATATATTTAAAATTGCTTCAAATGTGGGTCAGAGAAAATTGTTATACGTAGTACCTACATTTTTTTCGTACTTAATAATTTTGAAAAAAAAAATTAACTTTTTGAATTTACTTACTGTAAACGTCTTCAAAAAAAAAAAAAAAAGGTTATTTCGATAGATTTTTCTCTCAATAAATCACTTAAATGTCAAAATTTTGTATTTTAATATTTTATTTTAACTTGTGTTCACATAATATAAAGAAAATGATATAAAACCTTTAGGGAAATTTTTAAAGAAATTTAATAATATCATTTAAAAATTTTATAGTATTATTTACCGTATCTCAATAATATGTAATATTATTTACCTTAAAAAAAAAAAAAAAAAAAAACTAATATCTTTTACTGTGTAATATTTATCCAAAACAGAAGGTATCTTTTATAAAATTTATACAATTTTCTCCAATTAACATCAATTACAATTTTCACAGATATCATTATCAATTGATAGTTTTTAATTTTTCTTTTTGAAGTATTATTATTATTTATTTTTTTTGTAAAATAAAAAAAAATTGTTGTATTCAAGTAATCAAATTTATTGTAAATTCTTTGATGATCGACACCGATCATTTTCACCATGTTACATTGTCATCATCAATATCAGTATATTTAAAGAAAGTAAGATGAATTTAAAAAAAATTGAAATAAAAGGTAAATGAAATAAAAATGAATTTCTTTCTGTTAAAATAGAGGTAACTTTTTACTTTTTTTTTAAAAAAACATTCAATGATGATGTCTTTCGAAAATAAAATGTTTTCATGGCGCAGCATGAACAATTGTTGATTGTTTTTCTTTATGAACATGGTAATCATCACCGCCATTCACATGATGACCATCATCGATCTTAGTTTTATTTAATAAATATGTAGTAGAAAAAAAAAAAAAATAAATAAAACTTGTATTGTTACATCTTGTATTTGACGCGTTCTTTAATTTTATTTATTTGTACTTTTTTTTTCTTGTGAATTTCATTTTTTAAATTTGCAAATTATACTATATACATAGTCGTACATACATACATAAAATGTCATTAAAAGTTAGTTTCATATCAATTCCTCTTATATTTTCTTAGTCTTCAAATCTACAATAATATGAAACTCTTAGATCTTTGAAGTTATATGTGAATAGATCTAATGGATTTTTATGATGTCGCTCAATTATTTTTTTCGCTTTTTAATTTTGGCTTTCTTCATCAACACAATTTATTTAAAAAAAAAAAAAAAATAAAAAAAAAAAAAAATAAAAAAAAAAAAAATTTATTTTCAAGTTCATGTTCAACGTTTTCGTGGTCATCATAAGCACAATTTTTAAAAGATGCCATTATAGTACATGAAGATTGCAGGTAAAAAATAAGACTTTTTCTTATAGCAACCATGATTGGTATTGTAAAATGAAGATTGTAAAAGAAACTTAGAAAAACGAAGGAAATGAAAAATTTTCATGACTTATGGCACGTTCTGTGTTATTTTTTTCTTGATTTCATTTTATGAACAACATCGATGAAGATCGACAAAAAAAAAAAAAATATATTCAATATATACATATATATAAGAAACACCTTCAGCATAATCAGAACGTTATCGTCATCATAATCTATCTCATTGATATGCCATCGCAATTTCATTTCAATTTTTGTTTTTTCAAGTACCATTCTAATCAACTTAAAATTTTTATTATTACTTTAGTAAAGTGAAACTGAAAACTTAATTTTTTCACATCGTATAGGGTACTACATATAATCATTGCAGCATATCAGCTGTTATACCTGTCGCGTTCTATTTCTTTAAATTATTACTACAATATTATTGTTATGACTATAATAAACGAAGAAAGAAAGATGAAGTTAAGAAAAAAATAATAATAAAAGAAATTGATTTCGTTATGGTATATTCTTTTGCAATGACTTGCATTTACATTTTCACTCTCATCATTCAAAGAAAAAAAACTCGACCATGATCTAGCTATCTATAGAAAAAGAAAAGGAAAATTTGAAAAGAATGACCCGTTGTTATTAAAATTGAAATTAATAAATGCATTCAAAACTAAAATTTTTCTTTAAAAGACATCACAACTGGGTACTGGGTACTGGGATTATAAAGTGTACTTTGTCGTGGAAGATTTATAAGGTAGACAAGAACTTAAAGAATCGGAAAAAAAGCTTTTAATTATTAACCCAATTTTTGTAACTAGCCTTGCATCCTTAATATATCAATTTTCTATAATTGGGGTTCTATTTGGCAAAACAATCTGAAAACTGCTTCAGTTAGAAATATTTTTCTGTATAATTTTTTTTCGCATTGATTCTTTTGAATTCAGTTTTTAATTGTAGAAGACAAACATATTCTAATCGTGTTTGAATTATTAGGAGTCTGTGTTGGTTATGAAAATAAGTGTTCAAAATGTAAAATATTTAATGTATGTATATCTGAAGCTTACCGTGCAATTACTTTTGTAGGGCATATACCAAACATGCAAATAATAATTTTAAATGTGCAATAAAAAGTTTTGTGATATAAAATATTCACATCAAAATAAATTTAAGAAGTGTTTTCATATAAAAAAAAAAAGATATTTGATAATTTAGAATTTTCCATAAAATCATATTCTTTTGCCAAAATATTGAAATTTTATTAAAAATTTCATCAAGGAAAAAAATTGTACATTGAGTTCATGATAATATTTTTATGAAGTTTGAAATCAAATTAATGTATAGTTTATAAAAAAATTTACATACATACATATTATGTAGGTACATATATGTATGTATATATGTATGTATGTAGTACATATTTTTCATTTTTTTAAAAAGTTTATTTATTTTTCTTAAAATGATTTTTAATTAAATTTTATAAGAAAGTAATGTAATTGTTTTTTTTCAGTTAAAACTCTAAATCTAATTTTTTTTCTTGATTCTGAAAAAAAAAACAAAATAAGGTCTTATTTTTCATATGTATTCTAGGTGAATTAAAATTCTTCTTGTGTGACTCACAATCAGTTAATTCTTTACAAAAAACGTACCTATTGCATAAAAAAAACATTTAACTTAAGAAAAAAAAAATCCCATTTCTATTCTATAAAATTTAAAAGGAATTTATTTTCCGTTATTATTTAGAGAATTTCTTGTCTTTTTTATGCTTTTTCTTTAAATTGTTTTTATTATCTTTTATTCCATGATGGAATCGATTTAATCACAAATTGATTACTTACATACTTAGAGTATTACATATAATAATGGTTTATACATATGTATATATGTATATCAAAGTACGTAATTCTCATCTATTGTATATTATAGTTTTTGTAGGATTACGTAAAAAAACGAATAAATTTACCCATACACATATTTATGTATATCTGTGTATGTATGTATACAACACATATATCAACATATATGGTATGTATATAACGACTAAAATACGTTATATTTGATATTGAATTTTAATTCTTTAAAGAATTATAGTGACTTGCATTAAATTCAAGATAAGGTACACGTATATTTATTATCTTCTTATATACATACCTACTTTCTTATTTTCCAGAAGAATCGAGAATAAACATACAATTTATTGGAGATTTGATGAATAAAAGAGATCATTAACATATACATACATATGTGTTCGATTCTTAAATTTTTTTTTTAAATTTAAAAACTCAATTTTAAAATAACAGTTCTTTTATTATGCACAAAGCGTACCTATATGTTTAGTAGAAAAAAAAGGTTTTAAAATTAGAGTAGATATCTGTATCACAAAAATTTGATTTATGATTTTAAAAAGAAGGGTGATGAAAAATTGATTTTAAATTTTTTAAATTTACTCAAAAATAATAAATCAAAAATAAATATATTGAGCATTTTAAATTAAAAAATAAACTAGTTTTTTGTTAATGAAAAAGTTGATATTTGATTGATATGTATAGTACTTTACTGAGAATTTACCTATATGGAAATTATTACATAGATGTTTTTTTTTTTAAAAAATGAAAGAAAGAAAATTTACCACATTAAAAAAAAATTGACTTAATAAAACATCAGATATTTACACAATATATAGTAGACGCCTATAGAATTAAATTAAAACTCTGAATTTCACATTCGGTATAATTAAAGTAGATCCAATAATAAAAACTATGTACATATGTACATACGTATATAATACATACGTAAATTTCTAATTCATTTTAATTATGTACATATGTATATGTTCATGCATTTTTTTATATATTCATTTTAACTGAAATTCAATGATTTGTTTTTATAAATATCATTTTTTCTTTTTATAAAGTGCAATGTACTGTTCAATTGTATTTTTGCATAAATTTTTAACATTTTTCTGATGTTTTTGAATAAAAATGTGAGAAAATTAAATAGAAAATCATTTTTGCTTTTATTTTCTTTTCAATCAAAATGTTAAAATGAAGAATAAAATTTTTATTGTTGTCGTTTTGTTTTATTTTACATACCATACCTATGGCGACATTCAAATACATAATATTCGTCTTTATTTTTTATTCTTCTTGGAACTACAATAAATGATAGGTTGATAACAAGTAAAAATGTTTTATAAATGAACAATACACATTAATACAAAATAATGTAATAGATTCCTTTTATCTATAATGAAATTTTTTACTTTTTTCTGTTTAAAATAGAGATAAATATGTTAAATTTAAAAACAATTATTTATACAAAGAAACATTGGCGTAGTATGAAATGTGGACATGTGAGCCAATTTTATTGCTTAAAATAACTTACTTTGAAAATATACTTTAAGATTGAACATTTTATTTTTTTCTCAAAAGTTAAAGCCAAAAAAGTTCTAAAACATGAGAAATTGATAATTTTTCTTATTAATTTAGAGATTTTGTTTAAAGTTTGTTTTCATTTTCTTCCGAAATTGCTTTAAGTTTTACCTACGCCGTTTAATTCTAGCAAAGGTAAATTTTCAATCGTGGAGTAATGCATAATATAGGTGCATCATTTAAGGGCATTGTCTTGAATATAATTTGCAAAAAAAACATGTTTATGTTTTGTTTTCTGACAGTTTTTCAAACAATTTTTTACAACTTTTTTATTTATTGTTTTATTTTTACAAGAGAGAAAAAAATTTATTAGAGGTAATGTACGTAGTAGTTACCTTCGATGCATATTAATTTTTTTCAAGAGGTCTTTTAGAATTTTTAATGTATGATATGCATATTTTTTTATTGGTGGTTACGATAATAATAAATTCATTAGAACACATTATTCTGGATACCAAAACAATATTTTCTTCTTCTATTATGTGTTTTATTTAAAACAAATTTTTAATTTTTTAATTTTTTTACACCACCCATTGCAGCGTATCGCATCGTCATCATTTTCAATTTAAAAATTCTTCATAATTTAGAACTTTAAAAGCATGCATTAATCAGAAATTGGAATGAATCATCATCATCATCAATACCACCATCTAAGTCATATCTCAGTTGGAATTGATGTTCTTGCATCACTTTAACTAATTCATTGTTATATACAACAGTTGCTTGCTTTTATCGTACATTTTCATCATAAAATTTTCTCACGCATTCAATCAATTCGAACCGCATTCGAAAATTACTTGTTTTGGTTTTTTGTGACTCGACGACAAAAATAATACATGGCACAAATAAACTGCTAGCAATCCAAAGTTCTTTAAAAAAAAACCAAAGATTGTTTTTGGATCATAAAAGTTTTGAAATTTGAGCTGACTTTGTGGAGCTGCGGTTGACCAAAGGAAGTCACATGTATATTTTTATTGAACTTTATAGCTGCACCTTTTTTTATACATATTTTGATTCTGTCTAAGTTTTGAATACAATAAATTTATCGTATGAGTACTCAATATATTATAATATATATATATGTACATATTTAAATTGTTTGTTTTTTATCTTATTCATTTTATTTGTAGTTAAATATAGTTTTATTTTATTTTGGTTTGTTGAAAGCAAAAAATTAAAACCAAAACGAATGGTTATCTGCATGTGTGTTTTTGTACATATAAGTTCAAAACATATGCAATTTTCACATATGTTTTTTCAAGATATTGATTTTTTATAGGTATTTATTTCTTCGTATTGTTCAGTAATTAGCATTAAAAGCAAGCAAAATTTACTTACAAATCATAGTTTAATTATGCAAATGACCTAAATTTCGTGTTTATATTTTTTTATCAATTGCGATAAAAAGTAATATTAATTCATTTTTAAAATGAAAAAATAAAAAAATAAAAAAAACTAAATATGGTGATAAATAAATTTTTAATGAACAATATGTACATACATACATGTATGTATGTACATATATATAGTTTCATATTATATTATGTACGTACATATGGACGAGTATTTATTTATTTATTTTTTATTATTAAATAAAAATAGCATGATATTTACCTGTACGTTAATTAAAATTAAGGAAAAAAAATACTATGTTCGATTAAAGTTTTCCATTAACATTCACACGTAATGCATTTTTATTTTAAGTATACTTTTATAAAAATTTAAACGCGTAATTTGTTTATAGTTTAATTGAGAAATACTTAGTCGAAAAAAACTGAAAAAAAAAATAATCGTAATTGAAAAGATAAAAAATAATGTGTCGTCAATCTTCATCTGCTAAAATGCTTTAAAATCTGAAGAAAAATTAATAATTTTAAATTTTTTTTAGATTTTTTTTCAGTGACAAAATATTGTTCCATTCCATTAAATTGTAGATGAATTAATATTCACTTGAATCTTATGATGTTTTGTATTATCATACTTTATTTTTAATGGTCAATAATGATTTTCCAGTTTTTTTATTTGAATATAAAAGTCCTTTTTTTTTCTAGAAATATTAATATAACTTGTATGATTATTTATTACAAAAAAAAATTAAATATTTATAACTTTTTTTGTGTTCTTTTCGAAAAGTAGGAATATTTTCGAAATTATTTTCATAAATGAAATATGACCTTAAACTTTTTTCTTAAAATTAATTTGCTGCTTTATACGACTTGTATTTTAAAGATGTACATTACAAAGCTGCTCTTGCACTGAATCCGAATTTGTCATTAAAAATATCCATCATGTCATACTTCACTCCGAACCATTTTCTAATGGTAAGTCATCCTATTATAACATTCTAGGTTTAACATTTTCGAAAACTTAGCATGTTAAAGCTAGAATTTGGAACTTTTTGTCAGGACGAGTAAAATTAGAATTGGACTTTTTGTTTTCAAATAGCTTTCATTGGTTAAAAGAAAATTCTGTTTTTATTATAGGATTTAGAGCACAGTCGGTAAATTTAGAATGAAAAGTTTTAGGTAAAAATATACAAATATGTATTTGTATTTTTAAAATTTTTTATTTATTTGAAGAAAAAAACCATTGTAACAATCATGGTTGAACTCCAAAAATAAAACAAAGAAATTAAGAAAAAAAAAAAATATTAACGCTTAAAGATTTCAAAACTGACATAATTTACTATCTAAAATTACCTTTTTTTTGTACATTTACGCCTCAACCTCATGGAAAAAAGTAGGTAAATGAATTTGGGTAAAAAATATTTCAAGTAAATAAATTTTTACAAGTATTTAATTATTTTTTTCTCACCTTGAGGCAGTAAACGGTCCATATTATTTTGATAAATTTTGTTTTATTTTAGATTTCCTGCTTTTGGCATAAAAAACTGTTCTGTTCCTTTTGTACTATTTTTTAATCAAAAAAAAAAAAAAATTCTAGTTCAACAAGGAATTAACTTTTCGTTACAAAATTTTAAAATCTTTCTCACGTTCCTTTTTTTTTTAAAAACTATTAATTGTATTTTGTAATTTATTTTATATTTTATGGCCTAAAGAAAAATTTTTAAAGGAAATTGAAGTATAATATCACTTAAGGGAATTTTAGAAAGAAGAAAAACAAAGTAAGTAAAAAAAAATATCACCAACAAAACAAGTTTTCATTTCCTCACAACGATGGTGTTATTGGCATTTTGTAAATTAAACAACAATAAAAAATATAAAAACATAATATTGTATTACAATACATAAAATTTCTATATTAAGTAATAGTATCATATCCAATGACACAATATACCTATTATTCAAAATTACAATGAAAATTTTCACCTGATTTATGTACAATAACATATATCAAATCATTTTCCCTTTTATTTTTATGATCGTTTCCTTTTCATCATTTATTCAAATTGAATAAAAACAATAAAAGTTAAACAGATAAACATAAAAAATAAAATAACCAATAACAATTGCGACAAGACATTTTGTCTTTGCTGTCTTAAGATATATACATACATATATGAATATACAATTGTACAGTGTATTTGATATTTATTTAGAAATTACATTTTAAAACTAATACATATTTTTCATTAATATAATTATTGTAATTGAAAATAATTCTTTCTTATTACTTTATTAGCTACTAGTTGGTTTTTTTTTTTAATTTGATGTTTATTTTGTTGTAATTTATATATAATTTTTTTAGCTTAATGCATTTTTTCAATGACGTTTATTTAAAAAGCAAGAAACCTGAACATTAAATAGCACACAATTTAGAAAATGCAAGCTATGTAATTATAATTTGAAGAAATTTTTATAATTAATCGCAGTACATCATTTTTTTTTTTTTAAATAATATAAAAATTCATAAAAGAGAAAAATTAAAAATATATAGAAGACTCTAGGTTTATTGAATTTTGAATAATTATATATTATAGAAATTGAATGTTGACATCATTTATCATTGTAATTGCAAGATCAATAGTAATAGCAAAAAAAAAAAAATTAATAATTAAAAAAAAATATTCTCGATTAAAATTCAAGAGAAAGGATTTTTAAAAATAAACAAAAAAGTAATTATTTTATATTTTAAATTCATACTCATCATCAGAAATTGTATCTCTATTATACACTTCAACACATAAGATAGGGAAAGTTTCCAATGAAAGTATCACGATTTAGAAAAAATTTTTCATTCATAAAACAATATTAATAATATAATAAGTAAGAAACATTAATCAGTCTCTGATAAATTTTTATAGTTTTACATAAACTTTCATCGCTTTTTCATATCAAATATTTTTAACAATGTCGAAATGGCATAATAATTTTATTTTCGCAATATTTTCTGGTCATTTGACAAATTTACATAATATATTTTTTTTTTTCGTGTTGAACAAAAATATTTTTTTTTGCAAAATGTGTTTTTTAAGTGTTAAACTAGTTATTACGATTTTATTGTTCCAGTTTTTTTAAGTGAGAAAAAAAATTTACTTGAAAAAACTAATTTTGAAAAGATAATTCCGTTTAATACAAAATTGTTTCTTTTCAAATTAAAATATAAAAAATAAATATTTTTAATGTTATTTTATTTCCTAAAAATTATATTTCTTTATTATATTTTATTTTTTTTATTTTATTATTATTTAAATTTATGTCCGGTCAAACTGTTATTAAACAAAAGCATTGACAGAAATTTGATTAAGTAATATTACAATTTAAAGGGGAAAATGAAACTGTTTTTGCATTTTGTATCTTAAATTTTTGCCCTTTTTGGAATGTTATTAAAAATATCTGATATATAATAATTTTATGTATTTTTTTCAATAGAAGTCCTTGAAAAAATTTAAAATACTACAAAAGAATTTTATATTTGAAAAAAAAAAAAAAAAAAAAAAATTAAAATGAATTAATGTATGTTTTTTTTTTTTTGTATTATAAATCGAAAATTCTGTTACTACTGTTTAACTGTTGTAATATGCATCATGATATATGTATGTATGTATGCAACTATCGTTATTTTTTTTTGTAGAAATATATTGTATATAATGAGTTGTTGAGTTGTAGATAGTTATAGCTAGTTTACAAGTCACTGAACCAGATCATAAATTATGTTTTTGGCCTCGATTCATGCCACCAAGTGAGCTTTTTTCATTAAAAATGTTTGAATAATAAACGAATTTTATTTAAATATTTCATTAAAAAAAAAAAGATGAATACAAATAATGAACTTTTTTTTTATACATATATTTTTGGTATGCGTACCTACATATGTGAATTTGAATTTGTGAAAATGTAGAATGCTGTTATGCAATTGAAACATATGTACATATACCATTTTGAAAAAATTATAATATTTTTATTGAAAAATTGAATAAAAATAATGAAATTGTATTTTTTTTTTAGAATTAATGTTCAGAGTATCATAATTTTTACGTAACTATATGATTTTTTCTAAAAGCCAAATAATTATACAGAAATTTATGCATTAGATCGTATCCTAAAGATGAAAATATCTAGTAGTAAATAAATTTCATATAAGTACATATTAATAAGTGCAAATTTAATTTTAATGACTGGATAATATTTTGGCCAAAAATTATTAAATAAGAAAAAGTATGAAAAACTTATGTTTTTAATTCCATGGATATTAGAGTAGGAATGAAAAAAAAAAAAAAAGAAAGAAAAAAAAAAACATTCATGAATAACATATGTTCATTTGATAAAATACATTCTATTAATATTTTGAAAAGTTCCCGAAAGAGCTCAAAGAACAAATAAAAAAAAAAAAATCAAAATTACAACATATTCTGAACAATAAATTTTATGTAAAAAGGTGATTGACCTGACTTTTAGTACTTAAATATACCATTTCAAGTTTTCAAACTTATTATTTTCATGTCATTACTATAAAAGAAAATCAATACAAAAAACTTAAAGAAATAAATGACCAAAAAACTATCTTAGAATAGGAAAATGAATGAATAAGAAAACTTTTGAAGAAAAAAATCGTTGTGTGTATTCAAACGAAGAAGAATAAGAATCATCCAGGCTTTAAGAAACGCCTGATACATAATTTTCTATGCTAATTAATGTGTTCTCCCGTCGATTGCATTTAGCAACAAAAACATATATATAAAAAAATAAAAATAAAAATAAAGACCCATAATTAAACAAAAAATTCCCACTGAGATTAGATGATGGGATTTCTGGTTAGGTAAGAAAATATAAGATAAACTTTTTTTTTCTTTTTAATTTGATTTAATTGTAGAATTGTTGAACTGTTACATAAAAATTATTTCCTTTGTATAGTTTCTTCATTTAAAGTTCCAATATCATAAATTCTAAGCGGTTTATAAGAAAATGAATTGAAAAATGGATTTCTACGAAAAAACAAAAATGTTTCAAGTAAGATTTTGTATTGCCCGATCAAAAAAAAAAAAAAAAAATTATGATTTGGTTACGGTGAGAATTTTAAGTTTAGTTTCCATGTTCAGAACAAATAAAATTAAGAAAGGAAAACAATTGAATTATGAAAAATTTTAAAAAAAGTATGACATGCATATTCCTCATAATGACACTCCTTTGCCGAAAAAAAAAATAAAAATAAAAAAAGGTAATAAATTTAATTTGTATTAATTTAACTGTTAGTGAACTCAAATTAAAGAAAAATATATGTATACATATGTATATAGGTCTCATGAAAATAATTCACAACAATAATGTGTACTATGCAATACCATAAATGTATGTAACGTCATGTATTTTGACCTCATTATAATTGCAAACACCTTGATTACAAAGAAAATAAAATATGTATATGTACGTACACCATGTTATCGTCATCACATATGTATAATGTTCTTATTCTTACAGACATAAATAAATACTATAGTATCTATATTATATGGAGGCCTTAAAATCTCAATTCTAATTTTCGCGCATTCAATTACTCACGTTTTGAATACTTGTTTTTTTTTTCTTATTTTTTTTACATATTTTCATTTCTGTAATTGTACAGAAAAATATAATAATAATAAAAAATTCGTTTACGATAAATAGACTGTCTACCTACGATACATTAATTCAAATGAAGTAATCGATTTTTTTTTGTAATATTTTTATAATTTTTTTTTTTTTTTAAATTTAAAATGGTCTTCAACATTGACAGAATTAGTACACATTTGGGTTGAGTGTTTCAATAGCAATTAAAATGTGATATATCGATATTGATTCCACCGAAAATGTATCATTTTCACATGTACAACAAGAAATATGTATAGTTTATCTTTTGGATCAAAATCTATTAAAATAACTAAACTTTATATATACATATATATATAAAAAAAAAAAAAAAATAGGTTAGATTAAATGTTGTCTATTGTGAATGTCTGACACCGATACAAATTTATTTGTACATTTGTGGATGAAATTTAATTATTGTAATTCAAGTTTTCATTAATAAGAATTTTATTAAATATACATAGGTATGTATAAATGTAGGTAAAGGTGTGTCCTACAATTAAAGGAAAAGAAATATTTATTAATTTTCATTAATTCATTCACACTTCAATTTTGAAATATAGCTATGTATGTAAATGTAGAACATGAAATTAAAATTAGTATGATAAAATTTTTAGGAAATTACCTTCACCTGTTAAAAAGTTAGAAGATAGACAATAAAGAAATAAGGATTATAAAAAATATGCTTCTTCTTAAAGCAAGATATTAGCAAAAAAAAAAAATAATATATTTCATAACAAAATCAATTTTTAAAAATAACTAAAAATATTGAAGATGATAAGCCTTCGAATTTAAACGCAAATTTTTTTAAAAAACTAAGACAAAAAAAATGAACTTAGTGAATTCATAATGAAAATAAAATTTAGTCTATAACAACTATGTAAATATGTACTCATTAAATTTTTACTTCTTTTTAAAATAGATATTTACCATATAATTTTTCTTTTGAAAATTGCAAAAAAAAAAAAAAAAAAAAAAAAAAAAAAAATCATTTTTCAGTAATTTGTTGAAAAAAAAAACAAGTTTTAAACATTGAAATTTTAATTTAAAAAAAAAAAAAAACAAATACACTATAATATTTTTTTTTCAGGGTTATGACCTCTTAACATGTAATAATGTAAACACATTTATAATATTCATGAAAGACTTTCTTTTTATATGAAAAGTCTAATGGTTATACAGTAAAATATTATGGATTGGCAAAAAAAGACAATTATATGGTTAATTATTAACATATACATTTACATACTATGTACTATATATGTATGTACATAATATGATGTATTGTATAAGTACATATAATGAAAAAAATTACAATATAAAAAAAATTACTGATTTATTTATACAACATAACTAACTAATTCATCTTTGAAACAAAATAAAAATTCAAAATTAAACACATTATATTCAAAAAAATTTATTTTGAATTGGTTAAATTTTTGCTTTGTTTCACATTTAAGATATTTGAGCATTATCTTTTGTTTTATAGAGAAAAAAATACTAATAATTATATGAATTAATTTTAAATTGAAAAAAATCAATATTATAGTACTAGAATATGGAAAAAGAAAAGCAAAAATAAGGCAGAGAAAAGTATAATTATGATAAAGAAAATATTTAATTTAAACAATGGATATCAATAGGGTAATAAAATCAGTCTCGTGTACTTTTAAGAGTTTGTTTTTACTTTGTTAGTTCATCTAAAATTATAAAATTATTGTATTTAAAAGAAAACTTTTTTTAGAGCTTAAAAGTGTCTAAATTAATAATAAAAAATAAATAACAAAAAAAGTAGAAAATTTTTTTAAATTTTTGATTTTAATTTTCTAATTAAATTTTTTTTTGCCAAGTATATTTGTGAATGTAGTAATTAACAGCATAAAAGATCGTATTCGTATCCTGTCTTAAGACTGGTGTCATTACCCTATATTGAAAAAAGCACACTTTTAAAACATTTTTTTCTCTTATTTTAATCAAATTTCCCAGCATGTTTTAACTGTTATCTTTTAGGTGCTCTTAGACAAGTTTTTATTGCATGAAAATCTTTTGTATATTTAGTATAAAAAAACAATATTAGGGAAAAAAAAAATCAAAGATATTATCATACATTTAAGTGTTACATGATAAGTTTAAACTGCAACATGTTATTATTTTTCTTAGTTTTTTTTAACATTCGGTAGTAACAGTTATTTTAAAAAATTATCAAATATCGTAGTTACACAGCTATGTTCTAGTAATTTGCACCTGAAGTTTTTGTTTTGATTATTTTCTTTTTCTTCTTTTGTTTGTCATATTTTTGGAATGAGCTTGAAAAAAGAAATAGAGTGATTAATTGGTAATTATGTTTAATTTTTTGAATTTTTGTAACGAAAATAATGTAAAATCATTAAAGTGAAACAACAACGATAATTTTAGATAAGCAGAAAATAAAAAAACAAAATACAAATTTCATAATTGACTAAAAATTAAAAACTAACACGAATTTGTAACACTTAAATGTTTTTATTTGATTGCTTCACTTACACTTTCTTTAGAAAGAAATTCTGGACTTTTCGAATGTTTGAAATTATTTTCGAACTTTTCGAAAAAAATATCAAAAAGAAGTCTATCACATACGACTATTTGGATTTTCTAATAAAATTCAAGAATTTTTTTCAAATAGGTACCTAATGGCACAAAAACAAAGAAGTGAAAAATACATGAAAACGTTTTAAAATTCATATAGGTATGTACTTTGTATGTACTACATTCACATTATTTCAATAATTAGGCAATCTATTATATTATTCTATCTAACGTTTTTTTTTTTTATTGATTATTGTTACTTTGTTAGAAACCATTAATCATCAAAATGATCTAAAAGGTGTTCTTATAAATTACCGACATTTTTTTTCAAATTTTGTTTTAGGAGATCGTCATATTCAATCAGATGTTTTAAAAACCACTCCTTAAAATTCATTATCTTCAGAGCAAACAATTATTCTAAAGTATGTATAGTTTTTATATATTTTACTTATTATTACATTTTATCAGGTTTTTGAACTGTTCGAACAAATTTATTTTATACTTTTATTTTTTGCTCAAAATTGTACACATAAATTAAAACAACAACAAATTATGTACACGAAAGTTTGCCTTTCTGTTATACGGATACTCTATTTCTCATGTCTAAACAAAAGACATACAATTACAACAACAACAACTACAACAACAATAAAAACTTTAAAAGGATTAAAATTTATTCTTTTGATGAAACTAAAATAATTTCTATGCAGGTACCATAATAAAGGTAAATAATTTCAAGAATTAGCATATAATTGTTGCTTTTGATTAGTTCATTTTTATTAACTTTGATTTTCGTATTGCTTATTTCTATTTCTTTAGACTTTGTTTTTTATAAATGCTTCATAATAACAACATCTAGTTATTTGTTAATTTTTTTTATTATTCTTGACAAAAGAAATAAAATTTACAATAAAAAAACAATTGCAACAAACAAAACAATCACAATTACAATTATTTCTTATACATCCATAAAATTATTCCTAATTTGAAATCATGATACATGATTGGAATTTTTATTAAAAAAAGTATGAGAGTTAATAATTTGAATTTTTTTTGCTTGCTTTTTGTATTTATAAAAGGAATTGTAATTTATAAAAAACATTAATAATAAAAATAATAATTATGATTATTGAAAATACAACAAACAAACAAACAAAAATACTTGTTTTGATGTTTTATAAATTTTAAAAAACAATGCCAATGAAGAAAAAAATGGAATTAATTATTTTTGGTTTCTATTTTTAGAAGCATATGAGTACCTACATTGATGAAATTCCTGGTCATTTTTTCTTTATTTATTTTTACAAATGGAACGACCACCACATCGATTACACTATATATGCAATACTGTTTATGTATAAAATTTATTAAAAAAAAAAAAGAAGAAATAAAACTTGTTTTTAAAATGCTTGTCATTTATTTGACACAAAAACGAATTGAAAAAAAAATATTACTATTTCCTATAATCAACCAGAATTGCAGTAATTTATCTTTATAGTCCTTTTAAATAATTCATTAATAAAGTTATACAATTAATTCAAATGATTTATTATTTGGTATTTATTATTAAAAAATTAACAGTTGAAATTATTTTGTCGTTGAAAATTTGGATAAAAACTAATGTAGTAATATAACAAATATAAGAAAGTGTAAAATAAAAAATAAAGTAATTAATCTATCTGTAATTGAAAATTTTAATCTAATCAATCCAACACATGGCTTTTTGCAGAAATACATATATAAAAATAACCTTTAAAACTGTGGTACTTAATTACTTTGGAAAGATTTAAAATTAAAAAATTCTAAATAATAATAAAAGTATGTTTGAAAATGGTTTGTGCTTGTTAATTTTCTTAACCTACGTTTTCCACTTCTATGTATCGTTCGCTTGAATTCAAATTGTTTTATGACAAATTTTAAAATAAAAAACAATCAAAATAGCACTCATTTCAAAAAACAGCAAAAAATACGTAAACGTTTTGTTGAAATTCACAATTTATAGGTTCGGCTTTTTTTATCTATTTTTATTTAAAATTTCAATTGATATTAGCATTTTTTTTTTTCAAAAAAGATTATGTTACAAAATAAAAGTAGTACATGCTTTCTACATAAAAATAAGTTTTTTTTTTGTATAAAATTGAGGTGTGGACTCGTGTGATTCTGAGAATAAAAATTAAAAACAAAAATAATTCTTAACAATTTTCGGTCATGTATTACTTACTTTACGCAATTTATATTCTTAGAATTTTATCCAGTACCTACCTCCAAAAAAAAGTCCTTATAATTCTAATACATAAACATTAAAATAACGACAAATATGCTTAACAATTGTTCATTTAACTGTCGGAAGAGCAAAAAATTTGAGAATAATTTAAATCGACTTTTGAATTGAATTAAAAGACAGAATTTTTAATTTTGTTAGATTTGAAAATGATCAGAATCGCACACATACATACATACATTGAATACAAGCCTTTTTGTCTTTTTTCAATGTCAAAAAAATATAAGTGAGAAAATAAAAAATAATACACAATTAGAAATTAAACAATAAAATTTTCATTTGAAAAAAAATTATCAAATTGAATGTTTCCCATAAACTTGAGAAAAGATTAAAAATTTTGAAAATGAAAATCATTTTTTATTGTTTTATAAAAAAAAAGTAAATTAAATTCAAAATCCTCTAATCAATTATAACTGATTTAACATAAAATTTAACAGAAAATGAAAATCATATAATTACCTTTAAAGTTTTTGTAGTAACGAACATTTGTGTATATGATTATTTTATGAAATGGTCATATCGAAATCCAAAATGTAAAAATTTAAAATATTAAAACGAACGTTATAATGTTACAACGTTGTTTTTATTACTTTTTTTCTTTCTTTTTCAATTTATAATGAAGTACTTTTGTTTTATTTTGTTTTTGTTACTGTTATTTTTGTTTTGTTTCGCTTTTATCTATATAATTTAACCACGTTAACACCTTTCTCTATATAGTATATGTATATACAACTAAAAAATAAATAAAAAGAAAAATATGTACAGGTGATGTATTTAACCTCTTTCACATTCATATATAGGCACTATGTAATAATAACTTTTTATGTGATGTACATACATGTACGTATGGATGTATATAACAACTGCGTTAACTTGTTGTAAGTAATAATCCAAATGAATTAATATTGTAATAATAAAATTTTTTTTATTATTATACATTTTTTTTTTCAAAGAAAATTATTTATGAAAAGTATAAAAAAGAAATTAAAAAAAAAATATGATACTTTTACATGGTAGAAAAGAAACCGCCTTTTTTAAATACTACATATATCGGATGCTGTGTACTAAGTATAATGCAACAATGAAAACGAATTTTTTTTTGAATGATTCTTAAACATTAATACATCTCATATGCCCTCAATAGAATTCCTCTTCATTTGTTTGATATATCTAAATGTTTGTGTTGTACAAGAATAATGCTATTATGTACCTATATCTTACATTTACATGAATGTTAATATATTGAAGAGAAATGTAATACACAAAATCATCAGGTAATTTTGTATAAGATTATACTTATGCAGGGTGGTTTAAAAGTTAAACGAATGTCTACTTTTATCAACAAAAAAAAACAATTTAGGTATTAAATAGTAAAAATTTACTATGATTTAACATCTTTTTTTTTTTTTTAGAATAATAAGCAAGTTATTTCTTTTTTCTATTCATAAGATCCGTTCGTAATTTTCGCCTCACAAAAGAAATCATGAAAAAAACCTTGAATATGTATCTTCAAATGTTACTTTAAGGGCTTACTTCAACTTTTGAAAAATACTTAAGCATATGAGTAAATATGTACATATGTATATATTCTGAATTATCTATTTCTATTATTTAAATTTTATTAGAGAGTGTTAAGTTTTCAAGATAATACAACCGTGAACCAGTAATAAAATTGAAAAATTAAGCCTTTTTTAGTTGTAACTTTTGATTCACCCTGAACATTATAAATTTTTCGTAAATACATACTTTAAATAAATTACATACATGATATGATGTACTACATATATATATTTAACACATAAAATAATTGTAATGATGATGTTGAAGAAAAAAAAAGATAATAATAATAAAATTTAAGATGATGAACAAAAAAAACCAAGCCTCAAGCAAACAAATCACTTACTAAATTTTACTTATACATATTTCTCTTTTCTCTTGGAAAATATTTTTATAAATAAATATAAGAAACAGTACAAAAAAATATTTTATTTATTTTGTATACCTTCATATACTCGTATGTTGATTGTTATTATTATTATTATTTTTATTATTTATTCCTTACAACAAGTTAATAATATAAAAAAAAAAGATTTTTCAGTTTTCACTGACCTAAATCACGTTTTTAATGTTCTTTTTTTTTTTTTTTTTTTTTTTTGAAATCTCTATTTTTTGTTTTTTATGATTTTTCGCTTTTCCTTATAATATTCTGAAAACTTTTTAAATAACTAATAAATATATTTAACACAATCGAGTAATTTATAGATTTTATAACTTTTTTTTTCAATTCAATAGATGCACAATTTAAAAAAAAAGTAATAACATAATTAATTACCTTGAAATTCACAATTTCAAAAACCAAAAAACCATACGAACACACACAATTAATAACCGTATAATTAATAATTACAAATGGTCCAATTTAAATACTTTAGGAATTTTTTTTTTCATTTTAAAACTATACATTATCTTCTTAGTCGTTTCGTTGATTCTTTTTTTTTTCTGAGGAAAATTTTTTATGATCCGATGAACAAATTAAACTAAACAACTGATGTTTGTTTTGATTCACATAGGAACTAATTTTTTCTTCTTCTTGTTTTGCAAAAGAAAAAATAATTTATTTTGATAGATATAATTTTTCTATTCTATATTTTATTTTATTTATTTTTTTTTGTTTGTTTGTAAATTTCATGCACTATTACACATCACAAAGAGGCTATTGTTTTTAGTAAATCAACATTTTTATGATGTCGTAAGTTTTTAATATAATTTATTTATTAATTTATTGAATTAAAATTTTTATTGTTAATTGCGTATCATTGTATATATTTCTTTTAAAATTTTTTCACGACTGAATAATTGTTTTTCAACAATCAATTAAATTTTTTTTCTCTCATTTTTGTTCATTTTCCAATTTTTTAACGGAAAAATTCAATATTTATTATGTTTTTTTTTCTTCAACAGAAATTTGAATATTCAAATTAAATTTTTGTTTTTTAATTTCGGGGTAAAAAAATGTACAAAAATCAAATAACAATACATACTAAAGATAGAATCATATAAATTAGATATATTAATAAATTAATTACAAGTCACAAATATATGATTGAGATTTTTTTTTTTTTAAATTTTACAGATTGTTTTTTTCTTTAGTTTTATTTTTGTGATGCAATATAACAATAATTATCATCTAATAAAACGTTAAGTATATCTTGAAAGTCATATTCAACAATGTTGTTTTGAATTCTTAAGAAAAAGAATATTAATTATTCATGAGTCAACAATAATTGTAAGAAAAAAAAACTAAATATGTACACTGCCAATCATTTATTCACAATCTTTCTGTTTCTATATATTCTATTCACTCAGAGATTATTTATCTTTATCGGTGTATATTCTAATAATAAATTCCGTTATTAGAAGTGTTAGAAACAACATAAGTAAAACACTTTTTTTTTTTAATTAGTACTTAATATTCTTTAAGTTTAATTATATTGACTTATTCTTAATCATTCGTCAGCATATTAAGCGTTTTTTTTTTATGATACAAAAACTACTTTCAAATGCATTCTATCAATTCACACGTACTTTTAGACTTAGCACTCAATTTTTACTTAAATTTAACATAGTGAAAATATCTATAACTGTCTTAAAACATGAACCCATTAAATATTAATAATTAAGAAAATTAATCCCGCACAAGAAATTTCTTTTTTTTTAACAAGTTTATAATTTTTTGATCTTAATTTGAACAAATAATACAAATATTTTTTTAAGAATTTTGTTTTTAATTGTAAAGGAAAATTTTCAACTTTTAATTCAAAATGAATATTTCAGTAACATATAAATTTTAAACTCAATTGCACCTGTACACATGCGCACCTGAACAGATCTAACTTAAAACTGAACAAGCAGGTGATTGTTATGGGTAAAATGCGATTGACTGCGTTGATGTTGATATAGTTGGATGGATTGGTGGATACCACCGTCCTCTGTGTTTGCATCATATAATATAATGTTAAAAAGAAAGGTAAATTTCTTATATGATTTTTTGTTTAATACAAGATTTTAATGGTGCCGTTGTTGTTGTTACTTTTACTAGCTTTTTTTTCACTTTGAAAAAATTTTAAACGAAGAACAAAAAAGATTAAAAAAAAGATACTTCATGTACAATAGAGCATTACTTATACTTTATATACATATAGATATCTACAAAAAAATTTTATCCATTCCACATACCCATATTAATTCAATATATGACGACGACAACAATTTATTTAATGAAGAAAAAAAATCGCAGACCGGCAGCTTGACGGTTATTATAGCGTTTTCTACATAAGTTTCCGTTTTTTTTTTAAATCAAAAAAATTTGATATTTTTATTAGTTTAAATGTTATTTTGTATCTTTTCTTATTTTGTTAATATCGTATTTAAATTATTATCATGATAATATACATACATACATATACATATAGAGAGAGAGTGTGTCTGTTAAAATTTGAATATGAAAAAAAAGAAGAAAAAAAAAGAATACAAAGTTTGAAAAGAGATTGGTGTATGAGTGTTAATATGTGGAGACTTTTAGTTTAGTTAACAGAAAAGCATATGAACAACTTGAAATGAAATGGTTTCAGAGATTTTTGAGAGATTTTGTGTACTGGATGAATATGAATGACAATTTTAATGTTTTAAAGAAAAATGTAATTGTAAAAAAAATAATAAGTATAATAATATTTTTAAATTTCTTCAAAAATTTCTTTAAGCTTGTAGCATTACTTTAGATGACGGATTTAATTTGGAGTAGATCAAAATCCATTATTATCATTATTTGATTTTTAGAAATTCCTTTTGTATTTTAAATATTTTTTCATTATTCCATTTGTTGTTGTTATTATTAAAACAACACTTTTAATCATTATATTTATCATGTTCAAGTACTGCCTACTTTTTCTCTGCAAACAATATAATTTTTCCTCATATGTGTGTTTAGTGCAAAAAAAAAAAACATAATCAGTTGTTTTACAGTAAATTATCTGATATGTTTTAAAGATTGCATTTTTTTCATAATTTGTAATTTACTTTTTCACTAAATCATTTTATTAATAAACACCGCATATAAAATAATGTGTACTTCCGATTTATATGTATGTATTTTTTTTAATAAAATTACTATAGTTTAGCCGAGAAATTATTAAATATGATTAAAATTACAAATAAAATCTGTTCATAATGCTTATACCTAGCAAACACAGCAGGCCTAAAGTATAAAATTTATTTAATTTTGATGTAGATTTAATTGAATTTTTATGAATGAGTATAGTATAACATCCGCTCTTTTATTTAATAGAGATCAACAAGAAAAAACAAAAAATGTTACACAAAACATTAACAAAGTTGTTAATTCATGTGTATGATGTTGATCTGTTTTTAAAATCTACATTATGCATGCACTTCGTTCACGCAGAAATACACATTTCACATACAAATTTTAAAAAAAAAAAAAATTACTATATTTTTTTTTTTCTTATCATTTGACTTACCTCAGACGGATATTGAGCATTTCTCTTAATGTCCTTTTTATTCGTTAAAGGATTTTTTAAACAGTTTATTTCCTTTTTTAATTGTCCAATATTACGTTCTTTGGTTTTTATTTCCTCCAGCTAAAAAATAAAAATAAATATGTAATTAGAAAAAAAAATGTAAAATAAATAAAATTGTAAAATGAAATTAAATATTAAAAGGACAACGTAATAAAACGAGAAAAAAAATATTAATTATCTTGGAAGAAAAAAATTTCTTAATCGAAATGAAATAAATTTTTAATTGTTCAATTTTTGACATTTTAAAATATCATTGCGATAAAAATCTTTTTATTATTTTTGGTTAATATTTTGAAATATTTTTACGTAACAGTTACTATGTGCACATACGAAATAGTTTGTATATGCTTCAAATTTTATCAATTTAATTCAGTAGAGTATCTACGTTAAAAGAAATTGATTTTAATATCTTTTTAATATGACAATGTCGAATTCATTTCGTTAAATGTGATTTATTGATTTTAATCAATAAACCGATTTATTTATTTATTTTTTTAACTAAAATTCAAACTGCTGTCTCTCTGATGAAGGTTTTTAATAATCAATTTTATTTTTTTTTTAAATGTTATTCATAATACAATTAAGCTATTATTATTATTATGATATCTCTTAATTATGATATGAAATGTTTAGAAACATATTTTTTTATTAAATGTATGATATTGTATGGAATTTAGGCATTTATGTTTTGTAGACACAAACAAATCTCATACAAGATCCATATTTTCATAATAAATATAAAAAATAAAATACAAAATTAAATAATTATATTGGTCACGTAAGATTTAAAACATTTTTATATAAATAATTTCAAATA
The DNA here is from genome assembly GCA_939192795.1 of Bombylius discolor. Lineage (NCBI taxonomy): Eukaryota > Metazoa > Arthropoda > Insecta > Diptera > Bombyliidae > Bombylius > Bombylius discolor. Next base: position 56,071,245 of record OW584238.1, on the reverse strand, counting down.
ATCAAATCTCTGATCGAGTTATGTCCATTAGAAAATTTTTTATGTACATATGTATGTATATCCCTTAAGGCTAAAAAATTCTTGAATGTAAGCAATTCAAAGCTTCAATAAAGTTGATTTGATTTTGCTGTTGGTATGGTAAATCTTAGGCTTAGTACATACATAAATACTTATATACAAATTTACCAACTTATTTGAAAAACAAGACTTTGATAATCGAAATATCTTTCTCTCCATCTTCATGTATACGTACAAATGTGAGTAATAGTTGATTTTATATATGATTTAAATTTTTACTTGTTTATTTGAATGTGGTACGGACCATAAATTTTGTACTTATAAGATATAGGCATAGTATGTTCTTTAAATAAAAAATTATAATTAACATAAAAAAGTAAATTGATATGGAAAAGAAAGAAAAACTGATTTGATTCAAAGGTTATGTGTGTATTCTAGGAAGTTCGAGAGATAGAAAAAACCATTCATTGGAGTCATTCCAACTTTTTGATAAAATATATGTTTTATAAAAAAAAGGTGATTGGAATATTATTTTCAAATTACATATATCTGTATGTGATGCAGTAACAAAACATAAACAAAATATCACTAAAAAAAAGTCTTTCATTCTTATAAATTTTCGTGAAAAATTAATTTTCAAATTCAAATATTTGCAGATTCTGTGTTCTGATTTATGTACTTGAAATTTTTTCCAGCATTTCCATTGTCTCTTCTTATAAAAATGAAAATTCATAATATATTCCATTAAATTAACTAAAAAATCAAAATGATTAGGTATTTTACAATACAATTGAAATTTTTAAGACATATTAGAATTTAACACATTTGCTCCAACTATTTGAAAAAGCTATCATTAAAATTAAAGTATACATACATACTCGTATTATAAAAGATATCAAGATACGTAAACTTTTTTTTTATATTAACGTAAGTTTTAGAAGAAAAATTGAATCTTTTTCAAACTTATTATTTTTATGAACTAAACTTTATTTATTATTATTTTTTTCGAAAAATTATTTTGTAGCTTAAGGCTACCGTTGTATTTGTTTCTGTTTTTGTTGAAAAAAATGCACGTGTTTTTTTTTATGTTAAAACTCAAAACAAATGTTACCTTTACAACGTGAGAAAAATTGAAAATTTTATTGATTTATTATTATGATTAAAAATTGTTGAAAAATACAATTAATAATTTAAAACATGATTGTGTCACCTTGAGAACATAAAATTTAATTAAGATATTTAAAAAAAAATAGATAAACCGCTGATGTGTTTCACAGTGGACCTTGTTTGTAAAGTTTTGTTCGTTTGTTTAATTATTCATTTTTTTTTTCTTTTTAAATTTCTAAAATGATTTTATGTATTTAATAGTTTAATTTTTTTTGTTTTGTTTTTCTTTTTATTTCTTCTCTCAAAATTAGTATGATTTTGATTAATTTTAATTTTTTTATTCACTTCCTTTTTTCCAATATGAAAATACATGATTTAAAATGTATTTTTAATATTGGTAGGTTATTTTTATCCACCCAAATTGTGTACATATTTAAAAAAAAAAAATCAAATTAATTAAACTCTCCGTTTGGTATTAAAAGAATTTAGAAAAAATTAAGAAAAAGAAAAAAAAAAATTTAATTCTAAAATGATTGGCATAATTTATTTTCTTGGTTATTGTTTTTTAATGGTGTAAATTATGAAAAAAATTTATTTATAAATTTTTTAACATTTTAGGTAATCGGTTATTCTCTCCTACACAGTTGAACAACTTTTCATAGCCATCAGAACAGAGTTATTTCAAACAAATTTAAAGTTTTACATTTTAAAGAATTTTATTTATTTAAATTAACCACTCATTGTGTATTTCTTTGTGTTAAAAATTCATTCTTTCAAAAGGCGAATTTATTGTTTTTTTTTTTTACATTTATTTTCAAATTTTCTAATTAAAGTAAGAAAAATCCTAAGAAATCATTTTTTTTTTTTTGCTTTAATATTTATAAAAATTTGCTATAAATCGTTTCAATAAAGCTACAATAGATTAAAAATAAAAATAGAAAAAAAAACTAACAAAATTTATTTAGTTCTGTTCCATTAAAACGCAGAGAAGACTGAAAAATTAATATTGAACACAATACAATAAGAATCCGAATAAAAATTATTCATATTCCAAAATTCTGAGATACTAGAAACGTGAATTTTCGATACAATGAAGCTTAATCTATCAAAGGATTCAATAACTGATGTAGGAGTAAACACTTTAAGCAATAATTTGAGGATTCAATCGGGTAGAAATTATCAAAACTTACCAATCGACTTATTTCTGTTTTGGCAGATTTCGATATCTGAGTCAATCGGATTTCATATGAATCTTTTAATTCACGTATATCAGCGGTTTTACGTCTTTCAGCTTCATTAATTTTCTGGAAAAAAATATCCATTAAAATAAAAGTGATCCGATTTTCGAGCCGATCAATTAAACACAAAATGAATTTACTAAAGCATTTTAATTTTTTTATTTTGCTTTTTTTCTGACGTTATTGTCGTAATCAAGATATATAGTATGTAAATCTTATAAAAAAAAACGTTTTAATGCATTTAGCATTTCGTAAAAACCAACCTTTTTTTTCTTCAAACATTATTAACACAGTTGATTATACATATATGTATATATAAATAGATTTTAATATTGTTAGTATTCATAACATTTCAGAATTAATGCATGCATTTTCCAAAATAAATAGACAAAAAGAAAAAATGTTCTACGTCTTTAACATTTTTTTAATTTACTCTTTCTACCTTCTTGTCCATTTTCATATTAAATTATTAAGTTTTTTATATTTCTTTTTCAATTTCCTTAAAACATGCAATTAGGAAAGCTAACAACAGGCAATAAAGAAAAACTTAATTCCTTTTTTTTTCAAATATTGATAATGTGTCATTTAAGTAAATAAAAATCAATATCTTTTTGAATTATTATTATTATTTTTTTTTTTTTTCAAAAATAAATATTTTTAACTTCGATACAAGAACTTAAAGTTGTGATAAAAATTCTAAAAGGATTAAAAAGTTCAATAAAATAAATTAGAAAAAATTATAATGCGTAACGATGAAGAAATAGAAAAATGATATCTTTTAGTCTATAAAATACTTAGTCTACTTTTGTCAATCATTTTTCTTGAACACTTTGATGTGACACAAGCCAATATGAAATTAAATCGAATTATATTAGTTGTAATTGTAATTACATTAATTAAATGTTTAAAAATTAATTGTGATCATTTAATACCATTAAGTAATACTTCATTATCAGAAAAAGTTACAAAATTATCTGAACATGTTTTAAAAATGTTATGTAATTTAAAATCAACAATTATTTTTTATTATTTCGAATTTGGAACATCAAATGAATTAACTGCAAAGTTATTAGAACGAATGTATCAATGTGAAAAAACATATTTAAATAACAGGTAAAAAAAGATGTATTTTTACATATTTTAATAATTGTAACTTCTTCTTTTTTGTCATTAAGTGAATAAATTTAATTTTCCAATAGAAAAAAAAAACGAGTGTTTAGATTGAATTGTTGAAATTTTTTTTTGTTAAAATGATTTTAAGATTGTTCGTTCGCTTTAAAATCGCCTAAATTTATGCAATATTTCATTTATTCAATATTTAAAAAAGTGAAAAATCAAAAAATTCAATATATACATTTTTTATTTTACAGGAAAACTGAAAATGATCAGAAACTTCAAATTTTCAATGATGATGGCATTATTATGTATTTGTTAATGACTGTGAAAAATACAAAGAATCCAATTAATTTAAATTTAATTAAAAAGAAATCAGCTGATAAACATCGATCATATATTTTAGTAATGATTGAAGATTCAGATGACATAAATCGTAATTGGCTTCGTGAGTCATTTAATAAATTTTGGGAATTATGGATGTTAAATGCAGTAATTATATTTTGGCATAAAGGAATTAAAATTTACACTTATTCACCATTTAATAAAGAAATTCTACAAGAAATTCCATCTCAGGCTTATACAAAATTTGAAATTTTTCCACAAAAATTTATAAATATGCATAAATATCCTTTAAGAATATCCTTGATCAAAGAGAATGTTCGTGTCATTTATAATAAGAAAAAAGGCGAATTTGAAGGTCCTGATGGATGGATGATGCATTTATTAGTACAACGTTTGAATGCCACACAATTGATTGTACCAACAGATGACAATTATCCTGGAGAATTATTAGCGAATGGCACTGCCGATGGTGGTATTGGGCAAGTTGTTAGAGAAGAAGTTGATGTGGCACTTAATACACGATTTTTAGTACCGAAACGTTTTGCTAATTATGTTGAAAGTTCAACTGTTTATGGACGTGATGATATGTGTGTACTAATTCCAAAAGCTGGTTATGTTCCATTATTTTTCAATATCTTTCGACCATTTGAACTGAAAGTTTGGATTGCTATCTTCACCGTATTATTTGGAACATACATGTTCATGAAATTATTTAATAGAAATTCAAATGGAATATTTTTTTTACTTTATTCCGCAAATTTAGAATGCAGCAGCAGTAATAAATTATTTACAGCTAGAAAATTTGTACGAATTATCTTGGCTTTTTGGTTAATTTATTCTTTAATAATTACAAGTTCATATAAAGGTAATTTGACTAGTAGTTTAGTTATACCGTTATCATTTTCGGAAATCAATACTCTTGATCAACTAGCAGCATCACCATATGAACTTTTAATTTATAAAAGATTTGCTCCACATGCAAAATATTATTTAAATTCAACATTTCGTGCACATCGAGCCATCAAAAGTAAACTAATAGAATTTGATGAACATTCATATGATAAATTTCTTGATAAAAATGATATTAGATTTGGTTATATTGATAAATATCATATGATTCATTATTGGAAAAATTCAAGAAAACATACAATTGATGGTAATTTTATATATCATGATATGAAAGAATGTCTTGTACCATTTCATGTTGTATATGTAATGCCATATGGATCACCATATAAAGGATCATTGAATAAAATTATAAGAAAAATTCAAGAACATGGTTTTATATCGTTTTGGGAAAATAAAATGGATGTTAAACGTAAATTAACTGGACGTCGGGTAATTTTAAAACATCATAAACGTGATAAACCAATTGTATTACGTTTAGAACATTTACAAGCTGCATTTTTTATATTAATTCTGGGTTTAATTATTTCAACTGGATATTTTATAATGGAGAAATATTACTATTCTAAGAAATATATGAATTTTGAAAAAAATCAAGTAGAAGATATTGAAAATAATGAACAAATTGAATATTTAAATTTTACAGTTTAGAAAAAAAAAAATAATAATAATTAGAACAAGTTTAAAAAATTTTTTAAAAATTAAGATTTTTTTTTTTTTTTTTTTTTTTTTTTTTTTTTTTTTTTTTGTAATATAACGTGCTAAAGTCCACACCAAAAATATTATCTAAAATAAATTAAATGCACATTTCATTAAAAACGCTAGAAAAAAATATCCTTCTTGCAGGACAAACATTTAAAAAAAAATTAAAAAAAATTAAATATTTAAATTCTTACCTGAATCTTTTCTTCTAGGATACGATTTGCTTCTCTTAAAGCAGAAATTTCATTTGATAATTTTGTATTATCACCCCCTGGGTCCTTAACTAAATTTGAATCATCTCTAAATTTTCTATTATTCATTGTTACACTTTGACTTGCAATTGCCACCTTTTTTGATGTTTCAAGTGCTGCTTGTAATTTTTTAATTTCCATTTTAGATTTACGTGTTTCAGCTTCATACTGTGCTCTAAAATAAAAAAAATAAACAAAAGATTTTATTTCTTTACTTCAAAAAAAGTAATTTATTTTTTTGTTTTACCTGAGCATTCGGACAGCATTTCTTTCATTACCCAAGGCTGATTTCAAATCAGTTATTTCTAATCTGAGTTGTTCGGTGCAAGCATTCAATTTTTGTACTAAAGATGAATTTTGTTCATCTAATTTACGTTTTAAACGTGGTGGTGGAATTTTTGTTGATTGCAATTCAGTATTAGATGGTTTAATTGGTATTTTAGATGGTGGTAATGGTGGTTTTGATGAAACTATTGTTGTTGTTGACGGTGAAAGTGTAATTGTACTCCTTAGTTCTGAATCTGATGTTTCTACAGGAAGTGTTTCTTTCAAATTTAATAATTCAGTTTTTAATTTTTCAGTATCACAGTTTGTGTTAATATTCATATTTTGATTGTTGATTTTAGTTTTCTTTTTTTTATTTAATTTATCATCAACATTAATTATTGCTGAAATTGTTTGATTGTTATTTGTTGTTGTGTTAATAATTTTTACTTTCTTTTTACGTTTCAATTTTTTATCTTGTGTTATTAATGTATTTTGATTTTGATCTGTCTGTGTTAGAATAATTATGTTATTGTCGTCGTTACTTATAAAATTTGATTTATTTTTTATATTTGTATTTTCAATTTGTGACAATTCTGAATTAGCAGGATTCTCTATCCGCTGTACATTATCGTCATTATTATTTATATCATTTATTGTAATTTCTTGATTGCTGGAGGTCGCTAATGACATATTCATTTCATCTGCCATTTTAACGATATTTTTTTTTATTATTATTTTTTTTTTTTTCGATCAATATGACGAATTTTTGTCCAACCTTTTTGTATTGATTAATTTCCTCAATAAGTTTAATGTATTTGTATGATGAGAAATATCACTAATTATTATATATTATATAAATATCGTGTATAAGTATAATTTTTGGCGAATTTTTTTCGTATTTTTTTTATTATTTTTATACAAATATCACATGTCCTTTAAAAACTCTTCAGTTTAATCCTTTTCTTCTGGGTTCTAAAAATATAACAACAAAAAGTGAAATTGTAAGATTCATTGATTTTTTAAATTATAAACAGTATTTTTAAATAGTTTTTAAATAAATTTTATTTTGAAAAATTATTTCCATACAAAAAAAAAACCAACTGAAAATTAACTAAAAAAAGAAAAAATTAATTGAGAACAAAAAATAATAAAAATTTACGAATTCTCCTACAGAAATCATCATATCAAATTAAAAAGTAGCTTTGCAATAAATATTATTCATAATTTTTATGTTAAATAAATTTTGGAATATTTCCAATACGAAATGTTTAATTATACAACTTTTATGGTATATATTTTCAGCAATGATGTGAATTATTTATTTTTAAATTTTTAACAAAATTATGTTTAAATTGATTTGAATAATTCTCCAATGTATAAAAAAATATATCAATGTTTTGTATCATATGTTTGATTTATTAAAATTTAATTTTATTCTGATATAGTCTGTAAGTCTTCTTATTCATACATTTTTTAAAAGTACCTATTTACTTTTTTTTTAAAATTTTCTTCAAAGTTTTAATTAATTTTCGAAAATATCCATAGAAAATTTTTAACTTAAATTGTTATTTTTCCATCTTTAACACCCTCATTTTGTGTATTGCAACATTTTAAAGACCTTGATCTATCTAAATAGCTTTACAGCTTTACAATATAAAAAACATATGTACATATAAATTTTGTACATGTTATGATGATGATGATAGAATTAAAATTTTTTCTAGTATTTAATAAATTCCTCCCACATTTAGTTTGTACATATGTATGTATGTACTATATATCATTTTAATCAAAATGAATTAAGTATGCTTATTTTCATAATGAAAAACTCTCAACGATTTCAGCGGTATTCGGTATAAAAGTATACAACAAATTATACAAAAATACATACATATGTACATATATTATTTAGGACATAGCTCAATCTAATATGGAAATTATTGTAAGCTTTAAAATGATGATTATGATAATTATTAGTTTGACAAATAAAACGTTCTATATCTTCTATAAAATGTGGAATAAAAATAGATTGTACCGAAATAATTTTTGAAAAAAGAAAAAAGAAAATTTAATATTGTCGGCTTTTTCTGGTGATGTGTGTATCAACGAATGTGATATTTTTTATGTAATGTGTATATGAAAAAAAAGTTATACCATATGTGAATTACATGCATTCATTATCACATCATTAGTCGCTCCTTGATTTACATATCAAGTGCATATATTTTTTTTTTTTTTTTTTTTTTTAAATTGTTAATAAAACGGTTAAAATGATGGATATTATTACATCATTTATAAAATTCAAAATATATTTGAATTAATATTGTATATGAGTCAAATGACATGAAAATTATGTATGTAATATATTTTTTTGGCTCTGTTTTCTGTATAGATATTTTTGTGACAATTGTTTGCAAGGAACTAAATATATCCTACGACCTAGAAACGTATTCTCCAAGAATAATATTTATTCTGGTCAAAGATTTACAACAAAAAATGCCGTCTGAACACATTTTCCTCAAACTAAAGGCCTATACTTGGAAATAATATGTAAGAAAATATCGCAGAAAACAGTTCTTAAAATTTTCTGCAAAATAATGTATGTAATTGTAAAAAAAAAAAATTAAATTCAACTGAAATCCTTGAAATTTATCCTATTCGAAATTTTATTGTAAGTGTGATAGCTATTAACACTTGTGAATTTTAACACTTTTTACTTATTTTTGGACAGTTTTCAAACAAAACAATTAGTAAGCTATTAGAAAGGTTTTATTAAAACACATAAACCATTTAGCAAGTTCTTTTTTTGCAATATATGATTTATACATCACACTTTGCAATAATAATATTTGAATATTTGGCAAAGTTTCTATAGTGATTCAGCACTTTAACACATAATACATTACCACAAAAAAAAAAACAAAAAAAAAAAACAGTAAATTTCAAAAAACTGTCTACTTCATTCAAAAATATTTCTGTATTATTATGATTTGTCAAGTGATTCATTAAATTAATAAAGTATGTAATTTTCACATCTGTGATCACATTTAATTATGTATATGTACATATGTACCTATGTATGGTTTATAAATTTCACGAACAAATATGAATTACATTATAACTTGTCTGATTATTTTGCGATATAATTAACTTGGTGAATTTGAGTGAATAACATCATATTAACCCAATTAAACTCAAAAAAAGAAAACATTTTTTTTTTTCAAAAAACAGAATTTTGTAAATTTATCATAAATTAATCAAAAATAATTTTGAGATTTAAATTTTTATTAAATCACAAAACAAAATACGACACATCTATTCATTATGTGATTCATATTCTACCTAATTCTTTAAATAAATTTTAATAATATTTTGCTTCCTCATTTAAATAATGTCAATTATTATATTCCACATACTCGTATGCACATTAATAACAATATGATTACAATGCACTTTTTTTTGTTGTTGCAAATTTGTTATGCATTTCAAATGTTTAAGGTAAAGTGAGTGGTAGATTTGTTTTTAATTAACAAAATAACCTTGCTATTTTACCAAAAACACAAACATTTTACATTTTTACACCCGAAAATTTTAAATAATTTTATTTATTTATTTTTTATCATTTTTGTAAACAGAAAAAAAAAACAACATAGAAAATAAATTTAATTTATAGACAAAAAATAATAATAAAACACAATATGCACTTGCTTTTCCCATGTTAAGAATTTACTTGTTTAACAAGATACCAAATAGTTCGTTATTAATAATTTCGCCTACATAATATTATTTATTTATTTATTTTTTTTTTTTCATCACCAATTTATAAGCTTAAATGATTACAATTTGATGACAACGCCGGTGTGATCTCATCCATACAATACAACTTTTATTAATTGCTTGAGTGGTTGGTCGGTTTATTATTATTTTATTGCTATTTTTTTCTCATTAAATGAAAAATACCTTACCTGTTAGCTGTTTAGTTTTAAGAATTTTTCCTTTACAAAAAAAAAAAAAATTCATTTATGTTCAATAATGCTAATAATTAACATAATTAAATTAATTTGTTTTATTTTTATTTTTTTATTTAAATTTCAAAAAATAAAAAAATAAAATGAAAAATAATTAAGATCAATGGATTATATTTTACAGATAAAAAGATACTTTTTGAATTGGATGAAAAGATTTACTATTTTTAAAATGTCGGAATGGAATGCCTATACTTATATAATACATATACATATGTATGTACATACGAGTATAAATACATCTAGATGGTATTTTTGTATTTTAGAGAAAGCATTTTACAGTATTTAAGTATGATATATTATGCTTAAAATACGCATCAAATATAAAATATTAGTTATCATCAAAAGTCAAATAAAATAATAGAAATGATAACTATTTTAATTAATTTATATAAATTTTAAACTTAAGAAAATTTTAAACTTTTAAAGAAAATAAAAAAATATATTAGTTTCTCGTAGTCAAATTTGAAATATCAAATGTCAAAATAAATTAGATACGCGGAAAATATTTATTTCTGTCTTTCTTTATTGGACGTCTGAGATTTACTTTAGGAAAACAATAATCAATCATCTTCATGATGAAAAATGAAATTAATTTGACCTACATCAGATATTTCTGTTATTATAGAAACAATAAAAAAAAGTATAAAAAAGATTTTAGTTTTTAAATTTGAAAGAGTAGAAGATTTTTTTTTCTTCAAATAATAGAAATTGTCAAAAATAAATTATACACACACGTACCGGAATTATTAATTCAGTTAGAAGTTTTTCAAGGTTTAAGTAATAAATTAAAAAAAAAAAAACTTTTGATGTCAGAACATCATTAATGTTTTAAATTTGAAATATTTTAAGATTTATTTCTACGCTTCCAGAATTATGAGTTCTTGTACATACTAACAAACAATATTTAAAAATTTGATTGTAATGATCAATGCATATTTAATTATACATATATATATGTATGTATGTACTCGTATATGTTTTTTTATTTCACTCACTTCTTCTTATCCATATATGTTTATTATTTGGAAAAATATCTTTCAATTGTCCTTAAGTTCTTAGTATATATTTTTTGCAACAATCAAATTACCCGGAACTTCTAAATATGTATAATACATATCTCAGTGTTGAGCTTTGAAATAAACAATCCTTTTTTATATTTCCATAATATTGTGTTTTCGGACACTAAAATACTCCCCCGTAGTTAAAAGACACGAAGGTTATATCAAATGAAGAATTATATCTAAAATCAAATATTTAGGTGAATGATATAAGAATTTTATTCACACCTACTTTCTTTTATAATTTTCAATAAAAGCCATCGAATAAATAAAAGATTTACATAATAATAAAATATTGCGTTCTAGTCAAAATATATTCATTTTTTTTTCGTAGTTATTCAACTCAGACTTCTACAACATTTGAGAAAATATCATGTACTTGAAAAGTTTTTAATTAGATTACATAAAAAATAGAAACATTTGTCTCAACAGAACTGTGTTAAATTTTCCTTGAAAGGATAACAAGTTGCATCAAGTAATTAATTGAATTAAATGTTAAACATTCGCGTGTTTCAATTACTCGCGTACATGACGTAATATGTAAAAGAGTTAAAAAATTATTGAATTGTTTGACACCGACCTACGAAACATCAAATCGATATCCTTGTACGATGGGCTTGGTTATTTATTGTGTGTAACAATCTCAAGTGTGTTTATTTTATCACCACAATTATTTTAAAAATAACGTCATACATAGTGGTAATAATAATTATTACAAAAGTTTTAACACACGTTTCACTGTTTGTTTGGTTAAGTTTTTTTTACAATAGTTACCAACAACAACGAATCCCAAAACATTATAAAAATTATAATAACATTAAAAGAATTTCATTATAAAAAAATGGTAAAATAGAAAATTATTCTACAAGTTTTATTTTTTTATTTATTTTTTTTTTCTGTTTTTGTTTTGTTTTTCTTCATATGCAATTTTTCATGAAATTTTTATTTAAACAAATTACAAAAAAAAAAATTCATATATCAATGGAAATCCATATTATTTTCATTTTGTTTTTAAATGTTCACTTTAGTGAATAATGATTTGTCCTAAAAAAGTGAAAACCATTAAGTGCAAAAGAAAAAATATTATTTATGCACATTATAATAATATTATAATGTAATATGAATATGTAATAAAGATGATCCGATAAACGTATACTCTACCCAACAACCCGTAAAAAATTGTTGAAAAAATGAATTATCTTGACATAAATTACACTTTTACAAACAGATAAAACAAGAAAACGATGTTGAACTTTAGTTAGAAAATTACATGGCTTTACTTACATATTAGTATCTTTTAAACATTTCTTTTGAAAGAAAATCTTTCAGTTTTTCTTTTATAAAAGCCGAATTGTTGGTGAAAAATTTTATCACACGCAAGATGTAATTTCATGTTTAATTTTTGAATTTTTAAAATTATGAAAAATTTTGCAACGTAGCTATGACTAACACAAGCTCTATATTTGATAAATTTAAGTGGGAGTCATTGACATTTCAGATATGATCTTTTCGAAAAATAAAAAATTAGATGTGATTTTCCAATTTTTGTAGATTTGTCTTTCTTCTTTTCAATTTGGAGTTGTTTATAATTTTTTTTTTTTTAAATTTTAAATTTTTTTTAAAATTTATTCTGTTAAAAGGAAAAGCCAAATGAAAATTAATATTTTCTTTTTTCTTTTCTTAACTTTTAGGAAGATATTTTTTTCGAAAATTCACTTGTTAAATTATCTGATCTGATTTAAAAAGGGTGAGAAATTGCTTGAATAGGAATATGAACATACATACTACAATTTTGTTGAGATTTTTAAACTTTCAGAGTGTTTTGATATTTTTCAAAACTGGTGTACAGGACTATTTTATTATCGTCCTTAAATACGAGTCTGTAAAATATATTTCATCTCTTGATCTTCATTATCACGATTACATCCTTCTTATTCTTCTATAAGTCTACAATTTTAGAAAACAAATCTTCTTCAAATGAAAATTCATTCATTACTTTAAAAAAATGTGTGCTAAAAATTCAAAAAATTTAAAAATGAATTATAGATCTAGCAAAAATGTACAGAGAACATATGACTTAGTGTTTCAAATAATAAAGATGAATAATTACTAAGTGATGAGTATATAACAAAAATAAAAAGTTATCAGCAAACACAGATATCTGAATTTGATGCATAATATATCAAACATAATATAAATTTTTTTGTTGTTACTCTAATTTAATTTGAAAATAATTGTTAAATATATGTACATATAACTAAGTATGTTTTCTTATTTGTATGCAAATATACCTAGATTTTATAATCCTCTTATTCATATGATCCTCTATGCTTTATTTCACTTTTTTCTCAATTTTCAAAGAAAAACTCAAATACAAAAATAATGAAAATTATCTTTATTTCTTTTTAAATCTTTCTTAGTCAAATAACACACCCGTATCTTATTTATCTTGTATGTTTTTCTTTTTCTTTTTTTAAAAATTTTTATTAGAATTCACTGTTCGTGTTTTTTTCTCTCTCAAATAATTTTTTTTTTTTCACTTTTGCAAAAAATCCAATAGAAAAACAAAACAATTCAATTTATTTTGTGTAGCGGGTAAATTTAATATTTTCATAAAAAAATTCTCAATTTCGCACACCGTTTTTCTTCAAAATATGATAGGACTTTATGACGTCACATAAAATTTTAATTTTTCTTTTCCTTATTTTTATTTTTTTATTTTTTTATTTTTTGGGAATTTGCCGAGAAAAATTTCTTTTGAAAAATTGAATTTCTCGTCGCTTTTTTTATGAATTTTTTTATTATATAGAACAAATTTAATTTATTTATGTGCTTTGCAAAAACAAAAAGATTTAGGCACTTTTTTTTTAGAATGTGATTTTTTTTTAAATAATGCGGAGTTTCAAAATACTTCTAAATTTTACTTTTTTAAGTTAACTTTTTTTTCAAAAGATAGATTTTTATTATTAATATTTCGTTATAAATTCGTTATTAAAATTTTTCGTAATTAAATTTTTTTTTTTCTTATAAATTTTCGCACTAGATTTCGTAATAATTTAATTCGCCAAAAGTTTATTGTATTGAATGTCTTTTTTTCTACTTTACTAAATTATTTCACTATTATTTATCTTTTTTAGAATAGTTTATTGAAAATCACTATATTATTTTATTGTATTTTTCAAATTTATTACAAAAAAAGTGTAGATATATGCGGGTGTGTATTCATATATCAATCTGTATGTATATGTATATATTTTTTAACGTATTCGTAGAATTATAAAAAAAAAATTAATAACAATTAACAATAAATATATAATTAAATAATTGAAGGAATATATTTTATATGAAAAATGAAGAAAAAAAATAATAAATTGAGATCTTACGTTTAGGTTGGACACCGATTGACTAAATACAATATTCCCCAATTTAACAAAACTTTTCTAAGAAAAAAGAAAAGAGGAAAATAAAAACAAAAATATTACTTTTTTTAAAGCTTATATATTTATTTTGATAGTAGAGCTTTTTGTCTTGATTAATTTTCTCTGATACATGCCGCGTCACGCGTTATTAGAATTGGTAGTTAGCCAAAAGTTAAATTTAATCAATAAAAATATGTATGCATGCACTAAGAAAATTTGAAAATCAAATGTTTGATACCGATATATACAATAAACATATATACGACAAATTAGTGAAATAAAGTATACTAAAAGGCTAGTTGGAAGGACGATGACACGTATTCGATAGATATACGAGTACATATGTATGTACATATTTTCTAAGTTTATGAAAATATTAAGTTGAAAACAAAATTTGGTTACATTTTTTTGTTGAAAGAAAAATTCACATTAAATGGCTTTTAATCAATAACACAAATTCTTAAATATTTGTTTACGTTTTTTTTTTTCAAGGAAAGCTCATCAAAACAAAAGAAAACATATTAAAGAAATGAAGAAAAGAAATGCATACGTGTACTTTCTTGAAAATGTGTTTAAGAATTATAGATATGATTTTTTTTTTTATAGTCTCCCTTTTTTAAACCCTTTCTATTGTTTTTTTTTTTTTTCGTCACGTGAATAATAATCATTTGCACTGTTAAATTGTTTTATCGATTACAATTTTTTTATATTGTGCGTGTTTTTCAAAAGATTTGTGAAATGATATAATCATAAAATAAAGTGCTCAATTTTTGTTGAATTGCCTTCTTTAGAAAAAACTCATTTTAATAAAATGCTTCTTGAAAGATTACAAAATGTAGTACTTCGAAGAAAATATAGCTTCTTAATTACTTAAGAATGATTAAAATATTTTAAAAACCGGCCTTGCAAGTGATATTTAAATTTTGGGATATTCTTTGAAAATTTCAACGTCCAACAGAAAAATAACCTAGAAAAATTAAAAAAAAATTAAGCAATAAGTTAGATAATATTTTAATAATAATATTTCCACTATAAAAGAAAATTCATATATTTCCAAATAATTGTTTAGAATTATTTTTTCCTAAAACCAAAAACTTTATAAAATACGAAAACAAATTTTAGAACAATTCTAGAAATTGTTAATTGACGAAAAACAGGAGCAAAAATAAAAATAAAAAAGAAAAATAAATGAAATACGACTAAATTGAATTGATTATAAAATTTAAACATCGCATCGTGTATGTATAACTCAACAACAAAAATCTTTTTTATTTTCAATTTTTGAGTAAAACAAAACATTCACAATTCTATTTTTAGATTATTTTTTTTTTTATTAATTATCTTCTCATTAATCTTTGAAATATTTAAAATTCAATAGGTTAATGGAAAATCTATGCATTAGTAGACTGATGAAGGCTGTGATCTTATATTTGAACAAAGATAATAATTTAACCAGAAATGTTTTAATTAGAAAAAAAAATTTTAAAAAGCACAAATGAACACTATCCGGTACAATAGTATAATGCAAGCACTTTTCGGACAAAAAACTATTTATTTTTATATTCTACTTTCTATTTTATTTTGTAATTATGTATTTTTAAAAATAGTTTTCAATTGATTTTTTTTTTCTTTTTAACTTTCTTCAGCAGCTATATATGTACTTAGGACCAAAGTGCATATACGCACCTGGATTCAGTACCTATAGCATAAGAAAATTTTAAACTTACCTACATATATGAGTTTTATTGTTACTCTATAAGTCTATACTATATAGGTTTTTTTTATGAATGTGTTTATGTGTTGGAATATTCAATTTTTCTAATTAAATTTGTTTAATTCTATCTAGAAATTTGTAAAATTTTTGGAAATTATTTCAATTATTAAATTAATGTTATCTTAATTTAATAATTTAATGTTAATTTAAACAGTAGATTATAATTAAATTAAGGTATTACATTCACAAATAATTATTTAGTCAACAATAACACTTTTTATACTTTTAATTTTAAACAAGTAATTGATTGAAGAACAAATAAAAAATTTATTACACATTGTAAAAATTAATTTTGTTTTTTGGTCTTTTGATGGATTCTAGCTATAAATGTTAATTTTAAAATTTTTTTTTAAAGTTCGAAACAAAGAAATCATTAAAAGAAATTTTTACTTTTGAAGAAGATGAAAACATATAGTAAAAAAATAAAAATAAAAAACAATTAAAGAGAAATTAATTTCATTTGCAATACTAATCTTGTATATATGTATGTATGTAGTCTTAGTGTTTGTAAACGCTTTTGCACATTATTAACAATAAACCGGCAAATATATAGTACTTGACAACACCCACAATTAAAATTAAATACTAAAGAAATTAATTCTCCTTGGATATTTTCACTGTATTTTTAAAACGCTAAAAAGAAAAAGCATGTTATTTGAAAAGTTTAATGCTTCTTACACTTTTAACAGATGTTTTTTCCTACAGACATTATTTTCGTATGAAAATTTTCTATTGTCTGACCTTGCATCATCCTTTTAATGCAAGAGTATAAATACTTTGGAATCACTCGAAATTTAATGTTATATTTGGTAAAAGAAAAAAATAAATATGTTAGGATGAAAATAGTTTTAGAAAATTGACACTATATAACAAAAAAAAAACTATACGGAATTTTCCTAAAATTAACTTTCGCTTAAGAATTTTACGTGCTATTATAATACAGCAGAGGTTTATTATTTATCTCGCGAAATATAAAACATTATTTTACAATGTGCAACATTTTTCGACATCCAGCTACATAACCGCAAGTTCTTAAGATTTATGAAGTTTTTTTTAAAAAAATTTTTAAACATGCCCGTAAAATAAGTGAAAGTAGATCAAAAATGAATTTCTTTAGCTAAAAATAATTTTTAGATACAAAATTTTTATGCGCTAGATAAATTCAATTTAAATAATTTCGGAAAACGTACCATCTACCTAACAGGAAAATATGTACTACCTATATAAATATTTTAAAATATATATTTTATGTACTTATTTAATTCTTTTATTGTACTTTAAATTCTGTTTAACTTCAAATGGATTTATAAAAGTACTTATTCACTTTTTTAGACATTTTCATCATTGGGATAATGCCAAAATGAACAAGAAACGTTATCTTTGCGTATTGCAACTTAAATTGAATAGTATATGCTATTTTTTAAGTGTTACTTTTATTTTAGTAAATTCCATTAAATTCATTGCTAAAATCGATGCGGTAAAATAAAAATAAAGCGCACACTTAAGAACTTTATAAATATTCACACAATTTTTTTAGATAAATAAAAATAGTTCTTTGAAAATAAAACTCTAAAACAATTCTTCAAATAAACTGTTGCAAAAACATTGATTCATTAGTAACTACAAAAATATATGGGTTATCTTTTAAGACTTTAGCAGAAAATATGTATGTATAAAAAATAAGTTTTTTTTAATTTTATTTTTTAAAAAAATGCTGAATTTTCTAAAACCTAGTTTTAAAAGGCAATGTGACTAATATTTGAAAAATTTGAAAATACGAAAAAAAATTTATAAAAGATTTTTTCTTGAGTACTCAAATTTGTAATTTTCATCAAATTCACTAAATATGTTTAAAAACTATTTAAAAATAAATTTTAATAAACAAAATTTATTTAAATAAAGACTTTCTTAATAAATTTGTTTAATTTTGCACATCAAAATTATATTCACATATTTAAATTAGTGTTCCACCAGTTAATTTTATTTCAATAACGATTTTTTTAGCACCGAAAACAAAATAATTTCTGAACGCTCACTCATTTGAACCGTGAACTAAATTCTAAGCACTCTCGAATGATTGTATCCATTTGGCAGCACTGCTCTCGATATCGTTACCGAACTTTGTGAGCTGTCAAAATACACGATGAATCGATTCGGAAACTGAAACGTCGAAACGAAGAAAAATTTGAATAAACATTCGCACCGGATTGTGTTGTTTTTTGTTTATAAATTCTTAAATTTATTTTTTTTTTAAATTTTGTTGTTTTAATTAAAATTTGTTAAAAAGTTTTAATTTGTTTTTAATGTAAATTGTATAAAATGGAAAATCCAGGGTACACAATTTTTCAAGGAGGAGATAGCATCAAAGTTGACACTAGCTTGAATCGTTTAGAGGAAGAAGAAGCTATTGAGGATCAAAAACGTAGAAATGAGGAGGTTTATTAAATTCTTTCTTGTATTTTCTTATCATAATTTTTATAATTGTTTTTTTTAGCTTGGAAATCAATTACAGTACGCTTTTGATGATTTAATGGATGACGATGATTGCACAGTAGATTCAAGTCTTCATATGGAAAGTGCAATAAGACAACATTCCAAACAATTTAATGTAGAAACAGAAATTCCAAGACAGCAAACAGAATATGAACATAATGATCATAATATGTACCAAAACCAAGATGAAATAAGCAAGTTGCAAAAAACTATTGAATCCAAAAACAGGTTAAGCAAGATGAATATAGTTTTTTTTCTTCTGTATTTATCAATAAAATTTCTTATTACAGAGAAATTAAAAACATATCAAAACTGGTTTTTGAAGAACGAAAGAAAAATGATGAATTAAAAAAACGTTTATCATTGGCTCAAGCTGAAAGAGAACGTACTAATATGCAAAGACAGCAATCACATGAACTTTTAGTTGAAAGTAAAACGCAAATTTCTGAATTAGAAGATTCGATTTTAAAATTAAAAACAAAAATAAAAAATTTAGAAGATACAAATAATCAATTAGTTGGTGAATTAGAAAGAACTAAAACAATGTTAAATGATTGTCAGCACAAATATTATTTAGTTGAAAAGAATGCTGGATTAAATGCAGATAAACATGCTGATGCTGTTATAAAGCAAATTAATGAAAAGCATAGTGCTCAAATGCAAATGATGCAACATCAAATTGATAATATTAAGGAAAAACTTGAAGAGAAAGAAAGTGAATACAGAATATTAGATACACGATATAAGGAAATGCAACGATCCCGTGAAGCTCTTCTAGTTGAAAAAACAGAAACTATTAATGAATTAGCACGAAGTTTAGAGGATTCACAAAGACAATGTCAAAATTTAATGGGAAAACAAAATTTTGCTGAAGAAAATATTCGTTTACAAAGATTAGTATCAGCTCTTGAGAGACAAACACAAGATATGCAAAAAACAATAAATAATCTTACAGCTCGTTTAGAAACAACAACTGCTGAATTAGAAATGATGGATAGTGTTCTTTGTGAAAATGGTGAAAGTAGTACACGACAATTAAGTCAAACAAAAGGTAATATTATCGGTAGTACACCAATAACTGTAACTGATCGTATATCAAAATTGAAAAATGAATTATATAGATCGATGGCATCACAAAAACAAAAAAGAGAAGAAATCAAAAAATTACAAGAAGAATTATTATCAAAAAATAATGAAATAAAAAAGTTAAAAGATTATGAAAATAAAGTATTAGTAGAAATTGAAATGTATAAAGATGAAAAAATACGATTCGAAAGTAAAATACGTGCTCTAGAAATGGAAATTCATCAAATGAAAACAAAAAATGCCGATAAAGAATGTAATTTGCAACAAAGTTTTGAAGATGAAATTTCAGAACTTCAAAGAAAAAATGAAAATTTAAAATCAGAATTAAAGAATGCTTTAGAAAATTATAAACGTTCAGAAGAAAGTTATAAAGAATTAACAAAAGAAATTGAAAAATTACAAACATTATTAAGACGTTACAAAGATAAAGAAGATGATTTAACAAAAAAATTGAAACGTCTTTCTATTGATTTTGAAGATTTAAAAAAAGAAAATGAAAAACTTAAAAATTTAAATAATGTTGAATATATAAAACATAATACAGAGGCTAAAGATGTTCTAACAATGCAATTAGAAAAGTATAAATATTTATTGAAAGATGCTCAAAATGAATGTGACAGAATAAAAAGTTTGTATGTTGAGGCATCAAATGAAAGAGATGCTTTAAATGAGAAAATTGATGCTTTTAAATCACAGAATATGAATACAGAATTGAAAGAGAAATATGAACAAATTGAAAATGCACTTAAATTGTCTGAATTGAAATGCAATGAATTACAAAATTTGTTAGAAAGTCAAAGAAATGCTTATGAAAGAAAATTAAATGATTTAAAATCAGAAGTAGAAAAAGGTAAATAAAATGTAGAATTCTCTTTTTTTTTGTTTTTTCCACAATAAATCTCTAAAAATTGTCATTCTATGATTTCCTACTTATATTTTTTTTTTTTTTTTTTTTTTTAGAAAAAGGAGATGCTTTAAAAGACAAGAAAAATACAGTGAATAATTGTAATAAATGTATAGATAATTTGTCTAAAATTTCAGAGGTAAGAAACAAATGAAAAAAAAAAAAATAATTTAAACCTTTTTTAATTCACAAAATTTTACTTTCAGTATGAAATTCAAAATTTGAGACTTCAAAATCAATGTTCAGAATATTTAAAGGAACAAATTGATTTAGAAAATCGTCTCAAAGAAGCACAAAAAACAATCGATGAACTAACAGAAAAACTTATTTTAAAAAATCAAAATGATCAAATAATTTCTGATTTAAAAGTAAAAGCACAACAATTTGAAGAATTTATACGAAATCAAAATAATTCAAATGGTAGTAGTTCAGGTATTTCATCACCTAAACAACAACAACAACAACAACAAATTAAATTTTATGATAAAAGTGTTGAAACATCACCAGAATTAGGTAATTGTGATGATCATGAAAGAAGAAAAATTGAAACACAAATTCGTAATGAAATGGCAAAAATTTTTGCAATTGAAATAAAACGTATTGAAAATCACTTTGAACAGAATACATTATCAATTCAAGAACAAAATAATGAATTAAAAAATGATTTACATAAAATTAATACGGAATTAAAACAGAGACAAAAAGAAGTTGAACTATTAAAATATGCAATTATTGTAGAACGTAAAAAAATGCAAGAAATGTTGAATGAATGTAATGAAGAAGCAAAAAAATCTATCGAAAAACATACTGTTATGTTAAATAGATGTCGTGATGAATTACAAGCAAAGACTGAAAATATTGAAGAATTAGTTAAAGTATTGGATGAACGTAATGCACAAATTGAAAGTGATAGGCAATCAATGAAATCTTTGATGGCACAATGGGAAGATCAAAGAAAGAAAACTGATGAACAAGTCACAAAATGGAAGCAATTAATTAATGATCATGCAAAAGTTGTTGAACAACTACAATCAAAATATAATTCAGCTAAAAGAACTGCAGCTAATTATAAGGTAAAATATCATTGTTTTTTTTTTTTTTTTAAATTAAATTCGAGAAATAAAAAATTTCTCCACAGAAATATGCCGAAGACAAAGAGAAACACATGTTAAAAGAATATGACAGAATTAAGTCTGGATATGAAGAGTCTATATCAAAACTTGAAAAGAAAATGAAGGAGATTTTAGAAAAGAAAGAAAATGGTGTAAGAGTAAGTTGAATATTATCAAGAAATTTTTATAATTTTATTATAATTTCAGATGAAAGATAGAATAAGGGAATTAGAGTCAAATTATGATCATAGAATGGAGGAATTGAAAAAACAATTAACATTAAAATCGAATAAAGTTAGCTGACCAATTCGAAATTGTAAAAATGTGCCATTAAATGTTTAGTATGATTTTATTTGATTTTTTTTTTCATCTTATCACAACATAGCTAATCAGTTCTGTCACTCTTATCATCCTTTAGAAACTTCATTTAAACATTTCTCTAATTTTATTATAAAAGTATCAATTTCTTGATGATTTTATTTGATTTTTTTTTTTCATCTTATCACAACACAGCTAATCTGTCACTCTTATCATCCTTTAGAAACTTCATTTAAACATTTCTCTAATTTTATTACAAAAGTATCAATTTCTTGATTAGTTATTCCAAATCCTGCCGCAGCAGTAAGGTAAGGAAATGGTGTAAAATCCTTGTGACTACCCCAACCTAAAAAATTAATAAAAAATTTAAAACTTTCCAGAAACAACAGTGTATCGTTTGAACGACAAATAAAGTCATTTCAGGAGGCAACTGCCAAAACAAGAATATCTTTCCCATTTTAGCCTTACATAAAAGCATAGTTATTCTTGTCGAAAACTTCCACTTCTACTTAAATTATTCATTATTTTGTTTTGAAATTCTCTAATTTACCTTGAAATGTGTAAGAATCAATTTTTATTGTATCTCGTCCTGTGATAAGTCGTGTTCCAGATACTCCACGCGTAAACAACATGGATCCAAGTCTGCTTGATTTTTGATCATTTTGTAAACATTTTAAAGAAATTGCCATGGAAATTTGATTTCTTTTTGAACATAAAAGTATTTCATTAAATTTCTTTGTAACTTCACTTAGTCTTGTCTTTAAATATTCATAGCTTTGTTTTTGTCGAGAAATCAAAGTTAAATAACCTTCCCTTCCCAGAGAAAGAAGTGTCATAAATACATCTAAAGTCTGGGACGAAGATGCTCTTCCTGCCAATTCAAAATAATAAAATAAATCGCTTGAAATTATAGACAATTTAATGAAAACAAAAGTATTTATAATTTTCTCACCAGCATAAACTTTAGCAACATGTTTTAAGTCATTTTCATTAAATCCAGCGATAATTGCTCCACCAACAGGTACAAGAAGATTCTTATCAGTGCTTTGGACGAAAAAATCGATTCTACCTAATCTAGCCCCTTCTTTAATTTCATGAGTAATGTGTGAACTTGATAGTCCATAAGCATTATTAATAACATGTGGAATATTATGCTCCTTCGCCAGTTTAGACAATTCAATAATATCATCACATAATCTTGGAGCGAAACAACTTGCCGTCGAATAAATACATAAAATTTCATTCTGAGAAATTTCTCTCAATTTTAATTTAAACGCTTCTGTATTTGTTGTCAACATACCATCTTCAGTTTCTTTCAGATCAATAATAATTGGAATCAGATCAGCAGTGACAATAGCTTTAAAACATGATTTTTGATCAATTCTTGACCATATTATGTACTTTGCTGTAGGACGTTGTCTTTTCAATGCTAAAAAGCACAGCATTACAGACATTCCAGTAGCCATAGGAACTAAGAAACATGATTTAACTCTAGTCATCCCTAGTAAATTTCGAATTAAATCCAATAGTAATTCATTTGTAAGCCGTGCCATTAATGATGAACCAGCAGCTTTCGGTTGCGGTTCAAGTAAATCTCCAGAACGACCAATACCATGTCCAAAATTGTAGTGCCGCTGGGCGACTAATTCTAAAAGTATTTTCTGATAGACAAAAAAATGATTTATAAAATTTATTTAATACTCACTGCAGGCAATTCTTGATTCCCTTTCACCTAAGCCACATTGATTTGAAAAATTATTGCTATCTAACGATGATATATAATTAACGATTTCATCGATTAAGCTATCATTCCATCCTGTATCTGGTATTTTTCTCTAATTTTAAAAATTAGACTTACTTTGAAATTAAATACAAAAATTCATTATGTATGTACATACTTTCTCTAAAAGAAGTCGGAATTGTTTTTCTCTTGTTCTTCGCGAATCCAATGCAATCGCTAAGTAATTTTTAGGAACAAGTTTATCTGTTGCATTTTTAAGTACAGAATCTTCCATTTTTTATTAAATATGTTTAAAAATACATAAAACTAATTACCAACTAAAAAATTAATAACCCGCCACTTACTATCGCTTAAAAAAACAACACAGCCAACTGTCATTTGTCAAGTGTCAACTGACTCTCATTGTCAATAAGAAAAAAAAAGGCAAGAGTCAGCCCGCGTTAACAATCTCCAGTAGGAGGAGGGGGGTTGGTGAACAGTGCTCCGCAGGGGCAAAATTCAGACCACTTTCCCGCTTCTAGTAACTGAATTTGTTTTTTTTGAAAAACCTAATGTGAAAAAAAAGATCATGAAGTGAACTAAGTATTATTGACTATATTTCTCTTCGGATTTTTTTATGATAATTAAACTTACAATTTTTAAAGAATTTAAAATGTCTTAAAAAATAAATTATCCGTGTTCGGAATATATGTAGGTACTTCTGGAAAATTTGAACGTGATTATGATTATTTTTTTCCTTTATTTTTCTTTGTTTGATCAAGAAATTATTATAATCTCCTTAAATTTCAAACATAATTTTAATTTTGATTTTAAAAAAAACCTTAAATTCATTTAAAAAATTTCTTTTCATTAATTTTTTTTGTTCAATATTTTTTGAAGGCTTTTTTTTCCAAACATCTGCCAACTTTTTCAGGTAAGAAAGTTTTACTTTACAATTTTTTTGTTGTTGTTTTCGATTCTATATTGAAGCGAGCCACTAATATAATATTTATCACGCGTCAGAAATATCCACTTTACACCTGGCATACGCTTTATTATGTAGGGCAGTTTAGACTCCTTTTAAATATGTAGGTGCCTGTGTATATGTCTATTATAATACCTATAGCCTTCTTCATCAATTTCAATGCATATGTTTTCTTTTTTTTGTCTTCTAGTTTTTATTCTTTAATGCATTTTCATCACCGTTTTTAAAGATAAGAATTAAACCAAAAAAAAAATATAAAATAAGACCTTGAATCTAATGTGTCCGTCATCTAGTTTAATAAAAACAAAAAAGTAAGAAAAGACATAAACATTTCTGTTTTTATTTTTCTTATTTTATGACTGTTTAATAAATGTAACAAAAAAAAAAAATTAATAACACCTTTCATGATATTGTCTGCTACAAAATTGTATTTTAAAAACAAAAAGAAAAATAAAAGTATAGAATTTTGTTTCTATTTTTTTTTCTTTCCAGTTGAACTAATTACACACTATAGAAAATTATCATTTAACAGTTCCTTTCTTCTTTTTTGAAAAAAAAAAAAAAAAAAATTGTTACTTTATTCTCTGTTGGACTGTTTGTTAGTTTACTTTATGATTTAATTGAAAGAAAGGATTTTTTCCCTTGAATGTCTTGAAGGCATTAACGAAATACAAACAATTTTTAAATATAAAAAGGTAAAATATAAAAAAAAAATAACGATTAAAAAAAATAACAAAATAAAAAACAAACGCAGGGGAAATAAGAAAAATGACCAATGACTAACTGACTCTGACTGTTATTGTATTTATATAGCAAAAAATGTGTAAATGTGCAAAACTGAGTCCTTCTGAAAAATTCAACCCTTGAGCGTTTTTAAGTGTAGATTTATATTTTTCAATGTTTCACAAGAGCATCTACTTTATAATATGTAGATGATTTTGACTGTGTATATTCAATATGCGGTAGGGCGGTAGATTTTTAAAAAAATGAAAGAATTTCAATATTGATGTGTATTTTTGCTCTAAATTTCAAATTTACTTTACTTTTCTTTTATTAATTTATTTTTCAAGAAATACGTTTTTAATTATTATTTTTTGTAAAGTAATTATGACGTACATTTGATAAGTGAGAGGCAGTTAAGGAATTTTTAAGTGAAATATAATGTTCTTCAATTTTTCAACGAATCCAGAAATGTAAAAGTAAAATATTCGGAAGAAATATACATATTTTAAAACGAGAAAAATAATGGCTCACGTCAAAATATGTTTCAAATTAATTAAGAAAATACATTTTTGTGCATAATTAAGCAAATTTTCAGATGGTAAGTGTTTTTACACAAAATTGTCAGATATCAATAACTTTGAAAAGATTCTTGATTAATGGTCTAGTATAGGTAGATTCATTACATTTAATCCCTTTTCAGGAAATAAAAATATCATCTGTGAACTATGTAAAAGAATATTGGTCAAAGCATTCAAAAATATTTCAAGATGAATAAAAATGCACCGCGTAAGGTAAAATTGAAATACTGACAGATTAATTGCTAATTTTTTTTTTTAAACAAATCAATTTGAAAAACAAAAGAAAAGAGAAAATGTAAGATAAACAAGAAAATTTAATTATCTCAATGTTCAAAACAAAAATATTGACTTTTGAGCCGGAAAGGGAGCGGTTCCAATTGTCCATCATCATATTGACTTCAACTATTATTTATGTACATATGTATATTTATCAATATTAATAACAACAACAACGGTATATTCTGTACAAAAATTTATTGCAAAACAATAAAATATTTTTTTTTCTCTCTAAGATTTTTAAAACAATGTATTGTTTTTGTTTTTAAACTGTTTTAAACTGTGTTTTAAATTTATGTACACTAAATATATCATAATGTATCAATATACTTTTATAGAACACAATTATTATTTTTATATAACAGCAATTTAGAAAAGAAAAAAAATTGTCTTTAACGAGCCAGCTAGCATGACTTTTTTCTATACGAGTATATTGACAACGAGAATATATGTATGTACCATATAACAATATAAAGTACTTATATACATACATAATTAGTTTATATTGAAGCAATTAAAAAAAGAAAAAAAAAATTCTCGAATTTCTCAAGAAGAAAGAATCTTTTATTTGATTGTTTATAAAGAGTTAGAATAAAGCATCTATAAATGTACCTTAGCTGGTTTTATCTTACATAACTGTTTAAGAACATAGGTTAAAGTATGTTGATTTAATAGAATATAGAGTTCTAAAATAAATTAAGTATGTGTTTCTATACAATATATAAATGCTTAAAAGCTTGGCTAAGCGTTAAGATTGCAATTTATTCGTCTATATAAAATAAACTAAATATAATATTGCCTGAACTGAGATTCATCATTAGTGAATTCATTTCATTAGATGAAAATCTTCCGTTCTATCTTTATATAGGTAGAATATAATTTAATTAGATAAAAGTAAAGGCGCGTGGAAGTCCATTAACTACACTAAATATGATTGGAAAAAAACAGATTTTCTGGGTATACAACTGACTGCACCACCGTCCATTATCATAGCTCTAGGTGTATTTCTTTTCCTAAAGATAAACTAATCAATATAATATAGAAACAAAAATATAATATAATAAAGATAGACAGTCTAAAAAGGTGAAAGGAAACATCAGGGAAGTAAAATCATATGTTTTCGATATGGTTCATCGATTTTATTTAGTTCGATTATTATTGTAAGACAATTTAGAATGTTGTTGTTACAGAATAACCTGCAGCAATTGACATATGAATGTGTGTGTACATATAATACATGTACATTTCTTCATCATTTATTTCTTACTTTTACAATTTTCTTATTTCTTTTATTCTTTTTTATTGAAAAGGATTCCTGCAGTTCAGATGGAATAACATCTGTACTATCAACATCCGGGTTTTGTTTTTTTAGATACACTTTGTCATTGAATTGTTATTCTAATTGTTGTTGTTCTACTCTTATAGTATCTATAAGAACTATCATTGATCTATGTAAGTACATACATATGTATATGTATGTATCATGTGAATGATAATAATAATTGGAATCGATCAGAAAAAATACAGAAAATTTAGTCAACAGCACGCGCCAAACTTTTCTAAACATGTACATACATTTCATGTTCATTTAAAATACTTCTTACGACAAGGTGTTTCTTTGACTTTTTTTTGCTTTTTTGTATGTATCATTTACTTACTAAAATAAATCAATTTACAGGGAAGTACCTAGTATCATATTTTTTTATTGAACTTTCGAATTCAACAATATTCATTGACTTTGATTATATTCTTATCAAATGGAAATTTCTACAATTTATAACACAAGACAGAAAAACATATGTATGTAATTATGACATTAATTTTTAAACATTTAACATATTATTTGAATAGAGTCGAATTAAAAAAATGTACTATATATCCTTAGTTCCTTTGAAATTGTAAAAAATGAGGTTTATTTTCAATAGAAGAAAAAATAAATCAGTTAAAAAATACTGAACTTTAATGTGAAAACGTAGAATAGAAGTTCCAAATTCTTATATGTACCTATAATTTTTTATATAATATGTATGTACCTACATATATATATATATACAAAATTGTATATGTGTGTATTTCCGTCACGGTAGACTAATTTTATTTCATTTTTAATACATAAAAAAAAATTTTAAAACTAAAAATGACTTCTTTTTCAAATAAGAAAATTTTTTTTTATACATTAAGGTTATTTCTTATTATCCACATACTCATAATAACGGCAATATAATAAGATTGAAAAGGATATCACATGGCAAAGAATAAATTTAAACCAGATGTCGTGAATGAAATAAACTCTTGAATAAACAACAGGAATATAAGAATTCTATTATTCTATGCAAACAGGATTACGTAATCTTTTTCTCTGTATATACTCAATCATTGCTTTCTTCTGTATTTATACTCATAAATTTTCAATACAAAAAAAAAAGAAAGAATACTTTAAATCAATTTTTGATTAAAAAAAGAATCTTGTTAAATTTATTTTAAAAAATAAATCACATAAATTTTGCTTTTATCTAGAAAATACAAATAAATTTTTTTTTAAACAAAATGTACATAGTGAAATTCTTTATTCTTCTAAAATTTATAGAATTTCAAATAATAACTGATGATTATTTTTATCGTTTTGTAATGGATGTAAACATTGTACCTGGTTTTTGTTTTCGTATTGTTTGTAGTTACAACAACTAGTTATTACAATGATAATTTAATATCCCTTATGTGAATCTTATATTTGTTCTTTTATTAAATTTCAGTTTAACCGTATACCGTAGCATAAAGTTTCAATCAAGTCTTTTCTTCTCTTAGTCAAATTGAATAAAATACAAACAATACAAACAACAAAAAGATATTGGAGATTTAGGGAGCATCCTTTTTAAAAACGTAACTAACGAAAACAAACGTTAATATAACAAATGTTATTTAGGGAGAGCAGTGCATGGTTTATAATAGGGTTACAAAATGAATTAGGAAACAAGGTAGTTTACCAATGTAAATAGCACTATCATGCCAAAAAATTGAAGTTAACAAGAGAGTCTAATTTGGAGCTGCCAAGGATCGCAATTTTTAGGAACTCTTGACAGGCTTTAATACCATGAAATAAGTAAGACGATCAGAAGTGATTTCTTCTTACTCTCCCTTATTTTCCCTTCGTTTTATTCGCTTGAATGAAATCTATTCTTGTATATAGTGGATTATCTTTTCTAATCAATAATAATTTTGTCCCCCAAATTTTATAAAAGCATTCTAAGAAGAGTAAGAAAGTAGGGAGTAGCCATTGTAAAATAATTGCAACATACATAATATGTATGTATGTATTGTATTTTTTAGAATGCTAAATAAACTGGACATCAAATCTAAGTTTTTCCTTCCTTTTTAACATAAATTCATCAAGAAATAAGATATTTTTATTTTCTACAATTTGTCACTTAAATTTTATTTTTCCCATGAAGGCTTTAAAATTTTTATTGATTATATTAAATTTAATGATTAAACAATCAATCAAGGCATTTTATTTTTCATTAAAGTTTTACAATTTCAAATAAAATAGAGAATTCAACCTTATGTACGCCTAATGAAAGAAAATATTCAAGATATAATTATGCAATTACATCATCATCTATACAGACACTTATGCAGCAACAAAAATAAAATTCATAAAATTAGGGAAAAATTATTTGAAACGCAATAAAATTTGCAATAAAAATCGATTTTAAAGTGAACCCTTCAAAAATATTCTCTTTATTCAAATTCATTAAATTACAAGAAAATGCGCAATATTTTTAGATATGCAATCAACATAATCAACAGAAACCCTTGGAAAATTTTTTAAACATATAAAAAAGGATATCCTTATGCTAATGGCGTCATAAAGTGGGTGACAAATAAACCGTATTCAATTACTTTTTTTTTTGTAAATAATTTATAAATGTAAGATAAATGAAATGGGCATTTAAAAATTGAAAATAATAAAGTTAAGGAGTGATTAAATAAAATTTTATAGTTAGAAATGAAATTTGTACATTTTTCAAGATTATTCAAATTTTTATTTCTATTTTCAAAAATAGAAATTATTTTGCAAATTAAATACTTTTGGTATAAAAAAGTAAACTTTACAAAAAAATATTTAAAATTATACCTGACTGTTGATTTCATTGTTTTATATTTCCTTTTTTTCTTGATGCCAATTTCAAAATAATTTTCAATTGAAATCATTTTTTTTTTTAAATTACACATTTCCAGCTATTTTCATTTACAATGTAGTTTAACTACTTTTTTCAACTTGAAAATTTTACGTCCTACCTGGATTACAATTTAACAGCTGCAAACATTTTTGTTATTTCTCTTTCATTTTTTTTTCTTATTTTCATTTACATGCATGCAAATTTTTGCAATTGTAAATTTTGTTTCTTGTTTTTGTATTTACGGATATAAAATTTAAATTTACAAGCCAACTGTCCAAAATTATAAACTATAGAAAACCGGACTTACATTATTTACAAGATGTCCCATTTTATAAAAATGAACGATTGCAAAAAAAAAAATAAATAAATAATAATAATAAGACAGACCCTTTTTAAAAATTTTGCACATCGTAAATCTTTGTCAAAAAGAATTTTTTTTCTGTTGACACTGTCAGTATAACAAAACGATAAAATTCATTTTAAATGTCACCCTCTGAGATATTTAAAGGAATACACTACTAGGAATATAACTTTTTGTTTCTTTATTTTGTTAAGCTGGTTTATATTTATCAATTTAAAGAGATTTTTCGTTACTTGAAATTGCATATGAAAAAAAAAAAGAAAACATGACCAATAAAATGTAAATATTTTACGAAGGACATCGAATTTATTGGCAAATAATTTTGTAAATTATTCCGCTCTGTTAGATCAGTTTTTAGTAAAATAACCTATCTTTTATTGAACTAGCAAAAATTGTATATATTTTTTTTTGATAAAATAAAATATACTAAATGTTAAACACCATTAAGTCTTAAAATTTTCGTTATATGGAATTTTGAAACAGATAAAAAACAACTAAAAATCAATAAAGGATGTAACTCAAAATATAACGTTGCAGATGCTGACACCGGTATAATTCTAGTCTCAATAACAGTTCTCATGAAATCTGCCGATTTCTTTGGGAATCTATCTTTGACTGAACTTTTAAAATCTACATGAAACAATCCGAATTTTTGCCTAAAAAAATATTTTTCTAATATTATTTTTAAAAAAACCAAAAGTATTGTTTTGTTTGCTTACGTATATCCACTTGTCCATTCGAAGTTATCTATTAAACTCCATACAGCATATCCTGTTACATTGCAACCATCATTAATAGCATCGGAAATAACAATTAGATGGTCCTGATTGTAAATTATAAAGAATGAAAAAAATTAAACAATAAAACCATGCATTACATATACCCTTAGATAATTGATCCTATCGCCATCAAATGTCTCTCCATTATCAGACCATCCATTTTCAGTTATAATTACTTCAGTGTTCTTATATGTTTTTTTCAACCACCTACATAGAAAATCCTTGAAAATATTTGAACCATATTTTTTTTTAAATAAATTTTCTCCAGACCTTAGTAAATGTCCAAGTCCTTCAGGTACAGAATATAACCATTCAGAATTTGCTTTCTTCCACGATGAATCAATTGTTTGTATAAAATCACAATCATACTCCCATGATGGAATAATTGTTGTTCCTGTTAATTTATCTCTTTTTTTAATTATTCTTGATGTATAATAATTAATTCCAATAAAATCTCCAGCACCTTTTACTTTACTTTTCCATTCATCGGTCATAATTGGTAAACGTGATTTTTCTCTACCTTCCATTTTACTATTTGTTTCAATTACATCTATCATAATTGGAGGATAATCTCCAGTCTGACTGAATATTGGATGTGTAAGCCATCCAATCTGTAAAAAATAAAATAATTAATTAAATAATATCAAATGAATTAGCATTAAAATTTTAAATATGTACTGTAAATTGCAATCCTCTTTCAACTAATTTTGTGTCATTTGTTTTAGAAAAGAAATAGCTTGCACTAATTGTTATTCCAATTTTGCCTTTTTGTTTTTCAAAAAATTCATTTTTATACAAGTGATAAACTGATGCATGTGCTTTAAGTGTATGATCTACACACAAATAATCTCCTATTCCTGATGCATTTATTAGTGGGGGAGATTCACCTTTACCATACCCGGATATACAATAATCAGAAGGTTCATTAAATGTTATCCAATATTTCACCTGCAGTTGTAAAATAGAAATTTAATTTTTTTTTTTTTGGAAGATAGTTTTTGTTCGTTTAAATAATTTTAATTTTAATTTAAGCATTATTTTTATTTTTAATTTTAATTTTTATTTTTATTTTAATTTTTATTTTAATTTCAATTTCAATTTTAATTTTAATTTTTATTTTAATTTATATTTTTTTCTTTAATTTATTTCATATTCTTGCTTTCTACTTTAAGAGCTTCGTTTACGATGTACATAGATATTATTTTTATAAATAAATACATAAATAAAAACTTACCTTATTACCAAATTCAGTAAATAATACTCTTGCATATTCAACAAAGTATTTTATAATTAAAGGATTTGAAAATCCTCCAATTTTTTGAAGTTCATTTGGTAAATCATCATGGTACATTGTAATCATTGGTTCAATACCATTATTAATTAAATTATCAATAATATTTTTGTAATAAAGTATACCAAATTGATTTAATGATGATACATTACCGTTTGATAAAACTCTTGACCATGATATTGAAAAACGATAAAATTGTGCCTGAAAATAAATTAATAAGAATAAGTTTTTTTTTTTGAGATGGCAAACTTAAAAGAACCATAAAGAAAAAAATTGTGATATTATTTAACACTTAAATAAAATAAAAATTTAAATTCCAATCAAAATAAAAATCACGTGTAATAAATAACTTTAATACCGAATCGATATCGAACATTATCGTCTGTTCTTGAGTTCTCACTTTTAAGTAATTTTGAATTATCGATTTTTAAAACAAGAAACAAAAACACTTACATTATCTTTACTTTTAATATCGATTATGCTAATGAATATTTTTTTTATTAAAAAGTTGAAATTAAAAAATAAATAAACAAAGTGGCAAATAAAGTTTACAAACCCCCATAAATTTCAAGGCATTTAAATCTTTTTCAAAATAATGATAAGAATCTGCAGCAATATCACCATTTGTATGATCTTTTATTCTATTTGGAAAACTATGAACAAATTCATCCCAAATACTTGGTCCTTTTCCGTTTGAATTCCAACCACCTTCAATTTGATATGCAGAAGTTGATGCACCAAATTTAAAATTTAATGAAAAATCATAGTATTTCGTATCATTTGAAGATGATAAATTTGTTACTTGAATAAAAATACTTTAAAAGAATACACTAGAATTATGAATATTGTAAGAAAAAAATTGTATTCTATACAATACCATATAAAAATTATAATAGCTTTATGTGGAAACATCACTTAATTAAGACACTTTTTAAAGTAATTACAAAACTTTACTGAAAAATATATTGCAATACAGTCACATAAATACTAAAACAAGAAAATAAGAACAAAATACTTGATTAACGTTTGAATTAAAATACATACTTAACTATTATTAATTTTTAATAAGCACAAATTATTGTCAGTATTGATAATACAACTTAAGTAAACAGAAATATAAAGTAGTGTCTTTTTTTGAAGAGCTTTTTCTAATCTAATCTTTTCTATAAGTAGCTAATTAATTAGCTGCATTGAATTACAATTCTTTTATGGAAGAAAATTCATTTGATTTTGAAATTTAAGTAGTTTTTTCACTGATAGAGATAACTAAGATTTACTAGAAAATTTTTGATTTTGCCATCTTCTATTTATTCGTAACAATAAATCATAATCATAACAAAAATGTATACGTATGTATGTACATTTACAGTAGGTAAACTCTACTCCACATTTTTTATAATTTTACAAAATTTTGAAAAAATTTAATATACATATTTAATCGTATGTATGTTCTACGAAATTCATAAATTTCGCGGCATTCTTGGATAATAATTTTTAAATATAAATTTTATGAACCTTTTACATTTCAATAATCATAAATAAAGTAAATCACAATCTATATAAATTTTTTTTTTAAAAGAAATGTTTTTTTTTTTCTTTTTAATTTTCCTCATCATCAGGTATAAAAGCAAACGAATACCTTTATTCTGAGGAAGGAAAAAACTTAAAAAGAAAAATACTTTTTTTAAAAAATAAAAAAATAAACCGTGAACATAAGTTGGACAAAAATCACAGTTTAAAAGAGACGTCAGTTGTTAACCAATCGTCTGAATTATAATTTTGGCTCCAGAATTCTCATTTCATCGAAATTTGATCTCAACTGAGACAGATGTTGATTGTTAACAAAATATGTAGCTTTATATGCTGCTGTTATTGCTTCTGATGATGATGACGATGATGATGACGACGATGATAATGATGGTTTATAATATGATATATTTATAACTCGTTATTCCAAAAAATCTATAAGTGCATTCATCTTGCAATAATTTTTCTTCTAAAATATACATGACCGCATAAAACAAAATACATATATTATTTAAAAAATAATAACAAATTCAAGAAAAAAATAAAATTATAAAAAAAAGGAAAAAAGAAAGAAACGTTTAGATTTAACTTTCTCGTAGGTAGCTAACTATGGCGTAAATTCAGTGCCAACCTGGCACTTTCTGAATTGTTGTTATACATATTGTGTTGATGGTTTCTTCCTCAGATGCCGAAATCTCCAATCACATCATTCATTGATCTTTATATATTTTTGTATTATACAATCTTTTGCGGTTGTTATTTTGTAAATGATGGTATAGTAATGAAGATGTACCTACTAAGGTGAAAAATATAGAAATTTTAGTATATCGTGTATAATTTATAAGTACATACCTAATTTATGAATTTATGAAAAACAAAAACCTTTTGTTTTTTATTTATATTATTTTTTATACACTTGACTTAAGATTTTCTGTTAAAGTCTGCTGTAATTTGATGTAATCAGAAAAAAAAAACGTTCTTTGCCCTTTAACATGAAAAAAAAAGTAAAATTTAATTTAAGAAGAGAAAACACACAACATATACCTACCCAGTATTTTAAAAATAAAGTAAAAATTAAAATTGTATAGCTGTATTTCACAGATTTAAATTTAAACTTGGATAAATCTTTATTATTTTATCATAAGTAAACCTAATCTAATATATAATTTTTTTTTTTTTTTGTAATTCCATTATATTAAGAAAAATTTCATATTCTTAAAAGAATTACCGCAAAATTTTTAGTAAACATCTGCCCCTCTTTTCAGGAGATTTTCTTAAAGAAATTTTTCATTTTTTTCTTTTCTTTTTATTTAATTTCTTTTGAAAAGTTTTCTACTTTTTCCTTTTATTTTGTGTGAAATGTTTTTTTTTTTTTTCTTAAAATTTTTACTTTTGTTGTGTGTGTGTGTGTTAATTCTTAATCCTCATCATCTCCGCCTTTTTGAATTTGGGAACAAAATTACAATGCTATGTCCATTGTTTACGACTTCCGTTCAAACGATAAAGTTTTTCGTATATTATGTTCAATTTTTATTTTTTATTTTTATTTTTTCGAAAATAATAATAAAAACTAAAATAAAAAAAAATTATATTACTTATACATATTACAATCATGTAGTAGTATAACCGTAGAAAACAAACATGTAGTATTTTTGAAACAAAAAAATGAAATAAATCAGATCACTAAAAATTTAAGAATGAGTTGCATGTGCAAATAAATAAATATATTCGATAAGAACGCGCGTAAATATACACTTATATTCATATTAATAGATACTTTCTTTTCTTAAGAGGGAAGTTTGATTGAATGATTGAACATTTTTGAAAATTTTTATTTCCCATCAAAAGTTTCTGGATTTTTTGTTGAAAAATTCCATCATTTGACAATTTTTTCAAAACTTTTTGTTATTTTTTTAAATATTATCTCTCTAAACGGATAATATGTTAAACAACCAAATTAGTTTTATATTTAGAATGTAGCCAACCAAGCCAGGCTTCACATTCGACTTACAATTTTCTGAGTCAGATTCATTTCGATTAACAAATTTCGTTATGTTTTATTATCTGTGCTGTCATCTTGTGCATTTTGTGTCTCTTATACTTGCCTACTCTGTGAAATTTAAACACAATTTTACCATATTTTACCTTAATGCCAATTCAAGGGTCAGAGGTCCTTTTCTTTTTCATACGCCAGCAATGTATTTACATTAAAGAAATTTTAAGTCTATTGAGTTTTCTTTCAAAGAAATATACATACATACATTTTTTTGAAGTGCCTTTTTTAAATAAAAAAATTAACAGTAGAATACCCTCTTAAAAGGATCTTTTTATTAAACAAAAAATAAAATGCACTATTTAAACAGCTATAAAAAAAATATATACATATGTATATTTACTAAAAATGTCTTTTTATTTTTCCTTTTCCTATGTTGTATTCTGTTATCATCATGTTTTATTATTTGATTCTTTTTTCAGTGTTTCTGTTTATCGGATATAAATATACTATTGTATATGAATGTTAAGAGAAAATTTCAAGATCAATCTTATGAATATAAAAGGAGATTGATGATAGCAAAGATGTTAAATCGAAAAATTTCTCACAAGCTCGATACACTTCTTATAATACATAATAAATGGTATATACAAATATTTATATTTATTTAGTACTTAAAGAGTACATATGTACATATATATGGAAGAAAAAACACACAAAAATAAGAATTTATATTAAAGATACGAAAAATTTCCTGTACACATAAAGTTATTGTATAAAATACTTTTAAACATATGACAACATACATGATATAAACATGTATCTATGTATATGTTATGATATGTAGCTGTAGATGATGTTATGTGAATCAATTCACTGTTGCGTTCACGGTTATCATGATTATTATATTTTTTGAAAAACAAAATTTTCTTTATTTTTTATTCTTAAAATTTTTTTATTCATTTGTTATGTTTAAATTTTGGAAAATAAAAAATTTATAAGTTTTTTGCTCATTTTTCATGAAAGATTATGTTTTAAGATGAAGATTTCTCATTATACAAATATTTTGATATTTTTATGTTAAAAATGAACAAAAAAAAAAAAAAATACAATTTATATGATTCATTTCGTATACGCAAAATAAATACTTTATGATCGATTCATGGTTTTATGTTTTAATCAATGATCGATCGTGAATATAAAATATTACTTTTTTTTCGTTTTAATAAAATCTTTCTATATATGTATGTACATAGGTATATTCTTTTTGAATAAACATTCGTATTTTAAACGTACATGTATCTACTCTACTCACATATCTATAATATATCATATCTAAATAATTGATATCAAAAATTTTAAAATCGAAAAAAAAGAGAAACATTTTAATTGCGATTGTAAATTATTCATAAAAATTGAAATATATCTCAGACAAATAATGAAGATTTTCTTAAATTTTATTATAGAAATATTTTTTCGGATAAATTTGTGATTGGTAGAATGATTTTTTGTTATTTCAATTTGCCCTAATAGGCAATTTATGATTAATTTATTCAGGTTATTTTTTTTTGTCGTTAGTATACATATTACAAAATGGAATAAATTTACATTTATTTTTAAAAAAATACTTATTCCAGAAAAAATTAAATTTTTAAAAGTAAGTATTTATATTTTAGAGGTTTTCTATGCAAAAATGCTAAATTGTTAACGTTTTCGAATACACTTGTTTTTAGCCATGTAACTTCATTTTGAAAAAAAAAGTCACTCTAATAAATACGAAATTTTACAAAGGCAGTCAATAAATGTTTCTTTTTGTATTCACGAGTAATAACATTTGTCCTTCCACTTTGTTAATATCAAGAGAAAAATAATATGTACATAATTGTAGATTTAATTTTTTAATAAAATTTCAATAATTCAATAAGTTTTTAAGCAAAAAGTTAACAGTAACACAAGGTTTACTACAACTTATGTTATTTTTCATGATTTTTCTTTTTCTAATGTTCATTTTTTACAATATACATATTAATTCAATGTTGTATGTTTTGAATAATAAAAAATCATAATTGAATTAAACAAAGAATTATGTTTATAGTTTACAATTTAAAAATTAAGTTCTCATAGAATAACAATTATTGAATTTGACATAAATAAGCATTATTCTTTTAATGAAAAAATCTTATCAAACATTTTTTTTTATGATTCTTTTTAAGTAAGCAAAATAATAAAAATTAAATAAAATGAATTCTTCTTGTTTTGCTTTTCTGATGTGTGTGTGTGTGTTTTTTTTCTATAGCCAAAATCTTATCGTTTACATCCAGTCAATTTGAATTAAATATATGGATATATGTAAATACACGCAACATATAAAAAAAGCAATAAAATTTTTGTCTTGTTGTCAGGATAATAATATTTCATATATTTCTTATACGATTTTATAGTTGTTTTAATCAAACAAAAGCCCAACATTGAAATAAGAAAGCAAAAAACTAAATAATAATCAAACAAAATGAAATAAAAAAAATTAAAAACATAACAAAAAACACATATCTAACATGGTGATCGTTCAAAAATAATGAGAGAAAACAAAAAATTTTTTTTTATTGAAAATGCTTTCAAAGCAAAAATTTTATTCTTTAGAATACAAACTATATGTATATGTACATATATGTATGTATTTCTAAACTGTTCGGATTCGAATTAAGAAACTTATAATAACATTAAGAAATTCATAATATGGTAGTATAGGACCTCTTTAACAAACATAAAAGCAACAGCAACAACAACAATTTTTTAATCGTGATATATGAAAAATTTTATGTAGTGGTAGATACTTACATATACATATACATATGTATATCAATAAAAAAAATCTTGAATAAACATTTTTTTTATGAAAAAAAAAGCATACATAATACAGGCAAATGATTTAAATGTAATCAAACTTAAAAATAAAAATATGCTTTATAATATAAGAATGCGATCAATGATCGCTTGAATAGCTTCAAATGAATTTTCGAACTTCTTGTTCAATTTATATACGAGTATGTATGTTTTTATATGTATATATAATATGTACATATGTATATAAGTATAATTTTTTCAAATAAAAAGAAAGAAAAAACAAAGAAGTAGAATAAGTTTATAGTATGAAAAATTACAATAAGGGATTTTTGATCTCTCCGTGAAGAAAAAATCGTGAATCCCTTTTGGCTTTTAGCATGTGTGAGAATGCGTTTTATACGTTTGTCATGTGGGCCAAAAGGGTTTTTCTTTCTACTTCTTGTTCAGGTATTCCATATAAATGCCAGAGGCTTTCTATATATTATTCTGTTACATATATGAAAACACGCACTTTTCTTCTTAAAGGGATACTTTAATACACACATAAGTACCTATATTTTATTTTTTTTTAAAAATGGAAAGGATCAAACATATTGTTACTCATCAAAAAATGAATAATAAAATTGTTGCTTATATTTTAGAGCTGTTGCTGTGTAAATATGTTCACATGATCATCATTAGGTATACACTTTTAAAAAAAAATGTAGGTACCTAGCTATACTTTATTTTCCTTGAATTTTATATGCTTTTTATAACAAATAAATGAACACATAAACCAATTTTTTTATATTCGGAACGTGTTCAAGAAAAAAGACAGTGTTGTTAAGGATAATCATCATCATCATCAACATCGTATAAGGAAGAAGAAATATCAAAAAAAGGGTAACACCTGGTTCTATTTCTTCTTTTGTTTGCCGGAAATAACAATCAGACGCAAGATCATAGCAGATGCGAATAAAATCTAAAAACATTTTAAATATAAAAAAAAATTTATTATAATTGTATGTAATTTTTATTTATAAAGTTCTTAAAGCAAACTTTACATAATTTCAATGAAATTTATGTGTAAAAAATATTTTTTCAAGAAAATTGAAATAAAAAGAATTATTGTCATTCACATTTTACACACATGCATATTCTTTCTTAAATCACATTAAAAAAAATATATATATATAAAAAAAATAAATAAATGATAAATTTCGATACTTTTATATTGTTACTTTAGATTTTATTAAGAAAGGAAATAAAAGAAAGAAATAATAAATGATAATAATGAAAGACTATTGTTAACGTGAATTTTTGAAAGGATTATATGAATTTGTTGTATAAGCAAGAAGGTATACGAGTAGTTGTCATATGGTTAGTTACATATCAAGCTTATTGGACTTTTGAAAATTTCATATTTTATTTTGAATTTTATATGCAAATTCAAAGTTTTCTCTACATAAATAATACAAAATAATATTTAAGATTTAATTTAGCATTTGTTTTTTATAGAGAAAAATTGCAAGTATTCCAGAAACTTTGTAATCGTACTTTTCTAGTGTTGTGTTGGTATGAAGGTCCTCGTGGATTTATTTTGTATTTGCTATGAATTTTATTCGAAGCCACCTACAAAAGTCTTATGCTATTGAACAAAACATACATTTGCGGTATTTCTTTAACAAAAAAAAAATTTTTCAAAATATATACTTTTACCTTTCTCATTTGGTCCATAGAAAGTAATGCTGAAGTTGAAGAGTACGGGAAGGGTAATATTCTTTCTTTGTTTACTTTTTTCTCATTTCACATTTAAAATAATATTTCAAAATTTTAATTGCTACTTTTTTTTTTAAATTTAATTTTTATAAACGTGTTCTATAAATTCACAGTTATTGCAATTAATTCCACGTTTATTTTATGTTTTAGTTATTTTGTACACACATCAGCTACTTTATAGTTTCTACAAAGAATAAATAAAAATTAAGTTTTCCAGTAAAAAATTTACATATAAAAAAAGGTAAATTTCAAATTTCTATAACTACATATATTGAGTAGACCCGTGTAAATGGTGTAAATTGCAGAAAATGATTGACACAAAAGATTTTTATCTAAGGTAACAATAATTTAAAAATGAATTTATTCTAATTATTTAACACTGTGGTATAATAGCAGTATTACTACTACTTAATTTGACTTATATGTGAAAGATCATATT
Source organism: Bombylius discolor (assembly GCA_939192795.1). Classification (NCBI taxonomy): domain Eukaryota; kingdom Metazoa; phylum Arthropoda; class Insecta; order Diptera; family Bombyliidae; genus Bombylius; species Bombylius discolor. The sequence goes on along the minus strand of OW584238.1, from coordinate 56,029,651 downwards.
TTTTTTTGTTTGTTCTTTTCCTCTTTATTTTATATCGAATTCATACAGAAAAAATATTAAAACTCGAAAAAGTGTATTTTTATTTATTTTCGGCTATATAAACATTATACATATACTAGAAATTTTTTTTTTTTATTCTACTTCAACGAATCTCTAACTATGTGTAAAATTAAGAAATTTTAAATGGTTTTCACAGTAACGAAATTTAGATACTTTTACTTAGGGTACAATAATTTTAATGAGTTCGAACATTTTTTAAATGAATTTTAAAACAAGGCATAAATTTGAAAATTGTTTTTATAATTTTTCTTAAATTTTGATGAGATTTATGACAAGAAAAATTGGGTGTTTAAATTTAGAAATTTTTAAGTAAAAAACAGAATTTAAAGTTAACAAATACATTTTAAGTGTTCTAGATAATTCAACTTTTTATCTTGAAAAAAAAAAAACTATAAAACCAGGTGAAAATTTAATTTTTGTTTTTGTACTTTTATTTTCAAGAAAAATATCATTAAAATCTTTTCTAATTTGTTATTTAAAATTTTAAAGATTTATGAGTTTATTTGACATAGAGTATTAATAACAATATCAGAGATCTCAGGCGAAAAAGTAAAAAAAAAAATTATCTCAATAAAAACCAAAATAATTTCGATACGGATAACGAATACAAATTTCATATTTAGCACCTTTTAATGTGTATTTAAAAACCGCCACTAAAATCTCATAAAATTTATACTTAAACATATTTTTCACTAATTTTGTAAATCCTGTTTCCTGATCCTGATTTTCTAGGTATATGTATATTTGAATCTTTATATGCAATAAAAACCTGTTTTTAAACAATTTTCTTTAAAAATAATAAATAAACGGTGCTGAATGCATATGAAAAGAATTGAAATTTCTTGAAGAAAATCAAAGAAATTTTCAATGCTACATGCACAAAAAAAATACTTTACAACAAAACAATGTAGATACTATACAAAGGAATTTCAAACAAAACAAAAAATCTCTTAGTAAAACTAGTTTATTCTTTTTCTAAGAAGTAATTTGCTCGCTTTGCAAAAGGAAACATGAAAATCTCTTGTCGATAAAAGGATCCAGCATTCATAGAAGAGAAGCAAGCTAAGAATAAAATTTTATAAAAGATTTATGAAACTTGATCTTAATAACCGGTTAAAAAAATATTAAACAAGAAAAAAAAGGATACCTTAGAAAATTGGTAAAAGATTGGTTTCTAAGTGAATTTTTGATAAAAATAAATGCATTTCGAATGCATTTTACTTGTTTCATAAGAAAAAATTTTTAAATCCTTCTAAGGATTTTGAAAATTTACAAAAAGATGTGCAAGAGATAATTTTAATTTTTATTTTAAACTGTAATCTTATTTCAAGAGGCTAGCATCAAAGGTAATGTAGATTTTAAAAATAAGGATTTAAAATGAAAAATAATTATTCGGATGGTAGCAAAACTAGTAATTACTTTATTTACATATTCATATATTGAAAATAGGAATAAGGATTAAAAAAAGAAAATACATAATAATAAAGGTAAGCATTTTTTATGTTTTCTATGAAATCCATTCAAAGATTTAAAATATGCTCGAGCAATTTCTAGTAATATTTAAAAATATTTAACTGTTAAAAAACTATTAGTTATGTAAAAAAATATAATATATACCTAATATAATTTAAAAAAATATCAATTCGATTCGTCGTTGCTTTATACTTTTAATTAATTCATAATTATTCTTGATAACTATCGATTACAGTCGACACTACACTACAGTCGTTTATATATAATATGCACATATATTTTGAAATTGGTTTGTTGGGATATTTATTTTTACTCCTGACTCTAAATTATTTTATATGAGGGTAATGTGACTGTGAGTAACACGGCAGGTGGAAGTTGACATGTTATTTTGAACACACAGAAAAACAAATTAAATTAAAAGGCGATAGTTTTTGTTTTCTTTTTTGACTCGTGGATCAGGGATAAAAAGCAATTGTTGTTTTTAGGCGTTAAATAATCTTTAAATAAAAATAACGAAAATTTAACATTTAAAATATGCAGAAGAACTCAATTTAAAAGGTTTAAAAAAAAGTATCGAAAGAAATTTTTATTGTTGTTGTCTTCCTTTTTTTTTTAGGAGAAATTTATCTGAATTGATGATATGATTAAATTTTAATTACTTTTTCATTATTATGTTATGTACATATCATTTTGTTTTTTTGTTTAGTAATTTTCTTTTTCAGTTATAATTTTTTTTTCTTGCCTTCATATCGTTAATTAAAATTTTAACAGACAGGTGAATACACCTGAAACAAATAAAAGGTAGTTATATCGTTGAATTTATCATGTCCATTATATAAATATCCTGTTTTTAAAATTATATTGAAATAATCATAATTATTTTTGTTCTTGTTGCTGTTGGTTTTGTTGTTTACAAAGAAAACAAAGAAAAAATATGTATGAAGTATATTTAGCTCGTGCCAAAATGATGATGCCATATGATTACAAAGATATAACAAGTAAAAAGTGTTATGTGAAGGGGATAATAAAACATATAATAATTATCATCTTTAATGGTGATGTGATGACCAAAAGTATTACATATTTTGTTTGTTATATTAGTAGACTTTTAAAAATAACCTAATCGAATATATGTATGTATAACTTAAGTATTTATATTAAAAGGTATGTACATACATTGAAAAATTGTATAATACAATGTTTGATTGGTCGTGAACTGTTTAAGAAACATTTCAAAAACACCGGACACTAATTGATATAATTGGATAAAGCAGGTGGAAATATTTGTAATCAGGTTAAATTTAAAAATCAATAAATTTTTTGTTACACACGCAAATAATAAGAATATAGATGTACAAAATGTGAAAAAAAAAAATTATTATACTCATGCTGTTCCTCAAGGATTTAATTTCAACTTTAGTAATCGAATTTGAAAAATGATGCGTGGCAAATAATGTGTCTTCGTACATTAAAGAGAAAAAAAAAGTTACCTAAATTTTATTACTTTTTTTTTTTTAAATTTTATTTCTTTCTAAAGAAGTTTCAGAAATATTTTTTAAAAAGTATAATTATTTCCTCAAAGCGAAATATACTTTTTGAACATTTTATTTATTTTTATATAACTGTATAGTTTTATTATTTGTTTTTATTTTTTAAATATTTTTGTTAAATAAAAATTTTATTACCACAGCCACTGAATTCCTTTTTAAAAAATTTTTATTCAAACTGCACGAAATTAGGATTGAAATTGAAATTTTTAACGTGCCTTGAATGTTATAAATGTTTGATGTATCTTTAATACATGAATGTACAAGTACATATACATATACATACATTATATTTATGTATGTATTTAGTAAAATATATGTATTTAATGGTCCTCATTATTGTTAGAGAATTGCAATTTTTTTTAAATTTTTGTATAATTATTCATTTAAAAACGAATAAATTTTTTTCTTACCATTCTGTTGTTGTATCTGATTGAAAAACATTCTTGCTTTATTATTTTAATTATTATTAAATTTTATGATCACTTTTTACGTTATAATAATTTATAAAGATTTTGTTTTTAATTAAATATATTTCAGTAGCAGCAGTAAAATAAAATTTTGATACAATTTTTAAAAAATTAAAAGCAACTTGGAAAAATAAGAGATTGTACTTCTCCATATTATGTCTAAATTCTAAACTTCTAATTTTCACTAGAATAGAATTTGTGAAATAAAATATTTTTGACATCTTAAGATAATTCAAAAACTTTCCATTATGGAAGAAAATTATACTATAAAAATTATTGAAAATTAAAGGAAAATGGCATAAAACAGAGAAAGGTTTGCCTCTGAGATATACATATTTTTAAAAATCCACTAAAAAAGTAACTAAAAAAAAAACGTGTAAAAATGTATCTGAAAATTTTAACAGAAAATAATTTTTATTCTTCTGTCACATTTCCTTTTATTGTGTTATACATATATGTATATCACAACTTAATACATTCCATCAGTTTCTACATCTTACATGTACCTGTGTAAACATGTAAATCGTATTTAAAAAGATGCTATCAATTCTATCATACTAATTGATAATCCACCTTATATATGAATTATATATCGAAATCCTGTCAGTTTTGTTGATATTTTTCGTTGTGAAATCATTAGAATCCGCCCAGATTCATAAATTATTTCTTCAAATACATAAATATACGCACATATGTATATACGTATAAAATAATATATTCGCACAATAAATACAATATATGAAACATAACCAGAAAATATACATTATGATGTACTTGTTTCTTTACACCGAATGATCTTGAAATGCAACATTTAAAATTTATGCAATTCTATGTCCATAACTAAAGCTACTACCTACGAGATTTTCTTTATTTTATATATCTCCCAACTAACAAAATGTGCCTAAATGTTTCTAGACACTTATCTTTGACACTACGACGTTATGACTACGTAGCTGTTTCGTAATTGTGTGGTCACTGTTTCTTCATAGTTAAATTCCTTGATGGACACAAAACTGGTCACAACTACGTAATTGTGTGTTATTTCGTTTCCATGAAGGAATTGTTTCCACGAAGGAATTGTTTCTTTCATGTTACTTCATTATGTTTCTATATAGGCATTGTTACGTCAATGTTTCTTTATGTAATGCCTTAAATGTGTCGATGCCTTTGAAGGAACTGTGCAAGTCACAAAAACGTAAGTGTTACCAGGAATGTTTCTTCATAGAAAATGTTTCAATAAGGGAATAATACCTACATAGTCACATATTTCCGCGACCATATAGACATTGTTACTAAAATGTTTCTACGTTATTCTTGTTGACGTATTGGAATATGGCGCTTTAGTAGTTGATAGTTTATCGTGTTTAAAGTTTTAAAAATATGAATTTTAGTGATTTAAATTTATCTAAAACAACACATGTTGATTAAGGCACAAATTAGAAACAATGCCTATATAGAAACATTGAAGTCACAAAGTAGAAACAATTCCTTCATGGGCACATTTGTGGGAACAAATTAGAAACAATGCCTTTATAGAAACTTCAAAGTCACAAAGTAGAAACAATTTCTTTATTGACTTATTTATGGAAACAAATTAGTAACAGTGCCTATAAATAACTTTCATGGATGAATTTTTAGCAAACATGGCGGATACAATTTTTTGAAAAATATTTATTGTAATAAACTGGAAATGCTCTTATTTTAGACTTATTTTCCATTTAAATGCACAAAAATATTACAAACAAATATAATGCAATAATTTTTTAAATGTTTTATTGAAAACATTTTGAATATGTTTTTACAATATTTTTGTAAATTATTCAAATTTCTGAATAAATTCACGGCGAATTAATTTTTTTCCATGTAAAAACATACATTATACAGTAAATTTGTCACCGTTTACAAAATTTACCTTAAGAAAAAGCCGTATTTCATATTTTTAAACGACATATTTTCTAATATAAAATGGCTAAAAATATATAAAAAAATATGTACAAATTCATTTGTGTGTTTATCATGTTCAATATATATTTTCAAAGAAGATAGGTATACTCTAGTAAAAAAGGAAAGATAATTACATTTTAAAAAAAAAGATATAAATACTGTATGATGAAAAGAGAAAGATGTATTTCATTTGTTTACGTTTCTCTTAGATCAAATAATAGTCGCATATTAGGCATTGTGTGGTCGCAAACAAGGAAAAGTTTTGCACCACTCTCGAAACGACCACGTAATGTCGACGTTGCTGTTTCGAAACATAGGTTCCTTTATTGTCACACTATTGGGCACAATAACGTAACCAGGCCCCGAATGTGTTAAAAAATGTTAGTTGGGAGCTGTTGAATTTCATCGATTCATTGCAAATTTTATATTATTTTGCTTTAAATATATTTTTGTTGAAATCATGACTTAGCCATATTTTCATTGATTATGGATGATATTTACTTTTTTATATTGTTCCTGTTTTATTTTTTTCGTTTTTTTTTTCTTATTTATTCATTATAAAAATTTTTTTTCTTTCATATATGCGGCAGTTGTGTTGATTTTGATCCATTCAAAATTTTATAGGCATTTTTCGTCTTCAACATAGTGTGGCTCTATTTCTCTGATTTTTATTAACTTTTTTTTTCCGTTGAGCTAAGTATAAATTTCTGGATCAAGATTTGAAAAAGTTTAGAATGGAATCTGATGACTATTGTGTTACATAGATTAAATACGAAAGAAAAGCGTAAAAAGATAAGAAAAAAAATGTTATTGGAGGTTTTCATTTAATAGATGATGATGATGATGATGTTGAACGGCATATAGTCATACACATCATTACTTTCATATACATATGTAAAATATTTGTATGTACTTAGTATATATACTCATATTCATCTTAAAAAATGCAAAGCATTCGAAATACAATAATAAATATGATGATAATGCAAATATAATATCGCCACCGGAAAATATTTTTAAGTAGTCAGTATTATTATTGTTATTAAAAAATTATGATTACACTGTGAGTCATTATTTTTACGAATTGAATTACATTTTTGCTTAGCTGATCATTTAATACAAGTTGATAAGAAAAAAATTCAAGTGTAAAAAAATATATGTATATCTAGATTTATAAACATTTTATCTAAAGTATGAAATTTTTTATTATTAAATACTCAATATTTGTATGTAGGTATATTAATTTTGCCATAATTTTTGAGTACATTTATAAGATAAAACTGTTAGATAAGTAGCACCTTGTAATGTTGGTGACAAGATTTCCTGCATTGAATAATTCACATGAACTTTTTAGATAGAAACAAACTTTTTTTTTTATTATGAGAAATATAGGTACATAAAAGTATATTACACTTTTAAATTATCATTGATAATTTAGAAGATATAATAAAATAAAAGTAACAGTTCATATAAAAATTCAGCTTTCAATCTATTTGTGTAGAATATTTTTCTCGTCAAGAAGAAAAATTTTAAATTGTTACATCACATGTTGTATTATTATTAAAAGGATATCCCTACATTGTGGCATCGACAAAAAAAAAAAAAAAGAGAATCAACTGTGAGATGCACTGATGTATGTATGTATTTGAGATAACTTTGATACTAAACCTTTTCGAAGAAAAAAAAAAAGAAAAAAAAGTTACATTTGAAAATAAAATCACATGGTGTCAGTTTTTTCTCGTTACTATACATATGTATAAATTTTTAATAATATTTTTCCATCTTTTTATGTTATAATTGATATTTTGTTTTTATTTCATATTTTTTATACTAACAATGTTCTAGGACATTAATCATTAACTTTCGGATATATGTATGCTTATAAATTTTTATTATGTTTCTCAAGAACATTGAAATCTTCAACGTTTTTTCTCAAATACTCATTACCTATATATTTATTCAAAAACGATATTAATATTATCATCTTGAAAGCAAACCTACATAAGATTTAAACGGAAAAAAAAAATTGGGTAATAAAAATGACCCAAGAGACTATTTCATATACTTAAATGATCTTGGTTAACTTGTGAACTTTTTAAGTTACACAACAGTTCAAAATACCAGAGCCATCCAGAGTAAGTAAATATATGTACATAGTATAATAATATTCACGTTCACATATGCATCAGACTATCAGAGATTTGATGAACTACATACAATTTTTCGATTAATACCATACATACATATTATGAAAAAAAAACACACATTTTTTTTATACTTTTAAATCTATCTAACTGTAGTTCAATGCTTAACGGTTATGTAAAGACCAAAATGAATTAAATACATCAATGTTCTAAAAAAGTGAGAATTAAAATTCGAAAAAAAAAATATATCGTTTATTTAATGTGTGGATATACATATATATGGAAGCGAGTTGTATCTTATATTTTATATGAAAATCTATTATGTGAAGTCAAAGTACTGTATAGTGTATATGATAGCAAACTGAGCTATAGTTATTCTAACTTTGAAATTTTATATTTTTGTGTATCTTATAAAATTGAGGTCATTCATCTGAAAAAAAAAAAAGAAATGATTGAATGAATTACATTCTTTGTTTTTTTAAGAATGTCAAAAAAATAAAATAAATAAGAATTTCATTTATAATGGTAATTTGAATATTGTAATTTATAATTAATTATATAATAGAATTAAGTGGTATTCAAATGAAAGTTTCATATCTATTTTCATTGTAAATTTTAGTAAAACTAGTTTTTTTTCAGAAAGATTTGAACACTTATATCATGATTAAAAAGTAAAGGTATTTTATTTCATTATTTCAAGATATTCAGTTTCTTCTACAATAAAATTAATTTCATTGTAAATATTTCTGAAAATAAAACTGAATTCCAAAGAATCAAGTTATGATCAGGACTTTATTTTTTCGTAACTACAAACCAAATTTGATAATAGAGCTGAATTTGCATGTGTGAAAAAGTACCCACGAGAAAGTGGTTCTATTACTTGAAGCAATTAACTAATTTAAGTCGCCCAAATAATTAATTATTAAATTATTGATTATAGTTATCTTTTGATTCAAGTCTATTAATTGGAAAAAAAGCAATTAAAACTTTGTAAAAATCGAAGAAAAGTGCATTGTATAATGTATCTTAATTTTAAAAAAATAAGTAGCTACATAGGTATATGTACCTACATATGTACATATATTCAAAATATAACAAATATACTGGTAGTTTGCAAAAGTATCTTTAAACTTATGAGTCACATTAAAATTAAGATGAAATTATCAACAAAAAGTTCATATAAGTACATAAATGAAATATTTATACATAAAATTTTTTATTTAAATAGGCAAAAAAAAGTATATGAAAAATATTATTTTTGATTTTAATTCGAAATCCAAGCAAAGTAATTTTCAATTGATAAAATCATTTAAACGTGTTTTGAATTTAAAATGAAACAAATAATTTTGTGAAGGATGATATTGATAAAAAAACAAGAAAAAACAACAAAAAAAGCAGACAACACAACATACAAGATTACAAAAAAAAAAAAAAACCGGACAAACACATTTGTAATCATACCTTTCTACATGCATTTTAACAATCATCATATAAAAAATATGTGATCTTATATTTCCGCCAACACAAAATTTTTTATATTAATTTGAATTTTTTTTTTTTCACTTCTTTTTCTTTTATTTTCTTCCAACAATCGATATTGTAAACACATTAATAATAATGTATAATAAAATATCTACCATATAAAATATGTATATTATGTACAAATATATAAGATGATGCATATACGAAAACGAATAAAATTATAAATGTAAATGCAACATAAATTAAATAAGAAATAAAACAAAAAAACTGGTAACAAGTGGTTAACTATTCCTACCTCATATTTGTATGTACTACAACAGGCTAAACTGAAAAAATATTTCATATAGGCACACAAATTGTATACATTGTTTAGTGTATTTCACATAAAATATCTATGAAATTAATGCAAGAAAATATAATCGTAACATTATATGTACTTAAAATAATATAGATACTAAAAGAGAATCTATGTACAATGAAACATTTTTCAAGGTGCAAGAACTTTTAAGTTATTGTCTTCAAAATTAAATTTATCATATTTTTTTTGTGTGATCATGTATACGTACATATGTACATATACATATATATGTATGTATGTGGTTTCTGATGATATAGGTAACAGAACATTATAAATACAATCAGTTCTTATATTACATGTTAAATGTCATTTTGTACATATACTAAAACATGAAAATGCATCTAATTTACAATTTAATAATAAAAGGAGGATATGTTACAGTAATCATTAAATTTACATGTTATTACACTTGTCCTTGATTTTATCAATAGAAAAATCTATTCAAACATAAAAAATTAAAATGAAATTATTTTGTAAATGTATATCTAACTAAAAAACTAACCATCATCATCAACATCATCATCTTCATCGTCATTATTGTGCAATGATAATGTACACCATGTTATAACTTATACATAAGATCAATCGTGTTTCGGCTAGCCAGAAGCATTTAAATGAAGATCATTTCCTTAACTTCGATTAATTGAAGAAATTTATCTTAGCTATGGGATTTTAAGGAAGTTTTATTTGAAGCTAAATGCACCGATCAATGTTTTTACAAATGAATAAATTTTGTTTTTATTGCAATTTAATAAGATTTCATCGACCATAAAATTGACTTAGATTGATTGAGTTACTTTTGATGCAAACAATTTTTTTATCCAATTTTTTTTTATTTTGCTCTCTACCCCACACTTTAAGTATTTCATTCAAAACGAAAAAAATATAAAAAAAAATTATAAAGATCAAAAGGTAAGGGAAAAAGACAAATTTTCTCGTATTAATAAGAACAAAAAAAATTATCTGTAAATTTAAATTTGGTAACATTAAATTACCCTAAAGTTTTATTTAAATAAGCAAAAAAATATACACAAAAACATTTAATAAATGTGGGAACAATATAAAAAGTGTACAATTTCATCATGATATATGATAAACAAATCCTGTACACGCGACTTATTCAATGTTTGATTTATAAAATAAAATAAAGTAATCAATATAAAAAAATACAAATTTTTATTGCTGAGTTTCAAGTGGGGCTTTTTTCTAAATATTTTGGTAGTGTATATATGTTTTTTTTTTTTGTATAAAAGAAAACAATCTGAAATACGAAAAGGGTTTAATAATTAATTTCCAGAAAATAAAAACAAATTTTTCATGTTTTTTATAAGATACTTTCGGAATGAATTTAAAAATGTCATTTAAATTTAAGCTTTTGACATAAATTTTCGAATTAAATATAAAAAAAATGATCTGTTTTTATAACTTTTTAAAATCCATTCTAATTGAATTGAAAAATTGTGAAATAAATATGAAATTATGTATTCAGTCTTTAGTATTCGTTCCTCTGGTTTGTATCTTCTGTGTTTATCGTAAAATTATCTACCAAAACTAAAATATTGCATATATAGTAATTACTCAAATCTAAATGTTGAAATTTTTAATACCTATTTCAGAATTACTTTACCTTTAAGGTTAAAAGTATAAATTTTATACATACTTGACATTTGAAATTTTTCTTCTTCATAGAAATTATAAACATTAAATGTACATATTATATTCTAAAAACTCAACTATAAATTTTAAAATCATATCGTAAAACAACAAATTTATTTCTAAATCATACTATAATTGACATATTGAATTTTAAAAACCTTTAAAAAACCATAAAATATCTCAATATTCAAAGGGACTAATTTATAAACATTATTCCAGGAAATCATAAAATAATCCAAGGTTGACTTTTTACTCATAACATTGAATATTCTTCAAAAACACAATTTCTGTTGTATTTCAAAAATCAATTATCAAAGTCATATTCTTTTTCACAACTTTTTATATTTTACAATTTTAAAAAAAAATTTTTTTTTTCTTTCTATGTTTTTTTTCTTTTGTTTTTCACAAAGCCCCAGTTTAATTTTAACTATCAGAATCAATATAGAAAAAAAAAGATGACATCTGGTATTTTTATAAATCGAAATTTTGTGACAAAATGTACCTGAAGGTATTAAAACTATCCAAGCTACAACCAATGACAATATAAATTCTGCTCTGTGGTACAACTATAATACATACAAAAATTTAATATTTTCTTCTTTTTCTTGTGTGACACTAATCTTCAAGGACTTTGGAACTAAAAAGAACTTTTAAAGAGTCATCATCATCTATTTTTTAAATTTAAATTATGTTGTACCTATATTTTTCTGGTAATACCTGTCCATTTTTAGACAAATGCATATAATTATTTAGAAATATGCATTTAAATTATTACTTACTCTTCGGCACGAGTTCTGTTTACAACACAGGCAGGTGCAACTCCTTAAGCAACACAACTATAATTCTTATGCATTTTAATAATTTGTATGTAAGTGAATGCACCCAAACTACTACCACTATCACCATCAACATATATGTATAAATATCGTCATTCAACAGATGATTGAAATTTTAATGTTTTTAGTGTGGTTTTTAACTTATTTTTTAAACTATTTTTATCAACAAAAAAAAAAAAAAAAAATAAAGAATCAAAAAGGCAAACCACCACCAACCGTTTCATCCACTCTACAAATGCACAATTAACAACCACCATCAGTGGAGCCACCACCATTTAATAGTTTTTGTATTATTGGCCTGCATATTCACTTTTTGAGGATCTTATTTTTAGACGAATCTTTTTTTATGTGTTTAAATTTTTTTTTTATTTTATTTATTTTTATTTTTTATTTTTGGTTTTATTCGATTTATCTTTTTTTCTCTGTTTTTGTGGTTACTAAATTTTCAAAGCAACAGATGGCAATTTGGTTTTTTGACCGAATATTTTGTGTGAATGCATTTTAAAATTTAAAATTTAAGAAAAAGAAAAGGCATAATAATTTCTTCGTATGTATCATTGTTTTTTTTTTTTTCGAAATCATTCAAAAAATACAGCAGATGCATTTTGAGAAAACAAGAAAAGAAAAAGGAAGAAGCAGAAAATTATATTACGTTGGAAAAGTAAATAAAAATAAAATCAATTAGAGGATAATAACAATTATTTTCTTTCGAAAAATTATTTTCTTTCCTTGTAGAAATAATAGTACTCAGTCTTCTTAAACAAGGAGTTTAAAAAAAATGAAAATACACCACTACAAGTAAATCTATCATATAACTCAATGCTTTATATTGTTCCCAAGTTCTTTTTTTCCCTTGAACATATTCAATTTCTCCTTTTTTCTATGATTGGCTGTTAGTCAAGATTTTAATTTCAAGGCCAAGTTCTGTTATAACAAAAACAGATTCAGTTTTTTTTTCTTCATTGAATCTCTAATAAGTTCTGGGTTCGAATCATGTATCAAATGCTTGACATCTAATTTACATTACAATTATTAAATGTAGGTACTAAAAATATATGTTCTGACAATGCTTATATAATATTGTACATGTATTATACCTACGTACATTCATATTCACTTTGAATTCTGAATACTTCTTCTTGTATTATATCGGAAAATTATCCTCAAATAGGTACTGTTTGTTATAAACTCCACTGCAGAATTAATCGAAGCGGACATACTACACAACAAGACAGTATATTTTATATAGTACACATAAGTCCATACATTCATGATTTCTTCATTTTTTACATGTTCATACATACATACATACATATTTAATTTTGATAAAACTCATCTTGTAATTTTAATTCTATTCTGTTTTCTCAAACATCCGTATATATTAAAAAATTGAATCGCAATTAAATTGAAAGGGCGATATGAATGTCGCAGCGTGAGAATTTCCGATGCGTCATTCACGTGAAAGTTTCATTGCCCCATCATGAAAGGGTTGTTGTTTCAGTTCAGTTCAGTTTCTTCTTATAATGTTGATAATGATTCTAAAAAAAATAACTAATAAAAGAAAAATATTGAAAAAGAAAAAATTATTACTAAAAGACCAGAAAAGGATATCATCATCTACATTACAATTTACAATGCATAATCTTTATGTTGTTGTAGCCTTGAATTTATATTTTCACCCTAAAATAAAATGCAAGAGCCCTTGAAAAAAAAAAGGGATTTATGTATTCAAGCATATTTATGGTCCCTTCATATGTATAACAAAAGCTCAACGAAAAACTACGACTAGAATTTTAAATATGACGGAACAGGACAAAGAAGGAAATAATGCCCTAAGGGAATTTATTTTGAAATGAGTAAAGTATCTTATAAGTAGATTTCTTCGAAATATGTATACAATCATTTTGTGTATATTTAATAATAGAGGTTACATATGTACATACATATATACTGTTATATTACTGCATCCTGTATGTCCTTTTATACGAATATAATATTTTATAAGTGAATATATCGCCATTTTCATAACCTTAACGATTATTTAATCGAAAAATATACCTAAAGTACATAAATAAAAAATATTTTCTATCTCTATTGTTGTTGCTGTTGTGGTTGTTCTCTTTATAGCTTGTTGATCCTGTCTTAATGTTGTTTGATCATTTAAAAGGGATTAAAATTATAACCTTGGAAAATTTTTATAATTTTAAATGGTATTGAAAAAAAAAGAAACATGTGAAAAACGTGTGAATGTAACAATTATAAAAATTAAGTAAGTGTCGAATTTTCATTATTTTATTTCACATGTGAAATACTATTTTTAAATTTAAAAATTTAAGAGTTTTAATTTCATTTCTAGGTACCTTTTTTTATTTGACTAATTTGATATACATGTATATAGTTTTTTTAAAGAATAAATTTATTTAATTTATTTTTTGATTCGTGAGATTGAGTGTTGCCAAAATATAAACAATAAAATTAAATAATGATAAACCAAATGAAAATATCATTGTTTTTTCTTTTTCGTTTTTTTTTTAAATTTCAATATCGTTACAGCTAATATCAAACTTTGGTCTTTTGCTCTTTATCTTTTCTAAGATTAATTACGATCTTTAGTAAATACTATGAGAATGCAGACATGAAAATTTCATTAATGTCGTAGCTGTCGTTTTCATAGAAAAACTACCCGCGAAATTTTTATATTAAAATTCGTAACGTCCTGATCATTACTCAATGTACCGACATTTTCTTTAACAAAAAAACAAAGATCGGAAAAAAAATATTTAATAACCATTAACATTTTGGAAACATGATTTTTATTTAAAAAATTCGTTCCAAAATTGTTAAAATTTTACAAGTATTCTTCCTTTGAGCGTTTTTATTTCATTTATTTATTTTTTTTTGTTCTTTTTTTGAAAAACTTCATGTAAATCACAATAATAATAAAGCAAAAATTATTTTCGTAATTTATTATAGATTTTTATTAGCCATTCAGTAGTGGAAGTATACTTATGTGATTTTTCTTATTTTCTTTTTTTATTCGTCCTGTTTTATATCGAATTTTAAAATTTTCTCAGGCATTAAAAATCTACTTGTACCTTCATTTCAACATTTTATTTGAAATTTTTTTTTTTTTTTTGTCTTGAGAAAATACAAGTACATGCATACTTACTTTAATTTGCAAGACAATGTTTGTGAAATAAAAAACACATACGTACATATATCCTATACAACAAAGCAATATAACAAAATTAATGTTTGACAGGTGTTTTTCGTATATAAAGTATTATCTGACCACGAAAAGTAAATAAAAAACAAAAATAAAATTTAAAAAAAAATAGTACTGTAAAGGTAAATTTTGTAGTATAAACATAAATATAATAAAGAAACAAAAAAAAATAATCATAAGACAGTTTCCAAAAAAAAAAAAAAAAACCAAAAAACTGACCGTAAATAAAAGAAACAAGTATCTGAAACACTTCCGAAAAAAAAACACCAATTTTTTTTAAAACTGAATGTTAAAATGAATAAAATACATTCAATGATGATCTCAATTGCAAGCTGCTGTCGAATGAATCGAATACAATAATAATGCAGATGCTCCTTCTGCATTTTTTTTTTTTTTGTTTCAAAATGTTTCATGTATGTATTTGAATATATTTTATTATCTTTTTTTTTTATATATTGTTTACTGATGGTATTGATGACGATAATAATAATGATGATGATGATGTTGGTATATATTGCAAAATTACATATCTATGTACATATATAAAAAAAAGTATACATGATAGTCATTGTTATCAGATTCTGTTTTTTTTTTTTCGTTGTATTTTTAAAAATACATATATATGTAAATACATACATACATTGTGGTATATTATCATAAAAATTGTGTATATTATAATACAAAGAAATATAAAAAAAGGGGTAAAGGAAAGCCATCTCGTTATAATTTTTGATTACTCAATATTTCGTGAAAAATTCAAGAAGTAACAGGTTGCTTTAATTATAAATGAAAGAATAATTAACCACGTATATCGTTTATTACTTGATTGATGTAAAACCAAAAAACTAAAAAAAAAAAAATATGTACTTTCAATACAACAGTAGTATAAGAAGAGAAGTTTAACAAAGGAACTTTTGGTACATATTTTTTAAATCGAAAAATATGTTTACAAGACTTTTTCTTTTTTATATACATATGTCGAAATGTTTGCATTTTCTTTAAAACAAAGTTTCACATTTAGTTTTTTTTTTTTTTTTAAGAAAAGAACAATAAATTTCAAACAGTCTGGTCACTAATCAGTAGAGAGTAATTAAAATTAATTTTAGATGAATTCACATATAAAATTCAATATGTAAAGTAAATTTTAGGGAAACAATAGTTTACATTTAATGTTACTTTGCGTGTCATGTGATTAAAATTGCAATTTGGGATTACAAATTTTTTTTTCTCTTGGAAGGGAACGGTATATTAAACATGCACATTTTAATATTACATGAGCCATGAAGTATAATGTGAAATTCACTAATTTATTTATTGTGGGCACAAAGTGAAATTATATGAATACAACAGATTGTAATCGTATTTTGCAATTTAAATTATTTATTATTATAATTAATTTTAATTTATGGCTACATTTTATTTTTTCAAAAATCTAAAATAATTTATGCTTTACTATTTTCGATAAATTTTTTGAATAATAAAGGCTAAGAGATGAGCATAACTTATAAGAGTATCGAAATTTTGAAAGATTTAGCACAAAGTTTTCTATAAATCGAAACTTAAAGGATTTTTAGAAAAAAATCATCTATTTCATCAGTAGTAAGACCCGTAGTAACTTATGGAAGAGATATCCTGAGAGAAAAATCTTCAGAAAGGTTTTTGAGTCAAAAAGAAATGATAGAGGAGAATTTTATCTGGCAAAGTAACGACAAATTAGAAGAGTTGATACAACAAAAAAAAAATAGTGAGATTTGTTAAAGCATCAAGAAATAAGAATACAATGTCTAAGACATCTCACAAGAATACCGACAGAAAGAATGCAGAAGACAGTTTTCAACGCATCACCAACTGGAAACAGACCAAGTGGTCGTCCGAAAATATGGTGGATTTTCGAAAAATGAGGGTAGAGAATTGGAGCAGAAAGGCCGAAAATAGAGTTTATTGGAGGAATGTTATTAACCAGGCCAAAACTCGAACCGAGCTGTAGAGCCAAATGATGATGATGATGATATTTTGTTCTTAATAATTCTCGTTGAAGTTTATCAGTTATTTGAAAGCCTAACCCTCCCTAAATAAATATTTTATAGCCAAATTTCTAGAATAAACTTAATAAATTAAATTTACAAATGCAAATTCTACAAGAAGATAAATGAACTAATAAAAATTAAAAATTTATTTAGTATCATTTAAATGATTTATAGACTTTTTACTCATATTCAATATAAATATTTAAAATAATTCACTTTTCAAGTACATTTATATACTGTTTATTGTGGAGTTTGTGGGTTGAAACAAATTATTTTATGAGATAAATTCATAAATTTCACTTAAAATAGAACTGAATGTTTTTTTTTAGTATCAAGGGATATAAAAATCCCAATAATATGAATTACATTCTTTTTCTTATCCATAGAATTTATCTGATATGTGTGACACGTTATATATATGTATTGATTCCATATACATACATATATATACACTAACTCAATACAAATAATCAAAACACCCTTCTAGTTATTTTATGCTTTTTTAAACAAACATATGAGAGAAAAAAAAAAGAATTTATATAATATAGTTTATTTTTATATTCGTATGATACACGTGCAAACAATATTCATGTTGGCAATCAGTAAAAGATTTTTTTTCTTATTATCTAGTACAATTAGGGTATTGAAACTAGGAGTTATAATCGCATCTTATGATGCATCAAATTGAATGACATTTTTCATAATCATTGTTCCTATATGATTGATCCTTTTTTATATATTTTTACAGTTTTTCCACTTAAATAAATCTACAAAATGATGATAACTGACTAAAATGAAACAGAAAAAGGGGAATTTCAATGTTAAATTTGTTAAGATTTTTATATTGCAAATATGTCAACTAACGAAATATGGTTGATACCTTCATGAATTAGATATAAAGTAACTTTCATTTGTGGACAAGTGATTAAGTGATATATATAGTCATTTTTTCTAATCATAGATAATGGGATTAAATTTTGAATATAAATTGAATTTTCTTTCCTTTAATTTTTAAAGAAAAAAAAAATTATAAACATAAAAATTTTTCACATTTCAAAACAGAATATTGAATAGAAATTATAACGAAAAGTTTGTGACTAATAATAAACAAAAATAATTATCCTGTTCTATGAAGACTTTATAAAGTAAAAAAAAGGAATTCTTTGAATGAATTGCCTAATGTCACATTATCAAAAAGCAGTAAACGTCATTTTTATTTCAAATTTCATTGTCCTAATACAAAAGAGGATTTCTTTGGAATTTCTGTTTTTTTGAATAGGAAAAAAAAATTGTGTGGCTTTTATCTTCATGATATAAATTCTATAGATATCTGATCTGTGATGATATCCTGAAGGCACAAGCCAAAAATTATTAAAGAGCATCTGGTCATTTTCCTTTTAAATGTCCACAGTTTTTGGTGTTTGCATCACCTGGCTGACTTTTCTTACATACATACATATGTCCTTTTAATATTATTTTTGTTGAACCTATAGAAAAAAATAATCTTTTTATTCAAACTCCTATTTTCATTTATCTTTTTTCTTCAACCTTGTATGTTTAATAATATTTTCAAAAGAAACCATTTTATGCTGTCCTTAAAACTGAGTCTTTTTAAAAAATATATATTTATAAAACTTATATCTGTCCAACAACGAACTTTGTTGAAGCTCCAGATTTTTTCGAAAAATAAAACTAAACTCTTAAACGGTATAACAATTACGAAATTTTTACCTGAAACAAATTAATTAACGTTGTAGCATGCAAATAAGTAATCACTTGAACTTTCATTTTTTTTTTTACTAGAAAAAAACCTCTTCTACTAGTTACTAAGCTTATTATTAAAATTATCAAGTCTACCGTCAGTTAATGGTGATTGATAATAAATTATTACAAAAAATTACGTGGTCAATTATAGTATATAATACCTCTACATGTATCTCCAACATATAGAAGCATTGAAATCTTTTATTTTCATTACTATGAGATTTTGTATTATTTCTAAACGTTATTTTGTCTGTTGTGATCCACCTTAACTGTTAGAAAATTTCAAATTAAAAAACAAAATCCGCAGTCAAAATCATTTTTTTTATAGTTTCCTTCAACAAAATGACTTTTTTATTCTTACTTTTTTTTATGAAGAGAAATAAAAACCGATGGCATAAGTTTTTAAAACGCAGGTAATGAAAAATTTAAAAAAAAAATGTAATATTTATATGTTATAAATCATCAGAAAATTTAAGATTTGTGTTTGTAAAATCACAATCATAATAGCAAATAGTTAGAGAAAAAAAAAATTTATAAACATGTAAATCGCACATGTTTGCAAATATTCATAATTCTAGCTAACCTCCATAATATTATGTACAATATTTTAGTTTGACCAGATTCGTCTGTTTTATAAAATTAGTTGTTGCTTAAAGTTAATTCAATACCAAGAATATAAAATTATTCACTCAAACATATAAAAGGTGTTCAAATAGGTAAGAAAAAGATGAAGACTGAAGAGGTAAGAGTAAGATTATACCAAAAAGCAACTGAATATCAGTATTAAAGTAAAATACTAATGTACAAGAGCTTAAAAATCCAAATATCAGAATATACCTCTGGTGGATATGATGGTAAAAGATTAAAATCAATTGTTTTCCAAAAATACTTTTCAACCTCAATTCATTTAAAAGGCCAGTTTTTAAAAGTAGTTGTAAAAAAGAAACATTGTAAGAAATTTAAAGATATCAACTAAATTTACCTATGAAAATTAAAATAGTAACAGATACAAAACGAAATTTGCTCTAAATGTTATTAAATTTCGATAGATGTTAAATGAATTGAGTTTGTGCCGGATAATCAAGTCTAAATGAAGGATTTTCTTCATATTTAAAGAGAGGGTCTTTTCTTCTCACTATAATATATTAAAAATCTTTAAGGCAGCTGCCTGTATTTCCAAATGGAACCAGTTCAACATTACATTTCACCATTCACCAGTTAAATAAATATGTAGTTACCAAGTTACCATCTACTATTGTCGTCGAAGTTGAAACAATCTGTTAAACATCATATTCATAATATTGTAATAATGTAGTATGCTGTTTGTACCACATTGTTGTACCCTACTATTCATAGTCAGCAAGGCAACAAGAATATACATAGATTGCTGCTTCTGCTGTTGTTGTTGTTTTTGTTATTGCTGTTGTCTTTACTGTTGGATATTATATTTTATTATTGGATTGTTGTTGATAATTGTAGAATTTATGTTTTACTTACCATTTGAAAAGTATGGTTGGATTGGAAGGAACACAAAAAATTGTCAGCAGAGTATCAATAGATGATGAACGTAATTTTCAGATCACTTGTGCGCGCGCTTCCAACGGTGACGGTTGGTTTGGATAATATTAGTGTAATGTGGTGCTGGTGGTTCCGGTGGTGGTATTGTATATTATAATCATCAGTATCAAAAATATTATATCGCACCCACGTTTTTAACAACACTTTATATTTTAAATTAAACATTTATTATAATTCAGTAGAAGTATTAATCCATTTATTCAAACCAAGATCATTTTTTACAATAATTATCGGTCAAATTCAATATCAAAGTTAAAGTTTGCTATTTTCTTGCTCATATATTTTATTCAATGCCAAGTCTGGGTCAATCATTGAACTGGTTACGTTGATGGAAGTTTAATAAATTGTGTGATTCAAAAACATAAGTTGGTTGTGATTTTACTGTGAAAAAAATTTGCAAATTATTAATATTTATAACCAGCAGAGTAATAAAAAAAAATTTTAAATCAGTAACAAACCAGTAATATTTGAAGATATCTGATAATTATCTACAAACTTGATATTTTTATTGAAAAAAAAAAAAAATTATACATATGTACTTCAGTTAAACATCATAATACATAATATATTGCTGATACTTTGATGGACCAAACATTTTGATAGTGTTCCGGTAAATAATGTGATTAATTGAAATCTAATCAAATTTAATTTGTAATTTTGTAAAGTGACAATCTTATCTATTCTTTGAAAACTTTCAAGTGAATAATTTATGCCTGTAACGTATTTTTATTTTAAAAAAAAAGAGTTAAATAACATAAAACATCTCCTGTCAAACTTCATAATTTTCTTAACCTACGAAAAAGATTAAGTAAAAATTGTGAAAAAAAAGATAAAGAATTTTTTGTGTGTTATATACAATTTCCGCTTCAAAAGATACAAAAATTTCCCAGCATTAACGAAATATATAAAAAAATTAAGAAAGTGCATTTCAGTGTTTTTCGATGTTTTCTTTCTTTAATCGTTTTTTTCGGTTTTTTTTAAAATTTTTTATTCTTACATTTCTGAATATTTTACACAACTTTAACGCATTGCAAATAAGCTTAGCGTACATAAAAAAATGTTTTATTGTGTAGTGAGTTGTGACTCATTTGACATTTTTCCGTTATTGGTTACTTCTTTTCGTTCACGTTTTTTCTTTAATAAGATAAAAAACAGAAGACAAACTGTAAATAATTTTTTTAATATATCACAATTCACAAATTATAGATTTCTTGTTTTTTGAAAAATGATAACTTTGTTCTTTAACTAAATAACGAATTACTATTTAATTACTACCGTTTTTTTTATGAGTAGCTGAGTTTCATTGGCAGTAGTAATGAATAAAAGCAAAACAAAGTGTAAAAGAAAAAAGGAGAATCTGCACAAAGAAAAAAAAATTCGATGTTATTTCTTCAGAAGATTTAAAGAAGTGGAAATTGGCTCAATTTTTTTCTTTTTGTTGCTTTTTGCCTCGAGCGAGCATTATTGTGCGTTTTCTTATTTATTAATTATTTTGTTTTATTGAACACCTAAATTAACTACGCAAAAAAGTACTAAGCATCATTTTTCAAAGATATTTTCAATTTTCTAACAAGAAAAACTGATGGAGTGTAAGTGTAAGTAAATTTAGAAAATTTGATTTAATTGATATTTTTAAATAACTACAAAATAAGATTGAATTAATAGAAATTCTAAACAAACGAGGGGTTTATTAATTTATAAAAAAAATATATACAACTACAATGTAGTGAGTTTCAAGAATTTTTGACAGGAAGCAATTTTTAAAATTTTATTAGTGAAAGTACCTATATTTTGCGAGAGTTTCATTTCAATATTTGTTTGTTTAATTGTTAGGCATGAATATCATATTATTGGTAAAATATAATAATTTATTTATCATTGGTAAAACTATGCAAAAATCAGTAACCGGCTTTTCTATTAAATTATTGTGTTTTTGGTTTTTGGTGGATTTTGTTGTTTGTTTCAACAAGTAAATTGTTATCGTAAGTTATGAATATTTAGAATAACATATTAATATTTTCTCAGTTTTTAAAAGGTAGATTTCTCAAATGAAGTTTCACATAATGTATGTACATGTTTTGCGTAAATCCTAATTTCGGAGATTGCGGGAAAACTTATTTTTTGAGGTTATGTAATATATTATCTACAGATGATTGTTCTGTTCTCAAATGTGAAATCATCATCATCACAATCTTAGAATGTTTTTTTAAAATGCAATGGCTTTTATCATATAATTGAATCGCGTTAGCTTCTCAACAAAGTATACAACTTTGGAACTTAATTAACGATGCATTATGATGTAGTGAATAATCTTATTTTCTGATTTTTGCCTCATCAAGCACGTAATCTAGTAATCACATATGTAGTTAAATTTAGACTCAGTCATGAACAAGATGACAATCAGATTGTCCAACAATTCAAATTGTAAACTTTAATTTGCATTTTTAAAAGACATTTCTCTGTTTTTCAGTACACCTCAAAATAAGTATGTAATTGAATTATTTTTGTGGTTTCAAGCCAAAAAATTTATCTAAATTATTCTACAATTCGTACCATGATTATTCGGGATTTTTTTTTTCAATACAGCCACTGATGTAACATATTGGTTATCACGTTATCGCTCATGCCACGGTAGTATCGAAATAGAAATGAATATCTTATCTTAGATTTCAAAAATTACTATTTTCATTTACTGGTAATTGAAGCCATCTGTTGCCAATATGTTATCTATTAAATTAATTTTCAAATTAAAATATATTATCAGCTATTAAATAAGTTAAAATTATAAATTAAAAACTAATATTCAGCTTCACTAGCCTCATAAGTTACACTTTAGCTATAAAAAAAAATATCCAAAAAGTATAAAATAAAATAATAAGAATTAAAAAAGAAAAGTGGCAACTTTATCAAATTAAAAAATGGAAAAAGAGAAAAAAAAAAGAAATAATGAATATTATTTGAACCTCGTCATTGTATTATGATTATAGCCTTCAAGTGATTTCCGCCGTCTTTAAATCATGGTTTATAAGTTCTTGAACAACTGTCAGATTTAGTGTAAGAGAACAAATTCTGAGCATAAGTAAAATCATGATGTAAAAATATTAAAATTGCATTGACGTGAGTACGTGTATATAGAATAAAATTTGAATCAGCAGTTTTTGAATAAAATTTAAAAAAAATAATAATATTAACTACACTTACGTCATTATCAAGAATTATACCAGTTCTATTTTTCTGAACATAATACAATCTCAAGGATTTGTAATGTTTAATTGAATATGAAAATTTATTCAAATGTCATTAAAAATTTACACAGTAAGTTTTAACTAGGTATTTTTTAAAAATAGAAAAATAAAAAAACAGCGTTGATGTATGCTTTTGAAAACAATCAAATAAATTAAATAAATAAAACAATCATTTCCGTTAAAATTTCGAATAATATAATCTTAAGATAATCAACACCTATGGATGATTGAATTGAATTAATAAAATCACGCATTAAATTATTGTCCAATAAAAACTATATAATGTAACTAACATTTTATTGGTTTTCAAAAAATATTATTAATAGGTACCTATTTGCTTATTCTACTGCATTATTTACTCATTATTGGACAAAAAAGAAATAATATATTGTAGAAATTACATATCATAGGTACATTTGTAGACATACTATACATATGTATATCTACATGTATGTTTTGAATTAATGACATGCGATAAAATATAAAAAAGAAGAAAAAAGTTTAAACACAAAATCCTTCTTAGATATGTATGATATATAAATGTACGTTATTATAATATCGTCGCATAAACAACAGTAACTCCATGTGCCGATGAATCATCACCAAACATCATCATCATCATCATAATCATAATCATTATTGCTAAACACGAGCATTTAAGCATAGAATTTAATAAAATAATATAGATATGTGTGTACCTTGTGTCTTCTTCACTATGTATAGTATGATACTTTATTGTAATTGTAAGGGGGTCCCTGCCTTCCATTATTTAGCATTTTATACAGATTTTATTTAGACATTTTCTGTCGGTTTATGTGATTTTTAAAGCTTAGAAAATGCTTTAAGCAATTTTTTTTTAAGGAAGGGGAGAAAAATAAAAAAAAAAAGCAAGAATTATTGAACGGAATGGAATAAAATGACAATCTTATGTCAATAATAACAACTAGAAGAAAAGAAAAAATAATTTTTATACTAATTATTGTGATAAATGATTTCAATATTTATTATTTGACATTGGAATCTTGTGTCAATAAATTCACAGTTTATGCGCTTTTATTGTTCATTTATTTGATAATCACACAATAAAGGTGATAATGACCTTCTAAGAAAAACAAAAAATCTTTTTCTTCAATAAAATGAACTTTTTGAAATTTGATTTGACATCGTTAATGTATGTAGAATTGGGGGCATTATTTAAAAAAAAAAATCGATTTGTTCTGGGTTTTTATAGAGTTTTAAAAATGTTGAAATATTTTGGATGAAAAACTTAGCGGATTTTATAAACTTTAAATTAAAATTTTAACATTATGTTCAAATTTTTAAATATCAACTTGAGAAATATTATATATTCAAAATTTCAGAGATCAAATTATTGTTCATAAAGATATGCAGGTAAATAACCGTATGATTATAAAGCAAGAAGAGATACTTACTATATATTTTTTATTATAAAGTAGATACATATGTATACGTTTTTTTATTTTTTTTCTTTTTCTAATAGAATTGAATTGTATGAATAATTAAAATCAGATCAGGTAGAGGAATTAAAATTCGTCATATTTAAAAATACTTATATTATTATTTAATATTTTTTGATAGTTGCCATTTTATTATGAAATTTTGAATACATTTTGTTTTTAATAACCGAACCAATAAAAATGTCAAAAAGTTTTGTTAAATGTTAAAAATTTTCTCACGATTTGTTAATGGTGGCAATAGTAGAAGCTACTAGCTAATAGTTTTGAAAATACATACATACATACATTCATTGTACATTATCAGTCGTCATCAAAAATCGAAATAATCGCACCTACAACACACTCAGGTAGTTTTTCTTAAATTGTCAGAAAAATATCAGAAATGACTTCTTTTTTTTCCTTTTAATTATCATACTTTGCTGGTGTTACCTACTTTTCGGAAAGTTCGATGATGAAGGCCATTCAGTAGACTGGTCAAAGATCTATTTATATGCATGTGTATACCACCTATATATATTTAAAAAGAAAATCAACAACAACGGCAGTAAAACAATCAACGACAATATCAAAAGAAAAAAAATAAATACATATGAGATATCTGATCTGCTGAACTACAATTTAGTGAAACAACCAATAAAAAATAAGATAATCGTCCATTGTCGTCATCATATTACTTGCTTTTAAAATTCAGATCAAGACCTATCGAAGCAATTTTTTAAAACGAAAAAAAGCTATTGAAAAAAAAAAAAATTCTTTATAGTAACCGTACAGTTAATATTCATAGTCTGGACCAGACTTTTTTTTTGTTTTGTGGCATTTGTAGTAATTTCTATAAACGAAAAGTAGCCTAAATGATATGGTGACCGTAATCCATCTTCAAAAATATCATGATAAAAATCTAAAATCGAATTCGAACAAATAAAATGTTAAGTATATTTTCCTTAAAGATTAAAATATTAGTATCTACCTCGTTTCTTATTTTCTTTTATTTATTAATTAATAATTAATAATAATTATTTCATAATGATAAAGTTGATAAGTTAGAAATAAAGTGTGTACTAATTCATTTATTCATCATAAAAATTTGTAAATTTTAAGGTCATAATATTTAATGATGGCCATGAATTATGATTTTCATAAAAATTGTCGTCGAGCCAAATGGAATTAAAGCAAAGCAAAATAAGCTGAGAAAAAAATCTAATTTTCTTGCATGCTATCTTAATAATTTGATCAAAAGTCTGTTACTTTTTTTTTTAAATGAAAATTTCCGTTTTAAAGTAACGTAACATTGGAGCTTGGTAATATTTTGCTAATATTTTGTGCTCTATTATAATTCTATAAGTAACCCACGAGAAATTTTTTTTCTTTTAAGCCTCAAAATAAACTGACTATAAAGAAATAATATTCTTAAGAAAGTATTTATAATAGAAAAAAATAGTAGAAGTTTTTAAAAATTTATGATGAATATTTTTTTTAAACTTTTATTTTGAGAATAAAAAAAAAGTAAATAAATAAGTGAACTCATAAAAAAAAATTACAAATAAACAAAAAATTATATACAAACCTCTTATATCTGAAAGACAAGCAACGGAGTTTTTATTCAGTCAGTTTTAAAAACGAAAAAAAAAATCGAAAGAGAATTTTGCTTTCCTTACTTTTATTTCCACGAAGTATCGATGATCAATTTTTGTTATTTTTGGATGCAGAAAGATATCATGTGGGGCCTTTGTTTAGAGATTTTTTTTCAAAACTTCAAATGAAACAAAATTAAAAAAAAAAAAAAAAAAATAACTTTAAACCTTTTTGATTTGCCGCGACTTAAATTGAACCAACGTCAAATATAACAAACCAGCCACAAAAGTTTTGAAATACATATACAGAAGGCTTTTGCTGATAAAATTTAACACATATTATGATTATAATTATTTTTTTTATTTCTTTAAATATTTTTAATGATCCAGCAAATTTTTTTTTCATATAACTCGATCAAAACAATTCAATGTGAACTTTTTTTTTTTTTTGAATTGAGAACATTATTGATTAATAAAGAAGTTTTTCAAAAAAAAAGTCACATTGTTTCTCATAGTTTTTTTTTTTACAATGTGTGATTTGTAGAAAACCTTAATTTTATTTCCGTTCTTTCGAAATTTGTTTTTCTATTTTCATATCCTACTTAATTAATAACTTATAGATAAAATAACATCAATAATTTGAAATAGTTATGCACATTTTACAATAAAACTTAATCCTTGCTTATAATATATAAATTCCAAGCAAAATGAAGTTTTAAAAATGAACTGATATTAAAAAGGGTTAATTATATCTTGATTGTTGAAAAAAAAACTTGCTTCTTACAGTAACAATGTGATTTCTATATGTATTAAAATATATAAAAACATAATTTCTTTTTAGTAAAGCAGTTTATCTAAGAGTTAACAGCTAATATAGATACACTACATATTTTTAAAGTTCATATTATGTTTTTTGTAATGTTTTTGTAAAATAATGTTTGAAGAAATGTCAGCAAAAACATATAATGTAATTTAAGGCATGTCCGCTGTTTATACATCTGTTTTTATACTTATTTCTTATTTTCTACATAATCTTACTATTCGCACACGTCATACTGGAAAACAAAAACAATTGCATTCTAACTTCTTTTTTTTTTTCTTTATACTTTTACATAAAATAGTTTAGACAACAAAGATCCCGACAATACAATAACTAAACTATTCTACATGTTGCATAATATAACATGAGTAACATTACAAAAAAAAAAAAAAAGTAATAAAGTTTTCCAAGAGTAAAAGTCATATTAGTTTAGTGTTTTTTTGTAATGATGATGATGATGATGACAACGATGATGCCAATCCTGACACAATCTGAATAGATCTAAATTATACCAGAATACATTCAATTTGAAATTTACACTGATTTTTCTCTTCAATAATATGTAGAGAAAAATATAAAAGAATGCATAAATATGTATGTATATAAAAAATAAATACTAAAAATATCTATTCTCATTTTATGTGAGTTTTTTTTATTTTCCTATATATGCATATTTAAGTCAAAGATACATATATCTAAATATGTATGTATAACAGCAGTTAGTAGCTACTACTTCTATAAATTTACAAAAGAAAATTGCAAATAATTTCATTGAATGTGAATAGTACCACATTTTAATATATATTAAGTGCATTTCTCAAACATAAAACTTAAATTGCAACTGTAACTGAACTCTTTTTTTTTTTTTTAAATAAAAATATGTACATATATATATTTCGTTTTTTTTTTTACTTACTAACAATTCGACTATCTATTAATATGTGAATACATTTACAATGTTATTAAGGTTTTATTATAAGTAGTATATGTATGTACATATATATGTATATGTATCTTTATAAATGTATAATTTTCTTATATATTCAATTATTTTGAACCTTTTCATCTATGAATATTGCATTTTGTACCTATGTTTTGGTTCACTGATTTTTTCAAATTATTGTTCTTTTAAAGATGATGAGCACTGTAAATTTCCTTTAAGTGAGTTGCATAAATGTGCTAGAATCTTTAGGAAAAAATAAAAATAACTAACAAATTATAGTAAAAGTAGAGTTCGATAATATCTAACGGAGATTGTTTTTTTTTTTACTCTATCAATTTTTAACTTTATATTTTAATTTTTTTTTATAATTAACATTAAAATAAAATCTGTGAAACAAGATCGACAAGCGACAATGGCCTAAATGATAAAAACCCTTGATATATCTAAGTATGTATCCATAAAAGATCGCGCTATGATACTACTATTAAGATTGTTAGTAAGATTCTAAAGAAAATTATAACAAGATATTTTTTTTTCAATATAAAAATCTTTCAAGTAGTTAAATATATTATGATTATAAACTTCTTCGTTACCTAGTAGCATTCTTGTAATGTAATATTGATGTCATTATGAAGTACATATATTACATTAAATAGATAATAATATGCGTATCTATATGCATGTATAAATTTTTACTGTATATAAAATCGATTTATATTATTACTATTGTTCAGGTCAACTTTACGGATGATTTACTCACGTATTTCATATTATTTTCTATTATATAATATAATATGTATATTAGTAGAAGTTATTACGTTAAAAATTATCAGATTTAGAAATATTCAAAGGCAGAGAGTATAAGCTTTGAGCTGATTATTGTAAGTATTAAATGCTTCCATATGGAAAATATGTTTTTATTTTATTGTGAGTAATATTCATTATTTATTATCACGGTAAAATTAACAATTTCATTTAGAATTCATATTTGCCATTCTTCAGTTAAACAGACAACGACCCTAAAATCACTGTCAAAAGAGCAGGTGATTATGAATCTGTATTATCTGTAATTATTTAATTTGAAGATTCTAATTTTTAATACTGAATTTAATATGATCTTTGTAGTTTACGATAAAAAAACATACTAAAAATACTGTAAAAAGATTACTTATCTAAATATTTTAAAATTACCCATAAGCAAAAACTAGATAAGTAATAACAAAATAATTAATTTAA
Organism: Bombylius discolor; assembly: GCA_939192795.1. NCBI lineage: Eukaryota > Metazoa > Arthropoda > Insecta > Diptera > Bombyliidae > Bombylius > Bombylius discolor. Next base: position 55,999,793 of record OW584238.1, on the reverse strand, counting down.
AAAAAAGTAATAAATTTAAAAATATTCATTTTTTCTAGCTGAAGATAAATTCGTTAAGCCATCATTTTAAATATCTTTATAAATTTTTAAATATTAATTTCAATTAAAGCCACATATAAGATATTCAAAATTCAATTGATACGCCAGTAGTGCATTTACTAATCCTTTTTTTTTTTTTTTAAATCCACCTTACGTGTATTTGCAAATTTTATAATAAAATTTACAATAATTGCTAAAAATTTGTTATGAACATGATTAAAATTTTTATTATTTTCTTTTTTTAGGTGTTTGCTTTTAAAATTCGATTATTACTCAAAAATGAAATGAAATAGAAAAAAAGAAGAAACAAATATGAACAATTCATTTCATATTAGCTAAACATCCAAGTATATTTGAAATAAACGAAGAAAGCAATTAAGCTTTTACACATATAACATCCAGCATCTCATGTAATTTCATTTGTGTAGAATATATCCAATTTACTATAAAAATACATGAAAATATAAAAAAACGGAAAGTAAGGAAAACAAAATGATAAAAAAAGCACTGCTGTATTGCATTAAAATGAAGAGAATTGGTATCATCTATACTTTAGGTTTGCGTGTTTAACGCAGATTATTCTTTTCAACCCATTACAACATATCGCCGCCTCAGGTGAGCATTTAGTTTTATACATTTTTATTTCTACAATTTTTTTATTTTTTTCCTTAAATATAATTTTTTTATTTTTCTTTTTATGAATTTAACTTAGAAAAAAATAAAAACATGTACACACAGTGAACAGTAGTTATAAGAAAGTTAAGTAGTTTAAATCGAGTAGGTTACTTATTCAAAACAAAATAAGTTTCATTGAAATCATCTTCAGGTATGTGCTAAATGTTCTCTTTAAAATGCTAACAACTATGTCTTATCACGTAATTGATTTTAATTGGTGATTTCATTAGACTTTAAAAGATCTAATGAGTAAAAATTCTATGAATGGGTGGTATTTTCTATAAAAAAAAAATGTTCTTCATAAAATATGAAAGAAATTTCAATTTTCTTCCTTTTCTTTCACAGAAAAATTGTAATTTTTATCTTTAATTTGAAATTTATAAAGATTAAATAATTTGATGTAACAGCATTGCAAAAAATTATAAATTGCGTGCTTACAAGTACAAATTTTTCTTCTTTATATATTTTCCACTTGATTTGGAACAAAATTTTTTTTTATTGCATTTCATCGAATTGGTTAAAGAAAAAAATGGAGAAGAAAAATTTTGCAATAAGGTAAAAGCAACTTAAACGTTAAAACAATGGTGTCCTGACAGTACCAATTACCTCAAAATTTTATTTCTAATTCACTTGCTTGTCAGATTCGAAAAGATTTTTTATTTTTTCTTTTTCTTTTTCTTAAATAAAATTTACGATCTTAAGAAAAAAGAAAAAGAAAATTAAGCAAAAATACAATGTCAAAATAATCATCTATTCTACTGACTTGTTCACATCATCATCATCATCACCTCACCATCAAAATTCAATCCATAGTAAAAATTAGGCCCTAAAGATCACACAAAAAAATTATTTTGAATTTTTTTTTTTCGGTGATGGATAATGATTATTTTCATTGGTTTTGGTCGAACACATTAAATCTGTCTGTGTTTTTACCTATATTTTGTGTTATAAAGATCATCACCACATTTAATCGTTCGCGAAATAATCATCAGCAACAGCAGTTTTGCACAAACTTAAAATTTAAAACGAAAAAAGAGAAAAAAAATATCTAAAAATGAAACGTTGATCCTCTAATAAAGCTTAAATATAAGTACAACACCTATAATAGAAATACTTTGTGTTATTTCGTGAATTTAAATGCATTTTGTGAGATCATTTTAACCACGAGATCAGTTTTTGAAAACAACGAAAACAAAACAACAAAAAAATAAAATAAAATATCAAAGATGAAGATATCGATGATTATGTATCAAGGTTTTTTTTTTGTGGCCATCTTCTGATGTATTTTAAATTTAATTTGAAACTGTTATTATACCACACTTTATCATAAAAAATATTTTCATTCTTTAATTTTCGAAATGTGTGTATTTTATTTTTGATATTTTTTCATATGATCGGAATTATTATCATTATCAGCATCTTTTTATGTATCTCATATCATAATTTTAGCTACCACTTCAAAGATTCTTTTCTTGATGAAAATTTTAGCTCATACATCATAATACTTCTGATATGATGAGTACTTATATTTCGCATACATATTATTTTCTGTAGGTGTATAATATTTGTTTTTTCTTTGTAAAAAAAAAGTACCGTTGCTTAATGATGAACACATTTCGAAAGCTATCGTTCATACATTTTGCTGTAATATCTTTGACGTGTTTGTGACGATGATGACGATGTAGAAAATGATGATTATGATGATGATGATCGAAGTCGATTTGTCGGACAGCGGTGTTTTTTTACATAGACCGATAGTCGTTTATTTAACGTAATATTTACTGATAAATTCCAATACACACGATTTTGTATATTCGTACTAACATACTACCTGTGCACACAGTACAGAAAAAAAAACAATAATAATAATAATAAAATGAACAGGAAATATATACAAGATACAACAAAAATATATATATTCATATATATATGTATATAGTCACATATTTTACAATAAAGCTAAAGTTCACTGACGTGTGGTTATTTGTTAAGTACACAAAAGTTTACTATGTCTATTATGTCTCTTGTATTGTGAGACATCAATCGAAGAAACCACCTTCGTTTCTATTGCTTAAACATATGATTTTTATTTTTTATTTTTCCTCATTCATATAATGTACATACAATATGAAGTAATAGTTACCTATATATTGATAATACATACATATAATAATTGAAGAAGAACCGCTCTTTTATTTGATGTATGATAGAGCATCTAACTGAACTAAAACGCTTTATTTTTCTTTTATATAGATACATTTTAACCGCCACAACAGTGTACATTAAATATTATACACACCCAGAGAGTGTATTTAGTGTTAGCGTTAATTAACGCGAATAGAGAGTTTAAAATAAAAGTAAAGTAAAAAAAAAGGGGTATTGTATTACAACAAAATAATGTTAGAAATAGAAAAAGAAAAATTCCTTTAATAATCATTTACTGACAATTGCAGTGAATAGATTTAAAATTAGAAAGAAAAAAAAAATAAATACAAATAAGAATAAAAAAAACCCATAGTTTTCTTTTCTAACTAAATATATGTATGTATGTATGTATGTATGTATGTAGAAAACATGATCTGTGTGTAGGTTTAAAGCAGAAAATATGCATATGAAATTATAATTTGATTTAATGATCGACAGAGATATTATTAATACGTTCGTTCTCATGCTAATTCATATTAAGTATAAAAAAGAGTATACACATTAAATAAAATTAGAATTAAAAGAAGATTATTGTTATGAATCGTTGTTTAATTGATCTGTTATATTGAAATTGTATTTGTCAATCAATATTGAGATCAATTAAGTATTACAAGATTGCGTGACCATTTTTTTTTAAATTCATAGTAATAAATCTGGTATGAAATGCAGTTATATAAAAATTTATGAATTTCCTTGTTGTTATTTGAAAAAAAAGGTAGGAGTTTCTTTCTAAAGAAAACTACGGGTAATAGCTTGATAGTATTGTGTGATTTAGAAGTATTTTGCACACGGTATTTTTTTAAGTTCCAAAGCAAACAATGAAAGAAGTGTTACATATCTAATTGTTAATTAATGTTTGAAAACACAGGCTGCGTTTCAATATTCAATATTCAATATGTTGCATAACTTTTCCACCAAAAACCTCATTTTTCGATGTTTTAAACACAACCTGAAATGCAACCAAGATCGATTCACCATATGGTGTGGTGAATTGAACAATGTTGAACTTCAAATTTTGAAACTCAGCCACATTTTTTTTATATTAATCGTGTTTGGATGATTACTTTAAAAAATTTTAAAATTCAAGCGTTGAAGGTAACTGATACAATAATCATAATCGTTCAAATTAATTCAGAATCCTCTTTTCCTTTGAAATTCTAATAATAATTTATTTTATTATATTTTTTCTACCCTAAATATAATAATACCCGAGCTAATAAAAATTTTACAGTTGAAAGTCAAGCCATATTCAGTTAAATCAGAATAATTGTTTTATATTAAAAACAACAAATTAACAAAAACAAACAATTGCCAAAACTTTAACAAAATAATTTTCACATGTCAATTTAAAAATAAATATTCAACATTAAAATTAGATAAACAATATTACAGCGTGTTACTTAATCATCGCTTCAATGAATTAACCAATTAGTTTAATTTAACAGTGCTTACACACGTTCAAAACAGCTATCATATATACTAAACATTGTTTACCTATATTATCTGTAAAACTTCATTAAATGTGAAAAGCTAAAAAATCAAGAAAAAAAAATTAAATGCAATGACATGTAAAAGGATTTCTGAAGAATTAAACTGGTCTGTTATACAATATATATAGGTATTTTGACAAAAATGGAAAATTTGATCTACAAAATATAAGTTGGTATTACGTATTAACACGTGTGTTCATTATGTGTAATAACAATTTTGTTGAAAAATCAAATTAAATTTTTTATTATACAAAATAATTTAACAAAAAAAAAAAATTATGAATATTCAATGCATTAGTACATACCTAGGTACTTTCATCTTTGATGCATCATTTTTAGTTTATACGAACGTTTGTAAATGAGTAAACTTTTTCACTCCTCTTCTAGCTTAAAAAAATTTAATTTTTTTTTAAATATATCAATCGATTTTTGTATATTTTGTATTGCATAAAACTTGTTTGTTTTAATGTTTATACAAAAAAAAAAAAAAAGTAAAAACAGAAAATAAAAAAAATAATAATAAAGTGACTGTCAGTTTATCTCAATTTCATCATAACCGTTAAATCGACAATTCTTTAGTAACGTAACAGTTATTGGAGTATTAAATATTTTTAAAAAAAAGAGGAGCAAAACGGCAGCCAACCACACAGTAAAAAAAAGAACAGCACCTTTTTTTTAACATACTTTTTTTTTAATCTTGAAACGAAGCATAAAAATTTTTCTCTCTTTTTCAAAAGCAAAAGTCAGCAAGCAAAACAGCACAAAACTTCTTATATACCATCATCATGATTATCATAGCCCCATCATCATCATCATCATCATAGCACAATATTTTTATAACAAAAGTTCAGTCAGCCTCAGCAGAGAGTCAACTTGTGAAAAGATATTATGTCAAATTCATTTTACAGTTAGGTATCTGTGTTTATCATTTCCTACCTTGTTGTTGATTGTTAGTATATTTTTACTCTGTTTGAAATAATCGTAAAGTAAACCATAGTCAAAGTCAAGTCAATATTACCAAAGAATCGAGAATGGACTTTTTTTTATATTTTTTTCTTTGATTTAGTGTTAAGGTACTTCACAGTGTAAAGCATTCGATAACAATAATCGTGAACTTTCATACGGTTGAAATGTAATATACGAATATATAGTATTTCGGTTATTTTATATAAAATTATATTTGTTCTAATAGAATTATAAAAAGAAAAAACAAACACAAAAAATAGTAGAACAAAAAACTTAGTGCTATAAAAAGTTTTTAAAATAAGATGACGATCAATAATAAAAGTACCAGCACCATCAAAACTAGCATCGAGATGAAATTAAATTTTGAAAGAAAATAAAATAGAAAATTAAAATAATTTTCACCGATTTCTGATTAATATTTTTTTACAATTTATAAAAGTAAGTAAGCTTTAAAAAAATTATGTTTAGTTCAATTCTTACTCAAATAAGTATTTTCTATTCACTGCCTCATGGCTTTTTTATTTTTCCTCTTAAATCTACCTCGAGATCCCTTCGGGATCCATTATAATTGCAATAATTGTATTTCACCTATAAGAAAAATCTTTTTTTTTTTAAGGAAAAAAAAATCGAATAACTTTCTGCCGCTAAAATTATATTGAAAGGCATTGAACTGTATTTGCGGTGGCGGCGACATTAACAAAGTAAGTGGGTAAAGAAACGTCTAGTAGTGGTTGTTGGTGGTCAGAAAGTCAGTGTTTTGTATCTATGTTGTTATTTTTTTCTTTGCAATTATCGTAAACTGCTATATATAGGAACAGGATAGCGCGGGTTTATTTTTTATTTTTTTTATGAGGACGAGGTGTTATTTCAAATGTATACTAAAGTTGTTTTATTGTTTTGAATATACATACTCTTATAAATTGTAATATGCTGCTGCTGATCACCTCACTGGTGTGAGAAATATCTACTTAAAATTTATATCATTTTGTTTTGCTACATTTTTCATTTAAGATGCCTTCAAGTGATCCCGTTTAAATAAAAACAAAACGAAATAATGTAAAGTAATAATAACAACAACAAAAGTTATGATGATCGTGAGTATGACACAATTGAAATAATTTCTGACGTATGTAGCAAAGCATGATCAACAGTGATCAACATTGATTAACAGTTACATGGATCACCATTAAGTTGGTGGTGTAGTGGATGATTCAAATATATAACCACTAATAAATACAAGAACACAACTTGAATAGGAATAAAATCTTAAAAATAAAAAGTGATTTTATTTTCACAAATATAAGCTGTTGAGCTTATTTTTATACTTGTTTTTGGCCCTTTTTTTTTATTTTTCTTTCATAGTAGTCAAAACTAAAAACTGATGAAACGTTGGATAATTGCAGGCAGTATTATATATACATACATATGTGTGTAAAATGACGACAAAGAGAAAATGAAACATGTTTATGTGTATTTCTTTGGTTTTTGTTTTTCTTTAGAGATTTTTATTGAATTTAATTTTATTTGATCTTGATTTCGAGGAAAAAAAATTCGAATTTTAATTATATTTCTTTTGTAACATTTTAAAAATTGCAAACATATTTTATAATCATAACCAGACGAAACTCTTTTATTTATTCTGGTTGAATTAATAAAGTCATCGATGTTTATTATAATCGACCTAAAAAAAAAGTGAAGGTTTTTTTCTTCTCTAAAGAAATGAAATGAAAAAGATTCATAATGTCCGCCTAAAATATGTAATATGCAACATTTCTCAGTATGCAGCAAATAAGTTTTTTAGTTATATGATCAACACCAGACAATATACTCGTATGTGTATATACATACTACATTGGATCGTCGCTAAAGATCTTGTATATTGTGTCATGTACTTTGTTGGTTATGTGAATACTTTGGGGTCCACCAAAAGGAAGTCTTGATAAACGAGTTTAACCTTCATCGTCTCTCCACCACCATCATCATAAACAATCGCCGCATTTTTATTCCTTCTTATTTTTTTTTTTAATACAACTAAAAACGTAACTCTTTTCATACTCTAATTCTGAATATCTGCTGAATCTGTCTTTGTTCCGGTTAAAAAATTTATGTTTCTTTGCGAATATATGTATATACATATTTTATTCAACTTTGTATTTTCGCCTCTGGCTAGAGGGGGAGCCATAATGCAATTTTTCTTATTTATTTTTTATTTTTCCTTTATTTTGTACGTCTGCATTCAATGTGGTGCTCTGTTAAAATATGATGACGTGGTTTTAAATACTTACTATGTGTGCTATTATGCCAGTAAAAATAATACTAAATATAAAAAAAAATAATCATCAAAATACAATAATTTAGCACAAAATACGAATACGTCGCGTAATATAATGGTCCAATGAAAATTTTTGAAACCTCCTAAACAACAACAAGTTAGTTTGATTGTTTAAAGGGAAAAAAAATCAAAACCTTATTAAAAATCACAGAAGGGAAACACACTAATTCAGCATCTATGCTAGCTCATATTTAAAAATGTATACATATATGTAAGTTCATACAATCAAAGTTTTGCCCTGGTTTTTGGCCTTTCATGGCCATTTTGAGGGCATAATTGACCATAAGATAGAAAAAAATGTATATATATATTCTGCGTTTGAATGAATCAACAGACGAAAAAAGATAAGATTTACCTCGGCTATAATAAACATATGTACTTATGTATATAAGTATGTGTATGATAGATAACTAAATATTAAATATTTTTTCAAGAATTTTTAAAATATATGTAGAAGTAAAAATTTTAGTATCCTAAATTTACGAACTTATTACGAAGTTATTCCTCGAATTAAAATTATTTTTCGTTAGTGAAAATATTTATTACACATGAGAATTCTTATTAAATTTCTGTTATTTTAATTTTATTATTAATAAAAATACATACATAAGTATTTCAATTTTCACTTATTATACTTTTTTCTTCTACATTAAAGTAGATTTTATTATCAAAAAAAAGATGTTCTTTCAATATCACATAAATTCTTTAATTGTTTTACATAATTAATAAAAGGAGTGTTTCTATGTATATGTATATGATGCACCTTAGTAAGAATTTTATGTACTGATAAAAGATATTGATGAATATTAATATAATTACGAGTATTTTTTTATTGTATATTCATTGCATTCTTAATAACATTGCAAAAGATCAACATCAGTCATTGAACTATTACTTAATAAAAAAAAAGAACAGCAAAAACATTTGCACCAGAGTACTAACAAATATTGAATAACAATGAAACATACATACATACCTTAAGGTATTATAGAAAATAGTATGTTTTTTTTTTAAATTTTTTATTTTACTTTTTCTGATTTTACTGACGAAATGCATCATTGACTTCAATTTTCCTTGCCTGTCTGTGCCTATAGAATAAAGAAAATCTTATTGTATCACCCGTTACAGAAGATTCTCAATCGTATTTTATTTTTATTATATATTTTTTTTTTCTTCATATTTTTATTTAATGAATTCATTGACAATCAGCCACATGTATCAATGGAAACAACTCCTATTTAATTTTTCAACATAAAACTTCTTATGCATAATTCATAAAGAAAAATAGAAATGCAGTAAAAAAAAATCTTAAAGAATCTTTTAGCATTCATAAATATGATGATCGAATTGAATGTATCATCACAAAATAACAATATACATATACTACAAGTATAAAAATAACATTTATCTATTTATCTCTCTAGGGAGTTCCTATTCAATCATAATAACATCTGTTCACGATTATTTTTATGACCATATTACCTCAAAAGTAATTTGACATCAAGAATAAGACAAATCAGCCAAAGTTTGTTGTTGCAATTTTAATATAAAATCTCACCTTATATATATTTTACCTTGTTTTTAAGAATTTGTTGAAAACATCATGTCAATTTAATAATTTCTTTTATATACTGGGTAGCTTCTAATTGCTTTTTTTTTTTTTTGTTCTATAAGTTATGGTTTCAATACATGAACCAACCTTTTGTACACTTTGCTTAAAATGAATTGATCAACTTCCGAATTTAAAAGCATCCTCGAAAATACCATTTTAAAAACATTTAATCTGAAACGGTGAGAATTATTTTATCAAACTAATTTCTATCATAATTTCTGAAATTTTTTCCATCTGAAAAAAAAAGAAAAGAAAAATCAATTAAATTGGATAGTGTGTGGGGGCGTATAATAATGATGACATTATAATGTCATAAAGAATGCAGCACATTAAATATCTATTTATGGAGATAATATCATCGTTATGCTAAAGAAAACGATATACCTATGTATGTATTAATAAAATTGATGAGCAGTTCAATAAAACAAATATTTTTCTGTGTTATTTTTATTTGATAATTTCTTTATTTATTATGTAAGAAATGTACACTTAATGTAAAAGATACTCGTGCCATACGTCTGATAACAAAAATTATTATATTATAACTTATGCTTGATCATGTCCACTAATCTTCTTCTTGTCAATACAAACATTTGATATCAAAGTACTTGAGTAGATTATTTTAACATTTGTCTATTATGATTTATTTCTATAATATATGTACATATTTTTTTTTTCAATTCAAAAAATGTTTAGTAATTCGTATGCGTATATTAAACATACATACATATGTGCGTTTGTTCTTTTGAAAAAAAAAAAAAAAAAGAAAAATGAAATAAAACGAAAATGTTCTTGTGGTTCAATTCAATTCAAAAAAATAAAATTTTCGTTTATTGGTACAGCTGCCGTCATTGCTACTTTTTTCTTTTTAAAATTGATTTAAATTTTAAAATTGTCACATACAATGAACATATGCTCTAGAAAAATGTTTATATTTACCTGGAGAAAAAAGATAAATTATTGTCATTGATCGACAGCACGGTGCTTGTATTTTTCATGTTACCTATAAATGCCTGTAGATAAATAAAAAAAAGACAAGACAAGAAAAAAAAAGTCAATCAATTTATGGAAAGGTGTACAACAAAACGTGTATATTTAACGGAGTTTCCACATAACATTAAAATTATAATTTGTTGTTGTTAAATTTTCTAGCAGGAAAGGTGACATACTTTAGGAAATAACATATAAATGTACATATATATCTATTTAATAAATGTACCTATGTATATAAGAAAAAAAAATAGAAAAAAAAATCTACTAGAGGAAACAAGAAAATTATTTCTACAAAATATTTCTATGATTATATATTGTTGTAATCTAATAAACGAAAGGAATTGCTGCTACTTTGGCGATTGAAATTTTTTAAATTGTTTTATGATATCTAAGAGAAACTGTATTTTATTTCTAAAACAGCATTCTTGTAAAATATTGTCATTGGAATCCAAAAAAGATTTTTTTTTTATCTTTGAAATTTGAATTAAATAATACTCATATGTATATTCAAAAAAAGATACAACACAGAGAGAGAGAGAAAGAGAGTGTGTAAGTACATATGAAATTGTAGAAATATAAGTATGTTTACTGAGAAATTGAATTAATTCATTATTTTTTTATATTTATATTTGAACTTTTGTTACTACATCGTCTTGGATGAATGAACTGTATTGTTGATGGTTGGTGTTGTTAAGGAGAAAAAAAAAGCAACAACAACAAAATTTACACAAAACATTTTAAGCTTTTTTTTTTTAAAGAAAATTGTATTATATAAAGAATTTTTTTTTTCTTATGGAAATTAATAACGTCATTTTAAGCGAATAAATTTTAATTTTTCTTCTTGGGAAGCGAAAAAAAAAAAATATATATTTTGTGATGAGAATTTCAAATTCAAAGTTACGACATCAATTTTTTTTCTTTTACTTTAGTAATTTATTTTATATGAACCCCCTTGAACTTACGGAAGTAGGATTACAACAATTTATTTCAATTTGCTTTTTTTTTTTTTCGAATAATTAACATAAATAGATATAATCACATTTTAAAACAAAATTCTTAGAGAAATGATGTATGTAATTTGTTGTAATGTAAATTTATGTAAACTAAATAAATAAAAGTATTTATCAACTCTTATATTACTCTTCCTTAGTTTGCATAAAGGATTTTTTTTTTCATATTTTTTACGTAAATAAATAATTAGATACAGTAATCGAATGAAGTAGTTAACTAAGGCTCGAATATATATAACGTTCTTTCATCCAATTTTATTTTAGTGAAAATTTATTTGCTGGTAACAACTGACAAAAACGCTTATGGTCCTTTTTACTTGACTTTTTTTTTCTGTCTAGAACCTTAAGTTTAAAATTAAAAGTTAGACTTTAAAAATCAAAAAAAACTTCAAGTTCAACTATGCAAAACATGTTTATGATCGTAAAAGCCAATAAGAAAACTAATGGCTCTTTTTTACATTGTCTGTTGTTTTTGAAACAATCTGTAATTTAGATATTTTCTTATGTCTCGTATTTTGTAGAAATTAAATTAAATTAATTCTATTTTAAAAGACTCAAAAAACATTTCACTTAGGTACATAAAAGAACATCCTTTTCTTTAATTACGTAAATTCTTTTTATAGAATAAAACGTAATTCTTTTTGAATAATTTTTTCTTTAAAATATTTCACATGCTTTGTTTGAAAATCAAACATGAAATTAGTTTTTATTTTATTTTTACTATCCTAATTTTTTTTATGGTTTTTTTGTTTGGAGCTTTTATATATTTTTTAAGATTTTTTTTTTTAAATTTACATATTTTTAATTCATCTTTTTATTTTTTAATATAATTCGCTTGAATGAATGATCTCAAATTTCATCACATTTATTGCGCGTCAACAAATTCTATATATTCCTTATCTTTTTACCTCCGGTGAGGCACTTTTCAAATAAAAACAAAAACAAAAATCTTGTATGAAAATTTCATATTTTACGATAACGACGACGACAAAATATATCTGTATCTACATCAAACTAATATTTTAGATGAGCATATAAAATTTTATCATATTATTATTATTATTATTTTTTCCTGATATAAAAGTACACCTATGCTTTATTTTTTTGCTACCATAATATTTAAGATAAAAGGTAGAGTAGTTATATGTATGTATTATAATAATAAAAAAAATGATGAAGATGATACCCTTATGCTTGAATGGAATTTTTTGAACTGTTGAACAAAAGATCTCAAATATATAGTATAATATACGTGTATGTATATGTATGTAAAGAAACAGATATCATCTTCTGCGTCTGCCTACTGTTGTAGTTACATAGAATATTTATTTATAATAGATTGCATGTACAAACTGAAACTGTACTGGATCTTACTGATCTCTGGGCTGGGCTCCTCTGATTTGTCATCGGAATGAGATACTTATGCTTCTAAAACGGAGACAAAAGAATAAAGTTTTTGGAAAACAGAGCGACATGATATAAAAAAGAAAAAAAAAATAAGAACATTCTTTTCTTTCTTTTGATTATGATGATGATGATGATGAACAAGATCTTTCTATTAAATATAAAACCAAATCTCATGTTACATCGAAGAAAACAATATGTAGGTACAATACATAATTTTTTATTTTTTTTATTTTTCAAAATGTCGATCCCCATCCCATTCTCATTTAGATTAAATTTCCAATCTCCTTTTTCCCTAAAAATGTGGCATTCAACAGGTTTCTTAAGCATATTGTATACTCTATCAGAAAAGAATAAATTTAAAAAACAAAATTTAATAAAACATTTAATCGCTGTTTATTTGTTGCTAATAACATTTCCCGGAATTGAGTTGGTAAAAAAAAAAAAAATAACGACGTTAAAAGTTTAGGCTTCGAATCTGTGTAAAAATAAATTTGTGAAACAAAGGACAAGAAGATTTGAACAAAAAAAGAATACATCAAAGAAATGATTTTGGATTTTAATTCAAGACGATTTCCCATTGACTAATTTTTTTCTTTTCATATTTATTTCTAGAAAAACGATTGATTTTGCAAATCAAATTTCATATTGAGAAAAAATTATTTTTAATAGCTTTCGAATTCAAATTGAACTTGTTTAAGAAAAATTAAGTTCCAATAAAATAAAACTTTCTGCACACTATGTGGCAGTTAACATGCAATCGAAATTATAAACTTGTTTAATTAATTAAAAGATATAATTTTTTAAAAAAAATTTAATTTGCATTCAAATTGAAAATTTTCCATTAGAAAAAAAGAAGATATTTTCAAATATGTCACACTCTTGTATAAAACAAAAAATTATTTTATTAAGAAATATATTTTTTTCTACAAACCAGTTATTTGTTTGTAGTGCTAATAATGATATCAATTATATTATAATATGAAAATTCAATTTCATTTTCTTGAAACAACTGAAAGCGTATAAAAATCAAATTGTGTTATGAAATTCTTTTTTTTTTCTCTTTATTTCCTGACAAACTTTAAAAATTAAGTCAAATCAAATATTTTTTTTGTAAACTAATTCACACCTGAAAAACAAATATTGACTTATTATTTATTTTTTTTTTAATTTTGAAATCTCTCGTGTGAACTAAACAAACCCCAGAAATATGGATATACAATACATACTAAGTTTTTTCCTTGACAAATACTTTCGTTAACAATTATAGATTAAGCACTTATGCAAACTCTTTAATTAAATTTGAATTTTTTTACATTATTTATTTTATTTAGTTTGTGTAATAAATTGAATTCTTTTTATTCATTTGACTAATTTGAGGTTGATTTTTAAATTTTAATTTAATTTAAATTACATATTTTAATTATTTTTAAGAAAAAGAATTTATATTTAAAAAAAACAGGTGATTTTAATGTAAATAAGTACAATTCACGCAAAGGGCGGTACAGTGTCAATGTTTTGTTATTTATTAATATTGCACTCGTCCCGGCCTATGGGTGTTTTAGTGTATTCATCCACCAGAAGAGTTCGTATATACAAAAAACTATGTATATTCTATAATTAATTTTATTTTTAATTTTTGATTTAGTTTTTTCTTAAGTACAAATTTTTAATTTATATTATTTTCATTTTCAGATATCTTTTGGTGGTTTTTTTAGTAGTAGAATGATTTCTGCAATCGGCAGTAATAAAGAAATGTAAGTAATTTTCTAATAGAATAATGTTGCAATTTAAAAATTCTATTTGTATAAAAAATTTGATTCGAGAATTTTATTCAATTTGATTTATATTATTTGGATTTTTCATATACAAATTTATTTAGTGATTTATTTCATAAAAGTATTTAAACATTTTTAATTAATTTACTTTTTTACATACTTTTTCTTTACAATTTTTTTATGAACACAAGTCAATTTTTTAAACAAGTTAAAAAAATGGCGCTTAAATATCAAAAAAATTTTAAAATATGTAATCTTAAAATTTACGATATCATAATTTTCACACAATGACACATTTTATGAAATTAATTTTTACATATTTTTTTTTTAATTCTAAATCGTTCATAAATTAAGATATTTCTTTTAATAAGTATTAAATTTGGAAAGAAAATGATTTTTTAGTATTCACTAATTCTTTTTAAAATACATATCTAGAATTTTTATTTATTGAATTCATTTCTTCTTAAAATATCTTCTCGAGATCATCTAACTTATGCAGAAGAAAAAAAATTTTTTTAAACCAAAATGAAGAAGAACAAGAAGAAAAAAAAATTCTTTAACAATATAATAATTAACATTGAACGATCATATAAATTTTTTTTTTTAAATATCCATTTAAGTTAAAATTTGACAAAAATTAATAATTTTTTGTGTGCTTTTTTAAAGTTATTATGTATCCAGTAGGAAAACTATTCAATATAAAATCTATTCATTCAAAATAAGATATTCATACAAAACAGAAGCTACATATATTATCAAAGAAGGAAATTTTTAATAAGTTACAATATCTCTTTTATTAAATTTACCGTTATATATTTAAAAAATAAATAATAATAAAAAATAAATAAAGAAAGAAAGAAAGAAAAACACCTTTGTATCTTTGTTAGTTTTAGATACATATTTCACTTCAATAACAACATATTTTTTTACAAACAACATTTTAAAGTGCAAATATAACTTTTATACATCAAAATAAAATAATAATTATTCATATAAGAAATAATATAATATAGAAGAATTCATACTATATATATGTACATATACAGAATACAGGTACACTTATATCTTATATGTACAAGATAAGATTTTAATGAGCATTAATAAATTATTATCTATGAAAAATTTAATGGTAATAATTAAAAAATATTTTGTAATTAGATATTGTGCAGAATTTTCTAACTTAATCGAATAAAAATAATTATAAATTTTACTTATTCTAAACAGGTGGTGGCTTCATTTAATAAAAAAGTGAAAGATATTTTATTTTTATAAATTAATTTGAAATTCCAATTATCGTGATTATAACAGAACACTTATAAATTATTTATTTTTATAAAAAATAAAAAAAAGATGAAAGTGTGAAAAATATGACATATCATGTATAATGACTCTATCAATATTGAAATGAATTAAAATGTTATAGCTGTACATGATTAAGGTGACAACAAATTCAAATTTAATTTATTTGTCACGTTTTATCATTTTTTTTAAATGTGGGAAAAAATAGTAAAAAATTGACAATCGCATAAGAATTAAAAGGTTAATTTTTAAACGTAGAAATAATGCATAGTTTTTTGCATAAAAAATGGTGATTTTTGCACCAAAACAATTGTTGAAGTGTTGTCTTTATTATTTTTCTTTATGATAGGAGTAATATTTTATTTCCTATTTTGAAATACATCGATATTTAGTTCTACTGATTTTAAACCAAAACTATTGTATTAAAAAAAAAAAAAAAAAAAAAAAAAAAAAAAAAAAAAAAAAAAAAAAAAAAAAAAAAAAAAAAATGGTTGAGTGGAATTTTTGAAGGGTCCAGAAATTAATGATCATGTTCGAAATAAGGTTCAAAATTTACTATATACCAAGACTGGCAATAAAACTGCAAATTTAAAAAAAAAAACACTTTACTGTTTTATTTTTTAAGTTTCACTATACTGTGGTACAAAAAACTTTTAATAAAATTCAAAATGTCATGTGTTTTTCAGCTGAGTCATAGTTTACAAAGTTTCACTAATTTTCTACACTAATAAATATTTTTTTCATCTTTTAAAAGAAGTATAAATTTGAATAAAAAAAACGGTTCACACATATCATTGCTCAACATGATTTACCTTTCAAAAAGCCGTCTACCAAAAAAAAGACCAAAAAAATAATAATTTTCATAAATTTTCAAAATTACCACCCAAAAAATAAATTTCTTCTGAATTTTAACTCAACACTTTATGTGTTAGTTATAAAGTGTAAAATTACTTACATTTTTTACTTAATTTTCCACACAAGATAATTTTTTTCTTCAAAATTTTGATATTTTCTTAAAATATAGATGATCTTCGAAGACATACATATATATACCATATTATATTATTGTATGTATCTTTTAAAATATCATGCTTTTTGTTTTTTTCAAGTTTCACTCATTTTTTTTCCTCATAAATAAATTATAATAATTCTTCCGAGTTTAATGATTACAGTACACATATTTACATTCAAAACATACATAAAATGCAAAATAACTTGAACAACGGATATTTATATTTATTCAAATGAAATATGCCATAGACCATAGAGAATTTGTTATGCCATGTCTTTGTTCAAATATAATGAAAATATAATCATTGGACTAACTTTTCACTATATAACCATCATCTTCAAAAGGAAAAAATAAGATGTTCATATTATGTATGTTTTTTTTTTTTTCACAATTATATGTTTACAATCCTTAAAAACGAAAAAAAAAAAAACACTCTTAAATTACAAATCAAAATACACTTTGGTACACGAGATTATTAGGAAATAATAAAATTTGAAAAATAACACGAAATTACGTAGGCAGATAGTATATACAGTATAAGCATCCAATTTAAATTTACATTAAATAGAAGTATGGTTATTATTCTAAGTGTTTATGGATATTTGATATATATATGCTCATCTTTAAGGGAATAATTATTACATATAAAACATTCTAGAGAAATGATATACAAAAATTTTATGATTTCCTTTAAAAAAACGTAGTTTTTTCAGCAAAGAATATACTGTTTCGCAGTGAAAATATTAGTAAAAAATATATAGTATTCTCGTATAACATAAACATTATGTTTTCTTTACATCTAAAATTCTTTAAATAATTTTTTTTTTTATAGAAAAAATAGCACCTGTCATAATGCCCTGCCCAACTCTAATAACAGTATTATATAATTTACAATGAGAAGGTACACGAATTATAATTGCCATTACATTTATTTATTTTACACCTTAAAAAAAAAGGTAAAACGTTTCTCAAGTTACATTTCTTTCACTAGAAAAAGAATCTTTAAAGTGATAAACCTATCTAAATAATGTTCTGTGCAATCAAATTTTGTCAAGTTTGCATTTTTTTTTTACTACCTATTACCATCATTAGCATATCTTTTGGCACGATCCGAAGATAGAATCTAATTTTCATCATTATCATCATCACAGTTCCATGTTACTAAACGATCGAATGATCGACTCATCATCATCGTCATCTTTATAATGATAATCATAATCTTGAAATAAGCTATCTGGGAGGTGTGTTATTTAATTTTTAAATTTTTTATTTTAAATTACATTTAGCACAACAAGACTGTACAAAAATGAAAGGAAAGAATTTTCTTTCTTTTTAATTTTTCCTATATACTCGTACTAACTACACCATATCTTCAATTAAATCCGTTCAATTACCCATTATGGATCATGAAAATTAACTTAGTAATGGATCGTTTTATTATTTTTTTTTTTTTCACATTAAGGTGCTCTAACGGTGACATCTCATAACTTAGTAATTTTTATCTTAATTATTCTTTGAAATAAGTAAATTGATATTAAAATATTTGTTGTATGTATCTATATTTTCTAAACAAGAAATAAATGTCATTAAAAACTTTGTTGCTTATAAAATGATTGACTAAGTGGTATTATCTTTTTTAAGCAGCCAAAAAGCGATATTTTTAACACTTTTTTACGAATGTTTAGAATTTTATCAGCTGTTAAAAATCGAATTTACTAAAAGTATCATGCGTGTAATATTCATTAAATTAAAATGCGATATACACTTTACATTCGAAGAGAAAAAAAAATACCTTCAGAAATTAATTTGTCATAAAATAAAAAAAAAGATAAGGAAGACGTCGATATTATATTTTTTATATTATGATACACATTACATAAATATTTTTCTGAAACTATCAAAATATTATTACTTACTTCAGATATATCCCGGATATGATAATAAGATGAAATTAAATTCCTATTTCAACGTTGTTTATTTATTTGTTGACATGTAATTTCAATTATGATTGGATATTTCTTCTCTCATGTAGTCTATGTTAATTTAATGTTAATGGAAAGTACTTGAAAAAATTCTTTATATTCAAATATATATTTGCAATAATAATTGTCGTAAACTTTAAAGAAAAAGAAAAGTTCATTACTTACAAAAGGTACGCAAAAAAAAAAAAAAAATAGACATGTTCTTTTTTATGATTTTTATATTTCTTTTAACATTGACATTGATCACTAATCTAAAATTTTTTTCAACGTTAAAACGTATAAGTAAACTTAAATACATTTGTTGGATTTTTTATTACATTTGTAAGAACTATTTGTCAAGTTTTTTTTTTTTTTTTTTTTTTTTTTTTTTTTTAATTTTTATTTATTTTTTTTTTAAGTAAATTTTTTTGTTTTTTTTTATTTTAGGTAAAAACAAGCACATAATGTGATTTACCAAGGAAATAAATGGAATAACATAAAAAACTGTATACAAGAAAGTTTGCTCTTTTGAAAGTGAGGCCATGCAAAAATGATCTGATATTTAAAAAACAGAATAATTTTTTAAAAAAAAAGGTATGTTGGTACGTATGAAATTTTAATTTTTTTTTATTGGTACCTAAATCACTTAAAATATATTGGGGGAAAAAAGCAAAAAATATTTCTCTTTTCGTTCATATGTAACAGTGAAAAACATAAATACATAATTAAAATAAATCCTATAAATGTGAATAGACATATTTAAAATTATAAATAAATAAATAAAAAAATCAATACACAATAATCAATATTAAAATAAAAAAAATTAAATAACAAACATAAATATAAAACTTGAAAAAGAGAAAAAATTGATTTTTCTTCCTCTATTTTTTTATTTTTTATTCTTGTTTTTTTTTTTTTTTTTGCTTTTGTTTTTTAATTTTTTTTTTATTTGGAAACAAAAAAAGATACATAATTATTTTCTTCATCTTAATATCCATTAACAATATCTCTAATGTTAAAACGAGATAGACATACATATCTTTTTGACAACAACAAAAAGATTTTTAAAAACGACGAGTTTTTTTATTTTTATTTATTCAATATATCTTTTTCTACTTATTATAATTTTTATATTTTATTTTTATCTCATTGAATAAAAGCTTTATTTTAATAAATTTTAAATTATCTTGAAATTTTTGTTAGAAATTTATTATAAAAAAATTTGTATTTTTTTCTCTATATTATTTATTTTTTTTACTTGTTAACGCATAAGATTTTTTCCCCATACATATAATTACTGTATATATGTATGTACTTAGTAACAAAAGAAATAAATAATACATCAATTACTTTTAAAAAATACTTTTTTTTTCCAAATAAATTATACATTATTTAAAATACACAATTATAGCATTTAAAAATTTTATTAAAAGTAAAAATAATCTATGAAATAAATAGAAAAAAAAAATAGACAACAAAAAAAAATAGACAACAAAAAAAAATTATAACAAAATACAATCAATTATTTGAATATTATTTATATTAAAACTTGTGTAATTTGTTTTATAATTTTGTTTTTTTCATTTGTATATCTCGCGTTTTATGAACGAAAATACCATGCGCGTATACTAGCAGTTAGTAAAATTGGGTATTTTTTTTATTTTTAATTTTTTTTTTTCAATAACTATAAGCATTTTTTTTCTACATAAAAATTGAAATATATAATAAATAAAATATATGTAATTTAATGATTTTGTTACTCTGTGCCTGTGCATTAAATTATAAAACAACAATTTTATTATTTATATTGTGAAAAATAAATAAACTAAGTAAAGAAACAAAAAACATTATAATGAAAATAAAAAAAATAAAAAATAATCATGAAAATAAAAAAAAAAATAATCATGAAAATAAAATTTAATAATATAATAAAAAAACACACACAGAGGAAAACATTAACAGCAAAACAAAAATATAGTGTAAAAGCGTCTGTGATTGGCATAAGTCTTTTTTTTTCATGAGTATTTTCGTTAGATAATGAATTTTTAATTTAAACTTTTTGTCACTTAGTTTTAAAATTCACATGGAATTCAATTATTAGAACCAGAACATGTACAAAACTACGAAATTTTCTTTTTAGGGCTCAGAAAAAGGATCAATTTTAGTATCCTGGAAAAATGCAGTGATGAAATTATGATGCGAAATTCATACGCTTAATTGAGCATCATGATGACCTTTTTTTTGCTCTTATCACTTAGGTTGTTTCGAAACAGTGATATCTAATTCAGGATTCTTTGAATTCGATACAAACTAGTCCTGTGACTTGAATATTGATTCAGAAAAAAAAAAAAAGTTGATGTTTTCGTAAAGTTTATGTGATTGAAATGTGCTGCTAAAATAAGAACAGTTTATTAAATAGATATAAGGTATCTTTCAAAATATATAGGTATATATACCTATATGACGCAATCTTAGTAGAAAGCCCGTAGTTAAATATGTAGTTCAATATAAACGCAAGAGTAAGTGTATATAAAAAAAAACAGGAAAAACGTAATAACGAATTATTTTTCCCGCCAAAATTTTGTTACTTCTATTCCAGAAGAGGAAAACCAAATGCTTCTACACATTTATACCTTTAACTTTTCACCTTAACGAAACAATAATACTCCACTCTACTCTATCACACATACTTTTATATATCTCTATCTATACTAAATTAAAAAAAGCCGGCAAAAAGAATAACAATAAAAAATAATGTATATACACACAAAATATTATAAAAATGTGTTTTAGTTGTTTTCGTTATAGCTTCTCTTTTCGTTTTAGTTATCTTTTATTCTTCTTCAACATTTGTGTATTTAGTTTGTAAAAAATGTTGAATTAGTGTAGACACACAGAAAATTAAAGTATAAAATCAAGTTAAAGTTTAATTTTAAAAATATTTTTAAAATTGTTAAAAATTTATACAAAAAAGAAAAAGGGTAAACAATTTAAAAACATAATTATCGTCAACTAAATAAATTATTATAAATAATGTTGAGAATATTAAAAATAAAAAATTAAAAAAGAAAAACAATTATAAAAAGATAAAAGGAAAAATTTAAGTTTTTATTAGATCTTTTTCTTTTTCTTTATTGAGAAAAAAGTTATTTTTCGGCCATATTTCAAAACTAATACAACAATAAATGTAAATTGAAAATAAAAAATATTTAAGAATAAAATATATTTTTATAAATAAAAAAAACTATTTTGAAAGAAAAAAAAAAGACATAAAGTAATAAAATATTTTATATAAGAAAATATTTTCAAAGCGCATGCGAATAAATTGTGTTCGTTGTCGACTTTTCGTATATTAAAAAAAATTTTATATATATATACGAAAAAAACATTTAATAGAGAGACGAAAATTTTGCTGTTGTGGCACACAAAAATATAAAATATATTGCCGCCATTTTAAATGCTCTTTTAATAACATTTTTTTCTCTCATTATTTGGTTTTTTTTCTCAAGCAATTATAATTATACTTGTATTTTTTATTTATTTTTTTTAATTTTAATATCATTTTTTTTGTCGTTAAAAAAATAAATAAATAAAATAAAGAATAAAAAAGCAATAAAAATATCGTTAGCTGTTTTTATAAAAATAAATTACTGATTAAATAAATATAATCAACTCTAATTAAAATAATAAATTCAAAAGAAAAGAAAAAAAATAACAAAGTTTTTTTTAAAAAAAAAAAGCTAAAAAAAAAAAAAAAAAAAAAAAAACATTTGATATACCAAGGAACAACAACAATTTGAAAATTAAAAAAAAAAAAAAGTTAAAACAAAGAGCTTGAAAAATTTAATTATAAAAGATTCATCGTTTTTTTTTTTTTGTTTTTTTTTTTTAATTTTTTGTTCTGTAAACTTTAGTGTGTATAGCTTCGTATTTTTAAAAATATAAAATATTTTTCAAAATATTTCAATATTTCTTTAAAGAGGAAAGATAACACCAAAAGATTAAAATTATATTTTTTTAATTTTTTTCTTGTTTTTTAGATCTAAAAAAATTTTGTATTGCACGTGTTTTTGAATAAACTTTAGTTTTTGTATAATTGACAAATTTATTTGATGTGAAATACAATAATAAAACAAAAAACATTTGAAAAAAAAAAAAAAATTTAGAGAATTAAAAAAAGATTGGTTTTTTTGTTTTTTTTTTTTTTTTGTGAAAACTTGTTAATAATTAAAAATTATTAATCGTGGCAGCATTTAAAAGAAAATCTAAAACAAAAACCAATACTAATGAAATAATGGGTGGTTTAGATATAAATTTAATAAAAGAATATGCAAAATGTCCTGGATTATATGATAGAAATAGTGCTTATTATAAAGATAGAATGTATGTACAAGAAAAATGGGCAGAAATATCACAAAAATTAGGTTTTGAAGGTAAATACTTTTTTTTTTCATACTACATTTTTTTTTTTTGTGTTTTGTAAAAGATTTTTATTTCCGTTTTAGCGTTTTTTTAATATAATTTTTTAAAATTCACTGTTGTAAGTACACATAAAATGTTTTCAATATTTGTTTTTGAAATTTTAAAAATTTTCATTCGTTCACAAAAAATTTTTTAAAGCTCCTATTCAAGGTGATTTGCTAGAAAAAGCTTAACGATTTGTTTGTTCTAATTATTTAGAAAATAAATAAGTAAAGAGATCTCAATTACTTTCTTTTATATTTAAATTATATGATAGAAAATATGATTGTACATATACATATTTCTGTTTACTTTCACTTTTTACCTTAAATTTAAATTTAAAGAGTGCAAATTTTTCAGTCCTATGTGTTAGTTTCTTTGAATAAATTCAAAAACACAAACGGAAATAAATTTCTTTCTGAGTTAAGAAACAATGGAAAATGAGTTTTTCATTTCTGTAATACATATATAAATTTTCTAATAATTCTTATTCTCTCTTTTTCATATTTCAATTAGTCCGTCTTCTGAAAGAACGTATGCTACAATTACGGAATCGTTATAATTTAGAGAAACGTCGTATTGATACATTAAAAGCAAAATATCCAAGTCGTATTGTACGTTCACAATGGCCGTTATATAAGCATATGGATTTTATGAATGGTCATATTAAACATCGAAGATCCTTTAGTAAAATGACACCACGTCTATATCGACAAATGAGTGCTGAAGGTGATATAGGTTCTCAATCACCATTACCAATGACAAAAATACATAATAGTGCTGCAACAAGTAGCAGTGGAATAAGTACACAAAAAAGTTTCAACAATGGTGAAGTTGATATTAAATTCGAAAATAGCTTTGATTTGTAAATAAAAATACATAATTTTTTTTTTCTGATTTTGTTTTATCTGATTTTAACGAATTTGTTTTGTATGTTTCAGTGATGAGGATCCACCATCAGTTATGAATGCAGATAATGATAATTTTATGTAAGTAATTCTCAAAATGATGAAAAATTGAATAAAAAAATAATTCATATCTAATCTTTTTTTTAATTTAGGGATGATGATAGTGAAATAAAGGATTCAACAAATGTTTTAAGACCGCAAGTAACATTAAATCCACCAGAATTAATTAATGATGAACCATGTTTATATGAAAAAGTACCATTACAACAACAACAACAAGAATCACCAATTATTGATGCTAAAGAAAAATTACGAATGACACGTTTAAAAAAATATGAAACGTTTGGAAAATTTCTTGCAATGTCATTATGTGATATGTCTGAAGTTAGAGCAATGAAAATTATTGAAAAAATTACTTCTGATTTGGTTGTATCATATTTAAATGTTGATGATGTAAGTGCTTCATCAGCAACAACGACAATTTCAACAACATCAACTGCAGCAACAACATTAGTAACAAGTCAACAACAGCAACCACAACAACAACAACAGCCATCACCACATCAACAAAATCAAATAATTCAAACTATTGAAACAATTCCGAAACAAACACAACAAGCACAATCTGAACAAATAATAAAGAAAATTGAGGAAAGATCAAATTTAAGTGGAACAGAAATATCTGAAGAACAAGTTCTTTGTACAACAACAAATGCAACATTAAATACAATAGTAGATGGTGAAGAATATGAAGATCAAGAAGATGAAGATCAATTTGTATACGATTTAACTGAAGATGAACCGTTGAGTACTTAAAAAATTTGAATGCGTTAAGATTTGGTGTTTCTTTGTGGAAGGCATTCTACATTTTTTTTTTTCCTTTTTTCCTTATAGTTCAGTTTTTATATGTGAATTATTTCAAAAATAAATAAATTAAGACATTTATTGATGTAAAAAAGGACTTTCTTTTTATAAAGAAGAAAAAAAAAGAAATTTTCTACAGGAATTTGATATTTTTTGTTTCGAAAGAAACACATAGTCTCAATTTGAATTGCTACAAATCAGACAAATTTTCGAAATTACCTGCACGGTTTTTGTGGAATATCAGAATGTTATAGTAAACATTCTACATATGATCAATAATGAGTATTTTAAGTTTTCCGTTTAAATTAATCAAACTATTTTTCATTGTCCTTCGTTGAATTCTATAGTTAAATCCTCAAAAATATTTTCTATGTTTCCATGGTTTATGTGGATTTTAAAACTAAACGAAAGTTAAATTTAATATGAACAAGATTTCATCGTAAAATTTAGCGTACAAAATTTTACCATGTAACTTGATTTTCTAATTGATTTTTAGCATCTTAAAATTTTCATTTTTATTGTATTTAAAATACAAACTTTATTAAGACTTATAAAAATGGTTAAATATTGCAACATTGTAATCGACTTTTGACATACAACAAATATAATCAATATTTGCAACATATCAAGTCAATTATGTTACGAAAAAAAGGAAAAAAACAGAAACATGAAAAAGATTACATAAATGTATATCTAAAATTCTTGTCATTTTTGTAAATTTTATTTTTTGAGTTACGCATCATTAGTTCAAGATACTTATTATATTTCACAAAATGTATTTTTCTTTTAAATGTTTTTTTTTTAATTCATTTATTTATTTATTTTTTTTTTTCTTTAAAAACATCTTACATGAAACAATTTCAAGTGCGTGGATTAGATTTAGATAGTAATTTCTTTAAACAGCCTTGTAATATTCTACTCATCAATTTTTCCATATAATGTGACCTGTGTCAAATGACCAATACAAATTTAAATTTATTCCTTAAAATATTAACTATATTTATTTATTTTTATATTTTTTTTTTTTTCAAACACTAATGTTGTTGGTTATATTCTACATTAACATACTTACATATGTGTAGATCGAATTTGAAGTGTTTTTTTTTTATCTCTTCTCATTTGTATTTTATTTTATATTGATTTTTTTTTCAATTATTATTACTTTTATATTTACTTAGAATGATTCGTTAACGCTCTCTTTTCTTTCTTTTCCACCTTCTTGTTTTTCTCTATTCAATCTTTTTATTGATAATCATCATTATTTTTTACTCCTATTTATTTATTTTTTTCTGAGAAATATATAGATATTCTCGCATATTCATACATTTTTCCATATAAGAGTAAACAGTTATTAATTTTGTTTTTCACATAAGATGCAATTGCAAATGATACTAGTTAGTTCTGGTGTGAAATAATATTAGACACACCTGATTCTCAATCGTAATCATCATTGTCGTATAAAAATTTAAAATAAAAAATAAAAAACAAATCTGCATACACACAATTTACTCAACATGATGATGATGATGATGATGTGTTTAGCTTTTTTAGTCGTAAGGTCAACATTTTATCTTTAAATAATGATAGAAATACTTCAATTACATATTTTAATGTAAAAATACTTAAGAGAAGAAGAAAAAAAATAAATAAATCTTAATAAGAGAAAATGCAATAATAATGAAATAAAAAATATAAAAATATGTGAAATAATTAATTGCTTGTTGTGAATAGAGGCGTTGTAAATTCTGAATGACATGAATTGCTACAAGGAAATATGTATTTTAATAATATTCTTTTTAAGGAATTACGGTGTTTTAAAATATAAAAAGAAAAAGAAGTTGTATCTAAGTTTTTTTTTTTTTTTAAATTTAAAAAATCATTAAATAATGATGTATGTAGTCGTCGAATAGTCACTTCTTTTTTTTTTGTCTGTTCTTTACAAAACAAATTATTTTAAATAATCTTATATAATCAAATAAACTTTTTGCACATAAATAGCTCATACATCTATTTGAAATGATTTGGTAGAGCTTCTCAAGATAAAAATTCAACAATGCAAGAAAAACAAGGTACCTATGAGTTATTATAATAGAGATAGAAAAAAAAAAGAACAGCAAAATACCAATCAAATGAATTGAATTTCTATACATTAGTAGCTATTTTTTTTCTTCTTTTTTGTGCATAACCTTGTAAAATGAGCTATTGAACTCTTTAGAATATGTATTACATATGTTATGCATTGTGCTACTGCAATATTTATAGATAAATATTATGTGTATACATATTTAAGATTAACTATTAAATCACCAGGCATCTATACTATCATTTAGCACACAGTTTTTAAACAGTAACAAAAACAACATTACCGTACATACAATTGAGGAGTATTGAACTCGTTAAAGTTAAACAACAAAACGGATATGTATATAATCTTAAAAGCTATTGAATTTGAATTGTAGGCAGTTAGAAAATATATCTATAAGGTATCTGGAAAAAAAAAGGAAAAAAAAATCAGAATCTGCAATGCAACATCGTTCATTACCAATCTTAGACAAGAAGGCACCCGTTTACCTTTTCTGTTTTTTTTTTTTTTTTTTTTATTTTTTTTTTTTTTTTTCAAATGTCGTACAAAAAGAGAACGTTAAATTCTTTTTATTATACGAAATAACGGTTTGTTTAACACATTAGAATGACAAACGATAATACATTCGATTGTTTTTTTTTATAGTTTTTTTCGAAATCAGATATTAATTGTTTTATTATCTGTATTAATTGATTTTTCAATGGTACATATGTATATGGTTAAAATTTGTTTTTTAGTGAAATATTGATATTTTTGGATAAAAATGTGACATTAAAAAAATTTGAAAAAAAAAATGTTTTGTTTTTCAAGCACTATTTTTTAACGACTCGTTTAAAATAAACTAATAATTTAAAACGCCTTTTACAAACGACCTCAAGACCTCACTTATAGTTCTGTATATGTAGTTGTTTTTACATAATTTCTTTTTTTTATTACAAATTTCTGAAATATCTTTTTTAAAATCTTTATTGATCACAGAATCACAGCAGGATTTAATAGTTCATTATGAGTAGCTCATTAAATTAAATTAAAATTGAAAGAAGTAAAAAAAAGTGTAATTTTGTTTTAATTAAAACATATAACTTGAAAAATAATAACCGTAATTTTGAACAGTAATTTTTCGTTGTGATACTGATTCTTTTCTTTTTCTTCATTATAACTTTCTCTTTGTATGCAAATTTATATTGATATATTGATATGATATATAAATTTTTCGAAATAATCATTATTTTTAAAATATTTTGAAAAATTTATTTCAATTAAACAATCATCATTTTTTCATGATCATGCATGCACCTAGAAAATGTCATGTTGTGAAAACAACTTTTATAATGTTGTGAATCACGTATGTACTTTGTTTTTAATTTTAAAATAAATACTTTGCTTCGAAAAATTTTGCCATTTAACTTCACATTTAAAATGATAGAACAGGTGTTAATTAATATTTAATAATTTTTTTAGATTTAAATTTATTAAATTAATTGAAAATGTTATGACATTAAATTGAATTTAAAAGTGTAGTAAAAATCTATTAAAGTAAATTAGGCACTTCAATTAATAACGAATAATTTTTGTTTCAGTATCGTCCTTTATTAATAATTTTTGTACAAGTATTCATGCAAAACTAGTTATGTGTAATTTCTAAAAACTCAATACTCAGTCTTTCACAGACCTTAAATCAAGTCAAACAAATTTTCGTTTTTGATGCAATTTTTATTATTAACTTCGATTTTATTATCAATTTTTTTTTTTTTCATTTAGGTATTTGTAATAAGTGTGCAAAAATGCATTTTATATTTTTAATTTCAGGTATCACATATCAAATTACTTTCAACAATCAAAAACGTATAAATTCTATAATCATGAAAAAAAAAAATTTATGACTAATAAAAATGTCATGTAAAAATAATTTCTAATCGTTAAAACAGACCACCAAAGAAAATCTAAAAATAAAAAAAAAACTTTTAAGAGAAAGAAATGCATTAAATTCTTCTAATCTTTTCTAAGCAATTTCTGTTATATAAATGCGTAGGTAATCAAAACTTTTCTCTTCTTCTTCTTTCTTTTTTTTTTTTTTTTTAATTTAATAAATTCATAAAATTTTTTAACATGATTATGTAGAACCCATATAATGATTCTTTCAACACAATAATAATAATAATAATTTAGAAAAAGGAAAAAAAAACCATTACATAAATGTAACTGTAAATAAATTATTTTATTTAGATTTTAACATTTTCTTTTCAATTTCTTTTTTTTTCTTAAATATTTACTAAAAAAATTTTTATTGTAAATATAAAATAAATGTGTGTATCTTAAACTTAAAACATACATATGTATGTGAAAGTATCTACATATACACATAATAAAGGTACCTTTTATTATAGAATGTATGTTAAAAATATTGAAATCGTCGACTTTTACAAGTTTAACTAAACTATCTAACAAATAACTGTCATACATAATATGTATAGTATGTCATATATATGACTTAGCTAAAAAAAAATTTGGCCTTTTTTTTTGTAATTTAACATCGAAAAAAATAAAATTATTTATCTAGAGTATGTCTTTTTAATGTTATTTGTGTATTTTTATAGCTATTAAATTGTATAGATACACCATTATTATCAAGTATACATTATAGATATGTACATATGTATCTAATATTTTTATAGGAAAAAAAAAACTATGATATTATAGACAAAATGATAAATTTATTGTATACAGTTAGTGTCTGAATGCCACTATAGCATTGATCTTTTCAGACTAATTCTAACTGATTGCTCATAAATTTTATCTTATTACGCCATTGTTTTCTTCAATAGGTCTGTTTTTCTTTCTCTTATCTTTTTTTTTTTTATTATCATTGTGTATTTTCTTCACTCTAGATATCTATTTATCTAATGATTTATCTATTTTATCTTCGATCTACTTACTATCTATATCTACTTACAGATTGAATAAAAAATGTATCGTTAGATAAATTGCAAATCACAAATACTGCCACTTAGCATCAATACATACAGGTAGATCAATAAATTTATCGTTTTTTTTTTCTAATATATATTTAAATTTAAAATTTAAAAAAAAAAATGATTCAAAGAAATATTACCTGCCTTTTTTTGAAAGCATACATTTCTTTCAAATAGGGTAAAGTGTGTTTACACTGGACATGCTCATTAATAAAAATTTATGAATTCCAGTAAACTTATTCGCAAAAAGTTCGTTTTTAGCCGCCTTCAAAATACTACCCGTTTACTATCTCATATGTATGTTTTCTATGCCTACCAAGTACCAACATGTCAAAGTCCTTTCTTTATTACAAAAACGAGAAAATTCTACTGACTACTGAGTACTGAATACAATGGACTCTCCTGTCTGAGATTGTAGATTGTAGATGCTTTCATCTCATTTCACGAACCAAACTAAACTAACCTGTGAGAGTTAAATTCTTCTCTCTTGAAGCGTCAGCACTGTATCAACGTTATGTTCAATAAACAAGATATCTTCACAATTCTGCTCATTGCATAAGAAAAGCTTTATTTGATTTGTTACAATTACTTTTTGCCGATGTGGTTTTGAAAATATGATCACCATACCATTCACCATCTTGTACCCAAAATAATGAATTTCTCACGGATAAAAGTAATTAGAATTGAAAAATTCCAATGAATATCCGTTATAAAAGATGTTTACCTTCTTAATAATTTTATCTAAACATATCTTTTTATTATTTATTTCGTTTATTTATTATTCTAAGCTATTTAGCAAAAATTCCAATTAATCATTTCTGTTGACAGCATACACATGTTTCTCAATGATTATTGCAGGCCAAGATCAACATATAATACAAAAATATTCAAACGTATGTATGTACACTCAAAAATAACGTACTCACTGTCCGGTAACTGATAGAATTACTTGCGTCTAGAGAAAATCTGAACATTTTGTAAATCAAAATTGATCACTGATGAACATAGAATGTAAACAAAGAAAAAAAAATAGAATTATCCTTATCACTTTTGTACTATGAAAAGTGTTTTTGTTTATGAATAATTTTATTTTTTCTACTTGTGCAACTTTATTTTATTATGAAAGATCATTAATTACATCATTTCATGGAAAGTTTTGCACTTCTTCGACAGCATGTTGTTTTTTCTCTTATTAATTGTAGAAAAATGATCGTGCCATAATTATTGATGGATGAATTGTAAGTAATTATTCATATCCTCTTCCTTTCTAATCGTATAATTTAACCAATGAAGATTAATTTTTTTGCAACTATTAGATGTATAACCATAAACATATGCATGTGTAATGTGATGATCGAATACTTTGTCCATTTTGCACCTGTTCAGTTTAAATCCAGAACGCCTTTTACATTTAAATTGCAAGTATTCTTGTTCTTCTTCAATTACCCTTCAGCTCACAGAACATACTATGTTCTGAGTTAAGCCCTGGCTTCTAGAATCATTTTTCTCCAATTAGACTGATCCGTAGCCGCAACACTTCTACAACTTCTGTATGTCAACAATTTCTTTGCATCTTCTACTGTTTTGCCTCATTTTTTCCCTGGTCTTCCACATGAGTACCATTGGGTTGTATCATGAAGATTATCTTAAGAATGCGATTGTTTTCCATTCTTTGCATATGTCCTGCCCATTAAAGTCGCAATAATTTGACATATTCCAAAGAGCTTAGCGTCCTTAAATAAATGGTTGTATCGAATTCTCTAAGCTCCATTTTCCTTTACTGGTCCAAATTTTCAAGTTTTCAGTTATACTTTAAACGAATAAAGTTTAGGTTGAAGCTTTTTATTTATTATTATTAATTTATATTTTTTTAAAAATAGTAATTTTGCAATTTATAACGCTTGGTAACTACTAATCAAAAAAGAAAAAAAAAAAAGTGAAAAATAAAATAAATATTGCACCAGGAAGAGTTTAGAAAAATTTTAATTCTGTTTTGTAATTTTTAAATTTTTTTTTTTTTTTGTCTTAAAAAAAATCTCATTAAATGTTTTTGGTGCCGTATTTACTAACTATTAAATTGAGACAAATTACGATGTGAAAGTAATAAAAAAAACGTTACAATAAGAAAATTATATATACTGTGTGAAAGAACAATTACAATTCACGCAAAATTTGAAAAAAAAAAAAAATGAAAATAAATTAATCACCAAGTACACAATATGCTCGTATATTTATACTTACACAAGTAAATGAGCTACGACAAAAAAAAAATAATTAAAAAGTTTTTTTTAATAGAAATTTTTATAATGATTTTTTTTTTATTGCATTTTAATATATTTTTCTTCATAATTATTTATTTTTTCATTTTTTTAATTTAAATCATTTTGTGTTATAGGTTTTAGGAATCATACATTATGTGTATGAGAGTTTATCACATGATATTTATATTATATGTGATGTTTTAATGATGTCGTCATAACTGCAATTTGAAATACACAACACACAATCAACAGCTAATTAAAATTTATTACATAATTTTTTATTGAAATTGTGTGTAAGTACCTATTATTATACCTACATATATATCTGATGTATGTTAAAAAGTGATAATATTATATGAACTTTAAGATATGTTTCAAATAATAACACAATACAGTACATACATATTAGTTACATATGTATGTACATACTCGTATATTATGTGTGAGAATGCAGTTTAGATCAGTGAACTTTTCAATATCATAAATGATGTATCTTTTTTTTTTAATATTGTTATGATGTGTTGTACATTAATGTGTACATATGTCAGATAATTTTCTTATATTTTACTCAACTTTATTTAATGGTTTAGCTGATGCAAGTGTAATATTTTGTTATTAGATGGCTAATTACAATTAAATAAAAATAACAACAACTACAATAATAATAATAATTATAATAACAGTAGGTAATAAAGTGTTTATATGAAATAATTAATTATTTCTAAAAATCACACATCAAAAAATTATTGTCATTTTACGTAGGCCGTGCCTTGTGCATATTTGTAAATTATAGAATCACATTGCACTTGTCCCGGCCTGCAGATTATGACTAGAACATCAAACTATTAGCAGCTATTATTTAGTACATATGCACACAATTTTATTCATAATCATACGAGGGTATTAGAAAAAAAGTCTTCGTAAATGTAATTATCCTAGGATTAATTTTAAAACAAATCATATACATATAAAGGAGTAAGGACTCCTAGTTACTATCAATGCAAAAGTTAAAGTCTTGATAATAGAAACAAGAAAAATAAATGTTAATGAGAGCCGTTCTGGTACAATTGCAGCTCCTAATTAAATTGAAGTGTGATATACCATACTCTGATTTTCGTCGCCGACCTAATAAAGAATAGGTGTTCGAAGAATCTAAAGAAGCATTTTCTGATCACGCTCCGTTCATAGACACTTTATGTGTGGTATGAACGATTTTAAACTAGCCATTTTCTGAGATCTTCGTTACATTTTTTTACTAAGCCATTGCAATTTCAAGAGGTTAATTTTTATGTATCCTACTTTTTTAAAACAAAGATAGATAATTTGAATCGAAACAGAAAAATCAATTGTTTACGTATGTCATGTTAAATGATGACAAATGACAAAAAACATAGTTTACAGCTTAGGCTTTCTAAATTTTTTCTAGTTCTAAATTTTGTGTTTCAAGATAGTTCAATATATGTAGCTTTCTTATAAATTTAATCAACATTCAATATCTAATGTAAAGTTTACAGAATCAGCTAGCAGATCAGTTTTGAAATTGACAGAACGTTTTCATATTTTATAAGACAAAACTTAAGATTTACTTTTATTCATTATCCGTTTTATTCATGAAGAAAAAAAATATAAAATAGATTGTGTGATTCAGATTAATAGTTAATTTTCTAATAAAAATCAACGAATATTGATTATACAATAAGAATAAGCTAATCTTAAGCGGAAGCTGTAATGAATAACAGTACGTGATAAGTTCAACGTACTCTGTACTGTATAAATAAACATAATTCTGGTGTTCTCCTTTCAATAACAATTCCCATAAAAATTTACAACATTTTTATCGTAACAATTACTTTAAAAATAGAAGAATTAATTTTTTTTACCTTACACTTCTACACAAAACCCTTTTTGCGCGCTTAAATTTAAATTTTATCGTCTTTTAAACTAATCTAGGTATATTATAATCTACATTCATTTTGATGTACCATATTATCGGTATTCATAATATATAATATATATGTATGTATATTCAATAATACATATATATAAACCATACCATATATATTTCTTGTAACGTTTGCAATATCATTTAGAGATATTCCATAACCGTATTCGATCGTCATCATATTATATAGTCTTTCAATTTATTAAAATAAAATAAAAACGTATATATGTTGGTACTCGTATGTATTTAACAAAAATGTTTAAAGATATTTTTTACGTTCAACGATAAATAAAATCGATAGCAAAAAAATATTCTGAATCACTGAACTAAGCCTCACCCACTACTCTATAGCTAATTTCGTTTTCACGATTTTATTTTTTTATTTTTCTTTTCGTTAATACATACTTCACAATCATAATACTGCAAAGAAATTGTATTGAAATTAAGTAAAAACTTAAAATTTATATACCGCGAATTTTTCCGCTAATAGTAAATTGCAAACGATTAATGTTTTATTTATTGCTTGTTTTTTTCTTCCTCGCTTTTTTTTATTTTTTTTTTACATTGGATTATTAAGAATTTTTTTCCTGTAATGATGATTGACAAGAACAACAAAATATTATTTGCTATTTTATTTTTTATGTTTTCTATTATTAATTTTTCACCCACATCATGCAGAACTGCATTTAATACAATTTTTGAAAATAGTAAATACATATGTATGTGCATATTCGTATTTTATAAGCTCAAGAAAAAAGGAGTTACAAATAAAAAAAAATTTTATAAATGAAAATATAAAAAATAAAGTAGAATTTCCAAAAAAATTGTGATCCTGTTGTAATAACTGGTATCGCAAATCCATATTTACTCTATATACGATCAGCAAAATCCGATGATACCGAAGAATATGCTAAAATATTAAATCTCGTAAATGTTACTTCAAAAAAAGTGAAACAATTAAAAAAATTACCTGAAAGAGGTGATATTTGCATAACAAATTATGACGATGGGCATTATTATCGTGTATTAGTTATAAATCCCATAAATGATGAAAAAATAATTGTATTCTATATTGATTATGGAAATATTGAGAAAAAAAATTCACCGATATGAAAGAGGCACCAGAAGAAATATGCAATTTTAAATGTTATGTATTACCGTTATTTATGAAAAATATACCAAAAAGTTTAAAACCAACACATAAACTTCAATCTATTCTTGATTCATATGTTGATCGTATTAACATCGAATTGAAATTAATATATGAAGATGATGACTTGAAATATAATATTGATGGAAATGTTGAAGGTGAAATTTTTGATATAACAAACAATTTCAATTTTAATCAGAAAATTTTAGGATTTTCTGAAGTTAAAGATCATCCAGTATATAAAAAGGAAAATTGATCTTTCTACATACATATATGGATAAATGGAAATTTTCAGTTTTTTATGTATAATTTTAGGACATTAAATCGAAATTGTTATCATCTGGATCTGATGTTAAAGTTTGTGTTGTCGATAATTCCTTAATAAACATTGGATATGTGTCCTGTATTCTTAGTGAAAATTTAAATCATTTGCAAACATTATCAGCATTGTTGCAAGAATATGCAACAAATATTGATGAACCTTACAAACCCAGGTATAGTATGTTTTTTCTTCATAACAAAGGGGGAAAGGTCCTTTTCATTCTAAATTCGAAATTTACGTTAGAAAGAAAATGGTATTCTTATATTTACATTTAAATACACGTTAAGTTATTTGAAAAAAAGGTAACTTAAAATATTTATTTTTTTATTGAAAAATAAAAAATATAAAAAAATTATTTAATTTTAAAATTAAATCAACACTTTCGAAAAATATAAATTTTTTTTTCACTTTTTGAATTTACTTTTAATTGAATTGGAAAGTATGTGTACTATACATATATAAACAATTATGTATGGGAAAGTAATACGGACGTGGAGAAGAAACGTGTAAAAGTGCTATAACTATGAGATTACCAATTTAAATTTTTTAAAGAATATGAATGGTAACACTACTACATTTTTTAATATTTGACAATTGTTTGACAGATCTTTTTTTTATGGATTCTGGAATCTGGGATTTAATTATTATAAATAATTGGATTTAATTATGTAATTATTAGTTTAATTAATTAATAAATTTCAACAGTTAATTTTAGATAAACCTAAACCTAAAGCGTATCACAACGTAGTTAATTTTTTTTTAATTTCTAAAAAGAGAATTCAAACAAATGGATTTAATTGTTTATAATAAATAATGATGATGAATAATAAATACAATTAATTATTTTATTTTGAAAATAATTATGTTAAAAAACGAAAATAAGAAAGATATATTTAAAGAAGAAATCAAAGTACAAAAATATCAAGAAGAAGAATTTGAGTTTCCAGGAACTATAGTAAGTCATCGAACTCCAGTGCTATTTTGTGCAGATTGTGGATTACATTTAAGAACAACAAAATTTTGGTCATCTATACCAGAATCAAATAATTATAAAATTCAATTTTGTGATTTAGAAAGATGGGTATGTGAAAATTTTAAAATTGTGTCATAAAATTATTTCAATTTATGGATTTGATTTTATTTTTTAGAATACAAATAAAGCAAACACAATAAATTTAAATGATGATATTTCTCAGAATCAACTAAATAGTAGATTACGTTCAGTGCGTTTTGAAAGAGAAAAAGGATGGAATAAAAATTGAAACGAGAAAAAAAAAAGAACAAATACATTACTAATCTTAATCAGGTAAGTTTAAATTAAGATGCTTCTGAAAATTGGTTGAATTTCTATTAGTGTATGCCATAATTTCTTCTACATAAATTTTTTTTGTATAACAAATTTTTAATTCGGAGGCTTGGATTGATTTTTTTGTTTAAAAGTGATATCATTTCAAAACTAGTTCTGCAGAATATGGTATTTTTTTAAAGTTATTACCAAATACCATTTGTTACATAGTGTGTAACATCGATAATAGAATTACATTTTCTATTAATCAAAACAATTCATATTTAAATTTCAAAATATGTACCATTTTGTTTAAAAATTTTTTGTTTATATAATAGGATAATTTGAACTTCAACATCATTTAACGATAAAACTGATATTGGAATAGGGAAACTAACGACGCGTCGGTGGTGTAATGGTTAGCATAGTTGCCTTCCAAGCAGTTGATCCGGGTTCGATTCCCGGCCGACGCATAAATTTCAATGATGGGTTTTTTTTTTTTTTTTTTTTCTAAATTTCTAAAGTTGTTATGAGTTACTTATACTACAAATGAAGTCTTACGTATATTTACGTTTAAAAAACATGGAACACATGATTCATTTTTTATGATATTTCTTTCAATAAATGAATTATTTTATATTTGGATAGTCTAAAAAAAACTTTGATTAAAAAAAGGTTTTATAAAATTAGATTTGTCTTTTTTTTACCAAAAAATTACAAATAAAATAGAATGCATATTAATAGAACATTCATATGAAAGCACAACGTATAAATTGAACATAAAATTTTTGCATTAGTTCAAACTAATTTAATCGCACAGTTACGAAAAAAAGAGTGAAAAAAAATAAAACAAAATCCTAAAAATACTCAAGCGGTGAGTAAACTCTTTGAATAATTTCATAACTTAACGTCAGGTAACATATGTGCATACATATATGAATTCATTTTATTTGAAATGAATCCTGTTTGCTTAACAAAGTTTCCGGCCACCTTCCAATTAGTACAGCTTTATCTTGTATTACCTCTGATATTGTTCATATGTTCAATTCAACTCATACCACAAAAACCATAGATAATACACATAGTTTTATAAAACATAAGAAAAATCTACTCATAGATTCACATGCATTAAAAAAAGGAAGAAAGAAGAAGGTTTTAATTGTTTTACTTTTTTTTTCATGTTTTTAAGCAAAATAAATTTTATGTAAAACAAGTCGTGTGCATATAAAATGGGTATTTCTTCGAATGTTGCATTGGTACCGCAAATAAGTCATGGTAAATCCATGATGTATACAAATGCAATAGTATCGTATTTTTAATGTAAAAAAAATTTGGCTAATTATTTTTTTAATTAAATGGGAAATACTATTATTTTGAAACTGCAATAACTCTTACATTTTTTTTTCTTCACCTTCTTATATTTGTTTTCAAACTAAAATGTTAAATTCAAATAGACAATGTCTGTATTCACAAAATTTAAGTTTTGAATCCTGAAACGAAAAATAAAAATAAAAAATTATCAACAATTCACCACTGTGAAACCCAACTAAATCATTTTCTTTTGACCCTTGAATAATTTAAGCTTCTACTAGTGTGTGTGTTTATTAGTACACGCCATTAGTACGTTGCGATCTTTAGATTTTGTCAGTTTTTGCTTTTAGCATATTCGTTTGAAAAATTTCATAAAAATAAAAAAGCTTCTAATAATTATTTTTCTTAAAGAATTTCTATGATGAATTTGATAAATAACTATACATTTCGTCGTGGCTCATAAAATAAATAAAAAATTAAAAAATCTTGTCCTAAGTAACATAAACACCCTATACTTTATATTTACATGTAAGTTTAAAAAAAAATTAATTAAATACACAAAAATGTATATGCATATATATGTATATATTTAAACAATGATTTTAATTTTGAGCTCTAAATAATTCAATTACACGAAGTTCGTATTTAAGTACACAGGTTTACAGCAATTTATTTTGTAAACAAAAAACCTTAGTGAAGCGCAAAATTTGAAAAAACAAAGATTTTTTTTACAAAAGATGAATTTATTGTTCTAAAATTTAAAAAAAAAAGACGAATGACATTAAAAACCATAAACAAAAACAAAAGTAATAAACTCAAAAAATTCATATTTCAGTGAATAATTTTTCAAATTAAAATTTTTAGCTGCCATTATTTTTTGTTAATTAAATCTTAAAGTTTTAAATTGCCTCATATACAGCACGTTGCAAAGAAAATATCTTCGTGGTCTTTCTTTTAAACCCTTCACATGTAAAATATGAATGTATACGTATAACATATAGGAATATGTAAAGGCTCACTTCAAAATTCTCATAAGGATTTTACATATAAATGTACGTATATTCATATATATATACATATATATATATATTATAGAATTTATAAGTACAAAACTTAGCATCATACGCAACGATGCATACCTTTTTGATGGTGACTTTTTCTTATTATATAACATTCTCTCTAACACAAAAGCATAACACTATTCAATTGCTTGTTGTCCTTATTCTGAATTGCTGCAATCTTGTCTATACTATTTCTATATTCTTGTCTGTTTTTCATTTTTTTTAACGTTTTATGAAGCATGGAATATGTTGGGGTAGTATATCTAAAGCTATGCTTATGATATGCCTTTTTGACTTATTCAGTATCTAAAAAATCCTTGCACTCTTTTATTGCATGAAATATATACTACTTATTTGTGAGATGATATGAAATTTTTTCGCATAGTTTTTATTTATTTATTTATTTTTTTTTAAGACCACTATGCATACAGAGAAATATCTAACATACAGTATGCATTGTATGACTTTAGGCTATTGATATTGTTGATAAGGAAAATAATTTTTGCACATGCTCCTCTTGAAAAAGCTTTTAACTGCTAATGCGACCGCATTGCCTTCATGATAAACGGAAGAAAAAATGTGCATTCTGTGTTTAAACGATCGCCGGTATAAACACATAAATACACACATTAGTGAATAAAAAATTGTTGTGGGTGCTTTTTAAAAATATGAATAAATAAATAAACAAACACGTAACATATTACACATAAAGTATTATATACAAATTTCATTTACGAATTTTAAAATAACGTTATATGAGTATCTATTATTTTAAACTATACTTTAACACTTTAACGCTTAAAAGGAGGCTTTCAAATACTTGAATTTCATTTGATAGTAGGTTTTCCGTTTTTTAATACTTTTTTTCTATAAATTTAATTTTTTTTCTATACTTTCGTTTGTTACAAATGCGGAAGTTTGTGTAAAAAAAAAAAATGTGAAAATTCCATATAAACAACAAGTACGAGAATACATAACATTTAAATGTTATACAAAATATGTGTATAAATTCTGTAATAATTATTTGTACTATTTCTACAGTTGTATCCATTTATGATGACATATTTATTGCAACCACATCAGTATTCAGTACCAGTATAGCATACTATTTACAACTTAAGATTTAATTTTTCGCGGTAGTAAATTGCATATTTTGAAAGTTATATGAAAAAGGCTTTTGTAAATAAACTAAATAATAAGAAAACAATTAAACCCTTTTAAACAAGGAAAAATACAAAAAAAAAAAATTCGATTTTCAGTGACAAAATAACAGTAAAATCATTTAAACTGAGTTAAGCTCAATTTAATGCGAATTTTCTGTTTTAAAAAACAAAAGATAAAAATTTCGGTACAAACTAATAAAATTTTAAAGTATTTTGTTTGTCACGTTAAATATGTTCAATAGTCAATTGAGGTTCAAAAGGATAGCAATAAATTTTTAAACAAAACAAGAAAATAAAATTTAAAAAAAAACACTCGAAAGGTAAGGAAAATAAAATACACAAACCATAGAATTATCACAATTTGTGTATTGGTTTTGGAAAATTGCCAAAAAAAAAAAAAAGTTGAAATTCCAAAAAAGCTAAATATATAGTACATATGTATATACATATATATGTGATATATATGTAAGTGTACATATTGGGATTATTTTGCATTATCCGTTGCTATTTTTCTAGTGTAATTTATTAATGTATTGATTTCGATATTAGAAATATTGGAAGTGATATTCGTTATATATGTGGCTGTGTATCTCTGGAAGATATATTTTATTTAGAGCAATTAGTTTTTTTTTTTTTTTTTCTAAATTGAATTTAAAATTCAGCAAAGAAGTTTTTATTAAAATATGTGTTTTAATAAAGGATTAAGTTTTAAATAAGTCAAACATAGATGATTTTCAAAAGACAAGTAAGAAATTGGTTAAAAATAAAAGAAAGAATAGGCACTTTTTTTTCTTCTACAAACTATAAAAATGTTTTATAAAAATTATTTATAAAAAAGTTAAAAAATATTCTAATTTTAGATTATTCACGAATTTCTAAAATCAAACGCTTTCGTAATTTTTCTATGTTTTTTCTTTAAGAGTGAATTAAATAAAAAAAAAATCTATTTCAAACTTGAATTAAAAAATTCACGTTTATAAATTCTAAATATAGTGACTGTAATAAAATTCACAGAAAATAAAGTACATTGTCCTGAATAAAAAAAAATATGACTAGTGAACAAAGGCTTAAATTCATTGATTTCGGAAACTCATGTAGATCTGTAGAATATTTGTTAAAAATTCTATTAAATGTTGAAATAACGTATTTCAAAGTGAAAAATTCTATTTTTCGTTAGATTTTATTATTTCAGAATACAGAGATCACTTAAATTTGTTTAATTGAAAGCTAGGACTTTTCGTTAACACATTTTCCATAGCACCCGTGCATTAATGCAAAACATAGTGGAAATTTTATGTTCTAGTAGAAGAATAATG
Source organism: Bombylius discolor (assembly GCA_939192795.1). Taxonomy (NCBI): domain Eukaryota; kingdom Metazoa; phylum Arthropoda; class Insecta; order Diptera; family Bombyliidae; genus Bombylius; species Bombylius discolor. The sequence goes on along the minus strand of OW584238.1, from coordinate 55,957,918 downwards.
CTTTTTACTTTTAGGATTCTCTTTCTTCATTCATGGCTTTGGCCTCCATTAGGACTCTTAAATTGTTAAAATTATTCGAATATTTAAAATATCATTTAGTAAATGAATGACTAACTTAAATATGCACTTTAAATTTGTGTATACATTTTAAAAAAATTTATTTTTGTTTTATGTGCAAATAAAAGCTGATACTTTAAAATTCATTGAAAATTACATGAAATTGTTTTTAATGTGTATACATACCTCATACGTTTACATGAAATCTAGAATAAACTCATTATTTTTAAACGTGAAAATGTTTTATAAATATTTTTCTAATGGGAAAAAGTTATAAATAAATTTTATTTGTTTAAATTGCACCAATGTTGCAGATAAAATTCTGAAAAACGAATAAAATAACCATTAACACACAAAAACAAAATAAAATTATTCTGTCCTTTAAATAAAAAATAAAATAAGATTAAAAGGATAAAAGTTGATTTCCATACATATATAAAAATTTAATATAAAACTATAAAAAAAAAAACAAGTCTAATAATGTCACAATAACGAAATATGATAGAGTGGTTTTATCACATGGACAATGAAACTTTATCGTATAATGCAGGCACAAGCAACATGAATAAAATTATTTTTTGTTGCTAAATAATAATTGGTTTCTCGAAAACTTTTATGCAATTTTTTGTATGATAATTCAAAAATATAAAAAAAAGAAAATTTAATTGAATAATTATATTCAACTGTGTAAATGCAAAAAAAAAAAAAAAAGTTATGGTCACACAATAAAATTTAAAGGAAAAATACAAAATTTTGGTTTTCCTAGATTATCATGAAAAACTAATTTCAACTGAAAAATTTAAAATTCTCCAATGTTATTCTGTATTTCACTTATTATACATTCTAGGATTTATTTCAAGTAAATCTATAGAGTTTTTTATTACATTATTTTTAAGTGTATATTTGGTGTATGTTGCAAACGTTAAGTTTATTAGGTCAATTCTATTTTATAAATAATTTTAACAAAGGTAAATAAACTTTCTAATTGAAACACAATCAATACATACATACATTAGGAAAATTTTATTATTTAAAGAATGTTAACGAGAAAGTTTAAAAGTTTTCAGCCACCTACTTAAAGTTTTCAAAATTCTTTTAAAGATTATTCGAAGTCAGTTTAACATTATTTATTATTTAAACATTTTAATGAAGCCTTTTTATAAGTGAATAAAATATAATTATTTTTGATAAATCTATACACTTTCGGAGGTTTATATCCAGACAGATTCTTGGTTTTGAAAATACTTTACAATTTTTTGGTCACTAAATTGTACTGTTTTTTATAATTCTATGTTAAAGCCTTCGTATCATATATATGAACAAATATCTATTTGTCGATAGACGATATCCCAACAGCTTGTTCCATAAAGACAACTAATGGTATAAATATTTTTGTTTCTTAAAAAATTAAAATTATCTAATTTTTAATAACAATCCTTCTTTTTGAGGGTGTATAAAATCTTTTGTTTTTACTTTGCATTATAAATTTTATATAAAATGATTTTTTTTTTCAATTTATAATATTGTACAGTTATATTCGTATGACACATAATTTTTTTTTCATCATTAAATAAAAACAATAAAATTTTATTAATTATTCAACTCTAACAATTTTGCAGTCATGCCTTATTGTTTATTATTGTTATTTTCTGATTGCCGCTGTTGTTATTTATTTATTTTTATTTTTTTGCAATTTGGATTTGATGATATTGATATTAAATAATTATGCGAAATTAATTATTGTTTTAAAAATTATATAATCAAATTTTTATGTGGATAGTATCGTTTTTTAATTCCTTTTATTTCCTACACATAATTAAAATTTGAAAATTAAAAATCTAAAATACAATTTTATATTTAATGAAAACTTTAAATTATCATTAAATTAATTTTTTTAAATTTTAATTTAAACATTATTAATATTCATATGAAATAAATGAAAAAAATTTACATTTTTCAATCAACTATGTATATCCTTGATAACGTTAATGAATTGTTTATAATTTTTCATGCTTTTTTTAATTATTTACTCTTAAATCATAGATGCTTCGGTGTGTTTATTTCATTTTATCTTTCATATCGAATCGTATTTTACATAAAGGGTGTTTAATTTTAAATTTTATATGAACCAACAAATTTCGTTTTGATAAAATTATTTAAATTTTTTTAATAAGCTTTTGCTAATGTATGTATAATGTATATATGTACATATTTTCTTACTACAGAAAATCGAATTTGACGAATACCATCCTTGAAAGGAGTTTTTTTCTGACCGATTAATATTATTATTTTAAGAAATCTTTGTCTACAATAAACACTGTTTCTTTCGAAAAATAAATATTTGACAACGATTTTATATTCTAAACATAATTTTTATGCTACTTTAACGTTAAATTAAATAAATTGGCAATTTTCCAAAAATCTAATACATACATACCTACATACATTTGTTTCATTTTAATCATAAATTCAATTCTCAGATTGAAACACCTTTTGACAAAATTGAAAAACAAAATTTGAAATATCATTAATTTAACTTTTATATAAAATTTTTTTTATACATCCTTCATGTATAAAAATTATTAAAATATGTACAAATATGTCTAAAATGAACATTAAATTGTTTATTTGAAAAATAAATTAATTGTATAACTAAATTAATTCAAATTCATTATAGTAAAATCCATTAAAATGTAATTTTTCGCCAAATTCAATATTTGTATGACCTAAATTTTAAATATAATTTATTAGTTTAAAAAAAAAAAAAAGAGAATTTTAAGCAAATTGTCCTTTGTGGTATCATATACATACATTTATCTATATGTAGTTTTTTTATTAAAAAAAAAATCTAAAAAAAATACATTGTTTGGCTAAATTCCAACAAATTATTATGGTAGGATTTAAAAAAAAAATTATATGTACATGTTAGTTTGGTATAACAATCAAAATCTGACTATACAGGAATCTGAATTTTATTGTTGTAAAAGAAATAAAATAATTAATTGTACAGAACAAAAGCCAACAGTCTGTAAAGAGAATTTATATACTGATGATACTGAATATTATTCTCTGAATATTATCTATTGTACATAATATATGTAGATATACATAGTATATACTATTTTGTATGTTATGATTTCATAGTTATGTTTTTCATATGTGAAATTGTGATATAATATCAAAACAGATATTCAGGAAGGAAACACTATCACATTGTCATTGTCATAGTTTTTGAACTCTGGGAATCTGGTAAAATTATTTTATAAATACATATAAAATTCAATTTTTGAATCAGCATCCAGCATCAGTAGGATCTTAACTATAAATTGCAAAAAATAAAAAAATAAATATTAGATAGAATTTAATATTCTGTGCAAAAAATCTTCTTTATTTCTTAAGCACATGGTGAACTAATACATTTTAAAATTTGTCATAGAATTTTATTATACTTAAAATCTAAAAGTAAAGTAATTTTTTTTTAAAAATTTTAAAGCTGAAAAATACGGCGAATTTTTCTTTTCAGTTAGAATAGACAACAAACGTTTTGTATATGGGCTTAGTACTTATTTCCAAACAAATTTAGACTAATCTGACTTTACTTTGAAACATACGTAATGCGTTCTAAATATAAGCGACTCAAACTCTTTTTATTAAAATACAAATGTCCATGCAAATTTCGAGAAATGCTTGTATTTAAAATGTTAGTTTGTTCTGTAATTTATTTCAATTTTTGTCCCTGGTCACTCAATCAGCAACTTTCTCTACAAATTCAATATTATCCTGAGTGAGAACTATTGAAAGACTTCCTTCAAGTTGATCATCTTGACCTTACCGTATAAAAGAAGTTTTGAAAAACGAAGAAAAAAATTAATTTCGAAAAAGTACTTTATTTGAAAATTTTTTACGAAGATCGAATCAAAATGAACAAATAAATTTTAATGTACATAATTTAAATTTTTCTAATGCCTGAGTAACAAAATGATAGAAAATTTCATTACTTAAGGGTTAAAAGACATTTTGTATACAAAAGAAGTACATATATTGTCATCAATATCATCATTATAATATCTGAAAAGGATACACATTGTGCTCGTTATTTTTTTAAGAAAATTAACACTTATAGTACTTTGTATTCTATCGCCTTATTTAATCAAGAAAATTGCTATGTGTAAATTGAATAGAAGGAAGAAAAACAAAATAAAATGAGCGTAATTTCCTTAATAATGAATTGTAAATGATAAGAAAAAAGAAAGAAAAAATTGATTATAATAAATAATGTTAAAAAATTTAAGATAAATCAAGTGAAATCCTTGAAAATGAATGCATGATCAATAAATTGATATAATCAAAAAAAAAACATTATAGATATGTATATGTATTTGCTTGTATGTATATAAAAAAGTAGTAAACAAATAAAATGTATTCTCATTTATTTTATAATGAAGAAAGTATAAAATCCTATGAATCTATTACACAATTGCTGTAAATACATCAATGAGTTAAAAGGAATTTTCTGATTGTTTTGTATGATATTTTAATGGTGTAATTGAATGTTTAAAACACTTTTATATAATTTACAAATGTAATGATTAAGATTATTATGATGAGAATGGTCATAGAGTTAAAAAGAAAATTTCAAAAGAATCATAGAAAGCATACTCGTATAATTTATTTTTCAATTTTGTACATTATAGTTTTTCATCTATGTATGTATATACATTTTGTACATATTATATCCTTTTTATTGTATCCTATTTTATTTTTTTCCTTTTTTTTTTTGGCAACTTTACAAAAGTTTCTCCGAATAGCAGAACTTTATATTATATTCATTGAATGAGAAAAGTGCAATATATATTGTATTTTACTCCCCTGGGTAGTAAGGTCAAAACCATAACAAGATATGTCGTTATGTAATATTCAAAATGTTTTTACTTCAATAGAAATAATATCAGAAACACAACTAGAAAAAAAAAAGTCTGTTACGGAAATTAAGTATAATTTAAACTTTTCAAATAAAAAAAAAAAACCAAGAGAAATAAAATAAAAGAACATCTACAGTAAATACACGTAATTACTTTAAGTTTGATCTTGGTTATTTATTTTTTCTTTTCTTACAACAATGAAATAAATGCCAGTTAAAATAAATTTTTCATTGTATCCACCAAAATGTACGTGCCCTGTAAATGAAAAACTACATATTTATGTGTAATACAAAAATATTTATGCATGTAAATAAAATTCCCTGAAATTAAAATAAAAAACAAAAAATTATTTTTTATTCTTGTTCAGTTATTTAAATACGTTTATTAAGACGTTGAAATTATTTTTTATAATTAAACACTTGTGTATCCTTCTGGAAATTGCATAACCTTAATATAGAATTTTTTTTTCATAAAAATATATTCTGTAAAATATTTTATAAAAGAAAATAAAAAAGTTAATAATTATTTTCAAAAGAATATTTTGAAAAACCTTTTAAACGCAATTAACTGGAATAATTTTTTCAAGGATTGTATTATACAAAAAAATTCCTACATCTTCAAGCTCTACAATATGAATAATATTTTTAAAGATTTATAGGCATTGAATTTATTCGGTTGTTTTTTTTTTTTTTAATTTGTGTCATTTACCCCTTTCCGTATTTACTTTTGTGGTTATTTTAGCTATCAATTTTAAACTTGTTTGGAACTTTCAACAAAATGCCCACGTGAAAAAATATTTCAAAGTTTTTAAAATCTTAAAAATAATTTCAAATGAAACTACACTTTTTTTTCTTCTTATTTACCACACCTATATTATTTTCATTATTTTTGTGAATTAAAAAAAAAAAATAAAAAGAAATAAAAATGTAATTTCAAAAGCATTTGCTAAATTGTATTTTCATGTGCAGGTAATGAGGTCATTTTACTAATATTATTTCATTGCAATTTTTTTTATAATTCATCTTATACATGCTGCATACAAAAACAAAAAAAACAAGAAAAAAAAAAATTGTAAATGTATAGGATTTTCGTGATGATGAAAGTACATAAATTTAAATTCACAATGTCATGTTTATATTTTAAATTTTTAAATAAATTACTTATATAATTTTTCTTTAAAATATTCAATCTTATGTCGACACATAATATTATTTTCATCATCTGTTCTCATTTTTATTGTGTATTTCTACTAACATTGCATTTTTAAACTTTTGCTTATTCCTTTTGAAATAAAAAAAAAAAAGATACATATAGTATGTATATATTAAACAGGCGAATTTAAATACAATAAAAAAAATTCCTTGCACTAAGAAATGAGGCTGTGCATATAGTCCTGTTGATGGTGTACCCCAAACATAGGGTAAAAAATGATACATTTCTTTTTCTCTCTTTAAATGAAATGACGTCAAATGAAATATCTAAAAAAAGAAAAAATACATGATGTTAAACAGAATGAAAAGAAAACAAAAATAAACTTGTACATTTGAATATGCAAAAAAAAAAATCATTTCGCCTTGAATAATATGGGTACTTAAAAATTTATTTATTAATTTTTTTTTCACATTTCAAGTAGAAGAATTTTTTGAAAAAAAAAACAATTTTCAAATAAAAATTCTGATTACGATTACCTTTTTATATCTTTCAAATTTATACACTAAGAATTTGTGAGAAAAAAAAGTAAATACATAAAAACAATAGTGAAAAAAGTGATAAAAAAATAAAAATTTTTAAACTTCTGAGAAGAAAAAAAATAAAGATATTCTACAGCAAAAACAAAAATAAGCCAATAATAAGGATGAATATTCATTGTCGTATATTAAATTGAAAAAGTTAAAAATGCTTAACATAGATTTTTTTTCTCAATTGGCCATTTGAGAAATAGAAAATGTAGAAAAATTGAAAAATATGTATTTCAAATTTCTAGAGAAAAAAATGAATTTGGATCTTTGAAAATTTTTTTTCAACTTGAAAAAAAAAAAAAATACTGTAAACCCGATTGATCAAGCTAAGCTTGTAGATTTTTTTCAACTTTCAATATATTTAGTTTTGCATTTGAATAAAAAAACTAAACATTTTTTTAACATTAATTCATACATTCCTTCTTTCTTTCTTCATTAAATCCTTTTTTGTTAAAGTTATATTGTTTTAACACAAAAGCTTCTAAATCCTAACATAAATAAATAAATTAAAAAAAAAAAAAAAAAAAAAAAAAAAAAAAAAAAAAAAAAAAAAACATTGTTATTCTCTTCAATTTTAATAATTAAAATGTCCATCAAATTCTATAAAATTAAATAATTAAATTTTGTTTGTTTTTCCTATTTTTTTATAATTACAGATGTACTCCAGTTTATTAACAAAATTGTGGCGTAGAAAACTATCAACACTTATTGTATCATCAATTATAATTTTAATTGGTTTATGGTCTTGGGCATTTTATAATGCTGCATTTAAAAGAGGAAATCATAATCGATTTTTTACAATAGAAGTAAATTAAATATATATTGAATATGACTTTTTTTTTAAAGAAAACACATTTTCATCTAATAGAAATTTCCATCAGAAACAAAACACGAATATCTTATACAAAAATTAATATCACAAGCAAATCGTGTACTACGTTATCAACGTGAACAAGATAATATAACTCCACATTCTATTAAAACGAATAATGGTGGTGGTGGTGTAAAATTTTTAAAACCAACAACAATGGAAAATTATCTTTTTGAAGAACAACGAATGAAAATTTTACAAAGTGAACAAAAAGCACAACAGGATCAAGAGGATGAAATTATGAATGAAGAAAAAGAGTTAACATCAAATGAAAGACAATCACAATATGAACATGAATTACATAGAATGGGTATACCTATTGTTGCAGGAATCGGTCCTGGAGGACCAAGACCACCCAATGAACGATTAGTTCATTTAGATTTAAAAGGAGCACCACCCAAGGTACTTACCATTCTATGTCAATGTTTTATATTTTCTAAGCTATATATAAAGTAAGAAAATAATTTTAATGCTTTTTTCCGTGTCTTGTTTTTTTTTTTTTTTTTTTTTTTTTTTTCAGATATCATTTTTGAAAAGGCTTTTGCCTGTCATAAAAAGTCTTGGTGCAACGGGCCTACTCATTGAATATGAAGATATGTTTCCTTATATGGGAAATATTGAAATGATTTCAGCTAAAAATGCATACAAGAAAGAAGAGTTACAAGTAAGAAATTATTAAAGTGAATTATATTTAAAAAGAAAGTAAAAATTTTAAAAATAAATTTGTCACTTAAAAAAATTTTCTTTTCAGAGTTTCTTAGAATCTGCTTTACTTCATGGTCTTTCTATAATTCCACTTGTTCAAACATTCGGTCATATGGAATTTGTATTGAAACTTCAAGAATTTGAACATTTACGTGAAATACCAGAAAGTCCACAATCTATATGTCCAAGTCAAAAATTTACAATGCCATTTATTGAAGAAATGATAACACAAATAATTACATTTCATTTACAAATTGGTATAAATTTTTCAAATAAATCAATATCAGCTAGAGGATCAGCAGCAGAAGCAGCCTCGTCAAGTGGAGTTGGAAATGGTCATGGATTTCATAATCAGCATCAACATTATAATTTAAATTATATTCATATTGGTTGTGATGAAGTCTTTCGTATGGGTGAATGTTCAAAATGTAGTTTAATTGCACCACATGATCTTTTTATAACTCATGTTCAAACAATTGCTGGTTTTATAAAAACAAAATGGTCTCATATGAAAGTTATTATGTGGGATGATATGTTACGGGATACACCATTAAGTGTATTACAAAATTCACAAATTGGTAAATATGTTGAACCAATGCTATGGGTATATGGTAGTGATATTTATCACTTTTTACCACCACAAACATGGGATAAATTTTCAAAAGTTTTCCAAACTGCTTGGGCTGCATCAGCTTTTAAAGGTGCCTTTGGTGAAAGTGTTATCGTACCACCAATACAAAAACATTTAGAAAATAATTTGAAATGGTTGGCAGTTATTGCTAAAGAAGGTGGAAGGTGAATAATTTGTTTACTTATGCTATTTTTTCTACTGAAATGAGTTTTTTTTTAAATTTCAAATATATGTATGTATATATTTCTTTTTTAAATTGATTTTATTAGATTTTCAAAAGGTTTCAAAGGTATTGCCTTAACTGGATGGCAACGATATGATCACTTTGCTACTTTATGTGAATTACTACCCACTGCCGTACCAAGCTTGATAACCTCTCTATCGACTGTATCAAGAGGATATTTTAGTGTAGATGTTAAAGATAATGCAATGCTTAGTGTTTTAGAATGCATTAGCTCACCTACTAGTCGGTAAATTAATTTGTTTATCTTCAGAACTACATTAGTAATTTTTTCTAGCAATTCAAACATCGTCATAAAAAATATTGACTATTTTCAAAATTGCAATAATACTAAAGCCACAACATAAAGTTCACTATTATAATAAAGATTTTTGCACCATTGTAGACGATCAAGTCATCCTTGGCTAGAACTTCATCAAACAGCTCATCATGGTCATCTTTTTGCTAAATGTGCATATCCAGGAAATCAAGTTTATAAATTTGTACTTCAATTAACAAGTAGATTGGTTGAAGTTCGTACATTTTTAGAAAGAGCACATGAAAAAAGTGCATGGTTGTCAGATTATAATATTCGGCATAATTTTACTTCACCATTAAGAGCAAAAGATGTAATTTCAACAATAATGCGATACATTGAAGATATGACTGATGTTGCCAAAGAATGTCGTCAAATTATGAATGATATTTTTGATGAAGTAAATTTTTTTATTATTTAAAAAATATTTTTAATTTTTATGAAAACATTTTTTTTTCTCTTAACTTTCTTTTTTTTTAGCATACAATCACTGAATTTATTGAACAAAATATTTATCCGATTGTTTATGAATTAAAAAAATTTGAAAATGATACAAGATCATTACTTAAAACAAGAATATGGCCAAGACGTCCATTACCATATTCAAATGATTTAATAAAAATGAATTTATTTAATACAAATGATAAAACCAAAGATTAACAATTAAAAAATTTTTACTGATTAAAAATTGCTTTATAAAAAAAAAAAAAGAAAAAAAAATCAAAATAAAAAACAAAAAAAATTAGTTTTAAAATAATTAATAAAATTAAGTATAAAATATAAGTGTCAGTAGTTTTTTTTTATAATACTAGAATATTTCTTAATCTTTCATAATAACTAATGAGAAGTTGTTTGTAATTTTTTAGAATAGTATTTTGAAATGTGTTTTATTATTATTATTATTATTTATAAGTTTAAAGAAATTTTTTTACATTATTCATTTTTCTTCATGGCTGAAAAAAAGTAGTTTGTAAAATAAGAAACACAATATAGTAATGAAAAAGCATCTGAAAATATAAAAATATCTTTTATAATCTTCTCGAAATAATTGTGTTTTTTTTTTTCAACAATGAAAATCAAGGTACCTTATATTTATTTTAAATTTTGTCTCAATTCAGCTAACAGAACTTCGAGGTGTTATGAAACAAAATCGAAATATTGGCTAAAAAAATAATTTTAAAAATTTATTCCTTAAACAAGTTTATCTTAGACAATAAGCATGAAAAAATTCTTCAAGGATTCCAATAATTTCTCAAATTTAATTAATGTTTTTTTTTTTCAGTCGTTCAATTTTTAAAAAAAAAAGAAACACATCTTTGAAATTTATGCGTCGGCCGGGAATCGAACCCGGATCAACTGCTTGGAAGGCAACTATGCTAACCATTACACCACCGACGCGTCGTTATTTGGCTTCATATTTGAAAAATTTTCTCAATAAGCTATTTTGTTTTTACATACTTAGGTACTTAAATTTATTTTCAGGACAAAATTTGGTAATTAGAAATTTTTTTTAATATTCAAAAAACCGAAATTAAAAAATGAAAATAAATAAGTCCTACAGATAATACAATATTCGATGTGATCAAAATTAGTCCAAAATTATCCTAATGATCACAAGATGTTTTTTTTTTTTCAATTGAATATTAGATATTCACGAAAAAAAAATAACTTAAAATAATGCTTTTCTCGGACAAAATTTATTCAACTTGAATTTAAATCGTATTTTCAAAATTATTGTAATAAATACTTAGAACGCAAAAACAAACGCATCATATTGATTAGATTTGATTTTGAAAATTAAAATTTGCCTGTTGGTCAATTTAAAAATTTTTTTTTTTATCTAAGCCCTCATAACATTTATTATCTAGCATAGTGTATAGTTACAAATAATATGGAAATTTATAAACGTATAAAAAACTCAATAGGAAGGAAATAATGTGTTTCATAGAATTAATAACGAACAATTGAATAATTTCACTATTTAAATTTAATTTGAATTTTTGTGTTGATAAGGCAAATTCAACAATAAACAACATCATCATAATGATAATAATCATCATCATCAGCACATTATCGTTATACATATCATAATCGATTACTTAATAGATTCAAGAGATGTGATTTTTAACATCAGGGTACCAGGCTTTTCGTTCATGAATATTTTTGCAAAATTTAAGATATTTTTTTTTTTTTTTTGTTAAAAAAAAATTGTCATAATCCGTTTTATACCTATGTAAATGTGTTCTACACATATGTATAATGTTGATGGTCATACTTAGCATACTTACAAGGTTTTTTGAAGCAGCTAACGAATATTTTATCGTAATAATTTTTTCATCTTTTTGAGTGATATCAGAGAAAAATCTAGGATTGAAATAAAACTGAAAAAAAAAAAATCGTTCTTTTTCATACAATTTGTTTTTAGAATAATTATTTTCAAAATGAATATACAAACGAGTATCTGAGCTTAATTTAATGAAAATTAATAATTTAAATCCATCATTATATTATATAATTTTATATTAATTTTTTTCTCTCTGCTATCTTTAAATTTTTTTTTTATTTCACTTCAAGATTTTCTTTTCTATTTTACATTGTTTTTTCAATGTGTGTAGCGACTAAATTTCCCATTTCCGGGAATCATGTCCATAGAGACTTTTAATTATCATCGAATATTATATCCCCTTCAATTAAATTGGGATCCTGTTGAAATATTTAATCCTATACTGATAATTTTCAAGGCTAAAAATATCCTTTAATTTTTTTTTTTAAATAAAGCACATATTTTACTTATAGTTTATCAACACATCTAAAAAATATTATATTGATATCTAAAATTATTATCATCTCTATCATTAGATATAATCATGTATTACATATATTATAATTCTAACATGTATTTTATTATTCATATTCATAGTGACAATGTACTTAGACAACAGTTTGTAAATAGTTTGCGCATTTATAATAATATTTTTCAACAATAGGTATATCAAAATCTCTACGGATATATTATTCATTCATAATATTTAAATTGCAACCGTCACATCAGATACTTACGTACAATATGTATATCATCAATTTGTTTAAATAAGAAATTTAAATAATAATTTAAAAATCTGATGATGATTATTATCATTATTATTATGATGATTGTACAATCATGATTATTATAATAATTCCTTACACTAAAAATTTTTGTATTCTGTTTTATCAGAATTATTTGAACAGTCGTTGAAGATAAATCATAAAAAATATTATTACAAAAAAAAAAAAGATATTTTTGAATAAGAAAAAAGATTTTTTGTTTTTGTGAATTTCTGTTAAAAATTGCTTTATAAAAGTAGTGTTTTTTTCTTCATAATATTACTAACAAATTTTCTTTAATAACGTGTACTTTTCATATTTAAAATAATTTAAAATTTATTTAAGAATTAAAGCTTTGAGTATACATACATATTAGTTTTCAAGGACATAATCACAGAAAAATAAAATAATCAATAAGAGAATAAATTATAGAATAAAAAGTTCTATATTGTATGGATAAGGATTTAAATATATATTGTTCCTTTTATTTCAGTTCTATTTTAGTGAAATAATGAGAAATCATTGAAACATTTAGAATTTTTTTTTTTTTTTTTTTTTTTTTGTACACACACATGATATCAAATGAACCTATTTTTTTGAACTGAATTTATTTTACGTAAAAAAATTTTAATTAGTGAAAAAAAAACAAAAAGGAACAAACAAAATTTTCAATAGTGAGAAACTTACTCAAATTCTTTGTGAAGTAAATAACAAAAAAAGAACAAACAAAAAAAAAAATAAATAAAAAAAAGAATATACGGAAATAAATATAAATAAAAAAACGAAATACAAATAACATGGGTGTAAATGAAAAATCAAACTCAATATCAAAATTATCTTTGGAGGTATTTCAAGAAATTTTTGAAAAAATTGAACCTGATATTATAATTGATTCATTAGAGGTAAAAACAAAATTTATCATTAGTTTAAATTTTCTAGGTAATTACCACTTAAGGATAACACAATACACATTTTTTTTTTGTTAAGTATATGTGATTTTTAAATTATTCATTAAAAAAAAAAAACATTTTTGACACAATTTCTCACATCCAATTTTATAAAAAATAGAAAATATCCTTGAAATCCAGTAACATGTCGCCAGTAATTCACATTTACTACTACATTTAAAAAAATTGAAGTAAACTAAAAATGATGAATAGTATTAAAATTCAGAAATTCATCATAACAATATTCACGTGTTTGAGTGTTATAAACAAAGGATTTTTTTTCTCTTCATAATGATGTCACAAATATCTTGATTTTTTTTTCTTGAGAAATTAACGTCACAAACATCTTTATTGCTTTTAAAGCTCAAAGATTAAATGGGATGCTTGAAATTAGTCATTTTTGAAAAAGTTTATTCGGGGGTTTTTTTTTGTCTGAGTTGAATGAATTTATTAATAAATTAAAAGTACGAGTATATTACAAAAAAAATATATATATATAGAAATAATAGTAATAAAAATAAAAATGAAAAATATCTAACGACTCTAAAGAATATGAATTATTCAACCAAATGCCGAGATATAGAAATTGATAAAATTGATGAACCTTTTTCAAAATTTCAAATACAATTTGTAAAATCCAGCCAATTGAAAAAATACATAATAACTTTTTTATTTTATTATTTAATGCGAGTAAATCGCGCTTCGATCTTATTCATTCTGATTATAACATCACAATTACTACATACGACATTGACATTGAATTTTTCAATTATTCTATTCTCCACTTAAGGGTTTTAAGTTTTTCACAACATGTATATTTTTATCAAAATAATAACTTTAAAGGAAGCAGTTAAATATTTCCTTCTCAAAATATTTATACCACAAATTGATCTGAAAATCCCTCAAAATATTTTTGATAATTTAATTCCTAAAGTAATTTTCACAGATTAAAAAATAATCAAAGCGTTGAAAGATAATAATATGTATGAGTGGTAGTAAAATTTATTCAAAATTAAGAGGCCTTTGTAAATCAAAATGAAGTGTTGATTGTTAATGTCGATGTTTGCAACAAGGGTGATTTTAATAAAACATAATTTTAAATTTAAATTGTTAATAAAATTTTAAATGAAAATGTTCTTTTAAATTACAAAATATCAGCAGGGGAATTTCATACGGCAATTGGTACTTTAATAATTCTTGTATCGGTCAATTCGAATTTTTTTAAAAAAACTACATGCTTATTTTATCACAATAGTGATGAAATTACAAAGTTTAGATATTTTTTTTAAAGAAAAATTTGTTTTCACAATGTCACAAAACCAATTAAAAAGGATTCAAAAAACTTCTCTCAAATTTAACATCTAATAAAACAGTAAATTTCGAATAAAACAGTAAATCTTGTTGCTTTAGGAAGCTCCTGGATCAGGAAAAGGGGACAATTATACAGCAACATTGTACAGAGTACATTTACAAGGACATCGAAAGCATACAATCGAAGATGAAATAATAAAATGGGAAAAATCGGTTATTTGCAAGAGACTGCCAGATAATGTAGCTAGACGCGAAGCATTTAAAAGTGTTCAATTATTTCAGTAAAATGCACAATATTTTATATGTTAAATGTAAATTTAAAAAAAACATTTTTTTTCTTAGAAACGAATTTGAATTCTATACCACAATAATGCCAGAATTAATAGCATTTCAAAAATCAAAAACAGGAGAAATATTTAAAGCAATACCACAATGTTATTCAGCTCGAGATGATTTATTGATAATGGGTAAATATTTAAATAACACAACGTTCAATTATTAAAATAAAATTATTGCAATTTTTTTTTTTTTTCGTATTAAGAGGATCTAAGAATACGTGGTTTTGAAATGGCAAACAGGCAAAAAGGACTTTCAGTCGATGAAACACAAGCTTGCCTTAAAGAAATAGCAAAACTTCATTCACTTAGTTTAGCATATAAAATTCATAATCCAAAACAATTTGAAAAATTAAAAAATCTTATAACTGAAGGATGCTTTTGTTTATCAAATGAAGATTGGTATAAAAAATATTATTGTCAGTTATCTAAAAATGCTATTGCTATGGTAAGTGTAAGAATAAGGAAAACAAAAACTTAGTTTTAAAATATTAAAAAAATCTTAAAATATTAATTTCCTAGGTTTCCGACGTTCTACCGGAAGATTCAGAATACCTACATCGTTTAACAGAATTTGCAGGAAGTCCAGATTTTTTTTCTCGTATGGTTGAATTAGTTAATAAAGAATCAATTTTGTCTGTTATATGCCACGGTGATTGCTGGACAAATAATTTCCTTTATAAATATGATGAAAGTGGAAATGTTATTGAAGTAAGTGTAATCAAAAACTGCACCTTTTCCTTGTATTTGTGACATCTATTCAATTATTTTCGTTTTAGACAAGTCTCGTAGATTTTCAATTAATCCGATACGGTTCTCCTGCATTGGACATATCAAATTTAATATATTGTTGCACTACAAAATCAATGAGAGATCAATATCTTGATGATTTTATTGATCTATACATACATGAATTTTTTACATCATTAGAATCTTTATGCCCACTTCCAGAGTATTGTGACACCGAAAGTAAATGCAAAGATCTGTAAGTTTTTTCGATATTAGTAGATAAACAAAAATATTTTTTTAATTCTATTTTAAATTTAATTTCAGTTTTTTATCAGAGCTTAAATTTTATGGAAAATTTGCTCTTGGTCTTGCTTTGGATATAATTCCAATTAGTACATGTTCATCTGAAGATGCACCTGATCTTTATAGTGGTCTTTCTGATGAGCCAGCAAGTGCACCAATATTAAATTTTCCACCAAATGATCTTTGTAGACAAAAAATGTCTGAATTACTTATAGATCTTGTTGATGGTGGAATGTTATAATAATATAATTTATCTCTTGGTTTTTCTCTTTTGCATATATATATATATAAAAATAGCTTAATGAAATATTTTAGTAATAATGTACAATTATTTTTCTTGAGCTGTGCAAAGAAAGCTTTCAGTATTTCCATTTCAATTAAATTTATTTAAAAAAAATCAATGTAAGAAATTTTACTTGTGCATTATTCAATCATTTCATTAAATATTATAATTAAAAATAATGACAATAATTATAAAAATTAACATTTTAAAACGTTTAAGTAATATTTTTGAGAATATGAAAATTGTTATTGCAATGTAATTGTTTTTTGTTTTTTTAAATAAAATTTAAAAGAAACTTTTTTTTTTCTTGCTTAATCCTCCCCAGCCATCTTTTTCGAACATCATGCGCCATGGCTCATCAATAAAAAAAAAATATTACTTCCTCAATTTTATTAGTTGCTGAAAAATCTTTAATCTTTTTTATTTTTAATTTTAGTAGCTTAAATCTTAATTGAAATTTTGAACTAACGACAAAATCTAAACTTCTAATGTATTTTTTTAAAGCTTACATAATATATTTTTATTTTTACTTTTACTTTATTAGTATGTAAGTTATATCAAATTTTCTGATTTTAATAATTTTATAATATTTGGCATATTTATAATATTTATTTCATCACATATTATTTCAGAACTTATTTCTGAAACTACCAATTCTTCATACATAGGAATTAATTCTTGTAATCGAACCGCCAATTTCTCATTAATAATGAACGGTAAATCTAAAAATCATAAAAAAAATTTCAGATTAATTCTTTTTTTTCAAATTTAAATTTTCAGTTACAGAAAATAACAAAATTTCATCTAATTGGAAGTATTTAACTACTGAAAACGATATATCATTGATTTTTTTTTATCAATTTTTAAATTTTAACTTACCTGCAATTGTACAATAATTTGTAAAACATGGAAAATATGTTAACGTTACTGGATACTTTCTTATTTTACTTATATGAATTGATTCCATATTACCATAATCAATGAATAAAACTGCTACAGAATCATCATCGTTATCATTTTCTTCCAAACATTCAGCTCTATACCATTCATCATCATCAAATTGTACAACACACATTTCAGAATATCTTTAAATAAATAATTAAATTAATTATTATTTCAAATTGAAAGAAATATTATATGAATTTAGTAGTGTATTTGAGAATATGGTTTTTTCTAAAAGGGATAAATAGCAAAGCGAAAAAAAACTATCATACTAACACAGAACAAAAAAGACAGAACACTTCTTTAAATGTTTTAATTTTCAAAAAGCAGTAGACAACCTAAAATAATGCTTTCTTATTCCAAACAATCGCGCAACGATTACACATGCTCATTTTTCCATTTTCTTTCTAACGTCAATTTCGAATTTAGAATGAAAAGGACCTTTCCCCCTTTGTTATGAAGAAAAAACATACTATACCTGGGTTTGTAAGGTTCATCAATATTTGTTGCATATTCTTGCAACAATGCTGATAATGTTTGCAAATGATTTAAATTTTCACTAAGAATACAGGACACATATCCAATGTTTATTAAGGAATTATCGACAACACAAACTTTAACATCAGATCCAGATGGTAACAATTTCGATTTAATGTCCTAAAATTATACATAAAAAACTGAAAATTTCCATTTATCCATATATGTATGTAGAAAGATCATTTACCTTTTTATATACTGGATGATCTTTAACTTCAGAAAATCCTAAAATTTTCTGATTAAAATTGAAATTGTTTGTTATATCAAAAATTTCACCTTCAACATTTCCATCAATATTATATTTCAAGTCATCATCTTCATATATTAATTTCAATTCGATGTCAATACGATCAACATATGAATCAAGAATAGATTGAAGTTTATGTGTTGGTTTTAAACTTTTTGGTATATTTTTCATAAATAACGGTAATACATAACATTTAAAATTGCATATTTCTTCCGGTGCCTCTTTCATATCGATGAATTTTTTTTCTTCAATATTTCCATAATCAATATAGAATACAATTATTTTTTCATCATTTATGGGATTTATAACTAATACACGATAATAATGCCCATCGTCATAATTTGTTATGCAAATATCACCTCTTTCAGGTAATTTTTTTAATTGTTTCTCTTTTTTTGAAGTAACATTTACGAGATTTAATATTTTAGCATATTCTTCGGTATCATCGGATTTTGCTGATCGTATATAGAGTAAATATGGATTTGCGATACCAGTTATTACAACAGGATCACCATTTTTTGGAAATTCTACTTTATTTTTTATATTTTCATTTATAAATTTAAAATTATCAATATCATCACTTCCCATCGTTAAATTTATTATTCCAGTTATATTATTCCAAAATTATATTACAATAACCACTAGTCACTACACTACTAACTAGCACCGCCTTTCTAACTGAGTTTCATTCAACAAATTCAAAAATCAAAATCCTCTGCACGTGCTGCGTAAGTGCGTACTACAAAGGAAACAAAAACAGACATAACAGTTATAGATAACAGTACGGAGTGAAAAGAAGAAAAAAGAGAAAAGAAAAAGTAAAAAGGAAAGAAGAACCCCCAACAAATAGCGAATAAAATAAATATGTAAAAAATAAATGAGTCCGTAGACTACTTATTATATCTAAAGTTTTCAATTTTACAGATAATCACAATAACATAAAATTCTGATGACTATGCAGTCTTATGTTCTCCCTTATCAGCTCGAATTTCAGTCACAATTTAATTAATAACGATCATTCAAACGATTTTTTTTTATTTCTTTTAATTTTTAGAAATCTTTATTTTCGTCAATAAATCTTTTTCAACAAATTCTGGCAGCACTGTTTCCAAGCCTTTCCACAGCTACAAATTACAATATATTTAAATGGATTGGTAATTGGTAATCTACATCTACACTTTAACCTAATTTAGTTTGTAAATAAATATTGATGTCCTGATTACGAATCTGAAGCCTTTTTAGTCCTACATTTAATAGTTTCTAAGAAAAAGTACTCTAAATCAATAGAGTCAAGTCAAGTTTTCTCAGCATAACCACAAAAACGAGTATGTACAAAGAGAAACAGTGAATTCATTAGTGAATGGTCAGTGAATGGTAGCACTGGTGTGGTCATCTGAAGTGTGAACATAAGCAACAAAGAAGTGTGATTAAAAATTAAAATTTGTAGTTTTTTTTTTTCAAATTTTAGTTCATAAAATGTCTCAAGTATCTAAGCAAGAAAACCAAGAAACTTCAATTAGCGACGAGGATGACTTTCATGATGCCATTGCAAAAACTGATGAAGAAATTGTTCAAGAAATAATTAGAGAACGTACAGAAAACTTATCAATTAAAGGTAATATTGAAGAAGCACGTTCATCAAATGATGTAGAAATCTTGGATGATGATATAATCGATGAAGAAGGTTTAAAAGAAATTGAAAAAGATATGACAGAAGAAGAAAAATTAATAGCAAAGGAAAAAGCTGAGCAATTAAAAAGTGATGGCAATGATTTATTTAAAAATCAAGACTATTTCAAATCAATTGAAACATATACATCAGCTTTAAAAATATGTCCAACATTATATCCAAATGAAAGAGCAATATTATATTCAAATAGAGCTGCGGCAAAAATAAAATTAGATTCAAAAAATTCTGCAATCGATGATTGTACAAAAGCAATAGAATTAAATCCACATTATATACGTGCAATACTTAGGTAAGAGTAGGTGATAAAAATATACTTTTATATAGTTTCGACTTATTTTTAATTTTCAAATTAATTTTTTAGAAGAGCAAAACTATATGAAGACACTGAGAAACTTGATGAAAGTTTAGAAGATTATAAAAAAGTTATAGAACATGATCCAAAAAATACAGAAGCACAGCAAGCACTTACAAGATTACCACCATTAATCGATGAGCGTAATGAAAAATTAAAAACAGAAATGATAGGTAAACTAAAAGATTTAGGTAATATGATTTTAAAACCATTTGGATTGTCAACAAATAATTTTCAAATGCAACAAGATCCAAATACTGGATCATATTCAATTAATTTTAAACAGAATCAAAACTGACACGTAATATAACATTTAAATTACAGCTATAATTTATGTATTTTCATTTGTAAGTGAAATATTGAAGAAAAATATAAAATACAATTGTGATTTATTTTAAAATTTCTTACAAGCATATTTACAAATTAAAATGTTCAACAACAAAATTTACCAAATAAAAAAACTAATAATTAAATTTGTACTTAACTCAAGCCCTTATTCTGACGATCGCCTCACTTGTAAATCTACGTAGTACGTGGCTAGTCACGTCACGATACTTTTTAATTGGTATTCTAATACTCAGTGAGGTTTAAAAAGGAGGTCAGAATAAGGATTTCTGTTTCATTTTTATTCATAATTAAATATACAGAAGGACCTTTTTGAGCGGAACTTGAAAACTATTAAATGAATAAAATAAAAATCATGTGGCTTTTTTTTTTTTAAACTATTGACTTTATTTCAATTTTCTTTTTCGGCTTGGTACTGTTGCCATTATATTTTTTTCTAAATATTTGGAGAAAACACAATAATAAAGTAAAAATATTAATCTCATATTTAATTTGGAACTTATTTTTATCCTCCGAGAAATTATGCTTAATAATGACACCACTCTTTACTCACAACAATAGCAAATCTATGGGTCAACTCAAATTACATAAATTAAACAAATAAAAACAAAACATTAGAAAAAATTTTACTTTTTCGACGAGAATATTGCATCTTTAGCACTCTGCGCTAAATCTGACAACGAATCTTTTAGTTCAGAAATTGTAGTAGGAAATTTTGGTGTAATTTCATTAACATTATCACCAGGTTTAACACCCATTACAAAATTATAACCAATATTAACAGCTTTTTTAGCTTCAACTAAGCCTTCTTGAGCATATTTTCCTGCCTCTTTAGGATAACATATCGAAGCAATTCCACCTGCTCCAATACCAGTATACAAGAGCTTACGAATGAAACCACCACGTAAAGCAAATATAAAACCAGATAAACCACCAATTGCTATTGCTCCAATTCGTGGTACAGTATTGTCAGGCTCATTTAAATAATCCACAATAACTGCAAAGAAAATAATAAATGAATAAATAAGTAAAATTTACAAAATTATTGAATTACATTTTGTGTGAGCCTTCCCAGTTTCAATTGTATCATTTAAACTTTTCTTCTGGGATTCTAAACTTTTAGCTACTTTTGTTACTTCAATTCTTACTGCTCTAACACCACTTTCAATTGTTGAAGGAGAATGCACTTTAGGTTCAGCCAATTTAGTTGGCCTACAAAACAATTCCAAATGACTAATATTTAAATTTCAATTAAAATAATCATACTTATTTAATTCATGTAAAGGTGTATAAAGTGGCAATTCTGAAGGTTTACACTTATAATGAGAAAGATCATCACTTTGCTGTTGCGAAGGTGCAGGTTTTTCATCAGATTTTTTTACAACTGCTGCTCCTAAACAGATAGAACCACCCAAATAAGTAATTCTCCGCAGCATTTTGTAATTCTGAAAACAAAAAACTAATTTAAATATTAATCCAGAATGAATTATTTATTAAATAGCTTACAAATTAGGAAAAATTAAGTCAACAAAAAAAATCGAACTTTAATTTTCAGACATTCTGTCAAGTCAACTATTACATAACCTATCGATATCAGCTAGAACTAGTATGAGCCGAAGCCGATTGCTGAGTTAAATCGGTTAAATGATTCTGAAATGCTGAAAACTCGCTGAATGCTGAAGAACTTTGAGGAAAAAGTGAAAAAAATTTTTAAAACAAATTTTAATTTGTATTTTGTGTGTGGTGTTTAAAGAATATCCGAGCCGGTTTAATTTAAAATTACATATATCTTTTCAATAAAATTCAACATGCCTAATTGGGAAGGAAAAAAATACAAATTAGATAAATCTGAAAATTTCGATGACTACATGAAGGCTTTGGGTAAGTAATTACAATAATTTTCAATTTTTTTTAAAGTTAATTTTTTTGTCGTCATTACTCATTATTTAGTAGTATCGGACCATATCCCTCTGACCATGAACTTTGTCTTGTATAAATAATTATATATTTAATACGGTTAGACATTAGACTATGAAAAACAGTTATTTTGCATTATTATATTTTAATTACTTTTAATTACAAATTTTAAACCATGTGATTTTTTTAACTTATCTATTTTGCTTTTTTTTTATCGATTCATTCATGAATAAATTTTAGTTTAATTCATTTAATTAGAACAGGGTGTAAAAAACAATTGAAAAACTGCAAAATTTCTTATAACGCCCTTTTTCACATTACCAATGTCAGTGCAGCGAAAAAAAATTGCAAATTTACTGAGTTCATTGACCTAAAAAAAAAGGATATTTTATAGGGGAAAGTTGTACAAAATGTACTCATTTTACAAAATTTTCCTCCAATTCTCAACTCAACTCCGGAAGTATTAAAAAGGAAAAAAAAGTTGAAAAACTTTAAAAAAATTTAACCTATTTGCTTTTAAATTTATGTATATAAGTATATATAACATTTAAAAGTAAAAGTATGTATATAAAACATAAATACAATTATTATTTAAACAGGTGGAATTCATAGGTGTTTGTAGTATACAAAAATTATTTTAGAATATTAATATTGGATGACTCAAATTTAAATAAAAAATGTTTAATATAAATCGTATAATTTATTATACCATTTCAATACATTCATAAATTTGTAGACAGGACCAATTGAAGAAAAAAGTTAACTGTTACTTAATTATTGATAATTGAAAAACCGGATGTTACAGTAACAATACAATAATAATTTATAATATTATTTTCTGTCTGTTACCATGAAGAATTAGTATTGTTCCATCATCGGTTTTGTTTTAATTTATTTTTTTATTTTTATGCATTTATTCTTTTTTTTTTTTTAATATTGAAAATTTCTTGTTCAATGACTTCGTTGGATAATCAAAGCTTTTTATTCTTAAAAATATTCTTTTTCTTTTTATAAATAATGAATAAAACATTGATAAGAAATAAAATGATATCATATGCTGTAATTTTCCATTTAAAAAAATTATAAATTACTTCCATAGAAAGTAATTCGACTTATTTTTTGAAATAAAATACATATATTCAAAGAATATATGTACATACATAGGTGAATAGCGGTTTTTCATTTTAAATTCATTCTTGCACTTTTATGCTGTTTCCATGCTAAAATTGCAAATAGAGATTTGTAACAGATCTTAATAACTTTTAGGTAGAAATTATAAATTGATTATTATTCTTTCACTGATAATAAAAGTTGGTATAAAATAATGCTTTTTATCTTAAATTACCGGTGTTTTTAATATATAGAGATAAAACATTCATTACTGAATAAAGTTCAGAAATTATCAAAAAAGTGATATATTTTATCTTTTTTATAAATAATATAAAGTAAAGTCAAATAAGAATTTCATTCTAATAATTATTACCTACCTACCTAATTTTTTTTTTTCAAGTATGATTTTCGAACGCTAATCAAAGTAAAAATAACTTTAATTATAATTTAGAGCAATTAAAGAAGTAATTTTTGATTATGAATTCCAATTAAAAAATAATACAAAAAGTTTTATTAGAATCAAATTATAAAGTAAAAAATTTTATATATACATATTTATATTAAAATTATTTATTTATTTTTCAAGGAGATAAAAAAGTTAGATACGATTTTACAGAACATAAAAACATGTCATATAAAGTAGGTACTTATTCAATTTACAATAAAGTCACGTGCAAATCAAATTTTTCTAATTAACGCTTGCATAAATCACAATCTCCATACTAAAAGAATTTCCGGTCAATGAACCAATAATAAAAAAAAATATAGAAATTTACAAGATATGTAATATAAAAATAAAATGTATGTATTAAAAATCCCATTTATTTAATTTTATCATATTTATTATTAAATTTAACACACATTTTATAATACATAACATTTCAAGAAGAAAAACTCATACAAGCTCAGTAATATTAGATAATCTAAATCCAAAGTTCTCACTACGTTTTTTTTTTTTTAAATACAATTTGAAAATGAAAAAAATATTCTCTCACATAAATTATCCAAATATAAATTTGGACTTTGTGTTTAAATTGCCCTCAATTTTCACGATTAGCATTGCTGAAAAAAAAAAAAATTATAATAAACAGGAATGAAATAAAAAAATATAATTTCTGCAAAATTAGTAACAATTCATGATGACAATAGCTAAGAATAACTTTGATCTGTTACTGAAATAATCTTTGAAATTTCTTTATACTGATACGATATCATCGAATGTTTATAATTTTAATTTAATACAATAAACTCGTACGTATATATGTATATATTTTTTTTTTAAATTTAATTTATTAAAGAAAATCATCCCTCAATTAAATTTTTCATGTTATCTTTAAATCATTGAATGCTTTATTTCTTTCCCCTTTACCTTTCCATTAATTTACTAAATCCATTTAAATACATCTCAATTCATTGATGAATGATACGTGTACTTGAATTTAATTTAAAAAGTCAGTAACATGATGTATTGAATTTGTCATTTTTTTTTTTTATTCTGTTACTTTTTTTTATTACATTTAAAAATTTATCATATAATCACACATTAACATACATACATATAGAAAGGAAAATTTTTTTTTATAAGCTGTATGTCACTTTTAAGATGCGGGTTTCATGAGAATCATAATTGTATATTTGAACTTATGATTAATAAATAATAAAAATAATTTTAAAAAAAATATATGTTCTTTTTATTTTTAAAATGAATGCATATATACATATGTGCGTATATGTACAGTTAGCAAAATGTAATGTAATATGAAATTTCATGGCTACTGATACTATTCGTACCAACATTACCTATAAATTGAATAAATAACCGCAGAAATCTATTTATCAGTTAAGTAAAGTAGTGGCTTAAAGAGAAAAGATAACATATATAGTTACATACATAAGTTTATATCAAATCATATATGTATGTATATTGAAATCATATATTATTATGGAATTTAATTGAAATAAAAAATGAATATAAAATCATGCAAAAGAATATTCAATCTTTCAAGTAAATTATAAGTCTGATACTTTTGTTGAATTATAAAAAAGCCGGAGATAATTTTCTTTTTATTATTTTTATTTTTATTTTTTATTTTATTTTCTTTTTTTTAAATGTATTCAAAGCGATTTTCAAGAATAACGAATGACAACAATCTTTGTCATCATCATCATCATCATCATCATAAGTATCAGAATTATTCAAAATATAGCTATTATTATCACATAAATACAAATGAAATAGGTATATGTATGTATGTATGTAAATCAAACGTGATATTTATTATCTGACTGAATTTAATTGAAAGTAATTCACTAAAAAATGCATTACTCTAACAAAATAATTTTCATCCATTTATAGAACTTTTTTCTTTATAAGTACATATGTACTTATGTATGTATGTATGTATTTTGATTAAATGATGAAATGAAAATGTTGGAAATAAATTTTATGTTTTTAACACTATTTTGTCAATAAAATATTTAAATGATATTTAAATTGCAATAATAAATCATTTTCATCACTTTGAATTTCAATACTTTACAAAACAAAAAGTACATGTATTTATATTTGATTGTGATAATTTTTATGGCTTTTGTGTTCAAGATCAAGTTATCAAAATTTCAAAATAAAAAAAAATAAAATAAATAAAAATAAAAAATTCTGTAACTTATTACAGAAATACCGCAAAAGCATATAAAAATGACAAGTTAATGTATAATTATCTCGAAAATATAATATAAGTAAGATAGTATTTTGAAAATGAATAATTAATACTTCAATTATTACATTTGAATTTATTTTTTATTTACATTTTCACAAAACTATAGTTTTGTGCTACAAATTAATTTAAATAACCGCAAAATCTTATAAATGTCTATGAAAATCTATTTTTTCAAATAAAACAAAAACTATTTTTGATTTTTATAAATTGTTTAATTTGGCTATAAATTTGTTTTTAATTAACTCATAAAATTATTAATCCTTTAAATTAAATAATGATTGATAAATAAAGCAATAAATTATTAAATAATAAAAATAATTTAATCAACATTTTATTATTTTTTTGTTTTATTTAAATTTCAGGTGTTGGTTTGGTCCTTCGTAAAATGGGTAATTCTGTTAGCCCAACTGTTGAACTATCAAAAGATGGTGATGAATATACTTTAACAACATCATCAACATTTAAAACGAGCGCAATTAAATTCAAAGCAGGTGAAGAATTTGATGAGGAAACACTTGATGGACGTAAAGTAAAAAGTGTTTGTACATTCGAAGATGAAAATAAATTAGTTCATGATCAAAAGGGTGAAAAACCAACAACCATAATTCGTGAATTTGGTGCTGATGAAATGGTTGCTGTAAGTATTAAAAAAAAAATTCAAATTTCTTTTTTAATTACAATTATTCAAAATATTTTAATATAATCATTCTTCTTTTTTCGTATAGACTATGACCATTGGAGAGATAAAATGTGTTCGTACATATAAAGCTGTTTAATTTTGAACTAAAGGCTTTATTTAATGTCATTTGAGATGACACAGCACATCATTCATTACATATTGACTAAAAAGTAAACTTTTTTTTTTGAATATGAAAATCTATTTAATTAAGATTATTTCTTTTTTATTTTTTTTTTAATATATAAAAGAAGTAATTATGTTTATAATTAAATAAAATATTAATTGCATTTATTGGAAAATAAAAAATTTTCTTTTGTGGACATGACTGTATCACTGTTCCCCAACCTGTTCTCTACCTCTCCCTATCCCTCCTCAGCCTGAAACTAAAGATTGATGAACGGTGGATGACTCGTGTCCCTTGGGATTCGTAATGAGAGAACACCTCACACCAATCCCAATGATGATTTTCGTTGATCGTTCGTACAATTGTTGAGAAGTAGAACTTAGAAGATGTTTGTATCCCATACTCCTCAGTTGCCAAACACCACCATCGATCATTCATGTTTCTTTACAAAATTTCTCTTATAACTAAGTAATTAATTAAATTTAAGTAAAAATTTTATATTAAAGATTTGATTGATGTTGATTTTGGTTGATTATAGCTTGAAGGTACTGTTGGTGTGTATGTTATTCAAATGCTCGGAAATCGGAATTGAATGTCTCAAAATTAAAATAAAATTAACTCTAAATAACTTACACTTTTTATTCGTAGAAACTTCGAATTCGGTCCAATTTATATGTTATTTCTTTAGAATAAACAAACTTTACTTACTTTACTAAGCTGGTTGGTAACGCAGTTACTGAAACTCTACAAAGCCTTCAAGCACCAATCATAATTTGTAATAATGTAAATTTTTATTTTTATTTTGTAATTTGTTATTTGTTCTTTCTTTCAAGTTTATTGTTAAAAAAAAAGTTCAACTATTATTCTTAAAATAAATAGATGTATTACTATTAAATTAAAATAATTTATTAAATATGCATTGTATTAAAAAAATGATTACAGCCAGCCAAAAAAGTTCGTCCACCTAATTTTTAACATTCACTTTTTTGTTTAAATTTTAAAATAAAAAAAGAGGCTTCTGTAAACCGAAATATTGAGTTGTGACGCCTAGACATATGCAATTATTGTATATAAGTATGGAATCGGTAATTCCATCCCTGATGTGATTTTCATGCCGATTGTGGCGTGATTTTTCTGCTACCAACATCAAAATAATAAAATTAAGTATGTAGAATTTGTCAAAATATTTACGTGAAAATAAACAAAAATATTTGTTTGGCAAAATGCATTTGCAAAAAAACAGGTAATTGAAAGTTTACAAAATCTAATAATTAAAAATAAAGTTTGTATTTATTAGTGAAACAAAAAATTAAATTAAATTAAAAATATTTATTCAAAAAACATTGAAAAATTGACTTATTTCGGATTGGAAATCAATAAAATTTTGAACTTTCTGAATATTTCTATATAAGGTCGACTTGTATTTCCGACATGTAGAATTTTGAAAAGCCAATTATCATCAAATATTAGGTTTTGAACTTTACCTGTGATAAAATCAAGGATCTTTTAGGTATTACGAAAATATACTTTTTTAAATAATTTTTGTATACATTCTTCCAGAAACAAAGAAGTATTATACTTTAGAGAAGGTTTAAAAATTTGAGATATACATTATATTTCATATGTTCTTCTGTTAAGAAATTGGATCCATTACTAGACTTTTTTTTACTACCACTTAATTCCATTAAAAACATTTTTTCTTCTTTCTTTAATCCTACTTACATTTCTTTTTCTTTTAGGTATGTATGTATATTGAAAATCAAATTTTTGTCTGAATATCCAATTTTAAAACATTATATTATTTTTAATTATTATAAATATTATTAGAAAAATAGATGGATTTTTAATTCTAAGAATTTCTTTTTATTTTCATACTTATTGTTGAAATGTAAGTATCATAATATTTTTCATCACAATATCGATGAACTATGAATGTTTTACCGATATTTGAATCTGCTAGTACTAATACTTTATACTATGTAGCCATTTTCTGGAAAAAAAAATCTTGTTAATTTGATTGTAACTCTTAAAATATAATTTTATCAGCTTTAATTAGTTCGAAGAATTTTTTTAAATTTTCGTTATTATCGATAGCAATTAATACATATGTACATATGTATGTATATGTCGTTTTGCAATTATATACATACATTCACACACATAATGGTATGATTTTAAGCTTTAAATATTTTTTTAAATCAATAAATGAATCGTTATCATTCATTAGTAAGTGGTTACGTAAAAATTTTCCATATAACACACATTAATTTAGTTGTACATATTTGCTTACAATTTCCAATTAAATAATAAAAATTCATTCGTTCATCATATATGATTTTATAAAATAAAATATAAAAAAAACCATTAAGCTTTTTTCCGCTCTAAGCTCAGAAAAAAATTTTAAACATCAGCAAAATATTTAAATGTGAAATATGTTGTTGTTTTCTTTTAATTTTTTAAAAAAAACTAAGCTCACAGAGTTTATTCGAGGTCTTAAAGTTCAGTAGCTCAATATCAATTCAGTCTCAAAAATCGCGTTTTATATATACATCGTACAATCTAAAAAAATTCATTTTTTCTTTCTTCTAGAAAACGGAAAGTAGGAATTATCAGAGAATTCAAAAATTCTCTATATAAACTAATGAACGTGATATTGAATCTGTGACTTAAAAAAAAATAATATCTTGTTTAAAAGAAAATAATAATAAAAATTCATTATTTCAATTTGCAACTTTTAATGGTTTGTTAACATGTAAGTGAAAGTATTTTATTTGTAAGTGATTCATTTTCATTATGTGAATTAGTATTAAATGAATTATTTCTTAATTAACAGTCTGGCATATTTTTTTTATTCTACATTATTGAAAAATAATTATTATTTAATTATTAGCGTATTAAAAAAAATATATAATTTTTTCTTCTTATCTTAATAAAATATTTGTATGTGAAAAATACAAATAATACTCAACGAGAGTAAAATTTATGTCATTACTTACTTAAAAAAATAAGCAAACAAAAAACAACCATAAGATAGACATTATCTCACGTTTCTATCTGTTATCTTGTAATTTTTTTCCATTTTTTAAAATAAAAAACAAAAACTTAGCTGATGAATTGTTAGTTGACTCAAAATAATTAATACGTCGATTGTATTTTGTGGTATAACCGTATGAATCTACAGTTTTCAAAAAAATAAAAGTGCACGTATGAATTTTCATAGTCTAAAAATAACTTAATTTAAAAATTTCCTAACATAAAAATAATAAGTAGGTACTTTAGTGTTGTAGTAGGTATCTGTGTAATTTTTTTTTTTTTTTTTTTTGCTTTTTTCTTGTTTCATGGAATGAAAAGTTTGAATATATGAACCTTGACCCCATTGTTTTTAATTTTCATTTCATGGTGTTGTTATGCTTTTAGATTTTTGTTTTTTCAACGTAAAATTCGAAATTTAAACATTTTTTAAATTTTCATAAATGCTGTACTGTACCTACTAGTGTAGAATTCATGGATATATTTCAGTATTTTTCATTGAGTCATTATTGACGTATATACATACATATGTAAGTTTGTATGTAACATTCATTTAATATACGTTACACGAGGAAATGTTAAATTTACCTTTTTAATTGATAAATACATAAAAATTACTTTAAAAATATTACTATAAAATTGTATACTTTCATATTATTTCAAGAATAAGAAATTTTATTAAATTAAATGTGAAAAAATCAGTTAGGAAAATTTTTTTTTTTTTTATTGAATTAAGAACAAGAGCGGCATAACTATACAATGTATAACCACTTAATATCTTATTTCACCTTTCAAAAGATTTATTTGCTCGTGCTTCAATTTAAATTTTAGAATTATAAAAATAGAAATCACTTGTTTAAATATTACTAAGCAAATTTTTAATCTTTTCAAAATGCATTACGTAAAAAATATGCTAATATTAAAATCTTAAAAATTTTATGTGAAACCTAAACAAGCATTTTTTTTTTTTTCAGTTAGTAGAGAGGTCAACAGAAATTTTGTTGTTTTTAATAAAATTCAACTAATGCATTTAATTTTATTTTCTTCTTTATTTTACTTATTTTGTATGTCATGCATTTAATCTTCATCAATTTCAGATATATACAAAAACAAGGTATTGATAATAACACATTTGAATAGATAACCCACTTAGTAATTACATGTAACAATTTATGAAATAAAAAGTTCTATGAAGTCAATTGACGATAATTTTTATTGTGAGAAAAACGTTTTAATTGATACAATATATAGTTTATTAATTTTATGTTACATTCTAAAGTTGTGTTTAATTATTTCACTTACGTAGATTAAAAAATGTTTATTCAGATGCAACTAACGAAAAAGATAAGAAAATATTAAATAAAATTCTCTTGGACATAATTTTTTTAGCACAAATTTTCGGTCATGAAACTATGATTTTTAAATAATTTTTTTTCAAATATTTCTTTAAAATTAAATTAATTTAATATTTTTCTTTTTTTTTTCAGATACATTCCATTTACATAAATTCCTTAGTATTAGTTCAATAATAAAATAAAAATAAATAATATGAATAACAGAAAGCAATATTACGCTCAAAAAAATTTTATAAATCCTTTCGGTTTACGACCATGGATGATTGGTAATTGTGCTGCAGCACCGGCTGCACAAAATAAAGGTGTTAAAGGTATTGTAGCTGGTGGTATAACTGGAGGTATAGAAATTTGTATTACATTCCCCACCGAATATGTTAAGACACAACTTCAACTTGATGAAAAAGGTAAATAAAATTAAAATTTTTATTCAAATAAAAAACCAAAAACATTAAATAATAAAAAAATGCCAAAGCAAACACCTAACACCAAGAAGTTATGATTTCATCAAAATAAATATTTACCTTTTTGTTTTACTTAAAAGTGTGATATTCACGTTTAATCATTGCTTCACGAATTAAAAACATTACGTATTGTATATATTTTGAAATTTTGTTTGTCTGTATCGAAGAATAGTTTGCTTTTAATTCATTCATTTAATCATAAGGATTTTTGCACGTGAATAAAGTAATATGAATCATGTTAATTATATCATTATTTGACTAAATAAACGTGATAATAACAGTTTGCCGGTTACGAATTAAATAAAACCGCGACACATCAACTGTGTCGGATGATTGATATGTGGTGGTGGTATGACGATATGATGTTTGAAAAAAAAAATAATTTGAATTGCCGATAAGAGAACACGTATCAACAAACATCACCTGATTTATGTGGTAAAAACAATTATTATGCTTAACTGAATTCTTAAACTGATATGCAAAAACTCTAAAATAATAATTTTAAAATGTTTCCATTTTATTGTGATTTTTAATTATTAAATAAAAAAAATATTTGGCTAATTCATTTTCATTACAATAAAAAATAATATCGAATATGACATAAATTATATACATAATTAAAATTAATAATTATTACGTTCTTTTCACAGGTGGTTCAAAACAATACAGTGGAATAATTGACTGTGTCAAAAAAACTGTAAAAACAAACGGTTTCTTCGGGTTATATAGGGGTTTAAGTGTACTTTTATATGGAAGCATACCTAAATCAGCTGTAAGGTAATTTCTTATTATTTATTTTCTCTTAAATCAAATAAAATTTATTAATTTTTTTTCTTAAATTTATTATTTTATTTTAGATTTGGTGCCTTTGAAACATTTAGAACAAAATTAGTGGATTCGAATGGACAGCTTTCAACATCGGGTAAACTTTTATCTGGTTTGGGTGCAGGTGTATGTGAGGCTATATTTGCTGTTACACCAATGGAAACAGTTAAAGTAAAATTTATAAATGATCAACGTAGTGCAAATCCTAGATATAAAGGTTTCTTTCATGGTGTCGGTTTAATAGTTAAAGAAGAAGGTTTGTTTAAATTAATTTCATTCGGAAAATATTTATTAAAAATTTTCCACATTAAATAGGTTTTTCTGGTGTTTATAAAGGATTAACAGCAACAATTCTTAAACAAGGAAGTAATCAAGCCATACGTTTCTTCGTAATGGAAAGTTTAAAAGATTTATATAAAGGTGGTGATCAAAATAAAACAGTTCCTAAATATGTTGTTGGTGCATTTGGTGCAGCTGCTGGTGCTGCATCAGTATTTGGTAATACACCAATTGATGTTGTTAAAACACGTATGCAAGGTTTAGAAGCATCAAAATATAAATCAACATTAGATTGTGCTGTAAAAATATGGAAAAATGAAGGTCCATTTGCGTTTTATAAGGGGACAGTACCACGTTTAAGTCGTGTTTGTTTAGATGTGGCGATTACATTTATGATTTATGATTCATTTATGGATTTATTTAATAAAATTTGGCCGTAAAAATATATATCATGACAAAATATGAAAACTTATGAGAAAAAATGTTTCAGAGGTCTATTATTAAATTTTATTTTCTTATTTTTTTCTTCATATTTTCTTTTATCATTATATTGTTACAATAATGAGAAAAAGGAAATACAATATTATAGGCAGAGCCTGTAATAATTTACTTTTTAATTATTTATACTATTTTGATTGTTTTAATAATTTTAAAATTTATTTAAAAACAAAAAACTTATTTTTTTTTTAATTTTTTGTAAAGGCAAATGATCAATTAATTTAAAAAACGGAAAAAAAATTTTTTTTAATTGCAAGTAAATCAAACAAACTAGTCGTTTTTAAAACAAAATAAATTTTTTACTAATTTATTTTTTAAGTGAAAAAATCAAATAGAAAAATATTACAAATATTTTGTTGTTACAAATGTACTATGGACAAATAGAAGAAAATTATTTACAAAAACAAAAAAACATTTAACGTATAAAAATTTACGCTAAAAATAATAAATGGCCAATTGTGAAAGGTATTTTCCTATGAATATATTTTCTATTCAGATTTTTTAATGTAAACTGCAATAACAATTTCCAATATATTTCTAATATTTAAAGACTTGTAAACTTTGTTGTACTTTTTCACTTTCAGTTTAATTAAAAAATTAAAAAATTGTAAAATGTTAATGAAAACTATTAATTAACAATAAAAACAACATAAATACTGATCATAATTTATAAAAAGAAATTTGTGTTTTTATTCAAATTTTAAGACAAAATGTAGCTTTCTTTCCGATTTTTTTAATTGTTAAAAGCCATAATTTTTTGGAAGAACTTCGAGTGAGAATTTTTTGAAATAGGACTTTTATTTTCAATTCAATGTCAATATCATCTGGCATCACTGATTTTGATTGTCAAAGATTTCATAACATACGGCATAGATATATGTTGTACTTAGACACTTTGCTGTGGTTATGTTTATCATTGTTCAATTGTTTCTAAAAATTACCGGAATAATTTTATGAATTAAAAATTAAAAATTACTTTACTTTCAAGTTATAGAATATAATGGATTGATACCTACTGTATCGCAATTATTAAGTAGGGTAGGGTATCATAATATTTTTCATCACAACACAAAACAAAATCTGGAGCCATTATTTACTTGCTCACTTTTATATTTGAAAAAAAAAAAAAAAAATCTTTTAATTTGATTCTTTATATTATTTGTATGTATGTATGTATGTGAGATCGAGTGGCATTCAACAACAGCCAGATGAAGAAGAAAGAAATCTAGTAGGTAATTTTATATCTTACATTTTTAAATACATTATACATAGTTCATTCGCTATAAACTCGCTTTTCGTCTTGTGTTTACAGTTTTACAAAGTAAAGTAATCGAGCAGGTTATTATTATTTATGCATCACAAATTCCAATCATCAATAAA
This sequence comes from Bombylius discolor, assembly GCA_939192795.1. Classification (NCBI taxonomy): domain Eukaryota; kingdom Metazoa; phylum Arthropoda; class Insecta; order Diptera; family Bombyliidae; genus Bombylius; species Bombylius discolor. The sequence continues at coordinate 55,922,971 of OW584238.1, read as the reverse complement.
CCAACCAATACTTTTACTAATACGTAATTATATTAACCAAATATATTCCATCGATTAGTTAGCATTTGTGGATCAAGGCGTTAACATTGTGAAGAAATAATCAGTCGTGACTTCGTGAGTGAATTATTTTGTTTTCTTTTTTATATTCAAAAATATTTGAAAAATTCCTAAAAAAAGACAAAAAAAAAAAAAACAAGCCATGTTTTTTTTCGGTTGAGTGAATGAATACTTATTTTAAAAATCAACAATAACAACAAAGTATATTTTGTAAAATAATTTATGAATTGAATATTGATATTTTAAATTTAAAGAAAAAAAAAATTTCTACTTAAATGGGAAAATGCCCGATAATATGGAAGAAAGTTTATCAAGAATTTTACGTGGCCTACCATTAGACGATATAACATCAGAGTTATGTGATTTTTCATTAGCTGAACAAAATTTAGCTACAGAGGCTCAAGGTATACAACCGACAACATCTTCAGATTTTATTCCAGTTGTTGGTAAAACTGTGACATATATTGTGGCATGTGTATTAATTAATGATAAAAATGAAATATTAATGATTCAAGAAGCAAAACAATCATGTGCTGGTAAATGGTATCTTCCGGCTGGTAGAATGGAACCAGGTGAAACAATATGTGATGCTGCTATACGTGAAGTATTTGAAGAAACTGGTTTAAATATAGAAATGACAACATTATTAGCAATAGAATCGGCTGGTGGTTCATGGTTTCGTTTTGTACTAACTGGTAATGTTATTGGTGGACAATTAAAAACACCAGCTAAAGCTGACAAAGAATCATTACAAGCTAAATGGGTATCTGATTTAAATGAATTAAATTTAAGAGCAAATGATATTATAAATTTAATAGAATTAGGTAAAAAATATAAAAATCGTAATAAACAAATTCCATGGCATGATGATATTTTACCATCTAAATTGTCACATCATCATAATTATTTACGGGTTGTTGTTGGTATACGTAAACGTTCAACAAATAAATTACATGTATTGTTAAGTGAAAAAAATGTTTATCATTTTCCTACAGTTGAAATACATCCACAAAGAAATTTATATTCATCATTACGTAAATTTATGATTGAATTATTTGGTGCTGAATTACCACAACATCGACCTCATGGTATACTATCAATTGAACATTGCCCATCACCAATGCCACATACAACAGATGGAATTTGCATAACATTATTAGTGGTATTCAGGCCTCCACTTGAAGAAGTTTCATTAATTGGTAAATGTGTATGGCATGAATTATCAAAAGAGATTGGAGAAGGCCTTGAAAAAATTCTAAGTAATAAAAATTCAACATTTCCACTGCATGTTATTCGTTAGCGCAAATATACATATGTACATTCTTATACCTAAATGAATTTTCTTTATTCAAACAATATTAAATTAAATGAATCTTTATTGTTTTTTGTTTTCTAGTCTATAAGAACAAATTATGCTAATCTCTTCACTCAATATCTCTCTCTTTTAAAACTGTTAAATTAAATATTATAAGCAATACCTAGTATTTAAAAAGAAAAAAAATTTATACAAAAAATATTTATTACACAATTATAGTTAGATATACGGGAAAATGGTTAATAATGTTATTTACAAAAAATAAAAATAAAATATGAGAAAATAAAAAAGATAATATATATATATATATGTATACCTATATATAAATTTATATTTATTCAATATAAAATTGTTTATTTTTTGGAATAAAATAAATTCAAAATCAAGCAAATTGTTACTTACACCATATACTAATAAAATAATTATATAAGCAACCTAGAACAAAATTGTGTGCTTAATTATTTTAGATTAACAGACAAAAGCTTTTCCATCAAAGCTGCATAGTAAAGCTTTAATAAAATTTCTCTAGACTTTGACGTCATTGATTTTGTGAGAGTATTTTATGACGTCATACATTATGATTACTTTGATCATGCTTTGGCAGATTTTTGTTAAAAATTTTCATTATTTACATAGGACATATGCATTGTTGCCGTAATTTATACTTTTGAATTTCCTTTTTGTTTTGAACAAAAATATACATAGGTAAATATGTATTTATGTATTATACCTACATATTTGCTTTGAAAAAAAAATTTTTTTTTTAAAATTATAAAATGTTATTATTATTTATTATTATTATTAAACATTTATACGTATAAATATACATACATATATAATATATTTATCATACAGACAGCTATTTTAATTTATGAAGGAATTAATCAACAAAATTTTTAGCTTTTGTAATTTTGGAGAAAATTATTAGTTGAAAATAGCCAAATATTTTTTTTATTATGTCTTTTTTCAAAATCAACAATTTTACCTGATATTTTTGGATAAAAATATGTTAATAAAAGTTTTCCTCTATTTTTATTTTGTTTTACTTTTTTTTTACCATATGGGCAACTTGTTTTCAACCGTTTTTGGGTTGACACTTTAAAAAATATGCTTTAAATAATCATAAAAACTGTTCGATTATTTTTAGGTTTTTGCAGACTGAAATAATGATTAAATTTCCCTTCACACTTTATCCAGACAGGACTGGCAACCTACAAAGGTTGGTGTGTTTAAAAATGTAAATTTTTTTTGAATAGGTGCTATTTATTAAGATTATATTTTAACTTCTTTTAAGTCTAACTTAAATTTTTTTTTATACTTTTTATTATTTTTTTGAATTTTTTAAAACGGTTTTTTTGATTTTTTGAAAATTTTTTCCATCACTTACACTATTTTAAACTTTTAGACTATATTATAGGAAAAGTCACTGAACAACAAATCCGGAGATTAATATAGAAAATATGGGCTAAAAAAAAAAGAATTAATATGTAGATTTTGAATGCAATAGATTCAAAATTGATGTGGTGGAATGCATATTCATTAAAATTTGTTTAATTTTCGAAAAATGTACTTGAATTTCACATAATGTCAATGGTTTAGTCACAAGTCATTCATTTTAATTAAAACGGATAATGTTGAGTAAGTAAAAATTAAAACTGAAAATTCAAAATAACTTTATTATTTGCAAAAAAAAAAAAAAAAAACTAACAAATACAAAAAAAATTTTTAAAACTACAATTATAATTTTTTCTTCTTACACATAATGTTAATTTTTTTATTTCGTAAAGTAAAATTATCGTTAATTTAAAAAAAAAATCACAGTTTTTTGTTTATAATATGGCTTTTTAACGAATTAAAATTCTAAGATAAAGAGAGAAAAATATAAAAAAAAGGATATCAAATAATTTAAATTAACTTATGTAAGTTATTATGCGATTTTGTAAATTTTCAATCAAAATTGTTTATATTCATATTTATTATTGATGCTATGTGTGTTATAATGACATCTGAATTTAATCCCTATTATATATGTAGCTGAATTATTTTGTTATTCAGCTTTACAAAAATTGATTAATTAAAAACACCATTAATAAACATTTCTTCTTCTATAAGTCAATAATTATACTTGATTTTATTTGTATTCAGCCATTGAAATTATGTTGCTGAATATGTACACAGACAAGAAAAAATGTAAATTTTAATATATTATGTATGTATATATTTTTTCCTCCCCTTAAGAATTTTATAAATGTACTTCAGGACATTCTTCATCTTTTATTGTTGTATAATGTACTTTCTTTGAAACTGTATCTAGAACTGGTGTGATTAAGTACTTAATTTTATCACGACTCAAATAAATTAATGTTAAAACCAAACCGAATAGTAAAAAACATAAAACAGTTAATAAAAATACAAGTGTTATTGTTCGTGCATCTTTTGTTTCAGCACTATCAATAAAATTTGTATCAAATTTTGAATTTGTTATTGTTGATAATAAAACATTTTTTATTTGTTCTTTAGAACATTTATCAATTTGTATTGTTTCAATTAATTCTGGATATGTACGATTACGATAACACATTAAATTCTCTTTATTACGTATTGTAACTGTTGTTATTTTCATCCAAACATGTAATGAACTTATATTACAATCACATATTAATGGATTTAAACTAAAATCAACAACTAAATGTTGTTTATGGTTTGAATCATTTTCTAATTTATCCAATAATTGTAATTCCGATATTTTGAAATTTTCAAATTTATTACGTTGTAAATCTAAAAATCGTAAATTTTTTAAACATTCAATATTAAAATTAATTTCTTTTAAATTATTATCTCCCATATATAAATGAATTAATGATGGTAAATTACAAAAAACATTATGATCATTAAAATGCGATATTTCATTTTGTTCTAAATGTAATTTTTTTAATTTTGTTAAATTGCTATTCATAAATATATCATGTAAATCTTCACTTAATTCCGATGATGTATTATCTAAAAATGCATCAGTTAAATGTAATTCTTCTAAATTAATAAAATTTGAAAATACACGTGGATGATGATGATTAATTTCATCATCATAACGTGATATACTTAAATTATTATGATTTAATATTAAACGTTTAACATTTTGTACATGATGATATGATTTGCCACGTATTTCATGTATACGATTATTACTCATATCAATTATTTGTAAATTATCATAATCATTTATGGCACCAAATACATTCCATGGTAATTCTGGTATTTGATTACCAACAAATATTAATACTTCTGTTTCTTCTGGCATAAATTCTAAAACACTTGTATTTTTAAATCCAACATTTGTACAATTAACTGTATAACGATATTGTTCATCATAATATATTTTACCACATATACATAGATCTGGAAATTTTGGACCACATGATCCTGTACTATAGAAAACAGCTTGATGTATAAATGTAAATAAAAGGAATGATGTAAATAATAGGCGTGTTGTTATCATTTTTATCTAAAATATAAAAAAAATCACTTTGTTAATTACTTTAGACAAATTATGAAAAATGTAAAAAAACATAAGATATATTGTACTAAATCCACAAAACAAAAATTAGACAAATTATGTTAAAAAGTAGAAAAAAAAAATACTTTAAACAAATTTAAATCCAGCACCTCAAATGTGAACAAGTTCTGTATACCAACAAGTGCTAATTATGCTGAATGATTATTTGAATTTCAACTTTAAGTAGTAACTGGTTTTTTTAAAAGTTTTTTTAGCCTCCATAAATTTTACAATTTCGTTTGAATTTGAATGAAAATTTTGATTGAAATGCAGATTGTCGTCATTTTAAAAGATTTTCTAAAAATTCATGGAGTTCAGTTCATTTCAGCATCATTTTTTTTAGATAAGAAAAAAAAATAAAATGATAGTTTTATATAAAATTTTTATTTTTGCTTTTTTTTTAAAAAAAATTCAAGGCAATTTTTATTGAATTTGTATGAACTATGAAGTTTCAAACTTTCATATTAAAATGGTGGTCTAAGAAAGTCAAGATAATAGATAGAAGTAGGTATTTCTAAAGTAAAATATCTTATCAAAAATAAATATTTTACGAGTAATTATATATATCTACAAAGAATAGGTATAAAAATAAATAAGCAATATACATAATATGAAGAATTTTATTTCTTGAAAAACCCCCTTCAGATAATTTTTGTAGTAAGAAAATTATGATAAGACTTAATTTAAAAAAAAAATAAGAAAGTACATATACATACATATGTACAAATCAATTTTTCACAGTTGAATGGCCTTACAGAAGATTAAAACTATAAAATAAACAATGAAAAGTTACAAATAATGTTCTTATTTTTGAATTAGTTTCATGTTCTTGAACAATTTGTAAATGATGGGAGTAAATTACAAAATCATTTGCTCTTGTAATTTCAAAATGAGAAAAAAAAAAAAAACTAAAAATGATGTTTTTGTTTTTTATCCTATTTTAATTTGAAAACAAGTTTGCGCTATTTTTGTATTCTTGAATTTATAATATTTTTTTAGGATAATTGAACTTTCTACAAATATAAATTATTCAATAATAATTAAAAATTGAAAAAATAGAATTTCTAGTGAATTATTTTATTACATCATCTTTTAATAATCTTAAAAGTCGTATTCATCAAAAAAAATCTACATATACTCAATTTTTTTTTATTGGATTTATGCCTCGAATATAATGTAACTCATATAGGTGTGCTTTAATTTAAATTTACTTAATATATATAGTTATAAATATAGACATATACATACATATGTACATACATATATGTATTCATTTATTATTATCAAAACCATGTCAAATTTTTCATTTAAAAAAGTAATTTTTTACGAAAATTTCAATGTTGTAAATTTTTTTTTCTTGTTTGTTACTATTTGAAGCATTAAATTTCAAGAAACTTCCCATATCATTAATTTTTTTTTCTTGCTAGTTTTAATACCTAAATGTAAATAATAATGTTGGTATATTTATTCATGAATAAATAGTATAAGTGTTCGTGTAGGAACATATATATATGTGAATTGTGAATTATACACCTTTAGTGGGCTTAGTATGTATACCTACATACATATTATATCAGAAGATTCTTAAGGAGTACCTATAACTTTATATATGTATACTCGTTACACAGTATCAACAGATACCGTTTAATATGTATGCTTTTTACGAAGTGATACAAAAGATATGATTCTGTTTAAAGAAAAAAAAAATATTGTATCAGTACAACATTTTTATTCTGCATTTAAAAAAAAAAAAGATGGCAAGATGGAAAAAATTTAATACAGGTAAGTCAACTTTAAATTCTTCAAAACTGAGAATATCATCATAGTCTGTTTCATTTATATAAAATAAACTCATCTTATGCATATCATAATAATACAATAATAATAATAATTATTATTATGATGATGACGATGATGATGATATCCAATTTCAAACTAACCAATATCATTATTATTTCTATTTCTATATCTATAGATATATGTACATATCTAAACTACATAATGTATATAATTAATGGTATATTATTTATTCGTGTTATAATATCACCTCTAAACTATAAAAAGTCACAATTATTTATTCAATTGTGATATGTGAATGAAATAATTATGAAGCGTTAAATCGGTTGTGGTTTAAATTTAAAAAAAAAAAATAGTAATTTTCAAAAAATGTAGGTATGAACGTTTACATATTGTATAAGAGAAATAAAACGACGCAATTTCCGTCTGTTTTTCTTAAGACCCTTTTTTTTAAAGAATAAAAATAAATAAATTTACAATTTTTTTTTTTCAATTTCTTTTTCTATTCCTATATGTATAAGATAGAGCACCGTAAAAATATGACAATATGATAATTTAATTCCAAAGCGTTTAAACAATTAAAAGAAATGAGAATGTTATTCATGTAAGTGTTATAAGTGTTACACATTGATTTCAATTAGAATTAAAACATCATGTAATTTATATTTTCCTCGTAAACAAAAGACATTTAAATTGTATGTAAAACAGGTATATTCAATTTTATATTACAAATTTAAATATCAAATAATTGTGACGGCAATAAGTATACTTTTGAAAAAATGTGTTTTTTTTAAAAATAAATAGTGGTAAAAGCAGAAAAAAAAATCTGTTTTAAAAAAATCGTTTGCTTTGCATTCTTTCATTTTAGAATTTCAATCTTGAAAACCTTTCCCTTTTTTGGTCATCATAACCAGTTTTTTTTTTCAGTCACGCGGTATTAAGCTTTTCATGCAAAAAGTATATGTACAGTATAAAAAAGAAATTCTAGATTTAAAATTTTTTTACGAAAAATAGCAAAAGAGATTAAAAGAAAAAAAATGCTAATGTGCCCCACTAAATTTTGTAATGTAACATAATTTTTTTTTTCGAATTTTTATGCTGACAACAACAGTATATATTTTATATTTTGAAATCATTAAAATTTTAATAAAAACAGAATAGGTACATATATTGAAATTTTTTTGAAATTCTCTCTTCTAAATTTTTAAAAATTGTTGTTTTTCTTTACTTTTGATCATAAACCTTTTTTCATCATTTTTTTAATTCATGGATTTTTCTTCCCACACATTTAAGGCCTACATTAAATCGTTTCTGATAGAGGAAAGTTTCTTTATGATGCCCTAAATTTAATGCTATTGCAATATAACCTGATATAAAATGTAAAATGTTGAATATTTTTAAAAATTGGATTTAAAAAAATATTGAGAATAATTAAAAGACTCAATTTAATAACAAAATTTTCTTTCTTTAAATAAATAAAATTTTACACTAACTTTTTAAATTATTAAATTAAATAAGTTAAAAATGCGACATCGATACAAATTTTTCAAAATACTTATGTATTCAGGCATTTATTCATTTTTCTGAACATTGACATCACTTTTGCACTTCCTACGCAAAAATCAAAAAAACAAATAATGAAGAAATTTTCACGTGTATTATCACACAGCAAAAAAATTATTTTTAAATTAAAACTGTTTGTTGTAATTAAATTTAAATATTTAAACCCACACTTACCATTCATATACACCTAAATTAACTTCCAAATGTTCCTCTTTTTTTTATTATTTTAAATTAGAATTTTCGTACTGTTTTGTCCTCCCTACTATTCAAAAAAAAAAAAACAAACTATTTAACAATCATTAAATACAAGTAAATTTTGCAATAAAAAATTTTCAAATTAAATTATCATTTGAAGAAAGAGAGAACCATTTAACAAAAGCACGCAAAAATATTAATTGCTCGCCGTTTAACAAGTACCCTTACCTAAGTAAAGCAAAAGTATCTACGTAACTACACCAACTTTTTAAAAAGTCAATTCAACAATATTCGAACAATATTCTTCAACTGGCTACTAATATATTACAAATATGAAAATTACACATAACTATAAATATATGAGTAAGAGAAAGAGATAATATATTTATAAAATTACATTTTTTTTTTTAAATCACATATAAAAAGACAAAAGAATAAAATATAAATAATTAAAAAAAAAAAAAAATTACACACCTTAGTATAGACTATAAGGGGACTTTTCTTTTCAGACGATCAACTATACATACAAATATAATTGAATCGCACTATAAGGGGACCGGTTTGTTAATAAAATGTTGGAGCTACTAAAGAAAAATTCAAGTTGTGTATGTATACATAACATACAAAATATGTATGTATATTATATGTGTATCTTTTTGTCTTAAAGGCGTTTATTATTTATATCGTTTGCAAAATTTAAAAAAGTAAAATAACACTAACTTTACTACAGCAACAACAATAATAAACTTTATTTTATAATAGAGTATAATGTATCTAAAGAGTTTCGAAAAGATCTGAAGAGGCTGCTATCAAAAAATTTGGTTGTGCACTGCACTGTGAATGCATTTCACATATATTATATATTATGCAGAAAATTATGTGTAAAATTTTGTATATGTGAAAATTGTAAAATGTAGCTACCACACGTAGCTATAAAGTGAACGATATGCTGGGGAATATAGAGTGGATGGAATATATTTTGCTTGAATTTTAACTTCTTTTAAGTTCAGATATGAATGCATGATGTATACACTGTTGATTTGAAATAAAGTCACGTACAAAGTATACAAGATTTTAAAAAGAATACAACAAAAATTAAATAAAAACTTAATAGAATGAGGTACATAATATGCGAGTATATGTGTAATTTTATGATTTGAATTAAAGTATAAAATATTTAGGAAGAAATTTTTTTTAAAAAAAGGAATATAAACTTTTCTAGTCAACTTCACTTAACTTTTTTATACGTTTCTTTTTTATATTTTTAATTTCGTAAATTTATCTTGTTTGCTTTTTTTTTTGTAAAGAAATAAAAATATAGAACTGATAAGATAATTTTTTAAAAGATTCTATTTATTGGTAACTGATGAAATAAAAAAATTATTAAAAGAAATTTGAAATAAAATATTTTTACATCTTCTTCGAGCTCTTCAATTTTTTTTCATTTATTTTTAAATAATAAAAATATCCTTCAGATCTACCACATAAGTATTCTGATTCCAATATGAATTCGAATTCGAACACTTTCAACTAATTTAATTAATTATTGCTGAAGAATACGTTTTCCTTTTAATTTTTATTATTTGTGTATAAATTGTGCGCTCATTTGAAAATTCAACAGTTTGCACAACCTTTCCACCAAAACCTTATTTCGATGTTTCAATAATTACCGGAACAAATATCTTTTTACTCACCGAAACCATGGGTATGTTCAAAAATGCAGTATTGCAACAATGATGCACAATTTAGCGTATCATTGCATTCTTGAATACACCCTATATCAACAATAAACGCAATCTGCAACCAAGGTGGATTTACCATATGGTGTGATGCTCAACAAAGTTGAATTTTGAAACGATCGCTGTCTTATAACTTTTTAATATTTGAATTTAATTCTAAAATATCATACAGATATAATGCAAAATTCTGTGGACTATGAATTAAAATAATTTTTCAAAAATTAACACAATCATTTTCACAAATAATCACAGGTGAATAATGAAGTTAAGTTGACTTTATATACATATATAGAAAAGTTCAATTTGCTGAATACTGTGAAATATTTTTAAATTTTAGGTTTTTCATGATTGATTGAATATTTTTCTTTTGTAATTTCATATTCGAAATTTTAAATTTTCTTAATTTTGGTATTTGTATTAATTTGACTTAAAATTAAAACACATAAGAATGTCATTTTTTATGGTAATTTTTTTTTGTTCATTTTTTTATAGTATAATTAACAAGCTTATACATTTTCTTTTATTTTTGTGTGTACGTGTATAATTATTATTTTTCAAAATCAAATCAAAATTTTAAAATTAAAACCAAGGGTGTGTGTTTTATTTAAGTTTTTAGATTTAAAAGAGACTACTTTTTTTTTTGCAATTGAATTTTTTTATTGAGTTTTTCTGTTTTTTTTTCTTTCTAAATTTTACTTTTTTTCTCTAAAGTATACTGTGAAATATATAATTACATATTTTATGTATATGATATAATATATATTATTTTTCGTTTTCTTTCCTTTGTGTTTATGATTTTCTTTGAAAATGTACGTGTGATAAACTATAAATATTTTCTTTTGTTTTTACTTAATTTCTAATATTTTACACATTATTCATAATTAATTTTAATCAAATATATATATATATTTATGTATATATATTTCTTTTCTTATTTTTTAAATTTGTTATACATAAAAGTTTTTATTATTGTATAATTAGAAAGTATTTGAAAAGTAAATCAATTCGTTCTTAGATGTACCTACTTGAATACAAACAGTATAATTATACAATAATAAAAACATTTTTGATACCACTTATAAAGCCCTATTATACAAATTTAATTATTTGGGGAAAATTTTTTTTATTGAAATGGAATAATGTTGTTCATTTCAATTCCTAAGAAAAGACTTTAAAAGATTTCTAAAAAGAAAAACAAAACATGATTCTTAAAAAATATAATCCTAAATCAATAAATCTACACCTTTTTTTTGTATTTTTCTCTTAACATAATGTTTTTTTAAAATGTGAAAAGAATAAATTAAAAATAAAAGGTGTTTTTTTTATATTCTTACGTTAAAAATAAAAGGAAAAATTACTCAAAAACTAGTAAAACTAATGATAAAACTTATCACAAATTTATAACAAAATTTTATGTTTCTTTGTTTTTCTTTTTAATTAATGGATGATCGACAATCGACAATTTAATTTGTATTCTCTCTTAACGAAACATATTTGTGTATGTGTATATTATGTATTCTTATACTATTTATAAGGAATTATTAACATTTACAATCATTTTTTTTAATTTGTTTTTTTTTTTTTCTCTCAAAATATACAATTATTAGTTTTTTTATTTTTTAAATTATTTACAATTTATAGTGGCATGTGCCGTCTTCCTTTGACCTTACTTACTAAATTGCATATTTTTAAGGCTGGTCCAAGTTTAAGACCCATATATTTCATCATCATGTCAGAATTAAGAAGAAGTAATGCTTTACCATCGATTTCCTAAATAAATTTCTAATAAATACATTTTTTTCTATAAAGTAATAAATCATTTAACTTACATGTTTTCTAAATAAATCTGCATGAATAGCTAATGCTGGATCATTTGATGCAATGTATTGTATAACTTCTTCTATTGTCCAATCCATTGGCTGTCCTTTTATTTGTGGTGGTTGTGAATTTAATGATGACGTTGATATCGTCTGTGATTGTGTTGTTACTGCAACTGAGGTTTGTGTGGTTGTAATTTGCATTAGAACATCATGATCATCATCATCACCTTTATGATATTTTTGATGTTGTAATATTTAAAATAAAAATGAACATAAGAAAAATTACAAATAAAATAGTTTTACCCGTTGATAATAATTGCGAATCATTTGAAGACGATGTTGCTTCAGGTTCTGGTGATAATTTTTTTTTAATTAAAACTGGTGGTGGTGATTGCCGTTCAGCTTTAACATTTGCTGCAGCAGCAGTTCTTTTTAAAGTTTGTGTGGCACATTTTTCACATTGATCCGGACCTGGTTCTAATGTAATTAAATTCGGACAAGCATGACATGATGTACACAATGTCTCCAAAAATTCCGAAAGGCCTCTATCATCCTTCATTCGAGATGAAGGAATTTTTACCTGAAATATAACGTAAAAATTATTATTAAGAAATTTTTGTTTTTTACATTATGCAAGTGTACCGTAAAATTTTTCCCGGCAGCCGTAACAATATGAACATCACCTTCCAGTGCAAATAATAAATGTGATAATTGAGAAGTGTCTGGGCTCGCAGCTAATACCTCCTGTAAACAAAGTTTAGCCAATGTTTGATTTGTTGGACCTGTTACCATCGATGGCAATCGTGAACTATTTATAAAAGGACCGCCTTTGCATTTTGCATGAAAATGTGCGGTAACTGGAGTAGCTGGAATCATAGCATCAGGTTCTGGAACTAATGTATATGACATTCTTGAATGTCGGTGCTTATTTGAACTTGAATCAATCCGACTCTTTTGTCCTGGAGGCTGCATTGGATGGCAACTTCTTGCACACCATCCAACAGGAAATATATCTCGTGATTTGTAACAACACCAATAATCGAAAGCACCTCTCCATCCATCAAATGTAACATGAATTTGATCATCTTTAACAGCATCAACTGTAGCGCAGCAAATTAATTGTGGATTTTTCTTATCAACAGCTTCCAATTTTTGTCCGACCTAAAATAAAAATTGTGTCATTAAATTTAAAAGTACTTTATTAAGTTGTTGCTGGATTTACTTGCCTTGAAAAGATTTTCATCGGGACCCTGAGGTTCAGGTTGAAAAATTTCTTTTGGTGCCATTTGAGCTCCATTTAAAGTTTTACAAAGAAATGTAGGCCAGCTGCTTGCGTTCATTCGAAAACCTAATGGAGGCTGCAACATTCCACCATTTTGTTCACAATGTCCAATTGGATGGATCTCATTTGAGTCAACCAAGCGCCAAAAGTCGTTTTGACTATCACTACCATCTAATCTTAATCTTAATCTTGATCCTAAAACACCAACAACTGTTGCTATGCATGTTGACGTTACATTCCTTGGATCTAACGCTTCTAATTTCATTCCAATTTTGAAATCATTTGGCGGTGGATTTAAAGCTTGTTTAAAACATTCTGCTGGAGCAGCTTCACTTCCAGTTTCCTAAAAATATTGTTTATATTTAAAAATAATTTGTTGACATTTACAAATTCATAATTACTTACTTTCAAATAATCATCCCAATTAAATACATGAAAACTTTCATATTGAAATGGACCAGTTAATGTTGTTGCTGGACTTATTCTTGTTGAATTACGTTCCTGCTCCCTGTGGTTATTATTATTGTTTGTTGATTGCCTTGATGAATTTGTACCATTCTTTTTTTGATGTTTATTCATACAAAATGTTGAACAAAATTCTTTACTTGGTGTATTTCCACGAATTACATTATCGCATTGTATACAAGCTCCTTTACTATATGCTTTACGAAATTCTGCTATACATGTTTCTGAACAAAATTCTTTTTTACCATTTTGCGTTGGTAGAACATATTGTAAAGGACTTTTTCCTTCACCACACCATGTACATGTAGCTGGCTTTTTAGCCGGCCTTCCACGAGATTTCGAATTACTATTTGCATTATTTGAAGCTACACCATTTGTTGTCGTACTATTTGAATCACGTCCACCCGACATTTTTTCCTTTATAATAATTTAGAATTATTTTTGTCTTTTTTTAAATTTTATTTCTTGAATTAAGAAAAATGCCATATAGTCGTTATTATATCAATTTTCTACATGTAGTGAAAATTATAAAAATATAAATGTTATTCAATGCAAAAGAAAACAATTTTCGGTTCTAGTCTAACGTTTCTCTTAAACGAATATTTGTTGTTTTGTGCACTTTTTTTTTATTTGAAATATATCGTTTTCTAACTTTATTTAAAATATTTATGTAAGTTTATTACATTTTTATGTGAAATATTTAATTACAAAATATTCACTTCACTAAACAAATGACATTAAACACCGCCATATTTGCTTTTTGCACAAACACTTCTTCTTCTTAGTTCTTCTTTTTATTCTAGGAAGAGTTCAGAATTCAGATTATATGCCAACTGCCAGCAGAAGATAGGATAACAACGACGGTTATTTTAAAAAAAATTATATTGAAATTATGATATGATATATGCATACATATTATGTTCTAAGATTTTTGATACAACATACTATGAAATAATTGAATTATCCACTTAAGAAAGTTTTATGATAAACTTATTTTTTTTTATTCCGTAGGATTTTAAGAATTTTAAAATTAAACTGCGACTTATTTTTCAAAACAAAAGATAAAAAGATTTACTGATTTAGAACTTATTAGTTTAGTTTCTGAAATAGAAAATATAGTCTGAATTTTAAGAGTTGAGGTTTTTTTGCGCATGTTTTACATGGCTTTGTGATCTTTTTTGTATAGGATATACGAAAGAAGAAACGTGTTACAACAACAAAAACGCATGTGTGTAAGTATCTTTTTTTCTGCGCATGTTTTTCTAGTATAATACGAAACCTCAATTTTTAAAATTCTGACTATATTTTTTTATACATGCATATATATGTATGTACATATAAAAAATATATTTAATGTTGGAAATTGAAAAATATACAAATATTTACTTTTTTTTTATATTTCATCAATGAAAATCTTGAATAAAGAGGTAATTCTTTAATAATACTTTATAGTTATTATCAATAAAAATTATTTCAATGAATTCAAATTACTTTTATTATAGGCTAATCGAGAAGTAGATTTTTTTTTTTTGATGCATAATGTACATAAATATACCTACATGTACATTATACCTACATATGTAATATGTACATACATAATTCATTAATGCGTATAATCATATTTATGTGTAACAAAATTTCAAAGGTGTTTGTTTTTTTAAATTACATATTTCTATAACTTGTAATTTAGATTTATTTTCAGATATTCAAAAAAATGAAAAAAACTAAAAATAAATAAATAGTTTCAGAATTTCCAAATTTGTATACACAAGTTAGTGTATTTTAATATTCCTTAGAATATAAGGATGGAATAACTCTACATACAATATAAATAAGTTATAAATTTCATTATTTACATTTTTTACAATTTTGATCATCATCGATTAATTCAAGAAAATTTTCATATGATATTATACTTATATATGTATTATTAAAATTGAAAACTTATTAAATTTCATTATTTGCAGATTGAAAAAAATTTTTTTCTGCGATAATGAATTTTTTTTTCTTGATTTAATTAAATATATCTATAATTTTTTTTTCATCTTTTTTAATATCAAATTTTCATAAGAATTCACTTTAAAAAATATTCATTACACGAGAAAAAGGATGTTTTCTGACAGAAAAAAATATGAAAAAAATTTTCAAATCTTAGCCTTTAAGAATAATATTTTCTCTGTGTAACTGACAGAATATTTCATTTTACATGAAAGTTATATTAAATCTGAAATCCTTTTGGAATGACGTGAAATTTGGGTTATGAAGATAAGTATAGTATATGAGTATAAAAAATCACTTCTATTTGTTAAAAAGCCAAAAAGATTGATAATGTACATACCTATATGATCTAATTTAGTTATCTAAATGTTACCCGAAAAATATGTAGATATGTATGTACAAAAAAAAATAAATTTGTTATTCTTACTTTATTTTAAGAAAAAATACAAAATCCACCAATGATGAAATAAGTAGAAAAAAGCTCATATATTTACAATAAAATTGTCATTATTATGATTTAAATAAAATTTATTTCAATTGAAAAAAGATAAAAAAATAGAAGGAATTAGACAGACAGACAAATAATTCGACTGAAAGGGACTAAATATACGAATAAATATATATGATATTTGATACATATGTACATACATATATTTGCATTTTATTTTATTTAATATAATTTTAATATAAACATTGTTTTTTTGTTATTAAAATTATATGAAGTTAAGTAAATTTTTGTTTTATGGCAATCAAAATATATACATTATAAAATTTATGGGATTATGAGGGTTTCTTTATTAAATTTAACATTTGGCGTTATATACATGAAAATATTATATGCTAAATAATTATATATACGTACATGCATAAAATTCTCTTTTTTTAAAAAAATAAATAGGTACATAGTTTCAAATTACTTATGTATGTACATACATATGTTTAAAAAAACATTGGATTTATTAAAATTGTCAAAACTTTTTGATTTCAAATGTTTTTATTCCCATCATAACAAAAACAAATGAATAAATAAAAAATAAACAACAGAAAAAATATGTTTTTAAATGTAATACATACATAAATGTCACCAAATAAAATTTAATATTACATACTCTCATACATGTAAATTATTCACCTGTTTTTCAAAAAAGACAGAGAAGAAAATGTGGGATTTTTCTTTTTTTACTATTCAAATATGTACATACATATGTACGTATGTATGTATATATACGAGTATTTCTTTTCGAAACTTTTTTTTTTAAATTTTTTTTTTTTTGCCTTCAAGGTATAAATGGTTGGAATTTCAACTAAAAAAAATATTTAAGTATGTAATCGATTCAACCCCATTTTTTATTTTACTACAATGTATATTTAGGAGTATGTAATTTTTAGATCCTTTAGTCATATCCTTTTCAAGTATATTTTGTAAAGTTAACACAAATGATCATGTATCTACATATATATATATATATATAGCTACATGTGTATATATAGAGATGTTTCGAATAAAATAAATGTAAAAGTCAAAAGAGTTTCAGGATATCTAGAAAAGAATGAGAAGTACCTATAATATAAAGTTTATGATAATGTTTAAACATTTGTTGAAAATCCGATTTTCTAAGAATTTATATCTTTCAGGAAATATAAATAAAACTTGAATTGAAACAATATTAGATGGACATTTTTTAGATTAATAGAAAAAAGAAAGGATAATAAATTAAAATTTTTCAAAAATAAAAAAAAAGACACCTAACAGAAATTTGACCTTTAACTTGAATACATTCTCATGGAATATTTTAAAATTCGGTAATTTCATAAAATTTGTATTTCCTTTGAAGTGTAGGATCAAAGATCGTAATAACTATAGGAGGATATTGCACTCCAGTGTATTTCACTGTCTTGAGTAAGATTTTAGGTGGATTTACGCTAAATCCATTTTAAAAAGCTGTGACGTTTGCTGCTCAAAATAAAATACTTGCGAGAGAGAAAGATAAATTTTTCTCACTATTTATACTGAATGTATAACGTATTCCTTAAGATTACGTTTTTCTTTCTTTTTTAATATTCACAACCCATTTACTTAAAGTTTAAAATTGGAAAAAATTGCATAGTAATAAAATTTCATATAAAATAATGCATCTTGTCCATCGTTTTAAGTTATGTATTCAAATATTTTTTTCAAAGTTAAATGGAATTTAAAAAAAAAAATAAGAAGAAATTACAAAACGTAAAAGGATTTAATTAACTTCAATCGCATTTTAAAAGAAGTAAGAATAATTTTTTATTCTTTTATTATACATATTATTTTTGTTCAGTTTTCAAATTATGTACATACTTTCTTGTTTATTTATGTAATATTTGTTTACAAATAAATATAATATTCTGTGTATACATACATACATATATGTATGTACATTTAAGTAACAGAAAAATTGTATATTTCTTTCTGTATAAACAGAAATTTTATTAAAATATTTTCGTTTAATTTATTTTTAAAATTAAAGGAACACAATACTTGAAATCTTTTATTTTTGGTCAATGGAATTTAATGGAGTTTTTTCTTGAAATGATTTGACTGGTTTGACTAAGTAGAAAATAGCGCAAGATTAATTTCTTTTGCCTTTTTATAATTTTTTCGAATTTCCAAATTTGAGTTTTTTTTTAAGGTTTGCAAAGAATTATAATAAAATTAAAAACAACTTTAATATTAAAGTTAACAAATGTAAATAAAAAAAAGGAATAAAATTCAACTGAAATATAAATACCTACATAATAAAAAAAGTTTCATTCAAGACATTTAAATAAAAGTTAAACTTACATTGAAAAAATTTTTGTTAATAAAATAAATTTCAACAAAATAAAAAAAAAAGAGATTACATGTGTTAACAATTAATTTATAATTTATAAATTCAATTTTCTTAAAACTGTTAACATGAATTTTTGTTTTAAACATTTTTAATATTTCTGTTCATATTCACTTTTAAGTATAATTTTTACACGTTTCTATGTCCTGCTGTGATAAAATTGAATTGTCATGATAAAAGTTTAGATAAAAACATATACATATGTAGGTACATACATACTCGTATGTATAGTATGTATATGTATGTAGAATAAAATATTTACATATTTATAAATTTTTAATGGGAAAAAAGCTAATATTTCGCTGCGGGATAATTTGCTAGAATTGTTATTTTGATTTTACATATAATACATATTTGCAAATAAGGATGTTGAAGTCAACAGAAAATTCTACCTCACTGCATGATGCTACAGCCCATTTAGAGCCTTGGTCTTTTCAAGGTAACTTGAATTTTCAAAAAGATTTTTTAGTCATAACCTACAATTTTAAGTAGAATGCAAAATCCTTAATACGTTAGCATTTGTGAAATTTTTTTGCTTGTGGTAAAGAAAGCAGAGCTATCATCTACTTTAATTTTTAGCACTTATTGTTATTTATTTCTATTTCCAATTCCAACTTACTTCTTCATATTTAGGTATTTGAAAAAAATAGTTACATAGTTTAAATAGTTTTGAAGTACTTACCTACAAGAGTAGGTACTTATCATCATACATATACAAGAGTTTTCCTTTTTTTCTGAACATATAACATATTATATATGTATCTATTCTGAAAAATATTTAAAGCATAGCGTGTTAATTTTGGTAATTTACTATTCAATTCTAATTTATTCAATACTGAAATTATTTTAGTGGTATGTATTTGGAAACAGAAAATAAAAATAAATTAACTAATCGAGTAATTTATTGATTAGTCATCAGAGAATTGTGAGATTCTAGATTATGAAATTTATCTCTTGCTTTTCTATTTATTTAAGAGTATAATTTATTAATTTAATTTTGAAAACAATAAGACTAAAACTCTTTACAAATACATTAGTACATACATTATTACAAATACTTATTAACGTTTACTAAATAATAAACAAGAAAAAGATGAATTCATATTAAATATTTGTTATTCTTATTTTAACAACTCCTTGTGCTCAAGGTTTACCTTTCAATAATCGACATTATGTATGAGTTAATTTTCAGGTAATTTATTGTTATGTTGAAGTAAATTAAGAGTAAACACTGTTTGTTTTGTTACAAATAAATAAAATTTATCATCTAATTCGATGAACTTTATTGAATAACATAAGTAAATAATAATTAATCTTTCTTTTTACTTGAAATTTTTCTGTTGTAAATTATGTGAACTTTCCGCAAATTGATTTTTTTATTTTTTATTTTTTTTTTTCTCAATTTTAAAAGCACTTCACATATTTATAAGCAAAACAAATCTGATGAAAATATGAAATATAAAACATAATTTTTTACTTCATATTATTTGAATATAAGAAGATAAATGTGTGGACATATGTATGTACTAGGAAAGCATTAATGTAAACAAGTAGGTATAGTATGTTTTATTTTATATTTTACTTTGAAAAAAGGGATGAATAAAAATACTTTACTGTCATATATTTAAGTATTTATATTACTAAATGAACGTTTATAAATCTATTTTGTCAACATGTACATACCTTATAAAATAGGAAAAAAAATATATAAAAACTGGTAAGTAGATTTTTTATTAAGCTGTAGTGAATAATAAAAATTTCACAGATAAAACATACTTAATAATAATAACTCTCTACATAAATATATTAACTTAATATACAAAAGATATACATAAATTAAATTTAATTTAAAAGAAAAAACTATAAGTTTTCATTCTGAAGGAGTTCTTTGAGACGAAAAATTATACAATAATGCAAAATATTTATTAAAGGTATATAAAACAGTTATACGTATTACAAAACAAAATAAAAGAAATATATAGGTAATTCGTTCTTTACTATTTTTATAAAATTAAAATAATTATTATCATTGTTTTAGCACTAAATTACAAGTTACGTTGAATATAATTAAAAAGTTTAAAGTTCAAGTTTCAAGGAGTCAAAAGGTTAAAATTGAAAGAAAGTGATAAAATTCATGTAAACATAATGGTGGCATAAGTTAATAAACAGGATTATGATAATGGTTACATACATATTTGTATACATACACGACTATTGTTTTATTAATGTACATATGTATATCCACGTAACGTATCATAAACTACATCATTAATTATTTTATATGAATGTACATTAATACTGCATATGATATACAACAGAACCTATGTATGTCATGTCTAATAGGTATACACATATGTATGCACATGTATGGTATATACCTACATATAATATGTGTATAATACATATGTAATGTATTTAAAAGCTTTTATATATCCTTTTTTAACACTTATTAAAATAATAATATTAACAATGTAATTTTATAATTAAAATAGGTGTACAAAAAAAAAAAAAAATAACTGAGATTTTTATAATAAAAATATAATAAAAACGAAAAATCTACATAATTAAAACAATGAAAAATAAAGTATTCATTCAAGTTTGAGACGATGAACAAGAAAACTATATTTCAATATTTTGACTTATTTTCGTTGTTTCTAAAAAAGAGGTGTTTTTATACCTAATTTAAAAAATTTAAAGCTTATGCAAAATATCTTAAAACTTCATTTTAATTTGAATATTTTGAATTCTATGATCCGTTTGATTTTCCGCACAGTATTCTTTTTATCGTTTCCTCTTTGACATAGGTTGGTTATTGCAGCAGGACACGAACACGAGTTATAGTCGTTATATGTAGAGCGCTATAAAACAGATTTTTTATACACTTCTTCTGAAAAATTATGTACGATTTATGAAGTGTTTACTGATCCAATGACCAGTGCTTATTGTTTGATACAAATTGCTACAATAATTGCCCAAAGTTGGTAAGTCACATATGTTCCCTTATAAAACTTTAAAATAAAAATCTGAGTAAAATCATGTACCTATACTTACCTTTTATCAAATACTAAAGTGCATTAAAATTGGAACATTGCTCTTTTTTTTCGAGAATTTAAAAAGAAAATCACTTTTCCTTTCAATAAGACTGTGAAATACGATTATTTATTTGGCATTTTGGCATTATACTTACACTAATGTGTGTGTGATGTAATAGGTATTTTTAAATCCTTTTGGTTTTTTTTTTCTCAATTTTACATCAAATCACATAAATAAAAATGTTATGAAATAATGTTCTTTAGAAAATAGGCTTATAGGATAAGATAAAACATTTATAAAGTGGGAAAATAATACGATCAAATTGATTTGTATAGATTGAACTCACATACGTGTGTAAATGTGATACATATATACATACATATTGTAGTTATACTATGCGGTTATATGTACTCATACCATAAATAATGCTACCACTATTGCAGATAGAAGTGTAGAAGGCTGTAAAACATAACGTTTAAAAATAGTTTATTATTTTTTTACATACATACATACATTCACACTAATTTGAATTCCTGAGATCAAGCGAAATACTAATTGGCGTTTGTTTACGTATGTAGATTCAAAGCATTTTTAATTAAAATGATAACATTTGAAAAATCAATTTTACAAATATGTATACTTGCATGTACTATATATAGAACATGTTATAGTTTATAAAGTTTTTTTCATTTCTACAGCTTGTGTCACAGTATTTACGACAGAGCTAAAGGTATATGTTATAAATCAATTTCTTCAGGGTAATCATATATTCTATGCGTATGTTTATTTTTACAAATCAATCAATAAATAAAAAGTAAGAGATTTTCTTGAAAAAGTTTTCATCTTTATGTATTTATTGTTCACCTTTTCCCTTTTATCCTTTTTTTATTTATCTATTTTTTTCGTATATGTAAAGTTACGTAAGTATATTTATAACTTCCGTATAAATTAAGATACATCTAATAGGAAAAAGAAAAAAAAAAGTATTTCAGAAAAATAAACAATTTATATTCGTAATATTACACATTCTATAATCAGTTTTATAAAATATATACGTTACACGAGAACTTACATATGAATGAATTTTTTAAATTGTTTGTTTTTTGTATGTTGATTTATTATTATGATATATAAATTTCGAAATATTTTTGAAAACATATTTTATAAAGGTATACATACAAAAAATACATTAAAAAAATTATATTATATTTGCCAATAGCCAAAATTATATGGAATTTATTTCATTATAAAAAATTTATATTTACATTTTTCTTGGAACAACCAATTACTATTTACTTTTAATTCCATAACGTTTTCAAGCTTTTCAAATATACAAATTTTTATTTCCTATATTGAAATATTCTTATTGGATATTTTTCTTTCTCGAAAGTTCAATGAGATAAAAAAAAAGTATTCGTTATGGTAACTGGGTCTAAAAATAATTTCCACTACGTTTCACAAAATACAAAAAAATATAAAATTAAAATATAATTAATTAAGTTATTTGGATATTACAGTTACAATGTTTTAAATGTAGATATATTACACAGACTAAAAATAAAGAAAAAAAATGAAAGTGTTCTAAAACTCTTGTACTAAAGTAAAGATTCTATTGAGATTCACAATGTCTCAAGAGACACTTAATCCTTTTTTCTGGAACAAAAAATACAAAATTTTAAAATACCATTTTTTCTAAAATAAATTTGTCAAGAGTAAAAGTGTGATATCTATATATATACATACATATATATAAATATGTATTATGTACACTTAATTTTGAATCAACTTTAACACACATAAAACTTATAAAAAATCCAATTTATTTTCTCTTATGGATTAAAAAAAAAAAAACGTTTGTTTTATAAAATACAATTGTAATTTTTTTTTAAATTTCTTCTTAACCACAACCATATTCATATATTATTATATTTAAAAGTACAATCAATAATAAAACACATCATTTTGTATAAATTTTTTTTTTCAACTTTTCCAACGTCATCAAATCTTTTTTTTTTCTTCTATGAAATGAAATGAATAATTTATAATATTTATTTGATGCTAAGAAAAGTATATTTATATAGAAAAGTTAGTTTAGAAAATTTTCTTCCATTCTTTACAGGTAATTTCATTCACCTTATTTTATAAACTATATACCTACGTTTTCTTGAATATACATATGTATGTATGTATGTATGTATATTTTAACTTGATTTTTTACTTTTAAATTTGTTTATTTGTCATAAGAAAGTTGAATGGAAAATAATTCTACGTTTTTATAAAAGTAATGATGTATACATATGTATGTATGTACATTTAACATTGTACATAATATGTTTATAATAAAAAAGTAATAAAAAATCTTTAAAAAAAAATGTTTTAAAAATATGAAGATCGTTGCTTTTACAATTAAATTTAATTTACTTTCACGGTTTTATTTTTCATTAAAAATCTCATAATTATTTATTGGTTTTCCACATATGATATCAGAATAAAGTACTTATCTACCATTATTATTAAATAAAAAATTTAATTTACTTCGTTAAGATTTGAAAAAATATTTACATAATATGTGATTGTGACTAAAATAATTTTCGTAATCAATTGTAACAACATTTATTTTTGGTATAAAGTTTGCATATAAAAAATTATTTTTCAATAAATATATACTTGTATCTGATGATATCATTCTTTTTAAGGATCTATATAATTTTAAAATAAAATCAATTTTTCTTCTCAAATATGATGCTATTAAATGTCAAAGGCTCAAAGGACTTTTCAGTTTTAGTTTTAATTAATTTCATAAATCATAGTTATATTTTCACGATAACATGAAAAATAAATCGTTTTATTTAAGAGCAGAAAAAAACAATATCCTTTTCTAATTTTCAACAAAATTACTTTTATAATATATCAAATATGTCAAAAAAATATTCTCAAATAATCTAACATCATAAATGTTTAATTTTATAATGAGAATTGTGATCATATTATTTTTTATTTTATGAAAAATCAATTTTAATTATGTTTTCAAAGATGAATTGTAAAAATGACTTCATTTCATTTAATATCTAATAAATCAATTTATTTTATATTCAATATTATCTACACTACATATGTACCTATAAACACAATAACTGTTATATATATGTACATATAATAGAAAATCTAAGATTTTCAATCAATATTACAGAAAAATAATAATAAATGAAACAAAATTATCTTATTATAAAAGCAATATATCTGACAAAGAAATTGTTATAAAATTAAACTTGTCGTTATTCTATATTTTGTATATTATTATTGTGTTGTCATTTTACAAATCTGTTTCTTAGTATTTTTAGTATGAACTTCATTAGCACTTAATGTAATATCACGTCGTTAAATTTTAATGATTTCTTTATTGAAATTGTCTTGCATCTCATTCTTTTAATAAATGTAAACATAACCATGATAGTCTTATATGATATTAAAAAATAAATAGACAAATGTATCATATTCAAATATAACCATTTATTTAGAACAACAATTTACATAAAAAGTATAAAGATGAAGATTATTTTTGTATAGGTAGTTGACATTAATATTTTTTCTATAATTACTCTTTTAGGTGTTAACTAAACAGAATCGAAATGATTTCGAACTCTTTTGAAGAAGTGTTATAGACAAGGCACCCGGTTATACATATATCTACGAAAAGAATTTTTCAGATATGTTTCAAAGTAGGTAATACAGAAAGTACAAATTGTTTATCCTTAAAATTTAACAATTGGACTTGGTTATTGTATAAAATTTAAACATGAAAAATAATTCAAAATCTTGTCTTTTAAATAAAATTTTTATTCTTCTTGTTTTCAGTTAATTAAATTATGATTGACGCTAGTCAGACATATAAAATTATTATTTTTTCATTAAATTATAAAGAAATTAAAATTAAAAATATATTTTCAAAATTTATTTTATATACAAAAATCAGAGGAAAAAAAAAATATATATTTAGTACATAAATTTTTTATTTGATTTTAATGTATTATGTTGGCGTAAATTGTAATTTATAATATGTCTGATTTAATTCATTACATTAATTCATTCACATTAAAAATAACTTTTTAACTATTTTAAAATTAAATCAACTAAAATCAATACTTTTTTTCAAGTTTTTTAATTTCAAAAAGTTAGTTAGTCCATTTATATTTAATTATTTCTAAGATCATCAACAAAAAAAAAAAAACTTAGTTGAAATAAACATTTTATAAAAATAAATTTTATCTATATAAAGCACAGGAAAAAACAAGAAAAAAATAACAAAATTGTATTTTACTGCAATTACATGAACTTTACAATTTTCTTTTTTATTAAATACTAAAATATAAACTTATACATTTGTAATTTTATGAAGAAAGTTTTTCACTTTAATTCACTTTTCAAAAAAAAAAAAAAATGAAATGGAAAAAGAAAATGAATTTTTTAGTTTGACACCTTTATATGGTTTTAGTGTTCATGATAAAGTTGTATATATGCAATATAAAAGTGTTTTTTATAGATATATGTATATCTTTAGAATTTCACTCAAAAATATACTTGTATATACATAGTATACATACTCGTATGTATATACTTACATACATATGTTTGTATATGAGATTTTGTTTTCGCATATAACCTGTATATGAATGTTGTATGTGTAATATTTATGTTTATGTTTTTATAGTGCTAAGGAGTTGATTTTTTTCATGGTTGTTCTTATTTACTTTTAATTTAAAGTTTTATGTAACACTAATTTTTCGTTAACTTATCTGTGTTTTAGAATTTGGTAAAAGAAGATTTTTGTAAAATTTAATAAATTTGTTTGATTTAAAATATATGCTCTTATAACTAGAATTTGAATAATTTTAAAAAGATTATAAATACTATTGAAATTAAATCCTTCTAAAGTTAATTTTCTTCATCTTTTATTATATTTGTTGTAATATTTTTTTTCCTCAATTTTACATTTGAATCAAATTAAATAAAAAAAAACCTTATATTCATATCCATACTTGTGCGGGATCTTTTCCAAATTCAATTGAATTCATAGAAATTTTTTCTTATTTATCATCTTTTAAACGTATATATACATTCAAATGTGACATTATTTTTCAAGCCTTGTTTCCAAAATACAAAATACAAATATCTTATATAAATACATTCTTATCAACGAATTAATATCGCAGTCATCAATCGAATATGTAATTTATTAGCAATGACAATATAAATTCTATATGTATCTGCTCTGTTATTAGTGACCTTAAAAATACAATTTGTATCAGATATTATTAATACTTTCAAGTTTATATTGTAGTAATAAATTATAGAGATATTCATGTAAGGAATACTATAGTAAATCCTTTAGTGTAGATTGTAGAAAATTGTTATGAGTTAGTTTTGTCATTAAAGTTAATCTATATTTATATATTTTTTTTTTTTTCCATTTGGAAAAAAATTCATATTAAACTATTTTTTTTAAATTTAAAAGTTTTAAAACTGTTTTATGCATTTATTAAAAACAATTTTAAATGGCATAATGTGTTAATGTCCTAAATGCTCTTTGGTTTGAAAGAAATGAAGCCGAATATGTTGCTTTAAAAAATGTTTTAATTTTTTTATATCCTTCAAAATATCTAAAAAATTAATACCATTATTTCGATAGTGCCTGAATTTTTTTCTATTTTTTCCAAAATTTTTTCAACTTTTTCCAAGATTTTCGTCAACGAACAATTTAATAAAATTTGAATTTTTTTTAAAATTTATTTTTACATATGACAAGTTTCTTATTATTTTTCTAGTGAAAAAAGAAATTTGAAAAAGTATTCAACTTATCTGAGAATCTTTTAAAGATAATCTCCATGCGTATATGTATGTATGTATGTGTAATTTTTTTTTTTTTAATTTAACGATCATTCATATATTTGAAAAGTTGCGTGGGTTTGAAACAATATTTTTTTTAAATTAGAGAATTCGCTCTCACTTTTTGGAACAAAAATTTTGGGGAAAAATAAAAAACAAACAAAACTATTAATGTGATATGTAAAATATGTATTATAAAATCAAATCATTTTTTCTTATATTTGACGTCATTTTCATTTCATTTAATCAAATTTCATTTGAATATTCTAATTTAACAAATTAACCAACCGTTGATTATTTATGCATTAAAAAAATATTTTTAAATAAAAAATAAGTTATGCATAGCACCTTAGAAATAGAATCAGGTGTTTAAATGTTTTTGTTTTTAATTACAAGAAAAAAAAAAGAAAAAAAAAGTGAATAGCATTAAAATTCATTACAAAAGAAAATTACTTTTCCATTTCATTAAACATCAATAAAAGCATGTATGTATTAGAAAATTTAAAAAAAATGACCGTTGATTTCATTTCTCATCACACACATTTTTTTTTCAGCATAATTAAACAACATCATTTACATTTGCACATACGAGTATGAAAAATTAAATAGAAATTATAATAACATTTTCGACTAAAAAAAGACACCTACATGTATATATAAAAAAATCGAACATTTAAAATTACTTTCTTTTACGTTAACAAATTATGAAAAAATTACAAAAGAAATAACAATTCAAATTAAAATTTGAATACTGGAAATGTCCAGTCTGTGGATTTTTTGGTACTAAGAACAATAAAAACTAATATAAAAATCTTAAGCGTGGGTTTTCGTTTAGAGTTAATATCGTCGTCAACATAATATAACGACGATGATAAAAATGTTAAATATTAACACGATACGATATTTACCTATCTCTGATATCTTAAAAAATTTTATGAAATATATACAACGCATGTCCATGGTATTTTTGAATAAAAGCAACTGCAAAAAGGATTTTATTTGGAGTATTGTTTCGCGCCTGTTGCGTTTTACATTCATTACAAATAACAAATATAAGT
Organism: Bombylius discolor; assembly: GCA_939192795.1. Taxonomy (NCBI): domain Eukaryota; kingdom Metazoa; phylum Arthropoda; class Insecta; order Diptera; family Bombyliidae; genus Bombylius; species Bombylius discolor. Next base: position 55,894,352 of record OW584238.1, on the reverse strand, counting down.
TAATAATAATATTTAAAAATAAAAAGGATAAAATAAACAGTGAATGTGAATTTCACTTTCATAATTCAGATATTAAAGTAAAATGTTAGTACACTAAAAAAATAAAAATTATAATCAGTGCGTTTAGTTGAACATAAATAATAAATAAATTGTATCGATTTAAAAAATATATAAAAAGTTATTTTTATTTTTATTATTGTTGATATTTTATTTCGTAACGGTTAAAATCATAATAGAAATTCAAAAGAAAAAACAAAAAAAAAGGAGTTTACTACATGTAAAAAAAGTGTAATTTTGATAATAAGAACCTTTTAAAGAATAAAGGTGAATAAAAAAAAATCGTAATTTGAAATAAAAATTTTTTAAAAATTTAATAAATTGAAAAACAAGAGCATTTATTTTGTTGTGATTTGTTTGTGAAATCAAGACAACGGTATGTTTGAAACAAAATTCAGTGATTAATTTTTTAAAAATTAGTTGTTTTTTTTTTGTAATTTTGAAAAATATTTTAAGAAATAATTGAAATAAAATCTAATACAAAATATTTACAATTATTTATTTTTTATTTTTTAAAATAATTTTGAGAAAATTTTCATTAATTATTTAAAAAAATTAAGATGTTCATTTATTACTTTGCTTTTGACAAACAATATCACACTTGATTTTTTTCGAAACACGTATTTAGTTTCAAAAATTTATTTTATTTTTTTCTGCATAATGCTTTTTTAATTTCACTTAAGAATTATGAATTGCAAAAAAACATCTTTAAACATTTTGTTTATTTCGTCTTTGAAAAAAAAAATAGTTTCTGAAAACTAAACCTTAAAGAAATAAGGTAAAAAAGTTAATAATTATCCATAATTTTTGTTTTAATTTTTCAAAAATTTCTAAATTTTTTCTTATTTAAGTACTAACGTTATTTATGCCACTACATCCCTTAATATTTGGGGATGAAAAAATAAAGGTTTTTATTTTCAATTCCAAATTTTGTTCTAGACTAGAAAATTTTATAAAAAATGAACAAGTATTTATCTATGTAAGCTCTGAATAAGTCAATGAAAAATAAATTAATTAGAAATTGGAAAGAATAATTTGCAAATTTAAATTTGACCTTTTAGAATTCGTAATTGGTATTTTGTCACTTGAATTAATTGATATCACCTACACGTCAATTTTCAAAACAAGGGATATCATAATTCTATTATTTACTTTTACCATAAAAAGGTGAATTTTTAAAAAGTCAAACCAAAAAATTAAAAAAATAGATAACAAAAGAAAAAAAATTATTAAATAATAAATGCGTCTTATATTTTTAAAACTTCTTGTAAACTTTTTTTTGCTTTTTAAATTTATGAAAAAAACGATGGTAATTCTAAAGTAATATAGTTTTCTTTAAAAAAAATAAAAACTCTGTAAAAGTTTATATTTTGAATTTAAGTTTTCATTTTTCTAAAAACTAAAAAATAAATTTTTCAATAATTGAAAAATTAATTTAAATTGAAAAACGATTGAGAAATATCTTTATAATAAAATTCAATAATTTAAAAAGTTTCGATGGCTTTTTTTTGTTAATATACAATATTAAATAGGGTATGATTTTAAAAGATAATTTTAATTAAAATGAAATTTAAATTGACTTTAGGATAAAATAAAGTTGTCTTGTAAAATTCAATTTGTAATTGATTCTTATTATTTTAAACAAATTCTAATTGAATTGAATAAATATTTGGAATTTAATTTATCAATTAGTTTATTTATTTTTCCTTCATACCAAAAAAAAAAATGTATTTCATTTATTGAAAACAGCAATAGTAATTAAGATCAAAACAAGACAGAAAATTAAAATAATTATTTAAGTAAATATTTCATTTCAATTATTTTTCAAATTACAAAAAAAAAAAACCAATTCATATAAAATAAATATTTTATCCTTTTGTAAATATAAATACGGGAAAATACATATGTAGTTGTTAATTCATTTTAACAAATACACTTATACAATCCAAAATATAACATACATACGTAGTTATATTGATAAGAAATTGAATTAATTGATGGGAAAAAACAGAGTTTCATTTAACTTTACTACTTATATACTACAATATTGTAAATATATATAGTTTTCTTAATTCTTTGGAAAGTACGAATATTTCTATATAATGAACTTTAAAACTTAATATTTCATAGCTACTATTTATCTGAAAATATAACAATTTCTCGTCATTATCAATTTTATACAAGTGTGTATAAGTTCTAGCACAGACATAGGACAGACTGAATAGTGTAAAATCTCATACGTACAAAAAAAATTTAATTAAAAACAAAGGAAATCGTGTGAATGCCTTCAACCTTTTCAGCCTATTTTTAGATCAGTTTTAATTTAGATATTGTCATGTGTTTGTAGAAAAATAATGTTTACATAATTTTAAAAAAAACATAAAAATTTTTCTAATTAATAAAACACATTCAAGAATTGTCGATTTTTTAAAATTAAATTTTTTAAGTGGTCCATTATACCTATATTAAATTTCTTCTGAACAATTTTTTTTTTTTTTAACTTTGCTTTTATTTTGCAAAACATTTTTAAATTACTTTTTATAACTTTTCATTTTTCTTATGAAATTCTTTCAAATTTTTGATACTTTTATAAAAAGATCACATTATTATTTTTTTATTAAATTGAAATGTATATTTAAACATTCAACATACATATACATATGTATATGAATAACGTATGATGTAGAATTTTTAAAGATAATTCAAAAGATACAAAATGTACCTGATTGTATTATTATGAAAATTTTCAAAGCGTTTTCTTTTTCTTCTCCATTTTCTTTTAAAATTAAAATATAAAGAAAATTATCTGATATTATGAAAAAACATGAATATTACACATTATTTAACAAATATTATGTTTATGAATGAAATAAATTTTTACTTCTTTCAACAACAACAAAAAAAGAGGGAAAAAAAATCTAATAATACATAATTACATAAGAAAATTGGGTAATTTTTTTCTTGAAAGTAAGTAATAAAATAAAAAAGTCTAGAAAGATATTTATTAAATTTTTATTGAAATTTATCACTAATATTTTTTAATGCTCGCAATAATCTTTCAATTCTTACAAGTAAATAAGAGTTTCACAAATTAATTAAACATTTCAATTACTTTTTGCACTTTTTTATATTGGGGTGTATAAAAATATTTTTTATTGTCTATAAAATCTTCAAATATTCTAATTAAAATTTAGAAATGTAAATTATACTTCTATTTAAGCTTTTTCTATTTTTTTTTTTTTTAATTTAAATAATATTTAATTACTTTTATAATTTAGAAAAATTTACAAAAAATAATATCTTTAAGGTTAATAAGAAAAAAAATTAAAAAAATATGCGAAAAATACAATACATATTTCAAACATTTATCTATACTTTAATTAAATTTTTCCAGAAATATGAAAGCAACCGTGTGTCTCTGGCCAATAATAACAACATTACTTTGTGCCAGTCAATTTGTGTATACAGCTCAACGAGGAGAATATGGAGATTTTGAAGATTCACCGTTAGTGCAGGTACTTGACCCAATTTCAATTAATAATATTCGTAAATAGTGTATGTGTACTGTATGTACATACATACATATAAGGGTAGTATTGATGAAGATATTTTCTTATCATCCAAATTATATTTTCATAATGACATATTTTTGAAACCAAGCTATAATTGGAATTTCGAAAGGATTCTTCAAAATATTATTTTTCTTTTTCTTTTTCATAAACTTTTTAAATTTGTCTAAAAGTAAAAGTTTTATCTCTTGTGTTATATCGAGATCTTCTTCATGAAATTATTCAAAATGAAATAATTTTGTAATAAATACATACATATATACGTACATACATACATATATATACGTTTGTATATGTAATAATCGTAATAAAAATATTTATATAAGTATACATATACGGAGATGTATATCATTAATACGATTTGCCACTTAACAGCCTATTAACACATCGTTTACATTCAGAATTGATTAATGAGAATTTCTTCAAGTGTAAAAGGCAAAATTTAAATTTTATTCAATTTTTGCAGTATACTTTTAAAAAAACTTACAAGCAATATAAATACATATTTCCGTTATGTATATAATTGATAAAATGTTATTTATTCAATAATTTACAAAAATATCATATTTTCAATTTTTTATAAAGTAAAATTTATTTTTAGTTACTTCTCGTGTATATATCCTACATACTTACATATATTTTTTTTAATTGAATACCAATTAAAGGACATGAAATATTTCTACTTCGATAAGCAATTTCGTCATAAGAAATTTCGAAAAGAAAAATTTCTCTCTACCTTAAATTTTATATTTAATTTATTTTCAGAATGATTTTTTGCTAGAAAAACGATTAAGACCTTCATTATCAATAGTGAATCCACTAGATGTATTAAGACAGAGACTGTTGTTAGAAACAGCTAGAAGACAGCAAAGAGAACAAAATCGACAGGTAAAAAATAGTTTAATTTTTTTTTCTTTAAATTAAATTTACCTTTATCATTTTTTTAATGTTCCGATTACCTTTCTTTTTGTTTACATTCTTAATGTATTGAGGAACTTTTATTATCTTTCATTTATAAAAATTTGAAGTTTATACAAATGTCAATATAATGTCAAAAAGAAAAAAGAAAAATTAGAACACAAACGAAGTTGTTAACAATAAAAAAGTATTGAACTCTTTATTATGACCCTTATCACATTTGACATACGTAGTTATATTTGAATTTTATTAAATTGAATAGGAAAATTTTGAAGAAAGTAGAAAAATAAAACACAATTATGTAGTATTAGAACTTGCCCCAAAAGCTTAAGTGTCGAATACTAACACTACTATGCTAACAAACACGTCAAGTCCTTCAATTCAATTCATAGAAAACCAATCCAAGATTTAAAGAACTAAAAATCTCTATAAAATTTATAATAAATACATTTGAGCCGCCATTCACCAGTAAAGTTGTATAGAAACTTTTCATAATCCTACAGATGAAACATATTGAAATAACAAACTTTTATAAGTCTTTTTAAATAAAAGTTATATGTGTCAATTTAAACATTGCAAATAAATGACACGTTTTTGTAATGATTATTATTAGCTTAGAAATTGTATTCTATTTTAATACAAGTGAAAGATGAATTTATTAAACACATATTTTTGAAAAAAGTTTCATGAAGTTTTTTTTTACATTTTTGATTAGAGTAATAATAGTAAAGTTTTGAAATAGTATTTGCATTATTAAAATTCTGTAGAAATTTCAACAATTTTGTAGAATTTTAAAATCGTTTTTCATAGATTTTTTTATGTTTTACTACATAGGTTTAATAAAATAAAAATTTATTTAAAGTTTGGATTGATAAATGCACATAAAAATAAGCATTTAATAGAATTGAAAAAATTAGAAAAAAAAATTATTTTAAGAAGCCGAAAATATTTTCAAAGAGCAATGTTACAATCGGATATTTTTTTGCCCTTCCTACGAAAAATTTCAAAATTCGTAAATTTAAAATATAGCTAATTTTTACTTTTATTTAAATACTATCCAGTAATACAGTTAAAAAAAAAATCTTTCTAGCATATATGTACATACATATGTTTTGTAATCTACAGCCGTAAACACTATTCTTTTTTCTCTCTTTTTTTCACACTTTATAGTTTTTCAATTTACATATTACATAATGTCACAGCATGTTATCACAATCTATTTGTAAATATGTAGTACATATTTTTTTCCTTTCAACCTGAATTTACATATGAAATTAGGTCACTTCATTTTTAATGTGTCTATTCACAGTTCACACCTATACGTACATACATATATGAGAAAAACAGAAAAATATATAGTACATTTAAATATAGTGAAAAGGTAAAAAAATTGATTTGATAAAAGTATTAAAGGTAAATATTTCTGTAATTACCTGAAACCTAAGAGGTGGCCTATTTCTTTTAATTTTCTTTTAAGTTTTATATTAAAGTAATCTAATAAAGTAAGAATTTAATGCAGAATACAACACAATTTAAAATACATATATTAATTTACAAAGGTGGCAATTTTATATGAGTAAACTGAATTTTATAAATTTTATGAGAAACAATATAAAAAGTAAAATTTTTTTGAATAAATTTTTGTGAAAAAACTTTAAAGTTTTGCTTTTCAAAGAAAGATTTAAATTTTACAAATTTCTTTAAGCTCTTAAAAATATCTTTCATTTTTTAGAATATAAAAAGAAATTAAAATAAAACTTGAAGGCCCATTATGTCATTTTTATGATTAGGTACTTTTATTGGACGAGACTTTTTGTTTTTTATTTGTAAAACTAAGAATTTTATAATATTTTTCCGATGGAAAGTCTTCTTAAAAGAGAATAAAAATGTTTTTTGAGTATTTCTTGTTGCATTGGTTTGGTTTTATTTTAAGAAATATTAGAGTTACCATAAGTAATGTCGTTTTTTTATGCTAAAATTTAAATTTTCTATTTTAAAAAATGACATTCAATCAACTTTTTAGCTACAATAGTTCTCTATGACTTTCTTCTACCTGGTTATCAAATTTTTCATCTCGCCTTTAAAAAATTCAAAGTTAATCACTGCATGAATATCACCAAATACATAGGAGAATCGGCTTCCATGGCTTTGGACTTTTTTAAATATGTAGCTTACTTTGTGTTTATAAAATTTTAATGAGTTCTTGATTTTTTATTCAAAATATGATTAATTCAGAGCTATTTATATTTTGCCTAAAAGTTGCGTAAAAATATACCCATTCGATGATTATTAAATTTGACGCCGTCACTAAATACACATAATTGTCTGTATATATTTGTATATACATATGTGCCTACCTATAATTTATGAATAGATATAAAAAAAATATAAGAATAGCCTGTTAACTATAAATAAGATTAAATTATCTATGTATTTTTTAACCTTATGGGATTCATCTTAAAATAAAGTAAAATTTCTAATTTTCTTTCACTATCCATTATAACTTCCAACGTTGACCTTCAGTCCAGGAACACTATATTTTTTTCTTGACATATACATAGGTACACAAACTAAACCGGAATCTCATTAGAAAGATATTAGATATAAAACAAAAGAATAATGATAATAATTACTGTTGTCCTTTATCTCATTATGTTACTTTTGATACATGTCTCTATTATTTAGAAATATACAAATTTTCATTAAAATAAAGGTCCTTTTTCTTTTATTACTAAATACACTTTATACATAAATATGTATATATACATACATATATGTATGTATAATTTCAATAAAAATAGTAAAAATTACGAATTTATTATTTCATTACTTTTTATTTAATTTTCTTTTACTTATTGTAATTACAGGTTGAAATAAATCGAAAAATTCTTAAAGAAGTTGGTAAAAGGAAGGGTACGGGTGTAATGACAAATAACTTATTTGATTTTCTCAAACAAGATGATAATAAAGTGGACTTAAATGACGATGGTGATGATAATATTCAGACGAGATACTTCTATAGTTTACATTAAAGATACAGGATAAAAATGTATACAAAAGAATTATTACATATTGAGATTGTTTTTTGAAGTTTCTTTCCGCTATATTTATTACATAGTTTAATTTTTTTTTTATAAAAATTAGTCACAATTAAAAAAAAAATAGAAATTTGATCTTTTTGAAAATATTTTTTACAATCACAGTGAAAAACAATGATAAATAAAAAGGATTCTGTATTTTTATAACCAGAGTTTTTCCATTTGACTCTTTTTTAATAAATGTAATAAAAACTATATGAAAGAAAGTTGATGTGAAAAGTTTATTATAGTAAAAAAAACATAATATTAATATTATTATGTAAATTTTACAAATTACATATACACAAACTATTACGAAGAAAACAAAAAGTGTATACTACTATTCTTATTATTGCTATATCTACTAATCAACAAAAAATAAAAATTATATTTAAAAAAAATGAATAACTGATAACTTACTTATTCTAATTTACATATGTGTTATTATTATTCCTATATGATATGATAATTAGTTTATAATATCTTCAAGGGCAGCTTTGGATTATTGTCGTTATAAGAAAAAAAATGTATAAAAAAATAACTAATCAGAAATATAAATTAAAAATCAAAATATTAAATAAAATTATTTAGAAAATAAATAAAATAAACTTATTATGAAGAAAAAAATTAAATAAAGTGTTATACTTAATCTTCAAAACAAGAAATAAAGAAATGGAAAAATAAAAAAAAAATATTTTTCAAAAATGATTGATTCAATACAGTTTACAATTGCTTTTGAGCAGTCAATACAAGAATTTTATTTAAAAAATTATTCTGATATTTTAGTTCCAAAAAAATTCAAAATTCTTTATTCTACTAAATTCATTATGATTGAAAATAACCTTTTTTGTTTTCCAAACTATTTTTTGTTTTGTTGATTTTTATAAGTAACTATTTTTTTTTTATGGAAGGGAGTTCACATTCACGATTTTCTGTTTACTTATAATAATTAAATTTAATACTATTTTAATTTAAGTTGTGTTGGCTGTACTTTAGTGTTATTTAATTAAACAATAATTTCAGTATGACAAATATTTTTCTTTCACTTTATTTGTTACTCTTTTTTTTTTTTCTTTTTATAATTTATGAAACGTTTATTTATTTTTAAAATGATCAAGTGTGCATTTTTCCGAAAGAAAAAAAAGTTAAAATTAAGAAAGTAATAAATAAAATAAAAAATGTATAAAAAAAAAAGAAAAATAAAAATATTTTTATCAATTATTTATATTCATATATACATATACCATCCATTAATAAAAACAAACAAAAAAATAAATATATAAATTTAAAAAAAAAAAAAACACAAAGAATAAAATGAAAAGAATTTGTTAAAAAAAGAAGAATGTATGTAAATATTATAAAATAATAAAATTATATTGAGTTATTAAGCAATATCATGTATGTTATTAAAATGAAATATTTGGTAATCACATACTCTTGAAAATTTTACATACGTTTAGGTGTACAGGTACATATTCGAGATACTTAACTTATTTCAAATCTACTAATTTTATTTCAAAGATTCATCAAAGAGTATGTGAAATAAAAAATTTATAAATAACATGAAATGAGAAATTCTCATTTAAAAGTTCAAATTAGTTCATCCTTTTTTCATTAAGGATTTTTTTCATTTTATAGAAAAGAAAAACCTCTACGAAAATGTTTTGACATCTAAAGTATCGTTTATATCACTTCTTAATACTTTTCAAAAGGTCGAATATAAACGTAAAGTTTATTATTTATTAAATAAAAAAGATTTCAAAAATAAATATTTATTATCTCAATGTTTAAATTTAAAAAAAATATATTTATAATTCAACAAATGAAATAATTAGAATATAAGTTTTACATATATTTATATTTTCCATAAACATTGCTTAGTGTAGAAAATATAGTGGTAAATTTAGATTTCAAACTCACACAGGAACAAGAAGAAAATAAATAAACAAAAAGTTTTAAAATGTAAATAAAACACAATTTAACTTTTTAGGAAACAGAATATTTCCTTAATATTTTATTACGGAAAACAAATACTACTGTAATCATATAGTATGTATGTATTTTTTTAAAACTTTATAATTTTGCTCTCTTAATTTCTCATGAGAAATAACAAAAAATATATTCTGTTATATTTCTTCATTTAATATCACATAATAATGCAACACCACGTAAAGTCCAATGCTTTGGATTAAAATCAGTTTCAAAATCAATTGAACCAACATATTTCTGATCAGTTCTCTGTGGTTTTCTATAGATTGGACATTCATATAGTTTTGGATCTTTACCAGCTGTTGTATTTATTGAATAAATATAAATAACTGGCATTTGTTCATATAACACCTTAGGCTTTGATTCAATCAATTTTCCACTTCTACGTTCCAATGATGCACCTATATATGTATACACAAATATGCAAAGAATACAATTTTATTAGAAGGACAAAAGATATATGTAATATAAATTTAAAACAAATATATACATTTTGAATGATGTAATTCAAGAGCAAAAATTGAAAAATTTTAAATTGTTTCAAATACCCTATGACATACAATATTTTTCGATAAATTTATAATTTAATACCTTGCACAAGGATAAAATGTATAATTATAAAAATTGATTAAATATTGTAGATAAGAACTTACCTATCGATCATTGAAAGGATAACATCAAAAAGTATAATCGGAATTTTATATTTATGAGAATAAACAATCTTTTATACAATCTGTTTTTAAACTTTGACTTCAAGTTAAATATCATTTATCAAAAAGTTGCTTATTTTCAAGATTTTGTTAAATTTTTTATTTTAAACTTTTATTTTTTGCAATTAATGTTTTATTTTAGTTTAAAATAAAAATCCAATAGATTATTTCCTTTTTGTTTACTTTATCAAAGTATTTGTGTTAAACATTTGAAAATAGGAATAATACAGATACAATTTAATCTACCACAAAATTATTTAAAAAAAACAGATGTTCAGAACTTTGAATATTTATTTAATTATTTTTCGAGACGAATTTACTTTTAAATTATTCATATTAATTTATTTTTTATTTAGCACAAAAAAGCTTTCAAACTCCGATTTTTTCTCACTTAACAAAAAGTCAAAGTAAAACTTTTTAGATTTTTTTTTCTGTGTTAAATTATAGAAATATTCATTAAAGTAAACAAATTTTTAAAATAAAAACTCAAAATTAAATTACAAAGATAAAAATGAAAAGAAAAAAAAAACTTAAACCAAAAATAATAAAATATTTTTTCACCCCAGGCAATAAATGTTTTCGTAATAAACTCAATTCAAAATGATACCATTAGCATTAACCTTTTAAGCATTTAATATTATGTATCTAGAATCACGACAAAGGTTTTGAAAACGATTATTATGGTAAAAAAAAAATTATATTGGTTTTTCATTTTCAAAAGTATATAGTTATTTAAATTGAGCATGTTTTACACAATTAACTATATAGCTAGTTCCCCTGTGACAAAATATAATTGGAAATTGGAAATATTTGAAAGGGTAATTGCCTTCATTTTTCCTTTTTACCTATTTCATTTATATCCTCATGAAAAACAATATTATTCATAATCAACAAATTATCCTGAATTATTAAGTATTTAAGGAAAAAATAAATGTAAAATAAAATTTAAAAAAATCTATAATGTTATATGTATTATCATTATTTATAAGATCCTTTATAGTGAAGTGGTAAATCATAGGATAAAAAAGTTAAAAAGGTGTAACGATAGTATAATAAATTATGGTACATGAGTAAAAAAAAAATTAAAGTAAAAAAAAAAAAAGTAAGTGTTGAAAATATTATTTTACACGTTAAATAATATGAACAGAAAAAAAGATAAAGGTTTCGGTATTAAACGACCTTTATCACACAAGGTTCTTTTTTAAATTTTCATTTTTCTTTTCTTTCTAGAAAATATGAACAAATTTGTGAGTATGTATTTTTTTTTTACCTTCTAAGAATAAACCATGCACGTAGACACCTTCAGTTGGTTGCTCTGTTATATCTTCTTTGTTATAACGTGTTATCTGATTTTGTAGAACGACTGAATCTAAAGCCCATCCTTTATGTGCTCTTGTTACTTCCTTTAAAAAAAATATTTATAATATAAAAATTTTCCTTCATACGAGTACGTATTATAATACAAAATATGTAGTATAAAATGAATACAAAACAAGTATTTAATATATTATACTTTTATAATATTAAAAAGTATGTTATGTATATGCTTGTAAGTGTCATGTAATTGTATATGAAAAGAAAAAGTGCTCTTGGTTAACTTCCAAGTTTATAAAACATTTCCTTAAAAAAAAAAAAATTTCGTTGTAATAAAATAAGTAATTTAAGACAAAAAAAAAAAAATTGAAGATATGGATTCTTTAAAATAATGGAAGGTGAAAATCGTATAACAAAGATGTTAAGAATAAATTAAAAGGCCTGAAAAGTGTCAGAAGATATTTTGATGATCATTATTAAACTTTTTGTTATTCAAATTTAAATTTCAACATTGATTTTTTTTTTATTAGCTAAATATTAGATGTCGAATATAAAAAACACGCAGAATACGTACATATGTATAAGAAAGACATATAGAAACAACATATAAACAAAAAAATAAAATAAATAATTAGAAGATAGATATTTTTTGCTATTTAAATAATCGAAATTTTAATCGACTGATATTTAAAATTTAATTAGTTTATTGTTCTTCTCTTAAAACATTCTAATTTCTAATAACTTTCATTTTTCTAGATGCTACAGACAGGATGTCCAAAGACCAAAGTTTAGGTTTTTTAAAGTTTTTTTCTCCAGTTTTTCTGTTATTTAATCTTTAAGAAAATGTAAACCCACATCAAAATGATCATATTGAAATAAGGAAAAGATAAATTGTAATTGTAAAGCAGTCAAGTATGAGAAAAAAAAATTAAAACCCACAAATTATGATTGACACATTAGGAATTTCACATTTAATGTCCCGGAAATATTCATTTTTTTTTTCAAAATTGTAAAAGGACTCTTGAACATAAGTTTTCAATTGAACCAAATTTTTCTACAAAAAAAAAAAGGAATTATTACATTATTTTTTTATCATATTTTTTTTATTTTTAAAAACAAGAAAAAAAAAACCTAACGAACAAAACATAATGTAGAATAAAAATTAGAAAAAATCACTTTATTTTATTTTTCTACAACTTCAACTTAGTAAACGCTATATGAAATATTCTATATATGTATGTATACATATATGTATATATAGTACAAATCTGTAGGTACATACATACATATATTGTGACCATATATAGTTTTGAACTCACCTGTCTCATTGCAGTTAGAAATCCTTGAGGATTAAAAAAGCCAGTCATCCAGAAAACCTAATTAAATATATAAACACAATTAATATATGAAGAAGAAAAAATTAATTAAATCTTTTATGATATCAATTATTTCTTTCTTTTTTTTTGAATTTGTTAGTATATGTATAAACTAAATTAATTTTAAAAGGATTTCTGCATCGAACATACAATAAATTGATAGATCTGGAAAAAACTCTTTGAACATGTTTTAAAAGTATTTTTACTAAAGTCACGTCATTATAATTGTATGTTCAACATAAAAGGTATAAAAAATCAATTTCGTTGAATGATTAAGAAAACTTTCTCAAATGAAACAAACACAAAAACCTAAAAATAAATACATATTAATGTTCAATGTGTTCAAAACCTGTCTTAATTAAAATTAATTTTCAAAATAGGATAAAAAAAAAGTAAAAAAGGTTCTAGTTAATTATAATAGTAAATATTACAGGAATAAAAAGGATTTAAGTAGAGGAATATAAGAAAATTAATTTATATAGTAGTGGTTTAATTCTCAATCTTTTTTCTTTTATTAAGAGGGGATGTATCTGCAGACATTTTAAAAAGTTGAATTTTTTTCTTGTAAAACTTTATTAAGAATGTTCAATCATAAATGTCAAAAGCATAACACAAAGTGTAGGTGAATTTTTATAATGTTTAATTTTTTTCAAAGAAAATATTAAAAAAAACAACATCTTGAAATTTATATCACTCCCAAAATTGAAATTTACCTTTGGTCTATCTGTTGTCACCCAGGTACGAAATTGTGTATTTCTTTCCAAAAGTTCTGTATACCAAAAGCCAAGAGTTGTTGATTCCCAGGAAATCTTGAAAAAATAGTAAAAGATAAACAATCACTAAAAATGTATGTAATGTTATTTGAAAATTGTGTTTTAATATTAAATTTTTTTTCTAGCAAAAAAAAAAACCTTAAAATTCAAAGAGGAGAAAAAAAAATTGTAAATAATATATTAATTATTCAGAAGCAGAAAAGCCTTTTTAAGAACTATTTGATATTCAAGATGTAAGATAAAGAAAACCATTGAGCAGATTAGTTTAATTCTTTAAATTTTTTAAAAGAAAAGAGTTTTTGAAAAGTTTATTAATTTATTCAAGAAGAGGCCTGTTGAGTTAATGTTTTTCTAAAACAAAACAAAAAAGAAAAACCAGAAGAAGAAAAAAACGTATGACTGATTATATTTAAAGAAAAACCAGATGATTTCATATTTCAAAAACAAAAAATTATTATAATATGACTTTGAAGTAAACAATAAAGTTTATTTTTCGATTCATGAAAGAAATTCAAACAATCAGTGAAATGTAAAATTTTCTATTGTACAAAGCAATTATTATTTTTCATATTTTCGATATAAAATACTTGAAATTTATTTTTATTTGTAATTTTAATTAAAATTTGATCATTCAAATTTTATTTTATTCTGTTGTTCGTTTCAATAAAACACAATCATTATTTTCATTAGAATAAAAATAAAACAACGAACAATAAATTATATTTTAAATACGTAGACCATAGTCATTTGAAACAAAACAGTAAATTTCGTATTTAAAAAAAAAAAAAATTAAAGTGATAAAAATTAATTATCTCACCCTCACTGAAAAAAATATTACCGCATTGAAATTTGAAAACACGCTATACATAAAAAAAAATTTTTTTCTCATTAAAATCTTCACCCAAGAATATACCCTCAGGCAATTACAACATTTAATATTTTTTGTGAAAAAAAAAAATTATGAATATATTTAGTCAACCAATTTAAAATATTTGCAAAAATTTCTTATCCGAAGTAAAAGACATGTTTCCTTTTTATTGTTTTCAAGTGATTTCGTGAAAAAAGTGACTTTTTAATTTAAAAACTTTTTAAATTGTTTTCTACTTCCTTTAGAAAAAAAAAGTAATTCGTAAGATAATAATAAAGATAAATAATTTTAGAATTTTCATATATAAAAAAATATATATTAAAAACGTTTAAAAAAAGTACCTTCATCCAACTTTCTGGTATTCTTGCATCATACATTGCATTCAAGGATTCTCTTAATGATTGACTCATTACAATTGTACCATCAATTGCTAGTTTTAAATCACACAAACTTGTATATACAGTTTTTATAACACGTTGCATTCGATCAATTTCCTGTCTAAAACACAAAATTAATTAAATTAATCAATCGAATTAACAGTAAATGTATAAAAACTTTGACAGTTTTCACTTTAATTAAAATTATTTCACAAATAATAATACATAAAGGATTATCAAATTAATAATAATAATTAATTACTTTTAATATTTAAAATAAAAGTTAATTATAGTGATTAAATTTGTCATTTTAATAACATAATCGCTATTTACCTAAGAAATATATTCATTGGTTGAAGTGCACCCATACGATTTAAACTTTCACGTACTTCATATGAATTATATTGAGGTGGTAATTTACGTAACATATCCTCAGCTAATTGATAAACGATACTTTCACGTGTTTCACCACCACCACCTCCACCTTCTTTCGGTTGTACACTTAAAATTGTGTCTAAAATACCTGAAAATTAAATATATAATTTTTCACGTCTTTTAATAAATTATGAATAAGAGAAAATTTGTTTATACAAATAATATTGAATTTTAAAGAAAAGGAAATATTTTCTTCTATAACGGAAAGTTGATTAAAAACAATTTAAAATTTAAATGTAGATTTTGAAATTAATAATACCCAAAATTTTCAATATAATTTTATTTCTCTTTATTTTCCTTTTTTTGATTATGAAATCGAATTTACTATGTTTGAATGACCTTCACAAGTTTATACTTTCTTTTAAGTACAAATGCGGCATATGAGTGTATAATATATATACATATGTATATGTACATACTATATGTATATGTAGATATATTTTATACCTCAGGTGTCGTGTCGCAGATGTTTATTTAAGGATAAATATTTTCTTGGTTAATATAGTGTGTAGGTATAAATCTTAAATAGATCTCCTGATTAACTCATGTATTTTCAATTTTTTGCGAAGGCGGTATATTTTATCATAATATGTATAATAAATAAACACTCAAATAGTTATTTGTGGTGTAAATAATTAAGAAAGAACAAAAGTCAAGATTATTTATATAGTGTAAAAAATACTAAAAAAAATTGTTTTCATGTATAGTATGTTTTTGATGCTGCTTACTATGTACACTAGTTCTCTATTAAAAAAATATATACATATAGGTATATTCAAATTATTTTCTATCTTTTTCTAAAAAAAATTCCTGAATTTTGCAAATATTTGAGCAAAAAATTTATCTTGCAAATGTTTAAAATGTTCCTTGAGTCATTCCATTAAAATTATTTTTATTTAAAAATTAAATTTTCCTATAAAAAATTGAAAAGAAGATAAAAGAAATAAAATAAAAAACTACAAATTGTACTTCTAAACACTTTCTTTATAAAAGCCAATTTATTAAAATAATTCATCATTTTTATACTATGTATTTCTTCTCTAACTGGAATTGAAGCTTTTAGATCTTAAAGGAATTTTTTTTAATAAAAGAAAATTGCTTACTCAGCTGCACAAGGAATTGATTTGGAAATTTTTTTTTTATATATGTAGGTAGATAAAAATATGAAATTAAGAAAAAAAAAACCGTAAAATAATGAAAAAAAGATTCAGTTGCAAATTTATTATGTTTTTGTTAGTAAAACACCTGTACAATTATAATAAATCAAAAAATGAGGAAAAGTAAAAAGAAATTATTTTTGTTTGTAACAAGAAAAAAAATAATGAATAAGGATTTGAAATAATGATGTGTTCAGAACAATAATGTGTTTAAATAAAATACTCGTATGGAGAAATATACTAATAACAAAGCGTATAGAGCTCGTTAAAAAATAAATTTTTGAAAATATTTGATATTTTCTATAATTGATACCTGACTGGAATAGATAAAGTGAAAATATTTTCAAATCAAATCAATATTATATAATATGTATCTGCATGAATTTATACATAAAAAAATATACACTCGTACAAAAATATTTGTATATATATAATAGCATGTATTCAGGATAAAATATTTTTATGTGATAATAAAAACTAAATTTTGTTTGTAGAACAAAACTGAAGGAGTGATGTTAAAAAAAATATGACTTACATATAAACTTTTACATAATGCCTTCAAAAATAAGTTTTCAAAACGTACGAATATTTACATTACGTATATATTGTATATCGTCTTATGTTATTCTTAAGTAGATACTAACCTTTTGCTGTATTTATTTGATACGTGATGTCAGCATTTGGATGTAGACCAAACACTTCAGGTGTATCATTTGTTGGTAGGCTATTGATATAATCAATATATCCTAATAAATTTTTTGTCATAGGTACTCGATAACCTTTATAAAATTCGAATGATGGTGTTAGTAAGGCTTCACAAAACCAAACTTGTGTAAATGTAACCAATAATCTTTTATCAAAATCATCTGTAACTCTACCACCATATTGAACTTCACCTAACATATAACATATTGTTTGCCATGATACACCTTTTTTTGGATCCATTTCATCTAAATGATTTTGTATAAATTGTACACTAGCAGCAAAATCAGCTTGATTAAATTCATATGGTACATTCCAACCAAGTGGTCCAAATTTTCGTCTTTCTTGTACAACTGTATGTAAGAATGCTACAGTATAAAGCAATGGTGGCCATTGTACTGCTGATGTATAATCTAAAAAGTCCTGACTAAAAGACTATAAAATTTAATAATCATTACTAATTCACAATTTAATTAAATTTTCGGGTAGCAAGTACAAAATTAAACCAAAAAAATTCATTTCTTACCTGATAGCTACGCTTCAAACTTGCACGTATACCTTGGGGTGGTTCATTTGTAAATTTTATAGCCATTTGTAATAGACCAATAGGAAAATTCTGATGTGGCTCTGTAGTAACCCATAAACGAAACGTATCATCAATATTTTCAGTTTCAATAAGAAAATCAATGATTTCAGAACAAAATCCAAGTGATAAATGAACATTTTGTAAAAGTACCCATCCTCCAGATGACATTGAATCAGTTATCATTTTTCTTGCATGAAATTCCTGTCCTTGACCCATTGATACTGATTTTAAAGCTTTATATTCGGAACAAATTTATCCAAAATATATGTAAATTGTCCAAACAAAAGTTCAACTTTAATATATTTTCATTTTATTTGTTAAATACTTAAATCAAATAAATAATAAATTAATTAATTTGGAGCAAATAAAACTTACGAATTTCTTTTTGTTTTGCTAAGTTTGCAATTTGAGTAGTCGGATCAGATCCAATTGATAATAAGCAGACAAATGGAGTACGTGTTTCAGATTCTTGCCATGTTATTTCTAAATCAAGAATTTGCATTTCACTATATTCAGGACCTAATGATTCTAAAAAAAAGAAAATATAAATAAATAAATTATAACATTTCAGTATTCATGATAAAAATAATTCGCAAAGGTGTTTATCAAAAAAAATATACCTATATACAATACTTATGTAAATATAAAGGAAAAAATTAATTAAACGCGATGAATGCTAGAATATTGCAATTTTCATAATTTTCATTCGATTTTCTTATTTTTCACTCTTCTTTTTTCTTAGTTTTATAAAATAAAAAATTCTTTTACGAAAATTGAATAGAATAAATAAAATTTGTCAAACGGCTTTGTGACAACTTTCTAAGAAATTAAATAAATATACATACATTTACATTTTTTTCTTGTGTACATATACTCGTGCACATGTATTTTTTTCAATTTTGATAATCTTTGATTTTTTACCTTCATACTTTCCCTTTTAAGCTCATAAAATCAATTTTATTAGCAATCTATCTCTAACGAGCTCTTCAATGCCCATTTCATGTTCATGAGTATGTACATATGTATGTATGTATGTATAAAAAAAGATTTAAAAATCAATCTTTGTGAAAATGTAAATTTTGAAAAAAGACTGCTTAATAAAATATTTCAAAAGAAAGCTGAATCTTTAAATAAAGAAAATAAATTTCAAATTTTAAATTACATTTGCCACAGATTAATGCGAATCAATTGGTAATCTTTTTAGCTTGATTATTGAAATTTTCTGAGTTAATTTGTATTTAAGAATTTTTTTGTTTAACATTTTCTAAGAATTTTTATGTATGTATGTGTAAAAATTAATATCATTCGATTTGAATTCTTAAAAAAAAAGTTTGTAATAAATTAAATTTAAAAAAGGAAATTTCTAATAAAATTATAATAAACAAACTGTATTGTAAACAAATACATATATATATACATTACACATACTATATTTTTTAAACATTAAAAGAAAAAAAAGAATAAGTATGCAATATTACTCAAGATTATTTTTGCTTATAATTTGTACCTTCAACATATTTCTTAGCTTGAGAAACTGTTCGATCTGGACTCCATGAACGAATTAATAATAACTTTCTAAATGCATCAAGAGAATTTTCATAACCGCATGGAATATCTTCTTGTTCTGGCTTATCAGATTCATACCAAATCCGCCATTCTTTTTCGTTTGACTCAATCTTTAAAAAATAAAAGTAATAAATGACAATAAAGACAATAAAATTCAATAAAAAGATTTACCACTTCTAAAACTTTCGTAAATGTAGTCAATTTACTAATTTCAACTAAATTTAGCCAAGTTATATCTAAAATCCAACGGAATGGTTTTGGTCTTACAGCATTCAAATCAAGTGATGCACCACCCTTAATGAATGACATAAATTCTTCATGTGTAATTTGTCCTCCATAATAATCAATTTTTATTGCTAACATCAAAGTAAAAAGTTGTTTATGACGTTCGTATAAGCTTCGACTAGTGAATGTCCACACTTCAAAAGTCAAATACTTTAGAATATTATTAATTCTTTCTTCTGTTACGCTGCTTTTAACTGATTTTGTAATTGAATTATTGAAAATTACTAAAAATTGTTTCAATGAGTTCTGGTACATTACATTAACATTACTCATTTCTACAATCAAAAAATATAAAATTGAACCACGAGCAGCCACTGCACGAAATTCTTCACGAGCTTTCATTATTTTCTTTTCAGTAACCTCAGAAACTTTTAATTTCTCATTAACTTCTTCCGCTGTCGACTTAGTGATTTGAAGGACTTGTATTAGTGCTTCATCGTCCACAAGAGAACCTTGTGAAGAACTCAAACGATATAACAAATTTGCTTCAAGTTCTTTCATTCGTTTTTGATTTTGCATTACACTTTCAAACAATGCTACTCTCTCAGATTCTAAGTCTGCCTTTTCCATAAGAATTACTCGACCAAGTAATTGATCTTCTAAACCTCTCATGGTAACTGTGAAATCAATTACTGATGTTTTTGCACTGATTTCTGGACTAAATGCAGGATTTGGAAGTTTTGTTGTAATGTATAACATAAATCCTGGCATTACATCACATTCTTTATCTCCAACCAATACTTTTTCAATGCTTCCTGACTTTATAAAATTTTTCTCCAGTACATTATCAATTACAGGATCTAATTCAATACTAACATCTTCAATCAAAAGGGGTCTTCCTAATGACAAAGAATCTTCAAGATGAGTTCTAAAGTATTTGTGATTTAAAGATGTTATTTGAAGTTCATTTTGATCCTCTTTACATTTAATCCAAATTTTTCCTTGACTTTGAGGATCAATTAATAAAGGATAACTGCTCGATTTAGTAACAATTAAAGCATTTTGCACTGAAAGCTCATCATTTGGTAATCCTTGAAGAGTCCATTCAGAAATTGTTGAAGAATCGACTAACATGCTTATGATGTTCAAATTTAATGTGTAAGGAATTTCTCTTTCTTTTAAAATTCCCATCCAAGTTTTTATGAGATTAGCACGAAAATCTTGATTGTATGGTCCACAGTATGAAAGAAATCCTGTCGCTAGCAAAACATCACCAACTAATTTTCCAAGTTGAATTTTAAACTCTTTGCTTTGATTAGTCCAACGATATTTTTCATCTGTAAGACCATTTATTAAAGCTGTAGCAGCAGTCATCTTCCTGAGACAAACATTTGCTGCATCCGTTAATCGTTGTTTTTCTCCAACAGCCGCATCGTACTGTTCTTTTACTTCTTTCAACGCTAACTCACGTCCACGTAAATGTTCTTCAGCAGCAGCAAGATCTTCCATTGCAACCTACAAAGCAAACCTAGAAGACTAAGTAGAAAATAAGAATTAAAAGTAACCTTTAGTCTCGCTTCTTGTAGGGTCAAATTGGCTTTTAGAGGTAGAACTTCCTTATTAACACCATGGAAAAATGCCATCGCCTTTGTCCATGACAACAAACCTGCTACATCACCACATACCCGTCTCGCTGTGTCCATGTTATAATCCTCCATTCTAAAATAAGGTTGAAGTAAATCAATCATTTCATCATTAATTGTATCCTTTGGATAATTTTGAAGCTGAAGCAAGAAAGTTGTACTAGCCATCATCTGAAAATAATATCTTCAATTAATATTTTTAAACAATAATCTGTAATAAATAATTGAACTTTTAAGGACTCCTGCCAAGAAGGCTTGGGACAAGGTGTACCGGTATCTGGAATGCAAGGATGAAGCTTTCTTTTAAATAAAATCAAGACACAATCCATTATTCTCATAATCAAATGTGGAGGACGACCCAATTTTCTTACTGTGGCAATATGCGCAGGTTTAATAGTATTCAAAGCGGCTTCTGCTTCTTCTAAAGCAGGTTTTGCGGCTTCTAACTTTTCTTCAGCTAAAGCCTTTTCTTGTGCAATACAAGCTACCAATGCTTCCGCTTTTTCCTTAACAACCATCACCTGATTTTTTACAATTTCTGCTTGCATCGCCTTCTCTGTTACTTCACGTAAAACAGTTTCAGCTTTCCTTGAAGCCTCAGCCAAATCTTTTTCCATCACTGCCAGATCTTTTTTTAAAATTTCAACAGAAATTGAAGCTTCTTTCAATTTTTCTAAGCCTGTGTCCATTTTCTCTATACCATCTCCAAGTTCCTTTTGTTTCTGTTGATAAATATTTTTGTAACCAGAAATAAAATTTAAATACGATTTCGGAGTAACATGTGTTGCTCGTCTAAATCTTTGGAAGTAATCAATTGAAGTTTCTGAGACAACATCTTGAATCGAACCTAATGCTTTAACCAATTCGTCTTTTATTTTGAGAGTACATTCTATTTCAAAATCAGACAAAAAATATTGAGCAACTGAAACTAAGGCATCTTTAGGCCATGGTTGAAACCAATCAATTGTACAGCCAGACACTAAAGCAGGAAATCTCTGAACTCTTGTCCGAAATGTTTCACCAACAGGTGAGAAACAGAAAACGACATGCAAATTATGACAAGTTCTTTGTAAAAAGTATTCCATAACTCCTTCAGGCGTAGCTGTTTTTCGTTGATTTTCACGTTTCATTATTGGTGTTAGTTCTGAAATAATTTCTGCTTGCTCATCGCGTGTAAATAAATTCGAAATAACTCCTGATGAAAGAATGTTATTCAGATATTCTAAAAATCCTTCTTCTTTAATATCCAAATCCGAAAATAAAAATGTAGTTCCTTTTCCTTGAACACCACAAGTTCTGTATAATAATTTCAAATCTTCAAGGAAATTAGCAACATTATATGAACGTGTCAAACTAATTTGGAATGTTTTATATCCCGCAATAAAGGATGCCAACTTCGTAAGAGACTGTTTGCCTGAACCACCGACTCCGACTAACATCACATTACCCCTTGGATGTCGGATGATTCGGGATATCTTCACCAAATGCAACATTGCATCTGGGAAGAAAACCAGATCCATGCCTGATCCTCGAACCATCTCATTAAATTGTGCCAAAAACATTTGTAGACGCTCTCTAAGAACTTCGTGAGATAGTACTGGTTCATAGACTTTAGGTAATTCCATATCAGCATCTTCACCTTCTTCTCCTGTTGGTTCTGGTGCATCACGCATAAAATCGACAAAAACTGGATTCGCAATTATCATATCTTTATAAGTTGGACCCAGTTCTTCATTAACTAAAGCAAACATTTCAGTACGGAACCATTCTTTGTCTTGAAATATTGTAAACCGATCAGCGAAAACACGAGTGCATTCATGTTTCCATAATGCCATGAGGACATTTTCGGATGTTATAACTGTTGAAAGTGTTCCAATCATGCCTTGCCAAACACGTGAAAGTTCCCGTAAACTAAAAACGTAGTGAAATTTTGCTGGTGTTGGTAGTAGTTTTTCTCTAGTTCTTTGCCAAAGATGTCTTGTCAAAGGAATAAGTTTCTTCACTAAGTTCCTCACTTCGGTAACAAATCCTCTTTTGGCATTATAGTGTCCTTCACCAACCACTCTAAATATTTTATCAACAGATTCATCGTCTGGAATATTGCAATTAAAAACACTAAATTGTCTCTTAAGACGAGAAGGAATATCATTTCGTCCACCACCAGGTAGCCCCATTGCAGCTACAAATTGCAAATCAACTATTACAGTAAAATCACCCGGTTTTTCAAGACTATAAAATCCTTTCATATCCATTGTTTGTCTAACAATCTCATTTGTTATTTGATCCCCCCATTCATTAATTTCTGGCAAATTAATATCATCAATAAAAACAATCAATTTTCTTCCTCCTGGTGGACCAAATGTTGTACCAAGTCTTTTTTCTACATAACTTTCGACTGTTTTTTGAAACTGGTAAGGACTTGTTGCTGACGAAAAATTAAACGATCTTCCCATATAAGTTTCTGGACTCATTTTCTTCATGAAATTTTTCATCATAACAGTTTTCGCAGTACCTTGTTCACCAATTAACATGACTGCTTTTTCTTGACTCGCAATTGTATTTATTAAATAATCAATTCGAACATTGTCTACAATGGGCACAATAATACTTAAAAAGTCTGGAGTCGATAGTTCAGGATACATATAGGGTGTGACTAAAGTTTTCCAATGTTGCCATGTTCCAGTTTGTGTTACAAAATAATCAAATATTGTACTTCCAACATTATCGGTTTCTGGATAATCAAAATTTGGAAAATTCTTCTTAATAAATACATTCATTTTTACTCGATCTTTTGTATTAAGAAATGCACCAAGTCCCCAAGCTAATGAGAAAATATATAAACGATGAAGATGTTCAGGTGAACAAAGATCTTCCTTTTCTTCGGACTTTGTTTCTTCAAGGCCATCTTCTGTACAAGTGAAACAATAAAAAATAAGTAATTATTTTAATAAAATAAAGATAACATGTTAATTACTAATTCAATTTTATCCTATATGTATTTAAACTTATTATACATATTTTTTACCCTCTTTATACAAACCTTCAACGCTATCTTGACTAGAAAGAGCAACACTTGCATCATCCTCTTTTTTACTTGGTATCAGTCCTTCAAGAATATAAATCATTTGCTGTACAATATTACATTGAAGTACATCCATCAGTAAATTCAAATTTTGAGTTCCCCAATTGAACACTGTGAGAAAAGACCTTTCAAATAAATCACTAAAAACAGTTTTTTCTCCTGGTGATCTTCCTTTAAGCCATGCTTGTAAAACTTAAAAAAGAAAATAAAAACACATGAATTTGAAACATTGTAATACACTAATACATATATGAAAATTCAGTAATTATTATAAATCATCTTACTCGGTTTCCAATCTAAACCTGACGAACTCATATAAACCATTCCATTTCTTGAAACTGTTGCTGGAGATGCATTATCAATGTTATGCGGTTCAAAGATAATTTTACATGTTGTCGCCATCGGTAAACGATCACCATTTGCCAATGTTAAAGTTTTATTATCATCCAATACCGAATTTAAATTTTCAATCCAAATACTATCAACCGGTCCATCTAAAACAAGCCAAACATGTTCACCTTTTTTCATTCTTAATGTTTTTCTCCATAATGCTGAAAATATTCCATCAGTCCAATCATTTGTTGCAACATCTAATCGACCAAACATTTGTGCAGCAGTTATAGCTTTTGGATTCATACGCATTTCTCTAATACATTACGAAATATTTAATACATAAAAAAAAAGTAAACTCATATAAACTACAATCTTTACCTATGAACATCTCCCATTTGTGTTAAGGATTTCATCAATGTTTGAATACATGTTGTTTTACCAGCTCCACTCGGTCCCAATGTCATAATTCCGTGACGAACTGTTTGAGTTTCATAGAGTTGAATCAACTTCAGCACCCACGGGGGATGAAAAATCAACGATGCTTCTTCAACTTGTTGTGCAATAGCTGATTCCAGTTCCGGATAAATGGTTTTCTCAAGATTCTAAAATTTTATTGTATATTTTTTTAAACAATGTTTTAGATGTTGAAAAAGTTTGGAACATTTTACAAGACATACATATTTATTTTCACTGGATACATTTTTACTCTTAATATGTTCAAAACTATGTTCAATGAATAAAATCAAAAAATACATAAAAATAATAAAAAAAAGGAACAAAATACATATACATAACTCAATAATAAACGACGGCTAAAAAAAAAAAACTTTATTTTCTTGTGTTTTTCTTCTTTCTTCTAAATTCTTCACATTTTTCCAAACAATATTTTTAAATTCACATAAAAAGTAATTTTTATATCTCACCTGATTTGGAAACAAATCGGCTACCAATGATATAAAAAGTGGCTCATCTTCATCGATAAGCTTCGATAAATTCATATCACGTAAAACTCTCATAACAATTGTACTTTCTGTATCTTTTGAATTTCGACGTTTTGCAGCACCTAAAGTTCTTAATACAGATAATATATTTCGCAAACCAAAATCATAATGAACTTGTTTTGTTAGCTGTTCTTCACATAATTTATACAATGTATAAAATTTTCTTGCTAACGTTATATTTTCTAAAAATCCGCATGATGCTAGTTTAACACGTATAATAATTTGTCGATCTGGTACCATCATTGCAACAGTGCGAAACTGTATTTTTAAATTCTCTGGAAGTTCTTTGCGACCAGCATATCCTGGATTCTGAATTATTAATACATTTATACAAATAATAATAATTTATAATTATGATAATCAAATTATTTTTAAGCAACAATACCATTGTGATAAATATTCCAAATTCTGTATTTAATTCAATTGTATCACCATCAGTGAAAACAAAACTTTTCTTTTTCTCTTTTTTAGCTGTTAAAACTACAGCAATTTGTTGTGCAGCTACCGAAAGTACTGGCAGTTCAATTCTATTAAACTCATCGAAACAACCCCATGAACCTGATTGTGCAAGACCTTTATAAATTCTACCCAATCCTCTATTTTAAATAATTTATTTGTTTAAATTCAATTATTAGATAATTTCATTAATAAATATAATTTTAATAATTAAAATAATATATTTTTTAACTAACCGATAATCCATTTGATCAGAACAATTAAAAACCACAACATATTTTGCCAATGTTTTTCCCATATCTTTAACTGTTTCTGTTTTACCAGTACCAGCAGGACCACATGGACTTCCACCCATGCTTAATATCAATGCTTGTGCAAGTGTTATATAACACCTCAAATATTAAAAAATTTATGTTATTTTATAAAATCAAAAATAATCAAGAAAAAATAAACTTAAAAGTCAGAAATGACGCATACTACATATTTATGAGAATAAAAAAAACAATTTACCACCTTCCAAAAAGGAAAATAACATGTTTTTTTTAAATTACAAAAGTACCTTCTCTTAATATACATGTATATTCAAAACATAAAAATGTTTTCAAAAATTCAAAAAATTTCAATAAAATATGAAATTTCATTTTGAAGAAATCTTGGTAAAATCATCAAAAATCAAATATTATAATGTTAACATACCTACATACATACAAATATATGTATGTTTATTTTTCATTATTAAATAAATTGTATACCTGTCTGTTAAAGGTGTTATTACCAATCTTTCAGTACATCCTAAATATTCATTTTGATATGTAAATGTAACATCTGTTATTGATATCCATGTTTTGTCTAAATCTTCTTTAAAATAAAACCTACATTGTTTTATCCATTCAAAATCATTTGGAGAGCGAATACCCATTCGACACTAGAAATATTTAGAAATATTTAAAATTATTCAAATTAATCTGATTGTGAATTTATATTCAAAATTTGAAAAACATTACCAGAATATCGAATATATCTCTTTGATGTACATGAATGGTAATTAAAGTTTCAAATTTTGTTCTTTCAATTTTTGATAAATCTCTTGTTGTTTGATCAATTAATGTATTCAATAATTCAAGAAATTTATTATTTGTTTCAGACATAACTTTTTTCTCGTGACGTGCTGATGTTAATGCCATTTCAGCGTCACGTGTCCAAATCATCTGTATACCAAGTAAACCAACTTGAGCTGGCATTTTTTCCAAGAAGGATAAAAGCGTGAAATTAGGATCGTTGATCATGACATACGCTTGTCTTATAATTGAATGTAATGATTGCTGTGACGTCACGAGCAGCGATGTAAGCCACGTTTCTACAGAACCTTCAGCTCTTATAGCACGATCAAGTTGGATTGTTTCACCTTCACTTGATATTATCGCCATCATTTTATTATATTCAATATCATGAAATTTAACATATCTTGTATTATCAAATATTGAAAGTAAATGATTTTGTATTGTATGTGAGTCGGATGCTTGACCCAAGATTTCTAATAATGCTGGATCAGATACAAAAAAGAATCGTGGAAACATCATACGTTTTCGCTCCAAATATCCACTAAGAGATTTTTGGCATATTTCTAATTGTTCTTGCAAATGTGGCAAGAGTTGTTTTAATAAATCATCACCAACACAACATGCCACAACTCCAGGAGTTTCATGAGCACGTTGCATTATCTTTTGCCATGATTTATCAATTTTTGAAAATCGCTTAGCTTCCTTTGGTAGCTGTTTAGCAATGTCACCACCAACAAATACCGCTTCCAAATAAACCCACATATTTTGTACAAGTAACCATCTCTCTAGAATCTCATTCGAATTTGATAGATCATGTACCCATTGTTGTATTTGCTTTCTGAAAGGTGCATTATAACGATTCGAAAGCAGAGACCCTAGTACCATCAAACTGTCCTCAAGTTGGCCTATAGTTTCTGCAGTCGTATCGCCTCTCAGTAGCAATTCACCACGATTATTAAAGCATTGAAATTGTAATTCATGCACCGACCATTCATTTGTTACTTGTTTCAATTTTGCCTCAATATCTTTTTCTTTCATTGCTGAAATACATATATCTTCGATATCTTCTTTGTGTTTCAGCAGCGGTGCTTCTAAAATATTTTTTAAAGAGAATCCTTCACTATCAAATTCGAATGTATAACGCGTAACATCCATAATTCTTTGCCAATGGCGAGGTTTCATTGCTTTATTTGCCATTAGTTCTAACAAAGGACACATATCATTAAAATCATCGATGGTTTTCTTTAATGCATGAAAAGCTGGCCATTCTTTTAAGCTAGAAAAAAAATAGAAACGACAAAAAAAATTGTACACTTTAAAAGTAGTGTTTTTAATTTTAAACGAATTTACGCTTTTGGCAGTTTTCTGCAACGATTTTGAAACTCCATCAACTCATTATTGATTTCCTCAATATCAACTTCATTCCATGGAATGTCATAGTAACTGCTTACTCGATCTATAACATCATTGTACAATTTGTATAATTTTTGAAGTAAATTGAGTTCTTTTCGAATTTGAGCCAGTTCTGGATAATCAGTTTGTGGTAAACCGAATAGTTCTTCTCCACTTTGGTAAGTTTGAAGACGACGCCACATTCCTTCAAAACGATTTTGAAATAGAATAAGTTTATCAGATGCTTCCCTTGGAGTAAGTCCCGGTTGCATTGGACCAGCCGTTCGATATTCATTAACATATTCAATTTTATCTTGTTTAAATTTCTCCAAATTTGCTTTAAGATCACTTTGAAAGCTTGGTTGCATTTCAAGCAAACGTACTTGAGCTTGGAGAGCAGATGACTGTAAATTTTGAAAAGTGTTACGAAGATTATCGACTTGATCAAATAATTCACGCTCAACTTGAACATCAAAGCGTGTAAGAACATTAAAAGCTTCCTGAAATTTTAAATTAAATTTCATTTGAAACATACATACTCTTATGCATATTTTATATTTTCTTTATATACTACATACGTACCACTATTGGATCAATACGAAGTTCCATATCGACTTCTTGTTCGCGTATTTTGCTTAAAGTGTCCATAATCATTCGTACATCATCCAAATCACGAATAGGACGATCAAGTTTACGATCCATCTCATTAATAACAGCATAAACATAATCCATTTCTTTTTTGTATTTTTTCTTCATTGCTTGTCCAATTTTATGATTGCATGCTGATTTCCGTAAAATTTAACATTTAACAAAACAAACAGAGAAAATTCTAAATGTTTATCAGTAACTTACACTTTATCTCTATAGTTAGTCCAAATTTAAGTTTTTCATTGCATACTGCAATACATTGTCCAAATATTTCCATATCTTGTTCAACTAAGAGATTTATGTCTAATTCAGCAAGACATCTTAAAGAAGATTCAAATTCTTGAAGACCAAATTCCATTAATTGCCTTGTTGTTCTGTCATTTTTCCAAAGAAAATGATATGGTTTCCAACGTTTTATAAATGTTTGAATTTCTGGTTTAACATTACGAGTACATGTTGAAAGTAATGATAATGATTTCACTACTTCTTTATTATCCATAATTGAAGCATAAAAACTTTTTAGCATATGTGGCATTCGTGGTTTTTCTTCAGATTGTAAACAATAAATTTTACGACGTTTTGATTTTGTATCATCTCCTTGACTTTTTGCTGCTTTTTGGCTAGAATTAAAATTAGCACCCTATTGGATGCAAATAATTCAATTAAAAATAATTTATTACAAATATCTTACAGATCACGAAATTTATGATATGCTGCTAAACTCTGATCACCCCATCCTTTACTGCCAGCAGTTTCTAATGACTTTTTCTTTTTTATGAATTTTGTTTTTTCGTATTAATGGGGGCGTATTTGAAAAATAATATTATAATGTCAATATTTGTTAAATAAATATAAATAAGTAAATTTAAAAAAAAAAAAACGATCGAAATTATTTTATTATACAACTTAAATGCGTATCATTGTGTGATATTTCGTAATTTATTAGTCTAAAATCTAAATTTAAAAAAAAAATGTTTTCTGTTTTTTAACATGCAATTGTGCTGTTAGTTATTGAAAGTTTAATATCATACCATAGTAATAATGTTTGTTTTTCATTTCTATTCAAAAATTTACTTTAAAATTCATAAAAAAAAAACAATTCTTTATAATATTTCTACATTTAAAAACAAATATTCAGAACATCTAAACATTCCTTTTATCAATCTAAACAAAAATTTACTCAACTTTCAAATTTAATAAAAATTTTTAAAGGTACCTGATTATCTCGTCCGCTTGTCCATTGTGCTACTCCTTTTGCTATACCCGTTATATTTTTTCCAGCAGTTATTAAAATCTCTTGCAATTCGTCTAAATTTGGTTTAATTACAATATTTGGAATCATAAGAATAGCATTTAGCATGAAAACTGGTTTCTTTGGTCCTTCAATATCTAGTGAAAATCTTTTTCGTATTGTATCTATAGTAGATCTAATTACTTTAATAAGAACATCAATTACTTTACGACTGTAATAACGTCGCATTTCAACAACAGCATTACAAACCATATCCTTGTAAAAATCATAAAAAGAAGAAAATTAAAACAAATAAATATCCGATTTACGTTTTATAAAATTTAATAAAGATTTTTAAAAAAAAAAATGATATTATCTTACTTGCATTCCTTTTGGTAAACTTTCCGTTGTTGCAAGTAAAGAAACAGGATTTTCAAAACATGACCAAAGTATACTCCAATCCTGTTGTTGATTACCATTATCCTTTTCATCAACTGGTTTACTTGCTGATTGTGTATCTTTCGGAACATCTATTTTTTATGTGGAATTATAAAAAGAAGGAAAAAAAATTGTACTGAAATTCTCTTAAATTTTATTATGTTAAGGAAAGAAAAAATTAATTGGTTTTGTTGTTTACTATCGAATAATGTTACAATATCACTTCCAGCAATTTCTTTGAATGTTTGTGTTGCATTTTCAACAAGACTTAAAACTTCTTCAACAGCTTCAGATACCATTTGACTTTTACGATTTAATTCAATTGCTGCTTTTCTACATGCTTCTTCATTTTTTTCTAAAAATTCATCAACAGTCCAAATTTCATCATCTACATATATAAAATTTAATATTACATGTTTTTTTCTTTTCTTCATAAAACTTTTATTAGATTTAAACACCAAGAATTAATAGACATAAATTTTAATGTATACACAAAATATTAAGATAAAATACAACATCTTACCTGCTGGTAATGTTTGCAATGATACATCTTGCATTGACATAATAACATTTAATATTCTATTTGAATAAATATCATGAACACGAGCTACAAGTACATCAAAGGTTTCAATCACTTGTTTACATTTTTCATAAAATTTTTCCCAGTTGGGATCCGTCCACTATATTAATTATAGTTTTTTTTATTTTTTATATTTATACAACATTTTATTTATGTAAGATATATTCATATGATATGAAAGAATTAAAAACAAAAGGCAGAAATAAACAAAATGAAAGAATAAGATAAAACCAAATAAGAAAACATAATGATATTTATTTATTGAATATGAAAACATGATATGTTATAACAAAAATAATAAAATTCATGATATAATGTGTGTTACATATATAGTATATGTAAACATTATACAGGTATATGTTTATTCTTACGTTTATAGTTGTAAGTCCTGGACGTAACATTGCTGTTAAACGTACCAATTGTGGTAGAAATAAAGGTCGAACCTCAAGTTTAACAGCCCGTACAGTAGTTAAAAACATTTTAATCAAACTCTATAAAATAAAATGAAAAGATTTATGTTTATAAAATATTTTCATTAAAATAATACAGTTCATATAAAATCTACGTCCTACATATACATACTATGTATTTTCAAAAATTTAACTAAATAAAATTACATTCACATACATTTAATGAATCCTGAATAGTAATAAAGTAATTTTGACGGCACATTAATGTTGCTGCCACAATTGGTAATTCAATATCCATTTTTACTAAGCATTTTGCCTCTCTAATTAATAATGGAATTGTAGGATGTAAATTAACAAATAATTTATCATTTTGTAAAGCTAAAACTGGTTGTAGAAGACAAACATCAGCAACACTAATCTATATAATTAAATTAAATAAAAAAGTAGTTATTTGCAAAAAAAAAAAAAAAAAAAAAAATACAAATCATTAAATCTAAATCAATTAATCATATCAATAAACCCGTACATCTTGATCTAACCAAATGTTAACAATTTCCTTTTCATATTCTGCAAGAATTGTTTTAACTGATGTATAACGATTCTCTAAATCTTTTGTAGCAGGTAATGTTTGTAAAACTAAATGTCCTGTAACACTTGTCATTAATTCATTTAAATGACAATCAAGTGCTCGACACCATTTTATACGTCCAGCAATTGGTGGAAAATTTCTTGGTACTGGTGGATCATCTCTTTGTTTACGAAATAATTTCAATATACGATCAACTTCTTTTTCACAATATTTTAGAATTCTTTGATATTTATCATCCATCATAGTTAATGGAATTTTTTCACTAACTTTTTCAAAACGTATCAAAAATCTAATACATTGTGGTGTTTCCCAAACAGATTCAAAATTTTTTTCAATCATATTTGCAATTGATTCTTTAAGAGCATCTGTTTTATTTATGAATCGATCATAATCAGTATTAAATTCAATATTACGATGATCTAAATAATCATATTTATTAGATAATATATCTTTTTTTGCTTCTTCAAATGTTTCCATTGCTTCTTCAAGTGCTTCACCAAGTAAAAGTCCTTCAAGACGTCTTTCAAATAAATGATTATAATCATCAATTAAATTAAACATTAATATAATTTTTGATAGACGATCACAGAATGTATCAAATTTTCCAAATACAAAATTTTCAGAAAATCCAAAAGGTGTTTGTCCCGGTAGAAAAGGTTGTTCACGTACTGTATAATATGTTTCATGATAAATATGATTTAATTTAATACAATTACTTAATTTTGTACGAATTAAATTACGATCTTGTGACCATATTGTTTCTTTAGAACGGCATGTGATATATGATTTACATGTTTCAATCATTTGATTAGTTATCTAGAAATAAAAAAATCATTAATTAGCCTTAACCATAATTATTAATTACAAAATATTTAGAAAAAGTTTTTTTGTTGAATTGAAAAAGGATGAATTACTTTAATCATAAGTGCAGAAGTGCGTTCTGATGTGTTATAGAATTGTGATACAGTATAGATAAGTCTTACGGTC
Organism: Bombylius discolor; assembly: GCA_939192795.1. NCBI lineage: Eukaryota > Metazoa > Arthropoda > Insecta > Diptera > Bombyliidae > Bombylius > Bombylius discolor. Next base: position 55,860,802 of record OW584238.1, on the reverse strand, counting down.
TGCAAAAGACTTAAAATTGATTCTTTCATGTTCACCTAATTTAAAAAGAAAAAAATGAAATTGAATTGGAGTGAATTTAAAAATTGGAATAATTTACAGGATCGTCTAAATACAAAGAATGACAAGAATTTTCCATAGCCTGAATAAATTTTGCATTATCTCTTGCTTCATTATAACAAAATGTTATCTTTTTATCAGTTTCCTTCCACTGACGAATAATCCTTGAAGTGGCAAGTGATAGACAGGCAAGTGTAAATTGTACCTCCTTATCCTGTTAAAAAATAATAATGATTAATTTCTAATTTTTTTTTTTTCTGTTTACATTCCAGTTAAATCTATAAAGGTTATAAACATAGATATATGTATGTATGTATGTAGTATCTACACGTGTTATACGTACACGTTATATACGTATATATATATTTTTAATTACACAAAAATATACCTGTAAATGTGCTAAAAGTAGTGAAAATTGTGCTCCACGTTTTTTCCAATATTCTAATTCATCCTGTGGCCCACTTGTATCATTTTCACGACGTAACTGTTCACTTTCACTTAAAATTTTCATTACACCTTTTATCCAATTTGTTACACGTTCTTCAAGTTGTGCACAAAATTCTTGATTTGTTGCTAATTCTTTAACTTCATTCATATCATCAATTTTTTCAAAAATTTCTTGTCCATCATCAAATATATTTATATGATTACAAACTTGTTCACAAACACGTAATGCACTACAAAATGAACGTAATCCAGGTAATAATTGGGTTTTAATTAATGCACAATTAACATCTTCATCATCTGTTTCAAGACTTGGATATGCTAATGCTTGCATAAATACATATTCAACAATACGTTCAATTGATGTTACTAGACCAATATTTTTTGCATCAATTACTCCACAGTAACTGAAAAAATTAAAATTAAATACGAATTTTTATAATTTTTTATTAAAAATCATAGAAGTATACTGAAACGTATGTATGTTACTCGGCCATAGTCATTTTATATTATTTTTTAACATTTTCATAAGTTTTTTTTTTTTCTATTTAAGGATTAATTTCGAAAATTAATGGAAGAATAGAATACATATTTTCTTTATATCGTATAAATGATTTCCTATTAAAAACATACAAAAAATAAATAAAAAATAAGGTAAGAAAACAGATTAAACTGTATTTAACATATGAATTTTATTTGTTTTTTTTTTCTACGGATTTGGAAAGCTTTATACTTATTTTATATTGCACAAAGCAAATATTTTTCAAGTTTCGATATGTAGGTATGTATGTAAAATTGTAAATAAATATTTGGAAAAAACAACAAATTTAATATGTACATAGGTATATGTTTTACACAATATCCTTTTTATGGACCAATAAGCATGCAAAACAAAAAAGAAAACACGTGTGTTTGTTGACGTTAATATAATGATATCAAAAAATACAACATTTACGGTATTTTAGCAATTATCCAAATTTTTAGGCTATGATCTATATGACCACGTAAAATATTTAAGTTAATAGAACGATGGCATTATACCACCTATATGCGTATAAATTTATTGTCCCATTTTTATCTTTTTTTTTTTTCCATTATTATTATGATTTCAGAAAAAAATTCCATTCTGAAACAATTAAATACCATACCATACCATACACAAACAAATATGAAATTCTCATTCTTTCTCAAATTGCTTAAATATTCTCAAATTCATTTTCGATTCGATTATTCTATTGTTTTTGTTCTACAATTTAGTGAATGTCAAATGGTTATTTTGTGGATGTACATATGTATGTGCTGTTGTTGTACACTTGGATGTTCGCTATGGCCAGTTATTTGCTTTAGTAAAAGAGTATGCATAATAATATTTTTTTAAAATTTTTTTAAATAATAAATATTAATTTAAATATATATTTTTTAAATGATATTTTAGACACAAATAACCTTAGATAAATTGTTGGAATGGCAGAATAGTCATTTATATCATAAATTAGGTTTACATTCTTTTTTTTTTTTCAGTTTAGGAAGCACCAACATCAGCAGCACCAGGAACGAGAATGGAACTACATACATAGTTCCGGAGATAGGATTCAGCACAATAATAATGTAAGTGAAACTTTTTAACGCAAAAAACCACTTTTAGTAACAAATTCTTTTCTTTTCTTTTTTTTTTCAGGCGATCAACTATATATAGTAATATAATTGAATCGCATTATTGTAATATGACTTACAGATCCTTTTGGAATCCTTCTTCAGGTAACTGTTTTGAATTATTAATACGAAACATATAAATACAAACTCCAGTAAAAGCACATGACCATCCGTCTGTTAAAAAAAGTTTATGTTTGATATTTGAACTAGTTGGTGAAGTTCCTATTGAAAAAATATTCCAAAATAAAAATAAAATTTTTTCTTCAATAAAAAAGAAAAGAAAAGACAAAAAAAACATATTTAAACCTTGTGGAGTTTTTGATACTGTTTGTACACCAGCACGTGATGGTCCAGGCTTATTAACATCTTGTAATTGTTGTACTTCTGGTTCTTCTACTTCTTGATAAAACCATAATAATTTATTTTTCATGTTCGGAAGGAAAAGTTGATTAATTTCATCCAACTAATAAAACGGAAACAAAGCATATGTACGTCAAAGTATGTATGTACATACATATATGTGTAAGCAAATATGTATGTATACAAAATGAAATACATAATTCATTTAGAAAATTTTTCTTAAAAAAATCAATAATAAATTAAATAAATTTTATATTTTTCAATACAAAGAAAAATAATAAATACTTCTATAATAAAGAAAAAAAAATAGTTTAAGAAACGAGAAATTTTGAAATATACTTGAGAAACAGTAAATATGTGAGATATGACATAGAAACAAATTTTAATTAAAATTCTTCTTTGAAAGCAAATTTTTTTAAAAATAATAAGAAATCAGTTTATTTTAATTTTTTTAAGGCGTAGTACCAATATAAATGAATTTAATTAGCAAAGTTTATGTACTCTCTCTCGAGTTAACAAATTATTTATGTGGGTGGAAAAAAAGGTAAGAAGTAAATAAATGTATTGAATACCCTTCTTAAAAAAAAAGGAACAGTTTAAAAAGCTTTTAGAAGACACTAAGTGAAAAATTCAAGTAAAAAATTAAAAGAAAAAAATCGGAATTATGTATTCTTGTATCTACTAAAAAACAAGAAGTTAATGTCAGAAAACATATTGAAGAAAATTTCTTTCTGTATTTTCAGAAAAATTGAACGGAAAATACTGAGAAAAGTATTTGGACCAGTGAAGGAAAATGGAGCTTGAAGAATTCGATACGACCACGAGCTGTATCAATTATATAAGGACCCCAAGCTCTCTGAACATACCAAATGTGCACAACACACGCAGAGAATGGAAAACAATGGTATTCCTAAGATAAACTTTATGGCATATCCTAATGGTACGAGACCACGTGGAAAACCAAGAAAAAGATGGGAAGAACCAGTAGAAAAGAAAAACCATTTTGGAGGCCAGGGCTTGACTCAGAACACAATATGTTCTATGAGCTTTAGAGCCATTAATAAAGCTATTTTAATTTATTTAATTTTTTTCTTATTTTTTCAATAATTTTTCTTATGTTTACACTTACCATATCACCTTCAAATATGTAATCCATTATTTGATGCCGTTGCAATCCAGTGCCATCCATTAATAATTGAAATGTAAATTCCAAACGGGCATCCATTTCGCCTCTCCTTGCTTTTCGTTCGCATTCTTCCCGGCGACGCTGTTGTTCATCGTCCATTTTTATATGTACGATTTAGTGTTTTATGTGTGTTTTATTTTTGTTGTTGGAATGGTGGATGTTGGTTGGAGTTTTTATTTTTTTAAATTGTATCAAAAAATAGTTGACAAAAAACAAAAACCTTTGATTTTTTTTTTTAGTTTTTCTCAACAAAAAAAATTTCAAATAATTTTTATGTAACTTTTTTTTTATATTAACAAAAATTGTAAAAATATGTATAATTTGAAAAAATTACTTGTCTTGAAAATCTATTTCAACAAAAAATGAAAAATTCAAAATAATATTATCAATTTGCAAAAACATTGTAGAAGTGAGTTTTTTTTCATGCTCTAAAATTTTTCTATTTCTGTTTTGTAGAAATATATTTAAAAGTGTTTCTGTAAAAAATAATATATACATAATGAATATTATTTATTTTGTGTATTTACATTTTTTTAATAATAAATTTAATCGTAATAAGCTTATTCAAATTTTTAAATTTAAAAGTTATTTTGATCGGAAAATAAAGTAATAGTGAAGCTTTTAATTACAAAATTTTGTGTTACGAAAAATAATATTTAAAAAAAGTACATTTCCATTACATTAGGTCATATGGTTTTATTGTATTTACATATACATATGTATAGGTTCACTATATTTTCATTCATTTTACTTTTTTATTCATAACTAAAAATTGCATGTATAAAATCAATAACAATGGCCTTTAAATTGAAAATTGTTTGTCTTCAGGAGGACAATCAACAAGTTATGATAAAAATTTTGTCTAGACTTTAACAACTCATTAATAAAAAAAAAATAAATACTTAAACTACATAAAAACAAAATAACGCATGCTTTTTAAATATTGACATATCACTATGACAAAGTTGAAAATCTATTAATTGATCAAACTAAAATACATACATAATTACGTAATTCTAAAAAATTATCGTTATATAACGAAAATTTAAAATTTAGGAAATTTTTTTTTCTAATTAACTTTTTTACCTTTCATAAAAAATTCTTATAAGTAAAAACAAAAAATTTCTGAAAAAAATTATTTATTTTTATCGATATTACCTGTAAAAGATCGCCTTCTGTTTCTTCTTCATCATCAGAATCATTTTCACCACTGATTTCAATAGCAGGCAATGTTTTATGAACGAACATAATTTTCTTTTTATTTTAAAAATATTTATTCTTTTGAATTGATTTCAATTTACAATTAATTAGAAAAAAAACTCACTTAAAATCTTAATTTTTGCAAATAATTTGTTTTTTATTTTTTTTTTCAAATTTTTCATTTTTCAAGAATTCGAATTTGCATCCTTTTATAAGGAATCAGTAAACTCAACTATGATAAAAGTGACTACGAAATAAACTTTTAAAATCTCTAAGGAAACATATTATTATTTTCCAATAATTGATCAATATTTCAATAAAATTTATTATACTACCTACTTCATTACCAAAAAAATTAAAACAATTTGTAGGTCATTGATCTTTGGTTTATTCATAACCTCTTCTTCTTCCTGGGACAATTACAGCTCGGTTTGAGCTTGGTCATTTTCAAAGTACCTAACATGAATTTTTTTAAACTATTTTTCTGTCATACATGCACCTAGAGTTTTAAGCGGAATGTGAACCACTAAATTGTAAATTCGTTGGTAAAGAACGAATTTATTTGTTGGTTTTGCTGTCATGATACAAATCAACATATAAAGGTTCTAGGCTGAATTGTGTAAAACGGTAGCATCACTGCATTATCGAAAACACAGTTAGTTTAAATAATAAATGAAAGGTAAATGTATATACATATGTACGTCATACGTAGATACATTAAAAATTATTTTGATTCATATTAGCCCTTCTTAGAGACTTTTCAATTCATATTAAATTTTTCGCAAAGAAATTTGAAATACATAATTGAAACGGAAAACTGTTTAACACATTAACTTCCAATTCAATTTTGTTAAAGTTTTCCTGCTGGCAAAGCTACATTTTAAATCCCAGATTCCTCAGTTTGGTATCAATTTGGTTCTTGTATGTAAATATATATTCTCACAATCTATGCAAAAAGATTTTTCTTAAAGCTTTTCTGAATTGTGTTACGTCAAATGTGTCTAGTTTCATTACAAGGCTGTTTTTTCGGAATAAATTATTTCGGGTAATATGGCATTTTCAATACATAGTGGCATTTTCAACTGACAATCTTGACTAACACAGCCGTTTTTGACATTAAAATTTAGGACTACTTTAAACTTTTCCTGTCAGCTGTCGTGTCAACAAGGAGATTTTCTTACAAAGTAACATGGAAAATTTTTCAAAACGACTACATTTCAATTGAATTAAATTAAAAAGTAAGACAATGGATGACATTCATGGTATTCATTCATCATTTGGTGAACATATAGAGAACTATAATATCGAGGTAATGTTGAAAAATGTACACACCATTTTTTTTATCCAGATTTAAAAAGAAAATCTATTTTCTAATAGACCTCAGCATTGCATCGGAAACTTCAAAGTAAAGTTGAAGCATTAAAAATAATGCGAGAACAATTGGAAACATTTCGCACTGAAAGAGATCAATTTAAATTGATGGCAGAAACATTACAATTACGTTATTCAGCTATAAAACGTAATACGGATTTTAATAATTTAGATTTTGAGGGGAAATCAAGTGTTGTAATATTATTAAATGAAACACGAGAAAAAAATATTAAATTAACTACAGAAGTTGAATCCCTTAGACAAAAATTGTTTGAATTACAAGGAGACATTGAATTATTAAGAGAAAAAGATGCAGATGAAACTAAACAAATAAAGCAGAAGGCAACAAAATCAATTAAATCGAATGTAGAAGAATTAGAATGGAGAAATGAAAAATCAAATTTCATTCAACATCTTGAAATGCTGAAGAAGAAAGTAAATACAAATATTTTCTTTTTTATAAAATTTATACACAGTTTATTATTGTACTTTTTATTTTCCCCCAGAATGTTCAACTATCTTTCGATCTTAAAGCAATTTTAGATGAAAAAGAAGAAGCTGTGACTGATAGAGATGCGTACAAATGTAAAGCACATCGTCTAAATCATGAATTAAAAATTGCATTAAAAGCAAATGAATCCCATCATGTAAGTTAAAGCATAGAATAAATAATTAATTATCTACATTATAACAAAAAAATTGTTGATACAGGTTTTAGATATAGATGATTTAGTATTAGAAAATAAATACTTGCAAGAGAAATTGAAAAATTGTGAAAATGAGATGAAAATAACTCAGCAATGTGTTACTAAATACAAGGTAAGGCTTTTTTATTCTGTTAAAGACTAAGGAATAGATTTCGGTTGAAAGCAAATTTTAATGATTAAATTCAGTCAATCGAAATCCTTACACTTCCTTTACCTCTTTGAAATGAAAATTCAAAATATGTACTAACAAATAATTTTAGAGCATGTTGGAAACTAAAAGGAAAAAAGGTATAATAAAATTAGGAACTAACAATGCTAGTATTATGTCACATAAACAAGGTAATAACAAAACACCATTCAATTACTAACAGCATGTTCAATAATAATTGAGAAATTCAATAATCGAAAAATAAATAATTTTAGCTTCAATAATTGAACTAATTTTTTTTTCTAGTAAAATTATTATTGGAAAATGGTTCTGAATTACCATCAAGAGCAGAAACAATAGCAGATCTAAAATCGCTTTGCTTGGCACTTTTAGATAATTTGAATGATAAAAATGTAGCTTTAAGTCATCAGAAAAAAACAAATAAGTACGAAAAATAATATACTTCCTATTGAACATAAAACATTAAAAAATAATTTTTTTCTTTTCGTAGAATTCTAGCTTCTCGTATTGTAGATTTAGAAAAACGAATTCAACTTATGTCTGGAGAATGTGCATCATCATCAACAACATTTTCACCATCCGAAATTTTATTAAATGGTTATTGTTCATCAACAGTTGATAATGAACCAAAATCATCTTCAAATATAACTGATGATTCTGGAACAATGTCATCAGATGAATCAAATAAAACATCACATGTTACTGATGATGATGTTTATCATGATGAATGTGATGAAGATTCAAATTCTATTGATTCAACTGAATCAAATCAAAGTATTATGTCATCAGAATATGGTACATTAGTTGATTATAATCAAATTGCATTGAATTTGAAAAACGATGATAGAAAAAATACTGAAACTGATTCAGTTACAAAAGAACGTTTAGAAGATTTAAAAGATTTACCATCAGAATTAAAAGAAATGGTACAAAAAGCTTTAGAAGAATTGGATTCAATAGAAGAAAATGAGGAAATTATAAAAAACAAATCAGATCACATAAATGCAAGTGAAAATATATAATTTTAATGTAATGAAATTTATCAATATTATTTCTTAATTCTTAAATTATTTATGTAAAAATAATTGTATTTACATTGCTGTAAACTATTATAAAATATGTACCTATACATATAAATTATATACTGTGTTATAAACGTCTAAAAAGTCTTATTTCATTTCCATTAATGAGCCATACATCCAGATAATACAATTACTTACCTTTGCAAAGATTTCTAGTGCCCGTCTTATCAAAGAGGTTGTCGATTGTAGTTTTTTGAGAAACTCGTTTCATTTTTTTTTTCGAATATTTCTTGAGAAAATAAAAATGACTACTCCATTTTTTAATTAATTCACTCCTAATTTTCCAGAGTAAAAACTACGGTTTAATTATATTAATAAACAATTTTTATTTATTCTACTTGTTTTTTTTTAAATAGCCGTAATAATAAATAACTCTTTGCAATTACATCACAGGTAAAATAAAATCTCAGTGCATTGAAGAAAATGTGAAAATACACACATAAAATGTATGAAACACACATAAAGATGAGAAACAGTTATATGATAAAAATTTCTTTTTTCATCCAAATAATATGAACATCTATTGCCATCCAAAAATTGAAGATAATCTAAATTTAAATAAAATAAAAAAAAAGGAGAAAATAAAAAAAAATAATTTTTGAAATAGAAAGTCCAAAAAACAAAATGGGAAAAATAAAGCAAAAGAGAACTTAAAAGTAAAAAGAAGTTAAAATGATTGTTAAATATTATCTTCAAATGAGAGAAAGAAAAAAAATGCATGTTTTTGAAATATTTTAATAATTTTTTTTTATTGTCTCTTTCGTTACCTAATTTTTTATTTTCATTTAGCGATGAAATATTGATTATAATAATTATAAGCATAGTTTTAATGTAATTATAATAATCGATAATAATGATATATTTAAAAAAAAAAAAAAGTGATTAATTAATGCATTTTTATTTTATTAATAATTATAATTTCGCATTAAAATGATGATATTCATCAATATTTTGAGAATATTTTAGTATTAGTGATTTATTTTATGATTAAAGCTCTAATATAATTATTTTATTATCATTCTCGTTTTTTTTTTAAATATTTTTAATTTTAAATAAGCACTTAGTAAGAACCTATCACTTAAATTTCATTTATGATGTGAAAATTTTATTTGTTTTAATAGCTTTACAAAGACTAGTATAGTTTTAAAGTGTGTTAAAAATACTTTTTTTTAACAAAAAAAAAAGAATTGAAATAAATAGAAAAAAAGGAATTAGCTTGAAAGCATGATACAATGTGACTTATTAAATTTAGTAAAACACAAAAACTAACAATAAAGAATATTTAAGAATTCATTTAAAATAGAGAAAAATATAAATTAATTTTTGTTACACTAAAAAGAGTATAAATATGATTCAAAAAAATTAAATTATAAGTAAATAATGATAATTAAATTATAAATAATGATTAATTTTTGAAAAATAATTATTTAAGTTCATATACATAAGTGATGATGATGCATGAAGTAGAAAGTTTTTGTTTTTTTGTTTTAATTAGATAAAACAAAATTTGTAAATAAAATATAATTTTCGACTAACCGAGCATATAGCTCACGTATTACTGTTGCTGTAAATTTATTTGCTAAACATAATGCTGTTGCTGTACCAAATATTAAATTATAAAGTAGAACAATTTGAAAATTTCCTAACCATTCGATAGCTCCAAAATCACCAAGTAAATCAAAATTTGTAATACCTGTTTTAGATAAGAAAAAATATATATATATATAAAATATGCAATCTATAAATTAAACATTTAAAAAGAAAAAGAAAACCCCAAAATATTACCTAAAATCCTCGATAAAAGAGGTAAGGCTGAACTTAACATAAGTACTAGTGCACAGTTAACAATTAACTGTGAAAGTGATGTTTTCTTTTTACGTGGTCTAACATTATTCATGAATGGCATCGTATAAAGTCCAACTGATGATGTTGCTGCTAAATAAAAAATAATACAAATTTCAAGAGCTGCACCGATTGGACCTAATTTTGACAGTGATGTTATCCCTAATGTAAGTTGCTAAAAATAAATAAAAGTTTGAAAAAAAAAATAAATAAAAACAGATTTATGAAAAAATAAATACACTTACTCTAGTACTTAATGGCAATGCTTTGATCCCTATTAGTAATTCTAACGTATTCTGCACAACTAACAGTACCGTTATTCCAGTAAGAAATAATAATAGTAGCATTGCAAGTGGATACACGAAATTCCTTTGTAATGCTGAAGAACTCCGTAGTTTATCTTTAAAATAAAATAAAAAAATTAGCTTGTTTATATAAGAAAAATTTAATAAAAATTAAACATACCAAGTTCTTTTCTTTCATTTTCTAATTCATTCAGTCTTTCATATAATTTATTTGTATTTCCAATTGAATCACAATTTAATGTTTTTCTTTGATAGGCATTTTTCATTCCTGGATAAATGCCATTACCATTTATTTCACTTACGCTAACACTTCGTAAGCCTAGAGAAAAAAAAACAAAAATAAACGAAGTAATTAATTTAATTTAATTATTAAAAGATAAAAATAATTTAGTATATATATGTATATATGACTTACTTATATTTGATTTAGATATATTTGCTAATTTCCTTTTAACGCTTGCTTCTTCTAAATAAAATGCAGTAAATTCTTCATTAACATCTCTTAAAAGATGAGGTTTCACTAAAACTTGCCCAACAACTCCAAAAAGTCTTACAAATCCAAGAGGAGTGCAAACTTGAAAAAAACAAAAATAAAAATAAAAAAATTCATTATTCAAAGTTGCCATGAAAACATGAAAATTTATTTATCAAAAAAAAACAAATTTTTTTTTTCTAATCAATAAATAAGCTTTGAAAGAACAGTTATTTAAGAAAAAATTTCAAAATGGAAAAAAATCTCAAAGAAAATATATTTAAAGAATTAAAAGTACCACATTTTCTTAACACCGAATTAAAAAATTTCGAATCAAAAGTTGATATTGTAATGAAACTGCTCAATGAGATGAATAGTGTAGATAAAGACACACAAAATTCGGCTTTAGAAGAAGCAGAAAGGTAAAAATTGATTAAAATATTGTAAAATTGATTTTTTTTTTCTTTCTAAATATATATTTCAGATATCTTGATAGAGATCGTAATTTTGATGATATAAATGAAGACAATTTTATAGTTAAATGCCGTTATGATAGAACAGTTATTAATAAAGCAGAAAATGAGGGTGCTGTAGGTGGTAATGATGTAAATACTCCACAAATGGAAAAATATACTTTTATGCAAGAATTGGAAGAGGATGCTGCTAAACGTGCTGAAATTCGTAAAGAAAGACAAAATATTGCACAAAATTTTCGAAAGTACAAAATATTATTTTCCTTTTTTCTTGTATTTTTTAATTATAAAAATTTACTTTTAAAGACTCGGAAATGATGCATATCACAATGGTGAATATGAAAAGGCGATTGATATGTATACAAAAGGTATTGATCATGTTAAAGATAGCCCAATACTGTTTAATAATCGAGCACTTTGTTATATAAAGTATGTATTACATAAAATATACATACATATGGACATATACTATGTACTATATATTAAAAAAAAATTTACTTTCAGACTTAAAATTTATAAATTGGCTATTATGGATTGTGATCATGTAATTCATAAATTGGATGATAAAAATCTTCGAGCATGGTTGTATCGTGCTACAGGATATTATTGCTTAAATGATGATTACAATTTTAATATGAGTGTTAAAATAGCGAAAAAAACAAATTCAAAAGAAATTGATTATATTGATAAATTTATACAAGATATGAAAAATTTAGTATAAATATTTTTCATATTTTTTACAATCACAATTACACATTGATTCAAAATAACTGATTGGTTAAATAAGCAAAATTATTGTAGTGTTTAATGTGAAAAACAAGAATGTAGAAGAAAGATGTTCTATTTAATATGTATTTAAAAACAATTTAAAAAAAATAAAAATAAAATAAAATAACAGATCAATTACTAAATTCATTGACTTACCTAATAATAGTATCACACCCAAAAATGAAACGCATGAATAAAGAAATGGTAGATGTACACTTCCTAAACCTACAAATATTAAACACAAATAAACATTAAATTAATATTGAATAAAATATAATTTAGTGATTATTTCATGGTTGATTTAAGCTGTTTAAAAAAAAAGTAATAAATAAAATCATTATTTCTCTACAATCAATAAAAACAAAATCATTGAAGCATAAAATTGATTATTTATTATTAATTATTTTAATTAAAAAATTGAAAAAAAAATGTATTGTACTCACTTAACAAGCTTAATAATCCAATTTTTCCAGGATCTAATAAGGCCGATAATACATATGTCAGTCCTAATACAACAAATGCTAAAAGGCTAAAAACTGTAAATGTTTCATAAACTCTAGCTATAATTCCTTTACGATGACCATAAAATCCTGATGATTCAGTAAATAAATATGCAAAAGGTAAAAACACGAAAATTGACAAATTTGAAAAAAGAAAAATTTGACTCCATAGGCCTGTAAAAAAAGAGAATAAATAAAATTTCAAAAAGACTCATTATTCATATAAATTTCAAAATATATATATATATTTATTTGTTTCTCTTTAAATTAAATTTACCTTGAATTAATGAACTATTTAACCATTTGACATAATAACTTTTTGGATATAAAAGTAAAACTTCATTGCTTGCTATCGATATTGGTAATAATAAAGTTGCTCCAACAGCAATTGCTAGTGAAAATGTGCATAGCCATAAACTATGAAGAAAAAAATACAGTTTGAATTCATTTTATTTAATGAGTGAATTTGGACGAATTCGAGATTTGATGATGCTGATGATTTTACAAATTGGCTGCTTTTCAATATTCAACATGTCTTACAATCTTATTACTAAAACTTCATTTAGATGTTCCCATCATCACTGATGGTGTTTTGTTTTGTGTTGACAAGTGCCTTTTTATTCACCGAAACAAACCAAAACATAATACCAACAAACACAAAGTGGATTGATTCACCATATATATGGTGCTCAAAAACACTGAATATTGAAACGCAGTCTGGTAATAAATTTTTATTGAATAAATAATAATTTTTGCTTTGGTGTAATTATATATTTATTTATTCGTTTAAACTGAAAAATAACTCATTGTATGTAACAATTTTTAAAACATACCTTATGCGATAAACAAGAATTTCATCATCATCTGTTGAGAACAGGTCTTCTTTATCACGACGACGAAAACGCGATATAATAGCATATGAACCAAAATATAAAAGAGAAAACAGTAAAAGAAAAATCTGAAAGTAAGATGATAACATTTATTAGTTATTTATAAATACATAATACAATACTTTCAAGAAAATAAATTTAAAAAATTGAATGAATTTCTAAAAATATTGAATTTATTTATTTATTTTTTGTGGTCTCAAATTTTTTTTATTTTCCTTTTTTTTAACATTAATCAAACAAAGAAAGTATTTTGTGAATACGTAAAAAAAATATAAAATTAACTTAAATTTTCCCGTTATCTTCTTTTTAACAATTCTTTTATTTTTCATATATATATAGCTATTACACCTACAGATTTTTTTTAGAATGATCACATGTTTTATGATTGTCGATGCGCATTTAAATTTTAAATAAAAAATAATTAAAAATACATTTTTAAAAAATTATTTGTTGGGATCGATAAATAGTTCAAATAAGTTATTTTATAATAAAAGGAATGACATGAATTTTCATTTAATTCATAAAAGAACTTACTTGTAAAACACTTCAATGGTAATACAACATTGCTATTTATTGGCCAATTAAAAACAACATTTCACGTACATAGCAGAAAAAAAAAAAATGAATGTTTGTAAAGACTATCAGTTAATAATTCAATTTTAAACATTATTATATTATATTTATTCGTACTTAATCGATTCATGATTATATTCAATTTATAATTTTCTATTTTGTATCAAGATTTTCTATACAAGATACTCCTAGTATTTTCCATTTTTAGGTGATAAAAATTTATCAAATAAAACAGTAATTATTTCATGTAGTTACTAGTTAGCTGTTACAAACATTGATATGGTATCTCATTAAAAATGAAAAAAAAAATATAGTTAGAGAAAGTAATAAACAAAAAATTGATTGCATTTATATTTTTAAATTTGAAAAAAAAAAAACAAAAAAAAAAATACCTTAGCAAAACAAAAACATTGCAAAAAGATCTGCTACATAAATAAAATTTCAAAAACAATTCATCAACAGATGAATTCACACTCATAATTTATTTATATTTTCATCACATTTTTTCAACAATTGAATAAAGAAAAGAAAAAAAAGTTAATCATTTCTTTTAGATGCAAGTAAAAATTTATATTTCAGCAATACATTTTTTGAAGTAGTTCGACGAATATTGATAGACAAAGAATTTATAACAACCTAAATAAACTAAATTAGTAGAAAAAATTAAATATATACATATTTTTTTGTCTTCACATGATTTTAAAGTAGTTACACCTTCTTCTGAATGGAACTGTTAACCAGTTTATTAATTATAAATTTCTTCTAATAAATAAATTGAAGAAAAATAATACAATATTTATTTTGCTATGGAGAAGGATTTAATAGATTGTTAGGTGGTTTTCTAATTATTTATGTATATTTTATGTATATAAATAAATTCTTAAAGAAAAAGTGTGAAACAAAATAATTTCCACGTTAACAGTACTTATAGGCTATAAAAAAATTCATAAATTTTGAAGAGAAAAAAAATATATTAATTATTTTCTTTTGATAGTTTTTCCAATTTAAATTATGCACTTTTCTTACTTAGGTAATTTGCATTTTTTTACTTTATTCCCTTTTAGTTTCAAATCATTATTTTTTGGCATAAATTAACGATGTGCAGTTATAATTATAAAATCAATCTTTTATTTCTTTAAAAATATGCAAGTAATAAAATAGAGTGTCTATTTCATATTTAGCCAAGAATGTGAAATTACTTAAAAAATAAATAAATAAAAAATTCTATGAAGTATCCAATCTAAAAATAAAAAACTGCATTGAGTATTCAAATAAAAATTATTTTACATTTAATATTGAGAAAAGCAGAGTACAATACGCTGAAGTATTTGCAGAAATTTAACAGTTTTATAAGCCAATTTTAAAATGTAGTCTCTTCGTAACTAAAAATGACATTTTCTATTAAATTACAAATCTAACTAAGCAATTAATGTTGTTGAATATTTTTGTACCTACACCTAATGCTCAAATAAATAACATATTATCATAAATTTTTGTACTAAAAATACATTTTTCAAATAAGTAAAAAATAACTGCAAATCTTAAGTTCAAAGTCCTTTACACTTTTCACTTAATAAATAAACAAAATAAAATCATCAATAAGTGAGTGCGGTGCAATTTATTTTACTTATATTTTTTATTTGTATTCGTTATCAATGCGAAAATTTATTTTTAGAAAAAATGATATTTATAATGAAAACAAAAACAATTTTCTAAATATTTTCTTTAAAGTTTTTGAACCTAATCCAAAACTAATCTGTCAAATAAAATTTACATTATTTAAAAATTTTATAATTTAAGTTGAAAGAAATAATTGAACTCTTATGAACTTTTGATATGTTAACGCAGGTTTTTGGGAGCCACTACAATTAGTAGTTGTTGTGAAAATAAACAAAAGAAATATCTTAAAAATTTTTAAAACAAAAAGATAAAATGGGGTAATGTGTAATATTTTATTGATTTGATTGTCATTGTTTTTAAATTAAATTTATGCACAAAGTTGTACTTAATTTAGAATATCTTTGAATTTCTTACTATATTCTAGATTCATATTTAGGCAAATGCTGATGTTACTAGTTTGATGAAATGGTAATATTATGACGTGGATTTTAATAATGAAACTTTTTTATTTAACTTTTCTATGCAAGTTTTTTCTTTCAATTCAATGCAAAGCAATGTTTAAAAAACAAAAAAAAAATAGATGTTCGACCACTAGAGAAAAAAAAGAATGAGTAGAAATTTGTTATGCTTTTTTGAATTTCAATGACCTTTTTTTGTTTTTATGATACTTAATTTTGAAAACCCTCTAATTGTTTTTTATTTTAGATTAATAAGTTATCTAAAAAAAAATTTATGACCTTGTCCTACAAAATATAATACTAAAAATTTACAATCTTTGCATTTTTTTAAGGGCATCAAACGTTTAATAGTTTGATAACAATGTTCTTCAATAGAAAAAGATAAATTCTTTTGTTTAAGTTTAGTTCGTATGATATTTAATTTTATGATTTATAATTTTTAGTTTTAGCTATTCATATACTTACTATGTGTTCCCGGACAGTATTATGAAAAATCTGCAATCTTGCATCAACAATTTCCTCTTCTTCATCGTCCATAATTCAATATTTTTAATTTTTTAACCACTTTGGAAAAAATGATTTAAACATCTTTTAAATATCGGATCTTTAAATACCCCTGATTATAAATATTTAATTTTTTATTTTAGAATCACTTAAAACATTTTTATTAAAATTTTCTACAAATTCAAAGAAACCACCAAGAAAAATTAAAAAATAACGCCGTCCACTACCGTTGCCGTACTGTTGAGTGTTGACTCTGACTGTTATATTGTAAATTTGTAAGTTGTATCTGTATGTATGTCAAACTCAAGAAGTGACAACTGACAACTTGACAAGTGGCCACTGACCAGGCCAGTTTACTCCGATTGAACTAGATCTAGTATCTACTTCATTTTTATTTTAAAAACAATTTTCACTACTATTTCTTTTTTTTCCTTATTTTGAGGAAACATGAAGAACAAGATAAAACAAAATCAGAAATCAACATAAATTGAAATGGTATCAAACGAGCATGTATATTAAACGTGTATCAACGTCTGCATGTATTATTTTAATCCCAATTCCAAATTTTATCAGTTTATACCGTACTCCCAATTTAATACAAAATCCGTATTTAATTCGAATTATTTTTTACCGTATAAACTGCTAAAATGGCAATTATAAATGTTACAACACAATACAAATGTCAACGCGTCGTAAACGTTCAGTTGCTGTCACTGTCATCTGAGTGCCGTGCCATGCCGAGTATATAAATTGTAAAGTATGGCTGTGATTGTGGAAACAACTTTGGGTGATTTGACTGTTGATTTATTCGTAGAAGAGCGGCCTAGGGCTTGTTTAAATTTTTTAAAACTGTGTAAATTAAAATACTACAATTACAATTTATTTCACAATGTGGAAAGGGATTTTATTGCACAAACAGGAGATCCTAGTGGTGATGGCGATGGTGGTGAATCTGTATGGGGTGTTGTTGAGGGATCGCATAAAAGATATTTTGAAGCAGAAAGCTTACCAAAAATAAAACACACAATTCCTGGACTTGTATCATTAGTAAGTGTTGGAAAAAATTTAGTCGGATCACAATTTTTTTTTACTCTTGGATCAGATTTAACATCTTTGGATGGGATACACTGCGTCATTGGTGAAGTAGCAGAAGGTAAAATATGATACGTTCTATAACGTCGACTGTTGTAATAAATTATATGTTTGAATTTTCAGGTCACGATGTGCTGAGAAAGTTAAATGAAGCTATTGTTGATGATAAATATCGTCCATATCAAGATATTCGAATTACACACACGGTAATCCTTGAAGATCCATTTGATGATCCTCGAGGATTTCAAGTTCCTAATCGGTCACCTTCACCATCCGCAGAACGACTTAAAAATGGACGAATTGGTGCTGACGAAGATATAAACGACACAGATGGTAAAACTGAGAAAGAAATTCATGAAATTCTTCAAGAACGTGAAGCAAAAGCAAGAGCAACAATATTAGAAATTGTTGGAGATCTTCCAGACGCTGATATAGCACCACCGGAAAACGTGTTGTTTGTGTGTAAATTGAATCCAGTTACAACAGATGATGATTTAGAAATAATATTCAGCCGTTTTGGAAAAGTGAAAAGTTGTGAAGTAATTAAAGATAAGTACACAGGAGATTCACTTCAATATGCTTTTGTAGAATTTGAAGATAAAAAAGCATGTGAAAATGCTTATTTCAAAATGGATAATGTTCTAATTGATGATAGACGAATTCATGTTGATTTCTCACAATCTGTTGCTAAAGTAAAATGGCGAGGTAAAGGTAGAGGTGTAGTTCATCAAAATTCAAACAAAAAAATTGATTTTGATAACCTAGGGGAAGATAAGAAAGGTAGAAAACGAAGTCCGACATTGAGAGACAGTCGTCGAGATAAGAACTTAGAACGAGGAAAACCTAAAATTCAAGAACCAAACATTTACAGGGATAGAGAACACCGTAATTATAATAGATACAAAAAACCTTCAAATCATGAACGATATATAGAGGATAGAAGAGATACTGATCGTAATAGATACAAACGAAAAGATGAAACAAGTGAAAGACATGAACGATTTATAGAGGATAGAAGAGATGGTGATCGTAATAGATATAGCCGAAAAAGTGAAATAAGTGAAAGACATAGAAGCAGAAGTCCGAAGCATCGTTCAAAGGATGACACACGAAACATCCATGTAGACAGAGAGAAGACAAGAGACAAACCAGAAAAATCAAACGAAAGAAAAAGAAATAAAGAAAGTAAGAGAAATAGCAGGAAAAACGAAAAGAAGTCTAAAAGTCGTAAACGTAAACAACGTTCATCATCTGCCTCAAGCAATTCAAATTCAGAAGTGCGAAGAAAGAAACAACAAAAGGAAACAAGACGACGTCCAAGTACTAGTTCAAATTCGAGTTCTAGCTCAGATTAAAGACTTTAAATTTTGAATATATTTATTTAAATATTTATGTTGTCTATACCGTACCGTGTAAATCATAAAGAAAAAACATTTTCACATACATATGTAAAGTTTTATTTTAACTAATGTGAAAACAATTTATGTAATTCGTCTAATTAATCTTTCTACTTTTCCTTTTTCTCATTACAACACTTTGTATCTTTCGGAGGTGGAATAATTGCATCTTCTCTATACATTTTATTGTCAAGTAATGTGGTATCTTTGGTTACTCGAATTTCTAAGTTGGAAAAGTAATACATACATATAAGATTTTTGTTGAACATAATAATTATTAGTTATAAAAATAAAAATTTACTATAAACACCAGGTTTCTTTTCTACAGCCTGAATTACATTTGTTTTAAGTTCAATTTCCACATCTTTGGCAAGTTTGATCAACTATAAATTTAAAAATAATTTTAAGCAATTTGAATAAATTAAATAGACAAATAAAGTGCACCTTTTCAATTTCATTTGGATCTTCTACATTTTGATTTTGCTTGAAATGTTCATTTATTTTTTTCCTAGCTTCCTCAAGTGCTCTTTTATCACCGTCGAAGACCATTAATCTAGCACGATGCAGATTTTTAAACTGTTGTAGGACCTGTACAACAAAATTCCTTAAAAGAATTATGGAACTTAACAACCTTTTGATTTTACCTTACTCCTTATATGTGACATTTTAACACACTAGACATAAAAATCACGATTTGAGTTACGAATTACGAATATTACGATACAACATAGACTAGACATAAAATTAGGTAAGTATGATATGTAGAGGCAGCATTACCAGCATATTTTTTCTAAAATATTTTTTTTTTTTAAATTTATTATTTGTTTTAAATTTGTTGTTTCGTTTTTCTTTTTAAATTTAAGCAGCAGATGTCGCATCGCATGTCTACAAATGAGTACAATTAGAACACATAACATACACACACACAATGGCTACACCGCCGCCGATAAAACCTCCACGAAAATATGGAAAAGATGAGGTAAATTATATTTGAAATTCATAAAATTATTTTAAATTAAATATTTGTTGAGTGTTTCATTGTAAAAATCATTAAAAATATTCAGTTGTTTGGTTCAAGTGCTTAAAATTAATCAACAAATTTGCATTTTCGCTTACCGTAAAGGAAGATCTGTCAAAAAACTCAAGCTAATCATTGCATTTCATTTCAATAGTGGGAGTAAAAATGTAATCATTGATAAAAATAACACTGAAAACTACAATTTAATTACTAATTAAAAAATGATAAAAATAAATGAAAAATGTAAGCGATTTAATTGAAAAAAATTAACTTCGCACTGATTTTGAATTTAATCATAAAAATTGTTTTTCAATTGACTTTAAATTTACTACAAATGAGCACTCTTAAATTCTAATTGGTAATTAAAACTATTTTGGATGATGATATGATAACAAGTTCAAAGAACTATTATTGATTTTTTTATGGGATTTTCAATTTTATGAATGCAATACCATTAAATTTTCCAACAGATTTATAAAAAAAATTTTAAAACTTAAAAATCCAAATTTTAAATTTTTTTTTTTAAATTTTTTCTTTTAGCCTGGTTGCGGATTTCTTGTTAATGTCATCAAATCACTTGGTTTCAGTGAAACAAATGAAGAAAGGCAAAAGGAAAAACAAAAAATTGAAAAAGAATTTAAAAGATCAGATCAACGTTTAAATGAATTAGTTTCAAAACATGATAGTGATTTAACACGTGTATTACCATTATTTAGCCAAATAACTTCACAAGTAACAATAGGTCGGGAAAAAATTCATAGTGTCAAAGAAAATTTAATTGCATGTAAACAATTATTAGAATGTAGACGTGATGAATTAAAAAAATTATGGACAGATGCAGTACAACAAAAAATGGTTTTGGAAATGTTAGAACAAATGTAAGTATTTGATGTTTTTTTTTTTTTTTTTTTTTTTTTTTTTTTTTTTTTTTTTTTTTTATATTTTAGAAGATATTCTAAACTAAAATTTTCTTCTAATCTTATTTTTCTCTTTTTTTTTTTTTTTTTTAGTAATGATATTCGTAAAGTTCCATTTCTTGTAACATCCTATACATCGAAACGTCATTATTTACATGCAACGAAAACATTAACACAAGCAATACAATTAGGTGATGGTCAATTAAAGGATGTTGAAGGTTTATCCGATCTTCGGAATGATTTACAAACACGTAAAAATCAATTATATGGTAAATTAATTGAAGAATTAGATCAACAGTTATATAAAACATCTGCAAATGAGATAATAACAAATTTTCAAAGACAAAGTTCAAATCGTGCTAGTAGTGGTGGTGGTATTGTACAATTTCAACGTAATTTTACTGGTCGAAAATCAACAGATCATGCTGAAGCTAATGCACGTATACGTAAAGCATTAATTGAAATGACACGTGGTTTTGATATTGATAAAAGTGAAGTTATCAATGATTCAGATTTAATTGATTTAGAATTAAGTCGTACATATTTTATTTCAATTATCGTTGAATGTTTTGCAATGTTAAATAAAGTGCCTGAATCAATTGAAACTATTAAAGTTCAAATTCAATCAGAATTATTAAAAATTATTGCATCAACAACACAACAAATGATTTCCTTAGATTTATTACAATTACAAATTAATCAACATCCATTACTTAGTTTACTAGATGTAATTTTTAAACAATTTAAGCTAATAGCCCAAAGTCATGGCCTATTGCTTAAAAATTATTTAAATGTTATTCAAAGATATAATATTGGTGCTACATTATATGATTTGACTGATTTTTGGACTCAAGCACAAGCGGTCGTAAGTTTCTTAAAAATAAGATTGTAGAAGATTTCGTTTTAAAAATAATCGATTTTCACTATTTCATGTAGTTTCAACTGCTGTTGACCGATTATCTTGACATTCAAAATGCATCAGCAGATGAAAAAAATCAAACCGCTTTTAGCGAACCAACAAGAGATATAAATACATTTTTTAGAAGAAAGAAGAGTCAAAGGTGCTACAAACTTCTATGATAGAAAGATTTTATCAATAACTTAACTTTTTTCCTTTTTAGTAAAAAAACACTATTTAGATTTGATAAGGCCTCACACATAGCCCAGGAAAATTCATCGTTTATCAAAGAACATCGTCGTAATCCCAGTGATATGTCAAATGATGAGAATCTTCTTTTAAGCGGCAGTAGTAATGCGAGCAATAGAAAACGTGAAAAAGTTCTAGTTTGTGAACCAGATCCATCAGTAATTCGAGTCATTTATCTTCCACTAACTTCTTACATTCGTGAAATTGAAATTTTCATGAAATGTAAATCAGGGTATAATAAAATTAATTGATCAGAATGAATGAAAATATTAATTTTTTTTTTTAAATTTTTAATTGTAATTTTAGACAGCCATGTAGTTTAAGTGCATTTGTTTCAAATTATATAAAAGATACATTTCTTCCTAAAGGCCATAAACGTAATCTTGATCTCACAATTGAATCATTATCAAAAAGTCAGGATGCATGGCGTACAATCACAAGTCCAGAAGAGATGCGTCAATTAAATTTATCACGACCATTATTGCAATCAACTGTAATGGTTGAAAGACGAGTTTCTGAGACAAAAAGTCTAATACAAGATTTACCAAATTATTCTGAAGAATTATTAACAATGATATGTAAATTATTGAAGACATATCGAGAAACATGTCAAGCAGCATATCGTGGCATTGTACAGCCTGATACTGAAGATAAACGAATTTATAGTGTTGCATGGTTAAAGGATGAAGACATCAGCAGGTTTCTAAAGTTTGTACATTGTATTTTATTTCTTTGTAATTTCTTTAATTTAAAATTTTTACATTGTATCTTAAGGACACTTCCAAATTGGACGGATTTAAAAATTTCAAGTAAACGTGCAAAACAAACTAGAAAACTTCAACGAAACAATTTTGAACCATCTGAAGAAGAAAGTCCAACACAAGTTCAACAACGTAATATACGTGAAGCAGAAATGTTAACTAGTAATTTAGGTGAAGGTGGTATTAGTCAACATGAAATTTTAGGTGATATAAGTGTTCTAAAAGAATTAGCCATATTACAAGAGAGTATGGAATGGTTTTCATCAAGAATATCAGAATTTGCAAATGATTTAAGACGGCCAATATTGAATGGTTTAAATACAAATTCCAACACAGATTATCCCACAGTTCAGATTAGTGATGGAACAATAAAAGTTTTAACAAATTTAGCTTTAGAATTTGATGAATTAGCAAATACTTGTCTTTTGGTTCTTCATTTAGAAGTTCGTGTGCAATGTTTTCATTATCTACGATCAAAAGATAAACAAAATGAAAAATATAATTATTTGGGAGGTAAAGATGATATTTTGGAACCAGATGCACAGGTATTAAAATTGACGAAAGTATTATCGGAAATGGACGAAGCATTTTGTGCTACTTTACATCCTAGAAAGACACGAGTAATACTTTACTTTATTTTCAAAAATTTTATTTTTATTTTTTCATGTTTATTTTGTAGTATATCTTTGAAGGGCTCGCTCATTTAGCATCAAGAATTCTAATTCAAGCGTCGAATTATATTGAAACAATCGATCAAACAAATATTCAAAGAATGTGCCGTAATGCTCAAGCTCTGCAGCAAATATTAAGTAGTATAACAACGTCACGTGAAGTAGCCTTAGATCAAGCAAAGAATTTTTATGAACTGTTGTGTATGGAGCCAGATGTAAGTGACTTAGTTTATAAGTATTTTTATTCTAATTTTCTTTAAAAAAATAAAAATAAAATCTTGTTTTCTTCTTTTGAAGGAAATTTTAACAAGCATTGTTGAAAAAGGAAGCCAATTTTCAGAAATGCAATATTTAAATGCTTTACAATTATCATCAAAAGCTCGTGGTATAACGGATTCAAATACAATTGCCTCATATCAACAAAAGCTCTCTGATATTTTAGGTGCTAAGCCATCGACAGGTGTGGTTGTTTAATTTAAATAATTATTGTTATTTTGTAGCTTAAAATAATGAAAAGGTAAAAATTGTAAATTATAGCTATTTTTAATATTATGCGAAGGCGTGTTATAAACAACAATATGTATTCTTAGAATATTATTACATGTATTTTGTTTCATTATATTTTAATTTCACCTCTTAAATTAATTACGATTTAAATTTTACACTAATTGAAAGTTTTCTTTCTTTAATGACACCTTAATACCCTCTAGTAGTGGAGATATCTTTATTTATTTATAATTTTTTAAAATTAAAAAAATACAAATAACGAAACTCCTCACTTTATTCTTCTTTTTTCTCCAATTTTCTATGAACTAGAAGATTATAAAACCAAAATTTAAGATAATTTCTTAATTATTAAGAAACATTTCAAATTAAACACTTCAATTAGAAATGATACTTTGTTTAAATTACAGTTAATATTGTTAAATTTATATATTAGGGGAATTAGAAAAACAATTAAAATTAATCGAATAATTTTTATTGAAATTTCCTTAAAATTAATTACCTAACGTAACGACCAAATAATAAAACAAGAAATTATACACATACAATCTTGGGTTTGGTCGCAAGACACATGTACATAAAGTGTCCAACCCGAGTACCACAGATAGCTCTCGCTGAGGCAAACAAAGTTTGGGAAGTAAATTTCACTAGAAAACAAATTTTGAGGGTTTTTTTTAATGAATATTTTGATAATAAATTCTGATAACATTACATAAACGATAAAGAGTAGGTGTACTTTTCTGTGTTCCCCCTTTTGGAAATTTAATAAACTTCAAGTTTTCAAGTTTCAACTCATTTTTGAGGTTAGAATTTTATTTTATTTACTTCGCGTTCAAGAAAATCTGGGTGATTTTTGAAATGTTTTCATTTGCTTCACAAATAAAAATAATCTCCACAAGGAATTCATTGTGGTCTCTAGCTCGAGGATTACATATTACATCTAGTGTAGATGCAGCAAGAAAAGGAACTCGTGAAAAAGCACGTAAGAAAAAAGTTAAAGTAGAAGTTCAGAAAGTTGGTTTCATCCCCCATAATCTACGTAAAAAGGATAAGTAAATAAATAAAATAAAAATTGAAAATTTAACAAGGTTTTTAAAATTAAAATAAAATTTTGTTATAGATTAGATTTAACGAAAATCAACAAACATGTGGACGATTCATGGAAAGCTTTACCTACAGACAATTGTTATATTGGGAGATACTATAGATGGAGGATATTTTCTGTACCAGAAGCTATAGAATGTCATCGTGAAACCCATCATCCAACTATGTATAATCAACCAAATGCACCTTTAAATGTTCATATTGAACTGAATATGCAGGTAAATTATAATTTGTATTGTAATATGAAAACTATATCTTTATCAATTTATTGAATTTTTCATAGGGTGAAAAAGCAACAAGATTTGTAGATAATTTCAATAGAATAGCAAAAATGCCACATCAATTTGATCATGGTGAACAAAGACAAATTTTAGTATTTACCAAGAACGATGTAAGATAACTTTTTATATTTTTTAAATTAATTTTCAAATATGTAGGTACATATATGTATATTAAATCATATTTATTTCTTATAGGATTTAGTAAATGAAGCAAAAAATGCTGGTGCAACATTAGTTGGTGGTGTAGAACTTATAAAAGAAATTCAAAATGGTGATTTAACACTTGCAGATTATCAATTTGTAATAGCACATCCAAATATATTACCTGAACTTGTTCAACTTCGTGGATTAATGAAACGTAAATTTCCAAATCCAAAAAATGGTACATTATCAACAAATTTATCAGAAAGTATAAAACAATTTGCACATGGTATAAGTTATTCAGCAAATAAAGATGAAAATCAACAAAATTTTGGTTTAATAACAACTTGTATTGGAACAGTACGTATAAAATTATTTCTAATTAAAAATAATAATAATAATTATAATTTTTAATTACAGCTTGATATGGATATAAAACATCTCGAAGAAAATTTATCATCATTATTACATGATATCGATTCAGTAAGACCAAAAAGAACTGGAAAATTCATTACAAGAGTTTTATTAAAAAGTCCTCCGAGTGGTGAACAATTAAAAATTGATCCTTTTGTTTATATTGCTGAAGAATATAACAAGAAAACATCAAATAAAAAAGTAAAAGAAGAAATTGTTGAGGAAGAGGATGAAGATGAAAAGGAACAAAAAGTTGCTAGAAATTAAATTGATTATTTAAGATGTTCAATGTGAAATCATGAATAAATTATATTTTTGTTTTAATTTTCATTGTCATTTTTCGAATATCCATAACACCTTCCATTAGAAAACAATATTTTATGATTTGAATTTAAAAATTAAAATTTCCTTTATTCAATTTTTTCATACAACCATATCTTTTTGCCAAATATATCATTAAAACAATTAGCAATATAAAAACAACAATTGCTCCTCCCTGTATTCTTTCAGGTATCGGTTTTAGCATATTGTTAACAAAACTTTCCTCGTTTTGAATTTCAATACTAAGATCATCTATATCTTTCAAACTAGTTCTTAATTTTCCCAATGGTTTGTAACATATTCGCATAATGTTTGTAAGTAAGTAAGTATATTCATAATAAGTAACGAAGAGAAACTTAAAAAGCTTTTAAGTTAGGATTATGTATGAATACATTTGTTAATGATAACAGATAAGATATTCATTCTTTTCTTAGCCTTTGTTCAAAACGGTTGAATTAACAAATTATTAAATAATTATAAAGTTTTATTAATAACATTTGAATAAAATAACATTCGAATAAAATAAAACTTGAATAAAATGAAACTTGGGTTTTCTTTTATATAAATAAAATCAAATAAATTTCTCTTTTCTACTCCATAAGTCCTTTTAAAGAAATTGTGCATAACACGCCTTCACAATCACCATCAACATCAGCAGCACCACAAACAAAAATGGGACTAGTTCCGGAGATAGGATTCAGTCCATTAGTAATGAGAACAACTGTATTAAACAATTGAATCGCATAAAGTAAAAAAAAATGTATCACTACAATTTTTGCTTAGAACGCCCGAGCAGGGACTTGAACCCTGGACCGTTGGATTAAAAGTCCAACGCTCTACCGACTGAGCTACCCGGGCTTATACATGAAGCTTGCAAAATAATGTTTTTAAAGCATAAGCTGGTGTGCCTTTTCTGGTTGAACAGGTAGCACAACAGCAACAGCATCCAAAATGTTGTAGAAATATAAACAAAAAGCTCATATTTACAATTTCTTATTCCATATTATATCTGTACATAAATTTTTTAATTAAAATAAGAAAAAATAAAAATTATATTAATTATAAATGAGCAGCATCTAGTAAAGGGACTCGTTCCTGCGAAGGATTCAGCGTAAGTAAAACTATATCATCTGTAATGCCAATTTCTAATTTTTCTTTTTTCTTTCTACTTAGACATTCTTTCAGGAATATGTCTCTGCTCAACAATAGATTTTTCCTAAAATAATATCAAAACTAAAATGTGTATTGTTTAAGAATTAAAATTATTGTTCTACAATTTATTTTATTGGTATTAGTTAGTGTTTCATATTGAGTTATTAATGCGCAAGGACGTTAATACATAAATTATTACTGTTTCAACGTCCTTTGTCTCGAGGACATTCATTGTTTTTGTTTATAGGTATACTATTCTAGTAACTTTGGTATTTTGAAGTCAAAACACATGAAATAATTGCAGTTCAAATATCATTATGTGGAAAGCAAGTAGTGTTCCGTGTTTTTCATCAAAATTTTCAAATAATTCATCATCATCATCATCAAATGCACCAAAACAAAGTTCATCATCAAATAATGTAGAAATTTCTACAAAAACTGATAATAATAGTAAAAGTAATTTTTTAAATAATATTAATATCAGTAATCACATTAAAATGGTTAAAGAACGACATAAAATACCGTTTAGTTTACCTGGTTTGGATATAACGAATTATGAAAGAATCAAAATTGTTGGACAAGGTACGTGTGCATTTCAATTATTTTTGCAATAGTGTTATAATAATTATGATAATTATTTTTTTCTGTACACACGTAAAACAAAATATAGGATCATTTGGTATAGCAGTGTTATATAAAAGGAAAATTGATAGAATGTACGTGGTATTTAAACAAATAAATTTATCAGATTTAACGTATTCCGAAAGAGAATTGGCCTTAAATGAGGTCGATGTATTTTCTAAAGTTCATCATCCAAATATTATAAGGTGAAAGTGAAATGAACTTTTTCTGATGAATAAATGACTATTTTTTTTAATGTACTTTTTTTTATGTTGGAACATTATAAATTCTATACACACGTGTATAGTTATTTGGGTAGTTTCATTAAGGATAATACTTTGCTGATTGAAATGGAATATGCTGATGGAGGTACTTTAGCTACAATTATAACCGAACGTAATTCCAAAGAATATTTTCCAGAAAGGTATATAATAAAAACATTCGAACAAATAACAAGTGCAATTAATTACTTGCACGCCGAAAATATAATACACAGGTATGTAATATATATTCGACAATAAATTTAAGTATGAGTAAGTACACATACTCTTTATCGTTTATGTTATCAGAATTTATTTGCTTTGTTAAATTTCCTTCATCATAACTTCATAAATGTTGTTGTGCCTTTTATTGATTTATTTAAATCTGTAATTACATTTAATGAGGAAATAATTACACAAGTGATTAATGACATATACCTTTAATACAAATTTTGGCCTTTAAACATTAGAAAATTAAGCTTACAACGAATTATTGTAACTGTCGATCATTTTAAATTTTTTGAAAAAAAAGGTTTTTATTTTTAAAACTTTTTAAATGAGTCCTTAAAGTTATAAATTTAAATTTTATACAGGGATTTGAAAACGGCAAATGTATTTTTGAACCGGAGAGGTATAGTAAAGATTGGTGATTTTGGAATTTCAAAAATAATGAATGCACAAGTTTGTGCTCAAACTGTACTAGGAACTCCCTATTACTTTAGTCCGGAAATGGTATTGTCTTTATTATTTTTCTCACATAAATATTATTTACTTTTTTCTCTCTTTATTATTTTTTTTTTTTTTCAGTGTGAAGGTAAAGAATATGATCATAAAAGTGATATTTGGTCCTTAGGTTGTATATTGGGTGAAATGTGTTGTTTACAGAAAAGTTTTGCTGCAAAAAATTTATCAGAACTAGTAAATAAAATTATGATGGTAAATTTAATTATTTAACAAAAAAACAAAAAAATATATAAATTATGTAGTTAAATACTTTTACATAGGGACAATATTCTCCAATTCCTTCGGGATATTCAAATGGACTAAAAAGTTTACTTTCAATTCTATTACAAGTTGATGCTTCAAAACGACCAGAAGCAACAGAAGTATTAAAATATTGGATTCCATTACTTTTTAGAAATTTGGGAAAAAAAAAAGGGTACATGTAAATTTTCTAACATAAAATGTTTATTGACTACAATTTTATAATACTTTTAAGATATACCTATGATCATGGAGTTTCACATTTAAATAGTTCCATTTCATCATTAGCTACCGCTGAGAGGTCATCAACTATAATGACAGAAGCAGAAACTGCAACTCCTGTTGAAGTCGTTCACAAAAGGTAAAATTTCTCCACTTTAATCAAATAAACAAATTTATGATTTCCTTTAATTTAACTTTTAATACAGATCAGTTCTATATCAACTCAAAGCTTTCGGAACAAGTTTCTCTTTGAATCCCCTTCAGCTTCCTCCTAAAGCAAAAATTCTTATGGTGGCAACAAGTGGCTTACATTTTGTAGTTGTAAACGACGGTAAAACACAATAAGAAGTTTAATTATCTATTTTTTTTATTTTTTTCTTAAGTTTTAATGAATATCTTCTTATATGTAGATGGATCAGTTTACTTATGGGGTGAAGGATCGAAAGGACAGTTGGGATTAAATGCATTAGATGTCTGGAAACATTATCCTAGTCGATTGGAAAGTGTGAAAAAATATCATGTCATCGGGTAAACATTGTATAAAAAAACTTCAATTTTAATTTAATAATAATTACTTAATATAGAGCTTGTGCTGGAGATGGTTTTACAATTCTCTGGACAGATCTTGGAGTTGTGTTAAGTTGTGGAGCTTCTAAAAGTTGCCTTGGGCATGAAGATTCTAAGACATATTATCTGGTTCCAAAAATAATTGGTAAAATTGATTTTAAATACATTTTATGAATTTGGTAGTATGTATTTGGTTATTTTTTTTTTTCTCAGAAAAATTGGATAATATTAAAATTGAGGAAGTGGCATGTGGTAGTGAACATGTTATAGCAATTAGTAATAATGGACAAATTTTTTGTTGGGGACACAATCTATCGGGAGCTCTTGGATTGAAAAGTCAACCAAATTTTCAGTAATTTATTTTAGTTGTAATTTGTTTCAACTACATATTTATAATAATTGGTTTTTAATTTTTATAGAAATTTGCCTGTACGTGTTGCGTTGCCTCATATTTCTAGTAAACCAGTAAAAATCTTTTGTGGTCCAGATACATCAGCAATTTTATTGGAAAATGGAGACGTATTAGGCTGTGGTAGCAATGCTTATAGTAAATTAGGATTTTCCGATAAAATTTCAAAAATAACATCATTTGTAAGTTGTTTTTAAAATAATTTTGCTTTAAAAATGAAAATGTGATTTTTCGTTCTTAAATTCTTTCGCCATCAGAAAAAACTTCATATAGATAAAAAAGTTATTGATTTATCGATGTCTTCAACACATTCTGCATTTGTAATTGAAGGTGGTTATGTAATTACAATGGGAAATAATTCTGAAGGTCAACGAGGGGCAGGTATTATAAAAATAACATAAACTTCTTGAAATATTTTATCATAAATGATTTTTTTTTAACTTTTATTTTTTTATATATTATTAGGCCATTCCAATGTAATTAATTATCAATCACTTGTAACTGGAATAACTCATAAATATATTAAAGTTTGTATTTTTGACTTTTTGAAGATAACAATATTGTACTTCAAGCATAATTTGTTTTTTTTTTTTAAATTTTCCTAAAAGAAAGTACAGTGTGGCTCTTCATATACTGTAGTATTTTCAAATGATAACATAATTACATTTTGGGGTACTCGTTATGGTATACCTGAAATGAATCTCTACAACAACGGAAATAAACATTTAAAAGGATCTCAAAGTAGTAACGTAAGTGTTCATACAAAAACACAAAATTTAAAACTTTATTTTGATTACAAACATTTTTTTTCTTTTCAAGAATTCACAAGTGAATTTAGGTAAACGTATTTTTTATTTTTAAATTTTGCATTTCAATAAATTCAATTCTTAATTGAATCATAGTAGGTAACAGTACAACAGCATTTACAAATTTCTTAACATCTGTTTATAAATCAGAGCTGATTCTAGATCCGATTGATATATTAGCGTAAGTATATCTTTACAAAATACTAAATTTTCTCTTTATTTAAAATTTTTATTTTATTTTCATTTTTTAAAAAAAGATTGTGTTCATCAAAAGAGCAACGTCAAAAGGGACATTATGTTGAAATCAGTAATATTTATCCTCTTAGTCATAGTTTATTAGTTTTAATTGATACTACAGTTCCATTAGTTACATCTTCATCATAGTCAAATTCATCAACATTCACAACACAACATAAATTAAATAAGTCTGATTTTTATGTATTTTACTTAAGCGTTTACAATCACCATCAACATCAGCAGCACTACAAACAAAAATGGGACTAGTTCCAGATATAGGATTCAGCCCATTATTAAACAATTGAATCTATTACTTAAGTGTGATTTTTTTTTTTGTAATTTTAGAGCACAAAACTTAATAAAATAAAGCACAATATTGATGTGAAATTTTTCTTTTGAAAAAACGTTAACATTTTTCTAAAATTTATCAAGTAATATCTTTTGTAATTTCGTAAATTTTTAAATTTAAAATCAAAGAGAAAAATACAAAAAAATAAAAGATAAGCAACACATTTTTATTGAAAATTTTGCATAAGTTTTCTTTATTACTATGCATTTATATATAAAATCATTCCATTTGAATGTGTAATTTTCTTAGTAATTTTTTTTTGTTTCTTTAATACATTTTTTCATGTATTACACATAATATTTATCTTATATACTTTATAAAATTATATACGTTTGCACTGTTACAATAAAAACACAGATTGGAAGTAAGAATTTAAAACAAATATATATAGTCAAGTGGAAAAAACAATCTTATTTATTAATATATTTAATTTTATTTCATTTTATATGGTTAGTTTTTATTTTTTATTTATTGTATGTTTCATTCAAAGAAATGTAAAATATCTGTTTTGTTTTTCTATTTATTTTTGTTAAGTAAATTAATACGTTTTTTTTTTTTTTTAAATTTAATTTTGTAATACATTTTTAAGAATTTCCTATCTTGCTAGAATTTATCTTTTCCATCTATAAGTAGGTATACATATATATACATCGAGAGAAAGAGAAAAAGCCAAAAGTCATTCTATATTAATTTGATTACAATATATATTATGTATATATAATCTTCAAGCATCTTATAATTTATTTAATTTATTTTTTTTGGAAAAAAATACAAAAATTGAAGAAACAAATAATAATTTAATTTTTCTATTTATTTTAAAACATAAACAAAGAGTTGATTTTTTAACGTAATTCAATTGAATCCTTTGTCACAGTTTTTAGTCATTTTAATTTTTCATATGAAAATTTTTTTTTTTTTGGAAAATATATTTTTCAGTAAAATTCATAGAAAATTACAATTTCCAAAAAATACATACAGTTCATTTAAACTTCCACATTCTGTAATTTTCCTATTCAATAGTTTTTAATTCTATAGAAAATTAATAATAAGGATATATGAATTTTCTAAAAAAAAAAAAAAATAAATAAAGATTTTTTATCACTCTTAATAATTTATATCTCAAATTCTGGCTTTTATTTTAATTTGTAAAATCTTTCTCTCCATTCTAAATACATATCACAAATTGGAGTGATAAAAAATTCTTTTATTTTATTTATTTGTTTATTGTTTTCTTTTTTTGTGAAAATATAAATACAAAATGTTGAAAATTATTCAAAAAAATAATTCTAATTTTTATTTAATGTGCGTAACAGATTTTTTTTTCAAAATGAATTTCAATGTAGCTGTTAAAATTCGTTTAATTTTTTTTCCATT
This sequence comes from Bombylius discolor, assembly GCA_939192795.1. Taxonomy (NCBI): domain Eukaryota; kingdom Metazoa; phylum Arthropoda; class Insecta; order Diptera; family Bombyliidae; genus Bombylius; species Bombylius discolor. The sequence goes on along the minus strand of OW584238.1, from coordinate 55,827,419 downwards.
TAAATATTAAAATTCCAACGAGAATAGAAGACTATAGTTTTTTTTTTTTTTTTTTATAAAAAATTATTAATTATCAATTCTATATTCTTTTTTCTATTTTTCAATTTATTTTAATTTTTTTTAAAATTATTTATATAACGAATTTATGTAATTCACATTACAAAATTCAAGCATTTTTAATTTAATAAATTTTTTGCTAAATTGTAAAAGTGCTCTTCTCGATGAATTTTTAATTGAAAATTCCATTATATACTTTCTTTAATTTCATTAATATTTCATAAAATTTGCTGCAGTATTTTATTAATTATAGAGTTCGGTGGCTATTGGGAATTCGATCAAAAGAAATCTTTTTCTATTTTTCCAAATTTATAAAAAAAAAATAATAATAAGAATAAATTAAACACAATATGCGAGTAATTGCATCAATTTGTTTTTTCTAATATCTAAATTAAAATTAATGTTGAATTTATTGGTCGATTATTTGAAAGAAATCTTAGAACCTTGAAAAATATCAAAATCATGAACACCTTATTCTTCAGTACAATGTTAATTCTTTTATTTTATTTTTTTTAATGCATTAAAAATGAATAAAAAGAAAACGATAAAAATGTTAATGCTTTAGTAAAAAAAAATATTCTAAATTATAAATGTAAAAAAATCATTTAAAATTCTGTTATAAAACTTCACAATTTTGTTCATCTTTTTGTCTTCTTTGAAAAACTTTTTTTTTTTGTAATAAAAAAAACAACAAAAGCGAGATAAATTTCGATGTTTTTATTTATTATTTAAAATAAAAAAGAAAAATTGTGCTATATGATATGAATTTTTCCAGATATTTTGAAAAAAAAAATCACAAAAAACCTAAAAATTTCAACAAAAAAAATTAACTAAATATATTTCAGTTTTTCTGCAGCTTTTTTTATAAACTTAATTTTCGGTCTGTTTTCAGATACATATGTGTTATTATATATATATTTTTTTTTTCATATCTTCTTTAAAGAATTAATACAATATAATAATTATATAGAATTGACAAATTAACAACCACACCGTGAATTTTCAGATGAATTACCTGGTGCTGCTAAATCAGCACCATTTGAACGAAGTGATTTCTTATCTTGATCATTATCAAAATTTTCACCCTGAAAAAAAAAAATTAAATTATGAAAAATATAAAAAATTAGAATATGTTTTCTTATAAAAAAAAAATAAAACTTACTCGACTTTCCCTTTGCTCACGAATTTTTCTTGCTAAAGTTAAAAATGCTTCTTCAATATTGATATTTTGTTTACAAGACACTTCAAAAAATGGCATATCAAAATTTTCAGCAATCTATTAGGAAATTTTGTTTTTTATAATTATAAAAAAAAATTAATTAATTATTAATTAAATAGAAATATGAATAAAAATAAATAATAATCAAGTTCATTACCTTTTCTCCCCTTTCTTTATCAACCATACGTTGTGATTGAGGACATTCACATTTGTTTCCTGCTAAAACTTTAACAACATCTGCAGAAGCATTCTATATAAAAATAAACAAATTTTTTTTTAAAAAAGTACATAAGAACGATTTTTTAATAAAGTAGGTGTAGTAGAACTAAATGAAATGTAAATATGCATGTTAAGAATTTTTTTATATGCTAATTAAAAAATTATTTCATTAATGAGAAAATAAGATGTTTGTTATTTTCAAATTAATTTACCATAACGGTAATTAATTAAAATTGAAATAACAAATATGTATATTTATTTTTAAAAAAATTTAATATTTACTTCTTGTATATTTCGTAACCAATATGATAAATTATTATATGATTCCAAATTAGTGACATCATACATTAAGAGGATACCCATTGCACCTCTATAATATGCAGTAGTTAATGTACGAAAACGTTCTTGTCCAGCTGTATCCCATATTTGTAATTTAATTGGTACACCATCTAAATTGATAAGTTTTTGTTTAAAATCAATTCCTATATAAAATGAAAAATAATTAAATATTATTAGAAAAATAGATGAATTTTTAATTCTAAAATATTATTTTTATACTCATACCTATTGTTGAAATGTAGGTATCATAATATTTTTCATCACAATATCGATGTACTATGCATGTTTTACCAACATTTGAATCTCCTAGTACTAATACTTTATATGTAGCAACGAAATCTGGAGCCATTATTTAATTGCTCACTTTTATTTAAAAAAAAAAAAAAATCTTTTGTTAATTTATGATTCTCAGCTGATTGTTCAAATAAAATTATATACCAATAATATTATTACAATTATTACAATGAAAAATGAAAAATGTTTTAAATTTTGAATATTTTGATTAAATATTATTTAATTAAATTTCAAAGTATTTTCAATAATTTAAAAATAAAATAAAAATTACTTTTCACAATTTTACAAAGAAATAAAATAAATGTTCACTTAATAAAAAAGTAGCTACTACATTACCTATACCTACTTCACTTGAATATACAGTTTTATCTTGAAGTAATATCTAATAACTTGTAACTTTATTATTTAGTTTTTTTTTTTTTTAAAGAAAAAATTTTATTTATTTATTTATTTTTTTTTTGCACAATTAATGGGAAAAAATAATCCTGTATGATTCACATCTCCAAAAGGATAAACATGAAAAATCGATACAAATATAACACATGCGTATTTTCAATATTGTGTAGAACGTAATTTTATTTGAATCAAAACAAAGGACTGCATCGAAATATGTATATGTATATATATTTTTTAAAAAACTGTAACTGTAAATAATAACGGAAAATAACACTTTATAATTCACATGAATTTGTACATTGAACTCAAAATCAAAATATGTAATTTTATATTAACATTTTTTGTTAGATTACTCAAATAATCTCGATTAAGTTCTCAATAATATAATAAAGAAGTAATTCCCCTTCAATATTTTCAACTACATATAGATCTAAATACATATGCCTAGATCACTTCATTAAATGCTTTTCAAAAACTTTTAAGTGGTCAAGAGAGTGGCCAGAACAATAAACTTAAAAAGAAAATCATAGAAATTGATCCAAAATATGATGATAAATTATTGAAAGATCTTGAGAGTTTATACATGAATATTGAACATCATTACTTATCATTATATATATAAAAAAGTGTAAATAAAATTTCGACAATAAAAATAAAATATGAAATATGAAAATAATTTCCAATTACAGCGTAAAAATTCACAGTTAATAAAAATCACATTATGTATACTATTGTAAATTATTCAAGATTTGAGAAAAAAAAAAACGATTGTGGAATTCAAATATTTTTATTATAATATGTAATTCAAAAATTATTTTTTATTAGATATATATTAATCAGAAATTTGATTTAATCAAAAAATAACTTATTTAAAACATTTTTTATGTGTGTATGTATTTATTTGGCATAAATTTTGTTTTTTATTTAATATAGTTTTTTTTTAACAAATTCTTTAATTACTTTTTTTTTTATTCAACATTTTTGTATAATATGTATAATGTTATTTATAATTTATACGTATATTTATTTATATGTATGTATTTGCAAAAATACATATAAATAATATTATTTCTAGATTATTATTTTGTTTATATAAACCCTTATTCTGACAGTCACCTCACTTGTAAATCAAATGAGTGATAAAAATCGGATACCAATTAGAAAGTGATTTGACCAAACTAGTCACGTATGTAGATATTTACAAGTGAGGTGACTTTCAGAATAGAGGCGATAGAACCTTCATAATATTACAATACATAATAAAAAGTGAAGTAATTAATTTTCATTCATCAAAAATAAAAAGAAAATATTTATACTTTTTCAAAGCCGCATATTAAATATTTTGTTTTTTTTTTTACTACTATAAGAAGAAATTAATAACTTTTTTATACATATGATTATATACTTAATTAACAATTTTTTTTACCTTATTTTTGATTTGGTATTTGATTTTAAATATTCTTTTTTCTAATAATATTTATTATTATAATTATTTTCTAATTTTAAAAATTATATATTTTAAATTTTAAACTACTTGAAGTTTGATTATTAATTATTTCTCGCTTTCAACGTAAATAAAAATAAAATTATATTGTATTCTAAAAAAAAAACAAATGTGCTTGAATGATATTTTAAATTTATTTTAATTATTTCAAAAATATTAAATATTCAGATAATCTTTGATTTACATAGAGAGTGGCTACGAGTATTTGAATTTTAAATACATGTAAACAAAACTCATTACATTTATATCCTGTACGTTATTATTAAATTTTTGAATATTTAATCCCTAAACAAAAACATATTTCTTATTTTAAAGAAATGAGTGATACTTTATGAAAGATGAAAAAAAAAACATTAAAAAAAGTTGAAAATATGTATTTATTTATTTTTTTGTGCGACTAAATAGATTTAATTTTTCTAATTTGAAGTTCACTCATTACGTAAAGTCATACTCCTATTTTATAAGATTTTTTACTATTGCAAATTTGAAGTAAGTGTTATACTCTTATGTACATACTCGTACATATGTATGTATAATATGTATGTAATTTTTTAATATTTTTTGAAATTTTTAAAAATAATTTGATTTATTCATTTAATTGTGATTTTAATATTTTTTAATATAATAACAATAATAATGTTTTTTTTCTTTTTTAATTGTTGTAAATTTATGATGAAAACTTTTATGAATATTTTTTTACTAATTTTTATTTTCAATAGATTTTTATCAAATACGAAATGTGGTATATTGAAAAGTAATTTTTCGATTTTAACCGAAAAATAAAATTATATTTTATTTATAATTTTTTTTTCGTCGTTACAATTCTTCCTTAATTTATAAAACTGATTATTTTAAAGTTTATAGTATTCTTAGGATTTACGTAAACGTTCAAATCTTTTCTAGAAGAAAAAACACGTCTTAAAAAAATTTTGGTCGTTTAAAATTCATATGTATTTTATATAAAGTATAAAGAATTTCTAAAATTTGCATGTATGTAAATTTATTCAACAATAGGTAGGTATATTTTCGTTAATGTTCATATATTTATATGTACATATGTCAAAATATATATGTATTATAAAAAAAATTTGCTTAGAAAAAAAAAAGTTTCTTATGTCATTTTCGGTCATAAATACCTATTTTTTCTGATAAATTCTAAAATGTTATATTTATTCCGTTTATATATTATTTTCAGAAAAACAAAACAAATACTTGTACATATATAAAAAACATTTACACGTTTATACATATATTTCTTTTTTATTCAATCAAATAAATTCAATGTACTGTAGAGGTACTTTGTTTGTGTATGGTTTTTTTTTTGTTTCATGTTAATTTATTCATGACCAATTTCGTTTAAAGTAGTAGATATTTCGTAAATAAAACTTGCTTTATTAATCCTTCAGATTATTTTATTTTTAATGATTATATGTATGTTTTCATAGAGGTATATGTAGGTCGAAAAGATATTGTAAATAAATTCATTTCTTGTTATTTTCTAATTACATTATATGTATATTATGTAAGTATATATTTATTTAACGGAAAGAAAAAGTGTTATTAGAAGATATTTTAAAAAAGTTGTTTATTATTGTTTTTTTTTTGTTATTAGTAACAATTTCACATATATAGGTACGTTGTATGAAAAAAAAATTTCTCATTATTTTTCTAGAAAATTTGTCTAATATATTTTTCAATATAAAAAAGGAAACCAGATGAATACTTATGTTTTGTTATTTTTTTTCTCAAATTCTCTACAAAATACTTTATGTTTTTTATTTTTAAGAATAGACAACTATTGGTGATGAAATCTATTAAAACTTGTAGAAGAAATTATGCTTTTTTTTATTCAAATCTTATATGTTTGTATGTAGGTATATTTTTTTTTTTTATTTACTAAATTTATTTTTAATTTTGTTTTTTTTTTTCTTTCTTAATGTAATTTATAATATATGTGATAATATTATAAATTCTTATTTTCTAATTGGTGGAAGTTCATTATTGACTGTCACACTTAATCGTCGAATATTTGGTTTATCATATTCTTCCATCGACATGCCTCTAGATAAACGCCTAACACCAGGTGTTGAACCATCCTGTGAACCACCAGAACTTGTTGAAAATGCTCTATTCCTGTCGACACCTGGCATTATAACTGATGTTAATAGACCTTGTCCCTTACAGAATAGTAGAATTGATTGTGCTACTTTTGCTGGCTGTTAAATAGATTTAAAAAAAAAAAGTAATAATAAGGAGAAAATTATCTTTTCAAATAAATATATTTTTTAAATTTTTTTTATATGTAGGATAAACAGGCTAAAATATAAATAATACACCTAGTATTTTTAGAATCTTCTTAAGTATACTTACTGCATCGGCAAGAACATCTCCAGCTCTATCAATTTTTAACATTGTTACTTTCTCCTTATCCAAATCACGATGCAATTTTTCAACAACAGTAGAATAGGGACTTAACATTCCAGTTATAAGAAGAATATCAACTTTACATGCTTTCAATGATAGATCTTTACGACTGAAAATACATATTTATACATTTTCTATGATATTTTGAAATTTTTAAGATATTTTTTATTTTGTTTATAAAATGAGACAAATAAAAAAAAAACATTCACATAAAATTAAAATTTATTTTTCACTTACTTCATAAAAGCTTTAACATAGAGTCCAACATTTTTACTGTTTAATGATCCACGTAGTCGATTCTGATATTCAGAAACAATTTTTTCCTTATCCGGATTATCTCCAACTAATTGCTATTTGTGGTTGTGTGCATAAGATCGAATGAATTTTAAATGGAAACATTATTCATTTATTTTTATAAGGATAATGAGGAAAATTGTGAAATAATTTTAAAAAAAAAATAAATATTGGAAAAGATATTTTAGGAATAGTAGGAGAATAAAACAAGAAAAATCGATTATTATAAATTCAATTTATATTCAAATTTTATTTTTAACTAAATTTAAAAAAAAAGGGAAAATATATATTTGCTATTTTTTTTTAAATTAATTTTTCTAAAAGCCTATAGAAAAAAAGCTATATTCTTATAATTTTGTGTATACTTAAATTAGTGTCAAAAAGCTATTTATATGAAGTATTTTATCATTTGCTAAATTCAAAGCCAAAATATTTATATATACATTTATATAAAAATCTAAAAGAGATAATTCATATACAGATAAAAAGATATTATTTGATTATATTGTAATAAAAAGGGGATTTATTAAATAAAATGTTTTAAAATAATTTTGAGTGAATTTATTAGTAAGTGTTTGGTTACTTTTATGTGATTTTAGATGATAAATGTGATATGATTAGGGATTTTGTGTGGACGTATATGTGTTTAGAATGTGCATGATCTTTTTCTTTAATTAAATAAAGAATTCTTAAAAAGTGTATTTTCTTTTATAAAATTTTAATAAACTTACAGGATTTACGCGCTTATTTCATTACTCACATATTTGATATTTAATTACATACATAAAACAAAAAATCTTGGGAAAAAGCATGTTTTTTTTGAAATTTCTTTTAAAAAAAAGTTTACTAAGTTTTTTTTTTTTTTTTTGTCAAACTTAAAGTTAGAAAATTATTTGAATTGATTTTATTTTCTTAGAAAGCACCTAAATAATAATTACGAAAAAAAGAAAAACACAATTGAAATTTATTATTTATTATGAGTACTATTTTTTTTTAATATACGAATTTTTTCGTTATTATTAAATTCATAAATTATGTAACGAGAAAAAAATAAATAAATGAAAGATTTTCTTGAAATTCAATTTCTCCATGATATTTTTAAATTAAATTTAACAATAAAATAAAAAGTATAGTTCTTTGTATAACTTGTGAACATACATTAAATAAATTTTCCTTGAGATGAACCTCTCAAGAAATCATTGTATAATTTACTAAACTTAAAATGAAATAAATATTTCTTATTATTTATTTATTTTTTTTTTAAAGAAACTTATTCAATTTGGAAAAAAGTCAATAGGCAGTTAAATTATGAACAAAATATTATTTCTAATTCGTGCAATTGTATTTTTTTTTCTAATTTATTTTCTGTTTGAAAACAAATATAATAAAGACTTAAAACCTGACAACAGTTTATAGTCAAATTTTGGTTTACTGTACACAAAATATTTAATTTTTTTAATTTAAACCGTAAAATTGTTTATTTTATATTTTATATGTGATTTTTTTCAAATACATAAATATATGTACCTATATGTATCTACTCTACCATCGTGCAATTTTTTTTTTAGAATTAATTATTAATAGTCAATAATAAAAAGAAAAATAAAATTTAAATATTTTCAATTATTCAAATTGAATGTATTTTTTTTTTTTTTTGTAAAATGTATACGTTAAAAATTTTTTATTATTTGATTTTTTATGTGTTTTTTTAAATAAATATATAGGTATGTATATATAGCAATAAAATGAAAGCATACAATGTAATTTAAATATTATACTTATTGTGTTAAAAATAAATACATATATGAAAAGCATATACATACATATTTTTTAAATAAAATGTACATTTTCATATGTAAATAAAATTGTTAGTAGTATTAGATTCAAAAAACAAAACAAAAACAATTCGAATGAATTTTAATTTAAAAAAAAAAAGTGATATTATATATAGGTAATTTGTTTTATATAAAAAAAAAACAATATAAAATATTGAAAATATGAAAAAAATTAATTACTCATACCTCGATAAACTGATTATTTTTTTTTTGGTTAACAACAAATGAAGTAAAGAAACGAATCGAACGAAGATAATTATTATTATTATTATTATAATTATTTAATTATAATTATTGTTATATTGTTAAAATTATATTTCATTTATAGAAAATATTACACAGTCGATTATTTTGATTTTTTTTTTTAAATACATAATAATTTATTTTATAAATTTTTTTTAAACGTCAGCATGGTGAATGAAAAAAAAAAGAAGAAAGAAAAAAAAATCGTATATCAATAATATTATAAAAGATAAATATAATTTACATTTATGTATTTTTTTTAAGTGTATCATTTCTAAATGTTTGAATAAATTTTGATAAAAAAAAAATCGAATTGAAAATATAACATATTTAATTACATATTTAGAAACACATATGTACTATATGTATCTAATATGTATAAACTATAATTTGAATATCTCTTAAATTTTATCATCACCTATGTTGTGTTTTTTTTATTTAATCGCCAAATAATAATTTTGTTAATTAATCACAGTCAATTATTTTCATATTTATTACATTAAAATTTATTGCACACAAATATGTTTTATTTAAAAGCCAATTCTCTATATAATAACATTAAACGTAAACCTATACATATACACTGGTATTTTCTTTTTCTCCAGTGAATTACATTTTTTTTTCATATACTTATTATTTTCATAATAACAGATTATGTATGTGACATTTCAATATATACTTACATGACCAAATTTATGGTACATTAAAAAGCTTTCAGCTGATTGTGCCATTTCATCATTTTTCCAACTGATAAACTGTAAATTGAATGCATAAAAAAAATGTAAAAAAAAAGGTAAATCGATGATTTTGTTATTATGATTATTTGAAGTATACTAAAATATTCATTTATTGTATGTTCTATATATTATGTATCTAATAAATACATGTATATTTGTGTTTTTATTGCTTTATTAAGAGATTAAGAGAGTATACGTATAGTTATTGTGTGAACATATTATTTTTTAAGATTTACCTTATTTTTGAACGATTCAAGAACTGATGCTGCACTACCAGTACAATTAATCAAAATTAAGCCTAGACATCTTGTTGGATGTGCTAAACCAAATCTTGCTAAAACATTAGCACCAGCACCCTCACCTAAACCCAAAACATATTTAACATGTAAGAAATCCAATACAGTTATTAAATCTTCACCCAAAGCTTGTAAAGATGGAAATTGAAAACTGAAAATAAAAATATATAAAGATATAAAATCAGAAGATATGTATACATATATAGTACTTTTGATTGTATATGTACATAACTAATTGTATTAAGTGGTTTTATTGTTTATATTGTAAGCTTACTTACGAATCAGAAAGAGCTTCTGCTCCATCTGCATGACCTGGTACATCAATATGTATAAAACATGATCTCTCTTTTATTTCTGTCATACATGGACTGTTAACAAATTCTTGAAATGCGTTATCTAAAATAAATAAAAGAAATTTTTAATGTAATTTACTGCAGAGAATAAGTATTTTTAATTACATAATTTATTTATTTATTTTTGTACATACGATTGCATCCGAGATCATGAACTGTGAGAAATACTGCTCTTTTTTCTTGTTGTGATAAATCACCTTGTACTGTAGCTGTTAGTTCACCACTTTTTTCAGTATTTATTACATATTTCTGTAATTTAAAAACAATGCCACATATAATGATATAATAAATAAGTGGTATGTAGATAAATTTGTTTACAAAAAAAAAAAAAAATTTTTTTTGTATATAAAAAATTTGAAAAAAGGACAAAAGCAATAAAGCATTATAACTGCACATATTCAATTATTTTTTTGGAATTAATTTTTTTATAATGGTCTTCGAAAAATTGCAGGAAAATAATTAAAATATGTATTAAAATTATAATTAATTTTTAAAACTGTATGAGGTATGATAAATGACCATAATGGAGACAATTTGGAGTATTTATTTTATTTTGTTGTTCCTTAAGGTATTTTTCATGTCATTCTAGTTTTGCCTACAGAATTTTGACTACAGAAAATTAAATTCTGTGATAGTTGAATTTTAAAACCTTAAACAATTAAGTATTTTATAGAATTTTTTATGTAATCACTTTCGAAGTAACCCAGAAAATATATTTTTTTAAATTAAGTTGAAGTCTTTAAAAATTTATTTTTAAATAAGATTTAATTTTTTTATTGAGAAAAATATTAAAAGAAAAAAAAAATTTTTTCATCAATATTAGTCAACTGAATAACAATCCAATTTTTTTTTTTTTAAATGTTAGCTTCAATTAAAAAATTGTATTACACCAATCAATTTCCAATTATTGACACCATTTTCAAATATTTTTTAAAAATAAAATAATATGTCAGCACTTTTACAAACTTTTACAACTGTGAATTGTGAATTACCTGTCATGTATGTTTTTTACTTTTTTAATTCAATTAAAAATCAAAATAATTTTATTACATTTAGAAATTCTGTTTTGACATGAAAATTTCAAATAAAAAAATAAAGTCAACATTAAATATTTGGATGTATGTAATATGTATATATGTACATTGTACATACATGATATAGGTATAAGGTTATTATAAAACTTTTAAATAAGTTAATGTTATTTATATAAGACCATACAAGCATACATTACATCATCATGACATATCCTTTTAACATGTATTTTTATGTAAAATGCTAATTCACATCATAATTAATTACGAAAACGTTTAAATATTTTCATTAATTATCTTATGTATATAAATTTAATGTAACAATCTTTTGTAATTTGAAAGTTAATGTAAATTGTTTTTTCAAATTATCAAAAAGTTTATTATTTTTACTTGACATAATTATGCCAAATACATTTTAAGATGTTGTTAAAAATTTAAAATAAAATAATTTGATGGCTATAAAAGCTTTTCAAAATAAGAAAAAGAAAATACCATACTTAATTTGAATTAAATTGAAAATTTTTTTTTCTAGAAAATTTTTAATTTTTAAGAAGTAAAAGTGTTTTCCGATAAAATTTAATAAATATTAAAGTTTGTATATACTTGTATACAAATATGTATATAAAACTATGGTACATATATTATTCAATATTTGACCCTTATAAAAATATTTTTTCCAGTTTATGCTTTTTTTTTATATCTGAAATGTATATTTCGTTTTATTTTTATTTATTTTATTTTCCTTTATTTCTGTCATACGGGATTACATCAAGTTTTTTTTTTAATATTAACAACATAAAAATTATGTAGGTTTCCCATATTGTCAGGGTACGTACGGTTACTATATTGTTATCAATTTGATTTTTAGGATCTGTGTCTTTTCCTAATGGAATAGAAAATATTTGGAAAAAAAAAAATAACTTTTTAAAAGAAAAAAAAAATTCTTGACAACAAATTGAAATGGCCTATATAAAATTACACTTTATGTGAATAATAAAGGGTGTTCTAGAAATTGAAAAAAAAAAAATAATAACAATAATAATAATACCAATAATACAAAAAAGAATTTTTGTTGTTGTCATATGAACAATTATATATGTACTGTTTCTTTTTTCTCCTATCTGCTTAATTTTAATTTTGTTTTTGTTTTTGTGGTTAAAAAAAACACATTTTATTTAAAAAACAAAACACTTCAAAACCAATCAATATAACAATAAATGAATAATAAAAAGATTTTGTGTTTCTTTTTTCTTTCTTTTTTTTTATTTAAAAAAAAATATATAAAGTTTACATAATAATATATACATTTTTTCCGTGAAATTTTTTTTTATATACCGAAACCAAATATTTTTGTGAATACTAATTTTCCAAATAAATTTTTCGATAACATAATAAATTTTTTTACATAAAATCTGTCTATGAAGCTATTAGTTTCATATTCTTATGTTATCCTTAAATTTCCAACATAAAGAAATAAATAATTTTTTTAAATTTTTTTTTTTTTTCATTTCCATTTGATTTAATTTTCCACTGAAAATTTATTACCTTTATTGTTCAAAATCAACAAATTTATTCATGAACTTGAGATATTTCAAAGAAAAAATTACAGGTAAATTTCTACCTTTTATTAATAATTTACATAAATAGCTATGTATATAATTATTTTTCTTGACTTATAGGTGATACAATATAATTTACATATTTAATTTTTATGTAAGAATAGGTATTCTTTTTATTCTTCTGTGGCACTACAATCTTGGATTTTGGCTTCGTCTATGAAAAAATATTTGAATGTTCAAAAATTACAATTTTTTTATAAATTTTCTTAAAATATGAATGAAAAAGAAAATTATAGGTAGAATTTTTCAAGGTCATTAAGTTTACATTAAAATGGCAAGAACGTTTTATATTTCCTTCTTTTATTTTAAATTATTTTCACATAATAAATTTTTATTCAACAAGCATATTATTAATATTTATAAGTAAAGGAATTTTTGTTTTTGTTTTTGATTACTTTTTTTTTCCTTCTTAACATTTTCCTTACATACATATCTATAATTTAAACATTAAATGCAAATTAAAGGCAAATTATTATGTGTCATGATTTATTTTCATAATAATTTATTTAAAATGAATAAAACAGGTGTTGTTTTTATTTTTCTTTTTCATAATTCGTACACACCCGAAAGTGAGTATTCCGGAAAATGTGATAAATTATAAAAGCTTTAAATAATTTTTTTTTTCATATAAAATTTAAATTTATTCGAATATGTGTGTGTATGTATTTATGTAGAAAGAATTGAGTATGTTGATAGGTATTCAAACCATATAAGATTAAAAATATGTATGTATACATATATAGGTAAATAGAATTTAAAAAAGAAATCTTTGAATGTTTTTATTCTTCTTCTAAATATTTTAAAAAGAAACTGAAAAAGGTAAAGAGATAATGGTATCCTTTGTTGAGTTTTCTTTCACTTGAATCCTTATAAAAATAAATATTTTTTATCAATTTTCACATGAAGAAACTTAAATATTATAAACAAGATAAAAAAAATTATTTAAAAAAAAAATTAAGGTGGAATTCAATATGATTAGGGATTTCATCTCAATAATTTTTTACAACAACCAATATTTCTTTTTATTCTTTCGTAGATAAATACCTGAGATTTAAAAATTTTAAATAGGAAAAATAAAATGAATGAAAGTTGATGTAAATTATTTTTAATTTATTTATAAAATTTATAAAAAAAAAAAAACTGTTGACTCCAATAAAATCCCAAACGAAAATGATTTTATCTTAAGATAAATTCATATTTATTTACAAAGAATAAATATTGTACAACGGTATTTACCCAAAAATTTTCTTTAAATAAAAATTTAATTTAAATATCAAATAACATATCATTTTAATTCCTTTGATTGTTTGTAATTCCCAACTCCATTTAAAATGATCATTAATTTAATTGAAAATATTATAGTACATTATTTCCAAAATTGTTTAGCCCTTTTTATTTACCATCTTAATTTCCCATAATAATTCTATTTAAGAAATATTATGTGCTTGACATAAAATTTTGTCAACTTTTATTTTTGTAATTTGAAAACCATAATGAAATAAAATGTACACAACAGACAAGAAAATATTAAATCTATTGAAGAATAAAAATATTATTTTATTTCACATTGTGTTCATTTTTTCGGTTACATACGCTCTGAAAAATTTTTATATCGTCGCATCAAAAATAATTATGTTACGTTAGATGTGACGTAACAATAATAATTTTCCATTTTCATCTCAATTTTTTTTTTTTTTTTGACGATTTTAATACCGTCGACAAGGGATACATTATACATAATAGAGCAATACTCTTTTATTTTCTCTCTGTTTTAATTTGTACATTATATTATTCTTGAAATATTTTTGAAACTTTCACTAAATAGTCCTTTTAGCAAATTTAAAAATTATATGTACATATATTATATAATTATCATAGAGTATATTGCATTCTTAGGAGACTTATTATATAGGTATGTACATATGTATTGTATATTCTTATTTACAAGAGTTTGTGATATGGTAAAAGCAACCCCAAATGAAATAACGTAATCATTTCGAGTAAAATGGCTTTTTTTTATTTCTAAATACTTACTTTCTTTTTAATTTGAGAAGAAAAAAATTTTCATTTTTATATTGCGTGAGCACTATTGCGTTCATTTTTAAGTATAGATACAATTTAGTTTTATTATAAGTATAAGATTCTTTCTTTTTCCCTACTTTCGTTGTTCTTATTCTTATGGATAAAAATTGAAATTAGAACAAATTGAATTGTTTATAATAATACAATAATGTTGTCAAGCAATTAACCTACATAGAAAATAGAATTTTTTAATGATAAAAACTAATTTTCGATGACATTATTTTAATTCTTATGTTACTGATAACAATGTCTCTAAACATACATACTAATGTACATACATATTTATACATATTATTCGCTCTAAATATAAAAATATGATATATGTAAATACTTAGATAAAAGTTAACTCTGCAGATTTGGCAGATAGCCATGCCCGAATTTCTTCCCGAATTTTTATAGAAGTCGAAACGAATTTTTTTTAAAGCAAAAAAACAGTTATTGAATTTTTTTCGAATTTTCGAAATTGTTTTCGAACTTTCGAAATTATGTTACAATATTTTTCTACAATTTTTTTAAGTCGTAATTCTTTCAAAATTCTCCTCAATTCGAAGAAAACTTGATGTCAGTTCACGATATTTGATTTTTTGTTGACTATAAGCATAAATAAAATTTAAATAATATGCAAATTTATTCTTTTCAACAAAAAGAAAATTTATACAAAAAAGAAAAATAGAAAAATAAAGAAACAAACATAATAAAGAAGTCCTTATTGTCGTTTATATTGATCTCATGTTTATTTAAAACGTTTCACTTTTGATTTGTTATTATTACATATTTTATTTTTTCCTGTAATTTAAAGTGAAGAAAATACATAATACTTATATAAAAGTTTTATGAAAACTTAGTAAATATATTTACATAAAATATGGTATAGAAAGTGAAAAATATATAAATTTTTATTTTATAGTCTAACTCAAACAAAGGACTTCATCTATCTTTTTTTTTTTCTATTAAAAAGTTATTTGAAAAGTTATTTTGTATTGAAATAATTTTATGATAATATACATACATACATACATATGTACGTACATATGTATGTGATATAAATTATGTATTTTATTCAGAAATCTGAACAAAAATATATTAAGAAATAAAAACAAGAATTCACTCTACGAAATACGGATGATAATTTGGTAAACTTTAAGGTTTTACGAATCAGCATTGATTTTGTTTTATTTTCATTATTTATTTTTGTAAATTATATCCGTTGTTTCGTATATAACTTTTTTTTTTATTAACCTAACCTAACTAAAAATATGTCAAATAAAAAAAAAAAGGCAAAATATGGTTGATACAACCGTTGGTCGACATTAATTGGTTTTTCTTTTTTGATATATATGTACATAGATAAATATACTCGCTTATACTTTTAAAATAATTTTTTTGTATTAGAAACCTGAACGAAAACTAATTCTTAAGGAATTCTATAGGAAACCAAAATAAAGAATTTTCTTATATGTACGTATTGACTTTTTGCCCCCTTTATAAAATAAATATTATTTGCACAAAAAAAAATAATGACGTACAAAAAATATAACACGAATAAAAAAAAAGACGTCAATTACAGTTATGGAGGTACAACAGAAAAGTAAAAACAATCGTGTGTCAGCATAAAATTTCTAAGATTACTTGAGGTTGACTGAGTTTTTTTTTCCTGTTTTTCATCAGTTTTTCTTTTTTTACCGTTTTTAACACTTCATTCTATTTTAGACCGTTTTCGTCAAAAATCTGTTTTCAAAGTTGAACATCTCGGGACCCTGTAAATCGATTGACTTGAAACAGACAGTGCAGGCACAGGTACAGACACAGACGACACAGGCACAGGCATAGACATGAGCACAGACACAGGCACAGGCACAACGCATGCCAAAGGATGTCAACAGAATTAGGGAGGGCTCCATAGAAATGGAAAAAAAGTTGTTTGGCGAAGAAATTACTTTTTTTGTATTTTACCCTATAACTTTTACCCTGGTGAACGCATTTTCACTGTTTCAAGTTCATATAATATTAGACCATTCAAGGAATATCGTGGTCAAATTTCAGGTTCTTAGTTCTAGGGAAACATAAAAATGTAACATTTTGATATTTAAAATTGATTCGAGGGTGTAAAATTTAAAATAGAACGAAGTGTTAATCTTTTCTGATAAATGCGAAAAATCTCTACCTTTATCCTTCAGAGAAAATTACTTTTTTTTACCCTACATTTTACTTTTGTATTACATAGTTTCTTACATTATACTATAACAGTAGGTATCTACTATATGAACCATCACAGGTATATGTCCTTTATGGAAAAATACTTTAAATTCTTATATCTATCTGAAAATATGTTAGAATATGATAATTAAAATAACGTTTTAATATATTCGAGAAAAAACCTAAATACATATTGAAACCGTTAAAATAACTTTTCAAAGAATGAATATAATAAATTTAGAAATTTTTACTTTACAGAAAAAAAAAATCTTAAGATATTAATTTTATTATTTGTTGTTTTAAGAAAACTGTACATATTACATATGTATGTACATATATGTATTACATAATCATGTAGCGTATGGTGAACTTTAAAGTTTACTTGCACACAAAGTAAATAATAAAAATTTAATTTATTATCACTTCAACGTGCTGTGCAATAGCATATGTTTTTTCATATTTCCAGATGTCTTGAGAAAAACATATAAATTCACAAAAATAACATTGAATTTTTTTTTCAAAATAAACAGTTAACAATAATTATTCTTAAATACGTTTATGTTTATATAAAAATTAATAAAAACTTCTTTTGAACTTTATATTTATTGACGATGCATTCTTATAAATATTTAAAAAAAAATTATATCTACCATTTGTGACTACGCGAACATATCTTCATTTTCAATTTCCATATGTGCTTTAAATTATACATTCATATTGTCATATATTAAAATATGTATATGAAAACAGAAATATGTGAACTGAAAAAAAATATACATAAATGTACAGCCATAAGTGAATAAAAATATTTATTCAGATAGTTTTGAAGAAAATGTTTGCCCTTGTTGAATTCTTCAATTAAATTAATTTTTATTTTTTTATTTTTAAACATATGTATGTCTATGTTTTAAAAATGTCGTCGATATCCAGATATCTTTTATACATTAAACAGAAAATTCTCGATTTTTTGCATAATAAAAATGTAAAATTGAATTAAATACAACAGAATTGTGGGTAAGAAATTATATAAATTGAATTAATTCGTATTGAATAACTGAATGATTTTACTTAAACTAATAAAAATTCAGATCCTTATTTGTCGTTTTATACATCGTAAGAGAAAACTTGTGTGAGTTATGGTATGGGTATGGTATGTAGAAAAATATTCTAATATTCTTTTTCTATTGAAAATAGATAAATTAAAATAAATTTTAAAGGACATTATTGATTTACATTGCATAGTACATTGATGCATGATCTAATTCACGTAATTTCGAATTTAATTTCGAAGAAATTTATCTTGAAAATTCTTGTCACTGAAATTTTAATGATAAAAAATAAGAAATTGTTTTTCTTGTTATCTTTTGAAAAAACCTTCATAATTTTTAAAAAAATTAATAATAAATATGTAATTCATTAATCAATTGAACAATATTCATATGAATTGTATAGTTAAAATAAAAAATATAAAAAATTGCAATCATTATTTTAAAATTAATGTGTCGAAAAATGATATGCTTGACCTTTCTCAGTTCTCAAAAAGGAAATTAATGAAAAACGGACTGACGGCTGCTTGTTATATATCATTATTCATTTCTTTTGTGAAAATATTAAATTTACAAAAAGTAAAAACAGGAAAACAGGATTTTCTAAAAAGGAAATAATAATTGATAAAAAAAAAAATTTTTTCGTCGCAACAAATTTGATCTTTAAAAAAAAGTTTTTCAAAATTTTTTAAAATTTGAAAATTTTTAAAATCTTTTAAAGATTTTTAATACTTAGAGATTTCGTTGTGAAATCTGTTGTATATTTTTTCCCAAGGAAAAGTTTCAATTGTGATAATTGAGTAAACTTTTACTAAATTTTCATCAATAAAACAAATACAGGAATCAAAATAATAATATCCTTAAAGAAATTACGTGCTACCACTTTTTTTTCTAGATTCATATTCTGAATTATGAAAAAGTTAGAAACTTTATAAAACGAATAAAATAGTTTGTGAAACAAAAGACAAATTATATTAAGCATCTGATGGTTGTTTAACAATACTTTTAAAAAAAAATTTATGTTTTTTTTTATCTGAAAACAAAAGATAAAGTAGAACAAGAAGAATCAAACTATATTTGAATTGAAAAAAGCTAAAAAGATTTTTCTTAAAGAAATAGGAAAACTTCTACAATGTAATTTTCAACGAATGTATATTACATACATACATATACATATATGTATTTAATCTGGGATGGGAAAACAAAGCAAAGAAAATAAATAGTGGAAGCCACAAACTCTTATATAGAAACTGTATAGTGAACTAGTTAAAAATAAACTAAAGTATAAATTATATTTGTATAGTTATGTAAATTCTATATGGATTTTTATATACTTTATACACGTATATCACGTATTTAGCAGTGTACATCTCTTGTGTATTAAAAGGGATTAAGGTCACAAAAAGAAAAGAAAAAATTTGTAATGTAGAAAAAAAAAAAAAAACAAAAATGAAATGAAATTCCACAAAATGAGGAAAAGTTTTTCATGTTTATTATTTATTTTTATGACTAACTGACACATATTTATAAGAAAAATTACATAAATAGTATGTATGTAAAATTGTTTTATTTTAAGAATTTTTTATTATCTTCGTTTTAGGAATTATTGAGAACAATGTGACAATGGAACACAGTTAAATTACCCGATAGAAAACATTACCATACAACATAAAATAATTCGTGACTTTTGTTACGATTTTTACGGCAGTTAACGTCTTCTTAAATTTCAAAGAAAATGAACGAACGTAACTAAACGTTCAAAATATCTAACAAAATAAAAAAAATTTCATCTGTTCAATTTTACAAAGTTTACTCTTATTAAAAACAAAATACTATATCAATTTACAATTTCAACATTGAACAACTCCATTGTCTTCAATAAATAATATTTATTTCTTTCACATATCAAATTACAACTGACTTTTCAAAACATAAAAACAAAAAAAATTCTAAATAATGTTTTTTTTCGGTATGTACATATGTATGTTCTTAAGATACAAAAGTTTTTTTCATTATGTATACGTATTTATATAACTGAGAATAAACAATATTTCTCAATTGAAAATTAGATATTTGTTTTATTTTCAAAACATGAAATTGATATTAATATAAATTTCACAGTGTATGAAAAACTTATAAAATATTGTACTAACTGTGCAAAGTAGAAAATATATATATTTTATTCTCACAAATCAATTGAAATCAATTAAATGTTTTATAACAAATTCATGTACATATTACATTCTTATATATTCTTTCAAACAAATATCTTTATTGTTTAATTTTTTTATGATTCTATTTTATTTTTTTTTATTTTTTTTTTTTTGAGAAAAAGAGAGTAAGAAAATAAATAAATGAAAAAAAAAAGTATTTGTTTATATAGTTAACAAAGATAAATTTCTAAAATAAATTTAATAGGGTGAACATACAAAGTAATAAATTCAAAAATTTTATTTAGTAAATTTTTATGTATGAAAACAATTTTTTTTTATGCAAGAAATTTTATAATTTTCTGTCATTTGAAAAACAAATTTAATTATTAGTATCTGTTATTTCGAAACTAAGATACAAAAGTATATACAAATATATGTATGGAATAACTATAATTAATAATTGAGTTTATTTTTATGATGACAGCAAGGATGATACTAAAAGTTTTATATTAAACAAAATTAAAATAAAGACTAATATAACCCATATGTATACATATGTATATGATTTGAAAATCTACAAATAGAATTGATATAAATGTCATTTGTTTTGATTTGATTTATAATAACAAACAATTATACATATTATGCCTACAGTATACATATTATGTGTATGTGCATATGTATGTCAATATATTGTTGTGAAATAAAAATAAGAACTTACATAAATCTACAAATATAAAAAAATAAAATAAAATTAATGTAATGAAATGACAAATGACTCAGTCTATCAATACCATAAATTCTAATAAGTTATTCATAGATTTATTGCCTTTATTTCAAATATTTTATAGAAATAGTATATTTTTCTAACAATAAAAATGGTTTTTTAAATGCACAATTAAAGAAATTTTGAATTAAATAAAAAATAATAATTTAAATATTTTAATAGAAAATAATAACATTCTAATGAATATTTTAATACAACACTTTTAAATTTCTTTTTGTTTGAATAATTACATTGAATTGGTGTCATATTTAAATAATTTATAAACAAAGAGAAAAAACAAATCAATAAAAACATTTCGTTTTTAAAGTCGAGTTTTTTCAATTTATTAATATAATATTATATAGAAAGTTTATTTCATGTTTAATAACTTACAACTTTAGGTTTTCTATTTCTAAATTAATATGGCTTAGTTTTTACACAAAGAAAAATTAAAATTTTATTTTTTCAGAATTTTCAAAGTGTCAATTTCAATTATAAATTAAATTATTATTTACCATTATGCTTAAAAAAAAAGAAAAAGAAAATAATAATAATTCATAAGTTTATCAAAGTGACCCTTTTTCCAACAGTTAATCCTTTTATTTTTTTTTTTCCTTTAGCCTTTTACTAGATATAAACTTAATTATCTTTAATAAACTTTTATATTGCTGAAAATCTTCTATAGTTTCTTTTTTATCTTTTTTATTTTTACTTAATTAACCATTATTTCAAACTTAACCAACCGAAAATTTTTATTAAAAAGTATTTCTATAAATAAATACTCGTAAATATAATTATCTTTTTAATAATTCAAATACACAAAATTACACACGTGGATTTTATTTCGTTAATTTTTTAGATTTAGATAAATTTTATTACATTCTTAAATAATTGATCACGCATTATTAATTAAAAACATTGAATTAAAAATCATATTAATAGATTTAGATATACTACTAATGCAAAAGAATCAAAAAATACTTGAATCTTGTATATTTATGTATGTATATGTAAATATGTACAAGATTGATTGTTTATTTGTTATGTACGTATTTAGTATTCATATACAAAGAAAAAATAATTTAAAATTTATTCGATGCGGATAGCTTGTGGACTTCTTATTTCATTTTCATGTTTAACCTTTTCAAGATTTGTTTATAAATATTTTATATAAGATTATATTTTCAATAAGTATCTTTTTTACCAAATGGTATCCAAAGAATTATAAAGTAGATCATGTATATTGAATTCAAACAAATACGTCGTAGATACGTATATCTGTATCATTACTTACGTTTGTATGGAAATCGATATAAATAATAAAAAAAAAACTAATAACTACATATTTTTAGTTGTAATTATGAACAAACATAGATATATTTTGTCATTTTGAACACCCTGCATACGTTATTCACAAAGTATGTATGTATAATGTATATGTACATATTATGTATATTGATTGAATTGAATATAGTGAAGTAATAGTAGGTACTGATTTCCGTTATTTATTTTTATTAAAGCTCATTTACACTTTAATAGCAAAATTATTACAGTCATCGTTCTTTATTCAGTTCAGCCTAGGACCATTAATATCATCTCATAAGAATACTTCAGAACATTTAATGGCATTTACAACAATATAGCTATTAAACCATTAAACAGGTACATGTTACGAATCCTTATATAAATTATTCCATATTGAAGTAGTATAATTATAATAATATACTATGATATGTACGATATGTACTTAAATTAAATAATAACACATGATTTTGTAATGATTGTTTTCGAACAGGGTATTTGTCTTGTAAGAGAAATAAAAATAGAAAAGTAGAATTTATCATAGGAATGTCCTCTAATTTTTATTATTTTTGTTTTTTGATACTAAATGTCCATACTGTTAGGGATATCATTTCAAAACTACAAGTAATTTAATAAATTAAAATTTTCTCACTCCTCAGTTATAAAATAAAACTATATACTTTTTATATGTATGTGTATTTACCTATGTATGTGTGTATGTACATAAAATTTTAAAATTCATCATTTTATAATTACTTTTTAGATCATTTATTTCTCTTCTCATTCTGTAAGTATTCATTGTGTAATGAATTAGTACAATTTAAAAAAAAAATTAACAAAATTTATTGATTTTCTTCCTTATCATCACCTCGTTGTTCTTGTTTCTATATACATTGCACGTATTAAATACATACATTACATACATATATAATATAAAATGATAAATTTTTAAAGTGTTCTAAATAAATAACATGTTTCATTCAAGTCCCATTGAGCTTTGAAATGCTTCGAAATACCAGAGCTTGAATAATAAAAGATTTTTTTTTTTAAAAACACTCACACCATATATCATTATTATTTGGAGCAAAAAATACATAAATATCATCTATACATATACAAACGTATGTATATACATATATGTTTTATAAAGAAATTTTCACTATAGTTCATTTAAAAAAAAAAAAAAACAAAAAGAAGTAGGTAGGTACATATAAAGTAAAGTGCAATGGTCTCTTACATCGTTTTGAAATATACTAAGAGCACACTTGAATTTATTTTTGAAAAATTTTTTGTTTATTCCCTTTTTTTCACATGAAAAGTCAATAAGTTTACCTAGTCAAAAAATAAAACCTTAATTTAAATTATCCTTTATTCTCGGTACTGTCTTTTAAAAAAGTATATTTATTATTTATAAAGAAAATTACGAAAAATACATATAATTTGAAAAATAATATAATTACATTTTGTTCATGTACATATGTTATACATACAAACATACTAGTCCTTTTTATATGTCTTACTGAAAAAAGTTATTTTATTTCTTCTCAGCATTCGATTTTAAGGTATTTCAAAGGGAAAAATACCAAACATAACACACACAAACAAAAAAAAATCTCCCCTTTAATTTTTATCATGACTTCATACCAAAACACATAAAAACCTATGGAGAAATTTTCTCTAGCTTACACAAAACATAATATGTAAAATATTAGAAAAGACAATATGAAGTACAAGTAAGGATCATATGTGCATTTCAAATAATAACAGTACAATTAATAATCATTAATTAATAATTAATATGTAAAAAATAATTTTAGTTCTTTGAAAATTGGAATTACATTAGGCTATTTGTGCTAAACAATAACAGAGGACTTTTTCTACATTAAAAAAAAAATCAAAGATAAAACAAATAAGATTCTTAGATAGGAAATAATTTAAATATTGTATAAAAAAAATTTACTAACTCTGATGGGGTGAGAGGAATCATTTGAATGGTGCTGATTATGTTGTTTATCCATTGTATCCTTCTTGTATTTCTTCTACTTCCAATCGCTTTTATATACGCTTTTTTATGTATTTATGAAAGTATTGCGAATTTTCAAATTTATATTATACGCGCTTATTATTTCTAATAAGATAAATGTTTGTTTAAACTTTCCTCGTTACTTTTTGAATACAAATTTACGCATTTATAATTCGCTATATTTATTCAAAATAAACACCACAATTTAATTTGATTACTTTTTTTTCATTCAATAATAAGCGTCAGCTTGTATAACAAATTAAATTTAATATCCTTTTTTGATATTGTAAAAGTAATTGTAAAAAAAACGGTTTTTTGCGTAGTTATTTTTATCACCGGCCAAATCTAATGATTTGGAAATTTATTTTTCCTATTTTATTCGAAAAAAAAAAAGTTACAATTACCACTTTTTCTTAATAATTTATGAAAAAAATGAATTTTTTGTATTACATATATGTATATGTATGTATATTTATTTTTTGTGTAGATACACTAAATTTCCTTTTTTTCTAAAAATATTTTCTTTATTAAATATTCGTTGCTATTAGACCAACCGTTCAACTCAAACTGGCGCGTATTTCGAAAAATAAAAGTCGTCATAAAGTTAGTTACAGAAATTGCGTATACTCAAAAAACAAGCACTTATTATTTATTTGGGTTATCATTGAGAAATTAGGTGATGAGATTCAAATGAAATGATACGTACAATAATAAAAGGAAAGCTTAGCTCAATCCTTTGTCATTTTCCATTTATTGGGGAAAACTAAGTACGTATGTAATTATGGAAGGAGTAGTGACGTCAGTGTTTTAAGATATTGCCATAATGGAATTAAAAATTTGTGGAATTTTATTTATTTAAAAAGTTTATAAGATTTAAAAAAAATAGTTTTATACATATTTGAATAGAAATCGGTTAACAGGAACCGATAAATAAATTTATGTACATACATATGTATGTATATACTCGTATGTATGTATGTATGTATTTGTTTTTAAATCCATTTAAATTTATGTTAAAAAATCAAAAAATTCCTCACCAAGTGGAAACTGAAGATTCGTAAAACTAAAACATAAATTTTTTCATAGATGGTAATTCTTTAAATTATTTCAATAAACTATATTTTATCCCCAAATAGACATGTGCCCTACTTTTGATCACCCATTAACTTACTCTCTCATATTTCTTCATTTTTTGTAATAAAAAAATAAAAATCTTTAAAAGTTTTTCTCAGCCTCAACAAAATTTTTTTTTTTCACTTTGTTGTATTTTTTTTATTTTCTCTCCTTTTTAATTTTCTTATATTATTTTTCATCACTTTTATTTTGCTCGAAATATTCGCGTCAAATAAAAAGCTTTCATGACGCATGTGTATTAAAATGTTTAATGACAAGCCCCCATCAAAAGAATTTCATTATTTTAACACTTAAACGACCATATATTATATTATTTCTCTTGGGTTTACTTTAAAACCGATAATTTTCTCGTTTGGAAATGAAAAAAAAAAACATACGTATGTATTTAAATAGACAATTGAAAGTCCCCACATATTTATCAACCTTATAAATGATATATATGTAAATGTGTGGAGAAATCTCGTGAACGGCTGTTTAAGTGTTAATGCAATTAATGAATTCAAAGGCCCTTTAAAAGGTTTTTAGGGAGAAAAAAGCTTCTAACGTTTCAACGTAAATAAGTTTTTTATGTAATAATGTGTGATGATTGCTTTTTTCAATCATAACATTATCCTTTTGATTTTTGCTTCGTTTTTCAATTCCTTTTTCACTTTTACTTCTTTAACTTATTTTTTCTTTATCAACTGTTTTTCTATTTTTTTTTTCTTATTTCAACATAGATAAAACATAAATAAAATAATCATAAATATCGTTATTTGTAAGGGATATACAGATGATTATAAGATAAACAATGTAAAATGTGAAAAAGGATACAAAAATGATATGTATTCAAGAACATAAGGGTTTGAGAAATGTATGGTTCGATTAACTTGTGCAAAAATATAAATGTTAACATAATAACCACCCAATGTATACCGACAAGCAAAGAATATTAACATTGTCGTCATGATACAATGAATGATTTTCACAATAGTTGGAAAAAACGGAGGAAAGTTGAAAAAAATAATAGAGAACTAATAAGAAAATCGATAAATAGTGTGCAAATATTTTAAATTGTATATTCGAGTATGTTTGTACATAATTACAAATTATTTCGTAACAAGAAAATTTTTTTTTTTTTTTTGCACTTTAGAAAAACATGAAATAAGGCTTTAACTTAGATATTTAAATAGGATAAATGTAAACTAACGTTATTTAAAACAGGATTTATGTCTTCTTTCCACTTTAAAGCTATAATCCACCTTAAAAATATTTATTTTTGTGCAATTTGAAAATAATTAAATCTAGAATATTATTTGGGGTAAATTAAACTATATTAATTGAAAAATGAAAATAAAAATCTAAAAATAACAAGAAATGTGATTTTTACAACTTTTTTGGTATTTTCTCATGTTTAAAAATGAAATTAAAATGTGGCAAATAAAAAATAATCATATACGAGCACTTTGTTACGAGACAAAGTGTCCCCGATTTTAAAGTAAGACGAGAATAAAAATATATACCTAGTACCTACATACATACATATGTACTCGTATATCGAATAACCACCCGCACTATATTTTTCAGACATATTTTATTTTACTTTTTTAATTTTTTTTATTTGCCAAAAACAAATACATTAATTACAACCTTTAGAATATTTTTTGATTTAATATTCAAAAGAAAATTTCACCTACTAAAATTACTATCACATGATTTATGCATGCTTCTTCGATTTTATTAATAAAAATTTTGAATGGCTTAGAAACAAATGAATTTTTAAAAAATGGGCAATGACTGTTTTCAATTATATTGAAATATGTACTCGTATAATGTTCAAGTAAAAAAAATTCCAAGACCTTGCTTGACTTACACTTTTAAATTAATTAAACTATACCTTTTATCACAAAAAAAAAAGTCTTTAAAAATAACATGCAATTATAATTATCAAACCAATATTTAATTTTTGATTTTTAAAATTATTCTAAAATAATTTTTTAATAATGAACGGTATTTCCATTTATTCTTTTTTCCCATTTTTGAATGAATGCCAAAAATATTTAATATTGTTGGCATATAAAAATTATTCACATAAAACAATATGTTTTCTTTTTAAATATTTGTCTACTTTTTGTTTATTGTTATATTTTTTTAAATTAAAATGTACGGAAAATAAATATGAAATATACAAATATTTGGATTTATTTAGGTACATATGAAGTACATATACGATAAGCAATATGTAATTATTTTATAAAATTGTCATTTTAGATATCGTTTAAATCATAGTAACCTATTCGATATATTTATACATATGTAACAGTAATTTTTACTTTTTTTTATTTAAAGAAAATCAAACTTTTTTTTTTGCTTTTCATAAATTAATTAATTTCACAGAATGACAATTGAATTAATACTTAATTCGAAAGTAAATTTTTGGATAATAAGAAATAAAAAGGATCAATAAAAATTTGTAAGTGGGTGATTTTTTTCTATAAAACTTCTTAAGAAAAAGTTTGAAGAATTAAAGAACAAAAAAAAAACAATTAGAATCACTTGATGGAAAAATAAATACTTTTTAGGAAAAGGATAAAATTTAGGATCTTAAAACGGTATTATAAATATTTTTTGTATTTTAATATATTTTTTAAGTACCCTTAAAGCATATTATAGTTACTGATAATTTAATCTGTAAAATAATTTCTATCTACCTATACGCAATTTTTCTCAAAAAAAATTGTGAGAGAAAATTTTTTCAACTGTATTGCAAAATGTTTATTTATTTTCTTTTTTTTTTAAATCTTCTTCATTTACTTTTTTTTTTTTTTGTTGCTGTTTTAAATAAATATTCATACAATGAAATTACGTATTAATATAGCAATGAATATAGTCTGTAAACAATTTGTTTAAAATTTTAATTATTATAATAAGTATAACGATGACATTTTTTTTTAGAATACGATGATTACAATTTGTTTTTTGTTTTTTTTTTTTCAACAACAAATAATGTCAGTAACTAGAAAAATACAAATAAAATAACTACATACTTCCTTTTAAGCGAAATTATCAGTCATAATATGACATGATATGATGCATAAATATAAGGCTTTCAAAGAATGATTAAAAAAAATAACAAAAATATAATAAAAATAATAATATGTAAATCCATAACATATGTATGAGTATGTATAGTATATCGCTATATTAAAATGCCACCTACATAAATTTCACTTTTTTTTGTTCGTGTTAAAAATAAAAATTCTGTTTTATATTTGTTATTGTTGACTTGATTGTAATTGCTTTATATGTATTGTTGATGTTGTTTGGATCATTCTTAATTGAAATTAACATTTTGTATTTTATTGAGCTTTTTTTTAGTAGTTATATATGTATATCTGTAAGTACATACATATATACATGTGTTCCTTTTAATAAAAATAACATACAATACACTATATTATTTTTAAAGTCCAGTTAATATGATTTTGTAGCTATTCTTAGCTCAAACATTGAATGATCCAATTTAAATCGACCGCCTCAATTTAGTATAAATTTTTTTTTAAAACTTTTTTAATATAGAATAAAGCGTATACTGAAAATAAATACAATACATTACTTTTGTTACGATCTTAAATATACATAACTGTCATAACTCAATATAAATTGAGGATAGAACAGAAAATATAATTTTTAATTTAGATTCTACAATAAAAAAAAAGGGTGCGATGCACTTGCTATTATCAGATTATAAATGTAACATTTTCATTATTATTATTATTATTGTATGCAGTACAAAGCACTTTTATTAAATAACTTCATGGGTGTGTCATCCAATAACATTCATATTGTTAGTGAATATTAATAAGTTTTACTTTCTTCTTTTGATATCTTTAAAGTACTTTTTTTAAGTGAGAAAAAAATTTAAGAAAATAATCGATATTTTAAGTTATTGTATTATGTCTGATGTAAAATAATATAAAATGGTAATCCTTATTAGGCAAAATCTAATTTTAGATTTTTTCTGTCACAATATAATAATAACTTTTTTTTTAGATCGTAATCTTCAATTAAGCTTCATTATTTACGACTTGATGTTAAAAGCGCCGTATTCTTTGTATAAAATTGTTGTTACATTTTTCGGATATCATTCAGAAGCTGGGTGTCAGTAGCCAGTAGGAGGTCATGTGCCTGTGTCGGTTGAACAGGTCGCATAACATCATCCAATGCAACACATTTTTTTTCGAATGCATTTCACAATACCCTTTTGAATCAACGGAATCAACTTTCAATCGGAATCTACAATAAAGGTCATTATTCATCAATAAAACATTGTCAGTTACTTTGTCAATTGCCTTCATTTATGTAAGTTTAAGTATCATATCTTAACCCTCTACCTCTATTGATTGACCACATTTATCAATCTTCTTCCTTTAATTTTAGATTAAAAAAAAACCTTCTTGTAAATACATTTGTATATAAGCTTTGACTAAGAAGAATACACATGCAAATTTCTTTCATAAAATTTTTTTACAAAAAAAATTAAAACATAAAAAGGTGGTTGTTTATTATAACTGCGAAATTTACGTATCAATTCACATCAATAATCAAGATCATTATATGTATATTTTTTTGTTATTCGAAAGTCATTGAAGATCAATAAATGAAAATGACATAAAATATTCAGATGTCCATTTATTTACATGCAATATACATATATACATAGAAGTACGTTATTTTAATTCTATTTACTGTTTATTAATTATACTAATTGACTTCTACTTGAATTGTAGATCAGATGTTAGACACGTCAAGAAAATTCGTTTCTAGATATGTACACATGTTCCTATTTAAAAAAAAAGTTTCCCATACAATGAACACAATTAACTAAATTGAATTCAGTTGCAATTGTAATATATAAACTGGGTTATTATTATTACTATTTTATTCATTTTTAAATTTAAAAAAAAAAAAAATCTTTCTACAAAACAAAAAAAATTTTTACAAATAAATTATTAACTTTTTGTGATCGAGGAAATATTTCTATCATAATCTTCCAAATCCGAAGATCCAATTAGCACTGAGAGAGAGTGCCGTTTTTATATCACACCTCGAGTTACCATATAGGAAATGACAAACAGGTAGGATATCTTTTTAACCATTCTGTTTCATTCAGGATGTGTACCATGTCTTTGAACGTGACTTCACTACGGTCCTTGAAAAAGAAGCTCCCTATTATTCGGAACCTTGCTCTGGAAATGGTATTTATCATTTTCAACATATGATCTTTCTCTCAATTAAATCATTTCTTTTTATCTGATAATAATTTTATTGACTTTCAGATCTTATATCCCACACTGTTTTTTAAAATAACAAAGAAAATTCTATACATTATGCTTTCTTTGAAAATCTTTGTTTTTTTTTTTTAACAAAAAATTCTTAAAAAAAATATTATACAACTCTGTGATCAAGAGCTTAATAAATTTAAAAAGTTTAATAAAGAAAAATCCAACGTTAATATTAAATGTTATTGAATTTTCTACAAAAGTATTTTAGAGCTTCCACATATATACCATATGATTAACAAAAACAAAATTTAAAACTAAAAATAAATTTTATACATGAGTACAATAAATATATTAATAAATAATACTACAAACCACTTTTTTTTGTTGTTGTTTTTTCCTGTTGATAAACAACAAAAATAAATATGTATGTATATGTATGTAATAAAAGTGAAAACACATTAGTTGTTTAATTTTTGTTCGCGTGCTCAATATAAAAATTATAAATAATCAAAATAAAATAATAAATAAAATATAAAATAAAAATAAAAACAAAATAAAAAAAAACTGTAACAGCTCGTTTGTAATAATTTTTACATTATGGGTGATATTCAAAGCAATAGCTATATTTTTTAATTATACATATTGTATTAAAGATCTACTACTAATAATTATGTATATTGAACACACCCCCTTTTTTAAAAAAGTTTCTTTTACTTAGCCTTTTTTTATGTATGTATACATATATTCATACCTATACATGCACATTAATACATAGATGTACATAAATAAAGAAATTGTAAATTTAACTCCTACTAATTCATGAGTAAATATATAACCACTTAATTTTAATTTATACTTTATATAACTGTTCATATTTTTATAACAAAACCAATTTATTTTATGTTTTTAATTCAACAATTTTCACATGCACATATAACATTTGACATAAAATTACCTCAATAAGTAGATATGTATGATTCAGGCCAAATAATTTTATTATTGTTTATTTGTCTGTTATCTTACAAATAATTAAATGTGTATATGATGTACATTCATTTACATATATATATTTTGTGACATTTAGACATTTAAATATATGTCTGTATGATTTTGAATTAAAAAATAGATAAAAATAAATAAATAAACAAACAAACGAAAACAATAAAGCGTTCATGCTTTAACTTTTGATCTTAAATAATTAATTTATTTACTTTTTTTTCTATGTTTTGATGGTGTGTCGAATGTTAACAAAAAAATATTACAAAAGAGAAAAAGAAAACTCAAGAAAAATTGAGAAATTTATCATGAGATTCAATAAAGGGAATTTTATTTAAATACATATAATGATTACTATCTATGGTTGAATAAATAAAACGATTATATACACGTACATATATGAATGTGTGTATATAAGTACCTTTTTGGTTTGTTTTTTTCATTTTTAATAACAACTTCGAGAAATTCTTGATGTCTTCAAAAAGATCTTTTTGTACATTGAAAATAAAACTCTTGTAGGATAAAAATTTGAATTACGTAATTCAAAATTTAAAAAAAAAAGTTTAATCGTCCTGCATCAGTTTCTTTTCATGCTTTCAGGAATTTACATGAAAATTATATATAATGACATAGTATGACAAATTATTTATATTTTACAAATATTGTTGAACTTGCAATAAAAAGTTGTTTCTAGATCTATTTTAAAATTTAAAGGATCATACTAGCATATTTTTTGTAAATAATACAAAAGAAAATAGCAGGATTTCAAAAAACCAAACAAAAAAAAATGCCAAACCTAAAAGAAAAATTTCAAAGAATATGAAAAACTCATCATTTTCAATTGTCTCAACATTTTGGCCATTTATAATATACCTCGTATAGATAGTGTTCAAAATTCTCACCCTCTCCACAAGACTTTCAGCCCTTCTAGCAAATGATAATCGTCTTTCTTGTGCAGTTGGAGTTTCCATTTTATTTTTCACTTTTTTTTTTTTTGAATAATTCAAAGCAAGAAAAAACAACAACTAAAAATCCTTTGAAAAACCACTAATTTTTACGATTGTACTGTTTATCTTTACAATTATTATTATTATTATTATTTTTTTTTATTTTTTTTTTTTTTTTTTTTTTTTTTATTTTTTTTTTTTTTTTTTTTTTTTGATAAACTATTGTAAATTCATAAAGAAATAATCAATTACAACAAAAATTTCAGTATTTTTTAAAAATCTCTTCTTAAGTTGAACTTAAGTTGAACTTTAACTCACTGTCACTATATAATTTATTAAAAAAAAAAAAATTTATTTATGAAAAGAAAATTAAAAAAAAAATAAAGAAAAAAGTTTTGCTCGAATGATTGTTCAAAATTATTTAAGAAAGTTTTTTAAAATTTTATATAATCTTTGTTTGTGTAGTTTCTGTGTATGTAAGTAAGATTTCATTTTTATCAAATTAATAATATCAATAATATGTGTTTCATAATTTTCTTTAAAAAAAATATTTTTTATTTACAAAAAAAGGATAACAAACTTTAAAACTTTAAATTAAAAAAAAAAAAAATTTACTAACTAAAAAGTTTATCTGAAAAATATGAGTACATATATAATTTAATTATTTTCGATTAAATTGATTCTTGGTTGGAAAAAGAGATACCACATAATATGATACATATGTATTAAGATAGTATTAAGTTTTTTAAAGTGATTAAACGTTTTTAAATTATCAAAAAAATATTTTGATTAGTAACACCGTAAATTTTTTCTTCTAGTCAAAATCTTTTAAAAATTTTACATTTAATTTATATCTTATGCTGAACTTTTTTTTCTTTTCACATTCAAGCGATGTTTTTAAATTGATATTAACATATCTTTATGAAAGCGATTTTTTTTTCGTTTTGTCCAAATAAATATTTTTTTAATCATTTAAAAAAATATATGTTCAAATTATCAATTTTATTTATAAGTTTGAAATTTATGAATGTACAAGTATGTATGTATAATAATTTTAAAGAAGATAAGGTGGAAAAAAAAAATTTGGAAAAACAAAAACCTGTTCAGATACAATAATATGTATGTTAACTAATTATTTTATTTTTTATCACATTTTTTTCAAATGTCAAAAGTATTTTTATTTTTATTTTGTTGAAACAAAAAAAAAAATTGAAAGTTTTCGGAAAATAATAATATAGATATATAAGTATTTTAAATATTTATGTACATATATATTAACAAGTTTCTGATAAAGAAAACATTGAAAACTCATACAGACACAAATAATAAATTTATTAAAGCCAAATAAACATCAAAAAATTTATTATAATTAATAATCTGTGAATCATTGATATTATTTTGAAACAAAAGGTAATGTATTTTCATAACTTAATACATATTATATTAATTTGATTAATATATTTTGGCTTTGTTTCTCTAGAAATGCACTTTTGACATTTTTAAAATAGATACATGCCTATTGAAGAATTTTAGTACGTCCTTCATGTCTACTGTAAAATATTAATACACCATAAAAAATACCAAAAAGTTAATTTCTTAATCAACTCATTTTTTATTCTTCAATTTTTTTAAAGCTTATCATAGCTTCAAGAAAAATATCTACAAAAATTGTTTGAGTTAATATTTGATATCATAATGTTTAAAAATACACCAGAACATCTTAAACGAATCATGAAGGAAAAAAAAATTCCACATTCGTGCGGACGATAAGACAAATAAAATCACAAACTGTAGTTGTAAACAGATTTTTTTTTTATGTTATTAGTTATATTTTTAGAAATATTTACATTTCGGTTTTTTTTCCCTTTAATTTCTAAAAATACCAATACTCATTTTTCACCACTTGAGATAAAATATTGATAATAGTTTTATGTACTTGAAATAAAAAAAAAAAAGATAAATATACACAAAGCATTAGAAAATTTGTTAATTTTTTTTAATCTTCAACTATCTACGACATTAAATTTTAAATTAACTGCTTTTAATTTATTTGTAAATATTTTAACATGATGGAATTCATATTTTCTTTTCTTTTTTTAAATTTAATAAAAAAATTAAAAATTAAACAAACAAAAAAATGATAAGAGATAAAAAATCTCAAAAAATGAGAATTTTATTCTATAGTACGCGGATCATTCAGATCTAAAAATAGATGATCTAAAATAGATTAATTTGTATGTGTGTTCTTTTTTTTCTGTTTTTAAATTTTAAATAAGAACTACCTATGTACATGAATGACTGCACAATAAATGCGATAATGAAAAAAGAGTATGGAATATTTCACTTTACAATATTCTTTTAAAAACGTACATTTTAAAAAAATCGATTAAAGAAATCGTAAATAAGTAAAAAAAATTAATAAGTTAAAATCATGAAATTTCCAACAAAAAAATTAAATTTTTCAATTTGATTCGAGAAACACTATCACAATTATTTTAAAAAAATATTTCTCAATAGGAAGATAGTCTATACAATTAAATATTTTATTAAAAATCAGCACATAAGCATATATGTACGTGACACTTTGTAGGTTTCAAAAATTTACTGTATTTATGTTATTATGTATTGTCTTCCTAATTAAAACGAACAAAACGTTATTTAATACATATTTAACTCACATTTTTATAAAAATATAGATATATATTTTAAACTAAACTATAAAAAAAACTTCCAAATTTTGAACAGTCGAGCAAATCTTTTGTATTATTTATTTAAAAATCAAATTTTTGTATAATAATAATCAAACGTACATATTATAAATAATTAATTATTAATAAAATACACAAAAACAATAAAAAATTATTTAAATAAATTCAAAAATTTATTCAATAAAAATTTGATTATGTTAATGTTTAGAAAAAAATGATCATTTTACGATGAAGCTTCCGAAGATACTAAAATACCAATAAAAAAGCTTTAAATTCAAAACCAAAAGTATACGTTAATACAAAGTGTTGAATCTATCATATGATGTTGATTTGACTATAAAATATATATAAATATGTGAAACACAACACAATAATATGAAAATATAATGTATTTTTCAGCATAAATACATATATCTACAACATTAATACAGCAGACACTTAACATTAGATATCAAACTCAACATAAACGATGTTCTAGTGAATATACATATATGTATATTGTACATACATAATTATCTGTTAGTTCAATTAAGACGACCATTCAAGTACAAGAATTATATTATTGCCTTCTGTTTCTAAACAAACTTTTTGAACACCATTTAATTTTAGTAACCCACTGTCTGCTATTGATTTATGTATAAAAATATAGTATACAAATACACGAAGTATTTAAACTAATGAGATTAATTTTTTTTTTCTTTTTGTTTTTGTTATTAGATTAAATTTAAAACTGCTGAATATGTTGGAAGATAGCTGAAAACTAAAAACAGTTGTATAAAAATTCTAATGAATTTATTATGATATCAAGTTCTACGATATTGGGTCTTTTCAATTGAATGTACTGTTAAGTATACTTTTACGCACCTATGTACAAACCAAATTCTTGATCCTCATGCACTTATTTCTAAAATGTTTCAAAATATTTTTTATTACCAAGACAAAAGATGCTTAAACCACCAACAAGTAACTTTAAGCAAAATCTTCAAATTTATTAATAAATTTCAGTACATTTACATCACCAAAGTACAAAAAAGTATTCCGTTATTTTCACAAGATACCAACAAGACGTTGTATTTATTTTTCATACTTTTAAAGTACATATGTAGGTCAAAAAGTACCATGAACAAAATAAAAGTTAAATTATAAAAGTCATTAAAAAAGTCATTCAAAAAGCAGACATGTATTCTTCAGAAATTCTTAACATTTTTTAAAAACTTTTATGAATTTTACACATCATTACATATTCTAGTACATACATATATATGTATATGATGTATGTACATATTTTATTTAAATTTAAATTTTGTATTGAATTTATGTAAATTTAATTTCAGTTAAATTATATTTTCCAGAGGCATATTTTTTTTTAAAAAGAATTTTTTTGCATTACCTGAGAAATATGGTGTTGTATTATAAGATTGTGAAATCAACTTTGCTTTTCAAGAACAATATATTGTAATATTCACATGCACTAAAAATAGTAAATATCTAGCTGGCATTGAAATTTTTATATAAAAAAAAAAAAAAATTTTTTAAAAAATTTAAACAGTTGAAAAAAATTTAATGAATATTGTCTTTGTGTTTTTTTTTATTGCTTAATTATTTAATTTTATTAAATGGACCAACAAAATACAATACAAAACAATAAAACGAATATTTTCGATGTTATCATTGAAATTTATAAAAATCATAAAAGTTGTATTGATAAAAATTTAAGTCCACAAGAATTTGTTAAAATTCATTATTGTGATAAAAAATTATTTATTGACAAACAACAAGAAAATACTTTTAAAGCATTTTTCGATTTATGTTCATTGGAAAAGTTATTGGAAACGCTCATTGATGATGATGATGATGATGGAGAAAAAATTGAGAACGAAGAAAAAAATGTTAAGGATAATAATATCGAAAAGAAAACAAAAGATGTGACAAGGGACTATGAGAAAATGAGTAAGTTTATTAATAAGCTTTGATAATTAAATTCATCTATAAAATTAGATTAAACCAATAACAAGAATAAAAATTACATCTTCCTTAAGACTCCTACTTGAAGTTTTGTTCAAATATAGTAATAGTTCTAAAAGATTGATAGTCCTATTGATGTTGGCTAAATTCACTGCAGTCTGTTCAAATGAATTCTGGACTAGTTCTGAACTCATATTCAAACAGAGCTTTAATATTTTAGTTCATATTTTTAAAAAGCAATGAGACTCAAACACTCCACTTTTATCATGATACAACGAATCACAAAAATATTTAAATTAAATTTAAAACTTATTAAACATTCCTAGAACTTCAATATGTCCCTATTCTACATAACATCCTTTTCTATCTTTTCAAAAATAAAAATACACAAATCATGAAAATTTATTTAAATACATAATAAGTCGCTTTCTTTATGTTTTCATTATTATTATTTTTTTACAGTTTATACATATTTTATATTATTTTATGTAACACCTGATAAAAAGGACGCTCTACTTGAATCTATGAGAAAAAATTTAAATAAAAATACACAAGAAAGTATTATAAAATTCTTATCTCGTAATGACATGCTTGACATTATTGCACTGAAAGTTAAACAAATACAACAGGATTTAATAGTTAAACAACAAAGCTATGTAATGAATGAAATCAAAGAAAGGACTCAGATAGTAATGATATATGTACTTTAATTTTATTATAAAAAAAATATCTATGTATCAAATATGTACCATACATGTACATGGATATTTATATTTTTTTTTATTACAAAATTTAAAAATAATTATGAAATTACTAGTACCTTTTTGATTCCTTTTTTAGGTCAATGACGTCCTAACTGAATTGACTAAGAATATAAATAATGAAATTTACGAAAATTCAGTACTTTTTTCTAAAGATAAAATTGTGTATGATGAAGAAGAACATAAAATTTTATCGGGTAATTTATGAGATGATGTCTCCATACAAATCGGCCATTTATGATCCAATTTTTTTTAAATTTATTTTTTTTTATAGCTTTAGAGTCTCCAGTTGTATATAATGTCTTATCATCAATTCATGATGACCTTCTAACTAATGGCAAATCATCTTCATTTTTTAAAAAATTTCTGAAAATTTCAAAAAGTAACAAAAGCATCAGATATCATAAAAACAACAGCATTGTGACAACTAGCAAAAGCAACAACAGCATCATTAATAATAATAACTCATCTACTGATTGTAATAATTTAAAAAAATGGTCCAGTCAACAATCATTACAATCATATCGCAAAAGTATTGTACAATTGATTCCAGTAAAACAAACTATTACACAGATACTTCGTGAAGGTGCACAAATACGTAGAAAAAGTGAAAAAGCTGAAAAAGTCCTTAATGATATTTGTATTGGATCATTTGATCCATATAAAATTCGTGGACTTTTAGAAGATGTTAAAAGACAACAAATTGAAGAAGATTTGCAAGAAATAGAAAAGAAACATTTAATGGGAAAAATATCTTTAGAAGAAGCAAAAATTGCAAAACTTGAACAATTAGAACGTAACAAAGAAAGAGTTTTAGAATTAAAAAAACAAAAGATAAATATTGAAATGAAATTAGAAGAATTTCGTCGGCAGGAAGAAGAACGTACACGTGAATTAATTGAAAAATGTCATGAAAGTTGGCAAATTGCAAAACAAGCTCAGGCATGTGAACTTGATCGAAAAAAACAAATTGTAAAATCAGTTCAGGAGCAATCTCGTAGACATGCTAATATAATTGCTATACGTCGAAAAAAAGAACTTGAACAAAAAATTTCATTAATTCGTCAAATTAAAGAATTAGAACAATTTTCACGAAATTCAAGATCAAATCGAACTATTATTGAACATAAATCATCTTCATGTAGTATTAGTATTAATAGTAATATGATACCTTATAGTATGTCAATAAATGAATTAAAAGAATCTTTATCTACATTAAAAAAAGACATCGAAGAAGACTTACAAATGCAACATAATCGAATACAAGAGGAACGTTTACGACAGCAAAAAATGATTTCAGCAACAAAATCTCAAATTGAACGCTATAAAGGTATTAAAGAAATTAATAATAATTATAACGGACTAAAAACGAAATCAATTAAATTGAAAATAACACCGGATATTATGGAACTGCAACAAACTTTAAATTCAAAAAGACAAGAAGTTAAAAGTATTCAACGAAGATTATAATCACATAATTTAATTTTAAATTATTAAAATAATAAATATTGACAAAAAATTAATTGTATCTATTGATTTTTATGTATATGTATGTATTTAAAAAAAACAAAATTTAATAAAATTTGATTTCTAAAATTAATACTCTAAAATAGATAATCATTACATTTGCAAGTAATACAGATAATGAAATTAATATGAATTTTTAAAAACCTTTTAATCAAATGAAATAAAAGAAGCTTACTTCTACCACAAAGCAGATACTATAGAATTTATATTGTCATTGCTTCTACATAATATGTATGTAGATCTAAAACTGAATATTCTAGATGACAAAATATTATCTTCGAGTGAATTATCTGTTAAGATTTAATTAAGGTCTGTGTTAAAAAAACAAAAACAAGTTTTCATTTCAAGTATGTATACATATTCATATCACAATTTATTGATAAGACAAGCAAAACCTGATATAAATAAAAGAAAATTGAGTAACACAGACATTATTTTGTTGATCAATAAATAAGCTAATATTATAAAAAATTAATAATTAAAATTATTTCGTGTTAAATTTAAATCAACAAAAATGGCAACATCATGGTGCGGAAAAGGCGATAAACCACGTACGTTTGCAAAACATCTTCCAGTAATTTGCTATGATAAACCGGAAGCAGCATTAGTATCTAAAAGGGAATATGATGAAAAACGTTATAATGCATTAATTGGAAATCTTTTGGAATCAATAATAGTACCAAAACGTACAGCTAGAACATGGATCATGAAAAAAGGAGACCTTTGTCGAATAACTGTTATTGAAGGATCTCAAGTGGGTGATATGAATTTTTGGAATTTACATAATACAAAAGAAAAATTTTATTCTGGTAAAACACGTCAATTACATAGCACACATCTAAAAGTTTATGATAGATTATGGAGTTGTTTGCCTTATCTACGTCCTATGGCAACATTTGTGTTTGATACACTTTCAAAATATGGAATTGATGAAGATGGTGGAGCGGTTCATGATGTCATCGGTACTCGTTGCGATGATTACACTTATAAACTAATAACAGGTAAAGAAAGGTTTGGAAGTTGTCATAGCTATCTAACGGAAGCAATAAAAGAACATGGTCTAAAAGAAGAAGACGTACACGATGTATGGAACATTTTCATGTGCACCGGATTTACGAAGGTAAGTTATCGTTGAATATAAAAATTTCTAGTTTTAAACAACTTTTTTTAAAGGATACTCAACAATATTTTTGTAAACCAAGTCCAGCTCAAAAAGGGGATTTTATTGAGTTCATTTCTGATATGGATCTCTTAGTAGCACTAAGTACATGTCCTCAAGGAGATGTCTCTATTCCTGTTGGAAAAAATGTACCTGATAATGTTTGTCATCCCTTAAAGATTGAAATATTTCGAAAAAATTACGAAAATTAAATGTAAAAAAAATAACAAAAAGTAAAAATTTATTTGCTGAACTGACGACCGTGACAGGACTCGAACCTGTAATCTTCGGATTCGAAGTCCGACGCCTTATCCATTAGGCCACACGGTCATTCGTGTGTTATCCTTCGTATCCTTATTGAAAAGTTCATATAACTGAACGTATTTAAATTTGTTAAAGTATGTATTTTCAGTTTTTATAAATTTACAAGATTTTTTACTTTAATTTTATAGATTTAATAATACCATTTATTCCACTTCTGACTTCCCAGTCCACTACACACTACACCCACTACCCAGTTTTGAGTTTTCCTCATCTCATAGAAAAGCCACTTCCTATCCTAATTCCTAACTATCCTACTTACATCAATCATATTCCAGTACTGCCAACACTCAAATTCTATAATAAAATAGTATACTTATATCTCTAATCAAGGTTAAGTTGAGTCTTAATAAAAAAGAAAATTATCGATGATTATTAATCAAAATGTTCTTACTCTAACTAATCAAAATTAACAATTTAATAATTGAAGTTAAAAATTTATTATTTAAAAATAAAAAATTCAATTAATGTTCATCAATATTTCGTATTAATTTCAACAAATTCGAAATTACTCTCATAGTATCATATACACTTAGTTGAAATGGTTTTCAAACATGTATGTAAACATAACAAGTAAAAGTGACAGTTGTGTAGTTGTCAATTTGTATTTTGTCATTCGATTTCGAACGAAAAAAAAGAGGTTGCAATTTGAGTTTATTAAGGATTATTTTTTAAATAATATTATAATTTTCAAAATTGAAATGAATGAATTTAATTAAAGTTTAATAATAAAATATATAAGAAAATGGCTTCTCGAGGAGGACCAATGGTTACGGGTACAGATGGTGCCGATTTTCAGCATAGGCAGCAAGTGGCGGTACATTACCAGATGAGGTAAAAATTTCGTTTTTAGAAATAATATAAAAAAATGTAATAATATGTAGTTAGTTAAGTAACATTTTTAGAACTGTCTATAGAATCAGCTATTCTAATGATATCTGTCTGTTATTCATGTTATTCATCCAGGGACAAAAACAATTTTTCAGTAATTTTTATTGTGTAGTAAAGCAATGTATGCTTGTCTCTGAATGATAATTTCAATTCTTTTGAATATTTTATGATTTGATCATCATTATTACATTTTACAAAAGCTTGGCATTTATCCAAAAAAATTTATTTACATCTTAATCATTTAATAAAATATTGGGTATTTTTTTCTTTTTTGTACAATTTTTAAAGATCCTTTTATTTGCATGTTTTATACTATAAAATTGTTGCGTTGTCAAGATCAAGATATCAATCATAACCTTTCTAGATAAAAACTTTCTAATGAACTCTTTTTTTTATATATATTTCAGTGTATTAAATAAATCACGTCTAAAATATTGTATGTTCTTCCACACATTAATTTTTCTTGCAATGTTAGCAAAACTATCAGCAGACATATTAGATCGTCTAGATATATTTATATTAGAAATTGAAGAATTAGAAATACCTCAACCGTTATGGTGGGAATATATATGGTGTTTATCACGATTAATATCATTTATTGGTTATTCAGCAATACGTGGAAATAAAATACGTGAAATGCAAAAATATATGATAGGTATTATTATCCTAGGTATACTACCATTAGTTTATTGTTTCTTCTATTATATTGGTGACGTTTGGGAATATATAACATTAGATGAAAATATTGACTTAGAAGAATCTGATATTTTCATTTGGAGGGTAAGTAATATTATTTTATAAACTTTTTTTTTTTTAAATAATTTATTTAAAATTTTATTGAAATATCCAATAACAAAAAAAAGGGTATGCCA
The DNA here is from genome assembly GCA_939192795.1 of Bombylius discolor. Classification (NCBI taxonomy): domain Eukaryota; kingdom Metazoa; phylum Arthropoda; class Insecta; order Diptera; family Bombyliidae; genus Bombylius; species Bombylius discolor. Next base: position 55,784,446 of record OW584238.1, on the reverse strand, counting down.
TATGGACTACTTTGGTATGCTTTCATGTTAGTTGGTTTTCAAGTTCATGGATTTCAATTATATTTTGGATGGAATCTTATAACAGCATGGAGACTACGAGAAGCCAGTCGAAAATATCAATAAAAAAAAAAATTAATAAAATTTCATAACAAAATTATTGTATATAAAAACAAAGAAAAAAAAATTGTTTTTGAAAGACAAAAATAAAACTCAAGACTTGCACAAAAGAAAAAAAAGATGTACTAAAACAATTTAAGATCGAAAACTTTTTATTCTAAATTTTTATTGTTACTCTATAGAGGAAAGGAAACCATTTTTACGAAGGATATTTTTTCAAAGAATATTATCTATTCATAAAATATTCTTTAATTTTTTTTAAAATAATCAATTTACAAGCATTTTTATTATAAACGAAAAATAAAATCGAAAAATGAAAGTCCTAATTACGCTATTCACTGCCTTTGATTAAAAATCAGTTACTTTCTTTTTGACAAAGGCTTTTTTACTTCTTACATTTTAAAAGAAAAAAAATCTCTTTGCTGTACTTAATAAGTTCTCTTTTTAAAAAATATTTATTCAACATGATTTTCATTCAATTTTTCTTATTTTATACCTAGTAATTTAATTTTGTTTTATTTTATTTTGTTGTGAATGTAATTAAAAAAAAAAAAAAAAATCTAAATAAATGTGCCTTAAAGTGATAAATAATTGTGTTTTGAAATAATATTATTTTACGAATACTGCGTTTATATAATATTTTCAAATTTTAATTTTTCTTGAAAAATTTTTTTTTTTATTTATGATTGTAACTTCTTTCATTTATAAAAAATGCATCGAATTCTTTATATATGTACATCTTGATAGCAGAGAAAACGTCAAGAGCCCGTGAATTTATTTCATTGGTTAAAGACAAGTAATAAATATTAGTATCATTTAAAAACAATTTAAAAAGATTTATTTTAGAAAAAAAAACAATGATTTTTATTATTAAATATTATTACAAAGTTATTCTACTTTTATTTTGTTTTCTTCACAATGTTGTGCTGAATAAGAAAATTACTTGTTACTTTAATCTTATAAATTCTGAACAATTTCAGATGATAACTAAATGATTTTTTTAAACAGATACTTTTAGTTTAAATATAAATTTTAACATAATCATAATATATTTTATTATATATTTATTTAAATATTGATAAATTAAATTTTTATTTAGTTAATTACTAACAAGATCCATATTCATTCATCCATTTTTCAAAACGTGCTATATCAGCAGCTGAAACTGATTTTTTTGTTCGTGTCATTGCATCTTGAAAATCTTGTAAGGTTATTGGTAAATCAACATCTTCACGTCGAATGTTTTTAATTTCTGATGGTGATCTTCCAGATATTTTACGTCTCATTGCCATCATGGCTGCATCACGACAAACATTACTTATATCTGAACCAGTATAACCTTTTAATTGATCACCAATAAAATTTGTATCAAGAGATGGTGAAAGGCTGACATCTTTAAGGCAAAGTTTAAGTAAAGCGGAACGAGTTTCCTCTATAAATTAACAAAAAAAAATGAATTAATAAAAAAAAAAGTCATCACAATCATCAACTCTTACCATTTGGAAGCCCAATATAAATTCTTTTTTCAAATCGTCTTCTAAATGCTTCATCAATATCCCAAGGATGATTTGTTGCTGCTAAAACCATGATAATTTTTTCATCTTGTACTGATGCATTCAAACCATCCATTTGTATTAATAATTCAGCTTTAAATCTTCGACTAGCTTCATGTTCTGAATCACTACCCCGACAAGCACACAAAGAATCGATCTCGTCGATAAATATCGTGCTTGGTGCATAAAAACGTGCCATTTCAAATAGTAAACGAACAAGTTTCTCACTTTCTCCACGATATTTTGAAGTTAATGTACTGGATGATACGTTGAAGAATGTAGTACCACATTCTGTTGCTACTGCTTTTGCCATCATCGTTTTACCAGTACCTGGAGGACCAACCATTAAAACTCCGCGCCATGGCCGTCGTATACCTTTAAAAAATTCTGGCATAATTACAGGAAGAACAACAGCTTCTTGTAAAATAGCTTTGGCTTCATTTAGACCAGCCACATCTGACCATTGGACTCCAGGATGACGTTGTAAAATATCCTTTTCCAAAGTATCAGGTAAATGTGGCTCATAACCAGATGGAGAGAAAATCTTTGATTTATTTTTAGGTGAATTTTTCGGAGAATTATGTGATGTGAGATTTTCCTCAATGGAAGTAGCTTCTTGATCATCTGAATTTGCTGCTTCTTCTGATGAACTCTTTTTTGTTTTTTCTTTAAGTTTGATTTGAGTTGAAAGTTTTCTGGCACGTAATCTTTCAACAGAACGGCTTTTTCTAGCTGTAGAAATCTTTATGCGATTTTTCTTGTCAATAGAAGATGATAGACCCGTCAAAGTTGAATTACTAAGATGATTATTAATCGATGGTAAAGTTGGTTGAAGTTCAGGATCTCGTTTTCGAAGTGATGATATCCAACGATTGTCTGTTGGATTTGGATTACTATTGATGTTTGTACTTTGTGGACCAGTTTGAAAGGCTGTTGAAACTCTTGGTTGTGGGTTAACTTCTGCTGGAAACAATAAAAAATTTCAGTAACATTAAGTATGTACATATTTTAATTTTAAATTTTTTTTAGTCACCTTGAGTAGGAATATGACTTTTTCCTAAATTTAAACGAATATTATTTCCAGCATGATTTGATGAAGTCGTTGTTGTTGCACCAAGAGAAGTAGATGGTGTCTTTTTTATGTTAACACTTGTCCGAGAAGGGCGATGTGTAGTTGTAATTTTAGTAAATGTAAATGGAGAATGATATTGATCCAATATCAAAGAATCCATCATACGTGCCATTTGAGATAGTCCACTCGCTGGTGAAGATGAGCTAAAAATTGTATAAAAACAAATTTTACAAATTTTTATACACAAAAAAAAATATATATGTATTAAAAAGGAAATTATATAAGGGCTATTTTTGAGAACACATAGTTCTTTTATCGCTTTCATAAATTTAATTTAATTGTATCTTTTTTATAAATAAAAAAAAAATTTGAACGTGTCAGACGTTGAATTACTTTCCAGACAAAATTAATTTACATAGCTTCGCCATACGTACACATTGTAAAATACAATATGCATATTTTCACTAATTAAGTACAATGATTCATAAAAAATTGAAAAAAAAAAATTTCAAACACTACATGCAATTCCATAATCATCAACTAATTGTTTTCAATATATTCAGAAGAAAAAAATTTAAAATTGTCATTCCATCTTGTTCTAAAAAAATTATTTTTATTAGATTATATCTAAAATTAAAAAAATATCTAGATACATATATAAATTAAATATAACTAGGAAGTGGAAAAATCCGATTACTAAGAGGTCAAAGTATAATAATGACCATCACACGCATATTGCATTAGTCATTTTCCTCTTTTTCATTTTTCTAAACATTATTTTAAGGGCAATGTCCGACAAAATATAACAAACAATCGATTAAATTTATTGTCTAAAAATGTATGCGGGTGGATTATACATATTATATGTACATACATATTTCTGAGAAATCTGATAGAAAAAAAAGGAAACTTTTGTAGCATGCTAATGCAAACTACAAAAAAATATTTAAACTTTAAACAGGTGAAAAAATAAAAACATTTTAGAAGTTCATGGATATACCATACATTACATGTGTACAGACATGAATCTATAATTAATGCAAGATCTGCGCAAAGTTTTTTTTTTAAAGGAAACAAATTTAAAATATCCTGGAAATCATTTTATAATTTCATTGGAATAAATTGTATGGTCATAATAAAAGGCAAAAACTAGAGTTATTATTATTTATCATAGTTTTTGTATTTTGTTTTGAAAAAAAAAAAAATAAAATAAAAGGGTTTTTTTTCGTATACACAAAGCTTTCCACACTTTTTCTTATTTGTGGTCAATGACCGGAAAAGGTTAGTGACTTATCATTTTTCACGTATTTCATTGTAATTTACAAACAAATTTGTAAGTACTTAAGGTACGGTTACAATGTATAAAATATGTATTTATTACTTTTTTTTTTAAAATGAACTTTGACTTTTGCAAATGATTGACTATTTTTTTTTTTTTTTTTCAGTAATTAAAATTATAAAGGAACACATGTAATTTTATGTTCATTTTTCTTTCTTATTTTCGTTTTGTTAATAAGATTTGGGTCAATGATTATATTTGAAGAAAAATAACTTAAGAAAACGCGTACAAAAAAATACGTAATTATTTTATAGCACACGAATAAACATAAGCATGAAAATGAAATTAATTTTGTGTGTAAAATGTGAAATTTAGTAGAAATTTAAATGAAACTCTTAAAATCTAAAAGTGAGAAGTAAAAAAAAATAAATAAAATAAAAAAAATATAGGTATATCGTGTAAATAAGTAGTTATGTAAATCAAATTTCTGTTACTATATACCTATTTGAATTTTATTATAGAAGTGAAATTCACTAATATAACTACATACTTTGAAGTATATAACAAACAATTTAGAAAATCTATTATATTAAATAATATTATAAGAATTTTTACTGTAGCTTCCTTTTTTTAGTTTTTTTAAATCTACAAAAAACTACAAAGAAACATAACTTCTACAAGTATATTTTCAAGTACCTAGGTATTAATTAATTAAATACTTAGAATGAATACAAACTATATTCACTATTTAAAATAAGTAAATAATTCTCGTCTACTACTTCAAATCTCTAAAGTTACCATAAAAATGTTCTAATTTTAAAATACATAACTCAATTTGATTGAAAATCTCTCATATATATTTTTATTTTTTTTAATTTTACATAATTTTAATCCTTTCTGACACGAATGGGCTGTCCTACTTCCTTTCTTCTATTTATTTATTTATTTATGTTTTCCAAAAAGAAAATACTATGGTTTTAAATTAACTACATGAAAACAATTTTCCTCTTTTGTTTTTTTAAATTTAATTAGACATGTATGTATGTATGTATATATGTTATATATGTATTATGTATTTTTTATAGTTATTTCCCACCAATAAAATTTTAGATCAAGCATCTTTAGAATGTTTAGAAAGCCATTAAATTCAATTTGTTTACAACTTTTTAGCATAAATACTTTAAACCAAGAAAAAAATTACCAAAATAAGAAAAAAAAATTATAATTGCTTGAAAGACTGAGAAAAAAATACACCGAAAAAATACAAATTTTAACTTCTAAATTTTATTTTCGTTACTTCATTTTCTATATGGAAAAAAAGGAAAGGTAATTAAATATATAACAAAAAGTGCTTTGAGAATTAATAATGAATTGCGTGAATCTCGATATAAAAAATTTATTTGTATATCTTTTCATAAAATTCTGTATCCTGGGAATTTTAAGTTAACTTTTTTCAAAACAATTAATAATACAAACACATAATTTACCTTAATATTTTTTTAAAATTAAAATAATAAAATTTAGGCATACAAATAACAATTCCCGTGAAATTAGTTGAATAACGAAACGAGATATATAATAAATTAAAATTAGAACAAAAAGGATTTAATAATAATATCGAATTAAATACATTTTTGAATTTCACAGTGAAGGTGAAAAAAATCGCTTCATAATTAAATTATTTTAAAGAATTTCGAATGTTAGGTAGATGCATCACTTCCTAAAAACTAATAATTGAACAAATAATGGTATGAAAATATCAGATTTAATTCTATAGAATAGTCTATACACAATTCTTTAAAAAAAAAAAAAAAAAAACATATATGCAAAACATTACTTAATTAGTATTATGTATGGGTGGTAACTAGGCCCAAATTATCTGTTATTATAGATATACCCATATGAAAAATTAAATTTCATGTGTTGGCTGTGCATATAACTATATTGTCCTTGATTATATGATGGCAATTTCTTTAGAAAAACAAAAATAAACTAATAAAACACAAAAAAAAAAAAAATGAATTGGCGAAAATGAAATCTATATAACACCAATAAAGGTTCAAATTTTTGCTGGTATTTGTTCAAATCGTATAGATACATACAAATTTACCTACATACATATATACGTATATTTAAGAATTTAAAAATGTTATTTACAGTTTATTACTATAAAACGTGTAATAAAATAAAGAAAAAAAAATAATTAAATAGAACAAAATAGAACAAAATAAAACAAATACCATAAGTACGTTTTTTTTCCTTTTGTTCTTCATTTATTTATTTTTTTTTTTGTTTTTGTTTTTGGATACAAATAAATCATGTCATAATAACTAGTTCAAGAGAATTGCAACGAACATAAAATGTATAATATACATTAAAATAAGACCTATTGTTGTCCATTTATATGTGACCTCTAATAAAGTCTCCAAACTCCCTAAACCCTTTTTCTTCTAAACTGTCTAAGTAAAAAATAAAATATGAAAATTGAAAGCATTGTTGGCTTCTTTTTTTTTTTTATGAATAAAAAATAAAACAATTCATTGAAGAAAAAAAAATTTTCTAACTGAAATCATTTTGTTATTTTTATTAAAAAATTTTTCTTACCATTGATGAAGATCCCATAATGAATGGTACGGTGTATGTCTGAAAGATTGTATAATTGGAACAGAAAGTTCATATTCAACATGAACATCAGAATTATTATGTTTATCAATTAATGATGGATTTGAATTAGAAACTCCTCTTGAATTACGATGAATGGCACTGTTTCCGTTAGCTTTAATACCCATACTATTACCGTTATTATTATTATTTGTATTATACCAATGATGTGGATTTGAATTGAACATATTTATAAATTTTTATGTATTCCTTTCACATTTATCACAGGAATTTAAAATAATGTTAAATTAAAATATCACAAATTTTTTTTTTTTTTTTTAAACAATTGTTGAGCAAAAAATTTCACAAAATTGAAAAAATCGAAAAAAAAATTTTTTTTTTTTTTTTAAAACTAGCAGTTTTCCAATAACACGTCCATTCTTTCCTTTGGTCAATTGCCAACTGCTTTTACTATGTAGACGACTAGTCACTAGCCACGGGCCACGGTTTGATTTGTAATTGTATTGTAATGTCCGTTTCGTACAATAAAGAGTGTACAATGTACACGACACACGTACAATTATAAGCCTTTCGCAAAAGTCTTGCATGACTTAAATTACAATGGGGAAAAGGAAGAAAACATGCCACCTTAATCCATATAATTTTTTTTTTTTTTTTTTTTTTTTCAAATTGTGAAAATAATTCACAACAATTTATACAAATTCTTTGAGTAGATATGCTAAGTGTTGACCACCATGTGGTATATAGCTGTAAGTAACGATGGTGATAATGTTTTAGTGGTCATCGCACGCTATATGAATCGATACCACAAAACTTTTAAGACATTATTTAATAAAATAACAGTAAAAGCAAAAATTTAGAAGGAATATAGTATGACCATTACCAAAAAAAAAAAAAAAAGGTAAGTAGGCATAGTAAGAGTACCTAGTAGTATTTGCGAATAAACTATTATGATAACTATAAGAAATCAGAGGGTGATGATGGTAATAATTATTTAGGTAATAGTAGGTGGTCGTGGTCAGTGGTGCCAATTGTATGTACATACATGTGTATATTAGCATTATATCCGACACGATGTATTCCTTACAATGTTTATAATTGAGATAGTCAACCGCGATAGTACCGTATCTTAACTATAAAATCAAAAATACGAACATTATACGAATTTGAAAATAAAATAAAATAGACATTGTTATTAAAGGAAATTTAATGTAAGATTCACGGTACTGGATCAACTAGCAGTTTGGTCATTAAATTATGTGAAAATAGGACAAAATCCGTGTATTTATTTATTATTTTTTTTTTTTCAAAATTTTATAATTTTAACTTCAATAATTTACGTATAAGGAAATTTTTCAAATAAAAAAAATGTGACATCAATTCTACAAAGGTCGTCAATGCACCCCTAAAAAAAATTACACACACACATAAAACAAAAAATGTTAAAAATTGGAAAAATAGGAAAACGCGTGAAAAAAAATGCAGTCTGATAATAATAATTAAAATTTACACAGCAATTAATTTTTATCAATTTGCTCATACCATTTTTTTATTATAGATTTCTATTTTATTTATTTAATTAATACAATTAATTTGATAAAAGAAAATCTATAAAATCTAGATAATTATTTGTAATTAAACAAATTTTTTTTTAAAAAGGGTTATACAAAAATTTATGATTACAGAAAATTTCATATACGAGTAGGTAGTAATGTTTTTAATTTTTTTTCTTATTTTGAAATCAATCTTCTTTAAAAACTGTTTTTTTTTTTTTTTTTTGGAGCATTATCAATGAAATTTTTCTTCACAATATAAATTTTCAATTTATATAAATTGCAAATATTTATAAAAAATAAAGAAAATATTCTGCAGCATATTATAATGGGCATTATTGGCCTTGAATTATTTCTTTATAAAATACAATTTACAGTTGGTATTAGAGAAAAGGGTGGAGAAAAGTGTGTAGGTCAATCCATAAAAGTTTTTCTATTGATGTTCCATTAAAAAAATACATACATATATGTACCTATATAGATACTATTCATTAAAAATGTAATTTATCATTATACTCAAATAATTGGAGATAGGCATGTATGCAATTTAATGAAAAATCCACTTTAAATACGATCGAATTATATCGAATTTTTCCACTTTTTTTGTATTTTCCATCAATCGTTTTCTAAATATAAGGCATACTAATTACAAAATTGATTTATGGAAATCTGTAAATTATTACAAACCTTTCAAGACCTGGTAAAAATGATGTGGTTGAATCCAAAGTTCGAATTGCAGTATTCCCTCGAAATACCAGTTTTTCACGTGTAACTCTCCTATACATTTCTTCTCGTCGCATATTTTTTCTATATTCATCCACTTAAAACAATTTAATTTTTTTTATATGTATGTAAATTTATTTATATAATTAACTAATAACAAAGAACAAAGTTTTTTTTTATAAATCCAATAAAATATTTTTATTATAAAATACAATCACAAAATGTTATCAAAAAAATATGTTGAATAACACACTTGAAAGAAAAAATAAAAAACCAAAAAAGTTAAATTAAATAATTATATGCGTTTCGAAAAAAAAAAATCTAAAGGTAAAAAAGGATGCTCCTTTTTATACTAAAAATGTCCTTTAATGTAATATCGGATGCTGGAGAGAAAATTAAATTATTAATGAGAACAAATAACAGAGATTGCGCACATATTTAAATAATTTTCTAACAACACTCATTATTTAAAATATGTAAATAAAACGAATATTTCCTCATCGACAACTTGCAATGGGCAACTAACCAATAGGCACTGAAATGACCAGAGGCTAGTTATTGCATTTAGCTGGCTTTTTTTATTATACCTGTAAATTACAAACTTAAAACCCTATAAACATACATACGTAATACGTATGTTTATACAATTTACAACTAAAAAATCGACATTTTAGTTGATTTTTAGGGTAAACATAAATATATCTGCCAAGTTTAAGTTTCTATGAAAAAAGGATATTCAGTTTTGATTGAAAAAGGATAAAACAGTCATTGGAGGCTTAAATTTTAAAAATTAGTACGGATTTTTAACGTTCAAAGATGGAATTTAGTGTATGTGACGGCACCTACAGGGATTCATATCTACTTGAAAAAAAATTGTTTGACAATTTTGATATTCCGCCAATTTTCTAACCTTAAAATTTTCTTGCTATTTTTCTTACTTAGCGCTTGGAGTTTGGTTTGGATTTTCTGCAGTTTGCATTTGGTATGATAGCTACTACCTACTAACTAGTGAATTTTTAAAAACTTAAAGGTAAGCATTAATAAAGGATTATTATTTTGTTGAAAATACTTTTACGGCTAGCAAAATCAATCACTTCCAAGTATTTGCTAGTTGCCTGCATTTGATTGAGAGGTTTTTTGAAATAGGTCTTCGCAGCCTGATATTTCTTCATGATAGACAGTTTTAGTATCCTGTAATGGGTGAAATTAATTTTCTTTCTTTCATTTATATTCTTTACAGATAATGGCTCAAATAAGTAACTTACAAGATTTTGTTTCAGACGCTCTAGAAGCAGTTGAATTCAAATTAAGTAAGTAATGGTTTACTATACTAATTTCAATCCATTAAATCAATTAAAATTTTCTCAAAGTTCGTTGTAGAGAAGATGTTGAAGATGAATCAATAAAATTTCATCCAGCAATGGCACATCAAATATTCGGTGAAAATGAAAATATATTCGGTTATAAAGATTTGAAAGTTAATATTATGTATACAAGTGGTCCATTACAAATATATCTTGGTCTAAAATATAGCAGTCGTGTTGAAGATTATTACAAAGATAATATTAAAGCAGATGATGTAATTGAAATTATAACATCAAAATTTCCAAATGGTTGTTATTTTACAAATATTGATGAATTTATTAATACATTAGAAAAATCAAAAGATTTTAAACCATTCGGTGAAAAATTAACAGAATATAAAACAAAAAGTGGTGATACAGAACAAAGACATTTCGAAATATATCAATGTGATTATACTACGCCAAAATTTACTGGATTTTTTGAACGTTTACAAACATTCGTATTATGGTTTGTTGATGCTGCTTGTTATATTGACATTGATGATCCACAATGGATCTACCTTATATGGTTTGTAAAGAAAAATATTTATATTTAAAAAATTTTTTTATTTTTCACGGTTTTTTTCTTGCAGTTATGAGAAATTTAAAGATAATGATGGTAATTATCAATATGCAACAGTTGGATATACAACAATTTATAAATATTATGCATATCCAGAACATATAAGACCACGTATAAGTCAAATGTTAATTTTACCACCATTTCAAAAATTAGGTATTGGTACAAAATTCATTGAGACAATTTATCAATATTTTTCACATGATCCAAATATAATTGATATAACGGTAGAGGATCCATCAGATGAATTTTCACGTATACGTAATTTTGTTGATTCAAAATTATGTAAAAATTTATCAGAATTTAGTTCAGAAAATTTAAAAAATGGTTTCTCAAAAGATATGATTAAAGAAGCCAAAGAAAATTACAAAGTATACAAAAAAAAAACCAATAAAAGTAAGAGATTATTTTTAATATTATTTATTTTTATTTTTTTCTTGTAGATAAACAATAAACAGTGCCGCAAAGTTTATGAAATACTCCGTTTGTATTATACAAATATGAATGATGAAAAAGATTATGAAGGATATCGATTAAATGTTAAAAAACGTCTACATTCGGTTGTTTATAAACAAATAAGAGATATAAATCGTTTAAAGAATGCTGGTGTTGATGTACAATGGATGCTTGCAAAATTACCATCACATGAAGAAAGAATTGAACAACTTGATAGAAACTATAATGTAATTGAAAGTGAATATTTGAAAATTGTTGAAAAATTAAGAGGAATTGATTGAGGAAAATATATATATATATATATATTTTTTAAATTTAAGATAAAAAGTTTAATTAGTGTATTTTGTAATATTTTAAAATTCAATTCTAATGTAATTTCATAGTGTAAGAATAATTTTTTCTTTTGAAAATAAAATAGTTCTTTTTTTGTAATAGATGATTATTTTGAATTTTATTTTTCGTTTCTTGAGTTTGCAAAATAACATTCTTTTTTATTTCGAAGAATCTGAATGGGAACCAGAAAAAAAACTAATTGCAGTTTTATGAACTGAAAATGTCAAACATTAGAAATATATTTCATCATGATATTGAAACAAATATTACGTAATACGTTCACATGAAAGTGTAAAAACATACTTCTTTTTTTTATTATTACGAAAAAATAAGAAATAGTTAAAAAAAAAAAAATACTTTCACCTTAAAACTACATTGACTTTTGAATGAAGTTATCTGTTATCTTCACAATATTCTCAAATTCAACGCCAATATTATTTGGAATTGTAGTGGTGGTGTTTTTAAGTGATGACGACGAAAAAGAATTTTCTTGATCATCTTCTAATGACCAACCAAGTGCTTTTTTAGCTTCTTTTTGTCCTAATTTTGCAGCAGCTATAAAACATTTACGTGCTGCTTCATGATCTTTATCTAATCCACCTAATCCTTGAGCATAAAAGACACCCAAATTATACATTGCTTTTGAATGTCCTTTAGATGAAGCATATTGATAACATTCCATGGCACGTCGAAGATTCTTTGGAACACCCAAACCTTGTTCATAACATAAACCCAAATTAAATGTTGCACTAACATGATGATGTGTAGATGCTAATTTTAAATGTGAAACAGCTTTTCGATATTGTCCAGCAGAAATATATTGTAAACCAAATTTAAATTCTGTTTCACCCAAAAATTTAACAAGATCATCGATTGCTTCATCAATAGATTGTTTCTAAAAATAATATACCAATAAAATATGTAATTGAATAATTAATAATTCTTACTCCTGAATTTTCAGATGAAGAAGTAGAATCAGTTCGTTTAGAACTAGTTGCAGATGTTGTAGAATTGGATGAAGTCGTTGCAGAACTAGTTGCAGACGTTGTAGAATTGGATGAAGTCGTTGCAGAACTAGTAGAAGTAGTAGCAGTTGAATTGTCAATTGTGTCATTGTCATTGCTAATTTCTACCACATTAAACTGTAAACTGCTATACTTGTGATTTACATCCAAAGTTTTAAAATCGAAATTCTCTTTAAGAGATTTTTCTGAAAGAAATGAAGGATGCGTTGGTGAAGCAAATGCCCAATGTGATAGAATATTTGAATGGATTGCTCTCGTTGGAATATTTAAATTGATTTTAAGAGTATTTGTATTCAAACCAAATTGACGCCGATTCAAACATAAAAGTTGACTTGCATACCATCCACAAACAATTGCTCCACTCTACGAATTCAATCAAAACGATTTTTAAAAATTATTATGTATATAACTTTATACATGAACATATTATAATTTCACTTACCCATGTTATAGCACCCAATAAATCATTATGGATTTCACTATAATATCCATGATCTCGGTAGGTTTTTCCTTTTTTTTCGTAATGATCGCCACCTGAGGATCCGCTCGATTTGTCATCGCTCTTTATTGGACAAATGTAAAAGTCAGAAAAAACTCGAATGCAATTTTGTTCAACATGAAGTTCATCACGAATACCGCTTTCATTGTCTTGTGTGGTTGCTCCTCCACCACATCTTCGGACAATATCAAGTGCATTACATGTCCTTTCGAACGTCTCCTTTAGACGACGAGTTACATATTTCCACATTGCTTGTTAATTAGTGCATCAGAAAAGAGTGAACAATGAAAGATTTCAAAATTACAAACTTTTAAAATAAAAAATACTCGTAGCTAAAATTTTATTGTGATTTTTGATTGCGAAACTAAACTCCGATGTAATGTGCATAAATCAGCTGTGTTTTTTTAAAAATAAAAACCAACAAAATCACAACCGCATCAGCATTTTCAGTACTGCCACTATGGTTTTTTCAACATAAATATTATTGTACTGGAGTTTGACAAGTAACAACTAAAAATGTTTAAAAAAGCTAACGTAAAATATGTATGCTTTATTATTATTATATTTTAATTTATTATAATATTAATAAGATTTTGCCTGCGAGTATAAAAAAGTATTTCCATTGTTAAAGCCTTTCTACCTTTTCTGCTCTGGAACCCGTCCCCTTTTAAAGGAGTTTTATTGAAGTACTGTATATTAATTGTACTTTCATTGTTTTAATACTGTGGTAGCACTTTTGTAATATTTCCCTAATATCCCCAAACAATACTTTTTCAGTTGACACTCTAAATTTAGACCTCGAAATTTATTACACATATACATATCTATGGAATCTTGATAAAGTGGCAGCCCTGAGTTTAACAGCGTATGGCAAACAATTACAATGTAGATTGTAGATTTTAATCTATGGTTCGGTTTGAAGTGTGCTCTTTGTGATTGTAAATTGTGAAATGTAAATGAAGAAAAAACAGTGGTTGTTTTTGTGTAGTTTTGGTTTTAAAAATATCATTTAATTTAACAAATGGGAAGATTTAGAAATAGCCACGAATCAGGTATGTAATTTATACTTATCGTAGTTTTTTATTGCATAAATTAATAAACCCAAATTAAAATGGTCTTGTATTGATTATTTTAATGATATCCTCTTTTTCTGTTCCTTCAGCTTCTGGATCAGAATCAGGTTCTTCTAGAGGTAGTGCAAGTCGAAGTCCTTCACCACAAACTGCACCAACTCCAGGCTATTCTTTGGAACATCATGATTCAAGGTTAGTTTTTTTTCATCTACTTATTGAAAATGCCTAAGGCATCATCATTTACATTGATATCAACTACAGGTCCCCCATAAGCAATCGTTCAAGATCTAACACTCCGGGAAGTATTCGTTCTGGTTCACATCATTCCCAGTCACCTGGTTCACGCAAAAGTAAAAGTCGTTCAAGAACTCCAACAAGTCCTCGAAGCAATCGTTCTAGAAGTGCAACAGGTAGCCCACGAAGCCGTCGTTCAGGAAGTCAACATTCAAGAAGTCCTTCAAGCCAACATAGTCGTCATTCTCCTAAGAGCATTCGCAGTAAAAGTCCACACTCACCACGAAGTAATCATTCAGAGAGAAGTCGTCACAGTCATCGGTCAAGATCTCATAGATCACGTAGCAAAAGTGTAGATAAGAATCAAGCACATACTGATGTTGACAGCCGCTCAAATTCTCCTAATTTACAAATTGATGATCAAGCTGGTTCAGACCGGTCACGTTCTGGTTCACGTTCTAGAAGCGGTTCACGATCTCGATCAAGGTCAAAATCAGGTAGCCGCCATTCAAGATCAAGATCACGTTCAAGAAGTACTGGTGCTCGACGAAGTCAATCCCGTTCAAGGAGTGCTGGTGCTCGACGAAGTCAATCCCGTTCAAGAAGTGCTGGTGCTCGACGAAGTCAATCCCGTTCACGCTCCCGATCAAAATCAGGAAGTGTTCGCTCTCGAACTAGAAGTCGAAGCGGTTCAAAATCAGAAAATGATGAAATTAAAAAGAAAGAAAGTCAAAAGCGCAAAATTTTAACAAGTGATTCAGAGAATGAAGATGATAAAAACAAGAATAAAAAAAAGAAAACATCAGGAATTATCGATTCAGAAAGTGAAGGAGAGGTAAATAATTTATTTAATTAGATTTTAAAAGTGGTAAGTGAAATTTTCACGAAAATCATTAAATTTTCAGGAATCTGCAAAGAATGTTACTGCTGATGCACTATTTGGTGATGCAGATGATATTAGTACTGATGATGAAGAGAAAAAATCGGAAGAGAAAGAAGATGATCAAAAATCTCGTTCACGTTCTCGTTCAAGTTCAAGACATTCAGAAAGAAGAAGTTCTGATGAAGAAGAAGATAGACGAAGCAGGTCAAAAGATGTTGATAAGAATGAAGAAGAAAAAGAAGAAGAGCCAGAACCAGTCCCAGAAACAAGAATCGATGTAGAAATACCTCGAATTGTAACCGATTTAGGAAAAGATATTCATTTTGTGAAACTACCGAATTTTTTGTCTGTTGAAACACGCCCTTTCGATCAAGAAACTTATGAGGATGAAATCGATGAAGAAGAAACTATGGACGAAGAAGGACGACAAAGAATCAAACTTAAAGTTAGTAATACAATCCGCTGGAAAGAATACATAGATAAACAAGGAAACATGGTAAAAGATTCAAATGCTCGCATAGTCAAATGGTCTGATGGTAGTATTAGTCTTCATCTAGGAAATGAAATATTTGACGTTTATAAACAACCTTTACAAGGTGACCATAATCATTTGTTCATTCGTCAAGGAACTGGTTTACAAGGACAAGCTGTTTTCCGAACGAAATTAACTTTCCGTCCACATTCAACGGAATCCTTTACACATAAGAAAATGACAATGTCATTAGCTGATCGATCACAAAAGACAAGTGGTATTAAAATCTTAACACAAGTTGGCAAAGATCCAACAGCAGATAGAAAATATTATTTGAAAAAAGAAGAAGAAAAATTACGACAAGCAATGCGAAAACAACATCAATCAAGACCAAAAAGAAGTGGAAGAACAGGTACCGGAGCTGCAGATTCAAATGCTGTTTCAAATTCATCATATAGAGATGAGGGTAGCGATGATGAAAATGCAATTTCATTGAATGCTATCAAAAATAAATATAAGAAAAATGAAATTAAACAAGGTGCAGCTATTTATTCATCTGACGAAGATGATGGTTCAGATTTTGAAGGTAGACGACGACGTAAAAAAGTTGATAAAATGAAAGCTTCAAAAGCTTTAAGAGATTCTGATGACGAATCTGAAGGTAGTAATAGAAGTCAAGATGAAGATGGTGAAATTGGTGAAGATGATGGAGGCGGTGATAGCGATGAATAGTTGTTAGAGTTATAAAATTTCATTGTGCATTACAAATAAATATTTTTTTTCTTCGTCAATGTTTAGTTTTTTTTTAATTGAAGAGCTCAAAGGCACATGTAAGGTTGAAGAAAATGCTTTCCCTAGGCTATAAAATAGAAAACACATTTTTTTTTAATAAATAGATTTTTATTTACTTTATAATTTTGTTTTTCTTTACTCTTTTTTTAAGGCAGTTATTTATTGTGATGAAAAAACTATTTTCATTTAAATTCTTAAACAATTATCTTCTTTCTTATAATTATTTTTTATTATGTAATTTTAATTATTATTTCAAACATATTTTACGTAAAAAATACTATTAAATCGTATGAAAAAAAAATAGAACACATTTTATTGAACGAAACATTTCATGAAATCCACGTTCACTAATTTCATCTTCTTGTGAGCTCGTCATTATGTTTCAAAAAAGGAAGAGTACAAAATATAACAGTTATATTCTAATATTTTACTAAAAAGTAGATTATTATTTAAGTACAATATTAAGTATAGAAATTATTATTTTTCATCAATAATTAGTAATTGAAAAGAAAAAGGAAAAAAAAAAAAACTTTAGACACAATGCGATACGCAACTGTGTCAAAACTGTTTCAAACTTTTATAAATTCGTAAGATTATATATTTAAAAACATTAAAAAATAAAAACAAAAACGAATTTGAATAAAATTATAATTTTATAAATTTCTTATTTTTTCGACTCAAGGACGTTCTGTTTTTTTTTTTTAATTGTATTTCTAATACTCTGAAAAATTACTAAATTTAATTTTATTATATTAATATGATTTTATAGTTTGTATTTTAACAAAAAAAAAAAATATATTAAACAATAAATATTCCACTAACCAGAAAACAGTTCAATAGACTTTATATCCACATACATCCGATTTTGTTTGTATGTGATTTGTGACCGAAATCGTGCCGAATGTATGTGGATTAACCCTTTTTTAGTGGTTTTGAAAAATTTCTTAACGAAAGATTTTAAATGCAATTTTTTTTTTAATATAGAAAATTAATAAAATATGAGATCTTTTTAAAATAGAAAATTAGAACCATTTTAAATAATAAAAAAAAAATGAATCAGTATAAATGTTCGAATTTCAGTTAATAATTTTAAATCTAAAGAAGTGACATTAAATAATTTTTGGAAAAAATGAAATTCTAGTACATTAACTTATTTTTTAAAAAATCAAAGTAGAAAAATTGAATTTATGCTTTTTTTTCTAACAATTTTTATGAAAATTTCCTATTTTCTTATTTAATGCTTTCTATTTTTTTTTTTTTTTTTTTGAATGAACTTTAAAATATATAATTTGTTATTGTTTACAAACTCTTAAATTTTGCATTAAATTAAATTTTCAAATATTTCTTTTGAAAATTGAATTTTATGAAAAAATGAAAAAATTTTAAAATTAAACAAAACACACGTTGAATTCTATACAAATTTTCAAAAAATTTCAAGTAATTTCCTTGAAAATTAGAATACAAATATTTTAATGATTTTCTCTTAACTTGCCCCCTGCGGAGCACTGTTCACCAACCCCCCTCCTCCTACTGGAGATTGTGAACGCGGGCTGACTCTTGCCACCCTTGAAGTTGGAAATAAGGAAACACCTCACACCTCCAATGGCTATGTTCGTGCAATCGATGAGAAGTAGAAGATGGTAATCTTTGACTCCTCAATTGCTGAACACACCATTGGACGCCGATCATTGGTGTTTCCTTACAAATCTGTTGCTGTTGTTGCTGTTGTTGTATAAATGTTTAAAAATTATTTGAAATTTATTATAAAAAAATTACTTGTAAAAAATCTGTAGCAACTTGGTAAATGCGAGTATTATTTTGTCAATCTCTTTTTCGAATTTTTTTTTTTTGTGCGAAATATAATTAAAAATAACTATTAGTCGTCTAGATAACAAAATTATAATATAGGACAAAAAAGTATAATAAATGAAAAGAAACAAAACAAAATAAATTTGTGACTTCCAAAATACAAAAAATTTGTGATTTTCTAAATTACATAAATCAGCACGCCTAAAAACAAAAAGAACAAATAAATTCATAAAATTAACGTTTGAAATACATTTTTTTTTTAAATTTTTATTTTAATTCATATACAGCTACGGCCAGCTAATTGGAAACACCTTTTGCCACGAACAATAAACGGTTATATTTTTTATTCAAAAATCTTTAGCTCCTGTATGTTTTTATTTTTTGATTAGTTCATGTATTGTTTTTAAAAAAATGTAATTACAATAGAATTTTTGGGTCTTCCCAAAAGCAGGTAACTGAAATATTAGAAAAGGGTGCGGACAACTAAATGGAAACATTTTTCTATTTTTTTTTAAATACATGTTATTTTATTTTCTTCTCTAATTTTAAACAAATAATATTGTTCTATTAATTTCTACATAATTTTAATATTTTTTTGGAAATCCATTTTGAGTAAAACTGCTTCACAACGTGATTTCACCGATTTTTTGAGGTTCCGGCACCGCTGCATAGGACCGAGAATCAGTTAAAATTAAAAAGCCGTGGGAAGCAGAACCACTACAGCAGTGGTAAAAAATAAAAACATTCAGGAGGAAAGGATTTTTAAATAAAAAAATAAATCCATTTGTTTTTAATGGCACAAAGTGTTTCCAATTAGTTGGCCGTGGCTGTACATATTGTATATGTACAATACACACCTGTATTCTTAATGAATTCATTTCATATCCACCTTTACTTTGCATTTGATTTTGAATTGCACTTAAATGATTTGAGACATCAACATCCGCTGAACCAATATGTCCAGTATGAACAAAATTTGTTGGATTACCAATCATTGATCTATCAATAGGAAGTATTTGATGCCTTCCTCTTGATGGTGATTGCGGTGGTTGATAGAAGCAACATGAAAACCATTGTATCCAAAGATCAGTGGCCATTTTGTACGAACTTTATTTCTTCTTTGATTCGCCACAATGAAGATTCTACTTTATTATTTTTTTTATAAAAAAAATTAATTTTCAGTGTAAATTGTGTTTTTATTAACAACCCGGATTTTATTAAAATCTAAAAGAAGAAAAAAAACAAAAAAATAATTTATTTAAAAATGAATAAAAAAGGTAAATAAAAGGAAAAAGGATTAAAAAACAGTATAAAATCATTGGGTGAATTCAAAAGAACTTTCTAAATCAGTGAATTATGCACCAAAATTGGATTTGAAAAATGTTTAAGAGCCCAATTTAGTAAAATGGCTTGCAAAAGGACCGCCTACAGCCTACATTTTTCAACCGATTTTCATGAAATTTCGAATATAGATAGGTGTAAGGGAATTGTGGTCCTTAAGTGGAACACATTTTTGAAAAAGTCCTTTATTTCAAAAATACAAGGATTCAAAGTGTGGCTGTTTAGCGATTTTGGGCCTGCAAAGTGACCACCTACAGCTTACAATTTTTAACCGATTTTCATGAAATTTTAAATATAGATAGGTGGAAGGGAATTACCAAAAACCGTAATTTTTTTACCCTAATATTTGTTGAAGAGTCCTCTTTAATCAACCCATGCGATTTTGTACTATTTTTACTTTTCGAAATTTTCATACATTTACAAATTCAAACATAATTAAGACTTCAATTTGACTTTGAAGGTCTGTATCTCAGCATCCTCTGAATCAAAAACTATTATTTTTGGATTAAAATATTCAATGTGAAAATATTAGTTTTTTGTCCACGGGATGCTGAGATATCGTTTTTTGAAAAAAAAATTTCAAAATCTCCATATAAAATGTATGGTATACATTTGTATACGCACGACCAAATTCTTGTTTTTGCATAGGTAAAAAGAAATATTTTGTTCTACCAATTTTGAGCAAGGACGTTGAAAATTGGGGTGTATAGTGAGGACCTTCCAATGAAGGAATTGGTGAAGTTTCAAGTTTTCCTATCTCGAAGGGATCATATTTAAATTAAGACTCAAAGTCCGAATGTATACATTTGTATACGATCAGCCAATCCCAGGGTTACATGACAAATTTTCCATACAAATTATTTTACGTACATAAAATTTGTAAAATATTTTAAAAAAATTTAAAGTGAAAAAAAAAAGATTTTATTGTTACCAAATAACATTTTTATGTCATGTATTTTGAAGCACAACCAGAATAACATTTCATAAAACTTGCAACATGATTTTCAATATTCATTCAATAGAAAATAAGTAGAAATTATACCTAACAGTGTAAACTCGATAATTTGAACTAATTTAAACTGACCTTGTTAAAATTTTAGAACAGTTGAAAAAATTGCACACAAAACCAAATTTACACTTTCAACACTATTTTAAACAAAAATACTAAATAGTGTTGTAATAAATTCATTTGTATTTTTAAAAAAATAATTACATAATTGATTATGACGATTATAAAATGAATTTTAAATTAGGTAATATGTACATATTTAACTTGTTTTTATTTCATCCTATTTCGAAAAGTAAAAATCAGAAAAAAGCCCTTTACAAAATTACATAACATTATTAGCTAATTTTAGAAATTTAGGCGTTGAAAATAAAGAGGTTCACATTACCGAGCTTATACTGTATCTATATTTAAGTAGAATTAAAGTAAAAAAAAAATTTAAAAAAAAAAGAAAAAACATTATTTCAAAAAACATTTATACAATTATAATTCATATTGATCTTCTGTCTTTGTCTATCTTCAAATGATCGATATGCGTTTATAATTTGTATTATTCTTTTTGCGTATTTTCTTAATCCTTCCTACTTTTGTTATCTACTTCGAAAATAAACAAAAGTCAGCTGATGTGCATTAGCGTATTCAAAAACAAAAAAAATAGAAATGAAATTTTTAAGAAAAATACAATTTAAAAAGAACTAGGGTAGAATACCCAGTAACGAGCACTCCGGCAGTAACGAGCCCTTGGCTTTATTTTATTCTATAACTAAGATATTTTTATAAAAATACAGGTGAATATTTGCTATATATGTACTTAGAAAAATATATTATCCTTGCAATGTGTGGATGGTTTATCATTACAAACTCTTATTTTAAATATAATTCTAATAAATATAAAGTGCTACTCAAAATGGCATTTTTCTTAACATTTTCGTTAAGGAGATGAATATTACGTTTTCGTTAAGGAGATGAATATTTATTTCCTTTATATTTTACTAAAAAAAAGCGATAAATAGCTAATTTTTTTGAAATTACATTTTAAATTAGTTAAAACTTAATTTCTAGCACTTTATAACACTTTTATTATTAAAATATTTTATTTTTGGCACTGCTCGTTACTAACTCTTTTCATGGGCTCGTTACTGGCGAAAAGGGGGCTCGTTACTGGTCTTCACGAATTTTGAGTTTTTTTCATAATTTTAATAATTTTACTAAAATAAAAACATATTTTTTGCGTTAAATTGCAATTCTAGACCCTTCAAAAAATTTATTTTACTCTTGGTTGGAATTATTTATCAAATACTTTAACCGTGGTATAAGGAAAAAGTCCAAAAATTTCCTTAAGGGTGCTCGTTACTGGGTATTTTCCCCTAGTCATAATTAGTAAACAAAAACTATGGGGAAAATTAATTGTTGTATGAAAAAAACGCTTATAATATTAAATATTTTAGTTTTCTAAAAAAAATTTTCTAGGCGATCCTCAAATAATTTTTATTTTTCATATAAATAAATAAATTAATAAAATATTTGAAAAAAAAGTAAACAAAAATAATTCATCATTACAAAAAAAAACATTCATACAATTATAATTCATATTGATCTTCTGTCTTTGTCTTTCTTCAAACAATCGCTATTTATAATTTTTATTATTCTTTTTGAGGATTTATTCTTATAGTCTACTTCGAAAATAAACAAAACAGCTGATTTATAGTACAAAATTCAAATAAAAACGGAAAATATTTAAATTGAGTTCGAATGTTTCAAAAGCTATATTTAAAAATTTTTCGAAGCAAAATATTTATGTATGTTTGCATGTTCTTGATTTTTGAAAGAGCTTGAGATTAATCCTCTATTGTATAAATTGATGCTTTTTGGCTATAGCTATAGCTATAGCCATGACTATGAAAATTTTTCAAATCATATACACCAACACTTAGACGAAATTTATTTGCTTGTGTTGGTGCAGACACAAATACATTTCAGACGATGTTATTGTTGTTTTCGAAAAAATTTTTTATTAAATTTGGCTCTTAACTTCAATAATGCTTTTTTATTTAAAATATGAATGTAACGATATTTTCGTAGCTTCCGGTAACATTACTTACCAGTAGATTTCCGGTGGAAAGGCAACAAGAAATAACAGCTCAATCATGTTTAAATTTCCAACATAAACACAATCTTAAAATTCGAGTTTGACATTCATTTTAACAATAGCGCTTTGGAAATGGAACGGAATGGAAAATAAGAATTGGTAATATGGCGGATGCTACTGTCATCGTAATTAGACGTAAAATTATCGTATCGAATTTGTAAAAGAAATTGAACGTTAAATATAATAGAAAAGTAAGAAAAAAAATAAATAATTATTAAAAAGTGAAATAATTACGGTAATTGTTGGTTTTTATTTCTAGGTATTTTAAGTAGGTGCGGTCAGATAATCAAATATAAAAGATTTTCAAATAACGTATAAATATTAAAAATCCCCTTTTCTATATTAAAAAATTTAAATATAAAACTCAATCCAATTTAAGAAATGGATGAAGACAAATCAAGTGGATATGATGAAGAAATTCGTTTCATAAATATGATAAAAAGTCGAAGAATTTTATATGATCGAAATGTTGGCAAAGGTGTCAGTTTACATAGTAAAATAAATCTAACAAACAAGGAATGGGAAAGAATTGCAAGAGCTTTTGGAATGCCAGGTAATATTTCATTTGTTTAAAAGAAATTAAAAAAGAAAAACAAATCTCTTTTCAGATAAAGAATTCGCTATAAAAAAATGGCGTTATTTTAGAGACAGATTTGTACGAGAATATCGTGTAAGAAGTAAATCTGAAAAATTACCTGAAAACTTTTCACCATGGGTTCATTATGATAATATGAGATTCATAGAGGATCACATTCGAAATAGAAAGTTTGTACCTATAATATACAAAAACAATTATTATAATTAAAATTTTTCTAATTCGTAGAAGTATAAATAATTACAAAGAAAAACGACAATCAATTTTAATATCACCAACACAATTGGAATTAGAATTTATTGGAACTGAAAGTTCAACTGGATATCAAAATGAATTAGATGAAGAAAATATTGATGAAAATGATTGTGTTGAAGATTATGATGAGTATAACAGTGAAATAAATGATAATAAAACCTTACTAAAATTTAAATCAAATCAAAATCAATCTTTATCATATACAGATAATAAAATTATTGAACAATCTACTAATTCATATTCTATAAATCAATCTGATAATGAAATAACGATTAAACGAAAATATCCTAAACGAGAATATGATGATGATGATCCAGAATATTCTTTTTCTTTGTATATGTTGGCGGAAATGCGTCAAATGCCAAAAAGGCGAAGAAATCAATTGAAAGCAATGATTGTTAATTTTATATTAAATGATGAAAATGAAGATAGAAATGAAGAAATAAATTAGAATAATAAATTTTCAAAATCAGTTATTGTAAATCATTTCTTTTATTTTTTGGTTTTTTTTTTAATTTTAGGAATTTTTTTAAGATCGTTATAAAATTGAATTTCAAATTCTCTTACTATTCTCTCATTTTCATCTTTAAATTTGCATTCAACTGGAATCTAAAATTGTCATGTATGCGTGTAAATGCTTCTTAAGTAGAGAATGTCACACAATTTTTCAAAAACATGATTTTTTTTCTTGTACCAAAATATCATAATTCTAACGGATAAAAATGTAGAAAAAAAATTTGTTTTGATCATACCAAAAATTTTTCAAGATATAATTCAAAAATTTATTTTAATAAACAAATGTGTGCAGAGAGAGAGAATCGACTTTTTATCTTGGACCCTATTTTAGATTTTGTTTTTTTCTCGAGGTTCTTGTAATTATACAATACAAATACATATGTATATGGATGTATATAGATTTTCAAGTTTAAAAAAATTTTAGTTATATTTTAATTTAGGTACTTACTATTGTGTGTTGTTTTTCAATTTTGTTACTTTTGCCCCCCCTGCGGAGCACTGTTCACCAACCCCCCTCCTCCTACTGGAGATTGTGAACGCGGGTCAGCTCTTGCAACCCTTGAAGGTGATATAAGGAAACACCTCACACCTCACACCTCCAATGGCTATGTTCGTGCAATCGATGAGAAGTTATATACATTCAGCATCAACATACATATGTATCTACAGTATGGTATAGATAGCTATATCTACTCTGTTTGCATTGAGCTGTTTTTCTGTAGTTCTTTAAAAATGATTTTTTTTTATCTCGATATTTTTGTTGTAGTTTCAGGAGTGTATCAATTTTTTATTTTTGCTGTTATTGTTGCTAAGATGTATGTAGGTCATTCGTGGTATGTACTTAATATAGGTAGAATTGATTGATCAGTTTGCCGCTAGTAATTTTTTTTAACTCATTTATATATTTTACAACCTGGAACAAATGAAAACGTGTTTTAAAGTGCGGTTTAACATTAATTTAATTTTTTTTTTTTTAAATTATTTAAGAGTAACAATTTTTATTCATCATTTTAACAAAAGAATAACATTGTAAATATGTACATACATATGTATGTATGTTTATATAAAACAATAGAGCTTAAGGGCTTTACTACAAGTAGAATAATGTATAGTTAAATGTTATTTGATGGATAAAAAACAAGAATTATTGTTCAAAAATGATGCAATGGCACAAAAAAATGCTCATACATGAACTACATAATTTTTTTTTTATACTTTCTTCTGTTTGCTTTGTGTTACTTTTTTTTTCATTTTAAATTTCAAAATCATTAAAAAGATAATATGAATGAATATTTTATTTTTTTTATATTTAAATTGCGAAAATTTGAGACAGACATAGCAAAATGTAAAACTTAAAATAGTTGCATCCTATACGTCCGTTTTATATTTCAAATTAATACCTACTTTCAAAAAAAAAAAAAAAGGATGAAAGTCACAATTTTCAAACGATATTTCCCTTTCCTATAGCCTTTTTATCTCCAGCAAATTTTTGTCAAAATCTCCTGGCATTTTATTAGAAATAATACATAATTAAAATAAAAATAATCTTGCCTTCTAATTCTTGCTTTTGTAACTTATCTGAGAAAGTCGACATTTTTAATTTGAGTTTATCTTCTAAACTCATAATCAAAACAGTATACAAATTTAAATTTTAAAATATGTACATTACAACGAATTCATATATGTAGA
Organism: Bombylius discolor; assembly: GCA_939192795.1. Lineage (NCBI taxonomy): Eukaryota > Metazoa > Arthropoda > Insecta > Diptera > Bombyliidae > Bombylius > Bombylius discolor. The sequence continues at coordinate 55,758,477 of OW584238.1, read as the reverse complement.
TATTTTTACTTTTGTTTTGAACATAATAAATATTTATATGTATCTGCATAATTGGCAAACTTAAAATAAAAATTGAATAAAAATTATTAAATAACTATTTAATATTCGACACAAGACTTCCGGCTTTATAGGTGAGACAAACTTTTTTTTTTTTTAAATTTACAATTGAAATTTTTCTTTCTCTTATAGAAGAAAAATAATAAAAAGAAAATCAGTAAATAAAAATAATTTAGTACGTTTTATGAGTTGCTTTGAACAAATACAAACACAATACATATTTAATTTAATTCTATTTGTTTTTAAAAAAAATTGTATGTGTGTAGAATTAAAAAATAGGAATTTAATGAATAAATTTGGAAGAAATAATAAATTTAATACATAACTAATATACGAAATATGTATGTGAAGAGTATTAAGAAAAAACAAATTTTGATAATCAAAAAAATAATAACCTCCCTGAATTTATCTTTTATTGTCACTATTGAAACTAACGAAATTCCAAAATAATTTTACAAAAAAATCAAATAACTAAAATCGTAATATCATATTATATCCATGAAGTAGAAAGTATCTATTCAATGAATTTCCTAATGTGTTTTTATGTAACCCAATTTTTTTTCTTAAAAATACTATAAAGGAATAGGAAAAAAAAATTAAATTTGCCTGCCTTTATTCTAATATTACTCGATTACCTGAAAAAATCATAAAATAAATGAGTCAATAAAATTATTCAAAAAAGGGTTAAGCTAAAAATTGTGTAAAATAAAATGACTATTCATCTTTACTTAGTTTTTCAAAAAAAATTACTTTTTCTCGATAATTTTTCACAAGATTTTGAGTTTAATTTCCTGTACTCATAAAAAAAAAATGAAAATTCATGAATACGTGTAGTAAACATAGTTAAGAAGTATATTTTTTTTACGCTTTTTTAATTTCAAATTTGCAAAATTAATTTCATTAACTGAGATCATTCTGACGGTGGTTTACTTTCCATTAAATACAAGTTTTATTTTTTTAATATTTAAATGCTTTTTATTAGCATTTAAAAACATTTCTCTTTTCTTTAAAATTACATGTATGAGAAATTCATTTATACCTATTACACTTTATTAGAGAAAATTACAAAGAAAATTTGTTAATAACAATTATTAATACATTTAATTCTTGTATTTTTGTTAATTATAAAAATTGAATTGTAAATTGTAAAATTATTAAACAGACACACATACAGAATCATTGAGAAAAAACATTACAAGTTATACCTACATTTTTTTTTTTTTTCGTTTTATGCCTTCATTTCTGTTTCATATTTTATGCTTTTTTTTACTAGTTACATTAATTTAAAAACATACAATAAAATCGCATTAAAATTCTTTAATATTGCGTGTGCATATTTTACTTTTAATTGTAACTCTAATGTCAATGTTAATATTAAATTATCTACACATAGGTATAAATAATCCTAAATAAAAAGGTAAATATAAAATGATTAAAAAAGATCATTTAATTAATGATTGAATTAATTTGAATCATTTATGAGAATTGAAAATTTTTTTTGTTTTACTAAAATATATTTCCATTTTTTGCCATTAAAATTAAAATAAAAAAGAACTATTTTTAACGTAATACATTTTTTGATTAAGGCAATATCCATGAATAAAAGGTGAAAGTATGACTGATCTTTTCTTTGTGTATAAGTGAAAAAAATAAAATAAAACAAAATAATATTAACCTAATGTAAAATTTAAAGAAAAAAAAAAGTTAAATGAATGATTCAGAGGCGGTAAATTTGATACTTTAAACTTATTATTATTTTCTTTTTTGTATAGACAGTTTTTAGCAGCAACAGATTCGTTCTTGATATCATCCACCTTGAATTGTTGATGACTTGACAATTTGGTGAGTTGTGATTTATTTTATCTAACTACTTCGTGACTTAAATATGATGAATAATTTTTAGTATTTAATTAAATACCTTTTTTTATAAATTCTTTTTAGTTTTTTAAAAATTTCACTTACGCAATTTTGATATAGTAAAATAAAGAGAAATAATATTAAATACAATATTTAGTAGCATTTTCAGCATGCTTTTCTAACAGATATATGTATATGTACATATGTACCTACCTACAATAAATATATTATTACTCTTATAGTTAGCTTTTTTTTTTTAAATTATAGAAATTAAATATTTCATTTAAGTGGATCATAATATAAAATCGAAGGCTAATTTACTCTTTGTTTTCTTTAATATTAGCTACATATTATTAAAAATTTTGCAATTTAGTAATAACCTTTTAAAGAACCTTGAAAATGAAATACGATAAAAACATAAATAATAAATCATTATTTTGTTTTAAAATCTGCTATTTTTGATTTGGTCAGAGAATATGTGCAATTTTTGGTATAGCTTTGAATATATTTAATTTATGTAGGTATTTGGAAATTCATTGAAGTGAATAGTGATCAAAAATTTCAATGGATTTTCCTTTGTATAATTCTACTAATGTTTATTACACACGATGTAATAATGTGTAGGTACCTACTTTAGGTCGACTTAAAATGTGTACCTACATAATAATATTGTATTCTTATTTCTTAGATAGTTTGCTATTACAAGCAATAAATTAATCATAGGTACAACACTTTCACTTCTATATGTGCTTCTATTGCTAAAAATAAAAATTTTAAAAATAAAAAAAACAGAAGAAAAAAAAAACATTCAATAAACATACAAACACAAATAGGATCATCCAAATTTTTTCAATTACATATTATCAAAATGTCCACACAAATGGTAAATATTTATTTTTATATATTGTGCCAAATTAAACATGAAATTTTCAATATTATTCACTATGCATTTTTTGTTGTTGTACCACATAGATAATACTTTTATATGTAATCTTGAAGAACATAGATATGTAACTGTAAAATTACTTGTTTTTAACAAGTACGAAGTAAAGTGAATCATGAAATTTTATAAAATTATTCAATTTTAATATTTTAAGTTATTAGCACTTAACAGGTAGAAAGTTACTCTTTGATATTTCTTTGTTCAGTTTTTTTATTTTTTTAATTAAAATACATTTATCCTTTTGTTTAGAATGATACACACGACAAATTATAGCTAGACTTTGCAATTAAAATGATAAAAATCAATATTCTAAAAATAAACACTTATCAAAACAATAAAAATAAATACAATTTTAAAAAGTTAATGAACTACATACATATGTACATAAAATTTTTCATTTATGGGGATTGTATTAATTGTAACACTTACTTATGAGAATTAACTAAATTTAAAAATCGAGTAATAAATGATTTTAAAGTGAACTGATATTAAACAACAGTAATTTTAATTTTGATTTATATTGTAGACTGTAGTAAATAAAATCAACCAATCTACCGACAAAACGACCAAACGAAAATACCGTCACCGACCAAACCAAACCAAAGTGCGGACTGTTCACTGTGGTTGGTGTTGGTGGTGTGGTATTGTTCTATGGATTAGATTAGATTTGGAAATTGGATTGGAGTTGTAGTACCCCAATGCGGATTCCAAGTCTGAATCTGATATTGATCTGCTGTCAGAAATTTGTCATAATTTCATCATTAAATTGAAATAGACTTCAACAAAGGCTGGGCTATTTTTCGCGAATTTGGAGTCAGTCGACGACTTCTTGGGCTTCTTCACAATTTTATGAGTTTTTAATTTTGTATTTACTTATTATTTTATTACTTGTTTTTGCACACGACTGAAATTGAAACAAAATAAAACACAAAGTTGAAGACAAAAATTATAATTTATAATGTATAAAGAAAACTATTTTTTATTGACATAAAAAAAAATAATTTTTCTAAACTGTAAATAATTAAATCAAAGATAGATAAGCTAGATATGGCAAGTTTAGATATGATTCTATACGGATTTTAAAATTGGGCAATTTTGAGCTATAAAGTTGTCAAAACCAGCGACAAATAGTTCAGAAAACCTGGTCACTCTAGTTCAAACTCCAATTCATATAAACATACTGATATGATACTAATTTTGTTGTAAAAGAAAGTCAATGTTGTGTTGTTTTGTGGTTCAAGTTTGAGACGCGAAAAAATGTTCTTGGGAATTATTATTTGAAATTATTAATTTTCAAATATTTTCCATTGTTTTTTATTATAATAAACAAAACCGTAAGTAAACTTATTATAGACGTTCTATATAAACAACCATTGAATGAAAATATATTTTTTTAAATATTTTAGTTCAACAAAATATGGCCAGTCCAGATGAGAAAGATGAAGGTGATGAAAAATCATTTACAGATATTTTACTAACACAAAACATGATAAAAGAAGAACCCGAATTTATGATTGAAAATGATATTGAAAATGAAAAAATACGAAGGTATTTAAAACAGAATGGTTTAAACGAAAACGATAAATATAATCTAGATTGGCATACATGTGTAATTTGTGAAGAAAGATTTTTAAGTATTGAAGAACTTTCAAAACATGTTGAGGCTCATATTAAAACAAAAAATTCGATAAATCAATCACACCAAAAAGGAATATGTTAGACAGGCGTTATAAGCCAAAAACGCAATTAACTGGATTTCAACATGATGAATTATTGTTGCCACAGTGTATATATATACAGTGGGTCGTCTTCTGCATAACAGTAAATGAAAAAGGACTCACCAAAAAGAAAAGTCCAAATATATATAAAAAATAATAAATAAAAAATAAAAAAAAAATTCTAATATGTTGAAGAGAGATATTCTTTTATCAATTACTTCTAATGAAAATTTCACGAAAGAGTAATGCCAAAGTGTATCAAACAATAAGTGTCTCGTCTTAGAACAAAAACTGATAAGATCTTAAAATTTTTACATCTACATACATGATTTTTTACACTAATACACTAGTAGTTACGCTAAAAATAGTCGGAAATATAAATGATGATGAAGAAAAAAGAAAAAAAATCGCCTAAGTTTGTATTGGTGACATCTTTTAAATAATAACTATTTAGGGTGCAGTAGCCTATTAAATAAAAAGTTTGAATATTTTATACAAAGTAATTTATATTTCATATTTTTTATTATTTAACTGTATAATTACATTTTTAATACTAAAATCTATTGCTACATGTGCGTTACAGATAATAATTTATTTTTATTGTTAGTTTTTTTCACATTTCTATTATAAAATTTTATTATATAATAAATCCTAACTCTTATAAATAATCTTATTAAATACTCAACATTTTCATCTGCACAACACCTATAAAAGAAGCAGTTATGAATTTTTTCAAAAAATTATTTTTCCACATCCCACTAGTCCTCTTTACCTTTTAAATTAATAATAACACAAAAACGCACGTTTTTTCCATGTGCTTTTCAAAGTGAAGAGCTATTATCTTGTGTGTAAGAACGAAAACATATGAACATTAACGCATCAGTTAAAGCGAGAGACAATAAAAAAGTAATAAGTAAAATATAAAGACAATACAAATGCATTTCAAAAGTGGTAATGCAGACAAGAAATCCCAACACAAACCAGTTATGTATTCTATATATCACCGATAAGCGTGGCTTTCGTTGTATTGGTTTTTTTTTTGCATAGGTTAAGATAGCTCTTCACTTTTGAAATGCATTTGTATTGTCTTTATATTTTACTTATTACTTTTTTATTGTCTCTCGCTTTAACTGATGCGTTAATGTTCATATGTTTTCGTTCTTACACACAAGATAATAGCTCTTCACTTTGAAAAGCACATGGAAAAAACGTGCGTTTTTGTGTTATTATTAATTTAAAAGGTAAAGAGGACTAGTGGGATGTGGAAAAATAATTTTTTGAAAAAATTCATAACTGCTTCTTTTATAGGTGTTGTGCAGATGAAAATGTTGAGTATTTAATAAGATTATTTATAAGAGTTAGGATTTATTATATAATAAAATTTTATAATAGAAATGTGAAAAAAACTAACAATAAAAATAAATTATTATCTGTAACGCACATGTAGCAATAGATTTTAGTATTAAAAATGTAATTATACAGTTAAATAATAAAAAATATGAAATATAAATTACTTTGTATAAAATATTCAAACTTTTTATTTAATAGGCTACTGCACCCTAAATAGTTATTATTTAAAAGATGTCACCAATACAAACTTAGGCGATTTTTTTTCTTTTTTCTTCATCATCATTTATATTTCCGACTATTTTTAGCGTAACTACTAGTGTATTAGTGTAAAAAATCATGTATGTAGATGTAAAAATTTTAAGATCTTATCAGTTTTTGTTCTAAGACGAGACACTTATTGTTTGATACACTTTGGACGAGACACTTATTGTTTGATACACTTTGACATCACACACGTGGAAGTTGAAATTTGGAATTCTAAAAAAAAATTTTTAAAAATGGAACAATACGAAGATCGTATGAAAAATCTTGGCATTAAATTATTTGAAATAAATGCTTTCAAATTTGGAAACTTTGAAATGAAAGTTGGAGTTATTTCTCCGGTTTATTTTGATTTAAGAGTTATTGTCAGCTACCCCGAAGTAATGGTAAGATAATATAGTATTTTCATAATATTACCATAATGTATATGGAATATGGTTTTCTTTACTAATTTCAGGATGAATTGGCAAGTTTAATGGTTTTATTTATGAAAGTAAATAATTTATCATATAATAATCATGTTTGTGGTGTACCTTATACAGCATTACCGATAGCAACTTTAATATCAGTAAAAATATCAAAATCAATGCTAGTTAGACGAAAAGAAGCTAAAAATTATGGTACAAAAAAGATGATTGAAGGAAAATTTAATGCTGATGATAATTGTTTGATAATTGAAGATGTTGTAACATCGGGTTCAAGTATATTAGAAACTGTAAGGGATTTAAGAAAAGAAGGTATAATTGTAACTGATACAGTTGTTGTTGTTGATCGTGAACAAGGTGGAATTAAAAATATTCAAGAGCATGGTGTCAGAATGCATTCATTATTTACTTTATCATATTTAATGAATGTTCTTAAAGATGCTGGAAAAATTGATGAAAAAACAGTTCAATCAGTGACAAAATATGTACAAGGATGCCAAATAAAATTAGATGGTAGTTTTCAAGATAATTCAGTAAAAATTGGTAAACTTATATGCCATTTGATAAAAAAATAAGTGTATAATTTTATGTGCCTTTTCTTTTTAGTTAATGATTTGGAAAGAATTCGTATGAGTTATGAAGAAAGATCAGGATTAGCTAAAAGTGAAGCAGCCCGTTCATTATTTAATTTAATGAGCATAAAAAAAACAAATTTATGTTTAGCAGCTGATTTGACGAAATGCGATGAAATTTTGAATATAGCTGATATTTGTGGACCTCATATTTGCATTTTAAAAACACATATCGATATTATCGAAGATTTTAATGATAATTTTATAAATAAACTAAAAAATATTGCAAAAAAACATAATTTTATGATTATGGAAGATCGAAAATTTGCAGATATTGGAAATACTGTATCATTACAATATTCAAAAGGTATATATCGAATATCCGAATGGTCTGATTTAATTACAGCACATTCAATTCCTGGACAAGGTATTTTAAAAGGTCTTAAAGCCGGCTTAGATCCATCAAAAAATCAAGGTGTCTTCTTATTGGCTGAAATGTCATCACATGGAAATTTAATAAATGATAAATATAAAGAGGCAACTGTTAAACTAACAACAGAAAGTTTAGATGTTGATTTTATTGCTGGTGTTGTTTGCCAAAATGCTGATTGTGTAACTTTTCCTGGTTTAATTCAATTAACACCGGGTGTGAAAATTGATGAAACTGTTGATAATCTTGGACAGCAATATAATACACCAGAATATGTTGTTAAAGAAAAAGGTGCTGATATAGCTGTTGTTGGTCGTGGTATAAATAATGCAAAATCAATTGAAAAAGCCGCATTATTATATAAAAATCGATTATGGACTGCATATTGTGAACGTGTTGGAATAAATAATTAAATAGTAACTATTGACTAAAGTGAAAGTTTAAAAAAGCACAAAATGTAAATATGTAGACAATACTTTTTTAATAATTCCAATTAGTTTTATACATAAGACATTTGCTTATATTTTCAATTGCATATTCCAATTTAAAAAAATAATTGTTGATTGTATTTATCTAGAAGTTATTTTTGTAAAAAAAAAAATTTTAATCTGTATACAAAATTCAAAATAAAATATGTATGTATAAACAATTTTTTTTATACTTTCAACTTTTAAAAAATGATTCACGATTTATTATCTCTTCAATTCGAATAAAAATGTTTACAAACCATTACTGTTCAAAAAAAAAATTTAAATTACCTATTTATTTATTTTATTTAGTTTTTTTTTCCACCAAATTTTATTTTTATTGGCTAGAGAAAAACTTTCAAAATAATAAAATAATTCTTTTTTCAAGTACGCTATATAAAAACTTAATGGACAAACAATAACTGATATTTGTATTTACAAATTGAATTATTATAAAAAAAAAAAGGAATTAAATTGAGAAAAATACGTTAAAAAAACTTTTTGGTAAAAAAATAATTAAGTAATTTATTTAATTAAATTATAAAAAAGTAACGCCCGAGCAGGGACTTGAACCCTGGACCGTTGGATTAAAAGTCCAACGCTCTACCGACTGAGCTACCCGGGCCGGTATTCGTATCTCTTCATATATTACACATCAACATAAAGAAAAAATTCTAAAATACCTCAAAAACTTTAATAAATTTGTATAGCTACTCATATTTTTGTTTTTAATTTTATATATCTACCTATAAAAAATCAATTCCCAGTTCATTCTTTAAAAAATATGGCCATCATGTCATCATCATCAGACATCAACATGAATATTCACGCAGGGCTATGGGGATTGGGGATGGTTTGGAATTTCATGGAGTTGGAAAATGAGAGAAAAAATTATAAATTCTCTATTTTAGATTTCATTTCAATTCTCGTTTATGAAAAAAAAAATGTAATTAAATACAGTAGTCAATATTTATAAATTTATAATACATTATACATACATATTAGCTGAATTTGATCTCTGACTGAATTCTGAAACTGAAAATAAACATAAAAAGAAGAAAACATTTCTAAAAAATCAGCACTCAACCAGCAGTTCGTATTTCGTACAGTAGCTTTATAGTTTCTTTTTTAACTTGTGGTTTTTTGTTCAGTTTGGTGGTCGTTCGTTCAAAAAAATTATCGTAGTTGCTATATTTCCACTGTTTTTCAAAGAAATAGAAGTACATTTCGGGTGCGGTTTTAAGACTTTTGTGTAATTTATTTTTCATTCGAGTAAGTAAATTTAATATAATTAGAACATAATATAATATACATATAATTTGAATACATGTTTTTACTTATTGTGGAGTATTTTTTGCAAAGTGAATACATTTTTGACCCATTTTTATTTTAATTTCTATAATTTGTGTCGAAATTCTTGTAGAGTTTTATGGGGTTTTGTTGAACAAAGTGCCACATAAAATTTCAAAAATAAAAATTAGAAAGTATCAATCTTAAAAAATTTATAGAAAAAAAATGACATCATCGTCATCATCACCAACACTTTATATCTCATTCCTATGATTTCGCTGCTGTTTTATTGAATTAAAAGCTGATACGTTAACGTTATGTATAAGAAGTACAAAAGTATTAATTTTTATTTTTGATGTTCTCATTCAAGTTATATGTATCTATACGATAAAAAAATAGCATAAATATAGGTATATAAATATATAAATTATAAATAATAAGAAAAAAACAGCATCATTTTTTCAAAAGTATTAGTGAAGTGCCGATCTTTTTCTTTATTTCTATTATGTTATTTTTTTACATTAATTTTCTTATAATGTAAAACATTCCTCTGCCGGCTTCTCTTTTCTAAGTATTTTGAATGAATTTTTTTTTTTTTTTTTTTTTTTTGTATAATTGAGATTTAAAATTAGTCACAAGATCTCTGATATAAAAGTCATAATTAATTTTAAGATGAATGACTAATTGAATTTTTAAAGTTTAAGGGCATCGTAAATTGTAATGTTTAATTTGAAATAAAATGGTGGATAGTGAATAAAATCTCATATGTACTAGGTATTACATACATATGTACATACAAATTATATTTACTTGCCACGTAGCTTTTTATTGCATTTCCTCTAAATTTTAAATAAGTTACATATCTGATCAACGTCGTATTTTTCTTTTGTGATAATTTCATTATCGCTGTTCCAAAACAATTTAATATGGTGTTTATTTTTTCAAAATTACTTATAAAAAATTGTGGTAACTTTATCAGAAATTAGATTTAAAAAATATAATTTAAAACTTAAAAATTCGAAGAACTACATTTTCATTAAGCTTACACAAATTAAACTCAAGAAAAGAAAAACCTACGGAAATATTTTCTACAGTGGTGTACAAATTTATTTGTACATTTTCTATGCATTCTACTTATAACAAAAATCAAATTCACTGATGAACTATATGCTTAATTTTCGTCTTTTAATCCTGTTCAAATATCCTTAAATCTTCAAAACTTGCTATATATCAAAAATTAGACAAATGTTTCTGCTTCATAAAATCGGCCTCCAAACAAAACGTACATCAATAAGAAAATTTTTAAAACACACCTACAAATCTCATATAATTAACTTAATATGTTAAGGAAATTAAATTCAAGTCAGTGTAAAAAGAACGATGAAAGTAGTAAAATTTCACATGAAAAATAGATTTATCACTTCCTAAACTTTTATACATATAATATTGTTAAATCATTTTAAAATATTTTTTCTTTATAGGACGAAACCAAATATATCAATAAAATAAATGCTATAACTTTTGGCGGCAAGAGCCTTTCTTATATGCCCATAGTATGCATTATTTGTTTAGAAACTTAATTTGGTTATAGCGACATTTTGGCGTCCTTTTATTGATATACATACATATGTATATGTTGCTCTATATTTTGGAAATTAGATTAAATTTATCTTAAATTTTATAAATGTATTTACGAAGCTTGGTGGAGAAAATGAGACATTTAAATTGAAGAAGAAAAAAAAAATAGATAAAACTAGTTATGAAGAACTTGTTCATGAGAATATTGTGTTTTCATATTATTTTTTCTACATATTTTTATATAGGTACGTACATAAATACATATATGTACACATTGACTTTTTTTTCTTTAATTTTAAAATTATAAAAAAGTCACACATGACTTAAATTTTTAAAAAATAAAAAAATTAAAATAATTTTTAAATGTCAAAATTCAAATTTAAAAGTATTTTTTTTTTTTGTCTTCTCAATTTTGTTTAAAGTATTTAGTTATTTTTTAAATTAGAAAAACATTTATGTTTTCATACAAATATTGTAATTTTTTTAAGGAGAATGTATGTAGTAGTATTTATGTATATATGTACATATATTGATTATTAAACACATAAGAAGCCTCAAATATAGATATAGGTATTCGTGTTAAATTTTTTCATTAAGATATTGTAGAAAAAAATGTTTAAAAAATTTGAAATGACATCATTCATCATTTATATAATTTCAAATGTAATAATAATTTCAAGTCATGAAAATAAACACGCATCTATAATATTAGGTACCTACTTAATAAGAATTTTGTATTTATCTCATACAGGAAAAACAATTTTTAACCTTCATTCTCGAATGTAAATTAAAAAAAAAAAATTCGTAGATTACTAATACATATTCGATAAATATATATTTTAGTTTGCCATTGCAAAAAATACTCCTATTTTATAACAAGTTTATGACGTTATATCTTTAAAAATTTATGAATGAATCGATGATGCACATATGAAATTACATATTCTGAGTACTATGAGATGAATAACACGAAAACGTCATAAAACTAATAGATATTCAAATTTCTGGATAAATTCATGCATAAGATTACAAATATAAAAAAAAAAACTGATTCAACTAAATAATAGTCATTATCAAATTTACATACTATAAAATTTTGTGTAAGGTGATGATAATGATGATGATGATAATAACATTCGCTGTAATTATTATGAAGCTTTTAATTTTCGATGATTCATATTTTAAACACTTGCTTAATATTTACAAACAGTGGGATTTTTAGTTGTTTTGAAAAATGTTTTTTTTTTTCGTTTTTTGTTAAATATAAAATTGATTAATTTAATTACAAACAGATGTTTAGTCATAATTTTCAACACTCTATTTCTAGGTTTTAATAAGAAAAGAATTAACAGAAAATCAAAATGAGTTCAGCTGAATACTATCCATTCAAGGTAAGAATCTACATATTTATAAGTTCTTTATGTATAATATATATTTTTCGAAAAGCAATGTAAAATCGACAATATTTTTAAATTTAAAATTTTTTATACAATTGTTATTTTACAATGGAAAAAAAGTCAAATCTAAAAAAAAATACCATGAAAATGTAAACTCAAGATTTCTACACCAAATGAATTTTAAAAAATTTTTATAATTTAATTTTTGATCAAAATTAAAAATATTGTTTATATTTAATAAAGTGAATATTAATTTTGTTGTGTTTTGTCAATATTTTGAGGATATCTTTCAAGTGCATATGTACCTATATTGATCATACATTGTAAGGTTTCTGTAAGGTCCTTAAAGAGGAAATTCTCCTGTAACGGATAATAGGTGGAAGTTTATTTCTCTTTCCGGTTGTAGCAATCGATTCTAATGGAATAATCGATTTTAGGAGATTGATTTTAGCGTGATTTCCTATTAATCGCAGTGACCTCTCTGTAATACATGCTTTGAGCTGTGACCCCGCAATGTATTTATTTTCGGTTTTTGATTATTGGCTTGAGTGGCTTTTGTTTTCAAGGAAAAAAAGTACTTTTATTATTCATTGAATATAAATCAATTGAATCATACATACATATTATACATAGGTACTTTAAAAAAAATACACATGTTCAAAAATTTTCTTTTAAGAATAAAAAATCATTTTTCTCCTCTATAAAAAAAAAAAACATAGATAAACAATAGCCTTCAGCTTTTTTATTTTTAAATACTTCAAAAAATTTTGTTTATTTTTTATTTATGCTAACAATAAACAATAAATTAAATTCCATACACTCAAATTAAAAAAATATATATATGTACATACATATGTATAACCAATTCAAGGTTATAATTTAGTTAATTATTGAAACTATATAATAATCATGAAATATACGAAAATGAAAATACAAAAAAAAACATTAAATTTTTATTGTATTTTTCATCACGTCTCCCTACAGAATTGATTAACAGGTTTGGCAAAAAACTACATCATCGCTGTATGAAATGAGTTAGGAAAAAATTCGTTATTCTATTACATACTCGTATATAGAAATTAGTTTAACAATAGTAAGAAAAGAATAGATATTATACATATACATATGTACGTAAATATTATTATATACAAAAATAAGTAACACAATTCAATTTTTTAATTATTATTTTTCAATTTACATATTTTAAACGGATGTTGACTAGATAAAAATGTATGGTTTTAATGTATAAATGAGCCGTGCATTTTGAAAGTGGTATAAGTCCATTTCTGGTGTAACATAAATTATAATAAATTTAGACATAAACATTGGCATCTCCAAAAAAAAACGACTAAAATAGTGAGAAAATTTTATTAGAACGAAATTTTGTTTTACTTTTGAGAAACTAAAATAAAAATGAAAATTTACAGGAATGTCGAATTATTCAAGGAAGTCAATTCTGAAAAAATGAGTTGTAAAATGTGAACTAAATTTTTTCTGGAGCAAAAACAAAAATCATTTTTTGAATGCTTTTATCGCACGCAAGCTATTAAATTATGTATTTACATATGAACACGTATTTTGACTTATGTCCTTATTTAGAAGACAAGAAAACGCCTTGTTTCCATTCATAATATTTTTTTTAAAATCGATTTTCTATTCAAAACCTATCCCTTAAAACATGTTATTAATTATAATGGTGTACGAGTATTATAAAACAAAACAGAGTAGGTAGTTTCTCTGCACTTGCTAAAAATTACCCGAAACAAAAGAAATTTAAAAACAATTCAAAAAATCAATTAACATAACATTGCTTTCATTTTAATAATAAAATGTACATATGTGAAATTCTTCTTATTATTATTTTTTAATATTTTAAATATAGTGCACTCCCACTGTTTATCCAGCTGATCCCTTCGAACCAGTCGAAGATGCTGCCACATTACGAAAAGCAATGAAAGGTATGGGAACCGATGAGAAAGCAATTATTGAAGTTTTAGCTCGTCGTGGTATTGTACAACGTTTAGAAATTGCTGAAGCTTATAAAACATCATATGGAAAGGATTTAATTAGTAATCTTAAATCAGAATTGGGTGGAAAATTTGAAGATGTTATTATTGCACTTATGACACCATTACCACAATTTTATGCAAAAGAATTACATGATGCTGTTTCTGGAATGGGAACTGATGAAGAAGCAATCATTGAAATTCTCTGTACATTATCAAATTATGGAATTAAAACAATCGCTCAGTTCTATGAGCAAATGTATGGAAAATCATTGGAACATGATTTAAAAGATGATACAAGTGGTCATTTTAAACGGTTATGCGTTTCATTGGTACAAGGAAATCGTGATGAAAATCAAGTATGATTACAAAAAAACAAAAATATTTAATGTGAAAATTATAAAATTTTAAATTTAAATTTATATTACTATTTTAATCACAGAGTGTTGATGAAGCGGCAGCAGTAGCTGATGCTCAGGCTCTTTTCGAAGCTGGTGAAGGTCAATGGGGTACTGAAGAATCAGTTTTTAATTCCATTCTTGTAACAAGATCTTATCAACAACTTCGTCAAATATTCCTTGAATATGAAAATATTGCTGGACATGAAATTGAAAAAGCAATCAAAAGAGAATTCAGTGGATCTGTTGAAAAAGGATTTTTATCAATTGGTATATATTATTTCAAATTTGCATATAATCATTCTTTTTTTTTTTTTTTGTGTTGGTAATAAATATTTATGAATAATTCTTTTTAGTGAAATGCTGTAAATCCAAAGTTGATTATTTTGCTGAAAGACTCTATGATTCTATGGCCGGAATGGGTACTAATGATAAAACATTAATTCGTATTGTTGTTAGTAGATCTGAAATTGATTTGGGTGATATTAAGGAAGCATTCCAAAATAAATATGGAAAGAGTTTGGAATCATGGATTAAGGTAAGATTCTTTTTTTCAATTTTTGGGAAATCACATTAACATATTTGTTGTGCACTTTATACGAGTATTTGTGTTTTTTTTTTTTTAACTGGTTGGTATTTGGGATCTCATTTTTTTAAATTTTGATTTTACTCATTATTTTGCTACAAATATATTGGAGTGTTAGAATTCACAAAATTCGTTGTAATAGCATCAACAAATCACATATTTAAAATTTTTATTCATATTTGTTTAGTACAATTTTTATTTTATTTTAACATTCGTTTTTTTTTTTTCACAACGAAATTAGTACCAAAAATTTTCACATAATTTTGTTATTTAAAATATTAAAAATTATTTAGGTTGTTTTCATTTGAAAATAAATTATTTTTTTTATTTAAAAAAAAACCCTTTTAATAAATTTTACTTATTCTGCCTTAAAATATAGCTTAAGAGAATTTTAAAGACAAGTGATAAATTATATAGGAAAAAGTGAATAACGGTACAAGGAATAGTTTAGCTATTCAAAAAAAAAAATAAAAACATAAGATAATGCTCTAATTTGGAAAAGGTTTATATATTTTTTCTGTTTTTTTTTCCCCTTTTATCAATAAATTTTTCGAAAATACATTTTATGATTTTTTTGCTAATACATATTGTGTTGGATTTTGTATAATTTTTGAAAACGTAAAAACAAAGATTTTAAGTTGAGAGAAAATTGTGTTGTTTTTTTTTCTTAATAATTCGCTTTTTCAGGGCGATACTTCCGGAGATTACAAGCGTGCTCTCTTGGCTATTGTTGGATATTAAAAATAATAAATAAAAATAAAAACTAAATCATAAATTGAAAATTAGAAATTTCTTCAAAAAGGAAAATGGAATTCGCATTGAAACTACCGAAAGTACAGCCCAGAAACGATACACAAAATAAAATTCAGTTCTTATTTTTTGGTTTTTTTAAAAAAAATATTTTGTTCTTTTGTTAAAATCAAAAAAAAAAAAAATATGTGGTACATTTAAAACACACAACCCTTTATTGCAAATTTTATTTTTTTCAATATTTCAATTTAGATTGTGATTATTTTGAAGAAGATTTTTAAAAACTAAAAAATAAAAATAAAAAAATAAAATATGTATTTCACACGCGGGGTAAAAATTAGTTTTAATTGCTTTTTTAATAATATTTTTTAATGTCTAAAAAAATTATCTTTTTCTTGGTACAATCTTCTTCGAAAAAATCTGTAAATTTTCAATTTACACGCTTTTGTTTTATATTTTTGATTATTATTATCAAATTGTGTTGTATAATGTTTTATACTTTTAAGTAATAATAAGTTGAGTTAATTAAAGAGCAATATACTTTTATATTAATAAAATTATTATGTTTTATTATTAGAAATATTTTATTTTAACTTTAAATTTTTTGGTATATACTGTAGATATGTATAGTAAGTAGTCAATGCCATATAATAACCAATAGTTAGTAATAATAGCTAGGATAGTGATTAAAAAAGAAGTAGCTAGTATTTGAAGAGTTGAAGCTATTATTAAATAATTCCATTCATCTATTTTTAAAATGAAAAATTTATAATTCTCCAATTTTTTTTGTGAAACTAATGGTAAATTTTTAATGTTGAAATATTCTTGGGAAAAAAAATTATAATCCATAAAACAAACATGGTCCGGAGATGAATCCAAATAATAAAATAACGATGTCAACTTAATTTAATTTTAACAATTATTTTTCACACTTTAATTTCATATCCTTACAAATAAAATTCATATTTATTTACATATACAGTTAATTTAAAAATAAATTACATATGTTTTACACATACTTCATGCATGATACTCTACAAAAAGCAAAAATATACATTAATCACATAACTAAAAAGTAATTAACCAAAAAAAGAAATTTGAATAAAACTTAATTTTTTCTTATTTTCTTTTTTTTTTTTCAACCTGTAAACATTTTGCAGGAGGACTGCAATCTTGAAATTGGATATTTACTGGCTACTGTTGTAGCTTGGTAATATTGTTCAACGAAAAAGAAAAATCAAAAAATGTCGTAACAAATTTATCACAGAAAACTTTTTCAACAACAAAATCACAAAAAAAAAAAACGGTGCTGTTTATTTATTTATTTAATTTTTATGTATTGCATGATTTTAAAATATAAATATTTATAAATTCAACATTTTTGGAATTACTGTATTTAAAAATCATTTTCGATTCGAAAATTTTCAATATACAAAAAGGAAAAAAATATATCTGTTTTAGTAAAATTTATATTTTTCTTAGCGCTTTTATATCTTTTTTTTTTTCAAAAACTACTTACAAAAAATAAAAACAAAGAAACTTAAATCTAGAAATTAATCTTTAATTGGCTCCTATTTATTTCCTTAGAAAATTATTTTTTCTTTATTAATTTAAAGCTTTAAAGCTATACTTTATTTTTTTTTTTTTTAAATCTTTGAATTTCTAATGATGTAAAAGTTATAAAATTCACAAAAAAAAAAAAATCAAATCAAATCCTTCTTTTAATTTTTTTTTTTACAGGAGGATGTTGGAGGTGATATTGGTGATGTTCTTGTTGCGATTACTGCATATTAAACATGCATACATAATTTTACAATGTTTTTCCAAATTTTATTCCTTCTTTAGAATAGAAATTTAGTGGAACTTGTCTATTTTGGGCATGTATGATATAATGATTGAAGTAAAAAAAAAATATATATAAGCTGCCCATTTTTACGGGTTTCACTATAATAATTTATTATACGTTAGATTTTGTAATTTGCTTTTTTGTATTTCTTTTACATTTTAAAATTATTTTATTTAAATTCAAAATTCATATTTAAAAACAAATACGTAGCATTTATCTATATTTTATTTGAAACATTATAAATTTTTATAATAACAATGTGTTTTTATAAATAAATGTTTTTTAATGTGGTTAATAAAAAAAATATATTTCAATTATTTGAAGAGCCTTGATATCTAGTTTTTTTTTTTCTTTTATTTTTAAAAATTTTATTTCACAACAAAAACAAATTCCACAAAAAAAGGAAGAAAATATGCCTTGTCTTTTAAGTAACAATTAAATTTAAATTAACAAAATTTGATTTTAGCTATACCAAATTTAAATTATCTTTTCAATAGTTTGAAAATTGCATTAATAGTTTTAAATGTTTTTATAAAATTATGGGGAATTTTTAAAAAGTCCGTTTTTATTTAATAAAATTAAAGGATTCTGAATTGTGTGATTTTTTTTTCTAAATTTTTGTAAAAATGTGAACAATTTAAAGAAAATGTTCTGATATATTTGATTATTATTTATTCTATTCTATTTTATTTTACAGGATGATTTATCAGGTGATTATAAAGACGTTCTGGTTACATTAGCATCATATTAAAATTTCATGCAAAACTTTTTTTTTTAAATTAAAATTCATATTTTTAGTATTTAATGTTAAATAAATGTATTTTGAATTTACACAAAATGTGCATTATATCAAAAGATTGTTTTATTAAATTAATTAAAGTAGATTTTTTAAAAATTAATATTGTATAGATTTATTATACATATAATTTAATTGTTGTTTACAAGTTGAATTATTATAATAAAAAAAGTAATAATTAAATTGAGAAAAATCATTGAAAAAAAAAAATAAAGTAACGCCCGAGCAGGGACTTGAACCCTGGACCGTTGGATTAAAAGTCCAACGCTCTACCGACTGAGCTACCCGGGCCGGCAGTTAGAATGTTTCATATCTTTTACTTAAATAAAGTGAAATATCTGAGGAAAAAAAAAACAAAAAAAAACCTAAATTAAAAATTAAAATCAATATAGCTATAGTATACAGGTATTTAACGTGGTACTCTTTATTTTTTACCGGTCTCATCTTCCTCAATTTATGGTATGTGAAAAATTTAGAAAAAAAAAAGTCCAGTCGAATGAATTGCCCCTCATTTCCATTTCGATGATTCTAATGATGAATCAAAATTTTTTTTTTCAGAGATGTGTCGTAAATGAGTCTAATAAAGATATGGTGCTTTGTCATGTTCATGTTCAATATGCCTTATTAAATGGCCACTTTGTTTAAATGATTTGTTACATAATTATTGACATTTATATGGTTTTTCGCCATTATGTACTCGAATATGAGAACGAAGATTATCGCTACGTATAAATGATGAGAAGCCCTTATTCTGAGAAGCGAATCACTTGCGTATGGGTTTTCAGGGGTGTGTGTACGCATATGTGATTTAAGTGCACCAGATCGTTTTGATGCATAAGAACATTTCGAACATTTATAAGGTTTTTCACCAGTATAAGTACGCAAATGTATTGTTAAACCAGTTGAGGTTCGAAATGCTTTAACACAGCCAGAGCATTTATATGGGCATTCTCGAGTATGTGTTCTTAAATGAGAACGTAAATTTTTTGTTGACGCAAATAATTGTTGACATAACGGACATTGAAATGTTTTATCTAAATGTGTTAGACGATGTCAAAGTGTATCAAACAATAAGTGTCTCGTCTTAGAACAAAAACTGATAAGATCTTAAAATTTTTACATCTACATACATGATTTTTTACACTAATACACTAGTAGTTACGCTAAAAATCAAAATTTATCTATATCAAGTTGTGACACTTCCATTTTACGAACACATATACAATTTCTAACAACTACATTAACAAAAAGAATCTATTAGTAAAAACAGTACAGATCCAACGTTTTGGTTCAAATCCGTTGTCCTATACTGTATACTGTAAGAGAGAGTGAACCCAACATACGTCATAAAAATAAACAATAATAATTCGTGACTGTACATGAGATTTTCCCATAATGTATTTTTAAAGGCGATACGAATGCTTTTTCTATGTATGAGTCAGATCGCCATTACCGTATAAACTATAGGGAAATTTAAAAATGAAATGACACAAATACTTTCGCGCACCAAATAAAACCTAGTTTGTTTACATTTTTTTTCAACGTGTTTTTAAAGGCGATACGAAATGAGTTTCATATGTATTTATTTTTTGAATTAGAAAAGTATAAGGTGATCTAAATTTTTTTATTAAAATTGTTAAAAAATATGTATTTAAAAAAGTGAATTTTTGTGAATAAATATATTTAAAGATATTTAAAATAAATTCAAAAATATTTAAAAAGTATTAAAAAAATAGAGAAATAGTGTTAAACACAAACTTTAAAAAATGTTTTTTTTTATTTTGTACAACCTGTAACAATGTTTCAGTTTCAATAACGAATGTTGTCGCCATTCGAATTTTTTTTATCTTTTTCTTGCAAACAAACTCTTTATCACTATCTATTTTTCTCAAATCCGCTAAGGACATTTAAATAACGGGACCAAGGTCGCAAAAAATTCAGGAGACACGTCATCAGTGTCACAACTTGATATATATAAACTTTGCTAAAAATAGTCGGAAATATAAATGATGATGAAGAAAAAAGAAAAAAAATCGCCTAAGTTTGTATTGGTGACATCTTTTAAATAATAACTATTTAGGGTGCAGTAGCCTATTAAATAAAAAGTTTGAATATTTTATACAAAGTAATTTATATTTCATATTTTTTATTATTTAACTGTATAATTACATTTTTAATACTAAAATCTATTGCTACATGTGCGTTACAGATAATAATTTATTTTTATTGTTAGTTTTTTTCACATTTCTATTATAAAATTTTATTATATAATAAATCCTAACTCTTATAAATAATCTTATTAAATACTCAACATTTTCATCTGCACAACACCTATAAAAGAAGCAGTTATGAATTTTTTCAAAAAATTATTTTTCCACATCCCACTAGTCCTCTTTACCTTTTAAATTAATAATAACACAAAAACGCACGTTTTTTCCATGTGCTTTTCAAAGTGAAGAGCTATTATCTTGTGTGTAAGAACGAAAACATATGAACATTAACGCATCAGTTAAAGCGAGAGACAATAAAAAAGTAATAAGTAAAATATAAAGACAATACAAATGCATTTCAAAAGTGAAGAGCTATCTTAACCTATGCAAAAAAAAACCAATACAACGAAAGCCACGCTTATCGGTGATATATAGAATACATAACTGGTTTGTGTTGGGATTTCTTGTCTGCATTACTCTTTCGTGAAATTTTCATTAGAAGTAATTGATAAAAGAATATCTCTCTTCAACATATTAGAATTTTTTTTTTATTTTTTATTTATTATTTTTTATATATATTTGGACTTTTCTTTTTGGTGAGTCCTTTTTCATTTACTGTTATGCAGAAGACGACCCACTGTATATATATACACTGTGGTGATGTGTGAATGATAATATTATAACTTATTTTCACGAGCAGACTTCGTTCGACTGTTATTTTTTATGAGTGTCGTAACTCGCAAGTCGCAAACTCGCAACGCAAATTGCATTATTGTGGTCTGTGGAATGTGGATTATGGAAATTATTATATGCTGTAGCCAGTGTAGCCATGTGACTTCAAAATTCGATTTTTTAGGTTAGGTTTTCAATTATGTTCTGACTTTCAGAACCAACACTCAATCAAAGCTGTATTGTATCAAAAATTAAAATTTTGTGGCCTGTGGGTGAAATAAGTGTGTAATATTTTTAATTTTCACAATAAAATGAATTTTGAAGAAGAACCAGATTATAATCTAATATTAGAACAAGTCTTAGGGGATTTTCCGAATAATAGACAAGAATCAGAAATTGAAAATATTGAAAAACAATCATTAGATACATCTGTAATTCAATATGACTATTGTAAAGAAGCGATAAACGTTTTAAACTCAAACCAGTTATTTTCTGTAAAAAGTGCATTAAAATTAAATAATGAATTACAACAAATGTTACTTCAATTAAAATTTAAAACAGAATATTTATTACAAAAATGTCGTAAAAAATATAAGAAAAATGAAGAAACAATTATATATTTCAATAAACTAAGAAGATGGACCAATATTGATGAGATAACAAAGATTGGTCGACCTAGAATGGGTTCATATTATGCATGTGGTGCACCATTTTTTAGAGATCAATCAAATTTTCGAGCGCCATATAATGAAGATTATGCACAACGTATACTGAGAAAGGAATTATTTCCATTAGATATAGATTTAATACAACATTGCTGGACTTTGCGTGATAAAGTCAATGTATTGCAAGGTATAAAATCACAAGCAATTAATTATTTAGTTGTACGTAAAAAACTAAATTCCGAAATAAATGATTTAATTACAATTAAAAGATCCTGTACTTACAATGGAATTGATATTGAACTGAAAAATTTAAAAAAAATACTTGAATGTGTTGGTGATGATTTTCAAATAAATTGGTTTCTTATATCAGTTGAAAATTTAAAAGGTAGACATCCGGAAAATACATGTTTTACAATGTGGAATATGTACTTAAAACCAAATTTAAATCGTTATAAATGGACAATTGATGAAAATGATAAATTATTTAAAGCTGCTAGTATTTATAATTTTGAAAATTGGGAAAGAATTGCCTTAGAAATGAACAATCGTTCAGAATATCAATGTTTTGTACAGTTTCGTACTGAATTAACACATAAATTTAAATTAGGTAATAAATGGACTGATGTTGAAGATCAATTGTTATTGAAAGCTGTTGATAAATATCGTGTTGGAAAAACAGTACGATGGAATAAAGTTGCAACACATTTTCCACATAAATCAAAAAAACAAGTGTATGCAAGGTAAGCTTTTTTTAGATTTATCCGTCCTTTTTTTAAAGCTAATTTTTTTTATTTTTCTTCCAATAACAGATATAGATATTCTGTAGATCCATGCGTTGATAAACGAAAATTTTTTACCGAAGAAGAGGATCGTTTATTAATCACATTAATGAAAAAATATAATAATAATTTTACACGTATTCCAGTTTCATTATTTCCTGGACGAACATTAATACAAATACGTAATCGTTATAATAATGTATTAAAATATAATGAAACACAAAAAGTATGGACTATTGATGATGATAAAAAATTATTAAAATTAATTGAAAAATATGGTACAACACATTGGAATCTAATATCAAAAGAATTTGATGGTTATCATACAAGAACAAGTTGTCGAACACGTTATACAGTTATTAAAAAATATTTTGATAAAAATCCAAATACAAAAATTGAACAAATACCAAGAAAACCAAAAAGACCATTAAAATTTTATAATAAATCTCGAAAATCTAAAAAACAGAAAAATGATAAAATATCTGAAAATCCAGAAAATAAAATTTATCGTTCAATCGAATTAAAATATCATGATTTATTAAAATTATCATATAATTTTAAATTTGGTTTATATAATAATTGTACAACCAGAGATTATGATAATTTATTTATGTTAATCACATTATTTGGTATTAGTATAAATTATGATAAAATTAAAGAAAATTCTAAGAAATTTCATAAAATTGAATATAATACAATAAAATCATTTAAATTTAATAGTTTATTAAAAAAGAATTTACAGAAAATCTGTATAATTAGATCAGATTTTGTTTTACCACCAAATTGGTCAACATTAATTGGTTTACGTGGACTGTGTATACAATCATTATTACCACAAAATAATGATTTTATTATGAAAGAAAATTCTAGGAATTATTCTAAGCAAAAAGATTTAATTGATGTAGCAAAAAAAAGATTTCGTGATAGATTTTTCAGTATATTTTATAAAACAGCACTTTTAAGTCAAATAACATTAGAAATTGAAGTTTTCAATGAAAATGATAGTGATGATATAAGTAATGCTTTAAGTAGTTTTCTCAATAATTTTGAAACAAACGAAGCATTAAATAGTAAATGATTATTAAGATTAATTTATCTTAAGATAATAAAAAAATTATATAAAATAAATGAAGATTTTTTCCTGAAGAAAATCATCAATATGAATTTTAAAAACTGGGGAGATTACAATTCTTTTTATTTTATTTAAAAACGATTTTTCTGAAATAAATTTAACTGAATAATGTAAGTTTTTCCACTGTTTTTATTAAACACATTCAGACAGTTTTTCATCTTATTCAATACACATTTGAAATAAAGTTTCCTAAAACATAAATATGCGGATTACTTTGTTTTTTTCTTACCATCCCGTTGTAGTATTAGCAAGTCGACGCATTCTTCTTGTATTTCTATCTTGATCACGTATTTTCTTTTCCATTTCGGCATCTGTTAATGTTTCTAAGAATGGTGCCCAAGCATCAGCATCACTTGGTGCACGAAATGGTACTTCAACAGTAGATAATGGTGTCTCACTGAATGCATATGTACGATAATGCCATGATAATTGTCCACGTATTGAATACGATATCGCCGTTACAAATTCACCACCTAAACCTAATTCAGCACATAATTTCATTGCAAATTCTTCTGGATTATTTTGTTTTTCAGCCATATCCCACTCAACTTGATCAACTAATGATGTATTACCAACATGAATATTTAATTTAATTATAACACGTTGATCAGCACTTTCTTCTAAAATTGGTGGTTCATTTGGAAATGCTTCGATTTGTTGACGTATAGCCTGTGCAATTGCCGGTACAAATGGTACTGGATTTAAATCAAGATCATCACATAGAACTTCAGCAAATTGTTCTGGTGTTATCATACTTTCTGAAAATTGAAATATTTAGTTTTTAATACATTTCAAAACATGATTAACCAACCATTCTTATTCCATGTGAACGTATCTCTTAATTTTTGTCCTTCTAATTCCATATCTAATCGAATTGGAACAAGAATTTCTGGTTGAGCAGCATTTTCTAAATTCGCTGTTGGATCAGTATCATCAAAACACATTGGAAATGTTCGAACTTTTTTATTATGCACTCTATTACGATTTATGGGTGTTGCTTGTGGTACTGCATCTAAATGACTTGAATTTGGCATTGTTGGCACCCATGGAGCTGGCTTTTTTGATTTGCTTTCCCTTGGCATCGGTGGCTCTGAGGTGTTAACAGATACTGCACGGTATCTGTAAAATTATTTAGATTAGCAATAATTATATTACTTTAAATTCAATTCAAAATCATACTTTTCATCATTTCCATTGATAATTTCATCAACTTCACTTGCTTTCAATAATGAAACTGAACTTGCTAAAATGTGATTACTTAAACCAGATTCAGCTAAACGTTTTCTTTCCTCATTTGATAGAACAATTCTTGTCATTCCAGGGAACTTTTTGTAAAGTGTACCCCGAAAAAGTCGTAAATAATTACCAACCTGAAATGTTCGATAAATTTTATAGAAAGTTCAATTTTAATTTTTCTTTTGGAGAACATTCAATTTAGGAAATAGATTTTAGTTTAATGTAATCATCTTATTTACTACCTCTGATCCAACATAATAATACTCTCCATTTTCTTCAAGTTGAAAACTTATTGGCTTATCGCCATAGGTCTGTAATGCCATTTTATCGAATATAAAGTTAAAACTTTAAAGACTGAGAAATTATTCAAAGAATAAAAAAAATACTAAATCAATTAATCAAAAATCACAGAAGTTATAAATTACAATTTTAAAACAACCAACGCCGTGTAAATGTCACACGAATGTCAAACAATTTATTGTACTGCCATATACATAATACAATACTGTTATTTTAGGGATGTTATTTGGACTGGAAACACTAGTTCTCAAAGATGTATTTTATTCAAAAATCGACTACAATAATAACGAAACGGCAGCACTTTTTATCAGTCATCACCATAAATTTTCCACTTTGTCGTCACTTGTAAATTATAATTATTTTATTTTATAATTCATCATAAATACAAATAAATTGGATAAAGAATAATCCAATCCAGTTGAATAATTTCTGATAAATAAAATGCCAGTTAGTATAGCCTTCGTTTTTGTTAATTAGTGACAACATCTTATTTAGCAGAGTATATAAAACATAAAACTAAGCTCATGTTTTTTTTTTTTTTTGCTTTATATAGGCGTATCATTCATTGATTCGTGACTATGAACAATCTGTTGGGAATTTAGCTATTCTTCCACTAAGAACAAATGTTCGTGGTCCAGCACCGTCAACAACTGGTCAAGATATCATAGATGAAACAATTTATTATTTCAAAGCAAATGTTTTCTTTAGAACATATGAGATTAAGGTACATACTTGAACTTTTTTATTCTGTTCAATTGTTAAAATTTTGTTCTCTAGTCTGACGTGGATCGTGTTCTTATTTATATAACACTATACATAATTGAATGTTTGAAGAAGCTTCAGAGAAGTCCTAATAAGAATCAAGGTATACAAGATATGTACAGTCTTGCGATATCAAAATTTGATTTACCTGGTGATGCAGGGTTTCCATTGAATGCAGTTTATGCCAAACCAAGCTCACAGCCAGAAACAGGTAATTAATTTTTTCTTAAAATTTTTATATATTTTATGTATTAAAAAAATGTTTTTCTATTTCAGATCTTATGCGACAATATCTTTTACAACTAAGGCATGAAACTGGTATTCGTGTTTGTGAGAAAGTATTTGGAACTGAGGATGGAAAACCAAGTAAATGGTGGCTTTGTTTTGCTAAAAAGCGATTCATTGACATGTCTTTGTCAGGACCTGGTCAATAAAGTGTATATAACGTTCAATTAATTTTCGTTTAATAGTATGTAAGGAAAATTTTGAAATTTCTTTTAAATAAAACAAGGATCAACCTTTAAATATTTTATTTAATTTTTCTCATATCAAGAACACCCCTACATTTTATTGACTATATTAAATCTTTTTAGCGATATAAATGATCAGCTTGTAAGTTGGAAGCAATTTCAGATTCCCACTTATCACCATTGCTCAGAAGTTTCTCTTTGTTGTAAAGTAGTTCTTCATGGGTTTCAGTAGAAAATTCAAAATTAGGTCCTTCAACGATAGCATCAACAGGACAGGCTTCCTAAAATACACAAATTTTTTCGTTTAAAAAATTTATTTGTAGACAGATAGCTATTTTGAATTACCTGGCAAAATCCACAGTATATGCATTTAGTCATATCAATATCATAGCGTGTTGTTCGTCGACTACCATCAGCTCTTTCTTCAGCCTCAATTGTAATCGCCTGGGCTGGACAAATAGCTTCACATAATTTACATGCAATACATCTTTCTTCACCACTAGGATATCTTCGTAATGCATGCTCACCCCTAAAACGTGGACTTAATGGACCTTTCTCAAATGGATAATTGATTGTTGCCGGCTCTTTAAAGATATGAGCTAAAGTAACTGCAAATCCACGAAAAAGTTCTGTCCAAAACAATGTTTGTGCAGCACGATCAGTCATATCTTTGATGTCCATACTCAATTCTTTATTGTTAACATAAATATAACCTTTCCCCGGTTCAACAATATTTTTTGATTCTGACGCAAAAGATCGAAGTGGTTGAAAATTTCGACATCCTATTTAAAAATATTTTAAATTTACAAAATGTTTAATTGATGACATAATACACCATAACCTAGATTCTTATATTTTTTAAAATAGTTTGTAATTTAATTTTACTTCACTTACCATTTCGTGCAATCGAAAAGATTTTGAGAGTGGTCATTCTTTATAGAATTTTTGAATAGTAAAAATTTAAGAAAAATTTATCCTAATTGAAGGAAAAAAACAAATTTTAATAATTTTCAACCGACTACCGAGTACCGATAAAATAAAAACTGATATTGACATTTTTCTTTGCTAATTGTAAAACAGCTGATTTACTTTCTTTCTTGGCCCCTCCTATTGAAAGATTAAAAATAAAACAACAAAATTACAATACAGTACTGCCATAGCATAACAAATAAAAAAATTTACAAGTATAGTTTATAAATTGACACCTATAAATTTTGTTGCATAAATAGAGCATCGATTCATCATCATCATTAGCAGTTCTATTATTCTACTAAAGTTACTCTAGTTTTCGTTATTATAATGTATTTGTCATATCGTGATTAGAGAGTGAACTTTTACCAAAAATGTTAATACATAGTTGTAAGTAAAAAATAAATTTGATAATACATAGTAACTTAGTATGGTAACTCCATAATAATCCTTGTTGAAGAAGCCGAATGGCGGCCATTTTTTCTTCATCATTAATTCATTAATACCATACCATTCGATTAAAATACGGGAAATTTTAATTAAGTAAGTGGTTAAATTTAATGTGTTTTTAATGATCATTGTGGTTTTTTTTTGCTAATTGTAATAAAATGATTAAAAATAATAAATAAATGTTTATCAAGTGGTTAAATTTTAACTTAAAAAGAAAAAGAAAAAAACAAATGAAAACGTAAAGTAGAAAATGGACAACGGGAAGGTGTTTGCGAATGTGAAATACTTTACTAGTGGAAACATCGATGATGAGGTGATTTTAATGTTAATTAATTGTTAATTGTTAAAGCTATCTAAATAAAGCTATGAAAATGACATGTAATAAGAAAAAATGTGATTTAATATTAATATATACATATAGAGTTTAATGTAGTGTTTTTTGTACCGTCAAACTTTTTTTTTATCATTTGGTCTCATTTGATTCTGCATTTTTGTTCTTATTTATTTCTTATTACGGAGAACAAAAGGAAATTTTTTTTTTGTTCTTCTGTTTATTTTAGCTTTTTCTAGGTATTGATTGTTTGATGTTTCTTATTGAAATCAGCTGTTCAGCACAAAAAATAGGCGGGAAAATTATTTTGATTTATTATTTTACAGTGAATTTAATAAATTCAAATTATTATTAATTATGTTCAGAAACACACACTTCTCATTTTCTATCATGTCAGTGATTGTTTACAAAAACTACAAACATGCCATTTTCCTGGAGTATTCATATTTGTGTACAAAAAAATTTTTAATTATTATTATTATTATTTTTTTTTTGCAGATAGAAAAAGGTTTAAAAATCGGAGGTGCTCAAACTCGTTCATATCTTTCTGATTTAGTAACACATTTAGTTTGTGGAAATAATTTTAGTGAAGATGAAGTTTCTGTTGCTGCTGAATTATATAGTATTGTACCGGTTACAGAAAAATGGGTTATTGCTTCTATAAAATTAGGTCGTTTAGCTTCAACAAAAGCATATAATCCATTAAATACAAATATATTTTCAAGAATAAATGTTGCTATTACGCAATTAGGTTTAGAGGATAGGAATAAATTGTATGGAATTATTACTTATTTTGGTGGTCGTGTACAAAAATATTTCAATTCTCGAACAACACATTTAATAACTGGAGTTGCAGCCGGAAATGCCTACAATAAAGCTTTAACTTTAAATAGTAATAATTTAAAAATAGTATCACCTGACTGGATAATAGATTGTGTAAAACGTAAAGAATTAATAAATGCTGATTTATATCATCCACGTCTTTTAAAAGTTGATCCTCCAAAATTTATTAAACTAAATACAACAGCAGATATTAATAAAAGCTTATCAAGTATAATTGGATTTGATGATCCCCCACAACAACAACATCAACAGCAGCAAACTTTGAGAACAAATAAAGAAATTTTAAATAAACCTCAACAAACTCAGACACAACAACAGCAGATATTACGGACAGCATCTACTCAAATAGTTCGAACAGTTCCAGCTGTTAGTGGACCAGGAAATATTATTCTGACAAGTTTAGCACAAACTCAGCAAGGTCAACAGCAAGTAATTTTTGTAAGACCTAAATCTGTTCAACATTCTTCTTCACAACCACAACAGATAATACTTCAACAAAAATATATACAGCAACCACAAGTAGGTATTCAACAACAACAACAACAACAACAAAATGCTAGCAGTTCGCCTCAACAGCAATTACAAATTACACAGCAATCAGCAATTTCTCAACAAAATAATAACCAACAACAGTTACCTTCACCAACACCACAAAATTCTCAAGTTATTAATATGCAACAATTGCCTCGTCATATAAAAAGTCCTTCTCCACAGCAACAACAACAACAATCACCACAACAACAAATAGATCAACAACAACAACAGCGATTACAACAACAAATAGAGCAACAACAGCAATTACATAATCAACAAATGTCTCATCAACAACAGATACAACATCAGCAGCTAAGAGAACAACAGCTAAAGGAACAAAATATGCGTGAACAACAGCAACAAATGCATTTACAACAGCAACAACAAATGCAGATACAGCAACAGCAACAACGTCAGCAACAGCTACAACAAGCACAACAACAGCAAGCGATACAACAAATTCGCCAACAATTACAATCTCCATCTCCCCAACCGACTTTACAACAATCACAACAAGTACAACAACAACAACAAGCTATCCAACAGATTCGTCAACAATTGCAATCTCCTTCGCCACAACCGAATGTTCAGCAGCAGCAGTCTGTTCCAATGTCTCCTCAACATCAACATTTACTTCAGCAACATATTTTGAGACAACAGCAAATATTACAACAGCAGCAGCAGCAGCAGCAGCAACAACAAGGAAATCAGCAATTACTTTCCCAACAACAACAGCAAACTATACAAAGGCACATCCAGCAGCAAAATTTGCAACAATTACAAATACAACAACAACCGCAACAGCAGCAACATCAACAAAGTCCCAAAATTCATTCAAGTCAAAGTCCAAATGTGAACCAAGAAAATTCAGCTCAATCACATGTTCAGCAAGGTACTCCACAAAGTTTGCCGTCTCAATCACCATTGCATCAGCCATCACCTTCACCTCAAATGACACCACCTCCGGCGCCATCACAGTCTCCTCAAGCACAAGTTCCTTTAACAATTCAACAGCAATTAAGACAACAAATTCAGCAAGGACGTTCAGCTGTTGGAGTACAACAACAAATCCAAGTGCGCTCAGGAATTTCACAGGTTGTTAACCCAACCTCCCCTTCGCTTCAGCAGCAAATTTTAGCATTTAATCAACAACAGCAAAAAGTCCAGCAACAAATGCAATTACAACAGCAGCAACAGCAACAGCAAACCCAAAATCATCCACAGCAGTTACAACAACAAGTAATATCTAAACAGATTTTATTAACAAAGCCGATCGATCCCACAGATCCTAATTCAGTTGCTCAACTTTTAAGTCGCGCTACCCCAAGTCCGCAGCAACAACATGAACAAAGTTTATTAATGAGACAACATCTTGCACAGCAGCAGTTAAAAAATCAACATATACAGCAACAACAACAAGTAGTTCAACAATCACCACAACATACTGCTACACAAGCTCAAACTCAAATAAGCCAACAATCGCCACATCAATCCCCACAACAACAAATAATTGTAAATCAAGGAAATCACATTATAACACAACGCCATGTAATTAACACATCTACTGCACAAGGTCAACAAATAATTCAAAGTCATATGTTAAATATTCAACAACAAAAACAACAAGTTTTACAGCAACAACAGCAGCAGCAACAAGTTCAGACACAACCCCTTCAACAAGTTCAACCTGTTGCAA
This sequence comes from Bombylius discolor, assembly GCA_939192795.1. Lineage (NCBI taxonomy): Eukaryota > Metazoa > Arthropoda > Insecta > Diptera > Bombyliidae > Bombylius > Bombylius discolor. Next base: position 55,726,701 of record OW584238.1, on the reverse strand, counting down.
TTCATCAGAAAGCTCCTATTGGAATGGGACAACAACAGTTTCAATTTGCTCAAACTAGCCCAGGCTTGCAACAGGTACAACAAGTACGTATAATTCAAGGGCAACAAATTATTACTGATTCTCACGGACAAAGTCCACAACATCAACATCAGCAGCAACCGCAACAAGCGTTTCAACAAATAGTAGGTACACAACAGCCTCAACAACAAGTAAGTGCTGCTTCTCAGACAACAAACAAACAACATGCACCGTTTCAAAAAAAAGTGATAATTAGTCAACAACAATTTAATCAACTCAATTCTCAACAATTATTACAAAATCAACAAATCTTACAAAATCAGCAAAACCAAAATATAATTATAATCAATCAACCCAGTCAACAACAAATTCAGTCTACAGTATCCCAACAAACTGCTATTATACAACAACAGAATATTCCAGCTTCCCCACAAGGAGTTGCATCACAACAACAAGGCGCCGCAGCTCAGCAAGCTACTGCTCAAATATTAACAACTCAACAGCAGACTCCAACTTCTCAACAACATTCTACGGCAAACATTAGTCAAATGCTGAAAACATTCACTCAGAAACAGCAAAGTCAACAACAATTATTTGCTCAACAAACTGGTCAACTTGAAATTGATACAACTGGTATTGGTCAACAACAGCAACAGCAACAGACATCTCAACAAATTGTTATTAATCAGCCAAATCAACAGCAAACCCAACAACATCAAGTTGTAATTAATTCTGCTCAAGCTAGTCATCAACAACAACAACAACCAACACAAATTGTAATTAATCCGCAGCAGACAACGATAAGTCCTCAACGTTTACAATATCTTCAAAGTTTACAACAACATCAATTACAATTGCAACTGCAAAATAAGCAACAAATTGTTGGAACTGCTCAATTACAGAACGGTCAACAAATTATAATACAACAATCAGGACAAGCACAACAAACGGCGGCAGCAGCTGCTGCTGTACAAACAACAAATCAACAAGCTCATGCAATCACAGTTCAAAGTCCTCCATCCCAAATACAAATTCAAAATCAAATTATAATTCAACAACCACAACAAAACATTGTTCAACAACAAACTCAAATACCAATTCAATCAACTGAACAGGGTCAAACGCCACAGGTTATACTGCAACAACAATCTCAAGTAATACAACAACAATCTCAAGTAATACAACAACAAACTTCAGGACAACAACAGACTCAAACTGTTTTAGTCCAGCAACAGAGTGTCCAAACGGCTGCGGTTCAACCTCCTGCATTAATTTCTCAACCCCAACAGCAACAGCAAATAAATGTACAACAACAACAACAACAAATTCTCGTACAACAACAACAATCTGGTGTTGTAGCAGCACAATCTCCTCAGCAGTGGAGTCCACAGAATTCGGGCCAACAGCAACAACAACCTCAAGGTGCAGTAACTTCACCTATGGGCCAACATCAGTTTATTAGAACAGTTCGCCCTCAATGGCAACCTGGAACGCCTGGACCCCAAAGACAATTAATACAGCTTGATGATAAGGCTCATGCGCAATTCCTTGCATTAGATCCGATTAAAAAAGCTGAATACATTGCAAAATTAAATAAACAGCGACTTCTGAGACAACATGTTGCTTATCAGCCAAGACCTGGTGCTCCTAATGTTGCAGGTGTTCATCGGCCAACAGGAACTCAACATATAATTGTTCAAAGTCAAATGCCTCCCGGACTGACTCAGCAACAACAAATGCAATGGTTACAGCAGCAAGGAGCACGTCAAGTTCTTGTTCGTTCAAGTGGCGCTCCTGGATTAAGCCCTATTTCACAACAAGCTGTTGTAACGACTCAGCAATTTCCTGTTGATGGCAGTCCAGCTTCACAAAATCAACAACAATTAATTTTACAACGGCAACAGCAACAGCAACTTCGTTTACAACAATTACAAATTCAACGAGAACAAGCACAGAAAAACCAACAACAAGTCTTGCAAACTGCCACAATAGCTACAACACCAGAAGTGCAGCCTCAAGTAGCACCTTCTGCTGGCTTACAAGTGCCTTCACAACAGACTGTCATAATTCAAGAGACGAATGTAACTCCACAACAGCAAATGAATTCAAAAACTAAAACAGCTTTAGCAAATATGTTAAATAGTCGGTTGAGTAACACTGGAGCGGCAATAGCTACAATGCCTGATGGTACAACAGAACATTCAGCTGCTGGAACATTACGAATGATGACAGCTCAACATAACGCAGCGTTAACTCAAGCAGTTGCACCAAGAACAACTCAAGAACTCTTAGCCCTGCAACAACAACAGCAAAGACGAACTCTAGGTAGTATATCAAATGGTGGACAAGTAATTGGAACACCTGTGGTCGCTACGATACCGACAGGTCAACAAGTCGTTGTTCCTCAATCACCTTCAGCTGTTATAAAAGGACCACCATTCAGTCCAGTTCGAACTCCTTTACCACCACGTCCACAATTCTATGGGCACAATCCAAATTTAAAATTACCTTCAGAATTATTTTTACTTGGTTGTACATTCTTTATAGTTGAATACGATGAAATGAATGCAGAAGAGGTTCCAGAATGGATGGAAGCAATTGTACGCTATGGAGGAGAAATTGAAAAAAACTATTGTCAAAGAGTAACACATGTATTATGCCGAACACAACGTCATGGTGTTGTAATGCAAGCAATTCGAGATTCAAAACGTTGTGTAACAGCATATTGGTTACAAGATACAGTTGCAAAAAAACAAGTTATACCGCCTTGGCAAGCATTACATTTACCTTTTCCGAGTACATTTGGTGTTCAAAAGCCAGCAACACGACATATAATGTGCATATCAGGATTTGAAAATGAAGAACGTGAACGTATTAAGCAAATGGTACATGAATCTGGAGCAAAATTGACTGTATATATGAGTAAACACAATACGGTATTAATTTGTCGAAGACCTGAAGGTGAAAAATATAAAAGAGCAAAAGTTTGGAATATACCAGTAGTAAATACAGCATGGTTAAGTGATATTGTAATGGGTAATCTTAGTGGAATGTCACAATATGACAATGCTAAATATCAACAATACAATTTAAGTGGACCATTTCGAATTGATCATTCTTTAGTTGCTCATTTAATGGGTATGTTAGATAATTAATTACAATTAGTGTAAAATATATATACATATATATTTTAAATATTTTTATTTACATAATCTAATTTATTACAATTTTTTAAATTTAAAGCTGCTTGGAAAGCACCAATTAATTTAACACAAGAAGCCCATGAACGACTGAAACGCAGTTTATCAGAACCAGCAGAAATTCCAAAACCAAAAAGAATGAAAGTAGCATCACCTTTAGAAGAAATACCAGAAAATATAATTTGTAATGAGTATCCAAAACCAGATACAATGCCAAAAATATGTTTTTCACAGGTTGATAATATGGAAGGATTGACACGTGCTGTGAGGTAATTGTAGTGTATTTTGGGGTTTTTTTTTCTTCTTCTTTTATTTGTGGAAGATTAGGAATTAGTTATGATTATGCAAAATGCCATACTTTATAAAAGAAATTCATTAAAATTATTTCAATATCTTGTCTGTTTTTTGTTCTCTAGTGCACTTGGTGGTATTGTTGTTGAAGAACCAGAGAATGCAACGCATTTAATAATGACACGTATTGGAAGATCATGTAAATTTTTACGTGCATTATGTAGTGTCGAATTTATTGTACATAGTAAATGGATTGTTGATAGTTCAAATGATGGTAAATTTTTATCAATTGATGATAAATATAAATTAGATTATAAAGAATTAGAAGATTCATTTAAATTTAATATTGATAAAACATTAAAATCATCAATACGTCATACATTATTTAGTGGAAAATCATTTCATGTTACACCATCTGTATTTCCACCAAAACATGAAATTGTTAAATTAATTGAATTAGCTGGTGGAAAAGTTGAAGATAAAAGACGTACAGCAACTGGTATTGCTGAAGCGAATTCACAATCATATGATAGTTATATTGTAATAACATGTCCACATGATTTACATTTAATGGCTGATTTATGTCGTCCTGGTAAACCAAAATGTTTAACATGCAGTACAGAAACAATAATGAGTTCTATAATGAAACAAAAAATGGAAATTGAACCATACATAATACAATATTATCAAAGTCGTAAATATTAATTAAGGTATTACTTTTATTTTTAAACAAATAACAAATTAAATTACCATTTTTTTCTTCATATCTTTCTAAAAATGTGAAGAAATTCTACTAATTTTTTTGTTTGTTCGTTATACCTGTCATTTAATTTCTAGTGAATTTAATAATAATTTCAAGATTTATATTCAATCTGTTTCAATTACTAGCTTATTTTTTTATCTAGGTACTTTTATTGTAATTAGTTTTCTTTTCGAAAAAATTCACTTTTGTGGTGCCTATTTAGGTCGATGGTATGTATTTCTTTTCTCAATTCTTATACTGATTCAATTATATGTGTTACCGGTCAAACCCAATTTACGATAAACTAGTTTGGCCTAGTTTCGTACGTTAGACTTTTTAATAAATATACAGAGACTTCTAAGGAGTTCGTTAAATCCCATTTGTATTTGGGGACTTGTGTGATAATAGATATCTTTCGTTAAAACCGTATCTTTTGAGAAGTTAACCTCTTCAACTTCTTTCTTCTTTCAACGTGTTTCACCATTTTTGCATGACTTCAGATGTTTCAAATCAAACTAAGTTCCTCCTCTAAATCATTTTTTTTTTAGATTCCTACAACACGAGTAACAAAAAAAAGAAAAAAGGAAAAAAAATATTACATACCTAGATTTTCGAATAAGTTTGTTTTAACTTAGTAAATAAATTATATTATACTGAAATTATGACAAAATAACAAAAAAATAAACTTAAAAATTTCCTTTAAACTATTTCACTGATTTTAAATACTGAATTACAATTACATTTTATTTAAATTAATCAAAAAATTATAAATGTCATGATTTAAATCAATTGAAAATTTTAAAATCATTTCATTCGAAAAAAAAAAACATTATTAATTATTTTACGTATTAATTAATAATGAAAATGTATATGTATATATTAAAATCTTTTTGTAATTATATAAACAATAAACTATTACTAACAAAATAATAATTAAGATTTTATAAAGAAATCGAAAGACAACCGAATTAAAGTATAATATTGTTATTAGTAATTAATTAATACTATAATTTAAAATGAATTCTTTTTTTCTGTTGTCTTTTGATGTTGTAGATTTAATTTCCTATTTTATAAAATAGATTTTAAACTTATGAAATAATTATGAAAAATGAAAATATTAGATAGATAAATAATAAATATAAATAATTCATTTTAAAAAAATGTAATGTGCAAATAAAAACTTGTGTTATTAAAAATGTAAATTTTCTTTTTTTAAGTTTTTAACAAGTAATTCCAAAAATTCTCAGGTGATTGTGATTAATTCATATTTTATCAAATCTTCGAATAAAATTTAGTAAATGTAGAAAAAAAAAAGTATGTAGAAAATCAGAAATTTTTAATTTTCTTATAATGTTGATATTTTATTTTTTTGTTTTTGTTTGTAATCGAAATTTGTGTGAAACAATATGACACGAAGATTTTGAAGCTTCATTAAAAAATTCATTTAAGTGGGGCAAAAATCTTTTAGAACCTTTGTAACTTTCTACATTCATTTTCAAAGGATGTTTTTGCCTCCCCAAAATGTTTGAATCACGATATTTAACATGGATCTTCAGAAAATTTCGAGAACCAACCATATTTGAAATAAAAGTAAAAAAAATTCTTAAAATTTTACCAATCAGTTTATTTATTTTGTTTTTATGATAAAGGAAAATATAAATTTATAGCTGAATAAATCCTTTTTCAAATAATTGATTAAATTTTTTTAAAAAGATAGTATTATAAAAAATCAATTTACAAACTCATCAATATCAGAAAATCTAGTACCAAAGCTAAAGCAAAATGTTTAAAATTTACAAATAACTTCATTTTTTTATTAAGTACTTATATCTAACTAATTCAGAGTGCTCAGATTGGGCTACTTCTCGCCCAATTGAAAACTGAACATACACATTTGACCTATAATATGTTTAATATATGTATATTATACAATTTATGTACGTTATATTATGGCCATTACATCGCTGGGTGTACCAACAATTATCTATAAAATAATGAAAATATTTATTGATTCTATAATTTTTGATTGGTTGACTTTTTGTACCTGTGATAAATCATAGCAAATTTGTTATTATTTTCCAATACTTGTTTTTTTTTATAAATTTGTTGTCATATTATGTTCATCATTTTCATCCTCCATTTTTTTTTCTTTAAAAAAAGTCAAAGAACGGTGAAAATATTTAAAAGAAACGTCAAAAAACGCAATGAACACTCAAAAGTAGTGAAGTTGTTATATTTTTGAAATAATTTTGATAATTTAATTTTATAACACATATATTTTAGCCATTTTAGCCGCGACTAAAATTTCCTAGCCGGAAAGAAAAAGGGCTAAATCATTTTGTTTCCGGCTAAATGTAGCCGGAAAACGGCTAAATTGGCATCCCCCGGGTTGTTTTTGTGAAGAAAATTTGACAGCTCTTCTAGTTGTGCGAAAAAACTGATATGACGGTGTGAGCAGAATCTGGATATTTTGTGAATTTAAAAAAAAAAAAAAAATAATAATAATTTCTTTAAGAAATGGGTAAGTATATTTGTAAATTAAATTACATACTTTTAACAATAGAAATCAAGCTACATTATTAGGTCACCTATTTACCCAAAAATTTGATAAATCTTATCAAGGGGCGTAGGTGTACTAAATAAAAAATAATTATGAAGATTGTATTTTTGTTCTTAATAGGTTCAACAGATGCTGCAACAGATAAATTAGAAAAACATTTGAAACTTCTTAAAGAAGAATATACAAAATTACAACGTGGATATGCCGAATTAGAAAGAAAATATAATAAAGCAGCTGCATCAGTTGCTGATTGTGAAAAAAGTGGTGAATTTAGTAGTTTTGTATCAAGACTTGTTATGACAGTTGCAACATTATATGGACGTAAAATGTATTCAGATTTAACAGTAAAATTACGTGATAAAACAATGCCAGCACATAAATTTGTATTAAATGCACGTTCTGAGGTATGGAATGAAGAAGTTTTAGCTGATATCAATGAAGTTGATTGGAGTGATTTAGAAGCAGATGTTGGTTATGCGTTATTACGATGGATTTATACGGATGTTGTTGATCTTCAACATGATACATTAGCATTGGGTTTATTAAGAGCAGCACATAAATTTAAACTTCCTGGTTTATTAGGTTTATGTGAAAGAGCCTTAGTAGCATCAGTTGGTGTTAGATCATGTGTTCGTTTCTATTGTGTTGCTGAAGAAGTTAGTGCATTAAGTCTATTAGAATATTGTTCTGGTTTAATATCAACACATTGGGATGATTTAACACCACAAGATTTTGAACACATGTCTGGACCTTTACTATATAAAATGTTAAAAAGTAAAACAAAACATCCACTACATGCTGCAGTTCGATTATTGAGAGAGGATGTAGTTTTTTTATGCTTAGTTGAGAATGATGGTTCGGTAAGTGATAAAAGTTTTCATTTATTTAAAAAAAAGTTTTTCACTCTTTCTAAAGTAGTTTTTAAAATTCATAGAAGCTTTATTTTTTACATATTCTTTATTCTTAATAAAATCTTAATAGAAATAATAATTACAATTAAATTTTATAAAGTCAAATGAACGTAATTCAGTTTAAAATTATAATTTAAGACAATTATTTTGAATAACAGTCTTTAAAAACACACTAAATCATAAACAGAAACAGTTGAATGAATAATCTATTTTTCATAACACAAAGATTTTTGTTTTTTTCTCAATATTTTTTCAAATAGTACAATAATAGAAATAATTAAAATTGGAACTTTGTTTTATAAAAATGTATTTTATTACTAGATTTTTTAAAAAAATATTCATATTTTTCATAGGTAATTTATTTTTTTTATTTAACGTAAAATTTTCAAAATTTTAATATTTTACTAATAATAAGCTAATAGCTATTGACCAGCACCACCTATTCTTAAATATTTCATTACATTAAATACAAATATAACTGCCATTGTATCTGCATGAATTCCAATTGATTCAATTGATGATGCTGAATTACATAAATTTCCTCTACAATGACAATATGTTGTTGTTGATGCAGCTAATGTATTTTCTTTTAATTCTTTACAACCTTCTTCATATGGTTCTTCAACTTTATGTTCAGCACGCCAAGCACCTTGTTTAAATACCTAAAAATTAAATAATATTTTTTTGTAATTATTCCGTGTATTTTTAAATTTTTTTTTTAAAATAGTTAAAGTAAGGATTTGACATTCTATTAAAAGTGTTTCCTATGAATTAAATCTTCTATAATGTACTTAATTCAACATTTTCTTATTAAAATAATAATAGAAAAAATTTACTTGATCTGTGTATTTTTGATTAGCACATCCTCTAGTTACTGTTTCAGTCCATTCACCATTTTGTAATTCTAATTTAAGAATTTTTTTTCTACACATTGTTGAATATGGACAATCAACAATGTATTCATTGGAACCATCAAATTTTGAACATAATGGTGTACTTAAATTTGATCCATATCTATAATCAGTTGATACAGCACATTTATAACACTTTATAGCGATACTTTGACCTAAAATACAGAAAATAAAAAAAATAATAAATTATTAAAGAAATTCTATAGTGAAAAAATTATAAAGGAAGAAATTTAGAAAAAAAATTCTGTGTTTTATCAACTCCAGACTCAGTACGGCCTTTCAGTATTGAATTTCGAAGAATTAAAATAAACAGAAAAAAGTATTTCCGTTATTTTCAATATTATTAAACAAATAAATGAGAAACCTGTGTATGAAAATATTTTTAAAAATTTTTAATTTTTTGTAAATATTTTTTCTTGCAAAACTAATATAAACATCTTTTTGTTTTTATTACTAGATTATGTTAATTAGAGAAAGCTTGCAATATTTAATTAACACCTGTATTGTTGTTATTGTTTTTACTATGCTTATTAAATACACGTTATACCTATTAAATGTAAATTTCGTGAACATTGCCAGTGTGTTATCATAAAAATAATTTATATTTTCACTTTCACTTGAATTCCTTTACTTTTTTTTTTTGTTTAATACTGTTTTTGCGTGTAATATTTAAATAAAAAAAATTAGCTTTCAGATGTGAGATGATTAATTTTATGTCTGGTGGAATTTTTTTTTTTTCTTTATAATAATGAATTTTTTATTCAATACTAATTTTTTTCATAAAGGGTCCGCTAATGTTTATTGTAAGATCTTCAGTTAAAACACATACGGCATAAAGATACAAGAAATATTAAAATACTTTTTTTCTTAATGTGTTTTTTGTAAATGAAATTTCTTAAAGTTAATAAGTCATGAATAATAAAATTGCAGTTTACAAAAAATTTAAAAGAAGCCTGTAAAATGAATTGAATTTAATGTTATTTTTTCTGTATTGAATTTTATTGATACGAATTTTAATAATGAAAATACATATCTCTATAATGTACATACATTTAAGTACAAACAAAAAAATGAGCATAAAAAATGTTAAATTTATACATGAAATAATTATTGTTACACACTTATGTATGTTATACAGGGTGAAAAAGATAATTTAAAGAAATGAAAGGAAAATTTTAAGAACAAGCTATTATGTAGAAATCGTTAACTTTAGTAAGCTATATTATATGAATTACCTAATAATTAAATATTTTACGCTCTTTATTAAATTGATCTAAATTTTTCGAATATGTAAAATGTCAAACGAAAACAATTTTGATCAACATTCTTTAGTAGCTTTAAAAACACCTTGTGTATGAAAAATTCAATAAACATAAATGGCCAGTTCTTTCTTTTTTTTCATGAAAGTTTTCTCTTTTATTGTTTGTTCAATCTTGACCGGAAAATACAAAAGAAATATAAAAAAAATGATAAAAATAAGATAAAACTTTTATAATGTGCACGTACATATCTTTGTCGAGAAGTAAATTGAGGTGCAATGAAGCAACAAAAAAAAAAAAAAAAAGATGAACAAAAAGTAAGATGAAAAAATCGTTTTCATTGCATGTTTTGTGTGAAATTTTTAAATCAAGTATCTTATTATTATTTTTATTATAAAATAATTTTTCTCTTCTTAAGTTTTAATTTTATTAATTTTTTTCTTTTCTTTGCTCTAGAAAGCCAATTATGTACATATATAAAAACATGATATTGTAAATTAAACAAAAAGCATGTATATACATATTTTCATTTCTTTTATCCATTTTTTTTTATCAAGGTCTTATAAAGAAAAAAGAACAATAAAAAAAAAATTTTATTTAGATCACAACTTTTAAAAATGACAAAAAAATTAAATTAATTGAACAACTTTTGTGGCTTTTACGGTACAAGTTAAGGTTTTGTTCTACTTAAAGGAAAAAAATTCATTAAAAGAAAACTGAAAATTAATTTTATGTAATTATAATTTTTTAATAATTGCTTTAATTTTTTCAATATTTTAATTTATTGATATTTTATTACAAATTTGGTTAAAAAATGTTCATGCTATTTGCATCATAGATGAGGTGGGAAACAAATTTAATTATTTATCTAGATTATCATTCCTTACAGATTTTTCAGCAGAACTGTTGCATAGTCAGTACAACTATTACAATGTATTGACAATTTATCATAATATTAACTTTTAATTTTTTATATTCGTAGAATAAAGTAGAATTTAATTAATAATTTCATCGTCTATTCAAATATCATATCCTGTATACATATATGTATTTGTTTCGATAATATCATCTCCTCTCCTAATCTAATATTTTGCGTACATTTTAAATACTTATCATAATTTTTTTTTATATAAAAAACAATGTTTTATAGCTAAAAAAAACTAGTGAAAATACATATACACATTACACATTTGCATATAATAGATTGCTCACGCAAATTGTAAACGCACATAACTGACCTTATTATTATATTTCGTTAAAGCATTATTAAACTTGGTGTGAATAATTAAAATTAACCAAAGAAATTCAAATTATTTTATATTGTTAGGCACTGTTAGGTATATACTAGTGTTAGTTTATATACATACATACATACATATGGTTTTACTTTCACTATATATTATAGATAATTTATTTAAAAGGTGAATGTCCTTAATTTTCCTGTGGCAATCAACACGAAAAATGTTTATTTTTTTTCCATTATATTTAGTAAATGTATTAAAATTTAAAACTTTAGATATGAGTAAGACCTATTTTAGGAAATTACCCTTAAAAAATCTGTTGCCAAGTAATAAAAAAAAAAAAAAAAAGTAATTGAAATTAATCAAGGTGTACATTAAATATTACATTTAAAATAAATTATTGAGAATTATTTAAATCAAACTTTTAATTATTAATTAATTACATTGTTTTTACTTTTGATTTGTTATTTTTCATTAAAATTAGTACGATATTGAGAAAATAAAATCAAAATATTTCAATTAAAAATGTTTGAAGAAATTTCGTTTAAAGTTTGCACAAAAATGATTTCATTTAATTGTTACTATTGATTTGGGAAATTTATATTAGTCATTAAAATTTTTAATGAAATATTTTATTTTAAAAAAATGGGAAAAAAAAATAAAAACGTGTACGGAAATCAACTGAAAAATCTATTAATAAAAAACAATTGATTTAAATTAATGAGAAAAAATTTTCAAAATCATACAAATCGAATATCTATTAAACAAAATATGTATAGTAAACAATGTTGATAACAAAAAACCGTTAACATAATAAAAGGTGTTATTAATGAAGTATAAATTTTATCTATACCTAAGTCTTGTATTACGCCGTCTTCTTAGTACGCAATTTACCACGATGCGGTCATTTTTTACGCGATTAAATTATTTTAACAAACTTCCATATTTTTTGTTTTTATTTTTATTTTACACGGTATTTTTTGTACTATTTTCTTTTAAATTTTTTTTTTAACGTGGACCATGGTCTCGTTTTACACGTGGTTTCGGTATACATCGACTTCATAAAACAAGACCTGTGTTGCTATATGCAATTTGGAATAGAAAAAATATTTTTTAAGTTTTTGAGTCGTGTCATTTTTAAATCTGTAATAGGAGATTTTGCAAATTTCTAGATTGTACATATATGTAAATGAAAAGAAAATCATAATAAGTCACTGTTTGTTATACTGTATCATCTTAATTTTACCCAATCTGCAATTTACATCATCCTACACTTAACTTTATACAGGGTGTTTTGTAAAAAGCGTCCAACTCGAAAACCACTGATAAGCTCTCATCGAAAAGTCTTAATTATTGCAGCGTGCATAGTTTAGAAGATACACCCTGTATATGTACTATTTATGTATATGTTATTCTGATGTATTAAAATCGTTTCAATTTGCTTTTTTGTCATACAAAACTATTTAATTTATAATGAGATACATTGTGTGTTTCATATCATATCCATATGTGAGAACAGAAAATGTTGATTTACCTATATGAATTTTTTTTTTAGCCGGTTTAAATTTTATTTGAATGTTTATTTTGAGATGCAAAATTGAATAATATTTTTTTTTATATTCAGAAGAATTGAGATAAACTGTTAATTTTTGGTGATCTGTACCTGTGTATTTACATATGTACATATATGATTTGTTTTTTTCTTGATATATAAATTTCCTAATAAGGAAATCATATTCAGTTTTGAATTTTAACGAATATTTAAATTTGAAATCAAACAAATTTTCTGTCGTCATTAAAAAATTCTCATAATTATTATTTTTCTTTTCATGTGTCAAAAAATTTAAATAATCATTAGCTATTATCATTAAATTTTTTTTCTTTCAATACATTCTAGCGTATTTATAAACAAATTTTTATCAACATTTGTAAAGTATTTTGATAATCGCGCTGATATTTTAATTAACTTCGACTTATTCAATTTAAAAGTGATTACGTATTAAAAAATCATCTATAGCATTAACAAAAAAGTGAAAAAGAAAATTGTAAACAAGAATAATCTGAAAATAATAGAAAAATTTTGAAATATTAAAATTTTTATCAACAACTTTTTATTTTTATATTTGAAATTTAATTTTTCCACTCTTGAAATTTAAAAATGTTATCTTTACACAACACGTATTTTTATTGATTTTAGTTCTTTCAAAATAAATTATTTTTCAATGTTTTTACTGTCAAGGGTATTTGTTTTTTTTTTCTTCTGTAGAAATACTTTCACAAGGATAATAACATTAGATACTTATATTTATGTATAAAAGTAGTTACAAACCTATAAATGTAAAAATGATTACACATAAGTGTAGATATCCGAATATAGTCCTTGACATCATTATTAATGTTATTTAATTTTTTACTCTATATAATTTTTTTTCTTGTAAATTTTTATAAAATTATTTTGTTCTTTTTTAGTTTATATGAACTATAAAAATTCTTTTTTTTTTGTTAATGTTTTTTTTTCCGTTTTATCACACTTTTTTTATCACTATTTTTCTAATAGAGTATGGAATATGGTTGTAATCGTATATGAGACCTTCAAAATTAAATTAAAATTCTTATTTATTTTTTTTTTTTTACTATATTAGATATCAAGTTATCTCATAATATATGTATATTTTTTTTACTCGTTTCAAAGTATATTCTCATTGAGAGAAAAAAATTATCTTTATAAATTCGAATAAAGATTTTAAAACACTTGTTTCAACTTGAATAAAGAGTTTCAAAAACAAGAAATATGTACAACTACTAATTATATTAAATTTTTAGCATTTAATCACAATACATGTATCTTTTTACTTTAAAAAATATGTTATTAAAATCACTTATCACAGAAAGTTGTTCATATATTTTTCATTCAAATTCGATTTTGCTTTTGTTGTATTTTTTATTTTCTTCTTTTTTTAAAAAAAAACAGATGTTTTTCTTAATTTTCTAGGAATTTTATAATTTCTGTATGAATCTGTATTTCGAATATTGTTTTTATCTAAAATTATTGAAACGCTTAGTATATTTCATATGTATTCAACAACTCATCATTAGCATGATTATTATATGAATCATCAAATAATTCCAACAGTTTTATTCTTGATTATCATTCATTGGCCTCCAATGTGTTTCCTTTTGGGATTTGTCATTTATTTTTAAGTCTACTTGGTCTTTTTTTTTTTTTTTTTTTTTTGTGGGAACAAACGGTAGACAAATACTTATGTATTATTTTTTTAATGTGTATCTTTTCTTGAAGAAAGTTACTTCTTGAAGAATAGTGAAGATCAAACCGGAGTTTAAATTTATTACTTGTTTAACAAAAGAAGTAAGTAGACATAAAAAATTTCAGAGTTCAGTATATTTTTAGTATTTGGTATTCAGGTATCCTTTTCTTATTTCGAAAGCAAAAAAAATTTATTTAAATAAAAAAAATCTTGAAGACAAACAATAAAAACACATTGAAAATTAAAAAGAAATGAAATCCTGTAGCACGTGGTGTTTGATAAAGATACAATTCATTATGTTTATAACAATATTAAACGAATTTTTTATTTTTATCTTATCACATATCGTAATCGCATCCGTATTTTTATTATTAATTTAAAAAAAAAAAAAACACTGATGACAATAAATGTTTAACCCAAATTTTTGTTTAATACTAAAGAAGAAATGTATTATAACGAAATTAAATGAAGTTATTTCTTTTCAAAAAATGTAATTTTTATAGAAAATATTGAAAATGTTGTTCGTTTAAAACACAATTCAAGGTATTTTTCAAGCACGCGCAATTTAAACACAATATTTTTCTTAATTGTTGCTATTGTTGATTTTTGTTTTTTAATATTATTAATTAATTTATCCCTTTTGCATCAGCTGTAATATGTTGACTATTGTATCAATAAAATTGTAAGGAAGGAATGTTGCTAACACATGTGAGCATAATCAAATATATGTAAATAATTTGTATGAATTGGTGGGTACTCCGTCTGTTATTCTTGTTGTTAGTATTATTGTATATTACTTTGTTAAGTTCTTTAGTTTATTAGTAGTTTTTCTTTGTTTGATTTATACTATTTCAATTATCGATTTTATATTTAAAAGTGCATAAGGCACAATCACTTTTCGTATTAAACATATTTTATTGACGGAGCCCCCTTTTAAAATGTAAAATATCTTACAACTACTTTGTTCGACTATTCCGTTCGATTTGAAGAATTATAAACGACTGGGGACTGGGGAGACTACTGGTGAATTGACTACTGAGTACTGACTGGTGAATGGTGATGGTGAATATATATTTAATACTGGCAAAGCAAAGCAGTACAAAATTTATGTTTTTCAGCAAATTGATGATTCTTATGTTGCTTTTAATTTAACTATAGTAACGAAACGATGACTATCAACACGACTACTGTCTGTCTATGTCTAATAATCTTTTCCATGTTTTTTTTTTTCTTTTTAATTTGGCGGCCAATATTAAGATTTAATACCAACAGCACTTTAAATAATCATTAAATTGGAACGAATACACACAGATTTTGTTTCCATATTAAAAATTATTTACTGTTAATAATGTTAATTTTAGCCAACATTACATATTTCATTAATTTTATTTTTCATCATTTTTCTAAGAAATCTTATTTTATATTTGAAAATATTCGTTTTTATCAAACAACATTATTCCAGCCAGTTTAGTTAAGTTAGTCAGCTAGTTTTTTTGTGATTCTTAATTACTAATTCTTTTTAAGTTATACAACACACTCTACATATTATAATATCTTTTTAAATGAATTTTATATTAGTATACATATTTGAATGTATGTGTATCTATTTATTTATTATTTTTTAGTTTCTCATTGATCAAAAATAATAAATAAATAAATGGATTTTCATTTTCACTGAATTCAAACAATATACTATATGCGAATGACGTAAATTAATTATAATAAAAATGAGAACTGTACTGACCAAAAAAATTATAAGAACATGAGAATATGTATCTATGTATGTATTTCTAAAGTATCTTCTAGAGCGCTCAATAGAATTATTCTTGTCTTTATTATTGCGTGCATGACGTCAAAGAAGTCATTGGCCAAGAAGTAATTTGTATTTATAAATGTATGAATGTAGGTACATGTTTTTATTTTGTTTCAAAATATTTTAAAAAGATACTTTTCATAATAGCAAAAAGATATTAATAATTGATTATTTCCATTTGGTAGATCTTATAAAGTGAAGGATAAATTCTGTGATACTGATGATACAAAATATATAATACATCGTTAAATTACCTAAGGAAAACGTTTTGTTTTTGTTGAGATATTCATGAGTTTTTCATTTATAATCTAATATATGAAAACCGATAGTAAAGATGTTGAATTTATTATCATTTTATTGTTTTTTGATTTGCATTTTATGCTGCTGATATAATTTAGTATTTTCGATACTTATTCAATGAATTTCTTTATTCTTTAGGAACTTTAATTTTATTTATTTATTTTTTTTTAAAAATGTAAACGACCTTATTTCTACATGAGCTGAAGTACTTTTATAGATGAGACTGAATGTGAGTGTATACCATATATTAAACTAGTATGTATTTATATTTAACCGTGTGCTAGTTCCGTTTAAATTGAATATAAGAAACGTCAGAATAGAATTTTAATAATAATTGTTAAATCATGAATTCACTTATAACTCAGACGATATAATATGTACTGTATTATATGTAGCTGCGTACCATCATATGAGATATGTATTTTTGCGTAGAATAATTTTTTTTTTGTTATTTGATACCACTTATGGTTGTGCACGATGATAATATATGAATTTTAATTTTGTTTTTTCTGTTTTCTTTTTTAAATGAAAAAACAAAAAGAATTTTTAAAAAATTTTATTTGTCACATAGGGTGGGCTGCTCACATATACTATATATTTGAATATGTTTTTGTTTTTTTGTTTTTTGCTTTTTCAATTCAAAGTAAAAGAAATACATTTGTACATTATGATATGATAATTTTCTTTTTCTTTTTTGTGATTCATTGGTGGGTGGATTACAAATTTTTAATAAATTTTCGTTAGATTTATTTTTTTTATTTTATAGTAAATAAATGGTAATTATTAATTAAAACACCGATAGAACTATGCTGAAAATTATTAAAAGAATTAAAAAATTTGAATACAAAATATACGTACATACATACATATATGTACATATATTTAAATACATATACAGGTGCATATGTTTAAATTTAATTTTAGCTTACTGAAGTTGTTAATGGTCTATCCCCGCAAGGTCAATTACCATTGGGATTAGCTCTTCTTGGTAAAAGTTCTGCAATAGCACAAACTTTAGTACAGAATGGTTCAGCAAATGTTGATGCATATGATGCACAGGTAAATTATACAATTTTAAAGAATATTGAGTATTATAAACAATAAAAGAAAAAAATAACGTCTACATCAGGGTAACACCTTACTTATTGATGCTATCAAACGTGGTGATGGATTCTCAGCACAATTTCTGATAGATAAAAATTGTAATGTAAATTTAACTTCAAGGTAAATTTAAAAAAAAAAATTCATAGAAATGTACATTATTTTAAATCAATTCATTTATAGGTCGACGGCAGATACAGCTCTTCATTTAGTCTGCACATTTTCTGAACAAGAAAACGATCCTGATACATATCATGAGATGTTTAATGTTGGTAAACAACTTTTAGAACGTAATGCAGATGTAAATCTTCAAAATTTTAAAGGTTTAACACCATTACATTTGGCAATTATGTCTGGACATAAAGAAATAATTAACTTACTACTTGAACGTACTGATATTGATTTAAATTTACGAACGACTGATGAAAAATGTGCCTTACAATTATCTCTAATACCTCCATATACAGAAGGTTTACCATTTGATCTATCTCGAAGATTGATTGAAAAAGGTGCACGTCCAAATCAATTAAATTCTGAAACAAGAGATAGCCTTTTACAAATATTGGCGTTAAATAAACTTGAAGATGCTACTGTGTTTTTGGTTGATCATGCAAATTTAAATCATGTAAATAATAAAGGATTAACAGCACTTCATATAGCATGTGAAAAAAATTTACCAAATTTAACGAAAAAACTTTTAGAGAAAGGAGCATCACCAAATTTACTATCTAGTGTTGCTGAATTAAAATCACCACTTCATTTTGCTGTTGAATCAAACAGTTTTGATGTTGTTAAGGTATTTGCAGAATTCAAAGAAACAAATACAGAAACTGAACAACCAGATTTTAATGCCAAAAATGTATCTGGAGATTCACCATTAAGTCTTGCTCTATCTTTGAGTCGAATAAATCTAGTACCAATTCTAATTAAGGGTGGTGCAGATGTTAATGCTAGAAATGGACAAGATATGACATTACTTCATCAAGCAATACTTAATCAAGACGCAGAAACTGCAATATTTTTATTAGATCAAGGTGCTGACATGAATGCTTTAACTGGTGAACAAGAATCACCACTTCAGCTAGCAATACATTGTCGCCTGCCTAAAGTAGTGGATGCATTGTGTAGTAGAGGTATTGCACTTAGTGCTCCAGATAATAAAGGAGATCCTCCTCTGTGGACAGCTCTGGATTTGGAGCAAGAAGAAATCGCTCAAGTTCTTGTTAAACATGGTGTAGACACTGATTGTTGGGGACCTGGTCCAGAAGGTTGTCAACAAACGCTTTTACATCGCTCGATCGATGAGAATAAGGAAAATGCAGCAGTTTTTTTGATAAAAAGTGGTTGCGATTTAGATACACCTCGTCAACCCGGTCCTAATGGTGAAGGTGGGGATGAAGCAAAAGATAAAGCCTCTCCATTACATTTATGCTGTCAGTGGGGATTGACTAAAGTTCTGCAAACACTTATTGATCATGGTGCTAACGTAAATTCTGTTGATTGTGAAAATAAAACTCCACTTCATATTGCAATCGAGAATCAACATAGCGACATTATAACAATTTTACTTTGTCATCCTGCAATTGATTTGAAAATCCGTGACAAGAGTGGAAATACTTGTTTTGCAGCCGCATTGACTGTTAGAAATCACAAAGCTGCGCAGAATATTCTTGAAAGACTTCCAAATGCAGCTGAGCAAATGGATCAAAGAGGTAGAAATTTCTTGCATACTGCAATTATGAAAGATGACCTTGAAAGCGTACTGTTTTTAATAGCAATACATGTTGATGTTAATTCAAGAGTTCATGATGTGAACCAAACTCCACCTTTACATTTAGCTGCTGCTTCTAAAAATGAAATGATTATACGAAATTTAATTTTAGCCGGTGCTCGTATTAATGAACGTGATGCAACACAAAAAACTGCCTTACATATTGCTGCTGAACGTGGTCAATTGTCAGCTGTTTCAGCTCTTTTACAAAATGGTGCTGATTATGATGCTGTCGATAGTGATGGTAATAATGCTTTACATATAGCAGTAAGAGAAAGTCATTTAGCTATTGTACGTGAATTATTAACAGAATCAAATATAAATGCTGAAGCTGTAAACTTAAAAGGAAGAAATCCATTACATGAATTATGCCGTACTGGTAAAGACAATACAGCAGCAACAATTTGTGAATTATTTATTGAATGTATGCCAAATTATCCAATAAATGCGCCAGATATGGATGGTAATACACCATTATTATTGGCATTTATGCGTGGTCAGGCACCACTTTGTAAAGTTTTAGTTAAAAATGTAGCATGTATGGGTGCAGAAAATCGTGATGGTGTTACAATTTTTAATTATAAATTAGCAACAGATCAATTATTGCACAAATTATTAGATCAATTACCAAAAGAATCACCATGGGCTGAATCAGATTTATGTCAAGAATGTGGTACCAAATTTTCGATAACAATGCGAAAACATCATTGGTATGTGTTTTATTTTATTTTATTTTTGTTTTTTAAATAAAATTAAAATTGAATGCAAATAATTATTTTCCAGTCGACATTGCGGTAGAGTTTTATGTTCTCGATGCTCTAGTAATGATGTTCCAATCATTAAATTCGGTCTCAATAAACCAGTCAGAGTTTGTTCAGTTTGTTTTAGTGTTCTACAAGTTGGAAGTGGTTAAAAGCAATATATCCATCTTAGATATGAATAAAAATTCTTTTTTTTTTTTTGTAGATAATTAATTAATCACGATTTAATAATTATTTTAATTTTGCAATTACAACACGAAGAAGAATGTCAATAAACATACATATATATACATATTTTCATAAATTTTCTAAACGATTAAAAATATTTTTTTTCAAGCTTTAAATTTTAGTCATTCCTACATTTTCATATACAAATTATAAAAATGTTTCATTTTATTATAAATTTTTTGTTTATACATACATATATCAAGAATATTTTTTTGAAAAAGAAAAAAAAAACCAATGAAAAAAAAACGACTTTATATAAATATTTAACAAAAAAAGGAAATTATAAAACCCAACCGAAAAAGAATTTGTTTGTAAATTGTGTATTTATAATTTAAAAAAAAAAAAAGAAAAAGAAAAGCCAAATGAAAGAAAAAATTATATTTTTGCTGTAAGTTGTGTTTTAAACAAAATTTTTTTCTGATATTTACATTTTAATATTATTAAACCTTTTATATACTATTTGTAACTTGTTTATATGTATATTTTGCTTCAATAGAAAAATTAGAAGCGAAATTAAAAATACATATGGTCTTTATTTTGTGTTGATTTGATTTTTAAATGCATGACACTTGTTAGTTGCTAGTTGCTACCAATCACCCTTTGCACACTTGGTGGTTAAACCGGTTATTGTTGCGCTGGTTGTAACATAAGGGTATAATTTTTTCCAACTTGGTATAATAAGAATCATCTAAAATACACAAATTCTCGTTACAACTGGTCATGCCACCTTCAAATGTAATTTGAGCAGTTTTGAAACCGGTTTTCGAAAGTTGTTATAACTACCTAATGTGTTCATGCTCTTAGAAACGTGAAATTTTAACAATTCCTTCTGCGACGTGAATTTAATCAAATGTCTCGTAATCATCCCCTAAGGGTAAAGGGGGTGAAATGGGGTGTTACCACTTGTATGGAAAATATAAAGGTCATAAAAACCGCCTGAAGCCGATACAGCTATGCCATCAAAATTTTTATTTTTATATGGGCAGCTTGCTCGAGGGAGAGTTCTGTTCTAAGTTCGTCCAGCAGCAAAAGCAACGTAGCGAATAGAGGTACTTTAGGAAAATGCCCACTACATGGACAGTCGCGGATAAAAGCTAGTAAAAAAAAAGGAAACTCTTTTTCGTTTTAGTTTTTAATTAACATTGATAACATAATATTTTACTGACAATCCAACGTATTTAAATTACGTTCTCCAAAGCTTTTAATATTTTTCTATAGACAACTGTTTTAATTAATTTACTTCAATTTTGACCATAAGGTTTTTGCTACACAATGATCTAATTCATGCATATAGTCGAAGAGTTCTTCAACACATGTTTCTGTAGTCTTCGAGCGGCTATTTACTCTATCATTACATTCTTGGTATTTATTGTAAAGTGCTTCTACATGAGCTCCAGCCCTACACTTGTCCTTAAAAGAAAAAATGGATATTTTGAATTGATGTGAATACATTCAAAATACTACATTATATTGTGCAATGAAAAATCAAAAATAGGTAACTTTAAGAAAAATATTAATCAATTTACCCTTAAATCAGTTTGAGGATCAACTAATTCCTCTTCCTCCTCTTCTTCCTGAGCTTTAACAACTGGTATTAAGGAAATTGGTTCTTTTTTTTGGGCCATTACGAATCTGTAAAATCAATTTGGTTGAATTTAAATCAGAGAAGTTTTTTAAAATATGATTAGAATAATTTATTTCTTACAAAATTAACTTTTGACTTAAATTTAATATGAACGGTTAGAATAAAGAGAAAATCGGAAATTTATTAGAACTGAGTGAATTCGTGATGCAACACTTTTTGACGGACGAAAAAATTGTGATATTGGAAAGAGAAATGAAGTTAGCAACAATAGTTCTATCCTAGCTCAATGACTTCAGAATCTAGCACATACAAAATTTAATTTGGAATTTCAATATTGTCAATGAGAATTTGAATTATATTCTAATTCAAGTTATTTTCGCGCTTAAAAATAATATTTTAATTATTTTAATAATAGATTATCTATTCTACATACAGAATTGATACATACATAAGTTTCTCATTCCTTTTTTTTAAAATATTCATAATTGTACAGCATCATTTTTCTAAACGAGAATTGACATTATGGTTATTAATAAATGGCAACTCTGTTTTGTACCAATCACTAATCACTATTCACCAATCAGAGAGCAGCTGGTGGTATTCATATTCAATGAGGAGTTAAAAAAAGGGAATAATTTTAATAATTACTTTAATTAATTACAAATTTAATTGATTTTTAAATGAGTAAAATATTTTGGTTTGTGTTGGGCATAGTATAATGTAGGAAATGATACATTTGATAACTTTTTTAACTAATTTTCGAAAAATGAAATTAGAAGAGCACGTTCAGTGCATCCTTTTTCTCCACCAACAATACAATGACGTCTTCTCACACGGTTGTAGATGTTTGTGGCGACGAAAAAAAAAAAAGCATTACACTTTTTTGATTAGCATAGTCACTTCGTTTTGAGAAAAAATTTTAAAATTCAATATTTTAGCGTTAATTTGTAAATTCAATTTAGAGATTTTCATGTGAAAAATAATTAAATTTTATAAAGGGCGCAGTTAAATATCAAAATAATGGATTTTATTGAAAAATAAATTGGTTAAAGATTACCTATTCGTCACTTTTTATAATTGTTTATATTTCATTTATTTTCACTCATATAAGGTAATTATTATATATAAACATTATTTTTCATTTAAATTTTGGTTTTTTAAGCAATTTTTTTAAAAAAATCAAAATTTATTTTCACAAACTTTCTGTAAATGTCAAATATAAAATATTTGAGGTTATGTTGTTATTTGGCGAGAAGTTTTTCGCTGTGTAACATTTACAATGTTTTATTGAAAAAAAACTAAAATATTTAATTTTCTTTTTAAAAATTTCACAGATGAATGGAGGAATGGATAATCGAAGTGGAATACCGCCTTTTCCAACATCTTCAATGGGAGGACCTGCAATGCAACATGTTGCATCTGCTAATAAAGCACGAAACTTTAAGCTACTCGTAGATCCAGCTTTAGTAAAAGGTGTTACTGCTAAGCTATATCGATATGATGGCTTTGTACCAAATGATCCATCTTATCCACCTGTAATACCAAGAGATCCAAGAAATCAATTAGCATGGATGAAGTCTCGTATGGAACCTTGTATAATGACTGTTCCAAGGTATAGAGAATGGAAATACGAATAGCAAACAATTGTATTTTTCCTATCTATTAAACATTGTTCTTATAATTTTCTTTTTTTTTACAGATTTAAAATAGATCGTAATTATATTGGAATTCCACCAGCAACAGAAATTACAATAACAAATGTCAATGACAATATTGATAAACAATTTTTATCTGGAATGATTGAAAAATGTGGATCATTTGATGAAATTCATATTTATTATCATCCAACAACGAATAAACATTTAGGTTTAGCTAGAGTTGTTTTTGAAAATGTGAAGTCAGCAAGATTATGTGTGGAAAAATTCAACCAGAAATCTGTTATGGGAAAAGTATGAATAGATAATTTTTACAAAATGTTTAAATTTAAAATTTTTAAAAACAAATTTCAGGTTTTAAATGTATTTCTTGATCCATTTGGTGAGAAATGTAAACAAGTGGTTGAGAATCTAACTACTAGTAGTAAAAATAAACAACAACAACAACAGATACAACAACCCGCTTTAATTAATTCATCATCATCATCTTCAATATCATCTGTAGGTCATCCTTCAATGAGCTCTGCAAGTGGTGGTGTTGCGGTTGCAGTCAATGTTATGTATAATTCTAAAATTGAATACCATCATGAATATTCCTCAGAAAGTCTAGAAACACCAACATCAGTTTACTATCGTGATAACAAGGATCGTGGCAATGAGTACGAAAGATCATCATATTCGTCAACCCATAGTCGTGAACGTGATCGTGATAGATATGAGGATGATCGTAAAAGTAGAGCAGAATACAATAGTCGCGAACGTGATAAATATTATGATAAGAAAGAAAGTCGAAGATGGGAAAAGGACAGTAGAAAACATCATCACTCGTCTTCATCACATTATCGAGATAAAGATCGTGGAAGTAGCAGTAGAGAATACAGTAGCAGCAGCAGTAGAGATCGTGATAGAACAAGAGAACGTTCAAAAGATAGGGAGAAGGATAAGGATCGAGCAGACAGAGATTGGGATTATGAAAATAGAAGTCGAGATCTTGATCGTGAATATGACCGCAATCGTGATAAAGATATGCATCGAAAGGATAAGGATAAGGACAAAGATAGAGATAGAAAGGATCGGGATAAGGGAAGCGATATAGAGTCTTCTTCTAAATATCGCACAAGTTACTCATCATCCTCATTGACACCATCGCATCGAGAATACAATATGACTCCAGATCAAGGAACAAACTATCCACCAGCTCAGAACTATGTAAATACAAACTATCCTCCGAATCATGTGTACATGAATCATGGATTTTCTAATCAAAATTATTCAACTCCTCCGAATTACATACATCATCAAAATTATCAACATCCGAATTATATAAACCAGGGTTATATGAACTCTCAGCCAGCAAATCATCACAGCGGTGGTTACCATATGTACTCATCTCCCGCAGCACCTCCACCTCAATCAGCTTATCCTTATCCACCGCCACCACCTTTACCTACTGTAGCACCACCTCCATCGCATCACCAATCGGCTTCATATCCCCCTCCTCCATCAAAGTCGTTATCATGGCAAGCATCTAAAGTTCCTCCACCACCACCTCCCGTAGACCCTGTAGAATCTTGGGATGATGTTAATCATTCTTGGGATAATCCTCCAGTACCTGGTACTTGTGCTGTAAGCACACCAACAAATTCTAAGGGTACTGGAACATTATTATCATCGGTGAAGAAAAATGAAAAGTCTTGGGATTCGCGAGGTTCCTGGGACGACGATGAAGCAACACCTGTTGGGCAAGTTACTCCAAATTGGGATGAAATTTTTGAAAAGAAATCATCACCATTAAAAACAATTTGTGTAAAAGAAGTTAAAAAAGAAATCAACAAATCAAATGAACTACTCGATTATAAAGAAAAACAAACAACGAAAAAAGAATTGAAAACTGAAGAAGATGATCACACAAATGTTGATTTGGATACAAGAATTGCTATGATGTTTAAGAAAAAATCATTTGGAGCTGCTCCACCATTTTTACAATTAGAAAGTAGTGATTCAGAGGGGGAAAGTGGCAAAAAAGATGAAGAAATAAATATTAAAAAAGAAAATAAAGCAACAAAAATAAAAGAAGAAGTAGAGGAGACAGATTCATCAGTATGTACAACGCCTCCAAGTCCGTTTATATCGAAAAAAGCATATAAAACGAATAAACGTCAAGAGTCACGATTGAGACGCAAATTAGACAAAATCAATAAAAAAGAATCAAAAGTAAACATGGAAGATGGTGCAAGTGATATTTCGTCAAGTGACGATGAAATTTTATTAGCAAAAGGTTCATACAGTCCAGCTATGCCTGGAAAAATTAAAAAAGAGAAATTGGACGATGATAGAATGTCACTGTCTAGTCTTTCATCGAGTGAAGCTAAAATTGAAGAAGAACCTCCTCCTCTACCACCTGAACCATCTACAGCAATGGTACCAGGAAATTATTTGAAACAACAGCAACTACCACCCCCAATGCCTCCCAGTAATTACCTTTATCCACCAGGAGCTCAGCCATATTACTATCCAGGATATAATCCATATCAACCAACACATTATCTTCCTCCACATCCGAACTATATGCAGTCATATTTACCTCCAGGTTTTCCTCCACATTTGATGCCACCAGGACCACCTCCATCTTATCCTGGACATGACACACATGTTTACAGTCATGAAAATAATCGAGTTGTTAAACCAATAGATACAAGCCACGACAGAGGTGATCCATATAAGAGAAGTATACAAGAAGTTGTTGATCGAGTTACAGAAGAACTAAAACAGATTTTGAAGCGGGACTTCAATAAAAAAATGATTGAGAATACAGCATATAAGAAATTTGAAGCGTGGTGGGATGAACAAGAACGGAATAAAAACAACAAAGAAAATTTTAGTATCGATGTAAACGTTTCGAAAGTGAATAAAGTCGATAAAGCACCCGATATTAATCAATTAATAAATAGTAACCGTGATAATTTAGATTTCGGCAATTATTCAAATTTAGGATTGAGAGCATCAATTCCGAAATTACCTTCATTCCGAAGATTACGGAAACAACCAAGTCCAGTTCCACATGATGAAGATTCACGTAAACATTTAAGTGACCAGGAAGAAATGGTGCTGGGTTCTGATTCAGAGAAAGAAGATTCAAATGTAATCAAAAACAATATCAGTTATAGCAGACCATTAGATGCGAACAGTGCTGCTGGTGGTGGTTCTACGAGGAAACGGAAAGGTAGTACATCAACATTTTCTAGTTCCAGCGAAGAGGAAGATGAAGAATCGAGCGATTCTGATATCATTTCTGATTCAAGTTCTAATTGGGATGATGAATTCGATATTCGAAAACCACAAGGAATTAGTCAACGTAAAGACAAAGATAAAAAGATTTATTCAGATTCAGATAGTGAACCAGAAATTAGCCAACAAAAAACTAAAATGAAGTCTAGTGACGCCATTTATTCAGATTCAGACAGTGATACTAAAGTTAAATTTAAACCATTTGAAAGACAATTATCTCCTGAATTTGATGAAATTAGTAAAGATAGTAATTTTAGTCCAATTTCGAAACCACCTCCAACACCAGGGCGAGAATCACCCACTCTGGAAAAATCTGATGAAGCGGATAAAACAACAGATGCAGTGGAGACAAGCACAGTTGTTAAGAAATCAATATTTGATTATGATCGAATTTATAGTGATTCAGAAGAGGAAAGAGAGTATCAAGAGAAACGTCGTCGTAATACGGAGTACATGGAACAAATCGAAAGAGAATTTATGGAGGAACAAGCTCGTAAGCAGAAGGAATTAGAGGAACAAAGAGAAAAAGAAGAAAAAGAAGAAAAAGCACGTGAAGAGAAAGCTAAGGAAGAAGTTGAACGAGCAGCTGAAGCGGAAATAAAATCTGCCAATTTACTGCCAAAAGAACCAAGTCTTGACATTCCATCAACTCCGGACACAACGAAATTACCACCAACTCCAGGGGCAAATCTGACATCAATCTTACAGTCCGCATTTGCTAGTAGTAGCAGTCCACTTGAAGTTGCTATCAAAGAAAAAGAACAAAAATCAACTAGAGGAAGGAAACCTAAGCAGAAAAAGGTACCTGTTGAAAAGGATAAAGAAACTGATGTTGCTGATAAAGATAAAGTTAAGGAAGTAAATGGCTTGATTCAAAAACCAGTGGAACATGAGATTCTAGAAGAAAAGGAGCCAAAACCATCACCTGCTTCGTCAGATGGTGGCTCAAGTCAAGCTAGTCAGGTTGCATTGGAACATTGCTATTCATTACCTCCATTAGCATCTCCTAGACGTGAATTAAGTACTGCTCCAGCAGAACCAGATCCTGTTAAATCAACCACAGCTGCCTCCGATGATAAGGTGCACTCTTCTAAATTTGATTCATCCAATTATCTTGCACATGATCATGGATATACGACATCAACGTCGTCGTCAACAAATGAGCAGCTTCCTATTGAACAGGTAGTAGCAGTTGTTGTCCCTCCAAGGCCTGGTCCAGGAAGACCAAAGAAAGATGCAGCGAAAGCTAAGAAAATAGAAGAAGAAAAGAAGGCTGAGAAAAGAAAACATGAAATTGTAAAAGAAGAAATAATAGCGCCGCCTTTCATACCAAGAGAAATATTTGAATTACGAGATGTAAGAGAAGAGATGATGATTTTGTATGAATTTCTTACAAAGGGTATCGATGCTGAAGATATCGAATATTTGAGAAAAAGTTATGAAATTTTGCTTGCAGATGATGCAAATAGGTTAGAAATTTTCTTTTATTTTGTAAAAATTTTAGTAATAATATTTTTAATGAATTATTTTATTTTACAGTTATTGGCTTAATGCTACTCATTGGGTTGATCATTGTGTTACTGCACGAACTTATGTTCCACCACCAAATAAAAAACGTAAAAAGGAAGATGATATTAAACGTCATATAAGTGGTTCAGCACGAACTGAAGGTTTTTACAAAGTTGATCTAAAGGATAAAGTTAAACATAATTATCACCATGCAAAGAATCGAACATTACAAGCATCAAGAATAGAAATTGAAGAACCAGCTGTTAGTAAAGCAGTTAGTAAAATGCAAGGAATTTCTAGAGAAGCACGTTCAAATCAAAGAAGATTATTAACTGCATTTGGTGCAATTGGTGAATCGGAATTATTGAAATTTAATCAATTGAAATTTAGAAAGAAACAATTGAAATTTGCTAGATCAGGAATTCATGATTGGGGATTATTTGCAATGGAACCAATTGCTGCTGATGAAATGGTTATTGAATATGTTGGACAAATGATACGACCAGTTGTAGCTGATTTAAGAGAAACTAAATATGAAGCAATTGGTATTGGTAGTTCATACTTATTTAGAATTGATATGGAAACAATTATTGATGCAACAAAATGTGGTAATCTGGCAAGATTTATAAATCACAGTTGTAATGTATGTAAAATTGTTTATTATTATCATAAAATGTGTACTAAAAACATTTTTTTTCTTTTTATATTTGTAGCCAAACTGTTATGCAAAAGTTATAACAATTGAATCAGAGAAAAAAATTGTAATTTATTCAAAACAGCCAATCGGTGTTAATGAAGAAATCACTTACGATTATAAATTTCCATTAGAAGATGAGAAAATTCCATGTTTATGCGGTGCTCAGGGTTGTAGAGGAACACTTAATTAAAATAAAAGAACGTAAGAGCGTATACAAGTGTTATAAACAAAATAAGCTTTGAGAAGATGAGAGAATTCAAGCTGCTTACTGAAGACTAAATAAATTTCTGCTAACAAAGAACAATTTTCAATTCAAATTTGAAGTACGAATTATGTAGTTTTTAATTTAATCAACATGACATTTCTGTTGTAAAAAAATATTCGTATGAATTTGAAACATTAATGTTCTATTAAAAAGTAATTTTCATTTTTTTTTTATAAAAATAAAGAAAAAAAGAAAAAAAATATAGTGGAAATTTTAGAAAACAAGATAAATATTCAACAATTAAAAAAATATTCTATCTAATTTAATTATAATTAAATTAAGAACTGTATAATAAAAAATATGAGAAAGAAAATAAATTTTCAAAGAAGAAAAAAAGACCATTTTATATATTAGATAAAATTTAAAAGAAAAGAAAAACATACAAAGTGAATGAATAAATTTATCTTAAATAAAATAAAAAAACATGTAAAAAAGAGCAAATAATTTAATGATTTTTATTAATGTGTTATTACATTTTTAAATATTTTTTAAAAGTTATACTTAAAAAAAAAACAAATTGAAGATAACTGATAATATTTTAAGAATGTTTAAAAATGCAGTCATTAAAGAAAACAAGAAAAATTTGAGCTCAAAATATGTATATGTATGTCATATTATTAGAAAATTTAAAAAAAAGAATATATTTTATTTAGTTTTTTTTTTTTTCTTTTTTTATCGTAATTTTAATACAATACTATTTTTTTTTCTTGTGTAATAATTTAGGTTTATATATATAATATAGAGCGTAGCATTATAGATATCTTGGATGGTGATGATGTTTGAGAATTATTGAAATTAAAAATTTAGTATTTAATTAGAAAGAAAAAAAAAACCCAAAACAATTTAAAAAAGAAAATCAGTGGTAGGTATTTAGTAGGAGCTCTATGCTTTAAAAAAAAAAAATTGTGTAAATATTTAAAAATATGAAGTGATTATGATGAATGATAAAAAATGTAAAATAATATATGATTAAAAATAATAATAATTGAGAAGAATTAAATTACATACTATAAATTGTTCAATAAAATAATAATGAAAATTAAAATATATTTTTGAGCTCAAATTTTGGAAGAAAAGATTTTTGAAAAAAAATTTAATTTTCTATATTTTATTTTTGTGTATGTCATAGATTTTAGATATTTTATTTAAAAAAAAAAAAAAAAAAAAAATACTTTTTCTTACTTTCTTGTTTTGTTGTTTTAAAATATCATTTATTCACACAAAAAGAACAAATTAGTTACTACATTGAAGCAAATTTAAAAATAAAAAAATTATGTATGAATAAAAATTTAAAAATGATCCTTAAGAAATATGTGAGATTAAAAATTTAAATGAAAATAAAATATTCATTAAAAATTTTAATAATTTTTGTTTTTATTGATAAAAACTGAAGCATTAAGGATGAAAATATTTTCAATGTGTAGGAAAAAATGTTTAAGGATATATATATTTAGCTAAATTTTCGAAGAGGATATCGTTACGTTGGTTGGTTGTATTGGTTTTCGGATTACATTCGAAGACCCAAATAGCACTAAGAGTGCCGTTTTGATACCACACCTTCCATAATCTTAGGGGCAGCTTGAAACACGGGCAGGAGATACATTTGTTACTTTCAAATGAAGTCAGTATTTTCAATTTTATATTATATAAAATTTTATTTTGGTATTCTAACATTCATCAGGAAATTTTTATTACAGTAGTATGAATATTTTATTTTTGTAAAATTATCAATAAATTACACAGATATTTAATGTATAAATTCGAATGTATTCTTTATATTCACATTTTTTGTTTTTTACTTATGTTAATAAATACTCTACTTTAAAATGCTAGGATTTAAAGTGAATTCAATGAAATAATGATGTAAAATATGAACTTTTTTAATTATAATGAAGTTCCCTTGTATTCATTATATGAGAAATCTAAATATTACAATACAATTTTACATTTTCACTTTTAACATCAATACACACAACATACATTTTACATTTATTTATTTTTTTAACAACTAATTATTTTTTACATGTAATCTGCATATCTAATTGTGCTTGAGCAATATCTTCTAATGCAGTTTGTATTTTTTCAAGTAATAATTCACCTTTTTGAACAACATCTTCTAATCGTTCAGCAGATTCTTGATTTTCAATTTCTAATCGTTTTAAACTTTGAACTTGTAATTCTTGTGAACTATCTTCATTCGGAAGAGAATCAATTAAAGTATCAATATCTTTGGCACAACGTGATATTAATTGTGAAAATAATTGTGCATAATCTTCCTGCTGATTTTGTTGTGGTGTTTGTGAACCACTTCTATCGAAACCAGGAAATTTACTTGGAACTGATGTTTGTTGAAGTACACCAATGCTATTACAGAAATGTTCAGCTTGCTGAAAAATAAAAAATAAAGTATATTGACATTTAAAATTGTTTTAAATAACATAAATAACCGAAAAATAATTTAGAAAATTATTATGAGACTAAAATTCTACCTGATTAACTGTGTCCTGCAACTGAGTTAATCTATCAGCCATTTCTTGTGATTGAAATATATGATCAATGATGAAGGATAATATGATAGCCTTAACAATCGTTAAATATTTTCTTTATCACTTTTTGTGAATCTTTTAATTGGGAAAAAAAATTTATTAACAAAAGTTCAATTTAATTGGATATATTTATTTTGTTTGTGTTCAATCAATAATCAATACAATAAAGAATAACCTAACCTAAAACTCAAAATGTCGAATTGTCAAAAATTTTTTTAACTTTACACTTGTACTGTACATAAACCAACAAAACAAAAAGAAAGCGGCTAAGCGAAGTGTATCGTTCAGATGAAAAGTATGAAATTGGCTACACACTGTTCAATTTTAAAAAGCAACGGTAAATTTTATAAAATTTGTAACTGAAAATAATCTATACAAATTTAATTTTCAAGAATTTTAAAACTTTCAACTGAAAAAAATTAGAATTGTCGTACTGAAATTTAATCAATATGATAAAAAGTTTTTTATTGTACTTTTTGTAGAATTTTCGTTAAAAAAATCAAAAATAAAAGCGTAAAATTTTGAATAATAATAATATGTATGTATAAAGATTCATGCTTAACAATAGTGTTGACTGAAAACAATGCGTCGGAAATAAGTTGATAGTAATAAAAAAAGGAGATAAAGTATATATGTAATTATAATTTTTCGCTTGATATTTATTTAAAAATTTTTTAAAAAATATACTTAAATATAAAATCTAAAACACCATGACGACAAGGTGATAAATTGGTACTTGTTCAATACATTTTTGAATTCTAACACGCACTTTGTTCCGAATTATGAATATTTTCTTTCAAAACTAATTATGAGAACAACCAATAATAAAAAATACCTCCCTCATTCATTTTCCTTGATGAAAGGCTACTTTCCTTCAATCGTTCCATAAAAAGAAAATGGTTTATTTTAAAAAAATTTTATTATATTCATTAAATGTGATTTTCATATATTGAAATTTCCATTTATGCACTGTAAAAGTTGAATAAACTTACTTATTAATAATCTTGCTTCTATTTTGTCTTTTCGCTGATGCGTCCAGTTTTTTCTTGAAGGCGTATAAAAAAAATTAAAAATAGGGACGACATGTTAAAGAAATTAAGTACTATTATTCACTCTTTTAAATATAATCATAAGAAAAACTTATTTTAAAGCAGCCACAATATTATTACAACGATTGGATGAAAATATGCATGCATAGATAATATTGTTGAAGAACCAACATTGCTGAAGGTTTACAATTTACATTTTATATTAACAAAACCAGACTTAAATTTAGTTCAAAGTTTTAGTACGGTCCGAACGTTCGTACATTAAAGTTGTGCAAATAGATATCATAAAAAAGAAGATGACTTTGGAGCACAGATACTGAATAAGTATTTTTAATTGAATGTATTGAATAAACCGGTGTGACGTTAGTGAAAGGAATAAAAATCTACAATTATTTTTGTTTTTTTGTTTTTTTGTAACATTAAAAGAAATTAATTTCGATTTCATTAGATTACAAGACATGGTGCATTGAATTTTAAATACATCTAACAATACGTGATCAGATTTATTTTAAATTATTCTTTCTCATATTCGCTTATTCATAAACATAAATACCAATATACAAATATTCATAATTCTGTTTGCTAAATGACACGGATTAACAAAAAAATTGGGTCACTATAAACGTCGTCATATAAAAAAAAGAGTGTATAAAAACAAAATTAAAGACAATCCGAAAAAAAGTTCTTTCACCTTTATAAGTTTATCTACCTTGTTGTTTGTATGTTAAATAAAACAAAGTGAAATTTTAGTAAGAAATTTTGCAAGAGGAATAAAATAAATAAAAAAAAAAATACGAATGAACTTATTTAACAGGAAATAGAGATCATTTTTAAATATGGATTCATGTTTTACAACTTGAGTTTATCGTAAGAATACAATTATTATTTTTTAAATAACCAGAAGATAAATAGCTAATAATAATTTTAAGCAAAAACAGTTTTAAGTTTCCATGTGAACTTCTGTCTTTGTAAAAAAGGTAATATATAATAATATCTTAATATAATTAATATCTTTTAAATTAACCCAAAATGCATTTTGTAAAAACTGATAATGCAAGATTTTTGATTTCTAAAAGATTCACAAAAAACAAGCAAAAAAATAATTCTCAGTTTTTTGCTGAAATAATTATAAGCAATTAAAGTTTATAAAGTTCGAAAACAATTTTGAAAGTATTTTTTTGTTATTATATTTAATAAATAAATTTCCACTAGTTCCGAAAATTTTTTTTGGCTTCTATAAAAAGTTCTATAAAAGTTCTGAAGTCATTTCGAGCAAAGCCTCTGCCAAAAACTTCAGAATAGGATTTTGTCACTGATTTCGGAAACACTTAT
Source organism: Bombylius discolor (assembly GCA_939192795.1). Classification (NCBI taxonomy): domain Eukaryota; kingdom Metazoa; phylum Arthropoda; class Insecta; order Diptera; family Bombyliidae; genus Bombylius; species Bombylius discolor. Next base: position 55,692,402 of record OW584238.1, on the reverse strand, counting down.
TTCGAAAATACACACATAAATATTTTCATATACATATGTACCTACACATATTTCTTTCTTAATTGGAAAATTCTTTAAAACAAGAAAAATTAAGAAAGAAATAATATTACAAAATACATCATTATACCTTTTGTATTATACTTTGTAGTTTTGTATTAAAATATCACTTTAATGAATTTAATTAGGACAAATTTATCATAATATATTCTTCATGTGTATTTCAACAGTTTTTGTGATATACTTTATTATCTCACATTTTATTATGACTTTTTATTCTCATACAGTTATTACCTGTTCTTATACAATCGAGTTTCATACTTAAATCTTTTGATTTTCTTTCTTTGTATTTTTTAAAAAGAAAAAAAAGTCATTTTTTGTGTCTTTTAAAGTTATGTATTTCTTTTTTAATCTTTATATATGCCTTGAATATATGTATACTCTAGATTTTGTTGGTAATAATAAAAAACAAATACAATATGCAATTTAATCAATTCTTTACCATAATTGAACTGGAAAAGGTCATTCGAATGAGTTATGCCAAAGAGACTTACTTTTACCTAAAATTTAATTGAATTTTAATGTTGTAAAGATTAAAATTTTTTAAAAATAATGTGAATAATTTTTTTAACTTATTTTTATTACAATTGAATTTAAAAAAATTAAAAATAAATAAATGTATATAATTTCATAGTGTCTTCATTTGCATATAATTACCATTCATATATGTATGTACGTATAATATGTATACATAAATTTCACCTCTGAATTATATTTTTGTTTTATCTTTAAAAAATGGACAGTTCAATAAAATATTTATGTATTATATTTTAAAAGAAAGAAAACAAATATAAAACTCATTTGAAATTGTAAAAAAAATAAATAAATAAGAGTAGAACAAAAAAACACTGACACCATTTTTTTTCTGCTTAAAATAAATGAAAAGTTCATAAAATAATAAAAAATAAAATGAACGATATTAACGATGTACATACATACATATGTACATATATACATATGTATGTTCAAAGAATAAATAACTATACTGTGAAAAAGTTAATATTAAATAAAAACTCCAGTTGAAAATTTACAATTGAAATATGAAATACTTTATTACTTACAGTTTATTTCTTTCACTTCTTTTATTAAAATTTTTTCCTAATAAATTTCCTTTCATCACAATTTATTTGCTTGTTGATAATTTCTCATTGCATTTATTTTTAAAATGCGTGTTTATTAACAATTAAAATGAAATACATACAAACTACATATATTCAGAAATTTCATATTTAAAAACAATTGATTTAACATTTAAATTTCAAAAATAAAATTGATGTTTTGATTATTTTTCTCTTGTTTTCATGAGTTCAACGTTCTTAAATTTATAATTTTTCATATTTTTGTATTATTACAACATAATGAAGAAAATTAATTAGTTTAATAGTTAGGAGAAAAATAATGTAAGTTTAAATTGTTTTGAAAAAAATGTAGATTATTAAATAGAAATCATGGAAGAAATTTTTTTAAAAAAAATGTAGGAACTTGAATATAAAATCTAAAACACCATGACGACAAGGTGACAAATTGGTACTTGTTCAATACATTTTTGAATTCTAACACGCACTTTGTTCCGAATTATGAATATTTTCTTTCAAAACTAATTATGAGAACAACCAATAATAAAAAATACCTCCCTCATTCATTTTCCTTGATGAAAGGCTACTTTCCTTCAATCATATATTGATTTTCATATATTGAATAATTTCCATTTATGCACTGTAAAAGTTGAATAAACTTACTTATTAATAATCTTGCTTCTATTTTGTCTTTTCGCTGATGCGTCCAGTTTTTTCTTGAAGGCGTATAAAAAAAATTAATTTACTCTTGTTTACATACTTTTTTTTTTACCTGTTTCTCCATTGTCCTATGAATCCAAAAAAACATACATTTTGAAAATATCAATAGAATAAACAAAGTCATACCGTTATTTTTCCAAGAATTATTGAACTTTTTAATCCAAAAATTTTCACCGCTTTTTTATGCATTTAATGAAAGCATAAGTAAGAAGAAAAAAGAAACAGTGAATTTATTCATTGGGAAATTAAAAAAAATGTAGTTCTGGAGTTTTTGCTTCGATAAAAAAAAGTCAGTATAAAAATACGTTCGACTATGGCTGTATGTAATACTAAAAATAGCTGCTGATATGATTATTTTTTTTTTTAACTTAAAAACTAAATTCTTTTTATTGAAACTTCTTTAAAAAAAAAACTTATTAAAAAAAGTTTTTGAAATTCAACTCAATTAATTTTAATGGCAATGATAATGATGAAAATGAAGAGGAAGTATTATTTAGGTAATTACAATTACATGCTCTGAATTTTAATCTAAATATCAATTCGAGAATTTGTTTAGCTAAAAAAAAATTAATTCGAATTTTTTTAAAGTATTTTAAATGCTTTGTAGAAGAATATAGGTATATGTATGTATGTATTTATGTAAATGTTTATATATGAAGATTTAAAAAGGTGTTAAAAATATAAATTTTAAATAAATGGTCATTAAGATTTCTTTTGTGAATCAGATAAATTTTTCACGATTCTGACCTGATTTTATTGTATGTATGTGTGTTACACCTACTTATTCTTATTTCTTGTAGAGAATATATAAGGTTTCAAATTCAATGAATATCTCTTTGGTTTTTATGTATGCATGTGTAAGTGTAATACTTTCTTTTTATTGCAATGTTGTTTAACTTTAAACTTGAAAGTTGTTGAAATAAATACTCAAGTACATAAAAAAAACGCATATTTTCGATGATGATGATAATGATTTTTAAATGAAAAATAAAAGTTTTAATAGAGCCAGTTGAACTGGTACATGATTTGCCTTTATACATGTATCTTTCTGTTCAATGTATGGTGATAATGTACAGTATTTAAGACCATATTTGTTTAGATAAATAAAAAGACCTACAATGATTACTGTTCAATTGGAAAATATTTGACATAGAAAATAAATTATTAATTTTTTTTTTGTACTTAGAGAAAATAACTTTAGAGATTTTTTCACTTTTTAACGATTTTCGAAAATCTATAAGTGAATTTACTCATTAAAATTTTTGAATTATTTTGTGTTGGGTTTTAAAGAAATTCTTAAAAGATTGTTGAAAATTTTATTTAAATTCAATTTTTGTTTCTATTTTTAAAAAAATAAATGCAAAAATAGAAACTAAATTTTGCATTGAAAAATTTGAAAATCTCATCCCATTGTATCGAAAAAAAATTTTTTCCATAGATTTTTTTAAATTAATTAAACAGTTAGTTTTTAATTCACATCATAACTATTATGTATATTACAATAATTTTAATATGTTCAAATTTATTTTCAACATTGTCACATATGGAACACGGTAATAATTTTACTTACCTTTATTGTGACATTTCAGTTATAATCAAGTGTTTCTTAATAATTTTCATATAATATATTATATTTATTTACACGTACATATGTATATATGTATGTACCTTTATCTCAATGTAATTGAACACATTTTGCATAATAATTAGAAACTATTTTGTAAAAAATCAAATTAAAAATTAATATTTAAATATGTACATGTACTCGTATTTGGTCATGAACCATATAAAAATTTATTGAATTTTGTTGTTGCTGTTTTAATAAAAGATACAAACTTCCTTATTTGTTAGTAAAAAATTTGATAACAATAACATACAATTAACTATAACCAAGGAATTTTTTATTATTCCCATTTTTTTAAATTTGGATAAAAAAATCTTTAAAAAAATTAATTTTTTGCCAGTAAGTTTAATCAAAGTTTTTTTTAACTTGTAATTCTTGTATACTTCATGTAAACTTATTTACATGTTTGAAGCCAATCATAAAATTGATTAAAAAAGATAAAATTAACTATTTGGAAGAGCTGATACTATAAACAAAAAAAATCAGCCAGAAAAAAATTATCTAACAGTTTATAATCATAATTTTGTCATTAAGTATAAGAACAAAATTAATTAATAAGAAAAAAAATATTTAGAATTGTACATTTCCCGTATTAAAAGGTTAAGGTAATAAATATTAAGATCTCGGTATCAGATAACTTTTGGATAACAAATTATTATTTTATTAAAAATTTATTTGATTAATTATTACTCCACGGCGCTACAGCCCATACAGAGTCTTGGCCTATTTTTTAAATTAACTTAAGTTTTTCGTGACTATTTTTCTACCATACATGTTTTAAGTGGAATGCGAACCACTAAATTTGTTGGTAGATATAATTTTGTAGTTGGTTTATGTACTTGCTTATGGTCAGTACTTCAGAACTTCGTAGTTCAAGATTTTCAAGGTAAATTTTTGTGATAGAAAAAAATTTACTCACAATCTTTTATTTATTTTTTTGCAAAAGTGCATGTTAAAGTGTATGACTACCAATTATATTTTTATGAACAATTTAAATGACATTTGATATAATATCCATGACATATTTTTTATTTTATTCTCATATATTTTTTCTTACTTTTTGTATTATCTTTATTTTTACTAAGTTAAATCAGTTAAATACATTTTTGTATTGTTGAAGTTGAATTGATGTTTTTTTTTTTTTTTAAAAAAATTAATAGTTTTCTTAAGGGTACTGATTATGTTTAATTCACAAGTATTGTTTTCCTCTTGGAAAATGAAAAGATACGACAATTCATATAATTTCTGACTTTTATCTGTAAAAAATGTATAGGTAATAAATTTTTTAAATAAAACACGTTGCAAGATTTCAACGATTTTAAAAACTTAAAAAAAAACATATTTGAGGATTGATGTCTAGCATTATTAACGAACTATTAATATATTTAAATATACTATTATAAAAAAATATATATTCTTTTCATTAGTCCTTGTACATGAAAGTATAAATATACATACGAGTACTTTATTTCTTTGAATGGTGTATATGACTTCATAACTGATAAAAAATACCTTAAGTAGGAGATTTTATGAGTAGAAAATAAGCTTACCTTCGCATCCGGATGATGTTCATTTAAAATTTATTTCATACTCTTCATTTTGTGTTCATGAAGCATCTTGTATAAGGTTAATACTAAATAATAAATAATGTGCATAGTATATAATGTTGAAACGATAAAAAGTTTTTGTTGTTATTGAAGCAAAAAGCAACACTCCAATAATTTTTGCAATTAATGCAATAAAAAAGAACAATTTTATCATGAAAAAAAAAAAACCTTAACTGCAATGTAAAAATATAAAATTCAGAGCAAACTTGTATTAATTTTGAAACTTGATTTTGTTTTAAAGATAAAAAAAATCTCACAGAATACATAAAACCAAATAATGTCACTTCAATTTAAAGTTACATATGTGTGTTTTTGTGTAACATAAAATCAGCCAGCCTTAACAACTTATAGCACAATCTAAAAAAAAATAATAATAAAAAATAAAAAAAAAATGTTTTAAAGCATACCTCAGACAAATTAATTTTTTGTTTAACAGCAAAATAAACTATGCCTTTGTCACCATATAGTTTAAATATTATTTTTTCAGTTTGTTTTTCTATTTCTTCAGATTTTTTCTAAAGAATTTACGTAAGATACGCATTTCGAAAGTTTCCAAGTTTAAAAGAGAAAAAAAAATCACTCATTCAAATAAGTATTTAAATTGTATTTTGGTGACCATACACCATTAAATTTTATTTCTTCATAATATTATGTATTGAAGAAAATTTGAATACTATACCTTTTTTTTTTCTCGTTAAATACTTGAAGAACCATTGAATTATAACAAATTTAGTAAAAAATTTTTACATGTTATCTGTATATATTACTTGTTTTTTTTTTTTCATGAAAATATGTTTATTCAACATATACAAATATGAGTATTTCCGTTTTTCAAGTAATCACCTTTTAAATTTTTTATTTACTTTTTGTAGCCGTGAATTATTGATAATTTCTCTGTTCCAATTATATTTAAAAATATTTCATGAATTTCATAAAAGATATATTGAGTACATGGCTTTTTTATCTATCTTTTAAATTTCAGGTTTCTAATGATATATATTTATTTTATTTTAGTTAACCTGTAAAACGTTATTTCTTTATCTAAATTAATATTTAATGCTTGAACAAATAGAGGAATAAAAAAGAATCTTTTTAAATAAATACACACGCCTATACATATATACCTATTTGTATAGTTATATATCAATATATGTACATATGTATATATTATTGATACATTGTAATTAAAATTCAATTACAACTTCTTTATAATGTAATATGTACCTAATTGTAAGTAAAACTTTTGTCTCTTTAGGCAACCATAAAATAGAGAAAAGCCGAAGTTTAATTAGCATACCAAATCTTTCACCCCTCTCCTCTTTATTTTCTTTAAAATTTTTTTCCTTCAATTTAATCATTGGTAAATTCCAAAATAAAAATTTAACAATTAGAAAATAAAGGTTTATGATGCCTTTAAACAAAATTTAAATTTAACTTCCCAGTTCAATGAGTTAATACATGAAATTTGATTAAATGTAATATTATACATATGTCAAAGGACCACATAACGTATCTGTAGTATAAAATGAATAGTTCAATAATTACTATCCACAAGTCAACTTAACTAGACAAAAAAAATTAAACTATACCACACATTATGCTAAAGATATCATGAACGTGACCGAATAATAAATAACAGTGCCAAGATAATAATGGTAATATGGAAATAACAAGAGCCAATGTAGTATCTTAAAAAGCATTATAATGGAACTTTTTGTAACTGTTTTTTAAAAATTGTTATTACAGATATATTGGCTATTCATAAAAGTGTCTACTTGAATACTGTTCACAAAAAAGAAAAAATAAATTTTCTTTATAAATTTCGCTTTTACTTTTAATGTCATATATTATGTTTAAGTATACAATTTCCCATTCAATATACTAAAAAAGTACTTGAATATTTATATTTGTAGATATTTTGAAATCGTGAGATTTTTTAATTCTCCTTACAAATCCAATGAGTGAAATGAAGAAAAATTATATTAGTCATATGTACTTTTTTTTGTGTACATATACATACGAGTATATGTACATATGTAGATAGTATACTTATAGTAGATATTAAATATCATTTTGGTAAACCTATAAAATTATTGAAAAATTGAAAAAAATAAATAGAATACAATTGAAGATATTCTCTATTGAGGAATACCACAATAAATGTAAGTTATTTGATATTATTGAAATTATATGTGTTTACAAAAACGCTTAAAATACACTTAAATCGAGGTCTTATAATAAAAATTATCTTTTAAAATGCCTACTTTCATAAATACGAGTACATACTGAATACTGTGAGAATATATATTCGTATCTTTTATTTCAAAGATAAAATACAGCATCTGTTATACATACCTATAGTATACATATGATATACATATATATAGATATTATTATTACTTGTATTATTATTTTTTAATTTTTTATAAAATTATATGCAAATATTCTCAGAATTGTTTTCATTTGAAGTACATAACAGCATTTATCTTGTAAATATCAACACCTAAAGTTTAAAGAAAATTATTTATATTCAGGTAATGAAAGACCATGATCCCATTTTATAATTTTTAATTAATACACCGCAAATCATGCTATTAAAAATTAAAATATCTTCTTTGTGTCCATAAATAGAAAATTTTTCATTGTAGTAAGTTTAATTCCTTCACTAGAAGCAAAATCGGAGATGAAATTATTTTTAAAATCAAGAACTTTTCAAAAATGTGAAGAGAATTAATAAAAACAAACCCTTTTTTCGTTTTATTTTTTTCTTCTGTTTTGTGCATATTATTATAAATTACCTATATACATACATATGAAGTGATAGAAAAATACTAATCAATTCATTTGTTGTTCTTCCTACACAAAGTAAATGACATATTATAAATGATATTTACACAAATATTATCTTTACATGAAGAATATTCAAATATTTACATACATGTTTTCTATATACATAAGTACCTACATACATATACATATGTACATATGTATGTGGAGTATATAAAGGACAATAATATCGTCTGAAAAGTTTGAAATTTTTAACTTACATTCAATTTATGAAAATTTATTTTCACATAAATTTCCAATATTTTACTTCTTCTAGATACTGTCGTAACATATGTTGCTAATTAATAATTTCTTGACTTCTTAAATGATATTTGAATCTACATAGAAGATTGAGACGAAAAAAAGAAAATCAACAATAATAAGAACATAAAGGAAAATATTTATAAAAACAAAAAAAGAATGATTCCCAGAATAAAATCATTTTTAATTTTATTGATTTTTTTATATTTATTCACCGTTTTTATTAATGAATGTAACGGTCACGGAAGATTAATTGAACCACCAAGTAGAGCATCTGCTTGGCGTTATGGATTTCAAACACCACCAAATTATAATGATCATGAATTATATTGTGGAGGTTTTGCAAGGCAATGGAATAAAAATGATGGTAAATGTGGAGAATGTGGTGATGCATGGGATTCACCACTACCAAGACCACATGAATATGGTGGTAAATGGGGACAAGGTGTTATAGTACGAAAATATAATCCAGATTCTGATATAACATTGCGTGTTGAATTAACTGCTAGTCACATGGGGTAAGTAGAAATTAAAAAATCCATGTCATTAAAAATAACTAAAACTGAATTTAATCCATGAATGTTGAATAAGTTTCTTATAATGATTTTTTTCTGTTTATTTATTTTTTATTTTTTTTTTATATTTAGATATTTTGAATTTCGAGTATGTCCTGATGTAAATGCCAAGCAAGATTGTTTAGATAAACATATTCTAAAAATAATTGGAGGATCACCTTCAATGCCAAATCCATCAGATTTATATACAAGATTTTATCCAAGAAATGGAAGTCGTATTTATGAAGTTAAAGCTAAACTTCCTTCAGGTAAAATACAATTTTTTCGTAAATTTTTGTATTTTTTTAATTTTATATTGACAAAAACAATATTTTCAGGTTTAAAATGCGATAGTTGTCTTTTACAATGGCGATACATAGCTGGAAATAATTGGGGAACATGTGAAGATGGTACCGGAGCAGTTGGTTGTGGTCCACAAGAAGAATTTCGAGCTTGTGCTGATATATCAATTGGTGATACTGGAAAAACAACAATACGACCATTTCGACCAACTATCAAACCAGCTACATCAAGTACATCAACAATCACACCAAGTGTACCAGAACCAGGAACTGGAGAAGAATCATTATCAAAAACAATTTACATATCATTGCTCATTATTATTCTTACTTTATTGGCTGTTCTCTGTTTACTTGCTGCTATTTATCTATATCATTATCATGGACAACGTGTTAAACAATTTTTACGTTGGAAACGTGAAAAAGATCCAATTTCATCATCATCAGATATTTCTGCATCAGTGCTTAATAATTCAACCATTGAAACTACTCATAATGGATCATCATCAATGCCATCCGTTCCAGTACCACCACCAAGAACAAAAAGACTGTCCCAAGTTAAAGAGATATCATCAGATGAATCAAGTGTTATAATGGGACAACCAAATAATGATTAGACTGTGTATGTAGTTTATAAATAATTGCAAATATACACATATTTACGCACTTTTTTAGTACCATGTTTAACTAGTGGTACCTATTGTTAGGTGTAGAAATTATGAAAGTTTTTTTTTTTAAATTATCTTTTTGTTTTGAAATTTCATCATATTATTTCCAAATTTTTGACGTATCTCGTATATTTCTCGTTTTGAGAATTCGTTGATTTTCATTTAGGCTTACTGAACGAATATTTATTTAAATAAGTTTACTATGGCAGCAAAATAACTGAAGTAGTACATTAACGTCATATTTACTGCCAATTTGCATGTACTCGTAGGTACATGGACATACATACATACATGTATGAGTTCATAATTTAAATATAAGTGTATTAATTTTTAAGATAAAATTTCTTAGGTGACATTTATATATTTTGTAAATAAATGTAATGTGATAAATTTTCAATTTATATATTTTTACTGGAAATTTCGAATATGTAATTCAATAAAATTTTCCATTAAATAAAAAAATTATTTTTGATATTTTAATATACTTTTTTTTCGATGAAGTTTTTTAAAAAAAATTGACCGTTTTCAAAAATTCAAGCTTGGTTGCGTAACCTTGCATGCATGCATGTAAAACTAGAAAGTATGCAAGGAAAATTACTTGCATTTATGAAGTCTTTTAGCCATTTTTCAAATTCTGACAGAAAATTAATGCTGCCGCTGTAGACAGGTATACATTTCATTAATGGATGAAAAAACAAAAAAAATTTATTGAAGCTTCATTTCAAAAACTGTTAATTCATAACACATAAATGGTAACACTCTTTTTTTTTCTTCAAAATTTACACTGCAAGTACATAGTTCAAAATGGTTGAAATGCAAGATTAATTTTATGAAGTGGCAAAGCTTGAATTTTCGAAAACAGCCAAATTTTTTTTTAGAGTTTTCCATAAAATAAAATAAAATTGTTTAATGTTTCATAGTCAAGGTATTGCTTAATAAAAATAAAATTAAAAATTAGTTAATTAAAGTTAAATAAAACAAATCTGTATATGGTTTTTTTTTGGTTGTTTTTCTGATTCATTTATTGCAATAAAATTGATTTATTTTTCATATAATTTTAAATTATTGTATTACATATACGAGTTTATAAAAGATAAAGATAAAAAGTAGTAAAAGCATTTTAAATAAAAATTATTTGATTCTATTCATTAAAGCGAGATTTACACGTTCTTTTTTAATTAACAAATAATTCAGAATGCATGTATTTCTTTTTATTTCAATTCAATTATTTTATTGACTTAGCGACAAAAAAAATTAGTTGAGTTTATTATTTATAATTAGAAGTGTAATTGAATTAAAATCTTAAACATCATGTTGTTTTTTTTTTTGTTATCAATATTTTATCTTTAAAGATTATTTATTTACATTTTTTTTTCATATTTTAGAGAAATATTTACACGGAAATTAAATTAATTTTTATTTTTATATTTTTGTAATTTTTTAAGTGTGATTTTTAATTTTTTTGTATTTTTATTTTTTTTTTCGCTTGTTACTGACAATATAGAATACATATTATAAATTTTTTTAAATATAGATTTTCTGTTTATTTTTCTATTAAAAAAATTATATTTAGATTACAATAGATTCAAAATTTTGCTTGTGTAAGCATAAATAAATTAATTTTAACCCCTTGTTTTTCTATCATTTTTGTTTTTTTTTTCTTTCTAAAGCAATTGTTACTAATTTTATTTTAATAATGAAATTTGGCATAAAAATTTTAAGTCTAGATTTTTAATAACATCATGTTGAAATTTTCATGGTTTAAAATTTTAATACTTAATTATTTAGCTTTAATAATATCTTTTTATTTTCTTTTTAATATTTATTTACATCATTATTTTAAAAAAAAATTTTTTTAAATTATGGTCCCAAATTAATTAAATTTTTATCCTCTACATAAGTACATTCATATATTTAACAAATTTAAGAAAAAAAACAATTGTTTTATTAATAATAATTTTGTAGAAAAAAATTAAAAGAAAATTTTTTTTTTGTTTGGTTTTTAATTTTACAAATATCCTAAATTTTTCAGCAAATAAATCGATTTTTTTTTTAAATTAGTTTATGAAATTCTTGTTGAATTCAAGCATATTCATTGATTTTAACATTAAACCATATATGTATTATTTTTAGATTTAAAAATTTGTTGCATTGGACAGAAAAAACTCTAATAATTCATACACGAGCTGTTTATTTTGAAAGTGACCTAAGTCAATTCGGTTTTTCTCAGATATTCAAGTTTTTGATTACAGTTCTCATACAATTTTTCTATAACAGACTAATTTCTGTTGAAAAATTCTTTGACATAATATTACATGTTAGTTGATGGAACATATCGATCTTTATCTGAACTTTACATGAACTCATTTGCCACACAAAAGTGGACTTAGGTCAATTTTAAAATAAACGGCTCATATTTATAATTTTAATTTTTAGAAATTTTTAAGTTGTTAAATTTCAACAAATTTCTCAACAAATACAATATATTTCATTTTTTGACAATTTTTTTCCTGTTCCCTTTGTTTACAAGATACATAATATGGTTTCAAAAGAGATTTTACTTTTATTTTTGTTTTTCATATTAACTAACTTTTTTTAAAATTTTTTTTTTTATTTAAATTTTTATCTAAATACATACATCTAAAACATTAAAGCTTTGATTTTCTCATTTTGTTTTGTTCTGGATTTTATTTTTCATTGTTATTGAAAAAAAAGGAACATATACATGATTTTTTTGTTAATAAAATGTAATTTATTTTAATAAATAAATACGAGTTTTTTTTTTTCATAAATAACCGTGAATGAGAATATATACAAATACATATACATGCAGTAGCAAATAATAGATATTTTATTTTTTTTATAAACTCATGTGCATTTCTATTACACTTAGGTGAGAACTATTGTTTATGAACATTTTTTTTATAAATTTATTTTTATTGATTTAAAAGCATAAATATTTGATATATTATGTATATAAGCGATAAGCGTATTAAAATTACTTAAAATTTGATTTGATTTTTTTAAAAATTATTATTTCAAAATGGTTCACATGTCATTTGAATATTTTATAATATATGCTTGAAGTCTGCATATAATACACATACATACATATGTATATGTATATGTGTGTGTAGATATTTTCAGATTGCTTTATTTATTAAAAACATTTTTACTATTATTTTTAATTTTTAAGCAGTATTTTTTTATTTTCCCCTTATTTGTTAATTTTTTTTTTTTTTTTTTTTTTTTGCGGAAAATATTAATTATTTAGTATTTTTGTCATGTTATTTCCTATAAATTTGTGCAAAATATTTGATTAATAAATAATTCGAAGATAAAATGCAAAAATATTATTCTGTAATACAAAAAAATGAGGAATTTTTGTATCATAAATTAACTCCTTAGAGTTCTTAGCATAAATAAATTTTAAATATGACATAATTAAGATAATTATATAAAAAAAAAATTTTTAGTGTTGAATATTAATTTTTAACAAAGACGGATATGTTTTACGATTTTAACAAACGAATGTAATTTTTTTTTTCTTAGATTCTTAAATATTTTTATTTATTAAAACTTTCATGTAAACATTCTAAATATATATGTATATACGTATTGTGCATTATTAAATATATTATAAAAATTCTAACATATTTAAAAATATTCTTATATCATTAAAGCACTATTTATTTAATATAATTTAATAAGAATTTCTAATATACAACATATAGGTATATACCACAAAATTAATAAAATATACATATAAAATAGATTTTTACAAAAAAAATTTTCTATATATACGTACTGTCTAAATTCTCTATTTAATTTAAGACTTTAAAAAAAAAAAATTGCAAAAGAACAATTTAATTTCTATATATATGTAATTTCATTTTTTGTGCTTTTTTTTTTCTAATAAACTTTATTATTTTTTTTTTTTGTGCTTCTTAAAGATTCTTGTTTCTAAATTCATTTATTTTAATGTATGCACATAAATTCGATTTTTTTGAATTTTATTTTACGCTTCAATTAATTTCATTACACAAGTTTTAGTCATTTGATCAGAATGGTATTGTTCTTTTCTTTTAAACTACCACAAATACATACATATACCGGAATACTCGTATATATATGGATGTTTATTATTATAATTTAATGGAAACGAATTCGAATTAATTAATTATTGTTTTTTTTTTCTTTTCAAATCTTACTACTCGTGCATAAGAATTTTCTTCGGAAGTAAATAAAAACTTTTTTCTTTTATATTTAACATGAAATTTATCACAGAAATTATTTAAACTGATTTTAAATTTCAAATTAAATGTATTTTTTTTGGGATATTGATTTACAATAATTTTTATATAAATTCTGAGACTTTATTTCTTTGAGTATACTTTCTTTCTTGTTAAATTATCTATAAAAACGTAAATATACAAAATAATATTGTTTCAAAAGCCACAAAATAAGCAAAAAAATAAACGGAAAGAAGAATATTCAAAGAATAAAAAATAATTAAATGATATTTTTAAGATTTTCAAAGGGTTTTCTACAAAACTAAATACATACATACATACATGTGTACATATGGTTATATTGATATCCTTTAGCGTTGAATTTTTTTTCTAAAAAAAAAAAAGACTTATATCGACCAATTCATTCAAACAGAAAAATCTCAAATGAAAAAGGGTTTAACGTTATAGAAATCAAGAATTAAAATAAATCCAATTTAAAATATAAAAAAATCAATTAAAATACATATTCATGTTCATTAAACATTTGGGAAAAAAATGTAAGTTGTAGATGAAAATCATTACTAAACAATTTTTTCTTTCCTTTTATGTTTTTTTTATGCTTTTTTAATTCTCTACTAATTAAATATTTTCAACTGATTGGTAAAATCGATGCTCATTTTTTTTCCTTTTTTGTTCTCAGTTCCATTTTTACTTTCTTATGAATACTAATAAAAAAAATTAAAAAAAACAAAATTAAGAATTTTATCTTGTCATAAACTTTTAACAACACAAAGTTGAAAAAAAGGAGAATAATATTAACATTCTTTTACGTACTATAAAAGATATTTGTGAAACAAAATGATGCTTTTAAAAAATTAAATAAAAATAGCTTACCTAGGATAATAACACACGGTAGGACTAAATTAATACAAATATACATACATAAGTGAAAAAAGAAGGAAAAAATTAAAAATATTTTGTAATTCAAAAAAAAAAGCAATAAAAGAACATGTTCAAGTACTTTGAAATTTAAATTTGAAACATTTAGCAAATACATCCTTGAATTCATATTTAATAAGGGAAAAAAACAATATTATAATAAAAGGGGAAGCAGGATTTTACGTAGTATCATAAAACAGGTGTCTTATGTGGAACGATAAATTCAATACTATTAAAAAAATATAAGGATTAATGGTAAAAAAATAAAAATAAAAATGTAAACAAAAACAAATATTTACGAATAAAACAAATTTATAATTTATTTAAAAAAAGTTAATAATAAAAAATTATTTTATAAGTTTTTCTTCTCGTAATTTACATGAAAAAAATATCCCAAATATATAAAAAAATAAAATGCAAAGCTCATATAAAAATATTTTTACAAAAAAAAAAAGAATCCCTGACGAAAAAAAAATCGAAAATAATTTTTAAGTTTAAGTTAAGTTTATAAAATTGTTTTACAAATAGTGGTTGTTGTTTTTTTTTATCTGTTTCAAAGTAATTAAAATGCAAATTCAAGTATCATGCAGAAATTGTTCTATTTTTTTCTTCTCTTTTTATCCATCGGCTGATTGATCTGAAGATTCATTACATGAACTTGCAACACCTTCTGAAACCGATGGTAGAATATTTTCACTTGAAAGTTGCCTGTTGTTGATATAAAAATGAATAAATTATTTTTAATTTTTTTTTTTTTAACTATGTAGGTAAATTAAAAGTATACTACTTTTATCATCATACTACTTACCTTTCTGATAAATGATAAGCTCCTGGAGCTGAATTTGAACGACCAGCTCTTGTAAAACGTTCTAAACGTGAACCACCACGTTGTGGTGCACGTCCAGATATACCACGTGAAAATGGATTTTGAAATGAATGATTTTTTAACATTGTTTTAATTAATATTAATGTATCCAATTTTGGTATACTTTTAACAACAGTATTAATATCTTCATCACTAATTTGAACCAAACGGCAATTTTCTTCTTCAGAAGGCAGTGGATATACACCATTTGATGTTACCCAAGGATGTTCCTGGAAAATGACAATAATACATATGTATACACACTTAATAATTGTAGATGAATTTTAATTGTAGATAGAAGAAAAAAAAGAAAGATATATAAAGAATGGAAACCGTAATTTACCTTAATTTGTGGTAAAGTTATCCTTTTTGATGGATCTTTTGTAAGGATTTTCTCAATTAAATCTCTAAGATCGTTACTAATTTTTGGAAATTCCGGTAATATAAGTTGATCATGTTTAATTTTTTCATATAATGCGGGAACTGATTTTGCAACAAATGGTACATTACCATAAACAAGTGAATATAATGTTGCTCCTAAAGCCCATATATCAGCTGCTTTACCACTATATAAATGCTGTAGAAAAAATTAAAAAAAAAAAAATTAAAGTAATTCCTTAATAAAAAAAAATTATCTGTAAGAAGTTAATGAAAGAATATTCAATTTTATATTTGAATGACAAGTTTTTAATGAGTTTCATTTTTATTTTTTAAATTTATACAAAAACAAAAAATGTATGTAATTTTTGATATTCAACCAACCTTCAACACAATTAACAATAATAATTAATTAATTAACTAAGTTAAAAAGTTTTTTTACTTCATTGGAAAAAGTAAAGAGTGAGAAAAAACTTTTTCATTAGACACGTGCGTAGATTATTTGAATTACACATCAACTTTCTAACAAGTAAAGTTACTTTCCTCTTTACTTTTTTTTTTTCTAATGTAGAAGAATTAGAAAATTAGAAATATTGATTTTATATTTTGTAATTTTCTCTGAAAATTATTCATTAAAAAGGAAGTTTTTTTAATTACTTTTAAAATTAAAATTTACTTTTTTAATGGAACTTTTTCAAAAAAAAAAAAAAAATAACTTTATCTATACATATTATGTATGTAGGTACATATGCACGTACGAATATTCAGTACGTCATACAATGTATAAGAAGATATAATGTGTGTGATAATGAACATTTTACTAAAATTTTACAAATTCTCATGGTAACTTGAAGCACAAGTATATAGATATAATGATGGTCCATGAAAACTGTATCTTCTATGTATGTTCTCTTAAGAACTAATTTTAGTTTGTAAAAATACTTTGTGAGTTATTTAATGGATGCTTTCCGATGTTATTACTGCACTGTGAACATCTAATATAATAATAACATACACATATCTATATATGTAGTGTATATGCATCTACTCATACATATGTATAATATATTATATTTTATAATTTTTTATACTTTTAAAAAATAAACTTACCTGTCCTGGTATTAAAGTTTCTGGTGCTCTAAATGCTGGTGTTCCTGCCGTTGATCCATTATTCATAGTTGCATCTTCACCAAGAAATTCATTACAAACACCAAGATCTGCTATTTTAACTCTTCCACATTCACCAAGTAATAAATTTCCTGGTTTAATATCAGCGTGAATAATACGTTGATAGTGTACTGTAAAAACAAAAATGATAAATAATAAAAATATAAAATTATATTGTATAAGAAAATTAGTTTTGTTATCAGAAAAAGAAAAAAGAAAAAAAAAATGAAACATTCGTTATAAAAGAAAAAAATTCAATTTTATTCTATTTACCTTTTTGAAAAAGAACATATCATTATAGTTTAATGAGAATGTTAACTGTTCATATACTTAGTTAATACAGACGTATTATATATGTTAGTTCGAAAAGGACAAAACTTTTACTTTGTAATTTGCAACTATGTATTAGTAGGTACTAAAAAAAAGTAGATTTTAAATCCTTTTGAATATTAATACAAATTGTATGTGATACATTTGCGTGCAATAAATGAATTCTTTTGTTTCAAAAAAATCAATAAAACAAAATTAAATACACATTCAATTTTCTTTTAAAATAAAAACTACACAAGAAACTTTGCAAGTATATACACGTTACCATCAATTTGTATATTTCATATATAAATCCAACATACCTTTATCTTGCATTTAAAACGACACTGTAAGGTATAAGGTCATCATGTTACATATTATTTGTTTTCCGAGTACACAAATTATTTTATCTACATATTTCAATTTTTATGCAAATTACATGTATGCATAAACAAACAAACAAAATGCAGTTTAAGTATGAACATACATACATATATACATATAGGTATGTTACAGAACAGGTGAATTTTATTTTGTATGTAACAGGAAGAAAACGTGAAATACTCGTGTATAATGTATATGTAAAATAAATTTGAACTGTGTTCTTTTTTAATATACATATGTATATATTACACATACTTACAATATTCAAGTCCTTGGAGAGAGTCACGAAATACACACCATGCACGTTCTTCACTTAATGGACGGTCTGTTGGTACACTTAAAACTTCACCTTGTTGTACAAGCTCAAAAACTAAATAAAGTGAATCTTCAAGTGGATCATCGAGTACTTCAATTAATTTAACAACATTTGGATGATCTAGTTTTTTCAATACTGCAATTTCTCTATAGACACGATCTAATGGTGATGTTGTTCGTTTTGGTCCTCTGCCCATTAAGCCAGCTTTTCTTAACAGACGTCGTTTTGACAAAATTTTCATTGCATAATGTGTAGAATCTTCTTCAGAGTATGCAAGTTTAACAAGACCGTAAGAACCCTTTTTATTACGAATAAGGAATAAAAAAATTTATGTAAAATAAAGTGTATAAAAAATGGCTAAAAAGAACAAAAAACTAACCTGTCCAATTTGATCCATTAATTTGTATTGATTGAGTTGTAAGAAACTGCCTGATTGTTCAATTGAAATACGTCTAGATTCTCTTAACGGAGTTCGTCTACGATTACTTCTTGGACTACCATATGGACTTCCATAGGGACTGTACGGCACATTAGGATAAATTGGTCTTGAATCGATTGTTGCTTGTATCTTTGGTATCATGCCTTTGGGCGGTGAATTCAATGTTGTTGCTGTCAATTCTGATTTTGAATGTTTCATTCCACTTGACTGTGATTGTGCTTTAGATTCATCATCTCTATCATTGTCTTCACTTCTAGTTTGTGAAACTACACCTAGACGTCTAGAACCTTCTAACCCATGTATTTGTTGCCTTATGTGAGGTAGTGCCCTTCTCGTTCCTGTTCTTGTTCCTGTGTCATCATCGTCATCGACGTCAGCATCAATATCGTCTTGGTCTATATGAATACAATGTTCATCGGCTAAATCAAGCGAATGAAGCTTTGGAAGAATTCTTATATGCGGCGTAGCAGAAGGTATTTTTGGTAAAGGTGGTAAAGGTGATGATGGTGGTGATGAAGATGGTGTTGGAAAATTAGTTAATGATTGATGTGATGTAAATTGATTATTATTATTATTGTTAATATTATTAGAGTTGGTTAAGGTTAAAGATGGTAGATAGGGTGGTGGTGATGGTGACATTGACATTGATCCAATTTGTGGGGGCATTGTTAATGATGGGGACTCAATTAACATTGATGAGGTACGAGAAGATGATGATGTTATCGTCGTTGTTGAAGACGATTGAGATAAACATTTACTGATTGTACGACTTGCTAATTCATTATTTGTTATATTAGAAATGTTAGTTGTGATTGAACTGATGCCAGTTAAAGTTACAAATGGATTTGGGGGACTTTTAATAGTGGACGAATTAATATAATAATAATTAGTATTGCTATTGTAATAACAACAAGAGGAATCAATATCAGTGGTTGTAGTGGTTACAATACCTTCAAAATCCTGTTTATTTGTTATCCTATGTATAGAACTAGTATCATTTGCACTATCATCTTTATTTGTTGTTTTTGTAGGGATTATAGAAGTTTCCGATTTTGTGCTTAAATTCAATCTTTCAAACTTCCTGGGAAGACTACCACAATTTATATTGTGCGTATTTGCAAATTCACTGACCGCATTAGATTGCAATGATATCGACTGTCCCTCACACTCTGATTGTTGTGCTGATGCTTTTGCTTCTATTGATGTTGTTGTTGAAGAAGGACATTGTATTTTTTCCTTTGAATCAATACTTGTTTTTATGGTACTGATGTTAGTGGTTTTAATGTCACCAGATCCTTGACATTTTCCTGTCGGATCCGATTCAATATTTATTTTGTTATTATTGGATGAATAAAATGGATTGGTTTTTGTTGATGTGTTATGCGACATAAAAGGATTTGTGGTAGATGAAACCGTTGACGTCGTTGTCGTTGATGCTTCCATTGTTGTACTTGATGATGAAGTAATTGTACATAAAGTATTTGTTTCTGTTGTTGTTGTTGTTGTTGTTGTTGTTGTGCAATAGTTTGCTGTGTTCGTAATTGATAAATTTTTGTCCATATCCATGAATTTGTGACTATAATAGAAGAAATATAAAAAAATAAAAAGGAAAAATAGAAAAATCACAATTTTGTTTTTATATAAAACAACGTGAAATAATCTTTTAAAAAGAAGATAAATTTCAAATTTCACAGAACGAAAATATCACATTATGAATTTCTCCAGAGAGAATTAATTCCAATGAAATAAAAAAATAAAATTTCAATTTTTATTGTTGTTTTAATGATGACTCAATAGGAATTCATTTTTCTAAAATATAAGGTTTTTATTCAATGTATGTATGAGATTTATCAGAATCTTTTGTATTGAAATTATGCCTAAATAAATTAAATCATAAAACATGTACGAGTATTAAAACAAAAGTATAAAAATAAATAATTACTTTTATTATCATCGATGACCTTTTCAATAATTTTTTTTTCGCTTTCATGTATATAATTATGTATGTATCATACATATATAAAAATATAAGTATTTTTTGTTTCCATTTTTAGAACTTTCGTCAATGTAAATTTACTCTTGTTGTAATTGACATGAATCCATTAAGTTATTTTTTGAAATGAATTAAGGCGTTTATTTTAGTAAATTTAATAGATTAATTGAGAAAAGTAACGTAAAATATAAGAAATTTTTTTTAGAAAAATGAATGAAAAAAATCAGGTTTTTTAAAGTTCCATTGAAAAATAAGTATATCTTTTTAAAATATGACTTTTTTTTACTTAGGATATTTATCCTTTGTAGAAAACGTGTACATGTAGCTTATATAGGATTTTCTTGGTATCTGTATGATTTTATGTATGAGAATTTTCAAACAAAAAGCAAGTTTGAAATTTAAGAATTGAAATTTTCAAAATTATAAGAGTACTGGAATTATTACAATAAATTCTACTATAAGATGATAAGATAAATTACAGTATAAATTTATGTACATATGTGTATATATAGGTACATGTAGCATGTGTGTACATAAACCCTGCATACCATTTTACGAACGTTCGTAAAATGTAAGTGAAATACGAATGTAGAATTAAAAGAAAGAAATAAAAAAAACACACTCGCAAAAATAACTCGTAAGTAATTCGTAAAAAAATATTCCAGCACACATTTTACGAACGTTCGTAAAATGTAAGTCAAATACAAATACAAAGTTACTCGTAACCATAGGCTTACAAATGATTCGTAAAAACGTTCGTAAATTAATTACTT
Source organism: Bombylius discolor (assembly GCA_939192795.1). Classification (NCBI taxonomy): domain Eukaryota; kingdom Metazoa; phylum Arthropoda; class Insecta; order Diptera; family Bombyliidae; genus Bombylius; species Bombylius discolor. The sequence goes on along the minus strand of OW584238.1, from coordinate 55,670,915 downwards.
TTAATTTATTTTAATCGAAACATTCGTATTTTACGAATCATTAATGATTCTATTGCGAATTAAAAAAGTAATTCGTAAAAAAAGTGCAAAATGGTATGCTCTATAAATTACTTACGAATCTTTTGCAACTATCGTTAGCGAACAATATGCTCGCTAAAATGATTCTTTTACGAATTACTTATGAATCATTTTGTTTACTGGGAAACCAATGATTGTGAAGAAGAAGATTAAGAAGAAAACACAAAAACATAACACAAAAGTATAACTTTTGAGTCGAAAAAATAAAATAAAGTAGGAGAACTTTATAAATAGAGGTAAAAAAAAAAAAGATATCATAATATCGTAAAGGTAAAACTGTTTCCAGGAATTTTCTAATATATTTCTAAGATTTATAAGTACGTATACGTATTTGAAAGAATAAAGTTTTGTTTTGGGTAAAAATAAATTTATATTTTATGATAATATTTATCTTAAAAAAAACAGACAAGTTAAAGGATTAGTATTTCAAGTAACATTATGAATTCATAGAAAATAGAATATTCAATATTTTTAATATCAAATTTTGAAAATCTTAAAAAAACTGTAATTTTATACTTAATTTTGTGTTGTCAAGGCATTAACATTCAAGTCGAGTTAAGTAAAAAAAAAATGAGTTTTTGAGCTTCTATTCTGCGTAAGTCACACTAAATTTCAGTTAATTCAATAAAAATATACCTAATAAAATGTAGTTGTTAATAAAAAATTGTTGACAATAACAATAATTCTTTTTTAAAAAATGGAATTCAACTTTCAAAACTCTTTACCGTAAAGATGCAGAACAACATAAAATTATTTAAAGAAATTTACGTAAGAAATAAATTAATTTATTTTTGCATGCAACTGCTAAAATATTTAAAAACCAAAATGACATTGCATAGCTTTAAATATTTGTTTTTCATTTTTCATTTTCGAATATTTTTTTTTTTTTTTGAATTTATTAACATACTTAATTTTTAAAGATGGAAAAACATATAAGCATATCTCAAATATTAATATTTTCTTTAAAAAATACGTCAATTTTTACAAATAAAATAAAAAGTATAAAATTCTAAAACATGAATGCAATAATTCAGTTTCGATTGTTTTTTAAGAAAAGTTTAACGTAAAATTCGATAAAAAACAAAAATGAGAACATTTTCAATTATTTGTATTTTTACCATCATTTTGTATTTCACAACTACATGTGTTCAATCACAAAATACTGGAATTCAAGAAAAGAATGATGATTTTAATTTTCTTGATGTTGTCAAAGATTGGATTGTTGATCATGTAAAAGCAATTAAAAATTATGTGAAAAAACTTTATAAAGAAATTTTAAAATCTAAAAATGGTCTAGTTAATAAAGCTCGCAGTAAATATAATAAAATGAAATTTGTTACACAAAAATTAACTCAAGGTGCTAAAGATATTGTTGCAGCATTAAAAGGAGCTTATCATGAATTCACAAGTGGTACTTCGAATATAACTAACACTTTTGGTGATTTAGAAGTTAAAGTCGATGGAATTTTTCATTCTACAATTCATGAAATTGAACGAGGAATTTTTAATAAATCTGAAAAACTAAAAATAATTTCAGATAAACTTCGTGCTGAAGTTGCAAAATTACCAGATCAAAATGAAAAAATCGAATGCAATAAAGATAATTTCGAAAATGAAATACAAAAATTCATTGAAATTTCTCTTAAATTGGCAACTGAATGTTCAGTTAAAAGTAAAGATCATGTTACTGAAGCTTATGATAGTCTTAAATCATTTGTTAGTAAAGTTTTTCATTCAACTGATGGTATTTCATCAAAAATCTTACAATGTATGTTTAATGGGAAAACATGTAAATCAATACTTGATGATGGTATTAAAACAGTAAAAACACATATTGGAGATCTTCAATTAGCTGGTAAAAAATTATTAAGTTTACCAAAAGTTTTAATGGGATCAATAAAATGTGTTAATGCTGAAGAAAATGCTACTGAACAAAGAAGGTATCTTTTGTCGAGAGCTATTGCAAATTGTTTGGCATAAGATATAATTGTATGAGGAAAAACTGTATTTTAAAAATATTTTTTTTTTTATTTCAATGTATTTTCTTTTCTACTTTATGGAATAAATAAATGTTTTAATTGCTTATTTTTTTACTTATATTTCTCATTATATATTTTTTTTCTCCTTCTATTTTTATTTACTTTTTTATTTGAAATGTTCAAAAGATATATTCAGTAATGGTAAAACTAAAATAGAAATATGTAATTTATTTATTTTGCATAGTATTAGGCGCCATACAATATCTTATAATGTCCCTTTATTTTTAAATTTCTTTTGCGCAAATTTATGGAATGCATCAATACAAAATTTTATGCTTGTGTGAGTACATATTTGAATAAATGATTTCTTGAAGGACAATGTCCAATTAATATTGTCTATTCCATTCTATTGGTAACAAAAATTCATTCACACTTTTCTTTTGACATTTTAAATTGATTTTCTACATAAATATAATATGTATAAGGATAAAGGATATATATATATTTTTTTAACAAAAATAATTCCTTTTTAAAATTAATATCAAATGTCACTTCAAGAAAACCACAGGAAGCAGTTATGAAAAATGAAATAAATTTTTTTACTCATATCATGCCATTATTTTTTATTCTCCTCTCACAGTGTTTTATATTTTTTTCAGTTCAAATTTTAAAAAATTTTTAATATTCTAGAGACCTTTTTATAAACTAATTTCCTTTTTTAATTTCAACTCAAGTGGTAAAATTTTATTTATCAAAGCTTTATTTTGTAATCACTTCAATTTGAAGATTTAATTTCATAAAATAATTCAATATGATTTCTAAACAATTTTCAACTCAAATAATAAAAAAAAATGTCAATAAAAATAAATTAAATTTACCGTTTAAATTTTTCAATGCGCTTTGCGCGTTTATTTCAATATTAATTTTCTCCATCGCTCCAAGGCGCTCCCTGCAAAAAAAAAAAAAATAAAATAAAAAAATAAGGATAATAAAGACAATTTTATTTTAAATAGAAAAAAAAATTTTAAGATTTATAGAAGAAAAAAATTTAAAAATTGGAAATTAAAAGTTGAAAAAATAAAATGTTCTTTTTTGTCGTATATACGAGTATATTGTAATTTTTTGTTTCAAAGAAAAATCTCACATATAATACACGTGTTGAATTATCACTTATATGTAACGTGTGAACTAAAAACATTAAAAAATTAAGTACCCGTATTTCAATATCGAATACAATATTTTATTTGTACAAGTTTTCTGCTTCTTTAGATACATAATGTTTTTATTTGAGTATATATGTATACTTAAAAAAAACTTTTTTTAAAGCTTATATATGTATACACCAGAATTACTTATATTTATTCATTTTATATCCTACATAGAAAATTTTCATTCTAATTATTTTTGTTTGATTCTTTTTTTTTATCTCTAGTTATTTAATCTTGTGGAAAATATTGTTTAAGTCATTGAAAATTGATTAGAAGTGTTCTATATAGTATACATAAATATGTTTATATAAATCAATAAAATAAAATATATAAAAAAAAAAAGTTTATTTGTAGTACATGACTAGACTGCGCATTCTACATACTCGTATATCTTTCAATTTTCGCAGGATATGTAAAATTATATATAAAAACAAATGCCTAAATAATAAAATTTATATCATACACACAATGTTTATTTACAGTTAAAATATTACATTTACTTTTCTGATCTTTTGAGAAATTTTTTTATTAAGTTTTTCACTTTATTTTTGTAAGAAAATATAAGGATATACAAATATACATAGTATATTACTTACTATTATGTACAAACGCATACTCAAATAAAAATTACATATACGTGACGTCTATATTTTTATTACATTATTTATACTCAGTCAGTAACACAGAAAAATAAAAGTTCTTTACCAAGGTTAAGAAAAAAAAAAAAGAAAAAAATTAGAGAGAGTTTTTTGATAATCGATAATATGATAAAAGTTAATTTATGGAGGAAAAAATAATTATACAGGCAATACAGCAACGAAATAATAAGTTTTTTTGTTTTTAAGTTTAAGTTTAAAGTTTGTTGGTAGAAAATACATTTTTTTTTATTACAAAATATTGTTGTTGAATTTTAATTTAATTTTTTATTTAAAAAAGAAAATAAATTTTGTAAGAATAGATTTACTAATTTATTTAAAAATATTTATAAGTTAGTCTATATGTTCATGAGGCAATGAATAAGATCTTCAAAGGAAAACCGAAAGGGAAGGTCAGTAGACTCTAAGAACTAGATGACTGGATAACGCCAAGAAGGATATATCTCGTTTTGGAATATACCTATAATTGGAATGTGTGTGCTCAAGAAAAAAAAGTTTGAAAAAGGCAAGTTGAGGACGGCAAGACTCTTAATGGGCTGTAGTGTCATGGAGTAAGTAAGTAAGTTAGTTTATTAATGATGTTCTAAAATATTTTAAGAGTAAACTAATAAAATGGCTTTCAAGGATCTGATCACACACAAAATTTTTTGTCAGTCATTAAATTTTTAAAAGTATGTTATCAAAAACAAATAAAAAACTTCACCAACTTTACATTATTTCAAAAATGATTGGTCATTAAAACGAAAATAAATAAAATTTTATAACTAAAAACGCTCTAAATAGATCACACATACATATACATTGTATATATGTAAGTCATTTGGTAATAACTTTTCAAATACCACAAAGAAAAAATATAAATTTGCACATTTAAAAGTATCATAAAATTTTATATGATCAAAATGAACACAAAAAAAAAAACAATTAAATTGAATTTACATATTTAGAAATATTTTATGAGGCTCTATATAAATTATAAACACCTGTGATATGCCTAGAGGATGAAAATCCTAACAAACATACATATTTTTTTATTTTTTATATTTATTAATTTTTATTTATTACTTTTCTATTTTAATTATTTAGTATTAAAATGAACTCATAAAATAGAATTTTAATGTTTTAGAAAGTTTTTACTATTCAAAATCGTATAAATAATGAATAAATAATCACCTTTGCAGTATTTTTGAGGTAATATATAAAATAATTAAAATATTTATTAATTAATATAAATATTTTGTATGAAAAATGAATAATCGATAAAATAAAAATATTTTATAAAAAATTAATAATAATATATACATGAAGTAAATTTTATATACATACATACATACATACATATATGTTCATTACCTGTAATTAATAGATATATTAGCACAATATCATACGATTTATAGACGTAGAATGGGAAAACCAAAAAACCAAAATCAATTTTAAGGGAATATAGTATATAATTAACTATTAAATTCTGAAATTTTAACAAGTACACAAAAATATTTAAATTTGCATTACTCCTACCAATCACACCATAATTAAAATAGTGAATTTACATTAGATTTTGTATTTTACATATATGTATTTATGTATGTATTATGTGTATGTGTATTTGATAGACCATATATGTTTATAATAATTAAGTATGTAATTTAATTAATAAACTGTATAAATGGGGATTTAACAGGTGAATTTTTCAAATAATATTTCCATTAATTGAGTTTTCAACTAGAGAAAACAACTAAAATAATTGCGTATATGTACATATAAAAATTATATTTAATATGTACATTCATATATATCTTTAACGCGAGTGTATACTAGCTTATTTTAAATAATACTAAAAAGGGCGTTCAATAGACTCTTTAAGACTGCTCGAGTACGACATTACCATTAAATTTTTATTAACGGGTTATAATTCAAACGAAAAAGAATTACTAAAAATAAAATACAATGCATATGTGAATTAAAAACATATACTGTGTAGGATTAAACATTATAATTTTACCTTTAAACTTTCCCTTATACATTTATATAGCATAAAAAAAACGGATTTATTTTTAAAAAAAAGACATAAAAATTTTAATAATAGCAAAAAAATGCTATTTTTATAGATAAGCTGCCAAAAGGTCATTTTTATGCCATTTCATTATAAATTTTATGAAATAAATTTTTTTTATGGCCTTAAACTTTCATGGAACATGTACCTATAATGTATTTAAATTTTTTTAAGAAATTGAAATTTACCAAGAATAATAAAATATAAAATGTGACCTTTTAATTTTACAATATATATTTTTTATAAGAATTTACTGAACTAAAAATTAATTTTAGATTTATTGTCAAAACCAAAAATAGAAAAACATAACTAATTTTTTTTTTCGTTGCATTTTATATTTTCAATTAATTTTTTTTTTTTGGTTTTGTGTTTTTTTGAAAGTGAATTTACCAAATTGATATTATTTAGCACACACTCTTAAAGGTGATTTAATTTAATCTGATGGTAAATTACAAACAATTTACATTTATGGAAACTTATAAATAAAAACAAATAAATTATGTATCTGATTGAAATAATTGCAAATAATTTTTTTTTGTGTTTCAGTATTTTAAATTGAAAAAAAAAAAACTTAAAAAAATGCAATTACTACGCGTTACAAAAAAAAACTCATCAAATTTTCATATAATTCTTGTAAAAAATGACTATCTGATTATAATCCTTATGTCCGTTTTTACATTATGCAACATGCACTTACATATATCATTAAGCAGCTGGTTATTTTATATTTTCAACATTTCATCGGTTCAAATTAAAAGCTATGATACTTAATTACAAAAAAAAAAAAAAAAAAAAAATACTTATCAATTATTAGCCATAAGAAACTATAATGTTTTCTTAACACGCAATCATAACATCAATTTTGATTTTTATTACATGATTTTAATAAATTCTACTGTTTTTTGTTTTTGTTTTTAAAAATAGATTTTTATTAACTTTTTAAGTTAACAACTAAAACTTGCTTGAAATATCACCAAATGTCTTATTTTTAAAGAAGAAATAAAATCAAAGTGTTCGAAAGAACATTGACCATAAAAAAAAGTAAATTAAAAAATTCTCTTTTCTAAAAAAAAACCATCAAAGTGGAATTAATCGATTTCCATTAAAATTATTACTTTATTAAATTTTATATGTATGTATTTATGAAAATATTATAATCAAAATATTAATGTTCAATTATGTACTTATAAATGAAACATCCCACATAAATTAATTCACCTTCTAATACAATTTAAATATATAAATAAAATGCAATTTTCTTTAAAGAAATTTTAATTATTTAAATGGATGTCATTCAATTCTTGATCATAAAACTTAATGTATAACTATTTGTTGTTGCTACCTGTTTTATTTTATTAGTATCTTATCAATTTTCTTGTTAAAATGTTATATTCGACTTTTATGATTCAGTTATGTTGTTGTTGTTGTCGTAATTTAACACTATTGAATAGTATCTCTTTCTATAAAGATAAAAATCATAATGACATTTTCTAGCCAATTATGATCATTAAAAAAGCATGTACAGTAAATATATTTGTGTACGTACGCGTATATATGTATGTACATGAAATGTAAGGTGTTTCTTTACTTTTTCATAAAAAAAAAAAACAAAGTTATTTTCTTAAGAAAATGTTTTTTTTTTCCTTTTGATTGTATTTTCCTTATAAATACAATCCTTTGATGAATTTTTTTCATTTTTCGTATACTTTTTAATTAATTATGAAAAGCTTTTCCATCTTATTTGTTCACCCTCTTATATATTTTGAGTAGGTTGAAACATTTATTCCTCAATCCTAAATATTTTCTATCTTATATCGGGCAAAACATTTTCCCTATTCATTTTTCAATCTATATGCGCAATTACAAAATAACCGTTAGAAATTTTCAAGGCCTAAAAAATTATTATTTTATTGTATACAATAAACTTAAAACAAACACCCTACACAAAAAGTATACTTATATATGTTTATTTACATGAAAGCGTGTTTAATGTTTGTTAGAGCGTTGAAATAAAAAATATATGTATGTACATAGTACATATAATATGTATACATAATATGTATGTATGTATGTATATAATATATTTTCTTATAATTTATAGTTACTTTTTTTTTGGAATATTAAAGATTATTATCAATCAAAAGGCGATATGGTGATATGCTGTTGCTGTATATGTAGTGTGTGTTGTACCTGTTATACCTGGTTTAATCAATATACTGCCATTGCAAATTAATTAAATAGCCACATGTAACTATAAATGTGAATTGATTGATACAATATACTATAAATATACTAGATACATGTAATGTACTTTATATATTCACTTGTTAATTGCACTATCAATGTAGGATTAAATTGCTATACATACAGATGTATGTATATATACATACATAAAATGCAATTATAATTTAAATACAACATAAACTCTTAAGGCTATTAATAAATTAAGTTACCGGTCACATATTCTTATTGCTTAAGATTTTAAATTATGTTTCAACAAAATCCTGTACAAATTCATTTAATCACAAATCCAAAAAAAAAAAAAAAAAAAAACAAGAAATAATAAATAATAAAATAAACCAAAATGATAATAATATAATAGTTAGAATAAAATGTACATATGTATATACAAAAATTGATGATGCCACTTGAATTATTATATAATACTTTTTACATAAATTCTAAAAGACAAAAAAAAATCATTAATAAATTCAATTTAACATGCTTTTTAAAGTAAATGTTTGCAAATAATTGAGTAGGCAGAATATTCATTCAATAAAAATAAAACTACGATAAATGGGACGATCTATGATTTTATTTAAAAAAAAAAAAAAAAAAAAAAAAAAAAAAAAAAAAAAAAAAAAGAAGTTTGATCGGTATCTAGTGGATATATATACGATATATTCTTTGAATCTGAAATTGATTCGTGCATTAAGTATAGGTGCTGAACTAAAAATTGTATATGATCTTTTATAGAAAATATGGTGGAACATTGCATTAACATTAGATTATGAATTCATTTGACTTTATATCTCTACACACATTTTATACGAATATTCTTTAAAGTTAATTGGACTTTCATACAAACACAAATTCCCTATTAGTTATCTTGTTCTCTTGTTATTTTATTAAGAAGCAAATTTACCTGATTTTCTTTTTCAATTGATTTGGTTAAGAACTGGTAAGAAGTCGGTTTAGTTCATTTAAAATTAATATGATGCACACAGCATGATTGGATTATAATGCAGGGTTAATTTATTAAATTAATTATTTCGGAGTATTAAAAACAATGCTGTAATAATGTCACTGAATAATTAGTACAGGATTTTCAAAATATTTTAGTTTTGGTTTCGTGACAGTTTCCTTTTTCCGAGATCGTTGTCAGCCCGACGCTCAAACTCCTGTAGGAGTAATACAACACTCGCCGTTTTAGCAGGACTCATTTTAGTCAGTTAGAGCCCACCCCATAAAACTAGAGCGAGCATTTGGTCAGGAACCCAGGCAGTTGCAACACTGGAATGTGATGTAGTTGCCTACTCACAAACGGTCAGTGCCTGGTGCCTACCCTAATAGTCCCTAATAGGAGGAGACCAAGGCTCTTAATTTGCTGTAGTGCCATTGAGTAAATAAGTAAGTAAGTATAAGTATTCAAAATGTTTTGATAATTGTAAAAGATTCATTTAAAAATTCGCAATAAAAATACTTTGAAATGTGCCACCGTATTGTTTGAAAAATAACACACAAAAAAGAATAACCGAAAAAAAAAATACAATATCAAAATATTTATTTATTTTTTTTTTTTTTCAAGGAAAAAAAGGAAATTAGAATTTTAGTCTTATTTTTTTCTGAGAATATTCTATGATACTTTGAACATCATCTGTTATCAAACAAAAATATTTTTTTTGTGAAAAGAAAATGACTCCATAGAAACGTGAATTAAAAAGTTTTCAAAATGGAAAAATTTGATTTTTGTATATGTATATGTATAGTATGCTTCTTTTTTTTTTGTTTTTTCGAAAGTGATATAATTGTATTTGTTGTGTAGAATAAGTTAAAATAAAGATTGACATGTCCTTTCAATTTTTCACTTGAATTGTATGGAAACTCGAATAAAAAACCTGAAATATCTCAAAATAAAACAGAGTGGACTTATACCACTTTCAAAATTAACGGCTAATATTTTGAATTTTAAATATTTCTATTGGAAAATATCGAATATAATTACGGGTTCTGAACATGAAGGTTTTAAATATATCATTTTTCTTTTTTAATAATTCATAATTTTTTCCCTATCATTTATCATTTTTACCCCCGAAACATGATGTAATTCATATTGATTGAAAAAATTCTGATTTTTTTTAGGCTTCTCCTTTTTTTTAAATTTTTTTTTTGTTTTCATTACCATATTTTTGATTTATTATGCTTATATACATAATTAATAAGAAATGGAAACTATCCTTATAAATATTTTTCTTTATTTTCTGTTTATCTTCATGTTTTATCATATTTTTGTTTTCAAATTTTCATATTTTTGATACTTTCTTTTTTGTGTTTTTTTTTTCTATTTGTCACTTTTTTTCATTCATTCGAAAATGTGTTCATTAAATATTCAAAAAGAAAGAAAAAACTTTTTAATGCTTATACGAACACATAAAGCTTATGTTCTAAAATAATGAAATGAAAAAAAAAATAAAAGTTAAAGTGAAGGAAAATGAAATATTTCAACCCAAAAAGATATGATAAGTAGCAGATGACATTTTATCAAAATCAGGTAATTTTTTAAACTTTATTTTACATTGCAATTGTGTACGTACACAGGGTGATTATAAATAAAACTGAAAATAAAAAAACGTCCTAATTAAATTTCTTCCACTTTAGTACATCGGATAATTATTACATATCCTAAAAAAAAAATGCATCAGAATTCTTGAAGTGATTTCTAATTTAGTATGCTTTTTATTTGATTTAAATTTAGGCATTGAGCAAAAGATATTCTTGGCCGAAATTGGTATGTCACATATATGTATGTATATATTATTCGTTTAATTTTTATCATCATCACCATTAGCACTAAAACTCGCGGTGGGTCTTTTGAATTGCTGTAAGAAAAGTCCCTAGCTGTGACTTTCCAATTATTCATCCATAGTTTGGATTTTTAAATCGTTTAGCCTTTTTCATCTGTCAGATCGTTGTTGAGAGTTCCGTTCGTTTCCCTCAGTTTTCATATGGCAACATAATTATGTTACTTGCCGAATTTGAAAAACCATATTGATTTAAATTGTTAAATGAAACTTAAAATTGAACCCGACGCTATTCAAACCATTTTTATATTCATATTAAACAAAATAAAAATAATAAAGGACTTTTTCACAATACCTTTTGTATTTCCAATAATACAGGATAGTTAATTACATTTTTAATTACCTGTTTTAATTTATTTAGTTCATCCTGTGTAAAAAAAATTGTTTTCTTCTACAATAAAAAGCAAAACAAAGAATTGAAAAAAAAATAAATTTGAAAAACATGTCCATACATACTTATTATGTATGTATGTATGCACATTTACATATATAAATATTGTAATACAGAAATTTAATAGGATATGTATTTTGTCTATAAGAAGTGATTTTATTTTTTAAACTTTTAGATATCATGTTTCAATTTATTTTAACACAATCATTTATTTTAATTCATATTTGTATAGAACACAAACACATGTGTTACTTTATGTTACGAATACGTGGTTTCCTTTATTATTTTTTTGTTTACTTTTTTTATAAAAAGTAAAGTAAGTACACGTTTCTGGATTTTATACTTTTATATTAAAGGATTAGATTTTAAGTGTCATGTTTTTTATTTTCTAAAATATCTAGATTACTCTAATTGCTATGTCTTACGTGTATGTGTTTGAGGTATGTTTACAAAAGAAAATGTTATTTCAGTTTTAAGTTTCCAAGAGAATCAATGGTTGTTCAAAACAGAAATCTAAAACATACATAAATATATAATTTAAATCAAAAATAGATTTTTTTGAAGTACAAAATACACAGTAATTATAAAAATGGCATTTCTATAAAGAAAAATAAAGAAAAACGAATATAAATTAAAACTTCATTTTATTTTAGACCGTTTTCGTCAAAAATCCGTTTTCAAAGTTGAATATCTCGGGACCTGTAAACCAGATTAGATTGATTTGAAATTTCACAAGCACAGACACAGATCAGGTACGTGCAGATGAGGCACAGCCACAGGCACAAACACAGACACAAATCAGGCTCGGGCAGAGGCACAGGCCCAGACACAGCCACATGCAGTTACATATTTAAATTTAGTTTTTTATGTATTTAAATTTTTATAATTTTTTTAAGTATAATTGTATATTGTATACAAAATATTCTTGTAATTTTTTTTATTGACAAATAAGGTATAAAATTTACATTTTAATATGAAAATAAAATCCAATAATAAATTCATACATGTAGTTTTGTTAAGAAAATATACAAATTTAACCATAAATATAAGTACATATATGTATACATACTTACATACATATACATATGTATATAAAAATGAATTTTTGAAATTTATACAAAATTCTAATAACATAAAAAATACATTTATTTTATTTATTTATTTTTTTTTTTTGAATTTCAATACATACATTTTATTTGTGGTATTTTACATAAAATAATGTTTTTACAATAAAATTTTACCAAATAGAGGATTTAAGAGAAAAAAAAAGTCTTAATTAAATTGTAAATTAAAATAAATAAATTTAATCAACTGCTAGAAATGTAATTAAAATTTGTTGTTGATATATTCTATGTTTTTTTTATGATTTGTTTTTTTTTTTTCAATTACGTTTTATTTGCTAATTGACTTAATTGAAAATAAAAGAATTAATTTTTTAAATGTACGTCCAGTACAACAATAAAACACAATGATTGTGTCAGGAATATTTCAATGCCTGTTTCAGTCATCTTTCAGTTATTATTTTTGAATGAAACGAAACATTTCAATAATATCAACATTGAATATTTTGAACTGACGTTGTGATATGACAAATAGATTTATTATACGCAAAATTGAATTACCTTTGGATTTTTCTTATATAAGTATTTTCTATGAACCAAGATTTAATTGATATCTTTTTATAAGAAAATATAGAATAAAATTCGAAATAAAAGGCGAGTAAGTCAAATGAGTATTTTATTAGTAAAATGTAATAAGCTACAGAAATAATTCGAATTCGAATTCGAAAAAAACAGATAATGTGGATTATCGAATTTCGATAAATACAAAAAGTATTATTCGGTGTCGTATTTACCATTATGGTTTAAACTGCGATCAAATTTAAAACGAGTTTAACTAAATTTCGAAAATTCCTATTCACAATAGCAACTTAAATTAAAATTTATTACGTATGGTGAAGTTAATATTTTTTCTTTAAAATTTAATTTTGACTTTTATTTAACATGTGTAAATTGCTAAAACTGAAGTGGAATTTTTGAATTCAATCAAGTAAGTAAATAAAAATCAAGTACATACTTATGTATATAAAGTTACGAAAAATTTAATATAAATCCCTTTGGTGAATACAGCCATAAAAGTTATATTCATTTTCTTTTTTTTTTTTTTTTAATTAAAAATTTTTAGGAAGAAATTTAAATTTTCTTATGAACTTTCTAAACATCTATTTAAAATACTTGAAATTTGAAAATTACAACATTTATGTGGTAAACATTCTTCACGTTTTGGCATACGAATTTTCTGTTGTATATTATAATATTGTAAATCGATTGATTTATCATATATAATTTTTAAATCATCTTCATTATGTTTAATAAACGTACAATAAAATACATAATTATCATTTTTTATACAATTTTCTATACGTTCAATACGATTTTTCATTATTTCTAATATATTTAATGATTCTTCTTTATATACATAATAAATATTATATATCCATGGCATAATATCTGTTACACATTTAAATGTTTGATTAATAAAATCTTTTGTAAATTTTATAAAATTTTCAATACATATATCATTATTTAATATTTTATAGAAATTATTATGATTTATTATTGAATTTTGATAATAATCATTTGAGTGAAATAATATACGTTCTAAACGATTTAAATGTATTTGTAAAAATTCTGGTGCTTCATCAATTGTTTCATTAAATACTGAACAAATATAATCAAATTCATTTAAATATTCGATAAGTTCTGCTTTAAAATTATCATTTTTTATAATATTAATGAAATCACTTAATTTATTTAAATAATTATTATTTAAAATTTGTACATTATAAAAAAATAATTTTGTTTCAATTTTAAATGTTTTTAATAAATTTATAATATTCACAATATAAAATGATATTCTTTCATTATATGCAGATACTTCGTATAAATTTAAATTATTATTAATATCATTTTGTATATTATCTAAATTTTGATGACATTTTAATTTAATTTTATCAATTTTTTCACTAAAATAATATAATTTTGTTAATGTAATTAAATCACTTGAAGATTCTGTAGCATTAACTGAGATAGGAGTATTGTTTAAATTTATGAAAATAATAATTGATAATGAAATAATTAAATTATTCATGATTTTTATAAAAATCTATTGCAGTATTTCAGTGTTAAATGATTGATAATATATGTGTGTATGTACATACATATATATTTTATTGTATTCTGTTATTCTATACTTTTATTGTTTTTATATAATTGAAAATAATTATATAATATGTGTTAAACTTTTAAATCTTTAAAATGAACTAAAACATTTTGAATTTTATAAATGTTCGATACACGATGAATTGAAAAATATTGGTTAGGAAGAACAATATAATTTGTAATTAATAAGTTACTCAGCGGGAAATCACAATGGGATATTTAAATTGAAAATGTTTAATTTTAGAAAATGTTTTCAATACATATATATATCTATAAAAATATTTATAGCTATAAAAAAACATTTTAATTGAAAATTAAATAAACTAAATAATTATAATTGCAAAGATTAACAAAATTTATACACGCTTACATAGACAGTAGTATTGTATAGAATTTGAAAATAGATTATATTTTCTTGAAAATAATGTAAACATTCAATTTTAATATCAATTCAAATTTTTTTTTTTTTTTTAGAAAGAGTGAAAGAGAACTTATAAATGTGTTTATTAAGCGAATAACGCGAATATGTGAAAAAAAATGAAAAACAGATTGCTGTTTTGTGATAATGAATAAGCTTTTTTATTTTTGTTTTGTTTATTTTGTAAAAAATCAAAAAAATAAAAATATTTTTTTGAAAACTTATACACAAAGTACATGTGAGAAATTACAAATTTATGGAAAATAATTTTAAATGTTTCGCATTCCAATGAAAATTAATAAAAATATTATTTACTGAAATAACAATTTTTCAAAGCTAAAAAAATCGTTCAAATAATATTCTCAAATTTTATTTTATTACATTGTATAGTTGCTTAAGCAAAAACTACTTCATTTTTTTTTTCAGATGAAATACAATATTTTTTCTTCACACAGTTGAAAATTTGTCAAAGATTTAATGAAAATAATTCATTGAAAAATTTTTCAAATTAATTTAAAACACTTTGAACTTTTATTTTTGACGACTTTTTTTTTTAAGTTTGCAGAATAAATATTCAAAAGATGTTCAATGGCATTTAAAAATGTATTTTTATTTTCTAGGACTTCGTTTTCAATTTTCAATAGAACAAAATTTTTTTTTTTCATTTTTCATTTGAAAACTATTTTTTTTTTTAAATTACATAGGTGGTAGTTAAATAGTGAAAATTCAAAAGTGATAAATTTTCTACTTTATTTTTAAAAATTTGTGAAAATAAAAGATTCTTGAAACTTTTGTTTCGACATTGATAAACGAAAATTACATTGAATTTTTTTTGTTTGTTTAAATTTATTCTTTTCAAATTTTCTTTATCTTAAGAAATTTATTTAAATTTCATTCTATTGTTCAAGTTAATAATTTTCTTTTTCATTCTTTGATGAGTACAATTCAAAACTAATAATGTGCTTGAAAATTAATTTTTTTATTATTTTTTAGATAAAAAAAAAAGACAGTTTTATAGCAGTTTGAGAGAATTTTGTAGAAGTATAATTTATAATTATTATTTGCACCCTAATTGTCTCAAGTGTATACAATCCTTGTAGATTCTAAATTGAAATTTTCTGCTGAATATTCATGAATTTGAGGGTTTTATTAATTTGTTATTTTTTTCACAATATGTACGTACATTTCATATTCCAAAAAAATGCTTCTATAGTGAGCTAAAGAAAATCAAAGTTGAAATATTAAATTTTGTATACCAGTGCCTTCAACAAAGTTATAAAACTCTTTGATCCTTACAAAATTTCCTGCATAATTAATCAGAATAATGTGTATAAATCCTAAAAATTACATGCCAAACGTAAATAAATCTAAGATTTTTTACATTTTAAAAATATCTTAAAGAATACACTTCGTTTTAATAAAAAATTCTTCACCTACAACATACGAACAAATTTATTCATCTTCTAATAAGACTAAAACACTAAAATTCAAAAATATAAGTGCATCAACATAAAATCAAACAAAAGAAAATAATTAAATAAATATTTCTATCGCATCACGTTTGTTGAGCATCTTTATACTAATAAAATCGTAGCACCTTAATATAACTTTATATGTACATCTACACATACTGTACATATACATATGTAATTACATGTCAATTTTTTTCCTTTTAATATTCTATCGATTTACAATATCTATACTAAATTATCCTTTCTATTACTTATATTACATGTTCGATATCTTCAGTAATAAATTAAAGTGATACGTACATAGGTATGTATGTATGTATGTATCTAATTTTCAAGAGTATGCTTTTACTTTTAAGTTACTGTTTCATGTACTTAATGTAAACTATGCATTAAACTTGTACTCTAGTATCAAAAGAGTGTACATATATGTACATATACTATACTATATATACGTATATTAATCTTAAAAATTACATGTATCTTATTTTTCACAAGAAAGAAAACTTGAACAAAAAAATAAGTCGAATCATATAGAAATTACATGTTTTGGATAGTAAAGCTATCGTTGTTTTTACACTCATAAATAATTTTTTTGTAAACAATAAAAGCCGCTTATTCATAAATCACGAACATTTTAAACCATGTAATTATAATTTAATCGTTGTCGCTTGTCGTTAGATTTATCACGCACTACATACATATGTAATATGTATATATATACTCGTATATGAACCTATAATATATGTCTATTGTAAAATATATATATGTATATGTAACATCCGTTCAATAGATATTATTAATTTTTATTTTTATTAAGTATTTTACTTTATTTTTTTTTATTCTTATAACTAAAATGTGAAAAATAATAGACAATAATATTTTATTACACGAAAAGATATCATTTTAATATATGGAGAACGTGTAAGAAGCACTATAAAGAATTAAAAATTTATTATACATATATTCTCTTAAAAGTATATAACAATCATAAATTTAACATACTTTATTGAAATCATAAATCAATAAATTATAAATTTAATTTACTTCAATTTAATTAATACTTACATACATATATGTACATATGTATGTAAGTGTGTAGTAAAGGTTATTGTCTCATGTGTACATATTGAATTTTAATTTTCTTTTGGACAATTTATCAATGATCTAAGAAAATTAGTTTTGTATAAAAGTGAAAAGTTATTGATTTTGTGATTATTGAAAAACCGAAAAACGTCATTTTTTAAATTTTAGATCATGAATAAATTTTTTTTCACC
Organism: Bombylius discolor; assembly: GCA_939192795.1. NCBI lineage: Eukaryota > Metazoa > Arthropoda > Insecta > Diptera > Bombyliidae > Bombylius > Bombylius discolor. Next base: position 55,653,083 of record OW584238.1, on the reverse strand, counting down.
CAATTTGGAAAGATACACACTTTAAAACTTTTTATTTTATCTTATCTTATCGCTTTTGGTCTCTTTGAGAATTTTTCTCCACATTTATGTACATATGTATATATTCAACGACTTCTTCCTCCAGCTTGTGATGTGTGCTGCTTTTATGTCCGCTAAGATGTCATTCTTAGACCTTTTCCTTCGTCTTCCTCGTCGTCTCTTTCCTGCACCAAATACTTTTCTCACTGAGTACGATTTTTCGCTTCTGATTACGTATCCTGTTCATCTGAGTCTCCCTAATTTGACAGTTTTTACGATATTTGGAGCTTTAAACAGTTGATACAACTTGTGGTTGTATTGTCTCATTCAAGTGTCATTATATATTTTATAGCTCTGTATACCATATTGTTCTGAGTACCTTTCTCTCAAAGCATTCAAATTGCTTTATATCCTTTCTGTTTAATGCATATATTAGGACCGGCCTAATTAAAATTTAAAAAAATATTACCACGATAAAATTTAATTTAGACCGTTAGTCTAAATACAAATTCAATTAATTTTTGGTTACTTATGTTACAGTTTATTTTTTTTTCTATTACAAAAGTTTATAGAATACAAAAATCAAAATAAATAATTTAACGAAAACGCAAAACAAAAAAACAAAAAATTAAAGTAGTATATAAATTCAGAAAAATATAATACTTTCACTTTAACGTTTTCAATAAATTTATATTTAATCCTGTTTTATGATTACTTTTTTGGACTTTTAATTTTGATTAATGCAACCTGGTAGTTGATTTGGTACACAAAAAAAAAAAAAAAGAACACACAGTATGTCTTTTTTCTTTTCTTAATTAATGAATCGTGCCATACTGTACTACCAGTTTTCAATTACAATTTTAATGCCTACAAACATACATGTATGTCAAATAAAAACGAGAAATATACTGAAAAACATTTTAATATACTCGTAAATTTTGATTTGCTAACATTTTATTGGTTGGACTTAATTTTAATTGAATAACGCCTACTTTTGATTGCCCCTCATATATGGATAAAATATAAATATCATGATTTCTTGTTTTTATTTTATTTTTATTTATTTATTTTTTTGCTCTAAAAATAATAATTATTAGAAAAATTGAACGAAATAAAAAATATAAAAATGTCTTCAAGTTAAATTTTATAAAATATCGTAACTTTTTTTTTATTACACCTACATTATTAACTAAATGGAGAAAAAAATGCGTAAAACTTAAACTTTACTTTTATTTTTATTATTGTAATTTAATTTATCCATTAAAAATAATCGCATAATAATTTCTTTTTAAATTTAATATAAATACGAATAATTTCAATGTTTACGCTACACGTGTTTGATAGTAATGATTTTTTTTCCTTCCTTGAGTAATTAAGATCCTTTTTTTAGTTTTACTGATTCTTCCTTGAGCAAAACAAACAAATCTACGTTAAACTTTTTGGGGGTTTTTTATTTATTTAATTTTTTTTTTAGTAAAATTATATTTTTGCGTGATAACAATTCTAAAGAAAAACAAAAATAAAATTATTTTTTTTATGTGCGCATCTTATCTTTATTGTATTTTTGTTTATTGTATAAATTTGTAATCCTTTTATATTAACCATGACCTATGACATTGTTATATAATCGTGAAGGCACGAAATGTTACTTTATTTTGTTGTGGTTTTAATTCATAACTTTTTTTTATATATTATTTTGATTGTCACATTAAAAGATAAAACTAAAAATAATTTTTCTGTGCATGTTTAGAAGAAAGAAAAAAAAACGTAATATTTTGCAAAGAGATAATATTTCTTTATATTTAGAAACTAATACTGACGTTGAAAATTTTTGATTTTCTAATAAAATAAAACATTTTTAAAAGTGACTGTATATATACATAATTTTTTTATGTGTTAATATTTTTATTTTCTAGATTTTATTCGTTAACTAGATTAAAAAATTAGAAAATAATACCAACATAAATTTAAAAAGAAAACTTAAGCTTTGTGTCTACACCATACTGTCGTGTAGGTATCTTGAAGTCTACCTACGCTACAGGTGTAGTGTAGGTGTAGTTTGTATCGAAATGAATTCTGTGAATTCGGTAAAAAGTTTTTTTTCTTCTATTTTACATTGTTATTTAGACATTTTAAAACATTTTTTAAACTTTTTACAATACATTACAAATACATATACCATATACTGGTGCTGAACAATCAGTTCAATGAAATAATAATAAGCACTTAGCAACTGATATTCAAATCGGCTTAATATAATTGCTACTTAAATTTTTTCTTCGTTTTTTCTCAATTCAAATGATTTTCAAGATTTTTATAATATTTATTTTTACAATTTAATACAAAAAATACATTTAATTTCGTTAATTAGAAATTTTAGAAATTTTTTGAATATTCACTCGTATATAATACATGAGATCAACATGAGCATCATGTACATATAATTATGAACTAAATAGTTTTAAATTAAGATTCATAGAAATATCAAATATAGGTACATAAAATTGATAACAATCTAATTAATCTAATTATGTGAATTATCCCATCCACATCAAAACAGGCTATGATTTGTTTTCGTTCACATCATCAATATTATAAATTTTGGTAAATTTTTTTATTTGTTAAATGAGAAGAGTTTTATGTGATCGTGTATATATGTATGTACTTATGTACGTGTTCTTACTATTTATGTATATTTTTATATGTGTCACATTCATAAACTTAATGATGTATTCACTATCAGTTTCAAAATTATCCTTGTCAACATCAGCATGTCTGCTTCAGGACATTTTAATTCCAATCAAATTATAAAAATAGAATAACAAATTTATAGAACAAATTTACGAGTATATATTAGAACTTCAAATAATCACAAAATTTTAATTAAAAGTTGATCACTTTCTCTGTTACAATTATTTTTTGAGAATGTTATTTAATACATATGTATATGCATGTATTGTATATACATATGTAAATACTTTAAATATTAACAACATCAGCATTACATAATGCTTTAGTATGTTAGTTCAGAAATTAAACGAAAAATAAATATAAAAAAAATATGAAAGTTTTTACAAAATAAGTTACGCCTTTTTGTTTATTTCAAATGAAATGAGTATAGTAATAAAAATTCTTGACAAGAATATGAAAAATTTTTTAAAATGTGAAAAAAATGGTAATTTGAAAAGAATTTCATAATTAAAAATTCAAGAGTAAAAAAAGGATATTTATTGTAGATACAAAGTATTTTCATATGTATATATTCCCATGCATACAAGCACAAGGATTAAAAAATTGAAAAAAAAGAAGAAACAAATTTTTGTTTCATTTAATACACATAATATTGGTATAACATGGCCAGTGTATCTTTTATACAACACATTACACAATATATGAAAATTTAATTTTTTTCAAATATCCTTATAAATTATTCGATCTATTATTCACAATCTATTATTTCTATCATGTATTTCTATTAGGATACACATATAAATTTTGATACGCTCCATTAAATTAATTTTTATTTCATATAATATATCTCCGCACATATTGTTTTGTATAATATAATGTATGTATGTACACATATGCACAACATGTATAAAATTATGTACATACATTGTTTCTACATACATACATACTTACATACATATATACATACATAGAATTCAAATAATATCTGACTAAAAGATAAATAAAAAACCGCATTTCAATTTGTTTTGCTGTCATAATTGATACAATGCAATTTATTTTATTTTATGTATGATGTTCACATGTAAAACCTTATATGTATGTATGTACTGTTTGTATATGTACATTTTATAGAAATGCCTATTAAACATTCCTCTGCGTATTCAGCATTTAAACGTATCTACTATATATACTGAAAGGATGCCAAGGATAACATTAATACCAGTAAAATGAAAATTCCAACATTTTCTAATATAATACATGATATGTAAATTATAACTAAGTCAAGAGAAACTTTTCTGTATAGTGGGTGGACTTTAATATACAGTACAATATGTATATTACATATGTAGATATTTAAACAATGCATTACGTTTAACACTGAACACAATACTTATAAATATGTATACCACCTTTTACGTAGTTTTTAATGGTCTTTATTGATTATGCGTTTTTTTTTTATATAAAATGCCACTGACATTTTATAGTTTTGTTTTCAGGCATTCAAGAAAACAAAAAGAATTATGCATTTGCATGACATTCTTTTACAATTTTATTACATGATTCATTAAAAAAAATTCAATGACTTTCAATTCATATTTTATTGAACGTTAAAAAAATTACGTACTTTACCAAAACTTTAACATTTCCTTCACACACAAAAAAATAATAATAAAGTACAAAATTTTTGAAATTAAATTTATAAATTTTAAGCTTTTTGCATTTCAATTAGTTTTTTATTTGTGAAAAAGCTTACAGGACTCTTTTTCATTTTTATCGTTAGAACAACAAAATAAAACAATTTTCATTCAAAACTTCCAAGTAAAAAATACAAAAATATCTACCGAAGAAGGGTTAAAATATAAATTTTAAATTGTATATATGTACATATGTACATATTTATACTTATGTACATATGTGGAAAGTTTTAAAAAAATTGTAATACTGTACTTGTATGAATTAACTTTTATTTCATGCTAAGAACATTTATTATCCTTAATTTTGGTGAAAGAAAGAATTTTTCATTAGCAACAAAAAATATTATTCTTGCACAATTTCATGTTAAAAGAAATTCAGAAAAGCAATCCACATATTATACTAAAATTTAAATGCATGAATAGTGGTGTAATAATGAATAATGTATGTATTAAATGACCGCATAAATTTTCTCACAATTTTCAAGAATCTATGATGCCATGCATACAATAGAATGTTATGAATTTTTAATTTTCGTACATCCATACAATTTTTTGTTTTTTGTTCAAAAGAAATTTCTGTATTTTTTTAAAAATAAATTTTGTTCCTTTGTTGAACATAATTTTTAAATAATGATAAAAATATTTTGCATATTTACAAAATTTTATAAAAATTATTATTATCTTACAAAATTTAATGCTGATGATTATTATCACAATTCACTATGATGAAATTTACTTTATATTTCTTTCTTTAAAATGCATTTTTATTTTTATATCGAAAAAAAAAAAAACAATCTTGAAAGAAAATATACACAATATCTTTGCATTTTATATTCTTCTTTTCAGATAAAGAATATTATTTTTCTTTAAAAATTCCATGTACAGTATAAAAATAATGCTGAAACAGCAGAACAAACTTCATTTTGTACATATGTATATGTATAAAAGTTCCGGATCCGGACATTATTACATTTTTTTGATTTTTTGTTACATTTGCTATGTACATACATATTTTTTATTCGAATCTTTCTTTTATATTTTTTTTCATTTTTTATATAGGTATAGGTATGTATTTATACATATGTATGATACATATACATGACATTGTGCACTGTGATATGAGTTTAGTATTTAATACTTTGTACATATACATATGTACGATTATTTTAACCAAAGATTCTGAAAGGGTTTTCAATCTAAATATAAGTAAAATGTCATTTTCAGGATACGATAAATTACATATGATTATTATGTCTATACATTTACATATGTACAATGAACCATGTATCCAGTTAAAAAAAAAGAAAATTATTATATCTTGCTGTTGCTAATAGTTTTTTTTTCTCAATTATTGATGGTATACATATATAATCAACATGATATATGAAATTTTAGCAGCATTGAGTAGATAATTTTCCCTGAAAGCGTCAAATGAGAATGAAAATTGTTAGTCAAAAGAATGTATAACATATAATTTAGAAAAAGAAGTCAACCTCCTTGAGGGATTACTCATATATATACATACATATATATATTATATATAAACTCATATGTATGTACAGTATACGCGTAGCAAATTAGAAGCTAAGTTTCAAATTATCTTTTAATTATGTGAATATATCATGTTTTGTAGTATAATAATTTTGTTTTAGAATAGAGAAGACATAAAATGATGTGGTAGTTGTTATAATGTAATTTGATTTTGATTACTGTACGATATATGTATAATATCAGGAGGGTATAGGAATGTAATTAGAGAATAATATAATGTAATTAAAAGATACAAAACTTAAAATTGAGTTTAATTATAGATTAAGTGACAGAATTGCTAATTTTTAAATCACAAATCATTTAAATAAATAGTAAAGAAAATTAAATTTAAATAGAACGTAATTAGAATTATTTAAAAATATATTTAAAAAGATCAATGAATCTTTGGAACTTAATTTGAGTTCTATGTAAATCAATTTAGATTAAATTTAAATTTAAATACAAATTTCTTGCGATATTTTAATTTCTTTTTATTATTTCTGTCCATTTTTTGTCATTGTTAAGAAATTGAATAGGTACTTTGTTTTTTTTTTTAGTTTTAAGAAATATGTTCACAAACCTAATCAGCATCAACAATAGATTTAAAAAAAAAAATCTCAAAACAATTAAATTTTAAAATTTATGTTAAATTCTAAACAGTTATCAAATTGTTCAAATTAAAAAAAAAAACAAAAGCTTTTTTTAAATTCTATTATGATGAAAAACATTTTAATATTTTTCTTCACCTTAAATTCTGATATAAAAATAGAAAATAGAAAAAATAAATAAATTGAAATAGGTCACCGAAAACATGAGAAAGAAATTATAACAAAAACAATTTAAAAAACCTTGTTTTCACCATGTTTGGACCGTAACATTTTTTTTTTTTAAATTTATATGGTTCTTTTATTGATCCACAAAATCAAATCTTTTTTTCTTGAAATAATAAAAAAAAAATTTAAAAAAAAAAAAAGATCCTATGTGCTGTAGAAGTTTATAAAAATATTTTTTTTCTCTCTTAAATTGTTATGCCTTTTTTTTTCAAATTTAACATGGAACAATTTACAAAAAAAAGGGTAACAACAAAATTTTTGAATATAACTCGATTGTATTAAAAATGGTTTTATGATAAGAAAACATTTTCATTTTTAGAAAAATTTTTACAAATATCCTTTTTTTGTATCGTTTTTTTATTTTTTTATTTTTTATTAAATTAACTTTGTAAAGAAAACGTAAATTGAAAAGTATTTTCAAGTTTCGCATTAACAGTCATAGTGAATGAATTGTTAACAGAAAATTGTTAAAAAAAAAAAAATAAAAAAAAGATTAAAAAAATTTCAAGTTTATATTATTCAAAAATATTTAAAAAAAAAAAGTCTTTTTAAAAAGATATTTTTTCATAGGTTATTATGTTTAATTGATTTTTTAAATTGTGCTTGCGTAAGTGGCAATATACAATCATTTTGTTAGATGTATGTAGGTGTATAAAATACTTAATATCGTGATATTTCAAGATTATTTTTTTCTTATTTTCTCTTTAAAAATAAATAAAAATGGAAAAAAAATTATAGACGGATACATTTTTCAATTAAGTTTTGACTTATAAAATCACTTAGAAAATAAATTAATTAAATTCTATTTTTATATATAAAAAAAGTATCCCCTCAATTTTTTATTTAATTTTTATCTTAAAAATTGAACATTTTATGAAATAAAATCAATTTTTTATTTATCTGCCATTATCGCACTTTCTATTTATAACTTATTTTTGAACTTTTCAATTTTAGAACTACTTTTATTGGCAGTTCAATAAAATGAAAAGTTCTTAATAACAGACATTTTTAATTCAATTTATCACAACGATAAGTATTTTTCTCATTTTTTAAATCTACTTCCTAAAATGAACATAGCCAAATTGTTGTAGAAAAAATTAAATTTAGAATTAGTTTCTTCACTTCAACTACTGCAAAAAAGTAAAATTGTTCATTCCAATAATTGCTTTCATTCATTTTATCGTTTGCTTTTACCGTTAGTGGACGCTTAAGTTCACTCAGCTTTAAATGAGTATATCATTAATTTGAGTTGGGTATAAGTGCTCGGTACTAAAGTAATTTGGTGGCTCTGCTTACTAATATAACCAACTATAAAAATATCAGTACCAGCCCCGTCATACGAATAAATTCGATCTCTACCAACAATTTAAGTGGTTCGCATTCTACTTTAAACCGTAGGTGCATGTCTGACAGTTAAAAAATGTCACGAAACCTCAAGTTAACTTGAGGAAGCAAAGACTCAAGGGTTTGTTGTGCCAAGGACATAAATTCTCAATACATATAAGCATACAAAATTTAATTGAACTAAAAAAGTTAAACTTAAAATTTTTATCATTGAATAAATTGTACTAAATTTCAATTGATTTATATTTAATTGATATTTTAATAATTTCATATAAATTTATTTATGTACTTATAAAATTATTTATTTTGTAGAATAAATAAAATTAGATTAAAAGATATTTTATCATTTAATCCAATATTCCTATTAATTTAGTTGAAATTAAATAATAGGAATACAATTTAAGTATTTAAAAATTCGCATCCATTATTTTAATTAAATTCCACGTGTAATTCTCACAAATACAATTTTCTCTAAAGCAAATCCGTATAATAAATTAGTTATTTCATACATATACATACATCATCGTTTTTGTTGTTTTTTCTCCTTTAAATTTTTTTTCATTTTCTATCCTTAACGTGTCATGTAATATAGGATCCTTTATCAATGCAAAGAAATTTATCACTGCGTAACCAAATGATTTGAATATTAAATTTATTTTATTATTGTTGTAATTCATAACCGTCAGGTATACACAATTTTGTATAAATTTAATATTTTCTTTTATAAAATTTTTGAAATGAAAATTTTATGAAATTTTATACTCAGGTATTTTCAGGTATTTCATTTTATTTCATTTAGTTTGTAAAATATATAATTTTTTTTTTCATTTATTTTGTGGAAAACGTATAAATTTCATGTTTCATATACAATATTTTAAATATCATTTTACATAATGTATTAATGTATTATACATATACTTTTTCAGGTGAATTTTTATAAATTCTACCATAAATTTTCAAAATGAAAAATAAAATATTTTATACACGTCTATCCAAAACGAGTTTTATAAAAATTTTTGTATTACTCATTTTATTGTGAACAGTTGCAATGAATCAGGATCTACTCAAGTTAACTTAGATTCTCTAAGGTTATCATGTCAGCATTCCACTGTAAACTGTAAGTAAAAGTATGGCAGAAAAAAGGTCTAGAAAACTCAAGGTAGCTTGAGTACGAAATGGCTCAATCTGAGCTGTAGCGTCATTGGAAAAGAAAAAAATATATTAAAAATTTCTTTTAGCATTTTAACAAAAATTTGTTATAAAGAAAACATGAATTTTTCTTCTAAGATAAATTTTCATCCTTTTTTATTAATTTTGAAATAAACTTTAACCGATTTAATGTAAGCAAAAATAATTTCTATAACATAAGTACTATATGTATGTATATTGATTTTCTACTCTATCACCTACATACATATTTATTTTATTAAGGAATTTATTAAGAAATTTGGCATTAAATGCAATTAAATATTTGAAATTATAATTACAAGAATTACAACTGTTTACTACATTTCAGACAATTATATTAATCGTATGATAAAAATTTATATTATATAATATAGTAGTAGTACAGATTAAATAAAAGGATATTACAGCATTAACATTAGATCTATACATACATATGTTCATATTAAAGTTAAATTATTAATTATTACATATTACCTATAAAGGTAATATATAATATACATAATACAAAACAAAATGATTCAGTCCATTAAATTAAAGCTTTATTGGTATTTTTTTAATAATTTCAATCTATTTATTTCAAGGCTCGTTGAGTGTAAAAAAATTGGATTATTTTTTTTTTTTTTTTGTGCGAAAAATAAACTCAAAAAAGTTTTTATTGTGAAAAATTTCTCAAAAATTCACAATTAACTTTTGTGTGTGTATGACAATGACAGATTAATTAAGACCACATTCAAATATCGAAAAATATCATTGAGTTTTAAAATACAAATGTTTAAAGAAAAATATTAAATTAGAAAAAAAAAAAAGAGTACAGTGGTTTTGAAATATTGATTGATTGATAGAATTTTAATTGAAAGTAATTGTTTCACAAAATTAAAACTTCATAAAATGTTTCATTATTTATGACAGACGCATTCAAATACCTTTTTTTTTATTTATATTCTAATTTCCTTATTTTGTTATCTTTTAAATTTTTTCTTTTTATTTGTTTATATTTAATTTAAAAAAATGTTAACAAATTTTCATATAAAACTATGAACTTATGCACAAAACATATGTTTGTACATACTTATATGTATAGGTACTACATTTTTGCAATAATTCATTTAAAAGCTATTCAGTACATCCGGTTGCCAATTACTAAACAAAAATAAAAAAACAATGGAAAAATGATATTTATAAAGTTTGTATCCAACTATTTTATATATGCATATGCATATGTATATGTGAATGTGTACACAATTTTATTTGTTATTATATTGTTTTTTTTTTTTTTTGCTATTGTAAACGTTACATAGAAAATAAAATATCCTGAACGGAAATAACTCTTTAGTGTTCACAGTGAATGAAAATGCTTGAATAGAATTTAATCAAAACAACAACAAAAAAAATAGATAGAAAGACTGTTATCATCAAAGTCTATTGTTTTTAGAGTTCCCTTGAATTTCCTTTTTTTTTTTTTGCAAATGCATTCTGTTTATTTTATTTTTTGTACTATTATTAGTTTAAAAAAGTTTTCTTCATACTATATATGAACCAATACATACTAAGTATATATGAACTTAGCTTTAAATACAATTATATTTTTTTCATGCTGAATTTTCGATAAAGAAGACGTAAGGTTTTGGAATGAATATACCTATGAATATACAAATTTGGGAAAGTCCTCTTTTTGAGGTTTCTGTGCTTCAGAACTTCTTCGATTTGTCAGCTTATTTTAATAACAGTACATATATCTCTGAAACTTGAAAGAGAACGTATGTACTTATAGCTTTTTTTTTTTTATCATATGAAAGACTTTATGTTGTCCTCTTTACGACAATACATTATATATCTACATATATAATCCCTATATAAGGAGAAAAATGAATTAGAAATAGTGCGAAGAAAGTTTAAGAGGACATTTCAAAATACCGTTAGAAAAAAATTCCGTTTCAATAGCTCACGCCACCTAATCGGAAGTTCATCCTTCTTTCATATTTTTTTTTCTATGCACTTTGTGATGAAATTTGTAACCTTTTTAAAAAATGTAATTGAATTTTTTTATTGTGAACAAATAACTCATTTTTATTGAAGAGTATTCATTCATACAATGGTTTCTGAATAGCCACAATTTGTTTTATCATTAAATAAATGAAACAAATTTTTCAAATCACTTCTCAAAATTAATGAAAACAAGATTAGTATAATAACTTTTATAGTAAAAGCAAATGCTTGTTCAATAGCAATTAGTAAATTATAAAATATGTATGTATGTATGTATATATAATAAGTATGTAAATACAACTATTGAACAAACTACTATAATAAGAATTAAAAAAATTACTTGTCTTATTTTCTATCATGATTGCAGATAAAATCTCATGACAAACTATAGAAAAAAATATTAAGATTTTAAATGTTATCTTCTTGAATCAATTCAACCTGTGACATAAACCTTTAACCTTTTTTAAAAAGAATTAATACGTAAAAAAAGGATGAAAATTAAAAAGATTTATATCTAGACCTTGAACTTTGTTTACAAATTTAGAACAAAGGATGTAATAAAGATATTTTAAACTTTTTATATCTATAGTTCAATAACCAAATTGGAAGACTACAAATTTAATATGAAAACTTATTTTTAATCAAAAATATTTGATTAAAAAATTTCTTAATTTTTAATTCATGAGTACCAAAAATTACACTCTAAATATTATATTATTAGGATGTACGAAGAATTTTAATAATTTTATTTTCTCATTAAAGCTATATAAACTTGAATTAATTTAAAAATATTTGTACTTAATTATAACAGTTAATGAACGGTAAAACACAAAGAAAATAATTTTATATTATTAAATAAAGTGTAAAAACAGCTTAAGGATAAACTGTTTATGTATGGTCAGTGAACGTGGTTAAAATTGAAATCCTAATAAGCCAATGAAGTATACAACCAAATGAGGTGGATAATAATGTCATATATAAAGGTACATTAAAGTACAATGAATAAGGTAAAATATGTACAAACATTATGCGGACACAACTTCTAGTTCTAGTATAGATAGGTAACTCAACACACAAACACAATTTATATGTATTATTTCTGGCCTTCCGAATAAAGAGTTTAAAATGTTTCTCAAAATTATTGAAGGATAAATTTTCTAGATTTTTTCTCCTCTTTTTTTTCTTTTTTTATAATTTTACATGCTTATGTGCTCATATCATCATTAGATATTATAAAAATACATTATGTTTTTCTATTAAATAATTTTTTCCACTTGCTTGATTAAATTTGTAACGCTAAAGACTTAAAATAAGTTCTAGTCAATATTTTATTAATACCTGTTTATACAAAAACAACATATAAAAATGTTTTCATTATGCCATACAATGTTTAAACAGTACAGTATAACCTTATAACGTGATTTATGTACATACATACATCTTTTTCCAATAGTTATTTCACCTTATTTAGCTATTATTAATCGATGTTGATGATGAAGAGATATTGTTAAAAAAAAAGAAAGGTGAAAATAATGAAAAAAAAAAAAACAAAGCAAAAATTAAATTGTTGTTACACGTGTTATTCCATAGAATAAACAATATACCTAAGTATATGAATAAATATATATACAAACAAAAAGGTCTACGTACACATGTCCTATACATCGAAAAAAAAAAATACCATAAATAAATTTATAATATTGGATAACAATATAAATAATGTATATAAGTATATAACATATAGAATTTTCAAGTGATTCGTGTTTATAAATCTATGTTTACTTGTGTAATAAATGATGTAAAATACAAGTGAATTTTATATATATAGTAAATTTTTTTTTTTTATAAAACCATGCAAAATATTTATTCTATTGATTAATATTTCAGATAAACTAATTTTGAAAATTATGAATTTTCATAGTTACATTTCTTCTTGTATATAACAAAAAACTTTTCACAATATAGAAAAATAAATACATGAATAAATAAAAAACAATATGAATAAATAAATAAAATAAATATGTACTTACAATTCAGAAATATTTTTTTCCAAAATGAAATTTGTAATTAAATTCTCACCTGTAAAGTAGAAATAAGAGAAAAAAAATGTTATCAAACTAATAAAGTAACAAATGTACATGGGTATGTACATATGTATAAACTTTTCAATAATTTTTAATATTTTATATAAAAAAATTCAAATAAACACAAATTGTTTTTTTTTTTTCGTATTTTACATAAAAAACAAAATTTCATAAATATTTATTTCTCTCTATTTAAATTCTGTATTATCAAAAAATATTTAAAAGTTTATTCTCCTTTTTTTGTTTTTGCGTCACAAAATATAATTTGGTTCTAATTGACGAAAGAATTTTTTTATTCTTATTAACCCCTTTTTTGAAATTTAAAAGTATGATGAGTATTCATACAGCTTTTAATTAATTACGTCAAATAAATAAAAACAAATATGATATCAGAAGTAATAAATATTAAAATTTAATATTAATACAAGTGCTTATTAACTTCATACATTTGACAAAAAAAAAAAAGATTAAACATACACACATGACATTTATTTAGTTAGAATAATAGTTTATTAATCTTAAAAATGTTTTTTTTTATATATATTTTAATTTGATTAATTTTGTTTTGTATCATGCATGATTTACTTAATATTCTTTTTCAACATTACATATTTACGCATAAGAATATATCATTCACGTGTGTCTTTTAAACAATATGAAAGTACCCCCTACACATAAACAAATAAATTGTTAATATACAGGCCGTTTTCAAAAATTCAAACTTGCTGCAAGATTGACTTGTTAAGGACTTCATAAAATCAATCTCGCAAGAAAATTTTGCACTAGTCCTATAAGCATTTTAAACTACATATTTGCACTGTAAATTATGAAAAAATAAGTGTGTTACCATGTGAATGTTTTAATTTAACAATTTCTGACATTTAGTCAGTAATTCTTTAATAAAATTTATTTTTCTTAGCCATCACTACTTTTAAGTTTAAATTAGTTATCAGCACCTTAGTTTACGTAATCAATCAAATTCATAAAGTTTAAACAGTGTTTACAGTGGCAGCACTGTTTTTTTGTCAAAATTTCGAAAATAACTAAAATACTTTATAATACATGCAGCTTGAATTTTTGAAAACGGCCATAATTTTCAATAATTTCATTTGACAAATTAATTCACATAAACATTTAAATAAAGATTTTTTTTCCTGTTTTACTTATACACTATAACCATGTGTTATTTAAAATTTTAAAACTGATTACTAATTATATTAAAATTGAAAAATTTCATTCGACATAATAAAGTCCTTATCAGCTGATAATATGTATGTACATACATATATGTAAAGTCGCAATATTCGTCGCCTCTGAACCATAGATTTTATTTTTTTACTTTATTTATTTTTCTAATGTATTTTTTATACATATATGTAAACTCTTATTATTATTCTTTTTTTCTAATAAAACAATCTAAACTTTTTCTATACCCCCCTATGATTTTATTCTAAGAAAACAAAAAAATAGACATGTATACATTATTATTTTTTTGTAATACTTTTTATAATAATGAGTGTATTTTTTGATAAATTCTATAGAATATAATATTTTTATTTTCAATCTTAAAATAGAATGTTGTTTCTTATCAAATTATTATTATTATTTTATTTTATTTTTTTTTTTGTCATAAAAGAAGAGAAGAAAAATATTAAACGATGGATACGTAATTAACGTTTTGAAGTTTTGACGTTTTCTTTATACAAATAAAATGTAAATGGAAAACAGTATCAATAAGTTTGTGTAAAAGTAAAGTAATAAAAATACTTATAAATACAAATAAAGTGATCATTATAAAAAAAGAAAAAACATGAAATTTATAAGTGAATTATATTTATTAAAATATTTTTTAATAATATCATCGGTGTTATTAACAATAATTATTCAATTCAGTATTACGTTAACAAATGCTGCTGCTGTAGTAGCCAATAATCCTGAAGAAATATTTAATAATGATAAACAAAATAATATGTTAACAAAATTAATAAATAATAATAATAATAATAATAGAAGATTAGTATCAGTTTCATCAGCTAAACAAATATCATATCCAAAAAATAATAATGATTTATTAAATGATGAATTTGATGATACAATTTATGATGATATCGAAGCAATTCGAATGTTAATTAGTGAAACATTTTATGATATAAGTGCATCATTATCAAAATTAGCTGCTGATGCATCATATACAATAACAATATTTTGGCAAGATACTAGAGAATTTTTAAATTCAGCTAAACAAAATATGAATAGTGTTATAAGTATAATTGCAGCAAAAATAATTGAATTAACTGATGATGCTGTACGTAGTTTATTTGAAAATATTAAAAAACAATTACAAAAAATTGAAATAATATTTCATGAATTATCTGATATGGCTGATAATGAATTTGAAAATGTTATGAATCATTTAAATACAAGTTTAATTAATATTAGTGAAGATATGGAAGAATGGTCAAGAAATTTAAAAATAAAATTACGTTCTGTTAAAAATGATGAAACATATAAAGAAGGTTGCAAATTAATTGATAATTTTATTAGTTCAAGTATAAATGAAATGTATGAATGTTGTAATATTGTTATAAGACCAGTTAAAACAGTTTGTCATCGATTTAAAAGAATTATTGAAAATGCATTAGAATTAGCTGTTGATGTTATAGATAGAATAGAAAAATGTGTATTAGATCGAAGAATACCACCACATATCATGATGAATTGTTTAAATGATGGTTATGATAAAATAAATGATCTTTTAGCTGAAGGTTTAGCATTAAAACATAATATTATGGATACATTACCATTAAAAATTGTTATTTCAAATTTTTGTATTTCATTTGCTACAATTTCAGTTGAAATGCGTAAAAATGATGTTGCCAATGAAGTTGATACGAAATATTTGAAAAAATATTATAGAAAATAAGTTTATAATAAGTTAGAATACAGAGTAAGAAATAAATTAGAATAATTTTCATATAACATGTAGAAATAATTTTAAAAACATTATCATCTATAATATATAATACTTATGTATGTATTCATACGGAAAAATATACTTTGTCTTTAAACTAACAACCCTAAAAATCTATAAAATGCACCAAAGTACTCAAGTTAGACATAATATTTTTAAAATAATTATCCTTTCTGTAAAATAAATTTTTATCACAGAAAATAAATTGAAGTTTAGTTAACTGTTATTTTTTTTTCTTTCTTTGCGTTATACACTATTTTGTGGATTCGCTATTCTTGTTCTCAATTTCCAAACAGTTCGGTCTTGCTTTCGGACACCAAAATTTTTTTTATATCTCAAATTTTATATATAGAATATTAACAAAATAAATTTGGAATTTTAAAAAGAATACACTAGAAATCCACATTGAACAAATAAATAAATAAAACTGCTCAAATTCATATTTTAAATTTTTCAATATTTCTGCTATTCTTTGACGAAGCATACGAGTATGTACGTCGTATTCAAATAATTCCTAATCACAAATATAAAATATTTGCTTGCACGTGTATAATTATTCGTCTTTTTTTTTTTTTTTTTAAATAAATAATAGAACACATTTACAAACTTATTGGGAGATTTTATTAATCAATTTTTATCAAAGCCATATTTCAAAGAAACTGATAATTTCAATATTCAGTCGAAAAAATTGAATACAATTGATTGACGCAAGTCATCGCTATTCATTTTCAAGGCATATTTTAGGTACACTTATGAAAGGGGACAACACATACATATACATATGTATGTACATATGTATTGTTCGAATATGACTATAGGAAAAAAACATCAATTTCTAATTTATAAGACATTATTATGTTTTTATTTACAATATAATTAAATAAGTATAAAATAAATTAAAAATTACAAAACAAATCTTTAAAATGATTTTTAACTTTTATTAGTTAATCCAAGAACTCCAACAAATAAACTTGAAATACCTTCTTTAAATTCTTTTAAGCAATTTCTAGAATTGATTTCAGTTGCATTCTTTTTCATTTCAACAGTTTTAATTTTTTTAGGTGTTAAACACCATTTAACTTTATCTTTAAAACAATTTTGTGCTACATTAGCTTTAGTAAGAATTGTAACTGCACATATTCCAGAACTTCCAGCTTTTTTTATTGCTCTTAAAATCATACCTTTAAAACTTAAAACATCACCAATCAAACCACCAACCGTACTTAAAAGTTTAGCTACAAAAGAGAAAATACATGGAAAACTAGTCCAACCATTATTTTTTAAATCATTATAACAACTCATAGCTGAATCACGTATTTCAGTAATTACATCTGGTATATCTAAAATAATTCCTTTAACAAATTCATAAATTTGCCAAATTGTATCTGTAAATTTTTTTGAACATTTTTTTAAACTTGTTACCATGTTATCTTCAAAATTTTTAAGTTTATCACCAAATTTCTTATAACATTTGTTTTTTAATTGGTTATGATGTGAAACTTTAATTACATCTTTTATATCATTTACATAACTACGAGTTTTTTCTATTTGTGTATTTAGTTCAGTTTCAATTGTATTCATTAAAGATTTAAATTTTTCTTCTGCATATTGAAGAATACTTTTTAATGCAGTCATTATAATATTCTTAATTGTTTGAATATCTTCATCAGTGAAACTTTGATTTTTAATACGTTCCCATATCCAACTAACAGCATCATCAATACTTTTCATAGCTTTTTTTATTTCTTCTGTATATTTTCCAACATATGTATTCCAGAAATCTTTAACACTATTCCAAAATTGTGTAGCTTTTGATTTAATATAATCCCATCCTTCAACTACTTTTGTTTTAACAGTATTATAAATATTTTCTACTTTACTTCCAATATCAGCAAACCAATTTCCAACATCATCATACCATGCTGCATTTGCAGCACCAATCGAAGTTATTAATATCAAAAATACTGGTGATAGTTTCATTGCAAAGAAATTTAAATTTTAACAGAAACTTTGAATCAAACTGAAACATATTTCACAATCATAACCTCTTTTATATTAAATTCAAAAAGGTTTTTCTTAAAAAAAATAATTTTGTTTGTTAATCGTGTTAAAATTAAATGATGTGTAAATTCTGAGAATTATCAATTTTAAAACCACATGTGTTTATTTACATCAATTTGTGAAATTATTTTTAGATTTGAAAAAACGTAAGTATGACGACTGTTAAGTTATTTTTAAAATTACTCATAACAAAAATTTTTTATTTTGGAAAATCACATGTATAAATATTTTGATTCCTTTAAATTTAATTTAAGAAACATACGTATTATTTGAAAACAACCACATTGTCAGGGATAATTGTTTTCGTATAGTATTGTTGAAACTGAAATAAAGATAGCATGGTATTGATACTAGAAGATTGTCACCCATTTAAAACTGAAATTCATTGCCCATACACATAATCAACGTTCTTAAAAACAACCCTAAATATATGCAAAAACTGTTATTAAAATTCTTAATTATTTTATTAATTAATGTTTCATCACATAATACTTTTTTTTTCTTAAAATTAAATACAAAAAATAATCTAAATCATAATTTTTTTCTTTAATATTTTTTTTCCAGTCTTTATCAATCCAGAAAGACCTTCACGATATTCTTCAAGACAATTTCTATCTACAATCATTTTTCTTGATTCAACCAGTTCTTGTGTTTTCTCTGATTTTGATATTAAACACCATTCAATTTTATTTTTAATACAACCATGTGTAATTTTTGCCTGAACTACAACTCCTGCAGCACATAATCCAGATGAACCAACTTTCTTAATTGCTCTCATAATTAGACCTTGTAAACTGAATGCATCACCAATTAATTCTCCGACAACTTTTAGAATATGTAAAATAAAATCAAAAATACATATCGAATTCCACCAACTTTCTTTAATTGCTGTATAACATTTTACACCTTCATCACGTAATTCACCAACCATATCTGGAATATCACTAATAACATCCTTAATAAAACCATAAATTGCCCAAACAGTTTCTGTAAATTTATTTGAACAATTTTTTAACTTATTTCTCGTCATATTTTGATATGTTTCAATTCTTTTATCAAATTTTTTATCACATTTATTTTGTAATTCTAATTTTGTTGAATTTTGAATAAATAATTTAATATCTTTACCATAAACTAAAACTTTATCAATTTCTTGATCAATTCTTTTATCAATACCTTTCATTAATTCATGAAATTTTTTTTCTGCATATTCCAAAATACTATTTAATGTTGTCATAATAACTTTTTTCAAATGTTCTACATCATCATCCGTAAAGCCATCTTCCAAACGATTCCAAAGCCATTTTAATGATTTTTTTATACCATTTAATGCTTCTTTTAATTTTGATTTTTGTTTTCCTACGCTTGATTCAAAAAATTTATTCATACTATCATAAAATTTTTCAGCTTTTCTTTTAATCCATTTCCATTGTTTATTTGAATTATCGGCAAGTTTATTCAAAAAATTTGATATACTTTCACCAGCATTTTTAAACCAATCTCCAATATCATCAAACCATGCTGCTTGTACTGCATTAGCTGACATTAAAATAAATAAAAATACTACAAGAAATTTCATAACTATGTACAAAGTGGTTAAAGATATTGTATAGACACGTCAACACTATAAATTTATTTGTAAAAATTTAACGAAACATTAATGACTTTTATATGAAAAATAATTTATTTATTTTTCATTAAACTTAATATTTCTATACGTAAATTTAAACATAAATATTTGAACAAATGAAAAGCAAACATAAGTAAATAATTTAGTGAAAAATTAAAAAAAAAACAGTAAACAAATTTTGTAGTCAAAATTTTCGAATTCGTAAATTAAATTATTTTCGACATCTGTTCCTACAAAGACATTAGAAAAATATTATTTTGTTTTTGTGTGTTATTTTCAAAATTGAAATACACGCGGAAGCACGTTAAATATACTTGTTTATTATTTTTATTTTTTTTTTAAGTATTCTATAGTGAAAACATTATTTTCAGTAAATTTTCATAATTCAAACTATAGAAGAGGTGATTTGTTATCAAAAATTTTAAAATTGTAAATCACATTTTTGTTAAGTTTTCTTAAAATTTGTAAAATCAGTGAAAAGAACGAAATTTCGTTCCAAGACAAAATTTATCTTATACAGAGAATAGCGGATTTAATTATCATAAATTAATTTTCGAATGTATATTAATTAATCAATAACTAATTAATCAAATTAAATAAATAAATTTAAAATTTAAATAAATATATGTACATATTGTGAATAACAAGCATTTTTTTCTTCTATCAATAATTATTTCAATTCATACGTCAGCCAAATTTTTGTTTTTTATTTAATGTGTCACAACTTAGTGATAACCTCCCTACTGCAGTTTTGTAAAAGCGATTTTATACGTGTATAGATAAAAAGAAGATTCACGAATGTTATAGAAAAAGAAGGTATTGATGGATGCTTCACTTGAATTTCTGTAGATTATAAAAGAGAGGACGTATGATCGAAGAGCGTTCCACATTTGAGGGTTCTATTAATAATGTAGATCGACCATATTTCAATATTCATTCTTTACCAACGTGTGGTTTGCATTCCGCTTTAAACTGTAGGTTCATGTACCTATAACCAAAAATATTGTTATGGAAATTCAAATTAATATGAGCTGTTGCACCGCTGATGATGATAATTACAAACCCAACAAGAGCAAAGTATGGTATAAGTTTATAATTATGTAGCAAATAGATCAGATGTGCATGCATATTTTTGGCCACAGGCATTTAGCTATGTAGACGTATATGACATAAAGTGTGTATGATTCGTCGTTTATTGCTTCACGCTTATTAGGTGTAAAAATTATATTTTATGTACTACAAATTATAAAATATTCAAAGTTTCAATATTATTTCAGCCTTGTAATTTTCTTTTCAACATTTATAAATATAAGAAAGCCAATAATATAAAACATTTAAAAATTTACATATTTTTTAATATGTATCATCTCATCAACCACATAGTTTCGATATATACCTTTATATCAATCATTACCATTATTTGATTACGTTTTTTTTTTTTTTCTTTTCATTTGAAAATAAATAATGATATAATAACTAATAAAAAAAGTGAAAAAAAATTATTAAAGGTAGAATTTATGCGTTATAAAGTTGAAAAAAAAAATCAATTTCATAAAAAGTTACATATAAAATAAAATGCGAACAAATTTTACTACATTAAAGAACAGCAAAAAAAAAAAATTCCCCTAGGGCATAGAATATTCTACAAAAAATTCGTTCCTTTTTTTTTTTCCAATTTATGTATATACATACGAGTATGTAGGTTTATCTTATTATTTTTCTTTTCACTTAATTTTTTCTTTATTTATTCTATAGAGTACCTATATTTTTTTTTTACTTCATCATCCTTAATTTTAAAAATTACATGCATAAAACACTAGGTATGTACGTATACCAGATATACATATGTAAGTATGTATGTAAGTATATTCACGTTGATAACTTTACACAATTTTTATTTTGTTTTATTTCAGTAATTTATTTATATTAAAACAAAATGATGTATACAATGTATGTATGTACAATATAACGTACATAAATATGTGGAAATGAACATCAATATTGGAAAAGATTAATAAAATTACAGATAAATTTCTAGTACTACAATATATCTTGAGGCAGAAAATAAATAATTATTCCTTGTCATGATAATGATGATGATAATAAAATGAAATCCGTATTATTCATCTATGTATGTTAAAATTTTTTTACAGAATTAAAATATTTTTAAATGATTTTATATAATTGCATAGTTCTATTAACCCTTATCATTCCAAGAATATTATAGCATGAATGTTGATCATAAATCTAAATATTTAAATTTTTCCAAATACAAAGTTCAAAGCGAAGAATAATACAAGAAAAAATAAATTAATCTATGTTTTACTTCTGTAACGATAGCTTTCGTTTAATTGCCGGTTGGAGTGATAAGGTTTAATAGGATAGGAGATAGGTATGGTAGAAAAGTAGTCTCTCTAAGTCAAATTAACTTCAGTAGGCCCTAATGGCTGCTCATATTGAGCTGTTGCCCGCTGATGATGACAAAGGTAGATAGCAGATACTATTCGCAAAGATGAAGCAGGCAATTTTAAAATTATAAATTGTTCAATTAAAATCATTTAATCTGGTATTTAAGTAACGGTAAAAATTCTAACTTTTTACAAGAAAAAATACATGTTTTCATCTTTAAGGAACGTAACAAACGAAAATTTTATTTAAAAAAATGAAACTACATATTTAAAATATGATTTATTTTTTAAAATACATACTCATTTTCAAACAATATTTCACACTGGATCTACAAGTGAAAACAATTTGTCTAGGTCAGATTCATCAGACGAATAACACTGTCTCAGTAAATGAGGAACCTTCTGTTCATGTTGTAGAAGTTCTAAAAATCCTAAAGGATGTCATCTACTGAAGAAGAACTATGTTTAACAAAACATTTATAGCAAGAAAATTAAACACATATTACTAGATTTTAAAACAGTAGATCAAATACACTTTATTTGCTGTAAAATTTTTCATCTTTATTCTTTCAAACTTTTATTAAGCAAAAAAAATTAATAAATAGATAATATAAAATACAAATGAAAAAAAAAGTGTCATCACCTTCTTGAAAATTCAAACTTATCATTTTTCATTGTGTAAAAAAGACATATTTTTTTTTTTTTGTTGTTTAAAATAAATAAATAAATAAACGTCTCACTTCAGATATCCATCCAAAATTTACAAATCATAAAATCTCATCGAATTTATTCAAATTTTTAAAACGGAAAGGGAATTATGTATTTTATTTCATTTTAATATCTCTGTGGGTTTATAAAAGGTCCTTGTACTGATATAAATAAAATGAAACTGAAATAAAAGGAAACCAAAAAAAAAAAATATACATATTAGGAAAATCCGAATGTTTTTTTCTTTTATTCTTTATATCCCATATTTTTATTTTTCTATTCTTTAAATTCTTATTATGTACTAGCTGTATTAAATAGATCTGCGCATATACAAAAACACTAATATAAATTATGTATTATAAATATTATCAATTTGAACGTCATCAATACGTTAAAGATACATTAAAAAAATGAATTTATGAAAATATTTCCATTTTTGATTTTTCTGGGAGTGATATATGTACATTATTATTATAAATATATACAATAAAAGGTAAATGTATTTTTACAGAAAAATGATTAAGTACATATATATTTAAAATTGAGTGTTAAAATGATAAAAACAGACAAGAACAAAACATAATACCTTTGGGATAGAATTAAAAACCTAAAAAAATATAAAGTAAATTAGGTATTTTAATTTTTAAATGGCGGGAAAACGACTTAAAAAATAGTTAAAAATGTCTTTTTATCCCTATATGTATATATTTTTTTGTGTCCTTCTACCCTTTTTCCAACTATAAAAAAATGAATGTGGGAACCGAAAAGTGTATATAAATTAGAAATTTCTCTTAATAGATCATATTTATTTTTCGAAAAAAAAAAAATTAATTTTTACATATTTGCTTTTGACAAATTCAAACGATTTTTTTTAATGTTTTTTTATAATAAAATTTTCTACGTATTTTTTAAATTTAATAAAAGTATTATCACTGGTGAACTTAACGATTTTTTTTTAATTAGCTCATCTTTACAATTTCTTACGTCAACATGCCAATTATAATTAATTTTTAATGTAATACAAACACAATACTTGTATATAGGTACATATATATATACCTATAAGTATTACATATTCAAATTGAATTAATTAATTTTTCCACTTTTTTTAATCTTATAACCCATATTAAATATAATCGTTATATTGAACAAATTATTTTGTAAACATTTAACATAATCCAAAATTTAAAAGTTGTAGAACAACTATCATACAAAATAATAAAATTCGTCAATAAAGATCCAGTTTTTTTTTTCATTGTGTACTTTGTTTAAATTGTTTTCTAAATTATAGTACATAATATTTTTTTGTTGTAATTGTTTCTCATGATTATTTTTTTTTTTTTTAAATTTATTTATAAACATTTTTTTGTTTAAGTACGTTACACATTTTGTTCAGTACATATATCGCCTGAAGTTTTTCTAATAAAAATTTAACAATTTAAGATAAAAAAGAAAAAAATCTATTTTTAAAGACAAAAGCATGAAAAGAAAAGAAAAATAGAATTAGAAAAAATGTTAGAATAACTGAATTTTCAAAATTTGCTTACAGCAAAAAATTTTAATTTATTTTAAAGAAAAATGAATAACTGAAAACAAAAGGTTTCCAAGAAGAAAAAAAGTATTCATTGTAAATTTAAAAAGATTTTTCATAATTTTCAATATTGTAGAAAAATTAACACAGTAATAGAATAAAATCACAAAATAAAATATACATTCGATGTTTTTAAATTTCATGACATTTTTTTAATTATTTATAAAACAAACGTTCTCTTTGAAGTCTTGATTACTTAATTTTTTTCTTCAGATATTTCAAAAATAAATATAAATAAAATATTTCTTCTTTGAAATAAAATACTCCACATATTTCTTTTTCATTAAAAAATCTAACCTTAAAGTATTTCTTAAAATTTTTTTTTCTTTTTAGATAAATTATGTGCTAATTTTTAGAAGGTTTTTCGTAACAAATTAATGTAAAAGTTCTCAATAGATTTGAAATATTAATTAAAAATATAAACATTGAAGCTTTCAAGAAAACTTAACACTAACTAACTCATTCAAATTACAGCTAAATATATGCATCTTAACAATATTATAGATAATCAAATATCTACGTATGTATATAATTACGGGTATGTATTGAAGAATGTACAAAAGTATTCTTATATAACTAATTGAAATATATTTCAAAATTATTTAGTTCAGTTATCTTCAAATTATATTAAAAATTTTTATTAATCTCATTTTTTTTCCTTCAGGATATACATACATATGTATAGCTTTTTTATAATATTTGTTTCTCATGAAAAACAATATAACATTCAACAATCATTTTCCATGGATACAACAACATCATCACCATCAAAAATCTCTAACAGAATTTCTTATATACATATGTACCTATAAATCAATAAAATCTATCTATGTATATACTATAAAAGGTCAAATGAGCTACTTCAAAATTATAATGTAAATATGTATGTACTATTTATACCATATTTATAATTCTTTTATTTAACTACTTTTTTACATATGTATATACGCATATATGTATAAACATATCTCTAAATGAAACAAATAAATTGCCCTCAATTTATTTATCATTTGAATATTTCATATATTACTTGAAATATAAATAATAATGGCAATTTTTCTATATAGTTTTTAGGTTTTTATGTTTTCATATTTCTATTCAACAACTTTGTTATTTCGGAAAAATTTATAATTCATATCTGCGCTTATCATTTTATATAAAATATAAATACAAAAAAAAAGAGATCTCATTTTTAAATGAAATACTTATACATACATATGCATGTATAATCGATATTTTAAATAATACTTCTATAGTATAAAATATTCTGTCTTAATTAGGTATGCATAAAAATTTTTGTACATATTTTTTTAAAATAAAATTATTATTCACCAGTATATTTAAACGTTAATGATGATCTTTAGACCTTCTATATTATTATAACTTACGCAATCACTATCAGAAAGTCCGAATCCCGGTCATAAGTCCAATCTCTATATTTAATATCATTAGAATTATAAATTTATTCATGAAAAAAATATATACATATTTTTGCTATATCTATATAATCCAGCAATACAAAAAACATATGTAAAAAAATGTTATCTATCACTAAATTATTCTATCTTTTTTTTTCCCATTTTTCTAATTTATTACATTGTACATTCGAACTGAAAGTAATATATCATCAATATTATGAATTATTAGGCACAATAATATTTTTTACAAATTGCAATATATCCCCTTGTAGTATAATTCACTTATGTACTTGCCGCAATAATAGTCATACATATGTATGTATGTATATAATGTATCGAATAATAATAATTATGATTGGTAAATGGTAACTAATTATCAAGTATTATTGGTTACGGTGTGTATCATATTACTTTTAAACGATTTATACATATATTACCTAAAGATCAATTTGAAAAAAAAAAAAACATTATGTATTTGCATTGCATGGGGTCTGTCTAGTGCCTACAATAATAATTTAAGTCATACCATATGTGCGGAGCGATTGTCTATCAGATGAGATAGGATATGCTACATATCGTCATCATCGTCATCGCCAAAGTTAATTGGTTAGTCAGCAGGGATTCGAAAAAAACATAATACATATCATAAAAAATTATTATTATATTTTATTCTCTTTCAATTTTTAATTCATTGCACTATATTTTTAATTGAGATGTCATAACAAAAATAAAAAAAAAAAAAACAAATACTTTAATTGAGGAAGTGCTTATAAATTCAAAGAAAAAAGTAAGATAGTCATTGTTAAAAATTTAAATAAAATATCTACTCAACGGGCATTACGAATAAAAAATAAAATGAAATTATTTCGAGATTATTTAATCAAAAACTAAATCAATATTATTTTATCATTCAATATCATTCCATATATGTATGTATATGTATATTCATATTGAATTAAATTCAGAAAAAAAAATATTTGAATTAAAACATTTTATTGTTTTAAAAAATTTTTAATAACAAAAAAGTAAAATTTTTAATTAAAAATTTTCGAATTATTTTATCGTAAATTTTTTCATTTTAAAATCTTCTATTTTATTTATTTTTTTTATGCTTTGTTTCTTTTTTACTCTCACGAACAAAAAAAAAAAAACTTAACAAGAAAATTAATTACATAATTATTATTATTTTTTTCTTTTCAATTAATTGAAAATTCAAAAGATCTCTCTGTTCCATTAAAATGTATTTGTTGTAAGAATTTAAAAGCCATAAAATAATAAAAATGATGCATTTAAAAAAAAATAAATAATGTTAATGTAATTTTAACATTTTCGTTAAATATTTGTTTTTATTTTATATTTTATTAATGATAATAGCTGAAATAAAAAGTGCTTTATAAGCAATGAAATCAATTGAAATATTCATAAAATGTAAATTTCATGATTGAAAGAAAAATTATTTTCGTTTTTATGTAGCAAAAAATATGTACATACATATTTTATGTATGTAAAAACTTTTATACAATAATAAATGCTGTGCATGTTTTTCTATGATATTGTGTAAATTAATAACATGATAAAAGAACAACATTTTTGAAAATATTAAGCTTGTGTTATTTGAAATAATAGCAATATTTTTAAGTGATTGTAAAGTATAATCAGATATAATGGCGGTTTTGTTGTTAAGTATAAAAATACATATGTATGCATATTTGTTTATATGGTAAACCAACGTGTTCACAAGTTATTCTTTTTTACTGGAAGATACTTTTAAATTTGAATGATTTGTTAACATTATTTGCATGTAAATACATTTTAAAATTTTTCTGTTGAACTAAATATTTTTAAATTATTCAATTTACATTTCATATTTTTTATTTTTTATTTTAAACGTGAATTTTTTAAAAATAGAACAAGAATGTTTCTCTTAAAACGTATATACATGCCATATATGAATGTACATCAAATTTCGAAAGAAGAAAAATTAAAATTGCTATTGTAGATTCCGTTCGAATAATATAGTAATCTATAATAGTTAACATTGATTTTATGTTGCAACTATTTTTCAAAATTATATGATCGAATACATTTTCTCAAACGGATTCTAAACTCGTTCGAAAGGAATCAACTTATAATCAAAAGAATAAATAAAGAATTTTCAAAATTAAATACAGAAATGCCCACACATAATTTAAAGCTAAATGCGAATACTCTTCCAAGAAACATATTTTTTTTTTATATTATACACTTTAAATAATGAAATATGTAAATGAAAAATTTTACGAAAAAAATAAAATAAAACAAAAAATAAGAAATTCTCTTTGAAAATTTTATTTATAATGATTCAAATGTAAATTTACAAATTTGTAATATAGATATACTTTATATACAGTATATGTATGTGTACTATAAATTTTATCTTTATTTATTTTTCCATTATTTTAATCTAACTATTTATTTAGCTTTTATATTTATCCCTTTTTACAACATTTTAATTTATCATTATGCTGTAGTTCGTGTCAAAAGAAAATTTATTATTTTTTTTATTAAAAAACAACTAATTAGGATTTTACATACCTATCATACAAAATACGACAGCAGAACACAAAATATACTTTGTATGTATATAAATGTGTATTATTCGTTTACAAATGCTTATAGTATTAAAGCAAAAACTTAATTAAAAGATCAAAATTCAGATATATTATTTATTTATATGACCACAAGCTAATTGTATATAAATAAAATGAAATTGTATATAAATTTAGTTATTACATAGATATAAAAACCATTAAAAAAAAACAACGAAAACAAATTCAAATAAAATTTATTATTTCTTTTGTAATACCTACATAATTGTTAATCTAAGCTTTATAACCGTACAAATCATAATTTCTTTGATAGTCACGTCTTTTTCATAATATTTACACATAAATTTATTTCTTTAATATAAATACGAGTACAAGTGTGTATGATCATGATATACCTACTTATTTAAAAAAAAAAAAACGTATACTATATACTTTTTATTCCTCATGAACAAATTTCAATTAATTAAATCTGTTCGTGAATTGAATTTTTTCATAAATTCACACAAAAACTTTGTATTTTCTTTTAAATAAAACCTTTATGGTCGCCAAATAATCGTGGTTACAACTTTTACAATAAAAACAGAAGAAAAAATGAACAATGAAAAAATAAATCTTAAATTCAATTTAGTTAAGGACAATCAAGGATAATAAGGGATATTAATATTATTACTACAACTCACGTTGGATCTTTTGTAATAAACTAATGCTGGAATTGGGCTAAAAATCAAGAGCTTAGAACATTTCTCCGGTGTTAGGTAAATCCGATTCATGTATTTCAACCTAAGATGAGATGATTTCTTTGCATTCCTCACATCAAAATTTTTTCTAAGGTGTCCGGTTTCTCCTGGCAATATCTACAGTTGTGATTTTCTTTAAATCAATATTTAACGTATCAAAGTTATACCCTAAATATTGACTACAAAAAGAATAAAGGTCTGGAAATAAAATCTCATTTTAATTGTATCTAGTACATACTAAACTGTATACATACACAGAACAGATAGGTAAATAAAAGCTGAAAATAAAATACTTAATAATAAATAAATTAATCTTATACGTTATATTACATCCAGAAGGGAAACAAGGATATACGAATAATAACAAAGTGGGTCATATTATATTATATTTATATAGAAAAAAAAAAGTCTATTTATTCTTCAAGGTAATGTGAATAAAAT
This sequence comes from Bombylius discolor, assembly GCA_939192795.1. NCBI lineage: Eukaryota > Metazoa > Arthropoda > Insecta > Diptera > Bombyliidae > Bombylius > Bombylius discolor. The sequence goes on along the minus strand of OW584238.1, from coordinate 55,623,162 downwards.
GAAAAGTTGAAAATTTATCTAAAATTTTTTGTTGTAGGGTGTCATAAAAATGAGGATTATTTATGTATACATACATATATGTATATGAATCTCCTACGTAACCAACATTAATTTCTATGTAGAAATATCGATTTTCTTCCTTTTATATTCATACATATATTTTTTGCCTTTTTTTCTTCATTTTTTTTTTGATTATTTTTCTTTACCTCATTCATCTGAACCACATGCTTTTCAGATGAAAATTTTTTTATTATGTATTTATACGAATATAAGAAAATTTTCTTGGCAATAGAGAAAGAATATATAAACAGAAAATTACCAAAAAGAAAATTTATTAAAAAAATAAAATTATAAAGAAAAAGCGCTATTGTATACATACACTACAGCGTATTATGTCCTAGAATGAAATACAAAGGATTTCTTTATTATATATAGTATATACCTACTTGTACATAATATGTATCTTATGAAGAATTGGCGAAATACTCATTGCAATAAAATTCTAGAAAAATATATACATATGTATGTATAAAGTGAAACATAAATATGTATTATGTGTATATGTATTATTATATAGGGAAACAGTTTGATAAAACAAAATGTGTTAAGACACTCAAATAAAAAAAAAAATTTCATTTTCATCTTTTTTTCGTTAGAGATTTGTCCTAGTTTTCATACTTATGAGTTATAACTTTGGCTATACAAATGGACTGACTGACACAATATTTTTTTCTTATTTATATGAATTAAATTTATTCTGTAAAAGTTCTATATACATATACTATAAATATCTTTTCTTTTTTTATTATATCCTTGAGTCCCAGATGAAAATCACATATGTACATATAACATAAATAGATTTAAATCAAAATTACAGAAAATGACAATATTTGTATATATTAACAAAAATTCTATTAAGTATACAACACAAATTCACTATATTACGTGTTTAGAAGAAAAAAGATTAATTTATATATATATATATGAACATATGTATATATATTTCTTTTTATTAAAAAAAAAAAAGTAATTTCACTTTCCTTCTTTTGTGTTTCCTTTTTCCGTATACATATATACATTATACTATCAATAAAAATTCTACTTTGATCCAGCAAATAAAAATAAAATGGAATAAAGAAAAATTCTCATATGAGCATTCACATCACTTTGTTGTACATATGTACATATAAGTATACACAAATGTGCTTTTATCGAAGTATGTTTAGTAGATGAATAGGGAAGAAAAAAAAGTTAAAAAAATCCAACAAAGTCAATTATTGAATCAAGGATAAAATTTAATTTTTAGAATACAAATAAAATCAATATATACTTTTTTTTTTATATGAAATTAATACTTAATTTAATTTCTTTTGATTTATTTTAAAATGAATTTTTATATTTTAACAATACTTATAGGTATATATGTGTAATATTCGAGTTCTTTTATTATATAAAAATAATATTATTGTCAAGGTAATTTTATTTCAATTTTTTTTTTGTTTTTTTTTTTGTTTTCACTTGAACAAATTTTTCTCAAAAACAAATTAAAAAGATTCAGTAATAAAGATATTTTTATATCTTGTAAATCTCTTTTAATGGCTTTTTTATATTTTTACATGGTTAATGCGACACATGTTCAATTATTTTTAAACCTTCAATTCAACATACGTACTTTTTTCATTGCTATCGTAATTTTTAATGTAAATTATTATTTAATTTTGTTTTTATACTTAAAAATGATTGTCGTTGAACATGTTTCACTCTGTAAGATGTCTAAAAATTCTTTTAGAGTTTGAAAGAACATTTTACAACGAATATCGTTTTTCAATTATTAAGTCGCATGCATGTACAATTAACATAAGTATGTTCAGCTAATAATTTTTAGAACATTTTAATTACCAAAATGTGCTGAAGTTGAAGTTAGGTTGTACATTAAATTCGATCAAAGTGTAAAGGGTTAATAAAAATTCTCATAATAATTTCAAAAATTACAGAGAAAAATTTATCAAAAACTTGTAACACATTATTTTTACTTTCGTCATATGCATATCCAATTAAAACTAATTAGTATTAATTTACTACACACATGTTAAGTGTAATGAAAATAATTTTTCTAGCTTTTTCATTATTCTATTCACGCGTTAATTAAACATTTCTATTTTATTACATTACATTTGTGTTACAATATTTATTTTTTCTACTTTTTATATAAATTAATTTACGCGAAACAGTTATTGTACAGGTAATGAGAAGAAATTTAAAAAAATAAAAACAAGTAAAAATTTTTGAAAAAAAAAAAAATAATAATAATAATAAATAAATAAAAAGATATAATATAAGTTATGTTATTAACATGCTGTTAACATATTTAAGATAGTGTCAATAAAGAATTTGTTAATTAAATGTTTATGTTAATGAAAATGAATTTTATTTTAAAATACAATATTTATGTTCGTAGTATATATCTTATATATTAATATATATGTAACACACCTATACATTAATATGTTACCATATACGTACATATATAGTATATATACGTACAACTTCATAGTTTTTAAATGGTGTAATAAGTGCACATGTAATTTTTAATGAAATTAAAAGAAAATAAAAAAGTAACAATAATAAATTTTAAGAGAATAAAAAATAAAAAAATAAAACATTGAAATTAAATGTAGAAAAAGTTGAAATTTTTTTAAATTTATTTTTACGCTTTATAAACACATAATTTCAAATAAATAAATGTTACACTTATATGTGGTGCATTACTTTTTTAATGCGTATGTTATTTTTTAAATAGGGTATTTATACAATTATTAAAAGAAAAAAAACAACCAAACAAACATATATTGATATCACTAATTTGATGCATAGTAAGTAATATTAACATTTTTCGTTCTTATATTGATTGTACATAGTTTAGTTGAGATATATGTACATGTATCGTTTAAATTAAATGAAGAAATCGCAAATAAAATGAAACATATGTCAATGATTACATAATTTGATTATTTTAATTGACATTTGAATTGCAATCATTCATAACTATGTAACATAAAAATTTCAAAATTTAAAAAAAAAATTTATTTTTTAAACATTTTATCTGAACATTCATATGTTTTTTGCTTTTTTTTTTTTTGTAATTTTTTGCATTTATTTTAAACGAGTATACATTTAACATGCATTAAAAAGTTGTTTTTACCTATTTGAAGACTACTTTTTTTTTGTATTTTAATGAGAATCAGTATTTACAATATGTATGTGTATAAATATTACAATAAAAAATTGTAATAAATATTCATCAAAGTTCAAAATCTCAATTGATATTTCCATAAAATTGTTAACTTTATAAAGAATATCTAAAAGTCGGCATTTTTGTGAATATTATATGCAAATTTATTGAAAATATTATTTCTATTTTTTAACTTATCATTTAATTCACATTTATTTATGTTTTCTAATAAATAATATTTTTAATAAACTATTTATTCATTTCCAAATAAAAAAAATTCATATTGTTTTTTATTTTATTTTTTTTTTTATCGAAAAAGATGAAAGAGCGAATTTTATTCCTTAAAAAAAATATATATGTATGTATGTATGTATGTAAGTCATTGAATATTAAATTTATGATATGAAAAGATTATGTTTTATGTTTTATTATAAACATTAATAATATATTTATATTATTTTTTATATGTTTCGTTATAACAAAAATGGAATCTTGTCCTTTGATAATGCCCACAATTTATCTATATCTGAATTGATTTTATCACCAGACACAGAGTTAGTACTAAAACAGCTCTAGAGACCTTTTTGACATTTTTAAGTCACTTGTCAATCATTCAATCATTTATAAATAATGACACAAATGTGTAACGGTAAACAGTCACTCTGTGACAAAATTGTCAATAAATCGTCAATATTTTTAATAATACATATTGAATGAATAAATTTTTTCTCATTAAAAATGCAAGAATCGACATTATTCGAAATGTATAATAATAATGTATGGGTTTCATTTTTCATACACATTTGTGTATATAGGTATATGCACAAATCAGTCATCTATGCAAATTTAATGGCGACATTTTGATCGTTAAAAATAATTTTGAATTGAATTAAATCATTTTAAAATTAGAAATTTTCATATGCATTTTTTTTAATAGAAAATAAAATTTAAGACACACGTATGTATATATGTGTCCAAAGTTAACGAATTACAGCACTATTTGAGGTGATACTATTTATTTAAATTAAAAGATCGAGAGATAATTAATAATTTTGAATTTATAAGAAATTTTTTGTAAGATACTTTTCTTTGAAACAACAAATAGCTTTATTTTTTTTTTCAAGTAATATGTACTTCAAAAATAAAACAACAAATTATCTTGATATATTGATTTTTTCATTACTTCATTTTTCTAGATATGTGTAAATGACTTTTACTTCCAAAATTGTTCATATTTTCTGATATTTTACAATCATCTTGACAAATTTAATAACTGTATTCTCTGTAAAATTTTCAAGGTGTACATACAAATAGACATCACAAAATAAAATTAATTATAAATTTATCGAACCGTACATATTATAATAGAAAATAAAAATCATTAAAATTTTATGTCCATACTTTATACTTTTTATACTCTTATAGGTATCTATTATATGTATAGTAAGTACTATATTTTTACTGAATTTTATGTATCCTATCCTATATATACATACATATTTGTCATTCTATTATTTAGATTTATCTTTTTTTTTTTTTTCAACCCTCTTTGTTTCAAAACAAAAATAGATATATATATATCATATACACAGCTATACATACATATATTTATGTGAATCTACTCGTACGTAGGACATGTTAGATGTACATACGTGAAAAATAACATGAAAGATATTATATGTATGTATGTCTACAAATTTTCTCACAATGACGTGACTCATTTCGAAAAGTTCAGTATACTGAATACGACAATGACATTTTATTTTCTATCAAAAATTTGATCTTAATACGCTATATACCATAAAAGCAGTAGTAAAATAAGAAAAGTAAAATACGAAAAAAAAAAATTAGATAGAAATTATTTCAGTTTCGTATTTATACATTGTATGTATGTATGTATGGTAATTAAAGGATAATTATAATTCTACATTATTGTATTCAATTTTATACATACTTCATTAAAATTAATGTGTGAAACATGTATAAGTATTTTATTTCAACATAAAAAGTCAGTGTCAATTATTATGAATCAAATTATCAAGTACATATGTACATACATATATATGTAGGTATTAATCAAAATGCGTCATCATACACATAATCTCTATTGACAATATTCTCTTCAAATTTCATTTTCAAAACGCAATTTATAGTTTATGTATAATTACTTATTTTTCTCTATTTTCAAATATTTTTGTCATTCAAAACAGAATCACGACATTTTCCTTGAAATACATTTCCTAAATTTTATTCAGGTTTGTCAAAAAACAACGAAAAAAGTAACAAAATTCAATTCGATTTTCTGAACTAAGAAATAATGTATACACTATTAAAACATTTCTTAAAGCTTTTAATGAAAGCTTTTTTACCGAACGGTCCAGAGGATGGCTTACTCACACAGATGGCTCAAAAAATAACGAGGAAATTATGAATGAATGGTTTCTATAATTTTCTGTATCATCTTCAGCTTTATAAAGTTGAGGTTGAAGTTGAAGTCCGCTTTTCTCGTAGAATGGGCTGGCGGTGGAATGAGGTTTTTTCTATAAAGGAGGAAAATTTTGTAAAGTTTCGCTAAAAATTTCAAAAGTTTAAAAATTCGAAAATAATTTTTTTCGAAAAAAAAAATTTCAAAAATTTCGTAACAATTGTTTTTTTTTTTTGTAAAAAAAAAATTCAAAAAATACTTTTGTCAAAAAGTTCAGAGTAGTATTTTTCGAAAGCACAAAAACATGTATATGAAAATTTTGAAAATCGACTCAACTTAACCATTTAGATAGAAAACACGTATAAAAGATTTAAAAAAAAAAAAACAAGAATTATGTATTTTCTAAAATATTCTTTATCGATTTATGTCAGACGTCGCTAATATTAATGTTTGTGAAGGATAGTCCATTTATATTGTATATAAATAATTTGAAATTTTGAAAATACAATTTTTAAAATTTTTATTAAAAAAATAATAGAAAAGGATGTTAAATAACCAATAAGATTTTTGTCACATCACATTTACTTCATTTTCATTTTCTTCATAATTTCATCATCATTCATTTTATTCTTTTATTTTTTCTGTATTTTTCCAATTATAATAAATTTTTTATCACTTGACGAAAAATCATCTGTTTAATACTCATAATGAGAAAAATATTCAACAAGTCAATACCATTAAACCCTCTTTTAATTTTATTCTCTTTCCTTTTTTATTTAAAATATGTACATACATAAAAATTGTATATATTAAATATATTTTATATTATATTTTATTTGCTTGAAATAATCAAATGAAAATTTTTAACGATTGAATGGCCAAAACTCAATGGCGTATGAGTTATTGAAGGAAAAAAGATAACAAAATAAATTGGAATATTTTTTTTAAATTTTTCAAAACAAATATTACCCATACATTATTTTTTATCAGTCTTTTTTTATACATTTTTAACAATTTAGCATAGAAATGTATTTTCAAATTTTTTTTATATCTCAAAAAAGTAAATGAGTTATAAAAATAATTGAAAACATTTACGTACAATTAAATGGTCTTGTTTTATTATTATGTCAATTTTTTCTTTACAAAAAACTAATTACGAATTGAATTTACATTTAAATTATAAAATACAAAACAAACAAAAAAACCTTAAAATCATTATATAAAAATATAAAACAATTTGTTTAGATATAAAAACGAAATAAAAAAAAAAATGCTTATTTTATATTATCAAAAAATTATGGTTATAAAATATAACCCGAATATAAAAGTTTTATTTTTATTTTTTAATTTTCTTCAACTTAAAATAGGTATAACCTATAAATAAATACTTATATATTGGTATTTATGTATTTATGTATAAAAGAAAATATAAAGGGTCTATTAAATTTCCTTGCCTATTAAATTTTTCCTCTTGTAATTTATTTTGTTGTCATAAATTTTTTCAAGATTTTTCCACCTATTCTCTATTCACGTTATTTTCTTTTATTCTCTATGATCCTTTTTCATAAAGCCGTCAGAATTTTTCTAATCATTTTATATTACTAAGTGTATACCATCAAAAATATAATATTCCTAATGGGGAATTCGACTCAGCATATTTTCCTTGTTTAAAAGTTCTATAAAAATGAAAATTGTTATAGTGTTTTTCTTCTACTACAACAAAAATTTTAGAATTATACCTAACATTGAGTGGAATTTTAATCACCAAAAATAATTAACAAATACATATGTATATGTAGTTAGAAAAGCAAGTATTGTACATCTGTATGTATATAGGACATATAAAAAGCATATAAAATAAGAATTTGAAACAGTTAAATATTTTTCTTGTTTCTTTAATCTTGATTACAACAAAGGACATTTGAAATTATTTTTTTTATTTGTTTTTAGTAAGGAAAATAACGGCGTATTTGTTTCATTAACTACATACATACATGTATGTATATATTTCTTTATAACATATATACATATGTACATTTATATTCTTTCGTCATTTCTATATACATACATATATGTATAGTACATAAGTATATTAAAACACCGTCGAATAAATTCATCAAGCTCATTAGGTCAGTGAAACAGGACTATACCCATGACCATATCAACAATACAAGCATTTTTATGTTACACAATAAATAGTGAGAGTAATAAATGATTCTGTCAATAAACATAATTATTACAGAACATTTATTTTATTTACTATTTTTTACAAATAATAAAATTATGCTGATACATATTTATAATTTTATAGTAATTTATACATAAATATTATATAAAACATCCTGTATTTATTATTTTTTATTTTTTATTTTTGTTTCCTATTCAAAAATAATATTTATTGATGAAAGTTATCAAATGTCAAAGATATTAAGTTTGATCTAATCAGCTACTTCTTATTATTTGTATACATGAAAATTATTTTTATTATTAATATATTATCGCCAACAACATATACATATGAGTTGTATTCAAATATTTCACTCTAATCTATGTTATATAAATTTTTTAATTTTTAAAATATTATATGCTTAATAGATACATAATACAATGGAAAATTCTGATATACTTCAATAGGAAAAAAAAAAAAAGAATAAACATTAAATAGAATGAATAATTTATTACAATAAATGGTATATACGCCCTAAATTTTCTATTTAAGATCATTATACTTTTATATTTATAAAAAATCTTTACGTACATGAATATTCGCGTGCAAAGCCACAAAACTATAATAACTTTAATAATCAAAAAGTAGACGTATAATAACATGAAAATGACATAATTTTCAATAAAATAGGAAAATTGTAACTAATATTATGCATAAGTAGATACATGTCTACTACCTATATTCCAAGAAAACTTTTCGTTATATATACATATGGTACATATGTGTGTATATATATGTGTGTATATATGTAGATTTTTTCATAACTTCTTCACAATGAATACGTAAATTTTTCAATATTATTCTACGTTCATAGAAAATTGAATAAAAAATAATTAATGAATTGCTAAATTTTTATTAATATATGGTTCTTTTCCAAAACTTCAGTCTACGTACCGAATACATCATGACTACTTTCGTAATACACATTTCTATGACTTTAATAATATCTTTTCGCGATAAAAAAATGGACAAAGTTTTTTAATAACATTTTAATTGATGTTCTTGCTCCTTCTGACAAAATCAGTTCAATTAAAGCTGGGAAATTATAACGAATACGTAGAAAAAATTTAAAAAAATAACACTTGCAAAGATTTTGAAAAAAAAAATTAAAAGAAGCTTTCTTTTTTTCTGATAGTGTATTGTTTTATCGAGAAAATTTTCACTGCACTGCACTGGCACTGTTTGCTCTAATTTTACACAGCGGATACTGCTTGCAAGACGTTTTAGATTTAATGACTTTGTCACAAATTCGGATTTTAACGTTTTATAACTCAATACATTGTATTGTAATAATATTGTATTACTGAGTTTTGGAAGAGGGCCTATAAAAAAAAGTTTTATAACATTTTAGAAAAAAACTTACCTGATCAAAAATATAGGAAAAATTTAAATTATTAAATTATTTTTGTTTGCCCTAAATTTATAAATTATAAAAAAAAAAGAAGATTGTATATAAGTAGATTTTTTATATGAACGTATAGTACAAAGTATGTTCCAAAAAAATTATGATTTCTATCACAAGATGAAATATCCTACGATATAATTTTAATTGCTCTAGAATTAAATTAGCAATTTACCAACTTTTATATAAGAATAAAATTTAACTTTTTAATAAGAAATTTAGAAGGTAACTTTAAAGATTGTTGAAGTATAGTTTTTTTTTCTTAAGGTTATCTCAATATTGACATTTGAATACCCCATAAGAAAGTAGATTCATATGAACATACGAGATACGAATATACTAAATTCTTTAAAATGCTTTCAACTTGACTACGATAGTATTAAAAGTATAAAAGTCCTTATTTGCATTAAAAATACTCTAGTATAAATCTAATTTAATATAAAAATCAATAAAATGTTTTACACGCTTTAGTATTCAATAAAAAAAAAAAGGGTAAAAAAGTAAACATTACAACCCGAATATTCTCTGTTTAAAAGAATATATGGTACATGTAGATATGAATTTATACATACATATATATTATATATGTATTGTATATACATATGTACATAATTTACAAAACAAATTTTTATTTAAAATTGAAAATGTGTAAAATAAAAAATAAAATAATGAAGAAAGAAAAAACCACACATGTTGAATTTATCTTCCATTTTATATTAAACTGTCGATTTACATGAGTCCAACAAGTCTAACTGAATTGAACATCCATTTCTTTTGTATTCCATTCGACATTTGCTTTTATATTTTGTCATTTCAATCAGGATAACAACTTTTTTTATTGTTTTCTTTTCTGTTCGAAAAAAATCTTTAACAGTTAATCAAATTTAAATATAAAAATATCTCGCACATTATTGTCATATTTGATAGAAGTAATATTTTTTTTATATTTACATATGTATGTACATACTTGAAATTAAATAAAACCAAAAAAAAAAAATTTCTTTTTGTTAACATGATTTTGTTTGCAATAAAATTTAAAAATAATTTCCTTTTTTTTCCTTATCATATCATCGATACTAAACATATAATGTATGTACACGTACATGAATACTATCTATGTATATGAAAATTTAAATATTTGTTTAATACACTTTATGTCACGTTTTGAATTTACAATATAATCTCAATTAATAGATTATTATTTTTCTATTCTTCATCCTTATTTTCTCAATTAACTTTTTTAAATCACTATTTAAAGTGAACTGTTTCATATTTTCTTCATGCATCTTAAATCTCAGTTTAAAAGTTTTGCAATTTTTTTTATATTTAAAGTCGTATTTAAAGCAGCTAAAACTTATAATAATCTAAATGCTTAAAATATTCCATTATCCTTTTTTGAAAAGTTCTAATCAACAATGGTTTGTGTTTTGATTCATTGAATAAATTTGTGTGATACAAATTTAGTATTAGTCAATGGAAGTACATATTACAATGGAACCTGCAAGGCACGAGACAAGTTAACGGGCTAGGATAACCTGGAGACGATCAATTTTGAAGGAAACTAGTACGTTATTCGATAAATTAAAGAACATCGCAAGCAATAGAAACAAATGGAGATATCTTTCGAATCCTTATGTACATTAATGGAGTATGGAGCTAATAAAAGTATAAATTTAGTATCTATTAATCAAACTACTCATTCAAAATTCAATGAACTTTGAATATAATAAATACAAATGGCATATTTTTCTGATTTTAATTATTAACAGTCACGTACACTTTACTAATTTAAATTATTATTTAAAATTCGATAAATGTATATATTTTTCATTTCAATATAATCAATTGTTATAATATCTATTTTCATTTATATATGTTTATTGAAATCACATATTTCACTTTTTTGCCCAACAAAAACCACACGTACGATTAAAGAAACAAAAGGTGAAGCAAAAAAAAACGGTGTTACAAAAACTGGAACCTTTATTTTAAATGTGAGAAACATTTTTAATTAATGGACTACTTTTATCAGTCTGATCATTACATATTATATTTTAATTGAAGAAATAAAATCATAATTCCGAAATTATTGTTTGCTGTTCTTCATATAAAATTTCGGAAATATTTGATAATTCGATTTAAAGTTAGAAATGAGAAGAGATTATGTATAAGTATGTATATGTATACCTAAATTTTTAAATATGTTTCGTTTAAATATGACTAGCAGAGATGTTCTCTAAGCAATTTTTGTTTTAAATAAAAATTTGACAATAAAAAAAATATAATATCATTATATTCATCTCAACTGAGAAAATATACAAGTATTGTATAGTAATCCAAAAAACCAGTCAGTATAAATAAATTAAAACCACCTAAAAACTTATTAATTATAAAAAAAAAATTTCCATTCAAATTTTATTAGTAAAATAAAAGATAAATTAGTCTATGTGTTAGAAAAAAAAAACATTAATTTTTTTTTTGTACTAACCTTTTAAAAAATCAGCAATTTTATTTGCTGTCTCATTTGCTCTTTGTAATTATTCATTTAAAAAAATTTTTGTACTGATAAACTATTATTAAAATTTTTTGTTTTTTTTTGTCTAAAATAAAATTAAAAATTTTAAAATCATAAAAAAAAAATTTGCAGCAACAAAGTTGATAAAAATTATATATATATGAACACAAATATTATTTATAAGAACTGGTTTTCTCTTGTGTAACTATTTTTTTTTTTTATGAAAATTCTTTAAAACAAAATTCTGAGAAACAAATATTAAAAAAAATATATATAAAACACAAAAAAAAATTTTGATTATAATTAAACTTTAAAAAATAGGTAGTTTTTTTTTTCTTTCACTTTTTTTTATTAAAAAAAAATTTGCAAATTTAATTGAATTGTGTAATAATTTTTTTATTCAACTACACTTTCTCAGTTTAATAAAAAAAACACAAAGGTATACAACATAATAATTTTTCTATATAAAACACCAGAAAATATTTATCTTTTATAACGACAAGTATTAAATTTGAATTACAAAGCAGTTTCAATATGTATCTATTTTTTCATTTTATTTTCTTTTTTAAAAGCGAAAAAGGTACATAAAAATTACATAGAAAATGTCTACCTATAACTAATTAACAATAAATAATAGCTAATATTTTTTTTTAAATTGTTATTATTATTATTATTATTATTATTATTTTTTTTTTTATTTTGTAGAATATTTTTATTGCTTTAAATCTTAGTAAAATTAAATATTTGGAATATCTGCGTCAGACATCACCACACATTTTTTATTGAATTATTTATAAGAAACCATACTTTTTTGTTTGTTTTCTAATAATATCTTTGAATTCTTCTTTCAATTTAATAATTTTTTCAATAAAATCATATAGATACTCGTATTCTTTAAATTTAGTCAATTATAATAAACATAAAAAAATTTCCGTTTTGTAGTTTTATTCTTTTGTTCTTGTAACTCAAAAACTTCTTCCGGTTTCTTATTTATTATTATTGTTTTTACTTTTAGTTATTTTTCTACTCTTATTTACATGAATAAAATCAATTTAAAAAAAAAACTACGAGAATAAATCACAGAAATAATTTTGAAATAAAGGAAATTTTTCGATAATTTTACAGGTGTATAAATTTAATAAAAATAATACTTAAACGTTTAAAAAATTTAAAATTTAAAATTTGAAGAAAAAAAAAGCAACTGATAAAGTAAAAACAATCTATGTAGGTAACTAGATATTCATTCAAAATTAAAAAAATAAAGTATGGTTTATTTAAATATTTTCCAATCAAAATTCAAATGTTTTCAAATTCCTATAATATTTTATTCTAAAGTAATTCATGTTACTGAAAAAAATCAATTAAACAATTATTTTGAATCAATTTTGCACAAGTATTAAATAAAAATTTGTTTTACATGTTTTTTTCTCTAAATTTTCATTGATTTTAATTTACAAAAAAAAAAAAAAAATCACATTACTACACATCACACACAATACATTATCATCATACTTGTTTACTGATTAAATTAACTATTGACAGTATCTTTCTGTCTATCTATCTTTCAATGATGATAAAGCTAACTTAACTTTTGTTTTTAAAATTTTTTTTCAATCTGTATGGATGTTGTTCAATAAAGTGGCAGTCATCGACTGCTGGATATTTGATGGTTTCTCTCGTATTTACCTCGCAGGCTAAACATCAATATTAACAGCTCCAGCTTCAGCACCACAAGCACCAACAGTCGTACAACAACAATAATAACAACAACAACAACAGGATGATGATATCGTTAGTTATTATTATGATACATTATAGGTATGTTGGATGTTGCGATGATGAAACTTTTATAAAACGGATCTATATGCATATGTATACATACATATATTAAGTAAGTAAATATTTACTACCCACGATAGCTTAAAAACACAATTATATTATTATTTTATCAGATTTTATTTTTCAGTGAATACAAAACACACAAAAAAAAATATTCAATCGATTTATTCAAATAAAAAATCTTATGTTTTAGCCAAAAATAGCTACTGTGCTTGTGAAAAATGATAATAATCAACAGTTCCTGTATTTCGAAATTATTTGAAATAAAACTGTAAAATACAATTTACTTGAAATTATTTAAAAGTAATGTAGATTAAACTGTTGAATAGATAATTCAAAAAAAGCTGTAAGTTCAGTAGTTACTCGAGCATAAGTTCAATATAAATTTAGCTAAATATCTGTTAAAGCATTTTATAGTGCACATTACATTACAATACTCACAGCTTACACATAAAAATACATATAATGATAACATTGTCATTATTATTATTTTTTTTTTTAAACTGTGAACAACATTTCATTTCAAAAAAAAAACAACATACCTATAATATCTATTATTATTTTCCTGTGTTTTTTTTTTTTCTATTAATTTATGAAATTTCGAAACGATTTGAACAACGGTTACAGCAACGTCAGCGACAAGTAATATGTTAAAAAATAATAATCAAACTAAATTATATTATAAAAAAAATTTGAGCTTACACAAAGTAATATCTATAACAGTATGAATACAATCACATAATAAAATATTATTATGTATATACCGCACAAGTGTATACTGTGTATGGAAAACAAATCAAGATACAATACAATTTTTTTTAAAAATAAATATAGATATTATATAGATACTAATAACTAATAAGTCGTAATTCTGGTACATCATCTCATCTCGTTACTTTCTAATAATAAAACCACGAAAAACTTAATATCGATGTCAATCATCATGATCATCATCATCGGTAATCAGATAGATTATAGGAGTATTATTTATTTTTTAATATCTAAACTAATATATAAAAAAGGAAAAGAGTCCCGTTTAAAAAAATTAGTAAATTTTCACACGAATAACAATCTACCTTTGAGAAAGATTCCTCAACTTCTGTCTTCACAGTACACGAACGAAGCACTCTTTTTCTATAGATACCACGTGAAACGGTGAAACAAACAGATACAGATGATTCAAATTTCTTCAGAGAGAAAGCACGCGCAATGGTTAAATTCCAATGGAAAAACAAGTCAAAAAAAGTATGTATATATTTTTTTAAGAAATTATAACAAAAATAACTGAACTTTCCTTTCTTCTTATATTCCCATGTAGGGGTATCATTAATTTTCATATGTACATAAAGGTAAATATTTTCAACACAACTCATAATATGTCTTATCAATAATACGAATTACCGGCTCCTCTTTTGTTCTGCAGAGAGTAAGAAAAAGCTTTTTACATACATACATACCGGAGTATCTGACCTGATGTACCTGTCCAAAGTATGTATGTATGTATATTGTATATAATATATGTATATGACATATACATAATTGGTAATGAGTTGCCATAAGCAAATTTAACTTTTGAATGAAACCATTTTCAATCAATTTATTGAAGAATTGAAAACTTTATATGTATTGGATTTAAATAAACTAAAACCATCTTGCATTTAAAAATCTTTCTAATTTATTTAACCCTTTAAACCCGATTTTTAGCAAATATTGTTTAGTAAATTTTAATGAAAAAAAAATAAAGAATAGCAATATAATCAACACATATATTTTTCCAAAGTTCAACAAAGTATTCTTCGCCCTTAAAAACTCCCAACAGTTTCAAAAAATTGTCAGATGGTCCAATAGTGTTACACAAGGTGTCTAACTCGAAAACAACAGATAGCTCTCATCGAGATTCGAGACAAACAAAAAATTGCGACGAGGGTAGTGAAAAATCAAAAATGGTTCAGTAGTACGAGGTAGGAGGAATTTAAACAATTTATTCACGTATCACCTTATATTTTCTAAGCTATGCACACCGCAGCAGTAAGTACTAAACAGTAGACATAGACAGATTTGAAGTATTGTTGAGGTAGTTCGAAAATTGCAATAACTCGAAAATCATGCATTTCATTTTCCGAAATAAAAGTAGTGTAGTATCGATAAATTTTCCAGGAAAAAATTTTTTTTTAATGACATTAAAATAATTTTGAGTTTGGCGAATCGTTACTTCTGTAGAGAAAGGAGTAGAAGAATGATAAAGGGTTCGCAAGAATAGTCTTAAAGTTCTCTATATTATTATACATATGTAGATAAGATATCATTTTATTGAATGGCACAATTTTGAAAAAAATTGTATACAAAAATCTGCTTACAGTATAATGTTGAATTTTTTTTTTCTGGGACGTATAACACCAGTAGGTTCAAAGATTCCAATAGATGTAAATGAAAACCATATTCCCTTTTTACTTTTAAGATAAAATTTGGTGAAACCAAATATCCAACTTATTTATTTTTTATTTTTTATTTATTCCCTAGTATGATTTTCACAATAATTTAATATTCGTTTAATTTGAATTAATTGAGTATTTATCTTTTTTGAATAATCGGCAAAATAATAAAAAAAAACACTTGATTTTTATAATTTATAATTTTTTAAAGCATACAAATTTTTATTACTTCGTTATTACAAATGATTTTTATGCAAAAAACAATTCTTACAACTCTTTTTTAGACAAATTTCTTAAAAAAAAAAATAATAAAAGAAATAAAAATCCTTACTTTTGTTTAAGAAGCAGTCATTTAGAAGGAAAATGTTGCATATTTCTTAATTTTCTTCTATATATATATATATATATTTACTTCGATATATACATATAATGAACTAACGAAAACTTAAAATTATTATCAATTCAAGGAAACGGAATATTTAAAAGACAATTCGGGGTATTTTTAATAAATTTGAATCTGTAATTATTTACCAAATTAGTAATGTTTCTATATAAAGAAAAAGAGAAATTTGTTCACATTTATATGTATATCATCTTAACCGCTGTTAGTAATAATGCATAGTTCGTTCGTATCTTCTTTTTCATTTCTTATATTGAAACGTTCTTATTGTAAATTTATTTTACTCCATTTATAAGCGAAGATTTTATATTTATTTCCTTACATACATATTATTACTTTTTCTCCAAATGTAAAATTTATTTTTTTAATTTTATTTTGTTTTTATTTTAATTTAAATTTTTTTATATACTTAGAAATGAAAGAAAATAATAATATTAAAGAAAAATTTATTATTAAATATTATATATGGTTCTACGAGCATTCTTCTTGACTTTTTCGAACACAACGCGCTACTTTTCTTTTAAATTCCGGATAAGATTCTCTCCATTCTTTAGCTGCATCTACATTTGCTGGTGATTCATCATTTGGATCAGCTAACATTGATATTACTGAAATTAAAATTGTTTCAACTGTATGAACGGGTAACCAACGTTCTGATGCTTTTTCATAACCCCATTTATCATCTCCTGGTTCATGTAAAATACTTATACATACATCACCATTTTTTTCTATATTTGGATGCCATATTTCCGTTACAAATTTCATGCGTGGTGGTCTTAATGGATATTCTTTTGGGAAATATAAATGTGCTTTAAAAAAACCACCCTCACTGTAAAAGAAAAATATTTTGAATTAAAAGGAATAAAAACAACAACAAAAATTTTTTTTCAATAAATATCTTTTGAAATTAAGCGCTTTGTAAATTGGTTAATTTTGTGATGCGTCCAACCAGCAAAGTAACATGGTAAATTTAAATTTATAAACCGTAGATATGAATATGCATTAATAATTTTGTAATCATGTAGGTAGGTAGTAATTACTCGATGGAAATTAGAGCCAAACATTTCCTCTGTTAAACTCTATTTTTTTATCAAAGAATATCCCATTTCCTATACTTTTACAACAATTTTTAGGATCTTTCAATGTTAATGAAAGTTAATAAGTGACCTAAAAAGAACAGAATATCCTGCTCAATTTTAATTGCCTTTTTTTAATCATTTAATCAATAACACTTTATCAATTTTGTCCTGAAAAAATGTCATTTTCCCATTCTGTTGGTACCACTGCTACATTTAATGGTTTTTTAACAAGCTGCCAATAGAAAAAGCAGAAGCATTTATCGAGACGAAGTGTGCTTTTGTCAAAACAAAATTTCTAATTCAAACAGATAGGTACTGTTAGAACAAACTTGTTCAAAATATCTAATTTATACATATAACGTTTCCAAGAAAATAAGACATTTTTACAAATCGTTTTGCAATTACATGCATTTACGATACATAAATGTGCATATACTTACTAGAGTGTATCTGGAGGCCCAATAATGAGAACTTCCCATCTGAAAATATCATTTTCATCTATTAATCCGGCTGAAAATCCTTCGACTGGATTTTTATTCAGCTCTGAAATATAAAAAAAAAATAATAATTATGGTTTGTAGTAGCTATTTCACTAAGAAAAATTGAGGTTAAGAAATTAATGAATAAATGTGAATCAGCAACCAGACAGCAAATACATTAGCATCAATTCCAATATTTCAATATATATCTAATCACATAATCATCATAATTGTGTATATCATCTCTTTAGAAATTTCAACCATGTGCTAATACAATTTTTTTCGAAAATTACCAAATTTTCAATTAAATTTTGAAAAATCAATGGCATTAACAATTATTTAAAAATAAATATACAAATACATTTTTTAAATAAAAAATGTCGATTTCTCTATGACAAAGAACTTCTGACAAGCCAGAAGCCACCAGACAGTTCAATATTCTCTTCTTAAAAAAGAAAACAGGTCGAGCACCGGGGATTTATTGATTTTTTTTTTATTCACATTGTATTGTCATCATTGTATTAATCTTATCATGAAAATAATTTTAAATTTTTTTAAAAATTTTAATTAGAAATACAAAATATAAAATGTCGACATTTTCATAAAAAAAAAAAAAAATGAAATTTTATCCCATTTCATGCAGAGACGGAAACTAAACACTATTGCACATGAATGAACTTCATTTTATAAAATTTTCAAAATGAAAAAAAATTTATACTCACCAGCTAATTGTTTTTTTAATAAAAGTGATGATTGAGGTTCTGACATTTAAATATAATTAATTTCTACACAAAAATTTAAAAAAAATGATCCTGTTTTATTATTTTAAAATGCGTACAGATACAAAAAAAAATGTGTTCCTTACAACTTACAAAAACGAAAAAACCACATAGATAGATCTAAAATAGAAAGATAGTGACTTGAGTACTATAGCTCTATTGCTCTCCATACAACATAATTGACAATTGAAAAAGGAATTTTACAGGGGTATTTGTTGGGAAATATCGGAAAAGTATTACCTTAGCATAATTTTATTTTAATTTCACATCATATCACCAAAGGGAAATTTTATAAAATTACAACCGAAAATTTTCCAAATAATTATTATTTTCAAGACTTCATGAAATAATATTTCTTATAATAAATTTTCATTCAATATCGTAAAACATAATTGAAATATCTATGTTAACAAACAAAATTTTAATCAAATCGTTTTACTTCACAGCACATTAGATGGCGTGAAAAACAATGAACAAATTACAGAACATACTTACAAGTTACAATACATACATAACACTGTGCACACATTATGTGGTTGAACCGGTTATTTTGCGCTGGTATAATTTTTTTCCAACTTGGTGTAATAAGAATCATCCAAAATAATTTCAGCTTCACATCTACACTCACACTCTCGTTACAACTGATCGTGTGCCACTTTCAGATGTAATTTGAGCAGTTGTAAAAACAGGTTTTAAAACCGGTTTGCGGAAGTTGTAATAACCACCTAATGTGTTCATGCTACTAGAACATACCTGTATAGTTAAAAATACATTTTTTTGAATACTTTTATTACATCCAGGAAATAGGAAATAATAACCTACTACGTAGCTTTAATATTTCCATAAGATGAGATCTAAAAAAAATTTTAAAATAAAAAAAACGAAGTGAAAAATCAATAGTCTCGTATGATTTATTAAATAAATTTTTTAAATGATCTGATTGAAGTAAAATTGATCAAAAACAATATTAAATGAAATGATAAAATTTAAACGTTTTTCTTGGCTAAAAGTAATACCAATTTTAATTTTTATTTCACTTGTTTTACATTTTATAATTCCATTCAAAGAAAAACCAGTAATAAAAAATTACTATAAAACAAATAATTATAGAAATAATATTTTTAATATAAAATATAACAATTCAAATAATAATGATAAAAAACTCTCATCAGTACCAAAAACTGTGTTATTTGGAAATTCAATTGATGAAAAAAGTATTCTTAAGATAGCATTTAACGAGTAAGTATGTATTTAAAATAACAATTTTGGTTCAAAATTTATATACATAGGTATTTGTTTGTAAAACAATTTTGATACTTTTTTCTCTTTTTTCAACGTAAAAGCAAGAATCTATTTCGTCATAGAAATAATTCCAAACATAAATGAAATACAAATTCTTCTTAAAATAAAATTTATTTGAAAAAATCCCATAGTACAATAAAAAGAAAATGACAAAATTTTATTTAAGACAAATTCATTAACTATTTTCAGTTTTCATGTGATATTGTGTAAGATATTAAGAGAAAAAAAGAAATTAGCGTATCTCTTCTAAATTTTTTTTTGACACCACATTACAATTAATTGAAAACAAACATATAAACAAAAATTAAAATCATAACTCCTGCAGTAATATAAATTTTCTTTTTTAATCCATATTTACGATCAAGTGCACCATATAATTGCCTTATTGAATCACCAATAGAAGACTCATTTTGTTGTGCGATGTATCGTGTATCTCTACGTCTTCCCACTTCTTTCCGAAGTGCTGAAAGTCCACCATCTACCGGTTCAGCTTTTAATCTGGATAGTTTTCTAGCAAAATCACTCAAATATGGTGCTTCTTTTTCAACATCATCATCATCATCACCACTATCTTCTCTTGTTATATGATATGTTGATTTATAACCTGGTGATGTATAATCAAAAGATCCACCAACGTTTGTATGACGACGATTTACACTTGAATTTAAAGTGGATTCATAAGAAGTAATTGTCGGTACTGTACTAACCAATGCCGGATGAGAGGATAAATAGCTTGAACGAGAAGTTAAAAACGTTGGTTCTCTTTGTACTCCAACACTTGGTGAAACATGAGACCTTTTTGTTTCGTAACTGTAAATTGATTTTTGCCTGTATCTTGGATGTTCTTCTTCGATTTCTTCTTGGTTTTCTTCAATAATCATAGGTTCCTTCATGTTTTGAGTATAAGTTGTTGTAACAACAGGACTTGTTGATAATGAAGAAGCTCTTGATTGACGGCTTGCTGGTCTTGATGTTGTATCTTCATCATCTAGAATAAAAATGTCAGGATCTTCTTCAATAATGGTTGATTTCATTTTTGTTTTCAACGGTTCAGTGACAATCGATTCAATTTGTGTGATGGGAGTTACTTTTCCGGAACGACGCCTTTGTGTTACTTGTGCAGGTGCCGGTGATGATTTACCTGGAGTTCCTTTAACTGAAACGGTTGAATCAATTGTTTTTCTACGACTAGGCGATTTTGATCTTTCTTCAGATGGAGCTTTAGTTTTAGTCACGTGCATTGTTTCTCTTCGATTTTTTTGCTTATCCACAGACTTAGCATCACCACCCTCCATTGCTGCTCGTAATCTTTTAATGAGTAATTTTCTACTTGTGTCGGTAATCGGAATATTTGGTAAACCATATTCGAGACACTTTGTACGTAAAGTTTTATTATCCAATTCTTCCAAATTATCCATCATATTAAACAAAAAATTCTCACGGATTATTTTAAAATCTCAATGTAAATTCGATAAATTCAACTTCTTAACACAACTAGTTTGCGCCCTTTAAAGCAGTTGAAAATTTAAAACTGCTGTCAACTTTCTAAAAATAGCTTGATGTTAAAATGACAGCTTTTATTCTACTAACAAGTTCCACGTTCCAAACATAATTTCGCTAAATTCTATTACTCTACTTTAAAATATAAAAAAAACAACCAGTGTAAATTTTTTTTTCATATACATACTAATAAAAATATATGCTCTGAAATATGTACATAATAATACATGTATGTACATATATAAAATCAAAAATACATTGTTTTTTGCTTTATCTTTATTAATTCACAGGGCTAATACAGATCATGATCAATACTTGTCGATAGAAGAATTATCACAATACATAAATCAAAATATACGTAAACATATCGAAAATGCTATTAAAATGAATTCTGTATATTTTTCTAAAATAGATATATCACCAAAAGATGGTTTAATAAGTTGGGAAGAATATTTTAAATATTTTTTACAAGAAAACGGTTTTTTAATTCAAAAAAGTATGAATAAAAAGAATAACAGTAAACAACTAACTCAGTTAGAATTAGGTTATAAAACAAAAGAAGATATAATAAAAGATAAAGCATTTTGGCCAGAAACTGCAAGAATGGATTTATTTACTTTAACATTAGATGAATTTCTATCATTTCGTCATCCTGAATTAAGTACTTTAAACCTTCTAAGCCTTGTTGATGATTTATTACGATTATTTGATGTAGATGGTGATGATCATTTAACAATTGATGAATTTTCTGATGTAGTTGTTGGTGAAGTTGACGCAAAATATAGGAAATCAATTATATCAAAAACTGTTGAAAAAAGACAAGATGAATTCAGGAGAATTATAGATACAAATAAGGATGGAAAAGCAGATAGAGATGAGTTATTAATATATGTTGATCCTCGGCATCCAAGATATTCGTTACAAGAAGCTGCGACCCTAATTAATATAACGGATCTAAATAAAGATGGAATGCTATCATTTAAAGAAGTAAGATTCGTCTATGAAAAAAAAATATCTATGTATATTAAAATAAATTATGTTGAAAATGTTTCTTTTTATTTCTTCTTCAGATCTTAATGAATTCAAAAATTTTTATGGCATCAAAAATGATAGATACTTCCAGTAGTTTTCATGATGAATGAAAAAAAAAAACTTATTAATATACATATATGTTGCTCAATACCTAATTTAGTTTTATATTTAGGGTTATTAATTACTGCCTATATATGTATAGTAATAGTGACAAAAAATTATATTATATATATCGAAAAAAGAAAAGTGTATTTTTTGTAATTTATTTGATTTAATCAATTTTAAAATAAAATCTTAAAAATATCAATCGTATTTCAAATTATTTTGTATGTGAACATATTTTAAAATGTAGTAGATTTACTACTAAATTTTGAAATTTTTTTTTGACTTTTCAGTGCAGACCTAAGGCTAAGACTTGCTGATTTGATTTAGAAATTTATTTGTGAAATATTAAGAATGTGAATATTTTGTTGAATTAATATACATATTTATAATATTTGAAAATAAAATGACAACATATTTAAATAAAAGATTAAATTTTTTTGTACTTATAAATTCATCAACAGAGAACAAATTCAGGGTGTGAATAATTTTTTCCTTTTTTTTCTGCAGTTTTGTTTTATTTTATTTTTTTTAATTTTACAATAATTTCTACTTTTCAAAAATATCCTTTTTTGTTAAAAAAAAGAAAAAAAGTATAAAAATGGCCGGAACACCGGCTAAACAAAAGAATACATTTACCAGCTATTTGTGCACAGTGCAGGTAAGTTATCATTAGTAGATTTATTTCATATATTTTTAACTTTTTTCTTTATTTACAGCGGAAGTATTTTCATATAATATATTTCTATGTAATGTAATATATGTATATAGATACTGCATTGTAACTTCCTAATTTGTAGAATTGATTGTTTGATTTGTCTGTTTAGAATTCTCCTATTTCGTCAGTTATTTTTGATTAAATTCATTTCATTATCCATTAACTCCCATATATGATTAATTTCCGTTTTGTTTTATTTTAATAATTTATTTTTATTATTTTTTTTTTTTTAGGAATTTAACGGTAAAGAAGATACGGTATATACACCGAAACCAAAATTATTGTCTGGTTAGTATTTAACAATTCTAAACTTTAAAAAAAAGCAGATAATGAAGAAGAAAATACATACTTAAAAAATACACTGAAGGAGGTCAAATACTGAAGAAAATGAATAAAGACTAAAAAAAATCATATTTGCATTTCTTTAACCAGTTCTTATGATTATTTTTCTCAATTTTAAATTTGATTCAATTGCAATGAAGATTTCGAATTATTAATCTCTTAAATTAATTCTATTCTTTAATTTGAAGGCGAAATAGAAGTTGCATCATCTTATGTTCAAATGTATCCACCAACATCAAAAATCACCGACAATGATTTTGGCGTTTACGGGCTTTTGGTAATAACGAATTTTAAGCTTTCATTTTTACCAAGCGATTCAGTAGATGAGGTAATTCTTTTCCTATTCATTTATTTCCTTAAATCTTGGATTTTTTGATTATTCAGAATAAGTCAACTAATGAATTTATTATTTAAAAAATTATTCCAAATACTTTCTTATTTTCTTCTATTGTTTTAGCATGAAATGACTTGTCAGGAAAATTTATTTTTGGGACGAAATGATGTTACATTGGATAATATTGATGTTATATATCAAATTGTTGATAAAAAAAGGAAACGAATTCTTCCTCAACAAAAAGTTAGTTCAAAAATAGAGGCTTTGCATATAGTCTGCAAGGTATATTATTTTATTAAAAATGTTTTTTTTTTCTTTTCTTGAATTTTTTTAATTTTCTTACTTTTTACAGAATTTTCGTTTGCTTAAATTTAGCTTTAAATATACAGCCAAAGATCAAGGAAAAAGAATAGCATCTGCTTTAGCAAGATTTGCCTTTCCATCCAGACATGATTTATCATTTGCTTATCATTTTAAGTAAGTAAAATTTTCTAAGAATACATTCATATCCAGCGAAGCCTGGGTATATTAAAATTTTAAATTTTAAACCATTTATTGTACCTTGCTTTTGTAGAGAAAATTATTACAACGCACTAAAATCGTCAGTTGCAATGTTTAATACTAGCAATGATTGGGCTCGAGAATTGATTCGTTGTGGTGCAACAGAATGGAAAATTATGTCTTCAGAATCAATAGACTGTTGTAATGCCTTACAACTTCCATTACATTTTGTTATTCCAAAATGTATGTCAAATGAAAAATTTATTGAAAGTTCATCAGCATTCTATGATTCACGAACTGCCTTTTGGGTAAAAGACCAACAGTATTTTAAAATTAATTATGTAAATTTTTAGACTTTTTTCTCGCTTAAACTCTTACAGGTTTACAGTTACGGTAACGCATCATTAGTTCGAATGGCTGAATTGCGTGCTAGTGTTACCGATACAAGTATTGAAAATGTAACATTAGAATTAATAAGAAAATGTGATCCAGCACGAAAATCATTAAAAATTGTGAACTTATCTGAATTGTTACCAAGTATAAATGATGTACAACGTGGTTATATAAAATTTCGTGAATTATGCACACCAGATAGTCCACAGCAGTTCCTTTTACAAGAATCCAAATATTATACATTATTAGATAAATCATGTTGGCTATTATATGTGTCATTATGTTTAAAATATTCAAATGATGCTGCTGAAACATTACGTTCAGATACAACAGTTGTATTACGTGAAAATAATGCTAGAGATTTATGTTGTGTTATATCCAGTTTAGTACAAATATTATTAGATCCATATTTTAGAACAATAAATGGTTTTCAATCATTAATACAAAAAGAATGGATTGCATTAGAACATCCATTTGCTGATCGTTTAGGACATGTTTTAAGAACAACAAATGAAACAAATGATGAAGAAAGTCCATTGTTATTATTATTTTTAGATTGTGTATGGCAGTTATTACAACAATTTCCATCAGAATTTGAATTCAGTCAAACATATTTAACAACGATATGGGACTCAGCATTTATACCATTATTTGATACATTCCAATTTAATACGGAACGTGAGAGATATCAAGCAACAAAAGTATGTTTAATTATGCTGTGTAATTTATATATTTATTTATTAATTTTTTTTAAGGATCAAAAATTAATTTTACGACCAATTTGGGACTGGGGTGAACAATTTACTGAAAAAGATAAAATATTCTTTACAAATCCATTTTATATAAAAAAACCTGAAAACTGTCGTAAATCAATTGCAATACCACCAAATGCAATTTTATTACCTGGTTTTCAAAAGCCTGGAACAAGACTAACATTTGAACTTGGACATTTGAATCATCTTCATCATCCACAGTCAACAGTTCCTAAAGTATGTACCAACAAAATATTTTTAAAAAAATTCAATATTTACATTAAAAATATTTTTTTTCTCATTTTTTCCTTCAGGATAAATTTTTAACACCAAAAACTGGCATATCAGATTTAGAAATATGGCAACAATGCTATCATCGATGGATACCAATTTTAGAAATAAAAAATGGTGGTTTTCCACAAATTGATTTATTTCATCGTTTAATTTTAAGTAATATTTCAAAATTACAACGAGCTATTGAAACTGGTGATTTTGATGAATTACCATCAGATGATGTAACTGAAGCATCAGGAGAAACAACAACAAGAACAACAACAAAATCAAATAATGCAACACCAACGAATAGTCCATCAAGGCAAATGCCAATAATAAATTCATTTTTCCC
The DNA here is from genome assembly GCA_939192795.1 of Bombylius discolor. Lineage (NCBI taxonomy): Eukaryota > Metazoa > Arthropoda > Insecta > Diptera > Bombyliidae > Bombylius > Bombylius discolor. The sequence continues at coordinate 55,596,752 of OW584238.1, read as the reverse complement.
TTTTAGTGCTAATATTACGGATTCATCACAATTGAATGATATTTTAACAAATAGTAATGAACTTCTAACGGATGGTTCTATTATGGATCGTTTGTCAATAGCAGAATTACCAGATTAAAAGAACAAAGGACAAAAGTAATTAGATAAACACCTTTATTTAAAAAAAAGAAAATAAATAAATACATATTAATTCAAATACCTAAATGAAATAAATAATATTTTTCTCCGTTTGTTGAATTTAAAAAAAAAAATTATTTGTTTTTATTTTTTGGATTACATATCTACTTAGCGCTATTTTTTAACGTATGTATATTTCTTTATGTTATTTTTTTAATTTTAATTTTGTAAAGAATGAAACAAAAAATATACATTTTGAATATGTATTTAGCAAATCTTAATTTTTTTTTTAAATAATTTTTTCTTGTAGCATTATTTATGTAATAAGTTACGTAAGAAAAAAAAAAGGATTTAAGTGAAAAAAGAAAAAAGAAGATAAACATGTATGTATTTGGAGCCTTATTTTGTAATTTTTTAATATTGTTATAATTGAAAAAAAAAAATCAATAATACGCGATAAAAATATTGTAGTTAGCAAATAATTTCTTATCTGATGAAAGTTATTATAATTATTAAGGCTTACTTATTTTTATATAGTAGGAAATTTCTTGCTGTTGTTTTCATTTTTTTTTTTTCCTGTTGTGTTCTTTTTTATTTTAAATTATTTGAAATATCAAGTAAAAAAAACATAATTATTTTAATTCTAAATTACTTTTTTTTTTTTCAATTTCCCATTTCTTAATTAAAATAAAGAAATTATTTTTAATTTATTTGTTAAACTGTTGAAAAAAAAAATTAGTAAATAAAAAAAAAATGTTGAGTAAGAATAAAAAGTTGTTTTTTTTCTGAAAAAATGTAGGAAAGGATTTAAATTCAAACAAGTAAATTAATCTACAAAGTACATTTAAAAAATAAATAATAATTAAATCGTTTTGAAATAAATATAAGGCAGCAATGAATTTTTGCACTTTTTTGAATTGTTTTGCAAGAAACACTATTCTCACTTTTTTTTCTCTTCCTTTTTTTCTAATTTTTATCAATTTTATATTATTATCAAAAGATAACAAAATATTAAATAACGTAGATATCGAAACATTATATAACTTTGATATTAGAAAATTAGAAAAAAAAACACGGAATAATATGCACATAAGTATGTACATATGTGTGATATTACTTTCCTTATTGTTTTTTTCTTTTTTTTTTATAATGTGCAAAATTAATCATGATGAACTTGAACATCAAATAGAAACTAAACAGATCGTCGTCAATGCATTAATTTGTAATTGTAAAACTAATATTGTAATAGTCTTTTTTTAATTTTATCATTACAAAAATGTAAAAGTTTTAGAAGTCATATCATTTTTTTCTCATATGTATAAAAGCATATAAATCTTAAATATTTGAAAATAATTTTGTAGTGCTTTAGAACATCCCACTAAGTAAAGTAGTACGAGATTTTGTTAATATTTATATACATATATTTCTTTGAACTATTTTATTTTATTAAAAAGAAAGATAAAATTTGGCTGTGTATTTTTTTTAAGGAAAATTTTGCAATAAAATAAAAATTTCAAGAAAACAAATTGAAAATAATTTAAAATCCAAACTATGGAATATAGCAGTGATGAACTTGAACCACCTAAGTGGATAAATCATTCATTTTTAACGGAAATCATAAAATCTTTTGAAGGTGATAAAGATGTAAAAGTAAGTTAAAAATTATTCTATGAGTAAAATTATCAAAATCATTCGAAACAATTATTTACAGAAGAAAAAATATAACAAAAATATTCAAGTCATAATAAAAAAAAACTTCGTTTAGTTTGTTGTGAAAAGATGTATTCAAATTCAATTGATTAATAAAAAAAATTGTTTATTAAATTTTTTTTCTAATAATAAAAATAATTCATGAAAATTTTGTAAAAGTTACAATTAGATAATGAGGAAGCAAAGAATTTATTGCTATAAATAAAAACATAAATGTTACAGCTGATATTTAAATTAAATATAGTAATGATGAATAAAAAAACTAATGCAAATACGAATGTACATACATGTATCTATGTAACTTGTAGGTATGTACACATATCTATATCGTGTAAATTCTGTTTCAAGTGTACATGAACATGAACTTGAAGTTTTTCTAGCAAACTGTTTAATTATTATTAATTATAAAGATATTTACAATTATTTTCCAGTATATATAATTTAGCATGTCGAATTACATAATTAATTGCTTTGCAATGCAAAAAAAAAGCATTATTTCTAATACTTTTTTAGTGTTTGCATGGAAATGTTACATTAAAAAAAATGATATTGATAAAAACAATTGAATAAAACACTCTTTACACATGTTATAAGTGTATATGTATACTTAAACTCAATTAAGTGTATAAGTCCAATTATCAATAATTATTATTAAATAAAATATGTTTCAATTGAAGAACAAATATATTTATTATTTCCTTATTGTTTATTTAAAATAATTTTTATTTTTAGTTAATCGATTTCATAATCGAACCAGCCGTTACAAAAGGCAATCATTTTGCCAGTATTATGTTTCGATCGTCTACAAAATATAGTATAAAGAATGGAAAAATAAAAAATGAATCATTTATAATTAAAGCAATGCCTGAAGAAGATGGTATTAAAAAAGATATGTTAGAAGGATCTAATGCATTCGATACAGAACTTCATATGTATTCTGAAACTCTTCCATATTTTCAAAATGAATTTAAAAAACATAGTATTGATATAGTATTTGGGGCTAGGTGAGTTAAATACAAAGTAATGCATAAAATTAATAATTTTAAACAGTAAATAAATTTGTTTTATGTAAAAAGAAAATGTACAGTCAAGTTGATAACAAGCGTGAATTTTCTATTTTTTATTTCTAGTATCCTCTATCATATTATAGAGAATCCTACTGTTATTGTATTAAAAGATCTAAAAGTACTTGGATATTCTCTATATGAGAACGGTTGGCTACCTTTCAATGATTACAAATTAGCATTGAATAAATTAGCAAAATGGCATGCAGTCAGTCTTAAAATTAATTCAGAGGTTTAAAAAACTAAAGTGTTCTTCAATTGAAAATTTTGAATATTTTTCTATTTTTAGGAAAATTTTGATGTTGTTCAATATTATAAAAATCGCAGCTTTATAGAAGATATGTGTTTGGAAAAAGTTAATTTTGTTCAAGAGGGAATACAATCGTTTGAAACACTTCTTCGAGATATTCCCGATTTTCATGAATATATTGAAAAATATTGCAATGTAAAAAATATTATCATTGAAGAATGTAGAAAATGTTTTTCATTTACCAATAGTAAGTTGAATGTTTTAAATCATGGAGATTTCCATATGAAAAATATACTTTTTAAACGTGATGATTCTGGAAAAGCTACCGATGTTTTATTTGTAAGAATTTTTATTTGTTTTTGTTTTTACGTAGTTACTGTTATAATTTTAATTAAAAAATATTTTACTTAGGTTGATTTTCAATTTAGTGTATGGGGATCAGCTGCTATCGATATTATTTATTCAATGTATATGATGATTGATTTTGAAACAAGATCTCAAAGAAGAAATGAAATAATTAATTATTATTATATTTGTTTAACTGGTGCTTTGAAAAAATTGAATTACAAACGTGACATTCCAACATTTGAAGATTTACAAATTGAAATACTTAGAATGAAAAAATTTGGTAAGTATAAAACGTAAACCATCAGATTCAAAAATTACATAGATAACATTTTTTAATTTTAAATATATACTTCGTTTTTTTTTTTTTTCAATAGAACTTTTATTACTTACATCGATTACTCCTTTTATCTATCAAATGGCATCTGGAGTTAAAATGGATTCAAATGATATAGTTGCTAACGAAAATATTATAAAAATAGCATACAAAAATTCCAAATATGTTAATGATTTAAAACAAATTCTTCCAAGTTTTGTTCATCAAGGATATTTTTATGCATATGACAATAATAATAACCAAACTGAAGGTTAAAGTACAATAATACTTTAAGTAGTACTTTTGATAGTTTGTAAAATTATTTTTCTAAAACCGTTATACTTTGTCTACGAATTTAAACCGCTACAAATTTAAAATCCCAAATATGTTAATGATTTAAAACAAATTCTTCCAAGGTCTAGCCATGTTTTCAATGTTAATTGATCAAATTTAAATATTTCAAAAATATTGCCATTTATTTAAATTTTATTTTTGAAATTTAAAAAGTAAATTAATTGTTAAATCAATTTTATCAAAAATTTATTTAAAAATTTCACAAAATTAAGAAAGTTTAAAGTTGTTACATTGGTTCATAAACAGGGTCACAATCATAGTGAACATTGACATAGCAAAAAAGTATTATATCTAAAAAAGAAAACCTTATCATAGACTTTTTTTTACCGTTACTTTTATTACTGAGGCTAATACAAACTATTATGTTCTAAAAATATTGAAATTAAACGTAAAATAATTAAATATTTTTAGAGATTTTTTTATTGTTAAGATTTTGTTTTAAATAAATAACAAAAATTACTTTGTTCATATATTTTGTGTAAAAAAAATAATATATAAAGTACAAAAATATTTTTTTTAATTATGTATAATTTTTTATACAAATTTTAAATTTTAAGATTATTTTATCAATTCTTTTTTATAAAATAATATTGATTGAAGTACATATTTACTTTCTTACCATTCTAACATTTGTTTTATTAAAAACTGAAGCTGATCATCAGTTATTGTTTTATTTTCAATTTTTTTTAATATATGTGCTAATTTTCCGGCCAAAACGTGTTTACAAGTATAACTATTTTCATATAAAATTACATGATTGTAAAAGTCTGGACAAGAACAATAATTAACATCCGGAAATAATTTATAATCTTTGTTATACCCCGATATTTCAAGTATTTCTGAATTATATAGTGTAATTTTTCGACTATCAATTAGTTGAAGGGCTCTTGCAAATACCGAACCAAAAATCGAGTCCAATTTTAAATATTCTGCTGGTAAAACTGAAAATAAGATATATGTATGTATGTATAATTAATTTAGTCACTGGTCTAAAGATCATTTTTCAACAGTATCTACTTACAATCTGCTTTGTTTTCTGTTTTTAGACGATTTTCTATTTCAGTAAAAAGTTCTTCTATGAGAACATGAAAAATCTTTTTATCGGCTTGAGACACAGCCATTCTTATGTCATTAGTGAAAAGAATTTCGACTGTTATTTCTGTGTTCACATCCAGAAACCGTTTAAGTCTGAAAATGTACTTTTGAGAAAAATTTATTTGAATTTTAGATTTCTAAAGTAAAGAAGAACCAACATGACTTAAGCTGTTATGTTTTTTATTCATACATTTTGAAAAAAATAAAACACAACAACCCAATTTTTTCAGAATAACGAACTATAGATGGTATCAGCTAAATTTTTGCTTATTTTTTTTTTACTTTATTTACTTTATTTTTTTAATAGATCAACTGTATAACAATTGAATCCGATTATATCTATGGATATTTTCGAATTTCGAATTTCGAGTTGCAAGTTGCAAGAATATTTAGATATTTGACAGTTTCAACAGTTCTTTTTCTTTGTGTGATTTCGTTTCTTTAGAAATTTGTATTTATTCAAATTAATATTAAAATTGTGTTGAGAAAATTGCTTCACCTTTTTTCAATATACTTTTTATGGATTTTTAAATGCCGAACCAAATATCACTTTGCGTTATAAAAATTGAAATTGAAAATTCAGAACGTAAGTAATTTTTATTTATTTTATTACCTTTTTTCCCTTGATTTTCTTTCTTTCGTAATCGTACGTAATAACAACTAAAACTCGCCTCATCATGTTTCCACTTGGAAAATTCACAAATTTTCGGCAAAAGTTCAATATGTCTCGACATTCGACAAATGTTTTTAGCTCAGAGAGAGAAATATAATCAGGTACTACAGTGCTAGTGAGGCAATGCATTGGTAGTCAATAATGCAGTTCAATTTATATAGATTTGTTTGTAGAAGGCATGTTGAATTTTTGCCCATTTTCTATTAAATCATATGTGATTTGCTGTGAAGCTTGTGAATTTGATTAAATTAAATGTCAACTAGAAGTAAACAAGGAGAAAATTAGACGCCGGTTAGCCAGAAACTAAAAAGGTAATTTTTCCCAATATTTTTTAAAATTAATTTATAAAATTTATTAAAATTGATCATAATTTTATCTTTTTCACAAAAATTGATTTTATTTTCATAACTTTTTTGCACATTTAGTTAAATATTTCTTATATCTTTCTTTGTTATCCTTCCCACCAATTTCTAAATAAACTACGACGCAAATTTTTTTATATTTTAACCGCTTACTTGAAGCATACTTTTGTTTTTTAGATAATACTTTTCTTTATTTAAAATATATATATACTCTATTACATGATCAATTGATAAAATAGGGATAACAAGAAAAAAATTAATTATGCACTCTTTCTCCATGTTTCCTTATATTAGATTTAACATAATCAATTTTTGTATTACGTTAAAATGCCACCTCGTAAACGTCAAGCACATCCAAATGTTTCTGCTGAATCTAGTTCTTCAAAAGCCACAAACAAAAAAAAGAATGTTAAAGATAAAGCTAAAAATGAAGAGTACTCTGAAGAAAAATCTACAGACGAATCAGAAGGTAAATCTACCAAACTTATTGGAAATTCTTCAAAAAAGGATATAAAAGTATATAAGGCTACGAAGAATCAAAAGATTTCAAAAAATGATAATAATAAAGATGATGAAACAAAAACATCCGAAAAAATCAATGAAAAGTCACCCAAAGCGAAGACTTCTGGCAGAGGCAAAAAGAGAAAAGCTGTTGATGGTGACAATAGTGATGTCGATGAAGTAGAAGAACCTACAGAAAGTAAATCCAGAAAAACATTGGCACTATCTAAAAAGAAAATAAAAAAGAAGGAAAGTGAAGAAACTGCACGGGAATCTGATTATACGAAAACTCAACAAATAACTCGAGAAATGATACAAAATTATCAAAAATGGGTTGGAGCTCATGTTTCAATCGCTGGAGGTTTATACAAGGCAGTTGAAGAAGCATATTCCTTGGAATCAAATGCATTTGGATTATTTTTAAGATCGCAGCGACGTTGGGAATCTCCACCATTGGTACAAAAATCGATTGATGAATTCGAAAAAACTATTAAAGAAAAAAAATTCGGTTGTTCGTCAACTGAAAATAAATCACCGTCATATTTCGATTCAATTAAAAATCAAATTTTACCTCATGGTTCGTATTTGATTAATTTGGGTAACCCAGATAAAGCTAAACGTGATAAAAGTTACACAGTATTTTTGGATGATTTAAAACGTTGTGATTCACTTTCAATAGCTTTGTATAATTTTCATCCAGGATCAACTTGTGGTCAAACAACTGTTGAAAATTCAATTTTATTAATTGCTGAAGGTATTAATAAGGCTCATAAAGAAACACAGAATGTTAAAATTGTTATCGAAAACATGGCTGGTCAAGGAAATATTGTTGGAAGTAAATTTAAAGAATTAGCAGATATCATAAAACTTGTTGAAAATAAAAATCGAATTGGTGTATGTTTAGATACATGTCATTTATTTGCTGCTGGTTATGATATTACAACAGCTGAAGCATGGAATAAAACTTTGAATGATTTTGATAAAACTGTTGGTTTAAAATATCTTTCGGCTATGCATTTAAATGATTCAAAGGGTCCACTTGGTTGCAAAAAAGATCGTCATGAACAAATTGGAAAAGGATATATTGGTGTTGATTGTTTCAAATTTATTATGGAGGATCGAAGATTTTGTAATATGCCATTAATATTGGAAACACCTGATGAAAAATTTTATTTTAAAGAGATTCAATTATTACATAGCTTTTTAAAGCCTCAAATTAAAAAAGAAGATAAAAATTAATTTTTTGAAGAAAATTTTGAAAGAAAAAAAATAAATTCTTTTTTTGTTTTTTTGTATTTTAATTTTGAATAAATCTTTAATCTTTATCTAAAAAGTTACATTCTTAAGTTACTTTTTCAGAAGTTATGAAATAATTCATTCAATTTTAAAATGTAAATCGTATAGGGAACACAATAAAAAATTGTATTTTTATGTTTTCAAAAACACAATCAAAAGCAAAAGCAAATCACAAAATATTTTTCTGTAATATTTCGGAAACTTCAAATTTGTGTTAAAAGTTTCCTCTATTTAACTTTTAGAATTTAATAAAATAAAATTTAATCCCAACAGTTAAAATTTTTCTTTTAATTTATTATTTAAACATTTTTAACATTCTATTAAAATATTTCCATACATATAGCTTTAGAACACGGTGCTGTTTCAAGTGAACATCCAACAAATCCACGCCTTCAAAAAGAACGTGAACGTGATCGTGGGCTTCGTAATACATCATATATTGAAATTAAAACATATACTAATAAACAAATGAATGTTAAAGCACGTGGTGTTTTACCGACTAGTTCTCGAGAGACAACACCATTGGATGAAACACAAAATCCACCAGAATTTCCTAAAGAAATCAGTTTTTTCTCTGGAAATCCATTTTTAGAAGATACTAAAGGGATTATTCATTTATATAAAAAAAAGTAAGTAGCGAAAAAAAAATTCAAATATTTTTATTTTAATTTCAAATATTTTATTAATTTTTTTAGTGAAAGAAAAGAAATAAAAGAAGCACCATCGAATAAACTATGTTTACTTGCAGTACCAGCAAGTTTAAGCTGTCATGATTTACTTAAATTTGTTGCTCCATGTCATTCAGTCATACAACATATTCGAATTATTAGAGATGGTTGTCCAAATCAATTCATGGTTCTTCTAGAGTAAGTTCATACATAAAGGAAAATGATTTTCTTTCTCTAATTTCGAATTATTTTTATTTTTCCTGCAAATAGATTTCGATCGAACGAATCAGCTTTGGAATTCTATCAGACATACAATGGAGCAGCATATAATTCATTAGAACCAGATTCAGTATGTCATGCTGTATGGGTTTCTGTTATAGAATGGGGGGAAGATGGATCTCCGCCTCCAGGGCATACTGAACTTCCTACATGTCCAGGTAAAATATAGAATTATCAAAATAAACAACAATTATCTAAAATTTGCTTTTATTTAGTTTGTCTTGAAAGGATGGATGAGAGTGTTGATGGTGTTTTAACAATTCTTTGTAGTCATGTATTTCATGCAAATTGCCTTATGAAATGGGGTGATTCAACATGCCCAGTTTGTCGTCATGTTCAAACACCAGAATTAATGGAAAATTCTGTTTGTATGGAATGTGAATGTACTGAAGCATTATGGATATGTTTAATATGTGGTCATGTTGGTTGCGGTAGATATCAAGGTGGTCATGCAGCATCACATTATAGAGCAACAAATCATACATATGCAATGCAATTGGGTACATCAAGTGTTTGGGATTATGCTGGTGATAATTTTGTACATCGTTTATTTCAAAATAAAACTGATGGTAAATTAGTTGCTGCTACACAGCAATCACCTGGTTGTGGTAACGGTGATGGTGATGGTGATGAAAAAATTGATTCAATGCAATTAGAATTTACGTATTTATTAACTTCACAATTAGAAACACAAAGAAAATTTTATGAAGATAAATTACATCAAATTGAAATTGAATCAAAAAAATATAAAACAAAGACTGAAAGTATTTTAAATAGATTTACATCAATGGAACAAAAAGTTCATGTATTAACAAAAGAAAAGGCAAATTTAGAAAAGAAATTGGCACAGAATGCAGTTAAGTAAGTAGAAAATTATTTTTTCTTATTTTTTTAATATTTTAATCATACTTACAAAATTTATACAATTCTATAGATTAAAAGAAGTTCAAAAACAATTTGCTGAAGAATGTCAAATGAATAAGGCGTTACAAGCAAATCAAACATCATGGCAAACAAAATATAATGCGTTAGAGAAAAAATATAAAGATTATCAAGATGAGAAAACACGTGAATTAATTGATGTTAAAGAACAGTTACGTGATATTATGTTTTATATGCAAGCACAGACAAAAATTTCTGAATCTGAATTAAAAGATGAAATTGCTGAAGGATCCGTTATTGTACCAGAAACGCCATCTGAACCAACAACATCGAACAATAAGCAAAAGAATAGAAAAAAGAAGAAAAATTAATGTGTACATATTTTTATTTCGAATGTTCATTTTTTTTCTGAAAATGTTATTTAAAATAAATTTTCCTAATATCTTTTTGAAATACATTATCATTAAATAAAAATAATTGAAAAATCTATCATGATTAAATAATTTTCAATTTTTATTTTGCATTTTACAACATTTCTGCTTATAGTATTTCCATTCCACAAGTAAATTATTCACTTGTTCGTATTCTTAATGAACCAAATTCAATATTTAATTCTTTCAAAATATCATTTGGTGCATCACCAACTTTACATAAGTTTCTAATAAATTCTTGATTTTCTGGACAATTTTCACATAAATTACGAATTGCTAAAATACTCCATTCTTTAATTAATGGATTTCTTGCATCTACCGTTGTACAATCACATATTGCCATTATTATTCCTACTTCTCTAGCATATTCTTGATTTTTTGGATTTTTATATAAAAGATTTGTTAATGTACGTATGAGCATCGTTTTAAATTCAAATGAAATTTCATGTTCAAAATCCGATGATTGTGTTTTTGAATGTATTGCAACTTGTTCTAATTTTTGCATTGGAGTAAATGTATTTCTTGAATTCTTACCAATTTCAATTAGTTGTTGTAATAATGCACCACAATTTAAAAATAATGAATGATCAAATTTAAAAATTTCGCCATAATGTTCATTACCAGTTGCAATTGATATGACTTCTAATAAAGCAAGTACTTCACTTGGATTCGTCGTATTTGAAGTTTCATCATTTTTAACAACTCTAAGAACACAATCTGATTTCTTTTTAAAATCTTTTGATATATAATTTAATAAACTTTTGTCAATTTTTCCGTTTGAACTATCATTTCTAATATAACAAGAAATATATTTTAAGCAAGCTATACGTTCAAGTGTATCTAAAGGTCCATAAATTGGTAATATTCTTGGATATTTTACAAGAAAATGATCCATGATTATTTGAAGAAAATCAAAGTTACTTATTTCAATTAATTCGTCATTACATATTTTATTCCAAATATTAATCATTAATTTAAAAATTTCATTTTCAATTGTCTTCAAATTTCCATTATAAAACATGTTAAATACGATCATCAATTGAATATTTGTTGCAACTGATATTTCATTTTCTAGTTCTTCAAGTATTAACTGTCCCAAATTATTCCATACTGTTAGTTGTACTTCATCATTTTGAACACAAAGATTTCCGATAAGTTGCCAAGACATTCGACGTAAATCATCATCATAATTAATACCACAGGTCTTATTGAAATTTCTTAAATTCAATTGACTTCTTAATATCGGTGTAATAACTTTGAAAAATTGAGATAATGATGAAATGTAATTCTGAACTTCTGTACCTTTTGCACATGAATTTCGTAAATATTTTAAATTTTTTAATGTGTTATTAACGACTTGGTCGATATTTGATCCTTCTAAATTTTGTAATATTTCCATATTTCTAATAAGATTTTCATATTCTTGTTGTATTTCTGAAGAATATTCCATTTTAATGCGATTCAATTATATTTGTATAGTTGATCGCCTAAAAAGAAAAGAAAAGAAAACAATTTGTTACCCGAACCACGACCACACAAGAGTCAAGACACAGTCATTCAAAAATCAAATCGAATGACAAATGACAATTTGACAAATACTGAAATCAGTGATTCCTAAACTTTTTCCTAAAATTATATAGTTTATACATATATATAAAAGTGTGTGATACTTGTTTGAATATATGTACATAATATTGCTATGATAATTTTAACTTTCTCGAGCTAAAAATTCTAAAATTCTTGAAAATAAAAATTATATGGATTATTTTCAGTCATATGACAAGTTTTACAAAATTACAAACAAGTTAAATATACCCAAAAAATACCTTTTTCAATTGTCATTTGTGAATTGTCAAGTGTTTGTCAATTGAATAAAAAAAAGGGTCTTATTAAAGTGTTTTTAGATTAATTATGTATTTACGTTTTTTACAATAATAATTGTGCAATAAAGATAGATTTATAGAATTTACAGATATTTTAACTACAGGTATTTAAATATAAACGAAAAGTCAAATATAATCATAAAGTATAGAGTAAAATGTTGAAACATTCCTTGAGGCGGCTTACTAATCTTTTATATATATTTAATATTACATATTAGCTTTGTTACCGTACTTACAAATGTTACAGCCACCTGTAATTGTCTGTAATTAGCTACTAATTTTATATAGCAATTCTGTAATTTCCTGTAAAATTCAGGAAAATTTCAATAAAAATAAAATTAATAAGCCAGATAAAAAGCAATTCATAAAGAGGATATTAAATTTTTTTCTATAAATAAAACTAAAAATTAATTTTTTGTAATTAAATAAATCATAAATCTATTTAAGTATGTATTAACATTAGCCTTTTCTTAATATTTTAATTATAATTCCTATATTGTTGTATATTTTTCTAAATGAGAATAAAGATAAAGTCAAAGCAAATTATAATAAAATTTCATGAATGTATGGTGATATATTGTCATTACATATAGTGACAATAATGATGATGATGATGATGTTATCCCTCATTTAATGTTATCAATCTATTTCTAATCTGACCATTCTACATCGGAATCATCACATTCTATTATCTGTTTAATAATTATATGAAAATCAAAAATTACTTTTTATACGTTAATAATTAAAATTTCAATTTATTATTTAAAAAAAATCATTTAAATAATTTTCATTAACCTCATTTTCATATGCTTGAAGATTTGAAATTCCAGTCAAGTCTTCTAAATATTTCGTTGAATTAAAAACATCAACAAGAAATTCGTTTCCTCTTTTTGAATATTCTTCGAGTACTTTCTATTAAAAACCAATAAAAAAAAAACGTACTCAAATAAGATTTTTTTTTCTCGAAGCTATGTTTAAATTTTTACCTCAGAACATGCTATACATTGTGAAAATCTCGATGTTGCTGGTAAAATATTCTCAAATGTACATAACATTCCACGAATTGAATGTGGTATTATACCAAGACAACCTTCTGGTATAGAAATATCATTTTTATCAGATGTTGAATAATATGCTGGAGCTAAATCTTGATCTTTATGCTGTAACAAGGATACTAATAATTCAACTGCATAACTTGCAGCAATATTTGAAACACCTGGTCTTGTTACAGTACATTGTTGGTCAAGTGTTCGATTTTTCATTGACTACAGAAGAAAATAAAAGAGTTTTAATCAATCTAAATTAAATTTTTGAACATTAATAAGAAATTTTAATAGTATTTAATTTTTATTTATTATTTTTTTTTTTTTTTGTAATTGTAGGTACCTATAACAACTCAGAGAAGTCAATTTTTTATCGGCAATTCTTTATATTTTGTCTTAAATTTATCAATTATCTTGAAGTTTTTAACGTTTTAACACACCTTTAATGATTAATATGAAAAAAATGCGATAAAAAAAAACGTTACACAAAAAGATAATAAATTAGTTATTAAGCAAAAAATATTATTTATGTCTTGCCAAAACATTGAAGAAAATTGTACACCGATGTTAACTGAATTTATTGGAAATCTAGCTTGTCCATTAAATGTTGGTCACGCTTTAGTTATTGTGGGTAAAACAATAGACAGTGCTAGTAGGTAATATTTTATTATATATATATTTTTTTTTCATTGATATAAAATAAAATTTAAAAAAAAATCAGATTTCATATAACTCTTCGTACTGGAAAACATGAAAAATCTGACATTGGATTAAGATTATCATGTCTTTTACGTCAGAATGCAATTACACGTAATGCATTTATTAATGGTGAATGGGGTATTGAAGAAATTGAAAATAATTTGGATGATAATTATACAACAAAAAATCCATTAATACCTGGTGAATTTTTCATGATATGCATTTTAATATGTGAAACACAATATTTTATATCAATTAATAATCGTCCATATTGTCGTTATAAATATAGATTACCAATTAATAAAATACGTACTATTGAAATAAAAGAGCATATACAAGTTTTAAAACAAATTGATCATCGTACAATATATCCATATTCATGGCCACCATTACAAACAATTTGTTCAAAAGATGCATTTAGTAATGATATACCAATTTTATTTACACCAGGACATGTTATTGTAATAACAGCGCGTGTTTTTGGTAATTCACGTGGACAATTTATTATAAAATTTTTTGAAAGTGATTCAAAACGTGAATTATTACATTTTAATCCGAGGTTTGAAACTAATGTCGTTGTTCGGAATGCAATGAAAAGTAATTTAGAGTGAGTTACATTAATGTTTCCTTGTTTTTTGTTTCAATAATTATTTTTGTGATATATTTTTTTTCTGAATTTTCACAGTTTTGGACTAGAAGAACGTGAAGGTGGATTTCCTTTTCAATTTGATGAAGAATTTTGCCTTGCAATTGCATTTGGTGAAAAAGCATTCTTTTTTGCTATTAACGGAAAGCTTTTTAGCAGTTTTGTATATCGCACGAGTGATTGTTTACATGATTTGAATGGTTTTAAAATAGCAACTGGTAATGGAATGCAAATACATGTAACAGGCGTAGATCATATACATATGCAAGATCCAGAATGTCAGGGATTTGAACAGTGCTCCGGAGGGGCAAGATATGATATTGAAATTGAATAATTATTTTATTGTTATTTTTCTTGTTCAATTTTCCAATTTTTCATTTTGAATTAAATATTATTTCTTTAAACTCGAAAATGTAAAAAAAAAAATATATATATGTATACTCACATCTCCTGGTGCAGTTACATCATTACAAAAATAACAGCCTAAATTAGATCCTTGAATGCAATGTAGACCTTCGAAAGTAGATTCTGTTGAAAACGATGCTACGTCACATATTTCTGATTTTTTATGACTACCATGACGCATTACTAAATAACTGTCGAATCCTAATGCAGCATTGATAACAATCTTCAAGAAAAAAAAGTGCAATAGTAATTTTTTTTTGTTTAATTTTTGATCACATTATTAGAATTACTTTTTTATGGAATGCTCCTAAAAGTGTTGGTAACCATCGACTTTCACGTGAATCTGTTAAAAGTATTAAAACATCATGCTTTTTCACACTCTCCTCAATTATATTCAAATCGTTTAGAATTTCCTCACGCATTGAATTACCGACTGTATGACCAGGCATTGGAATTTGTAAAACGTACCCCTTACATGTCTAAAATTGGATTTACAAAATGGATCATCAAGCAAATCTTTTTGAAAAATAAAAATTGGATTATAAAATTTACAGTATTTGGATTAATTTCAAGAACTCTTTTAGCTGCTGTTGTTGCCTTCATATTCGGACCATTAACAACATCTTCAATCCTATACAAGCTCTGTCTAACAGGATTTGAAAATGATACTTTTCCATTATCTAGAAATGTAATTGTTCGAAATCCCCATGCCTTAAAGAAATATTTTTACATTTCTAAAATGAAATTATAGTCAATTTAAAAAAAAAAAATCTTACCAATAAATTTCGAGCTACAGCACATCCAAGTGTACCTGCACCAAATAATAAGCACTTTGTATTCCAAATTGTTTCTAAATTAAGTTCTGGTAATAATCTCCACTTCATTAATTTTAAATTTAAATTGAACGAATTATCAGCTAGTCTTTAAAAAATAAATTTTAAAGTTAATTTTTGTTTTTCTATCAAATTTAAATAAGAAAAATTCTATAAAATACTGACTTTGCTGGATCCATACTATTTGCCATTGATGCAATTCTAGGTCCCATTTTACCACTTTCATTTATTTCCCAACCGACAAATTTTTGTTGATTTTCATCTTCCTTATTTTCTGGTATGATTACCTCCCAAATCAATGTATCTTCTAGATTATTTGGTGTACTCTGTCTTATGCCTATTACTTGAATTTTTTTGCCATGTAAATTTGGACTGAAATTAAAAAAAATTTTACATAATTCAAAAATTTTAAAATCAAAATTAAATCAATTTTAAATTTTAAACATACCAAGTTTCAAATAAAAATGCTAAAAATAGTCTTAATACCCATGCTGGTTGCTCATATTCACTAGGATCAGTGAAACAAAAAAATATTTTTTCAATATCCTCATTTTGGAAGTTTTTCTCTTTATTATCGATACATATTTTATCTTTCAAAGATTTGAACATCAAGTTTCCGCCTTCATCAATTTCAACAATAAAAAAAGATTTATTTTCTTCATTTTTGATATTCGAAAACAATTCAAAAAGTTTTTCATTTGTTAAAACTGATATTTCATTTAGCTTTTTTGGATTTGTGTTTAAAAGTTTTTTTGCTGTTGGATGAACAATTGCTGGAAAAGCAAACCAATAATAATATTTATGAACTTTAATATCCTGAAAAGAAAAATTTGAATCAGTTACATTACCAGGTAAATTTTCACAAAAAAAAAAAATAAAAAAATGTACCGCAAATGAAAGAATAAAAAATCTCGCTAGTAATCGAGGATTATCTAATATTTTTCCAGATTTAATATCATCGATAAATTTACATCCTTCATATTCTAGCAGAGCTGTTTTATTACATTCTTTAAATTCTTCTATTGTATTTTTATTGTACAATGTTCCATAAGATGTAAAATTGTATTTTGGTGGAATGAAATTACTGAAAAAAATATATGAACAATTTGAGAAATATAGGTGCATGACAAAAAAAGGCGTAGTTTGTACCTGTTAAATGCACTGTAATCAGTTTCAAGTAAGCAATTTTTTGCTTTGTAATTTGTGTAAAATCCATAAATAGTTTTTGGTGTATCATCAAGTTTATCGATATTAATCTTAACTTCAGATAGTTTATGCCAAAATGTTGGGCTTACGAACGATTTAAAAGGAATGTACTGAAATACTTCCATTTTTTCCGAAAAATTCAATAAAAGTTTTCAAAAAACTACTTGTCAAAAGAAAATTTACTTTTTCTTAGTGGTTTTTTCTGACAGCAAACACAGGGAATTTCCATTCTAACTTGGGATTTGTGAAAAATGACAGTTGAGGGAATTCCATAATTTTTCGACCTGACAGCACTGTTGAAAAAAAAACAAAAAAACAAAAGTATTAAAAGTAAAAGACAATAGTCAAGTTTTAAAAATTAGTGAAATAAATAAAATAAGAATTTAGATCTTATTCGATATCGGATCGGAAGTAATCTTAATTCGCATATTTTCAATTGCAATAAAATTTAAACTGAATGGAAAAATAATTTTAACACACTGTACAAAAAAAAAAAAATTAAATCCATTTTTTCAATAAAATATAAAAAAATAATTTTAACACACTGTACAAAAAAAAAAAAATTAAATCCATTTTTTCAATAAAATATAAAGAAATAATTTTAATTTAATTGAAATACTTTTGGAATGACAAATTATTGTGGAATCGAAGCTCCAAGGATGCATCCAAGAATATCTCCAAATTTCACATACGTGAGTTCGTGTGTAAAATATATGATATTTCTTTTGAATTTTGTGTTTTGGTTATTTGGTGGATTATTAATGGGTATTGGCTTATATGCATTTATGGATAAATGGCAAGCTACTGGTTGGATACGATTAGAAACATTCTATGATGTAATTTTAAATATTTCATTGGTAATGGTTATTTCTGGTGTTGTTGTATTCATTGTTAGTTTTGCTGGATGTCTTGGGGCATTACGTGAAAATACTTGTTTACTAAAATTCTACTCAATGTGTTTATTGTTATTTTTCCTTTTGGAAATGGCTATTGCAGTTATGGGGTTTGTATTTCCGCAAAATATGCATTCATTTTTAGAAGACTCATTTACTGATAAAATAATCCATTCATACCGTGATGATCCAGATTTACAAAATCTCATTGATTTTGCGCAACAAGAATTCAAATGTTGTGGATTAAGTAATGCTGGCTATCAAGATTGGGGTAAGTTTATCGTTAATTAATATGTAAATTTATCTAAAAACAACTTCCTGTTAAAAAATAATAAGTGCACAAAATAAAAAAATAAAAAGTACATAAAAACTATACAGTGGCTCAACAAAGTATTCGGGCAGTACAAATATTTTTAATTTATCCTAAATAAAAAAAATTTTTTACAATAAAAGTATGAAACAAAATACTAAAAATAATTCTTTATTCTTATAACAACATATTTACAAAACAAAAAGTCAACATTAATTTCAAAAAAATTACAAAATAAACGTTTAAAAATTTCAGGTTCAATTTTTAGTCCAATAAAATATTCGGGCAGTATGAACATTTTTAAAAAATAAGGTGCTTATTGTTAAAGTCAGTACTTTTTTGGACCTTTTTTATGTTTTTTAACTTCTTTGAGTCTATTCAACAAGCTTTAACCCTTTGTTATATTTTAAATTTTACACCCACGCATCAATTTTTAGTATCAAAATGATACATTTTTTGATTCCTTAGACACGTATGTTTTCGTATATTTTCGACTGCCCGAATATTTTATTGGACTAAAAATTGAACCTGAAATTTTTAAACGTTTATTTTGTAATTTTTTTGAAATTAATGTTGACTTTTTGTTTTGTAAATATGTTGTTATAAGAATAAAGAATTATTTTTAGTATTTTGTTTCATACTTTTATTGTAAAAAATTTTTTTTATTTAGGATAAATTAAAAATATTTGTACTGCCCGAATACTTTGTTGAGCCACTGTATATGTATGTACATACATAAATTGATAGCAGGGGATGTTGATAATAAATAATCTGTGTAGGGGATCATTTCAAAATTTGTGGGAGGCAATTTGTTTTTATCTGCACATTTTAATATACACACACATACATATATACAATATTATTGCAAGTTACATAGTCATAATGCATATTTTAATATTTCTATTTTAATAGGAAAAAATGAGTACTTTAATTGTTCTTCGCCAAGCGTTGAAAAATGTGGTGTTCCTTACAGTTGTTGCATCAACGCGACTGACATTAGTTCCGGTTTAGTCAATATCATGTGTGGTTATAATGTACAACAACAATCTGTAGCGGCAGCTAGTAAAAGAATTTGGACGAGTGGTTGTATTGAAATAGTACGTGTTTGGGCTGAAAGGAATCTATATGTAATTGCAGGTATAGCATTAGGTATTGCATTAATACAATTATTTGTTATTTATTTGGCTAAGACTTTGGAAGGTCAAATCGATTTACAAAAATCACGATGGTCATCGTGAGTTTATGGTTGGTTTGATGGTGATTTTATGATGTAAAAGACAATATTTTTCTATATTTTTTCATTTTTCCCTTATATTTTTATGAATATTTTCTTTGATTTTATTCGTTATTCTTTAATTTAAAATTAAGGAAAAATATGCCAAACATTTCAACATTTTTAACTGCCTTAAATACGCATATATAATTTTTATTGAATTGAATACATACAATAATCTTTTACTTATAAGTTTAATATACATATAGTAAAACCATATAATTGGACACTATTATGTATCCTATGACTCAAACAATTTTAATAAGGAGAATTATGTGCAATTTCGTTGGAAAAATTTTATTATAGTATTTGTTAAATTTTAAACATTTTACATGGAAATTGAATTTTTCGATTATATTATGGATGGCTTGTATGTACAAAGTCAGAGAAAATTGCAAGCGTCGTATATCAGTTTTAAATTATAAAGTAAATAGAAAATGGTCTGTTCTGCAATTGGGGAGTCAAAGATTACCATCTTCTACTTCTCATCGATTGCAAGAACATTGCCATTGGAGGTGTGAGGTGTTTCCTTATATCACCTTCAAGGGTGGCAAGAGCCAGCCCGCGTTCGCAACCTCCAGTAGGAGGAGGGGGGTTGGTGAACAGTGCTCCGGAGGGGCAAGCGTCGTGGATTTTGATCTACTTTTAAATTAATTTTTAAAATTTCAATTAGTACATCACATGGAATTCGCATAATTTTCCTTAACGATTTTTAATTCTTCAAAATTACTTGTTTTCTTTTTTACTTAGAATCACTTAAATTCTTTCGTTTTTTTTTTTCTACTGATATTTACAATTTGCCATAGGTGTATTAGTGATGTAAAATAATTTTAATAATAAAAATAAAAATTTTTTATAAAAAAATATTATGTCTGTATATTTAAAATTAAAAAAGAAACGTAAAATGGAAAAATACATAAATTTGTAAAACGTATTAAAAATATTTGTGGTATCTGTTGAATAAGTGTAAAATGCTGAGATTAAAAAAAAAACACATGTTTGTTATGAAAAAAAAAAAAATATATAAAATTATTATTGAAGTTTTTCAAAAGAAATTAAAAGAACAAATCAACAATTATAAACAATTAAAAAAAAAAAAGAAAGAAAGAAAAAGCATTTTCAAATCAAAATTTTTTTAATTAAAATATTTAATGTAAGAAAAAAAGTATTTAAATAAATTTTCATATAGGATAGATAATAACTTCTAGGGAATCTACTTGAATAATAGTAAAAAAAACAAACATAATACAATATACCTAATAAAGTAAAAACAAATAAGAAATTTCTACATAATGGAAAATAATGCTCAAAATTGATAATGTATTTATGATAATTTACACATAATACTGCCTAAATAAACTCAAATTCTTGAAACTTTTTAATTAATGTCAATATTTTTAGTTGAACGAATCTCTTGAAATAATCAACATTATTGATCTTTGACTAAATAAATATACATATATAATACATACATATGTATGTATGTACATATGTATTTCAGAATTATGCACCTGAAAAAGTTTGAAAATTTCAAAAACTTGAAGTTTTCTTAACATTTTTAATAAGATTATTTAAATTAAAATATATTTAACCCTTGATTGAACTTTTTAGGGTCTCTCAAAAAAACTAACGGTATTATTTTGAAAAAATTAACAATGATTTAAATTATTATATAAATTATTTTAAAAAACGCCCATTGACTGGAAAAAATTAATTTTTAAATTTGATTGAGTTTCATGTATGTATACGATAACACAGATTGTTTTTAATAATTCTAAACTTATTAGGTATACCAATACGCAATAATTTTTTAGTTTATTTTAGAATGTAATGCTAAGATTTATTTTATCATTTTTCTCTTCTCTTTAATAATAAAAAACAAAATTAATGACAAAAAATAATGAATTTAATAATTTAGTGTCATAGTGGGCTGAATAATGAAATTAATTCGAATTATTTACCATATAATAGAATTATTAAATTATACAATAAGTTTTTAATTAAACTTATTTTATCATTCAACTAAAATTTAATATTATGATACCTATATATAAAATAAAATAAAGTAAATATAATTGACAAACTAGATTATAAATAATTTAAGTACAATGTATATTACTGATAATATTTTATGATTATTATTTTAATTTTGTTTTTAAATAAAATTATATACTCATTTAAATATACTCATGAGCATATTATTCCTTGTGCTTGTTATTGTATTAAAGAATCTAAAAGCACTTCAATATTCTCTACATGAGAACGGTTGACTGCCTTTCGATGATTACAAATTATGTTGTGTGAAGCTGTTAAATGATAAATTTTAGCACCATTACATCATATGGTGAATCCACTCTGGTTGCATGGTTGTTTTGTTCCGATGATTATTTAAACATCGAAATGAGATTTTGGTGGAAAGATAGTGCAACCTGTTGAATTTTGAAACGAGTGTATACAGAGGCGCTGAAGATTTTTTGTGATTTTGGTTTTAGGGATTTGCTGATTTTTTTTTTCGAAAAAAAAAATTGTGGGGATTTTAGGAGGCTCCCAATACAGTTTAAATGGTACAGAAAAATATGGAAATCCTTTGTACAATGACCACTTTAAAATAAGCCTATGAAAGTGGAAACTAAATTGTATTTAAATAGTCTGGGTTAAGATTATTTTCGTTTCTTTAAAACAGTTGATTTTCTTAATAAATAAAAGAAATATACATAGATTTAAAAAATAAATAACAAAATGAATGCTTGTTTAACCAGCACCATATATTAACAACAAAATAATACATGACAATAATTACTTTTCTTATTCATAAAACAATAAAATATATTTTTTTCGTAATAAAGAAAACAAAAACAAATTCGAAAATACTATCATAAATTATAAAATTGAATAATAAATTTATAATAAAAATATTGATATTAAGTAAATTGTGTTACAATTATATATTAAAAATTAACTACACCCATTTTTATGTAATTTATATTTAATAATCATATTGTGCTAATTTAGAATGATTTTTATATTGCAGCAATCATTCTTGGGCAGTTTGGAATTTCACAAGAAATTTGAAAAGCATCTTCAAAAGCACAGCTTTCGTAAATATTGAAATGTTCTTCTTTCTTGCAAAATGAACATTGTTCAGAACACGTCGGTATATTTAATGTTAAACCAACTTTTTTCCAAACCACTTTCATATCATTCACTAAAGTATTGATCATAGAATATGTATGAAATGGTGTTGGAGCTAATCTTAATTTCTCTTGTCCTCTAGGCACGGTAGGATAATTTATTGCCTGAACATAATGGCCATATTCTTGAATCAATAAATCCGAAATTTGAGAACATTTTAATGGATCTCCAACCTAAAACACACAAGTTAGTATTGAAAAATAAAATAAAGAAATTAATAAAAAAAATAATAAAATTAACCTTTATTGGAATTATATGACTTGGACTTGGTTCAACCGGAAAACCTTCTCGTTGTAGCAAATTTCGAAGATAACGTACTCTTTCTTGGTGTCGTTTTCTCAATTCTCTTCCTTCATCTGATGCTAAAATTTCAACAGCTTGATAAGCTCCACATAAAACAGTCGGTGGAAGAGAAGTTGTAAAAATGAATCCAGCGGCATAGGAACGTATCATATCAATTAATTTAGCCGATCCAGCAATATAACCTCCGATATTTCCAAATGCTTTACCTAATGTTCCTGATATAATATCCATGTTATATAATTGTTTATCTCTTTCTCCTACACCAGCACCATGTTTTCCATACAATCCAACTGCATGAACTTCATCCACAAATGTTATTCCACCATATTCATGTGATATATCACACATCTCTTTCAAAGGACAAATTTCTCCAGTCATTGAATGAACTGTTTCAAATGCAACAATTTTCGGTGTATTAACATTAACACTTTGTAAAAGTTCACGTAAATGGCTTGGATCATTGTGACGGAAAATATGTTTTGGCACCAAACTATTCCGAATTCCTTGTATCATTGATGCATGATTTCCAGAATCAGAGAATATATGACAATTGGGTAATAATTTTGCCAATGTAAATAGAGTTGAATCATTTGCAACAAAACATGATGTAAAAAGTAATGCTGCTTCCTTTTGATGTAATTCTGCTAAACGTTTTTCTAAACGTTCATGATATAATGAATTACCAGAAATATTACGTGTACCACCAGCACCTGCACCATGTTCATCAAGAGCTTTTCGAACAGAATTTTTCACTTCAGGATGACATGACATACCAAGATAATCATTTGAACACCAAACCGTTATCGGTTTTTCACCCCATGAATATTCTAAAGCAGTTGGAAATTTTCCTGAACCTGCTAAACGATTAACTTTTTTAAACACACGATAGGAATGATCTCTTTTCTTTTTCATAATTTGCTCATGAAAGAATTCTTCATAAGGAAATATTTCACGTTTTACTGGAATGTCTTGAATTTCTTCACGCACTTCTTTAATTAAATTTGAATTTTCTGTACTGGTAGCCTTTAAAAATGGACATTTTTTTATATCAATTTTAGATGTAGAAGTTTCATTAGCTGCAGTACTTTCAAAAGTAATATTTTTAGTGCCAAATTTTTCATTTTCTTTTTCTTGTTGTCTGAATGTACTTGTCGTAGATGTTAAACGAGATTGCTGAATAAAATTAGCAATTGTATTATCAGTAATACATGACATTGCTTTAGATATCACAGGACATTGTGATCCATAATTTTGTACAAGTACAGGAGCATAATTACGAACATAATTTGCATTTAAACGGCTTAAAAATGGGCAAGGCATCTTCTTAATGCTGCTTACCGATCGGATGAATGTTTTAAATGAAGAAAACTGAAAAGAAAAATTTTGTAAATTTACTGTAAATTAGTTTAACATAATTTTTTTTTAAAATATCTTGTTTTAAAA
Source organism: Bombylius discolor (assembly GCA_939192795.1). Classification (NCBI taxonomy): domain Eukaryota; kingdom Metazoa; phylum Arthropoda; class Insecta; order Diptera; family Bombyliidae; genus Bombylius; species Bombylius discolor. The sequence goes on along the minus strand of OW584238.1, from coordinate 55,572,280 downwards.
TTTTATTGGAAAAGTGAAAGGAGAATCATTCAATCAAAAGCTACTTCTTTTGTTTTTACAATTGTGCTAATTCTTGAAAAACCAAAAGTAATTTGGCATTGGTTCAATGTCAAACATGTTATATGTATGGCACATATGAATACATGTATGCGCAAATTTTCAAGTATGTAATATATGTATGTACCTACTTTTAAAAAAAGAATTATGTCATGTAAATAGTATTTTTTACAAAAATTTAATCAAATTTCAAAAATATTTTCATCGATGAATATTGTAATTAATGTAGATTATGCTTATCATTGTGACTAATTGCTAATGAATATTTTAATGATAGCTACATTCAATATAATTGTATAATAATTTAAATATTGAAACGATACTTCACTATAAACATAAAAGTAATAATTGTAATTTATTATACCTGTACATTTAATATTAAATTATTAATATCTAAATTTCAACTTTTTACATTAATTAAACGACCTCATCGACCGAAATTGTAATATAAAATATAGCATGTCACGGTTTCATGTTGTTTAATTTCTGTTTAATAAAAACGAATTAACTATATTGATTCACTATTTTTGGTAAGCTTGCATTTTGAATAAACAACTGGAATTACCAGAATGCTTTCGTTTTAGATATTTTTCTCTTTTTTGTCTAGACAACATTTTTTTTTATATATGAATAAATTTTGCATTAATTATATAATTGCTACACAAAAAACTTTCGAACTTATTTTTTTACTTATATCGAATGATACCTATATATTTGTATATATGTACATATTACGTATGCACAGCATATCTTAGATGTAAAAATGTACTTACATAATCAATGTCGTAATTAATTATTTGATAAACAAAATTCTTTTAATTTTCTTTAAATTTTCTAAATACATACAAATTATTAAGAAAATATTAATGACAATGAAAATATTATTACAAAAAAAAACGAATATCTTTGTACTTACATTTAAGTGTTTCGAGGTAAAATCCCCTTCCTCAAATCAAATATCGTATGACTTTTATAAAATAAAAAAAAAAACACTCCTATTTTGCAATTCAATTATTTAGAAAACATTAAAAATTCATGAATTTTATTATAAATTATTTTCTGTTGAGAAAAATCGAATTTTTTTATTGAAACTGAATATTTTACTTAGAATATTTTATTTAGATAGCAACTTATTCCACCAAGCAACATAACACAATCAGACACAATACGTGTTGAATTCACTCATATGTTCATATGTACCACAAAATACGAAATTGGGGTCAAAATTACAATACACATGTTAGGGATGAAATTTTTTCTTCTGAATAAATGATTATAAAATAATGTTTATTCGAATTCAACTTAAATAACAAAAAATTTCGTTGTTTAATTTGTAGTTTTCTTAAACTAGATAAATCACATCTTATACCTAATTTACCGTTATATTTTTTGAGTACGATATAAAAAATTATGTAAAAGATTCAAAAAATAGGTATATTTGAAAATTTTTTAAAATAATTTCTCAAAAAATCTAAATTTTATATTAAACAATTTATCGTTTATTAAAATTATATTTTATTAATAGTTTGAACAATTATAAAATATATGCATTTAATTTCTTTTACATTATTCAACTTTTAGTACATGATAATGAAATTTACTACATTTGAAATTTAAGAAAAATATCCTAAATATTTTTACCTTTGTTAAAATAAAACAAAAAATTTAAAAAATAAAGCACTATTTTTCAAAAATTAATAATTAAATTTTTGTTTCAAATAAATAGAATTAATTGACAAAAATATTAAATATTAAAGATACTTTTAAAATAAATTATAGGTGAAAACTTACCTTTTTTAAACCCACTGAACCCATTGAAAACGGATGTTGAATAATTTGCAAAAAATATACGAGTATGTACATACGTATATGTATGTCTTTTTGCGATTATTTTGATATTTTCACAATTTTCAAATACACAATGTTTTGCATATTATAAATATGATGATAGTAATTTGCATTCCAATTAATTATTCTACGTCAAAGGAATATTATTCCACCGCTGTCGTATAATGGAACGTCATAACGGAAAACTTGATACTTTTGAAAAAGGTATACATAACAAAGAGTTTTCTTCCAATTACAAAAAGAAAATCGCTACAATAGCAACACTAAGAATATATCCCCATTCCCAATAATAAAACATAAATAAAAACGTCTATTCAGTGTTTTTGACAACCAAAAAAGGCATTTTTGGGGATATTTAGCCTGTACACATTGTGGTTGTAAAAACGAACGCAAACCGGTTTTACAACCTGTTTTTACAACTGCTCAAATTACATCTGAAGGTGGCACACGACCAGATGTCACGAGAGTGTAAGTGAAGCTATTATTATTTTAGATGATTTCTTATTATACAAAGTTGGAAAATATTATATCATTATTGTTACTCCTAGCGCAAAATAACCGGTTTAACCACCTAATGTGTACAGGCAGATTAGAAAAGTACTACTTAACATTCAATAAATTTTTGGTAGTGCCATCACTGGCTTTTTTAAAATTTTAATAAAATCAAAGCAAAATACAATTACTATACAACTTTTTTTTACTTAAAATTTATTAAATTAATTACAACTATGGAATTTGGAGAGCCTTTAGAACCTGTATCAAGAGCATTTTGGGATGATATAAACGATATCGAAGAAAACAATGAAGTAATAAAGTATGTGCACATTATTTTATATTTTGGTAGAGAAATATTCGAATATTTATCATTATCAATCAATCGAATACATCGAATATTTTTTTTAATTTTCAGATTGGAACTAAAATGGATATCGAGACAAAATTTTCCTGAAAAAATAGAACGTTTTTTAATTATCGACGGTCCAAAACTTCCACATCTTGTTAAAACGACATTGTTAAAAAATTGTCCTTTACATTGTACAATAATTGGAGCAAATATTTCTATTTACAGTATACCAGATAAAAATTGTTTAATATGCCTTTCCGAAGAAATTAAAATTTCATTAAGTGGTCTTATAACAGAATTAATGACCGATTGGTTACAAAAATGTGATGAGGTAATTACTGTTCAAATTCAAACAGAAGCATCATTTAAAAGCACTAATAATGAACATTTAAACAATACATTTTTTTATGGAATTAATTCGAAATTGAAACATATAAAAGAATTAAGTTCACCAAATTTTGTTGCAGGAGTTAGTGGAGCAGGTGTGGATATACATATTTTATATATTTTTTTTTTTGTTTTGAAATTGTTTTTGTTTACAAATTATTGATATTTTTCTTATCTTCCAGTTGCAAGTTGGAGATACTTTAACAAGCTTCCTGTTTCTTCATATATTTTGTACACTTGTCTGACTGAATTCGATGAAAATTCCATAGCAGTTATTTTACATTTTTTCGAAGATATAGGTTTACAACTTCAAGAAAAATATGATTACCAACAGCAAAATTTATCTACTTATTTATATATGTGAATGTGAATTTTGTATAACATTTTATTTCGTATATAATTAATAAAATAAAACTCCTACAGAATCATCATCGTTATTATTTTTTTCCACTCAGCTAAATAATTTAAACCTAAACTTACAGATCAATTTTTTCGAAAAACTGACACTTTACAGATCTTCAAAGCCAAATTTAAATCGAAATAGAGAGCAATAAGTACAATTTCTGCTATCATAACCTCAAATCACAGAAAAAATAGGTTATGTAGATGTCAGTGATGCCAGTTAATTATTAATACTGGAAATGATAGATCTCGATTTACCGATCTGGCCATCTGGGATTACCTTTATTTAATTACCTTGATCATCAACGATTAGTTCCGGTTTAGGAGAGAACTAATATTTATCAAGTAATAAATAAAATTGAAGTGACATCTGGCAATAAATAAATTTAAAAAAAAGTGTATTTATTTTTTTTTAAAGAAGAAAAGTCCTAAATATTTATCAAGTATTTTAAGTATTTAAATTTTTGTAAGGAAATGATATTTTTAAATTTCATATAAAATGTAAGTTTCAAATTTCGAAAACAAAAAAAAACATTGTAAAAGTGCATTTTTCCATTTAACTTTTTCAATTAAAATTGTATACTTAAAAACTAAGAAAATTTATATAAATATTTTTTTTTATAAAATTTCTTATTGCAGCATAATATTTTTGAAAATAAAATATCCAGTTATATCATTGAAGTGGAATAAAATTTTTACTTTGGCCTACTTATTTACTTAGATAGTTTGAACAATAATTACTCCAAGAATTAATTCACGATCGTAAAAAGTTATTCAATTAGCACAAAAATGTAATTATAATAGTTTATTCGAAATAAGTTCATTTTTAGACTAATTTAATAAATATAAAAATTATTCTTAATTGAAATTATGCACGTATACATATGTATATTCATCTTAAAGTAATTATCTAATTATTTATTTTTCAGGTCTAGATTGATTTTCTTTATTTTGTTATGCTCATTGTCCACAAGTAAGTTTTCTTGTAATATTTCAATCTACTTATTCAGTTTTAATTAAGAATAATTGTAAAATTAGCTAAATTTAAATTAAATAAAATTACAATACAATAAAATAATTATCCAAATATTAAAATGAAATTGGAATAAAAAGTAGAAAATTTTAAATTTTCCAGATTTTTTAATGATGTTGTGTAAGGATTACATTTAAAATTTTTTATTTTAGGCAATGCTAACTTACCACCAGTTTTTACACATGAAATGAATAATTTAGCGTTGTCAGAATCTACACCAGTTGGAGAAATTGTAGATACTCTAACAGGATACGATCCAGAAAATAACACCATACTGTTCGGTATTATTGGAACAGATTATTTTCAAGTTGATCCAGTTACTGGAAATGTAAAATTAGCTAAACCTTTAGATAAAGAGGTAATAACTTACTATTCATTTTATGTAGATACTGAGAAATCTAACTGATTCATATCATGATAAAATTATTAATGGTAAATTACTTTACAGGAACAGAGTACCCTATCATTTTTGGTAACTATAAAAGATCGCGTTAATGATTCAGAAGATTCTACTAATGATAATGTAGTTGCAGTCCCAGTAACAATAATTGTTTTAGATGAAAATGATAATACTCCAAAATTTGAAAATGTAAATTTTATTCTTGAGATTAAAAATTTTTAAATTTTAAATTTAAATTTTATTCTTTTGTTTTATTACGAAGACTCCATATGAAGCAGAAGTTGATGAAAATGCGGTAAAAGGAACAACAATTTTTGATAAAATTCTTGTGTCTGATGAAGATACAGTAGGAGAAATTTTAGATATAAATTGCGTTCCTGTAATAGAAAGTCCAGAAGCATGTTTGAAGTGTGTAATTAATTTTATGAAAATTAAAATGTGCAAAATTCTTTTAACAACAATATGTTTTCTTTATTAGATTTAGTTTTGAAATAATTTATAATACTCAAAGTATTCTTGAAGCTAACGTCCTTGTTAATGATACGTTGAATTATAATCAGTGTATGCTTTATCATTTTAAAATTTCTGCAACTGTAAGTATTTTATCTCTTATTTTATTATTATTATTATTTCTTTGGAATAAACTTATTTTTTCAATCTTAGGATGGACTGCATACTTCTTATACAAATTTTGAAATTAGAGTTAAAGATATTCAAAATACTCCACCAATATTTCAAGGTTCATTATCTGCTGTAATAAGTGAGGATACTCCAATTGGTGCTTTAGTATTAAAAGTACAAGCCAAAGATGGTGATACAGGTGAACCAAGGAAAATTACTTACGATTTACTTACAAGTAAGAATAATACTTTTTTTCTGTGACTTATAAAACTCGATCAATTTTTATCATTTTTTTAGATCCTATGGATTTTTTTCTTCTGGACTCAAAAACTGGAGAACTGAAAACAGCAAAACCCTTAGACAGGGAAGCCTTATTGGATGCAACGGGATTAATTACATTATCAATTCGAGTAAATTTTTTAATAATTTACTAGTTTCTAAAATTAAAATCTAAACTATTTTTTTATAATTTATCGTTTGATATAATTTTTAAGGCGAGAGAATTAGTTGATGGTATTCCTCAATCAGATAATCTTACAACGGCCATAACTCAAGCTTCCATAACTATAAAAGATGTAAATGATTCCCCTCCAGAATTTAATAAAAAAGAATACAATGTTTCATTAATGGAAAATTCAGCTCCTGGTACACCATTAGCATTAGAAATGACTGTTACTGATCAAGATATGGTAAAATAGCTTTCTCGTGCAATACAATTTAATATGCCTTTGAAAATGAAATTAAATAATTTATTCTTACAGGGCGATAATTCTATTTTTTCACTACGATTAAGTGACGTTTCTGGAGTATTTCAAGTTGAACCAGAATTGGTAATCGGATCTTCACAAATTAGTTTACGTATTGGAAATAATATTTTAGATTACGAGAATCCGAATCAGAGAAGATTTATAGTTTTGGTAAATAAATTTTTAAAAAAAGTTTTGTATTGGAATTAACTTCTTTTTAAATCTTTATTTTTAGGTAATTGCCGAAGAAACAAAGACCAATCCGAAATTATCTTCAACTGCTACAGTTACGGTATCTGTAATTGATACAAACGATAATCGACCAGTATTCGAACAAGAATCTTATTCAGCATCAATTTCGGGTAGAATATACATTTAATTTCTTTTTATTTTCATATTTTTGTATTTTCATTTTTTCTTTTAAATTTCAGAATCGGCTTTACCTGGTCAATTCATAACTACAATTACTGCAAAAGATATTGATTCTGGAATTTATGGTGATGCTGGTATACGTTATAGTTTATCAGGAAGCGGTTCAGAATTATTTGATGTTAATAATATAACGGGTGTTATAAAATTAGCTGATTGTCATCAACAATCTAATACAGATCAAATAAATTTTGATAGTTTAAGTCATGATACAAATAATAATGTTAGTGATGAACCAAGTACAAAATATACACTTATTTCACAAGAAAATTCATTAGAAAATCCGAAAAATTCATTTACAAATAAATATTCAGCACTTGATATGCACAAAAATAATACTTGTTTGGATTATGAAACACAAAATGCATATTTTCTTTCATATAAAGTAAATTTTTTTTTATTTATTTATTTATTTATTTATTTTTTTTTTTTTTGCAATTATTAAATCGTATTTTCTTTCTTAATTTACTTTTTTAGGCAACTGATGATGAAGGTAGAGGTCAAACATCAGTTGTTTCTTTAAAAATATCTGTTATTGATGCTAATGATTCACCTCCAGTATGTGAAAGTCCAATTTATAAGGCATCCGTTGATGAAGGATCCATTAATTTTGATACTCCATTAATAATTAAAGCAAGAGATATAGATTCAAATTCTGATATTTATTATAGGTAATATTGTAATAGTATATATTATACATTATATACATACATAAAATTATTTGTAAAATGAAATATTTTTTTGCAGTATTATAGGTGATAATATTGTACACAGTTTATTTGAAATTGATAAAAGAAGTGGACAAATTAATATCCGTCAAAATTCATCATTAGATGTTAATTATTTGAAAACTGATGTTATTGTATTCAATGTTCAAGTAAATTAAATTAATTAATTGCATTTAATAAAAATCTAATTGGGCGTTATTGTGATTGTCGTGACGTTGTCGACAATCATAATAAGGACCTCAATGTTGTTGCATTTATATTTGAAGATTGATTTATATATTTCTAGGCAACTGATGGAATTTTTTCAACAAAATGCCTGATTAATATAACAATTAAAGATGTTAATAATCATTCACCACAATTTTTAAGAGATAGCTATGTCGCATCTGTATCAGAAAGTGCAGAAATAGGTAACAAACACATTTAAAAATTTTTTTAAATTATAAAAAAAATAATGTAAATTTTTAGGGACAAAAGTCAAACAAGTTCAAGCGATAGATCTGGATATAAATGCAAATGCTGAAATAAAGTAATTTTGAAGACATTTTTTTTTTATTTATAAAATTTCGAAAATTATCCAATTTTTATTAGATATCACATACAACAAGGAAGCTTTGATGATTTTGATATTGATGAAGAGGCTGGTATAGTTTTTGTTTCTCGAAAATTAGATTATGATAAACGAAACACGTATATAATTGAAATTCAAGCTAGTGATCAAGGTATATGAATTGAAATTTATGATTAAAAAAAGTAGAAATATCAGATTTTAATGATTTCAAATTAATTAAATTTATTATTAGGTACTCCACGTTTATCTGGTACAACAACATTAACTGTTAGCGTTATAAATGTAAATGATAAAGATCCATATTTTTCTCCAGCTACACAATATACCGAGGTATTAAACTAAATTGATGGAAAAAAATTTTAATTTATATATTAAAGTCCTATTTTTTATTTTTTTTTTAATATTTAGATTAGAGAAGATGCATTACCAGGAACTATAATTCATAAATTGTCAGCATTGGATCCTGATGTTACGAATAATGATGTTTTAGAATTTGCTGCTACAGAGCCAATTGTGGTTGTTGATAATGATGGAAAAGAGGTAACATTTTTTCCACTCCAAGCAACTGATCTTACTTTTTTTTTTTTTCATTTTTTGTTTTTTAGATTGAAAATGTTGAAGATTTTAGAAATATGTTTTCAGTAACAAGAGATGGTAAAGTGTTATTAAATAGGAAATTAGATAGAAACCTGTTTTCGGTAATTTTTTTTTTTTAATTTATGTCATTCGTTTCATTAAAAGGATAAATTTTTTTTTTTTAAAAAAAGGTAATACGTATCACAGTTTTAGTAACTGATAGTACTGCGCCTACTGTACAACAGGGTAAAGGAACTATAGTTATAACTGTGATTGATATAAATGAAGTTCCACCCGTAAGGATTTTTCTATTTAAACCGCTTATATAACTTAGATTCTCTCTTTTTAAAATATTTTATTCAACAGAAATTTTCACCACCATGGTCACTAGAAAATCCAAATATAAAAGCTCAAATTATTGAAGAATCTCCAATTGGTTTAACTTTAATTCATCTTAATGCTCATGATGAAGAATCAGCAATTGGAAGTTATAATATAAGCAAAAATGATTATTTTGCCATCGATGAGTCTAACGGTAAAGTCTTAATATACATGTACACCATTTTTTTTTTTAAATAAATTTTTTTTTTGTTTTTTCATAATTTCAGGTCTTATAACCGTAAAATCTCGAATTGATTACGAACAAATTAAAGAAATAATATTTTATGCAACCGTTACTGATACTGGAATACCAGAATTAACATCAACGGCTACAATAATCGTTGATGTAATTAATATTAACGATAATGAACCACAATTTTTACAAACAAATTATAATTTTAATGTACTTGAAAATTCAGGTAGAGGAACGGTTATTGGTAAAATTGAAGCAAAAGATAATGATATCGGTAAAACTAAATTGCTATCTAATTTAGAAATAAAATTGTTATAAATTTCTTATTACTTTTTTTAGGAATACTTGGTGAAATTTCGTATTCTTTACTTGGTGAAAATATTAAACATTTTCTTTTAGATTCTGATACAGGAATAATTATGGTTGCAAATACTAGTTTTTTTGATCATGAAAAAATATCAAATGTTAAATTAACAGCAATTGCTACTGATAAGGCACCTATATCAACTCAGAAATCTTCAACTGCATCGGTGAATTACTTTGAAATTATTTTTAAGTTACAATGCTAATTTCTTATTTATTTACTTTTTTTATTTTTTAAAATTTCTTTTTTTTAAAAAAGGTGACCGTTAACATTTTAGATGTGAATGATAATCCTCCAATTTTCTTACAAAATGAATATTCAATAAAAGTTGCTGAAAATGCACCATTAAATCCTCCTGCAGTTCTTTTACAAGTAATTACTAAGAAAAGCGATAAGTAAAAACAGTTCATTTCCATTTTTCAAAAAAAAATTTATTTTTTATAAATTTGAAAATGCACAAAAAATATATCTTTTAATACATTTGAATTTAAATTTAAAAGAGAAAATCTTTTTGTAGGTTAAAGCAGAAGATAAAGATGAAGGAACATTCGGTGAAGTGCGTTATATGATAACAAATGGTAATAGCGAAGATCTTCTTGAATTGGATTATGTGACAGGAATTTTATATCCAAAAAAGAGTCTTATTGGAAAGAAAGGTTCGTATTTTTCTTTTCAAATATTAGAGCCTTATTATGATTGTTGTAACGTCATCGGCCGATAAATCGATGAGTGTCGATATGAGTCGACAACGTTACGACAATCACAATAACGCTCTTAATTTCAATTGCGGATTACGATGGAATTGAAAGTTGTTTGCGACGAAATCCACAATCGGAATGATAGACATTTTAATGGATTTACAATTAGTAATTTTACTTTTTCACATATTTTGTTTAGGAAATTATAATTTAACAATTGAAGCCAGAGATCTCGCTGGAGTCGGACCTTTTAAAAGTAGTACAAAAGTTTTTATAGATATATTTAGTATAAATCAACAACGTCCGACATTTTTAATTCCGTCCTTAGCTAATGCAACCATAGAATTATATGGGGTGAGTTGAAGCTTTTTTTTTCGTCAACATTAAAAATATACCCTTTTCTTTAATTAACGATCAATTAATATCTTTTTTTAAGGATACAATTGAAGAAAACTATTTAATAATTACTGTAAAAGCTTTAGATAATGATACTGGTGAGAATGGAAGAATATCATATTATCTACAGGTAAATAATTAAGAAAGTTTTTAAATTATTTGAACAAAAATTATTAAATAAATTATAATTTTTAAAAAGGTTGATAATCAATATGTCCAGGAAAATGATGATTTTATTATTGATGAAACAACTGGCGAATTAAGAACAAAAAGGCAATTACATCGAAATTTACAATCAATGTAAGTTAGTGTGGAAAAATGTAATTAAAATATTTAAAAATTCCTCTTTTTTCCCCTTTTTTTTTAAGGTATAATCTTATTTTAGTCGCAAGAGATCATGGATCACCATCACAATTTGAAACATTAAGATTTTTAAAAATTTATATAATTGATGGAAGTGAAAGCCGTCCAGAATTTCCAATTGCTTCAAATCCATATAAAATGTTTATTACAGAAAATCAACAAAAAGATATTAAAATTGGAAAAATTCAAGCTTATACAAAAAATAAAAATAGACCAGAAATATTTTATTATATGTTGTTGGGAAATGAAGATTCAGCATTTTATTTAGATAAAACAAGCGGTGAAATATTCACAAATAAAAATTTAGATAGGTAAGTGGTTAATTATCATTTTTTATTATTATCAAAACGGAACTCTCAGTGCTAATTCAGTCTTTGGAAGCTTTCAAGAACTGCCACGTCAACCATATTTTTTTTAATGTTATTTTTTACATTTTTTATTTTATTTTAATTTTACAGAGAAACAACAGAATTTTATACTTTGTATATTCTTGCAAATAACAAACCTGATTTACATATCTCAGATGCAGAAAGATCTGCATTTTCAGTTAAAAGTCTTGAACGTGATCATACTGTTGCTAAAGTTCATATAACTGTTTTAGATGAAAATGATAATGCTCCAGTTTTTAATCAAAATGTAAAAATTATCAAGAAGAAGGAAAAGAAGAGAAAAAATACAAATTAAATGTTTCTTTTTTATTTTCAGATTTATTATGCAGGTGTAAATTTCAAGGCCTCAAAGAATGAATTAGTGACAATTGTTAATGCAACTGATAAGGATTATGGTAAAAATGCTTCAATCGAATACATTATAACTGGTTCAAATTTATATAAATTTAGTTCAAAAAAACCAGTTGGTTTAATAGTTCCTAGCCCATTTAGTAAGTTTTTATATTTTAATAATTAAATATTCTCTATTGTGACTGACTGACTGTTAAAAATATTGAAATTTGGCACACATAAATAGACCAGACCATGTAATCAAAGAGAAAAAATCGCAAATCTCATAAAACTTACCCCTTTCACTTCCTTTTATTAATATACCAAGAAAATGTCAAAAGGCCGTGAAGCGACCTTTGACACGTGGATTAAAGTCAAAGGCTTCCTAGTTAATACTATCGGTCTAGCTAACAAATCTCATCAATTAGACTTTTTTTCTTTTCTTTCTCTTCCAACACAATCTCTCCTCTCTCATACTCTTTATCTACATGTGCCAGGACTGTGCCAATATAATTTTGGCTAATTGATTAAAAAAAAATATATCCAATATAAATCGAAAAAAAACTAAAAAAAAATTTAATGGCTAATTTGATTTTCTAAAATTTTCCCAGGTATCTCTCAAACAGGGGAAATAATGACCTCTGTATTTATGAATGAATATAACCAAGATCGTTTTGAACTTGATATTATAGCTAAAGAAATAGCACCACCTGAAAGATTTTCGAAAGCTAAAGTTTATGTAAGTAAAGATAAATCTTTGTTTGCATTAAGGTTGACACACATATCCCAGCCTCGTTTCGGTCATAAATCACATACAAACATGGATGAAGGGGAGCCGGATCAGATGTGTGAATCGACATTTACTCATTCAAAATTTTTAATTGTTTTTAATTTTAATTTAATAGATCTGGGTCTTTGATTCAAATCAACTAATCAGATTAATTTTATCACGATCTCCAACTGAAGTTCATGAAGAACAAGATAAAATTGTTGCTGAATTACAAAATGTTACTAAAAATCTTATAGTTGTCGATGAAGTTCGTTATCATGTTGATTCTGTTGGAAGAATTCGAATGGATTGGTGTGATTTATTTTTTCATGTAATTGATTCATCAGCAAAACAAATTGTTCCTGTTGATAGAACATTGGAAGTTATTGATGCAAATTATGATTATTTAAAGGTAATAGATGTTTATTTATTTTTTTTTTTTCTTGAAAAATTATTGCATTTTTTTGTTCCATGTTTATTTTATTTCGTGTTTTTGTGCAAGTAAATTTCAATTGTAAAAATATTTTTTTCCATAAAAACAGCTATTTGATTTTAGGATTATAAATAATTTTAATTTATGTTGTTTTTATTATGCATATTGCTACTTAATTACAGGATTATTATGCTGGATTTGGTATTGAAAATGTTGTTCCAGCAAATATTACCACAATTCAAGGAGAATTTGATATTGTTTTAGCTGCTTTAGTTGCTTTACTTGTTGTCTTATTTATTGGCATTATTAGTTTTGTTGTGTTGTGTTGTTGTCTTAAACATTGGTAAAATATGTTATGTTCTTTAAATGTTTTTTTTTCTTTGTTTGTAATTTGTAAAAAAAAAAATACGAATTAATGTTAAAAATGTTTATTTTATTTAGGAATTTGACTGTTCCTTTGGAATCACAAAAAAAAGATGCATTAATAAGAAAACAAATAATTGAAGATTTAAATACAACAGAAAATCCACTTTGGATTGAACAGTGAGTATTTTTTTTACAAAAGAAAAAAAAAAATGTATATTTAAAATAATTCTGTTATAAAATTATCTAATAGAAAATTACGGCTTTATGAAGAACAAGAATTAACAATGCAAGTTTTTTCGGAACCAGATCAAATAATGAATGAAACACATTCACCTGTAAGCTAAGAAAAAAATTATGTATTGCATATGAAACGTCTTTAATTTTAATTAATTAATATTTTATTTTTTCAGATATCATCAGATAGAAATTCTGTTGAAAATAATCAAATTGATGATAATACGTACGCAACAATTACACCAAGAAATGATAATCAAGCAGTGAATGCTGTTGATTATGCGACTTTAAGGAATAATAGAATATTATCGGTAAAATATAATTTTTTTCCGCTCAAAATAATCTAAAAAATCAAATATTAATTTTTATTTGCTAATTAATTAAATTGAATTAATTTTTGGCAGGTTTTTGAATTCACTGGATCAACATTCCAAGCCCCAGTAAGAGAACAAGACGATACTGTTATGGAACTGATATAATGCGATTCAATTATATTTGTATAGTTGATCGCCTAAAAAGAAAATAAAAGAGAAGAATTTGTTACTAAAAGTGTTTTTTTTTCGTTAAAAAGTTTCACTTACATTACTAATGGGCTGAATCCTATCACCGGAACTGGTCCCATTTTTGTTGATGTTGTTTTTGTTGCTGGAGCAGCTGATGTTGTTTTTGTTGCTGGAGCAGCTGATGTTGGTGCTTCTGGTGCTGGTAGTGCTGGTGTTGGTGGTGCTGGTGCTGTTCGACTAAGCGCCTTTTCGGCGCACCGGAAGTAGAAGGGAGTATATATTTCACTCGAAGTAGAGAAGTAGGTGATTTTGGTATCACATCCTCCTCAGTCGCAACTGACACACGGTTTTCAACCTCATCTTCAACATTTGTGTCGCTTACGACATGCTCATAATACTCTTCATCAGAGAATTCCAGATTTCGACAATCTGAATCATCACTTTCAAGTATTTGAGACTTGACCACCTCATCATCATGTATGTTTTCAACATGATGTGAGTCATCTTCGACATTTTTGTCGCTTACGACATTCTCAGAATACTCTAGATCAGACAATTTCAGATTTCGGAAATAGTCATCATCTGAACCATGCCCATTTTTAACTATCCCAGGATCGTCCACAGCTTCTTCATCATGTCTATTTTCAACATTTTCCTCTGCTTGTTGGCCGACCTTAGGGCAAAAAGCGGGATGCCTTGGTTTTCCTTGCACTTCAGCAAGAACAATATGTATCATATTGTTATCCGCATTTATGTCTCTGTTCCACATCGTTTTGTGATTCAAACATTCAGCAAAACGATGTGGTGATTCAGAAACTTTAAGTCTGTGGAAACACTTTGAGCAAGTTACAGTTGTACCATACTCATCTACCATGAACACATCGGCATTCTTATTCCTTTTCAGGGCTTGGAAAAAACCTTTGTTGGGTATGCGATTTGCGATACACTAGGTATCAATTCATTATATTCTACAACTTGAAAGTAAAGTACTTTTTAATTTTTAATTAATATTATAAAATTAATTCCAGTATTTTTTAGAAACAATTGCACAATGAAAAACAACCACAGCAAAGTGTCTACGTACAACATATATGTATGACGTTTAGACAGTATGCCATTTGACATAAAAAAGTGATAAAAATAAAAAAAAATCACATTTCACCTTTGTTAAAAAGTGAAGTTAGATCGAATCTCCATTGATTTATCTTTTTGTAGAAGTGAGGTTGGGACTACCTTTGGTAATTTAGAATATTTTCTATTGAAATTCTTAATTGATCGTATATTTGTTTTGACGAAATACAAGACACAAGTAAATAGGAGAATATTTGTAATTCTAATAATGCTGGCTAATTTCCCTCAAAAAATACGTTAATAGATCTTCGGTGACGGATGATGGCGAACCTATTTCAAACACTTTTTCACTATCAATTGTAGGTATCAGTTACCAGTAAGCTCCGCTGGAATAAATACGTTTTTAATCTTGTCATCTGACCGAGTCTCTATCTACAAAGGTCACATCCGTCCCCATCTAGAATACAACTCTCATATCTGCCACATTTGATCGGATTAAAAAAACAGCTATGATGAGAACTATCATCACTGCAACACAAATCGCAAATCACATACAAACACCAAAGAAAATGGAACTGGATCGTATGTGTATGGGGATCAAGCTTTAAAGATCATTCAATCAAAATACTTGTCAACATTTAAAAAAAATTAAACAAAAATTAAAGTGATTAAGATTTTGAAAATATTTATTTTGTAAAACAATGATACAATCTTTTTTTTTTTAAATTTTGAACTATTATTACAGAAACACTCCATAAATATATACATACAATTGAATTATGATTTTTCAAAGTAGAATTCTTTTATTATTCTACTTAAAAATTATAATTTATAAATAAATTTTAATAATTTGAAATTAAAATAGCAAATACATCATACCTCCTCATACAAACGCACAAAAATTGACAAATCATCTTCAAACGGTTTATTTTATTTTGTTTTCTTAACAGAACGTAACAATTATTGTGTGTTCCTTTTTTTACTGTTATTATAATTTGGTGGCCGTTCTGTTAATGTAAAATTTTTTCCTTCTATTTTTTTTTTTTTGAATTATTTATGCAGCATATGTACATGCAAAACTGATTGAAATGAAAATAAATAAGTATTTTTTTTTACCTAACGACGGTACAATATATTTGAAAGTGTACGAATGTTGGCTTGTAGCTCAGAATTCATTCTAACTAATTCTGTATCAAATAAAATTTTCAATTCCTCTAAATTCGGTAAATTATCTATATCTTTAATATTTAACATTTTAGCAAAGAATTCATTCCAAACATGCTTTTTTAAATACCTAAAAAATAATTTGAGAAAAAAAAAAATGTATTCATTTTAGCTTCATGAATTCTACAGATTCATAAGTATAGAGAAATAGTATGTAAAGGTAATCAATTACCTTGGCAGTTTTTGTTTAATATCCCATTGATCGTATTTTTTAACTAATTGCATATATTCACCAAATAATATTACATGAATAGTACCAGCTGTGCAAAATAAATCTGTTTGATAAGACCATGGTTTTCCTTCTTGCATTTCTACACAAGTAAATCCATCGGTTTGAATTATCTGCAAATATTTCAATTAATTATTGAAATTATTAAATTAAATTTTAAATAAATAATTGAACAAGTACCTTTTTAAATTGCATTTTATCTGGAAATAGTGTCATATCTATTGCACAACCGAAATCAATTAAACGTAAAGATGGTGTAACAGAATCTGAATTAGGCCTAACAGTTTAAAATATTTTTTCGGTTAATATTTTAATTTTTTTTTTTTTTCAAATTCAAAACAAATAACTTACACTTTCATTAGCAAAAAATTATCTGGCTTAATATCGGCATGAATAATTTTACATGAGTGCAAATGATTCACAATATCTAAAATTTGACTGCTAAAATGCATCGTTAAGCTTTCATGCATAACCTTTTTCAAAAAAAAAAAAAATTTAAATTTTATTAAACATGACCTTTTTTTCTTTTGTTTAAATAAAACTTACTTTTTTTGTTGCTTGACGTATTTTATTATTAACATCTAATAATGATCCAAATGATGAAAATTCAGTTATTATAATACTGGCATTTGGAGCAATAATTGCTGATGAGATATTCATAAAACCAGGTAACTAATTGAATTTAAATAAAATGAAAATAAAAAACAAATTTTTTATGAAACAATTTCCGTTCGTTTCAAAATTCAACAAGGATGAACATTTCCACAACAATGTTGAATTATGAAACGAACGCTTTTGTTAGAATTTTTATAAATACTTACAATATTATAATTTTTAATACGTTTTTTAACTTCATTACAAATATAAACTTCCCATACATTTGGCGGCCTTTGATATTTAATTGCAACTATAGCTCCTGTACTAGTATCCACAGCCTTATATACTGAACCATATGAGCCTCTTCCAACTTCTTTTTCAATATTATACGTAACATCAGCTAATACTGTTGATTTTGTATTAGCTAATTTGGGTATCGGTGTATTTATTAATTTATAACTATCATTGGCTTCACGATTAGGAAAATCTAATTTTGTTAAAAATGCTTTACATAATTCACTATTAAATGGATCTAATGCTGGTTTTAATAGATGCATATCAATTGTTGTTAATGCTTTTAATTTTCTCTGTTCGAATTCTTCATCAGTTTCAGTTGTAAAAAAACTATTTTGTTCATATGAACATATTGAATCATCACTTTGTAATGAGAATTTTGTTGTTAATCCTTTTGAATTACGATAAATTTGTGTTGTTGTTGGTGTTTTCATAGTAGTAGATGAATATTTTTGTGATAATTTTGATGTTGTTGATGAAAAATAATTACTACTTTCATTACCAATTGTTATATTAAATTCATTATTTGACATTGAATCATCACTACGTTGTGATATATTTAAACTGCTACAACAATTATTTGTTGTATTTGAATCATCAGAAAATGTTTGAGTTGGTGAAAGTAATAAATTATTAACATCTTCATAATCATTATTATGTATTGTTGATATTGATTTATTTTTATTATAAGATGATTGTACAATATTATCATGATTATTTAACAATTTTGAATTATTTAAATCATCATTATAATTATTTATAATTTTTATTTTTTTAATCTTTTTCGTTTTTGTGGTACGAACTGGAGTCGTAGAATAGTAATCATCTGTAAACAAATGAATAACGAAAAATTTAATTTTTAATCTTATTATTTTTTAACGGGTGAAAAATTCCAAGATATTTATAATTATGTACTTTCTAATGAAATGAGAAAAATTACAGAATTATAAAATACTGTCAATTTCGATTTTTATTAAAATTATGTTATTAATAAGCCTCATTGTTAATAATTGTTAGTTTGGTAAAATACCAACAATCTAAAGCTTTGTTACCGTACCTTCAAAACTTAACAAAAAAAAATCTTTACCAAAGTTAAATTAAATTTTTTTAAAGATATAAATTAAGTATGTATGTGTGTATTTAAACTTACCACATAATGGTTTATCCGATTTACGTTTTTTTCGTTCACTGTTGCTACTATTGCTATTTTGTTTATGTTCATTAATTGGACTTGAACTTGGTATTTCTTTGCGAAATTTAATTGTTATTGTTTTACTTTTAATTCCACCATCATTAGCATCTGTACTAAAATGAATTGTAGATGCTTCAATTTGATCTTCAAAATTTTCATATATTGTATGAGTGGTAACTGTTTTATTTGATGATGATGATGATGATGATGATGATGTTGAAGGAATTTCATTATTTAAATGTATTGTATCAACAATTGTTTGAGATGATTTATTATGATGATAATAACTATTTGGTGATTGTTCATTTTTTTGATAACTATAAATTTTATTAAATTGATAATTATTTTCTAATGATGAATTATTTTGTTGTGTTTGCTGTTGTTCATGTTCAATTATTTTAAATTCATCTAAATTATTTGTTATTGTTTGATTTTGTTGTTGTAAATATTCACTATTTTGTAATTGATGATAAGTTCCTATCATATCATTATCTGATGATGATGGTGCTGTTACTGTTATTGTTCCATATTGAATATCATTATTTTGTTGATAATGAATATTATCAATTTGTTGTTGAGGACTAATAAAATAATGATGTTGCATTTTATTTTTATTATTTGTTGTAGTATCATTTGAAGATTGATTATTTGTATACTGATGATGTATCTCCCTCTGATGATATTGTTCATTATTTTCAATTACAGTTCTTGAAGTATCATTGTTATTATTGTACACAAATTCTTCATTTTTACTATAAAAAACATTATTTACATTTGCTTGTAAATTTTCATTAGTTTTATTATGGTAATGATTTTGATCATTAGTTGCATATTGAATTTTTGAAATACATTCTGTATTTTGTGTTTCACCAAATGAACATTGTGTTGCCATTGTCGTCGTCGATGGATGATAATTATCAAATTTTTGGTTTTCAATATGTGGAAATTGTTGCTGTTGCTGAGATTGTTGTTGTTGTTGCGGTGGTGGTGGTAGTGGTTGTACAATAGATTGCTGCTGATGTAAGCTAGATTTTTGAAACCATTTCTTTGATCGTAACTCTTCTGGACTATATTCGGTATCATTATCATTAGGATAAACCAAATGTTTTTGATAGCAACATTTTTTTGATGATTCAAAAGCTTCTTCAATAAATAATAATGGTTTCCATGTTTCAAAATTATTTCGAGCATCATGTGTAAAATTTGATGGTAATTTAACATTTTCTAATTTTATTGTTTCATTATTTTCAGAGGATGAAGAGGATGGTATTATATAAATTGTATTATTTTTATTATTTAAATCATTTTGTTTACTATTGTAGGCATTATCTTGTTGATCAATATTATTGTTCGATAAAGTTTGCTGTTGCTGTAAATGATGCTGCTGTTGTTGCAATTGCTGAGGTGTTTGTTGATTGCGTGAAGATACATGATTTTGATATAATGTATTATTATAATCAGAATTTATTTCTGTTGATTGTTGATCTTGTAGTTTATTTTTTTTAATTAAAGAATTTGGTGTGAGAGTTGTAATTTGATGTCTTTGCTCAACTAAATTATTAAAACTTCGTCTTTTAGATGAACTATCGTTATATAACATTCTTTGTGATATAGATAAACGAAATTTTGTGTGAGCATCTTGAAGTTCATTATAGGGTTCGGCTTTTGCCTGTTTTGATTTTTATAAATTTAAAAATATTATATTATTACAGAAAAAAAAAAACTATTTTTCTATTTCAATTTATTTTATACCTGAAAACCCAAATTATATACAGATTCAGCTTGTTTAAAAGCATTTGCTGAATCATAATAATGCGCCCAGCCTATATAAAAAGAAGCACATTGCGTACCGATACCACGTTGATAAAGAATTTGATAAAGATTTAAGGGATTGGGTTGGAGATCAATCTACAAAAAAAAAAAAATTAAATTAATTTTAAAAAGAAAATACCTATGTGAAAATTAAATATTTTTATTCGAACATTAAACTTACATATTTTACCCAAAGTTTTATCATTCGCACATCCTGTTTATAGATATCATTATGTTCAAAAATAGACAAACATTTTTCAAGTACTTCTTGAAATTTATTGTCTGGATCAACATGAATATTGTAATCGTACCAACATATATAGTTAAACCAAAGCTCCAATGCATCAGTACCTTTATAAGTTGCTATTGCATTTTCCCATGCTCTAAAATAAAAATAATTATTGATTAATTATTTAATAATAATTATTATTATTTAGTAATAATTACTGTTTGTCACGTATAAACAGTTGTGATTCGGATAGCAAATCGACTGATTGACTCATCTTGAACCTAAACACTATTCGAAGCCCTTTCTATCTGAAATTAAAAGAAACCAATTAATATTAAACTATTAAAAAAACGAAAAAAACGAGAGGACATTCATAAACATAATACTTATAGAGTATTTTAATACATTTTATTTTATTTTATAAAGCAATTATTAAACAGTAAAAAAATGATACTATTAATTTCCTATTTAATTACTAAAGTAGTTCCGTAAGTTCTATACTAATTCAGTTATCGAATTCTCGATTAAATTTTTACTTTATTTGTGCTCTTCCTCTTTAAAACTTAAAAATATTTCATTAAGATATTGTTTGAGAATTATTTTTTTTCACACCCGAACTAATGTGTTAACGTCCTTTTACTCTTTTAGATGCCAAGATCAAGGAATATAAAATCTCCAGCCTTCCATAATATGAAAAAGTAAGAACTAAGAACAGAACACATAATAAAAAAAAAGTGTGAATTAACATTCGAAAGTTAATGACTCCAATCCTTAGTTTTTTTTATTTCAATATTATATAATTACATATATTCTAATTTCATTTTGAATCATATTTAATTTGCTATAATTTTAACGTAAAAAATTTTTTTTAAATCCTGATTAAGTTAATTTATGACAGAATGTAACCTAATAGCCAAAATTATCATTACTTACTAAAACGAGTCATTATTTAACGAATCACTAACTTAAAAAATACTTCAGGTATATTCATTTTTCTTATAATTGTGCATCTATAAAAATAAAATCTATTTTGCAAAATTGTATTTTTAATGAAAAAAAAAAAAAACTGAAAGTAAATAAAATGTGTGATAAGTTAACTCAATAAAAAAGTATGAAGAAGATGGACTTTCAATGAAATGAAAGACATGTCATAAAATTTAACATCTATTACAACAACAAATTTCCTAACTTTTAATTTACTCACATTATATTTAAATACTTATTTTGCATTCATAATTAAACCAGCCAAATTTTAAATTTACTATTGAGTTAAAATTAACTAAATTATATTATTTTTTATAAGAATTTATAATTAAAAACCTAAATTATAAAATTCCCATGAATTACCACCACACACACATTACATTGAATGAATTCAGAGTTGCCACAGAATTAAAAAAAACTTAGCAAAATTTTCCAAGAAAAAGTCACAAAGCTTAAATTATTTAAAATTTTAGAGAAAAAGTAGCAGTTTCGGTACTAGAGTAGCAAAGTAGAAACGCTGGTTGTAGTAAATGATCACGCAGGCTGGCAGGCGTTTGGATATATTTTCAAAAAAAAGCAAAAACAAATTTATTGTCAATTATCTAAAAGCTTTTATATCTATGGAAATTCAGAATTCCAAACAAAAAAAAAACAAATTTCTTTGAAAAAAAAGGTTGGTTTGTTATATTAATTTACTTAAATTTTATTTTCACTATTTTTTTATAATTCAGACGTTTTTAATTATTGATGGTAACATTAATTTTGAACTCAGAAAATAAAACAGCATCGGAGACTTCATTTATCTGACAGTGTGTTTCTATGTGCAAAATAATATTTATCTGGTAACAACAAATAATTATGTTCAGTGGACAGAATATAGAGTTCAATGTTTTACTGTCCGTTAACCGCTTCATCAAATTTAATTTGAAGTTAAACGTTCACTTGCATCCGTGTTGTCTGTAATTTAGTGTGGTTTTATTAAGATTCTAATTTTTTCTTAATTCTAATTAATTCTCATACATATTTTCTAAGAAGTTTTTAAAAATTTTAAAAAATTTAATAAAAAAATGGCTTCTACTCGAGCTTCTGATGATAAAACTAGTGAAATTCCAGAAATATTAGTTGATTCTTCTTCAGGAAAACATTATAAACGATTAAGATTTTTCGGCAAGGTATGTATCCCAGAGTTAATTCGAAAATTTTGTTAATTTTGTTTAAAACTTAATAATGTCTTAATTCATATTTTAATTGATGTTTTTATCTTATTTAGTATATTGAATTATTAACTTTTAATAGGTAATTTTTGTCTTTGTTTGAGGCATTTTTAATGTATAGTAATTTTTGTGAGCGTTTTTGCTATTCATTTTTCAATAAAAACCTACACAGATTAAAACGCGGATTGACTAATTATGTATATAATCAAACAATATTTAAAATTTATAACTTTGATTGATATAATTTGAGCTTTCTTTTAAAAAAAAAGTCAAGATGGAGAGGAACAACTGTTATATGAACTAAACTGTAAATTAAAGTTTCTTATTTAAAATTTAAATAAAAGCATTGAACAATGTGTTTTAAACCTTAACCTTTTTATTTTTTGTATCTCCTTTTTAACTACATTATCCTGTTCAAATATACCTATACATAATTATCCAGGTATTTAGGATACAATATTTTTTAAGAAGTATGTATGTATGTGACATGTGTACGTACTTATATATTTATATTTTTCACTAAAAAATGATACCAAACAAAATACTATAATGTGACATGGAAAACCTCATATGTACATTCAAAATGAAGAAGAAAACTGGAATAGAAAAAATCAACAACAAAACAACGTTTTTCCTCATCAACAGCTTTTGCAAAAAAAAAAAAAAAAAAAAAAACCATTTTCTCTTAATACGTCCATAATTAGATGCACGAAGAAATTTTTCACTTTTGTGGACTGCTCTGAGGGTCAGGATGTAAATGTCATTTTATGACTGGTATCTAAAGACAATAACTTAACAATTTCCCACGTTAAATTCCAAAAGGAGCAAAATGCTCTAAGCTTTTAAAAAACCAAGATATTATTTTTCTATTGAGAAAATGAAATATTTTCCAGTTGGATACAGTACCTGTTAGAGTTTTGAAAGGACTACAAAAAAAGTCTTAGTTGATATCCATAATAATTTTCAATGATTTAAAATATTACCATATATTCATTTCAATTGATCGTGATGATGTATTCTTACTTTTTTATTAATATGTGGAATTTTTAAATTAATTTAATTTAAATATTAGATTTAAGTGATTAACTTATCCTCTAACATATTATTTTTATTTCAGGGTGGATTTGCAAAATGTTACGAAATTGTAGATCTTTTTACAAATGATATTTATGCTGGTAAAATAATATCTAAAAAATTAATGATTAAACATGATCAAAAAGATAAAATTACACAAGAAATAACAATTCATAAAAGTTTAAATCATAAAAATATTGTGAAATTTCATAGTTTTTTCGATGATACTTCAAATGTTTACATTATTTTGGAATTATGTAAAAGAAGGGTAAAATAATTATTTAATAAGAACAAAAAAAAATTCAAAGTACTATAAGGTACTTATTTTATTTTTTAAATTTCTAGTCTATGATGGAACTTCATAAAAGAAGAAAAACAATAACCGATTATGAATGTCGTTATTATATATATCAAATTATACAAGGTGTTAAATATTTACACGATAATCGAATTATACATCGAGATCTTAAATTGGGAAATTTATTTTTAAATGATGATCTTCATGTTAAAATTGGAGATTTTGGATTAGCTACTAGAATTGAATATGATGGTAAATAAACATTTTTTGAAGGAAAAAACTAGAAAAAAAATTAAAAATTGAAATTTATAAATTAACTTTTTTTTTTGTTCAGGTGAACGAAAGAAAACACTTTGTGGAACACCAAATTATATTGCACCAGAAATTTTAAATAAAAAAGGTCATTCATATGAAGTTGATATTTGGTCAATAGGATGTATTATGTACACTTTATTAGTTGGTCAGCCACCTTTTGAGACGAAGAGTCTTAAAGATACATATTCGAAAATTCGTAAATGTGAATACAGGTGAAAAATTTTAATTTAAAAAAAATGAAGAAAATAAAAATCTAATGAATATTATTTTAGAATTCCAAATTCTCTTCGAAAATCAGCAGCAGAAATGATAATAGCTATGTTACAATCAGTTCCAGAAAAACGACCTACCATTGGTAAATTACTTAATTTCGATTACATTTCTAAAACTCCAATTCCATTAAGTTTACCAACATCATGTTTAACAATGGCACCAAGATTTGATTTACTCCAGAATGTTGATTGTATTGTACCACTAAGAAGTCCACTTATTGAATTAAATCGTAAAAGTAAATAAAAAACATATTTACTTAAAAAATTGAAATTCTAGAAATAATTTTTTGTTGTTTTCTTTTTTTTTCCAGATAATGAAGGATTGGAATCAACATTTCTTAGAAATAATCTTCATGATGCTATTACAGCATCTGGACAAACACCACGATATAGTGATGATTATCGTGCGGATATAGAAAATCTTCAATCCCAATTAACAAATTTAATAAGCCAGGTTAATTAAAATCAAATTATCTGTTAAATTTTTTATTATTATGATATAAATTCTTTGATATAGACAATAGAATTAAACAATTGTTTGGGTGATGAAAATACTGATCCTGCTGCACAACCTCTTTTTTGGGTATCAAAGTGGGTAGATTACAGTGATAAATACGGTTTTGGTTATCAATTGTGTGATGAAGGCATGGGTGTTATGTTCAATGATACAACAAAGTTAATTATGCTTTCAAACGGCATGTATGTTCAATTTATTTTTTAAGAACAATTTAAATTATATTTAAATCTTTGACCAACACTCAATTTTTTAAAAAAATAAAAATTTCTTCTGAATTTTAGTAATGTACATTTCATTGATAAAGATGGAAAAGAAACTTATATGACTCTTAAAGAATATCCACAAACATTGGAAAAGAAAATGAAACTTTTGTCATATTTTAAACGTTACATGACAGAACATTTAGTAAAAGCAGGTGCAGATGCTGTTATTTTAGAAAATGATTCCATTTCACGAATACCACATCTTCATTCTTGGTTCAGAACAACATGTGCAGTTGTAATGCATTTAACTAATGGAACTGTCCAAGTAAGTTTCTTTATTTTTAATTTTATATTTTGTATAATACAATCAATTTATTTTAATTATTTTTTTTTTTCAGCTTAATTTTTCAGATCATATGAAAATTATTCTTTGTCCACGAATGTCAGCTGTAACTTATATGGATAGCGAAAAACATTTTCGTACTTATAGATTTTCAACAATTGCTGAGAATGGTTGTACAAAAGATTTATATTATAAGATTCGTTATGCTCATGAAAAACTAAAAAAATTACTTGAAAAATTATCTTAAAAATACTGTTTTTAAAAAAATTATTATTATTATTAAGCTATTGTATTTTTAATTGTGAGATGTATTAGTTTATTTTTTTTTTTTCACTTTTTACTACATAATTTTCTTTGAATAAATTAATTCGAAAATAATGCATTTACTTACTTTGAATTATACATATATGTAATAATAATCATAATAATTAATAATAAGTAATAATTTTCTTTAAATATAAAATTATCATCATTAATAAGTGCTTTTATATTGTTTTTAAATGTTAGGATTATGTAATAGATAAATTTTAAACTGCTAGTAAGTATTGAAGATTTTCAACACTTCGAAATATTAAATTTAATTTTTTGTTTAATTTTTCTTAAAAAAAAAAAACAAAAGACATCCAAGATATTTGTTAGTTATTTAGGGTAAAATAAACAAGATAAGGCTTAAAGTTAAGGAAAAAGATTGCCTTGAATTAAATGTTTAGTGTATTTTGTGTACGAAAATAAAGCAAAATTTATATTTTTAAGAATTGCTTCTATGTATTTGTATATTTATTTTTATTTTATTTAACATTTTCTGTTTTTGCAAAATCAATCCTAGTAATTTTCAATACCTAATATTTTTTTAAATCACAATAAATTAAATAAATCATGTAAAATAAATAATGGTAGTATATTCAAATTATTTCTAAAGAGCAGATTGTTTATCCACTTCGGTATTCACTGACTGAACTTCAGATGATGATTCCGGTCGGACACAAGCTAAACATGGAAACCTTTGATAAAGTGCAGCCTTGTATCTAGGATGACTAAAAAAATATCATATTTATATAAATTAATTAATTTTTCAATTTTTCATATTTTTTATTTATGTACCTAATTGCATATACTATTGGATTATAGACAGCATTGGCTTTTGCAAAAACAGAACCCCATATAGTTGTTAATGGTGTAAATGAACGATTACCGAAAACACCCATATAATTAATAATTGAGTATGGTGTCCATGCCATAAACCATAATGCAATTGTACAAAGTGCAACCTTTGCTAATTTTATTTCAACAGATTTGTTTTTATCATCAGTTGATCGTAATGAACTTACATTCATTTTTTTTGCTTGTTCCCTCATAGATTTTTCATGTTCTGACACAGTCTAACAAGAAGAAATAATTATTGAAAACTAAAAAAAAAAATGTATAAAATTTTTACAACATACATACTTTTAATATATAATAATAAGAGTAGATTGTCATGAAAAGTGGTATTACATAGGCCCAGAAACCATATACATAAATGTATGATATATGTAACCATTCTTCTGTTAGGTAATCCGTACCACATGCAGTCATGTTACCTTCTGGTACATATCTATTCCAACCGAATAATGGTAAAACTGTCCAAATTCCACATGCTATCCATACTAACATTATTCTTAATATTGCACCCCATATAGTTAAAGGTGTTGCAGATATTCCTTTTACAATAACATTATATCTATCGAATGCTATCAATGTCATTGACCAAATCGATGAACAACCAAATAATGAACCACACATCCCATAAATTTCACACATTAACGGTCCAAATATCCAATTTTCAAAATAACAATTTGTTACCATTGGTGGAAACATTGTAAACATCATCATGAAGTCTGATACTGCTAAATTTAATATAAAAAGATTTGAAGGTGTTCGAAGTGATTTTGTCGTTATAAATATAAAAAATACTAGAAAATTTCCACTCAATGATAGTATTCCAAGTGTTGTTATTGTAAATCCTAATATTATATACCATGTTGTAGTCATCGGTGGAAATTGATACCAATAATAATCAACTAAATGTATCATATCCGGTGGAATTGAATCAATAAGTGTAATATTATTATATCCTCGTGAAAATCCATATTTTGGTCCATCTATTTTTTCAATCAACATCGTTATTCGTTTATTGTATTTTAATTTTGTATTCAAATACGAAGGAAAAAAAAAAAAAACTAAATTATAAATAATTTTATTACTTCATTTTTCACACTTATTTCAGAACTTGTTCAACACACAATATGAAGAAAATTTAATACTTCGAGAAAATTTTAATTCAACTGTCTTTTATATATTTTTTATGTTGTTTTCTATGTACATATCATACACCTTATATGTTTATTAATTTGTAATTTCTTTATATTTTGCGTTTCTTCAGCTTCGGAAACAGCTTAATGTTTTAATCTAATTATGATACTACTAAAAACTAATAACTGATTGGATAAAACTAATTTTATTCAAAAAAACTGCTGATTTCGAATTTAAAATAAAAATATACATTTACATATATTATGAAAGCTAACTAATTATTATTACACCAACATCTAATTATAAAATTAATCCATTATATTTAATGTTTTTGAAGCATCGATTTAAATCCAATTATAGCACTTCTTACTTCTTATACAATACAATCATACAGATTTATGTTATGTTTTTGTATCTTCTTTATTAATTAAGATTCATTTTTTTAATTTAGTGTTTCAACGTTTTTAACTTCAGTATCATTTGTGGTATAATAATGGAAAGCAAACAAATTTATATAAAGTATTTTTTTTTCTAATTTGATTTTTTTGCTTATTTGGAAAAGTATACAAAAGGATACAATAAGCTTTTTTAAAATTGCAAGTGGTTATGAACATTAAAATGTCGTTATTCCTATTTTTAATTGTAAATAATAAGTTTACATAATCAGCGAGAAATAATTTTATTTGCATATATAAATACATATGTTACATGTATAGTATGTATGATTTTTTTTTTTTTTTTTGAATGTTGTATAAATCCACTTCTAGTGCAAAATTAGTTAAAATAAAATTATTATAATTGATATCTTTTCAAGTGTAGTGGAGTGGAGACAACCTTTTAAGAAGCATTTGAGATGAGATATTGAAATTCTCAACGAACACGAGAGTATCTACACACACATATGAAAAAATATTGTCTATGCAAAATCAGATTAAACTGGTTGACTTATTTTACGTTACTACTTATGTAATTATAGATATAATACTCTTATATGTGAATAAAAAAAAATCAACACTTTTTTACTAATATAAAATTTATTAATTTTCGTTAAAGCCTTAAAAATCACACATAATCATAAGCACATTATAAAATTTCTCAAATCTTCTTCTATTTATTATCATTTATGTTCTTTCAAATCATATTTTAAAAACTAAAAATTATTTTACACATATTATATGTACATATGTATGTAGCATTCCTTATTTTTTAGTTTTATTGTACTGGTGGAATACATTCAACTGGTTTATTTCCAGAATTAATAATTTCCATAAGATCCTTAATCGATTTACCATATAAAAAGTCATTGATTTCTGGTACAACTCTGTCATGTATTAACTCGCTAATTAATTCTTGTTGATTTTGAATAAAGTATAATGTAAATTTTTCAATAGCACGATTAGCTAATTTTCCAACTACTCCACCACCTAATAAACCAGAAATATCTGATTTTATATTTCCTAATGTTAGGATAACATTGAAATTCTTTATAAAAAGTCCATCATCATTTGCTCCAATCTGTGTACTACCATTTATTCTTAAATCCTGTAACATAATATCTAAATCTCCTTCACCAGTTATTTTCATAACATGTACTAAAAATAAATTTAAAATATAATCACTAAATGCATGAATTTTATTAAAATTTATATCAAAAGTTGCTTTCAATGTGAGTACACTAAATTTTATATCATTCACTGTATAATCATTGAGTCCGTTAACTTCTGAATCAATAAAAATTCCAAGGATTCTTTTGAATTGAAATAAAGAGAGAGAAAAAAAATATTATTATTAAGTTTAACTTATAGTATTATTTTTAAGTGTTTCAAGCCTATAGGAATACTCACGAGAATAATGCATGTTCATATTGAACTTCAGTATATGGTCTTTTGTAAGGAACTAATGGAGGTATTCCCATATCTGGAAAACCACATGGTAACTGCTTCTTTAGGTTTTCTAACATTTTTCTTAATTGATCATTTAAACCTTTTGTTCCTCCATATTCTAATATTTAAAGTATTTATAAAGATATATTTATTTTTAAAAAAATCTAAATTTTCAAATATACAAAACTGTTTTTACCTAAAGATTTAGATTGTTGTGGTGCAGCAAACACAGCACAAAATAATAAAACACTAATTAAAATAAATCTCATATTTTTTTACTTTAATTGGGAAATTAACAACAGCAACACAATTTCAACAAATTTAAATCGATAATATTAAAACAGTCAGCTTTTATATCACATTGAAAATTTCATTTTTAAATCTTATCTTTTAAGACTTTATCTAAAGCATTTGGAAAAATTCTTAATAAATATTATTTGGATTGTTTAAAATAGTAAAAGGAATAACAATAAACCAATTTGAATGAACGTGTATACGAAAAGATGATCATACTTTAACCGTTTTATCATGATTTTAAAATTTTGATGAAATACAAAAGAAAGTCGTAAATCATATAATTGACTTATCATTTCTAAAACAAAAACAAAAATTTATATTTTGATTTCGTTATTTCATTTATTATCAAAACATGTTTTTATTTGTTCTACGTTTAATAATTATATTGCAAAACACACATGAAAAATAAAAATACCATGGAGAAATTTAAAATTTGAACTTATATAACTTAGATAAAGTCTATAGGTATATCAGTTTTAATAAAAAATTCCACGAGTTCATATAATTCGCGAGTTTAACTTTAATTATTTTCCTTGTTGTAAACAATTAGACTCTAATATCCCATTTTCAACGGGCGTCAATTATAGATAATCAATAATCAAACAATAATAATCAATTTGTAGTAAATAATTAAAAATAAATTTGTAGTAAAATAATTTAAATTTAAAAAATTTAAAGTCTCATGCTTTCAATTAATCAGTTAGAATACTTCCACATAGAGATTTTCAAAAATGTCCTTTTCAAACAATCTTTCGAAAAAATGAATCGAAAAGAAAATTTTTTTCCAGATGCGTGAATTGCTCTTTAAAAAGTGTGTTAGATTGCAAATGGAACACAAAAAATCATATTTCTAGAATTGAAAATTTATATTGGTATTTAAGATTTAAATAAACTTTTAATTTTGCTTTAATTCTTATTTCTCTTTAAAATTTGAAATTTTGGAAACTGTACTTTTTTCCTTTAAAACGATAAAATGAGAGTGTGCATTTTCAATGTTTTCCGAGATATATTCAAGGTGAACAAATTTTTTTTTTCTTGAAAAGTGACCAATTCCACTTTTGCAAAATATTTCAGGGTTTACACAACGTAGAGGGCCAAATGAGGATGTCTTTAAAATAGTGCGTGTCATTTTGTTAAAAAGTTATATTGCAACTCAAAGACAAAACATTTTGAAAAATATTCAGCATTTTTATGTTATTTTATCTACTTCAAGCTGGCCTTGCATTTCATTGAATTACATGTCTTCATACATTCAAAAGTTATGAACCACTATTCAAGAGCATTTTTTTTTGTAATCAGCTTATTTTTACTTATAAAGACTTATTCAATTTCTTTTTGGCATGTTTTATAAAAATATAAACAATTGAATTATACTGGACATGTATAAGTATGTATGTATAAGTATATCATATAAAATGATTTTGATATTAAACAATAAAATAATCAGTTTTATTTAATTATTATCTTAAATTTTTTTTCTATTGTGTTTAAAATAAGTGCTTTAAAATATTTTAAACAAAAAAATAAAAAAAAAACTTTCGACCGATTTCGATCACTTTTTTTAAGTTATGAGACACAACAGTTTTTTTGTATCCATTGTTCACGAGACCACAATGTACATGTAGATATGTATAATAAGGCGATAGCAATTCCTTGAACGAAAATGAAATGTTTTTTAACATTTTTCATGGCACATGAAATCCAATCTAATCTTTAAAAAAAGGATTCAATTATATTGATATATGTAGTTGATCTCCTCAAAAGAAAAGAATTTGTTACTAAAAGTTGTTTTTTGCATTAAAAAGTTTCACTTACTTTACTAATGGACTGAATACTTCACTGAAACTGGTTGTTTCTGGTGCTGCTGGTGCTCCTCTATCTGATATCGATTTGTTTGAAAGACAAACCAATTTGTAAATGAAATGGTATTATTTGTGTTATCATTTCTTCAATAAAAGGCATTGTAAATTTTTGACTTTGAGATTGTTGAAATTATTGCTGTAATTCAATCATACATAAATTTTTGTCGACGAAAAAGCAAAGGATAATACTCTTCGAACTTTCGAAGTAAAATTTGAATTTTTTTCCGTTCTTTTTATCGTAAAATCATCGGCTATTAAATGATGAAATATAGTATGTTTATTTCGTTTTCTACTATTTTGTTTGTTTTCAAAGTAAGGAACAAAAGTAAGTAAGAAAGTTTGAAAAAACAACACATACTCCTAATAGATATAACTTTTATCATCTTATCACTAAAAGTGAAATAGAAGAGATGATTTAAAACAAAAAACCAAAATGGCCGCGTAACATTTAATCAACCGGCATACCTTGTAAAGTCTTTATACCATGATCCACCTTACATTTGAATCAGTTTGTACAAATTATTTTCAACTCTATTTGAATTTCGATTTACTATAGACTCATAATGTAATCATAGTTACTAATGACAGCTATTTTCAAACAAATTCATGGAATTTTGCATGAGTATTCAATTTGCGAATTTGCGTGAGAAAATTTCAAATTTTTCAACATAAAGTAGAAAGAAGAATCATATTTTTGTAATATAATTTTAATTTAAATTAACTAATTAATTTTATTTTTGAAAGTCTATTTAAAATTGAAAAAGATGCAAAAACGTGCTAAAAATAATACTAATTTTGTTTTTCGATTATTTTATTATTATTGGATATATATTGAACTATGCAGTGCTCAATCAATTGATCATTGTTTTGTTCATCGATATGAAAAATCAGCAAATACAAGTTATATGCATTTTACAAAAGAAATAATTAGTTTTGAATATGCTGTTTTAGGTGATTTTAAAAGTTTACATTGTTGTGCCAAAGGATATAGAAGTATTGAGTGGTAGGTGTAAATGTAGATAATATATGATCTTACAATATGTGTGCATTATATTTTGATGAATCATAATCTTTAATTTAAATCCCAAAAAGCGTGTGTGATTAACCCCATGAAACATTTCCAAGAATTTCCGATAATAATTTATTGACTTTTTCTAAGAGTTTCTAAATAAAACAAAATTTTTTATACTCTTCTATAATTTTTTTTCCAGGTTAAAAAATAACAAACCATACCCTTGGCCAACAGAATTTTCATCTTTTATTTTATATCCTGAAGCATCTAATCAAACAATTTTTACAAGACAGATACAATTTGCAGATGTAGGTAATTATACATGCATTCTTCGAAATGATACACATAAAATTGTTCATCAAATTTCACTAGAAGTTCAAGGTAGGTTAACTGTAAAATAAGGTTCTTTTTTTTATTATTTTAATATGTTCATTTTTTTTTTAAATTTTTTTTAGGTAATTTACCAGATATGCCTTTAGCAACATTTAAGCCACGTGATCAGATTGTAGAACTAGGACATCCGGCACGATTATATTGTGAAGCATTTGTTGGAAAAGTTGGATTACCAGATGCAAGAAGTATAGTGTCATGGTATCAAATATTTGAAGAAGGTCAAGAACAAGATACTGATGGTGTTCAAGAACAAATTTCAAGGTATATTGAGTATATTTTTTTCAATATATGAAAATTTACAACTTCATACACTACGTATGAATAAAAAATATATGTATATACGAATGTACATAAATAATTTTGTTTTTTATTTATTTATTTTTTTTTTTGCAGAGAAAATGGCCAAATAGTTGGAGCTTATTTAACAATAAAAAATATTCAACTTCATAATTATGGTCGTTATTTATGTCGTATACAAATTGGTAATGATGCTCATAAACTCGAAATGTATGCATTATTATATGGTAGTCCAATAGAATCATATAAAGATCAACAAACATTATTATTAAGTTTAATAGCAGCAACTTTAGCATTTGCTTTAGTTATACCATCATGGATTTTTATAGTACGATGTGTAAAAAATAATCAAAAAAATCAAGGTCAATGTAGTCGAACTGATGATATTAAGTGTACACCAAGGAGGGTATAATTCATTTTCTTTTTTTTTCGATTTATTTTATAGTAATATATGTCTGTAAAGATTTTAAATTTATTTCGACTGAATAAGAAAATCATAAATTTGATTAAATTAACAATATGTATAAATATATATGTCTTCGATACTATATAGGATATTTTGCAGAGAGTATTACAAATAGGAATTTCTTAAAGTCAATAAGTGACTTCAAATGAAATTTTTTTTTTCTAAATTCGTTAAAAACTATTTAACACAATTTTTCATTTTTTTTCAAAAATCATTAACTTCTTGTTTAAAACAGTCATTATTATCTTATTTTTCATTTCATATTTCATTTATTTATTTTTTTATATTTTCATAATAATAAGTTACATTTTAAAATTATTTTTTTTTACAAATAATGAATTTAAAACAAAATTATTACAAAATTTGAATTTATAATGTAAAATAATAGGTATATATATTTTTTTTTATAAATTTAATTCAAAAAAAAAAAAAAAAAAAAAATTTGAATTTCAGGAGAAATTTATTTGTATTATATTATTTGAATACAAAAAAAAATCTCAAACGTTCCTCTCTAAAGGGATTCAATTATATTGATATATTTGATCTCCTGAAAAGAAAATAAAAGAAAAGAATTTGTTACTAAAAGTGGTATTTTCCTGAAATAAATAAGCAACAAAAAATAAAAATTGCATTTCAAGATATCGATACAAGTTTGGGGTTCCTCTCTAATTTTAAACTAATATAATAATTATATCAATTACTAAAACAAAAACAAAATAATATTAAAAATAAAAACCATATTTCATAAATTAAATTTTGATTTTTTTCCTACAACAATAGCAACAACAAAAAATCCATTTAGCGACAAAATATTTTTTTTTATAAAATTTTTACTACGGTATTTTCTTTTTTAATTGAAAAACATAAAATAAAATTTTTTAAAAAATTAGCATTTTGTTTCACACACATACATATGTATAAATTTTTTTACATTTTGTCGCATAATGTATTTTATTTTTAGCTAGTTAGAATTTTCTAATGACAATATAATATGTTTAATTTTAATTGTGAAATATAATTGACTATATCACTTTTAATAAAATCAATTAAGTATTTATTAATAAAATATTTTAAATATCTCAAAAAAATTTAGCTGTGTGTAAGATACAAATGTGTTTTGATATTACAATTTTAATAATAATAATAATGTATTATTATTATTATAATTAACTATATTCAATTATTCACATGTAGCATTAATAATTAATATTATATTATATAATTACATGAAATAAGATTAGCCAATAATAAATAACAGGGTTTTTTTTATAACAAAAATAAGAAAATTTTATGAAATAATGAACAAAATAAAATAATAATACAATATTTTTTCATAGATACGTGATTGAAAAATAATATACATGTATATGTACGTATGCATTAAATAAATGGGTATGTTAAAAAATAAACTTTTTGTTTAGTATTTTTTTGAATTAAATACGAATTACATAGATGGTGAATCCACCTTGGTTCCAGCCTGCAGGTTGTGTTTATTGGTGTTTTGTTCGGTGATTATTGAAACATCGAATGAGATTTCGACAGAAAGATTATGCAACACGCCTACACGTCTTTTACCAATACCAGAAGGATTTATTTTTTCTTTTTAAACATTCCACTTCATTCAGAGGATAATAGATTTTTAATGCTCCATAAAAAAATCATTGCATAAATAAATTCAACTTTTTTAGCATTTAACCCACATCCACAGGGTGTTATTGTTTGAAAAAATTTAATTCATCACAATTTTTTGTGTTTTTAAATTTTTTATTCTATAAATAACTAAATAAAATTTTTCCATTAAACAGTAAATTACAAATTATATTCTTTTCGTTTTTGTTTTCCACGTAAAATAGCTTCCTTAAATAAATTACAATATAATTCAATTGCAGCTGGAGAATCATCATTTCCGGGTACAGGATAAGTAATTAAATTTGGATTACAATTTGAATCAACAATACCAATCGTTGGTATAGACATTTTAGCTGAATCACGTATAGCAACGTGCTGTGTTAATACATTATTTAATGTATTTAAAAATATACATAAATCTGGTAAACGTGTTACAGCACCAAATTGTACATTAGCATTTGTAAATACACCTCCACGCCAAAATCTAGTATGAACAAATTCTCCAGATTCCATTGCTTTTTTTTCGACTAAGTGTGCATTTAATGCATTACGATTAAAAAATAGAATTATTCCACCACGAAATGCAATATGTGCAGTAAAATTTAATGCGTGTCTTAAATGTTGTGCTGTTATATCAAGATTAAATATAACATGTCCTAAACGTGAACCATATATAAATGGAAGCATTCGTTCATCTAAAGAACCTTCCTTATGACCATAATGTACTCGTGCATTAAATAAATCTTCAACTGTGAATAAATTGTTAATTTCAAAAAAATCGGCATGTCTAAGTGCTTCTGCTTCTGGTGAAATTTGTTCTGAAAACAGGCAATTTTCTCAATATAAAATTTAAGAAATATATTAATTTTTCTTACTTTCTTCAGATATTTCATCCACAAGAACTGTTTTTGTAACCTGTAATGAGCTATTAGTGATAGGTGTTGTAAAATAAGTACGACATCGTATATCCCGAAATATTTGGGGTACTGTAAAAATGAATTTATTTAATAACACACAATTAAAAAAGAACGTATTTTGCTTACCACTTAATACTTTTTTCAAAAACATTTGTAGTGGATGATTAATATAAATAATATTAGTTAAAAATAAAATCCCCTTTTCTGAATCAATTCTTTAATTGAAGATTGCAATTTTTTAAAACATTTACCTAACCTATTTAGTTTTATTTCACCTATTGAGGTGAGTACTAGACTGTCGCGGACGAAAAAAAAAATGTAGCAAAGTAAAAGAAAGTAGCAAATTTAGTGACTCCATCAGAATATTTACTGTGGGTGCAGATTAAACTATGCTGACCAAAAATGACTCAGAATAATCTCTGGTGTCAATATAACTGTAATTGATCAGGGTGTAGCACATTTCATACTTTTCATTTTGAATCTGAAGGTTGTGTTGGGGTATGTATGCACAATTTTGATTGCTTGGAAAAAAATAGCAGAAACGGTAAAAGTAGCAAAGTGGCAACACTGGTCACAGAAAAAAATATTTCTTGTTCGAATTTGGGAACTGCAGTGCGAATGCGAAGTCGTATTATGTTTTTTGCGACACTTGATTGATGTTTATTTATGATTTGAATAGATTCAAATACAATTTACCGTATTGAGTAATTGTCAATTACAATATTTTTTGATTTTTTGTTTTATTCCTAGACTTTAACAAAAAATGGCCCTTCAACTGAAAAGACTTTCCACCGAATCAGGACAAGTAAGCAATTTTTGATTACTTTTAAGAATTTCATTTTATTTATTTATTTATTTATTTTTTTTTTTGTAGATCACAGTGACTGGAACAATTCCATCTTGCAAAAAAATGAAACTTATTAAAAAACCAAAAACATCATCATCAAATGTAATTGATTCATTTTCAAAGCTTCTAGACAATGTAACGAAAAGTAATGAAGGTCTTAACATATTAATTGGAATTTCCGATAGTCTGAAAAATGATGAAAGTGACATTGGAGCTTGTATTAAAAAATTAGTTGAATATTTTAAAAAGGAAAAAGAATCGGCTGTACGTGTTAAAATAATTTCATTATTTAGTGAATTTGTTGAAAATTCAAATATGATGGTTGATGGTTCGTTATTAGTTGATGAAATTCAATTATTATTAAAAAATGAGAAATCATCAAAAGTAATTACACAATGTTTATATAGTTTATATAAAATTGGAAATTATCAGACATTACCAACAACACATATTGCTAAAATTGTCTATTTGGCAAAAAATCAATTAAATTCATCAAGTCATAATATACAAAGACATGCACTGTTAATACTTGGTGCATTTGCTAGTATAAATGAAGCCGAAAAAGAAACGTTAGATTTAATAGCCCAATATACTGATTCACAGGATTCACGTGTAAGGGCACAAGCATTTCGATCAATACTTATGCTTGGTATACGTGGAGTACCCTTATTTCCAAGTTTATTTACTCGGGCAACATCTGCATTGCGTGATGATTATGAATGTGTGAGGAAAGAAGCGCTTCAGTTGGTCTATGAGATAGGAACTAGATATCCAGAAATGTATATTTTAGATAAATGAATAAATAAATATTTACTTCATTTGATTTATGCACGAAACATTTTTTATATATTCAGGATGATAACTGTAAGTGAATCTGACACGGAAATACGACTTATTGATGCGGCTTTTGGTAACGTCTGTTCAGCCTTATGTGATCTTTCAATGCAAGTTCGAACACAAGCAGCTGACCTTCTAGGAGGAATGTATCAAGTTGGGCCAGAGTTTTTACATCAAACATTAGATAAGAAATTAATGAGTAATTTAAGGGTAATTATTTTACATAAAAATTGAATTAACTTTTATTTAGCGATTTATTTTATTCTGAAAAGCGTAAAAAAAGTCTTCACGAACGATCCATGGAACATTTTACAAGCGGTGAATGGTCAACAGGCAAAAAATGGGCAGATGATGCACCCAAAGAGAATATAGAAGCTAACTCAGTATCATTAATACCATCTGGGGCATGTGGTGCTTTAGTTCATGGTCTTGAAGATGAGTTTTTGGAAGTTCGAACAGCTTCAGTTGATTCAATGTGTCGTTTAGCGCTTATAAATCCGTCATTTGCAGTTACGTGCCTTGATTTTCTTGTTGATATGTTCAATGATGAAATTGAGAGTGTACGATTGAGAGCAATCTACAGTTTAACAGCAATTTCAAAGCATATTGTAATAAGAGAAGATCAATTGGAAATAATGCTTAGTTCATTAGAAGACTATTCAGTTGAAGTACGTGAAGGATTACATTTAATGTTAGGAGCATGCAAAGTATCAACGCAAGCATGCTTATTATTGGTAGTTCAAAAAGTTCTAGATGTTCTGTCCAAATATCCACAGGATAAACTATCAGCATACGGTTGTATGCAAAGAGTTGGACAAAAACATCCTGAATTATGTATGTCTTTAACACCACAACTATTACAAGATCATCCTTTTTTCGATAGCGCTGAAAAAGATGTTGAAGATCCGTCATGTAAGTGATTTTATAGTGTTTTTTTAAGAAAAGAAAAATATTTTTAATAAATTTTGTTCGTTTTCACAGATATTTGTACTTTAATAATGCTTTTTAATGCAGCAGAACATATGACGCCAATGTTAAATTATTTTCCTAATACAACTATTAAACATTATTCATATTTAAGAGACACAATGCCAAATTTGGTTCCACATTTACCAATTGGTGATGTATCATGTTCATTAAAATTAACAACACCTGGAAAAACTGGTTCACGTCAATTTCTTGAAACACTTTTAAGTAAAATTCAAGCAACATATACAACGAAAAAAGCTCGTTCAGCATTATTAGCAGCAGCACAAGATAATTTAATTCGTTTATCTGAAATTGATCCAGAAATGTCTGGAACAGCTAATTTTACAGTTACATATTTGGCAGCACAATTATTAATTGAACAATTACAATCATGCACATTAGGATTACAAAATCGTGCACCATCAAAAGAATCACTTAGTCAACTTATCAAAAATTGTTTAAAGTAATTATACAATGATTTTAAAAATATAATTGATTATTTTATTTGATTTATTTTTTAACAGATTACAAAATATTTTTTCTGGTTTAACATTAAATGATATGCTCCTTGTGAAACAATTAAGTCTTCGTGCAAGCGCATTACATCTTGTTCTAGTTGTTAAGGATCGTTCTCAAAGTGCTCTTGGTCCTTGTCAACTATTACTTCATAATGCTTTTGATATAAGCAATTTTCTACATACAAATTCAAGTACCTAATTAATTTTTAATTTTAAGACTTTTTTAAAATTATTAGTTAATATTTTTTTATTATTGCAGACATGATACCAGATAACTTTACTACATCAATTTTAGCTCAATTAGCAAACATTAGTGATCCAAAACCAGGACGTGTATTCCGTGAAATCCTTCCTATTGTACAAAATGCTTCACCAATTCTTACACCTCAGATAAATGTTAATGTAAGAGAACAGTCAGAATATTTTTTTGTTTTTAAAATTTTCTTTTTTTAATTTAAATTTAATTTATAGATAAAAATGTGTACAGCAAAAATTATTGAACCAAGTTTAAGTTCATCGGTTGAAAATACATTAAAAGTCACTGCTGGTTTAATTGCTGCATTACCATTTGTAGCTGAAATTGAAAGTTTACAAGAAATACAAAAGCAGAATTTACGAATAAAAATAAAATATCCTGATCAAAATATTCATATTGTTGTACCAAGAATGAGAGATTTAAAAAGAATTATGACCGAGAATGGAGAAGAAGGTATATATATGGTTGACAATTAAGTTGGCCGTCTGTAGGTCACGTATTTTTATTTTATAAATTTTTTTTTTAGAAACTAATTGGCGTCTTCGAACAACTTTGTTATTATCACATGGTGTGTGGACAGAAGCTTCACAAGTTGAAATTAGTTTGTGCTTATCAGTTAGGCCAGCTACAGAACTCGAGCTTTGTAAATCAGCAAAAATACTGTTCGCACCTAAACCTGTTAGAAGAGGAATATAATAAAAACTTTATTGAAAAAAAAAATCAAAAAATTGTATTTGTGAAACACTTTAATGTATTATAATCTATGTATGTACATACTTTCTTAAGAAAGAAAAAAACTGTACTATTTACTATCTAATAATAAAACAAGAATCACAATACATTATATCATTACATTTAGACATAAAGTAACTAGTATTTGTTGAAGAGAAAAAAAAATCAAGCGCATAAAATTTGAGGTTTCACATTAAGACGATCTAAAACATGTTGTGGCATACAAAATGTAGGATTAATCTTTTTCAAATTATCATAATTCAAAAGAGAAAGAGCTGCAATTCCGAAAAGTGTATGGAATATGTCAGGTAAATTTCCGGTTCGATCACTAAAACCTCCTGTTTCTGAATCCTAAATAACAAATATTTGAAATATTTCAAACTTCTAAATTTATATTTTATAATTATTTTCATTTACCTGACATGAAAGAATAAATGATTTCAATTTATCAGAACTAATCCAATGTAAACGACCCAAAATTGTTAACGATGAAAGTACCCACCATGAATAACATACATCAGGAAGTTTTTCTGGACGTCCATTTAAACCACCATTTGGTAATTGCCTTTCACATAACCACCATGCTAACTTTTCACTATCCAAACGATGTAATTGATGTGTTATAGATAAAAATCCTACACAGCAATAAATTAAACCAGCATGTGATTCTGCATTTGGTTTTGATCCGAAACCTCCATCAGCATTACAACAAGACATCACAAAATCAACTGCTTTTGGAACATCAATAACATCTAATCGATTCTATAGATAAATATGAAATTATATCTACATATACATATGTATATTTTGAGAAAATTACATTATACTAACAATTAAAGTGAGAATTGCAACAGCACAAAAAGAAAATCGGGTATCAACTTCACCCCATTTATCACCGAAAAAACTACCATCTGGTTGTTGTAATGATGCTACATAATTTGTAACAGCTTCTAAATTAATTTCTCTTAATCGGTCATAAATGCATAAAATTTGTACAGCACTTAAAGTGTATAAAATATGTGGATCATGTCCTTCACAAGCTGATATTCCACCACTTATTGGACATTGGCAATTCTTTATAAATTCAATAATTGGTTCCGTTTCAAGTCGTGGTAACTCATTTAATATATCTAATGCAGTAACACCCCAATAAATTCCAGACATTCGTAAAAATTCCGTCATACAATAATCATAATCATTCTTATCATTACCATGATTTGCGATATATTCAATGTGTTTTTCAGTTAATAATTCTCTGAGCTCAGGATTAATGTTAACATCATTAATTAGAAACGCCTAAATTGAAAAAAATAATAATTAAAATGAAATTCAAATAAAAAAAATTAGCAAACCAACCATTTCCGTTTTTTCTTCAAGAAATTTATTTTAAGTTTGGTATTCTGAGTTCTTAGTACTGACAGTGGTGGTGACACTTGACACTGACAGATTTGATATGATTCTTACCCAATCCAATCACCATATATTTGTGTAGTATTTCCATAGACAAAAAAAAATATTAACGTAGATTTAACATTTTTTTTTTGTTTTTGCATTTAAAATTATCAAATGAAATATTTTCCGTTACTTTTAAAATTTTTTAATTTGTAATTAGAAGCAAATTTAAATACATTTTTATTTCAAGAAAATTTTGAAAACAATAATAATTGTCAAAATATATTGAGAATTAAAAGAATATTTTACACAGTTTATAGAAGTTTTAAGCTGAATTGCGTATCAGGGCAGCATCACTGCATTTTCAAAAAAACCATGTCTTTTTAGTACTACCTATCCAAAATCCACATGTATCAAAAAATTTAAAAAAAAAGTATGATGTTTATCAGTAAAAATATATTATTGTATATTATTTACATATTTTATTATTTTTATTTAATAATTATTTAAATTAAATATATTAAATATTTGTATTACATTTTTAAGAGGAAAAAATAATTTGCGCAATTGTAGTAATAAAAAAAATGTAACTTCTGTAATGTACATTATATTAATTACCGTTCTGTTTTTTTTTTTTTTTAATTATTTTTAACAAGTATGAAATTAATTATTAATAAATTTTTAGAAAAGTTACATTTGAATAATATATGTTATAATTTACATGTAATATTACAATATGGTATAATAATATTGGAATGATTATTAGATATACATAAGAGTTCTCTTTTTCATGTGAATTTTCAAAAAGAAAAATTATTTTTCAGTTATAATAAAAATTGAACATATATTCGAAAATACAGGCTGTGAAAATAGACTCATACTTACCTCTACCTCATTCTTTACCTTATATAACTAAATTCTTGGTTCTACAAATGATATTAATTTTTTACTAAATTTGTTTAAAATTTCTTTAGAACTCTTCCAAGTAATATTAATACACATACATATTATAATGTTTTTTGTCTTACTAAATAAATTATAATTTTTATTGTACTTTCTTGATAATACTACTTATTTAATAAACAATTAATAATTCATGTCAAATTTAATTTAGACATATTTTTTTAAGTAATTCCTAAACTTATTTTTTTAAGCACATATAAATAAAAAAAAATTAATTATTCTTTATGTATAAAATTAAAGTAACAATATTGAAATAAAAATATTTAAAAAAAATGGGTAAGAAATAAATAAAAATTTCATTTCACAATTACTTCTACAAAATCAAATATTGAATTATTTCTATTTAGATGATGATATGTGTAAGGATTTTTTCTTTTTTCCTTATTTTTCAAATTTATTAAGTAGAAAACATTTTTTTATTGTTTTTGTAAATATGTACTAAATAATAATAATAAAAAACAAAAAAAAAAACGTTATATGAGATAGATAAAGAAATATAGTTTTTCTCATAAATTTTCAATTATCATTCGCTTTTTTACTTGTCACATGACCCTTTTATATCATTTGCATAGCTAATATTTGTATAATAGTTTTATTACCAATTGTGATGTAAAAAGTGAAGTATTTATTACGGAAAATTAAAGAATTTAATATGTTAAAATCGACGCATTTAGTTATGTGAAACGTAATGGAAAGTGTTTAAATGAGAATGTCTATGCCTAATTTTGACCAATGATTCAATTCACTTCTTATAGGTAAAATAATAAAAGTTGAGGTTTTTTCGCGCATGGTTTACATGACGTAGTGATCTTCTTGTGTACATAAGAAGAAACCTGTTACAAAAACGCATATGTGTAAGTATCTTCTAGTATAATACGATGGCTCAACTTTTGTTATTTTACCTATAATTATCTTTATCACTTCACTTTTTACAAAATAAAAATTGATCTTCAGCTAAGAATAACAAGCATATTTTAATAGTATTTTTTATTAATTATTCTATACTGGCCTTTTAACATTAGCCATATATCTCTTTTACTATAATAATGTAAAACAAAAATACAAATTTTTATCTCTAATTAATTTA
Source organism: Bombylius discolor (assembly GCA_939192795.1). Lineage (NCBI taxonomy): Eukaryota > Metazoa > Arthropoda > Insecta > Diptera > Bombyliidae > Bombylius > Bombylius discolor. Next base: position 55,527,702 of record OW584238.1, on the reverse strand, counting down.
TTCTCGAATTATTCAAAAAAAAAACAACGAAAGAAAATAAAGTAAACTTTCTTTCAAATATTTTAAAAGTTTTATTGCACACAAAAATATTGCATAATTTTGATTTTTCCTATTTTTTTTTCAGTCCTTTGTGCTCTTCACATATAAGCCGAAATGTGATTATGGAGGTAATAAATCAATACATACATGAAATAATCAAAATTTTTCATACAACAAAAAATTTTTTTTAAAGAAATGCAATTAATTTAACATCGAAATTTTGATTTTGACCTATCATAAATTCACAACCAGGGAATAGAACCAGATTTTGAATAATCTTTCATTCAACACACATGCCTAAAATTGTATTGTTTGTTATTCCATAATATCCAATTTTTTTCTATTCTACAATTTTTTTGTTTTTCATTTCTGAATTTCTCATATTACATTCAAAAGTATTTGTATATTCATGGAAAATATTTTGTATATTTATACAGAATAAATCTTTTAACTACATCCATGTATGTTTATAAATAAAGTGTTTCACATTACTCTTAAATTTCAATTCCATTACATAATTATATATATCAACTTTTTTTTTATCATTCTTAATTATTTTCTTTTTTTAAATACTAATGAAGATATGATTCGAATTACAAAAAAAAGAATATGAGAATAATTATTTTACTGATTGTACGATAAATTTGTATAAAAAATTTTCTTCAATTTAAATTTTTTTTTCTTTTTTACTTAATCCATTGAATTCCAATTCAATTTTTCCCTGAGTCTTAATTTTTCTAATTTTTTTTTTATGTAAACAAATTTTTAAAGCCTCAAAATTTGACAAATATTTCATTAATTTTTTAATTAAATTTAAATATATAAAAATGTAAAAATTGTGGATTAAAAACACATAATTAATAAATTGGTATTCGTTAAACGATAATTGTAATGAGAATCAAATATATTTATAAATTTTATATGAAATTTTTAGATATTTTCATTATCCTTTATTATTTTATTATTGAAAATTATATTACTTCATTATTATTTTAATTCAAAAAATCAAATGAAGTAAAAAATAAAAATTAATAATAATAAGGATGATGATCTAAAACTTAACGTATAATTTAATAACAGTAATTATGATTTATTTGCTTTATTTACTTTTTTTTTCAATAATAATAAATTTAATTAATTATAACATCTGAATTATTATTGAAATAAACGATATATGTATAATGATTCTTTTTTTTCATTTTGTATGAACATAAAGTCTCGAAAATCAAATAGTAAATCTTGGAGATTTGTGAAGACGAGTTTAAGCAATCAAAACTCTGACAATATGCCTTGTGAATCATTCAAAGTATGTTTTTCAACAATTTAAAAAATAAAAATACGTAATAAAAATAGGAAATTTTCGATAAATCTCATGTTGATAAGATCTCATCAATGATAAAACTGAAGACGCTCAAGTTCTTTATTTTAAATTACAAATTTTCCATTATTCACGAGCAATTTCATTTGAAATGTATTCACAGTTCACACGCTCAGTATTGATTTTGATTACCGTTTCAATTTTATTTTCACTTAAAGCTGATATGCCTACACACAGCCAATATAAAAGCTGATTGTGGTAATTTTTTAAGAATTAAATTTTCCATAGAAATAACGAAATTTCCAATGTTTTTTCTTTATTTGAGATTTGATTTTCGAGATTTTATGTATTATTTATTCTTTTTCATTTTTTTATATTTTCCTTAGAAAATAAAATTATGTACAAAATGTATCTCTTTTTTAGGTTATTATTTTAATTTGTTTTATTCATTTTCACAAATTTTAGAAATTTTATTTACTTGAATTACTGTTACTTGTACTTGCTTGTTGTTGTTGCTGTTGTATTTCTAACATTTTTTGCTTAGCACGTTTAGTTTTTTGTCTTGTATGTTCAAATTGAAAATCATGTATTGTTAAACTTAAACGAAATACATTTTGTATTATGAATTCTTCTTCAAGTACTTTTTCTGGTGGTGATTTTAATACTTCTAATGTTTCAATTAAACCATTACATTGTTTTCGTATTTTATGTCTTGATAATGTACCACCTAATATAACTAATGCAACTTTAAATATGACACGAATACCTTCGGCTAAAAAACAATCCCATACACGTAATAATGTATCCCATGGTAATGTACGTGTCATTGCACATAAAAACCAATCTGTCATGTATAAAAGTGGTTCAACTTTATGCTTCTGTAAATGACGATAAACAGCTGGACATGTTTTCTTCAAAAGTCCATTTAATATTGCTGCATCATTTTGTAGTACTTCAAGACCAGGTATAAAATAATCTTCCAAGTAACTAAACAGAAAAAATAAAAAAGAAATAGTTTTTCAGAATTTACATAATACAATTTAATATAAAAAAATAGAACAAATATGCAAATAATCCAGTTAGAACAGAAAATATTTTGTAAAATAAATTGCATAATAGAATTTATGGAATTTAAAAAATGTTCAAGACCTAGAAATTTTGTTTGTTTGTAACACTTTCATTTTTATTAAATTCTTATATTTAATTATTTATTTCTGTTTTTTTTTTTTATTACTTACACGTCACAGACACTAACAAAACACCAAAATGCATCTTCGGCTGGCATATGCATCAATAAAAATGCAGCAATTGGTGCTTGTGCTTGACAAAATCCAACTTTTGGATTATAAATTGAATATGCCTTTAATACATTAAATAATTCAATTTGGCCAACTTTATTCTCATCAATAAACATTTCATGAAATGGAAATTGACGATGTTTATCTTTTTTAATTTCGTCAATAATTTGTGGATTTCCTGGTTTTTGAAGTAATTCTTCATATAAATTACCGTGTTTTCTTTTTAATAAATAAGCACCAGATAAATAGAACCATGCTTTTGGACGAACTGATTTTGGTATACCTTTTCTGCATCGTTCCCTAATCTTTTTTTTTTTTGGATTAAAATAAATTTTCAAAATTTTAAAATTAGTAATTTGTTACAGATGTATAGATAATATATGTGCAGTAATTAAAAAACAAAATTATATGATTACCTTTTTATAATTCTTTGACATATAAACTTGCCAATTTTCAATCATATTCAGCCATTTTTTTTCTCTAGCAATTATTTGTGCTTTTGATAAAGGTTCTTTTGGTTTATCAGTACGTTGAAATCCACCATAAAATCCATTACGATCAGGACAACTTGATACCGTTGAACATAACGATATTGTGTCAGCAGATACAGGTGATGTCGCCATTTAACTGTACTACTATAACTACGATAAAATTAGAAAAAATTAAAATTGTAAACAAACAAAAAAACAAAGTAAAAAATAAACAAATATTTATGAGTAACAGTTATATGTATGGTTATCAGTAAATTTTTTACACTTGATATTGATTTGCAAAAAAAAAAATTTAATCTTTTGATTCATGAAAAATTCTGCGAAGTTTTTATTTAAAAAAAAAAATAGATTTATAATCTAAAAACTTTTAAATTAAATAAAATTAAAAAATTTGCAAAGTTTTTTTCCATTTTTATTCTTCAAAATAATTTTGTAAGTATAGAAATTACTGAAACCTTAAAGAACTAAATGTAGAACTTTTATTTTTCATATTTTCTTTGAAAAATAACGAGTTTATGAGTACATACTATATTAGTAAACGATGGTACAAAATTGTAAAACTATATAAGTATTTTGAAAAATATTTGAAAAGAAATCTATGAAAGTCATTTGATATTTAAAAAACAAAAAGTTTTATAGTTAAATATCATTGAACAATGATATTTCCATAATACCTTATTTAAATTAGTGCACTTTATTGAAGAAAAAAAATTGAAAACATACGTGAATGTATTTATGTATGTATATATTTAGGTAATGTAATTCATAGATCAGAGCAAGAAAGCTATAGGCTGAATTTAACAACAAATTGTTTCCAGTTTCAATTTTTCTTATTTGAAAAAATAAATAAATAAACTAATTAGTATAGAAATCTCTTAGTATTTATAGTACGTATTTGCACAGAGATCACAGAGATTTTTTTATTATTTTTAAAAATCTTTTAATTTAAATAAATTAAATTTAGAATAAGATGCAAAATTTATATGAATACCCCTATTTTCAAAAAAAAAAAAAAAAAAAAAATACAATTGAAGTAAACATTACAATCTCAATTTAAAATAAATATAAGTAGGTATATAAATAAAAATCTAAAAACGTCTCAAACAGCACCATTAAATCATATATCTCGTTTGTACACACGAGTATACGTACATATGTATATATAATTTCTATTTGAAAGCCGTTTTTATCACTTTTTTAAAATTTGTTTTTTAAATCAACCGCAAAACCTATGAATCAGAAATAGGAATTACATATTAGGAATAAGAATTACGCAAAATTTATACTGATGAGTTGTTTAAATTTTAAAATAAATAATAAATTTGTAATCATAGAACATTTTTCACATAAATTTGATTCTCTGTTAAAATATTACATTAATATATGTAAAATAAAAGTAGAAAAAAATAATTCATTTTTACTTTTATAAATTCCATTGTCGAGGTCATCTAATTGTATGCATTTGCAGTATTAACATACACGTAAAAACGACTTTAAAACTACTTTTATTAGTACTTCTGAAATATTTACTCTATTAATTTCGTTATTGTTTTTATTGCCGTTTTTCTGAAGAAAAATGAAATATCGTCTTTTGATAGTTATTTAGACAAAAATAAGTACATTTTTTTTATTTGATATAAAATATAAGTACATACGTTGTTAAAGAGATTCAAAGTGTAAATATGAATTATAAAAAAATTGCTTTATTTTTTATATCTAATACGATAAATAAACTTATCTAATCTGAAAAATTCTATACTAACGGGGTATTTATTTAATATTTTATTTAAAAAATATAGGTAGATACCTAAGTATTGTTTTTAGACATATGTATGTATTTACAGACACATACATAAAAGTATGTGTTAATAATTTCGCTCCAATTGAAATAAATATTTAGATTATTATTATTTTTTTACTACACTATCATTTTACATTAGAAAACATATGTAAATCAATTGTAAATTTTACTGGCAAATCTATAAATATTTTACATATGTATGTATATATTAATAAAATTTCCTTTGAAATGCAAGCATAGGCATATCTAATTTTACATTAAAAATAAAAAAATATAGATACAGATAAATGTAAATATATGTGACTATGTAAATATATTTTTTTAATTTGTGAATGTTTCTTCTGGAGCTTATTCACTTTTTACACTGAATATATTTATAAATATGTATGTAAATATTTTGTATGTATCAATTAATAATTGTTGTTGCATATATATTGTATATAGCGGTTGATGAACTTTAGTAATTTACTTGTACATACCTATATTGGAAATTGTACTTCTTTAAAGACTTTTTATATAAATGCTTAAACATTCCGATCAGAACCTAATTCAAAAGTTAATACATTGATAATTAGGGATTGTTTAAAACTGCAATTGATTATGTCCGTCTTTTATATTATTATAAAGATAAAAAAAAGCTTGTAAATTTTAAAAGTGGAAGCTTATGTAAATATTGAGTAATGGAATAACCCAAATTCGCAATTTGCTGTATTTGTATGCACTAAACTATATATAGTAACTACATATATACAGGGTGTTACAAATTTCTCTCACTCATGCTTGAACTCTAAAAAAGAAATATAATATTGTGTGGCATTTTAGTTTTCTAAATTAGGTACGTGATCACTAACCATTAAATAAAATTGTCTAAATTAATCGAACGTTTTATGGCTGTTAAGAATCAATTTTAAATGTATAGTTTTAAAAATTGTTTACGTTAAAAACATATTTTTTTTTTCAATCGTCACTCATGCACAACTGAAAATTCTTTCTTGAAAACAAATTGACATTTATTTCAAAAATAAATTACGAGAATCAACTGAATTTGCTATGAATGCTAAAAATGCTTGAATATACTGATAAATGCTATTGTTTACTTGAACAGTATCTACATCTACCTTGAAATATGTATAGTTTTCAAACAACCTGTATTTGTATTTAAATTAGAAAAAAAGTTAAAATATTTAATAAAGTTAAGTTGTTTATGCATAAAAAAACAACAGAAAGCACTTTGTTAACAAGCTAATTTATAGTTAATTGATTTCAATTTCCTCATCAAATTAACATTTAAAAACTATGTACACAAAATAAAATGCCAGCGTGGGAGACGTTTTTGATTTTAACCATTTTGTTCAAAATTTAATTATAGAAAAAAAATAACTTTAACACAATAACTTACGACATATTATTTTTAAAAAGTAGCTTACAAGTAATTTTATTAATCCATAAACATTAAAATGTTTTTCTTCCTCGGTTATTTTAAAATTTAGATTTTTATTTATATTTGTATAACTTTAAAATAATGTAAATTTTCGTATTTATAATGAATATGCTAGCAATTTTGAGAAAAATATACAAAAGAAAAATTAGAAAAAAGGGATGGTTTATAATGAATTTAAAAAATCGATCGATTAAGTTGATTGCAAACTTGATTAACGATACAGATGAGTTTAAAGTGGTGTATAATTACATAATTTATTTCATATTCGATGTACGTATATATCACACATTATTACATTGGAATCCAAAAATATCAATTTAGTTCAAATACGTTTAAGCAATTAAACTGATTCAAAAAAAATTTAATTCATAAATCGATTTATCGACTCGATTACACCAATTTAAAAGATTTCTGAAAAACACCGAACTTTATTTTTTGTTGTTTCGTAGTGAAAAGTCTAGTTAATCTTTTGACATTATATTTTTCTATTTACAGTTTATTTTCAATAGATTTATGATATCCAGATTACTGACTACTGAACATTTTTCAAACTCGTCTAAAATATCTTTTTATGTTGCGACTTGCGAGAATAAAAATTATTTCTGTAGTTGGGAAATTTGTTAAAGACTTATTTTTTCATATAAAAAGTCGTTACTCTCTAAAAGTTTTTAAATTTTACTGAAAAATTTAGTATTTTATCGGGTACATACAAGTCATATAACTAACCTTTGGAACGGAGACACATAATGCTGGTTGTCTGAGTAAGTGTTGTAGATCTATGTTCTTTTTTGTTTGGATTTTTAAAATATTTGTTTTTTTTCTTTAATTTTTTATTTAAAATTTTTTAGTGTACAGTAAAAGTTTTAAGAAAAATGATTCCTGTTTTTTCTAGAAAAGCATTTCAAACTGGTAAGTACATAATAATTTTTTGCTTGGAATATAATTATTGACCTCTGTGGAATGGACTTTGGACATAATCGAATCCTTCATAATATCTTCAGGAAAATTTATTTTTAATGCTCGAAGACAAATAGCAAGTTTATCTGCTTTGCCAGAAACCCATCAAATGCTTCAAAAAACATGTCGTGATTTTGCTGATAATGAATTGAAGCCAAATGCAGCTAAATTTGATCGTGAGCATCTTTATCCTAAAGAACAGATTAAGAAAATGGGCGAACTTGGATTAATGGGAATTTCAGTACCAGAAGAATACGGTAAAATAATTCCAAAATTTTTTAAATTTAAAATTAGAGTTCAGATCTTATGTTTACATTTCAGGCGGTACGGGATTAGATTACTTAGCATATTCAATAGCAATGGAAGAAATATCTCGTGGATGTGCATCTGCTGGTGTTATTATGTCTGTAAACAATTCTCTTTATCTTGGCCCGTTAATGGTATATGGAAATAATTCACAGAAACAAAAGTATGTGAGTCCATATACTTTAGGTGAAAATATTGGCTGTTTTGCGTTATCTGAACCTGGTAATGGATCAGATGCAGGAGCAGCGTCTACAATAGCAACAGAAAAAGGAGATCATTATGTATTAAATGGTACAAAGTCATGGATAACAAATGGATATGAAGCAAAAACAGCGGTGGTTTTTGCTACAACAAATAAACAATTAAAACATAAAGGAATATCAGCTTTTATTGTACCGAAGGACCTTAAAGGATTTTCAATTGGGAAAAAAGAAGACAAATTGGGAATTCGTGGATCTTCCACTTGTAACTTAATTTTTGAAGATTGTGAAGTACCAAAAGAAAATCTTCTTGGAGAACCAGGATTTGGTTTTAAAATTGCAATGCAAACTTTAGATGCAGGACGCATTGGTATAGCTAGTCAAGCTTTGGGTATAGCTCAAGCATCACTTGAACTTGCTGTCGACTACTCAAACAAAAGAATCGCCTTTGGTAAGCCGATATCTAAATTACAAGCTATACAGCAAAAGATAGCAGATATGGCACTGAAATTAGAATCATCCCGTCTGTTAACATGGAAAGCCTCATGGCTTAAAGATAATAAAATACCATTTACAAAAGAAGCAGCAATGGCAAAATTAGCTGCATCAGAAGCAGCAACATATTGTTCACATCAATGTATTCAAATTTTAGGTGGCATGGGATACGTGTCTGACATGCCAGCTGAACGTCATTATCGAGATGCAAGAATAACAGAAATTTATGAGGGAACATCAGAAATTCAAAGACTGGTAATTGCAGGAACAGTGATAAAAGAGTTGTCAAATTAGATGCATTTAAAAATATTTTGTTCAACAGTAATTTTAAGCAAAAACGTACTCGTATATTTTTGATAGATATTAATTTGGAGAAATGTGTTTGTATTTTAATCTACCACTGATGCTGTTCATTTTTCAAATAAAACACTATCTTCAATTTAAATTTATTTTTCTGTCATGCATGCATCTACAGTTTCATGTGGAATGCGAACCACTTTTTTTTGTTGATAGAGAAGGAATTTATTTGTATGATAGAGCTGCTGGCACTGATTTTTCTGTAAAAGATTAGAAAATATGTACCAACTTATTAAGAATTATGAGTATGACAAGCCTTAGTGTGACGTGAAAACTCAATTTTTAGGCTATTACCTCCGGAATAGCTAACATAGTATTTCATTAACCTACCCTGGAATTTGAATACTGTTTGTCTGTCTGTTTTTTTTTTTTTTTTTTGAATGTTCAAAACTACAGGAAACTGCGTTTATATAACATCAATTCTGAAAGAAAATAGTTATTCTTAAAATTCTTTGCAACAAAAGTGTTGAACGTTCAATATTACTTCTCGTTTGTCTTCTTTGGCATTCTGCTCGAAAAATTCGATTTTCGCGCTCAATTTCTAACAATAAAGCTATATATTTGGCTGTGTTTTCTTTTTTACTTTTATTTCTAAACTTCATTCGAATCTCAATTTCAACGTACATTTCAATTTGATTTATGTAGCTAAAGATAATAAAGTGACTTGTATCGAAGGCTAGTTGAATAGTAAATGAATTACCATTTATACGTACTGATTGAGTACACAAACATGGCGATAGTTGGTGAATGAATTTCCTTAATTTGTGTTTACAGTGAAAAATTCTTTAGTTTCCACAATATTACTTAAAATAGAAATTTCAAAAGAATACATAAAATTATATAAAATCCCAGTTAATATTGTTATGAAAAAAATTAATTAAATGAGATAGTTTTCAGTGTATAAACAAGTGATTTTCTTTAAGGATATCTACATAATAGAAAATTTTGGTAATGGGGATGTGTGAATGTGAACATTAAAAAACGTAAAATAAATTTTAAAAAGGTATTTTTAATTTGATAATTTGATTAATGTGTGAAATATAATACTACATATTTACTTTATCATGTACATTTTTTTTCAGTTAATATTTTTATATATTCAGCTAGCTACATTTTTTTTAATAAAAATTATTTTCATTTCTTCAGGCCATATTACAACATAATTAAAAATCGAAAAAATTTGTAAAATAAAACAAACTATAGTGAATTGAAATAAAATTTTGTATATAATGAAAACCTTAGGTGATATATGTACATAAATTCAATTTTATTGTGTTATAATAGAAGTTTAGCAACGTCATTCGGACATAAAAAAGAAAGTTTTGAACTACTCATTAAGCAATTACTCTCAAGCAGTAGGTAGATTCAGGCTTGAATTTCAACAGTTTAACAGGTGACTATTATTGCATGCTGCTATTCTTGTTATGATTACCTATTTGTTTGAAAAAAATATACTATTCAATAAGTTTGGTAAAATTTTTACTCACTTGAATAATTTCTTTAATTCTTTTTTTCTGCATGTTTATATAGGTAGTTAACGGAGAGAGGTAATATCGAAATTGCTCTACATTTTTTGTTTATTCATGCCTTAATTTAGCAGATATCAACAAGACAAATGGTATAATTATTTACTTATAAATAATAATTGTTTAAGTTGATACTTCTTATAAAATAAACAATAATATCGCACTTTATATTACAATTCATTAGATATTGAAAACAATCGAATAATAGATACCATCAAATAGAATCTTGTAAGAAAAAAAATAATGCAATTAAATGTTAATGAATTCACTATAAAAAATTTTTCATTATCTTTCAAGTAAAAACATATTTAATATTTTTGTTTGTACGAAATTCTATGAAGATTTATACATACATATACATACACACATATACAGTGACCGAAATGAATATAAAGCTATAATAAGTTTTTGATCGACAAGAAAAAGAGTGATGAAATATGTTTCTATTTTTTAAATTTAAAATTTTTAATAGGGTTAAATTTTAAAACAAAAAAAAAAAAATAAATTTTTCGATTTTGTGCAGAAAATTTCATGGAAATACTTGAAAACTGTTATAAAAATGCAAAATAAATATAAAAAGCCATTTCATATTATTATTTGTAAAATTTCTCTGCTAAAAAATTTTAAATGGTAGAAATCGGTTCACTAGGACAAAAGTTATAAGGTAAAATGTAAAAAAAGTTAAAAAAACATTTTTTTTTCTTACTATTGCGACAAATTTCATCATAATAATCATATATGTATGTAATTACAAGTACATATAAATTTACTATTTAAGCAGTACTACACTACTTTCATTCAGTTTAAATACACGTTTTTTTTTTTGTGGGCCAATTTAAATGAAATAAATACTCTTAGACTGTGAATTTTGTCTACGTTTAGATACGGAGTAATCTTTGAACATTTAAGAATGTTTTAACAGAACTAAAGGAAGATCCTTCATGAAAGTCGTCTTTTTCATACCTTTTATTTCATAACTTAGATTTTAGTAAAAATACTTTAATCAAATAGGGATTATTTCTCAGATGATTATCCAATGAATAATGTGTGAAAGTTTCAATATTCTGCTTCTGCGAGAAAACCTCTTTCTTTGTAAATTAAATAATCAAAACTGGTTTAATCTTAATTTTTAATAATTTACGATAATCAAATTAGATTAAATTTAGTTACTGAAATAGATTTTTTTTAAAACAGACAATGAAATTTTAAAATAAAAAAATAAGTTAACTAGCACTGCTATTAAACTCTTTAAAAACTAATTAGTTTTTATACAATATATATATATCATATTAAATAAATATCTAATTTTTCTAGATTTTATAATTATGTGAGCTGAATCAAAGACTTGATTAATGATGTTGTATATCGCAAGCAGTATATTAGACACACCAGATAAAGATAATAATCGTGTAGTATAACGACATTGGAAGTTTAAATCTTTGTAAAAACATCAAAAAGAAGTAGAACAGCTTAATATCGTTTAATAATTCAATTAATGGTAAATAAATTGAAAATTCTTTCAAATGACTTCCGTTTTAACACCGTAATGAACAAAGTTATGTTTAATTAATTTTGGTATTTATTGCGTTGTCAAAGTTGGTTCTTCTTAATTTTAAAATTCAAATTTTCAATTGAGAGTTTTTCTAAATTATTTCAGTTTTAGACATCAACATCAACGACGGCGGCTCCAACTTGAGATTACCGCACGCATGAGTGTATGGGGTTTTTATTTTTATTTTTAATCATTTTGTAAACCCCAAGCACCCATTGCGTTTGCCTAAAACTCAAACATACATACATATATATGCCAATAAACATTTGATGGTTAGAATAACCAAATATATAAATATATAATATTATTAACTAAATATTAAAAATCTGTAAGTAATGAATTAAATTACTCATTCATCAACATTTATTATCTTCTCCTTTTTTTTATATTCAGTTTTTATATAGAAATGTCGCAAGGTGCAAATGGTGTTGGAAGTGGTACACAAGGAGAGTATCGTGAATATCATTGGGCATATTCCGTTATGGACTCATCTCGTGTATCAACATGTCTTATATCAATGCTTTTGATTGTTTATGGAAGTTTTCGTAGTTTAAATATGGAACAAGAAGCTCGTGAAAGACAAGAAAAGAAGCGACAAAGTGAAAATATGACACATTTATTAACTGGAAAACCAATACAACAAGAGACAAGTAAATTTTATACATATATAAAAAATATGCTAAAATTAAATTTTCGATTTGCCTATTTTTTAGATAAATTTGCAACATTGGACACAATGCATGCTCTCTGTTTGCCACTAGGAGCATCAGTATCTCTTTTAGTTATGTTTTTCTTTTTTGATTCAATGCAATTATTATTTGCCGTTTGTACAGCAAGTGAGTATATTATCTTTTTTTAAAGTGTAAATTATTTAATTAATTATTGATTTACAGTTATAGCAACAGTCGCTTTAGCATTTCTTTTATTACCAATGTGTCAATATATTATTCGTCCATGTACTGATGGAAATCGAATTTCTTTCGGAATCTGTGGTCGTTTTACAGCGGCTGAACTTTTTAGTTTCTCATTATCTGTTTCAATTGTATGCATATGGGTATTGACTGGACATTGGTTATTAATGGATGGTAATTATTTTATTATTATTTTTTTAATGTTTTTTTTCTATATTTAATTAAATTTGATATTTTTGAAATTTTTTTTGATTTAACAAGCAATGGGAATGGGCTTATGCGTTGCTTTTATTGCTTTCGTAAGATTACCAAGTCTTAAAGTATCAACACTTTTACTGACTGGACTTCTAATTTATGACGTATTTTGGGTATTCTTTTCATCATATATATTTAGTACAAATGTAATGGTAAAAGTTGCAACACGACCAGCCGATAATCCAGTCGGAATTGTTGCAAGAAAATTAAATTTAAGCGGTATTGTAAGAGAGCCACCAAAATTAAATTTACCTGGAAAATTAGTATTTCCTAGTATTCATAATACTGGACATTTTTCAATGCTCGGATTAGGTGATATTGTAATGCCTGGATTATTATTATGTTTTGTACTACGTTACGATGCATACAAAAAATCACAAGGTATTTCTACAGATGCAGGGCTACCACTACCCAAAGGAGTTGGATCAAAATTAACATATTTCCATTGTTCTTTATTAGGGTATAAATATTTTAAAAAAAAATAATAGTGAAGAATTGGAAATAATACTTATTTTATTTTCATTTTTTTATAGATATTTTTTGGGTTTGCTTACAGCAACAGTAAGCTCTGAAGTTTTTAAAGCAGCTCAACCAGCACTTTTGTACCTTGTACCCTTTACGTTATTACCATTACTAACAATGGCATATCTAAAGGTGAGATAAAATTAATTAAAAACAAATATATATTTTCTTTTAAATATTGACGATTGAATATTTGTACATTTGATAATGGATTTTACTTTTTTTTCTGCACCTTGTTTTTCAAAAACTGAATACAAAATAATTATTTTGTTATTAAACATAATACAGGGAGATTTAAGGAGGATGTGGAGTGAACCATTCATAACACAACAAACTCCTAAGCAACTAGAAGTCTGAGTAAATTAAAGAGTTTATATTATAATATTATTTCTTATATAGTGCTTAGTCTTTTTATTTTAAATATGAAAATACTATTAGTTATAAATATAATTGAAAAACTATGATTTACTACTCCCCCTCCAATTGATTAGATATTGGGTAACTGGTTAAATGAGATGTAGTTTAAAATATATATATATATATATACATATATGAGAAATTTATGAGATTTAACATATAATTATATATACATATTCATGTATATGTATATATTATATACATACTTTTAAAATTCCATACACACACTAAATAAATAATTTGTAAAAATATAAGTCACAAAAAATATGTAGTAATAGTTTTACATAAAACTACACACGAAATATTTTTAAAAAATAAGACAAAAACATAATAATAAAAAAGAAGAAAAAAATGAATACATAATTATTATGCTAAATAGAAACGACGAAAACAAAAAAATAGTAAATCAGCTTCAATTAGAAATGAAAAAAATAAAATTTCATTTACACTTATAATAAGTAGTAACGATACATAAAAAAAAACAAAATTAAAGAGATTATTGTTAAAGGTAATAAAATTTGTAAATTATTTATAAAAAAAATTTAAAATATTGTAATTTAAGAAAAAAAAATTTTATATAAATGTTTTTTTTTAACTAATTTTTCAAATAATTTGTCCAATTACACTGTTAGAAAGTGCTAAAATAATTTCACTTATGTAAAATGTTTTTTTTTTTTTTTTTTTAATAATGAGACCTAGTGTACGGGCATTAGTATTATGTTACGTATTGTTAATTGTATTCTTCAAGAAAACGAAATCTTGTAAAAAATAATTTTTAAGATAAAAGTCCCATTGATATTCGTAATACATTTTTTTTTTTAAATTTTTAATTATAAGATACAAACAAAGATTGATTTTAATTAAAGAGTTCATAATAAAAAATTTTTTTTTCTTTTTTGTTAAACGAAAATAGGATAACTTAAAATTCTAGAAAATCCAGAAAATCTCAAAATAATCCTGTTCTTTTTTGCATGAGTGAAATTTGTTTAGTATTAGAATAATTTTATGAAATTACATATATATACAATTTTTAATCTTGTTTTTACATATAGATTTCATTACGTAATACGATTTTTTAGTTATAATATATATAAAAATTGAAATTATTATTTGTACAAAATTTTGTAAAAATTTCTCGATTTTATAATTATTTATTATTTTACAAATTTATTTTAATTTTTTTTTTATCTGAAAATGATTTATATAACAAATAAATTTATTATTTCACATAAACTCACGATAATGAAATATGTATAATGAAAATGTGGTGGTTTTTTCAGTAAGCTTCATTAAAACATAATGGATAAGTGATATTTTTATCAATGAACATAACTTAAAAAAATGTTTAAAATTCAGGGTAAAAAATAAAAAAACACTGCAAAACGTTTACAAACAGTTCAACTTTTCATCTAACAAATCTGTATTTTCATTTTCATTTTCGAGCTTGCATTCATTCAAATTGCATACCAACGATTGTTAGGAAAAAAAATCTATGATGACAAAATCTTCTTCTTTAAATTTGTTTAATTATTTTAATCTTAAGAAATATGACAAAACTGTTTTACCACATTTTTAAGTAAATTATTAAAACTATTTTTCTTTCTCTGTGATCACTGCATACACAAAATCAATTAAAAATGCATAATTAGTGTAAATTATATATAGTAGCTATTTATTAGTGATTTTAATGTTCTTTAATTTGATATCACAACAAAAAAATTTAACCAGTGATTTAGGAACATTATTATAAATTTATCGTCCTTCAAAAAAATAATTAACTTAAATATGAAATACGTATATAACAATATATTTAGATATAGACACGTGAACTCTCTGTAAAATTATTTTAGGTCTCATTTTAATGTTGGCTCGAAAAAAATTTTTTTAATAAAAAAACCTTATTTTCTTTGTCACTGCCAATATTTCAATAAAAATTTATTTTATATTGAAAAAAAATTATACTGTTGTCTTTAATCTAACTTGTGTTTTTGTTTCTTAGTTTCTTCTATGGAATTTTTTTTTATTTGTTTTTTAATTATTCTCTCTTCATTGAAAAAAAATTTTAAACGATTAAAATTTTGTTAGTTGAATATGTTTTAATATTTAGAAAAAAACAATTGATTAGGAATAATATAAAAATAAGATTATAATGATGATTTTCTAAAAAAACAACGGGTTGAAATCTTTAAGAAAAAAATTAAATTAAGATAAAAACAAAAATTTAGGTTAACAATGATGATTTATATAAATATTTTTCATATTAACAAAAAATGATTATTGTGCTATTAGAATTAACATATTTTACGTCGATTTTTTTTTCTATTTTCAAATTTAGGTATATTTTTCTTATAATTTAGATTTTCTAAAAATTTTTGAATATGTGTTGCACTTTTGTGAAGAATTATTGGAATTTTAAAGAAGAAAAAATTGAGAAATTTGTTTAAAAAATTTTAATTTCGAAATTAATTAATTATTGTAACTTTTTGAAAATTTAAATTGTGTTCACTTTGTGTGTTGAACAAAGGAAAAATTTTTACTTTTTTAACTCAATAAAAATCTTGTTTTTGTATTATTTATATATTCTGAAAAAAAAAAAACAAAAAAAAAAATTAATACTAATTTTTTTTTATTAGTTGATAAGAGAATTAGATGTTTAAATGTATCTATCGTGTTCGGTTTAATTGCATAAAATAATTGTAAATAACAAAAAAAAAAAAATTAAAATAAATATTCAACAGTTTAAAAGATTTGAAAAAAAAAAAAAATAATAAATTGTTTTTATAAAATATTACATCATTTTTTAAAATACATATCTGATTAAAAACAAAAAAAAATTCTAAAAACATCAAAATTAAGAAAAAATTATTCCATTTTTTTTTTAAATTTTTTTTATTGGAAATAGAAATATTTAGACTATATTAGCAAATGTTTTCAATTTATTTCAATAATACATTGTAATTTTTATATACATATGTATAATTAAATTAGAAAATAGATAATGACTAAGTATTAATTTATTTTTTGCAAGACATATTGTAAATAAAGTGATTGTATGTTTTTTATTTTTTTATTTCTTTTTATCTTTTAATTTTACATTATGTATGTCGTAAAATTTTTTTTTAATATGTTCTTCAGTCGATAATAAATTCAGAAATTTCAAATTTTTATTATTTTAAACACAAGCAAAAACAATTTTATGAATAATATACAGCAATTTTTTACAAATATACATATACATATTTGAAAAATCATATTTTTCGTCATTAAATAAATTTGTGTTTTCGAAAATGCAGTGGTGCTACCGTGATACACAATTCAGTTTGAAACCACTATACGCTGAATTGTGTAACACGGCAGCATCACTGCATTTTCGAAAACACCGTATATTTTTAAAATACATATGTGACGCTTTTTAGATCGGTGTGGGGATGAAGTACATGATTTATGTTTCTTTTTATAAAATTGTAAAATTAAATATAAATAAATAACATTTTTTTTATGTAAGAGATTTAATAATTTTCAATCGTAAGAGAATTAATTGTTTTAATTTTAAAAAAAGTGTTTAAATGATGATAATAATGATATACACACACAAATATAACATAATTGTAAATGCGAAAATTATGTATTCATGAAAAAGTATGAACTATTAAAACAAATAGCAAATAATGTTTGTGCAGTAAAAAAATAAAATAAAAAATTAAAATATACATATATATATATAATAAAAAAAAATTAAAATAAATGAAATGAAGACTTAAGTGACTTTTGTATTTACAAGTAAGATAAAAGAAATAGGAAAAAAAGTAAAAATAAAGTAAAATTTAACTTAATTATTTTTTCTTTTAATTCACAAAGAAATAACGGTTTTCGTAAGACATGTTAAGTGATAGTAAATTCAAAATTATTCACTATGACGTCACTTTTAGCTGTCAATCTGATATTTTAGATTTTGCAGTTATACCTTCTTATTCTGTGTACCATGAAATCTATACTGGAAGATTATTTTGTTATTTTTGAGCAATAATTTTGACAGCACGAAAAATTATATAAAGTAAAATTAATAAGTTGAAAATGATAACTTATGAAAATAGAATATTACAATCTGCTTTTAAACTTAAAAAAATGAAATCTACAAAATGATGCTAAACAATTCTGAAATTTTTTTTTAAGCTACTAAATATTCTAAACTGGCTACACTACCGTCATTTTGATTTTTGACGTCATTTGACTCGGTAGAATTTTTCCGTAAAGTTAAAGGTAAACTGTTTTTAAAGTGCATTTTATTGTAAATTATGAAAATAAAAATAAAATTGCACTTTAAAGTGTACTAAAATTATTATATTTACTAAAAAGTAGTTATTGCAGTAGTGACCTTATTCGTTTGGTTTTTAGAGAGTGTGGGGTATTTAGGAAAAAATCAAATTTTGCGACTGTCGTTCTAATAAATAGTAGAATTGGGATGGCAGTGGCATCATCGAATGATGGAGATTCAATTTTTCAAACAAGTTCATCAATAGGAAGTGCCGGAGGTGGAGGAGGAGGATGTAATAATTCAAGTACAGGATGGCAAGAATTTTGTGAAAGACATGCAAGGGCCTCTGCTACAGATTTTTCTAAATCTTGTGTTCATTATATGAATACCAATTTAACAGAAAATGTACGTCAACAAGTAACTCATAGAGATTTCATGAAAAAATTTATTGAATCATTTTCCGAGCACTTTGAAACAGAGTTCTTTAGACGACGTTCACATAAGGTAATAATTTTATGCGTTTTTTTAGTTAATGATTTTGTTTTGTGTTACAAATATAGATACCTACATATTTACACATTTATATTATATCTTGTTAAGTACATTGAACTGATATTACATAATAAATTAAAAACAATGATGAAAATTAACATTATAGTATATACATACATATGTATGTATGTATGTAATTAGGTACATACATTCTCCAAAAATTTATTGCTCCACAGTGAAAACATAGAAATATTGTTGTCACACAATTAATATTAAATTTCTCTTCAAATATTTCCAATTCTAATTATATTCAGATAACTTTCTTTATCAAGCATTTAGTTATTTAGGTTTATTTGAAGGCAAAAGCAGAGAGTGAATTGCAATTGAATTACAAGACACACTGTTAATCTGAATGTGTATAACAACGAGTATGTGTTCACTTTGAGTTATGTAGTGCGTTCAAATTTCAGAAATGGAAAGAATTTTTCTATAGATAATTCTAATTAATATATCTTCATCAACTCCACCGAGGGTATTTTTAACACTTGCTAAAAAAGTGTTAAAAGATTTTGCCAAATAACATTGATGACATACATACATAAAGACTTCAATTGAAAATTTTTCTCTACCAAGCCACAGAAACACATTACAGAAATGGAGATACAGAAGAAAATTTTTTATCTATTGCAAAATTTAAATCTTTCTATATGGATCCTCTTTTCTTAAAATTTATTTTTTTTTCATAATAATTTTTTTTATGACTTTATCAGACTGGTAACGGAACAGTAACAGTAATAGAAGAAAGTGATTATCCAGAAGAGACTGGTTCTCCAAAAATAAATCATAAACCATTTTTTCGAAGACTGTCTTTTAAAGGTTTACGTAAAGGAAAGGTATTTATATCAAATCTGTGATATCAGTAAGAGCAGATAGTACATCAAATCTGTCCAACTGTAGAATTTTTTGTTTTTGCAGGCATTATTTCATAAACAAAATTCTGATGATTTAGAATTAGCTGGTAATCGTCAAATTAAAACAAAATTAGCTAAAATAGTTGTTGAATGTCGAAAAGAAGGTATAGTTAACTATTTAACACCAGAAAGCTTAGATCAACCATCTGGACCACAAAAGTGGGAAAAATGCCGTCTAGCACTTGTTAAAGCTGTTGGAGGTTATATGTTAGAATTTTATTCTCCACCAAAATCACAAAAGGTTTGTGAAAATAAAAGAATTAAATTTCATATTTAGTACTACCTTTTCTTTTCTCTTTTGTTTTTATATTTTATTAGCCCCGTAGTGGCGTATTTTGTTTCCTAATTTCTGAGGCTCGTGAAACAACTGCACTAGAAATGCCTGATCATGAAAATACATTTGTTTTAAAAGCTGACAATAATATGGAATATGTTATAGAAGCACTCGATACAGATGATATGCGTAGTTGGTTAGCAACGATACGTTTTTGTATGCGAAGTTTACCAACGCAACAGCCAACACTAGAAATGTCAGTTGATCCAACTGTTGCTGCTACAATGTCAAATACAACGACAAATGGTTCATTATCACCCTCAACAAACATAAATACGGCATCAAATACCACTGCACCACAGTTACCATCTGCCGGTTCTGAAACAGTAAGTGGTGTAGGTAGTGGTAATACTATAATTGGAGGTGCAAGCAGTCCTGCACCAGAAATTCCTCCAAGACGTCAAGGAGAACATAGACTTTCAGCATCAAGTAATTTTGAATTAACTGAAGGTGATTTAGAGCAAACGGAATTTAATGTAGCTGATTTAACATCAGAAATGAGACAATATCCATGGTTTCATGGTACATTACCACGTTCAGAAGCTGCACGTATGGTATTACATACAGAAGCAGCTGGTCATGGAATATTTTTAGTTCGACAAAGTGAAACACGTAAAGGTGAATTTGTTCTAACATTTAATTTTCAAGGTAGAGCAAAACATTTAAGAATGACATTAAATGAAGCTGGACAATGTCGAGTTCAACATTTATGGTTTCCATCAATTACTGAAATGTTAGATCATTTCCGTCAGAATCCAATTCCATTAGAATCAGGTGGAACGGCTGATGTAACACTTACAGATTATGTTTTTAATCAAGATGCACCAATTATTGCTGATGATATAATGGCTATGACAACATCAGCAGCAGTAGGTGGAAATACACTACACCACCATCACCACCAACAACAACAGCAACAACAGCAGCAGCAGCATCCATCACCTAGACATGTGAGATAGCCAAAATTTTGGAGTCAGTTCGGTGTCAGGGGTGCTTTAGTTGTTTTTTTTTTATTTTATGGTTTGATAATTTTATTTTATTTTTTTATTATTTTATTATTTATTATTATTTTTTCAAAGCAACAAAAAAAAATTAATAAAAAAACAAACGAAAATTTTGTTCTATTTCAATGTAACTTGTGTAGTTTTAATTTCAATAAATTTTTTGTGTGATTTTAATAATAATTCAAAGTTGTTATATATATACATACA
This sequence comes from Bombylius discolor, assembly GCA_939192795.1. Classification (NCBI taxonomy): domain Eukaryota; kingdom Metazoa; phylum Arthropoda; class Insecta; order Diptera; family Bombyliidae; genus Bombylius; species Bombylius discolor. Next base: position 55,506,553 of record OW584238.1, on the reverse strand, counting down.
TACATATATAAATTTTAAACAAAGCATAAAACAAAAATTATGTACAAAAAATCATTTATGTTATTGCTTCTAAGTTTTCATTGAGATTTTTATTAGCTTTTAATTTTGTGAATGCAAACTTTGTTTCAATTATTAACATTTTTTGTTTGTTTTAGTTTTAGCTTATGCAAAATTAATTTTTTTTTTCGAATAGTTAATAATATTGTATGATAAAATATGCAATAACTCACTTAATATTTAAGTAACCATTTATAGGTTTTTTATAAATTCAAAAAAAAAATACAAATAAATAATTTTACATTTTTTAAAAAACAAGAATAAAAACAAATATTCACTAGAATTTTTTTTTTTTCATAATTTCAATTTTTTGTTATATAACAAAATTTTAAATACTAATGTCTAGTTTTTCAATACAGCAATGAGCTTGGTTTAAGCTAAAATTGAGTTTAAACTGACGTTTAAGATAAAATTGTATTTTTTAGTGTTGACTGATTGAGAGTTTAAATTAAGTTAATTTAAACTTGCTTGTGTAAGCTTACATTGAAAAACTAGCCAAAGGTTGTTTCATTTCGCGAGACAAGCAAACAAAATTCGAATAGTAATGTACAATTTTAAGGAATACTTTATATTATATGAATTTTTTTCCATTTGAATGCAAAATCATGTAGTGTAAAATATTCTAAGTAAAATTAAAAGAACAAAAATCATAATAAAAAACAGAAAAAATTAAGATTAAGTTAAAAAACAAAAGAATAATCATTTTTCATTTCGCATTGTTTGTTTGAAACACATTTTTAAATCATAATATAGCTGCGTTCCATTTAGATAATTTAAACTACTCCGGAGTAGTTAGTTATACTTCAATAAATGAAACACTCTTATTTTTCTAGAAGAGGTCCTCTAATTTTTTCTTGATTTGCATAACTACTGAATCAATGTGTGTGGGAGAGGGTGTAGTCGGAGTACTTAGAGTAGTATCAACTACTCCGGAGTAGTTTCAATGATCTAAATGAAACGCAGCTAATATGAGGGTTACATTCAAATTTTGAAAATTTCAATAAATTTTATAAAAATTGATAAAAAGTTTATGTTTTATTTTTTAAATACTAACATTTATCACATTTTTGTTGTAAAATAAATAAGTTTTATTTTTACTGAAATGACTCAATTACGGTACAAAAGAAAAATAAATTATTTGTTAAAATTTATGCTAACTATCAGTTACTGAGAGATTTTATAGTTTTAAAAAAAGAATAATTACAAAATTGATTGTATTTTACATAAATTTTTGATAAAAAAGTGATAAAATTTTCAATAATCGTTAAATTATATTTTTAATATGTAAATTAGTTTCAGCAACAATATCATACAAATACTAATAATTTTGTACTGTTAATTTTCAGTACAGTATACATAGACTTGACTTATTTCATATATAAAAGTCAACTTATCAAAATGAAAACCAAAATTAATGCAATATAATAAATGCTTATAAATATGAATTTTTTATTCTAATCAATTAATGATCATTTTATTGCTTGTCTGTTTAAAACAATCAAAATTACTAATTGCAATGTTCAATAAATTAATTATTTGACTAATTTTAAATATTACCATATTATAACATAAGACCTTATTGTGATTGTGATGAATTATTCGAAATAGATTCGACGATTATCAAAATCTCGATTGTGAGTCATCGATTTGAGTCGATTTAATCGATATGTAATAATGACTTTTATATTGACGACGGTAAAAACGTCACTTTTTTTAATGGAAAATTGAAAAAATATATATCCAAAATAAAAAAATTAAATATTATTAACAATAGTCTTGGTGAACCATGTTAATCGATTCTACAACATACATATGACAATACAATTTTATGATATCGATCATGTTATACAATATCACGACAATTTCTCATCGATAAAATAATCGACATAGCATTGTTGAATTTACGAAAACAATCACAATAGGAACAATAATTTTTACAAATATTTTATTATATATTATTTATTATTAATAATTTTACAATGAATTGTATAAAACATTTGTTTTTAAAAATTTCAAATAAAAAAAAGAAAATGTTTTATGGAAAAAAAATCTACTATAAATAAACAAATTGCAAAATAGCATGTGCGGATTAAGAAAATTTTTTTTTGCATATTATCATTATTGTTCTTCTTTTATGAAATTTATTTTAAAAATAATTTATCAATAACATAAAATTAATTTGGTATAAATATTGTGCATTTGCACCTTTTTTTAAAAGTAAATCTTTTTAAAAATATTTTTTATTTGTATAAATTTAATGATTTTGAAAAAAAAGAGCAAAATTATTAGTTCATTTTTTTTAAATATAAATTAGATTGTTTCACAATTGATGAGAACAATATTTAAGATGAACGTAAATGTAAAAAAAAACCACTTACAATCGCAATTAAATTTCTCACAGTTTATTTTTCTGTTCAACGTAAATTACTTCTTTTTTAAGTGATTGCAAATATTTCTTAGTATTAAAATTTGAATAAATTAAGAAAACTTGAAAATGTGAAAATCCAGAGAAAAAAAATTACGAGAATTGTATTACTTAACAAATGTTGACTGGTTGGTTATTTTGTAATATTTCAAGAAATTGTGAAACAATCTAATTTACTTTTTTAATTTTTAAATTTTTCTAGTAATGATACTTAATTATACTCATATTGATTCCTTATTATAAAATCTAGCCACAACAAGTAATAACAATGAATGGAAGTGTTCGACTTAAAACATGTGAATTAGTTGAACTACCAATAACAACACATCAACAATTAACAACAATGCATCATGGTAATCATCATTCATCACCACATACTCAACATCATCAACATCATCATCTTCATCATTCTCAACATCCACAACAACAACAACAACAACAGCAACAACAATCTTCTCATCATCTTGGCGGAAGTTCTGAAACAGATACCGGTCGTGCTGTAGATAATCAATATAGTTTTGTATGAACATTTTATCTACATTATTATTTTTATTGCCTTTTTTTCTTTTTTCTTTTTAATGCAAATGATCATTTTTGTAAACGCATTATTTTCGCAAATATTAAAAATATTACATAATTTGTATGATATTCACCATTTACGTTAATTGAAGACGGACGTATTATTGAATCAAATCATAAAAACATGCAAATATTCGTGGAAAATACAATAAAATGTTTATTAATTCAATTAATAAAAGTATTTTTTTTAATATTTTCCATTTAAAAAAAAAAAATCAATGAACATGATTTTTTCTTCTTTATTTGCGAAAATAATGTATTTAAAAAGAAAATTAATCATGTTATTTTTGTCAACAAATTTAATATTGATGTTTTATTTTTATTTTAATTTCAGCAATAGAAAATTTACACTAATTTTTTTTTGTTGTTGTTTGTTTTCCTTTTTTTTTTTTTTTAAAGATATCTATTTTTTGCAATATTATGAAATACGTAAATTTTGTCTCTAGTCATTCAAGGACTGAATTATTATTATTTTTTAAATTATCTAATATGTATTTCAATTTACATTAGGAATTATTTTTTTATACCTGATGCATACACATCACTTTTTTAAATGAATTGAAAAAACAAAAAAAATCTTAAATCTTTTTTGTTTGTTTATTTTGAAAATTTCTTTAAAAATCGTTTTTATAGTGCCATGCTTTTTGTTTTAAAAATATATACATATATTTAAAGATTTCCAAAATGAAATAAAATTAATAACAAAAAGAAAAAAATAGAAAACATAAATTACCGAAATGAAACATTAAAAAAAACCAACTAAATAATACTAATAAGCAAAAAAAACTAAATTTGAAAAGAAATATATTAACTGTAACTTAGATAAGTACATGAACAAAAAATTGATAATTTTTAAATTTTCAAAGTTAAAAACAAAAAGAAAACTATTTATTTTTCTACATAATAATTATACAATAAGAAAAACATATACATACGTATAATGTCAAATAATTGAACATCACAAATATATATATAAACAAAAAGGATATATAAGATATTCAAAATCAATATTTATTCTAGTTAATCAAAATTTAGCTTTTTCAAATTTTTTTTTATTTTTTGAAAAACTAAAGTTTTTTGATCTCCTTGACCATCTTTAGAAATAATAATAACACTACAGGAATCCAGGTTTTCAGATACATACATACATACTAAAAAGTTTTGTATCTGGAGACCGTAAGATCTTGTGTAAACTTCCTCTAAAAGTGGTGCAATTCATTAATTGACAATTCTTTTGTTGTTTTTCTTTTAAATATTTATTTTCTTTTTTTTTTTCATTTCAATTTCCTATTTTACTGTATGTAAACCAATGAACATTTCAAAAATAAAATTACAGAGAGAAATTTACAAAAGAACAAACAGATGATTCTAAAAAAATAACAAAACTTTATTATAACGAGAATAATATTGTATTTGAGAAAAAAAAACATAATAATTTCATTTATATGAAAAAATTATAAAAAATAATAAAAATGTTATTTTATATTTATGTAAAAAAAAATATTTATAGAATTGAAAAAAAAGGAAAAAAGTGAAAAATAGGTATTTATCTAAAAAATATAATTCAAAAGAAAAATTAAAAATTATGTAATTTAAAAACAATGAAAAAAAAAATTTACATAAACAAGCGTAAATTTATGAATGTTTAAAAAATTAAAAAAAAAAAAAAAGAAAAAAGAAAAATATAGTAGCTATAGGAGAAGAACATGTTAAATTAAATTTTGCAATTAAATGCTTATAAATATAATATTATTACGTTAGATTATAAAAAATAATCAATAAAATGATCAGTGCTTAAAGCCAGTTTCATTTAAAATTATCAAGAATTAAAAATTCATAGGTACATATATATTATATATAATAAATATTTAAAGGAAAAAAAAAATACTAAAAGTATATTTTACAAAAAATACACACATTAGTGTATTCAATTATATACACATATACATATATTATAGTATATACGTAAATATTATTATTGAAAAAAAAAAAAAATTAATATAAATTAATAAAATTTTATCTTTCTAATAACAATTAACACGTTGACCACCATGTCATCAGAATTAGATTGAATAGATTTTTTTTTTTTTTTAAATTAGAGTTCATGTGTTAAATTTGATGTTTTTGATTAAAATATCAGAACTAATAAAATGTAAATAACGGACTTATTTTTTTTTTTGTCTAATTTATAATTGAATAAACGTAATTGCAGGCGGTTGAAATTTTTTGAAAGTGTACGGAATAAATTCAGTTATTGCAAATTATTATGAATTTGATAATTTACGAATGTTATTTATTTGAAGAAACTCAAAGGAGAAATATTGACTAAATCACATATAGATTTGTTTTTTTCATTTTTGTAAAATAAAAATAAAATCCACAGTCTCCCTGCCTGCAAAGTGTTAATTGTGAAATTGAGAAGTTTTAGGATAATAAATACATTGTAATAATTACAATATTAGAAATTAGTTGCTTGGTTGAAGAAGATAGAATAATTAGAATAAATATTCATGTCATTACATCGATTTTCTAAAATTGCTAAAATCCGTTAAATTAACGAGCTTAGTAAATTTTGTATTAGGACCTCTAACAGACTTCAGTTAATTTAAATGAACTGTGTTGAATATAGTAACAGAATTTAACTGATATAAAAATCAATGAATGGTTATGTGCATTTTCGAAAACGTAAAATGATCTTCAGTTGTGACAAAATTCAGCATACTTATAGCTTTTAGCTGAATTTTATCAAATTGACGATCATTCGATGTTTTCGAACAATGTTTTATTTTTATTTTGAATATTTATTATATCGTAGCTCCATTACACATCAGTTTTATGTTTGAAATTGTCAGTTAATTCGAAAAAAAACTAATTGTTAAAAAAATGAATTTGTTAAATCAATTCAATAAAACTTCTCAATTTTTCGATTCTATTGAACAAGATTTTCATTAAAAAAAAACCATCTTGTATGAAATTTTTTTGTTAAAAATTAAATATACATTTTTTTTTAAAATTATTATTGTATTATGCTTCTGAATTTATGTATTAATTGAAAAAAATTATTTTTGTGATATAATAACGATGTATGTATCTTTCTACATATACATTTTGGATTTTTATTTTCATTTTTTAGTTTTTTACGTTACTCATGATTTATATATTTTTTAAATTCTAAAAAAAAAACATATATTAAATGATGAAATATAACTACTATTCACATATAAATAAGTGAAAATTACTTTTGTTGTATATATACTATTATTATTATATAATCATTTACTATGTATGTATGTAAAACAAAAACAAAAAAAAAATTATAAATTTTTGTTTCTGGTAAACAAACAGAGCGTTTACTAATAAATGAAATTGTAAAATAAATTAAATTCTTTATTTATTTTTTGTTTCACGAAATTATAAATCTCAATATTTTAGTCACTATAGAATATCAAAGCATTGTGACTTTTATTTTACAAAAAAATCTAAATCTCTGTACTGGGTCTTAGTAAATAGTCCTATGAATGACTAGTGTATCTTCAAGCGTACTTCATGTTGTTAACGTTTAAAATCAGATGTAATAACGTTTGCACAAACCAAAGTTATAGGTAAATAATTTGTAAATTGTACAGTAGAACAGTAGAAACGCAAAAACTGGTTAAAACCGTTTAAATTTAGAAAAGAAGTATGAAGTGTGCGGGGTTGTCCAGCGCCGGATCGGATATGTGTGAATCAGCCTTTGAAAATTTAAAAAAAAGAAATACATACCAATAAATTTTAATTGGAAAAACATGATTGTTTATTTCCACATAAGAACATTATACATATATTTTTTATATATATATGTATGTATATATATTCGAAAAAAAGATTTTTTCAATGCCATACTTTTTTAACAATTGTTTAAAAAAAAAACTTTTTTGTTTTTCGATTTTTTTTAATTTTGACGGCAATAAATTGTAATAACTATCAATTTTAAATGCTATTTTAAAATAAAGAATTGATATTACATATTTTCTTAAAAAATTTTATATTAAACGAGAAAGAAAAAAATAAGTAATAATAATTAATGAAATATCATATAATATAAATTCAAAAATTTTAATAACATAAAAAGAAAATATTTGTTTTTTTTTTCTAAACCGTCACTGACAAATAATATTTAATTAAAATTTATTTTTTCAATTATATAAAAATATAATTCTATATAAATAATAATAATTTTTTAAGGAGAATGGTAGCGTAATAATAAACTGAAGAAGAAAAAAATTTATCACTTAAAAATGTATATATGTTTTTATATACTTTTTTTTCTGCTTTGTTAAATTTAAGTATTTTCGTTCGTTTTACTTTTTTTTTTTAATATAAATTTCAGTGAATTTCAAATGAGAAACATCTTGATTAATATTAATATTACTATTAATCGTCTATTTTTTTTTTTTTTCAAATATAAATAACGTAAAGAAGGAAAATATAATGCAAAATAAGAAGAAAAAAAATTTTTTTTTTAAGCAGGCGGATTATCTAATTCCTTGTAAGCTTCTTCAAGTCCTTCTTTTTGTTCAGATGTTAAAACACTGATACATGCTTGAAATACTTCAACATTTGATTCAATTTGTTTAACAATTGATAACATTCTTGTACCTTCTTCGGTACGTGGTTTAATTACATCAGAACGAAATGCTTCAGCTATGATTGTTACTATTTGTGGTAAATTTGAATTATTGTTACCGAGTACAGCTAAATGATTTGATTGAATTAAATCGCATAAATAACCGTAAATATGTGTTGCTTCTTCATCATCTTCAACAACTGGTAACCAAGAAAACCTATTTAAAAATTAAAAATAAAAAATATTTTATTCATATTATAAAAATTTCAATATAATTTACACAAAAGTCAACTATGTACAAAAAAAAAAAATTTCTCAATATTTATTTTCTTACCATAATGCAATCATTTCATCTTTATTTTGAACAGCTGAACTATTATATTTGAGTATTTTTCCAACAGCTGAAATTGCATTTTCTGTAGCATTTATATTTTCTGGATCACGACTTTTTGGTGCATTTACAACTTCTACTAAAATTGGTAAAGCCTGAGCACAAGTCATTGCAAATTGTTCACCACCAAACTAAAAGAAATACCATGTATTTGTATTAGAAAATTCTTCACTTAAACTTTTAAAGAAAAAAAAAAAAAACAAGAAAATATTCAATTATTATTACTTGTCCTAATAAACCACATCCATATGCTGCTGCTTGTCGAACTTCTGGGGTAGGATCTAAGGTATATGATAACATGGGTTGAGTAAAAATCTGTTGATATTGAATACACAATGGACCACAAAATTCTGTGTGATGTTAAAAGAAAAAAAAAAGTTGAATAAAATTGTAAATATAAAAAAATATTTTGAATATATAAATATAAATTTTTTTTTGTACCTATAACATCATCCCATACACATATTCCCCATTGTCTGTCACTCCATGGTCTTGATGGATCTAATAATTTTATAAAATGTGGTGCAACTTGATCAAAATATGGTAAAAAGTTTGCTTTATTTGTGGCAAATAATGTGTGAATAATATCTACAAGTTTTGATAATATATATGTATCAGTGTCATCTTCACCAGCTAATATTTCTTCAACACCATCATCATAATCCTCTTCATTACGTGCTTGTTCACGTTTTTCTTGTTTTTCAAAATGTTCAACCATAAATTTTGAAACTAAACGTAATACATCTTTCATTGCATCGTCTGATAAACAATTTGGTCCTAATGTTTCAATACTTTTTGCCAGTGAAAATAATAATTCAACCAAAACTTCAGGTTCAGCTTCATTATTGATTGCTTTTAATAACTCTGGGCATATATATAACCACATACCTTCTAAATATTGTGGTCCTTTAATTTTTGCACAATCTAAAAGGTATGGTAATGATGTTGCTGCAGCTGTACGTACACCATCATGGAAAAAGAATTTTAACATAGGAACCATTAATCGTACAACTTCTTCAGCATAATCAGCAAAACCTTCTTTTAATTCACGTGCATAGCACACAAGCATATCACAAGCAGCTGCTTTATCTTCCATACCAGCTGTACGTATCGCAAAATTTTTTTGTTCGCCCAAATTTATGAATGACCAATCAACATCACCTTCGATATCTTCAACTTCTTCATTATCAAGTAATGCAACTTCTGGTTTCATTGCTGCTGTACGCATTACAGGGCCCATTACCAATGGTAAGTATTGTTCAAATTGTTTACCAAGTAATTTACACATTCTAGCCCATGCTGATATTAAATATGATGTTTGTGGATCATCATCAGCTAGTTCACCTTCTGTATGTGTTTTAAGGAGCATGTCCATAACTTCACTGGCATCATTTATGAATTTTTCACGACCAACAGCTAGACCAATTAAACTAACACATTCGATTGTTTTACCACGAAGCATTCGAAGCTCTTCAGCATTTGCATGTTGTATAATATATTTCAAACATGGCATTAAACGATCGTAATATGCTGAAAAATCTTGTTCGCATGTATCTGCGACTGAAGCAATTGTTGTTACAACCTTTAAAATACACAAAAAATTTAAAATAAAAATTTAAAATTTCAAGGATAATCATTATTAACCTGTTCCAATACAAGTTTATTGCCCTTTTCAACCAATTCTTTAAATTTAGCTGTCAATATAGCTTCTAATTTAGTCATAATTGCATCTAAGTAACGTGTTAAAATTGATTTTGGACAATCTTCACTGAAATTTACAAGTGCTGCACCAGCATGTGCTTGAACTCTTGGATTTCCGACATCATCTAAAAGACTTAATAATCCTGGTACAACTTTTTCATGGAATTTCTTTTCAAATATCGGAGCAAAATCAGTTGACATTTGACCTATTGCATTACAAGCTGCATATCTGTAAAATTTAAGTAAGTATATAAGACCGGATCCGATTTAAAAAACAAATAAAATGTGATAAATTATAGTCTTATATTCTTTATGCAATGATTATTATTAATATGATTTTTTCTTAATTTAAAACAATATAGAAAAAAGTAAAATCAAATCTTTGTTTTCCATACCTTACTCGTGGATGAGGATCTCTTAAAAAGTTTAGAATACCATTCATTATATCATCTAACATTGCGGCCATTTGTTTATGACAACCTTCTCCAATAGCTGAGATTGCCATTAAGGCTGCATGACGTTGTTTCCAGTCACTGTGAGCTAACATACTTGGAATTGTATTGATAATATGTGGTAAAACTGTTTTACCACCTAGACCACATGCTAGTCGATCAAGTGATGATTCAGCAATAACATTATTATCACTATTATCTTCTTCAGCAATAATATCTGAAACAGACCATTCATCATCATCATCTAAATCAGTCATCATTTGTAAAACTAATGGTATTAAAGCAACAATATATTTTTCAGCACGCTTTCGAACCATAGCAGCAGCATTCTCTGATAATGATACCATAACTTCTAATACAAGATGACGCCATTGATCATCAACTTCTGTACTACTTAAAACTTTCATACACATTTCAAATATAACTTCTAATTGTGATCTTAAAAATTTTGGACAACTTTCAGTTAGATCTATAAGTAATTTTAATAAACTTTGATCTTCTTGTCCTTCAATGCTTTCAGCTGTTATCATTATCATACGTGGTAATAAATCAGAAAAATGTTTTAAAACAGTTGTATCTTTATCGTGTAATAAAATGAATGCACCAATAGCTCGTACTGATTGAAAACGAACTTCAGCATCACAATTAACATCTAGACTTTTTTGAAGCATTTGCTTAATTAATTCCAAATATTGTGATTCTTGATTGCCAAAAATTCCAGGAACTGATGCAAATATTCTTAATGCAGCTTCCTGAAGTTGTGGACTTGGTGAATTTGCACATTGAAATAAAAATTGCAAGAAATCTGGCCATTGATTATTGCCATCATCATCAATTAAATTACGAGCTGCTTCAGAAACAACTTCACATATTTTTCGTCTTAAGTTTGGCGTTACATCTAACTGAATACCAAGTATAAGCTGCTGAAGTAATTGTCCTCTTTCTTCTTGTGAGAGCTGTTAAATAATTTCTTTTGTTTAAAATATTTCATAAATATACTAAGTTCAATTACACAATTTACCTCTTTGTAAAACTCTTGAAAATCTGATGTGAATAGTCGCCTAAGAACTACTGAAGCCATAATACGTGCTTCCTCTGACATCTGCCCATTGTGAATTGCAGCCAATAGGTGTGTCACCTTAACATTTCTTTCTAAACTATTGTAAGCATCCTGGAAAAATAAAATAAAATTCATTAATATAGTGTTTAAGAAAACCATTAAATTGTGAAATAATTTCGAAAAATGAGGAACGTCAAAAACTTAGACGCTGCAGCTTGGAGGGAAAATTGAAAATCAATTTACACCTGCATTATTTATACAGTCATAATTACAATTAAAAATTAGTTCAGAAATTTTTTGAGCACTTAAGACAGACGACGACCCAACAGGAAAATTTTAATTAGCTCCTATTGAACTTTTATGGATTTCTAAATCATGGTGTGATTTATTATGACATTAGCGTGCAATGTGGAAAAAGCACGTTTTATGCCACTAGTCAATTTCAATATTTTCTAAGTTTATTATTACAATTTAGACCACAATTTAATTATAATTCACGAAAAATATACTTAAAAAATCTGTTCATACCTCAGCTTGTTGTCGAATTTCGTTGTCTGCAGATAAAAGTGAATTTAAAAGTTGGTGAAATTGAATTTGATCAGCCGCCATTTTCATCACCTCTAAGTAGGGACGTCTTTATTAAAGACTTTAAAAAATCATTCTTTGCCTTTTTTTTAGTTTATAGCCAACTTTCAAAAACAAAAATTTCACAAATTATTTTACAGTAGTTTACATTAATCACGAAGCCTACTAAATTCGCAAAGTGTAAACTGTCTTACCGACAATAATCAGATAAGTTAGTTCATTCGATTCGCCACGTAAAATTTTTAAAAATTTATAAAAATTTTTTATAGACCAAGATAAACGGTATTTCTATAATAAAGTATTATCTTAAAACAAAGTAAGTATCAGAGAAATTTGTAGGGGAAATAACACAGAAATATTACCATAGTTCACTTTTATCATGCTTCATATAAACAATGCCAAATTTTACAACAATTTGAAATTAAAAATTATTCTTAGACTTTAGACTTTTTTTATATAGTTTGCCTTCACATCTTTCATATAATTTTCTTTTCATGGCAATACTGTGGATTGTGGAACTGGTAACACATTTAGCCACGCACAGCTGATTAGTGTGGTATTTGAACTATTTGGTTTTGTTTCTACTTGATGCATTGTATTGTAACTTGTCAATTGTCAGCCGTGAGGTTGTAATTTTCTAAAGTAGTTATTTTATTTTCTAAAAAGTAAGATTAGGGAATATAATTTTCATTTTATTTTCTTACGAATTAAGTCAGCTATCTTTGGTATGGATTTAATTAATTCGCATTGTTGTTTGAATTACCTAATCAGAAAATTACTTTGTTTTAATGTTGCAGTATTTTGGGCTTACACGTCTTAGATTTTATCGTATTACTATCTGAAATACGTTTGTTTCTTATACAAAACATAAATTCAAAAAGAAAAAAATGGATCCTGCATTATTAAAAGAACGGGAGGCCTTCAAAAAGAGGGCAATGGCTACTCCAACTGTTGAAAAGAAAGCAAGACCAGATACTTCAGGACCAACTCAACCGCCAGCCAAAAAAGTACGTCCACCTACTGCTCCAAAGTTAGATGCAACATCATATAAAAGTATGAGTGGTAGCTCTCAATATAGATTTGGTGTATTAGCAAAAATCGTTAAGCATATGAGGAGTAGACATCAAGATGGTGATGATCATCCATTAAGTATTGATGAAATTTTAGATGAAACTAATCAACTTGATATTGGATCTTCGGTGAAAAATGTAACATTTCTGAATAAAATCATATTCGAGATCATTTTTTTAATTCTTGATTTATGCTTTTAGTGGTTACAAACAGAAGCACTAATAAATAATCCAAAAATTGAAGTGACATCTGGCAATCGATTTGCATTTAAACCAGTATATAAGATAAAAGATGGTAAAAGTTTGATGCGTTTATTGAAACAACATGATCTCAAAGGACTTGGTGGCATTTTGTTAGATGATATACAAGAATCACTTCCACATTGTGAAAAGGTTTTAAAAAATCGAGCATCTGAAATAGTTTATATAATTCGGCCTTTAGACAAAAAAAAAATTTTATTTTACAACGATCGTACTGCAAATTTTGCAGTTGATGAGGAATTTCAAAAATTATGGAGAGCAGTTACAGTTGATGCAATGGATGATGCAAAAATTGATGAATATTTGGAGAAACAAGGTATTAGATCAATGCAAGATCATGGACTTAAAAAGCCAATTATTCCTAAACGAAAGAAGGTTCAAAATAAAAAGAGACAATTCAAAAAACCAAGAGATAATGAACATTTGGCTGATGTTTTAGTAACATATGAAGATAATACTTTGACACAAAAAGGGGCATCTGTGTCAAATAATTAAGCTAGATTTAAAAGAACATGCACAATTTTGTTTAAATAAATTTTTATTATTCAATAAAATAAAAAATCGTCAATATTAAAAAAAAAAAACATCAAAAATAATAATGTTATTCGTCTGCTCACTGCTCCTCAACCTCTCCTTACCTGTTCTCTGTTACAACTAGAGGTTGATGAACAGGGGGGATGACTCTTATGTCCCTTGGGATTTGTAGTGAGAAAACACCTTACAGTTCACACCAATAATGATATTCGTGCAGCTATTGAGAAGTAGAAGATGTTTGTATCCCAGAGTCCTCAGTTACCGAACACCACCATTGACTATTGATGTTTCTTTACAAAATTTCTTAAATTCTAACTTAGTAACTAATTCTAATTTTACAATTTCTACAATTTAAAATTTTTTTGATGCTTTGTACCTATTTAGCATATTTATATTTGCACTTTATTTCTAATAAATCAAAATCACGTCATATCTTCCTAATACGATCAAATATTATCACTGAAAATCAAATTTAAATATGAAGATCATCATAAAAGAACATGCACAATCATAACGATAATTGAAATTGTTTTAAACTATCCATTAATTTACTATGTGCATTTTCAATTTTTATTATTTTATTTTCTAATTGTGTTATTTTATTTTTAGATTCTTTAACTAAATTTATTAATTGAGATTTTGTAAAATTATTGTATTCATCATCGTCATCACTAGTTTCTTGTATTTCATCATCAATTACATTAGTTTGGCAACAAATTTCACGAAAAGTTTTCGAAATACTTCTTTGTTCATTATCTTTATTTTCAGTTTCTTCAAAATCATCATCGTATTCTATTACATCGTAATTAATATTCTCATTTATTTCTGCATTATCAAATTTAACACTACTTTTTATTTGTTCATTAATTACAATTATGTCTTCTTCATTATCTTCTATTTGAACTAAATATGTAATTTTCTTTTGATCTAAGTCATTTTCATTATTTTGTTGTTTTCCTATTACGTTTTCAATAGATGTAATTTTAGTTTCATCGTCTTCTTCTTTAGATTCGGACTTCTTCTTTTTTAGTTCAATTATATTAATATCTTCAATTCCGTAGTATTTACGTTTATTATTTTGGTTCGATGATGATGATGATGATGATGATGATACCGGTGAAGTGATTAATTCATCTTTCTGATAGTATCTTGAATTTACAGAATTTAATTTTGGACAAGCAGTCCAGTTTAAAAACCGTGACTCCATATGTCGATAATCTTTTATATCAAAATGTTTTGTACAAACAACATATTTATCAATATGCTCATCGGAATCATTAATACCAAGACTTTTTTTCCATTCTTGTTTCAATTCAGAATTTCTTGGAAATCGATGACATAAAATTTCCGAATCATTACTTTTACATGATTGAACTATACAAAATCGAACCATTTTTCAAGAAAATGTGAAATAGGATTTCTGTCGAATTTTATAAATAAACAATAAACACACAAGACACAAATTTAGATCAATACAAAGATTATTGACAGCTGAAGCTGAACATTTTAAAGTATTTCCATAGTAAAAAGATTTAAAAAAAAAAAAAACAAAATTGTAAAGGACTTTTTTTAAAAATAACTTTTAAAATTTTTTAGTTTATATTTAAAAGTAAATTAAAGCAGGCAGAAATTTAAATTCATTTTTATCTTTATCAAGCAAGAAAATATTGAAATTGATCATCTTTACTCATAGTCGCAATTTTTATAAATTTTCGCCTTGTGATTAATGAATTTTCGCCCTTCGCCTTCTATATAAATAGCATCATAATTATGGTAATACTACTGTTATATTTCCCTATAAATATCCCTTAGAAAATTTATTTTTTCAGTTGGCTGTCATATTTTATATACGATACGATTACCCTATTACGAACTTTAATAATTTCCAATACCAATTATTTTTGGTATTTATATTCGCAACCATTACATATTAAATTAAATTATAACATTTTTTGAATAAATGTGAAAGTGAAATAATGACTTGCAGAAAAACTTGTTCATATAAAAACTGTAAATCAGACAGTGCAAATCCAAATTGTACAGAAACATTTTTTGCATTTCCGCGTGATGAAATTAGATATAAACAATGGATGATGCTAAGTCAAACAATGGATGAAAAACCTGTAAAATACTTATGTTCAAAACATTTTGACCATAAAAAATATATGTCATCAAAACCACGTCGAAAACTATTACTTTCCACTGCTATACCGTTTCCTTATGAATCCGATTCTGATGATGATGATCAAACTAGACAAAGTGATATTTCTGAAGAACATGATGAAAATTCTGAAATTGAAAGCAATGATGAAAGTAGTCTAATAACAGTTGTTAAAATAGGATCTCAGAAGATTAGTGAGGGAGATGGTAAATATACTTTATACTGTGCAACATGAAAATTTTTAACACTAATTTTTTTGTTTTCGATTTTAAGAGGAAATTGAATTGCTGGAGAATGATGATTGGCCAGATATATGGAAAAATACTGTTGAAAATTCGGTACAACAAATAAATAAAACATATATCAAAATAAGAAAAATATCTGACACTAATTTACAAAATTGTCAATATAGAGAAAGAAAACGTAAAATTGATGATTTTTTCACATCATCACATTCAGACGATAATGAATTATGTAATTCATATCATAAAAAAAAAATTCAATCAACAAATGAAAGAATAAACATTAACGAATATGAAAACGATTATGATAACATTGATGAAGATAATAGTGATGATGTTGATGATGGTAATCATGATAATAATTATTTGGAAAGTATGTCTGATGACGATTTAATTACGCATCCTGATATAGAAACATTTTCTATAAATGATGAAGAATATATCAAATTGCCAAAATCATTGTATTGTTGTGAAAAACGTCAACTTTTACAAGATATTTCATACTATAAAAAAATAATATTGGATTTTAAAAAAAAGTTATCAAATGTGAAATTATAGAAAAATTTATAAAGAAAAATATTTCAACATTGATCTACATACGTATATGTATAATATATATAATGGAAAGAAAATGGTATAACAACAACAACAACAACAATTTTTCAAATGACTTCTAAAGTGAATTGATTCCAATTCATCGATGATTATTCTGAAATCTTTGTAGTGGATCCAGTAAGAAGAAATGATATTCAGCATAATAATTTGGTAAATTATTTGTTCAAATTTTATCACTTAATATAATAGTATCACGCTTTAAAAAGAAAAAAAAATTAAATATTTTTAATAACATCTACAAAAATAAATTTTTTTTTAATACAAATTGTATAATAAATACTTTGTAAAAATAAACTAATCTAAATATGATGCATTATTATCACGATATGTCTTCAATACTTTTACTATTATTTGAATTATATAAAAAATATTCAGCTATAACATTTATGAAATAAATTATACCAATTATAATAAAATAGAAAGAGTATACAGCAAATTGTTGTATAACATCCAATTCTAAACCTCCTTTTGATATAACAACTAAAGTTATGATTGATTGAAGAATAACAGCAACAAGAGTATTAATACCAAAAACTAATCCAAAACTTTCTTCTTCTAAATGACGAGCCACTTCTGAGCTATAAAATTATTCAAAATTTAAAAAGAATACAATTGCCTGGAACTAATTTCTCAATAATTTCATTCATAGGCACTTTAAAAAATAAAACGTATCTTTAAACTTTTACAATCTTTATCGTTGCGAGATTGTTAAAACGATTTTTTACTTTTTTTTAAATGAAATAATTGAAAAGTTAGTCTGAGGAAATATATAATAACTTTAAAAATAAAATTGTTACCTTGCTACAGTGATAGTAAATGCAAATAAAGTTCCAAATATTATATATCCCACATAAGATATGTAAAGAATTTTTGTCCATGTGGTTAAAAGTAGTGATAAGCCTTCTAATATAGATAATATCGCAAGTAATAATAAACTTCCACGTGGACCAATTTTAAATTTATAAAGGTATCCAGCCAATAAGGCAAATATTGTACCAAGAAAAGTTAAAATTGCATCCACAGCTGCATTCCATGCTACCTGTACATTGCGAATTTAAT
This sequence comes from Bombylius discolor, assembly GCA_939192795.1. Classification (NCBI taxonomy): domain Eukaryota; kingdom Metazoa; phylum Arthropoda; class Insecta; order Diptera; family Bombyliidae; genus Bombylius; species Bombylius discolor. The sequence continues at coordinate 55,488,755 of OW584238.1, read as the reverse complement.
TTAACATAAAAAAAATTAAATAAAAGGATTTGAGATTTATCTTTTTTAACTTTTAGAGAAACAATACTAACCGGTGGATTTTTTTCAATTGCCTTCCAAAGTAATTGTATATAATTAAGAACTTGAAGTTGACCACATAAACCAACAGCATACCATAAACTCCATTGTAAAACTTTGAGATTTGTATAAGCATTGCAAAAATGTCTCCATAAAAGATTAAAAGCAACTAAAACTTTATTCGAAAGTATTTTATTTTTACTAGATTGCTGTTGAATATTAATTTCACTTTGAAATAAATCTCTTGTATCATCTTTTCGATTAAAATACAAACTTGTGGTTACTTTCGGAAGAATGAATGCCCAGCAAGTAGCAATAATTTGTGCTGGAATTAAAATTTAATGGTTTTAGATGAGTTTTTTTTCTTTTTCATTAAATTTTACTTTATTTTTCACATACTGGCTAAAGTGATGTAATTTAATTCTTTATAATCCATTAATTTATAATTAACAAGAATTTGTGCTGATATACTTGCTAATAATTTTCCAGCTAACATCGCTGCTCTAGTATGTGATGTTACTTTTGGGTAATATTTTTTATCCACTTTGGCATAAATATACGTATAATAAGCAACTTCAGCTGCCATATAAGTACCATAAAAAAATTCTACTATTTGTAATGCTTCTAATGATGTTGTCCATATTAATAATGACCATATTATAATTCCAGATAAACCTATCACCAAAATAAGTGATTTATATCTGAAAACGAAAAAAAAAAATAAATTTAAAATAAATTTTTATGGTGATTGTGTCTTTGTAAACCACGTAAATGAAAAATGTCCTTTGGAATTTCATATAAAAATGAACGTTAGTTAAATTTTTTTTTCATGCTCTTATAGAAAAATACTTTCTGATATCATAGAAAAGATAATTAAAAAGACAGTCAATCATAAATTTTATAAATAATTCTGAAATCTTAAAAAAACTTGTTATCACATACACAGGCTAATACAAGTAAATAAGAAATAAAATTGTGAATAATAATCACGTGAATTAGATACTGACATAAAAAAGAAACAATAAAGATACCAAAAATTTTTTTATTACTATGAAAGCAAAATTTCATTTGTAATATACTCGTAACTAAAATATAAATAAATAATTAATTAATTTTTTTATTTGATTTTCAAAGCTTTTTAATTGCAGCTATAAAATATTCAAATAGGTAATTTTTCTATTTATTTGAAATATTTTTACAATAAAAATCAAATAATTATAATTTCATATAATATATTACATATAATTTGCGGTATTATTTTATTATGGAAGTAAAAAAAAAAACTAAAGATTACTTTACCTTAAAACATCAGTTATTAAAAATACTAGAATCAATTGTGCTCCATAAGAATATGTCCCTACAGGAAATACATCTCTGTTTATCTTGAATTCATTTTTTTTTTTTTTGAAAATTAAATTAATAGAAAAAATTAATTAAATGTAACTGAAGTTTTACAAATTTCAAAACATTTTTTTTTTCAAAATTGAGGATCAAAAAGAAAGAGGCAGCTCCGTTTTTGGGAGATTTTCACTTAATAAGTGAACTAAAAAAAATATTAGCTAAAAAACAACCTTCGTTGCCGTTTTACGTTTCGACTGTGATAATTTTTGTCATCTTAAATTAAATCGAAATTTCTATCAATAGCTTTTTCTTATTACCCAAAAATTTTTAAAAATGTAGCTGCCTTCTTCTTGCAGCAAGGTTCTCAATTTTGAATAATTATTATCAATCAATAACAACAACAATATTTTATTTATGAAATAAAATAAGTAAATATTATAATTATATAATGTGAAATTGTAATTCATTAAATTTTACCTGATCTTCAGTGATATTACGCCATGGACCAAGAAGATATTCTGTAATGAATGGTTCTGATGGACGAATTTCACGAAAGAATCCAAATACACATAGTAAACATGATATTTTTAACCATTCTTTCATAATGTTTTATAGAATATTTTTATTTTAATTATTTATTTATAAAAATTTCACCACAATAAATAATACTTAATAATTAGAATACTTCAGGTACAATGGATCACATTTGGAATACCTGTTCAATTTTAATGTGAATACAAAACATATGATTTTAAGAGTACCTATATCATATTTATAGGTATGTAGATAAGCACATTTGTTTAGGAATGAACTGTTAATGAAAAGTAAATTTTATAAGTAAAATAAAAAGATTTACTTAAACGAATTTATTACTTACCTAGATATGTGATAATTATAACTTAAACAGTATCTACATACATGAATTCATTCATGTTAGATTTTTATAAAACAACAGCTTTTTCTTTTCTTTTCAATGTCAATATTAAATGAAAAATACGTATACTTTCTTACGATAATCAAAATTAATTGAATAAATTACTTATATTGCTTATATTCATAGAAATGGCACGTACATACATACAGATACATATGTGTGTATGTAGTTTATCTCTGTACATGAAATGTGCACACATCTGTGAAAAGAAAGCTGGGCACATGTGCACAAAATTATAATTGAAATTAAACTGCCGGCTAATATAAATACCTATTTGTGTGTAATAAGTAAAAATATCATAAAAGATTTTATAGGTCTAAAAGAATTATAACATATAAAACTTTAAAAATTTAAACTTAATACATATGTATATATGTACTGATCGTTTTAAATAGTTTTATTTTAATTTTGAAATTTCGGGACACGTGTCACCGCTCAAGGTCATATAGGAGAAATTTTTGTATTTAACTGTAATAAATTACCGTGGCCTTGAGTGTGCCTATCTATTCTAATGACGAATCCCAAGGCCCAAGGGGCATGAAAGTCATCCGTTCAACAAACTGTACCCTGTATTTGTAGCAGAGTCTCAGAGAAGGAGTAGGAAGAGGTTAGGGAACAGTGAACATAACGTTCAGTCAGTGCACATGCATATTAAACACAACAACAATTCTCTGGCATAAGAATTAGAATTTAATATTCAAAACTTATTTTAAGTATTAAAAAATTAAAATTTAAATTTAAAATTTAATATTCATTTATTTACATGTAAGATTATCATTGTGTATTCATAAACATATACTTCAGATCTAAAATAATGGGTTTTTATCTTAATTTTAAATGTAAACTATTACTTTCATTATTATAAAAAAAAATCGATTATTTAGAAATTTATACATCAGAATAATTATTATAAATTTTACTCTACAATAGTAAAATAATTAACATAATTTTAATGCAAGTTATCTTGCAGCATAAGTGAAAAAAAAAATACACTATAAGATAATACGCAGCATAATGCAAAATGATTGTTTATATATTTTTCCTTCAAATATCTTTTCACCAATCAATGGTTGGGGAACAGTGAACATAACAACGTTCATCAATTAATGGAGTTAACGAGAAAAAAAAAACAACTAAAATTCCAAGTATTGCTTTTTTTACCCTTACTTTTTCTTTTTCTTTTCTTATTCAATTTGTAAAATTCACTTTTTAAACTATCATAATTTATTTGAACGAATTACAGTGTCAGCTATTATACGAGCCGAGCTTGAAGATATATTTCCGCTTTTTAAGTTATTACCACTACCGCCACTTATAACACTGCTATTTACTAAATGTTGAAAATTTGACTGAGGTGATGTATTACTCATTAATTCCCAATTACCTTCACGATTTAATAATGTGAAACGTGGTGGTGTTGTTGTGGACATAGGAACCTTCAAAAAGAAACCAATAAAAAAAATTTTTAAAAATTTATTCAATTTTCAATATAAAATTTTCAAGATATAGGATAAAAAGACCACTAAATGCACTGTGATTTATACTGCATAAATTATTTTTGCTTAGAAATCATATCGAAAGTATAAGAAAAATACATAGAATATAGTATGTTCATTATAATTCTCACGCACTCCTAGGAGCTACAACTCAGCCCCTTCATAACCTTAGTCCTTTTCCTACTCAAATTAACTTGAGTTTCAATGACTATTTTTCTGTTATACATGCACGTACAGTTTTACGCCATGAACACAATAAACATGAAATGCGAAGGCGATTGTCGAAATTATTCCTTATTATTGATCACAATTAATGCGAAGGCGAAGTGCGAACCATTAAATTCGTTGGTAGAAAACGAATTCAATTGATTCAATTGTATAACAAAGTTTGCTTGTTGTTAGCACGACTTCAGTACCGACCGATCACTTAACTTATACCCAACTTAAATGAACTGGTACTCATTCAAAGCTGAGTAGTGAATGAACTCGAGACCTCCCCAACTTCAGAAGTCATCATATACAGTGCGAAGTAAGAGTTGCTTTTAATTTTCATAATTAAGCTATTTTTAGAAATAAAAGTGTAGGTATTTTGAAAAATATTTCTCTGGTACCTATTTGGTAACATTTAAATTGTTTAAAAAGAATAACAAAAATAATAATTTAATTTGTTTACTCACAGGTATGCTGACAAGTCTATGAACTGGAACAGAATTTCTTTGTGCTTGTGCAGTTATTGACGCTGGCCTTAAAAATGTATTTGGCGGTAAACGTGGTATTGGAACATCTTTTGTTTTACTTGTTAACGATTTATCTTTTATACTAAATGGTTGGATTTTAACTCCAACTTTCTGAGCCTTTAAAATTAAAAAAAAAAAAAAATTATATTTATTTACAAAATCAAAAAATATTAAAATATTTACTTACACTTGCATCTGGATTATCATTTTGAGCACAACTGTTCATATGTCTTGACCAATGTTTTTGTTGACATGGATAATCACAATATGAAGTATTCCAACAACAATAGAATTGTGCTTCTTTACCACAATTAGCACACCATTGTTTCTTTTTAGCTTCCTCAACAGCACGTATTCTTTCAAGTTCACATTGTTTTCTAGTTTCAGATATTAAACGTTGTTTTTCATTTTCTAAACTATTTCTCATCTCACATAACATCAAATCTGTATTGTGTTTTAATTCAACTATTTCTTTATTATGGGAATGTTTCATTTTTTCAATTTCCAATTCAAGTAATCGAATTTTTGCTTCTATAACACCATTATTTGCCATATCACTTAGAGTATCTTCTATCACAGACCGGAAGAAATCAGTCATCTAGTGAATAAATTTAAAAAGAAAAAACAAAAAAATCATTCAAATTAAATAAATTCGAAAATATTATTATTATATTTGTTTACTTTATGCGCGTTTTCCATTAATGTCTTACAAACAGGGCCAGCTTCTGTTGGAAATATAAAATCACCATCTGATCTTAAAGGTCCTGAAGGTTTTGGTGCTAATTTTGGTGGACCGCGAACAATTGTCTCTGTTATTGCTGAAGCTAAATTTGGTGTTACAAAACCAGATAACATATGCTGTTGTTGTTTTTCATACTCTCCGACTGGTAATGGAGTTGACGATGATGGTTCGCTATCTTTACTATTAGTATTATTTTTTGACGGCTGATTACTTGATTGATTTGATGAAACCGGTGAAGCCGATGAAGAAGATATTGATAAAATTGCTGAAGTTGAAGTTGATACATTACTTATTGAAGACTTTGTTATTGTGATGTTATTTGTATTAACAGTAGTTGTTAATGTTGAATTTCCACTAATTACTGTTGAAAGTGTTGTTGTGGTTTCAGCAATATTTGATTGTTGTTGTTGTTGCTGTTGATTCTGATTAGTTGCATAAACTTTTGAAGCTGCTGTAACAGGAGGGATTGGTACAGATTTCTGTAAAGGTGTTGTAACTTTTGAATCCAAAGGGATATAAACCATACTATTTAAATTCTGTTTTGAACATGATGAAAACGGTAATTGAGTTGGTAAAGGTAGTTTCGATGTGGCTGCACCGGATGACAAAGCTAAAATTGGTGACGGCATATTACCTTTATTAGGAAATGACTTTTTAGCACGTTGATTTCGTTTTTTCACATCAATCTTTAATACTACATGAAAACAATTGACAAAAAAAAAAAAATGAAATTTAATTTAAATTATTTTTTTTTTTAAAATTAAAAATAAAAAACATTAAATTTACCTCCACTTGTAGATGTTATGAGTTTCTTTTCAAGTTTCTTTACTACTGGTTGAACACGCATTGTTGCAAAATCTTTAACAGTTATACGTTGAGAATTTGGTGATTTATCATTTTCATTTGAATTTGTATTCAATTTATTTAATGATTCTGATGTTGTTGGTTTAGATGAAGGATCAGTAGCAAAATTATCGTCAGCAATAACCGCATCATCATCATCATCAGAACATATTTCTGTTTTTATGGTAACAGTTGCAGTTGATGAATTTACTGATGTATTTCCAGGTACTATTACATTACAATTACTGGAAGTAGCTGGTTGATTATCATTTATTAATTTCGTTTGAGTATCTGTAGATTCTGAACTAGCAGTTGAACAAGAAATATTATTATTCGATTGTTGTTCGTCATGGTTATCGGGTTTTTCAGTTTTTATCTCAGTAAAAGGTATCAAATTACAAGTTTTCGATGATGATGGTCTACTAACATGTTGAACATTAACTAAAATTTTATCTGAAGATTTTGAATTTGAATTTGTTTCATTATTTTTTGATGATTTATTTTTAATTAAAGTTTTAGTTCGTTGTTGTACTGAATTCATTACCGTTGTTACCGTCGATTCATTTGATAGTAATGATGATTCTGGTGAAACTGTTTTATTTGCAGAATTATTTGATATTTCTTGAGTTTGTTCTTCCTTATCATTGTTTTGACTTTTACGAGATAATTCCTTATTTTCTGATTGTACTTTTTTAGAAATTTGACAATCTACATTTGTATTTTGCATAGAATAATTCATTTCTGGTTGTTTATCTTGTTTATTTTTTATATGGTCTTTGTTTAATAATGTATCATTAATTGTTCCAGAATCTTGATCTTTATTTTTCGCAATTGCATCATTTTGTATTTTATTGCTTTGAGACTCTTGAGATGCTGATGAAGAATTTATTTTAATATTATGATTTTTTTCTTTTCTTGTATTTTCATCTTCATTTTCAATTTTAATTGAAATTTTATCACTTTCCTTTTCACAACTCTTTTGCTTTTGATTTTCGTTACCATCATGCTTTTCTTTTGTTTTATTAGTTTCTAATTGAGATGATGTAGTTTTATTGTGATCTTCATTTATAGCAGAAAGTACAGATTTACTTATAATTTTTGAATTACCAATTCTTACTGTTAAAATTTCTTCTGAATTTTCATAATTAGAATTTGTACTACTACTTTTCAAGCTTAATAATGGGGACTGAGAACTTTTTGTTGTTGTTAAAATGATCTCTGATGATGACGATGATGACACAGTTCGAGATTTTTGTTGATCAATTTTCTCATTATGAAGCTTTCGTTTTTGTGATTCATGCTGATTACTTAAATTTTCATTGTTATCAATAGAAAGTTTTCTTTTTTCAATTCTATCTGAATTTTCTATTTCTACTTGTGCATCTAAAGTTTCTTTTTCATCTTTTTTACTAAAATCATTTTCATTTTGTTGCTTATATTCTTCCACAGATGATATTTCTTCATCTTCTGTATGCATTTTAGATTTTTTACATGGTACCATAATTGGACTCCATCCAGTTTTATCTGATTTACCCGCTTTTCTCTTTAATATAACTGTGTTCACTTTATTTTTTTCGCTTTCATCATTTTTTGATATAACTTCATATGATTTTATAATCGATGATGATGCTATCTTTTCTAGTGATGTTGTCGGTGATGAAGATGATATTAAAATATTCTGATCATTTTCAGAAGATAAAAACGGTTCATTTAAGGTTTTCTTGAAAATTACTGAAGTTTTAGGACTACTTGTATTGATTGTTTTTGTTGAAATACCTGATAATGATGATGATGATAATAATGATGCATTCAATTTTTTTGATATTTTTATAATACCACCACTACAATTGATATAGCTATGTATAATTTTTTTATTACTGTCACTAGATATTGTAGTAGCTGTATTAAATTCATTGTTTCCTCTTATATCACCATTAACATTATCAGTTTTTTTAATCATTGATAAATTATTATCAGCAGTTTTAACAATTTTAAACGTTAAAGCAGGCTTTGATGATTCTTGTATATCTTTCATATATTGTGTAATACCAGGTATCATCATTTCTAATTGATGTAATTCTTTACTTGGATCATATAATGTTCTAAATGGTGCAAATTTGAATGTACCAAATTTTGTTATAATCTTTTGAATATGTAAATCAACTTCTTTTATACTACCAGCAATTAAATTACGTTTACTTTGTTTTGTTGTTGGATTTGGATCTTTTGCAGAATATAAAAAACAATCTTTAAGTGGTACATGTGCACGATCGTGTGCACCAAAAAAACGTACATTAACTAATGAAGAATTAATACCCATTGATTTAGCTGGCCAATATGGAAAACCTTTTAATTTAGCCCATAATAGAATATGTGGTTTTGAACAAACTTCAATAAACCAATCTTTTTTTGTATTTGCATTATAATAACATTCTGGACATGTTTCAATTTCATTTGCTTCTTGTCTACATACTTTAATAATTTGTTTAGCTAAAGATGTTATCTTATTATTACCTGTTAATAACATTTTTAAAAAAATATATACATATATTTACTATTGTAGAAAGAATACTTTTTTTTTTTTTTAAAAATAATTTTAAAAAAATAAATAAAATTAATTAGACCAAATTCTTACTTCCGAAACAAATGGTTGCATTATGTAGAATCCATTTAGCTTCCATAATTAATTCTTCAGAACATTTATACACACGATTTTCGATTTTTTCCTGCATTGTTTCAAGTGTTACAGGATTTACAATATATTTATAATAATCCTGGTATTCATCTTCATCGATATTTTCAAAAAAGTTTTCATGCTACAAAAAAAAAAAAAAAAAAAAAATATTTAATTGTTATGTAAAAAAAAAAATAATTTAAAAAAATTTCAAATCATGAAAATCAATTAATAATAATTCCTACACAACATTTTTATTATTTTTTAAATATTTGTTTTTAAATAGCTTTATTATTAACATATTGTTTTTTTTTCAATTTAATTTTTTTTCTCTAAAAGCATTTGAAAAAAAATTATAATTAATGAATTAATAAAATTTTTCAAATCAACATCATTAACATATATTTGGAAAGTATACATGTATGCATTGTTTTGTTGCATAATTATACAATTGTGTCTATATATAAAATAATCATTATTGAAAGTATAAATAGTGATAAAGAAAAAATATCATCGTCACAATTATATACTACTTCCTCTTATTATTATTTATTACAGCATTGTAACTCTACCATTCTCCTCATTTCTTATCGTTCATTTTATTTCATTTTTGCTCATCAATGTGTACAATTTGTTTTTGCCTTTCTTTATAAAATGGCTTACAAATGTTTATGTATGTTTGTTTGAAGCGAATTCATGAATTTAATTTTAAAAAATGGCATTTTTATTTCTTTTTTTAATTTTAAACATTTTTTTTTTATTTTAATTATTTTTTAGTTAAATTGAAAAATATAATAAAGAAATAATAATTTTTTGTTTTTGAGAATAAAGAACTACATACATAATTTAATATTTGAACGATTGCATGTAAAAATAAATCAATCAATGTTTTTAAAATGATCATAAAAATATGTATTTCATTTTTTCTGTTAAAAGAAAATTTATTCAAATTTCGAAAAAAAAACATTGTGGTTTATGAAGGTGTACAAAGAAAAGATAAAATTTTTTTGATTAATGGCACAATCCGTTAATCAAAAAACCCAAAAATCCTATATTACATTGTTTAATTTTGATTAAATACATATTATGTACCTACGTACCTACTAAAATTATTGTACTTACTCCTTTTACTTGTTTCATACGCTTTAATGCAAACTGCATTAGCTGGTTTAAATGGTCAACTGATAAAGAATTTTTACCAGACCTATAGAATAAAAAAATAAAAAATAAAATAAAAATTTTTACGATACATGACATGATGCTTTTAATTTAATCAGAAATAAAGTACTTTTAATTTTTAATATTAGGGATAACTTATAATTTATATAATTTGCAAATGGTTTATTATTATTATTTTCTGTTTGATTCATAATTTTAAATAATAACTTGCCTTGAAGTTCCTTTCATAGCATGTTCTACACCACAACATTCTGGACAAATCCAATCTTTATCAATTTTCGCCAATGACTGATTTTTCAAACATTTTTTATGATATGATCTAACACATGAGGAACATGGTATTAAATCGCCACACATTGTGCATTTCCAACAAAATGCATCCCATCCACGCTAAAGATTTTTTAGAAAAAAGAAAGTAAAAAAAATATATATATAAAACCTATTTATAAGAAAAAAAAAATTGAATATTTAATTTTTTGCATTTTAAAAATCATCGTAGTCTTGGCAACCAATAAAAAAAAAAAACAATTTCAATATAATTCAAGATCTTAGATGCCAATTTATGAACTTTGGGTTTGATTTGCTATGTACCTATTTTTTCCTGTTTGTAATATTATACTACTCTTACGGATGTTTCACCAACACTTTTTAATCAGCGTTGGTCTCATATTAATTATTATTATTTATTATTTTTTAAATAAAAATACAGGAAATTTTTACCTTTGGTGGTGGTAAATAATTTTTCTTCAAAATATCTAGATGACTTTCAATTGGTGGAATTGATTTTGTTTCACTTGATTGTATTTCGCTATCAGAATTATCTGTATCAGCATTATCAGCATTATTAATTCTATTTAAAAATTTCATATGTTTTTGCATGAATTCTGAATTTTGTGATCTCATATTCATTCGTTTTATAGTTTTTTCTGATGATGATGAAGTTAATTCATTTAAAAATGATGAAGATCCATAGCTATCTGCAAATGGAGAATCGATTCTTGGTTTACTTCTGCTACGACTTCTAGAACGTCTTGTATTACTACCTAAAGAATATGGTGAATATTCAACATCACTACCACCATGTTTAAGTGGTACTAGTTTTCGTGATTTACGACCTTTCATCGATGTACTTTCATTTATATATTCGGATAAAATTTTTGATTCACTTACGGTCTTTTGTAATTGCAATAATTCCCTTGCCATTTTTGGAGTACTTGTTTTAATTTCTTGATCTTGATCTGATTTAACTGAATCAATGTCATCTAAATCTTCTTGTGAAGAAGATAATTTTTCAGAAGTTTTATTTAAAACTACTGTTTTTTCTTTATCTAATTCTTCAACTGTTTTTTCCAATTTTGATTCCTCTATTTCTGGGTTTGAATCAACAATACCAGTAGCCATATCACTTTCTTTTGTAGATGTTATTGATGTTACAGTAGTTGTCGTTGTTTTTGTTGATGATTCTGTATCTTGAATTTTCGTTGGTATATCATCAGAAAGATTTCCCATTGTTAGGTTGTTAATTAATTCTTGCACTGGAACACTACCAGTTTTATTTGTTACCTGTTGTAAAAACTGTGCTTGAGATTCACCAGCTGGAGAATATGTTGCAGTAGAAAATGTTGGCCCTGTAGGTGTATTTGACACAACAGTAACAAAAAAGACTGGCTTTACTGGTGTTTTTAGTTTTATTTTGGAAGAACTTTCGTCATTTTCTCCACTGACAGCAGCTGAAACAATTGATGTTTTAATTTCATAACCCTGTGGTTTTTTAATTAAAAGTTTAATGTTTGTTGATTTTGTTGATGAATCGTCTGATAAATTTGATGATGTTAGGATTTTCGTTGAACCACTGTTAGTTGTTTCTAAAGTTGCTGTGATTGGTGTTGTTGTTGCTGTTGTTGTTTTTGTAGTTATCGAAAATAATGAAACAGGTGCTACCGTTTGGACATTATCAATATTACTTTTTAATAATGAATGTGTTGATGTATTACTATTACCATCTGTAACATTATCTTTATTATCATCATTATGATTATTTTTAACACTTTCAGATGTTTTCTTATTGATAATATCTTTTTTTATACTATTAATTGAACATGTACTACTACAACTTGTTGCTACTGAACTATTATCGGTACTATTTGATGACCTACTACTACCATCATCATCATCGTCATCCGCATCATCATCATAAAATTCCATGTCAGCAAGTCTTGATGATGTATCATCACTTTGTGGTGTTATACTAGATCTATCATTATTACTTTGTGTATTTAATAATAAATCATTTTTTATATTTCTTATATTTTCTGACAATATAACTTCCTCATATATTGGATTTGGTACACTTTCTTCACTTCTAATTGAACTTGCTGATTCCTCATCCATGATTATTAAATTATAAATTGATTTTTAAAGTAGAAATTTTTTATCCTATCTAAAGAATGCAAAAGAAAAAAAATTTAAAAATTATTAATTATTTACATATGTATGTATTTGCGTAAATTATCTTTAAAACAATAATTTAAAATCAAAAAGATAAAATGCAACGCATTATAAATTTGATTGGGTACCATTACTTATTACTTCGTATTTTTAATATTAAAAATAGTGTACATATGAAATACTATCTATCTTATTAACAAAGCTTTTTCTTATCGTTGCTTAATTATATATTAAAAAAGTTAAAAATAATTCAAACAAGGATTTAATAAAATACAAAATTATTTTCTTCCATTTTAAAATACATTTTTTTTTTTTTTTCACTTTTTCCTTTTTCTTTTGAATTTTTGTAATAAGTATAGGTATATGTATATATACATATAAGCATCCTCTCGAAATATCTACATCATAGTAGTTCACAAACCGGGTACGTACTTTATAATGATGAATTATACAATCAAATTTTCATGTTTCTCTATATTATTAATTAATCTACACACAAGAAAATTTTTTATAGACGATAAAATTACTTTTCAATAATATTTTATGTAAATATGAAAATAAAATATGTATAAATAAGAACAAAAAAATATATATATATATATATAATAATATCCACCTGGCTCAATAATATGCTTAATTATTATAGAAGTTTTCAGTTTTCACCTTGCCAAACGTCGTATAAGATATTTCCTTTTACAAATAAGAGTCTAAGATAATTTTTAATTTTCCTGTTAAAAAGTATTTAATTACTTTTATTTTATTTATAAAAATTTAATTAGATATAAATTACCATTTTTTAATACACACGCCAAAAATTTTTTTATTTATTGCTTTATACTTAATACACTGTGTTAAATACACAGTACATATATATTATATCAATTGAATTTGACTGACGGCTGGCGAATTGGTTGGGTTTTTTGCTCTGTTGCTGTCAATGCAAAATAAGAGCAGGTAGACAGCCTGAGCATAGCTTTGGGTATGAAAATTGAAATATGAATAAAAAATTGACCTGTATTTACAGGTGAATTTCCATAAATCAAAATCAAAGAGAAAACTACGACAAATTATCCTCCACAGCACAGCCTACAGCCTACATAGAAATGGAAAGCGTGTTTTTGAAAAATTCATCTATTAACTATTTTCAGAAGTTGAACAACTCAGCTCAGCTGTATATTCTTTATCGCTGAATACATTAAAAAAGAAAAAAAAAACGACATTTAGGATACAGTTGGATTTTTATGGATTGTTGGAAATTTTTCACTTTGTACTAATTCAAATAATTTTATTAAATATTTACTACACACATTTCAATTGAATCTCAATGGTTGAAGATTTCATTGGTATCAAAAGTTCAAATGACAAGAAATCAATTACATTAAAATTAAAGACACATTGAGATTTTTTTTTCCAATTTTAGAGAAATATACAAAAAAAAAAAAGAAACAAATTTAATACTTTTTTATTATTTTATTTTTTACTTTTAAATAATTCTATTTTACCTCAAAAACTAAATGGATAAAATAGGAAACTAAAGTTTACAGACAAATAAAAGTTTTACATCAAAAGAAAAATATAACTAAAATTACTAATTTATTTTTTAAATCATTTTTACGTTTAAGACAAAAAAAAAAGTAGTACATGTTTGAAGTATTTGTTTGAAGTATTTTTTTTTTAAATCAATGTTCCAAAAATATTTTTAATCAGTCATTTCATACTAAATTGTCTTTCCTTCTTTTTAATCCTCTTCCGGTTCTAAATCTGCGTGTTTTTTCAATTGATTTATACATTTATTAATTTCATTTTCAAATCTTTCACCCGTTTCAACGTGTTTAAAACGACATGCCAATTTCTCCCATGCTGGATCTTCAGCATAATTTTGTGCAGCCCAACAAAATGCTTTACCAGAATTATTCATTGGCTTCATGCTAAAATCAGCTGTTATTATGTGATTTAAAACTAATTTATAAATTTGCTCACGACGTAATATTAAACGGTAAGTTCCATTAGCAGGATGATGTAAAATTTTTAATTCTCCAACTCCTAAAAATAAAAAAAAATAAAAATGAAGAAAAAAAAAATTAATTACACAAAATGTAAAGTTTTTAGCAATTTGAGACTACTAAGTAGCTTCAAACTACATAATTTCTCAGGTAGTTTTTAGTTTTCGTTAAAATTTCGAATACAGGGTGGCGTTGGCGCATATTTTTTTAAAGTCTTTTAGCTTACCTCGTTCTTTCCATTGTTTTGATTCAGAATCATATCTGTACAGTACTGCTCTTTCACCAAATAATTTCTCTTCATTTTCTTCACCAGTAGTAACTTCAATTTCTTTTGGAAGTTCAATAATTGGATCATAATGTGGATCATAATTTGCATCATCATTTGTATCACTTGTATTTGTTTTTGAATCATCATCAGCTCCATTACCACCAGTAGAACAATTCAAATCAACATTTGCCTTTTGAAATTGTGGATTTGAGAAATTTTTGAAAGCGTCATTCTGCGTTAAGCCAATAAAGCCTCCAGGTGATGATGTAAAAAAGCTTTGCGATTTATCAGAAATTTTAAAACCAGATGACATTGTTGCTAAGTCAGAAAATGAAATTCCTGGATCTTTGAAAATGTTTGCTGGTGCTGTGGTTGTTACTTTTAATTCTTTATTTTCATTAGTTGCTGGAGAGATGATATTAGATGGATTTGTATTGAAAGTTTCTCCAGCATTTTCAAAGCCCTTACTACCAAAAGTGAACTGCATTGAATTATCTGTCGTGTTTAATGATTTGTTGAATGAAAATTCACCGAAAATAGTTTTTTGTTGTTGTTGCGGTTGAGATTTGTCAATTGATGTAATTGTAGTTGTTGAAGGAAGGTTGATAGGTTTTGTAAATGCATTGCTACCAAATATTGGAGCTTTTGCATTTATTTTCTCTGAAGTTAAGGCATTAGATGACATTGAATTACCTCCAAATATTGACTTTTGACCTTGAAATTAGAATTAAAAGGCATTAAAATTGAAAAAATACAATATAAAATAAATTTACCATTTGAATTGAAAAATGTTGGTGATACAAAATTAATATTATCTCCTAAACTGAAAACATTCGTGCTTGTTTTACCAACTAAACTGCCCATATTATCAAACACTGATTTTTTATTACTCTCATTACTGTTTGTATCCTTTGGTTTTAATTGTTGTTGATTTGGTGAAAATGAACTCTGTTTTAATATTGAAGTTTCACCTTTATTATCATTAATTTTTTTTATAATATCTAATCCAGACATATCTAAAGGTAAAGGTTTTGTAATATCTTCAATGTTTGCTGAATTTTTGTTTTCGTTTTCATATTCAGGGAAAACAAACTTATCTGGATCACAACCACGACATCCCTTGCAATTTTCATAATTATCTGTCGTCTCAAAGAAATTTAATGGTAATAATAATTTTTCGGCTAATTTTTGATCGCTTTTAACTTTTTCAGCGTTAGTGTTATCAGTAGTTGTTTTAGCTATATTAAAATTATTTTTAAATAAAATTAATTATTTTTTTAAAAAAAATTTATTAAATTAATTTTACCTGTTTCATCTTTGATTTTTTCTTCTTCTAGGTCTTTTCTTTTCTCATTGCAATTATTGTCATCACTTTCACCAATAATTGCTTTTTTAACTGCTTTCATAAATTCTTCAGCAATTTCTTTTGTTTTGAAACGTATACAAAGTTGTGCAAGTTCTAGCTCACCTTCACTAAAATCTTTAACCACAAAGTGCCATGATTTTTCATCTTTACGAGTATATTCAACATCTTCATTAAGAACGTGATTTAAGCATATCTTTAAAACTTGTTCTCGACGCATTACAACACGTAACTTTTTACTTTGCTTATGTCTTAAAATCTTCACATCTCCTAAACCTCTTTCTTTCCATTCAGAATTTGTGAATTTATAAAGCTTAGCACGATGGCAATATAATACATCTTCATCTTCTTCACCAGTTTTTACTTCAATCTAAACGACAAAAATACAATATATATATTATATATTTGTAGAATATATATTGTTTATTTATTATAAATAATTTATTTACCTTATCTGGTAATGGAATTGCAGGAGTAAAATATGCACCATTTTCTTCTTCAACATTTTCATTATCAGATTCATCTTCACATCCAGAAGTGTTATTTTTTAAAGGACTTTTTACTTTACCTGGTGATTTTGGCTTTAATACAAAATTAAATTCTTTTTTTTCTAATTTAAATTCACTATTGTTATCATTCGATGATGAATGCTCTACTGTTGTAGCAGCAATAGAAGGATTATTTTTATTAGGTATACTAAATGAAAATACTGGTTTAGATGATAAGGATGATGTTGTAATAGATACTGCTTTATCGTCAAATGTTGAGTTTGATGTAGTAACGTTATTGCCAAAAGTCAAAGCTGAAGGAGCCGTAGAAAATGAAAAAGCATTGAAAGATCCCGGTGTAGTTGAATTCTCAATGTTATTGGTATTGGTGGTATTTTTTGGAACAAAAGTGAAAATACTGGGTTTTTGTTTATCTCCTCCAGCAATGCTGTTGTTGCTTGTTCCAAAATTAACACCAAATTTAAAAGGTTGTTGTTGTAATTGTTGTTGCTGATTCGTTAAATCCACAGCTGTTGCTGCATTAAATGGTTTAACAGCGGCGACATTCTGCATTCCAAAAGTGAATGTCGGTGTTGTTGTACTCTGAAACATCGACTTTGTCTGAGTAGTGTCAGCATTGTCCTTCTCTGATGCATCATCCTTAGGTGTTTTACATGCCACGCAAATTGAAACATTTGATCCATTTAACAAATAACATGTTTTGCAATCCCAAGATCCTGGTTTCGGCTTATATTTATCATCAAAATTGCTAAATTCATCAGTTTTTGCTGCTGACGCGGTCATTGTTGCTGTTGTTGGAGGTTTTGATGTTTCAACACTGGCGCTAGGATCGACATTTCCACCACCAAATCCAAATTTAAATGTAGAAAATGTATTAATGCCACCACTTTTTGATTTGTCTGATACTTCGAATACACTTTTTGGAGGCTTTTTAGGGACAGTTTCATCTTTAGGAGTATCACATGCAACACAATATAAAGTATTCGCAGCATTTGAAATATAACAAGTACTACATGACCATGATCCAGCTTTTGGTTTAAATTTATCACCAAAACCTTTTTCACTTTGTTGTTGTTCTGTCACATTGCTTGCTGATGTATTTTTTGTTTGATTAGTTGTATTCGATTCTAAAACTTCTTTCTGTTTTGGCGGATTCATTTTATTTTTTCCTAATGGTTTGAAAAAATTTTCAATTAAAAATATCTATTATAATAAAAATTATTCTTATTAAAAATCTTAAAAATTTTAAGGGAAAAAAATGAAAGATGGGTAGATAATTTTGATTTTCTTTTGTTTTAACGATTTTTAATTAAATGAAACTGACATTTGTTTGTTTGAACTATATTTTTTTAAACCATGTACTGCAAGAAATATTTAGCGGGAAAGTTACTGTAAAATGGGAGACAAATATGGTATATATGATATAAGTTTTTTGTGTTATGTTTGTCGACAACTAAAAATAAATATATGATTCTATTACTTACCAATATTATCATTGACAATTTTAGCATCATCATTTGCAGTCATATTTGCCTGTGCTTTTAAAATTGCTTCATGGAAACTCTTGCAAATATCTGCTGTTTTAAAACGTATGGTAAATAATTCTAATTTACCTTCATTATCATCTGAATAATCTTTACCACCAAATTGTAATGAATTTGGATTATTTTGTGTTAATTTAAATTGTACATCTTTTGTTAAACGGAAATTAATACATACTTTTAATACTTGCTCTCTACGCATTAATAATCGTACACGATTCGAATTTTGTTTTTCTACCAATAATTTTATATTACCAATACCTCTTTCTTTCCATTGACTCTGTGATTTATCAAATCTAAAAAGTTTTACACGATATTCAAATAATATAATTTCATTTTCTTCGCCAGTTTGTATTTCAACTAAATCTGGTAACGGAATAACAGGTTTAAATTCTGCTGTTGGTACAAAATCGTCAACTTCATCATTTGTTGTTGCTGTTGTATTTGATTTATTGAGACTAGTGCTTGTATTGTTCATTAATGTTGCAACCGGTGTTGATGTAACAGTAATATTTGGGAATGTCTTTGATTGAGTAACAGTATTATTATCGTTAGACGAAGATGATGGAAAATTCGAAAATAAATTTGCGAATGGCTTATTTGAATTTGTGCTATTTGAAATTGCTTTGGTATCAAATGTGAAACCAGCAAAAGGTGATGATTTATTAGAATTTTCATTTGTTGCTTTATTTTTTCCAAATTCCTGTTGTGTATTTTCTCCTGCATTTGTGATTGTGAAAATTGATTTTGATGTAGTTGAAGTTGTAGTATTAAGAAATGATTCTCCATTGCTACCAGTCTTAAAAGCAATAGAAGAATTAGTATTTGTTATGGGAGGATTTTCGGCAATATTGTTTTTATTTTGTTGTGTTATAGAGTTACTGTTAAAATTGAAAATTGTCGATGATTTCGATAAAGAGTTTGGTTGCTGTGAATTATTCGTTATTTCTGCTGCTGTTTTTGTTGTTGTAACTTTAATATTTGAAGTCTTCTCTGCATTATTGGTATTTACATTGTTGAGATTAAATTTTTTCATTTCATCTTTTGCTTTAATAAAAACATTATAAAATTCTTTTGCATTCTCAACTTGCTTAAATCGTACACACAATGTCTCACACATTTCTTTTTCATCAGCATAGTCTTTAGCTGCCCAAATATAGCTTTTTTCTTCATTTTTATACGGTAATAAATTCATTTCACCAGTTATAAAATGATTTGCACATATTTTATGTGTTTGATCACGACGCATTAATATGCGTATTCTACCATCAGATTTACTTTTTAATATTTTTATATCACCAACACCTCTCTCTTTCCATTCTTTGTCAACATGACGGAATAATTTTGCGCGTGAGCAAAATAGTACTTCTTCATTCTCTTCACCAGTTTTTACTTCAACTTCGTCTGGTAATGGTATTATTGGTTTAAAATCTGGACGCGGGTCATATTCAGTATTATTTTCATTGTTTTTATCTTCGTCATCATTACTATCAATTGTTTTATTTAATTCATTAATAACTGTTACTTCTTTTGAACTTACTATTCTTCCATTGGCATCAGCACTAGCTAAGGAGGCTACAGCACTACCGAATGTAACTATTATTGAAGATGCAGTTGATGAAGTTGAGTTTGCCGGAATTGTTGGGAATGATTGTGTCATAATTGGAAAACCTGTATTTGAATAAATTTGTTGTGGCTGCATTGTAGAGAAAGATCCAGTATTGGTGACTTCTGCATTTGGTACAAAATTTGTTTTAATGTGTTGCGGTGGAATCGTTACACTTAGTGTTGGCTGAGAAAAAGTTCCAATATTTGTTGTTGGAAGAGGATCCGAACTAGTAATAACAACGTTTACT
This sequence comes from Bombylius discolor, assembly GCA_939192795.1. Taxonomy (NCBI): domain Eukaryota; kingdom Metazoa; phylum Arthropoda; class Insecta; order Diptera; family Bombyliidae; genus Bombylius; species Bombylius discolor. The sequence goes on along the minus strand of OW584238.1, from coordinate 55,468,764 downwards.
GGTGGTCCTTTTTCAACGGGAGCATTATTGCTTGAACGATTCCAAAATAATGCTGGACTAGTATTTTTTATTGCTGGAACATAGCCAGCAGAAGGTGGTGGTTGAGCTGAATTTTTAGGTACTGATTGTGAATTTGCTGTTTGCTGATTCAATATACTAAACATATTTGTTCTATTATCAATCTGATGCGAAGAAACTAGAGTTTGTTGATGTGGTGTTGATATCACTGGTGCTACTGCAGCTGGTGGTAATGGCATATTAAAATTAATTGGAGTGCTTGATGTGTCTGGGAATGGTAAACGTTGATTGAAACTTGAATGTTGTCGATCTGCAGTTGCAGCAGCTGCAGCAACAGCATTAAATGGCATATACTGTGGCTGAGCGAAATAATCACCTGAATACCATGTACTTGTTGTTGATTGTGGATGATGAACGCCACTATGTAGGGCATTTGGTGTATGAATACGTTGTGCTGATTGCTGAGGTGGTGGTTGAACATATCCAGGGAATAAATTTCCTTGATTTTGATATACTTGATTTTGAAATTCATCTCCAATTAAGTAAAGATCTTCAAGAACATGAGATGCATCATCTCTACTTGGAGTTTGACTTTTTTTCTTCATACTTTCCTCAATCAATAGTAATTTATCTCTCAATTCATTTAATTCTGTCTTAATTCCACTTTTAAATTCATTCAATTCTGTTTTAATTCCACTTTTAAATTCTGATAATTCTCTACGGGTGTCTTTAACTTCTGGTTTAATCATATCAACTAATTCTTCTTTAACAAATGTAAGTGTTGTAGCAATTTGCTTTACAAGATTTTCAAGTTCCGACAACTTTGGAGTAGTACTTGTTATAGTGAATGATTCTCTTCTATTACCAGAAATATCAGTAAGTATACCTCGTCCATAAGTTGAATTATCGATATCCGTAGTTGTAGAATTATAAAATAATTCTCGATTTGAATTATCAGTTATAGAAGCCGAAAAATGTCCATTATTTAAATTTTCACTTGAAATTTGACGAATAAATTGTAATCTATTAATCTCAGAATTGATAATTGAATTTAATGGATGATTTAAATTCATATTTGGATAATTTAATAAATTTACTGTTTGATTTAAACAATCACGAGCTTTGTCTAAATATAGTTTTTTGGTCTTTTTTGGTGTCTTATTTGATTCATCTAATTTTTTATAAGCTTCAGCTTGAAAATATGTTGCAAATGGTAATTGAACACCAGAAAATTCTTCAATACATTCTTCATATTTATCATTTTTAAAGTAACGTGCCGCTAAATATGTTACAGCGTCTTCGGCTAATTCAATTATCTCATTTTCAACGTTTGAATTTTGTGAATTTGAATATTTAAATAACTTACGAAATGGCTCTAAAATTCCTTTTGTATGTAATTTGTACATATTTAATGCATGTTTAAATAATGTTTCTGTCCGAGCTTCTAAATAATTTTTTTCAATAGATTTTATTGTATCTTGACAACGATCCATTAATATTTTTCCTAATTTCAAAAGAATTATTAAATCCATTTTGGGTCCATTAACACCACGAACAGCTTCTATACCATACTGTAAAGTTGCTCTAATTTCACTTAAATTCTCTCCATTTGCCGTTGCTAAATTTTTGTATACTTGATATGCACACTGCCACCAATTATTTTGTTCTTCTGTACATAAGCTTCCTGTCATATTAACAAATGGTAAGATAATTGGTTTCCCAATATTTATGGAATTATAATTCTCATTTAATGTCTTTTCAATTTGTAGTTGCCTTTTTGCTTGAATTACAGTTGCATACAAAAATGTTTCAACATCTAATTGATTCAATGATTCTGAGCTACAAAAGTTTAGATTTTGTGTTGAAAAATTTAATCCGTTAAAATATTTACATCGAACATCAGATAAATTATCAAGTCCTAAGCATAAATAAACCATATGTTGCAATGATTGAGGTTTGAGATATTGAGCAATTTCTTCATATGATTCAACATTAGCATATGAAGGTAATTCATAATTTGGTTCAATCAGTTCTCGAGAATTTACTAAAAATGATGTTGACATTTTACGGATTTGATCACTATTAGCGAATAAAATGCGAAAAATTTTACTACGCCAACTTGTGTCTGAACAGAAACTTCTAACTTGTGATATCAGATCTTCTGAATTTGTCCAAAAATTCTTTTCAGTAATAATTTGATGTACTTTTGATGAAACTGATAAATTATCTTTCGAACCACCATCACGTATACATGAAAGTAAAGTTCGTCCAGCCTACAACACAATATATGTAAGAGGACGTTCCTTCTAATACAACATTTTAAAAAATAATAATAATATAATAAAACTTACCTGTGAGCATCTAAATGAACCCTCACGATTCCATAATTGAATTATTTGCTTAGTTTTATCTTCACAGTGTTTAAGCCAAGGATCTTGGGCATCAGGCGCACCACATTGGAATGCAAATAGTAAAAAGGGTAAAGCGTTTTTAGCACTATCTTTCCACTGATTTTTATTCTGAGTTTGTTCTCGTTTAAAAATCAGTGAAGCAGTATATAAACATAATTGTCCTTTAAAATGATTTAAAAATTTCTCAGCAAATTCTTTTTCAGGAAATAATGAATGAACAGTCTGGGATGCTTCAAACATATATTGATCAAAATTAAAAAGTAAATTTGCCGTTTCTGTAACAGTTCCTCCATTCATTATTGAAAAACTAATTTCAATTTGACGTTCCAAACAAATTATTAGTAAAAGCCAAAATTCCCAACTTTTATTTGCGTTTGATTGATGTTCGTATTTATTTAATGCCAACCAGACAACATTATACCATCCAGAACAATTTGAAAATAAATCATGAGATTTTATTTCTTGATCATACGCATATTTAAAAGCTTCTGAAATTTTATTTTTGTCAATAAAATGTTTAATAAGCCTTACTTTTAAATTTGGATCATTTGGTCTTGCTTGAATTTCTTTCAATATTAATTCTTCAACTTGTTTATGTTCCAAATTATCTTTATTTAAAAGTTTCAAACGTAAGCTAAGAACAGCATCATGTTGAACTTTTTCTGATTCTGCTAAATCACACCAATATTTAGCTTTATTTGCATTTATATTATTGTCAGATAAAAGTAATTCACAAACTTCAATAAGTAAATCTGGTTGTTTTGAATCTAATTGTAATGATCTTTGAAATGATTCTAATGCTTTTTGAGGTTTTTTCAATTGTTGATAGCATTGTCCTAGCAACTTATATGCTGGTGCACAGTCTTCTTTGATAGATAAATAGTTAGATATATAATGCCGTGCAGTTTCGAATTCTTTTATTTTATAATATAATTTAGCAATGGTAAATCCACGTAACTTTTTCTAGGAATGGGAAGTAGAAAATGTTTTTTTTTAAAAAAAAAAAAAGATAAAGCTTAACAACAAAAAAAAAAATTTATGATAGAAATATATTATCGATGTAATTATTAAATATATAATAGCTAAGTAAGGAGTTCTGCAACACATAACCGTTTTTCCAGAATTTAGCCTTCATACTTCGTATCAAATAGCGTTTTTAATTTCCGTTATGAAACCACTCTGCTCATTACACATTATACATTTTTTGTGCATTAGCAATTGAAATTTTTTCTTATTTTAAATAATCGATAACTTTGATAGTTCATTTCATTTTTCATAATAATTCATAAATAATAAACATCAGATATTTTTTTTAATTAAATAAGCTTATGAAATTATACTAATTGTTAATTACATACCTCATTTTCCGATTTTAGTTTCACCAACGCTGACCTTACGTGCTGATCAACGTCTTTTTTCGTGGTGAACATGATTTCTCTTGCAGTACTTTTCACAATTTATAACGTATAAATTCCGATCACTTTAACAACAAAACACAAACTTATAGAATTTTTTATTAAATAATTATGTTTTAATATTGATTTGATTAATTTAAAATTGATATTTTTGCGTAAAAATTACAGCGAATTTCACTCCGATTCTCTTTGTGCGAATGATAAACCAAGCATGGCAGATTGGCGGCGCTGATTATGTCAGTCAGCATTTTCATTTATTGTTCAGTTTAGTTTAGTTCAGTTATTTCGTTCAATTAGATCATATTAACATGAAGTTAGCTATAAGTAATAAAATTTTACGTTCGTGATTATGGAATATTCTAGTTCTAACGCCGGGTATAAACTATTATTTAACTAAACTATAATTGTACAGGTTTATACGTAATCTACTTTCAATTTGGATTTTTGTTAACTCCCAATTTCATGTCGTATAAACCCTCTAATTCGGACTTATTAAACTCAAATTTTTGTATATGCATGTGTAGAGTAAAATGCAATATGGCAGATTCTAATTTTTATAGACCGTAGGATATACATACATAGTCTATACGAAGAGAAATTTTTTCTATGCGTGCAAGCTGTCAAAAAATTTTTCAGCTTGTATGAACAAGATTTGTTGTGGGCAATTTCTGTCATGCAAATGCAATACAATCATATTTGTGAGAAAAATGTCGAAGAGTACTCATTTTTGCTGATTATTTAAAATTTTCAAATTAAAAGTTTATATTAATTAAAAAATGAATATAAAATAAACAGATTACTTAATTGTTGTACACAAATGGAAGAAGACAATTCAACCATCAGAAGAACATTCATATTGACGCCATATTTGATTATTTAAACGTCAAATTTCTTGCAACAAAGCTTGCAATCCAAAATGTCTTGTAAGATTCGTTGCAAGGTGGCATGGAAGGATTTCTTGTAAATAATTTATACTCATGCTAATGCATTTATTTTATAACTTTAATTATAGCTGGTACTACTGAAATCAAGTAAAATTGATTAGCTGAGTAACAAATCACAATATCCGAGTACCACGTGATTTTTTTAATACGTATATTCGTTATAGTTACCTTGCAGATGTAGACGCAGTCTTATAATAGAGTTTTCGGCATTCTTCGGTTTAGAAATTAGTTAAAATTATCAATACATAATTAAATTTAAAACAATAAAATAAAAAAAAAGTGATCTTTGGTAAGTGTTAAGTCAAATTTGTAAGTGGCCGCTAAATATACTTTTATTTTATTTTATATTGTAATGTTAAGGCACTACATTAGCTATATTAGGAATTTTTCCAAAAAAGGTGCGTTCCAAAAACATTAATCATTCATAATTATTACGTACGTATATATATTTATTTTATTTATAGCAATAAATATTAATTTATGCTATTTTTAGATTATTAGAAAAATCGCGCATTTATTTGAAAAACTATAAAAAAAAAATTAGATTCGCATTTGGTTTAAATCGGACAAATCAAAATTCTGTATTAGATTATTAGACTAGAAAACTTTCATGTTGAATAAATTAAATAATTATTATTTAAATATAAGCAAGATCAAGTATTTATTACAGACATATGTATTTTATTGTATATTCGTTTTTTTATTTATTATTTTTGATTGAAAACTGTTTAAAAACTTTAAATAAATTTACATTTTTTTAGGTAATTTTTTTAACAAAATGGAAAGTAAAGAAGAATTAAGAAAACGTTTAACTCCAATGCAATATCAAGTTACTCAAGAGGCTGCTACTGAACGTCCATTCACAGGTAGATTTTTTTTTTGTATATACATATTTCATCATAAAGATAAATACAAATATTTATTTTTTTTTGTACAGGTTGTTATAATAAACATTACGAAAAAGGTATTTATAAATGTATAGTATGTCATCAAGAATTATTTTCATCGGATACGAAATATGATTCTGGTTGTGGCTGGCCTGCATTTAATGATGTTTTAGATCAAGGAAAAATTACTTTACATCGAGATACTAGTATACCAGGTTTGTATAAATGATATTTTGTATGCTTATTTCAATATTAGCACATTGAATGGATGAAATCAATTACTAAAAACAATTCTGTGGTAATAAAATTAAAAAAAATTTATTTTTAAATTTAGAAAACCATTTTAAGACATATTATTGCCACAGAGACTGTTCTGTAAATTTTTCTTTGCTTTTATAAAATGCTATGCTTAAACTAAGTGTGTGATGCATTGATATGAATTGGTTACATAGAAAAAAATTGTTAATGGTGGCGGATTTTCGGGAGAAATTCAGTTTAACAAAAAATTAATTGAATAGTTTCTCTAAAAATACATATATTTTATTCATTTGCTTTTTTTCTAAAATTATAAAATATGAACTTTATTCACATATAGCATAAATTACAAATTGCCTCAATTATTTTTATTTACTTACAATTTAAAGATTCAGTGCTTCAAAGAAAAAAAAAAAGTGAAATACCTATAACTTCAAGGAAGAAATATTGAAATTGATATGAATGACATATAAATTCATCTTCATACATACATATATTTATCTATAAAGATGAAATATTGAAGAGATAGTTATGTTAACTATAAAATGTGACTAAAAATTAAAATGGTTATGTGAAGGTATTGTGTACTTGAAAATCGGTTTATAATGAGTGATTATGAAAATCATTTATAATGAATTTTGAAATTGAAAAACCTATCAAATACTCCTATTAAGTGAACAGTAATTATTGTTAATTAAAAACAAAAAGAGTATTATGAAAAACTGTAAGGAAAAATTAATATTGTTTTTTTTTTTTTTATTTTACGCCAGTAAAACATTTTTGGAATAATTTTAATAATTTAGGAGCTGTTGTTTCCTAATAAAATATAGGTGCTATATATTGTTGGTTACTTTTATTAATTCTTTACATGTAAAGTCATGTTCATATTGACTTTACACATATTTACAATGCATTTTGGGAAGTACATATATTTTTTTAGTACTGTAAAATCATTTCATTGTTAAAAAATCACTAAATTTGAAGAAAAAATCACATGTAACAGGTAAATTAATAAAAGATTTAAATGTATGTAATGTATATATGTATGTATGTATAGGAATGGAAAGAACAGAAGTTCGATGTTCGAAATGTTCTGCCCATATGGGTCATGTATTTCCTGATGGTCCACCACCAACTAGGACAAGATATTGTATCAATTCAGCTTCAATTGATTTTATATCATCTGAAAATATAAATAAAAATTAGATAAATGTGTAATTTTTTCAGTTATTCACTATAAAATACAGTGATTTTCTATTAATTCAAATAATTTTGTTGTACACTTTTGATTCAAATTAAAAAAATAATCGTTTTTATTTTTATTTTTTATTTATGTCTTTTACGTTGTTGAATATTACAATATTAAAAAAGGAAATAAAAATACACGAAAAATAATACTTTATTATTTTATTTAAAAATTAGTTTAAATTATGAGAAGAAAAAAAAGAAACATTTTACTTGCAAAATATGTAAATTAAAAATTTAGGAATAATTGAGATTTCTGAAAATTCGAATTATTGGGAAGTCACTGTATAATTTTAATGAAATGTGTTAGATAAAATTTAGAGTGTATATATAGAGTGTAGTAAATAAAATATTTATAAAATAAATGTTCGAAATTTGTTCTATTAATTAAACTTATTTAAAAAGACCCCACACACATTTTATTAATTTAAATTTTTTGGAAGGACTAGGTTGATTATATTTTATGTTCAACGCAAAAAATTCTATTTAATGTGACGAATTCAGTTTTCTTCCTTTTAGTGTCAACTATTTTTCAATCAGAGCAATTACAAAACAACAATAACTTTTTTTTTTGTGTGTGTTTAATTTTTACATTTATTTATAAAATCACTAACACATTTATTGATTAACAAAAATTTCAACATTTATCAATTAAAAAAAAAAAAATAGGATAAATTCGTGATTAAGTTCAAACTTTGTTTAAGAAAAACAACAAAATTTAATTAAAAAAAAAAAAGATATTGTTTCTTAAACGTTGAAAAAACTGTAAATAAAATATTTAAGCTTCTTTTAAAATTTTCGAAGAATTTTTGTTTGTTTTGTGTATTAAAATGTGTTATTCAAAAAAAATAATATTGTTTTTATTATTTACATATTTTAAAATTGAATTGAAAATAAAAATGCAGAAAAGAAAATGGTGAAGGTTCTAATAGATTATTTTTTTCAATTTCTTTTTCGCTTTTATCTGCCTTGGGAAATTATCATCAACGTGAAATCAAATAAATATTTTATATATATATATATATATATTACATCGCGTCTTCCTTGGCATTTTACTCCTTTTTTGTTTTAAATTATTGCCTTCTATTTTCATAATTTTTGTTTATTTGCATATTTTTCATTCATATGAATTTTTTTTTTCATATACATACATTTTAACATTATAAATTTCGCTGAACTTTTTATTATATCTTTCCCTTCAATTTTATGATATAATTTTCTTCATTCGCACATAAATCTGCTTCATCAATTATTTTTTGTTTTCTTCTTCTTCATTTCTTTTTTTTTTTCGCTTTTTATCATATATAATTTTCTGGGCATTTATCTTTATAAATACTATCCTACATATTATTTGTTAAAACACATAATCATTATTCTCCTTATTTTTTTTTTTCTTTAATTCCTTTATATCATTTTCCTGAATATTTTTACATTTCTTTATATCCTACAAAAAAAATTATTATTCATATTGGCTATATGTATATAATATTGCTTTAAAAAAAAAAACATTATGAATAAAAAATTAAATAAGGCGGAAATATATTACTACTTATTAAACACCCAGAACGTATACGAACTGAGGTGAGATGTGCAAAATGTGGAGCTCATATGGGTCATGTATTCGATGATGGTCCAAAACCAACAAGAAAACGTTATTGTATCAACTCAGCAGCTATTGATTTTGTATCAGCTGATGAATTAAACAACACAAATAATACTCAAAGTTAATTGTTAGATAGAATATTCTCTACTTAATTTTTCTTTGTTATCTTAAAAAATGTAAATAAAAGATATAGGAAATATTTGTTAACATAAACATAAATAAAAAATAAAGCACAGATAACTTTTACATGAAATTTTTTGTTAAAAATCTGTAAATACTAAAATAAAATATTCTTAAAATAAGTTTGGATTTTTTGTTTGTTTTTCTTTTCAAATAACTAATTTAGTGATATATTCAAAATGTTATTGATAAATGTAAGAAAAGGTAGTATAGAAGATAAAACTGAGCTTTGGCGGACGCCATGTGTCTATGGATATGTCTAAATCCAAAAAAGCAAACGAGAATAAATTATTTTAATATAACCAGCACCAACAATGCATGCTAACTGATTTGATGGATCATTTAAATGTTAAAAAGGCAGTCATGAAAATCAAGACATTTTTTTAAATTTTTATATCATCATCAACGTTTCAAAGACAAACACATAATTTGAATTAGGAAAACAAAAGATTTATTAAAAATTAAGAAAAAAAAAATAAAAATAATCTATTTCATGTATATAAAAAATTATGAAATTTAAAATTTTTCTCAATTAAAAACATAAGCAGTAAGAAAATTACAGTATTTATTCAGTATAATTATTTGTCATTCTTTTATAGTTTTTTTTTCATTGTTATTATTGTAATTCTTTACTACTCAAATTAAAATAATGACGTAACTGTTTCAATAGATTTTCCGTAATAGCTTTTGCCACATTATGATTTTGTTCTAAAGGATCTTGTACACACATCGGTTTATTTATTTGGAAACTATTTTGATCACGATCAAGATTATAAAATTCCAAATATCTGAAAAATTCAACAACAACAAAATATATAAATAAATAAAATACAAATAAAAAGGAAAGAAAAAAATTTCTAATTTTACCAACCTTTTAATTGGATTTTTAGCCGTATTGAAGTATTCTTTTTTAATGGTCATTCCTAGATAAGGAGAAATAACCAAATTTTTAAAATCAAAATCTTTATAATAATTGAAAAATTCACGTAAAAATTTTCTAACAACAATGTAACTGTCATCATGTTTTTGAATCTTCAATTCTTTAAGTTTTTTCTCAATGAAATCACTTTGCCACGCTGCAATAAAATACAAATTTTAATTACATATTGAAATAATATTAAAAAAATTAATTATACTTACGTCCTATTAATACTGGGTTTTTAATTTCTTCTTGAAGAATTTTTATTGGTGGTAAAATTGCTTTTGTTTGTAAATAGAACACAACCATCAATGATAATTTATAGGTGGTAAAATATGTTTTCAATGTTGTTAAAGAAAGCCATTCCTTCATGAATAAACACATTTTATGACCTGTTTTTTTTTTCCATCAAAAAATAAAAATCAGTTGCAATACCATACTTATTTTTAAACATAAAAAATTTTTTTTTTTAAATGAAAATTAAAATAATGTATAAATTACTGACTCACATAGTGGTTGTAACTCAAACAAGTAACCTATTAAACGAGTATTGCATGGACCCAATCCATTTGAAAATGCTATATCACAGTCAATTAATTGGATTTTGTTATAAACTTTTAAAACGGGTACCCTAGCAGTTTTAACTTTAACGAATTTTTCCCATTCATTCGAATTTTTTGATAATATATCACCAACCTTATTTAATTTGGCTACAATTTGTGATGGTGGCTCACCATATAAGTTAAAAACGCCACCTAATTGAAATTAATTACAAATACGTTAAAATGTAATTTTAATTTAAAAAAAAAAAATAAAAAAAAAACGATTTAATTAAAATTTAAAATATTACCAATATTTAAAAATATATCCAAATCAGAATGAATTGTTCCTAAACCACTTTTTCTTGAACCGAAGAAATGAACTTTTGCATCCGGATATATTGAATTAACGGATTCAATTAATGATTTTTCGATTTCTTTATAAGCTGGAAGCCATTTTAGTTTATTTCCAGTATTTGTAGATTGTATTAAAAAATTCGAAAAATCTCCAAATATAAATGATTTCGCTTCTATAAAATAAAAAAAATCACAGTTATTCAACCTTTTTGTTTGTATTTTCTGTAGTAGAAAAATTCCTACTTTTTGGAAGATTTCCTATATCTTTATTTTCTTTTTTTGATCTTTCCCTTCTTCTTAATTCTTTTTTTAACGCACGCTTATTTTCTCGACTTTGTTGTAATGTTTCTGGTGCACCCTTTTGCTCATTTATGTTTTCCATGTTTTTTGTACCATCATTATTTACTAGCGCATATTTAGACTTCTTAATATGTGAATTCAACAATAAATGTTTTGTTATATCTTTGTACCGATGACCAATTTCCTCCTGTATAATAAAATCATAGATTTAGTTTAAAGTAATAAAAGTACATGTAAGTATATAAAAAGTACTGATGATCATACTTACATCACATGTATTACAAACATAAACACTAGCTATTGAATTTTCTTTAAGTGTATTTAAATTTATTTTTGTTTTTACATGTGAATTAATGTCTTCTGGTTCATTGTCTATAAAATTATCGATTTCATCAACAATACATTGTAATTTTTCATTTAGATTCCTATCTGTGATATTATAGTCTTTACGGAACGCATCAAACTTCTCCAAAAAATTATTTATTAAAAGATTTATATCGGCGATCTGTAAGCAAAAAAAAATCATCTTAATCTGTCAACACCAACAACAATAATTACCCTATTTGCTGCTCTATTATATTCCTCTGTTCCATATATCAATTTCGACATATTTTTCAATCTTCACTTTATCAGTTGTTTAAAAAAATAAGATCTTTATGATTATATTACTTTTTCTTTTTTGCGTTTCGGTAAAGGCTTGTGTGTAAAAAAATTTTATTTCAATAATCAAATAATATTTTTAATAAAGCTTGTAATATTTAAAACCGGAGTTAGTTTCTAAATTCAACTACTTAATACAATGTACAGATTTTATTAATCCCTATCCTATCTTCTATCCAAGGCAAAATCCGACATTTTGAATGCATGGTATAGTAATAGTACTTATAAAAACCAGGCAAAGGCCTTGGTGAGAGGTATGCTGAAAAGCACAGGATAACCTAAAAGACAAATTTGACAGCTAAAATGACGTCTACGTCAAAAATTTTGCGGCTATGACTTTTTTAACTTTGACCGTTTCAAAACTATATCAACAATTTATTGTCATAATTATTATTTATTTGTACATAATTAGTTATCAGTTAATCATCAAACAAAAATATAATCAGAACACACTAGTCAGCATTTACCGTCTACACCGATGATTGCTGAAGAGAATTGTAGGATTTTTTACAAGAAAACATAACAAAAACCGATTTGTAGTGTGTAATCCTACTTTGTCGACGGTGACGTCAAAATTCCAATAAAAAACCCCCAAAAAATGCCGCCATATAGCTTATCAGCTATGCCTCGTACTATCTATGAGCCTGTTCACATTAGGTGGTTGTAACAACGGACGCAAACCGGTTTTAAAATTTGTTTTTACAACTGCTCAAATTACATCTGAAGGTGGCACAACCAGTTGTAACGAGAGTGTGAGTGTATTACAACCGTGAAGCTATTATTATTTTAGATTATTTCTTATTATACCAAGTTGAAAAAAATTATACCATTATTGTTACAACCAGCGCAAAATAACCGGTTTGTAGTAACTGAAAAACATGAAAAAACGACATTCGACTCGGCCGGGAATCGAACCACGGAACCTTTACTTTGCCGGAGTAATGCTCTAACCATTGAGCTACCGAATGCCATGTCGTTTGCTGTTCTCAGTTACCACTTAATCATTGATGAAGAATACTCAAACCTCCTACAGGTTTAACCACCTAATGTACACACAGTGTATTTTAATAACGAATCCCAAGGGACATCTATTACTGGTTGTGGCCGTGGTAGGATAGGGAAAAGTTGGGGAACATTGAACATAAGTATAATGTAATATACCGTTCAAGAGTTCGATTTATATTTTTAAATATTAAATAATTATCAAATAAATAAAATTTTTATTCACTATTGTCAAAAACAACTTTTTTACCTTGAAACTCTTTAATACTTGGCTTCATTTTTTGTTTTGCTACCCATGATGGGTGCAAATCTGATGTGTTGTTTGAACTTGAATTTAAAGCCTCTTTCATATTGTTAGTATTGAAATTATTTAAATTAGAAGATTTGTCATCAAATAAATATTTTTTGCCTTTGAATTCTTTGATACCTTGATTTTTTTGTTTAGTTTTCCATGACGAAATTTCTTCGTGACTAGTATCTCTTTTTTGAATGCTGATATTTTTTCTATTCAAAAATGTTGACTTTTTATTTTCAAAATAACTTTTTTTATTGTGATTTATTTCCTTTCTATTATCACCATTTGAATTGTTTTGATTTACGACAAGCGGAACTGATGATATATAATTCTCCCCATTCTGAGTAATGAAGAAAGGATCAACACTTTTTATATTTTCCTTAGAGTGTTCTTTATCTTCAATTTTTTCAAATTTATTTCCAAGTTCATTTTTTACACTTTTTTCAAATTTATTTCCAAGTTCATTTTTTACACTTTTTTCAAATTTCTTTCCAAGTTCATTTTCTACACTTTTTTCAAATTTCTTTCCAAGTTCATTTTTTACACTTTTTTCCAAACTTTCAACTTTCCAACCACTGTTATCAGTATCATCATTTTCTTTTAAAATATGATGTTCTGGAATATTTTGATTACCATTTTCTTTATCAATTTCTATTTTCACAGATTTTGGAACATTTTCTTCTAACCATTTATTTCGTTTTGAATCTAATGCATTTCTTGCTTTACGTTCTTGTCGTTTTTTCTGTTTTGCTTCTGTTCTTAAAGATTTCTTTTGCTTTTTACTTAGTTCTTGGAACTCTTCTCTCCACTCAGGATTATTAGCATCATCTAAATTTAATATAAGTTTTAAACGTGTTACAATTTCAATGATAATTTTGTGACTAAAAAACATTGCATCTGAAATTTCTTCTGGTGTAGATTTATCATTAGTAATAATCGTAGTGGGATTCTTCACATTAAGAATAGCTCTTTTCAAAATTCCTATGTGTTTTGTTTTCTATTCAAAAAAAGTAGATCAGTATTTTACAAAGTAAAAAAACCATAAAAGATTTACCTTTATTGATGATAATATATCTGTTGATTTTGTTAATTTCTTCGAGATTTTATCATTGTTAGGGCTTTTTTCATATAAATTTTTTAATTTTCTAATTTTTGAAACTAATTTACTAATAAGGTTTATCTTAGCCTGCTGAACTTTCTTTTTATTTGACAGTAACTGTTAAATAATTTGCTGGTGTTAATAAATTAAAAATAATAAAAATATATTTTATTACCTGATTATTCAATAAAAGTTTATCCAACATTTTCAAAATTTATTAAATATAACACTTGCGTCTCCTTGTTGAAAATTTAAATTCATAAGCATAACCTTAAAATTTGTAACAACTTTCGAAAGCAGGTGACAGTCGAACTGCATTATTCTGTGTCATATTAAACGGCTCGCGACAACATCTTGCAACATCATACTTCACATATGTTGTATTGAACTCCTATTATGGCTTCACAATTCACATATGTTTCACACATCATACGTGCTGTTGTATAATTTTTGTTTTGAAATAAAATACAATTTAGTAAGCTTGTAGAAAAATATCTTATATGCTTGATTGGGTCATCTTTAAAAATACCAAATAATTTGTTTAACAAAATCATTGTTTTATAAAGTTTTGTAAATAAAAACCAAATGGCAGGACAACAGAAATATGAGGCAATGAAAGAGTTTGATAAGAATGATTTCCGGGTTGATAATTGTAAGTTTATTTTTCATCCATATATCAAAATCTTACGCCTACTTTTATTCAATGAAATATGTATCTATTATTGTTTTTTCAATTTTATAGATATTAAAGATTTAGTTCAAGAATGTGTTGGAGGACCGGAACTTCAACAGAGACGAGCACAAATTCAAGCATACAGTGATCAAACATCGTCTGCATTAAAAAAACATGTTTATGAAAATTATAAGCAATTTATTGAAACAGCAAAAGAGATATCCCGTACGTTGTTTTAAATTAATTTACTTTATTATGTCAAGAAAAATTTCTATACTAATATTATTCTTTTAAGATCTTGAATCTGAAATGTATCAGTTATCACATATTTTAATTGAACAACGTAATTTACTATCTGCCTTGGGTGAAAATGAAGATGCAGAAAATAGAAAAGATTTTCCAGAGCATGAAGATAATAAAGAAAATGCTGAAGAAGTCCAAAATCAAGCAGCAATTAGAACGGTCAAAGAGGTTGTACAAGGTTTTAAAGGAAGTTTAGACAACAAAATATATTTAAATGAAGGACCATTAATTGAACTGGATTCAAATGATCATAGGCCAATTCAGAGAGTTTTTTTCTTTTTGTTTAATGACATTCTAATTGTTTCTAAAGTAAAACATGACAAGTATGTAATTAAAACCTCACATGAAACTAACTTCGTTTCATTCCATGTTATTTATTTTTTTATGACTATTTTTATTTTTAATTTCAGAAAACTTGAATTTATATCTCAATATGATCCCAGAAAAATTGCTGTTATCAATATAAAGGATTTGGATGGTGTAAAGAATGCAATCAATATTATAACACCTGACGGATCAAAGATTTTTCAATGTGTGACAGTAGCTGCCAAGGTATGTTAGTACTTTGGTGTGTAAAGAATAAAATTTACTTTCAATCTCAATTTTATAGAATGAATGGATAGAGAAATTTGAAATTGCATTGAAATTTAATCAACAAGTAAAACATAAAAAAGGGCCAGCACCTCAGCCTCCTACACTACAAAAACAAATTTCTTCTCTTGACACAAAGTCTATAATTAGTGACATAACATTAAGTCCAACGGAAGAGAATTCATCAATAACAGAAAATTGGGCACCAGAATGGCTATCATCAGCACCAGAAGAAATTCAAGCTTTAATTGCACAACGACATTTTGAAGATGCATTAAGTTTAATTCAAAAATCCGATGAATATTTGGCAACAGATTCAACATTTTGGAATGCTGCAGAGATTGCATCAAAAATAAAATCATTAAAAATGAATTTAGCTAATGTATTAATTCAAGAGTTATCAAACTGTCAAAATCGAAGTTTACAAGCTGCACTTAGATCTTCAAGACGACCATTGAAACTTTTAGCAGAAATGGGAAAAGGCAGACAGGCATGTGGAACATTACTTAGAGTTTGTACAACAGCAATTCGTACTTCACAACGTCAAGCAAGAAGAACTAATTTAGAAATTTCAGAAATTTTCTTCTGTGATTTATTACAAGTTGCTAGTGAATTTTTAAGAGCATTTAATTCACAAGCGGCTTGTGTAGGGGGTGAGTATTTGGCAAACTATTAAAAATTTCTTTTTAATAAGTGTAATTAATTATTAAATCACTTTTTTCTTAAGCGCTTGTTGTATGGTGCAATGCCGAACTAAGGTATTTTGCTGGACAGCTTATTAAACATTACCTTACCAAAGGAACTCAATTAGAGGTGGTAGCGAAAATTGTCGAAGGTGTACGAAAACCATGTGCAAAGGTTATTTAAAATTATTTAAATGATATCTTGATTTTTATTGAATTTATCTTATTTTTATTTAATTGTAAAGCTAACGGATATTGGTTTAGATTTATCCTATCATATGGAGGGTCTTCTAAGGAATACACTCGAACAAATAATTGAAGAATCAAAATATCGTTTACTTGATACAATTGGACGAACTGAAGATCTTTGGCAACCATATAATTTACAAACTAAATCACATTTAAAAAGTTTATTACGTGAATTAGATAATTTAGGTATAAATATGAAATCACAAGTTACAGGTGATACATGGATAAATTTAACACAATCGACAGTGAATTTCTGTCGACATTTTCTTAGTATAACTGAAAGTTGTGCGTATTTAGCGAAAAATGAAACATTAAAAATAAATGCAGAAACATTATTAAAAGATGTATTCTTAGCTCAACATGCTTTAAATCCAAATCCTAATATTTCTGTTGATGTAAGTTACAATCTGAATAGTTTTATAATATTTAAAATTATATGTGAAAATATTAAAATTCCTTTTTTATTTTATTTTTTTCAAATTTTCTTATTTAGCTGAATTTTGTAACACGAAATAAAACGTATATGATTGAAGAGTTATTACCAATTGCAATTGAAAAATTTGAAAAAATTTCTGGAAGTAAGAATGAAATCTTATCTAAAATACAAATTCAATTAATAGGACGTCCAAAACCGAAACCAAGAAGTGTATATCAAACTGATGTTATTTAAATTTATCATTTTTATATTTTTTGCTTTAACATAGTCTAATTATTGTAAGTATAGTTTTTATTTTAAAAAAAAGCATGTTCAATAAATTAATAAACAAAAGAATTTCAAATAAATTCTTAATTGGTTAAAAAAGTTCTAATGAAGTGTCTATAGATGCTCTACTTGAACTTCTACAGATTAAAAGATAGGGGAGAGAGGGAATACATGAGATAGAAGAGCATTCCAAAATTTGGAGACAAAATTGACTATATTTCCATCTATGTACGTACGCTCAGAATTTAAAGCATATTTAGAGCAAAATATTATCTTGAATAAAATTTTTCGAAAAACTTATTTTTTTTTTTTCACTTTTTATGTACAAAATTAAGAAAACCGTTATAATAAAAATGTAGATATAATTTAAATTCAAAGAAAACGATAATAATTAAAATTTGTTTAAATCCAAAAAAAAAAAGAAGCTATGATGATAATTTTTTTTTATCATTTATTAGTTTCAAGTACAACAACAATATATTCAAAAACATATCACGTAATTGCTGAAAAACCCAATAATGTTGTGAAATAAGATACCGTCATTAATTTATACGTTGTAACTACTGCCGAGTGGTACAAGCGTTATTGATATACTATTTACTATACGTTATTGATATCTAAAGTACGTTTTTTTTTTTTCAAATTATTTTTAATTTTCACTTGATTCACTTTTTTTTTCTTTTTTCAAATTTTAGACAAGGAATTAAATGATAATCATGCACAATGAATATATATATTTTTTTTCGAAATTTTACTATCCACTTTGAATTAAATAATTGAAAATTTTCTTTACAAGAATCAAATACAAATATTTATTAAAATGTAATATTTTTTTCTTCTTTCAAATTTTATAAAAAGGACTTTATTATAAAGTGTTCATATGAACTCAATACATATTTAATTTAAAAAAAAAAAAGAAAAACTTAACATTTAATAAAATAGAAGCTATAATTTTTTTAAAAATTCTTTTCTAAATACTCATATTTTTTGGTCTTCTTCCAGGTCTTACAACAGTTACTGCTGCTGTTGGTATTATTCCTTTTAATTTATTTGCAGCAATTTTTCTTTCATGAACTTTTCGATGTTTTGCTAAATGATCAGATCTAGCAAAACATTTTGTACAATAAATACATTCATATGGTTTAATACCAGAATGTGAACGTTTATGACGTGCCAATTCATCAGATCGTGAAAATTTCCAAGTACAATTTGGCCATGTACAAATATATGGTTTATCACCATAATGTCGTCTTAAATGTGCTTTTAAATGTGCTGGTTTTGCATAAATTTTTGTACAATTACCGAATGTACAAGGAAATGTTATTTTTTCATTATTATTATCATATTGTGTTTGTGATAAAGTTTTTGTTAATGATGATGTTGATGATGATGATACTGTTGGTAAAACACATTTATGTAATTCATTTTCTAATACAGTATATTCATTATTATTTATCATTGATAATGGATGAAATTTATTCAAATTATCTGAACTTTCTTTTAAAAATGAATTACATGAATCATTACATAATGGTGTTTTTTCTGGTAAAATGTCTGTTAATTCAGGTAATTCAATAAAATTATCTAATAAAGTATTCTCCCATGATTCTATTTTACAATATTGTTCTGTTTCATACATTAAATAATTATCAATATTATGATTATTGAAATCATTTTGTAACGGTTCATCGAAAGTTTTTCCATAATCATTTGTTAAAATATTTTCAAATTCTTCAACAAAATTACTTTTATGATCATTTGTAAAATTTGTTAAATAATTGTATGTACAAGATGATGTTGATAAATTCGATGATGCAGATGATGATGTTGTAAATGTTGTTATTGATTTTGTATCATAATCTGATTTCATTGATATTTCCATATCTGATGATAAATTTGATGTAAAAAAAAATTCATCATCTAATTCTAATTCAGAATATAATTGATGAATTCCGTTAGATAAAAAATCCATAATTAATTTTTTTATTTCTTTATTTTTCACAAAAAAAAAAAAAAAAAAACAACTTTTATTATTTATTATGTAAATACAAACAAAATCAATATTTTTATATCTTTTATAATTTTTACGATTCAAATTTTTAACGGAACACTAATTTATCCATTACACCAAAAAAAAATTTTTCTAAATTATCAAAAAAAAAAAAAAAATTTTTTTTTTATGTACGTTACACGAAGAGATCAAAACTGAAAATGATTTTTAAACACCAATATTTTATTCTGATTTTTTACTAGTCTTCTTTTTATTTTTATTTATTTATTTTTTGTATAGATTTCCAATAATTTATCAATTCCGACTTCGATGATAAAGTTTTGCATTAAAATTAGTTTTTAATTATATTTTTATTGGATTGAAACAACAACAAAAATTAATGACGTTAAATAACCAAAATCATCATGACCACATCATCATTGTACTTGGTTTTTTTAAAAAAAAAAAAAAAAAAAAAAATCTTCTGGTGTCTGATTTTAGTTTGTTCTTGATACAAATCATCATCATCATTAATGCATAAAAAGAATTGTTGCATATGTTAATTTATTGAACACACACTGTCTCAGTAATAATAATAATCTGTTAAATACTCAAGGGACTCATTAATTTATTGATGATTGTTTTATGTATCATACAGTGTCAGCTTAGAAAGTCAGAATTAGAATTGCACAGTCAGTTTAGGCTTGTGGATAATTGTTTTTTATTTATTTATTTATTTTTTTTTTTTAAATTTTTTTTCTAATATGTATTTATATTTTTCTTAAAAATTGGATTTCGATATATGGTACATTTTGTTGTGAGGTCAGTAAAATTGAAATTTGATCAAATTTTTTGAAATATAAATCTTAAAAAAAAAATAACAAAAATAACTGATCGGAAAATAAGTAAGCTATTTCAAAAAAAAAAGGATTATGAGATGAGTGAATGATGATTTTTATAAATTATCTTTTTCTTAAATTTTTTTTAACCCTGATGTATCATTCGAGTCTTTTTTGACCCAAAAAAGGTAAAAATTATTTGTTTCATTTGTATGCAACAGAAGATCCTTAATTAAAGTTCGACGACTTTTATCAATTTGAGGAAGGAAGGGAAGCTTTAGTTCCACTTTCCAAACAATATCAATGAAAAAGTTACACTTAAAAAATTTCGGATTAAAAAAAAACAACGTAGAAGGGTTAATTATTATTCTTGTATATTCTTGGGAATCTCCAAAATAATTTTTTTGTTGATAAAATTATCATATTGTAAAGTACCTAAACCAATTCAATAGCCGTTAGCTACCATACAGTGATGTTTAAAAAAATAATTGTTTTTTTGTTTTGTTTTTGGGCATATGGTTAATTTTTAATTATGGTTTATAAAAGAATACATATAAAAAATTTCTCTATTAATGTAAACAAAAAAAAAAAACAAAAAAATGAATGTGGATTTAAATCTAGCGTAAGATAATAATAGAACGTTTCAATAAAACTGACTGTTTATGACAAAATTCGAAAATTTTAAAAATGCATATAAATAAATTCGACGAAGATAGGAAATTTCTATTGATTTTTAACTACATAATTATGTTTTCTCAAGGGTAGATAGTCCCAGATTTTAGAAAAATGTGTGTTTTAACTGTAAAATCAATTGGACCAATGAATTAGACATGTACATATGTTTATTTTTTTTAAAAGATTTTCCTGAAGAAATTTCTAAAAATATTTCAAAAACATAATAGCTGTAATAGAATTTCTAATCTGCGTAAATTCCGAGAAGATTATCGTGGTGCTATCAATATCATAGTTAATTTTGAATTTGAAATAACAAATAGTACAACAAAAATATTTTTACGAGTATGAATTATCATCTATTATTTTGTATACAAAAACAAAACATAAAAAAAAGGTATCTTATTTAAGTTTCATTTTAAAAAATCATCATAAAAATGTTCTGAACAAAAAGGAGTGTGCATTGAAGTCCTTGAAGTGCAATATAGCCAGAGATATAAAAATCTAAAATTGATAAGTCACATATCCTTCCATATAAATATTAAGAATATTTTTTAAAATTAATTTTCTACCACACGAAATTTGTGCAGTCGCAAACCCTTCAAGGAATATCCTGGCCAAATTTCAACTTTATATTCCATCCGGAACATAATTTTTTTTAAAGGAAACTTAGTATATCTACACTTGTAACATTATAATTGATGCGTTTAAGTTTTCTTTGGCGTTCAGTGACTCGTTCGCTGTTGCAAGAATCTTTTCCATTTGAAGATAGAATATGAGTGTTGAATAGGTCAACCCTTCCCTCAAAAGAAGAAATAGAGTCAATAGTGCATTCACTTGTTAGTCTAGTAACTAACTGATCTTGTAAGTACACTACATACACTCTTAACCGCCTTTTGATCCTTACTACCACCGTGGCATAGACGAAAGTTGTGGGCTGTGGCCCTTGGGATTTTGACCCCGTTTGCCATACATTTTTTTTTTTTACTTTGTGAATGTTCGGTGCATAAAGCATAAACCACATAATTCATTTAATTATTTTATTTTTGTTTATTTTGTTTTTTTTTTTTTTCATTTGCTACACAATAAAATCAAAAAAAAATTTTTCAATAATTTTTTTCCTCACTTATTCTGCTTATTACTTAAACCTGTAATTGATAACTAATACTAAAAATTACTTTATTTATGTACTTGTTGCTACTTTTTTTTTGCTTTTAATTTTTTTCTAATTTTTCCTTAATAGCAAAATTACTTTATTTCATATTTTCATTTTTATTGTTTACTTTGAACTTCTTCAATTCAATTTTTTTTTTTTTCTTTGAAACATTTTATGTCCTTAATCAAAAATTTTATTTACCATGAATATTTTGTTAAAATGTTTTCAGATCAGTATCATGATAATGTTTATTTGAAAAACAGTTTTCATTATTAATTTTTTTCCATATTAATTAATAATACAATTTATATTATTATTATTTAAAAATTTTACACATAAAAATTAATGTTTTGTTGTTTTTATTTTTTGTTTTTTTTTTTTAAATTTTTACTTAATTAATTTAATTTATTTATATATATAATTATTATTTTTTTTTTTTTACATACAGAAAATTTAAATAAAAAGTGAAGATATCATTTATATGTCACAGTGCCATTTAATTTATTCAAATACAATTATGTAATTAATTAATGCTATTTTTTATTTTTTATTTTACAGAAATTTATAAGTATAAAGGAGGAAAGAAAGTGTATTTTGTTTTTTTTTTTTTTAGTTTAAATTTTCTTTTTTACATACATAAAATTTTTTTTTATTTATATTTTATTTTCTATCACGAAAATTTACAAAGATAAAATTCTATTAATTAATTAAAATTAAGTGTTATTTTAATAATTATTATTCTAATTATGATAATAATTAAATTTTTTTTTTTAACAATTAAAAATGGTTTATTTTTGGGCCAGTTTTTAATGGTTTTATATATTGTTTTTTTTTTTAAATATTTTATAATTAAATAACCATTCTCTTGTAAAATTTTAAGTAATATGTACATGATAAGGAAAAAAAAATTATTATGATGTTTAAAAAAAAAAAAAAAAATACATGAAAATAATTTTGTTTTTTATATTAAAAGTAACAAATATTCTAGAAAACAATAAAACAGAAATTAGGAAATTGAGATGAGAATGTTCTAGCAGGAAAAAAAATTTGTTATTGCATTTCATTATCTGTGACTTTGTCAGGCATTACGAAAAATTTAATGAAACGTTGTAAAAAAAAAAAAAACATTACTTTAAAATTAATTTATTGTTTTATTTTTGTTTTTAAATTTTAAAAAAAAAATTACTTAGAATTTGTGCTTCTTTTTGTTCTTTTTTTTTTTTTTAACTTAGTCTTAAAATTATATTTTTTTGTAATAATAATTTTATTTTAAAATACACCATTTTTCTTTTTAAGTAGTTTTTTTTTAATTTTAAAATATATTCAATTTTTGTTTTTTGTTATTTTTATTATTATTTATTTTATTTTTTTTTTTTATCACATTCCATGCTTTAGCATAAACTTTTTTTTTTGTCGTTATTATTAAATAATAAAATCTAATTTTTCAGTTAAAAAAATCAAATAGATTCAAATTTTTTTTAAAAAATAAAACATGAAATTGTAAAGTATCTAAGATTCATAAAATTTGCTGTATACACATAGGCTGTTTTCATAAATGTGCTGGAATTGTAATCAGAGTCGTCAACTGTGGATACAAGCATCGCATTCGCTTGAAAACGATTGAGTAATTTCAACCGACTGCGCCGCAAGCTTAGGTAGTTAATGAACCTAATACTAATCCACGATTGTACTGGAAAATAATTTATAAACATGATTTTTTCGCCGTCAACGACGCATTTATGAAAACACAGACTTATGTTTCTTAGAGTTGATTCAGTTTTTTTTTTTTTTTTTTTAACATTTTATGACCTTGGCTTAAATACAATAACTTCTCATGGTGATATAATAATATCGAAAAAATGCAGTGAAGGTGGTTGACTAAACTTGTTACAGTTTATTATTTAAGATTTTCCAATTTCCGAGTGTTACGAATTGATATCAACAGAATTCACAAATTACCATAAAAGGCAACTAAACCTTGTAGATTTTCAATTTTGTGTCAAAAGGTGAATTGGATTGATTGGAAGCTTCAGCTTTGATTAAAGCTAAATCTTCTGTCTATATAATTTTAATGAAATGTTGAAAGGAATCGTGAAAAGTAGGTGAACATAATATTTTTATGTATTGGCCGCTTACAACGAAAATTTTAAATATACATATATAGGATAAGATAAAGAAAACAATTGAAAAAAGTAATATTTTTTTATTTTTTTAAAATTAAAGTCTCAGCCGAAAAGTTTTCAATTTTTAGTTTCAATTATAAAAATAAAAATTTTTTCTTCTTCTTTTTGAAAATAAAATAATACCGTGGAATTTTTTATTTTGTCTATTTCAAGAGTCAAGAATAATATTGGATTGAAAGGGTTAAAGAAAAGGTGAAACAAAAAAAATAATAAAAATTTTTTCTCTTCGTATTGTTACTATTTTACTCTCCTCACAGCTTTATTTCAGTAAGAGAGAACAAACTACATTTACCTATTTTTTTTTTTTTTAAATTAAAAACGAAATAATTCTTTGGAAGTTGCTACCTTCTAACTTAAAAAAAAAATTTAAGTAACTTAAAAAATAATCTTGAGCAGTATTTTATTAAGTTTTATGTCTGTGGTTGGCGTTTCTTATTTTCTTTTTCATGTGAAAAAATTCGTCAGATTTTCAATTTAATCAAATCATTCAATAAATAACTTCATAAACTGTTGCCTTTTTGTCTCCAGATCCTGTTACAATATATTTATCGTCTGTTGAAATGTCACACGATAAAACTGATGATGTTTCTTTTGACTGGAATAAAAGAATGATGAATATAAAATAAGGGAAAAAGAAAGAAAAAAATAAAATACATACTTGGAATATACTGGCACCGTATGGTGTTCGCCACGCATTCAAAAGATTATCTTTACCCGTTGACACAAACCACTTTCCACAAGTGGCAAATCTTAATGACAGAACACAGCTTTCGTGTAAATGAAGTTGATATTTATCTGGTTTTGAGGCATGTAATACTTCTACATGAGAATTTTCCATACCAACAGCTAGCCATTCACCTGATAATTTTTACGTAAAAGAAAAAATATGAAAATTATTTTCATTATTTTTTGAAGTTTTCCAGAAATTAAATTACAAACTGTATTACCTGTCGGACAATAGCCTAGAGAGAAAATTTGTGAACTAAAATCATGTTGTTGTAACTGTCTGCCTTCTCTTAGATCCCATGATCTGACTGTATTATCTAAACCTCCAGTCCATAAACGACAACCATCTGGACTTATATCTATACATGAAGCACCATCTGTATGACCTTGAAATTGTCGTACCAATGTTTGATTATGAAGATCCCAAACAGCAATATTGCCGTCACTACAACATGAGAAGCAAACTTTTGAATCGGGACTAATGGCAAGCGCATAACAAGCTGGAGCGGCTGATGTTAATTCTGCTTTTATTCGTGGTGTTGGACTTGCTAAATCCCAAATTGATAAATTTGATGCTTCACCACCAACGATTAATGTTCGTCCATCTGGTAATAATTTCACAGATCGAATGTAATTGTCTCGTTGCTAAAACCAAAAAAAATTTAAAAACTCATTTAAATAAAGCTTTATTGGTATTATAAAATCATATTTACCAGACAGTCCAATTGACTAACTGGATTTTTATTTCCAGGCTGTGATATGTCCCAAACTTTAACGCATCCTTTACCACCAGTATAAACATATTTGGTTGGATTTGATATCGTCACAGCACATACAACTTCACCGTGTGATAAAGTGTTAATTTGGCGGGCATGTCGTGGAATTCCAACTCCCACTAATGCATCTGGTGGGAATGGTACCGGCTGTAAGGTACCTTCACCATTCATATGAAAAGAATAGGCACTGTAAGATAAAAAAATGTTTCTTTTAAATTTAATTCCTTTTTAAAATTATAAAAATATCATTAAGTCCGATGCTCTACACAACTTACGGTTTTCCCCCAGTCAATGCACCAGTTGGTAATGGTATACCATTTGTTCTTACATGTGCATGAGGATCATAAGGCATAGGTGGTCGACCATAAGCTGGATCTGGTGGTGGTCGTTGATACGGATCTGGTGGTCGTTGATATGGTGAACTTGGATAACCGGCAGGAGGCGCTTGTGGCACTACCGGTTTTGAATTTCCAGGTAAAGAAGCATTTGGTGTTGGTGTTCGAGCTTTTGCACCTGGTGTTCCTGGCTTATCGAGCTAATATAAGAATAAAAATAAAAAACATGTTTGATTTAATTATTGATGTTCTAAATATGTGATCGACAATTAATTTACATCTTTTGTTTTAAGGCTGGGTGTTGAACGTGATGAACTAGAACCAGACCGTGATGGCGGTCTTTCACTTGGTGGTTTTGAACTACTTCCAGCTTTATCAGATCGTTCACCATTTAGGCCAATACTGTCACGATCACGAGATTCTAATGAAACATGATCACCATTTGGACGTGGTGAGGGTGATTCCTATAAAACCAATTAAGAAAACAAATTGAATAAAAATTAGGTCTCTCTTTTTGTTCTTTGATAGAAAGAAAAGAAAAAATGAAAAAAAATAGGAAACTCAGAAATTACTTGGTTAGTGTTTTTATTTGATAGTTTTGACATACTTTTTTTTTTTCTGAAAAATATTAGTTTATTTTTTTACTTTGTTTTTGAGGGTTTTTTTTTTGGTTACTAAAAACTCAAAAACTCGACTCACCATTTCATTAGCAACATCTACGACTAAATCCTGATCGCTTTTTTCGCCATCACTTTCCTGTAATAAATTTTGAAAAAATGATTGTTTTGTTATTTGTTTTTGCTGACAATCCTTTTTCTTTACTTTCTTTTTTATTTTTTCTTTATTTTTTAATTATAAATCTATAAGTCAAATTTTTATTATTTTCAGTTTGAAAAACATTTCGAAAAATAACACAAAACAACACATTGTGAATTGTGATGGTGAGTTGAGTTTATTTTTGAGAGACAAAAAAAAAAGGAAGCTAATTCAACATTTTTTAAATTTTAATTTCATGACTATTGTGATGTTTCTTTTTTTTTTTTTTAATACAAAAACCCTCACAACAAATAACACTTTTTGTTAAACTTTGACACTTTCCGAAATGAAGGCAATAAAGAAAAAAAAGCTAAAATAATGGGCAAAAGTATTGTAATTTGGTTTTCTGATAATGTACTTAATCATTTTAAGCTTTGGAACGATGTATAATTAAAATTAAAAAAAAAACAACAAAACAAAACACTCTAAAATAAATTAAATTATGTACTCACATGTGCCAATTTTTCTTCTTTTCTTCGCTTCGATTCACTTTCTACTTCTATTGGTGAACGTGTTCTATATTTTTCCCTTTCCACTGGTGAAACGGAATTTCTCTACAGAAAATTAATTAACAAAGGAAAAAATGGAAAATATTATTATAATGGGACTTTGTAGTTTTCAAGACAAAAAAGGATAAAAAAAAGTGTTATTACCAGTCTCTCTTCTGCTGATGGTCCACCAAGAGGTACTTTTATATCTTCTCTATGTAAATCTTGTGGAGCTTTTAAAAGTCCTTGTGGTCCATGAGGCATACCAAGTGGACCACCAAAAGCACCTAATGGACCAGCTAAAGCACCTAATGTTGGTATAGGTTGAGGTGGTGCACCAGGTATCTGTTGTGCATGTATTTGTTGCTGTAAACACAAAAATATTTAAATTATTATGAGGATTTTAAGTATTAAAATTTTTTTATTTCTTAATAAATATATTACATAACTAAAAGAATATACATGAAAGCATACTATTTATTATATATTGTAAATTTTATAACATATAAAGCGTAAGTATTTAAAATTTGAAAAAAATGAATAAATATTGTGGATTTAAAATACAAAATTTCTGGATACAATAGAAATCATATTACAAAATTCATCATTTTAGAATCATCAAACAGGATAAAAATTAAAAAAGTTCCGTCAATTTACTGCCTTTTTTCAAATTTTTCAAAATGTAATAGTTTTAAAGAAATTTTAAAAAGCTAAATACATTCACACATTTTTATATGCAGCTTTTATAAGCAATTTCTTTAGTAAGTTAGCTTTTAAATAAGAAACTTAAGTTGAATAGTTGCATTTGGTCATTGAATGTGAACCAAAAAAATATCATTTTTTTTTTCAATTTTTACTGTGAAAGTGTTTCAACTTAACAGATTTATTCTTCATAGTATGTGTCTCAATATTTGTAGTTATATTGTGCAATACATACACGAAGAAAATTCAATGATATAAAAAATTAAAGTAAATATAAGAACAATAGATTGTATTAAAGTCGATCCACAAACTTTCGTTCCGGAACCGATCTGATCGGAATAAATGATTTGTGACCGGAACCGGGACGAATGTGTGTGAATCGACTTCTATTCTTAAAGTTGAGGATCTATCCATTATATATTTTATAAATTGCTCTTTTTAAATGTATGGACTGAAATTTTTCTACATTTTTGAACGCATCTATAAAATTCTAAAATTCATTTTTTATTTATTGAAGTAATTTATTTTATCTTTCTAATATTATTTTTCAAATAATTTGTAAATTTAAACTTTTTTTTTTTTATAATAAATTTAAGTAAGTATTCAACATCAGAGTGATTTTAAAATTGATTTTGAATTAACTATAAACATACTTGAATATTTATTTGTTTCTACAATATTATTCACATTTAGTTTAAATTTTTTCGCTGTAAATGAATGCAGATATAAAAAAAAGTGGTTTCAAATGAGTTATCGATTAGGATATTTTTCAAACTTCATACATACATACATACATATGTACATATCATATCACATACATTGACATATGAAAAAAAAAAAATAACATATAGGTATTTGGTTTGGTACTTCAATTGTCATTTATAAAATATACCAGAGATATAATCAATATAAATGTACATATAAAATTCAATGACCACTTTGTATACTAAATCACTGCAATTGACCACATAATTAAAAGGACAACTTGACGCCAGGATACGCCACTTCGACGCTTTTTATTAAAATATATAACTAGTACTGAGATATAAAATACAGAGCTTTATTATTTTTTGTTTTATAAAAATCTAAATTAAAAGATTGTTCCGTAATTGATCGCAATAAAATATCGTTTTGCAAAACAATAAATCCAAGGTACTTTTTTTTAAAACGAAAACAATATTTAGAAAAATTTTCAAAACAAACTACATGATTTACAAAAAACATTTGTCATATTATGATTTATTTTGAAATGAACATACTGTCTTTTTATCTAAGAGGTAAAATTGAAAACGAATTTTATACATATATGGTATATAATTCTTTTTTTTTTGGCAAAGGATCCTTTTGTTTTAATACAAGTCAATTTTGCTCTCTGTTGGAACGCTTTCTACATTAGTTTTAATGAACAGGTAGTACTAACAGAGAAAGGCAACAAAACAGTAATTGTCGATATAAAGCGTAATTTTACTCATTTGTTGTGAAAAAGGTCTATTATTATTCTTTTTTGCAAAATTTGTTATGCAGTGGTGTTTTGTTAAAATCAAGTAAATTATTCGGAACAAGCTTCACTCTTAATTACCGAACATACATACATACCTATGTATATGGTATGAGTAATAAATATGATAATGGAACCAATTTAATTGGTTATCCACAATCGGATAAATTATGTATGTAATTTTGAACTCTTTGCTCTTCTCTTACCATTATCATTCGTGCTCATATGTAGCTACATAATTATTTTGCAAAAAACAAATTAGTGTATAAAATCATGTTTATTTTATATTTTTATTGTATCGAAAACTAAAAAGAGACATATTTAGGGTCGTATTCACCGTTGTTGTTGAATCTACGATTAAATCTAAAACGAGTTCAACTGGAACTTTGAAAATCCATTTAATTAATTTACAAAAAAAAAAAAAAAAAAAAAATAATTTAAAAAGCGAAGCAAAACTCTGTTGGTAGATAAAGTTCCAAGTTTAAGATAAATCACTTTGATGAATACGGCCCTTAGAGAATTAAAATAGAATTATACGTGAAAAAATTAATTTGTACATATGTATGTGGTGTACATAGGTATATTCAATATAAAAATAAAATAAAAAATATTGTGAAAAAATAAAATTGATCGGTTAACTCGATGAAATTGTTCATTTTAATTTTTAATTATTGGATTGTGTTTATATTATGGCCAACAAAATTTAAGCAAAACTTAATACATATATAAATGCATATACATATATGTGAATATATGTACATATATTTATATATAATGGGTTTTTATAGTATTTATAAACATTAATGTATAAATATTTTCAAATATTAAAATTTAAAAAAATTTGTATAAAAATGCGACATGGATTAATTTATAAAATAATTATTGAAATCAGAATACCGAGAAAACCTCAGATGGAAAATAGGAGGACAACAAAATGATCTTTTTTAATTGTTGTTTGAGGTAAGTATGTATGTATAATTAAAATTAAGTTACTCATACGTTGTAAAATACTAAAAGTTTTGATACATATTATATGATATCTATCAAAGGGTAAATGTACATACATATACGTACATATGTTGCCATGCATATATGCAACAAACTAAATTTTTCATATATTTTTTTATGCTTTTATATTATTCTCTATTTTATAATATGTGTATGTATGTACAGTGAAATATATTATACGTAATTGCTAGGCCATCGGATATTGGTTTTTCAAAATCAAATATTGAAAACGAGATTTGGTAAATAATTGCTAGCCACATGGACATGGTATATAGTACTATTGCGGAAAATATTATCAATGAATATTGGTTAGCATATGGTTAAACAATTTTTCAAATTGTTCAAATTATTACGATGGAATATAAAAAATAAAAAAATAAATAAATAAATAAATAAATAAAAAAATAAAATATAATAAATGAAATTAAAAATAATGAATAAAGAAATGAAAGTTTAATAAGTTTTTTTTAACAATTTTTAATAAAATGTATTTAACGTATGCAAAAAATACATATTATAGAGATATTATGTGAATTTAATATAAAATATTTGATAAAATACATACATACATACATATGTACGTTATTACCTAGGCTATTTTTTTTAAATTCGATTTTATAAATATTAACCAATTTAAGTAATTTTGGTATGTATATGAAATCAAAATAATTTGTTTTCTCAATAATAATAAAATGCGTGTATGTAATAATATAACAAACGATCAACAAGTAGATTATATTGATATTAATATACTAGTAAGAATATTTTTATTGAGAATAAAATAAATAAAAAAATTGATAATACATAAAATGAAATAAAATAAAATAAAAATACTAGAATAAAATAGAATAAATTTACATATAATTTGTACATTTAGAAAACTATATGCATAAGAAGCGTAGAAGCGTTTTATATAATTAAGTTACAATAATATCTACTTTAAAAAAAAAAGTATATGACTACGTATCTCAATAATAAAAAAAAATATGGATAAATCATTTTAAAAAAACCGTCTAAAATTGTTTTTTTTTTTTGAAAATAAATATATATTATTGTTGCATACTACTTACCATGCCATTTATATTACAAAAAAAAAAAAAAAAATCCTTTCCGAGACTGAAAAGTTTATTAAACAAGTCAACTTGGAACTTGGAACCCTTATCTTTTCTTAAATCATACCAAGATAAAAAACAGAGATTTTTTTTTCTCTTCAAAACGAAATATGAGAAGATTCTTTTTGAACAAATTTTAATCAGATTGTTATGATTTCTTAAATATTGAAAATCGAGCTGGAATGTCGTTCATAGCTTATGAAATATTTGAAATATCGGAAAACACATTTTTTGGATTTGTCATATTAAAATTTATAAGAAAAACGTTCATCAATTCAGGAAAGGAAGAGAAGTTGGTTCTCTGTAGTCTTTATAGTTTGAATGGTCAAACATGAAAACATAATTCGATTCTTGGAAGTAGGAAGATTATAAGGAGAGGATCAGAAATTAAATTTTTAAGCATTCACATTTTAACTGTTTTTTTACAAATCTACAAAGCAATTTTTCAAACAAGCAAATTTTTCACGTACATATATGCACTATAATTACACACTAAAAACAAAATGTAAGCAAACATTTTAATTAAAAAAATTTACATAGTAAAAGTAAGTTTACAATTACAATACTATTCAAAAAAAAAAAAAAAAAAAAAAGATTCAAGACCTCAAGCAATTTCTAAAATCAAAAACAAAAACAAAAAACTATTAATTAAAACAAAAATTTGTACAATAAAACAGAAAAAAAAATTTTTTTTTGAAGCTTTTAAAATTGTGGAAATAAGAGTATAAAAGTATAAAACAAAGAAAAAATACATAAAAAAACAAAAGTTACTAAATTTTCTTTTAAATGTTTTTTTTTTTAAATTTATTATTTAAACTTTTGTTGTTGTTGATTTTAAAAAACTTACTATAAGCTGTTGTATTCCTTGTTGTTGATGCTGCTGCAAGTTTTTTTTTTTTTAAATAGTTTTCAATTTTTCAATTTTTTTTGTATTTTGATTGTTTTTTTTTTTAAATATCGGTAGTTTTTTTTTTTTTTTTATTGAAGGAAAGGAACAGTTGGAGGAAATGGAAAGAGAAAAAGAAAAAAAAAATACTTTGAAATAAATTCAGTATATCAAAAAAGTTATCTTTTTAAAAATTTATCTAGAAAATTTTGAAAATAAAAAAACAAAAAATGAAAAAAAAATCAAATTCAGTTTTTATCTTACAACACTAAAATCAATTTGAGTGTAAATACCATAAACCTTTAATAAAAAATAATAAATTATAAATTTCAATTATAATATCGTGCCTTTTAAAATACTTTTTTACAAGCCATTCAAAATTTTGATTTTTATAAAACTTTTTAAAAAAAAAAAATTAAATCATTAAAATAAAATAAAAAAATTTGTCTTGCGTGAAATTTTTACTTTAGATAAAAAATTTTCAATTGTAACAAAATGTATAAAAGAAAAATAAAATAAAATTTTTACCGCCACATTTCAACTACATAAAATAATAAATAGAAATATAATGATAAATTAAACACATTATTCACTCAATTATTATTTGTTTTTTCTCACTATGTAATTAATTTAAAATTTTCTTTATTCAATTATTCGTCCATAAATTTTTATTCATTATTGTTGTTGTATAAAAATTTAGTAATTTAATGAATAAAATATTAAAACATCAATTATACACTTACCCCAATAATTGCGTTCAGTTCTGGCATTGTCACCTGTTTTGCTCTTTCTAAAGCTTGCACCACCTGTTGTTGATGTTCAGCTGCCAAAAATGGTAGCACTTGACTAATAAGCGCATTTAAACGTTTTGCTATTTCTGTCTGTAAGATTATAAAAAAATAAACAAAAAGATAAATTTCTATTGTCTTATCAAATAATAATGACATGTTGACGAAAAAAACAGTGAGTGTAATATACAAGAGGACTAATAAAAATTCTTCTTGATGTAAAAAGTATGCTGAGTGTTGACCAGCACTTGCCAGAGTAAAGTATGGAACAATGGAAAGTTTCCTGTTAAGGAACCTCAATGGCATTTTTGATATCAGGATCGGAATTATGATATACATACGTTTCTTGAATGCAACAAAATGGTTATAAAAATTTCCTGCTCGTGTGTCAAAATTTATTTCCTTAAAGTTATGTGATGCAATTGGGTCTCCAAAAGTAATCCGAGAACTATTATGGTAACTTCCGTGGTGAATTTTCGAAAGTGCCCATATTTGATCCATAAATCTCAGATAATATAATTTATTTTTGATAAAATTTTTCTGTTCAATATTCGATCCAAATTATAAATTATGGATGTACATATGTATCTGCGACAGGAACATTCTAAACTCAATAACTCCCATTAATTTTCGTTTTTACAATTTTATGCATTTTTATTTTCAATAGGATTCGTTAGAAGTTATTAAAAACATTTTTAATTTTTTTTTTCACTATATTTTTACATACATATTTAGGTAGTAGGTACATACATATATTCGATACACACATTGCATTTAAAAATGGTCAATATGCGTAAAATATGAAAACTGTATTGGGAAACTTGATTGACGAAATTTAAATACCACACAATACTAATTTTTTATGTCCTGTCTTGCTTGCTATACATACATAGTTTGTAGTAGAACTCTTCCTTTAAAATCTTTTTGTTGTCGTAGAATAAATTGTTTTGTGCCAATATTTTCGATTCAACATTCACTTGCATTTACTTTTTAATCATTATCATTGTCGTTCAAAATATTCTCATGTCATGCACACACATTGCCGATTTGGTTGTTGGTGGTCTAGTTTAGTTGATGCTTTCAGATACCATCATCATCATTTATATTCATTCCATATAGTAGATAGCTTAATATGAAATAAAAGCAAAATGATGGTGATAAAGATAAAAAAACAAAAAACAAAATTTTCTCTATATTTGTTAAAGACCAGAGCTAGAAGGGATTATGTTAAAGGCTATAATATGTAATCTGAGTTATATCTATGTATGTACATTGTACATATATGAAATTTTTATGATAACAACAAATCGTTATATATTGAACAATTGTGCATTTGTACCATTACACTATTGTGTTCAAGTGAACTTTTGTGGTTTCTAAACACGTATAAGAGATATCCAATATAGGTACTGTTATGTTGTGTTGTATTTTTGGTGACATTCATCGTATTTCAAATGCCTTGTAAATTATTAACGGCCAACAAAGAAGAGATTGCATTTATGTCAAACAAACGGAATATAATGATGGTCCTGTAGATAGGTAAATTAGATAGATATGTAACTACATTATCTAATACACAATTCAAATTGAAATCACCCTGAAGGCAAGGTTAGAATTTTCTGTCAATATATATACGTATTACATATGTATGTATGTAAGCTAACTTCAATGAAAATTTAATAATGTTGGGTAGTGAGCGTACAGTATGAAATTGCAATCGAAATGAATAGCAGCGGTAAAATCTAGAGATCCCAACTCTATTTAGTGCATATATGTACATTAGTATTACCGAAAAGGCGAAAAGGATATAAATTATAGTACACTAGTGCTGCTAGTATAAAATTAATACAGGAGAATATATAATATGTGCATGTGTGGATATAAAGAGGTGTTGGTTTGGTGATGGTTTCCAGAGAAAGTTCAGTTTCAAATGTCAGCAATTACGTTCATTCGGTGACAGTCGACGAGGCTATTGGTGATTGCATAAAATTCACGGTTGAACGTTATTGATGTGGTAAACCGGATAGCCTAGATCTAAAAGAATTTTCATCTTTTATGAATGCATGTTATATTGTTAGATAAACCAGGCATACATATTATGTATGGTAATAAGTTATTGGTTAAAAGTATGAGAAGAATAGAGATTTTGAACCAGAACCGTATTTTGGAATGCTATAATTTTCTCATAATTTCTTCATTTGGAACAGTATTGAATAAACTCAATATAATTTGA
Source organism: Bombylius discolor (assembly GCA_939192795.1). Taxonomy (NCBI): domain Eukaryota; kingdom Metazoa; phylum Arthropoda; class Insecta; order Diptera; family Bombyliidae; genus Bombylius; species Bombylius discolor. Next base: position 55,433,225 of record OW584238.1, on the reverse strand, counting down.
TGACTATTCATGGCAATGGAAGTGGTATGGTATATGATATGGTATGACAGTGAGTTTTCAAATTGAAAAGTATACATGTATGACTTAAATGAAATATTAAATGTATACATACATATATGTACGTATGGTAAATTATACATAAATAAAATTGGTATTATATTTGAAGTAATAATATTTAATATCTATTCTAAATTCCGATAGGATTTTCATGGATTCAAGAAATTCAATGACATAATATAAAGTACAGTTATATAAAATATAAATACCTATACATATTACACATGAAAATTTTATAAAACACACAAAGAAACACATAGTTTATACCTACATACATACATTGTTGATGATAACCTTTGAAACAGTATAGACATGTGAATATCATTTTCAAAAATTTTCATTTATGTTTTTAATTAGAGAAGATTAAAGTCTTAATAATTTTGAATTGTTCAATTTTAATTATTAATTATGTGTTATTTAATGAAAACAAATAATAATTTTGTAATACGATATTTCAAATTAAAATGAAAAGTTTTGTGTTTTTATTTATAGAAAATTCATTAAAAATTTTAAAAAAATATATATATTTTTGTATTTTTTCAATGAATTTTAGGTGATATTTACTTTTAGTTTCTTCATATTTAAGAATACATATTACATTTAGGAATTTTTGTTAAACATTTTAAAAATCTTCAAAACATTTCCATATGAAAAATTAAATTAAGAATTTTAATTAATAATTATGTAACTACAAGGTGAGAAAAGATACATACATTTAAGAAAATTGCTTCACCAACATTTTTTAAAAACTGATAATTAAAATATAATTGATTTATAGTAAAAAAAAAAAAATTTTTTATTTATTTTGAACCTTTTTTCCTTTTTTTTTTGAACAAAGTAATAAATTACCTTTTACTTTTCTTCTTGACAATACATATTACATACATATGTACGTACCTTTAAAATTAAAAATGTAAATAAAATATGAATGCTTGCCAAGAATTTTTTTCCTACTTTTTTTTTTTTTTTTTTGTGAAAATGCTTAAATACAGAAGAAAGAAGGAATAAACAATTTCTAAATTTAATTTTATAAATAAATTCCTTTTTATATTAAAATTTTTCGTTCATTTTTATCAAAATCTTCTTCTTGTCATATCCTTTTTTTTCGAAATTTATAAACAGTACACCTTCGTCGTCGTCGTCATTAAGATGTTAAAAGAGTGGTTATGTTATTCTCTACAACAATATTACATCCTTCTCACCTCATCATGCTTAGTATTTTTGTTTTCTCTCGTCATCGTCACCATTATTTGCCATTTTGTGTGTGGGTGTTTTTTTTTCTTTTCTAAATTAAAATAGCGTTGTCCTTTTTGAGAGTTTCTTTATAATTTATAGAAAATATATACACACAGTTTTCCGCCTTATTTTCATTTGATTTCTTGACAAGCAAACAACCACTTTCTATTCATTTTCATTTAATCATTCACTCATTCATTCATTTAGATTTATTTCTTTATACATTCAAGGACAACGACGACAACAACAGCAAAAACAACAACAATGACTACAATTCAGATTTACAGAATTTCAATGAAGAATTCAAGATTTTATAGTTGGGGGTAACAAAAAAAAAACATTTTCACAAAATCCCTAATTTACCTTACCCAGATTTTAATTTCCAATCTTTCCTTTTAATAATGTTGTTTTTTTCTTTACTATTCGTATTCGTATACATACATATTTCCATCATATTTATCACTTTTTGTTGCCGTTTTTTTTGTTTATTTTGCTTTTATACTTTCCCTTCTATAACATTTTATTAAGAAGAATGCTGCTGTTGAAACTAAATAAATGCCAGAAGTAAGTTTAGTGAAAATTTCATGGTAAAGAAAATAATCGTCTGAGAATCCTTAACAGATTTTGCTGTTGAATGAAATAAAAACAAAATTAAATAAGAAAAAAGGGATGTTAGCATAAAAACTTTTTTATTTATGCTTTTTTTTTATTTTGTTCATTGAGCTTTTGTTTTCTTATTGTATTTTTTTTTTTGATTTGTATTACAGAGTTAGATAAATTCAATACAAGAGGGTTTCAGCTTTGGGTTGTTAAATACAAGACAAAATGAATTGACGCAATGACTAAAAAAAGGATCTCATTGGAAAAAAGCAGCAATTTACTAGTATAATATATATATAATTTTATGTACGAGTATATAACATATTTAATGTAGTATAAATTAGGTGCTTCTCTATTTTAAGAATTAATTACTGGGGCGTGTATAGCTTTCTTATTTTTTATTACTTTTTATTTTGGTACAGTCGTAACAGGCTTTTGAATTTTTATTATTCAATAAGAGGATACCAATGTTTAAATTTACACTAGTATGTATTCAATTAACAAACTCAGTGATAATAAGGAAAACGATAAATTTTTGTTGAAGTGTAATTGGAACAAAATTTCTTGAAAAGCAAATTCTCAAAAAAAAAAAAAAAAAAAAATAGTAAAGAAATATTTTTAATATTATTTTAGAAATTTTATTATTGTGAGTATTTAGAAGACGAAAAATCCTAATGAGTGATGATATAACAACTTTTTTATACCTAACTAATAAATCTAAAAAAAAAAAGCATCATTAGTGTAGTGTGGATCACAACTCACGAAAAATTTTGTGGTATTTCTCTTTGATTTTGAATATGTATTCCGAAAAAGTTAGCAGGTTTTATTGATTGGTTAGCATTCCTTTTAATCTCTAAAATAGAATCGCAAAATCTGTTAATTTAAACTCTGATCTGAACCGATCGATTCATGTCTCTGAACTCTTAAAGTATAAACCAAACCTGATATTTTAAATATTGACAATAAATATGAATTTTGTACTTAGAATATTTTTGTATATAAAAAAAAAAAAAAATAAAACTTTCGATGCTTTTGAAATTTTTATGCTTGAGAAAATTATGTATACTTTGATTTTTCAAAAGGAAATGATTTTTAATATTAAAAAAATATAAAAATCTGTTGCATTCAAGAAATTTTTTATGATAAAAAAATAAAAATAAATAAATAAAAATTTACCTGTTTATGCATTTCTACATTAAGGCCATAAGACATTTCATAATACTGTAAAGAAACAAATGAAAATATTATTTAATAAAAAATTTAAAAAATAAAGCTCTTAACCTAGTTTTCTAAAAGTATATACATAATACATATACAAGTATACTTTTATTGAATTGTTTTTTAATATCCTCTATATATATAGGTACATTATTAAAAATTTCAATACAAAATAGACTACCCTTTGTTCGAAATACAAAATTTAATCACATATTCCAATTTAAATTACAAAGCTTATTTTACTAAATATGTCAATTTTTGAATATTATGGATATATTACACACACATACATATATATGTATAATAAATTGTATTTACATACATACTGCATGGTAACAGGATCTCAAAATATAAGCTCTTCTGTTGCCCAAACTCTTTAAAAATTTTAAAATGAGTCCAATTATTGTGACCACAATTTGAAAGACAATGCTATTACCAAATTGTTAACATTTAAACCCTGTCCACCCTTATATTATATGTAATTCAACCAGGACTTTGTTTAAATGGAAAAAAAATATACATTGTACATATATAGAAATATATTCACCACTAACTTTATACATATACATGACATTTTGTATGAACAAATTTTTCAGATAGTTATATGCTATTTTATTCAAATACATACATATGAAAATATATTGAAAATTGCAACTATACATAAATTTCAATGTTGGTTAACAACATATCGAATCCATTCTATCTTTTACTCATCCTGTTTTTAACTCAATTTCTTCCTTTCTGTATATATAGATTACATTATGCGAATGTTATGAGTGTGTATTTCATGAACTCATAAAATCAAATCGAATTTTTCCTTTTTAAATACAAAATGGAAACATGTATGTACAACAATTTCTTTGCATTTTAGTTAGTGTTATTGCTTCATACTAACATAGTATATAATATGTAATAATAACAAGCAAGCTAGAGCTAACTAAATAACAAAATAAATCTTCACAAAATATAGATACAATTGCTAGTGATGCCGTTACCAACAATCATAGCGCTTCAGGATATAATGTATGTCTATGACAAAGTGAACAACTACCTAAATTTACCACCTTCAAGTCTCTATAGTTTAATAGCAACAAACAAAACTCTTATATTGCCTTAAAGCGGAAATGCATTCAAACGAGAAAAGCATCTGCATTCTATTTTCAAAACTTATTTTTTTATAATGGTGGATTGGGGGGTGGTTGAATCCATACATGGGTGTAGTATGATGAATGGTATGATGATTATATTTTTTGTTCAACCACAAACAAGCAACAATGATTCGCTTTCTCATCCCAATTTTTTTTTTTGAATCTTCAAAAACATAAGCAAGCATACCATTCCATGTTACTTTATTTCTCTATACGTATTCAGATTCAGAACACATACTTTTTGATAAATTTTAACTATTTGTGCAGTATCGCTTTTAGCATGTATGTATATAATATTATGTATATAGTGTATGCACTACATTTGCTTAGTTGATATTATTGAATGAAGTTAAAACAGACATGATGTGCAGATATAATAAAGTTATGATGATGATGATGATGATAATAATGCTGGTTAGAGAGCTTGTTTCCTTTTTATAAAATACGGAATCTAAAATAAGTGGTGTATACATATAGATCCTTTCTTGTTGAATATATAAAATATAGAACATACATTAAATAATTTTCTTATTTATTTTTCTCATAAAAAAATGAGAATATATCTATCAAAATAAGTAATAAACATGAAATTTCATTTCTTTTAAGTAATAGTGAATTAAAATGAAGAAGTATAAATAAAAAAATAAAATTGTTTACTTCTCCTTCGGATATTCATCATATCGTATCCTTTAGAATGAATAAATAAGAATTCCATGGTAAAAGTAAAACAATATGTAGGCATATGTACATAAAATCTAAACACTTAATTGATGCTTGCTAATACAAAAGTCTCTGATGTTTTAACATCCACTATATATTTATATTTAATGCACATATACATACATATGATACATAACTTTTGGTCTTTATCATTCACGTTAGAATATTCGTTTACTCTCTTGTTCATAAACTACACGTGATGGTTCTATAGTTCAAAGCATTATAGTGCCAAATTGCATTTTATGTGAATACTGCAATGATGGGCGGAAGTTGGTGGATAATAAATATATGGGAATAACAAAATATGTACAGAATTCACTAAAATTGTTTTATTCGTATAACATCACTTATAAATGCTTGAAGATGAGCAGTTTCATTTAAATTCTTGAAAGTATGAAATTCACATGTTCAACTATACTAAAAATGTTTTTATATTTTTTTAAAATTTTGATACAACAAAGACAAATAAAAATAGGTAGTTTTGACTATACATTAATACATATCTAAATTTTCTGTACATTTTAGGTAAATCTAAAAACAACCATCGAATCATTGCTATACTACTATTGTGTATTTTTATTTTGAATACTGTATATAGTAGGTATATATCTTTATACTAGAAGGATGTTTTTTTGGTTTAACAACAAAAGATGAGATGAAGGCATGCATTTATATATATTATACAATTTATATTTGATGCTACTAGTTATTGTGTGAAACATTCATATGTATGTACAATCATACGTATTCATATAAAGAATCATGACAATAAAAGTAGAAAAGTAGAAGAACAATATAAAATGAGTGCACTATAAAATGCATTTATACATAAGAATATTTTCATCAAATAATGGAAAACGTATTTTTGCAAGGGTGGCTGGTTGTTATAATAAGTGGGAAACAGAATTTGATTTTAATTTTCTCTATTTTCAAGATATATGTATGTGTACATAATTTTGTGAAACACTACAGCTGCAAATTTCAAGTGAATATTCGTATATACATAAATAAATGAAATGTGGATTATGATCATTTCCATTTAATACTCTTGAATGGTTTCATCCCTTATTTGCCAGTTTTGGTTATGTTTTCGAAATGTTTAGATTTTGGGTGTGCAAATAATTTTCTCATTATTCTTGTGTTTAACACACATGTGAAATTATTATATTCTTATTTGTTGAATACCAGGAAGAAAAAGGATGAGAAACATAATTTTATACAAATCATATAATATATACATACATACTCCAAAAAAATTTTTCTGTATACACATTTAGATACATGTATATACATGAATATGTATCTTTTAAAATAAGTGGCAATATTATTTTTATTATATCAGATTAAAAAAAATATAATAAGAATGGTAAAAGTTTAGTCAAACAATAAATAAAAAAAATAAATGAAGGTTTATTGAAATGCTTAAAAAAAATGTTTTTAAATTTTAAACGTTTTTCCTTTGTTGTGAATTGAAAAGAAAGTTATTTTTGTATTATTGTGAATGATTTAAAAGTTCGAATAAGCATAATTTAAAAAAAAAAAAAATGAAAATGTCACAAACTGACAAAAAGTGCTAAAAAAATTTAAGTACTTTTTTAAATACGAAAAATATCTATAAAAATTTCACGTAAAGAACCATAAGAGTTTATAAAAAACAAACTTTTATTCTATATTCTTAATTCTATAAAGGACCCGTATATGAAACAACTGATACACAGTTCTGTCAAATCATCTAAGAGGGATTCAAAGCAAGTATATATATAACTCATAACTGTTTCAAACGTCAGGTTATATAACTCTTGTCAGTTGTTCTGTTTTTTTATAAAAAAATTTCGACAAATATACTTAGTATAAAAAATAGATACATACATACATATAACATACAAGTACGTAAATACTTATTCAACAGTATTGTTTTGAACTTTGTTATTCTCTCTCTCTTTTTCTCCCCAGATAAGATTTTTCATCTTATAAATAAAAAATCAATTTAAATAATTCACTTCTTTTTATGTTAATAAAATTTGCTAATCAGATTTAAAATTTGTTTTTTCTAAAAGATCATTTTCAAAAATTGTTATGCATGTTTGAATTTTAAAATCTTCTTATTTATCCATGATATAAATAATCCTTGCTGTTGTTGTCTGTAGCATCTAGTATGTTACATACTAAAACGCTTTTATTATGTATTTCTCATATATTAAATGTGTATAGAGAAAAATTATTTTGCATCATCAAAACTCCCTTCAATTACACTTATTTTTGCTCCAATTGATGTAACAAAATAGATAATATATGTATGTAACTATGGATTTTTTCCCATTAGTATGTTTTCATTTAATCTCTAAGGATATAAATAACATTTCGAATTTAGTAATTTAATCTTACGGTAATATTCATATGAATTCAATAATAAAATACTCATTTATTTGATAATTCATCTCATATATTTTTTTTTATTTTTTCCCTTCATTATAAAATACCTATTACCTACACAATGAAATACATATATACTCGTAATATGGAGAAAAAAAAACAACATTTTTTTAACCGTAACAAATCACTAAAGTCATTGCCCAAACAAAACGATTATGAGTCCTTATAAAATCAACCATCTAAAATTAAGGGGCCCTTGTTGAAGGAATCAAATTAAAATCAAAACAGCTCACCAACAAAAACATCTTTCAATTTAGTTGTTATATCATCCCTACAAGCATTCATATTTTGTTCTCTGATCCCAAATTCATTCAATTTACACACTCTTCACTTCTTCATCGCTTACACTTTTTATTATTATCTTGTTGTTAGCATTTTTATGTTTCATCTTTAGGGGGTTTCACTAATAAATTCCCTGTACATCAAAATGTACATGCATAGAATATTTTATATTTTGCCTTTAGATATTCGCCTTTCATTATCACATATATGTATATAATTGGTATCAGTGCCGCGTAACAGAAAATGTACTTATATTCCTATTCATTATTGTATACATACTTGTAGTACATACAGCTAGTATGTACATAAAAAAATTATCGTTGCGCTTAATGGCATGTATATAATAGACCTGTATTTTTGTTTTGTTAGCTTTATGCTTATTTTCTTACTTATACTAGTTGGATGAGTACATATACATACATATATTTTTTTCATTTATTTATCAAAACCCTCTCACAGGGGTAAGCAGTTCATATAAAATTTTCTATATATATGTATGTATGTATGTATGTATATCATTATGTTTTGTAGAGTAGTTGTTTGATATCATCGTCACATATCCTTTTTTACATTTTTAGAATACCTTTTTGTTGATGTCGTCTCGTGTATGGTGAAAAATCGTTGCAAATTGTATTACTCCCATTTAATCTTTGAAGTATATACACGTGAGTATACATACATTTACATATGTACATATATGCTGGCGACAAAAGAGGGTGTTTAATATAAAGGTTGTCATCCGGCAAAGGGATTGATATTAAAAATGTGTACTGTTGTGTGATAGCATTGAAAAAAGTTTTGTTTGTAATATAAAAATGTGCGATAATGATAATATGTACTGAATAAAGACGATGATGATGATGATAATAAGCGGAACGTTTTGTGATTATGATGACATTGATTATGAAAATGATAAAACCGATGAACAACATACATTTACGTATGTATGTATACACCACTTGATGATTACATGATGTGGTATGGTGTAGTGTTCGCTTTTTTAATTTAAAATCAAATAAGGACATGACAAACGAGTGAAGTGAAAATATTTTAAATAAAATTAAATGAATCTCATCATGTAGATAATTCAAATAAATTACATCGGAAAATAAAAAAATGGTCAAAAAGGAAATTTAGTTTTTTGTTTAAAACGATTTTTAAGTTATTTTTTTTAATAATTACATAATTTGGTTTTGTTTATAATTTATTTTATAGGGTAACTTCTTCTTCTTTATGCGTAATATATAATATTAAAAGGATTTCAGTTCTCACGTGGGATTCATTTGTGATTAAAATTTGAAAATATTTATACTGGTATAAAACTATTATCATTCATATATTGTAAATTTTTTGACGCATTTATAGAAATTATCCTGTGCCTTATCTCTGTAGCTACACTATATTATTAGACATTATTCAGTCACCTAACTGTACAAATAATTTTTGCATCGATATTCTCTTACCATTCCAATCTATTTATATTCATTGCGACCACCTAATTCTATTTTAGAATCCATCTACTAAATTAGTTCGATCGAATTTTATACATACATGAAAAATCATAAAAAGAATACACATTTCCAGTACAAAATTTTAATGATTATTACAATAAAAGAATTTCGAAATGAGAATCTTTGAATATTTGTGATTATATTTAACAACTATTCAATGAATAGATATCAATATCCATATAAGTATGTATAAATAAAAATATACTATGTATTTAAAAAAATAAAATAAATAGAATTTCTATAGTATGTTATTACTATGTATTATGTTATGTATACATTAACATTTTTGACTATTAAAAATAAGCTTTTCATTTCGTGTTCATTCTGTGAAATTAGAAATACATATCTTTATGCTTATATTTTGTACACAATTTCTAAGTTCAAACATGCACTACCTTTTGTGTTAAATAATTACCACACGATTAACACACAAAAAACATGAAATGTATTTGCGGTTAACGATTGCAGTTTCTAAAGGATGAGATTTCAACGAAAAATATGTAAGCTTTATACACCTACATATAAATGTACGTATGTATATATATTTTTTTTATCAAATAACTACCATAATACTTTTGTTGAATATATTATTATCAAGCAGAAGTTAACAAACCATCAAAATGTTTCACGAAAATTTTTACTCTCTGTTAAACTATAGGTACATAAATATAAATATTTACATATATGTAAGTATATATTTATTTAGATACATAAATATAATTTCACTTTTTAAATTTTCCAACATTAAATTCTTTGTGAAAGGCGCAAAGTGGGTGGTGGTAATTGTAAACATTAATGGTAAATGCAAACTTCATGATGTCAAGCATTAAGCCAAAACGTAATGTAAATATAATATATGTAAGTATCTAATATACATATGTATGTATATATATTTATCTATCTATGTATGTACGAACATCATATGTAAGTATGATACGAATGTAACAATATGTTGGATAATGGTATAAAATATTCAACAGTACATACGAGTATGTACATGCACATATGTATTTTAAATATATATACGAGTATATAACTAAATAGAAGGATCGATTACGTGTTAAAAACACTCAAGTACATACATAAATATATAATAAAATTTGATAAAAAAAAAAAAAAATAAGTAAATAAATAAATAAATTCTCAGTGTATGAAAACATTAACAGTCAAAATTTACTGACTTTTTTTCTTTCTTTTCTTTTTTTGAATTTTTCCTTTTTTTTTTTTCTTTTTTTTGGAAAATTAAAATAGTTTTGGCTTTATTATGACGGCATCCGTCGATTTTATAAATTATAGCAGTTCATTGTATACTTTATAAATATAATGTACTGACGAATAAATTTATGTATGTATGTAAATATGTATGTATAAAATTCATGTAGATTCATATACCCTTTTTACTATACTTGAAATTTATTTTATTATTATGTATAGTATTTTTTATTTTATTTCCTTTTTTACACTTTCAGTAATTTTATATAATTTAACATTTACATTTTACGGATTTACAAATTTTTTGAATGATCAGATTCTGTGGTAAAACATATTTTGTTTCTGTGGTATATTTTACATTCATTATAAAATATTTTACCACATGAAATTATTTTTTAAAATAAAAAAAAAAATGAGTAAACCAATAATACAACGCATATGTATAATAATAATAAAACAATAATAAAATCATTAATTTTACATAAAATTCGGGATATGTATAATGTAATTAATAATGAAAATAAATATCAAAAAAATGTATTAAGTTTGTTTAACATTCGAATCAATTTTAACACGTTTAACTCTTTTCGTTAAAAATAAATTTTCGAATTTTAATATCTTTGGACCCTGTGATCCGATTCATTTGAAATTTCTGCACGGAATTCTTATCATCATTCATTCAACTTGAGTTATTATATCTTGGGCTGTGATGCGCACCGATTAAAATTAAATCAGAAGCACTACATTAGAAAACGCTTCAATTTAATCACAACGGGATTTTTTTTTTTTTTCAAAAAATGAATAGAAAAAATGTTGATTTTTTTAAAAAATAACTTTTGCTCTAATCGACAGATTTCGACCATTTAAATTTTGTTTGGTAGAGAACCCTTTAAGAAACATCCTGGCAAAATTTCAACTTACTACTTCTCTAGGAACATACTTTTTGAAATTGGCAAAAAAATTTACAAAAATATGACCAACATTGATGTGCATAATATGTAAAATTTAAGCGAGATCGGAGTGTTAAAAACAAAATATTTAAAAAAAAAAAAAAAGATTTTATTGGTTTTTATGTATTTGAGATTGATTGTTGAATATTATAACATTATTTTAATTAAAAAATAAACTATGTATATTCTAATAAGCTGTAGAGATTGAAATCAGTACAACAAAAAATCTAATTTAACAAAATCATTTGGTCAACCATATTTTAATGGTAATAGATATTTTTTTTACCATAATTTTTTTTAAATTAGTATTTACTAATGTATTTTTTTTTACAAATAATTTTCAGTTTTAAAACGAAACTAGAAAGATATTTATTTGAAATAAGTGGGTATTATATGAAAGCATGTGAAATGATAATATGAAATGAATTATTTAGAAATAGAAAAAAAAAGAATAGTCAATTTTATAAAGTGAAGTTTTTCCACTTTGCAAAAATAAATTTAATGGTGTTTGTAAATGGAGTGGTAAAAAGTGTTGAATAGTGGTTTAATGGAGAGTTTTATGTGGTTTTAATGAGTAAATTAATTTTTCCTGAGTTGAACCATTAAAATTTTTGTACATATACAAACTTATAAACATTTTTGTTTCGTGTGGTGGTTGAATTATTTTATGCAATGAAAAGTTTATTTTTTGGTTAATTATTGCATGATGTTACACACACTCACTCACACACACACACGTGTTATATAATTAACTTTTGCCTTTTTTTTTTAGGGAATGCAATTAGTATTTACATGCATTATTATATAGGATTATTAAATAGATTTACTTACTAATTATTTATAATTTTATTGAAAATTATTATGTCATTATGTATAATTTAATTACATATATTATGTGTGTACTTACATATGTATATAAATAATTATAATTATGTACAATTATATTTACTAATAGAGTTAGAACGGTATGGTTTCGAATCATAACATAACGTTGAAATTGATAAACTATGGAAAATAATTATGATTATATATTTAATTTAATAAATAGATTTCAAATCTAATTACGCGGAGGATTTGGATAACAGAACTTTAACTTATTAGGGGCAAATACTATTCAGCACTATTAATATATTATAAAAGATTTCAAAAAATATAAGGTATGACCCACAAACAAAAAGGGACACAGTTGACATGTGTTACTATGGGCTGAAATATCGTGATAAAGATAATCTAAAAAAAATATAGAAATAAATAATGCCAGATGCTCTATGAAATATTACAAACAACATTAGGTAAAAAACCCACAGAAAAAAGGATCATCTGCAAGTGAAAGTTTCTATACATATCAATAAATTTTAGATAAAAGGGTTATCAGAAAATATTATATTATATAATTTTTTAATATGTAAAAATTTTTCTCCCTTATAGTTTCTTCTGTTACCTTTTCCTATGTCCGATATCAATGATATACCTAAATAACTGCCCTACGTCGTATATCCACAATTCATTTGTAAGATTTTTTTTACCAAATTTTTCCTATTAAAAATTAATATTGTTAAGTATAAGACCTCTCAAATTTTTAGTAATACATTTAATTTATTTCAATATAATTATCATTGAATCATTATTTACACACACTTCACAAAAATAATTCTATAGCATTAAAAACTCAAACTCTTGGAATCCCTTTCTTCAATTAAATATACAAATATCTACTAATTTTTTTTTTATCAACTCACACCATTAACTTTTTTCCATCTATTTAGGAAAACAAAAGACAACAGAATGTTTTTACCATGCGCCGTGAATTTTAATCCTTAACATTCAAAGAAAAAACGATCTAATTAATAAAATGCTATAATAATAATGGAAAGCAGTGAAAGTAAATTTGTAGCTAAACATGATATAAAAATGATATATAACAATGAAGAAAAAAAAACAAAGACCCCCAAAAAATCGTTTTCAATGACAAAACAATATTCAAGTTAAAGGCTTTTACAATTCACTGAACACACAGGGAAAAATAATATGAAGGATAACAATTCCTTATATTAAAATCCCTTTTGAGGTGTGTAAGAGGATAATAAAACAATTCAAAGCCAACAAACAGTTAAGACAAGGAAAATAAGTAAGTGTGTATATAACCAAATATAGCCAAATTAAATATGTATAAAATATCTATATAAATATGTAGCTATATAGTATATCTATTCTATTCTATTATATTCAGTAAACTCACTTAACAATATCTTATCCCATGAGACTATAAAGTAAAATGCCGAACGAATAGATACATTTTAATGATACAATATACACTTTAGAGTAGCAACAGCAATATTATTTAATAAAACAGTAGTACATAGTTAGTAATAGAAAAATAACATAAAGCTAGTCAACAATGATATCTTTCAAAGCAACAAACATACCATCATTCTTTTTTTTTTTGTATTCTCAAAACAGCAGGGGCAATAGGAATTCTATTTCACACAAATCACCCTTTTTTTGTACAACAGAAAAAAAAAAAACAGTGAGAAAGTAGTTGTAGCCAAATACTTGGACTAGCAAGAATAAGGCAGTTTATATATAATTTTCAGATTAATTATGAAGAGACAAACTTGTCAGGCCAGTAACCCTCGTTTGTTCTATCCGCACCCTTATTCTGTCACACTTTTATACCGCATATTATGTACATATATCATCACATTATATGTACTTTTTAACTTATATTGGTATTGTTCTATTTTTTTTTTACCCCAATGTCTCTCATCTTTATTCACGTCTACACCAAAACTGACTCATTTCTTAATCATCCCGGAGGTATTCTAAGTCAACAACAAAAACTGTGGTAAATACAAACACGTAATATTAATTACATTGTCATATTGTTCTTTGGCACTACTGCAGCATTGCCTTATGTTTTTGTGATTACCACCCACTAACTCTTAACAAACATTCGTCTTTCTATCTGTTTACTTGTCAGCCTATTCCATACCTTATCAAGTTTTCATGAAGTCTAATAAAGGAATTAACAACTGTATACCATCAGTCTCCCCCACCCTTCAGGAAGAATATTAATACAGTGTTTCAAACATATAAGGGCAAAAGGGGGAAGATAAGACTTGTGATATTTGAATAGTTAAAAGATTAACTGAATGAATAGATCTTAATATAAAGCAACAGAAGAAATAACAATCTATATATTTATGTATATATGTATGTACATATATTCAATTTACATTATACTTATGCAAAAAAGGAAAAGTGTAATATGAAATTTTTGTCTTGGTATTTGAAAAGAAAATTGACATACATATAATCTCTTATTCGAACTTTTTTTTATCCTATTTATTTGTAGTTTGCAAAATTCTTAAAAGAAATCAAAATAATACAAAAATTTCTTATTTTATCGTTATTTCCATTTTTTTTTCTATGTTTGAAATTTGTTTTTCTTATTTCTTCTTTTCTATCTTTATTCTTTTATGTACCATTTACCGTTTTGTATATAAATATATACTTTTAACAACTTTTGATGTTTTTCTCTGTATAAATATTTTACATTTAAGGAAAACAATAATAAATGAGCAAATGAGTAAAAAAAATTTACTATTTAAAAATTTCATTTGTAGATTAGTTAGTTAGAAAACAAACAAAAAAAGGATTAATTAGATGGTCTAAAAGTATTGATAACTTTTCATGAATTAAAACTTCTTAAACATAAATTTCAAAATATTTTGTTTTTGTATTCTGTTAAACAATATAAAAGTCACATAATTGTTTTTCAAGTTTTTATAAATAAAAAATTCATAAATCATCCATAAATTTTCTCATATTCCATTTTATTTTATTTACTCCCCCTACATTTTTTTTCTGCATTTATATCCTTCTAAATCCATTTTTCATAATTTTTTTTTTTTTTTTTGCACAATATTGTCACAATTTCAAATATGACACACTTAAAACCACTCAACCGTCGCATTGTATCTTGTACAAGTACATATCATATATTCTATACACATAAGTACATACATACATATATGTACTTATATATATTTAAAATGTACAAGAATTTGTAAAGAGAACTTGTGAAACAAATTTTATTCTTGTATGCTTTTTATATCCTTTTTTTAAAATATTTTTATTGTGTTTATTTTTTTTATTTTCTTATAGTCGCATAAGACCAAAACCACACAATTGGGATGCATTCATATTATGTATTATGTATGAGATATAATATTAAAGGGTGTAAAATTTTCAATTCATTTTTAACTACCCCATTTCATTTATTTTTGTTTGTATTTTTGTTTCAATTTCAAAATACATATTGCATTAAAAATTTTCTTTATACATTTGTATATACATATATATTTATATAATGTATAAAATATACGTATTCGTATATACATATGTATATATGTATATTGTATAAATATGCTATTACACCAATTTAAGTTTTACTGATGAAAAGATACCGCAAACCATTTTAAAACTAACCATCACCAGCCACATACCAAACCAATTTGCTACGATATTATATACCTATGTGCATATATGTAGGTACCATATAAGTACAATCTCTAGGGAATTCTGGTATTTTACGAATATGAACAACATTAAAAATGCCAACAGTCAAGCCCCAAAAGTGTACATACTACATGAATATTGTGTTTTCTTGGTATATTCCTTTGTATCCTGTTTAGTATGATAATATTATGATAGTTTATATATGTGTATAAAATTATTCACATATATGTATAGTAGATGATATAACACATATACTCGCACATATATGAAAATCATTGAAAATAAAATACATTTGCTGTGTTTATTTTATATATTTAGTTTTTCGAAATGAATATAAAAGATGCATTTGTTGCATTGTTTTTTTTATGGCTATATGTATGTATATACATTTTAGCCTGAATAAAATTAATCCCTGGCAAGTATCACAAAATCGGTTTAATATAAAACTTAAATTTTGCATATTTTAATGTTTCCCAAAACTATTTTATATATTGTTTTATTCCTCTGATTTTCAACCGACCCCTATATATTTTGAATTGGTGGTAGTTTATATTGTTATATCGTTATAAGTATTTAAAACTTAAACGATATGTCTAAACACTTGCATAAGCAAACATTTCAATGTGTTGTCAACGTTTTGTTATATTTTTTTTGCTATATAACATTCAGAGTAAATATTATGTTCATACATATGTACATATGTATATCTAAAATATCTATTTTTATTTCTTCGCTTTTTAAAATTATTGTTGCCTAATATTTTCTTCATGATAAAGTTCAACCATTGTATCTTTTTAACTATAAAATGTCACATTTCCACATCTCATATTTATTTGTGCATTCATACATATATTCTTACTTAGCTACATAGCTACATATATAATCAACCGACCATTATTTATCCTATATCTTCATATTTCTTTAATATCAATGATGCTCTTTTGCAGAATCAATTTGCTAGCCAATAGAGAAAATTATCATTTCATTTCATTTTTATTTTATGTTTTCTGCTTTATATATTTTGAATATGGATTTGGAATGAGATATAGAAGAAAACTATTTAAAATGTCTTTTCCAAAGATTTTTTTTGTGTTATTTACTTCACTACAGAATTACATATTTGGTAGCTCAAGTATTAGGATTTTATAAGTTTATGTTCCTCAAATTTATCGTATGTTTTCAAGTATTATTACTTGAATAGTTAAAATATTTTCTTAAAATGGCAGGAGAACAGGAGTGTTAAGAACATTGCTTTTTGTGAGTGTGGGAGTTCAAGGAAATATAACTTTTGTTACAGTTGTTATAAGTTGTCTGTCAGTTTTGACTGAGTAGTATGGTTTTCTGTATCATAAATTTTTCTTGTCTTTTTTGTATTTTTCACTTTACTTTTATTTCTTATTTTTAGATTTTTTTTTTCTTCTTTATTCGTTTTTTATTGCAAAATATTATGTTTTTATGAAATCTTCAAGATTCATCACGAAAATATTCTTTTTTTTTTTTTTTTTTAGTTTTTCTTTATGTGTCAACCATACATAATATACCTATGTACATATATATATCTAAACTTTTGAAATATTTGCCTGAAAAAATATATACATATAAATATACTTCACAAAGATATTTTCTTTCATTAAAAAAAAAAAAAAATAATAAATATAATATATAAGTACATCAGTTGAATAAATTCGTTTTTGAGGTGAATAATTGGGTGGAGATAATATGAAAACTCATAAAAATAAAACTGCATAACAGAACAAAAATATGTATAAGTGTACATCCTTTATATATGTATTTACATACATACATTATGTGACATAAGAGGGTTAAGAGTTGGGTAACATAACACTTCTTTGTTGGCGCCTTGAGACATTTTCCTTTTACCACTAAGATATTCATTTCATTCATATACATATAATATTGTGTGTATAAAGAATTATTTTATATCCTGGAATATAAGATTTTATTTGTACGTATGTATGTGTATTTTTTTTTATTATAAAGCTATACAGTTAAGAGTATTACTCTTTTCATGATTTTATATTAGTATCTGGAGGCTGATTTAAAGATTGAAAAGGCATTAAGTTATATTATAAATGCAGAAATTGTACAATGTATGTACAATGTATACATATATAATCATAATGATGATGATATGATTGTTACCCTCATTGAATTGGGGTGGTTGTTCTTTAGATGTATAAAATGATCTAACATTACGAGTATATAATCGAAGTGCAATATTATCAAATGTATTTATATGGCAACAGATTTGAAAAACATTATATTGAGATACACTTACATAAATACTTATAAAAAAGAGAGAAAAAAATTGTATTAAGAGGAGAGTAAGTGGTTATTGATGATGCGATAGTTTAAAACAAGTGTGAAAAATGTTAAGAATTTGAAAATAGAAAAACATATACAAAGTAAATTTTTCTTTAAATGAAACTAAAATTTTATTATGTAAAAGAAAAGATGATAAAGAAGTTTTGAATTGAACATTTTGTATTGAAATTAATTCAAATGGCTGCTGTAATAGTTACAAAAGAATGACACGTATACAAACATACGTATATATTTTAAAAGACTGAGAAAAAAATAAATATTAAATAAAACTATTAAAATCTTATCTTATATTGAAAAGATATTTATTTTTCAAGTTTTCTTAGTTGAAAAAATTATTCTCAAGAACGGACAATATCAATTATGTACTTACAACTAATTTCGAATAAAAAATTTTTTCTTTGTTACGGACATATACTTGTATAAAAAATATATAATATCAAAGATAGCAAAAAGAAAGTAATGTACTCACCATGACATAATGCCGCTGCATTTCTGTTTTTTCATTTGCTAATTTTTCACATTCTAATTTCAATCTGTAAAATAGAAATAGAAAAAGATATTAAATGGAATTAAAATATTTTTTTAATTGAATTTTCCTTAATGACCAACAAGTTGTTACATTTTCTAAATATCATTAAAAATATTTTAATAAAAATAAATAAATAAAATTTGTATTTGAATTACAAAAAAAAAAAAAAAAAAAAAAAAAAAAAAAAAAAAAAAAAAAAAAAAAAAAAAAGTTTTTACACAAATCACACACTTTGGTTAAATTATAAATAAAAATTTGATTTGAAACTAAATTTGTATTAGCAATATTTTTTGATAAAATCATTGAGTTTTGTTTTTGATTTATTTACTACATTTATTTTTTTTTCATATGTGTAGCAAAAATATTATACAACTTGCATTTTAATTACAACTTTATTAGTTTTTTACAGCAAAAAAAAAAATAAATAAATAAATATATATTTCCCTAGAATGTTATACGATAAAATCATATTTATAAAATAATATACCGGAAATTTAATTTTTTTGTATAATTTCAAAATGCATATCATATTCGAAATGACTTTTTGTATATAGCCATGAATTTTTATACAAATATATTAATTGAAAAAGAAGTTAGAAAAATATTATTTTTCGCATTCTATAAGGAAATTTCACAATGAAAAGATCAGAAGCAGTATTTGTATTTTTTTTTGCAATAAATATTATTTTTGGTGTTCAATCAAGGGTATGTATGTTATATTATAATAAGTTATATTATAATAATATGGTACTAATTTTATTATTTTAAATGTTTTCCAGATTGTAGAAAAATTAGAACATTATGTTGATAAAGCTTCAGAAATTCTTGAATCAAAAAATATATTTGACGGTGGAAATTTAGGAAAGGATAGTAATATGTTTGTTGTTGTGAAAAGAGATGTTGAAGAACAAGAACCTGAAGCTAACGATAGTATTGAATATGAACAATCAGATTCAGATTATTCGTCAGAATCTGAACCTGAAAGTGAGGAAGAAGAATAAATCAAAAGAAGGTTTTAGCAAAATATGATTTATTTCATGCTAACTTTTAAATAAATAAAAAAATGTTTTTCATTAATATGTATGTTGTTTTTTTTCTACAATTTCTGATAAAATAGAAGTAAATTAATTAAGATAAAAATTTGTTGAAAAATAAATAAAAAAGCTTTTACTTATACTCTTCAGCTTGATTTTAAATTTTTCCTTCAGTCTTTTTATTTTTATTTATTTTTTGAGTTTAAAGAGCTTCGAGAGTAATATTTTTTAAACGAAAGAATTTTTTGTTTGTTCTACTATTTATTTCTATACGGAAAAATTACATGTAGAGTGATGTAGCAATTACATATATGTATAAATTTTCGAAAAATATATTCGAATTATATTTTTTCGAATTTCGAACTTCTCCACGACTTTTTATAAAAGTTAAATCAATTTTTTCCAAACTAATAGAATTTTTCAAATAATAAAACAAAACAAAAAAAGGTTACTACATTTTTTTATTCGATATACATTTTTTTCGGAATTTTTCATTTGAAATTTCGAAAATTTTATTTTGGAATTTTCGATTTAAACTTTCTATTGCAATATTTAAAAAAAAAAGATTTCCGAAATAATAGGTCACAAGATTAATTTTTTTAAAAAAATTAATTTTACAAATTCAAATTTTTCTCTCTTTTACTAAGAATTTGTTAGTTTCTCGTTTGAAAATTTAATTTAGAAAATTTTCATCAATTATATATTTACATATAATACATGGGTAAAGAAGTACAAATATGATATAATTTGTTGTCGATATACTCGTAAATGTTTATAATTCGATTGATTAACCTATTAATGCATTAAAATTCGACAAAAAGAGGTGACATTCGGTTTAACCTTTTTTTTTTTTTTTTTTTTTTTTTTTTTTTTTTTTTTTTTTTTTTTTTTTTTCACAAAAATATAGTATTTCAGTTTTAAAAATTATAAAATAGAAAAAAATCTAAGCTACCTAATTAAAAATTATTTTTATTCCGGTATAGATTTTTATCAAATTTGTTATCGAATGAACAATCAATTTTTAAAAAAAACAATTATTAATTAATATTGTAGTCTAAATTACAATCATTTTCTTTTTCAAATGTAAAACAACTGTTAATTAATTTTTTTCTGTGATTACATGAATTTTTCATTTATACATATAAATATAAACAAATTCAACAGCATACGGAATTTATTTTAAATTTTATAGTGTTACAATAACTTTGAAAGTGTATTAAAAACTTAAATAAAAATGCGAAATATTTTGCTTGCATTTTCAATGGGGTTCGTTGCAATTTTAATTGCGGACGCACAGGTATACTAAATACTTTTTTTTTGTATTAATAGTTGTTTTCAGTTAACTTTTATTTTAGCCTTTGCAACGTTATAAACGTGATTTGAAAGATATGGCAAAAAGTGCTGTACTATATGCTGCTGGAGAAATATCCGAAAGAGTGAAAGCACCAATCGGAGGCAAAAATAATTTTGAAATGCAAGCAGGTGGAAAAGAATTAGATTTTAATTATGGTATGCAAGTAAAAGATGAATCTTCAAGACGTCGCCGATCAATAGGGCAAATAGACCAAAGACTTGATCATGAAGTGAGTGAGTTTAATGTAAAAAAAAATCCTCATAGAAAATATCGTCGCTCACCATGTGGCCAAAAAACTACAACTCAAACACCAAATGATGAAAATACTGAGAAATAAAAAAATAAATAAAAGAATAAAAGGAGAAATTTAATTAAGAAATATTGGTTGTCTTGTATAAATATAGATAAAATTATTGTATAAATAAGGATAGGAATGTTCAATTACAAATACAGTGAAGCCAAAAATTATTTGTGCATAAACTAATAAAATTTCATAAAATTATAAACAGTAAAACTCTTTTATATTTTACAGTTAAGATATAACCTTGCAGTCAGTAATTATTATTAATGCTTGTAATTTGTCAATTTTCATTACAGGTCGCCAACTTTTAAGCCTAGGTATATGTTATGAGTGTTAACAGGTAATTCAATGATCAAAAAGTAAAAATTACAAATACAAAGTTTTAAAATTCATTGGATTAGTTTATAATTAAGTAGGATCTAGTCGAGATTTCAGATTAAAACAAATTTTTTTTAGTGTAAACCAAAATTTAATTTTTGAATTAAGACGAAATAAATTGGGCTTTATTTTAATTTTTGTGTATATGTTGATGTTAGGTTAAAAAAAATGTTATTCACACTTACTTCTTTCTAAGACGAATTTCAACTTAAATTCGTTTTAGAATTCTATCGTATCACAGTAGATTTAATTCTTAGTTTTTAATTATGTATATGTATTACATAATTTATGGCACCACTGTAAATTTAATTTATTACTATACATCGGCCAAAATATTGTAACATTTACAAAACTATACATTGAATGTATTTACATATTAATCTTTCATTCTCTCTGTCATTTATGTATTGGTAAATTTATTACTAACAATTAAGCTTATAAACAATTTATTGATAATAAAATATCATTATCATATGCTATTTTAATATGTCTATTAGCAACACGTTTAAATTAATATTCAAAATTAAAGGATACTCATTTTCATTGTTGTGTGTTTTTTTTTTTTAATTTAAATTTTTTGGTCTGTTTATTCTCACCAAAAAAAAAAAAATAAATAAAATAAACAAAAAAAAATTAATTGTATTGTGTTGCGGCATAAAATAATTACCATCGACATCGACCACAAAACAAATGTGAAAAATGAATTCACCTTAGCAAATTATTATATCAGAATCAGATCTATGAAAGCAAGCATTTAAATATGGGAAAATTTTACATATTATACGAAAAATTGTGCATATCGAGAGAATAAAAATGTTAAAATAATAATACGTCGGATAATATAAAATTATAGAACGGACATATGTATATATACGTATGTACATATATGTATGTATATAACACGTACATATATGTTATAAAAAAAATATAATGATAGCTTAAACAATAATACAAATGCATATCATGAAATTCCTTTTTTTTTATTCACTATAATTGTAATAATTCGCTATATCGAATGAATTTTACTACTTTTTTGTTGTTTTATAGTACATACATACATATATACAACGTATAAAAGTACGTTCTTTGATACAGCAAAATTATGAACTACATACATATGTACATAAGTATTATCTTTGTACATAAGTATGTACATATATTTATATGAAAAAAAAAAAAAAATTGTACGTATATAGTATATTCATTGAATGTAATTTATGTCATAAAGGTGCAACTTTACAGAAAATAATTTCATGTGATAGACCAGGTATATATTTATATACTATACTTATTATCAGTCGATTATCCTCGCTTTACCAAACAATTACACCAGATAATGAGATTCATCTCATTATATTACATATTATGTAGACATTGTATTATAACTGCCGACACAATATTACACACTTTGCTACTTTATGTGTTTTATTATGCATTTTGTGATTATTGTTTAAATTAAAGTAAGTATATAATATACTGTTCTTTTTTTTTTTTTTTTTTTATTATTATTATTATTTTTTGTTTTGATTGCAAAAGTGCATAAATATTTTTTTATTTTTTTTTTCTTTTTATTTAAATTAAAAAAAAAAAAAAAGTATTATATTAATATTGAATGATTTTATACAATGCTTGAATTATGAACTTTTAGAAACAGCAGAAATAAAAAATTAAATGAAAAAATAAAATTAATTTTTTTTTTGTTTTTTTTTAAATGTTCTCATAATGTACTGTTTTTTTTTTTTTTTTTTTTTTTTTTTTTTTTTTTTTTTTTTTTTTTTTTTTGTTTAAGTAACAAAACTGCAAAAGTAAAATATACATACATATGTTGATTTTTATTTTTCAAAGTTTCTTTGTGTGACTATATAAAATTTGCTATATCATTATAATCGCCATCATCACTTCATATTTCAACAAGTTTACAAATAAAACGTTTTGTAGTTACATACATATGTACATATATATTACAATTGTATTCGAAATTTTTATAGCTTTTGCCTTCATAATAATGTGCATGATGCATTTAATTTTATTTTTTTAAATTTTCACGTTAATTTTTTATATTTTGTTTCTGTTTTATTTTAAATTTTATTTATTTTTCTTATAATTATAATTATTATAGTATGTAGTTTTTTGATATTTTTTATTTCATTTTATTTTTTAATTAATTATATGGTACAAGTATAAGCAAATAAAATTGAAAATTTAAATAAAATTGCCCTCGAAATGAAGTTATTGCATGCAAACAATAAGAAAAGATTATTTTTTTTCTTCTTCTTGTAATTTAGTGTAAAATTACTGAAGTATTTTATTATAATACCTGTATGGTTATATAGGTATAGATTATAGAGGCATAGAGGACATGATGTACATACGAGTATGTATGTGTATAGTAAATTAAGAGAGGGAAAAAGTGAAAATTTATGCTTTTATTGTTTTATTTACTAAATGAACAATAAAATGATATGTATGTATGTATATAAAATCATTTTATACCTATATGTATTATGTTTTTAAATAATTATATTGATGTACATAATTTGTATTTTATTATTTTACAGAGTTAATCAAATAAAAAATTATTATTGGTTGGGTGTTGGGCGATTGTATGTAGATATGTATGTGCATATATGTATATAGCAGTAGCGTTTCATTAAATTGATAATATTTATTTTATGCTGTCCATGACTATTTGTTGATATGTGAAATATAGAATTATTATTCAATAGATCTCTCTTATCGAAAAACATGATTATTTTTGAATAATTTCATATGAAATTGTTTTTTAATAATAATGTAAGTGACATTTATAGATATTATTGAGTACGCATACGTATTTATTATACTTACATAGGTATGTTTAAATTTTTTTTATTTTTATTAATTCATGATATTATATTGAGAGAATTAAAATTAAATTATTTCAATAAATATGATCAATATCCATATTTATGTATTGATTTTTGTGGAGTACATAATTAAATTTTAATTTAAAAAAAAAAATAATAATAGCAATTATATAAAATATCAATTACTAATACTCCGTTTCCGTTTCAAAATATAACCTTACCCTTACCACGTGTGACATAACTCATATAACGAGTGGAATTTTTACAAACCTTTGTTATAGGATTTTGAAGGACCTGTTGTGTTAAATTCTCATTTAAAGTGTATTTTTTTTTATATTTTCACCATGGAAAAAAAAACATATAAACATCTGGTGCATCTAAATTAAACTTCTTTTCTTCGGTGAAGACCACTTTGTGCCATTCTTCTTTCCATGTTATGTGATTCCTGGTAAGAGTGAGGTTATATTTTGAAATGAAGTGTGTGTATGTATGTATAGATTTAAATTTATTTCAAAATGATATAAGAAATAAAATAACAATATTTGAATATAATTAATTTTCAAAAGTTAAATAATATTACTTACGTGTGATACTGTGCTTGTAAAAAATTAAATTCTTCTTTTATTCTTTCTAAAGTATCAACTATTGTGAATTTTAGCGGGCCCTGCGGCGGGGGACCCTAAAAAAGAAAAAAATAAATATTTAAAATTAAAATGAGATTTCATAATAAATAAATTTAAAAATATTAACCGTTTGTACTTAAAGCTATTGGAATTTGTATAATTGAATCTTTGAAAAGAAAAAAAGTTAGTCAAATGGAAAACTAAGAAAGAATAGCATATAATGCGTGAGATTTATACGTGATTTAAGTTTAAATCTTAAAATTAATATTCAGAATAAGGATATAAATAAGTCTATAATAAGTCGAAGAATCTTATACTATTAGAGATACGTAATTGTTTCAAGTTTTATTCAAAAATTTCACAAGATTTTTTTTTCTTTCTTCAAATTAACACAATCAAATAAATTCATAATTAATTCAATCTTTTTCTCATACAAAATCAGTTCTTAAGCTAACTTATAACAAGTAACATTTTATTGTTTTTAATTATATATATATACAAACTTATTCATGTTTTGCATACAATATAAATTTATTTGCCATATCATATAAATTTATAAAACTTTACGAAGACATTATACATACATACATATACTCAACTACTTTTAGAATCATCTCTTCAACTTCTTAGCAAAAAAAAAAAAAAAAAACATAAATGTTTGAATGAAGAAATAAAATCTAACATTTTCATAGCTAAGATTTTCTATCTACGAGTAGTTGGTGTCAAACATATAATAATTGTCCTTGGGTTTATAACAAGTACTTCACAACTGCATCTCGGTTACATACTTTTCATTCTACGATAAATGCAGCAAAGAGGATATGATATTTAATGTATGAATGTGGGTGTATAACATATTTTATACATTTTACTCATAGTTCTACTTTTATTATATTTTCATAAGTATTATTACTTTCTTACATTCTGATAGTGAAATATAAAAGTATTATGAAAATATACAAGTAGTTGAATGAATTTTTAGATATGTAATGGAAAGGATTATGAATACAGATCATATAATATTGTAGGAGGAAATATAAATATACATTTCCATAATCATAACCAAAAACTACATATACGTATAATAACTTCTTCACTTTACCACAATAAGAAGTCGTTTCACTAATAGACAGACAATCTTATAAAGTGAAAAATGCATACATACATATGTATCTAACCACATAAACTAAGATTTTGTAGAAGAGAAGAAGAAAACTTAAAATGATGAAGGAAAAAGGAAAATGATTGTACAGATAATATGGTAAACTTAAGATGAGATCCTTTTGTATACAAACTTGAGTTTCGTGTCCTTACTCTTTAGGGAAATTTAAGTGTTCATAATGTACATATATATTGTACATACAAACATTCATGAAGATAATATAAAAGTTGACTATATGTATGTATGTATACATATGTATATACATATTTAAAACTTGAAAGAAAAATGTATTCAAACACAATGTGCTCAAGATGAATCAGTCATGAAACCTTCTGTCTGATGATTATAAAAGCTACAACATTATATTTAAAAAAGAATTTGAATTAGGAAAGCGTGAAAAGTAAAAAAAAAATTAGAGAATAAAAAAAGGAAGAGTAGTATATACGAGTGGACAGGGACAATGATGTATAAGGATATTTTAAGAGGTGCCCTACATATTTATCGTTCAACATTTTTTTTAAAGTATTAGAGAATAGCATTAGAAAAATAAAGGAAAAAATACAACGAATATATGCGTTCGTATATAAATATGTGTATATTTATGGAAAAAAAAATAAATAAATATAGCGGGAGTATGGGAAAACATGAATATAAATTCAAGAAGAAAAGATAATACAGACGTGTATATAAAGACAAAATTATAATAATATACAGGGTGTTCTCAATAAGATGTCCAAGCCGTCAACCACTGGTTATGTCTCATCGAGATAAACAAAAAATTATATGGCTTTAGGAGGGTAAACCTCAAAGGGTTCGGTGGCACGAGAGGGAAGAAGATTTCAGGAACTTTATTCATTTATTACTGTTATTCTCCAAAATTATTCTTCTTGCATCAGTTTGGCCTTTTAAAGAAATGTAGAGAATCCTTCGAATTTTTTTTATAAGTTTCTTCGTGGAAGAGAAGTCAAACTTGAAATTTTCTCATTTTTAGCTCCTTTTACTGAAATTTGAGATTTATCACCCCCTCTGCCATATAATTTTTTGTTTATATCTCGACAAAAACTATCTGCAATTCTAGGGTAGGACACTTTATGTAGTGCACCCTATGTATATGTAGAATGTGTATTTAGACAACGTTAAGAATCCTTCCTCCTTTTCTATTATAATTCAAGTGCTAAATATTCAACCAGTTTTTGTTTGATGTGTGTTAAGTGATTTTTAAGCATTAAGATGAAATTTCTTTTCATTTTATTCTTGTGTTTTTTATATACATACTACACATACTTATATCAATTCTCTTCCGTTCGTTTTTTAGCTTTCTAATTTTTTTTTTTCAACTTTTTTTTTATCAATATTTAAGTTGAGTTTTGTGTTTTGAGGCGAAAGAAAAATCAGGAAAATTTACAGTGGAAATGGAAAGATGGTATGTGTTATTTATTTTTTTTTTTTTATGTTTGACTCTTTCAGTTATATATCTTTTTTCTTACATTTTGCATTTTTGCTACTTATAATTCAAAAATATTTTGTTTTCATATGGTGTGGTGGAATAACTTGATAAAAATATGATGGCAAAGAAAAAAAAAGAAGAAAAACACTTAATATGAAAAATCAACCCTATATCTCCCACTCATTATAATTATTATTATTATCGTCATCATTTGAAAAAGAAAAATTTCTCGTTTTTGCTATGTTGTTGTATATATTGTTCATCTTGAGTTTTGATGGGATTTTATGATGACTATATTGATGATGATGATGGCATCTGAGAATTCTGTTCTGTTGTTAAAGAATCATTTTAACGGTGATGATGATAATGATAATAATGACTGTTTACGGGTGGGTGAATTCTTTACTTTATGCATATTAGAAAAGAGATCTTTATTTTTGAAGTTGAATTAAAGAAAAAAAAAGTGAAATAAAAAAAAAACATCGAAAATTTAAAAAAAAAAAAAAAAAAAAAAAAAAAAAAAAAAAAAAAAAAAAAAAATTAGTTGGATGATATTGTAGTAGAGAATGAATTTAAAATTAAAATGTGTTGATATAAAATGAGGTCAATTATACGCAATTTTATGTATATTATAATGTACTCGTATACATTTTTTATAGTAAAATATTATTATTGACAATAATAATAAATATAAGAATTTGTGTTAGAAAAAAGAGAAAAGTCAAAGATATTATTGAATGAATTATGTATTGATTTTTTGTTGTTGTTTGTTTTGGCTTGATAATTGAAAATGAATATTGTTGATGAAGATGTTTATATAATATATAAATATACATGTATACAAATTTGAATAAATATCATAATATTTTATGTTACATATCCTTTAATTAAATACATAATTACATTACATATGATTTTAAGTATATGTTTATAAACTTATCAACAATATAAAGTAAACTACTGAATAATGATGAATAAATAGAATCATTTGCAAATTGAACATATTCATACAGGTATAATTATATTATCATAAACATGTTTATTACATATGTACATAACATTTCTTATATTATAAATATATTTCAAATAAACATACATACATATATACGTATATGTATTTATAGTGTAATTCAAAAATATATATATTGATGTGTAAATATTAATGTGTAAAATAAATGTAATATTCAATTGAAAGATGTATAAAACACACTTATTCAGGCAAGTGTAAAGTGACATTGGAATTAATTTAATCCTATCAAGTGTATACATACATGTTTGTATGTTAAACCAATTAATGTCGTTTTAGACTACGATAAAATTAATTGCAAATGCCTTAAGGTGAATTTGATTGCTATATGAACATACTTACATAATTATGTCTGTATACATACATATGTATATATTTTTTGTAATTTCATACATAAGTGTAGAATGTTGTAAAAATGATAATTTAGAAGTAAATGTACAACGAATAAATTGTAATTTGAAGGTAAGAGTATCAAAAGAGAACAACAACAACAAAAAATGAACATGTTATAATGAAAAGATATATTGAAGTATATCTACCTAAGTGATTAAAATAATTTATTTATACTTCATTTCAATTATTGAATTGTCGAAAAATGTATGTGGAATTTGATAGAGATATCTGATAATATCTAATTTAACATTACTAAAGAAACATCACAGAAATGTTGAGTTTCTAGATAATATATGTCTCCAACATATGTACACATGTCTATTCATTCCTGTCTCAGATATTCTTCTTTCATTGCGGCATATAATTGAGAAAAGAAAAAAAAACAAGATGAATTTTGGCTTGGGCTATTACAAAATTACATAGTTTACTTAGTCCTTGAAAATAACATAATTGTAAATATTTAAATTCGATGATTAAGGTTACCCAAGATTCTTCTTATATTCGTACCTACTAAATAAAATTTCTGTTACAGTATAAGTTCAAATATAAATCTTTCAAAATGTATAATTATCTCATTAAATACTATATAATTTCAAATAACTTTTTTTTGTTCTACGAAAAAATGTTTAATGCACTTTATTTTAGCTTTTGTTTAATTATCTCAACTTATCGTTTTTTTTTTTTTTTTCATATTAAAAAACAAAGAATGGAAAAATTTAAAAAAATTTATTCACATTTAATCATCATTACCACCTCTCTCTCCACTCTAACCACGTTCGTAACACAATTCTATGATTGTTATCTTTTATTTGAAAATAAAGTAGAAAAAAAAAAAAAGAAATCTTTTCAATTCATTCAACTATAATACTAAAGTTTTCATAGTACATTTTTTTTTCTATTTTGTTCTTCTTTTGAAATTTTCAATTGTTTTTTTTTCTATCAATTTAATTCTTGGCAAAGTTATTCGTTAACCACTTTTTTGTTCACTTACTTTTTTTGTGCTTTTATATTCTTTTAAAATTTTATTTTTTTATTTCCTTGTTTTATTTTTACTTTTTTTTTTTTTGAGTGTGTGTTATCTTTCTTGAATTTCTATTGCATTTTTTTTTTTTCAACATTAAATTAGCTTTGTGAGCACATAATCTTCTTGCTACACTTTATTATAATACCAGTATAAAAACAGAGTAGTCAGTTGGAAAAAGTGAATTTTTTCTTTTTTTTCTCTTTCCAAAGTTGAAATTATTATTGTTGTTGTTGTTTCATAGTATTCTGTTCATTTTTTTAAATGTTCTACAATTATATTTAGACAATGAAATAAAGATTTTAGTAATAATAATATTTTGGATTTTCCACAGAAACGCAATAGAAATTCAAAAAAATAAAAAATAAAAAAACCCTAAACGGGAGAGAAAATTTCTTACACATCAATTTCTTAAAGGAAATGGTATCTATTGTATTATAATTTTTTTTCTTATTACTGATTTTTCAATTTGTTTTTATTGAGTTAATACATATTATTGAATTTTTTATTTTTTTATTTTGTATATTATTAAATAGAATTGAGGACCTTGCTTCAAGAAGGTGGCAGCTCTATTTTTATAAGTTTTTGGGAAATAAGAAAAAACTATAAAAAAAAATTCAAAAATATCTTCGGATGTGGATATTTTTTTCATTAGTTTCTAAAACACTAGATATTTTTTAAACAAAAAAATAATAATACATAATTTCGAAATTATTAAAACCCTTTTTCTTTCGATCATTGAAATTTTTATTAACTTCCAATTATAATAATTTAATTTAAATTACTTTCAACATACATATTATTATGAAATCATAAAATTCTAAACATTTGTATTGAAATAATTTGAAATTAACAAGCGAAAAAAATCCAGTA
Organism: Bombylius discolor; assembly: GCA_939192795.1. NCBI lineage: Eukaryota > Metazoa > Arthropoda > Insecta > Diptera > Bombyliidae > Bombylius > Bombylius discolor. The sequence continues at coordinate 55,402,003 of OW584238.1, read as the reverse complement.
ATGTAAATTCAATACAAAAGCAATTTATTTGATTACATATATTATACATATATGTATATCCTCATGTACATATATCAGTGTATAAGTATGTATGTATTTATGTAGAGATATTTTGATTATTTTTGAACAAATAACAGAATTATTGAATATTTTCTTGCTTTTATTATTTTTCCCTTACAAAAATAAATAAAAATATGATACATATATGTAGTTATTTATGTATGCATATGTACGTATTCATATATACATATCTATGTATATAAATTCATCCATTAAATTACATGATATGCTGTTCAACATATTTACACCATAAAAATTGAAATCGTTTACAATTTGTTATTATTTCAACTTTTATGTGTGGGGTGTTTTTTTTTTCCCTTGGAATTTTTATTTCAATATCTAAAATACTATATGTAAGTATATATACAAAATAAAAAGCATATAAAAGTATTTCAAAACTCATTTCAAATAATATCTAACTTTGATATAAGTAAATAAGTTTTCTATTTTTTTGAACTTTTCCTTATACATTTTTTTTTTCTGTAATTTTTTTTTATAAAATATAAATACGTAAATAAAAATAGATAAAATATACATACACATTTATATATACATATAACTGTAATCTTCTTTCTTCATATTTTTCCTGTTCATATAATTTTTATTTATTTATTTATTTCATTTTCTACATCCTCTTATTTTATATTAAAAAAAAAAACAATTCCTTAAACAAAAAAAACATTTTTTTTTTGACAGTAAATACATTTTATTGAGGGAATTCAAGAAGTATACAAGAAGAAAGAAAAAAAAAACTTAATATCAAAATTTTATATGTCCTTGTGAAGTATATCATTTCCTTTTATACATTTTTTATGATATCATGCTATTTCTTTTCTTTTACTCATTTTTCTGTTTTTTTTTTCTTTATTTATCAAATAACGAAACATAAATATGTGTTACAATCGTACACTTAAATTTATTTGTTCGGTATTTCATTTTTTTTTTATAGATCCTTAACACATTTACCATTTTTATATAATATGCTCATACTCTGATCCTGTTACCATTTGGTTTTTATCAGCTACCGCATCATCATCTATATACATATAATATATACTTATGTACATACATACACATATACTTTTACATGTATGTATGTACATATTAACCACCCACCCACGCGCATATATGTATGTATGTATATTCAACACCGGATACAACATAAAAAATTTTCCTATCAATGTTTGTTGCTGCCATATGTCGTGTAAAAAAATATTCATCAACCAATTTTGTTTTTCTTCCGCCACTTTTCCCATCACTCATTCCTCCCCCACAATTTCACTCTAACTACTATGTATACTGTTTTCTCTTTGCTTATCGTATTTTGTTGTTTACTTTTTTCTCCAATTTTTTTATTGTATTTTTTTTATTATTATTATTATTTTGTGTGTGCTCTTTACTTTGTCGTATTATGTGTATCTGTACAACCTTGCTCGACCCAACCATTTGGAAATGGAATCAAAATAAAATACAATAAAAAAGAAAAACAAGAAAAAAAAAAAAAGAAAAAAAAAAAAAATAAAAATATAACAAGGAAAAAATGTGTAGTCGTTCAAATATTGTATTCAGAACTAACTCACTTTACTTTCCCTTCTTTCATCCTTATTTTAATTTTTTTTTTTATCCTGATACTTTTCCATCCTTTCTATACTTTCTTTTTTTTATATCTACATATATGTATATAGACGAGAATTGAACATATTATATGCTATGATATTGTATTCTGTCTACATAATAATATGTTTTATATCTACATGAAAAGCAGTGTATGTTCACAATAAAAATCGCACATTAATGCGAATATATCCTCTCATGTCATGTATTTATAGAAAAAAGCTTTGTGATTTTTTCTTTTCGTTCTTTAGTGTTCATTTTTTTCCTCGCTTGAACAAATTTTTTTTTCCTTTCCAAAATTCATTCTGGTTTCACTACCTACTCATTCTTTCTATCAATAATGGTATTTTTTTTTTCTGTGCAGATTTTTTTATCCTTTATAATATCTGGCAAGATCTTTTGCCTTTTTTTTCCATTCTCATGTATATTTTTTTTTTTACCATTTTTAACCATTCCATTATTTACTGGTCTGCAGCAACCCATCATTTTAGTTCAACAGCATTAAAATAGGGTATGAGATGAGAAATATAAAAACGAATGAGATTTAAGAAAATGATGGACAAACATTGAAAGGGAAAGAAGATAAAAGAGGAAAATGTGACTCTGTTTATCATGATGATGTTGTGGCAATGGAAATGTAAAATGGTGAATGTGTGGAAAAGTGGATAAAGAATCATCATAAGGACAACGGCAGAATATGTGAATTTCTATAAAAATATATCATACATGTGTTAAAAAAATTTTTTTTTCCCAAATGTTGGAAGAAATTATAGGAATGAGAATTTGGATAGAATATTTTATATCAACAGCAGGAGCAATGAGCCAACGACTTCCGATTTAGTATGGAATGTTATATACCAATACAAATACTATAGAGGGAGATAATTCTGCGGAGAAATGTGAAATGATATATGTATATGAAACTAAAGCTTAAAGTTAGTGGTGTTGGAATCGGTGTTATAGAGTACTTAGTACTGTAACACATATTATATATATGTACATATATATGTATGTTTATTGCTGTTGCTCCTGCCGACGATGAATGATTCGATACTACATAACTTGGCGTCATATTTATGGAAGAAAAGTACACATATCCTGGGATTAAAGAATGAATTGGTTTGGACAAGAAGTACCGTGTCAAATATACATAATGTAATATAAAAATGTTAAAAAAGAGGAACGAAAAGAAAAAATAAGTAAATTCTAGATGTTGAATTACCTTCTTCTTCTTTTTTTTTTTTGGATTATGTTTTTCGCTCCAATGAAGTGTAGGATGCTTATTTAAAGAAAATATCAGTAGAAGAGATGAAGAATGGGACTTAATACAAGTCAAGAAAAAAAGAGAAGAATATAAAAAAAAAATGAAAATGTTTGCGATAATTTTCCGTTCTTGGGAAATTCGTGACAACACAGGATAAATATGTATCTATATAATAATACATATTAGATTTTTTTTTCATGTATGAATATACGATTTTATTTCCTTGGGTTTGGTTTTTTTATTTTAAATATTTTTTTCACATTGAGAATCATTTTTTTTTACTTGGGAAATTTAATAGTGAAGAGTAAGAGGAGGTCAACTTGAAAAGATATGGTAGTTAAGTAGTAGCAATCGAAAAATATACACACGTACGTAATACATAACCAATTGTAAGTAGGTATATGTATTTATAAAAACCCTTAGAATCAAATTGATACAACAACAAAAAAAGATATGTTTGAGGTTGAAAGTGATTGAGTAAATGATAAAATGAATGTGTACAGTCATCCAGAACTGTTAAAATATTATTGAGAATGCCATGAGGAGGAATTTTAAGTTTTTATTTATTTATTTATTTGTTTTTCTTCAAAGATTAAATCAAATAAAAATAGGAAGGGAAAATTTATAGGAAAATAAGAAAATAGATTTATGTTAGTTGGAGGAACTAATTTCAATAGAAAAGAGATTATTTCAGGGTACATAATACAAAAATGATTACAATCCCTTGCTGTTCTGCACTTTTTTTTTTTTTTTGTATTTTACTTATCTTTATAAATTTCATTCCTATTTGCAATTTACCATAAATAAATATGTACATACTGAACAAATTTATATCTACTACAAAATGCATATACATACATATATTTCATTTACATTTATTTCGATACTAAAATTGATTGATTTTTACAATTGAATAACGGTACTTTCTCATGTGTAGTAAATACTGCAGGTTATTTTAAGACCAAACGAATGATGTAATTTCGATTTGATTTGTTTGACAGGATATATAAAAGAAAGGTGATAACAAAACGAAAAATAATAATCATTGAAACGAATACAGAATAGGTATTTATTCTACTTCAACTGAAATTATTTGAAAAACAAAAAATTCTATGCATTGGAATTGTATTGTTATAGGTATATTTACACATGTATGTACATCATGTACGATACAAGATAATTCAACAAAAATCTTTGTGTAAAATTAATGAATTTTGTTATTTTCGACGATTGATAAGTTTTTGATTCATTATATGTATGTATGAGAATTTGATATACATAAATAATACCAATGTAACATGTAAAAGTAGAATTTCTATTATATTAAAAATATATGCAAGAAGAAATCCATTGTAAATTCTTGGAAGCGCAAAAATAATTAAGTTACATATTCTCTGAAATTTCTACATCTATACGAGAGTATATCAAAAATAACCGGATTAATAAAATAAAACTCAAGATATGGGGTTCAGGAAATTTATTTTTCTACGTATAACCTGTCTAGGACGAGGCACTTTTGCATGCGGTGTTGCCATCTTTCTAGGCCTTTTCGGACTCTTTTGATTTCCTCTTCAGTTTTGGAAATAGGAAATAATCAGAGGAAGCCAAATCTTGACTTTACGGTGGGTGTAACAAAATCTTTTAGAATGTCCAGAGATTGTTTCAAAACAAAGGCTAGTGCATTGTCATGATGGAACAATTCACGCTGATGAAGCTTCCCTGGTCGTTTATCCTGAATTGCGTACTTTTTCTGTACTACTGTTTTTTTTTTTTGTTCAACTTTCCACCTCTATTTTTATTTATTTTTATAAGGGTTAATCAAGATTCTTTGCTTGCACTATCAACCACTTCATAACAGCATTGCCAGAAAGAAAGTCTATGAATGCTTTATGTGCAATGACATTGTTAAGTCAACCGTGCATAATATTATACTTTATAACAACACATACACTATAACAACATGTACATGTATGTTTTTTTTTCTTGGTTGTCTCTAGTGCACTCTTTTAGCAGGTTTGGTGCATTGTTATCTTTTGTGTGTAAAAAAAAATCCTTTTTTATTTTTTTTTTTGTTTAACTTTTTAATTTTAATATTTTTTCTGATGTTCTTCTCATTTTTATACATATGCATACATACATATACATATATGTATGTATGTACAAATCTATGTAAGAATTTTAAAAAATTTATACACATCATGTACAATACATACTTCAATTCTCTAGTTTACTATCATCCTTTAATTTTTTTTTTTTTTTTCATTTTTTCTCTTGTATTTGACAGTAAAATTTCTAATGCATTTGTTAGTTGCTTTTATAACTACATACATATATATGTTTGTATGTTGTATACGTAATATGTAGTACTTCTATGTTTTTTGCTTTTGGGGTACATATCCACAAATTTACCTTAAACACACTTTTCATGCCAATCCACTAACGACCCATCATCCACCTAACAATTTTTACAACTTTTCAAGCTCTTTTCTAGATTTTTTTGTTGTTGTTTGTTTTTTTTTTTTTTAATTTTTTTCCATTATCCTTTAAATAAAAGTGTGTGCTTTTATGCATTCTGCTACAGTTTTATAATACCACTTTTGTGTTCTTGTACATATACATATATAAGAATTATATTAGAAAATAGTATTAAGATAAAAAACGTATTAGGTATACACAGTTTGTTCTCTATATTATTCTTTTAACTTGTTAGATCATTTTATTCACTAACTAAACATATCTGAATTCTGAAGGTATATTTACAACTTCCGTTCGCTACTCTTACATACATATATTTTTTTCCACTAAAATCATTTTTCAACTTTCTTATTTTGTAGTATGTATTTCTTTTTTTTCCTTTATAATCCTTTTTTTTTCCACAACATAGTTTCGAGCTTTTTCTATGATAGCGAGCGCTACTATAACATTTATTATCGTTGTTCATAACATACATTCTCTTATGATATTTTATATATACATATGTATATCCCTTATATGTACTTTTGTCGGTATAGTTAGATCCTCTTCTTTATCCTTTTTTTTTTTTTGAATTTTTTTTCATAGAATTTTTTTATACAAACTTGCCGATTCCTCGTTTATCTCTATGACAGACTTTCCGGAATTGACAAAGTTTCACATTTGAACTTTTTTTTTTTAATGTAACTATATATGTATATTCTATATGACACATAAAAAAAATAATATAAACTAGAAAAAAAAGATACATACATATGTACCTATGTACATATATGTATATTGTATGTATAAAAAAGATTTTAAATGTGTCATGTGATTTTGGCGTGCGGAAAAAAGTGAATAAAAAACATAGTTCATCTTTTTCAAAATTTTATAAAAATGGTAGGTACCTATGCATCGCTCGTCCTTTGATTATCACACAATACAATATAGACGTCCATATTTTGTACTTTAATAAAATTTCTGTTGATAATCAACATGAGTTGTTAACCAAATAAATGATAAAGTTACACATTTTCTTCAAGAATTATTAGGAAATTTAGTAAAAACGATACTTTTCCTCAGAAACAAGTAAGTAAGAAAAATTTAAAATTTTTTCTTTCAAGTAATTGTACAGGGTGTTTTGTATGAAGTGTCTAACCCGAAAATAAAAGATATGTAACTCTCGTCGAGACAAATAAAAAATTATATAGCAAGAAAGAGGGGAGTAAATCTCAACCGTTTGGCCGTCAGAGGGCACCGAAAGTTTTGCGAATTTTTTTTTTTTTTCATAAATCAGTCAGCCTATGTTTAAAGCAAACACAGAGAACCTTCTGGCCTTTCCAACAAGGTAACCTTTCTGAAATTGTTTTACAGAATTCAAATTTGCTCCGCTTTTGCTTGGTACTTTTTTAAATTCATATGTATATATCCACAGTTTTGTTTTAATAATTTGTTTTCTTACACTTTTTTATTATGAAATTTAAATTTTTTATTTGATATAATTTTTTGACATGACACAATGTATAAATACCTTGTGTATGTATGTACAACCCATTGCTTATTCATATTACAATTCTCCAAAGGCTAATCTACACCCACTAAATTTATATGATGAAAATAACTTTTCGTTGTCATAATATGTATTTATGGAAATAAAAATTACAATATATATACATACATACATACACATATATTTATGTACATATGTATTTATTGAAAAAATACTGAAACTTTCCATCACTATATTTTTTTTATTTTTCACATGTTTTTGTTTTCTTTACAACCTCCTTCATTGTAAATATTACACGATACATCACCAATATCAACAGCAATAATGGCAATATTTTTACATACCAATAACAACAGACCACCCACAAAACTATAAAAAATTTAAAAAAAAAAAAAAAAAAAATAGGTATACACTTTTCACAATCTTCTATTTTTTCCTGTTGTAAATTTTATATAGAATTTATAGGATGGTCTGATCATTCTGATGTATATTTGAATGTGGTTGTCATACACCATTCATCAATGTATGAAAAACTGCGTCCAGTGCGAATTCGTTTTAAATATGTAAACTATTTCATTTTGTATTTCTATTTTCCAAGAATAATCTGTTTTATTTTTTGTTTCATTGTACTCACTTTTTTTTTTTAAATTCATTTTTTATTACTTTTTTTTTTAAAAAAAAAGTGTAGTTTAAAATGATTTCGCGATATAAATTTTTGTCTAAATTTTATTCCAGATGGTAAATAAAAAAAAATGTATTTGTGAACTATAGGTATATGAATACATACATATTTGTGTATGTGTGCAAAAACTATATGTGAATAATTTTTTAATAATTTACATATATGCAGACACTATACAATTTTTTTTCTTTTTAATGTGTGGTTGTACCATATATGTATAATGTTTATTTTAATTTTTTTCTTTATTTTTATATTTAATGTTTTTTTATAATTGTTTTTGTACAAATTCAAACAATAATATTGAATTATAAGTATCTGTACGATTATATAAATTGTCAATTGGAATTTCGTGAATTTTTTAAAAATTTTTTCTAAAAACATATTATGTATGTACACATATGTTATGCAATGATATAAAATAAAAGACATTCATTTTATAATTTACAAGTATTCAAACATAATCCACAAGGAATGTTCATTCATACTTTTTATTATATTCCTTCTAAGCTATCTATATCACAGGACAGAAAGAAGTTACTTATTTCTAAATTTTTATTTTTATTTATAAAAAAAAAAAAATGAACTGACAGCCCATGTGTTCACGTAGAAATAGTATTTACTTACGTACTTACATATGTATGTAAGTAAATAGTAATATTGGGAAATTTTACTTTTTGCTTGGGCTTTAATTGTAATCATCAAAAATTTCAATTATTATTATATTGAATTGATTGAATAAAAATGAAAACAAAATTATTTGATAAAAATTTCCAATCAAAAACTTGTAAACAAGTACACAAAAATATGACTAGATTATAGGTACTACGTATTTTTTTTTAAATTAATTTCTAAAATTAGAACAGAACGAAGAAAGCATCTTTTTTTGTCAACAAAAAATTCATTGATAATTTTTATTATCTTGAAAAAAAAAAAAAATAATAAAATAAAAAAAAAAATAGAAGGTTATAAGCTATAAAGTAAGAAAAATGTGGAAATTGTTTCATATTTTGTTTTTTCTATAAAAGTCAAAAAATTTGAGAAAATATGAAATTTTTTCAGCAATTATTTGTTCGTAGAAAGTTTTATATATTTTTTCTTAATTAAATATGCTACATTTTTTGAGAAAACAACACAAACGAATCAAAATTTTTATTTTACACACATTTAAAAAATAATTTTAATTTAAAAAATTCAGGTGAATCGATAGTATAATATTTGGTGACTATTTAGGTGATAACTATCTTACAATATTATTTGAACTACATACATATTTAAAACTGGACATTCTGTGTACTTTTGCTAAAACGAATTAATTCTTTTAAAACACTATATATTTTTTTAACTGTTATGTTTTATCTATTGCACGTTTTAAAGAAAATGTAAGATGCATCTTATTTTTGATATCTCGGATATGTGTTCCACATTCTTTTTTTTTTTAAGTGAAAAATAGTGACAAAAAGATTGTTGTTTTTCAATTTGAGTTGAGATAACATTGTAAAAATTCCGACGTTAAATTAAAAATGCCATCAAAAAGAAAATAACTTAATTTTAATGTCAACTGAAAATCTTTGAGGATTTTAATGCCAAATACTAAATTTCTGACGAACTTATATTTGAAAATTAATAAAAATATATTGCAATAATACATATGAGATAATTCATACCTTTTTTACATTCATTAATCCTGATTTATAGTATTCCTTAATAATCCACAAGAATTGATCAATTTTGTAAGAATTATGAAATTCTCGTATAGAAGAAAAAATATAGTTGATTTTATTTAGAGAATTATATGTTCTCACTTTTTTTTATATGTATACTTCACAATTGATATTTAAACTTTTATTTGTTATTTATTTAATTATTTGTTGCTTCTTTTTTTTATTTTATTTTAATGATATTTTTTTCATTTATTTTTTATTTACTTATTTTATTCGGTTTTTTTAATTTTTAGTTATAAAATATTTAAAAAGTATCATACAAAGAAAAAAAAATATATCTTTGAACCTTTTCGTTTGAAATTTTAAAAATTACTGTAGTCAACTTTTTCAAATATTAATTAAAGAAGAAAAAAATTGTAACATATTAAATTATTTATTATTAATTTATAATTTCAAATATTTAAAATAAATTTTTATATTTATTTATTTTTATTTTTTTTCAACTTCAACGCCACTACACAGATGTTTTAACTGTAATAGATAATTTTATTTTTGTTGTAGCTAATGTTGTGCTACATACCTATATGTACATACATACATATATACAAACATATATAGAACAAATTAAAATTATTATTTTTTTATTACACAGAATGTATCAAAATTTTATTTAAACAAACAATTCACAAAATTAAGCTAAGTCGTTGCCCATTTGAAAACAGATTAATTTGAAACAAAAAAAAAAAAATGTAAATTTACTTTTTGTTTTCAAAGTGTTGAAAATATTTCTTTTATACTTTGTTTTTTTTTATTTTTATTTATATTATTATAATCATTATTATTACAAACAATATCATTTTATTGTATACTTTATCTTTTATCATTACTTTGTATTCAATAATTCTTTTCTATCTTTTATCATATCACCATCTGTAAACTATACATCATTTAACACCTTCATTTAAAAAGACAAAGTTGAACTGAATACTACATATATAGTACATATGTATGTAGACTACACACAAGAAAAATAATTTATGAAAAAAAAAAAACAAGAATGGAATAACATTTAAGATAAGAAAGAAAAAAAAGTTATTCACCCACCACCCCATCATACTTACATATGTACATATGTATGTATAAAGTGTTTGAGAAAAAAGTTATAAATAATATGAAAATAACAAAAACGTAGAAAAAAAAAAATAATAATAAAAGAATAAAAACTACCCCGGAAAACTTATAAGAGCAGAATAAAAGATACCGAAACTATATCTAAAAAAAAAAAATTTCAACACACAAAATAAAAAAAAAAATTATTCGGAAAAAATGAAGAAAGAAGAAAATTAAATAAAGTAAAAGTCAAGAAAAACGAGAAAATTGTTACAAAGTTGTTGTGCGCTTTTATTACATCCTGGTATTATCGTCTTTTTGGTTCTTGGCTTTTGTTAACAAGAAAATACCACTTTGCTCTTTGAATTTCCGTTGTTATCCATTTTTTTTTATATAATGTATACACAATACATACATATAAATATACTTTTTTAATTTTTTTTTTATTTTTATATTATATAGTTTCTCTTTGTCATTATGACTTTTATACTTTCTTTTAGTTGGTGAATAATATCTTTTAAAAAGTTCTACACAACAAACACTTTAACACTTCTTGCATTATTTCTCAAACTACTAAACTACTATGTTGTACTGGTTGCAATCTTGTTTCAATACAACAAACATACAAGTTAAAGAGTGAAAACTTTTATTAATTTGGAAAGAGAAATGTGATAAAAAAGCTATACATATTAAAGGGATGGTAAATTTAAGGGTTGATGTCGATGAATACACCATCATCAATCCAGTAGAAAAATGATGTTTTATTATCAATTATAATGACAATGTTGAAAGTTTATTTAAAATCACACCACAAACATAACAACACTGTTGAAAAATAAGTAAATTTATAATTTATAACATATAACTTATATGTATTTTGTATGTATATTTATGTACATTATGTATTATATAGGTATATCATGTACGCAACAGCAGCAAAAGGAAGAATTTATATTCCATAGGAATTTTTAGTGTTTAAAATTTTATCAATTTAACACGTTTTATTGAAACAACACAATTATTATATTGCAATCACACATTTTGGGATTTCGATAAATTGCATTGTTAGTAACAATTAGTACATTATAATGAGAATGTACCAATAAAAAAACAATTTTTTTTTTTACAAAATACGCAAAAGAAATATGAAAAAATCAAACATGTAAATACTCACAGAACTTTTTTAATGTAAGATTATTTTTTTAGTGAGATAACTTCATTACATTTTTGTATAACAACTAATTTTATTATATACTCCATTTTTAATAATAATCATCATCATCATCATCACCACCGTTACTATAAAAAATGCTACTCATTACACTACACTTGGAAATTTATTGCATTAAATCATCATCGTCATCACTAAAACAAAACACTTTATAATTGAAAATAAAGTATAATAAAAACAAAGAAAAAATAAAACCAGAAAAAATAAAATCTTTTTCTTATTATGAATAGGTGAAACAATAAGTGTATGAATGGTGGGTGGTGGGTGGTTGTGAAAAAAAAATTTATATATACATTATTCAATTTTTATTAATAATGCTTGCTTGTAACGCGTGTTCCAACACACACTCAAAAAAAAAAAAATAATAACTAAATATGTATATGTATGTATACACGTTCTTATTTTTAACGACGATAATCACGTTGAATTAAGTCGACGATATCGACTAAAAGAATAAACCACAAGAAAAAGAACCGTGATAGAATATTGATATGGGAAAAATATATTCTTCAAAAAAAAGGAACAAACAATCTGTATTATATACTCGTAACGTAAACCGTATAATTTTATGTACTCACACACACTCTTTTATTTATATACATATGTAGGAGTATTATATTTTTATATAGAAGATTCGAAAATTACAATAACAAATAACTGTCACAAAGAAAAGTAATAACAGGATTTAAAGAGAAAAAGGATATGACCCGAAACCAGTTCAAACGTCAGAAAACGACTGATCAACTGCTAGGATAAATTTAAACTGTTAACTATTGTTGATGTTAAACTCTCTCTAAATATCATACTCTACTCTATTGCTATGTTTTTGCTATGCTTTTTGCCATGATGTGATGACATTTGTCGGAGTTGGAAGCAAAATTTAACGACTGACAATATAACAACCTGATTCTTCGAACCCACTACGGCACTACCATCATCATATGATATATAAGCAAACACGGCAGTGGCAGTGTACAAAAACACAAGTGAACATGCGAAAACAACCACTTATCGAAGGGTAAAGAGATATATGTATGTATGTATATACATATATTTTATACAAAAAGCAAACAGGACAATGATATGAAAATAAAATAGGGAATATATGGTTGTTGGTTTTGATAAATATCCTTGTATGCTCAATCTGATGTATTCGAAAATGAAATGAAACAATGATAGTAAATGGTAATGTATAAATAAAAAAAATACAATTGAAGGAAAAGTATATTTGTAGAAATGCAGTGGGAGTGAATTTTCCTTTCAATTTTTGTTATTACATCAGTGACAGCATTGCCGTAAGTAAGTATAAGTATTTAGTCTGTTTGCAACACAATATGAGATATCATTTTTATATTAAACTGTATAATATTTTCATCAATATTTTATACTTTTTTTTTTTTAAAAAAAAAATATACATATATCTTTACTTATATTGCTGCATTTTATTGTGTGTAAATAAAATGTTAGTATTAGTATTGCTATAATAAAATATGTGTTCCGTTATTTGAGAAACAATAAATTTTTCTTGTGTTTCTGTCAAACACAATATTTATATGTATGTACAAAAATTTATAGATAAATATACTCAGGAAAAATACTATGAGTATTATAAATTCTGAATTAAATTCATATGCTACAAAAGATAATAATAATAATTCAGCAAAAGCGTAGGATAATAATAATTTTATTTTCTCGATTTTTTATTCTCTTATACCATAACTGTGTGTACATGGTAAAAAGGAAAATCCTTTTTTCCCATTTATTATACAAAATATAAAGAAAGCACACAAATTAAATACACACAACTTACATATCAAATGATATTAAAATGTATTCTTTTGTCTTTGTATAGGAGAGAGAATATGTAAGAGGAAAGCACGTGACTTGAAGGAGTTTATAGAATTGCCAGATTATTATAAATAAATAAATAAATAAATACTTTGTTTATTATTGCGTATTTATTTTTAGGTGGGTATACATATAACAAATTGGGTGGCATAATAATCAATGTTTGAAATTTTTATATGTTAAGAGGATGAAATTTGTTTTTTGTTTTTTTTTTCTGTGATTACATAAACAGGAACAAATAAATGACCAATAAAAATTATTGGAGAAATTATTATTATTGCTCTTTTTATAAGTGTAATATGTATGTCTGTATTTTTGTATGTACATGTGTGTACTATGTCTATGCAAAGGTTAAAGGAGAATTTTAATAATTTTTTCTATCTTGATAAGTATTTTGGAGGAAAAAAAATATATAAATAAAATTTATTTCAAATATAATTTTTATTGTTTTAGAATTTAATTATGCGGTTCCATTGTAATATTGTGTTTAGAAAATATGTACATAAGTAATTTGAATTTTTAGTTTTATTTTTTAAAAATTAAATAGGATTTGCTGAAACTTTTAAAATTTTTAAATACTTAGACTAGACTATTTTTCGACTAAAAAAAAAAATACATATATACATGAATATAAAGTAAAAGAAATATCCATTAAATTATTTTTGTTCATTATAATAATGAAATCTAACAAAAGAATAAAGATAATAAAATATTATTTATTTTCATTATTATCCTTCTTAGATTACTAATTTTTATAATCATATTAAATTATTCTATATTATTGTTTTCTGAATGAGTGAAAAATAAAGCAATTTTCACTTTATCATTGAAATTGCTTTTTATATTGATTTTATTTCTTACAAAACAATTGACTAATACAAATATACAAAAAAAAACATATAGAAATAAATCTAATTCCCTGTCCATTTTCAAATATTATTTTTTATTCTATATCTAAATATCCTTATCTAGAGATATTCATCAACTATTAGGATGTACGAAAAAAAAAACAACAAAAAAATCACAATGTGGTTACCATCATATGCCCTTAAGATTTAGGACCGTTCTCTATAATACAATCAAAATAAAGAATACCATCAAAAGAAAGAAAAAAACAAAAAAAAAAAAATAATCCAAAACAAAAAACATAATAATAAAAAAAAAGGAGAGAAAAATCAGCAGGATACATAAGATAAAATACTATTCTCAGTGGGCTATATTCGAAGGACATATACACATAAAAACATAAAATAACCATGAAAAAAAAAAATTCTTTTACTTTTTTCTAACGGTCAACCAATGTATCTCTTCTTGTGTTTTTTTTTTTTTTGCTTCTTTATTCTTTTACCCTTCGATATAAACCTATCATTGATAAATCCTTTAACATTTTCTTTTATTTTTTTTATACAATTTTCTCTTACACCGTCATTTCCACACACAATAAGAAAAAAAAATACACACATACACAAGTACTTTTTTTCTTCGTTTATTTGGTCATCCTTTTACGAAATTTATTTCTTTATTTGAACAATCAAACCATATTCCATAAACCACCATCACCACCCACTAAACCACCATCACCACCCACTAAACAACAAGATATCTAACCAAATAACTGATATATAGACTTTTTTTTCTTAAATTCATCCTTTTTTTTTTTTTTTTTTTTTTTTTTTTTTTTTTTTTTTTTTTTTTTTTTTTTATACAATTGTACAACATTATAAGATATATATTTTTTTTATATTTTATTTATGTACATGAACACATTTTTTTCCTTTCTCATGGAATCCATTATCCTCTATTCAACCAATTTCTGTACACTGTTTATCTTCTCACCGAAAAAAAAAATTAAGTAAAATGAAATAAATAAATAAAAAAAAAAAATAATAATAAAAAACAGAATGTATCGTCATCATCATGAATGCTGTCTTCGTCCTTGAATTACCCACTTATATTATATGTACAACAGCATCAACTTATTCACAAAACTTTTTCCTGTGTCCTTATACATTTTAAGCTTATGGGTAAAGGATAATAAATGTTGGGTATGAAAAATATATTTATATACATATGTATATATCTAAAAATATACATATCTATATATGTGAAACAGTATGTACAATAATAAAGATATATAAGCTTAAGTTTAACTGTATACATGCTGCATATCTTATGAATAAGATTGTTGCTGTCGGAAAAGTGAAAACGTTTGGTGTTGTAAATATAATATGGATGAAGGAGTTATGTTTTTTTTTTTTTTAAATCAAGAAGAAAAGAAAATAAAAAAAAAAGAAGAGAAAAAAAAGGATCTTACATATATTATATTGTATAAAATAGAATTTTTTTATATTTTGCGATGTTCTTTTACAGTTTATAAAGCTCTACATTTCAACAAAAGGTAAAAAAAAAATTTCCTTTTCACTTTATACACATACATATATGTACATATGTACTTTTTATAATATAGTGTGAAAAAGGGTGTAACAAGGTTTTTTTTTTTCGTTTTATTTTTATTTTTTTTAATGAACTTTTCAAGTTTATAAAATAAATAAGTACATTTTAGAGTGTTTGATAACATTTTCTTTTCAATTTGAAACTTTTTCAATGTAAATTAGAAAATTTTTGAAAGATAATTATACTTCTTAATTATGATATTCTACCGCGTAAGTAAATAAATCTTATTGTCGAAGTTTTTAAATCGTAATATCCACAATAAAATAAAATTTGAATTTTGAATTAATTTATTTTTTTCTAAATTCTTTTTTTTTTTTAAATAGTTGTATATATAATATTTGCAATCTAACATTTTTTAAAAATTAGACTGAACTTCCGCGGCTTGGAGGTGTAAGGTTTTGAAATAAGACTTTTAAATATAGAAATTTTAGAATGTCCTTTTTAACGTGTCATATTATTGGCACAAATTGCATTTTATGATTGAAAAATAGTTACCATTAAAATTTTTGTGCAAAAATTTACAAACACCATTATTTCTCCATTACAGGATCTTGTAGGATAGTGAGTAATAATAATGGAAAAATTATTTTTTCTATTTTCAATATTTAACTAAAATTGAGTGGATAATGAAATCAATATCACTTATTAAGAAAACTGAAGTAAAATATAAAAAAAAAACTATCATATTTTTTGCCAAGAATTTATTTTATAATTTGAGACAAAAACATATTTTTATTTTTTTAATCAAAAGTAGGTCATTATAAAAAAATTTAATTGACTTTATTTAAATATCTTATTACCGTGTGAACAATCTGGAAGCATAAAAATGAATGAAAGGGTATTATTGAGAATTATAAAACCTTTTTTTTTTATATTATTTTTTTTTTATTTTATTACTGCAACTCCATGATTGACCTTTGATACCGAATAATTGTAAGAACGAGAAATAGAAAAAAAAAATAAAAAATAAAATAAAACTTTTGTATTCTATACTTTTTGGTTATGGGGTTGATGAGGGTATTATATACGTTCAAAGGATAAAACGAATGATGAACAAACTGTTATAGTAGCAGCAAACAGTAACAATAGAAAGGTAAATAAATAGACATAAATACATATAAAATGTTTGTATATATACTTATGTATATACATACATATATAAAAGCTTATACGTAAAACAAATTGAAAAGAAACTTTTTAAATAGGATTCTGTTATAAAGAAAGAAGTACTTAATAATTTGTTCGATGTTTCTATTTAAAAATAAAGGGGAATGAGAAAATAAATGACTACATATACATATATAACTATATACATACTGTATTGTATATCACGTATTTCTATAGATAATAGATAGAAATATGTATATTAAATTAAGAATGAATGGTTTATAGGATTCTATAGTTTTACAACACTATTCTTTATTTACAATAAAAAGGAAAAAAAGAAATAAAACAGTGAATAGAAGGTTTAGATGAAATAAAAACATCATATTGTATAATACTCGGTTGGTTGGTTAAAACGGAAACTCCAAATGGAACGGAATCAAGTCTGGTCATTGATTTCTTTTAAATGATTATACAATCATACTATGGATTGTTGGTAATTTCATTTAATCAATTTGGAACAAATATAATAAAACAGAATGAATCGCTGAATGACTTTGAAAGAAAATAAGATGAAGAAAAAAATAATAAATAAAATAGAATATTTTGATGAACAAGTATATGTACATAGATAATTATGTAAGTATGTATTTACAAGAAAAAAGGAGAACTGACATGATAGGTGGGATTAAAGATTTACTGTGAACAATTAAAAAAGGATAAGCTTTTTTTCATATGTGTTGTAGTAAAAACTTGTTTGATTTCAGGATTATATTACAATTTTTAAAGACAGTAAAAGGGTACAAGTTTTTCAAAACTTAATACATGAAATCCAGATTGTAAAAAAAATTAGTTAAATCAATCAAAAGTATACTTTTATTATGCACTATGCAGCAATCCTTTGAATTTTATTTTATATTGCCCCATAAAATGTGTTTCAGACACTCCTTTATTTTACAAAAAGCAAGCAGACACCTCATTTTTAAAAGCTTTTCCTCTTTTATTTTATTCTTTTTTTTTTGAAAACTTCTATTTAACATTTTTTTTTTTAGTTCTGTTTTCTTTTTTTTGTAAAACCTCTGACAATATTTTAAATAAAAAATTATTATAATTTTTAACATACCATAAAACAAAGCATAAAAATAAAGCTTTAACCCATCATGAACATGACCCCCTTTTTTTCAGTTCTTTCTCATCCTTCTGAAGTTTTTTTTCTCATTTTTTTTTTAAATATTTTATTTTTAAAATTTTATTCACTCTCAATATCTTTTTAACCTTTTTTTTTTGCGCCTATAAAAACTCATATCCCTGCATCTACTTTTTGTTACCATCATGATTTGGTTTTTTATAACAGTTTTTTTTTAAAACCATATCCTACTTGTACCTCAGTTCCAACAATCATTTTAAATGCGACTTGCTATCATCATAACCCTTCACTCTTCTACTCGTTTTATGTTGTAATAATCAAACAACAACAACACTCTTTCTCATATGTATATAAGATTACCTCAGAATAAAAAAAAACAATAAATAAAAAATAAAGTTTATGATACACACCACATATTTGGAATGAGTAGATTTTTTTTTTTTTTTTTCATATCTTTTTTTCTTGTTTTGTTTTTAAATTTTGCACAGTTATCCTTGTTGGCAAAAGCTTTTGTACATTTCTTCCACATTCATTTATTTTTCATATCCTTCTCGGTTTTTTAGGTTTCTTTTTTTATTTTATTCTGTTCATTTTTTTATATATTTTTTAAATATTTTTTTATAGTGAGTATGGCGTGATCCTATAAACTTTAGAAATGCTATGACAGTTGAGTTTACTGCTGTATAAAATATGTGAAATAAGAAAAACATAAAAAAAATATGTACATAGGAAACGATGATAATAACGTTTTGAAAATGTTGAAAATTTTTTTTTATCTGTATACCTTGATTGTTATTGCTTGTTTGAAGCAATATTCTGGAAAATGTTTGTCAAGGTTTTGTATTTTTATTTACAAACATACTATTATTATGTTATTTGTTTTCATTTATTTATGTCTGTCATTGTTATTTTACATTACTATACCTTATACATAGTATATTGTATGTTTGTAAATTTTTTGGTAAAAAAAATATTTTCATGAAAATCGATATCTTTGTGAATTTTGAATGAATTGATGAAGATTTATATCTTTCTGATTTTAAATGTGTTATTTATCAAATGGTTCTTTTCATATGTATAAAATTTTGATTTTGGTAATATTGAATTTAATTTTTCAAATAATTCCTATCAGAATAAATGGTCAACAAATTTATAAGTTCTTTTATTTACTTACTTAGTCTGCAAGAAAATCATTATTTTTATTTTAACAAAACAATAAAAATTAATATACATATTCTTATGTCGTCAAACACATTTTACCACCATGCGGCATGCTTTTCTTGGTCGTTCTACTCTTCTTTTCACAAATATCTTTTTGGCATTCTCTCACCTTTTTCTCGAATTACACATGTCTCAACTCAACCATCTTAATCTGCTTATTTTCACAAAGATGACAATATCTATATCATTATACAGCTGTATAATTTTATCATTATATCGTACCTTCTCCATGTATTCTCATCTACTTTTACTCCTCCAAAGTCCATTCGTCTTAAAATTTTTCTCTTAAAAGCACCCAGTTTCATTTTGGAAAATATTTCGGCATAATTTTTGAATAAATCTTTCAACCAAACCAACATTTTAATTAGTGAAGCCGTTCCATAAACCATACATATAACGTCTGTGTATAATAATGTTCATTCCTACGATTACGTTACAAAATACAATTTATCAATCATTCTACTAAATCAAAACCAAAGTTGAAAAAAAAAATGATGAAAATTAAAATCAGTTTCTTTTTTGTATTCAATTATCAAATAAAAACCTTTTTATACACTTTTTGATTTCAACACCCATATAAAAAAAAAAGACATCATTTTAACGTCCTTTTTTTTATTTTACTTTCTTCTCAATTTATAACAAATTTTATCAAATAAACACTCAGAATACAAAGTTAAACATAAATTAAAAAAGAAGAAAAAAAAATATAATTCAAAACAATATACAACCAAAACACATAAAACCATAATAAAATACAAAACAAGCAGAAAAGAAAGAAAAAAAGAAGGAATAAGGATAAAAGTATCTAAACATTGTCGCCCACAATACTTAAAAGTATACTTATATTGCATTCAACCTTCGTAACCCTAACCTAACTGAAATGAACCTTAGATCTTCATTTCTCACATCGTATGACCGTAAAACCGCAGTCAACCAAATCGTTACCCATGTCCTACGGGCAAGATAAATAAAAATCCAACATCATTACAAACTCCCACGTATTTTCCATGTGTGTACATATGTATTTTACTTATTTTAATGGGCACGTAATACAGGGTGTTCTGCATAAGGTGTCAAACCAAAGAACCACAGATAGCTTTCGTCGATATACAAACAATCATATGGTGGGGAGGGGGAGTTTATATCTTACAAGGGAAAAGGATTTCAGGCACTTTATTGGTTTTTCACCCTGTATCTCCCAAACTATGCACGCTGCAATAGGAGTTGAAAGTGACAAAATTTTGAGTTTGGCGAATTGTAGCTGATTTTAATTGAAGGATTTAAGGATTCTCTTCGTAGTGTCTGAAATCCTGCCACCCTGCTCTCTGCCATATAATTTTTTGTTTATCTCGGCGAGAGCTATCTGTGATCTTTGAGTTGGAAATCTTATGTAGAACACCCTGTGTATTTGTAATTGAGCACTACGAAATTCTCCAACCAATAAACTCCCATTTTTCGTATACTAAACAGAACAGTAGAATACATATAATGTATACAATTTTATATTGAGTAACAAACTTTAATCCCCATTACTCTTTACAAAATCTTTCTATAAACTTGACATAGCGTTCAATCTTGATTGTTATCGAAGATCCTAAACCAAATAAAACCCTTGGATGGATCGAAACAAAGCTTCTATCTCTACAAAAAAAAGATATATGTATAAATACGGAAGATCATAGTATGTAGGTGCTATGGGATACATAATATTCATACACATACGTATATTTATATGATGTACCAATGTTTTGTATTCTTCTATTATTTAGACGATGAATAAGCTTCATTGATAATGATGATGACGATGATGGTCTGAGGGTTTGAACATGGTAATATGGTAAAAGTTCTACTGATACAGTATACATTTTGTACGTACATACATATATTGGTTCATCAAATATAAGCGATGAGTATTATACTTATCTCATGTATTATTTTTTATATATATATATGTATTTACATACACATATTAAAAGAGGGAATCCAAGGACGAAGGATGAATCCAACCATTCAACCACACTGAACAAGACAAACAATCATATCACCCCCAGAAGCCCTTTTCCATTTCGATATCAACCACTTAATCGCTTCAACAATTTAAACGTCAGCCAAAATATACACATACTTAGCTCTATGTACAGTGAGTTAATCCAAATTCAATGTTGTTGTTGATGATGATAAGAATGAAAAAAGGAAGGAAGGAAGAGGATATACATGAAAGAATTGAAACAAGGATTCTGTTATGTTGTTATAGTGATTCTATAAAATGATATGATGATATGAGAAAAATAGAAGAAAAAGTGTATATAGTATATAAAAAAATTAAAAAAAAAAAAAAGCAGAAAATATAGAGTCTGCTTTTGAAAATATACAAGTGGTATACACTTGTACAGATTGACGTATAAATGAATAGATAGATGAATGAATGGATGAATGCTATTTGCATCGCATAACTAAGTCAAGTGGTATTAAAATAACTATAAGAAAAAGGTTTTTCATGTACACATACCATACATCTCATCTTAATTTAAAGCAGCAAACTACTACTTTTACTATACTGCATTTTGTTTTTTTGTTGTTTTGTTTTTAATTTAACATATACATATTTTAGTAATACATATACATATGTATGTATATATCTTCATAAATTATTTTACCCTGTAGCATTCTCTATATCATTCCATATATGAAATACAAAGAAATAATAAAGTTATTAGTTTTGAATTTGTTATACATACATACATTGTAGTCGAATAAATATAGATACTTTTGCATCTTATCTAAGTAGATACCTATATTATATTTTTTCTTGTTTTCACAAAATAGCTTCAATAAAATGAGTAAATATTTTGAAATTATAAGGATTTTATTTATATGCAAAACGTATTGTCAATATATTGTGTTTACATTGCTACACGAATTTCTTTATTTACAATTTTGTCAAATAAAAGTAAATTAAAATTTAATCAAAATATATAAGTACAACTTATTTTTTTTTTACTTATTTCTTTTTTTTTTTTTATTGTTATTGTTGTTGCTATAAGCAATATTCAAAAAAATAAAATAACACCACTTCCTGAATTAACTATTATTTTTCATTTTATGATTTCGTATACTTTTGCTCATAAAATTTAATTTTATATTTATTTTCATTAATTCATTCATTCTTTTTTGTGTAGGTGTATGTACTCGTATGTATATTTTATTTTGTTTCTCTTTCTCTTTTTTTTATTTTATTTTTTTTTTTTTTTGTATCAAGCGATTTTCTGTATAACGATGCCCTAAATTTTGATTAAGGATAAAATGTTAAATATTCGTTATAAACATTGAAAAGCATTATTGAGAAATTAAATTCAAATTTTCTAATTGAAAATGAAGTATGTATGTATGTATTTTTATATATGAATAATGAAAGAGTGTTAGTATATAATAATAACGTATAGAATGCATTAAAATTCCTTTTAAATATTCTAGATAATCAAATATGAACAGAATTAATACATACACAGTATACAAAGATGATGTATATGTTCATATGTATATGTATGTATACTTATTTAAAAGGTAAAGAATAAAATGAATGTAAATAAACATTATAGGTAAAATGAGAGAAAATAAAATACAAAATTTTGTACGAAAAGGATCATAGATATATCGTTATAAACAAATTAATTGGTGAGCAATTTGAAGTAGATTTTATATTATACAATATTATTTTATATCCATATACATACATGTATACATTAAGCACATGATAATATATAAAACATTTAAAAAAAAGAAAAATAAAATATAATAAAATTGAAGCATTAATTAGAGAAGGATGAGAAAGCTAATGAATACATATAACGATTTTATATTTCGTAAAATAAAATTACATTTTAAATAATGTGAAATATTATTTATATAATAATTGTAATAAGAAATCGTAATTATTATACAGAAACAATTTGATTTTTAATTAATTCATATTAATGATATTTCAATTTTAAAAATTGGTTTTGAATTTATTGAATATTTTCAAAAATAATAATACAGGATGTTTCGTTACAAGTTAAAAATTTTTCGTTAATTATTCATTTTATGACCTACAATAATTTTGAAAATTTTTTATCAATTAAAGATTTACAAGCTAGTAGAATATTAGAATTTATTATTTTGAGTGGTTTAAGAGATTAGGAGAAAATTAATTTTCAAATATGTACTCATTCACAAATATCACATTTTTTTCTTGCTTTACATGAATTTTCAAAATTTGGTATATTCGAAAGAAAAATAAAAATTAGACTTTGTTCTATATTTCATTAAAACAAAGTTTTCAGGTAGCTCTTATCAAAACTCATTTATGAATAATTATAAGCAACAAAGTACAAATCTTATTTTGTACGCCCAACACATACACATGAGCGTATAATCTCGAAATTGTAGGTATCACACGTACATAGGTCGTAGGTTATGCTTTTCCCCCCAATGTAAGTATTTATATATCAAAACAATTTACTTCAAACAAATACGCATTTTAATTACAATTTTTCAAGATTAAAAATTATGTGCCTCTTTTTTTTTTTATTCATTTTATTTTTGCCAACAAAATTATCAAAGTGAAATTATTTATATTTGTTTATTTATAAAGACTAATATACGTATATTTCAAGTTCATTATAAGGATAAAATAAATTCGAATTATTTATTTCTACAATAATTAATAAAGTTTATCACAAAATTTCCACATAATCAAAGTAATTAAATTGAGTCTATTGTATTTTTTTTTTAAATTACATACTATGAAAAATACATACATACATATAAGTAAATATATACGTATGTATTATGACTGTATCAATAGATCGATATTTGTTCCTGAAAATACATATACATACATATTATGAATTTTCCTGCTGATAAAATTTCCATCAGAATTTGTTTTTAAATTTTTTTCCTGTTATCTGTTTGTTTTACCTCGACACTTGGTATATAAATTCTACAGCAGTAATAAAAAGTCGCGTATTTCACATATTAGCTTTATTGTTAATTAAAAATGTTAGTGATCAGTGAATTGATTCTTATATTTCTCATTATAATAATAATATTATTTTTATATTATTATTTTAAATATTATCATCGTACAGTGATTTTATCAAAACAATTTATTGGTCCACCTGCTTTACCAATAATTGGCAATGCATTATTATTAATTAATCGTGCAGCAGAAGAAATTTTACCAATTTTTCTTAATTTAACTGAAAAATATGGTAGTCGTTTTAAAGTTTGGTTAGGCACTGAATTCAATGTTTTTACATTTGATGTTGGTGATATCGAAGATATTTTAACAAATTCGAAATTTAGTGAAAAATCTAATCAATATAAAGTGTTACATCCGTGGTTAAGAGAAGGATTATTGCTAAGTGACAGTAAATTATTAAAAATTTATTTTAAAAATATTTGAAAAAATTATTTTAATACCATATATGTTACCGTCAAAACTCGATTTCGGGTCGAACTGATTTTGCTTAGGTTAAATTAGTTAAATCAAAGCGAATTTTATTCGCCTTTTACAAAAATATTTTATGAAAATTAAGTGCAAATTTTATTCATCCCGACTTTTATAGAATAAAATTCGCATTTCTGAATTAATTTGAAAGGCGAATAAAATTCGCCTTGACTTAACTAATTTAAGAAAGGCAAAATCAGTTCGACCCGAAATCGGATTTTGCCAGTAACATACAAATATGTATACTATTATGCATTTTTATTATTATTATTTTTTTTTTTTTTTCACAGAACAAAAATGGTTTAAACGAAGAAAAATTATAACTCCTGCATTTCATTTTAAAATTTTGGAACAATTTGTGGAAATTTTTGATCATCAAAGTTATATTTTTATTGAAAATTTATCAAAATATGAAAATGAAAAACAATTTGATTTATTACCTTTAATAAATTTGTATACATTGGATGTTATATGCGGTGAGTAAAAATTTTATTTTTTCATAATATTTTCAAATTTTTATATTCCTTATCGTTACCGTAAGTAAGTATTTATATTAATTGCACAAAGCTTGAAGTTTTTATATAAAAAGGTGTGTTTATGAGGAGTAAAAAGCTAAAATTTAGCACGACCGATAATAAGTTCAAAAAGAAATATATGTACATACATACATATATCAAAATTAATTTTAATTGGAACTTTTTAATTTGTTAACCTATACAGTAAATACCATATTTTTTAAACTTTTATTGAGTTTTAAAAATTAAGACTGGAAAGTCTATAGGTTATTATGAAAAGCTTATTCGGAATTTTACGCTAGACAGAAAAGGAAAAAAGTGCAATAAATTCCAGTTTTTTTTTATTGTATTTACAAAACACTTTAGCTAGACTATGTTTTCTTATCTTGAAATTATATAGAAAACAAGCCAATATTAAACTTTTTGTCATTTTCTCAAATTCTCCTAGTTTTTAAGTGGAAGTACACGAGAGGTTAAATTAGATTTGAACTGTGATTAGAATTTCCACTGAATTAATCAATTCAAAATCCAAATATAATACATAATTTATATAGAATTGAAGCAATATTTTTTTTTATTTTGTTATCATGAAAACCAATAGAAATTTTATTCAATAGAATAAAAAATTGAATAATTTTATTGATAACTAATTTAAATAAATGTACTTAAATCATGCGTATCAAAAGATTTAAAATTGTTTTTTTTTTAGTAGATAGAATGTGAGCTTGTTGTTTAGTTAATTACATACATGTGTTTATTTATTTACTTTTTTTTGTTCATTATTATGTATTTTAAATTCAACGTGATAAAAAATTAAGAGTAAAACATGTTATCAATAATTTAAATTGAAATCTTGCATACTTGTTTTTTTTTAAACGACTTTAAGATTATTTAATTGCGTTCGTTGAGATTTTTGCAATCGTTTTAGATTAAAAAATTTATTTCAAAGAAGAATATGTTCAATGTTTTTCGCAGTCGAATCAATTTTGAAAGTTTTATTATTGAAAATTCGTTTCCATATTTAAATATCTTTGGTCTTTGTATTCCGATATTTTTGAAATTTCTGCATGGTATTCTTCTCTTGTTAAGTCGTTCAATATATTGTTTTCTTTTAAATTACTTCGGTCAGACATCACCCTTTATATATGTAATTTATCTCCAATTGTAATTTTACATAATGTTTATTAAGATTACTGTGTTCTTGGACGAAGAACAGATACTTACTTCAGCTATTTATATGATATTTTAATAAATTATTAGATTTGAAACTCACCTGAAATAAGAAGAAGAAAAAATCAGTTTAGTTCAGTAATATAAATATGTAACTAAATAAATTTTTATTTTATTTTTTATAATTTTTAAGAAACTGCAATGGGAGTTAAAATTAATGCACAAAGACACTCTAATTCAGAATATGTAAATGCGATTAAAAGGTAAAATTAATTAATTAATTTGTTATTAATTAATAACAAATTTATATTATAGTATAGCGGATATAACCCATCAAAGAATGTTAAATACATTGTACAGATACGATTTTATATTCAAATTTACATCATTGGCAAAAGAACAAAGAAAAACTATTAAAACTCTTCATGAATTTAGTGAAAAAGTGATAATAACACGTAGAGAAGAAATACTTAAAAATCAAAATGACATAGAAAGAGCAGAAAAGAAAACATCAACAAAAAGAAAAATGGCATTTTTAGATATTTTATTGCAATCAAAAATTGATGATAAACCACTTTCAAATTTGGATATTCGTGAAGAAGTTGATACTTTTATGTTTGAAGGACATGATACAACAACATCAGCCATACATTTTATGTTATACTTTTTGGCATGTAATCCTAAAATACAAAATAAATGTTATGAAGAAATTTGTCGAGTTTTGGGTAATGAAGACGACAAACTAATACCTTTAACATATCAAAAACTTCATGATTTACAATATATTGAACTGTGTATTAAAGAAACTTTAAGATTGTGTCCATCTGTTCCAATGATTGGTAGGAACATTACTACAGAGAGCACAATAAGTAAGTACAAATAAAAATTCATTATCTACATTTTTTTTTTTCAAATTAATTTTTTCCCTTTTTTTTTTTTTGTTGATTTTTAGATGGAAATATATATCCTGCTGGAACAAATATTGGTATATCTACATATAGTTTAGGTCATGCAGAATATTTATATTCTAAACCAAATGAATTTATACCAGAACGTTTTAATGATTTATCAAGCGCTGATAAAAAAAATCCTTTTGCATTTATACCATTTTCAGCTGGACCAAGAAATTGTATTGGTCAAAAATTTGCTTTACTTGAAATTAAAAGTATTATATCAAAAATATTACGTTATTATGAATTGGAATATGTTGGTAATCCTGAAGGACCATTATTTACATTTCAATTGATATTGAGATGTTCAAATACTTTATGGTTTAAATTAAAATCACGTTCTAAAATTAATCAATAATTTATTTTTCATTTTTAAATATTATAGCTTTTCATATTTGTGTATTTTAACATAATCCTGAATAAAAAGTCGTTTAAAAAAAAAAAAACAAAGAAAAAAAATTATATTACCTATACATAATAAAAAACAAATCAATAATCTACTTTTTAAATTTATTTTACTTATCCTTTGATTATTATATCACACTTTTTCTGTTAATTTTTTTTTATACACTATGTATGTATGTATATATACTTTTTGTAACTTTTATTTGTTTTATTTTATAAATTTTAACTTGAATATATTGTACACACACATTTATTTATTTGCTGTAATTCTCATCAAAAAATTAAATCAATTTAAATTCTCATATTCATATATATGTACGTAGTCGACAAAAATGTTCAAGAGGGATGCAAATATTAATAAAAAAAATAATAATAAATAAATAAATAAAAACAAATAAAAAATCATATATAACATGCATAATAGGTATAACTTTCTACATATTAAACAAAAAAAAAATACAACTTCAAATTAAAATTTAAAAAACAAATGTAAAAAAAAAAAACGAAAAAAAATAGTCAACAAACAAATTTTTTTTAGTGCAAAAACATAAAATAAATCCATAAATAAATATCCAATATCATTTTTGTGTATATCGTATTCAGAAAAATAATAATAATAAAGAGAATGTTTTTAAAAAAAAAAAAAAAAAATTCATAACATATAACCAACCACATTTTAAATTTATCCATCAAACCCCCAATCTTTATGATTTTTTCTCATATTCATTTTCTGTATCTTCTTTACATTTTCACAACCCTTTTATTATCCTTTTCCTTCAGGCAATTTCGACAAAAATGTTTTTTTTTTTTTTTTTCATTTTTGTATTTTTTGTTTTCCAAGTATATGTGTACCTATTTCTGTTTTTTCTTTTATTTTTTTTTTTAAACTTTGAAATGATTGAATCACAATTTTTTTTTTTAAATCATTTTTTATTTTTTTGTTTATTCTTGATTTTTATATTATTTCTTTTTTTTTATTTCTTTTTTTTTTTTTTGTTTTGTAGCATGCTCTTCTTTCCTATACTCTACACAATAAAAAGAATAAATAAAACGGAAAAAACACCAAATTTACCACCTGCTGGTTTACTTTTCAATTTCGATTTTATATTCACAAAAAAAAAAAAAAACCAATTTAACTCTCTCCTCTCATACCATTTACATGAATGAATTGAAGGGTTTTTTAAGGTTTAAAGTTTTCTACATACATACACATAGTATCTTACACATTTTTTTTTTTAAATATATTTTAGTGCATATAATATTGAAAAGATAAAAGAACTAAAAAAAACAGTATTTTTTAAAACAGAAAAAATCATGTGCAATATTCACAAAATGGAATAAAGCTGTTTGGTTTGGCGGCTTGTGTCGGCTTTGCTTACTTGTCAGATTCTATTTTATTTCACTATATCATCCCTTAACTGTCATTTTTTATTTACCCATCCACCCACTTATTTTCATAGTCATCAAATCCATATCCATATATTCCATCACTACCGTTATTGAATACAACAAACGAAACGATGTATGCAAAATTGTAGTGCTTTTTTTTTGTCTTTTTGTATTTTTTTAAATCTTTATTTCTTTTTTTTTTTTTTTTTCAAGAGAGAATATTATTATGTTGGCTCTTGCTAGACAGAAGGTTAACGTTCAATAAACGATTTTTTTTTTTTTTGTCCTTATAATGAAAGGGAAAAAAATTGAAGAAAATACAAAATAAATAATAACGAATGAATAAAAAAAAAAATGTGGCAAAAATTTATGTTTGAATGATAAAAGCTTTGCATTGTGATGAATACAATATGTTATTTTTTATATGAATTTTTGTTTTTATGTGAAAACTTTTATTATATATATATGAATGTACATATATAGGTATATACATAAATTGTACATAAAAATTTTTTATTTTTCATTGGAAATTAAATTTTTGAAATAAAACGATTATGAAAAATATTTATTGAAATAAATATTTTGTTTCAACGGTGAAGGATTGTAATGAATAAATTTTTTTTTTTTTTTTTAAAAAGTGAAAAAGATAAATTCAAATTAGACTAGGTAAATATGTATATAGTAAGTATGTATGTACTAGGTACATATGTATATACTTTCATCATACATTTATATGAATTTTTTCAAATGGATATAAAGTACAATTTTTATTCAAAAAATTATAACAAAAAAAAATATTATTTTGGCAAGTTTCAGATTCATATTATCCGAATTGAAAATGCAACTTCAAGGAGTTTTGTTAATTTTGAATAACAACAAAAATATCCATATATGAATATATAGAGTTCAATATTTAATTTTTATTGTATTATGTGCTTATTGAGTCTTTTATTTTGATCTAGTTGAAAAGTTTGGATTTACGGATAAGTCCTACCAAAAATTTCAATAAATTTTTGTTTGAAAGTTCCATAGGTTTTTAATTACCTACGCGGTTTTAAATCTCCAGCTGTGGAGTGCTGTTTCTGTTACATTTTATGTAGATGAGCCTTAAGTTTTGTATGACCTGTGAAAAAGCTCGTAAACTTCCTCAATGGTTTTTTTGTTCAGTCATAGGATTTTAGCAGTTGATCCAGCAAGAGTCAGTGTCTTTCAACTTTAGGAATTATAATTTCCTAAATGTTTGTAAAGTTCAATCAAATTCAATAATAAAAAAGTAGGCTTTATCAATTATTTTATCCTTATAATTAAGAAAGAAACATAAAAAATGATAAATAATTTTTGGTATTCATTAATGTATGTATATTGTATACTTTTTCAACATACTCTTACATACATATGTTAGTATGTATATGTATGTATCTATATATATAATGACAGAAAACACACATCATAAATTTTGAAAGTCAAAAAGCAAATACCTATGTTTTTTCCCCGAAAAAACTGTTAATTATAAACTAATTTTAGCTAAAAAATGTGATTGCGTGATTGAATATACAGGGTGTTAGAAAAAGAAATTTAAAAATGAAATCATGAAAGAAAATAATGTTTAAGTACGTAAATAAATTGATATAACTACATACTTATTTTATGTAACGAATGGAAATAAAAACGATAAGACTGATTAAAAAAAATAATAATAAAACAAAAGAAAAACTTGGGGCCATAAAAAAAATAATAATAAAATTCATTGTTTCTAATTTATTTCAAATTATACAATTTTTTTTATGGACTTTATATTTAATTTGAAAAAATAATGATACAATACTCATTACAATTTAACGTTATTTTATTGAATTTATATTAATTATTTATTTAATATTGACATAGGTAATAAAAAAACAAAAAGGTAATAACAATTAAATATACTCTATATTTTTTCCAATTGAATAAAATAATTCAAAATTACATACATACATATATAAATAATTAAAAATGAATTTGTGTTTTTAGGAAAATTTTGAAAAAAAAAGAATAACAAATTGATTTTTTTTTTTTTTTTATTTTATTTTTTTTTTTTTTCAAAAATAATTTATTCAATTATATGTTGAAAAGTAATGTCATAAACAATTCCAATAAAAATAAGTAGGTACGTATTTGAAAAAAAAAACTCATTACTTAAATGTATGAAATTAAAAAAAAAAAAAAGTATTAAAAAAAAAACTACATACATACATACCTGACTACAACAAAATTACAAAACATAAACACAATCTGATTACAAATTACTTCTCAATTACATATTTCGTATAAATATACTGAAAACGAAAAATAGTGATTAATTGCTTTGGTCGAATTCAAATTAAATAATTCGCACCCTTAGAAAAAAATAATAAAATAATATCCTTTGTTTTCTATTCTGAAATGGACGATGAACAAGTAAAAATAAAAACAACAACAACGTCCTATTAACTCCCCATCAACATTTATAATTTTTTTTCTATTCTTGTTTCACTTATTATTCCGCTTACTGAATTTCAACCTTTTTTCATTTTATTTCACACGATTGTACACAAAAAAGTACAATTTTTTTTTTTGTATACTATATATACCTCATCCCAATTTTTTCCATAATACCACAAATACAAAACAAACAAAAAAAAAACTTATAAAACCCACACAATTTTTTTTTTATTATTTAAAATACATACATACTCGTACATACAAAATTATATTCTCACTCCAAAAAAAAATTTGTGATAATTCTTAAAAACAGTCTTAAAATTAGTGTTGATGGCAGTAACAGCGCACACACTATATAAACATTTCATTTTTTATCCCTGACCCTATCTGAAATGTATACAAAACCAAATCGTACTATTTCAAACATAATTTCTTGTAATTTCCTCTCGTAACTAACCCTAGTCTTTCCACCAATTTACTTACAATCCTAAACCACTGCTGGTAATACTCAATTCACAATATAATATTGTACAATCATTCACCATCCTTCTCATTTTCCATATTTTCTTTTTTCATTGCTACTTATGTGTTATTTTCTTTAACTTTTCCGTTAACTTTAACAACCATCTTTTATTATTACATAGTCTGTTCACGTTCAAGTTTTCCACAGCTTTGAATTTTTTTTTTTTTCATTTTTTCTATTTTATTGTTGATTTTTTTTTACATTTTTTTTCCTCAATTTCTTATTTTACTCTGATTTTTCTCTCACACATTTTTCTTTTTTTCTTTTTATATACATATATGTACATAAACCGTATAAGTATAATATTCATGTTTTTTAATGTTTTTCTTTTCTTTTTTTTTTTTCACTCGCAGTCAATTACTCTTACCAATATGTTTTCCACCCCTGACCTAATAAAAGATAGATTTTCAACTCCATATTCTACCACCTCAAACTTTTATTTTACCATTTCTCATTCTTTTCAAATTTCCATTCCCTCTGTTCTTACCCATTTATATTCCTATTACTTGATTAATACAAATACATAGACGAAACATAGGAAAAAATAATAAAATCAAATAAAGTTGAAAAAGAAAATAAGACAACAAAAAGGAACGCGGTAGCAGTGGCTTTACTTTAGGGTACATCTTTTATGTATTTGATGATGTCTTGTTTGCGCGTCTTTAGTTTCTATTTCATTCTACTTTTATTTGTAAAAATAAAAATTTTCGTGTCCTTTTCCACTTGGTTGAAATTTACACCTAAAAACAATTGGGAGACTGGGAGTTGTTAGCTGAAAATAATTTTCTAATGACGAAAAACTCCGTTTTTCTTTTTATACATAAATTTGTGTGTATGTATATGTATGTAAATGTATGTAAATGTATGTAAATATATGTATACATATGTATATATTTTTATGTTACATTTTGTTACATATACCAAAAATTGAGTAATAAAAAAAAACAATGTCTTGCGCAGAAATTTTATTAGAGTATAAATCATGAGAAGCTTTTTTTTTCTCTTTATCTCTCTCTCTCTCTCTCTTTTTTTGTGATTGTAGTAGTAATTATGGCCAAAAAGGACTTTTATCATTTTTGATATCATGATTCATGACTTTTTAAGTAGTTAATATAAAAACTTGTAAATGCTAAAGTTTTTATGTTTGAATTGAGAAATGAAATGTTAAGTATACGCAAAAATTCCTTCAATAAAATTGTTTTACTAATTTTCTAATTTAATTTTTTTTTTTTTTTTAGTTTCTTTAAATAGGTAAAAAGCGATAAATCGTTTAATAAATGAAAACAACATTATACAGGTAAGTTAAAACTTTGTTTTAACATGAAAATTATAAAACCAATTAGAAAGAAATATACTTAGGATTTAAAAAAAAAAAAAACATTTAGAAAAATTTAAGTATTTAGCAAGTAATATCAGAATTTAAAATTTAGTCTCCATAATAAAAAAGAAAAACACTAATAATAAGTTTGTTAGCATAATTTTTTAAATATGGGTTCTTTCAAAAATGCAGGACATTATGCATCATGACTGTATCACTGCATTTTTGAATCCGATGTGTATGCAGACTACTTGTTTAAACATTGTACGAATATTTTTACTCAAAAAATGCACCACTATTTCCATTTTGAACTTGTTTTATTTAAATTTAGTATAAAAACACTAATCATAAAAATAAGAAGTGCAGCAATTTCCATACCATATACATATGTACATATGTTTTATATATTGTATTATAAATTATGCATAAATATGTAATATCATTTTTTATTTGTTTGTCTTCTATCGTCGTTATATTAACTATATTATTGAATATACAAACCTAAAACTCAAACGGATTAAAGTTTCATCAGTGGTTGTCTGAGTGGTAAAAATATGGTTAGTCACCATCTCTTGAAAACCTTCTCAATTTGCCAAAAGATAAAAAAAAGTACAAAATCATATATAATTTTTTATATACATATCTATATCCTTTTACTATTTTTCATGTGGTTTTTCCTTTTTTCAATTTCCTTTTTGTCGTTATCATTGTCGTTGTCATCGTTATAAACAACGAAAGAGAGAACAACTACCGTAATTAAAAACAAAATAATAAAATACTATTAAAAATGTTAAAAGAAAAGTAAAGTGTTAAGTGTACAAAAAAAATAAGTTATAAAATGGTAAATTATGAACTAAAAAAAGGTCATTTATTTTTTTGTAAGAAGTCTTTTAAAACTTTCTCTTTTATGGTACCACGTAACAAATAAAATTGGTTACCCAAACTCAAAGCCCAATCAACTAACAACATTTATATTAAATAGTTTCATCAACATTATTCAACTTCTAACTCAACCTTATATGTTTTTCTTTAAAATACATACAATTCGCATCATAACGATGATCAATGCAATTTGTTGTTTTTTTAATACTTTTATAAGGCAATTATGTATGTACATATATATGTATAGTTATAGTTATATAATAGTTTGTGTGTATTCAACATTGTTGGTGGTTTCAGATTATTTCCTTCGAAAAGCTCAAGGAGATTTTAAAACAATTTTAAAGGATACCAACAAAAAGAAGAATATTCTATAAAAACAAAAAATATTATGGATATAATGTCAGTGTTAGTGGTAAAAGCATCAACAATATAAAGTTAAGTATTAATGTATATAAATGAAATAAAATGAGAAAATAAAGAAGGCCACAAATTCACTTAAACTATTCAAGTTTTCTTTGAAATCAAATGTAGGTATAACTGTAGC
Organism: Bombylius discolor; assembly: GCA_939192795.1. NCBI lineage: Eukaryota > Metazoa > Arthropoda > Insecta > Diptera > Bombyliidae > Bombylius > Bombylius discolor. Next base: position 55,366,996 of record OW584238.1, on the reverse strand, counting down.
GTAAGTATTTGGTACAAAAAAAATGAATGGTGGTAATTTTTAAAAAGCTAAAAAATAAACTTTTTAAATCTTTATACCTTAATTATTATTATTATTAGGTATTATTACATATTTAATAAGAAAACAAAATGGATACGGTAAAGGGATGATGAAATGAAAAAATTGGGCGTGAGAGACTAGAAGACGAGAGTTACAGACAGAAATGTATAGAGGAACATAATAAAGGAAGTCAAAGTTCAATGTGGAGTGTAATGCTATGGATGATAATAATTATTATTTTGTTTTATTTGAAGAAGATAAAAAATGAATAAATTGCTTGATTACCTCTGACTTACAAATCCTTTTATTTGCATTAATAAATGACTATCAGTTATAAAATTGGTTCAGTCATAAAAATTATTACTAATAAGCATATTTACTACCAAATGTATGTACATACATGTATTATCATCACTTTGTTATAATTTCCTACTATCACACCCCATAACTCCACATACATATTATGTATTACTCATCTCTTTTAAATTAATTTCTTTACTAAACTGAGTGATACATAATAGCTACATATCAAACTCAAATATTATAGAGATAACTAGGATATCATGTAAAGAATCTGTTTTTACTTTTTTTCCTTGTTGTTTTTATTTATATACAATTATATTACATTTACATTCTATTTGTCCTTCATTTTCTTTTATTTTCATCAGTTTGAATTTAGTTATATTTACATGATTTAAAATATACATATGTACATATGTATGTACGTATATGTATATGTACATACATTTTGTTCTGGTAAGAACAAGAAGAAACAAACTATACAGTAGAAACAATTTAATTTTATTTTTCGTACATACCAAACTCATCCTTTATCTTGTCATACAAGTACATATATTGATAAAATAACTTTTTAAAAAGTAGCTACATATATATTTACGTATGTATGTATGGTATAAAATATGATATATGTAATATGAAACCAAAATAGGGTATTTATTTCTGCATCAAACAGATTTTGAGGTTAGAAAATGATTAGTGTCTCTTTTTGTATACCTTCATTTGTCTGTTTTATTTTATTTCATATTTTATATACACTATAAATACAATGAATATTGTTGGGTTTTGGTTTTATAACATAACATGACTTAACTTCTTTATACATACATACATAGTACGTATACATATAAAAATCTATAAAGTATCCAAATGTGAGGTGTCTTCTTGAATGTATACAACAATCCAACAAATATAGAATTATTTTACATATGCTTCTGAATATAGTATCCTGTAATATGCTTCCTTATACATGACTGAACTTTTCCGATGAGTTTTCCGGCTAGTTCAAAGTTCTTATGTTTTGATCAAAATCTTTTATAAGAGTAAATTTGTACTACATACATACATATATGTACATATGACAATGTACATTAATGATAAAAAGTTTAACTATGAAAATAATTTAACATAATATTTTTTCATATACTCGTATGTATGTACGTATGTATATAAAATAGTTTATTATAAATTAGTACGTACGTAAATCATAAATATACAATGTGTATACACTAAATAGATTTAACATTGTTATTAAATTTAATAAACATAGTTACAACTTTTGTATTACAATTGTGAAAAAGTTCACAAAATTTTTACAAAAATTTTTACTTTGCACTGTACTCCTTCACTTAATTCAAATCAAAATTCAAGATTTACACACAATTTTCTGATTTACACTTCAATGAATTTAAATTTGAAAAAAAAAAAAAAATAAAAAGAAAGAGAAAAAATCTTTCACATCAGAAATTGCATAACATTACAAACAAGAAATCCATCAGAATTCTATATAGGTATGTATGTAATTTACATATGTGTAAATACGTATAGATCCTTTTTGATGTAGAAATTTAATACTTGTTTTTTTGTTTTTACATTCGAAATTCTCCCTTTTTTCTTTTTCATATAAAATTTAAATAATCATACTTATATTCCCGTGTATAAGTAAATATAGTATAGCTTTTGAAGATAACACATCATACATATGTATGTATATTACACAAAATAGAAACACTTTAATAAACATATATGTATGTATGTACAGATCTGTATGTATAAAAGGATTTTTACAAAATAATTTTTTTCGAGGGTGAATTGTAAAAGGAAATATAAAAATTACCGAAATTTTATTCCTCAATTATTATATCGTGTTTTTAGTTTACAACATGTAAAATGTTAAAGGGTAAATTAGAAAAATAATAACAATATATGGTTAAGCTTTTGCTTCACTTTTGTGTTTACAATAATTCTTATGTGTCATATAGCAAATGTGTTTAGTTATATACATATATATGTATGTATATAGGAGTGAATTTATAATTAGAAATAAAGGTTAAATTTAAATGTGTATTAATAAACTGTTTAGGAGGAACAAAGTATTTACATAATTAAAAAACAATAGAAAAATTAATAAATTGATAATTTTATGAGCACATCTAAAATGGATTGGACATGTGGCCAGGGCTTCTTTTAAGGAAAATCTGAAAGAAAAAGACAGGTCGAGAGTCTAAGAACCAGATGGCTGGATATAACGTCAAGAATGATATGCCTGGTTTCGGAATACATAATTGAAATGTGTGTGTGCTCAATATAGAGAAATTTTAGAAGAATAAAGTCGAGGAGGCCATGGCTTTTAATGGGCTTTAGTACCATGGAGTAAGTAAGTAAGGTAAATAACTGAAAAATACTTTTCAAAGGATTTTAATAAAACAATCGTCTAAAGGAATAACTTTGAGTTTACTTAAACTTAAATAGTAAACTAAACTCTGAACTCAAATTTATTCTCACAAATTGATATTAAACAACAACAAAAAAAAAAACATTTCTACACAACGCGTATAATCATTTCAATTCAATAGATACAAAGATATATGCATAAATGAATATGTACATATATCAAAATATTATTTAAAATCATGAAATAACTTAATCAAATCATCGCTAATGATCATTTATAGCATATCACGAAATTTTTTTTGCATAAATTTGAATTAAAAAACAATAAAAATTTTAATAACAATCAAATTTTAAAAAGAAAAAAAAAGGTGTCTGTTATTTTTATAATTTAATTAGATTTGTTGTTTTTATTCATGTTAAAATTATAAATTATTAATAAATTAGAGGTTATTATAATTGGTATATAAATTAAAATAATTTTATAGTTTTTTGTTTGTTATTTTTTTATTATTTTTTTTTTCGTAACAGTTTAACAGCTTTGTAATATTCATATACACATTCATATACCTATGAAGAAAACTTTGTTTATTTATAATCGTGAGAAGTTTTTCAAGTTTATGAAATATTTTATTTAAAGACTATCTATACCTATATACATACACAGAAATAAATATGTATATACCTACATATGTAGTTTAGCTACTTGATACATGATTTTTATTAAATTTTTTTTTCTCTTCACTCATTTTATTTGAAGTTTTAAAATGAAATCAAGATACCACTTATATTTAATGATTTTAATGTTATAAATTCCAAAAGTTCAACATTTAACAAAAGGCTAAAAAAAACCTATCAATAATAACATTGAATATTTGTGAAAAATATCTTTAGAAAACTGTAATCATACATATGTATATTAAATAGGTGCTTTTAATTCGTAATAATTAATTTATTAATAAGTTGAGGCAAGCTGTTATATTATGTGACATATTTATTTTATGTTAAAACAAATATTTCATAAAACATGTTCTTGAAAAAAAAAATTTTTTTTTTTCGAAAACTCTTACTTAATTTAAAAATGAATAAATATTTTTCAAATTAGCTATACATATAGGTTAATCATACCTTAAAAACCAGTTATGAAGTCAGTAAAGAGAAGATTAAAAACAGTGTGAAAATTTATATCTTAAGCCTTTAAGGTAATTAAATAAAAGATAAAATTATGTCGGAGGCTTGTTGCTTGTCAATTTATAGTAAAATTTTAAACAGTATTCGTTAATATATGACATAAAGCTGTTTTTATGTAAATTAAGTAATATTATACATGAATGATATATATATAAACTAAATAAATATATGAATGTATGTATCATACATATGTATATATAAACATATGTTTCTTAATGTGTAAAACATTTCGATAATTATACATTTCTGTAATTTAACAAACAACTGTTCAATAGTTTTCAATAATTACAAATAATTTTTCTTCACAGTTTACTTATAAAACAGTAAATTTATTAGTTGAGAAAAATATAATTAAGAATATATTGTACATATGTATGTAGGTATAACATTAATTTATTTATTTTGATAATTTGAGTCGCATGTATGTATATATGTTCTACAAGGCTCGGTATAAAAAATTCATAATGTCTTAACTGTTTTTCCAGTAGAAATGTACAAGTTAATGTACAAATAATAACAAAGAAAAATATGCAAGTTATTATTAATGATTTTATATAAAGTTAGACATCGTCATAATTATCTTTTTGTCCTTAAAAAAAAATGTTTTATAAGTCATTTTTTTATACACATACATATAAGTACATACATATATATCTTAAGAAACATTTTCGGAAGTCTAATCGAAATTTCAGTTTTTTTTTTTTTTATTTAAAATTAAAAATCGTAATTAATTTTACGATTATGGAATGCATGTTTTATTATGAACTACTTAATTTTTTATTGCTGTTGATAGGTATATTGTGAAACAGAAAATTTATGTGTGTTGTTGTATGTATAAGTGTATATTTAAAAACCAGATTCATAAATATTTTAATTTATAAATTTTGTGTTCTATTTATAAAAATTGAAAAAGCATGAAAAAAAAAGGAAAACAAAAAATCAATTTACTTCACAAAAAAAAAGTAAATAAATTTATTTTCATTAAAAATGTCGTACCTACGTAATTATATATATATGTATGGTACATATATGTACGTATGTACTTATACGTTACAAAAATTAATGTTGATCATAAGCCATTCATAACAAATATGTACATAATTTTTTAAAATTAGTTTTACAATGTCAAAAAAATAAAAATTAAATAAGTTATTAGAACACGCATAGAGCGTGTATATAATATATAACTGAAATTAAATTTAAAACCTCTTTTTAGAGTATGATCATCTTATTTTCATCAATTTATTATATTATGATATTTAATAATTCTTTTTTTTTTTTTATATATGTATGCACATGTGTGTATAAGTAATTTTACATTTCATTTTTCATTTAAATTAATCAATAAAAATGAATGTCATTACAAGTTTATTTTCACCTGATTGCTCAACCACATCGTCAAGGTCCCTTTAAAACTTCACTCTTTTATAATACAATTTTTTTTTTTATTCATTTTCCTCCTGTAATATATGTTTTTTAATAATCTATATAATTTGTTTTTTAATTATATCTAACACTAGTGTAATTACAGACACGGATGTTATTCCTATTAAATTTTAATAAAATGCGTACATTTTTTTTTTTCGTTATTGTTATTAAATAAATATACTGTGAAATAAATCCCTCATCCCCCCGACCAAACTTTATTTCAATTTACTCATTAATATAATTTATTAATTTTTCATTTATCTATTATGAACATTTGATAGGTAATACACGAAAATTATACAGAAAAAAAAAATTAAATTAAAATGATCTAACAGTAGAAAACATATCCATATACGAGTATACCAGGTAATAATTTATACGTAAAATATACAATGTAATCGTATGATTTAGTTTGATGATAAACATTTAACGATAAATTTTATTGGACGTTTAGTTTGAATTATACATATTTACACTGACGATCAGAAATTTTCACGCTCTGTTGAGGTTAATGACTTCATCTTACGTCCCACAATCTTTTTCAGATACTTATCTTACTTTTTTTTTAAAAACTTAGTTAAGCATGACTATTTTTTTAAATTACACATTATCTTAATCAACAAGTATTCTATTCAATCTCTTCACTCTCCATATAAAATCTTAATCTAAATCTTATAAAATGTAATAATAAAAAATTATTAATAAAATTAAAAAATTTATTTTCATTTTTTATAAAAAATTGGAAAAATGTTATACATATGTACCTACATACTATAAGTGATATTTGTGTCGTTAAAATCACGTTATGTTGTGATAAGATTTTGTACAGGAGCAAATTAAATTGGAAACGAAGCAAAAAATTCTTTGATGTAATAGCATTGCTAACTAGCAGAGCATTAAGTATGTATACATACATATATATTTACATATTATACATAAGGTATACCATAAAGGGAAAAAAAAGGGCGATAATGGTTAAAGCAAATTAAATGCACAATGTGTGTGATGATGATAAAAGCTCTGTTTAAAAAGATAATCAAAATAAAAAGAAGTATGTACTTATGTATGTTTATATGAAAAAATTATAAATAAAACTAAAATATCTCTACACGTATCTATAAACAATAAATACGCGTGTTTCGCTCCAGCTAACATGGCACATATTATAAAAAGAAAAACACAATGAATATGATGATTCTTTGATTCAAAATGACGTAAAGACCGTGAGAATTAAGCCATAATGAAGTTTATTGATTGCGTTTTGAATTTTGATACAAACATAAGCTACATGTATATAAATCATCATAAAATTGAGTCTATCTAATTAAAGGATATATTATGTATAGATATTCATTCAAAATACATTATAATTTGCTAATGACGAAATAGGTATCAGGGCTATATGAAGTATTAAGACTTTAGATGAATATGAAAAAAAGTATAAGGACATGCCAAACTATAGTTTAGATACACTTTATAAATCACATGTATACATTTAAGCCAGATAAAACGATTGTTAATTTCAAATAATTAAGAATAAAATATAAAAAAAATACAACGTTGTTAAATTTTTAAATGTAACCTTCATTTTTAATGATTAAAGTTAATATGAGATCTCAGATTACATCACCACAGAAAAACCACAAACCACAGAAAATAGTGATGGTCCAAATGCAAGCAGCTTGTTATTGTTTTTGTATCGTTGTTATTTTTATTATTATATTACCACTATTTTACTACTTATTAGCTAACTTTAAGATTTTTTTTATTATTAGGTATATCTACTGTTATTAGTAGTAATATTGTCAATTGCAGCACTTTTGTTTCTTTAATTCGAACCAGCTACATTGATGTACATACATACATATATTAGTAATTGTGCAAAATCAGCTTAAAACAAGGAGAAAACAAAATCTTAGATCTTTGCTCTAACAAAAAATAAATCTAAAACCTAAAATAACTGTATGAAGAACAATATATGTATGTATGAGTATATAAAAAAAAATACTGAATTTTCAAATTTAAAGCAAGCTAATGTCTTTTTAATTGATAAATTTTCCAACGAACTGTAATTTTTGTTTTATTTTTGAAAGAAATAAAAAATACAAGACAAATGAGAACAAGACATTTTAAAATCAGAAATTTTCCTCATGAAAAATTTACTAATGATGCAAATATACAATATTAATCAAATGTCACAATATGAATGTTTTGAAAAAAAAAAAGTATCTGTGTTTATTTAGTAATCTTATTTTTTTCTTTTATTTAAAAAAAAAAACTGATATGTATATGGTTGCCAATAAAATTGTAAGAACCGACACAAAAAACTAAAAAATACAATAAGTACTTATTTCACCCTTCGGACAGTCAAGTTAAGCCTCAGTTTTCCTATAGTAAAAGTACATACCTACTTCGTTGAAGTTATCAGAGTAATTTTCCGATAATTCACATCAGAATTGTGTGTGAGTAGGCACCTAAGTGTGGCTATGCTATAAGCCTAATTGCAATAAATTACATAGAAATATTTATGTAAGTAAATAAAAAATAAATAAAAAGTTCTTATTAGCGGACATGTCCGATTGTAGTGGGACTTTGAAAATTGAAGAAAAATAACTAAAATTTTCGTAAAATTTTTAGAACCTTTTCTTAATCATCACAAAGTCATTTTTATACCTATGTTATGTCGAAGTCCGTTTTAATTGAACATAGGTCCAGTTCACTAATCGGAACTTTAGCCAAAATGTTATTGAAGAAAAAAATATTTATGGATAACAGAAACATGATGTTTCTATTGGAATTTTTTAAAAATACATATTCATAAATGAATGGCTTGTAAACTGCTAATAAATAATTTATTGAAGTGATTTTCTTATACATACCTAAATATATAATGATATACGTAGGTATTTGACAATATTGGTACATATGTATGTACATACCTATATCTATATAGTATTCGTATGACAAGCAATTACCTATGTAGGTACATTGTCTTAATTCCATTTTTTTACTTATACATATATACATATATATTTTTTTTTAAATTTTTATTACTTTTTTGTTTTTCATTTCAAATTATATTATTTTTTACGTTTTTGTTTGTAACCATTAAAATGCTTTTAATCTTTAATGTGATAAGAAACAAAATTATCACACAGAAAAGAAAAAAAAATAACATGTAAGTACATAACTAACAAACATCAAGAAATAAAAGTCTTACAAAATACCTATATTATTTTATAAAAAATATCGAGGTATACAAGGTACAAATAGGTAAGTATAATAAGTATATATGTATGTATATACATAACATGGTAATGGAATTAGAAGCATATATAAAATTAGAAAATACATATAAATTTCTACATAGGTAAAAGTTGTAAATAAAAAAATATGAAAAAATAATAATATCTAAATATTTTAAATATACAATTATAAACTCCACGTGGAGTAAACAACAGATTATTAAGAAAAAAAAAAATAATAATAATAATAATACATAAGTAATAATAATAATAAAATATAAAAATTAAAAATACACATTCATCTATATACTTAAAATACATAACCTACAATAATAAAACAACGCGACTAAGCTTATTCTCTTCAATTTAACATTATATCTATCTATCCACTCATTTTCCACTATAAAACGATTAAACACCTTTCCCATACCTTTTATCAAATAACTAAATAAATATGTATGTATATATATTTATGTATCTAATAAATTATTATTAAAAAATATATGTAGATATGTCTGTATATATGTAGCTGAAGTTCAATATACTTTTTACTCGTCATTTTGTATTAAGAAAATAATATAATATGTACCTTTGTATTTTTTTTTTTATTATTTTCATATTACCTACATAAATATTCACTTCTTAATTTTTGTTTTTTTAATTTTTCGAAAATTTCTATGGTTCTTGATTGCATTTTAGATTCAAAACATTCGTCACTCATCAGGTAACATCAAGATTTCCAAGATGATGATGATGATGATGATACGATGACGACAAAAAGAACAACAAACAAATGATGATAATATAATGGCGATGATCGTGAATCTTGATCAAAAAAAAGTAACACAAATCTTTAAACCTAGTAGATACTATATATACGTATTTACTAAGGTACTTAAGTATATTTTTTCATAATTTATAAAATCCGCTATAATGATGTTTTGTGAAAGAAAAAATTTATTTTCTCAAAACTTAATTTTATATAGGTACCTACAATAAATATGTAATAAAATGTAGTTAATATATACTCGTACAATCTTATGTACAAATCATACAACATACATACATAATATATGTATCTAAATATGTATACTTACATGTTTTCTCACTTTCTTTGTATTGAATCTGATTCTTTTATTTATGCTTTTTACTAAATTTTAAAGAAAGAAAATTTTTATATGATCGACGTATCATATACTTTTATATTCATATGTACTTGTAGATAAACTTACAGTATTATTATTTTTATAGATAAAATAAACATTATCGTTATAATGGCCTCTCGCACTCATTCTCCACCTAATGTAAATATCACCTTATACACCTATCTAGATCTAGGAATAATAATATGTTGATATGTAAAAATGTACATTATTTTCTACATGCTTGTATCATGAATAAGCGATTGCTTTACTAACTTCATGCTACTATCACATCACAATCATCATCATCGTCATCATCATTATGTTCAGCAATTACACAAAAGTTCAAAAAATAAAAAAAGTTATGTACGTGCACGACGTTTATTTATACATATTTATTAAATGCACATTATAATTCATAGTTATATAACTATCTATCTTTATATAGGTAGTATCTACTAACTTTTTTTTTTTTTTTTTTTTTCATGTTTCTGACAAATAAACGGTAGCACAAAGTAAAAGCGGTGGTAGCTGTAAAACAGTATTATAATTCACACAGAAATTTCAGTTATTCTATAAACTTTTTATAGTTATAATCATTACTAAACTACACCTCTTTCTCTCATGAGTGTATGAGCATATACATATGTATACATTATACAATTTATATATTTACAAGTAAACAAACACATGATAAACTTGTCAACCTTTTTTTTATTGGAAAAAGAAAGGTGTGAAAGCTATAAAGGTTTTCAAGTATGTACCTATATTATGTAGATATATGTATGTACATAAATATAAGTGTATAAACATATCTACATATGTACATTGTACAATAATTTTGTATCTTTTCTATTCATAAGTAGGTATGTACATATGTATACATATACATGTACATACAATAATAAAGTACTTTTATATTTCTTTGTGCTATATAATGCATTTACCTATATTATTTTTAATATAAAACTTTCTAGGATTTTTCTTTCTAGTTCTATTTGCTTGGTTAATATTTTTGTTAAAAAGTTTTTCTGACACCCGCACCAATTACTAAATGATGTTGCGTTAACCAAAATGAACTAAATAAAATAAGTATTTTTCTATTAAAAATATATATGTATGTATGTATATAAAAAATAAAAAACCTGAAAATAACAAGAAAAATAAATTTTTATCACTCAATTTTTCGTTTTAGAAAGAAGCATACGGCGAAATCACACAACCATAAGCACGAAAAAAAAAACGAAACAGTTTATTTTCAGTTTTTCCATTTCTATTTTATTTTTTTAATTTTTCATTCATTTCTTTTATATTTTTAATGTTCTACCGCTCGCGTACTAAAATATTTCTTGAAATGCTGTCAAGTATAAAAATGAAATGTTCTGTGAAAATCGATAGGAAACCTATTTTTAGATTGAAAAAGCAATGAAATTATAATGAAAACAGAAAAAAAAATGTAATATTGAAAACACACATAGATACAGAAAGCAAATAGCATATACGAAAATGTTTAGTGTATAATAACATGTGTATAAATTGAAATAATAGTTCTTTAGGGATCATGTTTTTTATTCTTTGTTTACAAGTATTTTTGTTTTTCTCCCCTTTTATTTTGATTTCAATAATTTTTCATTTTTTTTTTCTTTCTTCGTTTTTGATATTCGCACAAACAAACAAGAAATATCCGGAAAACGTCATTTTGGCATACTTCTAAGAATTTTTTCATTAGAGAAAAAAAATGTTTAAATCCCAAGAATAATTGAAATTTTAAAAATATGAAAAAATGATGTTAAGTGTTGCATGTTAAGTATGTTAATTGCTCATAGAACACAATAATAATAAGCAATAAAATCTAAATGTTTTTATTCGGAACATAAAGTTCAATAAAGCTAAATTGATTATGTAAAATATGTACCCAATTCAAGATTTTCTGTTGAAAAAGTAGTTCTAAAACTTGAAACAAAATTGCGACTACAAGCGATGAACGACGGAAAGCAATACCGACCACAAAATCGCCTGTTAAAATTTAGAAAACTGTTTTCTCATAAAATTGCATACAACTGCAACTACCAGTGAAAAATATTTTTTTGGCTCGTGACTATCAAAAAATTAAAGAAGAGAGGAAAAAAATGTTGATACCGTGCCTTATATTTTAAAGATTTCGAGGTAAAAGATAGCTACTTTCCATTGCTATAACAAAAACAATAAAATCATAAATAATGTTCAATAACTTTTTGAAATTAAATTATGTTAAACGATCGAAACTTTTGTCTATGGGTGATTCTTAGATTACGGGCGAATTTCGATTTGGAAAATGGAAAAAATATTTTTCAATCAGAATATCAGAAAATGTTGAAAAATACATTCAACTGATCGATTTTCAATGGACTGGAACAAAGCGCACTTTTTTTCAAATGTTTTTGTCGATTTATTTGAAGATTTTAAAAATTACATAGCAGGGGAATGATCTTATGCCCAGGAGAATGATGATTGTATACTAAAATACGTTGACAAGATTTAATTTTCAACTTCATTTATTTAGAAAAACAAAAATTTAACATTTCAGGCTTTAAGTACAAAATAAAAAATAATAAAACAAAACATAAAATCATAATAAAAAATAAAATTCAGCTTAAAAAAAAAATAACAAAACATATTATTGCTCATTAGTTTCTATATCACCACAAAATTTATAGAAAATTCGATTACCTTTTAAAATTAATTTTGGTTCTGGTAAGATTTTCACAATTTGCTTGCAAGAAATGTAGCAAACATCTTTCTCGTTTATTTTAAATATTTGATTCTTTTTATCACAGTTAGACAAAGAAGATATTTTAATTTCATCTTCGTCATCTATGCCACTTTGACAAACAGCAACATATGTATATTTAGCATGTTTTATGCTTTCAAATTCAACTATAACAAAAGTACCTGTTTTGATCTTGTCAACAAGTGTACCTATTGAATCTTCTTTAGTTTCTTCTATTGATGTGTCATCGCTGTAAATGTCGCTGTAATGAAGACGACTCGATGATGGACTAAATATTGTAATTTCTGCAGAAGAATCGAATTTATTGTAGTTTAAAGATCCCACTACATAACAATTGCATTTTTCGAAACATTCATAACAACTCAAATTTCTAAATGTTATTTCTTTAGTTTTGGAGTCTCCAAAAACTTGGTGTACTTTTAAAGTACCTCGAAATGACTGAATATCTTCAACTTTAAGCTCGTTTTCAATAATGTTGATGTCCTTTTGAGTAACTTTTGAAACTTCTATTCCTGCACAATTTTCTCTAATATATTTAATTATATCGTCAATTTGAACTAAATCTTTTCCCTCTGTGACTAATCTATCCGCTGTTTTTTTACATAAGCCTCCAATACCATCAGGAGCACCTTTCCCATGACCGGATTCTAAATAATTCCAGACATAGCTTTGCATGTTAGAATAATGATTTTTCAACAAATTCGAAAGGAAGTAAAACATTGTTTTATTTTTATATTGTGTCGCTGGGCCATCACTTAAAAAATGAAGATGTGATATGTTTAAAGACTTTAAGTAGTTGAAAATAGATGTCAAATGTGCCCATATAGCTGGTACGTTGTGTTGTAAAGATTCTGAAAAAGTTGCAAAAGATTTTTTATTCAAATTATCAGCATCACCTCTTGTATAAACAACAACAGTGTGCAAGGATATTTGTTGACGGGATGATCCAAAATGAAAACTTTGTACTTCTTCAGCATATTTGATAGAATAATTTTCACTAAAGTCCATGTGTATTAAACATTCATTGGAATTCAAGTTTTGTTTTAGAATATTAATTTGTTGATATTGGTGTATAATATTTCCTTCGTGATTTAAAAATTGTGAAAAATTCAACTCAAATTCTTCAACAATTTCAAGTAAACTCTTTTCTATTTTTTCTTTCTTGATTTTTGTTATTACCTTTATTTTTCCATTTTTATCTGTGAAATTCTCTTTTCTATGGATCCACTTAAAGTATTCTCCTCTTGATTGTTTTTCGTATATGTTATATTCAATAAATTGATTTTTGCAATTTGAACAGATCCTAAAAAGACATTTAGGTGATTTTTGACAGCATACAATGTTTATTATTTCATTAGCAGTTTTTTGTGAAATGATTTTGTGTGTATTAAGTGATTTAATAAGAAACTCCATATTGGAATGAGTTATACATTTACATGTGTCTCTCAAGTTTATATTTTGCCGTTTTACCCAAAAAGGACATAGCTTGCAAAAAGTGCTATAACTAATTTTGTAAGTACTGGATGCAATAAATTTTTTATGTAAATTTAGAAGGGTGTCATTTAAAATTCGTTTTTGCTTTACAATTTTATTTTTTGTTATCGTATCTTTTTTACCTGGACACATTCTGGTGTTTTCATCTAATTCAAGAAAATCAGTGACTTTTTTTTCAATATCAGAATTTACTCTCCTTTTTCTGTCATATTGTAGTGGGATATGGTTGTTTTTTATCAGTCTATTCCTTTTGTACGGGATGAAATTTTTAAAAGTTCTTTGAAGCCTGTATTTTTTTATTACTTTATTTCCTATTAATTTTACAAAAGCTTGCTTTTCTTTTTCCGATTTCAAATTTGAAAAACTGGTTGATAGTTGTTCGAAGAGCACTTCGCCTTTTAGAAGCTGTTTTTTCAAATTTGGAGAAATTGTATTTCTTTTTTCAACTATGGCATTCACTTTAGTATTTGGACTTTGTTTTTTCGTTCGTTGTAAACGTTTACGATATTTCATCACCTCTCTTTTTAATTCCTTAATTTTTTCATTTTTTTCTAATAGAATCCTACTTCTACGTTTTCTATTCCTCGATAAAACTTTGATTGGATTTGGTGCTTCGGGTGTGGGTTGTTCATTTTCTAGATCGGAAAACTCAGGCGTATTTTCTCTTAAAAATTTTAGTTCTTCTTCCTTTTTATTTTTTTTTTTATTTCTATAATTTTCTGAGTTTTTTTTCCATTGTTTTCTTTTTTGTCTTTGATCTCTTGAAGTCAATTCCTTAATAGATTTTACCTTTGATAATTTTGCAAAAGATTAAAAAAATTAGATTCAATTATTAAACAAAAATATACGCAAGGTATATGTAATAGTTACCTGTTTTTTCTCTTTCTTTTTTAAATATTTTTGTCTTTCTTTCTCTTTTTGCTCCTCATATTTCAAAGGATCTGACTTTATTTTCAAATATCTTTTTCTTTCAGCTTCTCGTTTTTTTTGTAGAATCTCTTCTCGACTTTTAGTTCTACCCATTTTCTATTTAAAAAGTTATTTAAAACTCTTAATTCAGAATGATATTTACTTTACATTGTCAAATCAACATCATTCCCCTGCAAAGTTATCATTCCCCTGTGTTTATATTTTCCAGGGAAATGACGACAGGGTAATGACGTTTTTAGACTTTTTGCTTTTTTTTATTAAAATTTAAACATTATAGTAAAAAAAAAATTTATACTAATTATAGTAATCTCATTTTACTAATTGGAAGTTTTAATACCAATATAATAAAAAAGAATATTTTAAAGAAAAACTTACCAGAGGAATGATACACTGTGATGTGACATGCGGTTTTTAAAACAAAAACGTGCGCGTTACAATTACTGCACTTTACTTCACAAAATTCACAACCAAACTGAACCAAACAAAACAATTAACATTTAAGTTAGGTTCGTATAATTCCCTTTATATTGTATTAGTATATATAAATTTTAGAACAAAATTGTTGAAACAGGGTAATGATCATACAAGTGTGAGACAAATTTCTAGAAACTTTCATCCCTTCGTGTTTTTATGTTTGATCTCATGTTTTACAGTTTTGTTGTCTTTGTTATATGTTTTATTGAAACTCTTAACAATTCGTTACAAATAGAATTTTTTTACAGTTAATATTATTCGGTTTTGTATGAAACCTCTTGGGTGAGACAACCAGGGGAATGATAAATACACAACATTTTTTCCATTTCTCAGAAAAATAACAAACATTAACTAAAATAATTGTTAGACCGTGATTTTAATTAAACAAATTTATAAGGATTTTGTCAAAAATTTTTAAAAAAATATAAAAAAAGAGTTTTTAGATCAAAAGACAGCAAATTCTCCCGTAATCTGAGAATCACCCCTATCTATTTTTAAGATTTTAAGCTTAGTCATTAAAAATTTAATTAATTATCATACTGCATATGTGTTTGATCGTCATCATATTTATTCTCATCTATTTCACTCAATACATAAGATAAAATTCATTACATATGCATATATGCATATATGTTTTACTACAATCTCTTAATAAATCATAACAACGATCATTTCAAAACATTTTATTACATCCAGAAAAAAAAAAAACAATTAAACGCCACAATATTTTAAGTGTTTCTCGTTTATCATTTACCGCAAATTAAGCAGAAGAGAGGGTTAAAAAAAAACACATAAAAACATGAATCAAAGAAAAATAAAAATAAAAAACAAAAACAAAATCTTCTTAATATCTCAAATATAATAAATATCTAAAATTAAATTTATTCATGAACACCGTTAAATTAAATGATCATCATCATACATACATCCATAAAGAAAAAATAAAGGCATGAAAAACAACTGAACCGAACCAATATAGCTTGAATTAAAAATTATCGTCATCACAGCATCAGCATCATAAACACAACATCTTGCTTTGGCTTGATCTTTTCATTAAAACTTGCTAAATCTACATACATACTTACATATAAGATAACAGATATTTTAATTCGGTATAATACGAGTATAGTATCTATAGATACTCGTATACTCGTACATATGTACATACATATGATAATTTAAATTTTGTTGCAAAAATTTTTGTGCGACTAATTGGCAGCATTCTTCTTACAAACATCATTACGTTTTTTAGTTGAGCATCAGAGCAGCTTCAGCTTCTTCAACCCGACCCGGACGAGGTACTCAATCATCAATAGAATGTTTGTGTTTTTCTTCATCAAAAGAAAGATTTTTATCTCTTTTATAACAAACTGCTTCTTTTTACATCTTTTTTTTTTTTCATGTACACATAAATAGATACGTAAGTAAGTAGATTGGATGTGAAATGAAACTTTTTTTTCTCTTATCTTCTTTTCCATTTTGTATACTTTTAAATCTTATTCTGGCGCTTGTTTTTGAAAATCGTGCTATTATAAATATAACAGACGAAAGAGAATAAATTTATCCAGTCAGATTAAAATTAGTTTTTTACATTAGATTAGATGATGTTGATGATGATTATAATGATTTGATGTAGTGATCGTCATCGGTAGGGGATCTTAATTGGTGTTCACTTCCTTTAAAAATTATCTTTTAAAAGTGTATAGATGCTCCGTTAAATTCACGATCAATAGCGCCACCAGTAAAAATACTATTAATATAAAGAAGCTAAAAAATATTTTCAAGAGAATGTTAGACACATAACTATAGGTATGTTAGATATTAAGTAAATATATGTGTACCTTATACATACATGGAATGTAATGTATCACTCATATCAACCAGTGATTACAAGTTGTTTAGTTGTTCAACATAAAAACAGAATATTTTAAATTACTTCCTTAACACTCTTCTCTTTTCTCGTTTTTAACCGAGTACACGATTAAATTGTGCTTTGAAAATATCTGACGAAATAAATTTGAACTTGTAAATTTAGATATCGTTTTGTTCATAAATATTTTATATACCTATGTACCTAGAAATAAATTTTTATGAAGCAAAATTATGCAAGAAAATAAAAATCATGAAACAAAATTCAAATTTTTTTTTGTTAACATAAAAACAATGATACACTAAATCAAAATAGAAAAAAAAAGATACATACCTACATAAAATAGATAAAATTTTAACGTCAACAGTTCAACACCTTCTTTTTAGTATTTAATTTCTTTTACAATGACGGTCTAACCCGGCTATTTTAGTTTAGAGGGAAAATGTCTTTTAATGTCTTATTCGTTTTTCAAAAAAAAAAAAAAAAAATGGGTTTGGTATTCTGTTTTAGGAGTTAAGAGACGTGAATCGATTAGCTGACCGCTGACATCTCTTAATTTTGATGGAGAGTTTCAATTAACATATTATGTGATCATCATCAATATGATTTTTGCGAAATCTTGCGAAATCTTTAAACACGGATTCGATTGATTTCACTTCAATGTGTCCATCTAGACTGTTACTTTTACTGTAGAATGTAGTTTTTGTTAGTTACGAAGTATCATTTACTTAACCCTCTGTATGTAAGTTCATCAACATACCATCACACCATTTACAAATTATATTTTTCGCACATAAATTATTAACATTTTTTACTTTATGAACATTAATTTATCAGGGAAAATTCCAAAGAACAGGAAAAATAGATGTACATACCTAGGTACCTAATTTCAAATAACGTTTTCATAATTCATTATAATGTGCGCGTGCAAGCATAAAACGATTAACCTTCCTATGTTCAAAGAACTGTAGAAAAAAAAAAAAATTCTAAATTCTACTTTCTAGTGTACATACTTTACTCTCCTCATAATTTAAAATCTTTTTTTAAATGTTTCAGATACATTAGGTATTAAGAAAAAAATATATGAGTAAATTAGTAAAGTATATTTGTAACTTTTGCCTTTTTCTTCTTCAAGAAGCAATAAACATTTATATTGAAACCTACCACAAAGGTGTGAGTTTAAGAGAGAAAAAAAAAATAGATAGGTAACTACCTATGTGTTGAGGAAAAGAAAAAAAAAGCAGAAAAAACATTGAAAAATTTATAAAAATATACTGTGTGATGATTTCTTTTTTAAAAATAAGATTTCTTCTTTTTGAGGGATGTACCTATAGTTGTATTCTGTGATGATCTTGTGATATATTTTATTTATTTATTTTTTTTTATTAGATGGTGATCCTTTGTTTTAATGCTTAAACCTTGATTTTTATGTCATGATTTCTTTATAATTTATGAAGCCCAGAGACGATGACTGAAATTTTTACAATTTAGAAAATTAAGATTATGTAAGCATCAAAGTATATTTAAAAAAAAAAAAAAACACACATTTTATGGATGAAAATTTTGGAGAAGTTAAGGTAGAATTTTTCGGTTGTCTGTTGTCTGATGATATTTAGATTTTTAAATGAGATAAATGTGAAGTTTTTAAGTTCTGAATGTTCAATTTTAAATTCACAAAGATTTAACATGAAGAAAATTTTTTTATTTTAAATTTCTTTTTAATGAGATTGAATCATCGTGAAATTTCAAAATAATAGATGAATCTTTTGTTACATCATTACTAAAGTACCGTTAAAATCATTTGTCGAAATTAATAAAAAGTGTGATTTAAAAAGTTAAAAACAGGTAAGTACTTCGAGTTCAGTACATATTGCCAATGTGCAATAAAATAATAGGAATAAAATAAAAATAACTAAGTTATAATAAGTTACTTTTATAATTTTAAGAATCACTTATCACTTATCTACCTATGTTTACCCACCCATTTAAAAAAAATGTTGGTACCTACTTAGTCAAAATTAGAATGCCTTTTGTTAAAAGCTGCAACTAATTGTACAATTCGTACATACATAAAAGTTAATCGTGTAAATTTTTATACAATAAACAAAGTTTAATCACAAATTAGGACATTAATTATATTTCATCCAGTGTTACCATATTAAGTATTTTTAATTTGAAAATTGAATAAAATCTAAAGCAACAACCTTACCATATTGAATGCATTTTTAATATAAAAATTTACACTCACCGTTCCTGATGGATGACGTACTGGTGTTGGATACATTATTTTTGTTTATTTCACAAAAAGATGAATTTATTATTTAATTATCCCTTGAAGACAATTTATTCCAAATAACAGGGTAATTAAAATTTTATTTAGTGATAATTTGTTTTTCTTTTCTTCACTTTTCAATAAACAAAATAAAAACAAAAAAAAGTTTAAATCTTTTACAATTTTAAATTATTTAAAATAAAAATAAAAATAATAATAATACATATGTATGTATATAAAAATAAATGCACAAGCCACTACATTATGTGGAACAAATCATAAATTTACTAGATTCGTCAAATAATAGATATTCCGGTTAGGTAATTAGATAGTTATTTAATATTTTTTCTACTTTGTTAAATACTTTTTTTTTGTAAAAGATACTTAATTATTAGAAAAAAAATCATCAGTAGCTTTAAACTATCATAAAATTATTAAGATACAAATAAATAATACACTACACAGTAATGAAAGCACACAGATTTTTTTAAATTTTGCAAAATTCACTTCGGTTTTTTATTTTGAAAACTTTATTAAAACATCATCATTACCAAAATACAATTACATTCCTATCATCACGATTAGATAGATATTTTTTTCTTTATACTTTTTATTTGTTTTGCTGGCTTGTAATATCATCATTTACACATTGTTTATATGCCTGAACGCTAAACAAAAAATAATGTAAAAAATCATTGCATCACTTTTTAGAGAAAATTACTGTAATAAACACATTTTAAATTAAGATTTTAATACAAAACTGATCACGTACTAATTTTAATTTTTCCTTTAGTTATTTTTAATCTTATGTTTTCTTTACCTCGTTTATCTTCTTTTATATTTATTTATTATTTATTACAAACACACATTTTTAAAATAATTTCAAGAAGACACCGAATAGACATAGAAAATAAAAATAAAAAATGTAGCGAGTAAATTGCGCCAATTGTCGATAACAGCTTGTTAAGTTGTTAGTTGGGTTGTGGTTGTATAGAAAAGGAAACAGATATGTTTGTATGTATATGAAAAATATGAATATATATATATATGTATGTATTATAGGGAAATGGGAAATGTAATAAAATTAATAGAACATCAATCTTTTAACCTCTTTTGTAAGTACTACACTTTTTTTTTTTGACAGGAAAACACAAAATGTACATTCATATAATATCTATATAGTCGATAAACGTTATTCGAATACTATCCTTTCTAGTACATTTTTTTATATCACCATATTACAATCTGTTGAAATTTTTGTTTCAATCAAATTAACTATTACTTAACTATTACATTCTATTTTTTTTTTCTGAAACTACACACATTTACAGATTTCACACATTTTTTTTTTTTTATCATACACATACCAGTTAATTTAATCACGCTTTTATTTGAAACCATATATCTTTTATTAAAATATTAATTATTAAAATTACATTTTTATTGAAAAAATAAATGAAAAAATTATAAAATAAATAAAACAATTTGTATTGCCTTTATTTGGCACCAAAGCAAAGTGTACATTTTGTTGATATGAAATTCAAAAAAAAAAGAAAGAAAAAAAATAATTAACACTCAATACATTATTATGGAAAATAAACTGGGGAAAAAATATGTCGACGCGTCGCAATTCTTCGAAGAACTACTATTCCTATCTTGTTTCTTGGGATTTTGCCGTTTATTCCATACAATTTTACATATGTTGAAAAAAGAAAAAAGTATTAAGAAAAGAGAAAACAAAAAAATAAGTAAATTTTTTTCACATCATGTGTTATGTGTTAAATATTGAATTTAAAGTTGAAAGTATTGAAACGTATCATGGATGCCAATTTTCTGAAAACTTCAAACTTCAAAAGAGAACTTATCTATCCAATAAAAAACTGCATTATTTATTTGTAACACTGCATTATCATTAAAATAAAATTTTCATACTGTGCCATCTAGGTTTCAAATATGTTTTAATTGCTTTAACGTTGCAGGGCTGTCACTTTGACGTTAAATTCGTATTATTCCCCTCTTCATTTATGATAAATTGAACTGCTTTATTAATATTGCATTATTTTATGGATATATAACTTTCCAAGAAAGATATGTAAATGTGTGTAAAATGAATCTATGAAGAAAATAACAAAAAATATTTTTAAATAATAATTTATTGAATTTATATTTCTTAAATTTTTTTTCCAAAATTCTTTTTTATGAAACAATTGTAAATAAATTTAAACAAAATTAAGAAATAAAATGAAAAACATAAAAGAAAATTAGAATTGTTTTTGAATTTCTGATAAATTTTAAATTTAAATATTTAGAAAATCCTGTGTTGAATTTCCAACTTTACACAAAAGTTTTTCCAGAACCTGATGTACCATATGTGAGAATTCTTTATATTTTCTTTGTTTTCATCAGCTCTATTTTATTGGAACTAAGGAAGTGATAATTCTGAGATTTATCATTTCCTCACTTGACAAGCGCTTTTTTGGCACTTATTTTCGCTATTCGACAATAGAGGTCGCTACGTAAAATCTCACTTACTCAGTGAGGAAGTGATCAAAAATTTTATTTGTTCACTTCCTCAGTATCAGTTTACCAGCTGTTTGGGTGTCAAAGTATCATATGAATTGAAGTTTGGCGTTATGTTATATTTTATATTTATTCTTGAATTGTTTTGTAATGTCGGATTTATTCAGTAAAATTTGGTCAAGTATATAATTTAATTTTTTAACATGTTTTTTTGGACACGTTAAAGTGATGCTATTCTCAAAAAGAAGATAAGTGATGTGAGCAAAACTGAATTACTGAAGTGATCACATATAACTTCCTCAGTTCCAATATAACACGGTTATCAGTTCATTTTTATCATCAGTTGTTTTTCTGGTTGTGTTTTACCTATGTGTGTGTGTAGTCTTTATTGCTTGGATTCTACTTCTATTTGTTTTTATATTTTGTTTTAATTTAATTTGTTATTTTTTTTAGTAGTAAGTACAGTACTCATTTCGCCGAACAGTTGAGTTGAGTTGTGCTATTGAATGATTAGGGTCGTCTTGTCAGCTTGTCTCAAAATTTTTATTAAGTTTTTAATACATAATTTAATATTTTAAATATTTTGAGAAAAAGTGTGAAAAAATAATAATAATTTAGTGTTAAATTGATTCAATTTTAAATGCATTTCAATTTTATAATTTTGTGTAAATTTTACCATTAAATGAAAAATAAGAAAATAAAGTTCAACACCAATAAGATTTTTTTTTTCACAAAATATTTTAGTTTGTTTTAAGCAAAATAATAAATTTATATTTTTGTGTAGAAAAAAATTTGAAGAAATTTTGTAAAATAATCGAAATATAAAGGAAAAAGTTCATAAAAATATTTTGTTTGTAGATACTTTCATTTATACAAAAAAAGAAATTGCTACTGAAATTCATCACAAAGCATTTAAGTTTTTTTTTTACTTTTGTTTTCCCTTTTGTGTTGTCTGCTTTGCTTTGCATATTCCCTTTTTCGAAGTCGCCTATTGGCGTCGGGCAAGGAAATGTCAATTTAAAAATATTTACACTGTGAAAAAATAAAAAAATAAAACATTTTTTTTTTTTTGAATTCTTATAACAAAACAATAATAGTAAAATAAAAATAGTGGTGAATATTGAATAATTAATAACAAAAAATATTTAAGATTTTTTTTTTTTATGACTTTTAATGTCATATTATACTGTTATGGATTACAAATTGCTTGTTTTTAATTCAGCGAGGGATAACAACTTGACCCAATTGAAGGTAAATGATTTAGTTCTTATTTTAAGGTACTTTTTTTTTTCAGAGAAAAACTGGCATTAAAAATGCTATAGTTAATTTGGAAAGAAATAATGAGAAAAAAAAATTTCGTGTGAAATAAAAATGGAATAATAACTGAATTCTCTAATCTGTTATAAGTAGGTAGTTGAAAATGTTGAGAGAAATAGTAGTGAAATTAAAAAATGATCAATCAATTAAAATTTCATTAACAAATAGCTATGTACATACCAGTTACCAGCACTTACTTACAACATGATTTTTTTCTCATAGTTACAATGTTTTGTTATTTTCTTATTTTGGACATAACTGCTAAATTTAAAAAAATAGAAAATAAATTGAATTAAAAAAATTGTTAAAGCCTAAGAGATTCAATTTAATCATTACTTTGTAATACATATAATGTACAATATCTACCCACGTAAATATGTATATTTATTTTATATACATAGGTGTATATCGGACACGTGCTCAATTTTATTTTCAAAACAAATTCTTGTCTTATAAAAAAATGAAATAAAAAAAATTTAATAGTGTACAGAAATTAAATTCTGTAAAAATTTCCTGTTTATAAATATTGCAAAAAATTTGTTGTAACGTAAATAATGTGTATTTTATAAATTATTACACAATTTTTATTATGTTTAAGTAAAATAACAGTAATTTTATAAATTCCAAAGGTCTTTAAAAAAAAAATATTTTGAAATGTTTTTACACTTTTTTGGAATAAATTTCTTTTTCCAAGTGTAATAGTGTGTAATTAATTTTTTTTCCCAAAAATTTTTTATCTTTTGTAGAAAATCAATTATTAAGTAATTTTTGCAATTCTAAGAATTAAATTAGTTAATTAACTTATTAATTTTATTTTTAAAGCCGTATTCATGACAGGTATATTTATTTTTCTAATAAATATAAATGTTTTTTAATAAAAGTCATTTCTGAACTTACAAACTTTGTAAACTCTTTCTCCTTTACTTTTAATAAAATGAAAACTCAAGTGAAACATAATAATTATTATTTGACACACTTAAATACTTATATAATTTATATATACATACTTTTATCTTTTTTATGTACAGGATAAAATATATTTATAAATATAGGCTAGCATATGCACATACATATATGAAAATTTATACAAAAAAAAAAAAAATTGTAAAAAATATGGGTAATACCTGAATTTTCTTACTGGGTTACATATGCCGGTGAATACAGAAAAAATTCATTTTAACAATTACATACTTATGATATTTTTAAAAATATGTAGGTAGTAACAGAAAGTAAATATTTCTGAACGGTCAATGATAAAATTTCTTTTTGCAATATGAAAAAAAAAAAAATATTAAATATGAAAAATATATTATTAAATTGAAGTAGAAAGTTCATTAAGAAATCACTATTTATTTTATATATAAAATTTATTTTGCTTCAAATTGTAATATAAAAAAATTTAAAATAACGAAAATATATTTTTAATTTCAATTGTTGTATTTTTAAGATTTCAAATAATTCATGTTGTTGACTTTATGATGATGATTTTTAAAACATTTCTGATTTTCAAGTTGAAAAATAAATACAAATGCCAAAATTAAAAAATAAAAATAAAATAAAATAATTCTATTTCAATGTATTTGTTAAATTTAAATTGGCTATGATCCAAAAATTTTGTGTTAAGAATAGAAAATAATTTCCCTTGAGATGATGATACTATACGTACAATACATTGATGATGATGATGATGATGCTGAGCTGATGATAATATAGCTAGTTTTATTATACAAAACGCTTCCGTAATTATTATTAGTTGTAGTTGTAGATAGATGTAGAAATCATAGGTATAATTTCTTTAATTTTGTATATATGTATGTATATATATATATTTTATAGAATAAAGGATTAAATATTGTATTTAAACATATTTATATATACGTATATACTTATGAGTAAAATATAAATTTTTTAAATCTTAAGTCTTTATACAATTTTCAATTTTTTTTTTTAAAGCGCAAGTCAAAATCATGCGGAGGTGGATATGTGTGATTATAATAGTATAAAATTAACCTTGAATTTTACTACTAATTTTTTTTTCTTCTTCATTTTTTTTCAATGTTTTCTTGGTTTTTGTCTACTTCTTTTTGTTTTTTTTTTGTTTTAAGAGAAAAAACCCATCTTTTAAAAATCTTAAATGTTCTTTGTCACATCTTAAAGAAAATAATATAAAAAAAAAAAAAGATGTCTATAATTACGCAATTTTTAAAATTGTTATCGATATATTATACATGCTTACTTATATTTGTCGTGATTATTTTTAATGTGGAAGAAAAAACCCATTTTTTTCGTAATGGAAAATTTCATATAAAGAAAAAAAAAATATGTACATGCATTTTAAATTCTTTTACCATTATATTTTATATTTAAAATAAAAAATTATGTAATTGTTGCTATAGAATAATTTTGAAATGGAAGTATTATTTAAAAAAAAAAAATTAATAAAATATGATAAAAGCAAGATTTATTTAGATAATTAGAAAGAAATGAAAAAAAAAAATAAATAATAATAATAATAATAATAAAATAGAAAAAAACATATGAATATTTTTTTATTACTTATGACATAGTATATGTATCTAAAAAATTTAGAAGAAAAAAATAAATCAGCTTTTCATTACGAAGGATAATTAATTTCACACACTTTTTTATTTCATAAACCTTCTGTTTGTTTGTGATAAAATATTTCAAATTAATTTTATCATTTGTTTTTTGTTAAAATATAATTTATCATTATATTGATTTAAAAGAAGAAAAAACGTGTTTATTTTGAAACAACATAAGGTTAATTTATTTATTTTATGTTGTCTTCTTAATTTGAATAATATAAATTGAAAAAAATTAAAATAAAATAAAAAATTTCAATCGTCATCATCACACGAGATGTAAAAAAAAAAAAACAAGATGTCATTGTGCAGAATAATTAATTCAATATAATTCTGCTGCTATAAGAATATTTTTGTCATCAGATACATATTTACGTCATTCGCGTTAGAATTTAAAATGATCACACATAATGTGACATATATGTATGTATTGCATATACATATTATTCACTTTTATTAGTTTCAATAACAATGAATGTACATAATATGTACATCGTATATAATTATCCAATCCGGGAAATTAAATCCAATTTCAGTGGAATTACTTGATAGGCAAGGTCGATAACACGACAAATTGATGAGTCTAATAATCTTTCGAAAATATACTTTTTTTTTTTTTGTTTTTCCTATCTAGTTTTTTTGTAAATTTTTTAAATCAGTAAAAGTAGAAAAAAAAAAATACAACAAAGTTAATTTTCGGTCAAGGAAAAGTAAAGAAGTACGTATAATCAATTATGATTGAAATTGAAAGGTCAAAGTGATCGTTTTATCTAATAGTAGGTATTTTACCTTAACCTTACACTACCTTGATTTAAAACATTTCTAATATCTCTTTCAATATATTGTATTAGCGATAGTGAATATATAACATTGATGTACCTACCACGTACAGTGATTGAAATAAACTTTTGACCTACATTTTTTGTAAAAAAAAAAAAAAAAAATTTTAAATAATTTTTTCTTTGTAATTATATTTAATTACTTTCTTAAAACGGTTATGATATCATAAAGAATTAATTTTCTTTCACTTTTATACATATGTAACTGAATTTCTTTAAAATATTCCACAAAGATAAGATTTTGCTTGACAGACTACCAATTCCAACATCCGTGTTTGTTAAAAAAAAAAAAAAACGTATTAATTCCGACATACATTAACTTTTGTATATTTGTTATAGAAAAAGATTTAAAATTCAATTATTTTTATTATAAAAATCTTTTTCTTAAAATAGTTTCGTGTATCTATTTTTTTTTTTTTTTAATTTTACATTAATGCATTAGATATGTAGCTTATGTGACTTATGTTAACGTAAACGTCCTCCATTTATTATAAAGATTTCAGGATAAGTAAATTCTAAAAAAAACTTGTATTTTCAGTTTCTTTGTTAAAATAATAAAAAAATATAATTTTTTCTTATTCCGTTTAATGTATGACTTTTTATCCATATTTGTAATTACATATTGTTTTACTTTATAATTTATTAGACTATAAGTACACAAAGAATATGTTTTTGTATATGGAATGATTCTTTCTATACATATATAGACTTTAAGATTTCTACAATCTAACGTGACTTTTTTTTTTTTAAATTCATCTTTTTGATTGCAAAATAAAAGAACAAAACGAATGAAAAAAAAAATTATTTTTTCTAAATGTATGAAGATGAAGTCATTCAGATTCAGAATAATGTTAGTTTAAATTACAGTTTGTTAATTATTATCGGTTCGTTGGTGACGAGAATATATAAGAACAAAGCATATATGTATACTATTTTTATTCGTTACTTCAATTCAAAGTTGTTTTAAAAATTATCAAAGGTGAATTACCTGTTTGTACTCCCCTAAATTTAATACTTATAAAATAACGGCATCTAAAAAAAAAAATTATAAAATAAAATAAGACGACTAAGAAATGAGAAAAGTATATGTATGTACATATATGTATATAAAATCAATCGTAAGTATTAAAGCTTTGAACCGGTCTTTAAGAAAGTAATAAAAAAGAAAATTTGTTGTTTTGAGCATATGAATGTATTTTTAATGTGTGATGTTAAAATTAATGTAGGTAAAAAAGATGAAATGAATAATAAGAGTAGTTGAATAAATGTTTTTTTTTTTTCCATAGTCATTGAATTTCACCTCCATCATCATGGAAAATACCTATATTTTTTTTTTTTCAAAATAGGTCAGTAATTAGATGAGGTGAGCCTCTGAGTCTGAGTATCATGATTTGAAGAATTGAAGTTTTATGAAATTTGAAACTAACAATTTATTATTATTTAAGTATGTTGTGACTGTGAGTATAAAATTATTACACATATGTATGAACATATATCTGAAGTTAGAAATGTCTAACGTAAAGTGCTTTAGGTATATCAACAACAAGAACTGTGTCACACATCGTGTTTTTTGTGTAAAATAGTAAGGAAAATTTTCAAGCCACGTAAATGAAGTTTTAATTTTTTTAAAATTTTTTCTTATACATTACATATTGTATTTAATGATTTTGCAGCTGTATCTTAAATTTATAATAAAGATTTAAAAAAAAAAAACGATTCCATGAGCTAAGAAGATGAATCGCAATATACAAATTTAAATGGTATTGTTGAATATCGATAAAAGTTACTCTGAAAAAAAAAATCATTTAGTACAACAACAAAAATTTCATACTTTTCCAAAGTCGAATGGAAAAATTAAGATTTTTAGTTGTTAAGATAGCATATCCAGTTCTTTCTGCCCATATATTTTTTTTGATGTAATCCATTGGTCCGAAATCAATGAGAATTTTCCTTTTTCTCACAATAAAATGTTACTTTAAAAATAATCACGTGGCAGGAAGCTGCATAATTAAAAAAAAAAACTAAAATTTCACACTTAACTTTTAGAATTATTCTGTCAAATTTTCAGTGATTACATTTTTTTTACAATTGAAACAAAATAAAGAAGAATAATTAATTTTCGTGTTACTAACTGCTTTTCGTTTAAAAAAAAAAAACGTAAAAAACAAAAAATAAATGAAAAAACTCACATTTTCACTTTATTTTGATTACAAAAAAAAGAAAAAAACATTATTTTTATCAATAAACACACTCATATGAGTCAGTATTCTTACTCCTCGTATTTCTTACGATTTACGATTTCTTATCACATTTTTCTATACATATAAATGGTTGTGTGCTATTTTTTAAATTATTATTTATTTTTTTTTTGTGTCATTCTGTTTATTGTTTTTTTCTTATTTAAAAAAAAAAAAAAACTACATATTTTAGGACGAGCCCCCTTGTTACAGATCTGTTGCAAATCAATGATTGGCTTTTTTTCAATTATTATTTTTTTTTTATCATCAATTAAAGTACATAAGCCAAACTGATAACACGGAAGCTATACTTTAGTATAGTTGTAATTATTATTCTTAAATATTATTTTTTTATGAAATTTACACATAATTTTATCAAATATAATAATACATGTGCTATTTGAATAATCTACGTAGGTAGATCATTTTTTATTTGAGGTTTTTTTTTTTATTGTTCAAATTTACAATAGAAAAAATTATATACTATAAAAATGATTAATTATTGTCATGATAATATTTTTTCTTTAAAATATTTTCTTGGCAACAATTGTTATCTTTGAGTTCACTTTATATGTAACACTTATATGTATATTATTGTATATTGTATATATATGTATGTTTGTATACATACACGCACAAAATAATTATAAAAATATTTAAAAAATAATAATTATTTTTCTTTTTAAAAGATATGATATACCAAATAATTTGTTTATACTGAATTTGTGGCGTGATATTGAATGTACGTATACATATAATATGTATGTACATAAGTATATATACAAAGATGTAAAAGTATATAATATACTATATATATATAAAAGTATATAATATAATATATAATATATGTGTTTTTGATAAAAATTGATTGGCAGAGAAAAATACATACATACATATTTATTACTCTGATTAAATAAAATATTATTGAGGTAAATTACTTGTTGAACTATGGTTTGTTTTTTTATTTTTTTTTATTTTGATAAGAATTCAAATTCAAATTCAAAAGAAAATTACATTGAATAAAGTTTGCAATTAAGCTTATGTTCAATTACTAATAAAATTTAAAAAGAAAAGAAAAAAAATGCTACCATATTTGAAAAAAATATAGAACGACGATATAATTTTGTTGTTTTAGTTTCAAAAATTATTACATTTGAATTTTTATTTATTTTTTTATTTGAAGTATGTTTCATTTTTACCTTTAATCTTTAAACGACAACTGTTACAATAACAAAAATAATAATTAATGTTTGTTTCATTTGCGGTCATTATCATTCTATTTTTATTGCATTGTCACTTGCTTTTTTTTTTTTTTTGTTTGTTCTACTTAATGTAATAGGTACATACATATGTATGTATATGTAACAACTGTTGTACTTACTATAAATTATTATGATAAAATATATAAGCTATATGAATAACTTGTTTGTACATTTTAATAGATAAAACCGCAATATAAACCGGAAGCTGTGTATTATTTTATATTTACAAATTTGAATGATAAATTATATGATAGAATGTGCAAAAATGTACATATGTACATTATGTATGTACATTTTATATATAAATTTTTTGTATTCAATTCAATATAAAGCACAATATAAGTACATTAAGATTTTATTTAGAATTTTAACGAGTAATTTAAAATAATTTGTGAATACTAGAATAAAGTAACTAGTAATTTCTTATTATTTTCTCACAAAAAAAAAAATTAAAAAAAAAAAAAATGCATACTGGGTGGCCTAAAAAAAGTTTTGCTATTTTACTTTTCTATTAAAATAGCAGAATTTAAATAAAGAAAGGATACTAATTGCTTTTAAAAAAAACTTCATTAAAGTATTCAAGAACTAATTATAGATATTAAACTATTTTTTGAAATTTTAGTTCATTTCAATACATTTTTCATCATTTTTGTTAGGTATTTTAAAAAAATAATAATAAATTGAAATATTCTATAGAACCACCATGTTCATATAAACATCAATTTATTTATCTTTTACATTTTATCAGTTGTTTTTGTTTTTATTAGGTATTACATATGTACATGTATATATATGTATACATGTATAATTGTAAAATGCACTAAGTACGTATAAGGAAGTTTGCCTTTTTAGTTGCATTCGTACATTTTTAAAATTGAGATTCATCTTGTTTTGTCTGACTGACTTTTTTCTTTAGTATATAACAGATCGATAAATATGTATGTATTATGAAAAATTTTCCAATACTTTGTACTAGTATATTTCCGTAAATATTCAATATTAACCCTGAATTTCATATGAATCATTTCATTTTATCGACGTCTTTAATATTTTACCTGAATTATAAAAAGGAAAATAAAATATGTACATACATAGACATATGTATGTATACATATGTAAGTAAATAGGTATATGGATAACTTTGAATTGATCTTTTTCCTTGTATTTTTGCAATTGATAAGGGGGTCTTTGTCCAATATAACCTTGATAAAAATGTCTTCTTTTATTTATTTTTTGTGTTAAATAAAAATTTTGAAACACATATGATTATGTGGATGTGTATTTTTTATTTAAAAGATATTATAAGAATATACATGTAGTATATAATACATTATTTTTATTTAATAATATGAGAACCAGCAAAATATAATGAAATTTTTTATAGATACATGCATACGTATATGTATATATGAATTATAAATTTTTATTTCAATTAGGTATACCAATGAATTTAAATGACGAACATATTTACCTGTGCATATTCTTCACTTGTATAACTAATTAAATTCGTTCTTTCTACCGATTGTTACCTAATTGTATTGTATATATAGGTAATAATAAATAAATAGGGGCACAATAACTGTCTATTGCACGTCAATACAAAGCTTGAAAAAAAAATGAAAAATGTGTTTTTTTCAATTAATAAATTAAACATGAAAATGAAAGTTTTATTTTGTCATTATATTAACTTATAAATAAAAAGTTCCAATTCAAATTATTATAATGACGCATTTGAATATCATTTTTTTTTAAATACCTGTATGACGTTATTTTTTTTTTTTTACAAATTTTCTATCAGGTTTCTAATACATATTATTGAATGACATTTAGTGAGGTGTACATGTGACGTCATAGGCAAATAACCTATTCATTTCCTATGCAAAAAAAAAAAAAGAAAAAAACATTAATAAAAGAAAAAGGTTACGTTAACAATCTAGATATTATTATATATTAAATTTAATTTAATTGAAAAGGAAAAAAATAATAAAAATAGAAAATTTGATAAATCATTAATTCATTTATTTGAAAAATAACAACAACAAAAATATTTTTGGATACTATTGTATTATTTTTAGATCCGTGAACATTCACCAAAATAATATTAAAAAATTCAACTAAAAAATGAAAGGAAAAACAAAAAAACAGATTTTATGATTTAAACCGACAACTAAAATTCTTTGTTAAAAAAAAAAAAATGGTAATTCAACTGAACAGACAAATTCTTATTCATAAATGGAATTTAAATATGTATATATTTAATTATTCACCCACATATAAATGTCTCATCAATTATTCAAATATAAATGCCAGTAACTAACTAACAAATACATATCGTCTATAATTTTGTTTTGTTTTTAATTTTTTTAAATTAAAACGTTGAAATAGGAACGGTTATCTAATTATTATATATATATATATTTTTTTGAAGAGTATTTATTTTTTTTAAATCATGCATTAAAAACATGTACTTTAAGGTAGATTTAAAATTGTAATCAGCAATCAAATACATATATAGCTATATTTGAATGGATGGGAGGTAATCTTACTGGATGAATAATAGCATATATACATATGTAGTAAACCGTACTAAATTCAATGCATTTGAAAAAAAATCTGCTTTGTCAAAAAATTAAGAAAATACTTAAGTTATTACAGACAAAGATGAAGAATCGCACATTTTTTGTTTTTTGTTATTACTCCTACACAAAATGTTGTTTTTCTCTCGTTTTGAACTTTTTGTAGATTGTATGAGTTTTTCAAATTAATTCTCTTAATGTTTTAAATTAGAATAAATTTTTTCTATTTTTTTTTTGTTAAATTTTAAAATAAATACGGAAAAATACCTTCAATTTTATTTAGTGCAGTATCTATTTCTACTACGTACATAATAAATATATATAATGTATTCAAATATATGTACATTCATCTATTTGCGTAAAAACTAAAATATCTCTTCATTTATATTATTCTAATTCTATTATAGTTTTTGGCATCATTTTACAGTACATTGCTGCAATTATTAGATGTTGTAATTTGAAGTTCAATATAACACATTAACACTAAAATTTGGCTCTTATTTTAATTTTTTTTTTTCTGTTGTTTAAAAACAAATTTTTCTAAAGTGAAGAGAAAGGCAAAAAAAAAAAAAAAAAAAAAAAAAAACGAAAAATTGATAACAATCGATAAATTAAAATCTATATATGAACATAAATCACTGTATAGATATTAATTAATGTAGGTTACAAATACATACATATTTTTTCAACAAACAAAATGATTTTTTTTTTAAATAATTTTTTTTTGCTAATTTTATAACATAAAATTTGTATCATATTTCATACTTCATAGCAATAAACAATTACCGCATAATGATTGATAGAAAAAACGAAGACAGAAAGATATAAGTATCATAAGAAATGTACATACGGCGATATATCATAATAATCATATATACAACAAAATTTGATGACAAACTTCAAGGTTTTAAAAGCTAAAAATAAATACTTAAGTATATTGTAAAAGAAAAAAAAAAAAGTAGGACGTAAAATTTATAATAATATTTTAAAAATATTACAAATTAATTTTAGTATATTACATATTTTTTTAAAAAAAACATATACTATGGCTTATATTATTTTGTACACATACATATATATACATAATTTTCTAAAATTAAAAAACAAATGTTTACCTATAACTTAAAATCTACAAAAATACAATACATATAAGTTTAAATCCACGAGAACTCCCTATGTCTAAATTAATAATAATTCTAATCAAAGTTAATAATTGACCTAAATTTTTTTTATGTAGCTCTAACTTGAATTTTTTAAAAATAAAAATTGTGCTCTTTGTACTATTTAATATGAAAAAAAAAATTCAAACTAACAAGAAGTTTTAGTTTTTTTGTTTCGCAAATGAAAATACTAAATGACTTGCTAAAGAAGTCTTATTTATTTTAACGTATACGTAATTGAGGTCAAGAATAATTAAAAAAAATTATAAGAAACGGGTTCATTTAATATGATCCGTTCACTAGAAATAAATTATAATAACTATTAGATATTAGATAGAATATATGTATGTATAAGATAGGAATGATATTAGGAAGTTATTTAACAAAAATAGGAGTTAAAAATTTTTTTTCCTAAAATATCAAGGCAAATTCAGAAATTTCGTGAAATATTGTCAGTGAAATTACAAATTCCTACGTACTATTTTTGTATAAAAATAAAATTTATTTAAGTTCAAGTAATTAAATAATATTAATTTCGTCATGTTGAATTCGGGAAATTTTCTTGATTAATATCTTTTATGACAAAAAAAAAAAAGGTTTAATATTTAACCTTCTATAGAAACTGGAAGTACTTATGTATTTCATTTAAATTTCAATTACTTAAAATTAATTTGATCTATTTAATCAAAAGCAATGGTGAATTGTCGTCAATAAATTGCCTCATATAAATATTTCAAGTTCTTCTACTCTTAACATTAAATGTATTTAAAAATACCATCATAGTGTAGTAGAGGGAAAATCAATAAATCAATTAATAAACACATATCAAGGTTGTCAGTAATTGAAATTTTGAATTATAATCATTTTTATACATAATATACATACATATATTTTTCATTATTATTAAAAAATTTCTTCCTGATAATTTTTCAATAAGATTAAAATTACAGTACGATAAGGAAGAATAATATCATAAGGATATGATATGAAATATAAATGTGGTATTAAATAAATATATATAGTAATTAAAAATTTGTACGAAAATCTATAATACCGCATTTGGTTTTTTTTAAAAAAAAAACAATTGTTATGAAATTTTCTCAAACTTTCGAAATTATCTTCGAATTTTCGAAATTACTTTCGAAATTGAATTTAAAGAAAATTAGATGACAGAAAACAATCTGACTTAGGGAAATTTTATTGTATACCAAATGTATGAAGTTGTATTAATAATAACTTTTATTTGATAAAAATGTTAAGATTAGATACTTACAATGCGATTTTGTTATATAGAATTGATAAGTGTATACTATTTTTCAAACGCCATTATCACATACAGTATTGTATGATTCAGAAACTATGTGTCACGCCATTTCTAAACGAATTCTGGCCACGTGACAAATTATTTTGAGGTGTATTTCACATTTTACTTTCAATTTTAAAATTCTATTTCAATAAGACTTTGTTATAAATCTACGTTGTAAAATTTGTTCGAAAATAAAGTACTCTATAGTTGTCATTGCAATACGAACATTTTTAGCTTTTGATTCGAAGTCGTACGATGCTTGTTTTAAAATTTATGTGAATTTAGGAATCAAATCAAATGTACTAGCAAACATTAAAATTGATTTTTTTAAAACGTTCATTTATACGATTTTAATTTTTAAAAAATACGTTTTGGTGTGTAGGGTTAAAAATTGCATTTACTTTGCGACGTTCTAGGTGATTTTCAATAGTTATTATTTTTTAAAACTTGAAATGAAATGATTTTTTTTTTCTAAGTTTACCGTATTTCTAATCATTAACCAAGATTCAATTTTTTTTTTTCAAGTACATAACGTACATTGTACATATAAAGTATACATAAATAGATTTTTCATTTAAACTGAATTCTAGAAAATAGAAAAAAGCTTTGTTTGTTATTTATATTATCTCAGAACATTGAATAAATAAATATATTTTCAATATGAAGTCACATGTGTACGTAACGTATTATTGTGCATAACACATCATGCATGAAACATCACTTTATTCCTATGTGTCATTGACCTTGCATAAAAAATGACATATAAACAAATAGTAATTCTCATAAAGCGGAAAACTGTTTAGTTATTTTTATTTATTTTTTTTTTCGATTTTAGTTAGAGGGTATCGAATATAATTTTATTTTCTTTTTATTTATTTCTTCCCATTCTATATATTAAAAAATTTAATTGAATGTCATATGTTAAGATACTAGGAAATGAATATAAATAAATAAGTATAGTTACTCATCCTACATAAGATACTTATATGAATATACCTATATACAGTATTAAAAAAAATGAAAATAAATAATAAAAAATTTTTTTTTTAAAATACTTCCCACAGTAATTATTTTACTATGGTTTACTGTTTTTTTGAAGGCGTGCACGTATAGTAAATAAATGACAATTTTTGTTTTTTGTTGAACAGGTGTAAAATTACACATTTTAAGAGCAAAAAGTATATTTTTACTAAATTTTAAATTATAATAACTGAATTTTTCTTTCCCTGTCAGTATTAATTATTTGTTTTTTATCAATATAAAATTAATTACGTTTATGATAAACATTTATTCAAAAAAAAAACCATTTCGGAACCTATTTTTGTTCAGTGAGACCTTAAAATTGATTTAAGATTAAAACTAAAGTTTAGGAAATTTTGCTGTTTTATAATGCCACTGGCTTAATCTATAAATTATGTTCAGTTTTTGTTTGACCTTATAAGTGTTAAGATTCCTGAACTTGGGACCACGACTAATGGAATTTTAATATTTTAAATCATAAAATCAGGATTATATTATGTTTTTAATGTCACTTTTCATACGTAATTATTTTTTAATAATTATTTACATCAAAAAAATTAGAAGTATTTACGTATATGTTTTCATTATCTTGTTATTGAAAATAAAATTTTTTTTTTTTTGTTTTGTCCTTCATATACAGTATCAATTTATAATTTAATAAAATCACTTTGATTAAAAAATGTTTACTTTTCACATTTAATTTTACTTTAGCTTCAAATTATTATCAATTTTAAGCTTCAAATGAATACCAAGTTGGTATTAGGAAATAAATAAAAATACATACCTAAGCTTACAAAACATTTAATTGTTATTAAATTTAGGTCTAATGATCATTATATAAAGTATTTTGCTTTCTTAGCATGTTTGCAAAGCTGAACGGAATGTTTTTGCAATCTTAAATTGAAATTTTAAAATTCCATTACCTTTTTATTTGAATTAACATAATAGAAATATGTAAATATTCAATTTTAAAGAGATCTAATGATGTTACAAAAATATATCATAATTTTTATAATAATTGATTAAATAATAATTTGTAATTTTGTACTTTATGATTTTAAATCAAATTTTTATAATTTCATGAGAAATTTTTCGAAAACATTAACGTAACAATTGTAAAAGAATATTTTACTTTAGTTATGTATATAAACAGTATGTGATTAAATTTCTCCTCTTAGTTATCGATTTAGAAGATTATTTTAAAATGTACAGATAAATAATAAATTTTTTAACTTTATTATGTAAATATTTCGTTTATTTTCATTATTTAACAAAAATTATTGTAAACAAGAAATTGTGTAAAGTAAATAAATTATTTTGTTTATTTGAAATATTATACATATACGAATATGTACTTACTATAAAATAAAAAATCATATTTTAACGTCAATATTTATGAAAACATAATTGTTAAATTCAACATAATCCTGATATTTACGTTATCTATTATTTTTTGTTTATTGTATATGTACATATGTACAGATTTTGATAATGAATATTATGTTAATCTTTAATAATTATTTTTCAAACGGATTTGTACTAATTTTGTATTGTTTTTTTTTTTCGACATTATTGTAAAATACCTACTTAAAAAAAATAAAGATTTTAAAAATAAATTTCAATGTAAAAGAAAACGGAATTGAATCTTGAATTCAGATACAAAAAAAAAAAAAAACAATTTATTGTCATTGAAAATTATCACTCTATGTCTGTGTTCTAGTTAAAATGCATTTACCTATGAAAATCAACTCACCAACGATATTTATCATGATCATAAACATAAATAAAATAAAAAAATATAAACATTCACAATGTAAATACAAAGTTAAATGTTTTTTTCGGCAATGCAATGATGTGATTATTAAAAATTTTTCAATCTTTTGTTTGACCCCCGCCAAGTGATGAAAGTTACATTTTCTTTGATGACATCTGAAATGTAAAAGAAAAAAAAAATGAAATATAAAAATTATTAATCTTTCTCTTTATTTCTTCTTGAGAATAATAATGATATAAATTATGTATATTTTTCATGTATGATTGTTAATTTTTTATTTTCGAAAAAAAAAAAAAAAATTATTGTGAAGTATTTTTAAATTTTTTTAAATTTTTTATATACACAAGGAAAAAGTTTTCTTTGTCTCATTTTCAAAAAGACAAATGAGGACAACCAACAAAAAATATTTTGTATTGTTGTAGTGTTTCCTTATTTTTAATTATTTTAAATTAAAATGATAATTTACTTATATACTTAGATATTATATATATACATACATACATATCTATACATAGTTATATATATTTTTTTAAATTTGAAAATATATGATGAAATGCCATTAAAACAAAAAGAATAATACCGATATTGAAATTATTTGGCATAAGAGATATTTTATATTGAAAATAAAATAACCTTTTGACATTAAGATTTACTTTTAAAAATTGAAATAACGGCTGGGTTCAAAATCTACTTATGAATGTGCAGTGTTGCTGCAACATTTGATTGTTTGTGTTTCGATGCTTTGACACTGCCGATTAATTTAACGACGCATATGAAAATTTGTTTTTGTCTTTTAAAATTTGAGTGGTACCCATAATAAAATAGTGAACCGCAATGTTTTCAGTATTAAGAAATGTTCTAATTAATTATTTAATTGATGAAAATTATGAGAAAAAAGTCAAAAAATCTAGAGTTTATATTCATTGCAAAATCAAAAACGATGATGCACATATTTATTTAGTGTTGTTAGTGTAGTTAACACAATTCAAGTTTCTGTTGCATTGCAACAAAAATGCAGTATTGAATTTTTGAACCCAGTCATTATTTACAAAAAATAATTATTTTATTATATTGAAGTATTTTGAAAAATTATCGCAACTGATTTATTTTCTTGAATAAATTTAATTAATTTATTGTTTAATGTTGCTTTGTTTGTTCATATTTTTTTTTTATTATAAATTCTTTTTTTTTTTTTTTTTTTAAATTACCTGTTTTAGTTATTTTGCATATCAATTAAATTATGTACGTTTTTTTTTTCTTCTCGAAAAACAAAAAATCTAAAACGTAGTTCGGTCACTGTTATATTGTTTTTGTTTATAGTCTGAATCAGTGCCAATTTCAAATAAACATCTTAGGTATGTTGTGTACTTATTTTACATATGTACGTACGAATATATATATTATTTTGATTTTAAACAAATTTCTTAATGATACTTTCTCTACAAGCAAGCAGTCAATTAAAAAATGTTGTTTGAAATTTAATGTTTCCTATTACTAAAACATGAAATAAATTATTTGAATTTTAAATGAAAAAAAAAAATAGCAAATAGCAAATGAATTTGTATTTAATTTTTATAATTTCGAAGAAGAAATAATTTTTGTATTTTATTTGAAAACCTGTTTATATTCTTTACATATGTATATTAATTTGCAATTACATTTTTTTCTTGTTGTTTTTGTTTCTTAAATTATCTTTATGCAAAATGAATATTAAAAATAGTGCCAAGATAAAAGTGAAAGATAAAAACTAAGAATGTATATATGTACAATGCGTTGTTTTTATCGATTATTTTTATTTGTACAGATTACATGAAAGCTCTGAAATAAAAAATGAAAGAAAAATAAAATCCCTAACGAGGTCAAGGTAAAATAAGTTGTCGATATTCTCATCTATGTATGTTTTTTTTATGCTATTTTTAACAGTGTCGTTAGTATACTAAAAAAAAAAAACTACTTTTTACAAGCTAGAAAAATTCAAAAAAAAAAAAAATCTTATTTTACATAAATAAATTTATTTGGATAGTATTTCAATGTTATATTTCACATTATTCTTTTTTTTAATTTTCACATCAAATAATTATTGCAAAAAATAAAAGAAAAATTACTGATAATGATAATATAGATATAATTACATATTATACATATGTATGTAAATATATATAGTCATAAGTTCATTATTTCACTTTTGCCCTCAACAAAATTTATATTGTAAATAATTAAAATAAATTACGGTATTATTTTCTTTTATTTTTTGACTCAACATTATAAATTTTAATCTTAATTTTTAATTCGTTTTAAAAAAAAAAAAAATAAAAATATTTGTACTTCATTCAAAATTTATTTTCGCGATAAAAACAACAAATTATATACAGTATATCTACACATATTATGTACATATGATGTATTTATTGTAAATAAATTAAATGAGGTCCTGAAGGTCATTGATAACGTTAATTTATTATCTCTCAGCGTGTGTATTATTTACAGAATAAGAAGAAAAAAAATTATATACCATTATTCATTAAGTTTTTTTTATTTTTTTTTTTAATTAAATTTGATTTTTGTTTCTTGAAAATTGTTTCATTTGATTTTTGGTTTTTTAATTATTGAACTGTTTGCTATCAAAATATTTTTGCAATGGTTCGGGAAAAGGTTAAAGATATTTTATCATTGAAATATATATATATTTTTTTTTTTTTTTTTTTTTTTTTTACAAAAAAAAGTGTGTCAAACATTTATATGAACATGTGTGTAGACTAGACACTGACACTTGACTAATAAAAATAAAAGTCAATGATATGTGTGTTTTTATTATTGATAAGTACAATAACATCTTTTTTTTTTTTTTATTTAAATTTATGTAAAATTTTTTAATATTCGGAAGTAATTTTTAATATTCCTTGGAATTTAAATTTTATCAATTTGTTTTAAAATTAAAAAATAAAAATGATAAAATGGCACTTTTTCCTTACTTTGAAAATTAGTGTAAAGTTAATTTTTTAAATAAATAATATGTGAAAAAAATGTATTTAAAATTTCAAGAAAATTAATTCGATAAAAATAATTATTTTATCTGATATTTATAAAATTTGTCTGTATCTTTATTTGAATTATCTATATTTTTTTCATTAAAATCCGTTGATTCAGATAATTTTTTTGAGCAGCTTTTATTTTGCATATTTCTTTTGGAAACATTTCAGTTATTGAGAATTTAAAAATAAATTTTGATAAATAATTTTATAAATCAAATTTTTCAATTTTAAATGAAGAAAAAATTATATAAAAAACAGTCGATAGTATTATATAACTGATTAGTTTATCTCAAACAAAATATTGTAATACATTGTATGTACATATGTATATGTTTTTTCTTGTAAAACAAAAAATAATCCTAAACGGTAAATTTTATTTTTTTTTTACATTTTGTTTATATAAAAACAAAATATTGTTATAATATAATCACTACATACCTAGTTACTTACCTGACTTTATATAATCATTTTCCTAACAAACACGTGTTTTTAGTTACAATTTATAATTGAACATAATACATCGAAAATATTTCGAAAATTAGAAGAAAAAAAACTAATTAAGTAGTTGTATGATCAAAAAATAAATCAAATTAAATTGAAAATTACCTTATACAATCAATTTAATGAAAAATCGTTTTAATTTCTTTCATCTAAAATTTAATTATATCATTCAATATAAAGTTATTCTCTTGTTTTTCAATTATGTAGGTGGATTAATTGGAAAAATATATATATGTATATGTATATGTATATAATGTCTATGTCTAAACTTTAATCGATACATGTACATATATGTATGTATTGTAGTTATATAGATTATATGGCGCTAAAGTTAATTTAATGAATACTTACTAGTGAAAGTTAAAATGTATATATGTACATATATTTTATTTAAATAACAAAAAAAAAAATCATCATCATGAATTAAAGTGCAATGAAAAAACAATAAACAACTTTTTTTTTTTTTTTTTTTTTTTTTAAAAAAAAAGAAAATTTTATACTGTCATTGACTTTTGTTGTAAACAATGTGTAGCACACAAAACAATCAAAACTAATTTATTTTACGAATAATGTGATGTAAAAAATAAAAAAAATTAAATAAATGCGTTATTATATGATACTTGATGATATTACCAAGCAAGAGTAGCAAATAGTATTAATTTTTTTTTTTTTTCTTTCTTATTTTAGACATAACATGCGATTGTTCGACGCCCTCGTTTCAATTTATCGCATCTTAAAAGATCGATATAATTTTTTCATACGTTTTTTTTTTTTTTTTTAAATACATA
Source organism: Bombylius discolor (assembly GCA_939192795.1). NCBI lineage: Eukaryota > Metazoa > Arthropoda > Insecta > Diptera > Bombyliidae > Bombylius > Bombylius discolor. The sequence goes on along the minus strand of OW584238.1, from coordinate 55,324,518 downwards.
TTTTATTTTAATTATGTATTATATTTATGTACATGCGAATACTTAAAATATATATGTACACATTTATACGTACATATATGTTATTATGTAATTTTTCAATTTACAAATAAAATAGTACATAGGCGGAAAATTACGTAATAATTCGCATACATATTGTATTTACTTATTTTCTTGTTTTAATTATCTTTTTTTCATTTTCTTTATAAAAATAGTTTTTAAATACCATAACGAGGGAATTTTAATGATATTACATTAGTTGTTAGTCAATATTTATCTTACGAATTGTGAAAAAAAAAAAAATAATAATAATGAAGATATTATACAGGATGACATAGTTAAAATGAATTATTGACTATCAATTTTGAAATACTGATTTCTGATCTATTTATAAGTTTTATTTATATAATTGAATTGTACAGACAAAATATTGGTCTATTCCTACAAAATTGTTTTTGCACCCATAATCATTTTAAAGTTTGAGATATCCTGTTAATCATATTACTTAAAAATCTTTTATCTTTAATTAGAAGAAATGAAGATGCATTCAATTTTTTGTCATACCCTATAATTTATCTGCAAATATTTAGGTATATGAAATGTAATTGTAAATTTACAATCTAAACAAATAGATTTATAATAAACTTTCATTCAAATGAAAAACTAGTAATAAAATATAGTTACATGATAGGTATTTATTTTTCATTTATACACATATTAGAGTCCATTAGATTTTCTATTGTATTAAGTAATCACTATTAAACAGTGCTCGGGTATTTAAATGCTTTCAATAGAATGTCATTAAATTGTAGGATATTTTCTAGCAGTTCGCTCTTATAGAATGTAACTACTGTACCCAAATCTGAGGATGATCTTATCTTCCAGTGTAGGATAACTTCTATACCCTATTTTAAGCAGCAACTCAGCAAAAAGTCCAGCAGAGTTGTCGCCTTTGAATTGGATCCTCTTTCAAGTCAATGGGATCCTTCAATAGTTTATCTCCATACAAATTTTAAGTCCCCTTCCAACCCACTTAAGGGTGAATCGTGACTTAAGATTCGTAACAGGGTCTCAATTGGACAATATTATTTTCCAATACAAATTAATCAAAAAATATCATATACATATATTTAACTTTTATTTTCCTTCATAGGTAAATATTATTACTTATTTTTTTTCTAATAAACCAAGAAATATATCTTAATTAAATTTTTATTTAACTGAAGAACTTATTTTATCTTATTTCGATTTTTTAAGAGCAAAAAAATTCACTATGATACTAAAATTTAAATTAATAAGTAATTTCAAAATTTTTCATAAATTTTTAACTTCTGTGTAACAAAATACATAATTACATTTCAAATATTTTCAAATTTCCTTGATTTTATTTTCAATAACTTGAAAAAGTGTCTTTGACCAACGTTTTTGACCCACAAAACAATTTTATTAGACTTCTTATTAATATATACTTACAATTACAATAGAGTGATAAATTGTGAATTGTTGTCTTGTTTCTTTTGGGGGAAATTCGTACATTGGATTAAATAAACTAGTTTTTATCTATACATGATTCATAAATAATAATTTAAAAAAGTACTACTTTTTTATTGATGTAAAAAAAGAGCTAAAAATGAAGGTCATTTTACCTTGTATTATTAACCCTATAATGGAATGATCGTTTACAATTGTGAACAAATTGACTTTGAGCCTTAATTAAACATGATGCTCTTAAACCTAAATGTCATTGAAACCATCAATTCTTTTATTTAAGTGTTCTACGCAGCTCTCCTTTTTTTTACAAAGTCTTAACTATTTTTTTTTTTAAGAAAAAAAGATAAATCTGGCGTATCGTATAAAATGTTAATAACACACTTACATTTTGTATGGAAATTTTTTAATTTGTTTGAATGTATGAAATTTTTGCGATTTTTATGTTTTGACAGCAATAAATCCTAATAGTTTTTTTTTAGTAATTAAATTAATTCAGTCACATTTTAAAGTTTAATTACAAAATTAAAAAAAAAAGAATAAAAAAAAAAAAGAAGTTTAATATTGAAAATTAATACTATGGAATTAAATCCCGCACACTTTACCGTTATAGTATAATTTTCATAATCGAATTGTTTTAATCAAGTTTTCATTTAATTTTTAAATATATTTTTCTTTCAAATAAGATTACATAATAATTTTTTCAGCAATAAAAATTTAAAAAAACAAAAAAATCTGTTTCGAGATATTTTTCAAAATGAGTAAACAATTACATATATTGTACAAATATGTATTCTTTCATTATAATAATATCGAAAGTTACACAATATTTTAAGCATATATATTTTAATCAAATTGAAAATTAAAAATTGTGAAAATTCAGAAAAAAATAATAACGGTATCAATATCTTTTAATTATGGATTTTATCAAGATTAATTTTAATTGAATACGAATATTTTTTTAATTCCTATTATTTTAATAAAAAAAAAAGGTAATTTAAAAGTATATTTTTTAGTATTGTTTTTTTTCTTTCTAAAATTAATTTGAATTTTAAATTTTAAAAATAAAATAATTCCGAATATAAGGATTTCGTGCAAATTTTAGATGATACGCATTTTTTTTTTTTTTTTTTTTGTTAAGTATTAAAAACCAGAATTTTTTTTTACTGCTATTCAATAATATTCAGACATTTGACATTGATAGAAAGACAAAGAAACATAAGTGATCATTTTATTAAAAAGTAAAATTAATTTTAAACTGTCAACTGACAGATAAAAAAAAAATACTAATTTTCAACTTTCAATAGAAATTTGTATATTTACAAAAGTTGTCAACCATCATATTAACAAGGTCAAGTTTATTTTGATTCATCTTTTTCTCACTAATTTATTTAAGATATGTACATATTTGTGTTGCGTACAATGTACTCGAGAAAAACTTGAATATGTATAAGGAAAACTTTTACATATTGGATTTTTTTCTCTTAAGTCTGGTTTACACTTACGCTATACTTAAAAACTTTGTTAAGTAGATACATATGTACTTAAAAATTTGATTATTTTGATATGTAATTAAAAAAATTGTAAAATTTCAATTAAAAAATATATTAAAAATTAAAAGATGTTCGGTTAACAAAATAAGTTTATAGTAAGAGCAGATTTTCAAGATAAGCTTCTTAGCTTCGTTAATCAAAAAAAAAAAAAATATTAATTTGTTAAAATTTTGTATTAATTTATTAGTAGTTGATTACAATTAGTATTTTGGCACAACCAGAATATAAGTGTCAACTAAACATTAGAAAACAAATTTTGTCAGACAATCAAAACGTGAAATTTTTTTTTTTTAAACGTAAATCGAGTGATAATTTCCATTAGAAAAATAAATAAATAAAAAAAAAAAACCATATTCGAGGTCTATGACTTTCTTTGTGATGATGAAAATATGATTTATTCAAAAGTTGACCTTACAATGTAGAGTAGATATGTATATTTTACATATGTATGTCGTTTGTTATTATGAAAAATTACCAAAAAGAAAAAACTTCTTTTTGATTATTCTTTAAATAAATTTAAATAAAAAATAAAAACAGAAAAAAAAAGTGTCACTTCAACAAATGAAAAGATAATGCTTATTTAAATGAAATAAATCAACAACAAAGAACCAAACAAAGATGATCATATCTATGTCATGTAGTATTATATTATATATTTCCTTTGTATTGCACATTAATTTTATGCACATCAGAAAATATATATTCATATATGTATATACATATTTTCCTGTATACATTCATCATCACAATTACAATGAAGAATTTTTAATCTAGCGTCAAGTAGACAAAGGTGACTTTTCCTTATTTTATATTAATTTTCATTGTATATATTTTGATATTGTGAATCATTTAAAAATAAATAATAAATAATGAATTTTCTGTAATATATTGCTATTTCTCTATAGATATATGTATATATAAATATCTTATAAACACTTGTTATTACTCACAAATTGTACAATTACATATGTATATATATATTTATATATAATATAAAAACGTGAAACGTACTCCAAACTATAGATATATGTATTATACTTATAAGTTACATATGTACATAGTTTCTACTATCCTTTTAAGCTCTTCAAGTATATATGTAGTACATACTCGTTTCGTACAGCTATACAGGTACAGTTCATTCTAATATTACTATCGTATTTATGTACCAACCCAAAAAAAAACTTTTGATTAAAATCATGATACTTATGTTGATGAATATGACAGTTATAAACTTTACACTCTCCGATGTTCACCTCTACAAACTACCTATATCCTTTCAATAGTAAATTTTAGTTCATCGTGGTTTAAACATTGAAATGAAATTCAATTACCAACATCATTATCACATGATATCCATAATATTTTAATTTATTTTTAAATTACAATATACAATTTACGTTGATTGTAAATTATTTTACTATATATCATTTTGTCGTTTAAATAAGAATAATTAGTTGCATTGCATTAGTTGTGCATATACATATAACTTTTTAGTTGAAATTGGAGTCAAATCTTTCGATCAGAGCGATTTCGCTAGAACTGGTAGTAACTGAAAAGCGTTCAATAAAAAAGTATCAAATTTATTTATCATGAAAATATACAAAAAGTTAGCAAAAAAAAAGGAAAAAAAAAAATTTATCTGCCAATGAAAAATGTTGTTTTCGTTTTTTAAAATAATCTTTTTTCTTTTTTATAAATTGAATGGTTTTCCAAGGATATAAAATGTCACGTGAATAGGCTTTTAGTGGAAAAACAGAGGGGTATAATTGAGAAAATGTTTCTAATATAAAATAATATTTCTTGTGGATTTAAAAGGGACAAAAATTCAAAACACGTGTCCTAGCATGTACCACATATGTATTATATAACTACGTATATACATATATATATATATAAATGTTATGATTATATAGCATTGAAAATATTAAGCCATACATATACATATGTGTGTGTTTATATGTGATAACGATAAAAATATTTTATACAGAAATATAATGGTTGGTTTTTATGCGAAAAAAATAAAAAAAATATTTCTTCAAAAAGCAAAATTTATAAAATAAATGTTATTTATTTAGAATGAACGAATTTATTTGCTTGTTTCATTTATTTTAATTTTTTTTTTTCTTTCGAAAAATCTATTGTATGAATGTTTTTGAATTATTGAGAGTATAGTCATGCGTAAAATTGTTGTTTTTATGGAAGCTTTTATTAAATTAAATAAAACTTATATAAATATTTTATTTTATAACACGAGGCGAAATTTATTCTATTTTACAAAAGATTACATTTTACTCAGAATACCCATGAATTATTAAAATGTTTGCCAGTATCACGTGGAAATGTTAAATGTAAACAATTTTTGCAAATAACATGTATAAACACATCAAAATGTTAACTAATGACAAAAAAAAAAAAAAAAATACGTTATGTGAATGCGATAAGTGTAGAAAAGTAATTAATAAATATCAATAGGAAATCAAAGAGACATAGACACGTAGTTTTTTCATACAACGCATACATCACTATCGAGATATCTAAAAGAACGAATCAATACAATTCAAAAGAAGTCCTACTTTTATGCTTTATTTTTTCTTAAGAATAATAAAAAAAAACTTTAATAAAATTTAAATCACGTCTATTGTTTGTTTTTTTTTTTAAATGTAGTTTTTTTACACAAAATGATTGACGATTATGAATTTTACACATCGAATGAAAATTTAGTATTATCAAAATATTATAGAAATATGAACAAATGGGAAGGTGAAGATGAAGATGATGATATTAAAGAAAATTGGGATGATGAATTATACGATAAACATGATATTAAAATAAATTCAAATTTTGAATCATCAAAAAAATTATTAAAAAATTTAACACAAACTAAAGTACCAATAAAAAATGATAATCAACAGAAAAAAAATCATAAATTAGAAAAAATTAATGATAAAATCAATAATAATTCACAGATTATTGTAACTGATATCGAATCAGAAAATAAATTTACTGAAAAATTAAGATTACAAAAATTACAACAAGAAGAAGATCTTAAAAATGCAATAGATACATTTGGTATTTCAAATTTAGAAAATTCTTTAAATTTTGATAATTATAAATTTGATTTGAATTTAATTAATCCAACTAATAAAAATGAATTTTTTAAATTTGCTGAAATAATTTCTAAGAAAATTTTAAATTATAAAAATTCTGATGAATTTATTGATTTTATTAAAGAATTATTAATAAATATTTGTTTACATTTAAATTCAGTTGATGTTAAAAAGATTAAATTTACAATTGAGAATATTTTAATTGAAAAGCAAAAAATTGAAAAAGAAAAAATTAAAAAGTCATCGAATAAAAACAAATTAAAAGCTAAATTAAATGTTGAAGGATATAGTGAATATAAAAATTACAAAAATAATAATTATAATTATGATGATTATATTTGAAAAATTTTAATGATGTAACATTTTTTTTTTTTTTAAACATTTTATAATGATCTTATCAAAATTATTAAATATTACTAAATAATTAAAGTTTTATGTGAAAAATAATTTTATTACTTTTTGTTTTTTAAATTTCTTAAATTAACCCTTTAATTTTTTATTATTTTTTATAAATACAGATTTAATGTTCTTATATTTATTAAAAATTTGAAATTCGAGATTCTTAATGTAATTTTTTTGGCAGATTCAACATTCTATATGAGATATAAATAAAAACAGAGAAAGGGTTATTGATTATAATTTGGATATCAAGGTGTATTTATTAGTTTAAAATTCAGGTCAGATTAAAAATAAAATTACATCGTTTTAAATTTTTTTTAGAACACATCTATGTGTTTTTTTTTTTTCCAGATTTTTTAATGTTCTAGTTTTCCAATTATGAATTTTATAATCGAAATAAATTTTTTTCTTAATATTTGCTTCTTTGATTTGATATTTTATACTTACATAAATTCTTTTAGCAGTTAAAATCTACTTATTTATTTTATTAGTTGTGCTACTTTCTTTATTCAAATAATTTAAAGTAACATTGAATACTGTAATTATTGAATAATAAAAATAGCGACAAATATACAATATAGACGTAACATATGATATGTATGTTTAATAAAACAAAAACAAAGAAACAAGTAGTTATATTTAATAGATACATACATACATATATGTAAGTACAATCAATTCATACTAAAGTGAGCAGGAAACATGAATTGCAATTTAAAAAAATTTAATTGTAGTTTATGAATAAAAAAAAAATCAAGTTCTATTTGATTAATGCCATGTAAGTATTATAATGAATTGCATCAGAAATATCAATGTGTGATACAATTATTTTTTAAACACTAATTAAGAAAAAAATTTTTTTCGTATTTATATGTAGGTATAAGAATAAATTCAATAAAATTAAATGGCATTTTAAAATTTTATTATACACTGATTCATGATTTTAATTTTTATTAGAAAGATAAATTTCATGCGAGGTGAACCTCTAGAAACATACAAAAAAAAATATGAAAACGCGTAACAAAGGTTAAGAATTATTGTGTGCATCCAATTGAGCAAATTGACAACTTTGACAATTCTAAATAATAATATTGTGCTGGGTAAAAATAGTAAACAAAGCAAAGCAATCCGTTTTAAGAATGCTTCAAAAAAGGAACAAACTAGAACCTCTGGTCACTTCAAAGCTTATTTGAGTTGATATAACACATTTACGAACGCTTGAATATTGATTTGCGTATACGACTTTTGTTTTTTGGCGTTTACGCAAGCCAATATTCAGACGGCGAAATATATGATGTTTAAAATAAAGTTTCAGACTTGTATACTGGCTCTGCTAATGTGATATATCACATACTATTATGTTTAATTTACAGAGACATGAATTCACGTTAGCTAGCGTTAGCCAGAAATAGAATTTGAAATAAGTGAATTCACGTGAGCGCTCACGAATGTGTAAAAAGATAAAACGAACTGCAAAAAGTAGGTACATAATGATTTATCGCTTAGCAATACATAGTACATATACAACATAGTTATGCTTTTTATTGTTGCATAAATAAGTATCATTTGTTTGTTTTTAATATAAACAAGTAACTATGTACATATGTATGTATGTAATTTTAAGTTCATGAGGAAATCAATTTGAATAACATTATAAAATCGTGACTATCCTTGTTATCAGTTTGTATAGATTTGTATAAATTATAAGCGTTTACAAAACATAAAAAATATACACATCATATACTTTTGCTCTGCCTACTTACATCAGATGTTACCTATATTGTAAACAGGGTTGCCAACTCTCAGATAATATTATGCATTAAAATAAATTTTGAAACACATAGCATAGCATAGCAGTACTGTGATCAGTACGAAAGCTACATATATATGGCTTTCGGGTTTGACACCTTATGCAGAACACCCTGTATATTATGATATTAGATTATTACTAAATCTGTTTATCTTTCTTTGTAATAACAGTAACTGATTGTTCATAATGACGACAATTCAAATTAATTCACAAGATAATTTTAAAATAATTTTCCTGTTAGTTATCGTCACTATGTGTTACTGTTGTTGTTGTTTTTATTGTTATTGTTGCTGTCAGATACATACATATGTATCTACATATTCCTTCTGTTTATTTATTGTTTAATTAATTATGTATTTATTTATTTATTTTTAACTGCATCAAAGCTAAAAACTGTTTATTTTTTCTTACTTCAAATAAATGGGGAAATTTCTTAAGGTTACATTGTGACTATTATCACATGTATGTATGTATATATTTCAAGCAGAACCATTTAACACATTCGAGACGCGATGATTTTTTTAAAAGACGATCGCAAAAAAAGCCAACGACTTTGAAGTAAAAAATCCATTAATTTTTTTTTATTTTGCTCATTTTGGAGCCTTTTTTTAACTAAGTGAGAATCAATCATTACACACACGGTGTGTAATCCGTCTCGAATGGGTTAAAAAAAAGGTAAATAAATCCTTACGCATTCAATTTCACCTGTATAATTAATATGCCATTATTTAATAAAATATTCGATTTAAAAAAAGCATAACGACATTTCAATTCAAAATAGATGTTAATTTTGATAATTTATTTGTCTTGTATTCATATATGTACCTACCATTTTTTAAGGACAACAATTATGTATAAGGTAGTTAATTAAAACTTAATTTCTTTTTCATTATGAATTTAAAGATTTTATTTATTTATTTTCTACACAAAAAAAAATTTATCAAAAATGTAATAAATTGTTTTAAATTTAAATATTTATCATAATTATCATAATATTGAACCTATAATAGATCTATTATGTAATTTGTTAAATAACTAAATGCTAATATATTCTATGTGAATTTCATTTAAAATATCTGGTGATCTCTAAAATGAATAAAATATGAGCATAAAAATATTTTATTATATTCTTATTTGAACTATTCTCATATACATATTATATATTTTTGATTAATGCAGACGTCATAAAAAAAGTCCATTCGAAGTTTTTTCACCTTGTTTTTCTTTTCATCGTGATGTATAATATATGTATATGTATATATATATTTTGTTTATTAAGCAGAATATCATTTTTTATGTATAGCAAATATTTGATTAATCGACACATATGTATTTCAGCAAGTTCGATTAAAAAAATTTATCTTCTCTACATCTCGCGCAATAAATAACCGTAATTTTGAGTTCGATTTCAAAAGATGAAAGTCGAATGACCAATAAAACATAATAGCAAAATTTATTTTTTTTTTACCAGAAAATTTGAAAATTTAATTGGTAAAAAAAAAAAATAAAATAAAATCTAAAATGTACAAAAATTTTTTTTGTATGTATAAAAAGTACTTTTTCAATCTATTAACAACCATTTAACTGTCCCAAATTACTTGCTGGAGCATTTATTTTTAATGATTAGCTAAATCTAATTTTTATTTTTACGATAGGTTCTTCTAGTTTGTGTTTTTTTTTTATAGGAGTATTATTAATCGTATTTTTTTTCCTATTAGGGTTGGCTAAAATTATTCCAATAGATATTTGATATATTTAATCGAATTTTCAAAATAAAAAAAAAAAAACAATTAAAGATAAAATTTCAATTAATAATATACATTTTAAATTTTACTAATTTCTATATTATGAATTTTTATCATTAATATTTTTTTTTCTTTTCATTTTGAAAAATGAACGTGTTCAGAGTTCTAATTCTAAATAAATAAATATGATTATAATAACAAACTAAAAATAGAAAAGAAATGAAAATTATTATTTTTTTTTGTTTGAGTAACATCATCATAATAACGCCACTTTTAACTTATTGGATGGTTGGGTGACTATAAAAGTGTTAAATTAATTTTTTTTTTTATTGTAGTTTTTTTTTTTCACACTACTCACGTTATATTGTTATAATAAAAATATTGTACATATACACATGTTACATGTATGTATGTATTTATACATTCTATGTACAATTTGTTCACACTATTTTTTTATTTTGTTTTTCACTTGAAATTGTCATGATAAATTAATTAGTTTTTTTTTACAAAATGATCATTAATAATTTTTATTTTTGTTAATAAATTACTATAAAAAAAAGTACAATATTAACCTTAAATATGTAGGGTAAAGTACAGTTTTTATTGGCATAATAAAAAAATACATAAGGTAGGTACTTAGGTATTATCATAAACAAAATTTTATAGATAGCATTTTATTTCTTTTGAAAGTGTAAATTAGATACTTGTTTTTTTTTCGATAATGTAATTGAGTTATGTATTGAAAATGTTTTCCAATGATTTTAATTTTTAATTCATATGAAATGTGACGTAGGAAATAACAGTTAAATATAATGTATAGGTAGTTTTAATTTAATATATTAGAATAGTGTTCTCTTTGAATGTTCTGTAAGTAAAATATAAATAAAAATCTTCGATTAATCATTTTCAACATTTGAGAACGAATTTGGTCGTATGACAGGGCTGACACTGATATTGTTTTGTATACTTGCTTTTATTCAGTCAGCAGAGCCACCAATTAATTCATTCAGTACCGAACTCTTTTGTTCAATTCAACTGAATTCAAAGCTGAGTGAACTTGGGAGGATTCAAATGGTCTGAAATTTCAAAAGCCAGTAGTCTACCATTTCAGCCACTTACTGTCCGTTTAGTCACCCTATATTTCAAAATATTGGTTTCTATATAAAATTTACAAGTAATTAAATTTAATTAAAAAAATTAATGAATTCTAATGTAAATTATATTTTAAAGCTAAATAAATTAAAATTGTTATAAAACCACAAAACAAAAACAATTTTTAAAAGTGAACCAAACAGATAAGATAATAAAATTGAACACAAAGTTTGAAAGCGCAAACATTCACTTGCTACCTATACTACCTATAGTAAGTCTTGTCTTGTAAATGTTGAATGTTGACTAAAAAATCAAGAGTTCGAATTGAAAAATACAAGAAAAAGAAAAAAAAATTGTACATGCTAATGAAATACAAACCAAATAGGTCACCTACTTACTTACTTTATCAACTTTAAATTGTGAATTTGAATTTTAAAACGATCCATTGCAAAATTTTCTTTTTTTAAAAATTCATAGAAAAAATCGTGCAAGTTTGCGTTTGACACCGATTCAAATTTTGATTAAATACATGTAATTTGATACATTGACTAAAATGATGGGAAATAAATTTTAGGAGAAAAAAAAGGGTTACTTAGGAGCAATTAAATTTCAATTGAATGTTTAAAAATACGTTTTAGTTTATGTAAAGCATGCTCTTTAGAGTAAAAATTTGAAAAAAATTTATATAATATCAAAAATAAAATGTAGTACCTACTGTAAACTGTATGCATTTGTAAACGCTTGGCAACAAAATGGCCAAAAATGCACATACATATGTGTACATATAATATGTACATACATATGTGTTTTTTCTAGGGTCTTGTCCCTGTCTTGTTTGTATTATATAAAACGCAATTTTTCTTATTCTGTCAATAAAATAAACGTTTTTTTTATTTTTATTTTTAATTTGAAATTATGTATAACCTAGTGCACAACAAGTTTGCCAACAAAAACATGATTGCATAATTCAATTTAATATGCATGACCATTATTAATTGTACTTTGTACCACTTATCCGCCAATATAATAAAATAATCTTCACCTAGTTTAACTTGTTCTTGATCTACTATTTACTGGTAGGTATTATTAAAAAGATCTTTAAAGTTTTTCTAAAGACATACAGGGTGTTTTGCATAAGATGTACGGCAGGAGAAGGATTTCAGACACTTTATTCGTATATCACTCTGTATCTCCTAAGCTAGCACGCTTCAGCATTGTCAATTGAAAATCAAGTTTTTTTTTCTTTGTTTCAAATCGATACGGATGGATTTTTTAAAGCAAATGCCAATTTACTCATAATAATTTTTATGTGCATTATCTATTACCTACATTACTACATTAAGTATGCAAATTAAAGATATAAAAACAAAAAAGATCGTAAAACATAAAAGTTATTAAAATAATTTTTAGCTTTTAAAAACAAAGTCACATACATTTTCAAAAAAAAAGTCCTATAGTACGGTCCACGAAAACTGTCCACTCAAGACCATGGTAATTTTTTTACCAGTGGTTCCATATTCGAAATTTTTGTTTGCTTATAACATCAGGGTCCTTATACTATTGGACAATAAAATACATATAAGTTAATTATAACATTAGATACGTGTCCGATTATTACTATCATTAGTTAGATATGAGCAGACAGTTTTCGTGGCCCGTACTATAATAAAATTGAAGAATTTTTGTTTAAAAAAAAAACAAAAACTATAAATTGAAAGAATTTCATATAAACAATAAAAACCTTGATATATCTAAAATATTATTCTAATTTGATTAATACTTGTAAAATATTCTGTGTAGTATTGAATATGTGAGACAATAGGTACATATATGTAATCTCAAATAAGATAAATATGTAAGTAGGTATGTATCTCTATTTAGTGGAAATAAGCTTATTCCTTGTATGTTTTATAAGCACTTCAAAAATTCTTTGTTTCACGAACCTATGTATATATATATATTTTTTTTTTTTACTAACAATTGAGAACTTGAAGCAAGTTTTAAGTGGTTTGTTTATTAGTACATTTTTTTTTCACTGTTGGCAAATTTCTATTTAAATTTAAATTTAACATGCATATTTTATTTCCTTAATAAAACCTTGAGAAAAAATTTGACTATACGAAATGTATCGAATGTTTTAGGAAAAATAAAGCCCACTAATATATGTAAATCGATCTGTGTATTTTTTATTGTTGAAAATATCTTTTATGCTTTTGTTTACTACATATATGTTATGTATGTACCTACATATATAGTATAGTGAAATGTTACTATTATTCATGGTCGTATATACTCTGAAATGAATAATCTCATATGTATTATATATCAATAAATATACATACCTACATACATATCCGATATGATATGCAATTAATTCTTATACATAATATGCTTGATTTAGTGGCATTGTTATACAAAGTGAAATTTTATCTTGAACTTAAACTCATTAACCTGATAAACAGGTACATAATTTTGGTACATATTTAATTTGTATATATGTATATATATTTACGCATATAGTATAAATATTTGTAGTAAATGACAGATATCTTGTGAGACTTTTTGTTTTTTTTGCAACTGTTCACCTCTTTTTGGTCCACTAGAAAAATAGTTCAATTATCGCGCCATTTTGACACATGATCATAATTAATTGAATAAATAATTTTTTATAACAATTTTTAGATTCCCCTTTTCCCCTTTTATGTATGTATATAGTAAAATAAAAAGGTTTTGTTACTGATGTGTTGATTTTTTATGTTTTAATTTTTGATTATAGGCAGATATACATACATATATGAAAGTTTATTTATTAATGCTACCCACATATACTACCCACCTTTTTATTACACGTTAACAAGTTAACAAAAATTTTATTAGATTTAGGAAGTTATATTGATTTTTTTTAACTCCTAAAAAAGAAATTCAAAAATATCTAAAATTACACATATCTAAGCTTCAAAGAAAATTCTCAGAAGCTTATTTTTTTAAATAATACGATATCTCTAAGCCTATATGTATGTATGTCTGTATGTATTATTTACATACATCATATTTGAAAAACTAAAATACACGTGTTATAATTTAAACATATCATTTTTGTACAGGGTATATGTACATTTAATCTTATGATTTACGCTTGTTAGTTCTAGACACATGTACTTTTTATTATATAGGTATACTCAAGCAGTGTGAACCTGTTGAATAAAAAATTGATAAGGGTTTTTTTGTTTCTTGAAAACAAAAAAAAATGAAGTAATGGAAAAAAAAAATAGAATACGTACTTTAATTTACATTCTTGCTATTCTAAATAATACGCATGTTGATATTTAGGAGAATCTTTTAAGTATAGATATGTATGTATATTTGGAAATAAGTATCAAGCAAAAATGTTTAAATATGTACTTCCGGTACGTGTGCAAACTTATTTATACAATATATACATATATGTAGGTATATTTGTACACAGAATTATGTTAGAAATTCTTAATGATGAATGATGACATTTAAAATTAATTATGTACATTTTCTTTTTAAATACTTTAGAAAATCCGGAAAAATTTCTACTTTAGAAAATTACATAGTTTCAATATTTAGTTGAATTACTTACTTTTAAATTTTTGTTGGAAACAATGAGAACATCAAACAAAATAACTAAATTGTTGCTTTTATTTGGAAGGCTGGACAAAGGTTTTTAAATTAGTAACATTATTTGTATTTCAATTAATTTTTAGAATTTATTCGATGTATCAAATAATATATTGTAGTCAGTGTTAAATTACATATATATATAACAATGATTATGTGTCACTAAATAAATATATTAGTCAGCTCGGTATATCGTGTAATTCAATGGCTTTGAAGTTATTGAACTTTTTTATTTTAAACTTTAACTTTAATTTTTAATTTATAATCATGCTGAAATGCTGAATAGACTGTATGTATTTAGATTTCATTTGAAATATCAACATTAAAATTTAACCTTTTTTTTTTAACTGACTTTGAATTTTTTTTAATTTTAAAAAATGACTCATTTCATGTTTATTTTCTTGATAGTTATCTAAAGTTAATTTTAGTTAAAGTGGAGTCTTCTTCTGTATGCTCTACAATCCTCATCATGTGGAGTATTTAAATTATAATAGACGCTAACTTATTTTTATCAAAATAATAAAACTGAAATAATTCGTAGAAGTTATTATTATTGTAGTATGTTCTTGTACGTAAGCATTTCTGTAATTGAAGTGTTCTAAAGAGTATTTTTCAAAGCAAAAAAATATAAAAAATGCAACTTTTACCTGACATTTTTTTTTTATTTGAAAGATCAAATAATGACATTAATTCTTACATATGATTTCGAGCATAAGGCTAATACGGATCTTTCTGAGAAGTTTTGGGACACTTTTTCTAAAGTTGCTGGCCGTATTTCACGAATATGTATTTCGAACAATATTGGCTTACAAAACGTCAAATTCTGCATAAACAAGTGACTTCACGTAGCCTCTCTGAAAAAAATCAAGAGGTGTTAAATCGTACGATCTTGAAGGCCAATTGACAGATCAATTTCTCGAAATCAACATCGCCAAATTTTGATTTCAATAAGTCGATGGTTTCGGTCGCTGTACAATTCATTTGTATATTTTTATGTTTTTTTTTTTTTCATGCTTTTTAATATTTTCCCCCATACCACCCTCCACTAACTGTATGTTACATAATAATTTGTATATTGATGGCCTTAATTTTATATTTTAGTTTTTATTTAGATTAACTTTATTTTCAACATGAAAAACTTTCATTAACAAATCATTTTAAATTTTTTTGTGTTTTGCACAAAATATAAATAAATAACAATTTAAATTGATTTTTCAATTCTTTGAGTGAAGGTAGGCTGTACTTTACTTTCAAACACAACTATCTATACATATGTAAATGTGCATATTATATGTAATACAGTTTTTTTTTTTTGCATGAAAATAAATACGATAAAATAAAATCGGTCATATGTATGTAAAATTTTCGTTTGTTTGCATAAATATATTAAACAAGCAACATGTTACAAACAACCAACAAACTTTCGATTAAAAATCTTTCCGTTTTCATTCTTGTATTTTCATTCTTATTTTTATGGTAAATATTTACTTTATAGGAAGTTAAAATAAAAGTGAACAAGAAAAATCAAATACATAATATAAAAAAAAAATGTTGAAATTTATCTTTATAAGAACACATTACAAAATATAAAATATCATGTATTTTTAATATGTGATCCCTTGGTTTATTGAACCCTTTATCATAAGGGGGTATGGTTTATGATTATGGTCGATATGGATATAGCGTGCATTATAAATAAAAAAATAAGAGAAGAGAATATAAAATCTAAGGTTATTGAACGAATAAAAAATAAATTAATAAAATTTTAAAAAAAAATGAAAGGAAAAATAAAAGATATTGTTTTATTTGCAGACATGATATTTATATGTAATGTGTAGTACAAAAATAACTAAAGAATAAATTTAAAAAAGAAAAAAAATCAAGTTTCTAGTTATAAATATGTTAAAGGAAATATCTAGAATTTAAAAAATTTTTAGACGATGAATGTGCACTGTAATACAAAAAAAAAAAATAAAATAAAAATGTATTGCGATTACTTTTGATGACTACAAATTAAATTCACATTTAATAAATAATTCAATATGATATATTATTTCTATACATACCGCATATACATATGTACTGTTTGAAAGCAAAGAATAAAGAAACAAGGGAAAAAAAAGTCAAAGGAGTATACAGAGGATGAATTATTCATTTTTTATAAGGTTTCTTTTATAAAAATGGCTGTTGTCAATTTCTAAATATCTACCTGAACAATTATTACTAAAAAATAGTAAATAAATTGAGGAAGTAAAATAAAATAATTAAGGAGAAAATATTGTATTAACCAAGCCATCTACGTTTTCCCATTCCTTAATGTTGTTTTTTGATTGCTTTCTATGCAGATTTCAGAAGGGTTCTGGTCCAAGGAGATTAGATTTGGCCAAAATTCTTATACTTATCTTAATTTATAAGCAAATTTATTTTTTTTTGTAGATTTGTATCTTCATTTTAAAATTCATTTTTTTTTTCTCTTTTCAATATTTACAGGGATGCCTTCATGGAAGATCACAGGCTGAAATTAATATATTAATATCAGCTAAAAGTGGTGGTGCAACACCTCTTGTGATAGCATGTAGATGTGGACATTATGATATTGTTGAATATTTAATAACAAAATGTCAAGCAAATGTTGAACAAGTCGGTTCAGTTACATTTGATGGTGAAACAATTGAAGATGCTCCACCATTATGGTGTGCTGCAGCTGCTGGATATATATCTATAGTTAAATTATTAGTTAAATGGGGAGCAAATGTAAATAGTACGACAAGAACAAATTCAACACCATTACGTGCTGCTTGTTTTGATGGTCATTTTGAAATAGTTAAATATTTAATCAATAATGGTGCAGGTAAAAAATTTTCTTTCTTTCTAAATTAATGCTATCTTCAGAATCAGATAAATCCTGATGAATCTATGATGAAATTAATTTTAATATTTTGTTTTTTTTTGCTTATTTAGATTTTGAAGTAGCAAATAGACATGGACATACATGCTTAATGATAGCATGTTATAAAGGACATTATAAAATTGCACAATATTTATTATCATTAAAAGCAGACGTAAATAGACGTAGTGTTAAAGGTAATACAGCATTACATGATTGTGCTGAATCTGGTTCATTAGAAATATTACAATTATTATTAAAACATGGCGCTAAAATGGATGTTGATTCATATGGTATGACACCATTATTAGCAGCTAGTGTAACAGGACATTTACCAATTGTTGAACATTTAATTAGTTTACCATCTGTTAAACGTGAAGATAAAATAGCTGCATTAGAATTATTAGGCGCCACATATGTTGATAAAAAACGTGATATGTTAAGTGCATTATCATTATGGAGACGAGCTATGGAAGAACGATATAATATTGAACCAAAAATACCAAAGAATATAAATGAACCGATTGCAGCATATGATTATGCCATTGAAGTAACAAATATCGATGAATTAGATGATTTAGTTATGGATCCAGATCAAATGAGAATGCAAGCATTGGTAATAAGAGAAAGAATACTTGGACCAGCACATCCAGATACAAGTTATTATATACGTTTTAGGTACGTAAAACTTGATTTGCAAAAAAACCTGCATTTGAATTGCAACTTTTTTCCCCTCATTTATATTGAATTAATTTTGTTTTTTGTTTTTGTTTATATATACAGAGGAGCACATTATGCTGATGCTGGACGTTTTGATAGATGTATTGAACTTTGGACATATGCTTTAACAATGCAACAGAGCATCCTCGAGCCACTTAGTTCAATGACACAATCATCATTATTATCTTTTGCAGAATTATTTAGTTTTATGTTAGGCGAAGCTGGTCGTCCAGTAACTCGTGGTCGTGTTATACCACCAATCGAAACTGTCGATATGTTAATGATATTCAAGAAGGCTGTTAGAGAAGTTGAACTAGGTAAAGTATTGAAACAACAATTTGTATGAAAATAATTAACCTTTTTTTGTTTTGTAGGTCAAAAAATGCTTGAATCTCTACCAGAATCTGAAAAGGATCCATGTACATTAAGTCGTGCATTAGTTAGTGCATTACATTTAGCTTGCCTTTTAGCACGTTTAGTTGTTGATGACGATGAACAACAAACAAATAACGATATTTTAGAAGACTGTAATAATAATAATAATAATCAAGATAATTATCCAAATATGCGTAAAAAAATACTTATCGCTTTATACGAATTAATTAGTTTAAAAATAATAACACGTTCTGGTCGTACAGCATTACATTTAGCATGTTATAGAGAAGCAGCATTAGTTGGACGTTATCCAGCTTGTCAATTTCCATCACCGCAATTAACAAAAGCATTATTAATGGTTGGTGCCGATCCAAATATTAAAGATGAAGCTGGTAATACACCATTACATTTAGCTGCATTAGCACGACCATGTCCTAGTAGTTTAGCAAAAACATTATTAGAACATGGTGCACATTTGGTAAGTATTTTTTTTTTTTTTTAATCTAAGTCCTTATTCTGACATTCACCTCAATTAAGAGTAAAGGATTTAGTGTTTGTATTTTAAAAATTTTGTAAATGTATTATTATTATTATTTTTTTTTTTTTTTTTTGTAGGATGCAAAAAATGATGATGGTGATACATTTGAATCATTATTACAAAATCAACAATTACATGAATTAGTTAATCCAGTTAAATATACTAGACTGACATGTTTAGCAGCTAGAGTAATCCAAAAACATCAAATTAAATACGTTGATCATGTACCAAAATCATTATCTGAATTTATTGAATCACATTAACATTAATTAATTATCAATTACCTACCTATTATTATTATTATTATTATTATTTAAATGTAATTCAAATATTTACCAACTTTATTTTGTGAATTATGTAGGTACTTTTTTTTATATAAATAATTTATTGTTTTTTTTTTTCAATGAACAGGCATCATTTATGCTTGTAAACATACTTCTTTTTTTTTAAAAAAAAATGCATAAGAAATAACATAGAAGAAGTTTAACGGTTCCTCAGTATGAATAATGATGCAGTGATTCAAATGGAAGAAATATTAAAAAACAAAAGAAATTTTCACATCTTTCATTTATGTGGTTGTGAAAAGAAAAAAAAAAAAAAGAACAATACGTAAATAATTTTATTTAAAAAGAGACAAGTTAGAAATTTTTAAATAAAGAAAAAAAGAAAATATGTAAGACCAAAAAAGAATGACGACTCTCTCTTAAAATTGACATTATTTTGGTGGTGAAGAAAACTGTAAAGTAGAAAAACATAAAAGGAAATTTGTAATAAAGTTTTTTTGAAGAAAAAATTATAATTTCAATTAATTTTTTTTTTTTTTTGCTTTTGTCTTACGATGAGATAATGACGATATTTTCTCTTTATCCCTTTTTTTTTTTGGTAATTCAATAGTTTTGTTGTATTTATTACTATTTTTCTAAATAAAAACAAAATTCACTGATAATCAAAAGAAGATAAAAAAAAATAAACATATAACATGGAACATTCATGCATCATTACAAAAGAGAGAAAAAATTATCAAGATAGCTTCTTTTTTGTGTCACATAATTGTACAGAAAAAAAAAATTAATGAATGGAAACAAAACGTTTGCAATTATTGAAAAATAAAAAAAAATGTCCCATTTTAGTTAAGAGAACAAAAAAAAAATCATGTTTTTGATAATTAATGTAAGAAAGACAAAAAAATGAAAAATTAACAATTAGAAAACATAAAAAAAGAAAGAATTTCAATAAAATAAATGAATTTTTTTTAAAGTAATTTGGTAATTGTTTTGTTTGTTTTTTTGCTATTTGTTATTCTTAGATTTTTTTTTTATTTCAGTTATATGGTTCTTATTTTCTTTTCCCAACTTTTTTTTTAACTTGATTTTTTTGCTTGCTTGTGTAAGATTATAATTTTGTATTTATATTTTCGCCTGTCAATATTTTATATTTAAAAATAAATCGTATTATTCATTGAAATTACATTATATAAAATTTAATATTTGATATAAAAAAAAAAAAAGTAAAACCGAAAATTTATGTTTTTAAAATGAATCGTTGAAAGCTTACCATGAAAATATTGTAAATTATAGAATAAATTCAAAAAAAGAAAAAATATGTATGTATATAAATTATTTGTGAAATAATAGCTCTTTTTTTGTAAACATTTTGCTTTGTCAACTATTTTTCAAAATTATCCGAACGGAATCAACTCACGATCGAAATCTACAATAGAGGTGTGATGTATTCTAATAAGTTTTGTAACATTTACTTTTGAAAAAACAAAATTCTACATTTTGATTTTAAATCACAAACTATAATCGTGTCGAGATACACTATGATATAAAATGGTTCCTTTTGTTTTACAACAATTTCTTTTTGTGTGGTTTAAAAATAATAAAAACAAAGCCTGAAATGAAAAATTGAAGGCTTTATTTAGAGAAAAAAAAAATATATATGTAAAATATATTGAAGTTTTGTAATGTACGAAAAAAATTTAATATTTATGATATTTTTTTTTAACATTTTAATTAATTTTGTATTTGTCATTAGTTTTTAACAAAAATATCAAAAAAATATACATATTGATTTTTTCTATACATACATTAAGTTACAAAAAAAAAAAAAAAAAAGAAAGGAAAAAAAAAACAACTATTATAACAACAATAATTTAAATCCATTAATAAACTGTAAAAAGAAAATGTATATGAAAAAGAAATAATAATTTTACAACGTATATATTGGTAAATTAATAATAAATTTTAAATAAATTACGGTTTTTGTTTTTCCTTAATTTTATCGAATATATAAATATTAAATTATTTTTTATATAAATTAATTATAATATACACATTTAAACCACAAAAAAAATATTAATAGTAAATTATTGAAAAAAGTGTGAAATAAAATATTTGTGGAGTTTTTACTAGAAAAATCTTTATAAATAAATTATTACTTTTAAATACTGACCTTTATTATATTTTTTGAAAATTTGAATAAAATCATGATTAAAAAAAAAAAATAGGAACATCATAAAATAAGAAAAGGAAGAAAATACAATAATAATAATAAATTTTCATAGAAGTATTACGAAACACATATGAAAATGAAAATATTCAGTGAGTTTGATTGATATTCAATTGCTAGAAAAAAAAAGTGTAAATTTTAAAATAAGTAAATTAACTTGACAAAAAAGAAATGGTGTTTTAATTTTAATATTCCTTACTGAAACCCTTTGTAAGCGCCTTATTTTTGGAACTCATTTTTTCCCATAAAACCTTTTAAATTCGATTCAATGTGAGTGCCTTATAAGCTATTTTCCATTATTATCAGAGTGTTCCATTACTTTTCTCTGCCTCTTACCCTTGTTCTCCAGCCTTCCATATCCAGTTCTGTGAAGACTGAAAACATTTCAAGTTCCCGTTCTTTTGTTCCACCTTGCATCCGAGGCACATCTTTAGGTTTTCTGATGTATAGTTTTAAACGTGGAAGTTTATCAACCCCAAACACGATGGATAGAAGGATTACAATACTCGCAATTTTTGCCTGATAGTCGATATCATTTTCCAAGGGCCATCTAACAGAAGGTACAGAAGTGTAATGTTTTTGGGATGGCTGGAAGCCTTGAAAGAGATTTGGAAAAGAAAAATAAATCTGCACATTTTTTTAAATTCTGAAACGCAGCCAGATATCGTGTTATGTTTCAAAATAGTTCGTTGTTATAAATAATTGACAAGTATCCGTAAAGAATTTTCGTTTTTCCAATAATTCATTAGAAAATTAACCACAAATAAAACGATTAACATTTTAAAAATCAAATTTTTTTATTTATATTTTTTAATTAATTCACATTTTTACCAGTCATTCCAGGTACTCTGTACAAAAATTCACCATCAAAATCATAATAACAATCTTCAACTTTATACGTTGCATTTTTTTTCCATAATTTTCTTGGAATATATATTTTTTGTTTAATTGTTGTTACATCGTATTTTTTCATATCTTCTTTTGATATCGTAACTTCATTACTTTCAAATTTTTTTATTGTATTTCTAAAAGGATTTTCCTGTTCTATTATGTCTGTTTTACTTTCAGAATCAATTGGTTCATTGTTTTCGCTATCAGGTAAGTTTTTAATTTTCTTTACATCATCAAATCGCATGTATCTTTTATCAGATACTTTATCTAATAGAAATGTTTCATTTTCACCAGGACAATAATTTTTCATATTATGATTTTTTATTATTTGTCCATCTCTACTGTTAAAATTATTTTCAACATTTTCAGAACTTTCAATCATTTTAGATTCATTTGATGAATATTTTTTACAACTTGAAATTATTTTTGAAAATTCATTGATTTTTGGTATTGGTAATGGTGGTTTTGGATCCCAATTATTTTCAGTATTTTGAATATCTTCAATTTTACGATCAGCAAATTTATCAATATGTTCTTTTAAATCATCGTTTAAATTTAATTTTCCTTCTTTATATAGACTCCAATTTCTCATAACACATCTATCATGTTTTAATATTCTTTCTTTAGATTGCGGTATCCATTTTGATTTAATTATTTTTTTTATTGTTTCATAATCAGCTGGAAAACTTTCTGATAATTTTTCTGGTGTCCATTCTTCTGGATCACGATTATGAAGTAATTTTATTTGTTCTTTTTCAGCAAATGTTAATAAATTTGGTTGTTTTTCTTTAAAATATTTATTTTTTGTAATCCATAAACGAATTTTTTCTTTATGTATTGAAGTTTCTTTTTCATATTGTTTATGAGATTCATGTACATTCATAAAATCCGTTTCAAAATCACTAATACTTTCTGGATCTCCAATTATTTGTTCTGGTACATCATCCAATACTTTTATTTGACGATTAATTCCAGGATTAGGATTAATATGACGACGTCGTGATGCATATGACCTGATAAATATTAAGTTAATCCTCAATCGATTAGGAAACAAACGACTTAACATTTTTAAAAAAAACTGGAATGGTATTTTGAAGAAAATTATTTTACACAACTGAGTGGAAATAATATTGGAGAAATGCTTTTGAATTACCTTTTATTTTGATTCTCAGAAACTATAAGGCTTTAATACCTATTTTGAACATCGATAAATTAAAGTGCTGAATAATAATTTTCCACAAAATTTATTTAATTAAATAAATAATAATAAATTAAATAAAAAGAAGGACCCGGTCGGTGTACAAAAGTGAAAAAATTTAACCAAGTGCAGAACAAGAACGGCAGCACTGGAACAATTGAGATTAGCTATCACTGTCATTATGTGACAGTACTTTGATATCAATTGATCTATACCAGGCGTACAGTGTCAGTGTCAGTAAATTTAAATTCTATCAGTAAACACGTTTTTTCTGTTAAATATAAATAGGCACCACTGTTGTAAGTTTAGTTTAATGATCAGTGATGACAGATATTTCTTTTCAATAAATTTAAAAATAAATGAGAAGTCTAGTATAGGCAATTGACATTTAGGTTTAATTCATTTCGCTGGAATCTACATCCATGGACTATGGTACAAATAAAGATTCAAAAATTTCCTTTTTTACTGTGCCAGATTGAAAGTTCACTATTGAATCAATAACCAATTTATAAGTTACATTTTTATGTACCTTTGATTTGAAATCACATTGAAGAGTCGATTGAATATCATGTAAACATATTGAATGCTGCCACTTTGACATACACCTTTGGCGCCAATCTGTAAAATTAAAAACAATCGTCCGCCAATTCATAAAAATTTGATAATAAAATTAATAAATCTATCATAAAATACACACTGTTTTACTCAAAAGTTTTAAAATTTTGATTGATCGTTTTTTTTTTTTTTTAATTAAATTTATAAATAACTTGAAAAACATTCAGAAATAAAATGCATAGGAATAGTGAGAAACAACATGTTTCACCAATTAAAATACGGAATAACAAAGTAATTAAAAGTTCATCATCCCATAAATTCAAAGTTGAAAATACCTTAATAAATTCTGATAAAAAATTAGAAATTCCAGTATTAAGAATTAAAAATTTATCATCGTCCAGAATTGTTTCAAATAGTGCTCGTAGAAATTTGAATATAAGCCTTAATGAAATTGAAGATATTGATAGTAATGATGATGAAATACATAAATCTGGAATACTAAATTATTCAATAATTGACAAAAATAATACCACATCGAATGATTCAAGTAATAATATTAAAATTAAATTACGAAAATCACAAAGAATGAGTATTAAAAATCAGTAAGTAATTAATAATTTGCAATGTAATTTGAGTTCTTCAATTTTCTTTACATTTCTTTAACATTACTTTTTTTTTGAATTTTATATTTTAGAAATGTTGAGAATAATACATTAAATGAAGTTATAGACAAAATAAACTCCATTACTAAGAAAAGATTTTATTCCAATGACAATGATTCTAGTTTGGATCTTAATTTAAGCCCTTCAAAAAGAAATAAACAATTGATCAATAATAGTCTTTCGAAGGATGAATGTTCAAAACGAAGAAGCATTTTAAAGACGACAAAAACTAATCAAAAATTGAATAATGGTATATGTTTTTTTTCTTGCTTTCTTTCAAATTAAATTATAAGCTAAATCAATTTTTTTTATTTAACTAGACACACCAAGAAAACGTGTTCAATTAATAGGAGTTGATAATACATTAATTAAAAATAAAGAAAATAAAAAGCATCAGATTGATGATTCTAATAAAAATAGAAATAGTACCAGAATAAGTGGACAGAGTATATCATCGGTTCATGATAAAAATGATAATGAAATCGTTGATGTTAAACAAGATAAATCATCTAAAAAATGTATATCTTCATCAATTGAAAGTTTACCATGCCGTGAAAATGAATTTCAAAATATTTATACATTTTTAAAAAATAAAATATGTGATGAAACTGGTGGTTGTATGTATATATCTGGTGTTCCTGGTACTGGTAAAACAGCAACAGTAACATCAGTTATAAATTACTTAAAATATCAATCAAATATAAAAATTATACCAAAATTTAATTATATTGAAATAAATGGTATGAAATTAACTGAACCACGTCAAGCATATGTTCATATTTATAAACAATTAATTTGTGAAAAAGACAATGATAATAAAAAAAAAAAATCTATTTCTTGGGAACATGCATTATCAGCACTTGAAAAAATTTTTACTAAAAATAATAATAATAAATTTTCTGAAAAATTATCATCACAAAAAATGACAATATTATTAGTTGATGAATTAGATATTCTTTGTAATCGACGTCAAGATGTTATTTACAATTTATTAGATTGGCCAACAAAATTAAATGCAAAACTAATTGTAATTACAATTGCAAATACAATGGATTTACCAGAAAGAGTATTAATGGGTAAACAAAAACAAAGAAATAATTAAATAGATTTCTTTTTTTTTTTTTTTTAAAGTGAATGTAATATATATTTTTTTTTGTTCCAGGAAAAGTAACATCACGTCTAGGCTTAACAAGATTAACATTTTTACCTTATACACATCAACAACTACAAAATATTGTCACTGTGAAACTTATGAAAACTGAATCATTTAAAAGTGATGCAATTCAATTTATAGCGAGGTAAAAAATTATTTATAGTACATATGTATGTATATTCTAATTTCTAGCTTGTATTTTAATTTTATTTATTTTTTGTCGAATATATAGAAAAGTTGCAGCAGTTTCTGGTGATGCTAGAAGAGCTTTAGATATTTGTAAAAGAGCAATCGAAATTTGTAATAATGAATTTAATGAAAAAAATACAAATAAAAATAAAATAAATGAAAAATTAAATATAAAAGATGATACAATGAAAATTGTTAATATGTTACATGTACAACAAGCATTAAATGAAATGATATCAAGTACTAAAGTAAAAGCATTAAAAAAATGTTCACATTTAGAAAAAATATTTTTACAAGCAATTGTTGCTGAAATATCAAGAACTGGTATTGAAGAGACAACATTTTATAGTGTTTATACGCAAATGGAATCAATTGCAATTTTTATGGGTATATCAGTACCACCAATAGGTATTTATTATTTTTGAATTTTATTTTTAAAAAAATATGATCAATTATTATTATTATTTTTTTTATAGGAAAAATATTAAGAATTTGTTCGAAATTGGGTGCAGAACGTTTATTATTATGTGAACATTCAAGAACAGATATTTATCAAAAAATTCTTTTAAATGTGAGCACAGATGATATTCATTATGCTTTACAATTAAAAAATTCTAATTAATTGACTTAACTCATAGTTTAAAATATGTATTTTTTTTAAATAAACTTTTGAACTTTTTTAAATATGTAAATAAATGACATAATAAATATCATATAATATAAAAATGTTTGATATATCAATTATATTAGTCCATATAAAAAGATGGTAATACAAAATATTACCATTATACATATATATATGTATATAAATTGTTGTTGGTAAAGAAAGGCCCGATGACCAGATAATAATAACTTAGAATCTATTTGTCTATAACTACATTTAATGTATTATTCTCAACATTTCTAAAATATAAAATTCAAAAAAAGTAATGTTAAAGAAATGTAAAGAAAATTGAAGAACTCAAATTACATTATAATGCACAAATGCAAAAGTAGAAGAGCAACACTGTTACAATTAAGAAACATCATTATCAGCTGATACTATTGAGTTCTATATTAACTGGTACAAAGCTACCACAGAATACAGATAGATATGCATTCCCAGTAAACAGCGTACGAAAAACAGTATCATGAGCCAATCGAATAAGCACATCTTATAATACACGAGTGTGTACAAAATATTAAAAAGAGCAACTCATGTATCGTAATTCGTAATTGTTTTCGTTATATTTTAAAATTAGAATTTTTCACGAAATCGAAATTTTCATTTGATAGATTTTTGATAGGTCGATTGTTATAACATGTAAAATACGAGTTATAAGAAATTTGTATTTCTAATTAATTTTGGAGCTGGCAGCCCTGAAGCATATATCGTAAGATATATCGTTGCTATGGTACTGACTACTGAGTACTGGTACTTGCTTTTTGTAGTATAGCATAGCATACGTGATTTGGATTTGATTATTTTTTTAAAAAAAACTTTTTTACCAATTATTGATTTTTCGGTGTGTTCTTCAAAGCGGTGTTCGTTGCTTTATTTGATTTGGCGGTGGGAATCAGTGAAAAAAATATAAAATAAATAAATTTACACATTAATTAAAGTTTGTTTTTAATTAATTAAAAATTCTTTTGAAAAAATTCAATTGAAAAGGTAAGAAATTTCCAAGTTTTTGCAATAAACTAAATTTTAAAAGTTGGAAAAAAATGGAGTATGGTGGCCATATTGTTTTATAAAAAAATGTATGTATATAATATATATGTACATACATAATGTGCCCTTGTGAAGTAGCGTCACCCGGAATTTGAGAAAAATTACAATATTAACAACAATTTGTGGATTTATGAATTTTATTATTAATTTAATATTTTGAAAAAAGAAATATTTTATAAATTGATAATAGGTACTATGGAGGAGAATCAAGCAAAGCCAGAAGAAAATTTGAACAATGGACAACAGCAGCAGCAGCAACCACAACCTCAAAGTGATGAAAACAGAGATCAACGTGAAAGAGATCGTAGAGGACGTGGGCAGCGTGGAACTAGATTTTCCGATGCTGATAATGGCGGAAATCGTGAAAGGAGTCGTGAACGTCGAAATTGTCGAATTTATATATCAAATATTCCCTATGATTATCGTTGGCAAGACCTAAAAGATCTTTTCCGTAAAATAGTCGGCAATGTTGAATATGTTGAATTATTCTCTGATGAAAATGGAAAAGCTCGAGGATGTGGTATTGTTGAATTTAAAGATCCTGAAAGTGTTGATGTTGCTTTGGAAAAAATGAATCGTTATGAAATAAATGGAAGGGAAATTGTCGTAAAGGAAGATCATGGTGAAAACCGTGATCAATACGGAAGGATAATTCGCGAAGGAGGAATGGGAGGAGGTGGTGGTAGTGGCGGTGGCGGCGGCGGTGGTATTATCGGCGGTGGTGGTGGTGGTGGAGGATTGCGTGATCGACGTAGTGGTGGACATGGTCGACAGGACTTTAGGGATGACGATAGAATGTTAGTAGTCCATTTAATTTACTTTTTAGAACATTAATCTCCCACAAATTTTCTTCAAATTTTCCCATATCTGTATATCTAAGGCTTTTATTTTATATTATTCTGTTAGTAGGAGCAATTTGTTTTTATACTTCTCCTACCACCTAAACTATTATTCCTACAACACTTATTTTTCCACTTATTTTCAAAAAAATTTAATTCGGGCTTTTTGATGTTTTAACCTATGATACGTTCTTTCTTCGAGGGTTTTCATAATTCTGTGATTTGTCTGATTTGAAATCACATTCATATTTTGAAATTATCTCGTGTCCTGTTTGGTTAAATGGTGGCAGTTGATGAAATAAATTGCTCTTTATTAAAGGTTATCAATTTATCAAACATTTGTAGAACAGATTTTTTTTTTTAAGAATCTGTATATTATCTCATGTGTGTAAAATTTTTGCTTTTCTTTAACAATGTATTTTTTAAAAATTTTGTCTGTTTAGATCTGGTGGTCGTCATATGGGAATGGGTGGTGGCAGCATTGGTGGCGGTGTTGGCGCCCCAAATGATTACGATATGCAACCGTACAATACTTACGGTTTAAGTACTTCGTTCTTGGAAAGTCTTGGAATTAATGGACCTTTGCATAATAAAATTTTTGTTGCTAATGTGAGTATTTTGCTTTTCTACAACAATTACCATGATTTATTAGGTACTTCTTTAATTCTTTGAACAAGTCATTTATTATGATCTTAGTATACTTTGTGGAGCATGTTGATTTTGTGTTTTTACACATGTCTTTCATTTCAGTATAGTAGCTTTTAAAAAAATATCATAAGGGGTTTTAGATTTTCATTTTTATACTTTTCCAGTTAGAAGAAATTTAATAACATTTTTGTTGCTACACTGTCGATGTTTACTTGTAATTTTTGTTGCTTGTCTTACTAGTTTTCTTTTTTAAAATAATTTTTATCAAGGGGCAATATCGCAACGAGATTTTTCATGTTTCGTAAAATTTTTTCAAAAATTGAAATTTAGCTCTAGAAATTCATTTTTAATTCAGAGAAATATCCACCTTAAACAAACAAAAAAAAAAATCAAAGGGGTGTTGTCTTATTCTGATTTGATTTGCAGTATTTATTCAAGTTACGTTTCTCGTTGCATTGTTGAACTATTAACTTCAAAACAATTCTAAGTCGTCGTGAGTCCGTTATTTGAAAAAAAAAAAAACTTTTTAACATAAATGCTTTCTAAGTTGGGCACTGTTTCTAAAAATTTGGTGTACAATTGCTTTTTCTTCTGAAGTTAATCTATGAAATTTTACTTTGTATATTTGGTAATTCTGCTGTATGGTAGGAGTTTACCGAAAGGTGGAATAAAAAAGTATGCAATATTCGAACAAGTAAACAAAATTTTAATTTTTTTTTTTTCAAAGAGATTTTAATTTTTTTTTTCATAAATAAAATTAGTAAATTTGGGCTTAGTGAATATAATTTTTTAATGCACACATACAAGTGTGCAAGAACAGTATATGATTTTATTATTTATTAATTTTTTTTATTCATTTTATGTAATTTCTTCTTGTTCATTAAGATGATTGTTGTTCTTCTAAAATGGAAAAAAAAATAGAAAAAATCGTTATTTCTCTTCTATTTACAGTTGGACTACAAAGTTGATACAAAGAAATTAAAGCAAGTTTTTAAGCTTGCAGGTAAGGTACAAAGTGTTGATTTATCTGTTGACAAGGAGGGAAATAGTCGTGGTTTCGCTGTTATTGAATATGATCACCCAGTTGAAGCTGTTCAAGCAATATCAATGTTTGATCGTCAAATGTTATATGATCGTCGTATGACAGTTCGTTTAGATCGTATCCCAGATAAGGGTGAAGGTATTAAGTTACCTGAAGGTCTAGGAGGTATTGGAATTGGTTTAGGACCAAATGGTGAACCACTTCGTGATGTTGCTCGTAATTTACCGAATGCACATCAACAACAACAAATGAGTCAATATCAAATGCCCCCATCTGCTGGTAATCTTGGTGGCCCAAATTTGATTGGTGGCAGCAGTGGTGGTAGTATGAATCCAAATTCTGTACCAGTACCTGTTGCTCCGCCACCATTAAATGGTCCTCCTGGTGGTGGTTTACAAGGTCCACCAGGTTCTAGTAGTGGTCCATCACAAAATTTGTTGAGTAGTGCTGCTCTTGCCGCGAATGCTCCTAATATGCTTAGCAATTTGTCTTCCTCTAATTTGGCCGCTCTTAGTAATGTCGTCGGTGGTCTAAAGAATCTTGCTGGTGTTGCTGGAAATCCTCTTACTAATCCATTATTGGCAAGCAGTCTTTCAAGTTTAGGTTTGAATATAAGTGGCGGTGCTGGTTCAGTAGCATCAGCCGGTGATAACGACACACCAGTACAAACACCAATCGCTAACAATTACAGCACAGGAAATAGCTACAATTCGGGTTATACAAGCACAACATTTAACTCATCTCAAAGACAAAGCTCTGGACAATCAGATTATGATCAACAAAATTTGAGAGGTTATACCACCCAGTCGCAAGCAGGAAGTGATTTTTCCAGTAGTCAAGATATGTACGGTACTGGTAATGGTGGTGCTGTATTGGGATCCGGTCGTAAATCAGACACAATTATCATTAAAAATGTAAGAATGTTGTTGTATATTGTATAGTATGTTTTGAAAATTTTTTTTAAATTTATTGTACAGATTCCATTAAGTTGCACATGGCAAACCCTGCGTGATAAATTCCGTGATATTGGAGAAGTGAAATTCGCTGAAATACGTGGAAACGATGTTGGTGTAGTTCGTTTCTTTAAAGAAAAAGATGCTGAATTAGCGATTAGTAAGAATTCTAATGAAATTTTGATGATTTTAACTTATAAATTGTTTTTTTCTTTACAGAATTAATGGATGGGTCTCGTATGGATGGTCGTACTGTTACTGTTAGTTTTTTCTGAGATTTGGATTACAATAGCGACTAAGAGTTCCAACTTATTCACTCTTTGACACTTGATTCTTCTTAGTTTTTTTTTATGCTTCGATGATTTTCTTCCTATGATTTTTTTTTTGTATCAGAAAATATTTTTTCTCTCAACGGAAAATTTGTTTTTTCCCCTTAGCTCTTTGTAGTTAATTAAGGCATAAAATAGGTGTATAAGTTTTTTCTTGTTTTTCTCTTTTTTCCTCCTACTTGAAGCATGATTTTTCCATATAAATGAAAACGAAAAAACTAAGAATTAGAAGTTGTATACTGTATTTAAAATGTTTGTGAATTTTTAACTTGCACTTAGGACGGGGAGGATTATTTACTTTCAGGCATTAAATCTTTATTATTTTTGTCCTTTTCGCTTCAATTATACATTATTTTTGATGAATAAGAATTTGGTAATTATGAGATCTCTTAGTGCGCATAAATACAGAATTTTAGGATTTTAAGATATTAACTATAAAAAATTAGAATTTAGGCAACAACAAAAATTATCGACATTTTTGTAGTAACAAAAATATGATGTTCATTAAAATATAATATAAAAATAATATAAAACTCCCTTAAAAAATTATGTAATTTCATCATCAGTTTTTTAAAATTTAATATTTGACTACTTGCACGTACATATATAAAAAGTTAATCAATAATAAAAATAAATTAAGAAACCTCAAAATGTGTATTTTTATTTTTTCAGTTTCACCTAGAAAATTTTCTAAAACAGCATTTTTTTAAGGAGAAAATGAATCAGAAAAAAAATGCAGTTTTCAAAAACAGCAAAATTATTTGGCATTAAAAATTTAGGAAACGGAAATCTTCGAAAATTTTTTTTTTTTTGTTGCCAAAAACGCATATGCTGAATTGTGTATCACGGCAGCAAGCATCACTGCGATTTTGAAAACACAGATTTTATCTCATTGGACTTTTCCTCTTCTTCCACGTTCCACCTAGCGATTGGAATGATTGTCATTATTTAGAAAAAAAAGCCGATCGTAAATTCATAAAATCTTTCTTCACGAAGAACCTTTCACAAATTTAAACATTACAGTCTTTTTTTTATAACACGCCTTTGATCTACAGATGAATAACATTTATTCAGTGTAATTTTGAGGAGCGAAAAATATTTTATTCGAATTTTAAAATAATTTTTAAATTAAAAATTTTTTATGAAAAAATTATTTCTTTTACTTTAAAAAAAATATTGAATAAAAATTATAAGTATTTTATTTTTCACATTCATAAAAGTATTTCTTTCATAAAAAAAAAGTGTAACAGTAAAATTTTTGGCGATTAAGCACAAATTTGTACAATGTTTGTTTGTCTTTATTAAAATCAATTTGTGGAGAAATATCATAAAAATATAAATTAGCGAGTAATTTAAATTCGAAATTGTGTATTCGAGCATATATTTACATTTACAAAAAATATGTAATAAAAAAGTTTTTTTTTTTTTCGAATTTGTTTAAAAGGCAGCTGAAATTAAATCACTGCCAGAACAAATACAATTTGAAGTAATGATAATTTTTGAATTTGTTAATTTTGAGATTAAATCACAAGCTGAAATTTCAGCATATGTTACACCACCAACAACAAAAATAAATAGAGTTCTTCGTTTAATTGGAAATCTATCCATTAATTCACCTTTTTTAACAGCTAATTGTAATTGTTTAATATTTTTTATGGCTTCTGTATAAGATGTAAAATCACCAGTTAAATATAATTTCATTTTATCGATATTTCCTAATTTTGCATTAATTTCATCCATATTTTCAGATTTTAATATTATAGATGCTAATTGTGCTACCATTGGAATATAAAGTCCATTAAATACATAACTTGGACATGTTCTTGATGGATCATCATTTATTGTTTTTGTACTGTTATTATTATTATTATTATTATTATTACCATTATTACCACTCGATGTTGATGGTTTATCAAAAATATTTGTTAATAATTTAAGACGATTTGAATTTGCTTGAAATTCAGTTTGTTGAAATTTTGTTGGTATTGATAATTTTGTTGTTTGAAATGCTTGAACAACTAATTTACTACTTTTTGTTAATGATACTGATGAACCACCAATTATATAATCATTATCAATTATTGGTAATAGACCAGCTTTACCTAATGATTGAAATACATATAAATATTTTTGTCCAAACATATTACAATAATTTCGTATAAAATTCGATATTTCATCATTTGTTAAACCAATTGATACATGTGTTAAACAAATTAAACGTATTATATTTAATTTATGACCATTAATTGTTAACATTTCATCAATTTTTTGTAATATCTGTTTACGATTTGTATTATTTAAAATATCTTCTTCTAATGATAATTGTTTTTGAAAATTTCGTGCTAATTCATGTATAATTTGTTCACAAACATTTAAATGTTTCATTATTTTATTTTTCATATCAGTTATTTTTGGTAATTTTTTAGCAATATATTCATGCATTTCATTTAATTTCATTTTATTTATATTTTTAACTTCAACTCCTAATGCTTTTGCTTGTGCACGTACAAGATTACTTGCTTCTGAAAAATGCTTATAACGATTTTCACCAAAAATTTCATCATATGTTCCGTTCATACGTAAAGTTGTACCTTGTGATGAAAGTGTTGATGATGATGATGAACGTGATGGTGTATTTGTATTAAATATTTTTAATTTACCATTTGAAATTTTATTTGAATTTTGAATTTCTAATTCTCCAGAACGATATTTAAACATTTCTAATAATAGACCAGAATAAATAGCTGGTGTTAATAATGCTGATGGATAATCTTTATTACGATCAATTATTATCATTGCTGTAAAATCAGAATATGTTTGTTGATGTTTAATTGATGAATTATTATTATTAATCTTTCTTGCATTTTCTAAACGTTCAAACATTTCAAAAATTTTTTCAGATTGTTCACCAAAACATAAAATTATATCTGGCTTACCAATAACCATATTTAATATTCGAAAACTGTGAACAATTGATGATTGAATTGATAAATCTCTACACATAAAAATTTCACCAAAAACCTGAAATATATCATCAAATATATATTTAAATTATTTTAAAATAGTGTAAATAAAAAATTATCACCTGAGGCATTTCTAAACTCATTAAATTATCATCTAAATAAATAAAATCCCAATTGAATCGATGTAAAGTAACAATACCATAAAGACCTTCTTCTTCTAATAAAGTATGAAAACTGCTATAAACATTTGGGAAAATGATAATATGATAATTTGTAATTCCATTAATTGATGTAAAAGACATAACACTTGATACTGATGAAGATAATTGTGCTTGATTATTTTCTTGTTCATGAATTTGATCTAATACAAACTTGAATGTTAATAAATTCGCTGATATTAAAAATACTTGAGTATTTTGTTGTTTTGGTATTGCAAGTTTTTGATCGAATTTAAATATTTTTTGTACACCTTTTAATCTAAAATTAAAGAAAACAAAAACAATCAAATTGTTATATTGAAAAAAAAAAAAGATTAGAAAAACATTTTCTACATACTTAATCCATGAAGCGACACATACGTGCTCTAATGGTTTTATAAGTCCTGGTTCAATAATCAAATCCTTTGGACTTGGTATAGAGCAAAGAATTGCTTGTAACTTCTCTTGTGCTATTTGTTTGAAACATTGAAGTTTTTTATCTAATGAATAATCCATTGTGCGATAAATTTAAAGTTTTTTGTAGTTTAAAAGACTTTTACAGAATCAAAGCATTTTTAAAAAAATTAAAATTCTAAAATTGTTTTGTAATTCGTTTGAAAAGAATATATTAAAAATAAAAAAGCTAATGTCAAAGTCAGCTGTTTCTTGTTTTAAAACGTATACATGATAGAATCTCAATTCATGTTCAACTACATTTAAGAGGAGCCTTGCAGTTCCTTTAGCTTAATTAGGTTTGATAATTAGCCTCTTTCTATACTTGCCTATCAAGAAGAGGCGCTACCACCTCTTCTCAGGCTAGTAACGGACAACTGAGAAAGAAAAGGCGAACACGGGTGTACTACAACGTGTAAATTCATGTAAAATATGGTGAATTTTTAATTTAAATTTATTTTATGAATGTAAAATAATTTTATGAAAATTTTAATTAGGTACTTTGTCTTTTCTTTTTCTTTTAAAAAAATTTCATTTTTCTAATTAAAATTACACTGGTGCTACTAATAAAAATTCCATATTGTTTCGTTATATGTGGGTGCATTGTATTGGTATTTGCTTTTGTAAATATAATAATATTCTTTTAGTTAATTTGAAAATCTTTTATCACTTGAATTTCACTTTTTCTTTTAAAATTTTGAGTTTTCTTTTTTTAAATTTTATTCTAAAATTTTCCAGCAGAAAAACGGTTCTACATAGAACCTTTATAATATAAATGCATATACGAATATACGACAGAATGCACATACATATGAATGTGTGTATGTATATGTACATATGTATATATATATACGTATTATAAAAATAAACATGTAAATATTTATATACACAAATAGGTATATTGACATAAAGTTTAAGATTACTGTTCATATCCATATTAACTTTCTGAAAAAAAGTTTCTATATTCATCTTGATTTCAATAAATTTTCCTTTAAAAAACAGCATAAAAAAAAAATAATATCATATTATATTTGTTTTCTATCCAATACATGTTCATACATATTTTATAATAATAAATTTTTGTACAAGGTGTTCCTTCTCAATATAGTTTTTTCATTGTTTAAATTACTTTTCAATATTTTTCAAAATGTTTTGGAAACTAAGCTTAAAAATATTTTAAGCAATATGGTTAGAAATTTTATTACTTTTAAAAGTTCTTTTCCGATTTTCCGATAAAATAGTTTAAAAATAATACCTACAAATAAAACACCCCTTGTTATCATAATAAAGTTTTTTGTGGATCTTATTGTATGATAAATAAATTTTTAGTTGCTTTATTTATACATTTTGCAAAGTTAAGTAACAAATATTTTGTTTTTGTTTTTAATATGCAGTTTATATGGAAACTTTATCTTCTCTATTTATTTTATATTTAATGTGAAAAATTATAAGCTTATGTGGTTTCGTTACATTATTGATAGCTTTTTTCGCATTAAATTAAAACAGCGAAAGTTTAAAAATTTACCAAATTACTACAATACATATTTTTTTTTATACTGAGAAAGTATCTATGTATGTATATGTAGGTACATAATTTATATTATATGTACTCAATGATATGTGAGTTTTTAAAAAAATTTTTTATTTCCATTTTTTAATTATATTTTTTATTTTTTAAAATTTGATTTCATATCCTTCTTGCGAATTCAAGTGCATCGCTCTACATGTATGTACATATATAGATGTTATTAGTATAAATATAAATAAATAATCATATTTTTTAAATATTTCATAAAAAAAATTTTTAGAAATATTTAAATGAATGTTTTTTGAATATTTTAAAATTTCGAAATTTATAAATCAATAAATATTAAGGTAATAAAAATGTTATTACAAATTACAATCTGTTTTTATCTACATTTTTTAAAAATAATATTTGTTACAATAGCGCGTTTTATATTTATGGTTTTGATCAAAACTGAAATTACTGAAAAGGGCAGAATACATCCTTAATAATTTTTGGAAGCTTTTGCCTACACAGTACACGGCATTTATTACAATGAAGAAAAAAAAAACTTTTTATTGATGTTGTATTTATTTATATTATATTTGTATACTGAATAACATTTTTAATGGTTCAATTTACTTTAATAATTATTGATTGGAACTGAAAGTCTTGTAATAAATTCAGATGATTGTAAAATTTCTGTCAGACATTTAACAAAATGTTTGAAAACGATAAACAGACGAGTATTCGAAGATATTCGTTTGAGAAAAAATAAACGTCAAAATTATTGGATTGAAGGATAAAATTTAGAAGTTCTATTTCTTTCACGTTAGTTACCTATGCTTTTTTAGTGATATGATATATTACAAACTTTTGTGAAATGTAGAAAAATTATTTTTTGAAATAAAAAGGGTTACCTTACCTAGAAAGGATTTTGTATAATAATATAATTTTGTATGTTCGGAAAATGAATTTATTAACAAAACAAAAAATAAAATTTCGGATAAAACGGATGCAATAATCATAAAAATATTTAAGGATAAGATATGTACATATGTATATATATGTATATAACAGTTTTTAGGATTGTATAGTTTGCTGAAAGTTAAAAAAAATATAGTGAAATTCGAAAACTGAAACACTTTGTTTGATTTCTTGTCGAAGAGTCATAACTTTTGCAATTATCCAAACATTAAATATGAATACAAATAATAAAAAGTGAGCTACTGAATTTTTCATTTTTAATATCGTTGTTTTTATTTATTAATTTACTTATTTGTTATGTATAGTACATGCCTGCCTACATTTATATTATATATTGCTATGTGTGCATATTTAAAAAAATAAAATTTTTCTTATTATAAAACCATGATGTATTTTTCCCTGTTTGATTTATAGCTATTTTGGCTGATATCCAATCC
Organism: Bombylius discolor; assembly: GCA_939192795.1. Taxonomy (NCBI): domain Eukaryota; kingdom Metazoa; phylum Arthropoda; class Insecta; order Diptera; family Bombyliidae; genus Bombylius; species Bombylius discolor. The sequence goes on along the minus strand of OW584238.1, from coordinate 55,285,940 downwards.
AATTTCTTCATTTATTTTATTAGTTTTTTTTTTTCACTTTTTATATATGTCTAAATTATTGTGTGTACAATGTACATGAATTTTTGAATACTGTATATAAATATGTATAAATATAGCAAAATAGTTTTTTTTTTATGTTTGTTTTGATTCGGTTTTATCAAAGAGAATATATAGGGTAATATTTCCACATACAGTAATAATGGACCATTGTTACATAATATAGTATGTATATATAAATTTGGTGAACTTTTAAGAGATTTACTTCAGAAAAAAAACACATACACACGTACACACAGACACTAAAATAATTCTCATGTGGGCAGTTATTTTAAATAAGTGATTGTATTAATGTACTTACCACAAATATATTTGTAGCATCAAAAACCAAAGGATATATTTTTGTTTTAGTGTTATAAATTATGTCAGGATACAATATTTATTTTTATTTTCTACGCGATAAGATTTAAAGAAAAAAAAACATTGAAATTTGAATATTTAAAAAGTTTGTACATGTGTATTTGTACCTACATATGTATGTTAATTTATCATAATAATAACTACAGTACAAAAATAGATAGAAACTTTTATTTTCAATTTAAAAAAGTTCATCTAGTTCTAGATTAATCATGGATGCAAAAACATATTAAAGATTTGGTAAATTTAAAAGGAATAAATTAGTCATTATTAAAATAAAATTTTAAATACAGATTTTTATTTCAAAAATTTCATACCAATTTTCTAGCATCCTTTAAAGTTTTTTTTTTTTTTTTTCAAATAAATAAAATAAATTTATAGATAAAAAAAACAAAATGCAAAAAAATTGAAAATATGCCAAAATATAAAATATTGTTACATATAGTTTGTATTTTTGAAAAGCCAAAATATTAATAATTAAGTACACGATAGCATAAATATAAGCAAGCTTTTAAATAAATTAATTTTATACAATAAATTCAAGGAATTTAAATATTTAGGATATAGAGAACGCTCTTAAATTTAGAAAATTTTATAAAATGTTTCAACAAATATTTTCTAAATGATTTTAAAACAACTCATTTATTTGTAAAAATATATTATAATTATCATGTGGCTTAATTTTTATTGTATACATACATACGAGTATATGAGAAATAGCAGTTTTTATAAAATACTATGTCATTTTTTTTTACAAGTTTTTTAACGATACTTTTCGACTATAAAATGAAATTTGCGTCAATAAGTACATGTGACATATTGGAAAAGACATTTTAAAGTTTTCATATCGAAACATAGAATTTAAGCTATAAATTAAAAAATCCTTTTAAATGTTTATTCTCAAGAATATTTTTTCATGTACTCGATAATACTTTTCACGTACTAAATACGTATTTATCTATATATATATATAGCTACATACATACGTATATGTAACATCATTTTGTGTTTTCTAAAAAAATTATTTTCTATATAAGTATGGTATTTTATTTCCATTTAAAAAAACTCATACGTATCTACATATACGAGTATGTATAATGATAATAATGTATATCGTCTGTAGTTTTATATGGTATTGTTAAGCTTTTATAGGAAACATCATTCTTGTACGAAGAAATTGAAAAGTTTTTTTTTTGTTTTTATTTTTTTTTTTTTCAAAACAACTGAAGGTACATCTTAATAATGATTAAGTATAAATAAAAGTTTTTATACAGGATGTACATTTCGATTACAGTAATCTCATTGTAATAATTCTTACTTAAACTGCTGTTTTTTGTCGGCCTGAGAATGACTGCTCCGTGGAATTAGTTTACAGGAATTCTGTGGAACGTTTCTCAATCTCCTTATTTTTTCATATAAAATTCATAAGAAAATAATTTGGATAGAGAAAAATTCCATGGGCTTTTCAATGTTTTTCTTTTCCAAAAAATTGGTTATTAAGGAAGAAAGGCTTTCAGGAAATATGTATAGCTGTCAAGGCATTAGAACAGTTTAATTTGCTTTTGCTTCTAATCATACAATATAGTTGCACATGTATGTAGGTACATTTTTTTAAATTTTCATATGACTTTGTAAAATACCCTGTAAGCTATCCATCTGTGGGCAAAACTTGTGGTATATTCGATTTTTTTCATTTAATAGACAGACATGTTTCAGGAGAAAATACTCTCAAATAAATTCCTCAATGAATAAAATCCTCATAGAATGAAAAAATCTTGAATAAAAAGCATTTGTTTTTTCAATTTTCCTCTTGGAATTAATACTTTTTTAAAAAAAGTCAGTTTTACATATAGAAAAAGAATCTTTGAGGATATTAAAAAATTATATAGTTAAAATAGGACGCACTAAAACTTTACCAAATAAAATATTTTATTTAATGGACATACTTTTTTTTTTCATTGTCTAAAATTTTTAATTTAGTTAAACATATTTTCTAGATCAACGAGACCTTGGTTAAAAATTTTTACTAAGTCGTCATAGTTAGATTTATAAGTACCATAATAATTTCCATTATTTCGGTTGTTTTGTTTGTCATAGTACCCTCGATTTCCATACGGATTTCTTTGATTGCCATAATATCCTCCATATATATTAGAATTTCCTTGATTACTTTTTTTCTCCTTGTTGTTGTGGCTGTTTCGATTAGTAGAATTTCCTCGATTATCATATAAATTTCCTTGATTAATTTTGTTGCCTTTTTTACCTAAATTTACTCGATTGGTAGAATTATTTCGATTACCATACCAACCATAATTATTATTATTATCATACCATCCAAAATCAGTGTAATTACCATAATTTCCTAATAACTTATCAAAATTACATTTATAAATTAAACCTGACAATGTTACTAGCATTAAAGTAATTTGATCATTGGTATTAATTATACGCATTAAACGGCTTAATTGCAATTTAATATTTTTCATCAGAGTTTTTGTAAATTTTTCTTTTAATATTTCTGTCATTGGCCCTAGAAGTAAACTGGCTGCTGTACTTATAAAACCTTCGTCCTTTAATTTAACGCTTATATCACTAAAACAAAACAAAAAAAATTCAATTTAAATCAGTTTGAATACATTAAATTTATTTATGTATTAGATGAACTTAGCTTACCCGTAATCAACTATATTCAGATCATCTAAGACTAATTGCCAATCATTAGTATTCATTGAAAAATTTGCTTCAACAGTTGAATTTTTCATTGTTCCTAAAGCGGTGCCATCAACTTTAAAACCAATTGTACTTGAATTGAAGTCATATTGAAACTTATTGACGAATAAAAAATAATTAAATAAATTTCAAAAAATATAATATAAAATTAAATTTTATTTACATACATTTGAATGATTAATAAAATAGTTCACACTGAAGACGAATGCACTACGATTAAAATCGATTTCTAAATAAACGTTATTAATTCTTTCAGCTCGGGACATATTATATATGCGGCCATTAGTTAAATTTAAATTTGTTGAAATTGTGAAAAAAAATGGAGTCTAGAATATTTTAATTTTAATATTTTATAATTATATTTTAATTTTTTTATTATTTAAGCTATAAAAAAAAATTACAGATAACAGCGATCGACCACACAATCGTTTTAAAACAAAAAACAAATGAAAATTCTCGGACAACATTTGACTATAAACTACATATGTAGTCGCAAAAATAGGCAATTTTTTAAATTTCGATAATTGATTTTTTGGTCTATTGCTGGAATCCAGTTTAGAATTGTTTTAAATAGCACGTTTTTGTTAAAAATAAAAAAAAACATAAAAATATTTGAGCCTGCAAATATAAACTGAAATATTTTTACAAAAGTTAAAAGCTTTGATGTCTGTATTTTATGTTGGCCAAAACAATGACAATAAGTTTGATGTATTGTAAAAATCATTATTTGCCTGACCAGTTCTTGGTCAATGTGAATATAATTAGATTTATGTTTTATATAATTTACCACTTCAACAGTCTCATTTATAATATTTGGTAATTTCAAATCTGTATATTTATACTGAACAATTTTAGGCCATAGTGTTTCCATTCCTATATCGACCATTTCATTAATTTTGTTATCGAGATTACAAAAACCATAGCTACAAAATATTTTGAAAAAAAAAAAAAAAAAAAAAATAAATATTGAAAATTAATTTTTTTATATTATAACAATTTAAGTAAAAATTTTGAAATAGTATGTACTCCTATTATGTTTTCTTGAAACAATTTATTACAAAGTTAAGAACTGTTTTTGTTTTTAAATTCCTTTTTATTTTGAATTTTCTACTTCTGTTGAATCGCTGTATACGAGTAGATTAAATTACTATTTTTCACATACGAAATTCTAAAGCACATATTTATTTTGTGATGATGATATTGAAAATTTTAGAAGTAGTAGTATTCAATTATCTTCAAGATTTCTAAATACTTTATTATTCCGAGAAAAAAAAAATGACACATCGAATAATTAAAAGCAAATACATGTATATAAATTCGGAATTTACATATATGTATATAAATTACTTTTCACTTGCAATACGCATTTATTGAAAAAAATCTTCACAGATAAATTTATTAAGTATTTATTACTTCTATAAAACTCAAATTTTGTATTGTTATTAAGAGATATCAATCTTACCTCGTGTAAGGATAAAGTGCTAGAATAGCGATTACTACGAAATAAGATTTATTAATTTTATTAATCATTGTTTTTCTGAATTTACTAAAATTATTATGTTCCTAATAGACTTTTATCTTAAAAACTCTGAATAAAAAATTATTAATTGCATTGTTTTATATATTTTTTTTTTGGTTTTTGATTTCATAAATTCAGTTGTTTAAATAAAATTTTTTTGTAGATATTTTGCGTAAATACATATACATTGTTTTCTTCTTAATTGTTCAGGTGTTATTTTAAACGTGTCAATTGTCAAGGTACCAAAACAGAATTTATTTTAAAATTTGGCAATAAGAGTGTCATTTTTAATACAAATACCTCGAGAAACCCTACGGAGATAACGTTTGATATATGGGTAAAAGACCATCCTGATTTATTCAAGAAACGTGTTACATATTCGACCCTGGACTCTTGCTATCTCGTTAAAGTCCTTAAAGAGGAAGCTTCACATTGTTTGGAACCTTGTTCTGGCTAGTGTTGGACAGCTGCAGAGATAGTATATGTAGTAATATAGTAACATAAATTGAAGTAGGAGTATTTTTTATTGATTAAAATGTCACGTTTTCCTTCGAGTAACAAAATTAGCAAATAAATCTGATTTAAATAACTAAATTTACCGATAAATATTTACTTCAAATAAAAATTTCTCCACAAAATAAATTAAATTATTCAATTGTACAAACAAATGTGTTTATTATTTGTTGTTTAATATTATAGATAGATAATTAGTTGGTGAATAGTTGTCCATGTGATTTCAATATTTCAATATGCAAAAAATATTTGATATTTGTTAAAGACATAGGGCAAAAAAATTCTGATATTTTATAAGTCATATCTACATACCTATATAAACATTTTGAATTTCATTGTACAAAATACTTTTTTTTTTTGAAAATTATATACATATTGTAACATTAGCTGGAATTTCGAAAGTATTTTTTTAAATCTTTCATATTTCCAAGCTTTCGTTCCAAAAAAAAAAAAAATCAACTTTAAAATATCAAAACCGCCTAAATATTAAAATTTTCTATACTGTAGAAATTTTAATTTGATTAATCAATCACCTCATCAAAATCTTTAATTAAACATTTAAATTTATTTATTATTTATTTTATGTTTTGAAAATTGTAAACAAAATTCTAGGTTTTACGAGTTGTATTGATCTTTATTCATTATACTAAAAATTTATTCAAATTTATTTAGTATATTCTGTATTTGTATTTCATTTATTCAATTCATATTTATTTTTCTTTTTTCAAAATTTGCATTCTATTTAAAAAGCAATCTACGTAATTATATATGTACATATTATACAGAGTGTTTCGAAAACCACAGATAGCTATTGTCATGACAAATAAAAAATTATTTATCAAAGCGGGGATAAATCTTAAAGAGTTCGTATATCATTTTGAATCTTCAGCTAGGTCTTTTTGAAGGAACATGGAGAACCTTTCGACTTATCTTGAAAGCTCCTAATCACACTTCTAACCCTATCTATATTTCTTCTTACTATATTCATTTGATATCGTTTTAAAAACAAAACATACAAAAAAATAATCCTGCAATTTTTTTCAAGCTATTATAAATTGAAAATTAAAACTCAATTAAAATAATGAAGAATTTACAAAATGACACGTACATATATGTATATGTATGTATGTACCTATGTATATTTATAAATTCAATTTTTTTACAAAACTGAAAATGAAAATTTTTTAGTTCTTTAAAAAAAAAAACACGCACACACACACAAAAAGTACACATCAATAAATTTCATTTTCAAGCGAATATAAATATTTTTCAATACAAATTTTTCAGTTTTTCTACCATACATATAGTACATACATACATAGGTGTATCATTTTTCATTTCACGTTCATTTTCATAACTTATACATGTCGTCAATATAGTACATATATGTAAAAACTTAAAAACTACTTCCTTTAAACATTCCTTCAGGTAAGATATATTATACGAGTATATGAATTTTCTTTTTTGTTAAATTAAATAAAAATATTTGTAGTATGTTCATATTTTTCTTACATATATAGATACATATTATTTTTCTATTCTTTTGACTTTCATATGTAAGACTTGTAAGTACTATCGTACATCACATATCTAATGTATTATTATTATTATTATTTTTTCTGTGATCCTTGAAGAAAAATATTATTATATGTTTGTCGTTGGTATTTTTCTTAACATAACATCTTGTTTTTTCTTTTCAGATTAAAACTATATAACGCCTGAGGGATATAAAAATATGTACATATATGTGTGTTTTAGAGAATTCATCATTAAATTTTTATTTGTATAAAAGCAACATGTGGAATACCCCATGAGATAAAATATAAAATTTAAAAAAAAAAAAATTGGAAAAAAAAACATGTTTCTACTTGAAACATTTTTTTCATTAAACTTAAAAAAATTTTTAAAAGTTGTAAAAAAAAATAAGATATGTATCTGAAATAACAAGATAAAATGGAAATATATTATAATTTTTAAATTTCTATATGAATAAAATATATATTAACATACTTTGGAAAATTTTTCATAACAACATATTTTCATTATTAAATTTTTAATTACTTTTAAAAATTAAGAAAAATACCTAATATTAAACATACATTCACCGGTTCAAAATAATTGATAGTCTGTCTATCTTACGTATTATATATTTTTTAATCATTTCTTTTTATAATATAATTTAATTAAAAAAAAAAAAAGAACGAAAAAATCATCTTTTTTAACAAATATTTCTAAATTGTTATAATAAATTATCCCTCTTTTCATTTTTTCACATCTTTAATAAAAAATAAAGTTTAATTTTTAAAGAAGAACAAATTACATAAAGAATATAAAAAAAACACATTTTTATAGCTTTAGAAACAACACACATATTGTATATTTTGTACATATATGGTATAGTATATTCTGCACAGGCATATTAAACAATCCAAAATGATTCGTAAGCATATTTTGTCCACTGTACATATATTGTTAAAAAGGCAAATATCATAAATTTTACTAGATGCCGGTTAAAGTCTAGTCAATTTTACTCTTACTATCAAATTTAAATCTGTTTATGTACATAAAAAAAAAGCATAGATTTTTTTTTTCTGTGAGAAAAGGACTTTCGTGTCTACTATGGTTACACTTGCTATCAATTCATGACATACATACATACTAATGTACCTACTATATATATAGATAAAAAGTTTGTATAGAAAAATTTCAGTATAAATAAATATAAACTTAAAAAATATGTAGGTATAGTATGAACATTTAGTATACACGGTGTTTCATATCTATTCCCACGAGTATTTCGGAATAATATCAAGGCAAGGCGTCGGAATGGACGTTCGCGATCAGCTCATTTACCACTCGCTGGCCAAGCAGCTTTTCAGACAGTACTTACGCTGCACATCTTCAACTTAGGTATGTTCAGCTTAGGTTTGTGCTTAGTTAGTCTGATATCTCTGAACTTACCTGTTCGAAAGGATTTTCCAATTAGAGGTTTCATTTTAAATTGGTAATTTAAAGTGTGAACTTAACCATTAAATATGAGACACAATATCTAGTAAATGACGACCTATATGGTTTTCATAACAAATGGTTATCCTTTTCAGGAAATTTTTCATTTAATTTTATTAAATTATCTACGAGTATTTTAATTCTAATTTTCCAACAACGATGCATTTTTATAAGGAAAACAATAAAAATATATTTTTTATGTTAAAAAAAAAACAATTGCTTTATTTTAATTCAATTTAATTAGTGATCTACTTTTAAATTCATAACCTTATTTTTTGAAATTAGAAATTTTTTAATTAAACTGTTTATCTTACCTTAGTTTTACTTTTAAATATATGTATTTTTATTTTTCATGGAAACAAGAATTATATGCCTAAGGATTCAACAAAGTCTTGGCATGTACTATTCTCATAAGGATAACTCTATAATTATATAAAAGATGAATAAGTGATACTATGATTTTCAATTTAAAATTCATAAAAATATGACCTATATAATTATGAATTATAGTTGTCTTGAATATTTTAACACAATAAAATAAATATGAAAAAAAAAAACATGTATTACAAGAAAAGTTAAATATTTTAGATATATGTACATACATATAAGAAAAACATTTTTCAAGATAAATATAAAAATTATAAAGTATATTATATACATACATATGTATGTACCTATAGTATATAGTATGTATATTTCAATATGCCATATGTTGTCATTTTATATGTATGTGAAAATATTTTAAATTTGTATTTTTAATTCCCCATACAAGAATTTCATATATGTAATAAAAATGTTAGGGTACATATACTGAATATAATATATACATACATACATAAATGTGTGTAATGAATATAATGCTACTAGGATATGGAGTTCTTGTGTTCTACTTTGTTAATTCTCGAAATAGAATCTTTATATTATTCAAATGTATTATTCTATAATTTTTTATACATGTATATACATATGTATTATAAAACATTTATTTCAATGTAATCGATTGTAGGGAATTTGCTAAACGCAAAACGATCAGAGATTTATATTTAAGTTATAATATTTCAAAATTTTAATCTTTCTTAACACAAAATGTCAATAAAAATTTCTACTTAAGTTTAATGATACGAATTTAATATTTTCGAAAGTGGTGAAAGTATTAAATCAATTTTAAAGATGTAATACATGAAATAACATTTTTTTAAAAAAATAATTTTAATATAACAATTTTTTATACCAATAAATTTTTTTTATTTCTTCTAACTGTTCTTAATTTTATATATGATTACAGTGTATTCTTTAAATTCAAATATGGAAACCATTTTATGATTAATTATATAAAATAATTATGAAAATTATTTATTTGTATATTGGAACTCTTTTTAACTTTTTTATTTTAATTTAGATGTTTATTTATTTTCAGATATTTTAAAAAAATATTTTAATCGTGTAGAAAACATTTTTTACTTGTATGTAAAAAAAAAATTAATGAATAAATAAATAATTCGGATAATTAAAAAAAATAATAAAATCGATTCGGTAATTTTCAAGATAATTTTATTTCAAAATTTCAGGACAAAGTTTTGAACGACAACTAAAAATATAACACTAAAAAGCTATTAAAATTCGTTTCTTACTTTTTATTTGAAATAATATTTTTATAATTTACATTAATTTTTATTTAAATATTTTTCAAATATACATATATTCGAAATATACAGATAAACAACATAAAAGTAGAATATGATAGTACCACTCCTTCTCATTTATGGTATTATAATATTAAACACTTATAAATTATCTAATAGAATTTCAAAACAAAGTTAATTGAAAAATTATTCTAATTATTTTTATTTTTTTATTGAAAATCTATTCTTTAATATATAATCTCAATATGTATTTAGTGTATTGTATTGTAAAAGTTTCAATTTAATCAAATGTTCAGTCTTCAGCATCAATTGATATCTAATGTAATTCCTTTAGTTCCTTTGTAATCTTTATATAAATTTTCTTCATCTCAACTTTTATTTTTGTATAGTATACATACATATGTACCAACATTTTTTTTTTCTCAAATTATAAACAGTAAAAATATCTACGTTTTGAAAGCAAATATTTAACAGTTTAAAAATGCATAAAAGGATACAAAATTCACTTCAGACGACTTAATGCATTATTTGACATCGAGTGTTGTACGTTAAGTGGCGAAAATGGTAATGGTACTAGAAAAAAAGAAAAAAAAGAATATAATGTGCTTTTTTCATTCATTTAAAAGTGACACACCCAAGTTAAATATGAGTTTTTAAATATAAAAAATTTACAATATATGTACATATACATATGTATGTACACATGTGTGTTATATTATATACATTTCATTACTAAAATTAAACATGAAACAATGAAATTGAATATAATGATATTTTATTATGCAAAGTTGAAAAAAAAACAGTTGATTATGCCTTTAATCTTTTCACAAAAGAATGTGAAAAAAAAATGAATTATCATTTTGAATTACTGTGTACATAATATGAAATGGAAACTCTAAATAAAATTAAAAAAAAAAGAATGTAATGCTTATAAATTTTCATTATTAGAGAAATGAAAAAAAAAAGACTTTTTTTTTTTACTTTTATGCAACACTATTTAATGAACAGTCAGCAAAGAAATGCATATAAGAAAATTTTTATTTTTTCTGCTATATGAGAATGTATTAAAAGGGGAAAAAGACTATGAAAAACTGACAGAAATCCTTTAGAAATCGTATTTCAACAAGAGACTTTGAAATTATATATTTCCTTTATAAAGGATACATTTTTCATTTGTATAAAGGATAATAAAATATAAAAATTAGATTATATTATGTATATTTTCCTTGTAAGCATGATATCATCATATTGGTAGAAACTTTCCACTTTTTATATTTTTGTTTATATTTAAATAATATATGTATACTTAATAAAAAAAATTTTTGTATAGAAAACAAACCAAAAAATGAAATTTAAAAAAGGACTAATATTTTTTTTTCAAAAATGATTAAATCACAAACAAAGAATATATGTACGTACATACATACATATTATGTATGTTATGTGACTATACATGAAAAATAACAACTGTAATCCTAAATATTTAAATTCAACGAAATCCTAATTTAAAAAGGGTTAATATTGTTAAACGTGTGAAAAGTTTAACAATATTACCATAAAATTTGTAAAAGTCTACTAGGTTAAAAAGGTTTTAGAAATTTACATTATAATATTAATTCGACTATGAAAATACTCCAAGTATAATGCTTTCAATCATTTCATTTATTATTTTAGGAAAATTAAGAAAAATTCATTCTTGATTGTATAATTAATTGAAATTTTTCTCTAAATTGGAATAGCATGTGTAATGATTACGACGTCAGTATATTTACATATTATTTGAAGAATATTTTTAAAAATGATGATTAAGGAGAACGATATAAGAAAATAAAGATGAAAAAATGTTTGAAAAAAAATTTCTTTCTTTTAAACTTTTGTTTCTGTCTCGAGCGGCCTCTAGTGTCGCTCAGTTTTTTTGGAATTTCATCTGAAATTGTCAATTCATTCCACGGTTTGAAGAATTTTATGGCAGTACGCAACGCAACGCAAACACCTTCTGTTCGGACTGGACCATGTTTGACTCGAACTTTGTTTGTTAATAAAATTTTATGAACTTTGAAATTTTGCTTAGCATGAAATGAAACAAAACAACACACAGAGCCAGAGACAGAAAACACACTCAAAGAGAATTGAAATGAGGAAAACTATTTAAATTAATAATATAAAAGGCTAATCCCAATTGAAGACGCAGAAAGCAGATGCAAAACTCATGAAACCGACTTCAAGTAACTAAATTCAAATAGCATTTAAAAAATATTATCTTTTCTTTGAATTTGAAACGTAGAAGTATTTGTTTTTAATGATAATATAAATATTTAATTAATTTGAAATATTTACATACATAGTAATGTATCACAAATTTTATTTTCGTCTTTTTTTAAATTGAAAAAATAAAAACTGTAAAGTAAGACAAATGCCAACCAACATATTTTCCACAATAAAGGTGACATTACTTTTACCTAATTTGCGTCTTAAGATATGAGGTAGGCATTTGGTTTACTTCAAGGCATTCACACATGCTAGAATTAATTTAAACAAATTATAAATTTTTGCGTCTGTGACCTGTGTCTTCAATTTGGATTTGGCTTTAAAACCCTCCTCAACGCCTCAACTCAACGCAACGCAACCACAATACAATACTTATACTAAATTATAAATTATATACATATTCATAATTTGAATTTCAAATCAAACAAAAACTTGTTCCTTACTTCCTCTATGTTTTTAGGTTAAACAACTCAGTCGAAAAGAAATCGCCGTCGCGTGAAGGTTTTTAAAAGAAAGTATATGAAAGTGTTAAGTTGTTGGGTTGCGTCCGTACTAATAATCAAGTTAAAAAAATACAATTAAAACATATGAAATATTTTCAAATAATGTGAAACATTATAAATCATATCAATCTAAAAATATTTTATGATTAAAGATAATTTTAAAATGTGAAATAAAATCAACAAATTATTTATTTTCCATATATGTAATTGTATTTATCGAAAAATCAATAACCATAATGTTTAAGAGAATAAAATTAATATTTTTGTAAAGTTCTGTTCGATATTTTTCATTATAAATTAAATTAAATCTTAAATTATAAATTTTTTATTGTGGACATTTTAAATTAAATGTTTTGTTTTCTATTATAACACTGTGTATTCTGTTTTGTGTCATTTAACACATATAGAAAATTATAAGGTGAATATATTTATAAAAGGTGATATATACATAAATTCTGCGAATTTTATTTACAGTTTATTTGATTTGTGTCCGCGTTTTATATAAATGTTTGTACCGCGTCTACACTCTACGTACATTTCATATATTTTTCGTTCCCAATTTTAGTGTGTTGGAATTTGGAATGTGAAAGAAGAAGATTGTGAAGTAAAAGTTGTACAGACAAGTCATAAAGAAGTCAGAAGGAAAATAGAGAAAAAAATAACGATTTTATAAAGTTAGTATTGGTTGGTTGATTTTTTGCCTGTATAATTTTTTAATAATTACTAATTTTTTTTTAAAGAAAACATAAAAAATACAGATTTGTATATACACATGTATATTAATCAAAAAAGAGTAAAAATCAAACAAAAAATATTTCATTTTTTAAGTTTATAAAGTGAACTTTAAAATTAGGTTATGCTCTGATTTAAGGTGATTTTTACTTTCATTTCAACGGAAATTTTTACTTATTTGGTAGAAATAACATTGTTGAATGTAATGAATAAATTTCTTCCAAGTGCACAATCATGTAAAAAAGGGCGCGATAATTATTCTGCGACAATGCAATATGCAGTATTTCCTAAGAGGAGTAGTAATTAAAGAGTGTTGACCTTGTTTCACTTTTTGTTCTTTTATTCACATTTAAAAATCCTTATGATTTTTTAATTCTATCAAGGATTTTCTGCATTAACAATTTTCTCAGATTTTTATTTCTAAAACAATGTCAACGCTGTGCTTACTTTTTAATTTTTTAAAAATTTAACTCTATCAATTGAATAAGAAATTGTTATATCAGAAATTTTCATGAAAATAATTCTATCACCATAGAAATCTTTTTCTTCAAATGAAAAATTCTAGAAGAAGTTTTATTATGTATAAAAATAAAAACTGAAATTAAAATGAATTTTAATTGAAAAAAAAAATTATGTCTAATGTGAAAGTTTAATAAAGATGCAGAGATACTTTCTATCAATATTTTCGTATTTATTTACATATGTAGATTGTATATAAGAGCAAAAGTTTTAAAGCAATTTACTTCAATCAAACAAACAATAAAATATAGGAAAAGAACGTACAAAAAAGTCGATGTAATCTAATAGAATAAAATGGAGAAATAAACTGGTTACTATAGCATCAATACATCATTCAATATTCAATTTCCATCGAATAATAAATATTACCTGAATGAAATTCCATTTTCGAACGAATAAAAAGAAATTATCAACATGAGTAACAGAGATGGAATTTTTGGTACAATAGTACTTTTATATTTTTGATACAATAGAATAAATATTCAAAAGTATAAGTATGGAAGTAAATATCTACCTATATTTAAATCAAACTCAATATAATATAGGAGTATTTTCCAATTACTTACATACCTATATTGTTTTTATACAAAAATATACCTATGAAAAGAACATTTTCTGGTATGTAAACTTTTTGTAAAATTCAGCGTGAATTTAATAAAAATTTAATACAAAATTTTAACGAAAGCGAAACGTTATTTTGCAAAATTTCGCGTATATTTGATTGCTTATAGTATAATACTTACATAATATATTATATAGTATTTACGAAAATTTTAAATTGATTCTTTTTTTAAAATAAAAAAACAGGTAACAATTGACTACTCTAGAAGAAAAATTACTTAAAAGCTGATGAAATAATAAATAAAACAAAAACTTTGTAATTTATATAACTACAAAATATCGACTAAAAAATTGAAAAAATAAAGAATTGTTTTAAAAAATGTATAGTAGTATTTTGCATTTTATTAATATAGAATTTAGAAAAACAAAGATACAAATTTATTAAGGAAATAACACATTTTTCAAATCAATCATTTCTTATCGAAATTTTAAAATCAATTTTATACCTATAGATATCTTATTATTCTTATGATTCAAAAATACTGAAATATTTACTCATATAATATTCACACATCCGGATTCCGGATACAACATGTTTTGATGTGTATATTATTAAAAAAATATTACTGTGAAAAATTGCGCAAATTTTTTTCACAAAATTATTTTTAATTTTTCAATAACAAATTAATTTTTTTTATTTATATATGTACTTGGAACATACAATACACCAATAAAAAAAAAATAACAGTGGTCGACTTATAATAGCATCTGTCTTATGTCAATTTATTTAAATCAATTTGTGTATCATATATTTTTTTATTACACATGTATAAACATGTAAGAATTTCATATAGAAATTATGTACATACAGTATTGTGCAAAACTAAAGCAACCATTTGTAGTAAAATGGAAACTCGTAAGAATTTTACACTTGTATTAAAATTTACTTAAAATTTTTAACTTTCTTTTATACAGTATTGTGTAGTTGTTAAATAACAAATATAAACAAAAACATTCATCAAATACATTATTTAAAAATTAAATAAACAATAGGAGATCCCAATTTCAGCCTGTGCAAAACTAAAGCAACTTCATTCAGATATAAGAAAAAAAATTAAAAATGCTAATTCGTTTTCAATATTTAATGCCATAGCCTTTATTTTTTAATACATCAATACATCTTTGTGGCATGGACTCAACCAAATTGTTTAAAACGTCTGTAGGGATGTTCTGCCACTCGTTTCTAATCGCTACGAACAAATCATTCTCATTTTTGAATTTTCGTCCACTTAGACGCCTTTTAACAATGGCCCACAGATTCTCTATAGGGTTCAAGTCAGGAGATTGCGAGGGCCAATTTAATACTTGAACCCTATTCCGTTCAAGCCAATCCGACACCAACTTCGATGTGTGTTTCGGATCATTATCCTGTTGAAACACCCATCGAAGTTGCATCTCTTCTTCTGCAAATGGTAACATGATCGTTTCAAGTATATCTCTATACTTGAAACGATCCATTATCCCTTCTATTCTTTCAAGTGGACCTTGACTTTGAGCAGAAAAACATCCCCACACCATAATACTTCCACCTCCATGCTTAACCGTTGCTTTACAATTTTGAGGATGAAGCCGACTTCCTTTTAATCTCCTCACGCCACGAATACCATCTGAACAAATTAAATTAAATTTGCTCTCGTCGCTAAAAAGAACTGTTTTCCACTTACTTATAGTCCAATCTGAGTGGTCCCTTGCAAATTTTAGCCTAGAAAATAGAAATAAATAGGAGTGGTTTTTTGGTAGGTCTGTAACTGCGCAAATTGTTCTCTAAAGCACGTCTTCGAACAGTACTCGAGTCAATTTTTAATTTTAGAGTTTTAACAATTTCTGCCGAAGAAATAAAAGGGTCTTTTTTTATCAAAGAAATTATTCTTCAGTCCGCTCTTTGTGTAGTTTTCCTAGGCCTGCCACCTGCATGTATAGTTTCAAAGTGATGTCTCATTTGAAATCTCGATATCATTCTTGAAATAATCGATTTATGGATTTTATATTTATCCGCTATGGCCTTCTGTGACATTCCACTTTGATAATCACCAATTATTTTTTCTTTTAAAAAAGTATTATATTTGTTTTGCGTCATAACTTAACACAATTTTTGAAAATTAAACACTTCACTGATCGACTATTGAAATACTACACAAAAGATGAAAAAGTGTCTTTACTACACTTAAACTAACTCATCTAATCAGAATTTTTACCAATTATTAGAATACCGTTATCTAAAAGCATTTTTTTTCTTATATCTGAATGAAGTTGCTTTAGTTTTGCACAGGCTGAAATTGGGATCTCCTATTGTTTATTTAATTTTTAAATAATGTATTTGATGAATGTTTTTGTTTATATTTGTTATTTAACAACTACACAATACTGTATAAAAGAAAGTTAAAAATTTTAAATAAATTTTAATACAAGTGTAAAATTCTTACGAGTTTCCATTTTACTACAAATGGTTGCTTTAGTTTTGCACAATACTGTATATATACATATTTGAAAATTATAAATAGTAATACTCGTACATATTATATATATCTGATGCCACATGGTACGCGTGTAATCACACAACTCGATTTTTACAGATTTTCACATTTAAAAAAAAAAAAAAAAACTTTGAAAAAATATAAACGTTCTTGTACAAAATATCAATTATAAGTTCTAGAATTTTGGTCATATGTATGTATGTATATTCAAATTCAAATTCAATTCTTGAAAATACATAGATATTATGCCTTGACTTTATGGGTTTTTCTAGAGAGCTCAGTGCCATTTTTTTACGTCAGAAAAATTTTTAATTAATTTCTCATTGTGTCATTATTTTTTATGAAGCCTTTGTATTTGAATATTTTTGTGTTTAGTATAATTTACAATTTATTTAGTAATAAATTTACGAGATTTTTTAGTGATTTTCATATGTTATATGTGCATATTTACATACATACACAAAAATTAAAATAACTTACTCATTTTTTCTTTAACCTGTAAAATACAAAAGAAAACTTGATGTTTAGTTTATAATATTTTCTTGTATAGATATTTATTTAGTTATTTTTAAATTTTTTGTGAATTAAAATTTATAATTTAATAATAAAAACAATAATTTGTTGAGAAACTGTAAATTAGGAATTTTTATTTAAAAAAAAAAAACACTGATGCTATAAAATTAATTTTTCATAATGAAAAAATTCTTTCTGTTATATTAGATGACAATCTTAGTCGATAAAAACACCTGTTACCGTAATAAAAACAATCATTAATTAGAGAATTCGTTAGTTATCATTTAAATTATGATAAATGAAAATTTTACACATTCGAAAATTATAAAAGTTACATTTTTATCTTAACACATTATTTCTTTTAAAACTTTATAAATAGTTTGGCAATAGTTTATAAAATATCATTCTATCTATAGTATTTGATTTAGAACAATGGTTTCAAGGATTTAACTTGAATTTCAATTGATTTACTAAAGATAAAATTAATTTACTTATCAGGCTTTTTCAATAAAACACATTCAAGATAAAAGTTCCGCTAGTATTTGATAAAACTTCATGGATATTACGACTTTCGAAACGCATATGTATTTTGAAATTAAGTTTTAATTAATGAAATAATTTTTTTCGTTCTTTTTCATAATTATTCAACTTGAACATTTCAGAACATGAGAGTTTTCGGCTAATTTTAAATTATTTAAATTTTTTTCAATTTGAATTACATTACAATTATAATAAAAATATTAGTTTAACTTCAATTTTTGTTTTGAATTTAATCTTGTGTACTCAAAAAATAATTTATTTACGTATCTTGTCATCAGTTGAATATTACATGCGAAATTTAAATTCTATGCGCAAGTTATTTATGACGCAAATTGTTATTGATAATTCCCAACTGATTGTAAATCAAGTAAAGGATAACCTTTAACTTTTTTCTATAATTTTTTATAAAATCTCATGATATAATATGTTTATTGTTTAAATTCATGGAATTTTTTTAATGATTCATTCAGAATAAGTCAATAAATAAAATTTAAAAATGAGGCATTTTTTTATTAGTATTGAAATATATCCGTGCTCAATTCTAGGAATTGAGTATTTAAAATTATTGTTATAATTTATCTTCAAAAATAATACAGATTACACCTGTACTTGAAAATATTCGAAATAACATTGAAAAAAAAAATTTTTATATAAAAAAACAAATGCAGAAACTGTTAGGACCACAAAAAATGATATAAGTAGAAAAAGAACAATTGTACTTGTCTAAAATTTGTATCTGAGATTATTTATTTTTTATTTTTGAGACTAGATATGTCTTATTATTCGTAGGTGCAGAAGAAGCATGAAATTTAAAAATTTTTTTTTCTCGAAGACTAATTAGTCATTTTACATTAATTTTTTAGTTAGAAGTAATTTTTGAGGTAGAATTATACCATTTTTAGTAATTTAATAATACAAAAAAGAAAAAAAGAAAAGATGAAATTCTTATTCTACCCATCATTAAAGAACCGATGTTGTTGTATTTATTTAGCTTTCTTACAGGTAGGTAAATCGAAATTTTGTTTTTTGTTTACGGCCTTTTCTTGCTTTTTGTTTTTTCTATCCTGTCTTTTGCTGCCCTTTACTTATATACATGAATGTGATGATCGTCACGTCGTGACTTGTTGCTTCATATTAAAAGCCTAGAAAGATTGTACACATTTTTTGCGTATAGAAAAGTATTTTCTTCCTAATTTTTTTATATTTTTTTAATTATAATACACAACAACAACATTATGATACTGAAAAGGTAATTCTCATCGAGGTTATAACAGTATACCTACCTGTATTCTTTATAATGTATGTTATACAGATCTATCTATGGAATGGAATGGATATCTATCTTACCTTCTTACCAGAGGCAACAAGTTCTTGTTTTATTCAAAAAGAAACTCGAATGAGAATAAAAAACTGGTATTTTGATTCGATGTAATTTTTTTTTTCATTTCTTTTCTTGAAGTTCCTGTTGAATGAACTCAGCACGTCGTCGTCCACTATATTTATTTTCACATACATACATATGTACATATAATGCGCATAGGTACATATTAATTTAATACAATGCAATGTGTAAAATGTAGGATGCCATTGACTGCGCTTAGTTATTCATACGAATATATGTACATATATAGGTGTGTATATAAAATGTTTAGATACTGAACTATGTATTACAGTGCATTTTTATTTGAATTAATCCAAGAATTTTGTTCTTCTTCATTATAAAATCCAAACATAAAAAGAAAAAAGAAAGCCTTCAAGAAAAAAATTTTTGTGATTTTGATTCTTGATTATAACATGCCAAGAATATAATAATAGGGACAAGACTTAAGAACGATACTATGGATAGTCTTGATTCTTATTCTTAAAAGTCCCTAAAAAGAGAAAATGCAAAACATTTATACATATTTAAGATTTAGTGCTGAAAGAAAACTTACAAGATTGAAAATTATTACAACATTAGCAAGAAATATCTTTTTATTTTTATTTTTTTTAATTAATGCATGTACCTAGTTAAATGCGAATAATTTATGTGGCATTTCGATATGCATTGTTGCACAGTTAGTACATTTTTATATAAGTACATATAGCTACATATGTACGTATTTGCTGTTATCTACCTAATTTTAACTTTCGTTATTATCAAAGTAAAGAAGAAATCATATTGACATTATTTAGACGCCAGATAAGTCTATTTTTTTTTCTGTTGTTTGTTAAACAAGTGATTATTAACCGTGGAAAAATTTTGATGTTTTTAAAACGGATAAAACATGTAGTAGAGTAATCCGTTATTGCCATTGAAATAAATTGTAGACATGTTTATAGAAAGATTTCTATAAAATAAATTGTTGAAATTTTTGAAAGTTTAAGAAAACTTATCTGTTTATGACATAGCAAATCTATCTGAAACTTCTTAATTCTTTAATGTATCTACCTACTCATATGTATATTTACTTTGTAAATTTACCTTTAAAAATTATCCTCTTGTTCAGAAATCGCATTATTCTATCGTTGTAGAAGCAAAAAAATTGTTAACACTAACGATTTCATTAAATATAAATGAATTCAGTTAGTGCTAGTCATTTTTAAAGATGTCTTATGCTTTTATTTTTCAAATAAAAACGTTTACAAACATAGAACATAACTGAAAAGTATTTTATATGCGAGTTGTGATTTCTATAGTAGATTTTATTTTATTAATTTATTAGTAATACGTGGGTGGGTTGCATTTTTGTTTCTTTATTTTGTTCATGATTTTCAATTGACGAAACTCACCAAAATGATTTTTGTTTTGTTTTCAAATCAATGAACACCTATAAGTAATTTGAGATTAAAAAATAGAGATAGAAAAATTTATTAAATATGTATTAGCAACTTTTATTATTTTAGAACGCAAATAAAAATTTTTGAAATAAATTAAAAAGTAAAGTATCCGCAGTGTAATAAAATAAAAAGAATTTATTTATCATACTGTTTTATTTGTTTTTCCAGTAATGTTAATCATTCATCATTGTTATAATAACTAATAGTTCTAATAATAATGTTCTATTGACATAAACATATGATATTTATTCTATTTACTTACAAGTACGATATTTGTTTTTTTTTTTAAATAATTCATTAAACTATAAAATTTTATATTCAAAACATATACGCACAATGCGTAGCTTTTCAGATAATATGCTTCTTAAATATGTATAATTTTTGTAGATGAACATACGTATACATACAAATATTAAATAATTCCAAACGTATCATAGATGTATGTTTAAATTTGTGAACAATCAATTGTATCTTGTATTTTGTAGGGTATACTTTCATAATATAGTTGAATAATAATATAGGGTGGTTAAGTAAATGATTGGACAAGGTCTTTCTAATAAAACATTAATAAAAAAATTTTTATTTCGATTTTATAATCGATTTTATTTACTTTACTGAGTAAGATTGTTAATAATATTACATTTTTTTATAAGCGAATAAATTAAGCTAATAATATACATACATATTTGATGGTTTGAAAAGCGTACAATAATAATTTTATTGTGTTCAAGTGATAATTGAAAGTGTATAATAATTTCTGTATATGGTTCATAAGTATTCAAAAGTAATAATAATAATTGCTCACAATTCTATTGATTGTTATTGATTGTTACACTTTAAAAATGCATAAAATGTCATAAATATGTAGAAATATTTGTACATAATATGTACATATGTACCTATATATTTAAAATATTAAAAATTAAGAATTGTAAAGTGTTTTACCGATTTGAATGTGTAAGCTTGAAGTGTTTTAAACAAGAAAAAATATTAAAATAATTTTTATAACTATATGACATAAAGTTAGTTTTAATTTTAAAAGTAGAATATTAAATAGTGGTTGTTGATTATTTAAATTGAAATTTTCTAGAATTTTATAATGTATTCATTTTAGTTATCATATTTGAAATATAAAAAAAAAAAAAAAATTCCTAAATGTAATAGTGTGAGAATCTTTATGTACAATTTAAATTTCTTTAGCTATTATGTATAATATTTGCGTTTTTTTTATGCTTAAAAATGTGCATACCTACATAAAATATTAGCATGTAATGTGACAAATTTTAATAATAAAATACGTGAAAAAATACATACCGTAAATAATACCATGCAGTTAAGTTATTCGGAAACATAAATAAAATACAATTATAAAATATATACCTGTACATAATTTCATTGAAGTCTATATTGTTTCCTCTAGTTTTTAAATTTTACATAATGCGCATCAATGTTAAGAAAATTTTTGTAGACCTTTTCGTCCTTTTAAAAAAGTATGTTCTCGGAGGTGTAGGAAGTTGCAGGGATCATTTTTGTTTAAAAAATAATTTTGTAGAGAATGAAGAGAAGAATGCTGTGTAAAAATCACAAATTATTCGGATCACAAGGATTTTTGACTCGACTATTGAAAGCCAATTGTTTTATTCTCTTTTCTGAAAATTATTTTGTTTTGCTTTCAAAATAGAATTTTAAGTAAAAAAAGATATTTCAGAATGTTTTTTTTTTTAAATTAATTTTCAAAACCAGTGGAATAAAATAAAAAAAAAGTTTTTCAAAAACTACCTACATATTTACTTTTTCCTGTATTTTTCTTCCTATTTGGAATTCCCATGGGAGATTTTTATATTTTGACAATTATACTTTATTCTACACATTATGTTTCATGTTTCACTTTAATAGAAATTCTTCATATGGTGTTATTTTTTCAGCATTAAAAGTAACCGGTATCACTAGAAAAAGTACGATTAAAATACACATACTTATCTATCTATAATATATAATAGAACTAGAGATAAATATGTAATTGTATTTCTAAAATAAAAATACACACATATATGTATATATACATATGTTGTACATATCAAAAAATTTGGGTCACATTATTTTTTTTAAATTGATATATGTAAATATTCTAAGCTCTTGATAATTGAAAAAGAGTGAAAATCGATAAAGGATGATGTAAAATTATTTCATGTTTTCATAATAAAATTTATTTCTCTTTGTTCATTGTTGAATTTTATTTTATTGAATTAATTTTTGCCTTTATACATGAAAAAAAAATAAATGAAGAAAAAAAAATAAAATGATAAGAAATAATAACCTTTAAGGTCAGGATTGTATTTTTGTTAATGTAGCAGCTATTTTTTGATAACATTTTTTTTTTCTTCCTTTAAAAAAGAAAAAATAAAAAAATGATAATTCGACCTACAACACAAATTTGAAATTGTTTTAAATTCTGTCAGAATCATTTTTTGTTTGTTTGTATAAATATAAGATGGAATTTGGAGTTTATTTTTTTCTTCGTTTTTGATAATTTAAGTGTTTATTTTTATTTATTTTATGTTTTGTGTTTATTTTCACAGAATTTGCAAAAATATTTTTGTGAATAATTTTTCAAGAGTGCTGATATTACAAATTTTTTTTTCTCTTCCAATTTTGTATAACAGAAATGATAATACAATATCTGAAATTGTTTGAATTTCTTTGATTTTTGTAAAAAGGTAGGTACATATGTATGTTTAAAATTGAAGAAAAAGTAAGAACATTTTTTTTAAAACTTGATCATCATCAGCTCCACAGCCTTGGTGGGCCTTGCCTTCCTTCAAGATCTTTTTTCATTTAGTCCTGCTTTAAGCCACGGATCTCTAAATTTTAACACTAATGTACTGTAGGTCTTTTATTTTTTACTATTTGTAGAAATCACTTGATGAATTGTTTTACAGTTTCACATAAATTTAAAATGAAACTACTTACATATGTATATATAATCATTATGTGCTTGTATCTATTGTATTTTACTGTTAAAATTTACATACTTTCTTCTCAATTTTCATGATTTTACAGAATATCGATAAAAAAAAAAAAAACAAAAACATACCTAGTTGTTAAATCGTATCTAACTAATATAAACAAGCAAAAATGTTCATTTTGTAAATATGATAAATATTGAAGATACATACATAGGTAAATGTACATATTTGATATTTTCAATATGTAATAATTGTTTGTCAGTATAAGAAAATGCTTTTAACAAGAGCTCAATCAAAAATTTTCAGGTCAACGATAATTTAAAGTCGGCCAAAGGCAT
Source organism: Bombylius discolor (assembly GCA_939192795.1). Taxonomy (NCBI): domain Eukaryota; kingdom Metazoa; phylum Arthropoda; class Insecta; order Diptera; family Bombyliidae; genus Bombylius; species Bombylius discolor. Next base: position 55,261,821 of record OW584238.1, on the reverse strand, counting down.
ATTTAATATACAAAATAATAACAGACAGATTCATATACTACAATTTTAATAAATATATATGTATGTATGTATAAAACAGGAACAATCATATAATACAGTCATTTTACAGATACTAATTGGGTCAATAACAAACATTTCTCTCATGTGTTCATCAATGTGTATAAATAACAAATATTTACATTATGTAGAATTAATATAAATTTTCGTAATAATAAGTGAAATTTCAAATTACCTATACTACACAAGTAATGAGAATAATATGAATAAATAAATTTTTGTACTTTTTTGATTATTATTATTATGAATAGCTTTTTTTTTTTGCGTGTATTTTGTTATAAAAAATGAAAATTTGTTTAGAAATTGTTTTTTTATTTTTTTTTTGCTGGAGAAGTTGAAAAATGAAATTTTCTAAATGTCTGTTTATACCCGCAAAGCGTGAAATGAATTGATTGAAAAGATTCAATTAAAATTAATAATTTATTGTGGTAAACTTAATATGACGTTAATTTACATTCTAACGTATTTATAGATATTTGAAAAAAAAAAAAAAACAGAAACTGAATTAGTGAAATTTATAAATTATAATATTATATAAGGTATTTTGCGTTTTACAATTTTATTATATTTCACAAAAATAGCCTTAAGATATAATAAAGTTCTAAAGTGAAATTTATAAACAATAAATTTTACAGTAACTAATGTACTTTGTTTTTTATTGTAATTTTATCCAAATACAAATAAATGTCAATTATCCTTCACAATATGTTTCCCATATTAATTAGTTGTAAAGGTTCTTGATTTCAAATGATATACCTTTTGAAATGTATTTTAATTAAGAATGATATTTGACATTTGTGTAAATTTTATTTTTAACCCTTTCGACCGTTAGGGTCACATACTTAAATTGTTATTCTATAATCAGATAAATAACAATATTTTGTTTTCATAATATCGTCTGAATATTATTGTTGTTTGTTACATAAGGAAATTATCCTTTCAAATTGTAAATAAGTAAATAATCTCTTGATTTATTGTATATGTATTTAATGAAAGTACTTACTCATCTATTTCGGTATTATTTCAATAAAAAAAAAAAACATAAAACAACAGTTCTTACATTATATGATTATAATATGGAAAATATACAATTTGAAAGAAAAATGGTTTTCAAGTCATTTACAAAGCGTTTGTGATTTTAAAAATGTATCTTAATCATACATGAACTAATGTACTTCTATTAATTACTATTATTATTATTTCTTTCTGTAAATACGTACATCAAACTAAAAGTGACAAAGAAGATTTATATGTAGAGTTCATACATATGTAAATTAAGAGTTGCATCTTTGAATATATTTTCGTATTAAAAATATACTCTGTACATTTTCACAATTTTAGTCCTTTTCTTGATCACATAAAAGAGAAATAAATTTATTGACAAGAATTCTTGTTGTATGGTATTTATTATTCGTTGTATTATTGAATAATTCCTTACAGGTATTTGAAGAACGAATACGTGACTTTGAAGGATATTGATTAAGTTGTGTGAAAAAATTTATATAGGTACATATATAAATGAATTTATAATAAATTCAATAAAATGCAAGTTATGCTTACGTTTATTTTTATTGTGTATTTTTCAAAAATCGATTTCATATTTTAATAATGCAAAGATAAAAAATTTTTTTTCTGTGTACAGTACATTCCCAGTGATTTATTTTTTCAAACATTGCATAATTGTACATCATACAGTGGTATATGAAAATATTGAGACAGTGTATTTTTTTTTTAATAAACGGATTTTTAATATAGTTTAAGGTTTATTTTTTTTTTTTCAAAATTTCGTTTTCACTTTTTATTGTTTTTCGTTTGAAAAAATTAGTTCAATAAATTCATAACAAAAATAAAAACGTTATTTTTCATCTTTATGTCAAAAGTAATTATGTATATACATACATACAAACAATTTTTCACACTGTCCTTACACTTTTGTAAGATCAAAAAACGTGCTTTGAACTAAATTTTATTTGATTTGTTTTAACGTATTTTATCCCATAAGTCTGTTTTACGTACAACATTTAAGAATTTTAATTAAAAATCTTCATTATTATTTTTTTTTTGTATCACAAAGTTACGTCATTTTTATGAATGGGTCGTCGTCTTGACGCAAACAACGAAAAAATCATGTTGATAAATTACTTTCCAGTGCAATTATATTCAATAATTCAAGTGTATACATTGCAGTTGATTTTTCACTTATATACATATATTTTCATTTTGAAATTTCATTGTTTGTTTTGTTTTATTATTTTTGTTTTATAATTTTAAAAACAATGTGACGTCATATTTCAAAATGATAAATTACATTCATTCATTCTAATAAAAGCTAACATGTACTCGTATACAGTTGACGGCTTTGATTACAATTCCAGTGCATTCACATCGTCAACGCATGCTAGTGATATATCTATTAAAATGTATTGAAATATTATTGTATACAGAAAATAATTTATCCTAATATTTTTTTAAGTCACTGTATATAATATGGATTTCTACTTTTGTGTGAAAATCTATCGTTTATACAAAAAAAAAAAAAAGATTGAATTTAAAAATTGTAGAATAGACAAATTTTTCAAATTACAATTAAAGATAAAATATGAAAAATGCATTCAGCTCACATTACTTATTAAAAAAAAATGATTTTGCATTTATCACAAACTTTAGTTCATCAAAATTTAAAAGTTTATGAATTTTGTTTTTGTATAATGTTTGCATGTATGTTTTCATATGAAAAAAGTTTTTAAAAAGAATTGTCAGCAAAATTTATTATTTGAGTAATTGATTGGTATATATTTTGTGGGTACTTGCATGATATTTTTTCTTGTATTCATCACCTGTTTTCTTTCTATTTTATTTTTGTACGTAATAGAAATTATCACGAATATGTATTTTTCAAATATTTAAAATAAAGGAACCAAAATTGAAAGCTCATTTAGTACACACAGCTTGTTAAAATAATTGTTAGCTGATTTAACAAAATTAAGAATTTATGAGAATTAAATTTTTAGAAATTATTTAAATTTTGAAAATTACTTACAGATGACAATAATAAATAAAAAATTCATAGGAGTATCTTTTTTCTTGTATTAATTTTAAAAATGCTATCTTTTTAAATTATTTTGCATTTTGGAAAATTATATAATTACACACTGATATAATTGAAATTATATCTTTTTATGATTCATAAGTACAAAAAACAAAGTGTGTATTGAAAATCGTTTTAATTTTAACAGTCTGTTAATTCATATACTCGTAAAATTAAAACATAATTTTGATAATTGGTTTAAATTATTCACCTGGATACTTGAATAAAATTCTTATTAGGTATTAGTGGATTATAAATAATTTTTAAATTGTATTGAATAAGCTTCTTAGTACATATGTATGTATATAAAGAAAAGTAAACTGATATGTTTTTATCCAATTTATTTTGGATTAAATTTAAAAGCCTATGATATTAATCACAATTATTGTTATTTTTTTTTTATATTACAGTAGCATAAATTATGGTAGAATAACTTTTGAAAATAAGTATATTTTTCAAATAATTGTTTTTTTTTGTTTAAACATAACCGTAATATATGTATGTATGTATTTATTTTTGCTGACTAGGTGTATTAGATTGTAACATAATATTTCAAATTATTAATTGAAAGATATTTTATAATCTGCAATAATTCCCCTTCAATAAATTTATCTAACCTAATATCAAATTCTATTCAAAACAGTTCTATAAACATGTATAAATAATTATTTTTCGTTTTCAATTCTCGCATATATAATGTATAATATTCTATTTGAAAAAAAAAAAAACTAAGTACATAAACTTATAATTTTATCATTAAAATCAATTATATATACTTTTTAAACGGAAAAGTGATTTACGATATGCTAGAGCTCTAATGATATTCATTATGCAATAATTCTAATAGTTATCCTTCATCAGTATTTATTTATATCATTTTAATTACTTTTTATATACATACATACATATAATTTACTGATAGCTATTCAATTATCTCTTTCTTAGAATTTATATAAATTTCAATTGAGGTTTGAATAATAAGGACATTATAAAAATATAAATTTTACATAAAGAAAATTAAATAGATTTGTTACTTGTTTGTATTTACTTGTGTGTATATGCATGTAAGTATGTATCTATACATGTATGTATTTCTATATTTAATCTAATTTTTTTATTGTTTAATAACGTAACGATATCCTTTTGCTGCATTTATGTTATCACAACAATATGGTGTATGAATATGGAGAAAAAAGGGTTGTGGAAAGTTATGAAGGTAAAGAAGAAAAAAAAAATTGATTGATGTTCTACTTGAACTTTTGTAGATTAGATGAAGAAAGAAACACATAAAGTAGATCATATTTCAATATACGCTCAGAAGCGAGCTCAAGGTAGAGTTTATGGGCTTTCTTTGAATATCTAGAATTTAACGAGAATGAAGTGTTAAGTAGAATTCTATATATATTTTGCAATTGTTTCACAATAATTTATTTTTTCATAATACGTCATTTAAAAAATTTTTTATTGTTTCATTCTTATGCAACTCTTTTTTTTCCAGGTGAATAACTGTTGACATTAATATAACTTTTTTTTTTTTGACCTGATTACTATGCCAATAATAATGAATGTATAAAAACATTAAAAAAAATGTTCGTATACAAATAAAATTTCATTATGGTGGTAAATGAAATTGCATTTGTGGCAAAAAAATTTAAAGTTTATAAAAATGGTTTAGATAGAAAGATTAGCGTTTTTTTTAAATTTTTTATTTTGAACGGTTAATGACTGATGACTTTTATCAAATAATTGAACAATTTGTTTTTAAAACAAAGTACACCATGTTGTGTAACTAACTTATCAGTTAATCGATATTTAGAATAAAAAAAAAAGCTAGGAATTTTATGATAAATGAAATTTACGTAAAATTTATCACCTGATAGAATATAATATTTGTTTTCCGATAGGATTTTCATACAAACATTAAAGTTAATCAATTTATTTATTATCAGTCAAATAATTAGTTCATGTTTTTTTCTATGATTAATTTGCAAAAAAAAAAAAAAAAAAAAGTAAATGACATTTAAAACAATTTTAAATGAAGATTTTTAATTGCATCATACTTTTATAAATCATATACCTACATATTTGTGAAGTTTTATTTTTTATTTTTCAATTTTAAATAGGTATAACCAGAAAAAGTTTGAAATTTTTGCTATCAAAACATAAAACTTTTTTTTTTTTTGTATATACATAACCATTAAAACTTTTCCTACATCAGAATGTTATTTAGATTCTCATATGCAATTTATGTCTGTTAGAATTTTCCATTTTCATTTTTATATCAATGTTTCATTAATGTAATTGGACCAAAAAAAAGTTTTATTTCCATTTTATTTTATTTCTTTACGCTTTATTTTAAATTTACAATTTTTTTTTCTTCTTATAAAAAAAAAACAATCCTGATTCGATATAAATTGAAAAGAATAAAGAAAAAAAAAACAACAATTAATTGTGAAAGATAAAACTTTTGATAAAATGTTCTACATGAAGATATTTTTCTAAAAAAACTCTATTTAAAATGAATAACATGGAAACTAACAAAATAATATTTTGATTGAATTTTTGTATCTTTTCAAAGAATTTTAGATATTTTCAGTTCAAAAAAAAAAAAAAAAAGGCAACTTAATTACGATTTACAACATGTAAATTTACAAACAGGACAAACATCATATTGTCATTGTTGTTCATTTTAATAAAAGATTTTATATATAATATTTTGTTTGTATTAACTGAAAAAGAAAAACAGAAAAATAAAAATAAATAAAAAAAATCAGTCAATGTATATAGGTTGTAATAGAAATTCTATTGTTTGTGTATATACATACTTATTTTAAGAATATTGAAAAAATCAGATAGGGTATGATCATAGAACAAATAAACATATTCATAAGATGAGGATGTTAATGTTTTAATAAACATTTGCAGGAATGTTTTCATTTAAAGAATTTTTTTAAACAAATGATGATTAAAACTTTGAATAAGTGTAATATGTTATTTAATAACAGTTTATTTTAATTATTTTGTTTTTCAAACAAATTTTTGTGTTTTATTAATAATTTATTTCCAAGAATTAGGGGAAAATTTATTTTTTATTTATTCAAATATGTATACACATAAATTCATTTAACCTTCAAGTAAAAATGAACGCAATTATAAGTAATAAAAATCTGTTGTATACTTTCTTGTATAGTTAAGTTTGTGATACAAGTGTTGTAGTATCAATCTTTTGCAAGGAGGTTATCAAAATTTGGAAATTTTCGAAATTAAAAAAGTTGTTTATTTCTTCTCGAATAGAAAATTCGGTGATATGGTATCATCACATTATTCAGAGATGTCTTATGAAGTCCATTTTAAAGAAAGATAAAATCAAGACGCGACAAAATCCAGATAAGAAAAAATCCAGTCAAGACAGAATCCAGAAGAAATAAGTTCGCCAATTCTATATTGTCTGAATTTTGTATTGTCTGAATTTCTTTTTAGATTTTTTAAAAAAGTCCGAATTTTGTCCAATTAGAATTTTGAAATCTAGATTTTGGACCGAATAACTTTATTTTAACATGAAAATTATACTTTGATAATTTTCAACTATCGAACATCAGAAACATATTTGTTCTCAATTCCTGTCGTATGTCTATTTTCGAAGAAACTTTTCTAAATCAATAAAATACTTTCAATTTTTTTTTTTAAAAAAGGATTAATTGATTAGTTTCTCTCTAATCAATTATCTCTAATTAAAGTATTTAAAGTTGAATTATATTACATATAATAAATTAAGTGCTAAAAGTTTATGTTCAAATTCTTTTTTTTTACTATTTTAAATTAAAATACAGAAAATTAATAAAAAAAAAAATTATATAAAGTATTTCAGAAGCATTGTGTGGTAATTTATTACTAAACATTTTTTTTTCTGGATGATATAAAATCTTAATATTTTCATTTATCACTATGGTTTATTATTTTTTTTCCATTGTTATACAATTGTATTTAGTTGTCTGCAGTACAATTGAGAGTTTTTTTTTCCTATAAGAAGATATTTTTATTAAACTAATGAAATATCTATTGTTACTTCTTATTCACGATAATTTTATTAAATAAAAATGTAAGACTGTGAACAATATTAAAGTATATCTAGATACTTAAATACATATTACTTACTATGAGTGGACAGTTTTTTATTTTCTGAAAAAAAAAAAAAAATGAAATTTTGATGACCAATGTACATTAAAAATACATTAAATTAAAATCTTTATTTCAACAAAGTCATAAAAATATTTAGAAGAAAATAAATGTTAAAAAATACAAAAAAAAAAAATTTATTTAAATAATAAAGGTATAATAGCTTAATCTAACTTTACTCAATTTTAGTTATCATACTTTGATGTTTTTTAGCTATAAGAAACTTTAACCGACAGTTTAAATAGATATAAGATAATTATTTTGTTTGGATATTTTTCTTCTATTTTTTGAAGTAAACATAGTTATTAGTATTTTTGTTTTTAAGTAGCCTTTAATTTCATTTAAAGTTTACTTTTTACTGAATTTACAATAATTTACATATGGACTTAAAAAAAAATTTAAGATTAAGATAACAGATTAAGTTTCTTTCTTAGCAATTATTGAAAATATTCTACTATCTTGAAAAGCTAAAACAAAAATAATTACATACTTTAAATTTTTCTTTTGTAGAATTAAATTTTGGACAACATAAATTAAATATATAGGTTCTTATTTTGAAATAAGAGCAATCCAATTCTATCTAATAAAACAAAAAAGAATATAGAAAAAAATAAAATCAACCTGAAATAGACTGTGAAAAACCATTTCCTTTAAAATAAATTTTTTATTGAATTACCAAAATGTTTTATATCTATTTTTCTATAATATCTCTTTTTTTTTTTTTTTTTTTTTTTACTAAAACATATATTATATATTTTCTATTTAAATCCTTCCTTATACTATACTTAAAATTTTTTCTATCTTTCGTATATATACAATTTTTTTTTTTTTTAAAACGTATACTTAAATAAAAAGTTAAAATAAATCACGATAGCTGACAGAAACATTTTTGATAGGCAAAAAAAAATATATATATATACATATATGTATATGTATGTATATAGAAAATAAAAAAGAAAAAATATTATATAATAAAAAAAAAAAAGGAGAAAGACAAATGTGATATAAGAATGCTTTCCACACGATTTAAATAAAAATTGAAAATGATTGTTGTAAATTTTAGTGGCATTTTTAATGTCATTTTTCTTTTATTCAACAGGAAAAAAAAATATTACATTTTCAAACGATAAGCAAATATGTATTAAAGTGTAGAATAGATTTTATTAAAATTTAGAGAGAAAAAAAAAAAAAAGTGATGATATCGACATTTTTTATTTTCATATCAATTTTTTATTTGTAAGAAAAAATAAAATTCAATCAGTATACTTGTAATTTTTATAATAATTGCGAAAGAAAAAGAAAAGAAAAGAAAAATAAATTGAATAAAAAAAAAAAACCCATATTAAAGTAAAATTTGTCTTAGTTTTTACAGAAAAGCAATTTTCATTGAATTTAATTTTTGCTTTTTATAGATTAAATAGAATAATTTTTCTCATAAAACTAAATGAAGACCAATTTAATTGTAATCTTTACCATAATTTACCAAAAAGTCACATACTTATATACTTATGTACTTTTTTTAAAAAAAAAATATTGTATATATATAAGATAGTGAAACCATTATGAATGTGGCGGATTTCAACAATTCAAGTTCATAAAGTTTTATTGTAAATGGTTGAAAAGGATAAGAAAACTTTTTGAAAATTCTTGATTTTATAACTACATATACATATGTACATATGTGCGTAAATGCATACTTAGTTTGAAAATTTATTTATTTAAAGGATTAAACTTTTGTAAAATTATCAAAATTAGTTTGAGATTTTAAAATTTAAGAAATTTTATTTTAAATAAATTCAAAAGTTACATACACATATATGTATACATGTATAAAAATGACCGTAAATTTTATAATAAAGAACCTTATTTTATCAATCTTAATCTTTATAAATTAGTTTGAATTTTGTTTTTTTTTTTAATACTTTAATTTAATTTGTATTATTGTGCTCTATTTTTAGTGAATTTTCAAATTAAATTAAATTTTCTATTTTTTTTTTTCAAGGTCTAAACTTACCATTAAATATCTAAAATTTTATTCATTACTCATCATAAGAATTTTATCATTATGTAATTAATTGAATATAAAACGGTTATCTTATTCAGTTTTATAATTTTATCATGATCAAATAAAAAATAAAAATAAAAGGGGTTTATTTAGAGTTTAAGTTGATGCATATATTGTATATTAAGGCAACTGGAACATTGAATAAATTAATAAATTTTTTTCTTCTTCTTCTTTAATACTTTCGAATTTTCTTATCATTAGGGGTTAAAATGCGATAAAATGTAGTTATTTAAAAAAATATATATAAATATAGTATTTATGTTTGAAAACACATGACGCACTGATGCTCATATGAACTATTTGAATTACATACTTATATGTACATGTACATGAATCAATATCAGATACACCTACATTTTATTGTTTATTCATTTCAAACCACAATTCAGAATAAATTTAAATTGTATCATGAAATAATTGTATTTTTTTCTGCAATGTAATTACATAATTATTTATTTAACATTTGTATTTTATCTATGTAAATTTATATACATATGTGAATAAGCAGTAAATTGTTTAATAATGAAAATGAAAAGAAATTTATCTGGTTTTTATCATTCAAAATGTATATGAAATGACGTCAATCTTCATTGTAGTATATCAGTAAATATAAAAAAAAGTTTCTACCTTTGTACATGGTGTTTTTTAAAACTTTTTTTTTTTTTTAAAGAGAAACAATTAATAAAATAATACATACTGAGATACATATGTTGACAATACTAATTAGATTCTCTTTTAGAAACAAATTACCAGCTGAATAAACAACCTTTTTTTATTTTTTATTAAATTTTCATGAATTATTGCATCGTCTAAAAAAATTAAAATGTTCCGATAACGACAGTATGTATTGCCAAAAATTGCCTGTGTAAATGATAAATTATTGGCGCAGACTAAAGTTACAGAATGTTGGCTTCTGACACTCTATAGGATACTTCACGTTTACTTAAGTGGTGCAGTTGTAGAAAGAGCAATATTTTGAAAATTGTTTCCTAATTTTTCATCGGAAATTTGTGGATCATAATTCATGAATGTGACAGTTTAAAAACTGTAAAGAAAATAATTGTTAAAATGTCATTTTCCAAATGTTATTTTATTTTCAACATAATTTTACTCTTATTAAAATCAATTTTTTTCCATTGATACTTGAAATTTTGTCAAAGTTCGATTAAGCTTGTAAAACTCAACTATATTTCTTGTTTTTACAATTTGAGAAAATATGTTTCATTATCGAAAACTTCTCAAATTTTTCTATAAAAATTACATAAATTTTTAAAAGATTTGCGATGATGTATCCTGTGTTCATTTAATAAAAATGAAAATAATCATATTAAAATTAGTATATAAATAAAGAAAATAATTTTCATAATTTTGTTGTATAATTAATGAGAATTTAACATTCTCATGAAAATCAAAAATGTATACAAAATTTTCTGTTGATTGAAAATTAAATTTTATGCTCATTTCATGATGTCGAAAACATTTGTTTTTTTGTGTTTTTATTTGTTTAAAAAAAAAAAAAAATCTTTGTTTAAAAAAATTATCTTTAAATCAAATTATGCAAATTTTTCAAACAAAAAATTCAAAACAATTATTTTTTTTGTGGTTTCCTTTACGTATTTTAAAATAAATTTAATTTTTCAAGAAATCTCTTGTCTAAAAATATAAATTTCATTTTTAACGAATATAAATTTTAATGATCACTAATTTTTGTAGTATCTCCATAATTATAGATCATATTACAATATACATACTATAATATACATATATTATGTAAGTATATTTACGTATACATTAATATATATGTATATCCCTTCTATAAAGAAAGAATACGGGGTACAGACAAATTAAGTAGTATGTATAGTTATTAAGGAAGTAAAATTACCCTAATATTTTTCATTTTATTTTTATCGCATATACATATGTATGTATGTACATATAATACTTACATATATAATATGTATACTACATACATATGTATATAATAACGAATATAAATTTGATAGATAAAAATATGTTTTTCTTTAAATTATGGTTTATTATAAAAATTCATAACGTTATTCATTATAGATTTTTTTAAAATTTTTAATATTTTTAGCTTATTTTTAAATTATTTTAAGTTTATAAAATAGAAAATATATGACATAAAGTGAATTCTTAATTTGTATGCCTTTTTTTCTAGTATAAATCGCATGGATGTATAGAATTTTGTATTTTTTTTAAATTATTATTGACTGGTAGATAAACCTTATTAAGTATGAATTTCCACAAGGTGAACAAATAATTTTATGTTAATTCAACATTTCGTTATAAATATACTCGTACTTATATGGATAGTTATTAATTTTTGTTTTATATTCTTTTTTTTTTCTAGACTACAAATATTTTTTTTAAACTTTGTTATTCAGTTTGCAATATTTATAATGACCTCTAGAAATAATTAATAAATTTTTCTTATCTATCATATTACTGAATACCCTGTGAAAATTATAAAGTGCTTTTCAATAAAGATTAAAAGAAGACAAAAAAAAAAAAAAAAAAAAAAAACATAAAGGCGTATTCTTCACGCTATCGCGTTTTTGTTTTTAGATCAAAAAGTATTAAAAAGAATTTCCGTTTAAAGAATATACATATATAAATATGTATATACCACATACATACATTAGCTTAAATAAGATATTATTAGATAACAATTAATTTATAATGTACTTGTATAATAGAACATTTTTAATATTTTAAATGAAGAAAATTATGCTAGGCAAAAATGATAATAAAATAAAAAGACAAAAAAAGCTATCAAAAAATTGCTTTTGTCTTAATTGAAAATGGGGAGGAAACAAAAGAAGAAGAAAAAAAATATATAAATATGTACGTACTTAAAAGATGACTTATTATGATTAAAGATCTTTAAGACTAAAATTAAAATAATTTATTATCATCGTTTTTATATTATTATTATTAGCTAAGACTTTTTGCATTTAGATTATTATTATTATTAAAAGAAAATGAAGTTAATAAAGCAAAAGTGAAATTTCCATTATGTGATAAATTATGTAAACGAAAGAAAAATAAGATTCATTTTTATCTTTAAAAAAAAAAAAATCAAATTAGGTTTAGTTTTTATTTTTATCTCTTTGATAAAAATTTTTTTTTTCATTTTATTCGCAAAAGAAAATGAAGATAATGAAAATAAACTTGACCTAATGAAGCAAGTAGAAAATAGGATGTACATATAGAGAGAAAAAAAATAAAATACAAAAATTTATTCGAAATATATTATTGTACGAGTATAAGGATATATAAAAAATTATGAACATATGTGAATATACACATTTTATATACATAATATACAAACTTATATAGAGGGATACATAACTGATATTAAATTACAATAATTTGACTAAAAATTAGGGTAAAAATTAATTTAGTGGAAAATTTGTGTAATAATTTAATCGAATTATTATAAAATGAATGAATAAAATTGAAAGAGTTATAATACAAAAATATCAAATGTGTTTTTAGGGGAAAAAATGTAAAAAAAAAAAATTCATTTTTTGGAAATTTGCTATTGATAATATAAAATTTTATTAAAAAGTGAAATTGGAGAGAAAAAAAAATGTAAAATGATTTTCGTGGGAATTAATTAAAAATAAAGATATAAATTTCACCAGAGAAATTTATATAACACATATTTATACATATGTATATACGAACATATAAATTTTTTACTATATTTTTTAATGAATTCATTAAAACATTCACTTTATTTGTTTTCTATTTTATTATTTTCAGTCATTGGTAGTATAATTTTCATTTTGGATTGGCTAACAAACACTATATTTTAAAATCCAAGTTCAAGTGGTCAAAGTCATTGCCGAAGATATCATCATCAATATAACATCATTTTCAATTTAGTTGTGTTTAAGGTATGGATATATATTTTATGTTTAAAATAAATTTATTATAAAATGATAGATTTTATTATAGTTTTTTGAATATTTTAAACAGATAATATAATTTACAATAAAAGTTGAAATTAAGTAAAGAAATTTAAGGATTTTTTATTTAAATTCTTCATCTTTTAAACAACGACTTTTTACGAAAGTAAATTCATAACTTTTTTTAAATAAAAACGTTGACTAAAATCTTAGAAAGTTTAATTTTAAAGTAATTTTGTTTTCGTCTACATTTGCTGAAAAACTTATCTATGTAAGTGAAATGCTAAAAATATTTAATATCTGTCTGTAAAGTAGATAGTTTTTGATTTATTCCAATCTTAGTATTTATCATCTATACGAAATATTTTAAAATGTGTACTTTTTTCTTACTAATTAATGACTTTTAACGTTTACATTGTGTTTCCATGTCGAATTTTTTAATGATTAGATTTTTCTACTAAATTCATAATTCAGGTATAAAAAACGATTATGATAAATTTTTAGATTTCTTTATAAGCATTTTAATAAATGGTAATTAAGGAGTTTTTTTTTTCTTTTCTTCTGTATATTAAATAACCTCTATAGTATCAATCACCATATCAACATTTGTTCTTCGAAAATTTTCAATTTTTAATGGACGTTAATTTATAAACTATTTTTTTTTTTTTTACATTAAAAGAACATTGACCTAAAATTTGATTTTTATGATCAACATATGTTTCTTAGAGTTACTTGCCATATACTATATTATGCAAAAGATACATATCTACTATATTAGAAAGATTAAGTAAAAAAAAAAATTTGTTTTTTTCTAAAAATTAAATTTTTTTTTTGTATAAAGAAAACCAGTTATTAACGATTTTAATTAAATATTTCAGAAATTTGAAAACCTTTTATTATTCGTAAAAAAAAAGTAAAAGTAGGTAAAAATACGCGTATATGTAAAATATACACATTTCAGAATTATAAACATTAATTGAAAAACATTTACGAACATGAATTGTATCTAAGATATAAAAGTTTAGTAGCATAATCTTAAAATATTCACATTTGAAACTATTATTTTTAGAACAAAATAAATTCATGTTTACATAGAAACTAAAGGATTTTTATTAAAAGACTAAAGAATAATACATAAAATATTTTCCTATACGTTGAAAGTTTCTTTTCATTAAACAAACTTAATTCAACTAATAAAGAGAAAATATGAAAAAAAGAATCATTTGAAAAACAGAAAAAAAAAAACAAGAAGTATCATATATCCTTCAACTACTTCTGTTTTCTTAAAAATTTGAAAAATCTCCAACACTTCATATTTTCAACACTTTTCATCAGTAGTATTATACAAGGACATTCTATTCATAGTATATGTATGTATAAGTATACATGAAAATTATACGTATATGTATAAAATAATATTGTGAAAGAAAAAAAAAAACACTTAAAATATTTTTAATTGCATACTGAAAGTAAAGAGCATACACATTTTTAGAATACGACAACAAAGCTTATTTACTAAACCACATTTTACACTTTATTTATAACGTTTTTATATGTATAGATAAACTTACGTACATACATGTATGAATAAAAAAAAAATATTTTCATTTCCTTTCATGTTTTTCTTTACTTCACATGAACAAATGAAGCAAAAATAAAATGTTTTCTTCCTTTTTCATATATGAGTTCCTATTTATAAAATAAGATAAATAAAAAAATAAAATAAAATAAGTAGAAAAAAGGAATAAAAATGATTTTTCGTTTCCGTATTTATTTTGAGGTATTTAAAAAGAATGAGAAAAAAATTCACTTCAGTAAAAGGAAAATGAGTAAATTTTTTTTTTTTTTTTTTTTTTTTTTTTTTTAAAAAAACATTTATTGTAAAAATTTTCACAGTCTGCGCGAGACTTTATATACTTTTCATGTGTATTTGAAAAGAAAAAAAAAAATGGATAAAAATAAAATAAAAGTTTAAATGAGAATAAAAAAAAAATATACATATAACTTCTAGCAAATATTTATTCAAATGAATAGGAATAAGAATTTAAAAAAAAAAAAGTAAAATAAATAAAAAAAAGTTTTTAAAACACTTTAGTGTACATTAAAAATGTAATAAATAGTAATAATAATAATAATGATGATGGTGATGAAATAAAGAAAATAAGGATGAAATATCGTTTCTTCTAATATTCTTATTTACTTCTTTTAATTCTCTTCTGCTACACATTTTTCTTCATTCTTAAGAATTAAAAAAAAAAAAAAGAAAAGGGAATTGAATAAATAGTAGAAAAGCAGTAAAATTAATTTGAATTTACTCACGTTTGAAATAAAGTAATCATGTGTACATACTTGCATTATTTATTTAACAAGACAATCTACTTTTCAAAAGAGAATATTATTTTACCTATTATACTGTTGGTATGCATTTCTTTTTCATTGTGAAATTTTTAAAAGTTTACTTAACAAGCTATGTAAAGGATATTCATTCACATTTTAGACTTTGTTTTTATAATTACTTGTAAAAATGAAAATTATGTAACAAGAAAACTTATACGAGGAAAAACATGTATTTAATGGAAAATGTTCTAAACTATATGTAAGAATAAGTATGTATATATTTTTTTTTCTATAAAAAATATTGTAAGTATTTTCAACACAATTTACAAATAACTGATATCAATAAAAAGCGATGTGAATATTCCTTTTAATTCAGAATAAAGAAATGTTAAACAACATTTTTTACTCATATATGTTGAACAAATATAGAGCAAGTGAAAATTGATGTTTTACTAAATAAGTAAGCTAATTTTTAATAAATGTACATACATACATATGTTATTTTTATTAAAACATTGTTTTTCACTTTGATATTATGAAAAATTTTAAGTTTAAAATAAATTATTATTTGTACAAATGGATATACGTATGTAATATGTGTGTATTTAGAAAAATGTTTTGAGTGTTTTATTTTGATTTGGCGAATTATCAAATTTATAGTTTTTTATTTTCCATTATAAGTTACATGTAATATTTGTACATACATACATATGTACAGATACATTCATATAAGGTACATACATAAATGTATAAATATTTTCATTTAATATTTAAACCGATTATAAAACCATTAAATTCAAAAATCATTTATATAATATTTTATATACATTCAAACATATAATTATTATTTATCATTATTATTGTTAAATCTGAAAATTACAAACAATAAAGTGTAAATTTTATGAAAATGTTATTTCAAATCTAATTTTCTGTGTATCTAAGTAGATGTTATAAATGTATGTATATGTTTATATTGTTATTTAATATTTTTCATTATATTGGATATTATTAATACATACATACATATAACCATAATAGTAATTATTATTATTATTGAGTTTTTAATGTGTTTAACCATGTTCAATTCGAAATACTAATCGGGTTTCTATTATTGACTGATGCAATGCTTTTTATTATATATATGTATGTATATTTTTTCTATTCTATATTTACTATTTTAATATTAGTAAAACACACATTCGATAAATATTTGAAATTTTCGCTAATCCAAAAGTGTTTTCAATAATAATTGACAAAACAGATTTTATTTGAATGTGAGTAGCTGATTACAATCAATTTTATTTGTGGCTTTTTAAATTCAAATGATATTTACTAATACAATACGTGTTTTGTTCTCAATTAGCAAAATATATACATAGTATATAATTTTCTATATATATTTATGTTCATATATTCTACATAAGAAAGAAAGAAGATAATTATTGTTTCCATTGAAAAAGTATAGAGAAAGTATTAAAAGTTGTCCTGTTAGTTCTAATTTGAATTTGAATTTTCTTTTTAAAGTAATACTTGTGTGCAAAAAAAAAAAAAATTAGTTATCACTTAATAATGTACATTGTAGGTGGAATATGAATAATAAAATCTTCAATCAAGAGGAAGAAAAAAAAAAATATAAATATATGAGGGTTGATTTTTCTTGTTAACAAAGAGTACGTACGTAATTTAAATATGGCCTTGTAGGGGTTGAATGAGTTATTGAGTTGTCATAAAGTGAAGTACATTCTTGATATGCTGAAAGATCTGTGGAGGAAGCTGTTGAAACGTAAAATCCTTTTGAGGTGTACCTTTATATGCATTGGTGCTTTTATAATATAAAATCAAATGATGTTTCACTAAAGTCATATGCTACAAATATGTATGTATGTATGTATTATATATAGTATTATAAAAATATAAAGTACACACATGGGTCTACGATAAATTCTACAAAAATGCAAAAGAATATATTGCTTATAAAGAGTAAAAAAAAAGATACAATATTATATAACCTTAGGTTCTATATCATCACATCATTCAATGTTTAATCTTGTGGAATATGAGTGTTTTTAATATTAAATTTTGTTACGATATTCTGTTTTCACAAATAATTTTAATCAATTTTCTAAAAACAAATACATCATGTATAGAGTTTTATTTATTATGTACGTACGTATTTGTTATGAATGAGAAGATGATAAATGAAACTATATATGTATGTACATTATTATGACACACAACAAGAATATTTTTTTTTCTTCTCATGTATGTACAATAAATAATATACAAGTCAATGACATTGTAGGTACATCGTACATGTACTAGGTATATTCACAATAAAAAATCATCAGGATTTGTTGTAACAACGCTAATCGATATTAAATAGAACTCCTGTTTCATACTTTTCCTTTTCTATATAAATTTTTTTTTTTAAATTGCTTTTACGAT
Source organism: Bombylius discolor (assembly GCA_939192795.1). NCBI lineage: Eukaryota > Metazoa > Arthropoda > Insecta > Diptera > Bombyliidae > Bombylius > Bombylius discolor. The sequence continues at coordinate 55,243,718 of OW584238.1, read as the reverse complement.
TAATGAGTTTTCTATACAAAAAATTGAACATGATATTTATGCAAGAAATAGGCGTTGAAATGAAATACTTTTTATCGTTTAATGATTGTATCTTAATGTAATACTACTTTTTATGTACATATATCTATAATGTAAATGAAAGGAAAGCACAGTTAATCCATTTTGTAATTATCAATGTAGAGCATATATGGTAAAACAAAAGGAAATTATAATATGAGGATTAAAAATGATTAGTAGCAGAGTAGCGAAGTAATAAAGATTTTTTTTTTCTTCACTAAAATTTATTTTTCTCTTTATTTATGTCAGTTGTAGGTGTAATTGAACTAGACGATAATGTAATGTTCAGATGTATTTTATCCTGATATGTAAAAATCTTTAATAAATAAAAAAAAAAAGGATTATTTAAATTCTAAATATGTATGTTAGGTTTTTTAAACGATAATAATTTCTTCCTCTAAAAAAAAAAAAAAAAAACTATTATGAAATTCTCTAATTTTTGGCACGTTTTTTTAATAATAAACAGTTAGTTTGTATTCTGACCATGTTAAAATATACGTATGTACATATGTACATATATAAGTACACACATATTGTATACATACGGAAAATCACAACGAGTAAGAAATTTCATGAGTAAGTTATACATACTAACCCTTTATTTAATTCGGAAATATTTGAATTTGTTTTCATTTAACGGTGCAAAATTTAAAAGGGTAAAATACTGGAAAAGTCATCTTAAAATTTTTTATTTACATCTTACATTTAAATATGTTTTGTTTTTAATTTTGTACGTGCTCAAATATTTAATTCCTTAAACACTTGAACATTTGTTGTATGGGTGGTATACGTATAAGAAAAATTAACTTCTTAGTACGTAAATATGAAGGAAATATTATGTAAAAGAAATCACTGGAGTTGTACATAACCGAAATATGTATTCTTTTAAATACATATATGAAAATATTTTACGTATGCAAAGAATTATGCAAATTAAAAACATAAATTTTCATTCTTAATTTTTTGGTTTAAACATTCTTTATTTTTTTTTTTATACTCATTAGGAATTCGGTTAATCTGATATGTGAATCTAAAATTAGGTTTTAAAAATATGTATCTAGATTACGTTTATACAGGGTAGTTCAATGTTAATAAATTTACTTTTTTTGAATGTTATTGTTTTTTATATGTATATTTAAATTTACTTTTAAAATTTAAACTTCAAGTTATTTTTTAATGTAAATGTACACGTTCAGATAAATTGTAATTCGCTGACCAGCAAGGTAGCATAGCAAAATTTAATAATTTCCGCTCATCAGTTGACATGACTTGATTTTTACTTTTAGTTTTTAAATAAGGATTTAAAAAACTGTACACTACCCTGTAATGTAAAAATACAAAAAAATTTACATAAACATATGTATATACATACATATATACATATATGCATGGAAAATGAAAAATTTTAAATTAAAATAAATTGTACACAAAACAAGCGTAAATTTTTGTTTTCTACGTGAATTGAATATTCAGGAAACAACAAATAAAATCTTTGTAGTCATTGTGTGGAATCCTTGATGTAGATTTTAAATAGTGTATTTTCGTGACTAGAAATAAATTTAGTTAAAATGATTAACGCTTAATGATACTGCAAATTTTTACTTCTTATTTAAAAAAAAAAAAAAAACTTTAAAGAAAGAAAAGTTCATTTTAATAGCAACGACAATAAATAATTTTTTTTAATATTAAAAACAAGAGACATGTACATACATATATGTAGAACATGTACGTACATACATGAAAATAATAAAAAAAAAATTGAAAAAAATGCACGTGTAATTTATTTTTTTAAGAATCCTCTTTGTATTGAACAAAAAGAGAATAAATTTAGCGATACTTGAATTTTAAGTGGAAATACTTGAATTCAATAATTATTTTAAGAATAGATTTTTACAAAAAAAAAGGGTTAAAAATATATAAGATACTTTTATAAAATTAATTATTTTTCTTTTATAAATTATCCTTTGTTACACTTTTTTTTTTGGTACTAATTGGGATAATTTAGATTTGACCTTTTTTTAAATTATTATGTATTTTAAAAGTTGACTAATGAAGATAAAAATAAGATTATTTCTATTATGACAATTATTATTATAATAAGATGAAAATAAAGGACGAGACATAATAAAACTGACTCAATGGCTCTTAAACGTCAGACAGGCGACGTCAATTTGTTTGTTTAAGCTGAAATCTCATCTTTGTAATGTGTGAATAAGACTTAATAAAAAAGATTTTAGAATAATATATGTACCTACCTATGTATGTACATACATAAATTTTTTTTTTGAAAGTGTAAATTTAGTTTTCGAATGAGAAAAATTCTTTTTATTAAAACAATAATTTAAAATGTATTGTTTATTTATTCATTCATAGAAATTTATTATTTAATATTTATTTATTGTGTTGAATGGGGTAGATTACAAATACATATGTATATATAAAAAAATATAAAATTTTATTATGTAACTACATATGTTAAAAAAAATATGTATTGTTCTTTTGTAGAATCAAAAAATTTCTTATTTATAAATACCTCTTTAATTTCATAGATATTTTTTTTTAAAGTTTTTAACCTAAAAATCATCTTTAAAATTATTCCATCATTTCAAAATTAATTAAAAATGAAAAGGAAAAAAAAAACACATAAGCATGGTAATGAAAAACCTAAATGTTAAACTATCTGATGTTTCGATTATTTATTATTTTAACTGCCTAGCCTACCTAAAAAATATACTATACATATACACATTACATACATACATACTATGTATGTAAATGAAAAATCTTTTTTTTTGTTTGTTCTAGTTACGTTTTGAAAAAATGATGATGATCATCATCAGCGTCAAGTTATATCACCTACTTCCATCATTTTTATTATGAAGCTACTATATATAATTTTTCATTTTGAGCATGTGATAATTTCCGGAAATATATGAGCTTAAAAATTTTATTAGATTATTTCAAATTAAATAATATACATACATATGTATGTATATACTTAGAAATTCTCATCAATGACTTATTTTTTTGAAAAATTATAAAAGTGCTTTATGATGATGAGATGGTAGTTTTAATGTCATCACCTTTAATTATGATTTTAAGGTGTGTTTTCATAAATTGTTGTTAAATTCAAAATATTTATGTGTATATTTTTGAATATTTCAAATCATAATAAATTCATTGAAAAGGTTATTAATTAGAAATTATTAATTTAATGTTTTAAAAATTTTTTTTTTTAAGGTATTGAAAAATGTTTGAAAAGAAAGATTAAAAATATGTATTTTTTTGATAGTAAATTTTTGTTAAGAAATTTAATTATTTCATCATATTTTTATCGAAAATCAAAAAAAAATCTAAATTTCATTAAATTATGAACGTTGAAAAATCAAATTAATTTTTTGATTAACTCTTTACCTACATTTTACTGTAATATCTTGTATTAGCTATACTGAAATCGATTACCAATTTTAAAAATGCCCGATTTTCTAAAAATGATGTAAAATATTTCGCTATGTAACGTGATATAATACAAAATATTATCGGTGTGTATGAATATTGTTTAACTTTTTCTTGTTATTTACTGATTTCTCAATTATCCATAGTTTTTAAAAGCTATTTACAAAATAATAATTCAACTAGGATACAGAAAATAAATAAAAATAAAAATATGAAATCTTCTGTGACATAGAATTATTACTATTTTATTTATGACATTTGTTCACTTTTCCGTTTTTTAAAAGATTTTTTTTTTTTTTTTTTTTTTTAAATTCAAAAGTTGCTTACTTCCGGTTTTTTATTCTATGGGATTTGTTGTATATACATTTATGTATATGAATTTTACACAATGTTTTAAGTTCATCTTTTTTCACGTTTATAATATTTTTTCAACATTTGCTTTTTCTTTCATCTATTATATCCTGTTTAGTGACTTATTTTATTTTTTATTTTTTGCTTTTTCCTTTACATATGTATAACAAAGTTATAAAATACATAAACGATAACGATAATTTTATTTCCACTTTTCTGTTTTATAAAAGTTGTGCTTATATTGCTTTAGGAGAAAAATTTATTTCCGTGAGTAATGGGAGTTAAACTTTACATTACAACATACCTAGATATACACATTGTATGTATGTTTTTTTTAAAAAAAAAAAAAAAAAAAAAAATTATTTTTTTCAGTTTTTTGTAAAAACTATCAAAAACGTTTTCCAATGGTTTTATGTATGTACATCATATGAAATATATCAGATGTCTTATTAGTGTATACTATACATATATGTACATAGGTTTGTTGGGTGGTTTTTTATCTTATTCTCGTATTTATGTATTTGTATGCGCCTGCAAGAAATCCTTTTAACGAGAAAAGAAAAAAAAAAATTTTTGTTTTTTCGTTTGAAAAGTTTTATGTGAGTATTTCATTTGTTATTCCTTTTCGCAAAATTTGTTATCTTTTTTTTTTAACTGTTTTTATTTGATTTGATAGTTTTTTTTTTATAAAAAGAATTTTTTCTACTTTTTTATTATCACTATTTTTTTTAAAGAGATAAATAACGATTAATCTTATATATACATATAATATATACGTATACATATGTAAGTTTATGCATCGGTAAGTATTTTATTTTTTATAATTTTATACGCATTAAAAAATAGCAATAACAAAAAATAATTTTAAATGTACCAAAAAAAAAAAAAACATATTGGATCTATTTAATGGCTTCTAATAAGGGAAAATCGTTCCATAAAACTATATTTTTTCTGTCAAAGTTATTAAACTTTGTACGCGAAATTTTAACTTTGAAATTATCTGGAGATCACTTATTTGGAAATTTATACAAAATTTATCTTATTATTCTTCAAAATACTTTTTTAGTAAGATACTGTAGAAATTTTAAAACTGATGATACTTTATACAGTTTTCTTATCTTTTTCTAGTTCTAAATAGTTTTAGTCGTAAGAGTCTATACTTGTCTATTAGGAGTATTAAAGGTAAAAAATGCCGGTCTATTTTGAAAATGGTCTATATTGACTTTTGTCTAAAAATGAGTTAAAGTAAATTTCAGATGAAAATTAATATGTCCTTTCAACTATTTATAATAAAAAAATTTTTTTTCTCTTCTACTTGTCACCTTGAGTTTTCCTAGACAGTTTTTTGTTATTGTTATATATTCGCCTACAGTTTTAAGTGGAATGCAAACCACTATAATAATTATTATTTTTTTTTTTTAGAAATAAATTTGTTAAAACATTTCACTGTTTGTTAATTATAAAATAATTAATGTTACTGATTAAAGTGTTTATGAAATAATAGAATAAATTTATGTTTATACAAAAAAATTAATCTAAATTTAATGTACACATTTAAACAGTAAAAAAAATTTACTCTATACATTTGTTGGTATTTGTTTTCGTTTTTTGTTTCAAAATAATAAAATTGTAATACATACTTAGAATTTAAAATGTTACCACAATACTATAAAATTTGAGGTATAATTTATGTCATAATAACATTTATATATTGTATAAAAAATATATTTTGTGTGTGTATGATGTTTTTTTGTTTTTCTTTTTGGTTGTATTGTGGTTAATTTATCATAAAAATCCTTAAAAAAAATTGTTGTCATTTCGTATATAATAACGAAAATAAACAAAACGCACTTATTATATGTTTTTTATATTATTATCCAACTTTTTTATATCAAGTATACATACCAGCGCTATTGTTTTGTTCTTTTGTTTTTATGAATTAGATGCAAAAAAAAAGGAAACATTAGGTTAGATTGTTATAATTTGTAAATATATACATATGTACATATAAAAATAAATCTAATTAAGAAATGTGTTTAAGAAAGCATAAAGGGATTTGAAAAACAAAAGATTTGACTAATTTTTTTTTTTTTATATGTGTTTGTGTATGTATGTATTAAAATTGTATTAGTTTATTTTCTTATTATTATTTTTTTTTTTTGTTATGCTAGAAAAACTCTGAGAAAAAGATTGTTTTTGTTTTGATTTTTTTCTGATAAAAAAAAAACTTTTTATAGAAGTGCTTTTTGTAAACATTAGACTAATTATTGCTGTATTATATATGCCATATAAAAAAGTACAAAAACGAATAATAATAAAAAATTAAACCGGAAAATGTTAAGTATAATATTTTGACTTTAGTTTTTCTGTTCGTATTATTTATTTTCAATTATAGATTTTGTATATATGAGTATGTATGTATGTATATTGTTGTAACTATATTTTAGGTTACCATGTTTATATGGAAAAGTCATATTGATAACAGCATAATTGATTAAATAAAGTTTAATATTGATTATGATGCCAAATAATATTTTTCTTTATCTCTATTATTGTTTGAGAAACATATGAAAGTTTTCATTTTCTATAACATTGTGTCTTTAGTTATCTATATATCTATATTATATGGTTTTGTTATTAAAATATTATAAAATATGAAAAATTAGAATTATCTTTTATTTATTTAGAGCATCCTGACATTCAAAAAACATTTAAAAATTTTTTTGTACGCATTTCTATAGTATTAAATTAAAAACAAAAAAAAAACTAAGTCTTGTAAGATAACACACAAGTGATTAAATCTGATATGATAATATTATTTAATGACACACGTGTATTTACAGAAAAATTATTATAATATTAATACTGATTGTCCTACTTTGAATACCCTGTATAAATTTAAACAAAAAATTTATAATAATTTTTGTATGAGTTTCGTTTAATTGGTACAAAGAAATCCTAAAGTTCATAGTCCTAGTTTTTGTTTTGGCACATTATTTTTCTTCTTCTAAAATAAAATAGTGAAAAAAAAAATTATAGTTATTATGTTTTTTTATCTTATGAGTATGTCGTTAATATAAAAGAAAAATTAATGAGCCTTGAGTTAACAAAAATCTTAAAGTCACAAATATAAATAATACAACAAAAATATTATCCTTGTTTTTGTTATATCAGAATTAAGATAAATTTTACAAGAAAACAGTTCGATGATCTTTCATCATAAATTTAATATATTTTTTTTTTTTATTACTAGAATTTTCTTTTGTTTTTGCTGTTGCTGTTAAAAAAGAAATTTGAAGACTGTCCAAATAAACTACATATTTGAAATGTCATTAAGATTTAATTTTTTTGTTGTTTTGTTTTATCGTTGTTATTTATCTTTTGTTTTATTATTCTGAAAATTTGTTAAATTTTACCCATGGAAAAAACCGATTTGAATTGTTGATCAAGATATTATACCACTTTAGAGCTCTAGAAATATAAAAATATAAATAAAAGTTTGTTTTATTTTATTTTGAATGAATCAAAACGCTAATAAAATTTAACATTCTTGATAATAATATGTTTTTTTTCTTGAAACAATGCCCAAAAAATCACATATTTCATATACATATTTATTTAATGTCATTAGTATCATAAATGTAATATGTATTAGATAAAATAATGAAAACCCTGAATATAAATCTATTCTTGTTTAAAAATGATGAAATCGATTTGTATTTTATTTACATATATATATTTTTTTTTCTTCAAATATTGTAAGAGTTTTACGACTATTAATTTCTGTTTCATTGTAAAGTTTATTTAATTGTGAGATTGAACTATGAATTTTATCTCATAAATCTAAATTTTTTAATACAAAAAACTACATATCACAAAAATAACAAAGGAAAAATAGAGACAATGTTTTATTATCATACTTTTACTGGTTTTAACTCTTTTGATATTAAACAAACAGTATTTTGTTCTTGATATTTCTATTCGTTATGAACTATTTTTAGTTTTCAACATATACTCGTGCATATTTTCGCTCTTTAATATATAGCTCTGTTGCATTATATTATATCCTTTTTATTTCTTCGTACAAATCATCCACTTTGAATTCTTTTACAAAATTTTGTTCAATGAATTTCAGTTCGAGTGGTAAAATCTTTTATTGATTTTTGGCTTTGTCTTTTTATTAATTCTATGTTTTTTTTTTAATGATATTATGGTATAAAGATATATTCTACATATAGGTGAAGCAAATCACAAAAATAGTGATAAAAATATTTCATCTTTGTTTTTGTTTTTATTTCTTTTTCTATAGAATTTATACAATGCTAGTACTTTTTTGATAAAATACATATAATGATGTACAGTGAAAAGATTTTGGTTTTTTTTACACTCTTACTGTTATATAATATGTACATTCACCATTACACTAGAAATGTATATTTTTTAGAAATTTTTTATTTTATTAATGATTAAATTTTTACGAATTTTGAAAATTCCTTTTAAAACCACTTTGATTTTTGCGAATTTTTAATCCGAACGTTTTCAATTTTTGTAGAATTTTGAGTTTTTAAATATGTAATTCAATTTTTTTCAGTTTTTGTCTTTTTTTTATTTAGGAGAGGAAAACTAACAAAATCTAAAAAAAAAAATTTCAGGAAAAGCCAGTTGTTTTTGGTTTAAACTTTAAAGGATATAACACGAAATAATGATTCTTTTATAATAATCATTGAATTCTTACAAAATTCCATAGAATAAAAATAAAAGTTTTTAATTTTTCTACATGCTGTTAAATTTAAATTTTACATAAATTCTTTTTTAAAGGAAAATGTCTTATAAAAGAAACTAGTGTTTAAAATTTTTGACGCTGTTATAGATAGTTTAAAACATTGTATTGATCAATTCGTTTTCATCTTGAAAACGAATTGTAAACTCATTCAAATTTTAAATGATACAGAATTAGTCGATGATATTTAGATTTTTTCCTTTAGTTAAAAACTTCATAGGAAACTTCTATAGTTTTGAAACTTTGCAGTATATAATATGTTGTTTCAAAGTTTGTTCAATAAAGATAAAATCGATTTTTTTTTTTTGTATAAAATGACATATGTGTAACTTTATTGTATTGCAAAAATAAATTATATTGTGTTTCAAATTCATAATGCTCATTTTAAATTTTTTTAAATTTATCATAATTTGATTATTTAGTGGCTTTTGTATTTGCTCTTCAACATAAATACTTACATATATACATATGTATACATACATCTTTTGTTTGTGAAAATTTAAATGTCGAATTTGATATGTATTATGTGTAAAAGAGATAAATTTGTTTAATTTTGATGTTGACACATCATTGGAACTGCTTTGAAAATAAAAATTAAATTCTGATAAAATAGTATACGCATACATACAAAATTTTAATTGCATATTGAAGGAAAAACTAATTAGAATCGGTTTTATAAATTAAAATATTTTTTAGAATAATTACGGCATCATTATAAAAAAAACATTGAAAACGTTTGTCGACGACACATAGTAAATTCAGTTAAAAATTGAGAAATTTTAATAATTGCAAAATGGGGTATAGATACCTATTGTTTCAATTCAATTATTTAAAACAAGTATTTCAATAAAAAATTTAAAAGCAATTTTTACAATTCAATGAAAAGATAAATTTTAATAAAAATACTCGTAAACTTTACACTGTATGTATGTATAATTTAGACACATGATTAAATCATGTTATTGGTTACTATGATGTTTTTGTATGATGTGTCAAAAGCATATGATTTTCAATTTGTATATATTTTATTTTTTTATGATTTTTGTATTAAAATTCAAAGAAAGGATTTGGTACCATGGTTGTAATAGGCCATAATGATGTTTAAATATTTATAGAATCACACATCAATCATATTAAATAACGTACCTATATTTAATTGAAAAATTTTCTATTTAATAAAAATAGACATTTAATTATATATTACCCGTTATAAAACAGAGTTATTAGGAAAAAAAGAAAGTATTGATAATTTTTTTTATTTTGTTAAAAAGTTATACATTGTACCAATTTAGGTGAATTAAATAATTCATCGATCTAGTTTTTACCCGGTTTTTCCTTTTTTTTTTTTTTTTTGCTACAACATACCATACATGTTTTGAGTGAAAAATAGTGCTTCACATTTGGAAATAAGATACAAAATTATTGATAAGTTAAAAATCTTATTTATTTATGATAATTGTTTTTTCTCTTATATTATATTTTTTTATAAGTGCATTAAAATATACTATTAAATGGTTACGATAAGAAACCATTTATAAATTTGTACAAATGCAGAGGTGGAACATTACATTTCCATATACTGAAAATATTTAAGTGAAATATTTGTTCTTGATTTTACAAAAATTTTTTTTGAATTTTAATAGAAATTCAGAAATTTTTTTCATCTTTACTCTTGTTTAAAGTATTAATTTAAAAATAAATAAAAAAACAATAGTAATTTTGTTTCACGTAAACATTTGTTATCCTTGTTGTATATAAGTAATATTCATATAGATAAATTTTTACAATCAATCATGTTATTGTGTAAAATAAATATTGATATTTAATTTTGAAATACAAAGTATAAATAATATCAATACAATTTCAATTGGTGAATTGTTTTCAAGTTTATTATGAATAAGTGTAATGCAATTGTTTGTTATTTCTAGAATTTCTTCTACAAAAATGATCCTTGGAATAATTGTATTATTCTGCAAGCATAGTTTTGTTAAATATATATATATAATAGAATTGAGTGACATGAAGAATAAACATTGTTTCAATGTATTTTATACTGACCTATATTTTCTATATTATTGTGACATAATCGTTATACATATAAATAATAATGTAGGTACACTCGTATATGTAATATGTACGATAATAAAGTGATTTATCTATGAGAAAAAAAAAAGTATTATATATTTTCTATGATATGATAGTAATTTTAATTGCAACACACCTTCATTTACAGTTAGTATTAGATATTTGTTTACAGGGTATTTCAATTAAGATTTATAACCAACTACCTATTCTCAATTCAATCAGATTAGTTAAGGTGATACTTTACAAATGTATGTACATACCATATATGCTTCAAAATATTGTATTGGAAAGTCCATAAGATAAAATGACATGTAACAGACATAATTGTTTCTAGTAAATATATGATCATATTAAAAAAGTGCAAATATATAATATTACAACGGGAATTTTAGCAAAAATCCATCGTTTGTTTTTTTTTTTTGTTTTTTTGAAAATGTTTGAAAAATTACAGGAAAGAATTTATAAGGAATAATGTAAAAAGATGAAAACTCCCTTTAGCGGAAAATTTTGATGTTAGAAAGATTTTTTGCTTGACATATTCGCAATCAGTTGACGAAAATTTTGTACACCAAGCAGTCCACATTGTTGACAAATAAAAAAGAAAATTTTTCACAGATATTTATATATAACTTTACTAAAATTTATCGTTACTATTCTCTTTTTTCCATCACGATTTTGGTATTTACCTACTTTTTGTTTTTTCACTGTTTAAATTTTTTTCTTGTTATTTCAAAAGATATTGAGTTCTGCTCATTTAAAAATTTTTTTTTTTAGATTAAGTAAGCCATCTGCTACAACAATTGTAGGTATATACAACAAAAATTTTTTTTTATAATAATTTGCCAATAAAAGTATAAAGTATCATCACTTATTTACTAATAAATTAACAATGAATCGTGATTTGTGATTCAATTCGATTTACAAATAATATACATAGCTATCTGGTACATCCGTCAATGATAGATACTTTACTTGAAGGTAATTGTATATGTATTATAGTATGATATTATGATCGTTGCATTATTTATGTAATTTTTTTTTTTTAAATTTTTTAATTTTATTTGCTTCATCAGTTTCTGTGGTTTTACCAGCAGCAAACTCATATTGTAAGTAATATCTTGACTGGATCAACGTTTGAATGTAATACAAGTATGTAATTTAACCTTTTTCATGTTGATTTGAATTAAAATTTCAAATAGCGAATAAAATATCATGATCACGTTTAAAAGTATGATTTGATCATGATCGCATCGCAGTTCACATTATGTAAAAACTCTCCTTCTGTTTTGATTATATGTATTATAAAAAAAACAATTGTAATAGTCAAGTCAGTATATCTTTTATTGTATATACTCAGTGAAAAATGTATCTGTGTAAAGTAAGTATGTATCATGATGTTGTGCTTCGTCAATTGTTTTAACCTTCAACACTTTCACTACCTGAACCTGAATTACATCTAGAATCATGTTTTAATCGAAAAATTATAGGTAGTTTTGTACATATACATATATACGAGTATATACGTATTATTAATTAAATGTCAAAAGTGAGATATAAAGTTTTTAGAGGTTACATCGTTTATTTTGATATTTATAAGTAAAAAATACAAGTAAGCTTACTTTTTTTTGTTAAATATATATATGTTAGACGGTGAGAAATAATATAATAAATGTTTTTGTAGAATAGAAGCTGCAAAGTTGATAATGTAATATTTATGTAAATAAAAATGTACTCCTACTTTTATACTGATATACGAGTATGTACATAGATACAATTTACGATAGTATGTATGTTTTCATTTATATTTTATAATAATTTATTCATTGTTTAAAATTTTTTTATCTCATCAGAATTAAAAAATATAGACTTGAAGTTGTTTTTTAAAACTAGAAGTAGAATTCCAATCTGAACTTTTGATAATTTGTAATTAAATTTAGAATAATAGTTACGCAAAAACAATAGAATACTGTGTTGGTTGACGTGGCGGTTTTCGAAATCTGTTTTGATGGAATACTGTGTACTCAGTTTATATTTTTTGCAATTAAAAAAATGTATTTTTACAGAAAAAAATTAAATATGTAAGTTCTATAATCATTTTATATTATTCTTATTATTTTTATATATGTATATATAAAATCATTTGTATATAATATATACTACTTATATATCCATACGTAGTAATATTGTATGTATATTATTTCCAAATTTTTAATACCCTCTGGAAATTTACTTATAGGTATACCTTTTATCCCAATTTATGATTACAAAATTTTATTTATTCAAGTTAAAAACGAAAACCCCTTTCATTCTAAGTAAAAATAAATCAAATTTTCTAAAATATTACCTTAGAGAAAATATTCATCCTAAAAAATCGGAATTCTTTGATCTTTTTTAATATATAATAAATACTTTTATTTACAAGTTACCTTTTTTTTTTAAAAAAAAAAAAAAAGAAAAGAAAATTCAATATTAAATTGAGTTAGAAAAATCATAAAAAAATCTTTTATCAAAGAAAGTAACTCATTTATTAAAGTTGTTCTGAGAGTGTGCACACACATATTATGTATGTAAGTAAGTAGATACTAGATAGTAAATTTTTATCAGTTGAAAATATTCTTTGATCGATGTTAAGGGAATTGTTGTAGTTATATTGGATAAACTTTTTAAAGTAAAGGAAATTGAAGAAGAAAAAAAAAAACATGGTGAATAAGAGTCAATGAAGCTAATGTACTTGAAAACATTTTTATTCAAATTAATTTTAATGTTTTGAAATTTTTGAAAAATTTAAGAAAAATGTAGATTTTAAAATGTCATAAAAAGTAACTAGACACTTTTTGAACTTTATTTTTTATCTAATGTCATCATTTTTTCATTATTTTTTGAATTAATAAATTTAATAGAAAAATATGTTAAAATTGCTTGAAAACTATTTATTTCTTTTGGTGTATCTAATATGAACAAGATACAAGAATGAGGAAGAGAATTTTGGTACATCAGGTCTTTTATTTATTTGATGTAAATTGATGTAGTCGATGTGTTATCAAAATATTACAAAATTCAGTTACCTATTACGCTGCAACAAAGATTAGAAAGATGCAAAAATTATCTTTTTCATATCGGTGCAATGGAGGTAAAAATTTATTTTTGTTTTGTGTACATTATGTATGTTATTATCAAATGTTGGTGCATATGCCGCATATTTATTTATAGTAATGAAACACATCATACTACAGCATATAAGTATTATTATTGCTTAAGGCACACTTGCGTTGTTATAGTAATCATCAGGAACAATTTGTACTTTCCCATTCAATATCTTTATTTTTAGGCATACATGTATTTTGTTTTGGTTTAAGTAGCAATTGTATCAGACTGTATTTCCTTTTTTCTTGTCATAATGCATATCCGGCATGTTAAATTTGTAACACCGTGCAAAAACAGCATATTTTTACTATTACTAATAACTAGTACACAATGTATGAAGAATGACGTAAATGGTGTATCGTTGAAGTATATATTGTATGGTACATTCCGGTTGTTTAACTTGATTTCTATTGAAAGTGTAAATTAAATCTTTTTAGACAGCAAAATATCGTTGATTTACATTTATGAAGCTTTACTATTTCACTATTGTTGTATAGTCGAATAAAGGTGAAACGGATAAAGGGTAATGTTTTGTAAATAGGTTCTATATATGTGTGTGAACTATGTTCAAATAGGCGCTATTGGAGCCTATATGTAATACGTTATAGAACAGTAACTTACTGTTCTATCGAAAATTAATCATGTACATATTATGTAGATGCTATGATGAATAAAAAAGCATTATGATCAAATTCAAGAATTTTATTATTAGTAAATTTCCGGGGAAAGTTTCATGCTTGCTTTTTTCAATAATTATGCGTATCTAAGGGCATCACTTGCGCATTAGTTTATTGCATTAGTAAATTTCACATACATATGTACATATTAGAACAATTTCTTAGATTTATTTATTTTCTAAGTGTGTTTTATAAAAATTATTGACTTTTGTAAATACAGTTTTACTACAAATAAAAATGCATATCTTAAAAAGTGAGGTGAGGGAATTGCATTTAAGTCATATAACATAATAACATAATAATAATTTTAATATATGTATATGTACATATGTATATAGTTTTGAAAATTCTTCGAGTTATTTTTTTTTTACCTCATGTCATTAAATTTCATGTTATTTAATAGCATCGTTGGCAGCATACATATGTTGTTGATACTTGGTCACGTCACAAATAAATAAATTGCTTGATATTTAGATTTTTGATGTTTCATTTATTTGTGAAAAATTAAAAAAAAAAAAAAGTTGAATTGCAAATAATGTTGTGATGTAAAAAAAAAAAACATGAAAATATATTTTTTTATAAAATAAAAACATTATAAAACACATTTGTATGTCATATGATATATGACCCAGTTGCAAACATAGCTGCACAAAAAAGTTAAAAAAATAAAAAATAAAAAATAAAAAACATGAGAAACATAAATAAATAAAAATTTCGTTTTTTATTGATGAATTCATGGAAATAATCTTTTTTTGTTTTTCTTATTTTTTTTTATTTTTATTTTTTTGAACACCGTTTTATCGTATCTTTAATTCAGGGATATTTGATTAAATTTCAATTGATTCTGTTTAAAATTCTAAATCGAATAAAGAAAAAATTTTGTGTAATTGAGAAGGATACTAAATTTATCAATAAAAAAAAACTATTCATATGCAAGCTTTTTTTATTGTTTTTAGAAAGAGCAATTGATTTGATGAAAATTCGCTTTCTACATTCTAAATTCGCCTCTATCTTCTCTAGTTTATTAAAGGTTAAATTATGTAAAAATGATTTTCATGGCTTTTATTGTGACCCTATTATGCATTTTTATATGAAAAGAACCAATTCATAGTTTTACTTTGAAGCAAATGATAACAAAATACAGATGGACAGCTACAATTTCATTCATAAGGGAAATAAAAATTCAAAAGATTCATAATGAACTTTATCACATTCAAAAAATATAAAAAAGTATTTTTTATTCGATTTCAGATTCAATAAATAAAATGTTTAAAATAAAATAAATTCATATATGTAATTAAGTAGTTTCACTTATAATATATTCATTATTTTAATTTATAAAATTCGTGAAAAAGATTAAAAAATATTCCCAAATTGATCAATTTATGCTAATCTTTTTTTTTTTTTTATTTTAAATTTTAATTATAATTGCAGATATTCATTTTAATATTGCTGAGTAAATCAAAATCAGCATTAAACTAAATATTAACATATATATTTACATTTATATTATTTTTAGTTGGATAATATTCGTATTTAGTTTTTTTTTTTTGTATAAATTCCAATAAATTTGTTGTTGAAAATCATTTCATAATATAGCACATTTTTTATATTTAAAGAAAAAAGTTTTTATTGTAAAATTAAGATAAATATGTAGATTGTATTTGTTTTATGAGAAAATTTAACAGCAAAATCAAAAACTGCTATCTTTTCGCCATAAAAACTATTTACATATATATATACAAAGCAAAATAAGAATTTGTTCTATGCAGATTATGTCTGCAATGCATTGCCAAGTATTCATAAAGATTTCAGAATATAAAAAAATAAGACAATAAGAAATTGCCATTTTCCATTGTATTGTATATTTGACTGCATTAATTTTCATTTTTTTTTATCTTAACAAATCAAAAGATAAAATTTTTGAAAAATTTTCACATCATACTTATTTCCACTATTATTCTTTGTCTGCTTCATTTTGTTTTTCATAACTCGGTTAAATTTTTTTTTTCACTTGTCATTATATATTTTTTTTGTGTTTTTAGTTTGAAATTACGAAGAAATACTAAATTTAAGAAAATTTAACTTTTTGTGATAAGTTATAAAAATCGTATATACTTGTACATATATGTATACATATAATATGTATAATATGTAATTATTTAGTATAGATATTCTATTTTCTCTATAATTTTATTTTAAATTCCTTAAAGAGAACATTTTTTCTAAAAAAAAATTTTATTTAGAATTGTTTTTGAATATAAAGAAAAAAAGGATATGAATTATTAAAAAGGCAAAATGAAATTGAAAATGATTTTAAATAATCTGTTTGAAATTAAGGGATTTACAAGAAATAAAAAAGGATTAAGAAGAATTACATAATATGTATATAAATACATACCGTTTTTCGTTTTAAAAAAATAAAGCTTACAAAAATTGTCCTTCATCTTTTAATTATCTTTGATATGTTGGATCTACTTCATTTAAAATTCTAAAAGTAAAAAATAAAATCCAATTCTAATTCATTCACAAAAACTTTTAACGTAAGCCATTTATCAGTTTATACAAATTTTTAAATTTCTGAAATAGAATCCTTTTGAATCGAATAAAAGAAGCCCTTTTCGCATTATGGTTTTCCATTTTAAAAGCTTTATATTCTTCTGCTTTTATATCAGCCAACTTACATTGTAAATAATATAATTTTTTTTTTTGTAACCTTCACCTGCCTATTATACATACTTTTTTCTAAATCAGATTTCTCGTTATAAAACTCTAGCAGATATTTTAGAGTTTTTCCAAACTTTTACTTGTATTCCATTATCTTACTTGTGTTTATTTATCTTTTTTTTTTTTCCCATTTTGTTGTAACCGATGGATTTTTTTCTATGTTCTTCTGTTTGCAAATATATATATACATACATACATATACGTGTATGTTCAGGTGTATGTATTTTAACAGTTTTATTATGTTGAAGTAAATTTTTTATTTATTATTTTTGTTAGAAAAATATAGAGTGAACTTAACGTAAGTATAAATACTTATCTGCTTTTTTTTTCAAAGACCTTTAATACATATGTTTGTTTATATTTTTCTAAGATTAAGTAAAACTTATTGGTCCAGAAAATTCCTATTTATACGTACCAGCTCAAGGCATTATTTTCTTGTGTTTGTAAATTTTTTTTTCTTTCTTTTCTTTTCAATATTACTTTTACTAATTTTATAACTACATATAGCTAATATAATTTATAAGACAACATCTGTTTTTTTTTTTGCTTTATGTACATATATAATTTACATTCTATATAATATATAATTACTTAAAATAAGTTACTAATTTCAAAAATATATGTAAGGTAAATGTGTAAAAGCCACTTGATTCTTTGAACTTGTACATTTAATGCATACTAATTAAGAACAAGAGACTTTGGTTGAGTTTAATAGAATAATTTTAATAACAAAAAATTAATACATAAATGGAAATGTAAATTTAGTTTACATGAAGAGAAATTGAATACTTAATGAAACTGATTTTAAAATATAATTTTATGATATTTTGTTCTGTTTTTTTAATTTTTAATTTTATAAATTTTGCCATTATATACATACTTTTATCTTTTCATGGATGGAACATCTTTAATAAACAATAGTGTTTGAAATTTTTGACATCATTTTCAAAATTGCTTTAGAATTTACTAAGGTATTTTCGAATTTTCGAAATTATTTTCGAATTTTCGAAATTAATGATAAAAGCTTTCTCTGAAGTTTCAACAAAAGCTTCATTCACAATTGCCTACAAGAGCTTACCACAAAGGTCAATATGAAGTTTCTTCTCGAAGACTACTTACTCCTAGAGCTAACCAAACCGAATTTGACTTAATAAAATACAAAATTTTTCTCCTTCACATAGCAAAAATCTCACACAATACGGCGGCTCATCCTACGAAAAAACTGATTATGTATTAACTTATTTTAGACCTTTCAAAAATGTTCTGGGTTTTGTGAGGAAACTAATTTCTTACAATAGTTCTCAGGAATTAGAGAAATTCCACTGTATTTGATCTATTCCTATTTTATTGCTAATAGCTTTTTAAAAGAATAGTGGAATCAGTAGTTTACTTTGTTGAAAAGAGCTTTTAGTACACGATATGCTTTCAATCTTTTTAAAAATACTATGACTATAATGTTTTGAGATACAATAAATAGTTTTGTCTTCGAAATTTATTGAATATCTACTTTATAGTGAATAATAAAAGGAAATCCTCAATTTTCACTGGAATTTATTTAAGTTTTAATTAGAATTTTTAAATTTCTTTAATTTATTCAGAATAATTTTAAGAAGTATACGAAAATAAATTTAAGAAAATAAAATTAAGTACAAAATCCTTTTATTCAGTATAATAAATTTAAGTTTATTTAATTGAATTAAGAAATACAATCGTGCATTACAATTCATTGTTTATAAACAACGAAATATAAAATGTAAAATATTTATCTTTTAGAAATTCATTTTAGAAAAAAATTTTGAATAAAATTTCTTTATCATATTAATATGTAGTACTCGTATGTATGTTGATTTGAAATGAAAATAATTAAATTTTTGTGTATAATTTATATTTCTATAGAATTTACAAAATAAAATTTGGTATTATTTTTTTTATCATTGAAAAAAGAATTATGATGATAAAAATAATGTTAATGGTAGAGCTGAAATTTTTATCAAAGACAAAAATGTATAAAATAATCAAAAGAAAAATTAAATGAAAATAAAATGAAAATGCTAACATCTTCGCCTTTTTTTCTCCAAAAATTGTTAATTATTTTTGTTTTTCTAAATATAGATGAACGAATTTTAATTTATAAATTAAAAATGTACCTTGTAAATTTTAAAGAAACGAATGAAAATAAAATAATGTAAAACACATTATTTTTACTAATTAGTGCAAATTAGTACGGTAATTGATTCAAATTAGCTTTTATAATCGTTATGCTGTTTTTTTTTAATCCTTTTTTTTTTAAGGGAATAGCATACAGAAAATATAAATTAGCACAACTGTGTATGTATACTTAAATATATGATTATGCAACATTTAAATGTATCTCTGTATAAATATTATGTATATCTATTCCCAGTTTCATGAAAATATGTATGTATGTACATTTATCGTTTATTTAAAAACGTAATACTTGTACTGATGGCAGTAAATTACATAAATTTTATTATTTTATACTTGTTTTTGAATAAATTTGAAGAAGATAATGATGTGTTTTTCATCATTTGCACACATTTTACGGAATGAATTTTTAAACATTTTTTTTAATGATTATTCTGGAGCCTTATCTGTGCTAGTTAAAAAAAATTTTTTCTTCTAAAAATAAGGCATGCGATGAATATTTATTATTTAGTGATATTATAGTGTGTCGAAAAAAACGTGTAATGCAATTATGTACATCCAAATGATAGCAAGAATAATAATTAATATGCAAAGATTGATAAAATTTATACATGTGATGGCTATCCAAAAATAATTCCGATCAGCATGGCTATACTATGCCGGTCTATGCTTTCGGAAAATATTACTACAAAGAGTTAATTTCTTACTTAGGAGAGTGTTAGTCAGAATTATTTTTTTATTTGATAAAAAGGAAGTGAGAAGGAAACTGCATCGTATTGTATATGGACTCTTTTAATTTTTATTCAAATTTATACAGTTGAATAGTCGTTGATATTTGTCATAGAATACGGTAACAATGTAATTTTTTGTATAACATTTGAAAATATAAGCGCTTCTATGAAATAATAAATACGAAAAATCGTAAAAAGAGTGAAGTGTTAATAAATGTACGTCTACCTTAAAATATTCTGAAGAAAAATAATTTGAAAACAGAAATATTTCGGTCATGAAAAGTAGCTTCTTCTGGATTATTGTTATCACTATAGCCTATGATATATGAATAAATTTTTTACACATATAAAAAATTGATATAGGTATGTATAAAGCGCAAATGACCTACTTTTCATACAATTTAAAAAAAAATTTAATAGTATTTTAACGTAAAATTTATATACCACACCTCATCTTCAGAAATAGATACATACATATGCATATTGTTTGCAAGAATTCATATAGTTTTGCTAAGACAGTGTGTGACACAGTTTATTACTTATATAATACATATACATGAGTATCTTAAATGTGCTTTTCTTTCTTATCCTTGATCTTAATTAATTCCACTTTCTCTAGGTACTTTTTTGTTTCAGTTGTTTTTTTCAAATGCACTTTATGAATATTTCAGTTTGTAAATAATTTTAAAATTTCATCTGTTTTTTTTTTTTTTTTTTCTTATTTTGTAATACAATTAAATTTTTAGAACAAAGTTGTCTTAATATAAAAATTGTTGAAACTTGAGAATAATTTTAGATGTTTGAAAAAAGAAAAAAAATTTTTTTTTCTTAGAGGAAAATAAACTATAAAATTTTTAAGATTTTTTTAAGAATGAGAAATGTAAACTAAAATCTTATGATTAAGGATTTCAAATTATCACAAAAAAATGTTTTCGAATTTTAATTTAAATTTTTTTTATGTTTTTGGTTTTTTTTTTGTAAATAGAAAACCTTTTTATATACCTTTATTATTTTTTTCATTGCAGATGTCATATATTATCATCAAATATATTTTACAAAGGATCATCAAAACAAATGCACATAAAAAGAATTTTCCATGCAACTAAGCAAAGGAGAAATTTAAATTAAAAATCCTTTTGCGTGTGCTAAATATGTGCAACTATCATAAAAAATAAAGGCATCAAAAATTTCGAATTAAAACAATATAAAAAAAAGTCTAATATGTAGTATATCTATCTATCTATGTAATATTATAATCGTATGATACCTTCTTTGACAAGGTCATGTGCTTTATGTTTACATATAAGAAAAGCAGAAGAAAACTATTGACATTCTAGAGGGCAAAGCAAACGAAGAAGTCTGATTCTATACAAAAATACAAAGAAATCTAAATTCAAAAGAAGATAAATCTACATTAGACAACATTAAAACAAGAAAATTGTACATATAGCTACATACATAAAAAGGATGCATTCAGGGCATGTTTCACTGACATTAAAAACAAATTCAAAAACAAAAAGGAATTTTTCAATTTTATGTATATTCATCTGTATTTATTTCTATAGATTCTGATTCTTTCTCTGTAAAGCAAAATTTTCATGTTTTTTTTTTTAATTTAAATTGATTCTAAAACAGAAAAATAAATTATTTAGTTTTGATTTTGTGTACCTGTGTTTATGCGCTGTTATTTTAAAGTTATTTAAAAACAAATTATTTATTCTCGCTAATTTTTTGTTGTTTAATATGTGAAACTCATCTCAGCAGGAAATTCATTTGCATTAAATTTTTTGTTTCTTAAACGGTATATAGGTATTATCATACAAACGTTAATTTTTCTTTACCGCTACATTCTAATAAAAAAATAAATTAAAAAAATCCAATTCATATATTCTATATGCTGTGACGTAAAAAAAAAAAAATATACATATAATACAAAACACTTAGATACTAATCAATAAATTCCAATGTACGTAAAGATATCGTATCATTTTTATGTATCTAAAATAACAATAATCTGCGAAAATATTTTGAATAAACATAAAGTCGTGCAATATCGATTTTTACCAAAATAATAATAGTAAAATAACGATTATTCACTATTTGTACATAAATTTTATCACCAATTGAAAAAATATTGATATATAAAGTGTTTTACGTAAATTTTAAGTAAACTTACAAATTTAGAAGTGAAATAATAAAAAAAAAAAAAACAGTACAACAATAGCAATTTAAAAAAATGAGTAATGATGTGGTACGATGGACCAGAAAAAGTGGTAAATGTTCTTTAACACGTAAAAAGAAACAAATTAATGATTATAATGATAGTACATCGTCAATTGTAGATCCAGTAGCTAGTGAAGGAGCCGCAATAAATAAAAATTGTGATGATAATCTTTTAAATACAATAAAAAATGAAACAAATAATCATATTCTAGTGAATTTTTCAATTCTATCTAATACTGTATCTTCAAATAGAAATTCTAATGTTATTGGCACAGACAACACCTCGATAAATAACACTTCCAATATTGTTACATCAGCAACAACAATATCTTCTTCAGATACAGAGTTAAAAAATACATCAAATACTGCCATCAGTTATATTAAATGTGATCGATGTCAGTTAATGAAAGTAACACGTAATTTTTCGAGCACTAATTGTAATATTAATAATAATATTAATAATAATAATAATAATAATAATAATAATAATTATAGAAAAAATAGTACAATTACGAATAATAGTAATAATAATGATATATTAGTGATAATGTCAACATTGATTAAATGTCGTAGCAGATTACGTGCATTTTTTAGTGTTTTACCAATCATTATTGTGATTTTTCAAGTGAATTTCATATTTAGTGATTTAATTGTGAATGTTGTTGCTACCGATAATGATTTATATATTAATAAATATAATAATTTAGTAAAGGAAATCAATAATAATAATAATAATGGATATGATTACATGAATAATGTTAATAGTATGTATCCTCAAGGGGGACATTATACACCAACATGGGCTGTACACATACCAAATGGAGATAAAAATGATTTGGCAGATGAAGTCGCTAGAGATCATGGATTCATAAATTTAGGAAAGGTAAATAACTGAATTTTTTTAAAAAAAAAATAAATAATGTAAAATTTATAAAGCATTTATGTTGTTCAAATGGTAGATAAGATACTCAGACGACTTGTATACAAATAAAAATAAAAAAAATTCTTTTTTTTTGTCTGTTTTTACTTCGTTATTTATGCTATAAAATTTATGGAAGAAAAAATATTAAAAATAATAGAATATATGTATTTTCTCATTTTACCTTTTATGAATGAGAAAATTCAAATTAAAAAATTCCTTAAATTTCATTGTTTTTTATTTTTTTGTTGTCCTTGTTATTTTTGTTTTCATTTTATATATATTTTTTTTGTATAATTTTATTTTTAAAATAAACAAAATAAATTTCATAAAACCCATAGAAAAAAATATGTATGTTTTCGTTTTGTAAATTGATTTTATAATGAGAATAATAACAAAACAAAATTCTTAAAAATACTTTTTCATTCACAATGATTGAATAAATTCTCCTTAAACAGATAATATCATAAGAGGGGAATAAAATTTAATTTATATAATAATAATGAAATATATTTAAAATGCTAATAGAAAATGTATAGGATTGGTTTTTTGTTTTCTTTCTTTTTTTCGTTTCAGTAATTCTTAATAAAGAAAATTTTATAATAATGATATAAGAATAATAAAAAAAAAAAAAAAGACAGAATAAGTAAATAAAAGTTAGCAACTGGAAGATCAAATTACAAAAATCGACAAGGATTCACAGCCAGATTACATGTTAATCCTGTTTTGAATGTAAAATAATCTGTAAAACAGTATAATATCTATAGATTGATAAGAAAAAGTCAATATATACATATACATTTTTTTTTTGTTCCATTGAGAAAATATAAATAAATATATGTACATAATGATAAGTTAAAAAACAGTAAATTAAAGTCATGGTATACGGATTAAAAAGGATTGAAATTTATTTTATTTTTAATGTACATTTGATGAGATTGTTTTATAAACGTTAAGTTGAATTGAATATGTTTGAAATTAAAATCATAATCGGCTTTTAATTTTCATTTATATGTATTATATATTTTCGTTCGTTTTAAAGCATTTTTTAAAGCAAAATGGTAAAAGTTTTTTTTTTTTTTAAATGTTGATTTATTAAAAAGCACCATCATATTCTAATAATTAATGTTTGTTCGGTGCCAGATCGGATGTCTGTGAATCGACATTAATTCTGAAGTTTCAAACAAGAAGATACTATCCTTCAACAGATGTCAAATTTGTCAAAATGAAAAAGAAATTAATATCAATTATGGACGATATTTATATAAAGCTTTTGAAGAAGTATTTCAATAAATTTTCATCATCGAAGTTTAACAATTATAATCAATTTGTTTTTTATTCTATCATGAATTGAAAATTTTCTTCAAGAATTGTAGTCGATTTACCCTAAATTGTTATATGTATATTTTTTTTGAGATAAAATTAAATAATATTGCTAGCTTTCTAATAAAATTTGACATTTTTATAATTTTTTTACATAGTCTTAAAGTAGAAAAAAAAAATTTTGGTTTTAAAGAACCACAAATTGAAATTTAAAATAAAATAGATACAAATTGTTTCATAAATTCCCAAGAAATTAAAGTAAAAACATTTGTGTAAATAAAAATATATACAATATACAGTATGTAAGTACTATAAAATAAAACATGTACATATATATACAAATACGTCTACATTTACATACAGAATAAAAATTCAGTTTATAAGTAAGCACTTTTAATTATTAAATTTAGTATTTTTTCTTAAACTGTATTGAAAAAACTTAGACTGTTTTTAGACAAATTTTTAGCACGCTAGAAGGAAAACTCATTAGAGTTTTTAAACAAAGTTTCTGTATTTTTGTTATAGAAAAATAATTGTATGATGTATAGAAATACATATACATATATACCTATTTTTTCTTTTTTTTGCTATAAATAATTACTGGTGGTTGTTATAGTTTTATGTTTTTTTGCGTTGGCAGTCGGAATATTTTTTTTTATATTTTCAAATGACAGTTTTTAACTTCTAAGTTTATACATACATATACATACACATATTTATATAAAATAAAGTTTATTTTATCATGAATCTAAAAAAGTCTTCTGTATAGAAGTTAATTTAAAAGAATGAAATTTTGAAGAAGTTGAAATTGTAAATATTTGAGTTCCAACACTTTTTCAACTTTTTTGTTTTTGAATAAATGAATAATGATGGTTCTGTTTTTTTTTTTATCATGTATTTCATTAAGACGATTTATTTAAATTTTATTATATATTCAAAAATTAATTTAAAAACAGTCAGTCTTAGTATATATATGTACAAGGTATTTCGAATATTTTTTTTAGAATAATGTATTGAATAATATAACAGTCATTTTAATTATAAATATGATTATTCATTGTGTATCTTCAAGGATACAAAAAAAAACTATTTTTCTATAAAAATACAAAAAAAATATAAACTCATCTAAAATAGATTATTTTTCATCTAAATTTTATCTCTGATTACAGAATGATTTGATCACTCTGTACTCACGTTGAAATATAAGAGAATTATTATGAAAAAATATATTTTTAATATTTATTAAAGTTGAAAGCACTTTCCAGGAAATTGTTTACATTAATTGTTTACAAAAAGGAGAAGAAAAAAATATCAACATACAAATTAAATTATTTTAAATTAAAAATTTTTGTTAATAATTTCCTGTTACAATAATTATTAAAGGTAAAATATTTTTTTAATTGAATTATATAATTCAGAAAATTTTATTTTTTATATTTTTAAAGTAAATTAATCTTTGCTTTTTTTCTTTCTAGCAGATAAAAATTTTAAATATATGTATCTTTTATCAGATAAGAAATAGAATTTTCTTACATAATAATAATAACTTATATGTAATCATTAATATTATTATTGTCATCATCAGTACCTATATGATAATTTTTAAATTAAATATCTCAAAGAAATAATAAAAAAAAACACACCCTTAATATCTTCATATGATCTTTCGTTTTTATTTTTTAAGTATGTACATATATTAAAGTTATACCATAGAAACAACAAATAACCACATAAAATAAAATGGAAAAAAGATAAAACACGAAATTATGAATAAACTAGTCAAATAAATAGAACACATTTACATTAATCAGGGATTTATTATAATATGATTTGTATGAAAATATACATATTTTAATAATAATTAAAAGAACCACACACATCAGATAAATTCTTAGTAATATTCTAAAGAGGATTTCGTATTTAAATTCATGCTTTTATTTAATTAGATTTATATTTTATAAAGATTAATCAAATATTTATGTATTTTAAATAAGATTTTTCCAAAAATTTCATAAAATACTCAATTAAGAAATATTCTATAGTTAAAAAATAAAATTTGTGTGTTCTATTTCTTGTTATTTTGATTTTGTCGAATTGTCATAAATTCAAATTTTAATTATTGATTATGTTATTTTCAACCAGTATAGAATATAAGCTATAGCTTTCTTAATAAATAAAAATTTTATAGTCATAATGCAAAATATTCCTTTGAAAATTTCATCATCAGTTTTGTATTTTCATTATTAAATGGTTTCGCATTCTGTTCAAATATATGTATGTACATATTTTATGCATAAGTAAGAACATAAAGAACAAAAATATATTATATCTTTAGAATGAAGTGACATTCTGATAGCGGGTAACCACAAACACAAATTTTCGAAAATCTGTGTGACTGCAATAAGAGGATTTTGTTATCTTTTCGTTTAACATCAAATATTTTCATATTCGTATACATATGTACTCGTATATACATATGTATGTATAAATACATGTATGAACATATATATAAAATGGAAAATCACTTATTTAAAAACTAATAAAAAATGTGCATCATTTTATATGTATATATACGTATATTTATATGTACGAGTATATGATGCAGCCTCCAACTAACATTCTATAATTTTCATCTCGTCTGTTTGTATTTATATGACTTACATATTTTTGAGAGAATTTAAGGCGCCATGCATGTGGATATTTAGTTGACATTTTTCAAACCTAATGTTATTTTTGTTATGTAATATATAAATGATAATGGCAAAGTCATATGTTAATCATAAAGTGCCGACGAAGAGAGAAAATATTATCCTCATTATTAAAATCACAAGATGATTTAATCGTTTGGAACGATTGACTCTAAAAATAAATTTGACACATTTTTTTTTCTCAACATTATTGGTGTGTATTTAGTTGTTTGTTACTATATTGATAATAAAATAAACAATAAACATGCATAATTTTTTTAAATGTTCACACATATGATGATAAAATTGTATGCTCTACATGATAATCTGTAAATGAAAGTTGTATGTCATGTCGCATAGATATAATTTTTCGCATAAATTTAAATTTTATTCAGGTGATGAATATTATGATGAAATGCAAAAAAAAAAAAAAAGAGAAAAACAAAAAAATTAATTTTCTTAAATTTTTATTCCGTTTCTAGGAGTATCTTATCTTAAAATTTACATATATGATTGTGTGTATATTTTATACATTCACATGTGTATACCTATGTATATACGTATATTTTTAATTCAGTTCAATGATTTCAGTTGTTGTCTAGCGGATGGAATATAAATTTCGAAGATTATGAAAATGAAACACATATATTTAATATATGTATGTAAATTTGTACATGATATGATGTAGATTTTTAACATAAAGGTATATACATACATATATATGAATATTCCACATACATATAGCTATTCTTGTATTTTGAACTATTGTTTTTAGTGTATCTTTTGTTTTTTTTTTTTTCTTCCTTCCCTAAATCTCTTGATTTTATTTAAAACAAGATATAAAAGTTTTTCAATTATTACAAGCAGTAAAAAGTATCATGGAAATGTCAGAAAGAATATTAATCAAGAAGTGATTGTAATACGTCGCTAGACAAATTTATGTTCTTGTTATGCGAAAAAGGCATTTCTATAGAAAAAGAGAAAGTGAATATTCGTATACCTAAAAAAAAAAAAAAAAAACTTTGAAGATGACTATATTTCTGTTTGTGATATTTGTTAGTTAGTATACCTACTGGGAAGAAACAGTTGTAAAGAAAAATGATAGCAAGCATAAGACATTTAAAATGCTATAAATTTTCATGAAAACATTATTCAAGAAATGTTAAAGAAAAAAAAAAAACAAATTTTGCATTAAAAGAAAAATACATAACATAGAAAATTTATCTATGATCATTTTTGGTTGGATTGTTTGGATTAAGTACACTTCAACAGAATTCTAGACAATAAAACATAGAATTTGCCATAAACTTGAAGAAAAAAATACATTAGTATTCCATTTTGATGAGATTATTTAGATTATTTTAAGAAAAATTTGATGATATGCTTATGATTTCTTAGCTTTACACAGTTAAATGATTTCATTGTTATAGGTATAGTAAAAAAAAATATACTCCTATAATTTATATTTTTTAATATATAAGTACATATACATACATATGTATGTATATTTTTCATAATAAATTTGGGGGATTCTAAAGATTATTTTTTATATTAGAATAAGGATTTGCAATAAAATTTTGAGTACTTAAGGCGTATATCTGCGCATGAGTCGCATAACATGGACCTTATTTGAAACGGATATAGATGAACGTATACGAGTATCTAATGTTTTTCGAAAACAGCTTAGTTGATTTTGTTGTTTAGAAGTGAAGTTCTAAAATATGATATGAATTTTCATTTATTAATAAATTCAGAAGATATTTTACAAAATTATTTTAGGAATTTTAGGTGGTATTAAAATTTTATTAGGAATTTATTTTTAATTTTTTTTTAATAGAAATCGAAACAAATATTTATTTTTTAGAAAGCTCTTTTTAAATGTCCCTTACAGCCAGTAACCAAATATGTTTGATCTTCAGTGAGAATCTGGATTGCTTTTAATCAGGAATACCAACAATTTTTTCGAAAAATTACCTATTTCATCTTGATTGTTTTCATTTAAATTCCAAAAATTCATACTTTGACGAATGACAAAAAGAACATTGGATAAGGGTATTTGTTGTATTTTTAAAATTATTACATACTTTAGAGTAACTTAGAAATAATGTTAGTTTAATTAAAATCCTATTATGGAAATTCTTAAAATTTGATTTGGAAATTAAGCTTGTTTTATTATTCTTTCTGTTATTAAGTTTTAACACCATATGGCATTTAATTTGTTAAATTATCAAATTATTTCTCTTGATCTAATTCTTTTACGCGAAATTTTGTTTATTTTTATTTTTTTAATTGTTATTCCAAAATAGCACCTTTGAAAATTATTACTTTTCCTTTTTTTTTTCTCCATTTGGCATTAATGTCTTCACGCCATAATACTGATACTGATTACCATTATAATTTTTGTGTAATTTTCCTTATTGCAAGCTGTTACTTTAGTTGTGAATATTACATAATATATAAGTATAACATTAAATTTTTCATGTTTCGTCCTTATGTAGTACATTGACTTTATTATAGTATAAAAATTATCTCTTTTCATAAGAAACCCTAATAAAAGAATTTTTCATTAAGGCTGAATAACAGAATAAAATGAAAAGTTAGAATAAAGCAAATACCAAAAAATAAATAAATAAATAAATAACTACTCGTCTATGTTCCTTCATGCAGAATTATTATCTAGTAATCATTATGGTGTTTACTAAGAATGTGTTCTCAAAAAATGAAAAGAATGAAAGGAATGAAGTACAAATGTAATATGTATCTACATTTATATGAATTGATGTATTGTATTTTGTTTTAAAAGAGAAAAATTGAGATGAAAAAGAAAAAGCTAGTAATAAACTGTATCAAGTTGAAAATTACCTAGGATTTAGGATTCTATATATATTTTTTTGAGAGCTACATAAAATCTTTAGTCCTTAATAAAAGTAGAAAGTAAAGAAAATTCCATTCTATTTTCATTTTATATTTTTGTCTATTTAGTATTTATCTTCTTATACATATATAAAAAGGTTTATATCCCTTCTGTTAAATCGAAATAAGAAATCTTTTTTGAAGGTTGGTTAATCGATTATTTCATATAGGTAAAGAAATTGGTTTTGGTTTGACATTAAATGAATGAAATTGAAAAGAAGGGTCTGTATATAAGAAATTGTACATTTTTATAAACTGTGATGACTAAGAAAAAAATTTCACTAAAAGAGCAGGTTTTATTTAGTAGCAATACAAATGGGTATGTTATTTAATAAGATAAATTGTTAGCTTATGACTCATTTAAGGAGTAGTAGCAAATAGCATAGAGAGTGTGCCAAATCAGATTTTTGTTAAAAAGTCATTGGAATAAAAATTTAATGAAATAAGATAAGCTTTTTTAATCAAAAGTCTGACTCATTGTAAACTTTTGAAATGAAAAGTATTGAAAAATGATCAGCTTTTGATAAACAGCCCTTTTACAAATAACTGGCGTTTTTTAATGTCACATCAAGCATCATTTTGCTTTAATAATTGTAATATTTTCCAACACAGTTGAACGCTTTAGGACGAAAAAACCTGTCTTATGGATTCCTTGGATTTAAAATTCTTCTAGTGAATTTTCATTTGTTATCTTACAATAATTTTATTTATTTATTTTTTAATTTTTTCTCATTTATTTTATGAATAATTTCAAAAGTAAATAGAAAAAATATTCAATAAACTACAAATAAATAATAAATATACTAAAAGTACAAATAAAACGAAATCAGGTCAATAATAGTTGAAATTAAATAAAATATATAATGTAGATTCACAAACAACAAATTTATACAGGATGTTTTGCATAAAATGTCCAACCCGAGAACCATGATATGAATTAAGTTCCTGAAACCTTATTTCCCTCCAAATCCTTTAAGAATTTCCTTCCACCCTTCCATATAATTTTTTGTCTCAATGAAAGAGATAGATATAGTTTTCTGATTAGACAACTTAAGTAGAACACCCTATGCATATCATATAAAAGTACATAGCTATGTTGTTTTTTTTTTTTTATTATTATTAAAATTTCTACTTCAATACAATAAAACTTTACACTAGCTAACGCCGACATCAAATAAAAATATAAAATATTGAAGAAAATTCTCTTGATTATTGAGATTTTCTGATCTTCCACTACGATTCGTTATTATTATTGCAGTAGATACTACATAGCTATTAAATTGAAATTTTTATTGTAAAGTGCAATAAATGGATTCTTGATGATGAATATAAAAATGAATGCAATTTTCTTGAGTTGAACTTTTTTTTTTTTTTTTTTTTTTTTTTTTTAAAGGAAAACATAGAAAAGTAATATAGTTTTTTCTTCGACAAATAAGTAAAAATCAAGAGGAAAGAATAAAAACTGATAATACTTTCAAAGAAAGGATATATTGGTAAAATAATGTATTCTATTGGTATTTGTTTTCTTCATTGAATATTCTTAAGAAAAGATTTTCTTTTCACATTTTTACAATGTTTAGTATTAGAATAACAATTTCAATTTTGTAAAGTTATTGAAATTGATACAATAAAAAAAAAAAGTAAGCAACTGTATTTTGAAACTTTTGTGTTGTTTCAAGAACAAAAAAATAAATTGAATGATTTTTTTATTTTTTAAAAAAGGCATTTTTAACAATGAATTACTCATTTTTTGATTGAAAAAAAATTTATTAAACGCATTAATTGATTTCATAAGTTTTCACTTTAGGTTTTGTTCGTAAAGTAAGTAATAATGCCATATCATGATTAATTACAATTTTTTTCACCTTCGAATTAAAAATTAATTAATTTTTTGTTTTTATATTTTTAGTTGCCTTTTTTGTGTTAGTTTTTTTTTTTATTGATTTGCTTCTTAATTATTTTTAAAATCTAGAAATTTTTGTATAAAAAACTTCGAAAAAAAGTATAAATGAAATTATTTGACTGTTTTGAAAGAAAACTAATGCCTGTATAGTCTAATGATCTCGGCTAGTTGTAAATTAGTCTAAGGAATTAATTAATAAGAAAGCTAATATTCACATTAAAAGATATGACAGGACTTTATGTAAGTGGTGAGCTTTTTTCATTCATAAAAAAAAATTCACTTTGATTGTAAAATATTAAGAAATAATTTTTAAAAATTATAAATTAGATTCCTGCGACTTTTCTTTTTTGTCTTAATTTACTTCAAGCATTTCAAAATTTTTTTTAAAAAAAAGCTAAAATCTATGAAGAATGAAATTGAAATTCTTTTAGTGTACAAAATTCTAAATTTTATAATGTTATCAACAGTTTTTATGTCGTTGAAATGTAATAGTATTATGCTTTAGGTCTCATGTGGCACATAAACGAACGAATAAAAGGACAAAAACTAACATGACAGCAGACAAAATTGCAATAGGAAGTAAAATAATAATTATGTATATATATATATGTAGATAATTTCTGAAGAAATATGCTTAAATAATTTAGGGTTAAATAAATAGAATATTTGAGGTAAAGTTTTTCTTGTCTGGGAGAATAAAATAAACTTTAAAATTTTCGCAATTTTATTGTACTCTAGAGATTTTTACCTTTTTTTTGTTATGGTTTTTTTTTTACAGTAAAACATATAATGTGTAGAATAGTAAAATATGCAGTTAAATATTTTAAATTACATAGTTTAATCTGGCAAATTACATTTTATGTACCGATTTAAATATAAACAAAAGTATGCATTATTTCCCTCATATTTTTATTAATTGATTCTATAATACTTTTGAAATGTAAACTATGATAAATGAAATACATGAAACTATTTCAGTAAGTAATGTCATGCCAAAAATATCATATATATGTAACATACATATGTATGTATGTGATTGCATTGCAAATTTAAACTCCTCAATATTACATTACAATAAAAAGTATTGCTTTTGGCGCCGTTGATTGTTCATTATGTAATTTTTTTAAACACCATTATCATCATCATCATCATCATCATGTCATTGGCCTGATGATACTTCATATTTCAACGAAATCTTACAATGCAAAATGCAATTGATTACAAAATCAACGATGCAATAATAATAATGATGAGAATTGAAAAGTATATTGAGACGAAAAGAGAATTAAATACAAAATGAATACTATTTACATACATACATATGAGTATAGTATGTAAATATGTATATGTGTAACATTGTATTTTTTGTTTTCCTAACAGAACTAAAGAATTTTTCTACCAGTGCAGTAATGTGGTTTAATGAACCATGATCTAAAGTTCATTGAAAATATGTAATGTTGTTTTGGTATGAAAAGAATTCACACAATTATGGTGAGATAAAATCATCATGAGAAATATATATATATTTTTTTTCATTTCTTTAATTTCAATTGAAAGTTTATAAGTGGTATAAATTCATTTTATATGAATAACAAACATTTTTGTTGTATTTTAAAATTCTAAACTGATATCAAAAATTTTCAACGAAAAAGTTTCATTCATTTATGTATTTATAAAAAAAGAACAACCAAAAAAAAAAAAAAAAAAAACAAAATTAATAAAGAATATGTGTACATATGTAGTTTGTGAAATAAAAATAAAATGTGCATATTTTAAAACAAATTCTAAGTACAATTAAATGCGTGTAAGTTTTGCTTGTTGTTATATTTTAATTATTATTATTATAATTTTTTTTTTTCAAAAACATTTTTATAAAATTAATAATCAATATAATTTAAAATTTGCAATTCTTAGAATCGAATTCTCAATGATTTTGAGTATTTGTTTGATGAGGCTGATCAAATCCGATGGTGACGAAAGAAGCTGTATTAAATTGAAAACAATGTTGTTTATAAACGTTAGCTTTTAAATGCTTTGGAAACATTGAAATCAATAAAATTAGAGTTTTTTAGTGCACTGTATGGATACAAATGATTTTTTTATATTTTCATCTCAGTATAAAAAATTGTTTCTAATAAAGCATACACATTTTGAATTCAATAGCCCTTTTTTTACAAGCATGCCATAAAAATGTACTACTTACTATAGAACAAAAAAGAATCAATGATAAAGGCTAGTGCAAAAAAAAAAATAAATAAAAAAAAAAAAATTGATTGATAAAAAATTTTCTTTTTCAATAATCATGATCAGATTCTATAATATGCATATTTTTTTTTAATTTGATCCCAGTAGGTTTGTACAATCCTTTTGTTTAATTTTTTTTAAAGTGAAAATTAACAATGGAAATTTTTTTTACATCCATTTCATCCAACTAATTAAAAGCAATGTAATGTATGAATTTTTAATAAAATTTTAAATTATTTGAGTATTTCAGTGTATGTGAGCTAAATTCGAGTTTGATAAAACCCTGCATACCATTTTACGAACGTTCGTAAAATGTAAGTGAAATACGAATACAAAGTTACTCGTAACCATAGGCTTACAAATGATTCGTAAAAACGTTCGTAAATTAATTACTTTTAATTTATTTTAATCGAAACATTCGTATTTTACGAATCATTAATGATTCTATTGCGAATTAAAAAAGTAATTCGTAAAAAAAAGTGCAAAATGGTATGCTCCATAAATTACTTACGAGTCTTTTGCAACTATCGTTAGCGAACAATATGCTCGCTAAAATGATTCTTTTACGAATTACTTATGAATCATTTTGTTTACTGGAAACCATCTAAAATAATAATATTAAAATTAAGCTTTTTACACAAATACATAGGTATGTACACATGTTACTCTCAAAATTACGTAATAATTAGTAGAATAATATTGAAAAAAGTAGAACATTTTGAATATTTTTTTTAACATTTATCAAATTCAACAAATTTTTGTTTGTTTTTTGAAAAAGTTATTGTTTCTATTTCAATTTAAAAAAGAAAAAAAAATTTTATGATAAAAAAAGATTATATAAATTCGAATGAAAGTTGCATAAGAGACAAAAGAGGAATTATCAGTTGAGAAGTAGAAAAGCCTTGTCCTTTTACCATTAATGTGACATTATTATTTCAAGTGTATAATTAATTCTTATTTCAAGACATTTATTAATTTCCTTCTACACTAATTGAAATTCAATATTGTTTGAATGTTTTATTTATTGAAATTTTTCTACAATAAAAGTTTATCTTTAATCAAATTGAATTTCTTATTAAAATGCCTTAAAACGTTATACAAAACTCATATATAAATTAAAAATGTAGTAAGTCACATTTTTTTATTATAACAAATGGATAAAAGCATATGAACATGCTTCGCTTGCTTACATACAAGATAATAAAATATAATAATAGATTATTTTATTGATTTTATCATATATGATAATGTTTTCGTACATCGAATTAATTCAATTCAATGATAAAATATGTTTTCATTCAAGTTAGATATTTATTGGCTTAGAAATTATGGTTATTGTGGTCTAGTAATTTTTATAAACCAAAAAAAATTTTTTATATTTTTTTAAAGGATACCTACCTACAAAAACGTATAAAAAAAAGTTTTTATTCGAAAGATTTGTTCAGTGACCTTTGCTTTTAGAAATATACTATATAATTCCCTTTTTTTTTTTTTCTTAAATTATACATATTTTTAAAACTTTTTGTATGATGTTTCTAAAGTTTTTTTTAAATATGTTTTTCTTATTTTTATTGATAATTGTTGAGTGAGGAGTAGATTTAGCTCTATAGCTACATCATCATCTACAGATCGGGGTGAGCTTTGGACTGTTCAATAACATTCTTCCAATAAACTCTATCTTCGGCTTTTCTGCTCCAATTCTTTATCTGTGGAAAAATTATTCAATGAAATTGTATATAATCCAACAGAAAATTTGATACAGTGCTGGGGTGGAGGAACGTAAATTGTTTCAATCTACTTTTTAATAGCTGAATTGATTATTCAGTCATTTCTGAGTCGATTGAAACAACTAACATACTGCACCCCCGATCTTCAAGTTCTCAACATTATTAAGAGAAATTCAAAAAAAAAAAAAAAAATTTAAACAATAATTTTTTAAAAATTATTTACAATAAAAATTATTTTTTATTTGTATTTATTGTTTATTCTTTGGTTTTTTTTTTCAAATTTCTACTTGAATTAAAAATTCCAATGATAGCAATTTCATAAAATGTTCATATGTGTACATTCCAATCATTCGTTTCCCCACATCAACATAAAATATCAAATCTCTCAAGAATCATTTTTTTCTTCTTCTTTAAATGTTCTTTTTATTTTCATCCTTTTTTATTGATCAAGTATAGTGTCCCTTTTCTTAATCGACCATATTACATGGAAATGGCAAAAATTGGTTTTTGTGTGTGTGTGAAATGGACTATGGCGTCAATGGGTCGCACTTTAGTTAAATATACTCTTGTGTTTTATTTTTATATACAATATTTTTTTTTTATTTTGCTTTTATGGCATTATTATTTTTATTATTACATTTTTTTTTTTGTTAATTTAACAAAGAGTGAAAAAAAAATCCTATAAAAATATTGTTACTATTAAAAACAAAAAAAAAAAGAAAAAGTTTACTTTCAAAAATATTTGTTAAAAAATTTTTGTCTACTCTTTTTTAAAAGTATATAAATATTATTTTGAAATAGTTTTTGAAGTGTTTTTATTATATGTATAATAGAAAGTTTTGAAGTATTATTATAGTTGATTTTCGGATTACCTAAAAAAGTAAACATAGTATAGCACATTTTTTTTTTTTTTTTAAACAAAATTTTTTTATTTTTATTTTTAGCAATTGACTTTCGATACAATACTAATAAAAAAAGTATTGTGATGAATACAAAATATTTATAGTTTATTAATATACTTATATAACTTCAAAATATGTATGTATATAGTAAACATAATCAGAATGATTCTATCATCTCAATCTTAAGTAGGTTAAGGATTTTTATACTTTTTCTTTTTAAAAAAAAAGTTTTTATACCATATTATATAATAGTGTGTTTAATAAGAAGAAGAAAAAAAAAACGGAAGGATGAAAAAAAAATAAATAATCATGAATAAATTTTATTTTATGATTGAAACATAACATAAAACTTAAATATGAATAAAAACTAGGTATACACATATACATATATATATGTATGTACATAACATACAGTTATAAGAGTTGGAAAAAGTATAAGCACTTAACTTTTTTGAAAAGTTAAATTGTTGCTCTTAAAATAAATGTATTGTTTTTCTTTATCGTGAAATTTGATGATTATATGAAAAATGGATATTTGTAATGTGTGACTTTCAAGGGTTTCAAGAAACTTAAATAAGTTTAGGCCAAAAAAAAAAAAAAAAGGAATTTAGGAAGAAAAAAAAATACAATATACATAAAATATTTAATAAGAAAGTATGTAAATGAAATATTATGATGATATTATGAAAGACACCTGGAGTCAATTTTATGATAGTAGTAAAATGAATTTATTAATGTACAAAATTATTAGGGTAGTAAAATAAAGTTACAAAATATATATAATCACATTTTAAAAAGATATTTTAGATTTAACAAAATACTGTATTCATACTGTAATAATAGTATATAAGATTTGTGACAAAGATTATTTTTTTAAAATAAAATATCATACTTCTTTTTTGAAGAAGTCTCATAAAAATATATATTTTAATAAATTTATTTTTTATTTTTCAGATTTTTGATGACCATTATCATTTTGAACATAAAAGTCTTGAAAAACGTTCAATAGAACCATCACATCATCATCAAAATCGGCTTAATGATGATGACCGTGTAATATGGTCAGAACAACAACGTGCAAAATCACGTCAGAAAAGAGATTTTATACGTATGCGACCATCAAGAACATCATCGAGAGCGATGTCATTAGTAGATAGTATTCAATTGAATGATCCAAAATGGCCACAAATGTGGTATTTGGTAAGTTTTATTTTTTATGTTTTATTTTATGATAATCTACCGAAAAAAAATGGTTATTTAAAAAGTCTGATGTTTTTTTATGCTTATGTCCTTCAAAAATCTCATATCTTTAGCTTGTGAATTTGCCTTCTACGCTAGAAAAAAACAATTTTTTTTACAGTTCTTTTAAAGAGACATGTAGTACAAAATTTTATTTTTTTAAAAAAAGGACTAAAAAAAATAGTCTATCGTATTATATAATCATATTCAAATAAAGTCATATTAAAGTTAAAAGTTTGCTCTTTGGCCGACATTCATGATATAGTAAACTTACAACATAGTGTATAGGTACATATGTATTATTGTTCTGTTATAATACTTACAAAATTCTATCAAGTATTCAAGTAGGATTAAAGTGGTAGGGTATTTTTTTTTTCTTTATAATGAATAAGATTTTTTGACTTGAAGTTATTTGACTTCAATTTTTCATTTTAGAAAGTTCTTTTTCTTTGTTCTAGTTTTAATGTTATATTATATGACTGCATGTAATATACATACATACATACATATACGTAGGTATATGTATATATGTATATGATTTACCTTAAATGGAATTCCGTGACATGAATTTTTCAGAACTTGAGGCAACTACTATAATATATGTACATATGTTTGAGGTTTTTGCTTTATTTTTTAATGAATAATAATACATATATATATATACATATATAATAAAAGGACAAGCATGCATACCTACATACAAATATGCACATATATAATACAATCAATTCCTAATGAAGATATCATTCTCTCTATGTACTTCTTTCTTCCTTCTTATTTTATTTTTGAAATTTTATTTAAAAATTATCAAGCATACACATAAGATAATTAAAGTGTCACAAAAACATTTCATTTTTAAATAAGATTTTAATGAAGCATAACTTGAAAATGTCTTCTAAATGATTTTCTACACAAAATTTTCAATTCAATTGTCCTTATTAAAAAAAAAACACACAAACTATATCCAATTGGTTAGTATGATTCACGTAATATATATAAACCTAAACTAGAAATAAGTATTTATTTTACAAATGAATTTTTTAAATTAAAAGGTATTTTAACGAGATTGCTGGGAAATTTTTTGATAATCTTACAAAAAAAAAAAAAATTGTGTTTAATGCTTTTTTAAAGGACTACCTACACCTTATCAAAAATCTTTTTCAAGTGCAGAAAGTAGAAAAAAGGTTTTTTTAGTGTCACCATTACAGTACAATTTATTTTCTTTATCGTCCTTTCATTATCCTTTTATTTAAATATTTTTTTTGTTTTTTTTTTTCAGAGGATAAAATCTTAAAATATCCCTTAATTTACATTTTGATAGAAACAATTTTATTTTTTTGTTTTTATGCCGTTATGTTTGTTTATCTGCATAATAAGTTAACCTCAAAACTAAATTAAAAGTAAATAAGAATTAAACATTTTTTTTAAAAATAAAATGTTAAAAAACAAAAGAAAAATAAACGGAATAAAGTTTTAATTAACAAATGAATTTTTCCCTTGGTATTAATAAGAACAAAATTGAAATTTTTAAAATAATTCAAAATTAATTTTAAACAACTCATCATGAATCAATTTTATTTTTATTGGAAAATTATTGTTTAAAGTTTTAACACGTGAAAAATTATCTAATAAATTTATTTTTTAATTTTTATTTTTTTTTTTTTACTTTTTATTTACATTTTTTTGTTTTGAATATAGAATCGTGGTGGCGGTTTGGATATGAATGTGGTACCGGCTTGGAAAGAAGGCATCACGGGCAAGGGAGTTGTAGTGACAATTTTAGATGATGGTTTAGAATCTGATCATCCTGATTTAGAACATAATTATGTAAGTTGAATAAATAAATAAATTATTGTTTAAGTTTTTAAGAAGATTTTTTCTTCGTTCTAAGGACCCTAAAGCTTCATATGATGTAAATAGTCATGATGAAGATCCAATGCCTCATTATGATATGACGGATTCTAATCGTCATGGAACACGATGTGCTGGTGAAGTTGCTGCAACTGCAAATAATTCGCTATGTGCGGTTGGGATTGCATTTGGTGCAAGAGTTGGTGGCGTTCGTATGCTTGATGGTGACGTAACAGATGCTGTAGAAGCACGTTCATTAAGTTTAAATCCGCAACATATCGACATTTATAGTGCTTCATGGGGTCCAGATGATGATGGAAAAACCGTAGATGGTCCGGGTGATTTAGCATCAAGAGCATTTATTGAAGGTGTAACAAAAGGTCGCAGTGGTAAAGGAAGCATATTTATTTGGGCATCTGGTAATGGTGGACGTGAATTAGATAATTGTAATTGTGATGGTTATACAAATTCCATTTGGACTTTGTCAATATCGAGTGCTACTGAAGAAGGACATGTGCCTTGGTATTCTGAAAAATGTAGTTCAACTTTAGCAACAACATATAGTAGCGGAGGTCAAAATGAAAAACAAGTTGTTACAACAGATTTACATCATTCATGCACGGTTTCACATACTGGAACTTCAGCGTCTGCCCCATTGGCGGCTGGTATTGTAGCTTTAGTTTTAGAAGCAAATCGTAATTTAACATGGAGAGATTTACAACACATTGTTGTTAGAACAGCCAAACCAGGTAATTTAAAAGATCAATCATGGTCAAAAAATGGTGTAGGACGACGAGTAAGTCATTCATTTGGTTATGGATTAATGGATGCTGCTGCAATGGTAAAAGTTGCAAGAACATGGAAAACTGTTCCAGAACAGCAAAGATGTGAAATAAATGCTCCACATGTAGACAAGTATGTATTAAGAAAATATTCTGTAATTTAATGCTTTTATTTATTTAAATTTAATACAATTTATAAATTGAAATTTTCTCATTTTCTTTGTGTATATATTTTATTTGTGTATATTAGAATGATTCCAGCAAAAAGTTATATAACACTTCAGTTAACAGTTAAACATTGTATGGGTGTTAATTTTTTGGAGCATGTTCAAGCAAAAATTACATTAACAACTCAACGTCGTGGTGATATTCAAATTTATTTAAAATCACCATCTGGCACTCGTGTTACTTTATTAACGTCCAGGTAAACAAAAAATTTATTATAATTTATTTCTAATTAATACTTGTTTTAAGAAAGATTAAATGTTAAGAAAAATCAGATATGTTTGCTATAATAACGAGAAATTAATTACTTTTGCAATAACAAAGTAATTAACATGAACTTTTTACAAATTAATATTTTTTTTCTTGTAGAAGAAAAGTTAACATATTCCACAATGTGTGTTTTATACAAATTACTGTTCTATTCAAGTATACCATACTTAAAACTTTTTTCTTAGGTAATCTTTTAGAAAGTTTTTTTTCTTACCAAAAAAAAAAAAAAAAAAAAAAAAATATGTAAAAATAAAGTTTCAGATTTTTCTAAAAGAAACAAAAGTTAACTATAACTTATAAATCCTTTTTTGACACCACATTTTTTTTTCTTGTCTTTTTTTCCCAATTTTTTAAAGAACAAAGTTTACTGCTTGTGTGTAAGTGTAATAATCACAAAGAGATTATAATTTTTCTAGAAATAAAACCTTTAACAAAGTTTTTTTTTGTAGAACTTAATGAAATGCAATTTTTCTTTATTAAGCAGTAAGTTAAATAAATAACTAACTACATTTATAGTTAAATCATTTGATAAATGAGTTCAAATTATTTTTTGGTAATTAAATAATATAAAAGTTTTTTTTTTTTTTTTTTTTAATAGATATGAAGTGTTTTTAAAAAAGAAAACATTTAGAAATATTTGAAATAAAATTCAATATAATTTAAGTAATTGAATAAAATCTAAATTAACTAAATTTTTTAATTAATTTAAAATTAATTTTTACCTATACAGAATGCATGATGTATCCAGATCAGGATTCAACCAGTGGCCTTTTATGTCCGTTCACACATGGGGTGAAGCACCTCATGGTAATTGGCAGCTAGAAATACACAATGAGGGTAGATATATGGGTAAATATTTTTATACAATAAATTACTTATATATAATTAATTAAATTAATGTATCTAACA
This sequence comes from Bombylius discolor, assembly GCA_939192795.1. NCBI lineage: Eukaryota > Metazoa > Arthropoda > Insecta > Diptera > Bombyliidae > Bombylius > Bombylius discolor. The sequence goes on along the minus strand of OW584238.1, from coordinate 55,201,427 downwards.
AAAAAAAATATTTCTTGGCTTTTAATTAATGCTGCTCTGACAAAACGGAATGGTAACATATTTTTTTTTTTTAAATATTGAATTTCGTTTGTTAATTAAAAATCAATAAATTATATTGAAAAATGAAAAACAAAAGGTCATGCAATACTTAGAGAATGGTCTTTAATATTCTATGGTACTGCGACACCAATTGATAAAAATGATCCAATATCTATTCGGCCAACATCATCTTCAGATTTATCATCTACATCACCAATTTCATCATTAACACATCATCAACTTCATCCGCCACAATACCCAAGACTGCCGCCATCAAATTCGAATTCATATTCGATTTTAGTTTTAAATAAGCAAAATTCAAAATTAAATTCATTTTTAACAAATATGAATAATAATAATAGTGCTAGCATAAGTAATAGTGGTAGTAGTAATAATAAGAAACAACAACAACAACAACAATATCAACAAATTTCACCTTTTGGTGCTATATTGAATTCACCAAAAAAGAATGGAAAGAATTCAAAAAATAATTCTTCCGGTGGTAAAGGAGGAAATAAAGGTTCAGGAGGAAATGGTAATCAAAAATTACAATCATCATCGACAAACCGACCAAATGGTCAATCTAATTCTAATCAAGCAGGCAATAGTTCAAAAAGTAATTTTTATCGAATATCGACATCATTAGCTTCAGCATCTTCAGCAAATAATAATAAAGCGACATCAACGACAACAGGAACTGGAAAACAACTATCATTTTCAGGGATTGCAACATCATCACAGAAACCTAAACTATCACAACATCAATCAAGTTATAATATAAATTTAAATTTAGGTAGTACAAGTGTTGGTAATACAGATTCAAAGCAGGATAAATCTTCACGAATTAATGAGAAAATTGCAATAAAAGCGCCTAAACAAGTCAAAGATAATAATGCCTACAGCAGTAGTAGCAGTAATAGTAATGGTAGAAGTAGTAACGGTAGCAGTAGCACTGCCATTTCGTCCCCACCGTCATCATCATCATCATCGTTATCAAAAGAACGTTTTGAAAATAGCTATGAACGTATATCAACTCATAGTCAACGAATACCAAAACTTTTTGAAAAATATGAAAAAATTCAACAAATATTTCCAGAATTTCATCCTTATACAGGACCAAAGGATAATCCGACTGGTGGATTTTCATCATCGTCATTGTCATTATCATCGACAAGAATAGGTCAAAATCGGAAACAACCTTCACAAAATTATGAACAAAGTAGCAGTAGCAGCAGCAGCAGCAGCAGTAGTAGTAGTAGTGTTAGTAATACAAATAATAAATTTGTATCTAGTACCTCCGGAAATGGTCGTGTCGGAAGTATAGGAGGTACAGGAAGTAATTTAAAACCTTCAAGAGAAAATTCAAAAAAGATGTCATTAAATGTACAACAAAGTGAAAAAGAAAAAGAACGTGAACGTGATAAATCAAAAGAAAGGATTTATATTCCAAATAGAAAAAGTACAAACGGTAGAGAAGATAAATATTGTTTCTAAAATTTTATTATTTTGTTTTCGTTTCATAGAACATAAAGTTCTCAATTATCTTTTGTTCGCGATTGTATTTTGCTTTTAATTTGGTTTAACTTTTTTTATTTTCAACTTTCTTTTAGTACATTTTGCCTTTAGGTCATAAAAATTCGATTTATAAAAGATCTCCTTTGATATTTTTGTTTTTTACTTTTTACTCTTTTATATTAATTAGCAGAAATTTTAAGTTTTATTTTAATTGAATTTAGGTCCTCAAGTGATCTTCTAATATTTTGTTGTTTTGTTATTGATATTTAATGTTTTAATTATTGAATGATTTTATAATATTTTCATTTTGTTTTAATTGATTTTATTCAATTAAAAATTCTGTAGAATGAGAAGAAAAAGGAAAATGAAGTTAAAAATCATTTTTTTGTTGTTATTTTTTTTTTTATATATTAAAATCATTAAATATACATGTAATTTATTTCTTTTTTTGTATTTTTCCTTAATGTAAATTTTATAAAAGTTTTTCCTTTTATTTCAAAATTTTGGTTTTGTTATTCTTATTTTTGTTTTATAAAATAAACCGTAGATTTTAATTTTGAATTTTGTTCTGTTGAAGAAATCTTTCGTGAAGAAATACAATCGATGAAACAAGATATTGAAAATAAATATATGTATGTATATACTCGTTCTTATGCATGCATCAAATATTTTTTTTTCTCTTAAGTTAAATTGCTATTTCGAAAAATTAAATTTGTTCGTTATTGCGGGCGGTATTATATGTATTGTTAAAGATAAGTTTATAAAATTATTATGCTTTGAAAATTTTAGTTTTTAAAATGAATTCTTTAATATTAAATAAAAATTATTTATTTTAATTTTTTATTTTTGTAGCACAAATAACTCAATGGGACTTAATATTTTATGGAACTGAAAAACCAGCACAACCAGATGATCCAGTTCGAATAAGTCCTGGACGATATGGTGGTTTTGGTGGTGATCTAGAACACAATCATTTAGATTTCGATACAGAAACCGCTAGTGGACAATGGAGAAATATGCAACAAGTAAGTGTATTATTTTTAACATAAAAATAAATTAAAAAAAAAAAAATTTATAAATATTTTTCATTAAATGTTTTTACTTATTTATTATTATTGTTGTTGTTATTTTTATTTTTTTTTTCATTCTCAGGTTGGTGAAAGTCACGTTGATGTACAACGTACAACATCAAACGATCAAACAGGTTCAGCTTGCTTGGATTATGCACCAGACCAAAGATGTATAGGTTTGTGTTTATTAATTACACTCATTCTAATTAATTATTACTGCTTAACAATAAATATTAAAAGGAGCTAGAATTTAAAAATAATATAAATTTCGTGGAATCAGGAAAAAAAAAAAACAAATTAATAAACAATTTTTTTTTTGTTCAATGTTTTTGTAAAAAAAAAAAAAATATTTTTAAATTGAAATATTGTTTTTGTATACGCAAGAAAAAATATGTATGTACCTATTTTTTTTTTTTTTTTGTAGTGGGTAATGTACCCCACCCAAAAATTACTTTTTACTTATTTTCTTCGATTTAGACATACAAATATCCTTTTTTTTGTGAATATTTTGTTATTCTTATTTAAATTTATAAGACCTTCATTTTGACAAATTTGTTTTCTTGAAAATTTTTTATAAAACGGATAGTTTTAGAAATATACAAATGGGTAAAAATATTTATGTAAGTGAATATAAAAAATAAAAAATAAAAATAAGTTCATCGACAAAAAGGAAATATAATATGTATGTATAAGAAAAACAATGCGTAAAAAAGTAAAAAAAAAAAAAAAATGTAATATTTTTTCAGAAAAAAAATTGTAGCGGTAACAAAATTTTTTTATAAATAAAAACAAAACTTTAGGGATAATACATATTATGATTGAAATTATGTATAAACATTGAATAAGCAACAAGGATTTATACTTTTTTTTTTATAATATTCGATGAAATATGTAAAAATTTTCAAGATTTTGTTTTTTTTTCTTTTTATTGCCAACCACATTTGAAAAAGGCATAGTATCTACTTTACTGGAAATTTTGTTGCTACCACTTGATCTCTCGGAATCCTTTTCTGATTTTCAAATGAGGTGCTTTTAATGAGATCTTAAAAAAATTTTTAAAATTGCTTTAAATAAGTTTTTTTTCTTCAAATTTTGTTCTAAAATAAAATAAATAGAAGAAAATAAATGAAGTGTCACTAAACGACAAATGAAATACGCAAGTTTTAGAATAAATTAATAAGATGGAAAACTTTGAGATATTAAAGTAATTCAAAGAAAGTTTGGCTCTGCTTTATTTTTTAGCGATTGCAGAATACTTGTACAAACGTCACCAAATTTGCCTTTATGGCCTCATTACGAATCTAAAATCATCTCCAATAGTTTCTGAGAAAACTTCCTTATAATTGTTGTGATGATGGCAATACTGGTAATATTACATACATTTGTCTCCATTAAAGTAAAGCAGTTCCTCAAGTTTAAATTATTTTTTCTGACTTTTTCATTTTTCAATAGAATGCCAAAGATTGGTTCAGCTTTTTATTTTTTCATTTGTTAAAAAGCAAAACTTTAGTACTTTTACAAAAATGCAAGTTAAACTACGAATTATTAAGAATTCTTGTATTTTTATAAAGTGGAAAGTAAATACAGAAAAGCTACAAAATTTCTCTGTAAAGTAGATTTTTTTAAATCACAAAGTAGGGAGTTTTTCTTAAATTTGTAAAAAAAATCATGCGAGAGAAAGTAAAAATAAAAAAAAAAATTAAAATAAAAACAAGTGGCTAAGAAAAAATCATAATGAAAGATTAAATAAAAAGGAGTTATTGAACAAAAAAAAAAAAAATTATCAAAAGATTTAATAACAATTTTAAAAAAATAATAATAAAACACTCCTCTTTCAAGTGCAATTATGATACTAAGAATTTTATAAAAATTATCGTTGAAGATGTTTAAAGAAAAAAAAAAAAAGAAGAAGAAAATTTTCATTTAACGTAACAAAATATCCTCGTTTTCTTTTACGTAAGGCCTAGATTCTAATAGTAAGTTTGTTTAATACTTGAAATTATTTTTCATTTATAAATTGAAGACAGATAATTTATTTTTTCTTTTTATTTTTGTTTTATTTTCTTTTAACCTTTTTACTTGAACTTTTTAAAACTTAATAATTTTTTTTTTTCCTAATTTTTCTGTTTTTACTTTAAATTCTTTCAATTTTATTGCCAGAAGCAAACGCTTAAAAACTATAAAAGTTTTCTACATAAAAAAAAATGTCTAGATTTTTTTAATGCAGTAAATAAGTGTTTTTTTTTTTTAAAAAAAAAAGTTTCATTTTTTTTTTCTCTTCAGTTAAAAAATTTTTTTTCTTTAGTTTTTCATGAAATTTCATGAATGATGTATTTTTTTTTTTGTCTAGAAATTTCAATATAAAAAGTATAGTTGAATCATTTACTTTTGGAAAATAATTTAAAAAAAAAAAATATTTAAACTGAAACTTTTGAATAAAAATTCAATAAAAGAAAAGAACACAAAAAAAAAAGGAAATTTTTTAATTAATTAATGTGAATTCTTGAAGACTGTTTAGAAAAAATAAAAACTAAATGAAATTATAAAATCTAAATACAATCGGATGATAGAAAATAATTCTTATTTTATTTTTTAATAATATATAGAGGTACATATGTTGTATGTGTAATGAAATTGAAAAAAAGAAAAACAAGTGTAGTCAGATTTTTTTACGTGTACATAGATGTAATAAAGTCAAAGAAAAAAAAAAAACAATAAATAAAAATAAACAAGAATATGGGCAGAAATCTTTTTCTTTAGATGTATGTTTTCTAGAAGGAAAAGCTCATCATTCATTGCTGTAATATAAGTAAATTTTAAAAAAATATATACATATATTAAATAGAATACGTAGAATGTAAAATTTTCGCACTGAAGAGAAAATAAATTTAAAAAACAAAAAGAAATACTAAGGCCCGATTTCTTCATGGTGTTCTTGATATCTTTCAGATAAAGTAATCCGATCCGGTTTTCTTCGTCTTTCAAACAGAAAAACACTAATCACATTTTGAATGCTTTAAATTTCAAGTTTGACTTTATTATTAAACCGTTTTATTATTATTTTTGTTTTTATAGTTATACATAAATTTGTTAAAAAAAAAAAAAATTATTTTTCTCTAGTTCTTTGAAATCATACAATAGGCGTAAGTCTTATCTGATACTGAAAAAATTCAAATTTTTGATTTATCCTCCGGATAAGATATTCATCAAGATATATCGAACTGAAGAAATCGGGCCTAAGTAGAACAATAATTTAAGAATGAAAATTAAATGTCACGTTCATATAACGGGTTAAAAAAAATAAATTAAAAGAACTGAATTAGTTCATGAATTAAAAAAAAAAGAAAGCAAATAAATAAAAGTAAAAAAAAAAAACACTAAACGAAACTTACCTTAAGTGTAATGTTTTAAATATTTCTAATAATTTATTTCTAAAATTTTTTTATTGGCCTAAAATGTAATCATAATATATAAAAAACGGTATCTACATCTAAAAAGTGAATTTTTGTAATAGATAGTAGTAATTTGCAAATTTTCATTTCAACCAGATTTAATTAATTGAAATTTTTTTGTTTATTAAATTTAAAAATAATTTCTAATTTCAAAGAAAGTCTTCTACATTTTTATATAAGTTTTTTTTTTTATTCTAACTAATCTCCAATCAGTTACGTATTAATTCTGTGGAAAGGGAAAAAATTATAATTTGTATTTGTTAATATTTAATTTGTTTTTATCCATTTAAATACATACATACATATATTACAACAAACTATATAAATAAATAAATAAATTTTAAAAAAATCGATGTATCCTTCTAATTACAATTCCTTTAATAGTTAAATCCTTGTTTTCTTCTTAAAATATGTTGTATCACATGAATACTTTAACTTTTTTATATAAAATTTTAAAATGTAAATTTAAGATATATCATTTATTCGTATACTTACATAAAATTTATTTTATGTTAAATTTAAGTTTTTAACGTTAATTCAGATCAAATCAAATCAAAGTTCCTAAATAATTCAATAAAACAAAATGAGAAAAAAAAAATAAAAACAATATTCACCATACATACATACATATAAATATCATTTTTTCATAAATAATTTCTTATAATTGGTTATTTCCTGTTTTCTTATATTTAATAGTAATTTTATGATAGTTTCAAATTAATATATATTATATAAGTTATATTGTACGTAATATTATGAAGAAAAAAAACAAATTATTATTGATTTTATTAATTATTGATTATTATGTAAAACCTACATATCTTGAGAAAAATAAAAATAATCTGTTTGAAGCAATAATATAAATTTAAAAAAAAAAAAAAATCGATAGATTACAAAAAAAAAAAAAATAGGAATATATTACACAAATCAAAATTACATATTTAATTAAATTATATTGACAAAAAAAAAAAAAAAAATTATAAAATTATTCTGAGTATTAAATAAATTTTTTTTAATTATTAAATTAATTCAATAATTATCCAAAAAAAAAAAACAAAATAAAATAACTGAAAATTTATTTATTCAGTAAAACAGTTATACATACTCGTACATATTTATATTTAAAAAAAAAAAAAAAACAAGAATTTTTAATTATTATTATCTATTTAAAAAAAAAAATAATAATAATAATTATAAATATCATTCCTATATATTATATTTATTATATACAATATAATTATTATTAAAAAAAAAAATAAAAAAATTTATTTAAAAATATTATACGCACATAAAAACAAATTTGAAAGTAAATATAATGTATAAATCCTAAATACATACAAAAATATTCCCTTCATATTCTACATTATTGTGGTGGTTAAATTAAGAATACTTAAACAAACAAAAACAATTATTTTTAAGCTTTTAATATTTTTCTTCTAAAACAAATTTTTTTCAAATATAAATTTGGATTGTAACGATAAATTAATTTCTAAGGAAAAAAAAAAAAAATTACTTTTAAATTTTATTTGTCTAAAAAACAAAAAAAAACAAAAAAATTTAATAATTCATATCAATTTTTGTTTACTGTAAACAAATACAAATTTCTAATTATTTTTTGGTCTTCCATTATCTGTAGAATTATTATTATAATTATTTTTAATTATTATTATTATTTTTTTTTTTGTATATTGTTGTGAATAGTAAAATATTTTTTTATTTTTTTTTTCCTTTCTTTTTTGTTCTTTAAATAACACTTTTTATTTAAATCACTAATCCACCAAGCACTAAAAACAAAAAAAAATTTTAAACAAGCAATTATTTATTTTTTATGTTTCATTCAATAATAATTGTTAAATAAATTTTAATGTGTATATTAACGATAGAAAACAAATTATAAACACACATATCTTTTATTTTCTGTGGTAAATATTGAATTGTTTTTCTTATCTATTTTTTTTTTTTTTTTTTTTTTTTTGTAATTTTTTATTTTTAAATATATATTTGTTATACATAATTAAACTAATTGTATTTATCTATAGAGAATTATTATTACCTACTAAATAAATTTATATTTTATAATTTTAAAAAAAAAAATAATAAAATAACAAAGAAAAAAAAAAAACTAATAAAATAGAGTGTAAATTAACTATTTTCCAAGAAATTTTCTTATGTATAAAAATTTTTGTTACTGTTTTGGTTTAGCTGATAGCATTCGAAATTCTCTTTCGAATTAAAATTGCAATTGTATTATATGTAGATTTTGTTCGAATCATACAATCTACACGATTTTATGTATCAACTATTTTTCGAAACTCGTTCAAAATAAATGATTCGATCGAAATAAACTTTCTATCGGAATCTACATAATATAATAGATTTTTTCAAAAATTACTTGAAACCAAAAAAAAAAAAAAAAAAAATGAAATTTTGAAAAAATTAATGGAAAATAGTTAATATTCACTGCCAAGTCTCACTCAAAAGTATTTATGTTAGAACAATTGAAAGCTTTAAATTTGTTTTCCATTTTGAATATAGTTAATTATCGTTTTTAATATTTTTATTTTTATTTTAAAAAAAATTAATAAACAATAATTATATGTTTTTTTTTTTTCACATTACATTGAATTGTTGGTTTTTCATGCTGCCTTTTTAATGCTTTTAAAGGCCAAAGTATCTTAAGTTAAATTAAAGTTTTTTAAACTATTCATAAGAATTTTTCTATAGAGATTTTAAAAATCTTACTTTGTCATTAATTTTTTTGTTATCACATGTAATAAATTTCTAATAGTTTTCTTGATTTTTGTAATAAATTCATTGAAATACGTAATATTAAATTGTAATCTGTAATTTTCTATTAATTATTATTATTTTTTTTTAATTAAATAATTTGACTTAAGTTACTTTGGTTTGTGAATAATAATTGATAAATAATTGATAAAGCAAAAAACAAAAACCAAAAAAAAAACAGGAAGGTAAATTGCTTAATTGAATTGTAATTTAAATTTTAAATGATTACGGTGATTCACATTTAATGATTTATTGATCATTAATCGATTATTCAATTATTTTTTATAATTTTATAATACTCAATTGCAGTTTATTTTAAAGAAAACTGTGCAATTATTATTAAATGTTAATTTTTATTTTTATTTTTTTTTTTATTTATAAATACTATTTTTAATTTATTTTCATAGATAAAAATATTAACATTTTAATGTTAAAAATAATAACTATTCAAGAATATACAACTTTTGTGAACGTAATAATAACCAGATAGAAAGTAGTGGGTTACCGTAATTACATATAAATTTCATTAAAAGTAATTAACTCTATAAAATTTGATTATATTACCAACATCACCTGTATTTTTTTTTTTTTTTTTTGTTTAAATTATTTTTTGATTAAAAACAAGTTGCTAATTTTATTTATTATTTAAAATACACACACAAACACAAACTATTTTCTATTTTTTATTTTATTTTATTTATTTTTTTTTTTTTTTTTGTTATAATTTTACAATTATACACTTCTTTTTTTATTCGCTTTTATTTTTGTTATTTTCAATTTTTATCAAATAAATTACCAGGCTAAATGTACTTTAACAAACAATTCATTCAAAATACAGTACACAATTTAATTTAATTTTTTTTTTTTCAATAACTTATTTGTATATTTTTTGATTATAAAATAAAAAAAGCTTTATTTATTTTTAAATCCAATTAAAATATTTATAACAGCCGATAAATAAATTTAAAAAAAAAAACATACTATTTATTACTTTTTTTTTCCAGTCATAAAACAAATTTTATTTGAAAAATTTCAAAATTTGCTAATAAAATTGTAATGTAAATCGTAAAATTGAAAAAAAAAAAAAACAACACACATAATACACGCTAAAGTAACAAAATAATTGTAAAAATAAAATTTGAAAAAAAAAAAATTGATTAACAAACGAAAAAAAAAAATAAAACAACATTTTAATTATTCAAATTTAGATTAACAATAAAAAATAAAATAAATCAAATTCATTACAAAAAAAAACAACAAATATTTTTGGGACTATGAAAAAACAAAAAGGTAAAAGTAATTAAAAAAAATAAAAATGGAAATTAAATTAAAAATACAAAATAGAAAAATAAACATGTCGATTTTAGGTATGCTGTATAAAATTTGAAAAAAAAAAAAGAATACAATTAAAATTAAAATTAAATAATAAGATTTAGTTAAGAAGTAAACTATATTTAGATATAATTACTCTTGTAAAATGAAAATACTGATGATAATGGGATATTATGATAATTTAAAATTGAATAAATGGTAATTTTTTTTTTTTTTTTTGTGAAAATGAGAAATATAAGTAAAAAATGCCAAACAAAAAAAAAAAAAAAAAAAGAATTAATATTAAAATAAATCAAATTTGAGAAGAAAAAAAAATTAATAAAAAAGCATTTTTAAATGAAATTAATTTTCTTGCCATGGTAGTAAAATCCTTGAATACGAGAAATTATAAATAAAATTCTCTGCTAAATGATTATTTTTTTTCTACAGTGACAATTTATGTGATTGTATGAGTATGAGGTTGTAAGACATATTTTCTCTATTTTTAGGAATTTATTTTATTTTTTTTTTTTTTTGTGTTAACGCTAGCAAAAATTTCTAATTAGTTTTTTTTTTTTTTTATTATTTTTGAAAAAACAAAATAAAAAAATAAAAAAAGCAATTGTCTTCAATAACTTTTTTTGTGAAATAAACTTAATTTTTAGGGGGAGTAAGCACATTTATGATACATCATTCTTCAGTATTTCTTTTTATGTATATATGTATATATATACATGTTGAAATTTGAGTATTTTAAATTTGTTCTAATTTAATTGAAATGTTCAAGAATTCTAGATTTTTAGATATTCGTAAAATTTAAATTGAAGAAAACATACAAGTTTAGAACACGAATAATTGTTTGATTATGTTATGTGAAATGATTTAATTTTGAAATTTGGTAAAAGTACATAATTTTTTTTATAAAACAGACATAAAAAGAAATAAATTAATAATAAATTTTTATATAGGTATTTTAATTATGAAAAACCAAAATATCAACAATAAAAAAAAAAATATTCTTTTAGGAATTATTAAATTATATTTGCAAATATTATCAAAATGGTGAGTTCAAAAATGTAAAAAAAAAAAAAATGTTTTATGTTTTTGATTTGATTATTTTTTGTTTTATTTTTATTGCAATTAATTAACAATAAAGTAATTTTTTTTTTTTTGTGGTGATACTTTTATATTATTTTTTTTTTTTTTTTTTTTTGTTGTTGAAAAATTGTAGAAATGCATAATTGACTTATACATAATTATGAAGTTGTATGTGTAAATTTAAAAAAATTAATAATAATTTTTTTTTTTTTCATAAATTCTGTTTTTGTTTTTTGTTTTTTTAAATATTAACAAGTACTGAAATTTTTATATTGAATTTTCATGTGGTGAATGTTTAAGTTTTTTTTTTGTTTTTTAAACTAAGAATTTCGCTTTTAAAAATTGTGTGTTTTAACAATAAAAAATTTCACAAAAAAAAAAAAAAACTAATGACGTAGTTACCGCAGAAATAAATTAAAAAAATTTATCTTGTTTTTCTCAATTTTCATGATGAACGACGATTAATTGAAACCAGCTAACCAACTTAAACAAATTCAAATGCAACTGACAAAAAAAAAACCCAAATGATTAAATGAAAAACAATTAAAGATTAATTGGGTGTTTGCATATACATACATACATATGTCACCTTTATTAGATTATTTATAAACTAGATAACTAAAATTTTTCTCTGTGATGTGTGTCATTAGTTGGAAATACTGAAAAAAATTTTTATTACACACACACACACACACATACATAAAATTTAATTAAAACTGTACAAATTTCAAAATGAAAAACATGCTTTACGCTTTTTTAATTTTAGCACCTTGTTGGTTAGATTTGTGATTGCAACTGAAAATAAAATTTCAACTGTGTACGAGTATATAAAAAATTTTTAATAGAATTTTTTTTTCTTTTCTTTTTTGTAAATTTATAAATCACATCTAAAATTTTAATTTAAAATAATTTTTAAAAGCGAAATTCATTCATAGTAGAAAATCATTAATTCACATGCATAAAACATTGATTGATTTTTTTATTTTTTTAGTTTTTTTTTTTTTTCAAAAATGCAATTTTTTTTTGTACAATTTTCTGAAAAATATTTTAATACACATATCCCGTATGAAAGTTAATTTTAGTTTAAAATGGTCTGTTAGTGGTTAATTACATTTAATTAATTTATACAATACATATGTATAAATGTATGTATATAACGTATGTACAACAGGCAACCAATGTTTTTTTTTTCTGATGAATTCTTTTTTTTTTTTCTCTATTTTTTTTGTATTTATTTATTTATTTTTTTTTGCATTTCGTAGTGATTTCATATGTTGTTGTTTTTTATATATAAATTAAATCAATTGCACTCATCATTTTGCATTTTGCAAGTACTTAATTTTTTTTTTTCTTGTATAAAAGTTTTTTTTTTTTTTTAAATTTTATTATTTTGTTTTTTCAAATTATTATTTCGGTTTTTTTAATTTTTTTAATTAAACAACAAGTAGTTACATGTATTTTTAAAAAGTTTTAAGTAATCCAATTTTATATACATAAATAAATATTTTTTTTATGTATTTTATTAAATTATTGTGTTTTATTAAATTTCAGAAAAATTTAAGCAAGAAAATTAATTTAATTTTTTGTAATTGTAAATAAAAAAAAAAACAAATTTTATTTACTATATATATTTTTTTTTTTAAATTCTATGGTAGTCTATTATTTTATTTTATATTCATCGTATTTTCATTATGTACTTTTTTGTTTACTATTTTTTTTTTTTATGTTTATACTATTTTGTAAAAACAAACGTTATTTTTAATTAAAGCAAAAAATAATATTATAATTCTATATTTTGAAGTACATTATTATTAAAAAAATTAATTGCATGTTTCATACAAACATATGAAAAAAAAGCATACATATTTTAATTAATCTCATTAACTAGTTTTTGTTTTGTTTTTTGCTTGTAAATATATTTATTTGGGTAAAATTTTATAATTATGTAATTAACTTTGAAAAACACAAAAACAACCATTTAATCTTTTGTTTATCAAATTTTAAGATATACGTATATATATTTTGTTTTCGATGTATAAAACATGAAAGCAGTATGTTAAAATTTAAACATTTTCAAATTGAAGAAATATGAAAAAAAAAAAAAAAAATGAAAATGTCCCTTGGCATTTTTATGTTGGATATTATTCAATTAAATTATTTTAAGGTAATAATAAAAAAAAAATAATAATACTTTTTAATTGTTATTTTTGTTTGATTTAAAAATTTAAATATTTGTTGTTGGTAGGCAAAAAGCTGTTGGTAGACAAAGGATTAATTTGGAAGTTGAATTTTATTATTGTTTTTTTTTTGTTTTTTTTTTTTTTTTTTAATTTCATTAATATCATTTTAATTTATTTATAATTTATATTTTATTTTTAATTTATTAGAATGCCATCAAACAACATTCCTTTACAATGGACATTGTTATACAGTTTGTCCAAATGGAACATACATGATTCCTGAAGTGGCATCATTCTCTCCAAAAACATATATAATTGAACCAATGATGATGACATCGAATGAAAGAATTGATACATATTATGGTGTTAATAATAATAATACCATTGATAATTTTAAACAGCGTGCTATAATGCGTCCAATACCACAAAAAATATGTGCTCAATGTGATCCATCATGTTTAAATTGTCGTGGTCCAAATGCTGGTGATTGTACATCATGTCTACCAGGTTATCAGTTACGTAAAATATTTCCAAAAGATACATTTTGTTATTATTTAAATGAAAGAAGTTCTGATAATAGCGCTCAAGGTGGTATTAGTGCACAAGTGGATAATTATGATAATGATGATATCGCTATACGTGATGATTTATATATGTTTTTGATTATAATTGTTCCAGCAATTAGTATAATATTTCTAATTGCTTTATTGTCAATTTTTGGACGTAAATTAAATTGGTTATGTAATCGAGATAATAATAGTTATTCCTATAATAGAGTTGCTTTTAATATTGATGATGATGAAGAAGATGAATATGATAATAGTAGTAGTGTGAGTGAAGGAGTTTGTAAAATTGAAATGGATATAAAAGCTCAAAAAGTATCTAAAATGAGCAAAAATGAATCAGAAATTAAGAAAAGTTTAATTAATAATGCTGATGATTCTGATGATTATTAAATTTTAAGATACAAATAAATCGTTAAGTAAACAGATTATTCCAATTACAAAAGACTTAAAAAATGTAAATTATTCCATAACATTCATTTTAGAAATATAAATATTTAGTGATTGAGTAATTATATTCAGAATATATATTTTTTTTTTTCAATTTTTGTAGAGCTTTTAATGGTTGTTTTAATAATCACAAATAATTTTGAATACAAACATATACAATTATACATATCTCAAGGATAGTAATATTTTTAGAGAAATTTTCAAATTTAGAACTGAAAATGTTTTAGTTTAATATTCCTTTTGATAAAATAGGCTAATTTATTGCAAAAATACAAAAAAAAAATATACATATATTTTATAAAAGCAAATGGATGTTTATTTTTTCTTTGACACCCCGACCAAAATTACAAATGCAGACACATTTCGTTTGATTGAAAAAGTGTATTCCCGGGAGATTTGAAAATTGAAATTAGGCCAGAATATTTCTTGGAGGGTTTCCTACTGCTAAAAATAAGTTCTAAGGTTTAATTAAGAATGAAGATGACTAGGGTAGAATAAGGTGGAATGAAGAGTGCTACGAACAGTTCAATGATGTACCAGTTAGTGTCTTTATAAAATTGCAAAGATCAAGGGTAGGCAGGACATTTAATAAGAAAGTCTGAGGACATGATTATGTCCAGAATTTGGAACCTGAAGGAAAGAGATCAGGAGATAGATCAAGGCTCAATCAACTGAAAAATCAACCAAAATCATTTTGCATTCAGACTAATCCAGACAAAGTTAAACTAGTTTGAGTCTATTTCTGTTTACTTGACACTGTTCAATTTACACTTGAGTAAGAGTAATATTTTAATATTTAACATTACAGGACATTCAGAAACACATCTGAAAAAAATAAAATAAAATACTTAAAAATTATCAGTGAAGCCAAATGTTGAACTAAAAACTAAATAAAAACTAAACATTAAAATAAAATTAAGTAAAGTTATTATATTCTTTTCGAAATCTAGTTTGTATTTATTCCTTACGGGTATTCGTAGAGAATTCAGAGTAAATGTGACTATTGAATATATGTATACGCATCTATGTATGTACATCTCTATTCACATTCATGTCCTTACTGAACATTCAAACGTATATATATATATACGTTTATTTACTTTTGAAAACTTTCTTATTTTTATTTTTATAACTGTCACATACTATAAATCTTTTACTTTGAAAATTTGAAAAATTTTGTCCAGAAAATTTCATTATAAATAAAGTTTAACAAAAATTTCATAGTTGTTTATAAGGGTAGAAGATTTAAAAGATTAAAGACTATGTGAATTGTATATTTTATACTGATACAAAAAAAAAAAAGGATAAACATTGATATTACAGAAAAGTTATATGAAAACAATACATAGTATATTATTTTATTGTAAGAAAATATGTCTGAAAGAATCTCAGTTGAATTTTTCGTTAACATTTTGTATTTTTAAAATTTAAAAAAAGAAAAAAGAAAAAAGGATATTTATCTTACTGTATTTTATTTTTAAATTTAAAACTTTTCTTGTACTTTTTAATTATAAATTATGTTCATAAGAGATTCTTTTGCAATATTTATATAACTTTGTAATCCAGTGAAACTTTTTTAAATTTTTTAACTGTGACATTAGTCTTTTTTTTATATTATATATTGTATGCATTTTTTCTTCTATTTTTTTTTAAAATGAGCTTGACGTAGGGATATCCTTTTACTACACTGATAATAGATCAGCGCTAGCGCATGAAAGAAAGAAAAAAAAAGAGAAGGGAAATGTTACGGGGGGAGGGAAAAATCGAAAGTGTCAATGGATGATCCACTTGAACTTCTGCAAATTTAAAAACGCATGGAACAGGTAAGATGGAAGAGCATTCCACAATCTGAGAGTTTTATGTATTAATAAAAGATTGACCATATTTCAATGTACGCTCAAGAAGGTGATTTCATTGTTTTACTTTCAAGTTTTCTTAAAATGACATAAAAAATTTCCGTATTTTACTTAAAAGCAAAATATCATAAACATTACGATAAAGTTACATAGTGAAATTTTGGTCATTTTGTGTTATCCTGTTTTTTTTTTTCTCATATTAGTAAAACAGAAATCTTTTTAACATTATTTGTCTTTGAATGAATATTATTTATAGATTTCACAAAAAAAAAGTTTTTAAAAACTTCTATAAAGAACATTATAGCTACACAGAGTGTAATTTTCATGGTGGAACACGTAAGTATCAGAAGATAAAAGATAAAATATCCTGATAAGTATAAAATATGTTTTTCTTTCATATCATAGTCAGTTCGTATCTACATACATATATAACTACATATAATTCGATTGTAGTGACTCGGTAGAAATTATTTCTAAAAAAATTTACTATATATGTGACTGATAAAAAAAAAATTACATGAAACAAGATTCAATTTCCTTGGAAAAACTTTCAAACTAAATATTCACACCACGAAATTCACATAATTTTAAACTAAACTGTTGCTAGTTTTGGTTTTATACTACATACTATACATCCTTATCACTTTCACATATTATGACAAATATTTTATGAAGAACAGAAATTTTATTATAAAATCGCATATACAGATGTATGTATGTATGTATGTATATGAAAATGAAAAATCCCATTTTCTAAACATTGAACGGCCATCACCATTATTAGAAAGATACAAAATGTTTATTTAATATATTGCAAAAGCTGTTTTTTTTTTTTTGGTTTAACACAGAGATTTTCAACAGGAAATTGTGTCACATTTTATATAACATTGCCATCATGTACATAACATTACACTATACATACATACATATACATATATAGGTATATACAAATTAATATGTATTTTAATGTTACTTCATTTTAAAAGCAAACTTCTAATCTATTAATATTTAAAAAAGATACTCTTATATGAACACATGCATTTCCATTTTTAGATATTTCAATTCACTCTACTTTATTTTTATTTAAAAATTAGAATTACATATTTATAAGCTTTTTTGTATAAGGCTATTTTAAAATTAGATTTGGATGTCTGTAAGAATTTATCGATTAAATTTTAAATTTGATAAAGAAATAAATAATGCATTCTAATATTTTGTTAAGTCCTTAAGAATCCTTAATATTCAAATTATTTTACACAATTTTATTGATTATATTATTTATACTATGATATTATTGATACGATACAAAGGATATAACACAGTTATAGCATGCTACAAAAATAATTTTATTTATAAATCAAATAAATTTTATTAGAAATTTTTCTGTAGAAGGCAAATTAATTTGTAATTAATTTTTGTTCCAAAATAAATGTAAAAGAGATTTTTACAGAAAACCCCCTATTTCCATCTTTTATTGGTCTATTTTGGTAAATATGTAATTATATGTATGTTTATATGTATTATTTATATTACTATTGTATTCTGAGTACATATATATGTATGTATGTTGAATTACGATATATCATATATTTTAGTTATATACTCGTAAATTAAATACATAAAATGTTTCTAAATCACAAAATACATTAATTGTTTAAAAAGGAAATGACTTATTGAAAGAGTACATCCTTAGAAAATTATACAATAGTTTTTCTCAATGCCTTAAGGAAATGAAGAGTTTTTTTGCTTTTTGTATCTTATTACAATTAGTGCTTATACAAAGGTGAATTCTATTCATGAAACAACTGACTAATTTCCGTTTTAAAACTTTTGCCTTTTATAGTTGACCTTTAACATGTATAACCACAAAAAAATGATAGCACTTTGAGGAAAACATTTTTTTTTTGTTTGTTTGTTTGTTTTTGTATATCATGTTATATGTGTGTATGTATGTATGTATATAAATGATATGCAAAGGAGGTATTTTGCCAAAAAGGAAATATTTCGTATTCAAAAATGAATAGTCTCACATAGTTTTCATTGTTAAAGAACTTCCATTATACAATACATATGTATATAGAACTTCCTTTTATGTTGTGTAAGTATTAAATGATACATATGATTTAAAAATGGTCAGACATATTGTTATGGTGAGTATTTTATTATTGTAATTTTCTATTTTACAGTTATAATCATAATATATATATTGTATGTGTAAAAATAGCATTCCTTTAATTGCATAATGCATAAATACCTTTAAATCTGTACAAAAAGAGTATGTGGTTTCTTCATTGTTATGAGGAACATATTATGTACATATATAAACGATAATGAAAGTATTTAGGACGAGCTTGTAAAACTTGCATTTTAATTTGTGAAATATCGATTTATGTTATTTAATTGAATTGTAATTAGTTTTCTTATCTTGTAATTTGACCATAACCATAAACAAAATTTATAAATATGATGAGGTATTGTAATATTTAATGAAACTTAAACAGATATATGAATAGGAAAAGGGTTAAATATTTCAATAAATGCATCATTCAAATATTTCTAAGTTAAATTACATTGTCAGAAGAATCAAATTAAATCAGAAAATTACAATTTATATGTAAAGAAACGAAAAACTTAAATTCAGGATATTAAATTATTCCTACAAATAATAAATTTTTTCAATATAAGCTTATTTGCCAAGTTAGCTTACCAGCAAAGATTATTTTTCTACCCTTTGCGTACAATCAAAAACCATTATAACATTGTTCAATGAATTTATTTTGTTACAAGACATCATCACCAACGCCTTAGTTAATTTACGTTTTCTAAGATATAAAAAATACTATAAGTATATCGTAAAGTGCCGACAGAAGGTTTCATTGTATACGTATATAATAAACTATATATGAAACGTGTTGCTTATTGTTGTTAAGGATTATTGAAAAAAATAAAATTAATAAATTTTCTAATGTATGAACACAAGAGGGTAAAATTTTAAAAATATATATGTACACTATATATGAATATGTATATTGTGTTTAATATTTCAGTTTACTTTAGAAAAGTTTGTGTTTTCGTATACAGAATTTTGACATACATACATTTACATATATAAAAAGGGTTGAAAAATTATTAATGCCATC
Organism: Bombylius discolor; assembly: GCA_939192795.1. NCBI lineage: Eukaryota > Metazoa > Arthropoda > Insecta > Diptera > Bombyliidae > Bombylius > Bombylius discolor. The sequence goes on along the minus strand of OW584238.1, from coordinate 55,181,966 downwards.
GTAGTATAGTAAAAATTCTGTTGCAGATATGCGAAAATCAAATTTTTCTGACAATTTACTGGTGAAATGAGGCGTATCATTAAAATTTATAAAGATAAAAATTTATTATGTACTGTCTACAACAGAATTTTTATTTAAATATTAAAAAATAAAAATTATAAGGAAATGTACGGTACATTAATACTTGTGCTCGTTGAAACATGAAGGATGTTGGAATACATTTTCTGTTTTTTTTTTGTTGATAGTATGCACAAAACAATAAAATTTTAAATTTAAAATAGGTTATAATGTTGGGCGGAAAAGTACATACTCGTACATATTTTTTTTCATTTCACATTACCTGACACAACTTTAGTGTTGTTTAAAATATTTAAATATTGTTTTTTTTTTTTTTAAACTTATTTTTTCAATAATTTTATTTTATTTCAAAACAAGTTATTATATTTTATAATATTTATTGAAGGCCCTCCTATACATACATATGTACATATGTATTGTAGTTTTATTTTTCATTTTTAGATCTTTGAAGAGAAAAAAATTATATTTTTCACACAACAATTTAATTAAAAATTGTTTATAAATAGAAATGATGATATTTTTTTTTTTCTGCACACGTTGGCATGAATATTTGTGACTTTTAATTTCATGCTGGGAAAACTTAAGCTTAAAAAATAAAAAAAAACTAACAAAATCTTTTTGTGATTTGTTTAATGTACGTGACTTAAAATATATTGAAATTCATATAACGAGGAACAAATTTATTTATTTCTTTTTTTTTTCATCTAATATCCTCTGATGAATTTTTTTTTTTTTTTTTTTTTTTTGAGGATTAAGTATAAATGTGTGACTTGTATATTTGAGAAAAGTGACTGTCATATTTCATGTGTTGAATATCTTTTAAATTTAAAAATATTTAATAAATGTGATATAGCTGCATAAGTATACAAACAACAAAAAAAAAGTATCTAATACATTTGTTTTTGCAATCATTTTCTTTGACAAACAATACGTACTTTAAAAAAAAAAAAAACATTGAAAAATTTCTGGTCGAGTGAATATGATAACCGTGAATTTTACATACACTTTTGAATATATTTTTTTTATAGAAAGCTCACTATAATTGTCAATGTTATTCGAAACATTGATTTTATTCCAATTTTTTTTTTGTTGATACATTGTATACTGTTAACGATCACATCTGAAACCTTTATAAAATAAACGTAGTATTATTTTTTACTTTTATAGAAAAAATGTGTAATTACACTTTGTTGACTATTATTTAAAATTCGTATAGACCTATTGTATGTAATTTATTGTGCCACGTTAAATAAATTCTGTTTTAAATTTATTTTAAAATTTTTGATGTATTTCAGTAGGAAAATAATGAAATTTAGTTTTTTTTTTCACAATATGCCATTTTTAGTATGTCGTTTCTTGAATAAAAAAATAATAAAGATTTTCTAAAGTATTTGTAAAAACTATTTTACAAAGAAAGTCATCTTACTTTTTATTTTATTTATTTTTTCAAAATTACGAGATATGATAAAAAAAACTTTTCTATGTTAAAAGTTCCTCCTTGAAAAAAAAATTTAAACACCTCATTTCTAGCCCGTTTCCAACACTTTCACTTTGTTTTCAAGAGTGCTGTAGAAGGCTTCTGATTAGTCAAATATAAAAAAAATGAGTGATTTAAAAATGGGATGAAAAATTCTAAAGCGGACTATGAGAATCGATTTTCACTATGAGTATATTTTTTCACATCGAAACAAAAATTCAATGAGAAAATAAATCTACAACATTAAATGATTGTGGACACAAACAAAATCATTTACATCACCTATCTGATGAAACAGTAGATACATTAATTATGTCATGATGGGTAAAATCATCAGAAATTCTATCTAAATTCTACTTATTGAGAAAATTAAAATACATATTCATTATCTTATGTGTATTTTCATATTTCAATTATGAAAATTTATTATTTTCCATATGTATTAGAAGATGTATACATATACATATGATATACATACATATGTATTCCTATTCTGCAAAACCTTTATAAGACATTAATTTTGGTATTTATTTGAATATGCTTTGACTATAAGTGTTAATTAAAATTAAAATTGTAATATGGCATGGAATAATTTAATGGCATAATTAATTGTAACTGTGATAGAAACTGAAATTGTACCAATGCATTGTATATTATTCACTGAGACTAAGGAATGTGATTAATGCTTTTCATTTGTTTTAAGTTTTCTACATTTTTCAACATTTCAAGTTAAAATTAAAACAAATGAGCATGATGTCTTTTTTCTTTTTTAGCCATTCAATAAATTGTTCAATTTAATTTATGCAATATTTTTTTCTTTCTTAGTTTTAATGTTAAATTATCCTATTTAATTTTTTCTTTTCTACTTACCTTCAACCTTACACATATTTATTTTATTAATTACATATAATTACGACTATTATAATTCTTTTTTGTCTACTGTTACATAATTTAATTCCTTCATTTAATAATCTTAAAATTAAATATTCTTGTGATCATATTTACTTTTTTAAATTCTTAAAAAATTTATACAAGTTTTTAGTCAACTAAACAACTAACAAATTTTATAAGGATAATTAAAAATTAATATCTTAAAATGAGTTTTGAACTTGAAAGGAAGATAGATCCACTTACAAGTTACCTAATTATATATGTACAATTTTTTCATTATAGATATTATGAGTATGTATGATGGTATTATAATTATAAGCAATAAGGTAACAGAATATATTATATACATATACATACATGTATGTAGTTAATTTTTGCTACTTCTTCATATTACATAACATATTTTATTAAACGAGTATATTACATACACATATCACATCATGTACAATATATTATAACATTGTAATTTTAGTACCTTATTGTTCGGAAAATTCATTGAAATTTTTTTTTTTTTAAAAAAAAAGAGTTACTTAAACAGCTTCGGTTCTATTCCATACAAGTAATAATAATTTATTGTAATTACACATAATTTTACATAACATAATGAAATTGAAAGTGATAAATGCTTTAATTTATGAATTCAATCAATTTTATGAACTAAGTATGATAAGAAAAATTCTTTAGATTTATTTAGTTTTCATACGTCGCTTATATAACTTTTTAATATGACTTTGTTTGAAGAGAGAAAAATCTTTTGTCAATGTACGAGTATACACATAATATGTACTCGTATGTATCTGAAGGATTTCAATTTTTTTTATAATTCGTCTATAAAAAAAATTAAAACTTTCTCTTAATTATATTTCAAATGAAAGGAATAAATAACTCCAAATTTAATTCAAAATACTTTCAATTGCCTTTGAAAAAAAAAAAAAAAAAATGATTCATATATAAAGCAATAACGTATGTGTTTCATAAACTGAATATACTTTCTCCGATTTCAATAAATCATTATTTTTTATTTATAACTTTTGTTCACTTTCGTTAAACTATTAAAAACAAACTCTTTTTTAGAAAAAAAAAAAAAAAGTTAAAACACCATAAATGTATATATATATATGTATATATATGTTCATAACTGTATTCGTATAACAAATGAGATATGTACCAAAACCCTTACCTTTTATCATGTATTACAACTTCTAAGCTCTTATAAAATTAACTATAAAAGTTTCATTAAAGTCAAATCGTTATATTTATCAACCTTATTCTCTCATAACAAACAAAAACAAAAAAAAATCCTTTTTTCCATCTACACACATGGTATTCTAAGTATACGACAAGGCTACAATCATAAGTCAATTAAATCCTCTTATACTGACAGCAGTTTCATTTAACTTTGAATAAAGTAAAGAAATAGACTTGTACAACCTTTTTATGTCCAATTAGCCTAAAAGATTGATTTTTTTTTTTTTTCATGTGTTAAATCCAACAGTATCCTGTAATAAAAATGACGAGAGATATATTAAACAAAGTTGTGTGTATAATATTTGTTCTTATTTTATACTTCTGTTTTATATGTTATAGCCATTACAATAAAATGAATGAAAAAAAAAAAAAACAAAAAGAATACGAGTATGTAATATAATATCGTTACAATAGTACAAAAATAGAGCTATCAATGTAAGTACATACATATATGTATGTAAATATTGAGAATGATAAATATACATATTTATATATACACATGTGTGTACAGTTGTACCGTTCTATACATACATTAGTTGTTCACTTTTTTTTCTTCTGGACTTTTCTGACATGTAGAAGGAAATTTTTTTTTTTTTTTGACAATAAAAGATTAGAATCATTAGAATTTAACAAAACAGAAAAAAACCAAGTATCAATAATAAGGGCGGTCAGTGACAGAAATGGTAGATACAAATCATATTTTCTTTCTAAAAAATTTAGGCATAGCCATAATATTGTAGTGTTTTTTTTTTTTTTTTTTTTTTTTTTTTCAAAAATAATTAGTTAATGAAAAATAAAGCGATTCCGTTTTTCATAATAAAAAAATATCCAGAAATTGTTTAAATAGAGCGAATAAACTACTATGTACTTTTAGTTTAGCAAAATGCATGTACCTATGATAAAGCTCTGTTTTAATTTTACATAATCCATATATACTGTATGTACACATAAATAAATTTCTATTTTCAATACATGCATTAATAGTATATTATATTTTGTATGAATGCTTCTTTCATAAATTCCTATTTTTAATTATTTTTAAAATTTCTAAATTGCTTCTACTTAAATTCGATGGAATTTATATATTTTCAATTTACATATGCCTTTATTCTTTAATAAATTTCTATTCATTTTCATTTCTTTTATAATGCAGCAAATTTCAATTTTTGTATATAATTTTTCATTGAATGTAGTTTGCTTTTAGCCTTTTACTTAAAATTTTATGAATCAAAACGAAGGTTATGAAAGGTAATACGTTTTTCATTTAGTTAATGCTCTATATTTTTACAGTAATATACATATATGTACGTACTTTAGTAAAAATGGAAATTGATGTAAATGTTTAAAAAATTACCGTATGTTCTTTGGAAAATAAAGAAAATTAACTTTTAATGGGCTTTTACATACATAAATTTTGATTGGGATCATTAAATGTTAATGGAGATTTTCCTAATTTTTCTGGATCTATAATCTATCGAAAATTATGATATTTATACCTTAATATTAATTTCTTATTTAAATTCTAAATTATGAAATTTGCTAAAAACACATGAAATTTTCAGTATAGTTTTAGTTTTCATTTTTTTTAATAATTTTGGGAACGTATGAGAAATAAGGGAAGAAATTAACTGTTTTTTATGTTAAACACTGGGAATAAAAGTGGGTAAGTTATAACTGAATATGTATTTACATTTTAGCTATAGCAATGGCTTTTAAAACTCATCTATTTAATTTTATTCACAAATAGAAGAAGAATTTAATAATAAGAATTAAAATAAGAATGATTTTACTTGTAAATTTTAGTTCGACTCGTAAATAATGAAATGTAGACAATTATTTTAATAATTTATCAAACCAGAAAAAAAAAACATGTACATATGTATGTATTTATATATCTGGTATATAATTTTATTCGATTACATAATTTGTGGTGAACAAATTGGATACAAAACTATTTTTTAAATCCCTTGAGGCATTTAATTTTTTTTTTCACCAGACAGATAAAGAGGCCAGACAAACTGAATTGTGTAAGTGGAATAAAACCAGAATATCATTATATGTATGTATGGTCATTTTGATGAAGAATGCAGTGTCCAACTAAGTGATGTAAATCAGAAGTTCATTATTGTTTCTAAAAGACTTATAGGATATGTGCATTGTGTACATATATATCTTTTTCTAATTTACATGATGAGATAATTTAATTTTATTCAAGTCAGCACAATGACAGTCTTCTTCTTCTTCTATGGTGAAACAGCACTGATCTCTTTGTAGTTTGCCTCCATTCTGTCTTGTTCATTACAGTCTGTATCCATATCCGAATGTTTAAATTTTCCACCTTTTCTTCAAACACATCTATACACCTTGTTATTGGTTTCCCTATGCTTCGTTTTCCTTCTGGATTGCCATGAAATATTTTACTTAACGCACTTCTTTTCAATTCTGTAAGATCCTGGATCAAAGAATTCTGTGGAGTATTTTCCTTTCGAATATGAAGCGCAACGCAGTATTTTGAAGTTATTTCTGTTTATAAAATGTTGAATTTCTTATTTCGCCTAAAGAAAGAGAAAAAAAGTAAATAGGGTTTCGAGACAAAAATAATTATTAAAAAAAAAAAAAAAAACAAGTTAAAAAATTATTTTAATGAGTTGATTTAATGATATATATTTTAGTAAATTACAAAGAAATTGTATAGATAAATCAAATCCTGAAAGAGGGTTGTAAAAACAACCATGACATATTTTATAACTATATATAACTATTTTTTGTTTGTTTTTTGTTTTTTCATAATAAATTTTTATATTCTAACATTATGTATCATATTGAATTGATGTATTGAATACATTTTGTAACCATATATTTATATGATTTTTTTTCTTTGTGATGATAAAATATGAATGATAATTTTGAAGTGGGTTAAGCACATTATATTTTTCTTCAAAATGACACTTAAATTTATAAAAATAGTAATAGAAATAAATACATACATAAAATAATTAAAAAATGAGATGAAGCAAGGTCTGTTTGATAATATTTTAAGATGAATAAATGATACTTAAATGTGAATATAAATACATATTATGTATAATGATATTTCTCTTATTTATTTTCACACATACACTCACTCACTCACTCACTCACTCACTCACTCACTCACTCACTCACTCACTCACTCACTCACTCACTCACTCTCTCTCTCACTCACTCACTCACTCACACAGATAAGTGAGCTGATCTAAAGTGATGTGAGGACACCTCACTTCCTCAGTTCCAATAAAACACAGCTAGTAGTATGTACATATGTATGTATATTAAAAAGTTTTCTATAATTTTTTTTTTTCAGTCATGATAGAAATATTTTTTTTTACTTACCTTCATGAAATGTTCATCTATAACGGACTATACATATGTACATATAAGAAACCATGTAAACACTTTGAATAAAACCTATATGATAATAAAATTTTTATATCCACATTCATGAACATCAAAAATTAATTTTAAAAATTGAGAAAAATTTTATTGCTTGAAGCACTTCTAATTTTTCAAATAAAATATAAAAAAAACTGAAGATGATGTCTTTTAATAGAATTTAAATTAGATTTGCATAAGTGTACAACACACTCAAAATTCTTTTGTTTAAATGAAATAATATAAGGTACCGTAAAATAAATACATTTAAATTGATTTACAGTAATATGAAAAACCTCAAGGATAAGGATGTACGAACGTTAATGAAGTCAGTATCATGAAAATACAAAGAACGAAATGAATAGACTCTATTTTGTAGGAGGTTTGATTATTCTTTATCAATGATTAAGTGGTAACTGAGAACAGAAGCGACATGGCATTCTATAGCTCAATGGTTTAAGCGCATTACTCCGGCAAAGTAAAGGTTCCGTGGTTCGATTCCCGGCCGAGTCGAATGTCATTTTTCATGTTTTTCAGTTACTACAATTTTGTTTTCTGATATAGGATTATTTTACGGTGCTATATAATATTCCTTTCAGCATGATTACCATAATGGGATCTTTCATGAAGTTTTTTCACCTTCAATACATTTGGAAATTCTAATATGGATTATATTTTTCTAGAGAATACGTTCATCAGTTATTTTCATGTTCTAATTTATTATTATTTTTCCAGACTTTTTTAACAATCTGTAAAATTCCTTGTAAATTTTTTTTATTCATAATTTTTAAGAAAAACAATAAATAAAGAAGTTATGTAGTTTTTTTTTTTTTTTTTTAAATATCATTTACTCGCCATTTTACTTTCTGTGTAGTTTAGAAAAATGTCCTTATATATAATAATCATGTGAATAAAATCATTTATTATCCATCATAAGTTGTTGAAATAATGTTTGTGCTAGAATAATGACTAAAATCAACACTAATGCATTTGAAAGATACATACATATACATGTTCACTTTAAATATACAATATGGAGTATATATGAATGTATGTATATATAGGAGGTATATACATGACTATATATTCTATATATTTCAACAAATTCATTATCTGTATGTAATCTTTTGATGTTTTATGAATGTTTGTAAGCACATTAAATTCTAGGTTACTGTTTCTGCTTTATTGTCATATCTGCTATAAGTTTATTCAAAACTTACTGTTATATTATTTTATTGTTTTTTTACGCTTTGCTGGTTGTCTATATAATAATCACAATTGGAATTTTATATGATGATAGAAAAGTATAATTCATGAAATAGCTACAAAAAGTATTTCATTACCTAGAGAATCTATTGATTGAACTTGCGTACACACTTGTACACAGTGTTTAACAAGGATTATATGAATTTTTTTTTTTTTTTTTTCAATAAATGTTTCCTTTTTTTATGAAATGCTTGTGTAAACTATAATTAAAAATTTTCATCAAATATTGATTAATGAGTATATTATTTTATGGAAGAATGAATTGTAGATAGATTGGGACCTTTAACTGCAAAATACAAAAGTGGTAATATCTGTGGAAATTCGTGTTTTTTTTATAACAAAAATTAGAATTAACCTATTAAAATTTCATGAGTTTGAAATACGTTATCTTTAGAATGATCAGAAAGCTCTTGTAAATTATTAAAAATAATGTGGAACAGTAACCATCAATAATGTATAAAGCATAAAGTTTTTGTCTTAATCTGTTTTTTCAATAATAACTTATTAATAATTTTTTCAATGTTTAGAAGCAGTAATAAAATTATAAAATGCATTACCAAAATTCGAAAATCTGAATATTTATTGAATAAATTCAATGTATCAATTAATATAACCTATATATTAAATTAAAACTAATGAGCTCTCTTTATATTAGTTCAAAGCTTTATAAATTCAATTCAATAAGTAAAAATTGGAAAATTTAATTAAAAATTAAATAATATGTTTACATAACGGAAAATTTCGGGGTACTTTTTACTGTCATATGTATGTAAATATGTATGTATGTATCAAATGTATGTATATGTTTTTTTAAATGAATATACAGATATGTATATATATATTTTTTGTCCGTATTATCAGTATATATTGCTTAACTGAATAATCAGGACACATTAATTACATTAATTTCATAGATGAATAAATTTTGAAGGACATATTATAAAAAATAAAATAATAACCATATACATAACATTTTCAATATCCTTTATTCAATGTTAATTTGAAAAGTTAAATTTTTTATTTAAATACTTTTTCAAATATTATTTGTATTATTTTGAAATTTTTAATTAATTATACGAATGTAATCTATAAATTTGGTTTAACAACACATTATCAACGATTTCAAAAAAAAAAAAAAAAAGAAAAAAAAAACAATCCCTTCTTCCCAAAACCAACTCTCATGATTTTTTGTTTTTATTATTTGAAAAATATAATAATTGAAAAGATTATTCCACTGTGTTACATACTAAAAGTGGTCACTATTTTAAATATCAGAGAAAGAAGAAAATATGAAAATAATTCCTGATTACGAAGGATTAAAATGTTGTACATTAAACCTTGGGACATACCATATGTACGAGTATGTATATCGTACAACAAATTAACTACGATTATTTTGCAATTAAAATGCATACTAGATTTTTTTTTTTTTTAATATCCTTTAGTTGATTAAATTCTGGAAAAAACTGAGAAAAAAGCTAAATACATACGTACATACATGATTATGAAAATTTCTGATATCAAATGATAGTTAATATGTATATGGACTCATCATATGCGTAATTTAATTATGTGAGTTAATAATCACTTCATTAAACTTCCATTAATCATTCAGGCCATTGAAATTGTAAAAACATAAAATGCCATTCTATAATATCAAAGTAATTAAGATGTGCATATGTACTCATCTATATTTATATTAATTTTAATATATTTACATACATACATATATGTATATTTATGTATTATTATTTAAAACTTTTCTGATATAGCCTTGTTGTATAACGGCAGAAATATTTTGCACAGGCAATCAAGGTAAGTAGGTAGAAGAAACATACATATATATGTATGTGCACTTTATGTGAAATTTATCAAAAAAAATTCTGCTGAGATATGTGTGTATGTACTTGTATGTATGTTTTTTTTAATTAACTTTTTTTTCGAATTGAATTACAATATCAAATAGGAGTTTTCTAAACTCTAAAAATTTTGATCTTAATACATAATCAATTTTTTTTATCAATTATAATAATAAAATAAGGTTTTTCGATGATTCATCACAAAACTTTTCTCTTAAATTTATTATTTTACATCCCTCATATTTTTCTTAGATAATTTGGAAAAAAAAAAAAAAGAATTTTTTTCACAAACTTTATTCAAAAAATGTTGTAATGTATCTCATGTTGAATATAATATACTTTTGTACACTTTGCTTCCTGTTTATCCTGAATCCGAATGAGTCATTAAAGAGTATAATAAATGACATACATAAATATGTATGTGTAATTCGAAAGATAAATTTTTTTGTTAAAATGAATACTGTGGTTATTCAATTTAATAAGAACTACGTAGAAATTTATAAAATAATACCTGTATCTACTTACATATATAATTCATGTTTTCAGCGGAAATCTTTGTGTTTTGTATATCTTTCAGAAAAATTTTAAAATCATCAATACAATTCAAACATAGAATTAGAATTTTCATTGTTTAAAATAAAGGTACAACAGAGAAAATTTTTCATAAATTACCTAAAATTAAGAAAGGTGAGTTGAATAAATTGTTTAATTTGTGATTAACTGAAGTGGAAGTTGTATACATAAAACATACATATATGCATAGTTATACATCTATATATATCTTTATTATAACCTTTTTCAGTGGAATTTAATTAAAAGCATAAAACTTAATTTATAATAATGTACTTATCTCCTCTATTTTTTTTTTTTTTTTTTTTTTTGTATATAAACTTATAATAAATTTTTAAAATTATTTATTTGTTTTGTTTTTAACTCTTATTTTACTTTATACGAATACCTATATTTAATTTTCCGCTTTTTGATTTATTAAAAAAGTTTTAAATTGGACAAACTTTTGCCAGATGTTTTCGATTTCTATATTTTTGTCAAATTCAATAGTAAAAGATAAAAATTTTTTTTTATTAACTTCAAATATTCGATGAAATGTTAATTTTTTAAAATGAATCCAATTTCTGATGTAGAAAGTTTCTATTGAAAAAAAAAAAAAGTTTAATATTACAAACAAAAATATTACTTTAAAAAGAAATAAATAAAATAAAATCGAAAACAATTTTTTTACTCAATTTTATTGTAGGGTAAAATATTCAGTTATCGACACCGTTGAGAGATATGTTGCCTTTCAGTTGCTCTTATTACACATTATGAATAGAATTTGATTTTATGATATTAAATGTAAAAAAAGTAGTTCAAAAAATTAAAGTGGAGACAAAAAAAAATAAACATATACATATATACATACACATACACATACATATGTAGGTATATAAATAAATATTTCTATTTTTTTTTAGTTATCTGTAATTCGTTAACTGTTGCAAAAGTTTATTTAGTGTTATAGAAACTATGTATTGTAGAAAATTCTGCTGGAATTTCAAATTCGAAATACCGTATTTCATATTTGAAAATATGTTTTTTTTGAAAAATTGTCCCGCCCGATGGAGTAAAGCACTAAAGAGTGCTGTTTTTTAAAATCAAAATTAAAAAGTCATCTGTTATCAAAAAAGCCACTTAAAATAGTTTAATACCAATTTCAAACTTTAATATTCAACGATATATAAACAAATATATTTATATACATATTATATTCGAATAAATAAATTTATATGAAAAAATTTATAAAATTTCATAACAGAATCCTTCATGGACGAATTTATGTATCGCGTATATTTTCATGTCTAATTAGTTGTTTTTAAAATATTTGAAGTACATAATATGTGAATATAAACAACAGTTTTGAAATCTAACTTTGGTATAATAAATAAAATTTTTATCTCATATAGCTATATGTCATCCTTAATATTGTTATGTTTTATGTTTTCATGCTAAAATTTCTCTTCTGAAAATATTACTTAACTTTCATCATCTCATAAATCAGTGAAATTATGCTTTAGTCTAATTTTAAGAATTTCAATAAAAATTTTTTTCATTGTCTGTTGTATTTTAAGGGGTGGTATGCTATACAATGCGTATACATATTATACAAAAAAATACGTGTATAATGTGTTCTAAAATGCTTTCATATTCCAATTAAACATATTGAGAAAATTACATACTATATTTACACAAACAAAATTGTCACTTTTCTGTGCATTATCTACAATGATACAATGTAAAGCAAATATGTATTCATAAGGAAATTTATCACAAGTTTAAATAAAAGATAATTTTCAAAGTCATATAGATACGCGAAATATATTATATAATTGCATGTGCTACAATTGTAAGCATATTCTAGGAAAAATGGATTTTTTTTATTTTCCAGTATGTATATGTATATGTATGTATGTATAATATGATTTGAGCTTCTTCTGTGAATTTTTTAATTTGCTTCATTCGATTCAAGAAGCCTTTCCTGAAATGCTATGTAGCTTGCTTGAGTTTATGAAACAGAAAAAACTTACACAAGGACATATCCGGAGAATACGTTGCTTGATCAAATGGCATTTTGTAATCGTTACAAATCCATCGCTCTTCTGAATCAACATTAACCAGAGTTGTCAAATTCTAGGCTCTATAAAAAAAGCTTTTGAACTAAGAAAAAAACCAAATTTATAGTCATATCTATAATGATTTTTTTATCTAACACACCTCTCAAGAATATAATTATAAAATTTGTGATTTATATTCTCAACAAATTAATTAGAAAGTGTTTGAAAAGTATCTGTCATATTCATCTCCTAAAATGATCGTTAAACTGTCAAAATATCATATTTAAATATTCATGAATTATATAAGTTTATGCTTTACATAACTTCAGATTTATAAATTAATGTTAAAATGCCAAATCAATCACTTTGTATTAAATAACTTGATTGGTAATTGAAATCTCAAATTTTCACAGAAATAATATGAATATCTTTAAGGTATTGATGAAATTAAATACAGCATATTATATGATAATGGAAATATATTCAATTAAATTACGATTAAGTTACATAGGTGAGAGATATTTTTTTAGAATCTACATGACAATGCAAATTTTCAAAATTTTACGTGGCTTGTTTTAGATTTAATAGTGCAGGTTTGTATTTTAGCCAGTCTAAAAAAAAAAAATCATAGAGTTAAGCCTGTTTGACGCCGTTGAAATAATACCTAATGTAATTTAGCTGATTTCAATTTTTTTTATATTATTTAATTTTTCACATTTTTTTTTTGTTTGTTTTTTTTTAATGCAGAAAATTGTGCTATTTTATTGTTTTGAAAATCATAAAGCTGAAATTTTTTGTATAAATTAAATTCAACGTTAATGTAAATTGTTGTGTGTGTGTTCGGTCTACATACATAAGTAGGTATATTCATTGAATTTATATTCATTGCATAATATTCCTTCATACGTAAACTTTCATTTGAAAACATCTTTTGCCATTAAGTTTTTCAACCTTGCATAAAATTCCTAAAAAAAATCATGTGAAATTTTTTTTCAGCATTATTAAAAGTGACCTATTTATAGAATTTTACATCAGTGTGTTTTATTAAATTGTATACAACAAAGAAAAAAATATTTCTTTTCAAATTTCACATTGAACTATGTATTTTCTAAAAAAATGTCGAATTTAAAATTTAATTAGAAAAAAAATTTACTTTCGTAATTTATTTTAACTTTATTCATTATCTGGAGTTTTTTAAAGAACATACTATGTAGTATGTAGCTACTCACACCAAAATAAAATTATTAAAAAATCACCTTATATAGTAATCTACAGAAGTTCAAAAGGCACATCCATTCTCCAACACATCCAACAAAGCCATAACAAAAAATAAAAAATGCAGGAAACAAAGGACAATTACATAATAATAATTATGTTTAATCAATAATTAATTCTTCACACAGCAGAAACCATATATTAAAGGTCTTTACAACATCATTTCAATTAACATCATATAAGACCGACACAATTATTTAAAACCCTACTTTACTATTTATACATATGTACATATGTCTTGCATATTATTTATACCTTTCTGAAAATTCAAAAAAAAATTCATGTCAAATAAAGATACATATATATAGGTATGTACTATATAGCTAAATTAGAAAAAAAAACTGTTATCTAATTGGATATCAAACCTCCAAAATTTAAACAGAATAACAGCCAATTTTTTTCAATAAATTATTACATATTGTACATACTTCTGTGGTCACATCCACAAACAGCTTAAGTCGATATAAGCAAAAATTTAGCTGATACCACCTACATCTTCTTAGTATTTTCTTCTCGTTATTCTGTCAAAATTTTTTTATTGTGTCCTTTTTTGTCGAAATTAATGGATTAAAAACAGAACAGCTTAAGTCATGTTGGTTCTTCTTTACTTTGGAAATCGAACATTCAAATAAATTTTTCTCAAAAGTACATTTTCAGATTTAAGTGGTTTGTGGATGTGACCACAGATTTATGTCTACATATATTATTTAAAAATTTATTAAAAGACATTGAAAATAAGTAAAAGCAGAAATAAAGAATTAATTCAGATTATTATGTCTCTTGATAGATGAGCTAAATTACATATGAGAATGAATTCAATTAAACTTTTTTTTTATTCTATGTTTTTTTTTTTTTAAATTTGTTCTTTAGTTGATTATTTCTCTGAAATATTACTTAGATATTTAAAATTGTTTGTTCTTAATTTTTATCTATAAGTAAATACCCCATGCTGTAAACGTCTGTGAGTATACGTGTTATAACAGAAAACATTAAAAGTTAAATGCTATCTAAATTAAATTATTATCTCTTTGAGAATTCTTAAAATATTACAGGTACAGGTACATACAATAAACATACATATAGTATGTATGCATAATGAAAAGCATAGAAATTTTATTTAGTTTCATTGTCTGTAGAATTCGCTTATTTCGTAATTAATTAATGACAAAAATAAGAAGGAAAAAAAAGTGTTTTAAATGGTGTAGTTGTGAATGTAATCAATTATAGACTTTGTGATATATAAATTTAATTAACAAAATAAATTGTTTTTATCTGGGTTATAATTAAAAATATCCTAATGTCAGTTAAATTATCAAGAAAAATTACTTTTTTAACTCTTAATTTATTTCATTGGAACTCTCGTAGGATTCTCATGTCAACAATTCGTATTCTTTAGACACATACCATACATACTACATATCTTCTAAATGTTCGTTGTAAATTTGAAACGTGTGTTTCTTGCAATTTCTATAATGCTAATTTTTATCATTTTTTTATGTTTGTTTATAATTTGCGAAATACTCTTATTATTTTCTTGATTTAAAAGAAAATTAACAATATAAACTTTGTTGACTTGACCTTACTATGAAATTTTGGATTTGTTTTTCAAATATTACCGATGTCTTCATTTTCATTATTTTCATCTTTGAAAATGTTATCATTCGCGCTGAAAAACAATTTCAAACATTATGTTTGCTTAAAATTTATTGCACCGATGTCAACAGCACGTTCATTATGGTTCATGACAATATTTACGTATCCTTAATTGAATTAATAAACAGTTACTTTTATTCTCTTTGATATAAATATCTACTCTATGACATTTATGTTAGAATATTTCTTGTTTTTTAATTGTGTAAAATTTTTATAAAATGTTTATTAAAATTTTTCAAAAATATCCAACGAAATTTTAATTGTGAATAAAATTTTAGTTCATTAAATTATTCTTAAATCCTTGATAAAACACTGTCTCCTTTTCTTGCTTTTAGCTATACAAATATAAGAGAACAAAAAAACATACGAACACTTTAAAAATAAAATAAAAATAAAATAACACTCCTTTAGAATATATTCGGAATGAAATTTAGTCATAAAATATGTGTGAGGAATGCTTTTGAACTTGTGAAATTATCATTGTTTGTATAAATTTTAAATGAAAATAAATTAAGAAAAGAACTAATAAAAAAAATAAAATTAATTTGAATTTTAATCCTATAGAAATATTTGTTTATATATTTTGTGGTCTTTCTAAAACAGAATATATAATCAAGAAAAATTACACCAGATATTTCAAATTAGACATGTTTTTGTGTTTGAAAAATAGATACTTAAAAAGAAATAAAACTTAAAAATATGTTTTTTTTTTTTTTGTTTTTGCCATTGAATTTTTCAATTAAGTAATAAATACCTTATAATCCTTATATATTTTTCCAATTTTATTATTTTTAGAAGTATGAAGAATTTTTTGGCACATTTTTATTATAGCAAACCGGCATGAGCACCAGACATTTCGAAAATAAGGCCGACCCTGTCAATAAATCATTACATTGAGTTGTTTTTACACAGAAAAACAAATTTTTCGAAAAGATAATAAATTGTTCATTCTTAATGTTCACATTTTCATTTTTACTATTATTATTATTATTGCTACAACTACTAAAACATTATTTTCAGGGATATATCTACACTATGTACTTAACTTTCATGATCATACAAATAAACATAAATTTAATGAACTACGTTTTCGTTCTGAATTATATAGAAATTCATGTGATGAAAGGATTTTAAATGAGAATTTTATATAGCACTTATTGACGATTGGTTTAAAGAACATTATATCAGGCGTTTTATACCAGAGATGTAATTTTATATACGAAAAATCAAATATATATAATATGTGTATATAATATACTTCAAAGAAATCATAAATTTAGATTTTACATTTACAAGATACTAAAAAAAACATTAAAGGATACGTGCTTACATTCTTTTTTTTTTAAATTCTAAAGCTTGTACAGATGTACGGAAAGAAAAAAAAATATGTTTAATGTTTTCAAAATCATTTTTTAGGTATATGAATATATTTCTTCAAAAGATTAAAATATTTAATAGATGAATATTTATTTCTTGGAAAAATTATGTATATCATCTACATGTACAAGTATTTACTAAATGCTTTTATTTATGAATTTCGATACATCTCTGTATCCTTTATTTTGATAAGTTTTATATCTTTTAAATTTCTTTTTTAAATGTGGAAGAATTTAATATAATATAATAAATGTATATGTATAAGTATATGTATTTTTTGTATTATAAACATCACATAATGTTGTTATACATTTTGTTTCTTCTTTCAATTTTACTTAACATTTTTCATTTACATTAAATACTGTCGTATATTGAAAAAGACACCGACTAATCTGCTTTGTCTTACACAACATAATAAAAATACATACATAAAAAATATATATAATAGACTTACATAAAATGAATGTCCAAGATATTTTTCTTGTATTTCTTTTTATAATCTAGTATATGTACTGTACAATAAAATTGCATTTTTCCACCCCATGCTTTTATTATATTTTGGATAAATGAATTTCTTTCATTTCGTTTTCAATTACTCTGTTACTGATTTTTTTAGTTCATATATGTCATATATTTGGATTAATGAAAGTACACATGAAACCTGTCATCAGCAATAACATAATTCTCATATACATATGTATTGTATGTACATACATATATCTATATAATTTTTTTTTTTTTTTTCGAAATAAGTAGAATCGACAATAGTGTACCACATTTGATCTATACTAAGGGATATGATAATCATAGAACGGTGCATTAATGCATTAAAAGGGATGAAATATACTTTTCTGTACAAAACTATTTAATGTTTTATTTTTTTTTATGTATAAAATAAAAATCATGAATTGAGGGATGAAATAATAATTTTTCTGAATGTATAAGAACAAAAAAATATATGGTAAAATAAAAATCAATGAAAAATATGTATAATATGATACACGTACTCATATAATGCAAAATTAATTTTTTTACAAACAATGCCAAATAGATATAAGTATTCGTTTTTGTTTTTACTTTTCTTTTTCTATCACTTTTTATTATTTTTTAACATAGAGTGTACAAAATATACAACTATGTATATACTCTTACATATATTTTTCAATTTGATTATTTTCTATTCAATGAATATTCCTCCAATATTTTACAATGTAAACAGTAATAGAAAATTTTAATTAAAAAAATTCCACTTCAAACCTGGAAAATTATTTTTATTTTTTTTCTGTACTTTGTGCATAGGAGACATGTATAAGTCCAAGCTTTACACCTGGAAACAACAAATTTTAAACATAACATAAAAAAAATTATTTCACACTCTTGTTCACTTTTTCAATTTCGTTTAACGATACTAAATAATATTCAATATTTATTAAGGATATATTAAATTAGTCCTTTTGAAATGCTTTCATCAAGAGACTTACATTTTTGATAACTGAAATCATTCAATTTTCCATTTTTCATAAGAGGAAGCTTTTTTCAATATTTTCGAAAGTTCAAAAATAATTTCGAAATTCGAAAAAAAAAAATTTCTAATTAAATTTTTAAATAAAAAGTTTTTTGTATCAATTATTTTTTTATAGATACTTTAATAAAATCTTTTATTAGTTTTTCAAAAATTGTTTTTCAAAAATTTCAAAAGGCTTGGAAAATAATTGGAAGATAATTTTCTTCAGTTGCAAAAAAAAAAAAAAGAACAATAGAGCGTCACCTGAATTGTGATTTTTACTTTTAAACCATTTTTAAATTCATTTATTTAAAAAAACAGACATGTGCGAATAAAAATACTGAAATATATAAAAATTTATATCTAATGCCTCAAACAAATTACATAATTATGTTACATATATGGTGGAACA
This sequence comes from Bombylius discolor, assembly GCA_939192795.1. Classification (NCBI taxonomy): domain Eukaryota; kingdom Metazoa; phylum Arthropoda; class Insecta; order Diptera; family Bombyliidae; genus Bombylius; species Bombylius discolor. The sequence continues at coordinate 55,162,906 of OW584238.1, read as the reverse complement.
TAAAAATTATCATTTTTTTCAGTACATATTAAAATAATACTATTTAAATATTCCATTTACCGAATTTTAAAACTTTTCTACAAACATACACAAACTCTAATTTTTCTTGTTAATATCTAGAAATATTTCTTCTTATATTTTTTTATTGAAAGTAATGTTAGATAATGGATTACTTAACTCTCTAGAGAATTTGGTTGTGTTTTAAAAAAATGAAGGAAAAATAAAGAAAAGAGAAAATAATAAATTAAAAAACATTAAAAGGAATACATAGTATGTACTTGTTCTTGGATGTTAAAAATATCAAAAATAAATAAAGAAATGGGTATTCCTTGTAAGGTTTGAAGAAAATCATAAAAGATTCATCATGATAAAGGAAAAACATATGTTAGTATGTATGTATAGTATATTATAAAGAAAATCTATTTTAAATTCTGTAAAAGAATAACAATATCGATGTGTGTGTGCTTTAAAATATAAATGAAATAACAATACATGAAAAAAAATTACTCATTTACTCGTTTAAAATCGAAAAATAATTTTCGGAAATATTATGAGTTGCATCGTTAGTATTTCGTTTCAAATTCATAAAAAACTTATTGAATTATTCTATAATAAATATACTTATACATACATACATACTCATAATACATATATCGCTAATGATTATTATAATTGGAAGTAATTTCATAAGCTATCTATCAAAGTTTCTAAAAGTTTAACAAAAGATTTTATGACTGGATATCATCAGTATAATATATGTGTATACATATAATTTTATTATACAGAAAATTATGTTAATATTCTTAATGTTGTCTTATTGAAACTATTTTGTCAATTAAAAATAGCACTGTCATGGTACATTTCAATATTAAAAGAAAATATTAAAGAAAGATGCCATTTTCTACTATAAAAATTGGATAAAAAGGCCTTTTTGATTATATTAACTTTTCAGTTTTTTATTAGAACCAATTTCAAATAATAATAAACCAATTAAACTAAAAACAAAAAAGCCTTTACCTTAATTTCACATGGGCATTATAACATTAAAAACAGTTTTAAAAATTAAAGATAACGAATTATTAATAAAAAAAAGCTAGAACATGCATTATTTCATAGACAAAAAAAAAGATAAAGACACAAAGCAAAGTATTTGAAATTGTATTTATTGAAGAAAAATCCATTTTAAGGGAAAATTTTAAAACTTTTTTTTTTTTAAATAAATAAATTCATTCATGTCCTTAAATTTTGTTCTTTCTTTCTTTGTGTATTTTATTCTTTTGTTCTATTTAGAAAATTCAATATCCTCTTCATATACACACAAAATCTTTTTCATTGTTATTTGAGTTTTTAATTTCCTGCTTCAATAAACATCAATTTGATTTTCATTTTTAATAAAATAACATATAAAACAATGTTTTTAGTGGTGATCTACAAAAAATATTTAAACCATGTCGTTTATTCAAATTATTTTCTAAGATTTATCATTAAATGGGAATAATTTTAACAAATAAATTTTAATTGAATTAAGTTTTAATTATACATTAAAGTTTAGCATAAAAATAGCTGTTTAAATATATAAGTATTCCAGCGAGTGTATTTAATAATTTGTAATTTAATTAGACATACTCGTATAGCGTTATAATGTAGATTAAGCAGAAACAGCAGTAATCTAAAAAAATTAGCTTGTTGTTTTCATAAATTAAAATAAATTATTAAAATATTTTATTACCTTTAATTCTAGAAAAAATGTTTAATTTCAAAAAAAATTATATGTCATTTCGAGAATTTCTTTCTTTAAAATTAAATATACATATATGTACATATATTCACACCTTCAATTTGGTTATTTAAAAGTGGAAAATTCAAATTCTTTGCTTATTCAATAATTAAGAAAAAACTTATACAGAAAACCTACATAAAAGCTACCACATTGTATTGTATGAAAAAAACAATTGTGCCGGAAATAAAGAAAATTTTGTTATGTAATGTTCCTTGTTCATACATATACATGTATATCTTCTTATTCATATGTATATTTTGAAATTATTTCTCTACTGTTATTCTATTCATTAATTAAACAAAATAACCTAATTTGAATCAAATATCAAATACTAAAAATAACTAAAAGAATGTGTTTTGAAAAAGATGAAAAAATGGGGTTGAAAGAATAAAGTCACTGGAGCTCTGTTTGCTTTAATAACAATTGAAATAATATAATAACTAAGATTCTTGTTTTTATTTTCTAATTAAAATTCTTCAGTATTTTCTGTAATTTTAAAATTGTAGGGTAAATGCTAAGACAATCAATTATAATTTTTTTTAAATTTTTTTTTAGTTACAACAAAATTATATGTAAATATACATAAAAACAAACAAAACCAATAATGAAGACTAGAGGGGAGAAAAATTGGGAAAATCGATTTTCAAATTTAAAGGACTTATCATAGAGTAAATTTTCAATTATAAAAACTAAAAAAAAAAAATTTCTATTGAAAGAAAAAGAAAGAGAAAAAGAATGGTCGCTGAATGAAAATTTATTTTCTTGAAATTTTTATACCCATTCTAAATAAAATAGTAAAATTCCAGTCGAAATAAATTCTTTTTTTTTTTCTCTCTCTCTCTTTAAAACCGACATTTGGTTTTAAAACAATTTCCTTTTTTTTTATAATTTTTGTCTTGAGAAATACTAAAAAATTAAAAAATTAAAGACAACCACTAATAAAGAAAATACCCTTCTGGAATACTAATGCCCACACCATAAAGGCTTTTCATATTTAAGAATTAATTTTATGTTAATGAATATTCTTATCAGAAAAGTAAATTTATTTAAAAAATCTTAATTGCTACAATTAAAAATAAGCATTTGTTGTAAACTTACAAGAAGAATAAAATTTAAAATCGTATCGCTTTAAACACAATACATATTTCTAAACTAATTTGTCTAACAAACATTTTAAAAATTAATAAACTCTATACAGTAGCGGCCATGAAAATTTCATCACTTATAATTTCTCGAAACTTTTCTTCACTACTATCTTAAAATGTTGGTGGGGATGGTTGATGGGGTTTTTTCAGCTAAATATGTGTTTTTGCAAGGTCTCTGCTCTAAAAAAAAAGGTTATATGTTCCTGTGATAATATATGTATACATAGAATTTATTTTTAAAAAAAATGAAAAATTTTGGGTGATGGGTGATTTTTATGACCGCTACTTTTTTATTATTCAAATTATTTATTTTTTTTCGTCAAGGGTTTTTTAAATAAAAATTTGAATTCGTAAATTCAAATGACTGCTAATAATTGCTTTTATTCAAAAGTCAGTTTTTTTTTTAACTTTATTTTTTTTTTAAAAAACTTTTTTTTTAAACTTTTTTTTTTCATATAAAAATCAATGCAAAAAGAAAGTAAATTGGGAATATCAAATTTATGTTTAAAACAGTTAGAATCCAAACAAAAGGAAAAGTAAATACATTAAATTTAATAAAAAGGATAAACAAATAAAAATAAAAGAGGAAATAATAAAAAAAACATTATTGTATATTTTTATTTATTTCTTTTCTCTTTTTTATTTTTTTTATTGTTATATACTTTTCTCTACTTTTTTTTTTTAGAACAAAAAATATAATTTAGGCATATTCTTCAATAAAATTGAATTGAATACTAATTGTATAGATGAAAAACATTGTAAACTACTTTGTTTTAAATAAAGTTTTACTCCTCTTAAGATATTTTTTGTTGATCATAATTTAAATTTTATTTACTTGTTTATTAAGAACATAATTTGAAAAATGTATATGTATGTATTTAAAAAACAAAGAAAAAACAGTATATATCTGCTTTTATACAATTGCTTATATTTAAGTACGTAATGAGTTTTATCATAGAAAATATGTACATTATAGTAAATTTTCTAGATAAAAAGCTACTGAAACCCGATTAAATTATTTAAAAGTAGTAATATTCAAAATATTTGTATCATTAGTTCTTAGACTCCTTTTTAGTTTTTGTATGATTATTTAACTTCAGGTTAATATACAACATGCCTGTATTAATATACGCATAAGTACGTACTTACTATATGTATTAACCTATGTCAAATTAACAACGAAAGTAGTAGTTGGTTTATTTTTATTTTTTTTTTTCTCCTATACATTCTTTTTGTTATCCTTTATCCACAAACATATTTTTATTTGATTTTCATAGCTATAACATTATATGTATGTACTGTCTGTCCGTATGTCTTGCTCATTTGTCTGTAAAAATATTATACGCCCCAAGGGACTTATAAAAATAGCTTTATGTTCAATTTATTCACAGTAATTTGAACAAAATCACATGAAATCCTACACATGAAATAAATAATAATTTTTTTTATTTTTCTCTAATAAATTAATAAAATAGTCATTTGTTTTTTGTTTTTTTTTTTTTTGCTTTTGCTCATTTATTGCTTGTATGTATGTAGCTTGTATAAAAATTTGTCTTTTCTTCAATCATTGTCATTTTATTCATTTATTTTTTCACAAATAATATCATAGATAAATGTCGAATAATAAATATCATGTCATCAATGTTTGAAATCATGAAATAATGTATTTTTTGTGGTTTTTAATTTATTCTTTTGTTTATTGAACGTGTATTTTTTGTTAAAAAATAAAATAAAATTATAAATATTTTAAACAAATAAAATTATTCAATATTGTGAAAAAAAAAAAATGTTTTTAAAAGGCGTAATTAATAATAATAATTTTTATTTAATAAACAATTTTTTTTTTAAATTCCCTTGTTTAAATATCATTAACAGTTGTAATTAAAAGATTCAATTTTTTATTCCAATTTTCCATATTTTATAAATTTTTAATTAAAATAATTATTGTTTCCTCCAATATGCGAAAAAAAAAATAATAATTAGACTATATTTTTCTCGTAGCTTCTGATAAAATCAAAAATAATATATTTTTTCAATAAACAAATATTGTGGATAATAAATAATTGTACATAATAAAACGAATGTTATGTAGCGATAAGAAATAATTTATTGTTATTTAAATTTTTCAATACACATACATACAAAGTACATACACATACTATATACTATGTAATGATGGAAAAGAGCCCATGACGCTAATGACAATTTTTAAGTCCTCTGGAAATTCGTTTTTTTTTTTCTTTAAACACTAATCAATTTACAATGGTGAAAAATGAGTGTAAGAAATGTGAAATTGAAGATTATATTTATCTAACAAAACCGCATATATGGTGGCAAAGATAACTTTATTAAAATTAAATTGCTACTATTATTTTTAACGCATTAAATGGTACATTGGTTCTCCTAAGCTATTTTTTTACCACGTATTACATTTCTATATCAATAAATTATTTTTTCTTTACATGTGATATATAAAACTCTTTAATATCATACAAAATGTTCCTTTGTTTTAACCCTTAAGGGTTTCTAAATTCTGATAACAATGTTTTTATTGAAAAGCAATTCACATACTTAAACAACATCTTAAATCCAAATTATCTTTATTTCTATCAAAAAATATATGTCATGTAACTACAAAAATCTTTGAAAAAAATCCTTTTATCCTTTTCTCCTACAATAATGTTGAATTCTAATTTATAATTTATTTGAAATACACAATATACATACATTTATAAAATTGATTTTATACGAAAAAAAAATATTTTCATTAATAAAAGACTCTTGGTATAGAATTCTTCAAATCAATAATCAATAACTATCAAATAGAATCCTCATCTAAAATTCTTTTGTTTCAAATTCAAACGAAAATTTCCTTCATTCTAAGAATTTCATGAATTTTAAATGAAAATGAAGTTTGTTAAATTAACTTTTATTTGTATAGTAAAGAAAGTAAGTATGTATGTATATCTTCTTAAATTTATAGATAAAGAACAAAGAGATACAAAAAAAATTTGTGGCTTTTATTAACCCTTTTTTGAAAATTTTTTCATCTTCTACTTTCATTGTTTTAGAAATGGTTTCTAGATGTTCTTTCAATAATTTTTCACAAGTATTCATTGAAAGTTTTTTACATTGTTGCTTATAATTTAAAAGAATTTGTTGCAAAGGCAATGCAAAGCTTCCAAAAAAGTGTTTTTTTTTTTACTTTTTTTAATACTTTAAAATTGAGTAAACTGTACAGAATAAACTTTATTTTTTCAATCTTTATTCAACTTATTTTTCCTATTTTTTTTTCTCCGCAAGAGTTGTTACAGAGGTCGCCATGATGCAATTTTCTGTTGACTGTTGGAATAAAAGAAAATGAAAAATAACAAAAATATTAGGAACAAGAAATTAAAATTAAAATTAAAGTTTACTTGGAAAAAAAAAGTTATTGAGTATGAAAAATATGAAAGATTTCGAAAACCGCCACGTCAACCATGTCAACCATGAAAAATTCTTATTTCTATTAAAATTGATGATAACTGTTATAAGATGTTTCTTATAAAAAATATGACTTTTGAGACTTTTAGTTAATATAAGCTAAAGATTTTTTTATCATAAATTTCCACAAACTTTAAACTCTGAACTTACAACATTATACAACATTAATAAATAGGCTTCATAAATGTGGTATTACATACATATCTACATACTCTTAAAACTATACATTCTTATTTTATTAAAATTCTTAAAAGTTAAATAAAATGAGTATTAACTAAGATTTATTCTTAAAATACAGTTTTTTTTTTTAGAATAAAACAAAATATTTATTAGAAATTATGTATCTAAATATATGATATTCAAAAAGGTTTAATTTATTATACTTAAAAGTTATACTTATTTCACACATGATTTGTACATACGAATATATACATACATGTACATCTATTTCATGTTTGTTTTATAACAACCAATACTATTTATACAAATTCATTAAAAAGCATTACTTCATAGATTTAGTTTTATATCTTCTTGGTTGTCTTTTTTTCCCCTTTTTTCTATATAATATATTATTATATTTTCAGTGTACTTTTTGTATTCATCTTTATACTTAAATGATATGTATGTGCGTTTAATTGTTAAACTTTTGAAAATTTATATCTTTTTTGTTTTCTTATCTTATTTTCTTATTTTTCTGGCTTTTTGTACATTTATATAAACCAAAACCAACATCGAAAATTTTTTTTAACTTAATTTAATCAAAAAACAATTTTTCCTTTAATTGTAGAAAGTTTTTGTGCTGTAACAAACATGAACGCACAGAAAAAATAAAAATTAACTAAGTAAAAAAAAAAATTATTCTGGGTATTTTTAATATAATATTGTTTGAAGAAAAAAAAATCCTTATTTAATTAGATTTTATTGTAGTTTCGAAGAAAACAACAAATTACAAGAAAAAGGTAAAATAGGAATTTATTAAGGTAAAACATTGTTGAAAATTCAAGTGGTAAAAATTCTAGAAAACAAAAGAAATGAGTTTAAATAAAGTTCACATAGACATTTTGTTCTTTTTTTTTCCATTTATTTTAATATAAAGTAAGAATGTTTAACCTTTGATTCAAATGATAAATACTACAGAAGCTCAAGAAAAATAAATGCTCAACACCTTATACATTTTGATTTTAAAATATTTTCAAAATATGTTTTTTTCAAATTAATTTATTTGAGAAAATTTACCTATGTATAATATTAAATTTTTTTTACTAAAATAATGACGAGGACGCAAATTATATAATATAAAGAAAACAAACCACCAGTAATAAATAAATGAATAAATCACGTACGTGAGAAAATACTTAATTAATTGGTAAATTCTAAGATACATATTTATAACTACAAACTTAGGAGTATTACATCTTTTAATTGAAGTATCTAAAAACATAATTACAGATTGTTATTTTTTTTTTATAAATTTTTTTTTTTTCTTAATTAACTGTTTTCAAAATTTTTACCTTCTTCAATAAAAATACCTATACAACACTAACAATGTCATATTAACTGTTTAATTATACCGCATTTTTATACTTTAATACAACAATGTAATGTGTTCCATATTTTTTTTTTTTTTTTAAATGAACTACCAAAAAGCAAAAATAAAACATGAATTGAATTATATTTAATTAATTAAAACATGAAATTTTTATTAAAAACGGAAAATGTACATATCGTTATCATCAGTTATTATTATTTTTATGTATAAGCAATTTTTCACTTTATACTACTCTACTTGAATATAAAGGTTAATCCATAAAAAATGTGCATATTGTTATTTTTTTCCCAATTATTTTTAACTTTTATAATGAATAACATACTTTGACAAAAAATTCTAAATTACTTTCTTTTTTTTTTACTGACTTAATGAAATTTATTTAAATTCATTTATTGAATTCGAAACTCTGTAAAAAAAACTGTTTAATAAGTTTTATTATTTTTATTTATCATGAAGATTAAAATATATCAAATTTTCTCAAAGAATCGAAAAAGAAAAAAATTTCTTTAAAAAACCAACGAAACATTTTTGGAATACATAAGAAAAAAAAGAAGTACATATGTATATGGAAAAAGGTATTGAAACCCCGAAACCACAACTTTCGTCTACGCCACAGTAGCAAGGACCAAAAAGCGCTAAAAAAAATTAAAAACTCAAAAATATGTTTTGAATTATTGTTTTTAATTTTTTGTTTTTCCTTTTTTGTACAATTTTTATGGAAAAATTTATATATGTACATAAATATGTAATGTATTTAGCTCAATATTGTATACATATGTTGATTTAATTTTATTTTTATATAAATTCCATGTCAACAGTCATTTATCACGTTTAACTATATTTTATATAAAATCAATTTTGTTAATTACTTTCCAATTTTTGTTTGAAATGAATAATGGAAAAATAAGTAAATAAATATAATATCATATTACAATTTATTTTTTCAATTGATAAAATTATAAAAAATAAAATGTAAGAAACAAATTTTATAAACATTTTTTTATTTATTCCTAAAATCTTAATAAACGTGAAAAATCTAATCATGCAATGTTATAGCATCATATTCTTCCACACACAATAAATGAGGAATTAAATTCTAAATAAATTTCAAAACATACGAAAAATAAATAATAAAATCCTTAAATTTTATAAATATTTACTTGACAGGCGATATATGTGTATTTGTTACATTACAATTCAATGGTATACGTGTTCTAAGAATAAGCAAACAATCAAAATAAAATAACCTGCAACTGATTTTTTAAAGGTGTTAAAATAATGTTACGTTGATTTGATTGTATGGAGGTATTGGAGGTGGCAATGGTTGAATAAATCAATATACATATGTATATGTATATATAATATAGAAAATTGCATCAAAAGCTTAGATTATGTATATTTATGTATCGTGAATTTTCAATGAAAAATATCCAGATCTATAAAAACGCTTGTCATGTCCACTAGACTGGAAATTGTCTATTGTTATTTTAAAATACGTGTGTTGTCCATCAGATAAAACGACGACTACAATCAATAATCGAGTGCAGATTAATTTTTTTTGTCTTCATTTTCAGTCATTATTATGGTTATTTGATATTTTTAAATTATGCGTTGTTAAAATTGATTTTTAATTCCTTTTATTTCGTTAATTCTAAAATCATTTAAAAATAATGAAAATACAAATTTTGAAATTTTTCAAAAATCGTTTTAACAGTATTTTAAAATTTTTTAAAAATGTATTTCAATACGTTCTATGGCGTTTCTTAACTAAATGATTAAATATGTAAATGTAAGTGTGTATCTTGAATTAATTTCTCAGTGTAAACAATTTAAAACTGGATTCCAGTACCAATATATTATGAAGAGGTAAGCTCATATAAATTTTTGAGTACTTATCAATGATATATAGCTTACGTATTTATTTTTTAAATTAAATATACTAATAACTGTAATAATTTTTGTTTTTTTAAACTACTAAAAAAAAAAAAATCAATTATTTTGCCATTTATTTTTTTGTCATTGATTAATGTAAGTTTGATATTGACCGTTAACAAATACAATTTTCTTTTATTTTCGAGTATAATCATTAATCTTTCGCTAAAATTAAATTAAAGTAGATGACACATAAAATTTAAAAATTTTTTTTCTGCTTAATAGATTTGAATAATATTCAATATTCAACTATTATTTTAATTCAATCAACCAGAAAATTATGTTTTATATGAGAACCAATATTTTAAAAAGTAAATTTTGAAAGGATACTGCATTTATGTATATTTGATGAAGTTTAAATGATGAAAGAAAATACATTTGCGCAAATATACAAAAAAACTTTACTTAAACAAAAGGACAAAGTTAATGCTTCATGTTTAGTTGAGTTTGATGGTAGTATAGACGGACATGGATTCAAAACTTACGATGTCCTTTCAAGTCTAAGCTTACAATAAGAATAAAAGAGCAACATGTCATTTTTGTTTGTTTTTATTAGACATTTTTCATATTTAAGTAAAAAGTGGAATTAATATTAAATATTTTCAAATATGTTTTTCATCTTCAAAAAGAACTTTTTCATTACTTTCATGTACAGATTTTCATTACAATAATAAAAATTATACTTTAATATGCTATGAAATAGTAAAATTTAACATAAATCAAATTTAATTTAATTCAAAATTGTTAACATATAATACGTTTTATTAAACTTCTTATAAATACATTTGGGAATGCTATACATATTATCCTCGAGTGAAATTTGATGAATTTAATTGCCAATCAAATTGTAATTTATTAATAAATCTCAGGTAATTTTATGTATGAAGATAATATTTATCATATACATTTGGTATTGTTTTTTTTTTTTTTTTACTTTGACATTTTAACAATTATTTTAGACATTTAATATGACAGACAGCTACTTTTTTTCTACGCCTCCAGCTCAAAGTTTGACTAATTACACATTCTTAAAAGAAATTTTTTAGATGTCACATATGTACATATATGTATGTGTAAGATTAAGATGAAAGATAAAATAAATTTCGTGACATAAATCCCAAAAATGGTAAAAAAACAAAAATCTAACTTAATAAAATGCTTGATAAACGATTATAATGAAAGTTAAATCTACGATATTATGTGAAAATTAAAATTAAATTTGACACTTTTTTTTAAAATTTTTTCTGCATAATATACAATTATTATTATTGAAATAAATCATATTACTGTATAATAAACACAATATGAAAATGAATTTGTAATAAATTAGTATTATATAGTCTATAGGTACCGTTCAAATCATGTTAACTTTTAATACAAACATAATGTGAAGTAAATTTCAAATGTTTAAAAAAAACAATTCAAGTGTTAATTGTTCATTGTTGAATACCGAAAATTTAAGTTTGAGGAAAATGTAAATAGATACTACATACGTACATATGAATAAAATGTACGTATGTATATAGGTATGTATATAATATACATACATCATAACTTAAATGAACAAATAAATGCTGTTTATATATCAAAAAACTTTCCCTCTTGATAATTTTCATAGTTTGAACTGAAGGTTAAATTGAAAAGGTAAAGTTTATGTAACGGAAATTAGTTGGTTGTTTCATAAAGGATTTTCACCTTTGTTATAAGTTCGAATTGTTAAAAAGTAAGAGAAAAAAGGAAACTATCCATTTCCTTGAGATATTATTGTTCAATAATTGTTCAAACGTAACTACAACATTTATGTAGTAGTATAAAGGATATAAATTTTAAATAAGTCATTTCCTTTTGAACAATCAGTATATCTACATTACAAATTAAAACAATTGAGATATTTTTATAAATCAGTCAAAATTTTCTTGTAATTCTATTTTGGTTTTTATAAAATTGAACTTTGTTTTCTTTTTTTTTTTCTGCAGGGCTTCCATGGAATCTTTAAAGAAAAACGTCCTTATCTATAATGACAATGTGAGCTTTTAAAAAAAAAACTTCATAACATATATATGTGTAGCCCTACTGAATTTATTCTACGTATGTACATATACATATGTGAATTTAATGGAAAAACAAAAAAATAAAAATATTACTTGAATTATGATAATTTTATAGACTTTTTTATGCTTTAATTATTAAATATTTAAAAAGAAAATTTTTTTTAATTAACACCAAACTGTGTAGTTCTAAACTGTAAAAAAAAATACTATACCGTTAAATTAATATTTTATTTCATTTTGCATTAAAATTTTTATTTACATTTATGCGTTTATATGAATATAAAAATTCAAAAACAAATAGTAATGTCTTAATACGCAGTGTTATTATCATTGTATTTTATGACTGCTATAAAATTTCAATTTGTAAAAATATATACATATAAGTATATACATATATGTATATGCGTTACCATTAGAGATTTATTAGAATAAATAAAGATTGAAATTTAGATCTCTGAGCTTTAATAGCGTCATTAATATTTGGCAATCCTTTTGGGATCTTTTTAGTGTTTTCTAAATTATGTGGCAAAAATTGTAAAATTGAAAAAGGTGGACAGTTAACATATTTATTAAAGTAATAAATTTCATAATCTTGTCTATTTTTATAGAATATTTTATGTAAGTGTACACACATACATATAATTATTATAAACTGAATGTTATAAAAATTGATGATTTTGAAGATATTTTTATAAATAATTGAATTTATATTTTTCTCTATGTTTTAGATAGACTTCAAATTTATATTTTACAATAAAAAATTAGAATGAATAATGCATTTTTTTAAAAAGTTAGTATAAAAAATTCTAGAGGTATGTAATTAAATTATTATTTATTCTTTCATGGAATTTGCTGTCAAAAATCTAAAAACTCATCTAATTAAGTCAGGGATAATATTCGAGAAGATTTAGATGCAACAATGTTGTTATAAGTTAAGACAAGTAACATAAATTTTTTAGATTTTTTTTAATAAGGTTTTTCAGATTTAAAAAATAAAACGTGGTAACTATGAATATCATGGAGCGGGCATTATTTTTTATTAGTACATATAAATTATTAAATTTAATAATTCCATTTACTTTTGTTAAGATATAATTCAATTTCAATATACATACATAAATGAACTGTTCCTATAATTCTATTTTGAAATTTTCAAAATCTTAATTTCACTTATTTTTTTGTTGATTACTCTTGTCTTTAGAATGCTATTCATTGTCACCAAGTTCAGTAATAAAATACTTCTTGTGGCTTCAAACATATTACATTTTATAAACAAATGAAATTTTGGCATTCTTGTAAACTCAATTGTATCCATTTTATTTATTCAACAATTTTTTTTTTTTTCTAGTTTAAATTGTGTAAATAGAAACTTGACTTTATCTCTTGCATTGTTATGTATTTATTCATTTTTATTTTTTTTTTTTTGTCTACCAAAATGACTTTTGAATTGTAGAACTGGAAAAATATCTTTAACAAGTATACCTGCCGGCATTCATATATGTATTTGCCCTAGTTTGCACTTTATGTCATGATTTTGTGTGTACTTTTTCTTATCTAGAATTCTACTGTCTTTGTAAAAGAGCATTTTTTTTATATCACAAGTATTAGAACATTTTTTATTTATATGTGCATAAATTTATTCGTATATGTACCAAAAGTAGCTATATATACATATGTATGGTTGTATGTATTAAAAAAAGTTCTCTGAAATAAAAATCGATTGTACTTGTATCAAACGAATGAATTTAATCTTGAGTTTTTTGATACATTTTTATGCATATACATAAGTCCATATGCAGATATGTATTTATATTTATATATACATAGATGAGGCCATTTCATCTTATTTTATCAAAGTTTTGGCAAATTTTCAGTTTTTTATAAACAAGAAACAGTCATCTATTTAGTTAAAAATTGTATGTATGCTTTTTTTTTCTTCATTTTGATAGATAAATTTACTTTCAACGTTAAGTAAAAGATTTATATATGTACCTATATGTATGTATATAAAGTACGTATCTACAAACAGTATACAAACTCAAATGAATGTAAAAGAGTAACTTTTAAATTCCAAAAATTTTGAAAATTTCACTGTAAAATACTGAAAGTATCAATAAAATCAAGAACAAGATAGAATTCATTTAGGATTTGCAGAGAAATTTTTGACCACGATTATTATTTGTATATTTTAAGCATTGAGTAGTTATGTATCTACACATATAGTTATAGAACTATATTGTCATTGACTTTATTATTTCACAGTATATTCTGTGTCTAGCTGAATATTTAAAAATGTAATATTTTGCTTAATTTGAAACAACGTTCTATTGATTACCAATTCCAGTAATCGTATATTGAAATGGTTTATTATTTTTTTTCTTTGAATTTTCTACATACATATTTTCTTAGACTACTCACAGGTAAAAAATTTATTTACCTTCATTTCACGTAAAAAAAAAAAAATTAAGTGAAAACATATAATAAAAAAATTACAAAAAGTTCTGAAAATCCTAATTTATTTTAGCATCTTGAATGACTAACATAACAAAAAATAATGACATTCGATTCAAAATAATCAGAATAGTACAATATGTACTCTGATGAAAATATTTATGAACATCAACTGGCTGGTACATTTGCGCAATGAAAATAAACTGGGCAAGAGAAAATTAAGAAAATACATAAATATCTGTGCTTTGAATAGAAATTAGGCATACTTATAAAGCCTAAACTAATTTTTTTTTTTGTTTTTTGTTTTTTTTCTGTGTATAATATCATTATAAAAAGATCTGATAAGAAAATTAAATTATCGGTGGGCGTACATATAATGTATTTTTTTGTTAATGAAGTCTTTTCCTTCATACTAGGTTTTTCTTTTTATAAAAAAAAAATTTTTTTCGTCATTTTCTTCTCATTAGTTTCATACATTAGAAAAGGGTAAGAAAAAATATCTCAATTATTATGAATCCTAAATGACAGTATTAATTATAATAGTATTAACTAGTATGTCGGTTATGTACTAGCAAATTAAAACACTTTCTGTTAAATTTTTTGGACTTTTCATTGCTTCATAAGTGATGAAGATATCCTGATCAATCCTGTTTTGTAAAATTTCCTTTTAATTTCGATTATTAGATTACAGATTTTGGTTATTTAAGTCATAAAACATGAATTGATAAATTATTATGTCATATTACTACATTTAAAAATCTACGACTGATATATAAATAGCCTAGTTTTACATAAATATGTCAATTATTTAAAAAATAAAAATAAAAATTTAAAATATGATACGATATTTCAGTAGTTTTATTTCTTTATTTTTTTTTTTTTTAAATTATTAATCAAGTACATGAAATATATGTACAAGAATAATCTGAATACATTTAGTATGTATATGTATGTATTTTACAATAATTTTGAAAAGCGATATTTTAATATACGGATTTTACAATTTATTTCAATTCAAGATAATATATATAACAGTGCGTATATTTTGCATACTAATAGCGGTTTTAATTCTCACATAAAAGAGAAACAAAAAAATATTTCATACACAATATGTATCCATTTTATATGTGAAACATAAATGAAATCCACATGAATTAACTTACTGTACGAACTCATTTAAAATTGAAATTTTTAAAATGTGAATAACCATATGTTGTTTGTTTCATATAAGCTTATAATTTTAAGCAGAAAAACAAATTATGTTAGTGTACATATATGTATATGTTTTCCACAATTAAAAGATTCAATAAAGTGGAATGAATTTCATAAATTTAAAAAATACATAAGTACATAAATTTGATAAGTCCTGCACCAGCTTTTAAAACATAGGAGTATATTCGTATTTTTAAACTTAAAGGTTTTAATATTGAATCTGGACTCATAAAAATTAAAATATTTCTATTTATAAACAAACTATTAAACTTTTAATAATATTTTATGTATAATAAATGAATAATAAAATATTTAAATTTTAATAAATTTTACATTGTAAATTCGATTATTATACATATTTTCTGTCGTTATTTATTTACTTTATTTTTTTTTACAATAGTATCTCTGGTAAATGGGTAAAATTGCGTAGAAATCCGGACATCGCTTTACTGCATTTGTATATTAGCACAGCCCTGGTACATAGATGGGAAAAAATTGGAAAGAGTTAAGGAAGTAAACATTTTCTGTGGTTTCAATTCAAAATGAAAATACATATTTATTTATTTATACTGAAAACAAATTTTATTTTACAAAATTTTCTTTTGTCTATTATCACAATGTATTTGAATTTTTTGTAATTTCAAATTTCTAATGTGTTCTTCACAAATTTTCAGCAGATTTAGTTTCAAAGTAATTACTCTTTCCAATTCGTATTTGTATAATGTACATCAATTTTCATATGTATTTAGTTTTTACACATTCCGTTTCTGAAATATTTTCAATATTTGAAGAATAAAAAATATGCCTAATGAATTGAAAATGAATGAATGAAAATCATTCTTAAAAGTAAAATTTTATAATGAAGTTTTGTTGAATTAAAAGCTTTCCATGAATAAGATTTTCAGGAGCTGCGATTAGTACTGACAGACTTATTCAAAATTATAAATTCTATTTCTCTCTTCTCTTTTATATGAAAAAGGATTTTTAAAAAAAAATTGACAAGAAAAAAGACATCAAAATATTACTTAAAAAATGGAATTAATAAGTGTAATTTCTGTGAAAGAAGTTAAATATTTATATAAAGTATTAAATTTTCAAGTAGATTTGTGGACTTGCATAAATACAAATTGAAAAAAAAAAACAAATGAATATGTGATATTATAAATCAAAAGTAGAGATTCTACACTTATGTGCAGAATTTAATAAAGACGTGAGTAAAATCTCTTTAGTTGATAAAAGTTTTTATTAAAATTTTATTTGGAAAGACTTATTATGAAAGAAAAAAAAAGAATTTATTAGAAAAATACTGCAAACCTAAAAATCTATTTCTAGTGCTACGAAACCAAGAAGATATACATATGTACAAATGATATTTGATTTTTTTTTTCTAGATTTCAAATATAAAAACGTGATGCAATTTTAATACAAAAGATTTTAAATTGAGATTCTTTTAGAAAAAATCAAAAGTTTTCAGTCAAAGTTAACATAAAAAAAAGTGATATTTGAATTTATTCTTCAATCGTTCATTTTGAATTTTTTGTTGATTCATGCAAAAAAGCAAGATTTGTGATTTTAAATTATTTTTTGTTTTTGACTGTATAAAGTAAAAGAATAAATAATTCAACATAAAAAAAGAGATTGATGCAATTATAAATATATGATTGAAATTAACCTCATTCAAATTCACATGAATTCTAAATTTATAATCTTTGATTTAGATCCTTTTAAAATGTACTTGTCAACCATATCATTATTGTCATGGAAAGCCAGGAAAAATATAATAAAAATTTCATCTAAAGTCTAAAAAATTTATAAATATCAATTTTTATAAAATATTCAACGTTTTTATTTTATCTACATAGATTTTTTTACTATATGGTGATAATAACACAGAGATTAATATGAACATTTTTCACGTATATTTGAAAATTTTTAATTTAAATTTTATACGTAAATTTAAGATAAATTTAATATTTATTCTAAAAACAGAATTGTATTTTTTTTTTAAATGCATTCTACAGGATACATTCAAAAATATACTTATACATATTTTATTTACTTTATTATTTTTACTATCTGCATACGAATATTTGAGTTTATTCAAATACTTAAGAGAAGACATTTAAATGATTTAATTGAAATTTTTAACATAGAAAATACATTAAAAATTAACATTCATACGTTATTTTCTATTTCAATTTAAAATTTAAGTATTTTAAGATACAACAAAAAAAAACTAAACAATAAGTCTTTTGAGATACAATACAAAAATAAAAGAATAAATACTAAAGGACTATCTAAGTCCTTATTGTCTATATATAGCTATATAAAAGTTTTCAAATGAATTTATTTATAAATTTTTTTATTTAACTATACAACTAGTATATAACAATCGACTTTTCTAATTAAATGTAAATGCAAAATGAACACATACTACATACTACATATTCTTAACTATAATACATGAATTTGAAAATTCATAAATACGTTATATACTCTTCAAAATCGAATGATTGTATATTGTTTTAACTTAACCACAATGCAATCTTTCGAAGATAATAAATAAAATTTCTATAGTATCTTTTCAACAGTATAAACTTGAAAAAGCTAATGAATAACTTAATTAGACAACATAATACTCCAATCATGTTCAGTATGAAAATTGAAAACATCAATTTTTGTCCGTAAAGAACCACAACTATAAAATATCGAGCAGTGAACAAAATTTCTACTAGAATATGAATTTTGTAGAAAGAAATAAGTATAAATGGTGTTTTCAAAAATGCAATGATACTGTCGTGATACCCAATTCAACATATAAAGGTTTTAAGCTGAATTCCGTATATCATGATTGCATCACTGCATTTTCAAAAACACCAAAATTTATAAAACTTGCCAAGTTATTTTCCGTATTACCATGTTCCGCATTAGTCTAATGGTATTACTAAATTACTAATGGTTAAATAAAAAGTATATATTGTACTTTTTTTTTTAAATTTTAAATTTGCATTAAAATGCTTAAATTTAAATATGTAGCCAATTTATATTTTTATTTTCTCGAATGATATAAATTTTCGTTTTTTAATTTTTTGCAAATTTTTTATTACTTATTTACTCTTTTAATGATTTTCAAATTCTAAAATTTCTAATCTTCTTATTATACTTAGTGTAAATATATTCATGTTCTAAGGATAATAAACTCTTAGCAGAAAAAACAACAATTTTAATTTTATGTATACATAAGTATATATATATGTATAGTATATATTTTCTTACTTTGTTTATCATTAAAATTCTCTCCAGATTTTAGATTATTTTGAAATTGAATAAGTTAGTATTCGTGTCTTATCATCAGGATAAATTTTAAATATCTAATTTACATTAAATTTGAAATATTCATTATAATTACAAATTCTAACGTCATGAAAATTTTATTTGCTTTTTTAACAAATCAATAATATTTGTATATGTATTTGTTGAAGAGAAATTAGATTATTTTCAAATGTTTGTTATTGTATTCCGCAATTTAATTTCTCTTCATCATTTTCCAAAGAATTTATTTATTTTTATTTATACTCGAAAAAAATTTGTATAAGAGGAAAAAACTTATCTTCTGATTTTTAACTAATTTTCTGTTAAGAAAAAAAATTAATATTTTTTTTTTCAATTTGTAGAGATTTAAAATGATAAAATTCAGTGATGATATTGAAAAGAGGAGAGAGATTTCTTGGCAAGAAATAGAAGTATGTAGAATTGCATTTTGCGCTATTCATGGATTAAGTAAGCGGAAAGCTGAAAGGCGTTCTTATTTCTTAACAAAAAAAATGTCGACTTTATCTGATATGATTCAAATGTGACATACACCAACATATTCTTAAAAGTGCAGTGAAAGGATATCCCTACATTCTTTAAAAAGCTTAGAAATTACTTTCTAGTACGTGAATGTTATATCTAAATTATCCGATACATCTCATTGTATTTCCTAGTTGTATTTTTGTATTTTCAAATTCCTATTGAATTTTTTGAACTAAATAATAACATGAAAAATAAATATTGACACGACATTAAAGAGGAAAATACATCGTATTTTTTTTTTTATAAATTTCAAACAAAAGCAAAACATTCAGAAAGGAATGTTCTATGTATAAACTTAAAAACGTCTACTATATATAGCTAGTACATACATATATGTATGTAACTTTTTACACACTTTATAGACACTTGATTTTAGAAAATTCAGAATAAAATACAGAAAAAATTTCATCATTTAAAGGAAATATCAGATTTTTTGTGTTTTCCTTTCACACATTAGATGAAGACATAACCAAATTACCTAAATAAAAATAAATTTTTTTGTTATTTATTTATTCTCCTTTATTATTATTTCGTTTTTTAATATTGAATTTATAAAAAATTCTTTTTGGAGAAATTTATGGTGTCGTATAGAAAAAAAATCTATTTTTGGTTCAGAAAAAAATTCTTTGTCCATGTGACAATAACAATTGAAAAATTTATGGTATTTTTATTTTTTAGAAAATTTTTCATTAATTATTTTTTTTTTATTTTTAAAAAATTGATTTGAATTCAAGTTCAGTTTTTCAAATACTTCCAATCATTAAATTGCAAAATTTCAAAATAAATAAAATAAAATGTGTATAACGAAAACACACAAAAATTTGATCCTCTCACTAAATATAAATAAAACAAAAAGTATTTTTGGCAAAAGTTTCTGAAACATCGCTTTCTATTTAAATTGTGGTTTATTCTATTTTTTTTTTTTTTTAAATATTTGTTCTACTTGAACTTCTTTGAAAGTTAGAGTCAATTTTGACAAATACAAATAAAAATTTTCAAAATAAATAATTTTATATATTGAAATAAAAATCAAATAGTATAAAAAGTGATTCTACAATCAAAGACTAACTAATACTCAAATTTACTTATTAAAATTGTTCTTATTCTAATAAAAGTAAATAAAATAAATTTAGTTCTGTAATCAATATACAAATTTCTAATTATATAAAAGTGAAACTATATGTCGAATCATATTGTAAGTACATAAGTACATATATACATATACGAATACATACATTGATATTTTATTTATTTTAAAAGTTAACGAGCATGAAATTCAAATTTTATAAGTTTTTATAAATAAATTTTTATTTTGATAAAATCTCTTATGTACATAAATATATATGTACATATAAACAATTTATATATACATTGATTTATGTTTTCATTAACTTAGAAAATTTATTAATTACATTATAAATTACTTGTATTTAAAAGTATTATATTGGTAATATTTCCTTTTTCAGAGAAATTAAAATTAGTATTTATTATTTATAATTAGTAAAAATCCACTTTAATATTAATGATGATATTTATTAACCTCTCAAAATTTTATTAAAATCTTAATTGAAAAAATAATACAATTAAAAACTTGATGCACCTTCATGTCCTTAAATAAAGGTAATAAAATCGTTATATTAAAATTTTTATACTCAATTATATTATGTACATATGTATATATATTGTACATGTATATACATGTATAGATCATACACATTATACATACACACAAAATTTTACATGCATAATTTATGGTTTTTCTCATCATACATTTATTTTCTTTAATCATGAATCTTATTTAAAATATCTACAGTGAAATATTTCATAATATTGTTGTTTAAATTTTAAATAAATTTTATAGAAAGTTTTTTTTTAATAATACTTTAAAAGTTTCTTTTTTTATTTAAAAAAAAAATATATATAGAAAAATAACTTTAATTAGTGAAAAATTGTTTCATAATTTGATAGTAACAAGTAATTAGTACTTTGAAAAAATGTTTTATACGAAGATACAACAAAAAACGTGAAAATTCTTCAAAAAATGAAATTATTGGAGATTTTTAATTTACTTTGGGGTAAATTTTTATTGAATTTTAGTCATGAAATGTAAAAGTTTTTTTTTTAAAAAAAAAAAAAAAAAAGAATTTTCTACAGATTTTTTATACAGTAATAATTTTTTTCTTGCAATGTTTTCTCATTTTAATTGAGATAGTTGAATTAAATTTAAAAATCAAACAAAATTTCTGTGATATTATTGTATAATCACACGGAAGCTGGAACATAAAACAGTGGAAACTCATCAGAAATCGCAATAAATACAAATACATAAATCAAATATCACAAATACATCTAAAAACATACTCGTATTTCATATATATTATAATTACAGAGCTTAGGAATATAATATCTGATAAAATTCCACTTGAAGAAAACTTAAGCCAGACTACCAGTAATCATTCCAGATCATAAATTTTCAAGCGTAAAAAAAAAAACAATATAAAATTTTTCTATGAAACGAAAACCCTTTAAGTACGTTTATCAGAACTTAAAAAATGAAGAACTACAAGAACGTACAAATCTAAAAATCTTCACCATACATACATATATATATCAAGCGCTTTTAAAAAGAAAATATCCTTCTAGAATCAAAATCAAAAAACCGTAAAACATATACAAAAATTTATCCACGAATTTATTACATTTAACGCACAAAAATATAACTTTATTATATTCTTAAATAAAATATTCTAAACATGTTTCTAAATCCTTATTTTGTTAAAATGCGTATATATGAGGTTTTATTTTATCTTTCTTAAACCCTTTTTACGCAAAAATTTCGTATATGTATATTTTTATATGATAAATTCTCTTAACAATCAGATATGATAGTGAAAATGTTCTTGAAAAACTAAAGAGTTAAAACACTTTCAGTAATTTTATATATGAAGTGGCTTATGAAAAATGTATTATTTTATAAAAAAAAAAATAAAAAAAAAAAAAAACAATAAATAGGTATATATACATATTAACATAATTTACAGGATTATTTGTGTATGTATACATACTATATCAATGTTAATTTTTACACTACATAAAATGTAATCAATATTTAAAGTTAACAAATTTTATATGATATAATAGAATCTTTGTTATCTTTTACTTTTCAGTCAAGTGAACTTTAAAAGTGTTTTATAGTGTGTATATATTGCTCATTTTCTGTCTCTATATGACACTATGTATGTATATACATGTTATGCATAAAATTTAGCATATATGAGTGTTTTTTTAAAAAAAGTTTTAATAAGATTAAATTCTAAAGGAAGAATTTTTTTAGTTTTTTTTAATAGCAGATAAATCAGTAAAAGAACAACAGGAAACAAATTGAACTTATGAAAACTTTTCTATTTACAATATTAAATTATACGATGAATAATATTCACATGCAAAATAATCAAATGATACACACATATTATGCACAGTGAAACAACAATAATATAGCTATAATAAAAATAATGTAATAAAGTTTAGAAATGTATCAAAAAAGATTTTTCTGAAATTAGTTGAAAACGGAAAAAAAAATTTTAATACAGGAAAGATACAAAAAAAGATCTAGACGCGAAAATATTTTACAATTGATGTAAACTGATATATGATTACCGTTCTTATGAGATTAAAAAGTGTAAAGAAATTTTTCATTTTACGTTTCACACTTTTAATTCACAGTATACCTGGAAATTAAACTGTTCTGTATAATCTATTGAATAAAATTCAACGTGTCTAATTAACTGGTATTGTTTTTCATCATTTTTAATTAATTTATTTAACTCTAATTAAGACACGATTAACATATTTCAACTTCAATATCAAACTTTTACTTTTTTATTATGTTTAATTTTAAAAAAGTAAATCCTTTTTTATGAAAATTATTTAATAAATCTTAGAGTTTCTTTCTACAAAATTCTACTATAAAATCTTTCAGTTTTTAGCATACATACATACATACATATGTACATAACAAAAGTTCATGAATAAAATCTATATACATATTTCTTTTTTATTTATAGGTATACTATATACATAAAGTTTTAGGTAATTATTTTAATAGATAAAGTAATTACATGCTTTCAAGACTTCATTAGTGAAGTTCAAGATCTCCGTGATTTCATGTGGAAAAATAAATATTTGCTAAAAGAAATGAAAATTAGAATTTATAAAACTTGTATTCGTAGTACTTATGCATTCGAAACAATAGCAGAATTATTCAAAACTAAACAAATTCTCAAAACTACGAAAATAAAAATCCTCAGTTAGGCGAATACAAGATAAAAAAGGAAGCAATGATGAAAGGATAGCAATGATATATATGATACTTATGTGAGATCCAAGATATAGTTCAATGGACCTGTTCCAGGCGTAAACAAACCATAAGGAAAAAGACCAATCGGAAGACCTCCGAAAAGGTGGCAAGAATGTTAGACATCATTCTTAACCGGTGTTCTGTAAACTTAGAAAAAGTGTTCCACTGTAACCACTGGGTTAAAAGTTGGAATAAACAATATAAGTAAAATTTCTTCATTATTTATTTAAAATTTATTCAATTTAGAATTTAAGAAGAGACATAGATATACAATTTTATATAAATTCAATGCTGAAATAACGATTAATTCTTTATAAAGTTTCTTCTGAGACGTTAAATAATTAAATTATCTGCTGAAAAATGTTTACTATATTTTATTATAAAGTTTTTCTCTCGTTTTAAATTCATTGATACATAATTAGAATATTAAAGATTCATTTAAATTCAAAATAAATAATTCAATTAAATCTTATACGTTCACATAATTTCCATTTAAATACAATTTTCTTTTCAAACTGCAACCCTTATAGTTTTTTTTTTTCCACAGATTCAAATGTGTTACACCTGTACAAACATAAACAATCTAGTGCGCTTTTTTATTTTAAATAAATAAATTTCCTTATTTTTTTATTATCTATCTCCCAACTAACATTATGGAACTGATATTGAACCGTTCCGATTCGAAAAATTAATGTAAAAAACAATTCTTAAGCGAACCGTAATTTTAAAATTAAAATAATTTATTCTAATCAGCAACGAATATACATACATATTTATTACTATTTTTTAATTGAAAAACAAAAAAAATACAAACTATGCACTTTTTGGAGAACTTCAGAATTAAAAAAATACCTTACTTAAAACTTTATTTAAAAATTTCTTATTTCAATAAAACAGTTTATTGGCCTTAAATGTTCATTTTTTTTAATTTTTATGAGCTGCTTACAAATTGAAAATGTTTATCAGGACTAATAACCACTTAATACAACATATTACAACAAAAAAAAATTTTCAATATTAATCTAGAATACAAATTCAAATTATATAAACGTTATGATATTTATATTTTCCAAAAAAAAAAAAAAAAAAAAAAAAATCATAATATACATATTTAAAATTCATGACGATGCTAATTTTGAAAAAAAAAGGAGAAGAAAGTAAATAAATAAAAAAATAAACTTTTAAGAAAGAAAAATGTAAATGTAAATCAAAAAAAAAAAAAAAAACAAGTAAACAAGCAAAATAGGAAATATATATTATTCAAATGAGAACATTATATTTTCTGCATAATTAAATTTTTGTTAGAATTATTTAAAATATTATAAATTATGTATATGTATTATTTCGTTTAAGGACATTTTTTGAATAAAACATTCAAATACATCAATTCAAGTATAATTTCATCGAAAATAAAATTAATATATGTATGTTATATATATAAATGTTTTTTTTTTTTAAATTGACTGAAAAATGACTTAATATAGCGAATTTTTACAATTGTTAATCATTTAAAATGAATTTATTCCAATTAAATAATTTTCCAATAAAAAATATTACCTTCACTTTATACAAACATAGCTAGATTGTTTTATATTTTTTAATTTTTTCTGTTTATTGTTTAATTGGTATTCAATTTTTTTTAATCTTTAAATATCAGAATAATATAAATCTAGAAAAAGAACATACCTATATCAAACAAAATTAATATTAAAAGTTACATGTATGTACATATGTATGTATATACCTATAAATTAATGTTACATATCTGCATACACCGACATAATATCACTATCTTGAATCTTGTAATTTTTTTTTCTTTCCTTAAAGAATGAATGAATATAAATGAATCATTATCCTTTATTATTACATAAAAAAAACATTCATTTTTTTTCTCTTAATATTATATAACAAATTTTTATACATACATACATATAAATACATATGTTTATTACACATTGTAAAATTATGTATAAGAATAAAAAAAACATGTATTTGACTTCTTCTATGAATGTAATCATCAATCATCTGTCTATAGCAGAAAATGTTAAGTAATAACAAAAATGTAATCAAATATGAAAATTCAAATTAACAACGTGTATGTATGTATGTATAAAAAAAAAAACGAATAAAATTCTCTATAAAGTAAAAAACGATAATCATTTTTTTTCTTTTAAAAATAACTTTCAAAAAAAAAAAAAATAAATAAATAAGGAAAATAAAGTTTTTTGTTTTTTTATGCAAATCATATGAATTTTTAATTTTTTTAAGGTTTAGCTATAGGTATCTGAAAAAATAAAAGCATATGAATATGCCGGGTTTACCAAGATATCTTTTTATAACATTGCTGATAATATACTATAATTAATTTTAGAACTGACAACTACAGAAAAATTTATGTATAAGTCCGTTTTTAAAACTGTCCAAACTTCAAAAATATGTACTATTTAAGTTTTTTTTTTTTTTTTTTTTAAAAATGTACTATATTTTAAAATTCAAAATTATAAAATTTTTCAGAAAAACGTATTTTCTAAAAAGTGGTACGAAGAATTAAAAGTGCTGTCACCTTCATTAATAAATACAATAAAAGGAAAAGTGTAGAAGATAAAACTGAGGCTTAAGAAATGCCATCATTCAATGTACTTTTTTTTTCAATCTTTCCAAATGATAGAAATTCTAAAATACCGTTATTTTGTACGATTTCCGTTTTTTCAAACAGTTCTTATTTTTCACTTTTGTTTGTAAGAATATACAACAGCTTTTATAAAAGGGCATATGTAGGTATAAGGAATCATAATCATGAAAAAATCATAGTTGTTTTAAAATCTCGAACAAAAATTGAGATGAAATAACACAGAAAGCTTTTTCGTTAAAAAAGGATATTTTTGTTTCAAATTTCATCCCAGGCAGATACCATTTGGAAAATTAAATTGTGTTTGTTAACGACTGTCATTTTTGTAAAAATTAAACAAAAAAAAAAACCAGAAGCAACCACAAGGGTAAAATTGAATATATTTATCGATTATTCCACTTTTACCTACTTTTTTTCTTCCTTTCTATTCAAATGATTTATTTATTTATTTTATTTTATATTTTCAATCTTTTAAAATTTTCCAATAAATTTAATATACTAAAGCAGTTACAAAGCATCGGACCTGGAGTTTAATTATATAAAAAAACTTTTGATCTTGAATGCACTGTGATAATATTCTTGTAACTGTAGCGTTATTCTTTTCGTTTTTTCAATTACGTCAAATAAAAACGTAACATGCGTTGAAAAATTTGAATTTTCAAACAAACAAATGAATTACAAAGCTAAGTCACATTGATTTAAAAAATCATAAAGAACATTTATAATAGCTGAAAAAGTTTCTTTTAACATTTCATAATTATTATAATTAAATTTTCAAAAATGGACATTGATTATCAAATAAGTATTAATCAAAATGCTCTTAATTCGGAACAGCTTGAATTACAAGGAGCGACAATTCTTCGAACACATTTTGATCCTGCATCATATGGATTGGATCCTTCATTTCGTTTAACACGCTTAAGTGATATAAAAATTCAAGGATTTAAATTTCATGAAGACTCATTTGGTAAATTAATTTCATCATCCAATCAAAATCATTCTGCTGAACAAAGTGGTAGTGGTACCAATTTTGATAACGTTTCAAATTTCATTAATTCAAATACAAACTTGGATTGTTCAATTCTACCGCTACGATATGGAAGTCTGTCACTTGTACAATCAGCAAATTTATTAGGCATTGTTGTTGATGATCCATATATGATGGGTAGAATTGCTTGCGCCAATGTTTTAAGTGATTTGTATGCAAGTGGAGTTGCTGATTGTGATAATATTCAAATAAATTTAAGCAATAGCACAAAACTTACTGTAAAAGAAAGAGATGTTGTTATACCATTAATGTATGAAGGATTTAAGGCAAGTCATGCAAAATTTTTGAAAAAGAACATAAACTTTAAAATTCATTATTTACAGGAATGTGCTGTAAATGATGCTGGGACCGTTCTGAATGGCGGAACAATAATTTCAAATCCTTGGTGTGTTATTGGAGGTGTTGCAAGCAGAATATGTGAACGTAATGAATACATTTTACCTGATGGTGCAGTAGTAGGAGATGTTATAGTTCTTACAAAACCACTAGGCACTTATGTTGCAGTCAATGTATACCAATGGATTCAAGTACCAGATCGATGGAATCGTATAAAAGCTGTTGTCTGTGAAGAGGAGGTTCGTAAAGGATATGTAAGAGCAATGGACTCAATGGCACGTTTAAACCGGACTGCTTCAAGATTAATGCACTATTATAATGCTCATTGTTCAACTGATATAAGTGCCCTTGGACTACTTGGACATGCTGAAGCATTGGCAGGACGACAAAAAAATGAAGTTTCATTTATAATTCATAATGTACCAGTAATTGCAAAAATGGCAGCGGTATCAAAAGTGTGTGGAAATGTTTTTCAATTATTACAAGGAAAATGTCCTGAAATATCTGGAGGATTATTGATTTGTTTGCCAAGGGAACAAGCTGCTTCATATTGTCGAGATATAGAAAAAGAAGAAGGATATCAGTCATGGATAATTGGTATTGTAGATAAAGGTGATAGAACTGCACGTCTTATTGATAAACCACGTGTTATTGAAGTTCCTCCAAAAGATTAGATAATTGGTAAATTTTTTTAAAAATAATTCAAAAATGAAAGATTTTAAATTTTATTAATATTTTTCAATCCTTCTTTTAAATTTAATAAAATTTTACGCTTATTCAAATGTAATTAATTTTTTTCTAAAATCATTGAATTGTCGTCGTCACTTTACGTGACTGTCATCGTACCAAACAAAATAAACCAACAAGCTGACGAGACATATTTTGGAAAAAGAAAAACTGACAGAATTATCAAATTTACCTACAAATCATTCTTCAACCATAAAAATTCATTTTTTGAAATAAAAAACGTATTTCAATTTTTTTTTTTTTTTTTTCAATTTTTTATTTTTCTTTTCTTTTTAAAAAGGATATTACATTTTTTTCTTTTTAGAGCAAGTTTTTTTTTTGTTTTGTTTTTCTTTAAATTTGTTTCAATTTTTCTTATAATATAAATGATGTAGTTTTAAATTTTTATTTTATTTTTTTTTTTGTGTTTTTTTTATGTCTTTCTTGCAACAATAATTTCTTCCTTTTCAAAGTTGTACAGCAACGTTTTATTATTTTTTTTAATATCTCTCTATTACCTTATCTTCTCATAAAATTGTAATGACTTTAAACTGATTTTTACATATGGTATTTCAGATTTTTTTTTTATAATGTAGTATTTATTAAAAGCATGCAAAAAAAAAAAAAATAATAAAAAATAAAAAAATAAAACAAGAACACACAAAACTAAAAATTTTCCGTACATTTTTTGCAATGGTTAATACTTTTTTTATTCCTAATTTTTATTTATTATTCGGCAAAGCCTCATACTTAATCTTCAAACAATTTTTTTTTAATTTTTTCCCCATCGTCAAAAACGTTTTGTGTGTTTTGAATAATCTGTTTTAAACCAATTAGAATACTTTCGCTTTTTTTTTAAATTTTATTTTATTTTATTTTTCAATTCTTTCGTAATTTACATACTCCCTTCCCTTTCGTTTTTTTTTGCATAATTTTTTTAAAATAGATTTTATATTGACAGATTACATCTTATTTATTTTTTCTGTTCCTTTTTTACAATTAAATTAATTTTTATATTTATGTTTTCTTTTATTTATTTATTTTTTTTTTTTTAAGTTTAGTTTGTTTTTTATTTTGCTTTACATAACTTCAATCGTTTTTTTTTCTTTTTTTCTTATTATTCATTATTTTTTTCTCCATATTTATAATAGTAATGAATTTAATTAATATTAATTTTTTTTTCTTTCTTTTTTGTTTATAATAATTAATTATAATAATGATCATAATAGTAATTAATAATAATAATTAATTAATTAATAATAATAATAATAATAAATTACAACGGAAGTGTCGGTGTATTATTTGTAGTTGGTGTTGGCGTCAATAATGACGCGGATGGATAACGTAACGTATGCTGTGATGTTGCCTGCACATAATCCTGACTTGGATTATTTAGTACACTATCCCTTGAATTTGAATGTGAAGTTGCACGAAGCAATGTAACTGCTTCACGCTCTGGACTACATTGAACACCTTCTACTAGTCATTTTTGGCGTGTTGATTTCTTCTTCTTTCGTTTAAAGAAACAACAACATCTAGAAATTAAATTTAATTTACTATTAATTATTATTTAATTACATTCTTAATTATATTATTCATTTATTTTAATACTGACTTTGTTTCATCAACTACTTCTACTTCTGGTTGCAGTGTTATAGGAGTATTTGAATGTCCTGCAGTTGGATCATCCGCATTAAGTTCACCATTTGTTGAACTCACAACCTGTGAACATTTAAAAAATAAAAAAAAAAACAGTTAAATCAATTAATTAATTATATTATTTAAAATCCAAAATTTGTTGAAAGAAAGAAAGAAAGAAATAATTTAATAAAAATTCGTGGAGAAAAAAGCTGGAAATTTGTTCAATTTTGTTTTTGTTTTTGTTTTTTTTGTTTTTGTTTCTTCTTTTCTGGTTGATTTTTCTCATTTTTAAGTAAGCACCTGGTGATTTTAATTTTTAATTTTGGCATAAAACACAATAATAGTGGAACATTTAACAAAAAAAAAAAAAAAAAAAAAAAAAAAAAAAAAAAAAAAAACAAATAATAACCAAATACCGTAAATAGTATTAAAAGCATAATTGAATAATGACATCTGAATAAAAATGTTTCCACATCGTTTTATGAAACACTTTTTTTTTTATATAATAGAAAATAAGCTGCAAAAAAACAATGAATGATGATTATTGAAAAATTTTTGTTCTTGAATTCTTGATATTTTTTTTCCAATTTTTCATTAGATGGGTGTGACCTTACAAGAATTGTTTCATTAAAGATTTTATTTTAAATCTGTCTTTGTTATTTGTTCTTTACGTTTGAAAGACAAACTTTTCCAATTACATAATTAATGATTTCGAACAAAAGTAACAACTAAATTATCTATCATTTTTTTTTTTTCAAATAAAAACAACAATTAAATGAAACTAACATGATGATATGATGAGCTTTTCTTGCATTTAAAACAATCATTTATGAAAATATATTTACACATTGTGAAACAATTATGAAAATGTAAAAACAATAAGTTTGAAAAAAAAAAAAAAACGAATAAATTAACGCTGATTGATAATGATGATATGATTTTAACGCACAAAAAATGACCAAAATCTATTGTTTACAAACAATTTTTTTTTTTTTTTCATTTTACCTTTAATTTTTAAGCTGCGTACTCATTTTATTGGACGTTTTTATTATTTATTTATTTATTTTTTTTTTTACTTTTTTTTTTTTTTCATAATATCTTAATAAATAACTTTCTTATAAGCTCTTATTATTATTTTTTGCTTTTATTTTATTTTAGTACGTGAAAATAAATTATTTCAAATAACACACACAAATTATCAAAAAATATATTTGTTTTTTTCTGTATTATTTTTCTATTTTAAATATATATTTTTTTTTAATAATCAAATCCCATGATTCTATAAATATTCTAAAAATTAATCAATTATTTTTATAAAGTTAACTATCTCATTTGATTTCAATACAATTTGTTGTTGTTTATTAGGTGAATATTAAATTTATTATTATTATTATTTTGGTAGTTGTATTATTATTTTTCTTTTTGTTTTTTATCATCATCGTCGTCACGTTCCTCGTATGATCTATTACTAAATTCCCCAATATCTGAGCAATCATCATGTTGTTTCTGTAAGTGTTTTTTTTTAGTTTTTTTTATGATATTAATTTTTTTTTTTTTTAGAAGAAGAAAAAAAAGATTTATTTCTTTTAAAATTTTGTATTAAAAGAAATTATTTTGAAAATTTTGCATTTTTGCAATTTTGAACAAGCATTAAATTAATTTAGGAAGAAAAAAAATACATATGTCATGCAGCAATTTTTTTTTTTTTTTAGTTTTAAACCATTATCATCATTATCAAGCAATTATCAATTGAATATAAAATATGAAGCATGTCAAAGTTTTATAAATTTACAATTAATAAGTAAAGAAAAGTGCATGCAGAACCAAAAATTTGCAATTGTAGATAGAAAAATTTTATTATCGAAATTTATAATTTTTTTTTTTATTGTAAAATATCAGTTTTTTAATTATTTTTGACCATTTAAAATCTTTTTAAAATCATACACAGAATTTTCTTTATTTCATATTAGATTTTTATGAAATTTTCTTTAAAAAGTATTTACCGTTATTTCCAAATTGAATTATGCGATTTTTTTTTTTTTAAATAGATTATTGAATTTAGCAGTACTTGACACTTCTTCTTCAATAGTCTAACAGTTTAAATTCAAGTCTGAGTCTATTTGAAAGGTTCTTAGTTGATTTTTTTTTTCGTTAGAATAAAGAATCAAATAATTGTGATTTACAAATAACATTCTTCAAATATTGTCTTGTTAAAAAAATCTTCGCTATTGTCAGCTTTAGTCGAGAAAAAGTTCGAGTACGAAGTGCTAAATTCGGTCGTTGTTTAAATTTATTGTGATTAACTTTTTTAAAAAGCCGAATATAATTATCGACACCAATTGCATTTTTTGTATGATTTTAGAAACATTTCAGATTAATTAGAATCCATTACCTATTTTTCAATTTTTTATTCTTCAATTTTTTTTTTTTTTTTATTTTTTTTTTTTTTTTTTTAATAAAGTTTAGTTACGATTGGTACTTCCCAAATATTCACATCTAAAATTATTATTTAAATTTAAAGTACATTTAAAAATCAAAATGAAATTTTTTTCTAGGAATTAAAAAAAAAAAAATTTTTTTTTTCTCGAATTTTTTTCGCCAATTGAATTGAATTAATTTGTATTATTCAATTGTAAAATTCGTTTTAATTATTAAATTTACTACACAATTTTAATTTTATGGCATTCAAAGTAACAAATTTCAGGATGAACATTACTAAATTTAATCAACTAAAGGAATTATGAAGTTAGTTTTTTTTTTCTTGAAATAATATAAAATTACAAGCAATCATTATAAAAATTCCTAAACAAAATTCAAAAATATTACTATTTTTTATGAATTATTTTATAAATACATACTTTTTTCTAGCCATTCTTCTAGCATATAATTTCATTCCATTTAACCAAAAAAAAAAAAAATAATAACAAAAATGCAAGACATTCCTCCTAAAATCTAACATATATATTTATCAACAACTATATAACGGTAGCAGGCAAACTAATATAATAACATTTTTTTTCTATTTTTTTTTTTAAATATAATAAATATGCATTTCCAAATTTGCTAATATTTATGATTTTTTTTTTTTTACTTTTTTTATTTATCAAATACCTTGAAATTATGTAGAACAAATCAATAGAAAATATTACGAGAGAAAATGCCAAAAATAAGACAGTCTGCACAATAGGAGTAAGAGAGAACCAAAATTTTACCAAAAACTAAAATTAAAAAAAAAAATGTAAAATTGAAGGAAAAACGTATTTTTTTACATAAATTTATTTACATTACTTTTTTTTACATTTTATTTTGCTAACTTAAAATAAAAGATTATTTTTAAATTATAAAAAAACAACAAATTAGAGTTTGTATGAATTGAAACGAAAAAAAAAAGGTTTCTGACAAGATGAAATAAATGAAAAAAAAAGAACGATAGACAAAAAAAAAATACTTTTTTCAAATAAAAAAACAAATAATACAGAAATCATGCAAATAAGAAATTCATTTTTTTTTAAATATAAAAGAAAAGAAAATTAAATGCATTCATTCAGCTATAGAAAATATATAAAATAAATAAAACAAAAAAGAAGAAGAAATACAATACGAAAACTTGAAAATTCTACATAGTTTCTTTGTTATTAGCCAAAATGCAAAATTATTTTCAGATCAACGAGGATGACTGCAATAAAATATTTAAAAAAAAACTCGATTATGCGTTCTTCTGTATTTCATTTTTCTTTCATCATTCTCATCCTAGAAAAAAAAACAAAAAGAAAACGGAAAATCTATTC
Source organism: Bombylius discolor (assembly GCA_939192795.1). Lineage (NCBI taxonomy): Eukaryota > Metazoa > Arthropoda > Insecta > Diptera > Bombyliidae > Bombylius > Bombylius discolor. The sequence goes on along the minus strand of OW584238.1, from coordinate 55,128,923 downwards.
CTAACTTTTATTAATTTTTTACCAGTATTATTTTCACCTAAAAGCTTACCATAGCTTTTTTTTTTTTTTTTTTGGTTTTGATTTTAATATTGTGTTATTATTTGTTGTATATTTTTATCATTTATTAAGCATTATTATTACCACAAACGATTTGTTTTATTAATACTTAATTAATTTTAGATTTTTATTAATCTGCAAAACTTGAAATATTTATTTTTTTAGAACGTTAATGTTAACAAAAATGTTCAACAACTTGAATACAAGAAGCAGTTTGGTTATCATCATTCTTCCATAATGTTTTTTTTTTTTTTTAAATATGTAATTATTTAATTAATTTTTTTTTTCAATTAATAATGTATTATGATTTAATGTTGAATATGAATAATTGTGATTGTGTTTTTACATATACAAGGTGATCAAAAAATTTGCAGAAACTCGATTTTAATTTACTGATTTTTTTTTACTTAATAAAATTAAAAGTACAATTAACTAAACAAAACTCATTATTAATTAATTAGGATCTACTAATGTTATATATAATCACTTGAACTTCTTTACGCAATATTTTGTACGCTGTAAGCTTTTATTTTATCAGTTTATTCCTCTCTCTTTTGCACTTTCTAAACATTTTCAAAATTTCTTTTTCTCTTGTCTTACATACAATAATTCTTATCTTCAGAATAATGCTGAAAATTTCTACCAAATCTTGCAACTGGTATAAAATCCTGTTGTCAAAAATATTCTAAATGTGAAAAAAATTCAAGAATAAACCTTCATGAATAAGATTTCAGAATTAAGAAAACCAGCGTATATTAATCATTTGTTGTTTACACCTTTAAGTTTCATTATCAGAAAAGCTACTTCTTTACTTAGTTAAATTTAGCAAGATAAGCTTAAAATCTTGAATTAATATATCCTAAAATACTTAACTTTTAATGAATATATTAATTAAGCATAAGCATAAAACACTAAACAAGTTATAAGCAAAGTCAATTTAAAGACGCTCATATCTAACGACCGATTGAGAGACTTATTTAGTCGTAACAAAATTCTCTACACACTCTCCTATTCTTCATCATGAAATTGATGTTTTAAGCAGTCGTAAAACCAGTCGACATACTTCGAAAAATCTATCAACCAGTCTAGGTGAGAATATAGAAAACTATTTAAACTGAATTATCAAAGTATTTGAATTAATGAAAATTTGTTAATTTAAAAAAATTATTGTTTTTGTCTAACAATAATTTCGATTTTTAATTGTCAAGTTACTATAAAATTAAATTTTGAAAATCATTTCATTTGAATTATTATAGAAATTCGAACATATAAAAATAAAATCGAGTTTCTAAAAATGTCATACTTTGTTATTTTAAAAAAAAAAAAATGAATATGAATTAAAATAATGAAAATTTTAATTTGAAGAAAAGTTAATTTTTAATGAACTACCGAAATGTACAATATATAAAATAAAAATTAAAGAAAGAGAAAGAAAAAAAATAATAAAAGAAAAATAATGCAAAAAAAATTACTTACCTGTACAGAACCATGCCTATCGGCTGGTGTAAGATTGCCAAGTGTGGCACCAGGTTTTTGTACATCCGGCCATGCAGCAACACCTCCACCTTTGGCGTTTGTCTGATGGTTTTTTGCATTCGTTAATATTTAATTCGATGCATAAGATGTGTATAACAAGTTTGATTTATGTTTAGATAATTTTTGTTTTTTTTAAAATGATATTCGAATATTTGTGGTATTTGATATAATTTAACGTTTTATTTTGTTTTTAAAATGCAAATAATAAATAATATGAAATTTTTTTATGTATGGATATGCAAATATATGTATGTTGATGGTATTGTTATATAGTAGTTGAAAGTATGTAAAGTAATAAAAATAACAAAGTAAGTAGTAGTACACATTTCATTCACAATCATTTAGTTGATATATTTTTTTTTGTTTTTGTTTTTGTTAGACACACATAATTATTAAATTCGATGTAGCGCAAAAAACAACCAAATTTGGTAAAACGATGCAAGAAATATACAAGAAGAAAAAATTTTTAGTATTAGTTAAATAAATATTTTGTTTGTTTTTTGTTTTTTTTTTTTTTTTAATTTTCAATTTTAAATACAAATCGTCTGAATTTTAGAAAATAATTATTTCAACACAAAACTAAATAAAATTAATGTGAAATCTAGCGATAAAGTTATTTTTAGGACTATGAACTTCATTAAAAGTAATTACTACTCGATTTTAAGCTGTTGTTGACATTTATTACGGAAAATAAAAATTTAAATGAGATTTTAAAATTTTTAACTGTTAAATAAAAAAACAAATCAACATGTATTTTTTTTTTTTCTTAATTAAATTTAAAAATAATATAAATATTTACTTGATCAATGTTCGGCCTTATTAAAAATGAACATTTTATACATAATAACAAACTTTTAATAAGGTTTACAGTCCTAATATGTATTTTATTTTAAACACAGTATCTATTGTAAAATTGATTTTAAATTTAAAAAAAAAAAAAACTATACTTTGAAGTATCGAGTGTCAATTTTATTCTTCAGACAAAAAATAAATTTATTTGTAAAATTCATACAAAACATATAACTTTAAAAAATGAGAAACCTACAATAAAAATTAATCTAGTTTTTTTTTTTTAAATTTTCTATTTAAAAAAAAAAAAAAATACTTTTAACTTAAAATGTCCTCCTTTTAAGCCCCACAAAAAACTCTATTTATAATAAAAAACAAAAAAAGGGCTAAAAGTTAAACGACTATGTTTAGGAAAAAAAAATGTACTCCTATTTTTTAATAGAAATTAAAATAACACTGATCTACTTAAAAAATAAAATCTTGTCATTTCAAATAATGTAAAAGATATTAATAAGGACACTATAAATATTCTCATTCTAATATATGTAGAAAAAAAAAACACCGTGGACATTATGCATATATTTTTTTCCAATTTATCTAGCAGAAAATATTTATGAAATATTCAAATATTTTTAGCAAGATGATTATTTTAAATATACAATATTTAATATCTTCCAACAACAAAAAATGTAAACAGCAATTATTCCCATTTCTAACCTCAACTATTAACATATCTTCATCCATATCAAAATCATTATCATCGTATTCATCGTATCCCTTTTTTTTTTTTTTTTTGAGTATAAAATAAAAATTTTTAATTATCAAAAAATTAAAAAAAAAATAAATAAATAAATGAAAATCATAATAACGATTTTATAAAATAAAAAAAATTAAATTAAAATGAAAGAAAAAAAAAATAAACAAAAATGAAATAATTACCTTAGCAGTAACATTATGACGTTCCTTATTTGGTGAAATGATGACTTCATGACCAGTTTGAAGTGATCCAACAGGCGTTGACTATACAAATTTGATGTTTTTATTTTTTCAATATGATGATTTTTTTAAAATTTTGTTTCAAATGATAATTTTTGATATATTTTTTTAAAAATTGATTGATTTTTTTTTTTTTTTTTTTTTTTTTGGTTGGTGAATCGAAAAAAGAAAAAAATAAGAAAAAAAAATATATTTATGTTAGTGAATGTTAATGACAAGAAAGAAAGAAAATAAAAATAGTGCAGTTATTTAAATAACAATTACAAATTTTAGCGATACAAATAACAAATAATTTTTATATTTATAAAATTTTATAATTAATATACAATAATTTATTACAACATATATAGTACATATTTTATTTTAGAATCTAAATCTAAACATTAATTTTACACAATGAAAAAGCATTCATTTCAAAATTCAACAGGTTACACAAACATTTCCACCAAAACCTCATCATTTCGTTATTTCAATAATCAACAGAAAAAAATACACCAATAAACACAACTTGTAACCAAGATGGGTTATAGATGTTATAGATTAACCATATGGTGTGATGCTCAACAATGTTGAATTTTAAAATGAACGCAAATTCATAATCAAAAAAAAAAAATGTCTGTTACATAATAAATTTGATTTACAACTTTTAACCCTACCTTTTAAAAAATATACTAGTTCATTGAATTTTAATTTCGTAATTATGATAATTTTAAAATTTTAATTTCTCATTTTTGTGCCGAAAATATTCGAATCGTATTAACAAAAAAAATTTTAAATCACTTAAAATTAGACTTAACTCAAAAATCAGATTTAATACATGAATACACTGACAAATATAATGAGCACATTACTGAAGTTTCTACTGATATTAAGAAAAATTAAGCATATGCAAAAATGACCACCAAGATTTTTTTTTTTTTTTTTTTTTTTTTTTTTTTGGTATAAAACTTTATTAGTTTTTCAATGTGATATAATTAATGAAAACAAAGAAAGTAAATACTCAATTTTTTCAGTTTTAAAAAAAATTTTGATTTAAATTGTTTGAATTAACTGACCGTTATAAATTAAACTTAATTCAATATTACCAGACTAATCATGAGTTAACCAAAATAAGACGTGAACTTACGTAAATTAGAAGAATAAGATTTACAAATTATTTAGTTGAATTTGAATGAATATGAGCACGAAATCTCAAAATACGGCAACTAGATTTAACATTTAAAAGTGACTGAACGTATTTTAACGTCTATTTTGGTTAATACATTTTGTAGCAATGCAATCAAATCACGTTCTAATTTATTTTGGACTAGGCTACGTTTGATTATCTTTCTTGCTCTGTGATAAGAATAATACAATAATTTATATTTACAATTTACTATTATATTAATAAAAATAATTCCTAACTAGCTTCAATATAAATATTGTATAAACTACGTTTCATGTGAAATTTAATTAACCGTTATTTATAAAGATTTTAAAAAAATTAATTTCCTATGAGAATAAAAAAAATAAGAAAAAAATTTATACAATTTTTTTTTTCTTTTCTAGCAAAATCATTTCGTAATCAAAAAGCTACTGATAAACAGCAATGTATGAAAAGCACATATGTATGTAAATATTATTAAAGAAAACTAATATAACTTGAATTTAAAAAACAATTTAAAAAAAATAATAATAAACAAAAATTACTGAAAATGTAAAATAAAACAATTATCACCTTATCCGATTTATTCTTAGGACAATGCGAAGGTGGTGCATTTTTAATAGCTTTCATCCTTTCCATTTGTTCTTTTGTCTACACATATATATGTACATATACATATTATACACATATACAAATGTACGCATATATGTATATACATATATAATTTTTTTTTTTTTTTTTCAAAATTTTTATTCATATAGCAACAACAAAAAATTTTATGTATGTATATACATGCATAATTAGATGAAAGAAAAAAAAATTAAAAAATTTCGTAGAAAAAAAAAAACATTAAAATATAAATTCATCATTATTGTCATTTTTAACATAAATCATCAAAATAAGAATATAATAAATTATGCAAATTCCTTTTATATTTTTAAAAAATAACAAAACAAAAAATACAATAATAATTGTAATACATAATAAAAATAAACTATTAATTAATTTCACACTAATACTCTTTACAATGATACAAAAATAAAATATCCAATTTGAAGGAAAAAAAAAACGTAAATAAATTTTATTTCAAATTTTTCTTCACTTTAAATTTAATTTCTTTCTTTTTTTTTTTTAATAATTTCAAAAATACAAAATTCGAAAAAACAAAAATTATAATCAACGAATTTTTCTCAAAATTTTCACTATACATTTTTTTTTCTCATTATTTTTAATAATATACGCTATGAAATAGAACACAAAAATAAAAATCATACATGCTTTTACAAAAATATTGAAAATTTTAGAGACAAAAAAATAAATTTATTAGAAAAAAAAAAGGTGTTTATTTTTGTATTTTTTCATTCTTCTGATCCTCCTTAAAATACATATATTTATTTAAAAATATATTTTATTTGTGCAGATGTGCTTTTCTTTAATTATTACTCCTATTTTCTAATTGTAAATTTATTTCAAAAATTTTTCTTTTTCATTTTTTTTCTGAACTTTCTTTTGTTGATGAATCTTTTTTCTTCTACAATTTATTTATTTTTTTTTTTTTAAATTTTAAATTCGTATTTAATGTTTAATCAAGGTATTCGATAGAAATATTATTAAACAAATTAATTACTTAATCTAATTCTTAATGAATTTAAAGAAACATATAATTAAATCTTTAAGCAAATCTAATTTTTTTTGTTTTTGTTTTAATTATTAAATTTAAAGAATAAGAATAAATTAAAAAACAATATGTAACTTACCATTGGTTTCCCTGTCCAATCGAATTCTCCATCATCTACATAACCTTTACGATTAAATAAGTCATCAAACAGTCTTCTTAAGAAATCATAGTCGGGTGTTTCAAAAAAATCTAATCGTCTCACATACCTTAAATATGTGGCAAATTCTTCTGGATGATTTTCACAAAGTACCTAAAATCATTTTAAACATTATAAATACATATATGTATGTACATACATACATGTACATCTGTGTTAAATCTTTTTAATGGGCAAAAATTTTTCAAAAAATTTTTTTTTTTAAATTCAATCTTTTAATTTCAGTGATTTAAGGTCGATTCACACACATTCAATCCGTTTCCCGTCCGTACGATCAAGTTTTGACATTTTGACAATGTAATTTGTGTTTGAAACCGGGCCGGATATGTGTAAATCGGCATCTAAAAGGTTGAAATTACCCGATTTCCAAATTTTTGATTCATGATTCATCTCTTCGAAGAAAAACTGTTTTATAACAAATTAAAAATCGGAAATAGAAATAGAAATTGTTTTTTTTTTTTTTCGTATGTATTTCATCTTTATTCCATGGAATAAACTCCTACGTTAATTACCTCTTTAAATTTTCTGTTTTATAAAATATATATATATATGTATATTTGTTTTTTCATAATTCATTTTACGTTTATGCCTTTTCGTAAATCGATAAGTTAAAAATAAAATTATAAATAATTACTTCAAATTATTGACTTAAATTTTCAATAATTCTACTAAATCGTAAAAAACTGATAAAAATTGTTTTTATCTTTTTAAAAAAATTATTAAATATGATTTTTTTCTTTGCAATATTAACCTGCCTATGTGCCTATATGAAATTTATCTTTTACTATAGTGTATACACACATACATATATTTATTTTTATATTGTTATTACAGCAAAAATTCTATCTCAAGTTTACGATAATAATTTTAAAAATAGAACAACATAAAATTTTCCACAATATTGATAATAATTTCTAGTTTATCATAATATATAAATAAATATATGTTTGTATCCACAAGTATATAAAAACAAAGAAAGTATATATATAGTAGATAATATTTAAGTGAGAAGTGCAATTTGCGTTACACATTATCGATTAAGCTATCAATATCAGATAGACAGTAAATATAATGATAATGTTAAAATAGAAAAACAAAAAAAAAAAAAGGTTGGACACATAAACACTTCAATAGATACACTTTTTATCATAAAATATAAAAATATATCTATAAATTGTATGTAATTGTTGAAAAAGAAAACATTTTGAAATATTCGCAATAAAAATAACATTAAATTAAACTATTAATCACTCTATGTAAGTTATTGGTTGGGTAAAATAAAATATGATGATCCTTTTTTAATATATTTATTCACTTGTTGAAAAAAAAAATTTTTTTTTATAACGAAAAAAAAAAGGTTCGTAAATTTTATATTTGATTAGATTATGGAAGAGTGAAATATAATAAATAAAATATAAAATAAAATTATAGTATATATATTTTTTTTCAAATAGAAATTTACCTCTATAGGTGTTGCACGTTTTGTATCACCAATTTTCTGATACCGTTCCTTAAGTGTATCAGCCTTAAGACCTTGCCAAGGCAATGATCCTCTTAAAAAGTACATAAACATATGACCTAAAGCTTCTAAATCATCACGTCTAGATTGCTCCCTTCCCATATGTGTATTTATTGACATGTATCGGGCAGTACCAGTCAATGACTTATGCTCCCGATATGGTATATGTCTATTTGTATCTAAATCAATATATTCTTTGGCCAAACCGAAATCTAAAATAAACAATAACAACAACAAAAAAAATAATTATTAATAAAATTATTATAAACAAAATAAAAATCATCTATTTTACCAATTATATGAATAATTTTTTCTCGTTTTGTTGACGATCTACCAACAAGAAAATTTTCTGGTTTTACGTCTCTATAAATTAAGTGCCGACTATGCACGTATTCAATCCGGTGGAGCTAAAAAAATATATTTTTCAAATTAAATAAATATTAATTAAAACGTAAAAATGTATTTATTTATTTATTTTTTTTTATAATTTTAAATTTCAATTAAGTAATTACATTGAACCACTTTCAACATAAATTATTGTGAAAAAATGTGATGTAAATTTATTTAAAAAAAAAAATAAAATAAAAAAAAAAAAACTATGTCATACTCATTCATAATTTATGAATTTATTTACTAGCAAAAAAAAAATTATCTAAAATATAAAATTATGCACTTTTAATGTAATAATGTAAATAATTTCATGTGAAAAACTTTAAATATAAATTTAATTTTTATATTTGATTTTAATCACAATCAAATGAAGGTTAGTCTAAAGTAAAAGAATATTTTTAAAAAAAAATAGTAATATTTTTTTCCAATAAATAATTATTTATTGTAAAAATAAAAATGATTTTCCGCAACCACAAATAATAATATTTTTTTTTTTTTCAAATGAGATTTTGTACACCAGAAAACCTCAGACAGATGATGCAATTTATTGGGTTTATTTTGTAATATTTAAAATACAAGGACAATTTTAGGATGAATTAAATTAAACACAATTAAAAACTACATACAGTTGGAAACAAAATTGAGAGAACACCTCAAAAATTTAGAATTTTTTAATGGTAACTTAATGTTATATCAGAAAAAAAAATACATTTTGTTTCAAGATGATAAAATTTTATTCAAAAAATTTTTTATGTCCTCATATTGCTTTCATCATCACCATCCCCTCCCTTTTTGTGCCTTTTTTGTTATAATTCGTACAAATTTATTCAATTTTTATCCTAGAAAATTTCTTTTTTCATATAACAACAAGTCATCATCACATCAGGAAAATACATTCTAAATTTTTAGAAATCCTACATTATATGTTATTAATAATTAAATTATGAATTTCCTGTATCTACAACAATGTTATAAAACATTCTTCTTTAATGACTAAACAATGAATTTATGCACTTATTAAAAACTAACCTCCATATACCAAGCATAATGTTAAAATTTATGATATTAAAAATATGCCTATTGTTAATGGAAGCAAAAAAAAAAATCAATTTCGAAATACATATATGTTAATTTTTCTAAACTTTTACAACTGCTATTTAAATAATTAAATTTTAATTACTTTTTTTTTCCAATTATTTACTTTCTTTTTGTTTTTTTTTTTTTTTTGTTTGTTTTGATAATAAGTACTTACTAATTGTATTGCTATCATGAGAACTGTCTTCAGTGTGAAACGTCTGCCGCACAAGTCAAATAAATCTTCAAGTGATGGACCGAGCAATTCCATAACAAGTGCATTGTATTTGCCGCATGGTCCGAAGTAATATACTTCGGGTATACCCTCTGCTGCATAACAACACCGCACCAAAATTTTTTATTTTTTTATTTTTTTTTTTTTTTTCAATTTCATTTTAATTTAAAATTCAATTTTGATTTTTAATTACATATTTTAATTATAAATTTCATAAATTTAATTTTAAAACCGCCGCATTATTTACCGATTACGCAAATTCATGTTGAACAAATTCACACGATATTTAAACAAATAATAATAAATAATTTTAATGCAAAATTTAAATAATTGTATCAATTGAATTTTTAAATAAAACAAGAAACGTTATAAAATTAATTTTAATTAAGACATATTAATTTAAAAAATGCACAGTAATTTTTGAAATTTAAAAAAAATCAAAAAAAAAATACAATTTATATTTTGCATATGAAAATATTTTACACGATGATATTGCGACAAACGATGTAATCAACAAATACGCAAAACGGATATAAAGCAAAATTTGATGAAAAATAGAAAAAAGAAAAAAAATATATATGAAATCAATTACTATTGAAAAAATTTTATAAAAAAAAATTATACAATACTCGTTAATAAAAATATTTATTTATTATATAATTATTATTCAAATGAAATTGATTAGTAATTTTAAACAAATTTTATTTTAGAATCAAACTTACAAATGTAAATTTTAAAATTTACAACAATTTGTTTTTATTTTTTTTTTTAAATTTTATTTTAATTTATTTTGAAAATTAATTTTGAAAAAGAAAATTTGCAAATTCGGTTAAGTGATTAAATTTTTAACTAAAAGATTATAAAATTGATTACAATAATAATGCTCTGATGAATAAAGAGAAATGCAAGTATGTAATGTATTTTATTTTTATAATCTCTTAGTTAAGCACTTTTTTTTGTAATGAATTTTAAAATGATGAAAAATGAAGGACTTGGCGGGATTCACATCGAATATAATTATAGTAATTTATAATTTATACGAATTAAATTTATAATTTACATAATAACAAATGAAAAGTATATTTGTAATGGAAAATTTTTTATTTATTTATATTTTTAATTACTTTTTATTTAAGTATAAAATGTTGATTTGACTTTGCCTCAATATGGTTAATTATTTAAATTCAATTATTTCTTTTTAACCTTTTTTTTTTCATTTTAAATAATTTTATTTATTTTATTAAATTTAAAAATTAAATGTATAAAACATGGAAGATTAAAGCAACGACTTTGCAATTATTATCATTCTAAAGGACATATTTTTAAACAGTTACTACACACGTATACAAACTTAATTTAACAACAACAAATAATACGAAAAAAACTTAACAAAACAGTTGACATATACAAACATCCCGAAAATATAAAATTTAAGAATTTGTTCAATGAATTTATATATGTTTAACATTTTAAGTGTGTATTGTAAATTTGTATATAATATAATATTTGACTTGGCAATCCTATATTTTCAAATCTACTAACTCTGGAACCTATAGAAGATCATTTTTTATAAAGTGGGCCCAACAAAAAAATTTACACACCAATAAATACATAGAGAGAACATCTAATTTTTTTTTTTTTAATTAAAAAGTTGTTGAATATTTTCTCAAACCAAAAGAACAAAAAAAAAATAGATAGAAGATTTTAAAGTTATTGGAAAATTTTATGCATACGATTTATCTTCTATTGAAGTATCTTTATTCTTTTAGTACAAATTCACAATTCATTCAATAAACATACACAAAAAGTATAAAAATTACCAAAAAAAAAAACAAAAAACAAAAAAACCTTCTGTTTCTCTGTTCGTAACGTACAGAGTATTTTTTTTTTTTTTTTTAGGATAAAATAAGTATGATTTTGGAAATTTTGTGAGACTTCATTAAATTTGATTAAAAGGCGTAATCGGAATAGAAAAAACAAATTTCGGGAAGTTTTTTTTTCTTCCAATTAAAACAAAAAGAAAATTATATTTTTAATTCTTTTAAAACTTTTGCTTTTGTTTTGTAGAACATAGTTTTTTTTTTTCTTCTAAGAAAATTTCTCTTTAAAAAAAATGAAAACAGAAAAAAGAAGAAAATATGAATTTTAAAAAAAAAGAAACAAAAAGAAAAACACTTACTAGTTGTTTAGCTATCATTAAAACAGTCTTCAGTGAAAATCTACGGCCACACAAATTGAAGAGATCTTCTAATGATTGTCCCAATAATTCTAAAACCATTGCATTATAACGTCCGCCACACGTGCCCAGATGATAGACACGTGGTATTCCTTCTGCAAATTTTTGCATTACAAATTTTTGTTTTGTTTTTGTGTTTTAAACTTTTTGATTTTTAATATTTCTTTAATACGATTTTTTGTTCTAAAGATTTTCTTTTTATTACTTTTTTTATCAATTAAAATCTTGGTATGCAACAGCAGCAACTATAAGAAGGAGTTGAATGTAATGAATATAAAAACATTTTTCTTGTATCTGTTACTGTTACCCAGAGGGTGTGAAGTTAATTAAACAAAGTTATAATATCAAAACTTTGTCAATTTTACAATATATGAATAGTTGAAACAATTTAAAAAAAATAAAACATCGACAAAAAAATCCTAGATCAACAGAAAACTATAATTTCCATTTCTCATTTCAGTTCTCGATAAAATATACATACATATGTATGTTGCTGCTGTTACTACTCATGTATTTTTTTTTTCATAGAAAATTTTCAATAAAAAAAGCACTCTTGTAAATATAAAAGAAATATCAATAATTATTTTTGTTTTCGATGTAATTAAATTGTATTTTTGGAAAAATAATTTTTGTATGTTCATCCACAAACTTATACTTTTAATAAACCGACTGAGACAAAGTTACAATATTTTGATATTTACAATAACAACAAAAAGTAGAATAAAATAAAATTGTATTTGCATTTTTATATTTAGAAAAAAATTTGAAGATATACACGAAAAATATTATTAAAACAAAAGTGGGAATATGATGTGAATATGATGAGAATACAAAAGGAAATGTGAACGTACAATTTGATTAAAAGGAAAAAGGAAAAAAAAAAGGATTTTTAAAATATGATTATTGTTATTTTTTTCTTTAAAAAAATATATCTTATTAAATTTATTGTTTCTTTATGTTAAATGCTTTTCTTTTTAATTAAACAAAAATTGTTTTTTTTTTTATTCAATTTCATTTTACTTCAAAAACAAAATATTGCAATATTTTCACAATTTTTACAAATTTTGATATTTCAAAAAAAAAAAATTCATTCTTTTATGTGAAAATTCTGTATGTCAAATTCACAGATTTTTTAGCTGTTTGTAATTTGGTATTCTCTCGTAGATGATTTATGATTATTAACACAATTATAAAAAAAATCTTTGACACTTATGTTATACATAAAATTTATTCCAGAAATATTCAATGAATTTTTTTTTAAACCGAGAAGTCAGGCAAAAATCAAAATATCTTCTATCTTGTAAGATTTTCTCAAACACACTCAAGTGTGAAATAGGGAACAGGAAAAAAGAAAATCTGGGTAATCATTACAGTGTTACTTTGACTTGAGAGCGAAGCATTTTTTAGTGCTGATGATTCAATACTTACAAAAGAACAAGCGAATTCATCTAGCAAAAAGCTAAACATAACCTTAAATTTTATTTAATAATTACTTTATTATACAATTAAAAATATCAAGTTGAAATTTTTTTAAAAACATAATTCATACCCTTTTTGTTTTATCAAACAAGAACTTGGAAAGAAAATAAAAAATCTTCTAATATGTAGCTTAACCATAGTGATGAAAATGTATTAACTTTTCATAATAATACATATGGATGGATTGCAATATTTTGTTTTATCTTATACTTAATTAAAATAATAAATAATGCATTTAATATAATACAAAATTATTATGTATTACAAAATAAAAATTAAAAACAAAAAAAAAACAAAAAAAGTTATATAAATAAATAAAACTCATTTTCCTTACCATGCGATCCTAATAATTTATAAAACCTATATTCTAAATGTAGTTGTGGAGCCTTTGACTTCATTGGCTCCATTTTTATAGCTACGTGTTCATTGTTATAAAGATTTTTTCCTAAAATGAAAAGAGAAATATAAAAAACAATTTATTTTAAAAGGTCAAAAAGAAAAATTTTTGGTTTTTTTTTATTTATATTTTCAATAATTTCTTAAGTTCAAGATAAAAAATTAATTAATTTTGCATAAAAAAATAACACACCTTCATGATAACTTATTAATAAATAACATGATGTATGCACATCGTACATACATACAATAATATAATCAATTAATATAGATTAAGAAAGCTTACAAGGTCATGAAAATTCTTTTACACGGAAGTTCTGTAATGATTATGTAAAAAATTAACAACAAAATACTTATTTTTACTTTTTTCTTCAATTATTATTTCCTCACATTTTTTTCTGTTTTTTGTTTTTGTTTTTCAGAGTAATTTTCTCCTTTGTAACATGTGAAATTCTTTATTTTGAAAGTTTCCCTTTCAAATGTTTGTTAGTCAATGTTTACTACATTTTTAGGACGGATGGCCTTAAATTTATCTTTTTTATTAATGATTTTTAATCACGATATACATATGTAATGTACCGAATTATGAGTGGAATTAAAACTAAAAATCTATAACTTCACAGTGAAAGTCAAAATTTTATCGATTATTTATAATTTGATTTTTTTTCCTTAATTTTTTCTTCATTTCTGTCAATTTTAGAAAATACTTTTTAAGGATCTTTTTTTTTTTCAATTATAAAAATTCAACAAAATATCGAAAACTCTAGTTTTCTCTCTACAAAATGTCAAAAACTTAAAAAGAAATCCTGTATTACAAATTACAGTACTATGAACTTATAAGTTTAGTTATATGTATATGTATTTTATTATATTAAAAAAGAAAAAAAATCCATTATCATTTTATTGATAAATTTTTCATAGTTTTTCTAAGAAGAAGAAAAAATACGTTTTTCTTTTTTAATAAGAAGAAATTTAATTTCCTGAAATTTCTATTGTTTGTTGTTATTATTAAAATGCTATGACTAGTAAAATTAATGTTATTAAGGTTGAAAAGAAAATTTCATATACAAGTCAATCATCGTATCCTGACACATTTTCAAAAAAAAATATTTAAATTTTCGATCTCCATTATCAACAACATAAAAACGAAATAAAAATATAAAAATTTATGCGTAGAATTTAAAAAACAAAATAGAATTTGTTTAGAAAAATACAAATATTTTTCACGAAAATTTTATAATTGAATTATCCAAGAATATTTTCTTTTGACATAAAATCAATTTGGAAAGTAACCTGAAGCTAAAAGAATACTTCATGATCATGCATTCTTTGTGACACTTAAAAATATACAATTTTTATGAAAATAAATGTAAATTCAATTTGTACACACACACTATATCTGTATATATGTATATATGTTGTATGTATACATATATTTACATACCTATACATCACAAAACAAATCTGTTAATACAATTACAACAGCACAAATTACATTTTTCATAAATGAAGTATACATTACTTGTTTTCGCATATGTTTTCAACTTGATACTTGTTGCAAAACTTAACAACCGTAATTTAAAAAAAAAAATAAAAAGGACTTCATTGTGATGCAATCATCAAAAAGCTCTCATATGCAAACGTACATATGTGTGTATATAGTAAAAGTGACGTCACTTGAGAAGAAAATAGAAAAAAAAATCAAAAACATATTTTCCAAACGATGTATTGTTATACATATGATACATCAACCATCAACCTGTGTTTTATCAAACATCCATGGACCATGGCAGACCGCAATACTTAGGTGACACCTAAACCTAAGGTTGAAGCGACATAATTTCAAATTTATTTAATTTAAATATTTATAACCTTGATAGCGCAACCATTTTTATTTTTTATTTAATATTTACAGATACGAATATAAACTAAAATTAAAAATTAACTCATAGAAAATTTTTTTTAGCCTTAGTATTTAGATAGATCCCTAGTTTCATCAGTCGAGTCTAACAAATTTTTAATATTTTCTTCATGAATTCAGTTTTAGTTCAGTTTTACTTTTACATCGATACAGATATTTAAAATAAAAAACAACCATAATGACTGACGAAGTTTTTAGTTTATTTAAAAATGAAGTTATAAGTTGAATTACAAAATACACTGAAACAATTAATTTGAGAATGTTTTAAATTTTAGTTAAATAAAAACGATACAGATGATTCACAATTATTGATAGTATGGTAAACTGATATGTGTGATTATACATATTTGTGTATAATGTGATAATAGGCTGATTGAATTCAGTACTGAATTGAAATGTATGTACATCAATCCCTTCAAGGATATAAAATTTTTATTCACCACAAATTTTTATCAAATTTTATTAAAAATATTTTAAGAAAATTATACAGTTTTTGACTGTAATAAATTATAGCGAGGATTCATCTGTAAAAATCGTATTTGAAGTTAAAAAACAACAACTTATGTTTACATTTGAAACGAACAGAAAAATGAATAACAACGTGCATAAATCATTTTTCTTAACTAAAAACAAATTATTTGATTTCTCTGAACAGATTTTACGCACCTGAAGAGCCACCTTGGAAAAAACACATTCGACGACCTGTTAATTAAAAAGAAAATAATAATAAAAACTATTAACGAAAAAGAAACCTAGATAATTTTAACTAACATTTTTTTAGTCACAAACACGTGAATGTATTTATGTATGTATTAACTTTCATTTAAAAGTTAACATTAATTGTGGTACATCCGGTAGCAAGTAAAAGATTATTTTTGTCTTCACACTCTAATCGGATCCTCATAACCAAAAAAATTCCTACCGCAAAGATTATATTGCGGTGTGTGAGGAAGCCATCTGAAGTAAATATCTCATTTTGAATGCTAAATTTAGTCATTTATGATATTCGAAGAAAATAAATATATAAGAATATTTTTATAAAACATCTCAACCAATAAAGGGAGTACATAAAAAACCATTTTAAAAAGTAATTTAAGGTAAATATACCAACTTATCGTTGTGTTACTTTTTATAATGTAAAGTAAAAAGGAATATAAAATAATTTATAAGGATTTTCGAAGCATTTTTTTTAATTTACGAAATTTACGAGAAACACAAGACTTAATCGTTTTAATTCATTACAAAAAATTCATCATATATTGTACGAATATACTTTAAATATACGAATGAGCTATTTTGAAAGGATTAATTGCCTCGTGGGAACAATATGAAAATCTTTGTAATAAACAGCATAGCGACAAATTTTAATTCTAAATCAATAATTATTATGACTTTATTTATAAATATTAAAATTGATATTATATTTTTACCAAATTTATTACGTTAAGTGAACTTTTATTTTGCCAATAATGATTTATAACATAATTAATATTTAAAAATAAATTTTTTAAATTGATTAATATGAAAATAAGTGATTAATATCAAAATATTAGTTTTACATCATCCTTATTTATAATCTATTTCTTTTTTTAATGTTGTATCTATATACTTTATTCATATACCTACATACATAATATACATATGTATGTATGTTTTTATCATTTGGATATTCCATTTTATAAAAAAATATCCATTCATTCTCATAAATTGAAACTGACTATTCCAGTTATACACACCATGTAAGAAAATGGACGCCTTTCACGTAAATATGTAGAATTTTTTTTTATTATCATATGTTCTTTTAGAAAGCATGTTATGAAGAGTTGTTGGTGATTATACATACCTATGTACATATGTATAAAATATTTATGGCCTAAAAAAAACTGAATTGGGGAGAAAATCAATAATTATATACATCCATACATACATATATGTATGTATAATGAAAAACAAGGAAAAAAAAGAAATATATCCACAGTTATTATAAAATTATAAAGGTCAACTTCAGGACATTCAAACCATATTTGTTTCAGCTATACATATTTAAAAAATTAAATTCTTTTTATATTAGCCATAGTAGAAAATTTTTTTTAAAGGAATATCTGTTTACAGCAAGATAAATCAATATTTGAGTGTTTTTCCTATACATCCATTATACACGTATACTTAATTCATATTTATTCTCATGTGAAATATTTTTAAAAGATGCTACTTCCGCAATAATGTGTTTTGTTTTATTTTTCTCCTTTTATCCTTCTGAGAATATAATTTTTATTCAAGCAATAGGTAATACATACATACATATGGAGATGTACGTATGTTAAAATTTATTTGGGAATAAATACTCATAAAATTAAAGTACATATGAAAAAATTCAAGAAATTAAACTAAAAAGAAATGTTTGAAGAATTTAATTCAGATATTTTTTTAATAGATATATAGGAAGTTGAAGCAATGATTAAATATTAATATTGAAAGGGATTCTTATACTTAGGTAAATTATGATAAAAAAAGAAGTACATACATACATATTTATTTTATAAATTAAAATATACGAGAACGTGTATCTATATATTTATTTTATTAAAGAAAATTTTAGTAATTGTTGTTTTTAAATTACATATATACATAATTGATATTTAATGATTAAACATAAAACTTTTTTGTTTTTTTTTAAACTAAAAAAGTATAAAGTAATTAATATACTTATGTACAGTGCTGCTCTAAATTTTTTGTTCATAGCAAAATTATTGTGATTCAATATATTAAATGGTAATACTTTTCAGAATACAGTAGACAGTTTTCTACAGTTCAATTAAACAAAAATTGAAGAATGTTTCATGGGTCATAGAAACACAATGATTATTCAATGCACAAAATTTTAACTAATAAGAAGAAGAAGTTCTTTTTAAAATGCACTATAAACAATTATCCTACAAGATCCTTAAAGGAAAAAAGAACGGTTTTTGTGCATATAAATTTTTTCTATCATTTTTTTTTTTTACTTTTTCGGCAATAAAATGGAATATGTACCAAAATAAGGACATATGATACGTTGAAAAGGACATTTCTAAGTACCGTTAGAAAGAATTCAAGTTTTAATAGCTCACACTACATACCTAATCGGAAGTTTTACCATTTTGTGAGATTTAAAATGAAGGTTTTTCAACTACATAATAATGCATAACATAAAATCTAATGAATGGAAATTTTTTTTTTTGATAATATTTTTATATTATTTGATGGGTTGATTATTGATTTACCTAAGCTTAAAATAGTGAAAGTTTCTAAGTTGTTTTTTTTTTTCAATTATTAAAAATCTAATCAAATTAAAATTTTCGAAATTAATTTAATTTAGCAATTACTAAAATAAGTCGTTAAAAAATACATAGCATTTATTTGTATCTAAAAGAAAACAAAAACAATAGCGATTGACGTCAATAACTAACTTTCAAACCATCCATTGAAGAAAAATATATATTTTCTCCATGCTTACTTCTATTACTTTATATGTATTTACTAAAAAAATATATAGTACCACTTAATAAAAAAGCAGTTTGCCTCACAAATCATGATGAAATCTTTTCTGCATTGCGATTTCGAACAAATATACATAAAAATAAATTATTTTTTACTTTTTCTTGATTTATAATATTTACGACATTAGTGAGCTAAATGAATCATTTATCTTTTTTAAAGCTTTCATTTGTAACTGAATCGTTTTATATAAAAAAAAACATATTATATTATATTACCTATGTAGTATATATGAAATCTTTGGAACATTGTGGTTGTGAATTGTGATTGTCATTCATTTATAAAATTTTTAAAACGTTAGTCAAACGAACCGGAGAAAAAAATAAAAATATAAGAAAAAACAAGTTATCCTCTACTACAAAACCCTAACACAAGTACAAATATTTATTATTATAGATATAGTAAGCAATTTTATGTCTTAAAATTAAATGAAACACACAGCTGAGCTGGAGAAATAAAGAATTATTTTAAAATTAAATGTTTTAAAAATATTATACGTTTTTTACATGTTTTAAATGCAGAAGTATTGCGTTTACTTGCTGTTAGTGTTAGAATATCGTGAGAAAGTTTGAATTCCGATGAATTCACATGTACAAACGAATTCATTTCACTAAGATTTGACATTTAAGCGATTTCATAATGGTGGAATACTCTAACGGTTGGAAAAACTAAGATATCATTTTCCTATTAAGGCGTTTCTATTTAATTTAGCAAGACTGTATGTGTATATCCATTTAGATTGAATATAATACAGCCAAAGATTTTCAAAATTATTTTAAATAAAATATATATCATTAAATTTCATCTGATTGGAAAACAACACCAAAAAGAAATAATCGTTTCTCAAAAAAATACGTATAAAGTTTACAAAACAAACAATTAGAACAAGGTGAAAAAATTATTAGTCTCAAAAAATTCGTTTGCTTTTAGTTAATCAACGTAAAAATAAATACCTGTTTTGTATTGGATGTATGAACTTATCTTGTTCCATTTCTTTTTTTTAAATACATATACCAACTTTTTAATAACCAATACAACTTTGGTCTAAATTTACATACTTGTAAAGGTATCACTATAGAGGTAACAACAGAATTAATAAATGGATTTATATGCACCTCAACATGATTCGCATTGCTGTCAGCTGTTACTAAGGTTTTGTTTTATTCACATTATTTTCTACGATACACATTTATGCCACACAAGAGTATGCACAGATTGTTAGAATAAATACGTTTATCTTATGTAACTAAATATGTGTACATTTATATGTAGGTATAAACATATTTATGGATTTAAATGTGTGCGCAAATCAGATGAATGATCTTTTTCAGGTGATCTTTTCTACCTTTTAAACCATTGTTACCAGTTTTCTACTGTATCTAAACAGATTTAACAGATCTTGAATTAAAGATAACTTTGTTACCGAATATTGACCCGTTAAAAGAGCTTCTAATAACCTGACATGTTCGTTCATGTTAAAACCTGTCTCTCTTTTTACATATATATGAACATTAATACATGCATGTATACACATGAGAAATATATATATATATTTACATTAAAGATTGTTCTACAGGTACATTTTATTGTTGTATATTAAATTTATATACTTTATTATTAGTATACATTATCATAGACAAGTATTATAATCACAGTCATACCAATTATATACATGATGGTAATTATTGACGACAATAATATTTTATTAACAAAGATATACTACTTATTACAAAGTTTAAATTTTAATGCAAAATTGTCTGAACAAGGTTATTTCCTGTTCATAAAATGCATAAATACGTAGATTGTACATTGTAGGTGTGGCTACCAGAAATATATAAAAATAACCTTTTTTTTTTATTAAAGAACAGTAAAATAAGTCGGTACATATGTATTTACCGATATATTTGCAAAAAAAAAAAAAAAAAAAAACCTTATCTATTTATCCACTTAACAACACTTTAGTAGACTAAATGATTTTTTTTAATAGTTATATTTCAAGTTTGTCGGAAATTGCAAAAGTTCTAATTGAATTTTATCTGAATCCCATAGGCAATGTCACACTTATGCTTAATCTGTGATTTTAAATATAAAATTTCCAACTTCTTGAAGGCATGAAAAGAAAAAAATCAGCAAAAAGTAAATCGGGACAATCAAAAAAAATTTGTTTGAGCTTTCATCCAACTATAAAAAAATTAAATCGAGGTAACAATAATTATAAACAAGTTCTTTAAATGAATAGTAAAAATAACATGGTTTGTAAAATGATTGTTTCATTATTCACAATAAACATAATATGTAATTCATTTCAAGGTAGAAAAAATATAATTACGAAATTTTTATTGGAACTTACCTAATCGTAACTCTCCAAAATTACCACAGCCAATTTTCCTTCCGACTCTAAAATTTGGTCCTACCATAAGTACCCCCGAAGAGGTACTTACTGAGTGCCGGGAGGAAAACATGGTGCTTGAACCACCAGCTCCACCTCCTCCTCCACCAGTGCCGCCGCCACCACCGCCAGCAGCACGTGAACCACTAGTTCCTCCACCTGCACCGCCTCCAGCAGCTGGATTTGAAGCTGCTGGTACAGCACTAAAAAAAACCAAAAAATCAATTTTGTTACAATCAAAAAAATTCAAACATTTTGTATTTGAAATCAACATAATTAAAATAAACAGAAAAATGCATTCAAATTATTTGTTAACTTATAAAGATTTTCCTTCTCTATACTAAATAATAAATATGCGAGTGCTTACATATGTACATACATACACACATACGTTATATCATCATACATAGAATTTAAAAGTTTAAACACAAAAAAAGTGAATTCATTTAAAAACTTTCCCTTGGAAAATATAAAAATAGGGTGTAAAATTGCATATAGGGGATGTTGAATTTTAATTACTACCAAAATAAAATTCAAAAAGAATTATACAAAATATACAAAAGTATTAATGAATCTGTAAATACAAGCTCGGCAACTTTTAATGAGTGAGTAAAAAACAGAAGCAGCTAGAATAAACAAAAGATTTAAAATAAAGGAATTAGAAAGAAAAAAAAACTTCAACCCCAATTTTATTTTTAACAAAAAAGAAATTTAATTTTTTCATATTTTTTTCTAAATCCTTCAATTTTTTCAAAGTGATCATCATACCTACATAATTATGAATGTATGGAAGAAAAATCAATACAAAAGGCAAAAATATGAAGTGAATAAAATAAAGGAGTTTTTTAAATAGAACAAAAAAAAAATGATATTTTTAAAATTTCTCTTTCTACGAAATACAGAAATTAAAAAATATTTAATGTTTACTTTGCTGAAGAAAAAAATTGTAAATAGGACATTTTGGGCAAATGATGCACCATATTTTGAATCGCCTGATATTTCATATTTTTGCCCCTTTTCATTATCCATCGAAACAATAGAAGTTATTGTGCAGTTTTTAAGAAGAAAATTAATTTCCTGTATTTTTTCTTTAGTACATCATTTCTAGAGAATATGTACATACATATACACAAATTATGTATCTACGTTTGTATTTTTTCAACATGCATTTTTATTCAATTTGTTCTCCTCAAAACTTACTTTTTATCCTCATTATTTACAGGTGTCATTTTATTTAAAATAAACAAATTTTTGAGGACATTGACATTTAATAATTTCAACATTTAATAATAAATTAATTTAGTTTGAAATTAATTTATACCAATTCCTGTTATACCTCTTCATAGATATAATTATTAAAATTTACATTATTTCATTTAACAATAAAAAAAACCAAATAACTAACTTTCATTTATTCAAATTTTGTCAAACGTAATTTCTAAATGTCACAATTTCATGTCATATTGTTTTAAATTTTAGATGTTTATTATAAGCACTCAACTTACACAAAAGTTTTCTGTTTAGAGAAATATTGGAAAAAAATTTAAATATTATTACATCAACATAATTTGAGCATAAAATGAGATTTTCAAATATGTTCTACGTCGGGAGTGCTTTAAATTTGACTAAAACATTTAAAAAAATAATATTCTAAAGGCAACAAAATTTTCTGATCAGATAATTAAGATTAAATATACATATTATATATATGTACTCACATATATGTACGGATACACAAAAAAATCTACGTACATAGTTCATATTAACCATATTAACAGATAAAGAAAAACAGTAAACCAGAAACTTTTTCATTGGACCTGATTACTCTCCATATTTTCTAAAAATAGGTTATAACATACATACTCGTATATTTATGTAATGAAACCACATTTAATATAATTCTCTATTTTTATGTACAAGTATTTGTTTGTGGGTTGATTGATCACTATTGGGAGTTATCAGGCAGGATATATAATACACATCACAATCATTGTGTACATACTCATTTTTATTCATTTTTTCAAATAAATAAATTTTCATATGACGCCATAGCCATAAAAAAAAATAATAATAACGTGTCTTTCCACATCAACAAGTTCTGCTTTTATTTTTTATATTTTTTTATGTTGCTTGAATATTGTAGGCGTTGAAAGTGTATACTAAGTAAAACGCTCATGAGACCTTATAGGATTTCAATAAAATTCCATAAAGGATAATGATGCGATACACATTTTTTTTTTTTTTTATTTCTTTGATCGATTTCTTTTTTTTTTTACAATTTTTTTTTTCTTAATTCTGTTAAAGACTGTTCAAGCAAAATAGGTGGTGACCCAATTCTATTTTGTTGTTATACAATCCCATAGAAGAAAAATGTGAATTGAATAACAACATAAAATGTAATCTGAATAAAGAAAAGTAATAATAAAGAGATTTTTTGTCATGAAAACTTTCTAGAAAATTAAGACATCTGATTTAAAAATACAAATAGAAGAAAATTACAAATTACAAATTCCTTGAAATATTGACTCTTAACATTTATGTCTTAAAATGTTTTGTCCACAAACAAACAAACAAATTTAAACCTTTTAACAAATATAAAATACAAAAGATAAAAGATACACTACTTACTTTATCTTTTCTTAAAATTTTTGTATGTTATTGTGTTTTACATTTAAAAAAAAAAACATCACAAAAACAGGAATTACATAAAAAAAAAAAACAAATTAAATTTTTGAAATCTTCTAAAATCTTATCTTTTATCAGATAATTTTTTCTTTTTTTTATGATAGCGTATTTTATAAAAATGACATTGAAATGATATTTAATAAATTTTCAAACAACCGGTGTTACTTTATCTTGCAAAATTACAATGAAAAAATTTGTAGAAACAAAAAACAATATATGTATAAGATGTATTTTTCAACATGTACCAGTTCCCTACGGTTCAATTTTATCAGTTTTTTAAATTTTTCAATTCATTTATACACGTAACCTTCAACCCAACACGCATTCTGATAACAATTTTCTTTACTTTTCTTACTTACTCATTATTTCTTTAAACCTATTTTTATATTTCTTTTAATTTTTTTTTTTTAACAACTTTTTAAATACACTAATTCGAAATATGCAAACCTTATGTACTCCATTTATCTACTAAATTAATTGATAAGAAATTTTAAAAGTAAAATGTATTAGTCACTGATAAAACATAATATACAGGTCACTTTCATTATTACACAAATGACGCAAATTTCATGTTCATTACTGCTTTCCAATGCAAGTTTACAAAATTATAGACTTGATTAATTCGATATTGCAAAGCAAATGATGACAACCGCTATGTTTTTTTTTACAAACTGATTTTCTAATTTTGAAGAAGAAAATTTAGAACGTGTAAGAAAAATTCTATAACTTATGCAATAAAAAACTTTTTAAAGAATTTACAATTTTTTTTCGATTTAAAATGTAATCTATCACTTGATCATATTTTTTCTTCTTTTTACCTATATAATATGTACATACATATATACACACATACCCTCATATTCATATGTATTCCGATTGTAAAAAATTTATTCAACAAAGTGTTAAAGTTGCCAATTTATATGTATATGAACCATTTTTTCACTCGTAAAACTGAAATTATATACATGTATGTATAATATGTAAAAAAGAGGTGTGAAAATGTTTTTTAAATTTTAGAAATTTATTTTTCATTTTTGTATTATTTATTATTTTCAACATTTCATGTTAGATGTTCAATTCTATTCAAACATTATTTCATCACATTTTTTATTTGAAATATGTATATAAAAAAAATGAATGAACATACATGAATTCATATGCGTACATATTTATTTAAATATGAGTATGTTTTTTTTAGAAAAACAAATTTGAAAAGAAATGAGAAAATTATTGTATTTCCAATGATTAATTTGAAAATTAAATTGTGAATAAAAAAGAAAAATTGAGAAATTTTATAAACGAAAAAAAAAATTGTAACAGTTTTATAAATTGACTACAGGAGTTACAGGAACTAAAAGTACTGCCCTATACACATATACATATATGTATATAAAATATTTAAAATGAAAAACATAGAACAGAAAGTTAAAGTAAAGGATCAAGGTTAGTTTCAAGTTAGATCTGCATTTTTTTTAGAAAATATTAGAACCAAACCAACACACGCACATGTTCTATAAAAAAAAATCATCTTTAGTTGAAAATTTTAAAAACTTATCAGTCATCAAAATGGTCCACAAAAATAAAATTAATTGAAAAGGAAGTTGAGTGAAATTTGATTTAATGAAATATCCCTTCGGGGCTGATAAAACATATTTTAATCTCTTAATTTATTCTACAAGGATATAAAATATTTTTCTTTAAATGTATAATCAAAAAAAAAAAAAAAATGAAATACACGTTAATCATTTTTAAATGCTGTTCCATTTTTTTTTCTTCAGACAAATTCGAAAAAAAAGAAATGTATAACTTTATAATAAAAATCGATTGAGTCCTGAAGCAATATGTGAGTGTTTTCCTGTTACCATTTCACTGGCATTGCCATATTCATACTCATATCTATAATACATATCTATATAAATACATACACATACATATATTTTATTCAATTTAATTTTTTTTCTAATTTATATTTCACATTACCACTATCATTATAATATGACATTTTTTTCTACGTAGGTACATATATACATATTTTCAAATAAATAATATAATTCGACGTTATTTAATTTTTGACATTTTCTCCTACTTATTGTAAAGTGAAAAAAATAATGTAGGTTCATATTTTCGTCTATTTTTAATAAAAATATGTACACAATATGTAATTCAAATTGGAACACCCTATTCTTTACTATAATTTTTTCAATTCGAAATTAAATTAAAACAATTGAAATAAAAATCGAAAAAAGAAATACAAAACAAAATAGAAAAGAACGTATTTAGAACAAAATAAAATACATACGTAGGGTATACCTATATACGACATGTATGTAAATATTGTTGTGATAAATGAAAAATGTGTCAATAAACCTTTAAGCTATGTTCTTTTCAATTTTTATTCTTTAGAAAAAACAAAATCCAAGAACTGTGATGCAGCATATGAAATTTTAATAAGAATAGTTTTAATCAACTAAATATTATGCCGATTTAATTTCACCATCATCATAGATTATAGATGTATTTTTTTATTAAGTTTATCATTCTGCGTATAAAGGTAAAAATTAAAGTTCTATTCAGTCATAAAACAGAGACATTTTGATAGCCTTTTGCAATATCGATATAACAAAATTTCCTGCAGTTTGTTTTCTTATATCTTATATATCAAGGCGCCTTATATGTATATACATAAAGAAAGAAACACAGTAGTAAAAAATAAATTATTGATTAATTTTAAGTATCTTTTATGTTAACCTTGAATTCTGAATAGTTGCCTGCCTACACGTGAAGAAAAAAATGTTATTACTTCATTTCAATTGTCAAGAAAAAAGAATAATACAAGACTGCGTTATCTTTAAACTTTAAAGGTTTCATAAGCTTTGAAAAGAATTATTGCAATAAATTTTTAAATATCACAACATGTTTGAACAAAAATCAATAGCAAAAAATATGTAGAAATTTTTAACCCTGCAAATTCTTATTGTTGACATACACAATAAAATCTTACTGTTCTTTTTTATGTAGTTATAGAAAAATATATCTAAAAAATTGAAAAAAGTGAAGATCAATTTCAAAAAATAAGAACAATTTTCTGACATACATACATACATATTCACTGTAAAATGTTTCACAAATAAAAACACATATTTTCCTTTGACACACTACATAAGTTTCAGTGATTGTTTTTCACGTATTCAGCAGAATGTTACAGCAAAAACATACAAAATAATGAGCTATTAAATTTGTATGTACACATTGTACACAGAACATGTTTATAATGATGATGCTGCCCCAAACTGTAATCATGGAAAATTTTTGTAGCTGTTATGATCTTCTACAATATTATTGAGTACATCATAATATGATACAATCGTTTTTGTTTGCAAACAGATATGTAATTTCCAAGGGTTAGTTATTAAACGAGTAGAAATGTATATATGTATAAAATGTATATATGTATGTACTTATTTACATAAATATACTGTTATCGTAATTGCGCCAAAAAAAATACATCTTTATTCCGCGAATGGTTATCATTATTTACTCATTATATCTTTTATATATATGTATTACATCTTATCTACATTATCATAATTGAAAGCTTTACAATACAAACAAAAATACGATTAACTTTAGAGCCCTTTTCTTCATGAAGCATAGCTATACATATAAAGTGTAAATAAGTAAATTACAAATGTTCAAATAGATCACCTATAATTTGTAGTTTTTAATATAATTTTCAAACATACCTATTTTTTATAAATGAACTCGTCGTATTACTTTCCGTAAATTTTCATATATTTTGCTTCCTTTTTTCAGGACACCGCGCGCCGGTTCATCTCTAAAAGAGTAGCCTGACAGTTCAAGTATTGCAACCCTTGAAAGGCCCTTATGTAATTCTGACATCAATCCTATGGAGGATCTTTGGTGAACATTGGGTCGTGTTTTTTATACTATAAAATGCTTCATGTTATTTAAGCAAATAAGAATCTTGAATCTGGAACTGCTGGTAAAAAATTACCGTGGCCCTGAGCGGACAGTTTTCTTGGCCCGTACTATAATATACATTTATGTACATATATGGTATTATGTGAATGGTATTATGTGAATGGTATTAAAAAAAGAAAGTGTATGTATGACATGACGTGATTATCTTTTTTTTCCTCAAACTTATCTTTCTAATCTTTATTTCCTCAATAATGTCATGCAAGTATTCCTAATCTAACCGAGTTTTTTCATTTCATTTCGTTTTAAATATAAAATGAAGTTCAGCTTTCACTAATACTATTGATTGTGTTGTATATTCAAAGGCATTTTTAAGGACAAGTATTATAAACTCTTCAACTTCTTCTTTTTTATCTTCACTATACCCTTCGGATTCATTAAAATCCTTTTTCACATTTATCGATTTTGTTTTATATTCATAAGATTTTTTTAAGCCTTGTACATTACATGTACATAATATAGTATGTATAAGAAAGATAAGTACTTTTTCATTTTCAAAAAAATATTATATCGGAGGTTGAATTTAATTTGACTTTGTTATCGTCGAAGTCATCGTCATCATATTTTTTTATTATTTTGCTTTTAAACAATCTTTTGAATTGGCTTTTTATATTATTTGAAGGTTGCTCATAAATGTGGTTATTTTTCTCTCTTGAATATATCCAGACATTTAATATTGAATGATTTTCAGGTATCGGACAATAACAAGGATATTCTATGTACTTGTAATGTTTAAAAATAATCAACATTTCATGTAACTTTCAATAAATTTATTATTATTTTCTTAGTGTTTTTTTGATATCAAAATAATTATTTTTAAAACTTTATTCAGAAATGGATTTTTTTAAAGCATTCATAGATTTTTTTTATGAAAAGGAATATACATATCTACTTGTCTATGTCCTACGTTTATAATTTTCCAAAAGAAAAAAAATGTATTTCAAACTCACTAAAAAATTTAACAAGAATTTAACACAGAATATAAAAATAAAATTATCTAATGAAACTTGAGAAGAAAAATTTCTATTGGAAAAAATTAATTGAAATTTTATTTTTTGCTTGTTTATATTTATATGAAATTTTCAAAATAAATACTACATACATAAACCTTTTAATTATAGAATATTTAATTAAAAGTATTTTTAATTTCTCATTAATATTTTCTTCACTCATTTTTACTTTCATAAATTTCTATTGATTGCTAATAAAGGAAGTTTTAAATGCATACATATACCTACTTATATGTCCATATGTAAGTATGTATATTTAATTATTTATTCATGATAGAAGCTTAAAATCAAAATAAATATAAATATTACAACATACGAGTATGTATACACTTTTTCAAGAAATAAAAAAACGTCCGTATCTACATATATTTAACAATAGCTTTTTAAATAATCATTTCATATTTATACAATGCAAAAATGGAATTGGAGGGTTTTTAATAAATAAAATCTTAGAAGAAAAAGAAAGGTAAAGAAGAAAGTTTTTACATTAAGACTATAACAGGAGTAATATGAAGAAAAAAAAATACATTTTTAGCTTGCAATGCGCAATGAATGAAAAAGCGACTTTGTTGTGTTAGTTACCCTATCTACAACTTTTGCTCTAGCAAGCAAATTTTTACCTTTCGAACTTTGTTTTTTAATAAATTTCTCAATAAATATGTATGTCTTCTAAGGGAACTACATATATTCTAAACATCTACATACGATATGTATGTATGTATCTTCTCTAGTCTAACATAAATGTCACTTTTTCTACTTCATTTGAAAAATTTTGACGTCTGAGTAATGTAAAGGTAGAAAAACAAAACCATGAAAAAATTTTTTAGGACAAACCCTATGATTTAATTGTAACTGTAACGATAATAATAATTGTTGTTATAACTTTCTCTTCCTATATTTAACAACACAATCAAATTGAAAAAATAAAAATTACAATATGCCCTTAATTTAACAATAATTTGTTTGACAACTATAAAATAGATTCAAAATGATAAATTAATGTTTCAGGGAAAACTGATTCTTATACAAAAATATAGAAAATAAATTATTTAGAAAAAAAAATACTATAGCTGTTGCAATCAAAATAAATAGTATTGTTACAATTTAATTTTACATTTTGTTTAGCTACGTTTCTGAATTATAATTAAAGTTTATTTTTTATAGAGGTAAAAGTTTACGTCATTGAAAAGGTCATAGTAATCGATACAAATTGGATTTTCATCGTTTAAATCAAATTATTTCAGTCAAACTAAAAACAATACAAGTATAGAATAATGAATAACAAAAACATGTGTTTGTTTGTACTTGTATTATATTGTATTTTATTACATTTGTAAAAACATTGTTGTAAACTTATTCAACAAACATACTATTGAATTGAATTGTTTTCATGCTAACACCAACCTCAAGTAATTGAAATATTTCAACGATAAAATTTAATTAAAGATGAAAATTAAGAATATATAAACAAACAAACAAAAGAACATTTGATTCATTTCATCCACAATTAATTTAATAACGTATCTATAATACTTCAAGATAATTTAAAATTAATTTCATATTGTGAAGAAATTAATTAATAATTTTTTTTTTTATTATTTTTATCACATTATTGAATTAAAAAAAAGATAAAAGTTACACGTATAGAATATGTTTGGCCTGAATTCAATGATAACTAATTCTTGTCAAATAAACTTTTATTTTACACACAGTTCTAATTTAAATAATTTTTTGTTACCTCAAGTAAATTTTTTATTAGTTTTTCTTCTATTTCTATTATTCTATTTCTATTATTACAAAAACTAATGTGTTTTACTTGATTTTGTTTAGAGATCATTAAACTTATTAGAAATACATATAAGGAGCAAATATAAGATAATATTAAACAAAGAAAAAATATTTTGTTTCATGCATATCTATTATTTTTCGAGAAATTAAACAGTAAATAAACGATAAAAATAATTTAGAATTAAGATAATTTTAAATTTTAAATATTACTGATGACACATCATAATTATCAATTTGTTCAGTACAGTACCTAGAATAATGCCCTATATCACAATCACAAACAAACATATCGTTTAAGTTTTTGACTGAAATAACACGAAGATTGTATTTTTATAACTGCAATAAAAATCACATGAGAAAACAATTTTCAATTGCAAAATAATAAGATATATGACTGTGGACGAAAAACAAAGGAAACTAAAAAAAGCATTAAGTGGCAGATAAAGATAAAAAAGAATCCAACTGATTAAAAATAATTAATTTATACCTAAATACAAAATAATCTAATCCTAACACACTTACAAATAAAAACAATAACATAGAATATATACCATTAAATAATGAAGACGTTTAAAAATCTATTAAGATACAAAAAGTACAGTTATTGTTAAAATGTTCATTATTATAACTGTTAGGATTTTTTTTAAAACTACATTTATGTAAGTATATACATAGTTATTTAATTTAAAAAATTAATATTCTTAAAAGTAGATTATAAATTAAATACCTACTTTACTATAGGTCGAACAATTTTTGAAGTTTTACTTTATCACAATAACATGAATTAATGATTTTCAAATGTTATACCATGCAGGTACCCAGATATTACTTAGGTAGGTAAATTTAGTTTTTGTTCTTTATTTCAAAACAAACAGAAAAATAGAAAAAATCACGATTTAGTTACTTATTATTGAATTAATTAAGATGACACGTATGTATTTTATTTTTCAACTTTCTATTTTTAATTATTATTTTTTATAATTTTCTTATTAACACAAATAAATTTCACTCATTCTGTGATTTTAAATTGAACAATTTCAAAAAACAAAAAAAAAACTTTAATTTTAAAAACAATTTTTGTAATTACAGAAAAAATACATATATGCGTAGATACATACATATGTATATATATATATACGTATATACATTAAAATATATACATATGTACATATATACTTACAAACACAAATAATTTAAATTTCTATTTTTAATTTATTTCTTTTTCTAATAATAAACAAAGAAGAAAAACATTTTTTTTTATATTTTAGAATTCTATCAAACAAAACACACTTTTTATTAAAAAGTTTTTACTTTTTGGAAAAAAAAAATTAAGTATGATGAATCACAAAATCTGACATATGCAGGTACCTAATTAATTTTTTTTTTCCTCCAAAAAGCACACTGAAAAATCACAATAAAATGAAAAAAATTTAATTTTTTTTAATTGAAAAAAAAAAAAAACTTATGAGAAAGCAACTTTAAATTGAAGAAATTCTTTTTAAGTATCTACGAAAGATAATAAAAACTGTATTTTTTTTACTCTAGACTGCAATTCTCAATTTAGATCACAAATTAACGGCTATTAGATACTGACTCTTTTATTTTTCTTGTTAAATCCACATTTTCCGGTTTTCACATTTTCACAAATAAACAAGTAATAAACATAAATGTTTTATATTTTCTTTATAAATAAACCAAATCGGTAAATACATACATACATGTAATTAAATAGATATGTATACATAAGTATATGCCATATGTAAAACACATTTAAATACGCATGCATTCTAAATTAAATTATTCATTTTCAATTTTTCTTTTTAAATAGATTTTAAGTGATCATTTTATCTTTGCTATTTTTAAAACAAAATTTACTTTTATTAATTTATTTCATTATGTTTAATAATGACTAAATTAAGCGTTTTATTCACTTTGTCACTAAATTAAAAATGTTACTTTTTAAAAAAAAAAATTGGTCTGCCTTGAATGTTCTATCATTAGTGTATTTAAATTCTTTACACGACAAATGACGAGAAAAATAAACAAACGACTATATCTACAATCATTTGAAAATTAAAACAAAAAATAAACTGAAAATCTTCTTATTTCTTTATATTATTTTTTTTTCTTAAAATATTTAAAAAATATCAAAATGCAAAGTTTCAAAGATAAGAAGACACAACAGCATCAACATTATTTATCACAAATAATTACAACATATTCTCCACGTATGTATAATACATATGTACATATTTATGTGTATGTAAACATCTGATAATAAATAGAATTATTTTTCGCTTTAAAAAAAATTTAAATAAGTAGATATGGAAATATAAAAATGTGTAATTAACAAAAAATTAATGTATAAATTTTAATTCACATATTTTACACTAATACTAATACTAAGAGTACACCATATTGAAATCTATCATAAGTATGTAGTATTATCATATCTCTTTAAAAAAAAAAAAGAAAATTTATTGTTACAAAACAAAGAAAATAAATCTAGATAGGTATATAGTAATATGTAAAACATATCATGTATGTATTTAAAAAAAAAAAATAGCCAACATCAACATAATGTATTATTATGTATATTAACTGTCATTTAGATTAAAAGATAAAAATTGTAGTTAACACAAAAATTTATTAATATAAATTATACTATATTCGTATGTAAGTAGATACGATCTATTAAATCATTTATATAGAAACTACTGTTGTCTTAAACTTCTTTTTTTTTTATTTGAAAATTTAAATCCGGTTCATCCAAAATAATACAGTAAAGTATCTTTTAATTAGCACATTTATAAAAAAAATATTATGCACATTCATATAAATTGTACGTAACACATAAAAGTCAAACACATAAATTTATTTTTTGAAAATCTTATCGAAAGAGATCAATATGAAAATTCAAGTTTTTCATTTCAATTTTCATACATATTTTTTTTTAAAAAAAAAATTCTTTTTTATATTGCAACTTACAAAAAAAATTACAAAACTAGAATTAAACAGCTTTTACAGCGTTATTTGTAACAAAAAATTTAAAAAATAAAATAATAATGATAAAAATAAAAAGAAAATAATTATTTTTTCCACGACAATTCGTCACACTTTAGCTTTTTCCGTAAGCATACCAACCAATATCAACTGAGAACTTGAATAAACTGAATTATAAAAATAAATAATAAAAAAATAAACTTGTATTGAAAATTGCGGCTATATACAATTGTATATAAACCACACAATAAACATATACCTATAACTCATTTTTATTCACTTAAGTATATGTATAGAGTTATATACATATATATTCTACATATTTATTATAGCAGTATACAATATAATTACAATATCATTTTTTATTCCTCCTCACAAGCCCCTCAATCAATATACATACTACAAAATATACCTATATTTACTATAAAACATATCTGTAAACTTTATAGCATATAACATGCACATACAATATATTTTATTTTATAACCACAAGTTTTTGTTCATATTATGAAAATACTTGAAGTTTTTTTTTCCACGTTATAAAGTCAAACCATTGAAGGAACATTTATTTATCGGCCCCCATAATACAACCCCTCTCCCACTTGACAATTCAACATTATTATTGTTATCGTAGTTTATTATCAACAAAATTGTTCTTATTAGAAAACTTTTGAGCATAGCGGAGACGTGATAGTAGCGACATAATAATATTACTTGCATGTCCCCGCTTTTCTCATCATCTTATCAAATCCATGTACATATGTATAACTTATAAGTATGTATATATGTATGTATGTATGTACATACATATAATTATTAGATTGTATTTCTCATATCTTTTGGTCAAAATCATAGCTCTTTTAACAAATATATTAGCTGTTAAAACAGCAGAAAAACAAGTTCAATTCAATGACTAGTTCTACTTTTACACTCCTTTTGTAGAAACACTTTTTTATCCATCTACACACTATGCTGTCTACCATTAGTATAATGAATAATATACTTAAATTATTGAAAAAAAGGGAGTTTCAAAATGATGCATCAACATTTTTAAGTAAATAAGTATATTATGCTATTTAAAATTGAATTGAATATACAATCTACACCCTGTAATACAAAAAAAAAAAAAAAATACAATGAATATTTTTTTAAAATACAGGTGAGAATTAAAACGAAAGACATATTGTATGTTTAGATATACACATTTATGTACATATATGAATTTGTTTGTAACAATATATATTATGTGTGGGTATCTATATTGTCTACTTATAAAAATATATCTACCACTATTTATTTTTTTATTCATTTTACTAATTTTTATTCGTTAACGTAACAAATAAAAAATTACACTTAAATAATTTACTTAAAATATTGTATCTTTTATTCTTATTACTTTATATACTTCAACATTTTAACACTCTCTTATATTTGCTCTTTCTTTTCCCCAATACACTTTTCTCCATTGTTATTTTCATTATTTGCACATTATAACTTCGTCATCATTATGGCCGTTTCGTTGTCATTGACATGAGAGGTATTCTATACATACATATATGTATGTATATGCAGTTTTAATAAAGTTATATGTTATATAGGTACTTACATTATACATAATTTAAATTTAAAAAAATATAAAAAAAAGTCAATAACAATAATAATTTGAAAAAATTAAAAAATACATAGGTATAATATGTTCTCCAGAATTAAAATTCATATATTGAACTATTGCATAATTTATATAAAATCACCAGAATAATATAGGCACACAGAATAACTCTTTTGCTTTCAAAATAACGTCACTTAAATATTTCAACCTACGTCAACATTTTATTCAGTAATCTGATACTAAATATGTATTTATGTATACAATCTATGAAGTTAAAAATAGAATATTTAATTGAAGGATTTTCGTAATAAAAAACTAAAATCAGCTTAGAAAATGAGATACCTATTTATTTTATTTTGTATGTAATACAACATTTATAATAATCCAAAAAAAATATATAAATATGTATGTAGTTAAATAATTATTCTACAGTATTCGAAGTTATTTTATAATTGCAAAATTATATACATATGTATACTACGTATGCACGAGGAAAGGTCCAAAAGTCCGCGGAATGTAGAAAAAGGTGGAGGAAGTTCGCTGAATGGAGCAAATCGAACATCAAGCTGTTTTTAAATTCCTTATCAAGTAAGGAAAAACTCCTCAAACCATTATGAGTGAGATAACAGTTTATGGAAATCACTGTCCGGGTAGAACGATGATTTACAAGTGGCATAAACTTTTTAAACAAGACAGAGTCCATTGAAGATGATCCTTACCCAGGACGTCCTGAAAGACACACGTTTAGAGA
This sequence comes from Bombylius discolor, assembly GCA_939192795.1. NCBI lineage: Eukaryota > Metazoa > Arthropoda > Insecta > Diptera > Bombyliidae > Bombylius > Bombylius discolor. Next base: position 55,092,545 of record OW584238.1, on the reverse strand, counting down.
ATAAATAGCTCTCTGCATTAGCAACAATGTTGAGGATCCTGCGCAATCATCTTGGCATGACAAATGTCAGTGCAAATGCAAAATGGTTGGCTAGAATGCTGACTGACCAATAAATTTTTCAAATGTTTCATAAATATAATTCGTAGTACGTTAATGATTTTATTGGAAAAAAATGGAACACATTTTAACAATATAAAATTATTTTTATCTCAAGATAAGAGAGGAAAAAAAATAATTGCAAGTCAATAAAATGTTAATATGTACTCTTATAATATTATTTCAAACACATCATTTATAAATAAACACGTCTTTATAAAAAATATTGATTTAGATTCGCGTATTTACAAATATACACATGTATATGTATTAATGTACATATGTATGTAGGTATGTAAGTATATATGTATATGAAAACACATAGAAAATAAATTATTGACCGCAATATGAGACGATTGGTTGATTAGTTAGCTGATATGTTAAAAAAAAATCCTGTGTTCTTATCACCGTAATAATTTTTACAGTTTATTTTTCTGATAGTCGTGTTCATGTATTGAGAAAAAAATATGAAAATAAATAAATAAATAAAACAATAAACTATACATATTAATTTCAAATCGATATAAAAAGTTTTATTATGAACATATAAAAATATCTACATACTTAGAAGCTGTGAATATACAAGATTAGAAAGAAAGAAAAAAACCGATCATAACGCAATTGAATGTTATTCAATTAACCCTTATTTATCTTTTCCGCCATTATTATATTATTATCAATGTTGTGCCATTTGTATTTTTTAAAATCAAATTATATTTTTCTCTATGTTTACCTTGCTTACTCATCACATGACTAATATAATAAAATTTTTAATGAAAAAAGTTGAATAAATAAAATAAAATGATTTTTTTCTTTCTTGGAATAAAAATACACTTATCATCAACACCGGTTACACCTACTAAATAATATAATATTATACATACATACATATATACGCGTTTACGTATCTTTTAAAAAAAATTTTTAGCGATTTTTTTTTCTATCTAGATATGGGGTATTGCTCTTTTTATAGTAAGCTTTTTTTTTCTATGAAAAATAATCGACAGTACTTATGTATTTCTTATTTTAAACAAAAAATTTATAAAACATAAGAAAGTGCATTTTTGTTCTTAAGAATTAAATAAATAAATAAATAATTAGTATAGGTACATAATATTTTACATATTCAAGTATCGATTTTTATTAAAATTCTAATAGTACCTACCTACCCAATTGAAATAAATACTGCTAATAACTTTCTATTTATAAGCAAATAATACTTTACACACCATATTGTTATTTGTAACTAATAAATTACAAATAATAATTACAAATTAGAAAACATAAAAATAAATGATAAAAATGCCTTGATAAAGATTTAAATTTACAAACGATCCAATTTATAGAATGTAAATAAAATAATTAAACAAGAACATAACAAAAGTCTCTTTCAAATTGAAAAAGAATAAATCTATGATTTCATAAGTCAAAGGTTAAATTAAATGTTTCTATTGAAATAGTTTATATTCAATCTCTAACCTTTGAGCTTCTTTTTTGTTTATTTTATAATAACCACGAAAATTAATTTAAACTTTTACTTTTGCTCTACGTAAAATTATATAATTTTTGTTGTATGGATATTTTTTATATACATACATATACTATTGTACTTTTCTATAATTTAATCATAATACAGACTTTAAAAGGCTTTGTAGACGCTATGTAGCCTCAATATTATTTCTATTTTCTTTGATAAATTAAATTTATTCAAATGTATGCGATGTGAAATTAAGATGAAAATCAGAAAGGATGTACAGTATACGATCTATAATGACACATTTTGTTTAGGTGGATACAAAATACATACAGGGCTTTCATACAATATCCACCAAGCTCGCGTTTAAAACGAGTTCAGCTTGCGTGCTTTAGTGGGTATTTTAAATTGAAAAGGTGCGATGAAATGATTTAGTTGATTTCTATTGTACCAGTAAACTGAGTAAACGAAAACAGAGGAAGTTACAGAACCAGTTGTCCAACCATTATAATTGTAAAATACCTGAGTGTTTTGAAAGATTTTCTTTTTAACCATTTTACCATTGAAGTTTTGCATGGCGTCGTGGTTGTTTGTCGATGACGATACCGACGACAATGATTATGATGATGATGATGATGAGAATGATGATTTTTTACTTTCTACACAAAGAAAGAAACTATATCTGAATATAATTATACATGGATATATGTATGTCTGTATGCACAAATCCACTATGTATATATGTATCTGCTACATTTAATACTACCTGTTAAAGTATAATATCATCATCATCATTATCATCATATCGTCAAAGCCAAAGAAATAACTTTTTCCATTGTATGTTGAGTAATTTGAACTCAAAAAAGGCAGATATAAAGAAATAGTGATACATGGAGTTATGTATCTATATATATATACAAAAAGAAAATAAAAATAAGCAACACATAACAGAAATACAAATAAGAAAATGTATATACAATGTATACATAGGTATATCGCAAAATAATAGTGCTTCACTGCTTGGTTAAACAATAAACAAAAGAGAAAGAGTTTGATGAAAAACTTTGCTAAACTGTGTCAAGACGATTTTGGTTTTATTTTAAAAGATTTATATATTTTTTTTTATTTTACTTATATCATCATCATCATCATCCACATCACCATTATTATCCAAAGGTATCATATTAAAAAGATAAACCTATATATATACATATATACATATTTCCAGAAAAATTTAACATATTTTTTGCTCTCCTACACTAACAATCTACTACCTACTATGTAAAGGCAGGCAGATTGGAGAAAACAAGATCTATTTAACAATATACCAAAGAATCATTCAAGCTTAATACTTCCACCAAATTAATTCTTTAAACAGATTTATTATGTATATAGCACATATGTATATCGCAAACATATACATATATATTTTTCATATCCCCTTTAATTTTATCCACTTTATCCTTTCAAAGGAGATGATTTTTAACAACTAACACAAAATAAAAGAACATTTTGTTTGAAGAGACGCGCAATAAACTTGGTCCTGAGAAATTTATTTTGATTTATTTTTACCTTTTTGTACTTCATTTTCAAAAAACTAAATCACAGACCTTTTGATTAAAAAAGGATTAAGATCAAGTATTTTAAAAAGTTTTTTTTATTATTATTACTTTAAGAGAACTGTTTTTATTCTTTTTGTGCTTTAATTTATACATGGTCCATTAGCTAAATTTTATTTATTCATGTAAAAAATTCCAAATATGTACAAAAATTAATTTTTCTTTAGCGACAGTAAAATATAAGAAAAGCCAAAAATTTTGAATTAAAATAAAATTCTTGAAACCTTCAATTCATATTAAGCTTTCAAAGACCTTGATTATACAATTACTTATACATATGTATACATATGTACTTATTTAACTGTAATTGAATGCAATCTAAATTGATAACAGATGTTTGTTTGAGCCAATTTTAAAAACTGGAAATTGACTAGAATAATTACATGTAATGAAATAAAAAATATAAGAACTCACGACATAGGTACGTAACGAATTTTGATTTGTGGATTATGGTAAAATATTCACCAAATTATAAAAACAATTTGCTTTAATTATTTAGATTATTCTGCAAGTCTCATATAAGAAGTTAAAAAAAAGTACTTAGACGTACTGGCGATTGGTGATTGAATTTATCAACAAAACTCAAAGCCTCTCAATCATTTTAGAAGGATGTCATAGATAATATCCTTATACTGCGACGTCTCTTATAATTTTGAACATCTACTTGAAATTTACCTGCTTTCACATTCTCCATAAAATGAAGGCCAGTTACAGCAGGCCGTCTTGCCAACAACCCTGAGGACATTAATACAGAATATATACTGATATCACTAAGTAAATGATCTTTAAGACATGATCTATAGATATATTCTTCAAAAAATCTCAGTTGAGAAAATCTCATATACCTATCTATCATACCTAAGAAATATTAACCAGAAAATAATAAAATTTCACAGGATAAAAAATTCGAAATCTTGAATGCTTTTTAAAGCGTGTAATAATATCTTCTACCAATATAAGTAGCTACACCCAAACAATTTTAACTTGTTTATTGCTGATAAATTTACCAAAGCATTTTTTTTATATTTTGTAAAACTTTTTTCTAATCTAAGACTTTATAATTAAAGGAAAATCTTTATAAAAAATAAATAAAAAATGTAAAAAATATTAATTAAAAAGCAAAACTTACTTTTGTACAATGATGTAAGATGACTCTTTTCTATCGCGACGATGCATTTTGATGTTTTTATTGATTTTGTTTGTCTATTTTTGATATATCAAATATCCTTGTTCTTAAACAGAATTATTCTTTTCTTTCGTTTTTTTTTTCTTCTTTTTTTTTATTTTGTGCTAGGAATTTTATTCTTTCTGTTTTTTTTATTTTTTTTTCTTTGTTATTCAATCTGTTATATAAGTAATAATATTAATGTAGTTGATGTATTTTGTTAAAATTATTTTCTGAAGTTGTAATTGATGTATTATGGTTTTTTTTTAAATAAAATTATTATGAAATATCTATATATATTTTATGTACCTACATATGTATATATAATTATATTTACAACTTTTGAATTGCTTTTTAATTAAAACAAAAATAAAAGTTCAAAATATAGTATTTTGCATATTAATTTCTATTAAAGAAATAACAATTAAATACAGTTAAATTTTGTGCTCTACACGAATTTACTTTAAAAAAAAATAATAAAAAGTTAACTAATTTGTAAATTATTACGAAATTTTCATTCACAACTTATGTACGCAAATCACATAAAATTTTCACCCAAGATTCTTTTTTTTTTTTTTTTTTGTGTTAAATTTAATTTAAAGATCTCACTATTTTTTTTCGACAATTTCTTGTAAGCTCAGCTTACAAACAAGCAGTAGACATGAAAAAGAACACATGAATTATATTTAAAAAACATCTATATATGGATATATTATTATATGTATATAATATATGAAAAGGCAATGTAATGTACAAAATACACGGAAGCTATGATTTACAATTAAAAAAAAAATAAAATTTGTATTTAAAAATTTAATATGTATTATGAAAATAAAAATGAATAAAAAGTTTCTATGTTATACTATCAATATTTTTTTTTTTTTTGTGCAAATAATATAAATAATTATTTTAGTTATAAATTTATAGTCGATTTTTAATTATAATTTATCAGCTTTTTTTAAAGATTATTGATAAGATATAATGTTAACACAGTTTGATTTTTTCCATCCACTTTAGGAAGATATCGTTATCATTAGAAGAAAAAAAAGTGTTATTTTTTTAAAATTGTTATTTAACTAAATCTGTTTTTTACACTCACGACTGTAATTTATTATATTAAGGAAAACATTTTGTAACTACATATACATATAACTATATCAATTAGATCATAAACACGTAAAATTTTGAATTAAGTACCTATATTTACAATTTATACTTACAATTTTATTTTAATATAAGAATTAAGGCGAAAATTATCTTCTCTATTGAAACTTTGATTTTTTTATTACTTTTATTTTTCACTTAATTTTAATTTTGTATTAGATTTAAAATCTTATATTTGTTTAATATTTTTTTTTATTTTTAATTCTTGACTTTACAATTATTTACAATTAATTTTCTTCACATTATTTAATGTTTTTTTTTATTGATAATGTACTTTTATTAATTCCATGTTATAAATTTAATGACTATTTATTATTTTTTTTTTTTGTTATATACCTTATCTATTTTAAAGACATTTTAATATCTGATATTGATGATAACAATTCTCACGCACAAACACACAGAGATAAAAAAATATCGTTTTTATTTTAACAAAAGGAAGCAACCTGTTATATTTTCGTTTTTTCTTTAATTCAATTAAAAAAAAAAGGGGTTACTTTAGATGATGACCACGTTAATACAATAAAATAGGTAAATAATATTCAAAAACAACATGAAAAATATCTAACTGAAAAAAAAAATTAAATAAAATGAAACTGATCTTTTGAAATTATATGTAGCAAAAAGTTTTTTTGTTTTTTTCAATTATATAAAAAAAAATGAGAAAATTACAATTATGAAAAAAAAAAATTAATTAAGAATATACTTTATTAACTTTATTTGGAATTAAATTGAGATGAAGAAAAAATAATGTATAGTTCTCTGTAAATATTGTAAATTTTGTATAAGTAAGAAAAAATGAAGAAAAGTATTTAGAACTATTGACAAATACTTATATCCTGTCAAATGACAATAATTACTTTGTTTGCTGAAAAACTCATAATTTATTTGATTTTGTTTAATTAAAAAAAAATATAAGAATACTTAAAACACATGTACATCTAAATATCAATTATATCAATAAATTTTTCAAATCTTTCACTTTTACACTTTTGTTTATTGTCATTATGAGATACTTAATAACAATGTGTAAGTTTTAATTAACTATTCATAATTTTTAAAAGCATTTCCAATTTTGATTTTATTTTGTTTTGTTTTTTCATGTTCTTTTTTTATAATTTATTATAAAAAACAATATTATTTCTTTTTGGCACACCATACCAAAAAAAAACATGATAGATTTTGTTGAGTATGATACTATGTCTGTAAATAGAAAAAAAATAATTTATCGAATATGAATAAATACAAGCTAGTATGTGTAAAATGTAAAACAAATTAGGCACAAAATTCTCAAAAATTATATTCTATGAATCTTAAGCAGAATTATGTAAGCAAAAACTTTATGTGTACCCATAAACACTATGTATAATGAATATATGTTAGATATTACAGAAAAATTACTTCCCATATATTAAATTTTTTTTTTTTTTTTTTTTTTTTATGTCCAACAGAATAAAAAAATGAGTACAACAAAGTAAAGTTTTTTATGTACTTCCTAGAATTCCCGGATTTTGGGATGTTATCCTTTGGAAACATTGGAATTCAAATAAAGTTTTAAACATGCTATCAACGTGGCAAGTTGATGACGTGATTGACAACCACATTGGTTGTCTGTGGACTGTATTAGCTTATAATGCTCTTAGCGTTTACACACGGTCCAGTGTCCAGCAAAAAAACGGAAGAAGCTGAATTGTAGCTTGTACACGTATCCAGCACAGCAAAATATTTCAAACAAAATTTGTTGATGAAGTATGCTTCAAGAATTTTTGTTTGATAAAAGGTTCCAAGGTTTTTTTTTAAATGTGTAAAACTTCAAATGATATAACGTTGTTCTTGTTCGAGAAAATATTTGAAAAATAGCCTTGCGAACGCATAGATTGTGATTGTTTACACCCATAAATAAAAAAAGTTTTTTTAGGAAGTGTTTACGCTTAAAGTGACGCCATTATCCTGCTGTCAAAGAATATTCACCATATTTATGTCAAGGCCTAAAATTTTCCTTCATATAGAATGTAGGTACATATGTACTTCAAATTTTAGGATTTTAATTAATATGTAGATTTAATGAACTATGTTTAGTTGAAAGAAATAATTTTATTAAATACATATAAAAGATGAGAAATTTTCAAATTTTATTCTCTTAGATGTGTCCTTATCAGGCAGAATATGTTTAGACAATGGCGCTAGAGAACAGCCTGGGAATAAAATTCTTATTTTACTAGCAAATTCTAACTAGTAGTAAATACTCTAGTAAAATAGGATTTTTCAAAGTACTGTGTTAAAATGATATAAGAAGTATTTTATATTTCACAAATTAAGGTTCAATATACTTTATGGTGCAGTATATCAGGATTGCAACAATTATAAAAACTGCATAATACAAATTAAGACTTTCGTACAACTTACCAAGTAAAGTACATTTCGTTTCAAACTGAATAAAAAAAATACATATAACAAAATTAAATTAAATTTAGTTCCTCATGGAAATAATTTTGTGAAAAACAGAAATTTACTCAACATGCAACATTGCATTAATTTCAGTATACACAATTGCTATTGCCATATTCACCATGCATAGAAAATTGACAGCACCCTTCAACACATTCTCATTTTCAGCATTTTATTTTGTTTATACGAAATACGAATGTGTTAGTTTTTTCAAATTTCAAATTGAAACGGAATTGAAACAATGAAACATTTACCGTCTCTTTCTTTCAACAGAAGTACTTACTTCCTCAAAGGATGGCAGTCATCGACTCGTACTCAAAAAATGACAAAATATAAAAAAATAAACAAGGACAAATAGAAATACATAAACATATTCTAATTAAAAGAAAAGTGACAAGAAATCCAATATGAACACTCAAGTTTATGATACGAAAAATTTTCACAATTTGGTTTTTGAACGAATTGTAAAATAAAATCTAAAATTCTACTTTCACAATACTGTCTTTTTTTTTACCTTTTTCTTATATCCAGTTTTTTTTTCCTTCAATTTCCTCAAAAAAGTTGAAATTATAGTTTCATGAAGTTAATGAAAAATATAATCTAATACTTTTGTTGAATAATCCGAATTTAAATATTACTGCAATAAAATAAAAAATTGCAGAAAGTGCATTGAAGGTAAACATTATTCTTGGCTAAACAAATATTTCGCGAATGATTCACACTATAACAGCAAATCATAATATTTTTATTTGAAGATATTCTCATGTTCCACTTGAATTGAAATGTATAAAATTTTGTGTTAACTTCTTATGTAAGATTTTAATTAAAAACTATCTACAATTTTTTTTAGTTATCCTTTTTATTTTAATTTTTTACAGTACCATTCATACAATATTATGAAACAATAAATTTTTTTACACTAAACCACAATTTAAAATCACCGGCGACGGCAATGAAATAGACGATACGAAAATCGTCTCAAGAAATACGACCAATTGTTCGCCATCATCATCTTCATTTACTTCTTTTATCTGTTCATCTTTTCTTTTTCACCACCACTACATTTACAATTATCGTTTCCCTTTTTTTTCTTTATTGCGCAAACCTACCAAAAAAAAATGAATTGATGATGGCTAAAAGAAGTAAATAGAAAATTATGATTTTTATTTTAAATTTTTTGAAAAAGAAATTTTCCAGTTGAAATTTCAAACCCAATTTTTTAATTTTATTTTTCAACAGAACTAATGTGAGCACTTTAGAATTAAACACTTTGTACACTTGTACACAAATTTGTCTGTAAAAATTTTTTCTTTTGAAAACGTCCACCTTAAAAGGTGTGTACCTTTTTTTTAAAAAAATTCAATTTTTCTATTAAATAAATTGCCCTCGATGAAATTTATCATTTTTACTAACCATTTTACTATTTTTTTAAGATCTTTTTACTTTTCTAGAACAACTATTTCAAAGTAAAAAAAAAAAAAAGATCTTGAGGAGGTGGTCTGTACAACTTCCTCCTCTGTGGTCTCTGTTATTCAACAGTAGTTAAACTTTCAACACAATTATGATGATGACATTAAATTTGACGTTCCCTTTTCTACTTTTCGTCAAATATTTGCCCAGTGCTGCTGCAATAACTGTTTTTTATCTCAATTTCCACAATTCACTTTGCGCTTTCATTTTGATAAAAGTGGAAAAGAAACACACGCTCAGCAAAATAGTAAAACATTGATATTTGCTTTCTCTGTTTTCCACAATCTTGTATTTCTTAAGGATATTTTTTTAAAAATATTTTATGGAAAATTTACTCAATAAATTTACTCAATTTGCCAACTAATTTCCACTATACATTTTCAATTTCTACACAAATCTTCGTTAAAAAATATTTACCTCAAATTACTTCATTCAGTTTTTTTCTAATTGCAACATTGCTCAAAAATGAGCACTGTTCACCAACCCCCCTCCTCCTACCAGAGATTGTGAACGCAGGCTGACTCTTGCCAGAGTATGATACCTGATACCTACATAATATGTATAATAGAAATGGTCATAAGACAGCTTTGTATATCCTGTCAAAGGGAGTTATTTTTACAGCAAAAAATATATTAAAATAGTTAAAATATTTTTGGATATAACATATAACTGAATTTTCTCTTGGAAATATAATATAAAATGGCACGAGATAATGATGATTATCTTTTTTACATGCATATTATAAAAGGTATGTTGATGAAAAAAAATTTATAAAAAAATATAAGATTTTAAAATTCAAATAATATATATGTATTTATAATTTTTATAATTCTTTTAAAAACAGGTATTGGATTATATGAGAAAAATCGTGCAGCTATTATTGTTGCATCATTAGGCGGTAATCAACTTGAAACTGAGATTGTTGAATTCTCTGAGAATCCTGGAACTATTATTTTTAATAGTAATCTTATATGGGAAACAAGTAAAATTTCAATTAAAAAGTAAGTATATTTTTTTGTTTCGAATTATGTATTGTTTTTAGAGTAGTTTTTAAAAAATTATAATTAAAATTGTCCGATAACATATTTCACTGATGTCTTTTTCATTTTCACTCTCTTCTCAATTTTTATCCATAATAATGTCACCCATAGAATTCTTTTGGAATAAAAATGTACAAATACGTTTTTTTGTAAAAAATTGTTCATATGAATGGTTCTTTAAAATCAAAATTATGTCCTAAATAATAGATAAAATATTCATTTAAAAAAATAATAAATTTACCCTTTTTTTTCTTCTATAGAATGAAAACTGAAAATCTTCCAATAAAAATTGAATGTTTTGCAATTGATTGGAAAAATGAACAAGAAGTTCGTACTTTCATCGGTTATGTTCTTCTTCCTATACGTGGTATACAAATTAGTATGCATAAGAAATCAATGGAGGTAGAATAAAAATATTCAAAATTTCAAAAAACTTTATAATTAACGAAATGATTTTTTTTTGTTGAACTTTTAGGGAAAACCTCATTGGCATAAACTGCTTGGAGTTAATAATGATTGGCGTTCAAAAAGACCTGAAATTTTACTTTTTTTTGGAATCACTAGTAAACAAAATTTCATAAATGATGATTATTTTAAGGTTTGTTTTATTAAAAATAACATTTAAATCCAAAAAGTACTCGTATGATATATAAATGTATGCTTTTACGTCTTTCTACTTTAATATTTAGCTATCTGTTGAAAGATATGATCATTTGCCGTTAGATAGTCGAAATACAATGAATATGCTTCAATCTCAACAAGGAATTTATATAAAATTATTACAAGATGAAGGATTATTACAAGTTGGAGATTCAAATATAGATTGTGATATATTCATTGTTAAATTGATGTTTAAACATGCAGCTCATTTAGAACATGTGAGTAATATGTAAAAAAAAAATTTATTCGTTATGCTTATTCATTTTTTTTTTATTAATATTTTGTAGATTGTTAATCCTGAAGAAAGAATGAATAAATTATTTCGTTTACATTATAATCTTTTGGGTACACCAACATATTGCTCTTTAATACCAAAAGGTGATGGTATATACAGTATTCAAGAGAAAATTGCGATACATTTTAAATCATCTTTGTGTAGTTTACGTGAATATTTCAATAAAATTTTATGTATACCAATTGATTTGTATTATAACGAAACAATTGTTGGTAAGTTTTATTTAACAAAATTTTTTTTTATAAATTTTAATTTAAGAAAACATCCTAGTAAAAATTTTTCGAATCTAAAAATGACATTTATTAGTAAGCTCCAATGTTTGTTTTTCTTTTTTATTACTATTATCTGTTCCAACCTATTCAATGAAAAAGATAAATTGTAATTTTGTCTATTAAATTTAATATTTTAACAAATAATCAGAAAATTACTAAAATGAAGTTTTACGAGACACAAAAACTGTCAGCTTAAGGCCTAAGAAGGGAAATTTATTTATGTATGTAGCATATGTAGTAAAAATCCTAATATTGTAACAAAAAAAAAACATCTCGAATCTGGAACCACCGCACAAAAATTACCATGGCCTTGAGTGGAAAATTTTCGTATCCAATCCTATAGAATTCAATGCATGTAATCACTGCGAAGTTCTCGCAAATATTTAATTTTTATAAAAATTAATAATTAATAAAAAATCTTTTAAAATTAATTTTTAAAACCTTACTGTAATTTTATTTTATTTTTGTTTTGAAATAGGTCATAAAACATTCAGATTCATTAATTTAATTGAAAATGATGATTTAAATAAATTTCAAGAATTACACGGTGACAATAACAATACATTCGAAAAAGATGGAAAATTTTATATTGAACCATTATTTGATTTACCACCAACAGCATCAAATCCATTTGTTGAATATACATTCAGTTTAAGATATATGTCAACAGCAAGAATTGGTAATTGTGAAATAATTGTTGATAAACCACAAATTGCTGAATATATTGATAATTTAGCTGGTGGAGATAATAGTGCTAATTTACCAGATAAACTTCAAGAATTACCATTTTTATCACAATCAGTTGGTTTTAATCACGATGATTTGCGTACAGCATTCAGTGATTCAGTTTTATTATTACATAATGATCCGAATGAAAAAAAAAATTCAATTAGTTATCGAAATAAATTTAAACAATCTAATAATATTAAAACAACAAAATCAGTTCCTATCACCAATTTTATAAATTCATCATCATATTCAAATAATAAAATTGAATCATTATTAATGGCTCCAGAATTACCACCAGAACCACCACAACCAGAACCTTTTACACAAAAAAATGATGAATCATCATCAACACCATCAATAAAAATTCGTAAAAATATACCAAGAACATTTAGTTATAATTTAATATTACAAAGTATTAAATTTATACGTCGTCCAGAAGTTGGTATATGGCAAATAAGTTTACATCATTTAAAAGCTGATACACCATTTACAATTGTTAATACTGAATTAAAAGATATTAAATCAAATTTTATTGAATTTAAAAATTTAGAATTACAATTATTTTTTGCATCAACTGATAATCAAATATTAAATGTTATTGAATCAGAACCATGTTTATTAAAAATATATGGTCCACGTGGTATACAAGCAATTGCTGAATTAGATAATGAAATATTATTAATGAATATTAAAGATAAAAAATCTGGTGTTATTTTATTAGAAGATGAAAATGGTGAAAAAATAGCAATGGCACATATATTTCTATATTTAAATGATATTGGTATTAATTTTAATAGTCAATATAAAAAATATACAACAACAACAACAAATATTAATTCAAAAAAAAATTCTACATCAAAAAAATCAACAAAATCATCATATTTTGATGAAAATTTAGCATATAAAATTGTTGAAGAATTAGAAGAATGGAAACAAAAACAACAAGAACAATTTTTAATTGAATTAAAACGAAAAGAAATAAATCATTTAGCACAATTAACATCTGAATGGAAAAAACGTAAATATGAACATGAAACAAAATTACAAGAAAAATTAGAACAATGTTCAAAATTAACTGATGCATTAGAAGATGCATATAATATTGTTAAAGAAAAAGGTTATGATCAATTTGAACAAACACGTATTATTGAACAAACACGAATTGAATTTGAACAAATTTATACAACAAAAATAATTGAATTCAATGAAAAAATTCGACGTTTAGAAAATGATACACAACATCAATTAAAATTAGAACAATTAAAATATATGGAATTAGAAATGAATAAAAATCATATTGAATCGGAAAATTCAAAATTAAAAAATGAAATTGATGAATTAAAACAAAAAATATCAGATATGCAAAAAACATTTTTACCAAGAGAACAATTAGCTGGATTATTTCAAGATGTTGTAAGTAAAATTAAAATCAAAATATAAAAAAATTATGCTTACTTATTGTACTTTTTTTTTCTAGCGTATTCTGAGTGAACGTTTGGAGGAAGTTCAAAAATCAAAAGATTTCTATAAAGAACAATGGGCTAAAATTATACGAGAAGTTCATAATATGAAATCAGAGGAATTAAAAAAAATGGAATTACATTTAAGAAAAACAACTTCATTAGGGTTAGATAGATATTTTACCGTTATTTCGATTTAATTTCTAAATTTTTTTTTTTTTAAAACAGAGTTCAAGAATTTCTGATGGATGAACAAGGTGAATTGTTGACTGAAATGGAAGAATTAAATTTTGTTAAATCATTAATTAATTCGAATGACGACTTTACAATTGACGATTCAAAGGAAGAAAGTAAAAAGTAGGGATTAATTTATTCATTTTATTATTTGTTTCAAAGCATTGCTTAAATAACATATATTAGGCTTTGATTTGAATAATTCAGTTCTTAATTTATTTTTTTTTAAATTATCCTTTATTTCTTTAAACTCAACACATCCTTTTGGCACTGACAATCAATTTCGTAATAGAAGTATTTGGGATTTTTTTCTATTTTTCTAAATACAATTTTTTTTAAAAAAAAATGGTTTCTAAATTTTCTTCTAGCAATCTGAAATAGATTTTCAATCGAGAACTTTAATACTTTAACCCTCAAGCCTAATCTTGCACTTTTTTTGCACCTTTATTGCAGTCTTAGTTATTTTCTTATTGTGATTTGTGAATTCAATCGCATTTGAATTATTATGATTTCATTCACTTATAATTATTCATAAATCAAAATATTTTTATTTATTTAACATTTCATTTCAGATAAAATTTATTTACTGATTAAAAGTAAAAAAGAAAATTCATTTTCAAAGTTCAAAATTATGACAAGAGAAGAAATTATGATTTAAATTTTATACGATTTCTATAAATTCAAATTAAATATTTTTGTAATCTTTAAAATTAATTTATATTTTGATAACATTGTAAAAATTTTAATAATTTTAAAATCTCCAAAATATTATATGTGTTTATGTTTATTTTTTTCATGTTTGAATTAATTTATCGTCATTTTATGATATACAATTCAAAATTATGAAATCACATTTGTTTTGGCTAATAGATTCAATTGTTTAATACAGTCTATCTCTTATTACTAATGGGCTGAATCCGTCACCGGAACTAGTTTTGTTTGTGGTGCTGCTGATGCTGATAGTGAACTTTTTAGAAATAAGGAAACCTCACGGTGATGTGCAACTTCTGAGAAGTAAAAGATTTTAAATCTTTGCCTCCTCAAGTACAGAACACACCATCGGACGGCAATCATTGATGCTTCCTTATAAATTTCCTTGTTTTCACCAGCATAATTTCTAATTGTTTTTATTTTTTGAAATCACGTTTAAAGAAAAAACAAATTTTTTTCGATTATTTTTTTTATTACTTGATTGATAATTTTTAAGAATTTTAACTTTTCAACTAAAATTATACAGTATTCAATTTTCAATTTTAATTAAATTTCATTACATTAAAAGTAAGTAGTCTCATATTATTAGAAGCTGGTTAAATTTGTGACAGCCAGAAAAATTGAAGAATTTCTTTGTCATTAGACGGTCCACAATGTGGTAGTGATTTATCATCGGACATATTTTCAGACAATAATACACAACGTAATTTTTTCATAGCGAGACTGTTTTGTTGTGCTGCTGCTTCTAAATCTATCATTTTTTCGGGATAATGTGTACCAATTATGCATCCAATGCTTTCTTGGATATCCTTTGGACATTTCCATGGTTGATGACTGTTGAAAGAATGAGGAAATATGATAAAAATGATTGTTCGAAAATATATTTCAATTTCGGAATTTTACTTACATATATTCATTTGGTACTGCAGCTAATTCTGGAATATATCTTTTAATATATTCCCCATTTGGATCGAATCTTCTCGAAAAAGTAATTGGACATGTACATTGTGACGAATCTAATAATTCTTCAAATGCCGAAGATGACACCCACATCCAATTTCCAGCACAAACAGACCAATCAGCATCAAGTAAATACTTTAAAAAATGCTGTAAACCCCACTCCCAACTGTACCAAAGCGAACCTCTGGTAAGAAAAGTTGCTACTACATTTCTTAATATATGATGAATCCATCCTTCGGATAATAATTGCCTCATTGCAGCATCAATTAAAGGAATTCCAGTTTTTCCTAATTTCCAACGTTCTAACATATCTTCAGATGGAACTGCCCATGGAATATTAATACAAATCTCATTGCCTTCCATACGATCATAGTTAATATTATTCACAGACATTGTGTAAAAATATTCTCGCCAAATCAGTTGACCCGTAATATGTAGACCATCAGGCATCGTGTAGCAATTGGTTTTAACCTTTTCAAGAAGGTCATGTACATACCAATAGAATCTTCGAACAGATAAGCAACCAAATCTTAAATGTGCGCTCATTGATGTTGGTGGACTTACAATATCAGGATTAGATTGATTAGGTAAATAGTAACCTTTTTTAAATGCATTTTCTTCAACTTCAAGCCTTTGTTTTAAAAGAATAAGAGCTTGTGTTTCACCTCCACGCCATTTAACATAAGCAACACATTCATTATTTTCACGATAAATATCAAATGTTTCTGGAGTAGGTATCTGTAAGGAAAGAAAGAAATAAAAGATCATTATTTAATCATAAAAAGACTTATTTTTTTAAATTTACGTTTTCAAAAACATTGAATTCTCTTTTTATTGATTCTTTCAAATGAATAAATTCAACATTATTCCATTCTGGATCATCTGCTGGTCTTGGTGGCTTTCCAATAATTTGTACAGTGTGCTGGAAAATACATAGTTATTAAATTTGAATAAAAAAAATGTACTTATAAAACAAAAAATCCAATTAATATATTTACCAGAAACATTTGATATGTCAAAGGAGGTATTCCACCATTTGTACTAACCACTAATCTAGGATCCCATAATGTATGTGAAACTTTTTCAATACACTTAATACCAAGATCGTAACAAAAATTTTCGATTTTTTCATCCCGATTAC
Source organism: Bombylius discolor (assembly GCA_939192795.1). Classification (NCBI taxonomy): domain Eukaryota; kingdom Metazoa; phylum Arthropoda; class Insecta; order Diptera; family Bombyliidae; genus Bombylius; species Bombylius discolor. The sequence continues at coordinate 55,075,607 of OW584238.1, read as the reverse complement.
GCCAAATCGGTTCACAATCATATTCGTAACAAATCGATTCAATTGTGTATTCTTTCCACAATCGACTAAAAATGTTTATTGGATCTCCACGAAATATGTATAATCTTCCACCAATTTTACGAAATTTCTTACCAAGATCAGCGAGAGAATCAAGAAGAAATTGAAATCTATTATAACCAACTAATTTTGTTCCTGAAAAAAAGAAAACAAAATAGATTTTTTGTATTAAAAACTACAAATTGATTTTTTTATCGACAACCAGTGCAACTTAAACAATATATTATTCTTTTTTTTTCATAAAACCCAATTGTAATTCTATTTTATTAATACTAACCAGCACTTTCTCCATCAAATATAAAAATTGGTAATAGTTGAACACTTTTACCATTTTCATCATTTTTTATTGCTTCTAATAATGCCGGATTATCATGGAATCGTAAACCATGGCGAAACCACAATACACGAACACTATTCATAGCGTAAAATTTAAAATTGAAATTTCATGTAAAATTAAAATTAGAAATTTCAAAAAATAATTTTAATTCGCACAAATAGATAAAAAAAAAATAACGACTATTTTCAATTAAGTCCGTTAAAACAAGTAAAATTTCAATATTATTTATTTTTTAACAGTTTTTTTTTAGAATTTTACTACTTTTTCTGTGCTTTCATAAATTCTAAAATTCAACCGTTCATTACAATATACAAAGTAATACTGCTCGTATGCTTCCAAACAATCGGTTTTTAAATGAATCTCTGCATGTAAATATGTATCCACTATATACCTACATACAATATTTACTTACAACACAAATTTTTATATCACATTTTTATAACGACAGTTCCAGCTCTCTAATGAAAACATACTATACATACTTAGTGTATATTAAATGAACTTTTTTTTCCCAGATCAGCATGGTGTTAATAACGAATATTGAAATGCATCTTAAAAATAATAATTAATAAAATACAAACTATATACATTCACCAAAAAGTTATTTTATTTAAGTTTCTATTGAATCTATTATCCAATCGTTCACGTGTCGGTCGTGTATTTATTGTATCCATACAAAGCTATCACGAGGAAATTCAACAATTTGCAACCATTCAAAAAAATACTTATAATGTAAATGCAAAACTGAAAAATACGGGGTATCTGTTTACAATACACATGTATGTACGAGTACATACATATATGTACTATATACCTAAACTTAATTAATTTGTGTAACGTGGGTGCTTGAAGTATGTACATACATATGTATACAAGACGTACATATATATAGTTTTATTGAAAAATGACATGAGAACATTAAATTTTCCTCACACATAGCTGCTCCACTAGTATTTGACGTGGATAGAAACTGAATTTAGTTTTTTTTTTCACAAAATTCCGAGATAACCGGCTTTGAAAATAAAATAGGGAAATTTTTTCGACTTTGACTTTCTATGATTTTAAATTTTTATTTAATCGAAAAAAAGATACAGAAATAGTTTTCGATAGTAATCGAATAAAACATTAAAAAGCATACATAAAGACACAGAATATTGTGAATATTCCTTCGAACATAAGCAACTTTTGAACGGAATCAACAATCGATGTGATAATAAAAACAAACAAAAATTATTTAAAAAATTTGTTTATTTACAAATTTATTGTTTTTAACTTTTTACCATAATTTTCAATGACTTTACATATTTTTAAAACAATAAATGTTCCTTTTAACGTTAATCAATCAATTTAAAAATTGATTATGTTTTTTTTAATTTTAACAAAATTTTTATTCTGAATTTCATGTTTTACGAAATTAGCATTTTTATTTTCTTTAAATTTTGAAATTTCAGAAATATTAAAATTTTTCTTAAATTTTTTTATTTTTTTCGGTTTTTTTATTAATAAAATATTTCTTTTTTTCACTTTATTATCATTTTTTAATTTAATTTTTTTCTCTTTTGGTTTATACGTTTCAGATTTTCTATCTTCGATTAAATAATATAAATCTCTTAAAATTATTTTAAAATCTTCTAATAATTGTTCACGATTACACTTGATTTTACCATTTTCTGTTACTTGACAACCATCAATTGATGTTACCTTAAAATCTTTTTCATCAAAAATATCTGGTTTCCAAATAATACAAATTTTTTTTCCACCACAAGGATTATAAAAAAATACAGCAAAGTCAGAATAAGCTTTCTAAAATATAAAATAAATAAAATAACAGTGAAAAATTCACAGTAACAATAATTAAATAAATATATATAAATTTACCCTTAATTCATTTAAACCAATTTCTACTGGATCAAAACCAGCTAATGGAACTGTTACATTAATACGTTTCTGAGTTTCTTTATCAATTTTCGTTACATTGAATCTATTTTCAACAAGACATTGATGTATATGATTTGAATGTAAATGGATAACTGCATCATAACCATCTAAATTTGGGGTGAATAAATCATTTATATCAATATTTGATGATTGTAAATATTTTGTTTCAATAATTTTTAATGCATGTTTAGCAAGTATTGTAACATGAGCTAATATTTGAACTGTTGGAGCATTTTTTGAAAAAATACTGTCTTTTTTTGTATCATACGATGTGATTATAGTTAAAGGTGGAAATTTATCACGTTCATTAATAAATCGACTTTCAATTTCAAATATTTCCTCTTCTGTAAAAATTAAGCAAATAAATAAAATGTTTTTTTTTTTAAATAAATTTCTGTATAATTTTGAAAATAAAAAAAAAATTTATTTAATTTTTCTTACGTGTTAATTCATCATTAAAATTCAATAAGAACATTTCATTTTTCCAATCGGTATTCGCTAATAAATTTAAAAATCTAAAAAATCCAATTTGTGGTTGAAATGGATTTTCATAAATATTTAAATTTAAATAAATTGATGCTAAAAGTAATTCAGTACATTCATTTGGCCATAAATATGAATCAATCATTTGAGAATATAACCAACGTTTTGAAATCATAACAGCTGGTCCATAACTTGTATATCTTTGATATAAACCATGTAATACGCTTGTTATTTTTGGAATAATATTAAAACGTTTATCTAATTGTAAACTAATCGGTGTCTCAATATATTGTGATACTATTCCTTTATCAATTTGTAGTTTTTTTGTTAATGTTAATTCTTTTTGATGTGCAATTTCAATATGAAATACATAACCATCTTTTAAAATGTAAACACCATCAATTGAACCACGTGTTTTATAATTATATTTTTTTCTTAATTCTTCAGCTATTTGAATATGAAATGCTGTTTTAATTCGTCTAAACGCAGAAATTTCATCAGGCCATTTTCCACTAAAACCTAATTGTATTATAGCATCAATAATTTTATAAGATTGAAAAATTATTCGATCTCCTTCTAAATATGCTTTTGCATTATTTAACGTAGGTATTGGATCACAATATCTAAATATTTCTGAAATTCCTTGCACAGATGATACGTCTAGTGGTAATTCATTTAAATCACGTAAATTTTTACCAAGTTCATCAAATGAACGAATTACTTTTAATGTTGTACTCTCAGCATCAATTAATTTTTCTTTACCGTTATACATATAAAATTTTCTATTTAATTCATTAACTGATTTAAATTCTTCACCAAAATAATGTATTTTGTGATAGTTAATATTGAAATGGTGATTCAATAAATATGAAATAATTCTTTGTACAATATTTCGTTTTTGTGATAGAATATCTCTTTGTGATGCCCATACACAAGCTTCTATTATTGAACCATCTTGAAATCTTCGTAATTTTGATTTTTTACTCCAAAATTTACGAAATTCTTCAGCAGCTTCATCATCATTAGCTTGTGGTCCTTTATTTAAAATTTCAAAAGCATTTTTCTGATTTAATATAAAACCTAAATAAAAACATTTATTCAATTTTTTTGGTATTTCTTCAAGTGACCATGATTCTGAAGAGATTTCTATTGGTACCATAGAAACTATACGATTTGATAAACCTTTGCGAAGAATACTAAAAATAATGATAAAGTAAAATAAAATCTAAAATTTTTCAAGTCAACATAGGCTACGTTTCAATATTCAACGTGTTTCGGAACCTTTCGAATGGTGAATTCACTATTTGGTGTGGTACTCAACAATGTTGAATTCTGAAATATAGCCATAATATTTATGTTAATTTTCATTTTTTTAAATTATTTACCTAGTAATATTTTTAAGGACTATAGGATACCATGCTCCTGCGAAATTGTATTTATCTTCGCAATGTTTTTCAATAATATTATCAATTACTTTTTTATTGAATATTCTGAAATGATTTTTAATTATATAATAAAAAAAATATTTGAAAGAAAAAAATTTATTTAATTTAATACTCACTTCAAAATATAATCAAAACTTGTAAAATTTTGAATTTTTGTCATAAATAAATATTGAAAACTATTAACATTTTTATTGTTAAGAAGTTCTATAGCACGTTTTGATTCATATTTTATTTTAAAATATAAATCTAGTGATAAATTTGCACATATATTTAAAAATCCGGTTGTATCAATGAAAACAATATCATAATAGACATGAAATTGTTCTAATGTTGGTTGATTTGGTATAGAATAATCATCACAAAGACTGATCCCTTGTCCATCTTCATTCCAAGCGCTAGAAGCTATAAAATTTATAAGTTGAAAAAGTAAAATGAAGAAGTCTAAAATATTTTTCAAAAAAAAATTTAATTTTATTACCTAAATAATTCCAAGTATTTCTAGCAATTTGATAACTGCTCATTGATGCATGTAATTTTTTTATTTTAAACAAATATGCTACCAGCATTGATATTATAAAACTTCCAAAACTACAATATCCTGAATCTAAATTTCTTTGTTTTAACCAAACTTTTAATAAAATTAAACCTTCACGAAGATTTTTATGTTCATTTAATAATTTTCCAAGAAATTCATGATTGGTTTTCATTGTTAAATCACATAATACCGTTGCATTATAATTTGGTGTAGCTAATAATATTTCATTATCTGAATTATCATGTTTTTCACCAAATAAACTACCTCTGATATTACTGTTCCATGGTACAAAACGATTTAATTTAAAAGTTTTCTCTTCAGAACAAATAAAAATTCGAAAATTAAGTTTATTTCCAATTTTATTTTCTGGTTTTATTTCAAGTACTGGTTTATAAGGATTATTTTTATAATAATTAAATTTCATTTCACTATGAAATTGTGATATATTATTATCATTTTTCATTTTCCATGTAAGATATGTTAAATATAATGCACGTTTTTTATCATATATCAAATTTAAATAATCATCCTTTTGAAAACATTTTGATGGCATTAAAACACAAACATCAATTGTTATTAATGGACCGATTATTGTGTCAGTTTGAAATGATCCAATTATAAATGATTCATTTTCTGGTTTTAAAAATTGAAAATAAAATGATTTATCTTCAGAAATATTAGATATATCTATTGGAATTATTATTTGACTTTTTTTCAACCATGATAAATTTGTTGATTGTTCTTTTTCATTTGACGAATTTAAATTTTTTAAAAATTCATTGAATTTTTGTAACCATTCTTTAACGAAATTTTTATATTTATCTTTGATTTTAATCTCTTTTAACATTTCATTAATTTGCATTCGAAATAAATTTGAATGAAATAAATTTTCTGTTTCACGTAATTGATTCATTTCTTCAACTGTTGGAGGTTTATAAAGATGTTTAGTTGATTTTAATTTTTTCGATGTTCCATTATCTACATTATCACGCTTTCTTTTTATTTTATTGATTTTATCTTCATTTTCAGAAAGCAAATGTTTTTTATCTTCATCTTCTACATCCTCTTCTGGATCTTGTATATCATAATCATCTTCCTCTGTTCCGTTTTCCAGCATTGAATCATATTCATTGGACTCAGATTGATCAGAATCATTTTCTTCAACGTCGACCTTTAATTAATATACAAAAATAATTTTATTTATTATTAATTAGTCCATATGACTTTCATATATACTTCATCATTGAAGCTGTTGAATGTTAGAATATCTAATATAATTATAATTTATTTGAAATATTTTTAGTTGTTACCTAATTCTACAAGTACCTTTTCAAAACTTATATTTTCTACAAATTCAGTATTCTAGGAAATGGTATATATAGGGGCTTTATAATTTTATGATATTTTTCTTACCTTTTGAACTTGCTTTTTATTTTTCTTCATTATCAATTTATTTTCCTTTTAAATTTTAAACTTTAATTTACCTTCAATAGTTCTAGTTTTGTTTACAAAAACCGAAAAACAAGCACGTGCTACTTGACAGTTACTTGAAAGTAAAAACACATTGAGAGCGTCGGACAATTAGCCGACGAAAAAACATTGAACACACATTGTCAGTCAGCGTTCTTTTAATATGACAACACGAAGTAAAAGTTTGAGATCTCAAAGTAATTCTAATATCCAAATTCCAAGTTAAAAATCTCGTTATTAGAACATCTGTAAAATGTGGTCATGTTACAAAGGCAACATTATTTATTATTTAAATATCTTAAGAAAGCCTTTTTATAAGTGAATAAAATATAATTATCTTTGATAAATCTACATCTTTATTTATCAATACATATTTTAAAGTTGACTGATTAATTATTTGAATCCGAGTTGGAACGAAGAAAGCAATTTTTAATTCGAATATAATGAAGTCTAATTGAATTTGAAAGTTACTACCATGTGTATTACCATGAGCCGAAGCCGATTGCTGAGTTAAATCGGTTAAATTATTCTGAATTCTGAAATGCTGAAATGCTGAAGAACTTCGAAAAAAAATTGTTAAAACAAATTTTAATTTGTATTTACTGTTTACTGTTTAGTGTGTAGTGTGTAGTGTTTCAAAGAATATCCGAGCCGGTTTAATTTAAAATTACATACATACATATATCTTTTCAAAAAAACGCAATTTCTAATTTCTTTTTTATCAAATATTCCATGGTAAGTTTCTTTTATTTTATTTTTTAATGGTGAAACATTTTTTAACATATTACAAAAATAGTGATTAATTATATTCAAATTTTAATTTAGCAGCTCCAACAGCAACAACAACAACAACAACAGCTGCGACTTGCGACTACAGTTGCTGCAACAGCAACTGCGACAACTGCTGCTGCCATAGAAGAAAAATGTGAATTGAATAACAACATAAAATGTAATCTGAATAAAGAAAAGTAATAATAAAGAGATTTTTTGTCATGAAAACTTTCTAGAAAATTAAGACATCTGATTTAAAAATACAAATAGAAGAAAATTACAAATTACAAATTCCTTGAAATATTGACTCTTAACATTTATGTCTTAAAATGTTTTGTCCACAAACAAACAAACAAATTTAAACCTTTTAACAAATATAAAATACAAAAGATAAAAGATACACTACTTACTTTATCTTTTCTTAAAATTTTTGTATGTTATTGTGTTTTACATTTAAAAAAAAACATCACAAAAACAGGAATTACATAAAAAAAAAACAAATTAAATTTTTGAAATCTTCTAAAATCTTATCTTTTATCAGATAATTTTTTCTTTTTTTTATGATAGCGTATTTTATAAAAATGACATTGAAATGATATTTAATAAATTTTCAAACAACCGGTGTTACTTTATCTTGCAAAATTACAATGAAAAAATTTGTAGAAACAAAAAACAATATATGTATAAGATGTATTTTTCAACATGTACCAGTTCCCGACGGTTTAATTTTATCAATAATTTTATTATAGATTCAAAACTTTGATTAAATAAAATTTAACAAACAGGTTTAAAATTATGATTGTTTTTTTTAACTGGCAACATTCAACATTCTTTGTGAAAAGTGTCAGAAATGACACAGAGTCATAACAACAAAAAGCGGTTTGTTATGACTCGGTGCCGTTTTCCACCTTTTCCTACTACCGCGCAGTCGCATATTATTATATATATCCAAATTCCAATCCCTGAAAAATCATTTTTTGACACTATATTGTCATTTTGTTGTTTGACTACAATTTTATATTTGTTATATTTTGGCTTGGCTTGGAATTTTATTTGATTATTTTAATTAATTAAGAATTCGTATCTAGATTATTTTTTCTGTTATTTAATCGTATTTCTAAGCAAAATTCAGTGATGACAGAACGTTGTATTTTGAACTGGTGTGGAAATCCTCCCAGTGACAGTGTATTTTTACTTTCGTAAGTAAAAAACTATTTATGTCTAGAATCTAGATAAATTAACTCAGAACTTATTTAACAATTCATAAACCTTTGGAGTTTGTATAGCAATCAAGAGATTACATTTAATTCAAAGAAACTCCTCAGTGTATTTTTTTGTTTCATGTAAAAATGTTCTACCATTTTTTTTCTAGATTTCCGAAAAACGAAGAAAAGTTTACAAATTGGTGCAGAATTCTAAACATTGATAAAAGTGAAGTACAAAAACATGAAAAAGCAAAAGTATGTTCATATCATTTTAAACCAAAAAATATTAAAGCACCAAGATCTAAATTATCTGACAATGAAAATAAAGCTAATACAATTGTATCACAAAATGTAAGCTTTTACATTATTAATTAATAAAATTTATTTTTTAATTATTATATTTATTTATCTTTATAGAGTAACGAAAACGTTGTAGAAATAATACAAACAGATGATCATGATGATTTTAATCAAACTATAAATACTGAAGAAAATAATACATTATTTGAGAGTCCACAAGTAGAGATTACAAAATCAATTTCTGATGTAATAGATACTGAAGATCCTTTAGGAATATCTGATAACGATGACAATGATATCGAAATTGATTATAATTTATTAGAAAAAATTAAAGATGATGAAATGGATTTTGATGATAATGATACCAAAGATAGTGATGAAGATAAAAAAGATAGTGATGAAGATGAAAAAGATTATGATGATGATTGTACCATTATTGAAGAAGTTAATGCTAATGCTTCTGTTAGTCAGAATTCTTTTAATATGACAACACGAAGTAAAAGTTTGAGATCTCAAAGTAATTCTAATATCCAAGTTAAAAATCTCGTTATTAGAACATCTGTAAAATGTGGTCATGTTACAAAGGCAACGAATACACCAAAAGCTTTTCATGATGAAGACAAAATAAAAGACCGATGTTCAGAAAGACTTAAGATTAGAAAGGAACGTATTGAACTTTTAAAAAAACAATTTAGAATAAAACAAAATCAATTTGAGGAAATTAAAAATCGTATAAAAGAATTAAAAAAGAAAAAATTTGAAAATAATCGGATTATGGAGTTATTAAAAAATGAAAATGAATTTAAAGTAGCAATGCAAATATTATTAAATTTAATTGAAAATGATGATGATTATAGTGAAAAAAGTTCATTCCCAAAAGAAATACAAGAACTTAGTACTAATTTATATACATGTTCACCGCAGGCATATGACCTTATTCGTGAAACTTTTAAAAACGCATTTCCAAGCCCTCAAAAAATTAAAGATTCTTTAAAAGCAAATAATGTTAATTGTGACGTTATTTCTTTAAATTAAGTAAAATTGGTTTTGTAAAATATTAAAAATAAAAAAGTAAATAATGAACTTTCTTGTTTTATTTCACCTTGTTCATCCATCAGAAATTCTTGAACTCTGTTTTAAAAAAAAAAAAATTTAGAAATTAAATCGAAATAACGGTAAAATATCTCATCAATTTCGGGATCCGGACTTCTTAACTGATCTCCTCCTCCTGGGTCAAAAACGTCAAAAACCAAACCTTTGGAAAAAACAAAAATAAGGAAAAAACATTGCTATTTCAGCAATCCATGTTTTAAAATTCATTTACCTATGATAACACAGTGTGGAAATTTAGATTCCAATGAGCGGTGTCCGATGGTCTGTTCTACAATTGGGGAGTCAAAGATTACCATCTTCTACTTCTCGACGGTTGCATGTTGCATGAACATTGCCATTGGTGGTGTGAGGTGTTTCCTTATTTTCAACTACAAGGGTGGCAAGAGTCAGCCCGCGTTCACAATCTCTGGCAGGAGAAGGGGGGTTGGTGAACATTTGTTCATTAGATGGATTTAGTTTGGAATGACGAATGACCCTTTTTTCTTTTGATGGCTGATTTGATACTTTTTTGTACTTTACTACTTTTTTAAAAAGAAAAATTTGCTACTTTTTGTCACGTTCACGGCAACCGGCAACCCTGATTGTGTTATGATTTGCGAATATCGTATCGGCGCGGTCAGCAGCGGTATTATAAATTATTGTTCTAGATTTTTTAGAAGGAATACAGAAAATTACGACTTGGATTTATTCTGATTTAAGAAGACAATTTGGGACATTGTGATTATTCAGAAAAAAATAATTAGAAATGTAAGTACACTATTTTACTGTTATTAAAGTTTTCTTAAATTAAATTTAAATTAATTTTGTGCTTAATTGAATGAATTTTGTTTATATAATTGAAATGTATACTTTTACTTTGTTTTCGTGAAAATACAAATTAGAAAAAAACTATTTTGAAATACCTATTTGAAGAAGACGTACTTTTTTAAAGATTACATAAAACAATATTTGCCCAATAATACTTAAATTCAAAATATTCTTGAAAATTGCAATTGAGATTTCCTTATTATGCTAATCGATATGTGCTGTACACATACATACATTCTAATTATATGTATGCATACATACGTATGTGTAATTGCGAAAATATTTTTACATCAAACGGAAGAATTATTTCAGTTCTGAAAATATAATTTTTGGTATTAATTTCGATTAAATTAAATTAGCACTTTTTTTATTAGTACACCAGAAATTTTCACAATATTGTGAAATACACGAATACACACATACATTCACCAAATAAAACACATGTTGAGAAATTAGGGTCAAACAATATTGTTTTTTTTTCTAATCAATAAATTCTAAAAAAATATTTCAATGATTTTTTTCTTTCTTCTATAGTAACGAAGGGGAATTGTAAGTAATAACTAACGAAAAAAAATGTCTTTAACTAGAATTAGCCAACGTTTACTTCAGTGCCGTCATCGATCATTAAGTGTTCCATGTTCATTCTACCATGAAAATGTACCTATATCTTTTCATATTTAAAAAAAAAAATCTAAATAACATTTAATTTTTGCTTCATAGGTCGTTGAACATTATGAGAATCCACGTAATGTCGGTTCTTTAGATAAACGAGATAAAAATGTTGGTACAGGATTAGTAGGTGCACCAGCATGCGGTGATGTTATGAAACTACAAATAAAAGTTGATGAAAATGGTAAAATTATTGATGCAAAATTTAAAACATTTGGTTGTGGTTCAGCAATTGCATCAAGTTCATTAGCAACAGAATGGGTTAAAGGAAAAACAATTGATGAAGCTGGTACATTAAAAAATACTGATATTGCTAAAGAACTTAAATTACCACCAGTTAAATTACATTGTTCAATGTTAGCTGAAGATGCTATAAAAGCTGCGTTAGCTGATTATAAGATTAAACAGCAAGAAAAACAAAATTGAATGAGAAAATGTGAGAAAAATTTAGCAATTGTAATCAATTTTTAAAATTGTTCCGCTAAAAGTATTGTTGAATATCTTTTTTTTGTTATTGTAATTATTTTCTATTCATTATTTTATTTAATAAGGTAATTTTTAAAAATACATCATTGACGTTTTAATGTGAATTTGAATTGTATTATAAAATTGAATTGAACATAGTGAGCGGTGTATCTTTAAAATATCGTTTTTTAATTGATATTCACATACATATGGGATATACATATGTAGACAAAATATAGATTAGCATATTATAATTAATGCTTAAAAATAAAATATATTTCAAAATGGATAGCGAAATTTTTATTTTTTTAATTTAGTGTCCTGAGTGAAGAAACAAGTTTGAGAATAAGCTTGGCCTATCCTGAAAACCATCCCGATTTTTGAATAAATCTGTTCAGGTGCTTCAGTACCATGTCGTCCAGACCATCATAGAACCTTTCTCACAGACAAGCGTTTTTGCCCTATTTCTTCACGTTTAAAATCGATAAAATTGAACTTTTATTTTTCAAAAGGAATTTTTTTTTTATAATTTACAACAGAATATTTCCACTAACCGAAAAGTTATAAAAAAAAAGAATTTACACACTAACATATTTTTAAAGTTCATCATTTATTTTATACTTGAATATAATTTCATTTAATTTACGCAGTCTTAAAACAATTTCTAATAAAAATTCATCTTTATTATTTTCATTATCGAAATTTTTTTTAATATCAAATAAAATTTTTTTCATTATTTTTAATTTTGGCCAAATATCATTACAAAATTTATATGTTTTTTCCATTGTTTTAACAGTTATATCTAAAATTTCAATATTACCTAATAAATCAATATGCATTGTTGTTAAAAGATTTCCAAATATTTCACAATATCCTTCATTTTTTAACCAATTATTCATTGTAATAAATTCATACTGTTTAAATTTCATAGAATCATGTGATTCTTTTGTTTGAATTTCTTCATATTCATCTAATAAATCATTAATTAATAATAAAACTTTTATTTTTATTTTAATATTAATATTATCTTTTTGTAACAGAATCATTAATGCTTTAATACCATTTTTTGGTAGTATTTGTATTTGTGCGTGCGGAAAATTTCTTAATAAACTACCAAATGCATACAAACATGATGATAATTCATCATTATCAGTTGAATTAATTAATATTTGTGTTAAATATGTACCAAAATTTTGTTCAAATACATGAATTTTAACTTTTGGATTATTTTGTGTTAATGCACCCAATACACGTAATGATTTTATACGTAAATTAATATTTGTTTGATTAACTAATACTGGCAATATGATTGATGTTAGACCACCTTTATCAATAAACCATAATGCATTATCAATTTGATGTGATAAGTAATTTAAATCTTCTAAGATTTTATTAAGTATTATATCACGTTCAATGTATTTACTTGAATTTTCATATTGTTGAAATAAATCATTAATTATTTCAAAATCACTTTTAATTGTCATTTGATTTTCTGTAAGGGTTTTTTTAATTTCTTCATAACTTTTAAATTTTACACGTATACGTTCTGGATTATCGTCACCATCAACATCATCTTTAGATATTAAATGTGAATCACTTTTTGAAATATTTTTTAATACTTCTTCCAGTTCGCTACTTATTCTTGTTGAATTTTTCGTACTGTTAAGTGATCCCATATCCTGAATTTCTTCATTAATTGGTAATTTTAATAATGATTTTATTTTTTTATTTTGTTTATCATCATCCATAAGTTTTGCTTCTTTTTTACCAGTTTGTAAATTCATTCGAACATGAAGTCCAGATGGAATTGTTTGTCCTAAAGAATAATTTATTATAAATCTTTAAAAGGTTTTTCAATTATGAAGTATTGACTGACATATTATGTACATATGTTGCATGCATTGTTAAGATCTAATTTTTAAGAATATTGTCAAAAATATTAAATATTTAAAAAGTTGACGTGTACGTTTACATCTTACCTTCTTCAATTGTTTGCCATTGTTTATTTGGTACAAATGTTTTATTCTGAGCCGTGTGAGTTATAACGAAAATATTACAAATAAATAAAGATAATATTAGTTTAAATTTCATTTCAAATATTTTGTGTTTATGTAAATTTATTAGGAAAAAAACCTAACTTATAGAAGAAAAAACTGCCGGTTACAATCGTTTGAATATTGCGATCTTAACTCTAACTTAACTTCTGAAATCCCATTAGTGTCAAAAACAGCTGACATTCATTTCAAATTACCAGAGTATCCGTTCGACTTCTATTTAGTAGTTCTTCTTCTGTTTTTTAAAAATAAAACGGTGTGTGATCATTGTAAATGTATTATAAAAATTATTCCGGCTATTTTAGTTAAGTGAAAATCTTTTACTTTTGATGGAGATTTGGAGAGTTTCAATTAACAAATTTTGCGATTCTACTATTAACGGAATTTTAGCCGAAAAAATCTATTTTTAGAAAATCTGTTATAATACTGTCCAGTGTTCAGGGTCCACTTGGTTTATTAGGAACTTTGTGTACACTTTTCTCTTACTTTGAAAAATTCAAACAGAAAGATTTATGGTAAAACTTTTCTAGAAAAAGGCAATAAATTAAATAACGAAGAGTTTTCGAAAAATAGCCTAAACTATTTTCTGAGTTAGCTCATAATTTAAAAGAAAATCTATCGTAAAATAAAATTAAAAGAAGCTGAATTTACGGTTAGTAGCGTTAATAGCTTGTTGTTACAACGACGCAAACCGGTTATAAAACCTGTTTTTACAACTGCTCAAACTACATCTGAAGGTGGCACGACCAGTTGTAACGAGAGTATGAGTGTATTACAACCGTGAAGCTGAAATTATTTTGGATGATTTCTTACTACACCAAGTTGGAAAAAATTATACCCTTTTCTTACTCCTAGCGCAACAATAACCAGCTTAACCACCAAGTGTGCAAAGGGTGTTTTGTAGTAAAATAAGTGAAACGCAGTGATGATGCTGTGATACACAATTCAGCGTAAAAAAGTTTTAAGCTGAATTCCGCATCATCATTGCATCACTGCATTCTCCAAAACAGCGATAATACATTAGTACGTACATATTTATACATACATATAGATACACATCTAAATTTAATAATGATAATAAGAAATGAAAATATTAAAACATTTGAAATATTTTATTTATAACGTTTTTTTTCTTTTTATTTTTCAATTTTGATTTTTTTTTTTTAATTATAATTTTGAGAACTGATTTTTAAAATTTCGCACAATTTAATTTAATTTCACTTGTAAATTTTTAATATAATTTTTTTTTTGTCAAATATAGTGATATATAATAAGTATGTGTGTATGAATACTATAATTTTGTATAGGAAGAAAAATTTCTATTTTTCTAATTTTTAAATATTTTTTTTAGATAGAATTTTTTTTAAAGTGAAAGAAAAACGGAAATTCTTTTTTTTTTTTTTTTTGATATTTTGAGCAATTTGCATTTTGGTACATCATTGAATTATTATTTTTTTTCTCTTCAATTTATCTATTTTATTTTTGTGTGATTTGATTATTACGTAGTAGGTATATAAAATATTTTTTTTTCATGTAGATTTATTATCTAAAATAAATTACAGAAAAATTATTTCTTAGAATTTAAGTACAAAAACAACAAAATTTAAGAAAAAACAGAAACATTTTGTTTTGTTTTTTTTTTTTTTAATTTAAAAATTCGTAATGTGTGATTAATCAGTTTTGATGTAATCGTCTTATTAAAATTGCTATTTCTTTCATTTTTACATATTTATGTATATTTTTTTTTATAAAATTATATATATTTATTAATTGTAAAAAAATTCAAAAAAGACGAACACTTAAACTGTTTGGTTTTGTACATTATTTATTTTTAATAAATTTATTATTATTATTAATTTATTTTTATTTGACCATATTAATTTTTTTCAATTTCGTAAATTGTATTAGATATACATACATATGTGTACAAGGTTAATAAAATAATATAGATTAGTTGTACATGGCAGACATCTTATTTTTTTCATTTTTTGGTTCTTCTCCTACAAAATTTTAAATTTTAAGTTTCAAAAAATATCAAATTATTGAATATAAAGTTTGCTCTTTTTTCTTTTAGTTTTTGATGAACACCTTTGTCATTATTCCATCTTTACTTAATTGTCAACTTTTTATAGATAATTTCAATAATAAAATGTCAACTATTATACATAAAGCTTCTTGAGAACTATGACATTATGTGACGTCAAGAATCTAGATTACCTCCTCCGGAATAGCTAACCTATAGTATTTTATTAACGCTTCGTTCGAAAATGTCGAGTGATCGCCAATTGATCGCAACAGCACAACTTTTCCACCAAAATCTCATTTCGATGTTTCGATAATTACCGGAACAAAACAACCTGCAATCAAGGTGGTTTCATCATATGGTGTGATGCTCGAAAATGTTGAATTTTGAAACGAACACACACATACACAATAAATAGCCATAATTAAAAATATAAAAAATAAAAACAAAATTTCAAAATTTTTTTTCTTTTCGTTTGAATGAAATGATTTTTATTTATCTAATGGCGTGTGAATTTTTATTTTATTTCTTTTCTTTTATTTTTTTTTTCAATGTATATAACAGAAGAATTTTATTTTATTTTATTTTTTTTTTTCATTTTGCAAACACATTTTTGTGCACTTAAATGGTAATGGTAATATAATAATTAAAAAAAAAATAACTCAAATAATAGTAAAAAATAAAATAATAAAATAACGAGATTCTTTAAAAAAAATTATTGTCCAAAAATTACTTTTTTCTTTTTTTTTTTTAAATTAAAAATTCAAAATTTTTTGCATTTTTTTTTTTCTCTACACAAATCACTTTTATAAAGGATTAATTTGTTTTTTTTTTTTATTTTTCAGACTTTAAATATACATACATAACAAATGAAATTGTATTTCTAATTTTACAATAAAAAAAAAAAAAAAAAATGGAATTGTAATAAAAATTTTTTTCCTAGAGTAGCATTTTGGAAGATTTTCTCATGTGTAACAATTGTTTTTTCTTGTTTGTTGTTTTTTTCAATTTTTAAGGGTCTTCATTTTATTAGTTTACTTTTTTGATAATTGCATTGTTGCTGGGAGAATACATAATAACTATAAATGTTAATATATATTTAAAATTTAAGTAATACATAATTAAATAATGTAAAATATTTAATAATTACATTCAAGAGCACGAAGTGCTATACAAATATATAAAAATCTAATTTTGTTTTTTAAATTTAAAATTATTTCCAAATAAAAAAAAAATTTAAAATTAATTCAGGTGTTTGATATGTTTAAAACAGAAATTACGAAATTAAACTATGTATATAAATTATTTTGTTTCGATTATTTTATTTCGATTATGGCAGTTTCAAATGATTATCTACAAACTGTACCATTTATCTGTCTAATAAAATTATTCTTTGACACATTATTTTATCATGATTTTTAAACGAACAAATAGGATCTACTTGTTTTAGAAACACAATTACGAGTATGTTAAATACAAATTAATATTAGTAACTATGAAATAAATTTTCATGTAGTATAAGAGGAAGACCCAAATTTAAAAACAAAGAAAAAAATATATATTTTTATCATACTACTCCAGATTTATATCTATCTACATTTCTTGATTTTCTATTTATCTTTTTTTTTTTTGTTTTTCCTTTTTTTTTTCAATTGAGAACTACGAACATTTCTTTTTTAAATTAGGATTTAATGTTTTTTTTTTTTGCCTTCTTTTTCATAATTTTATTGTTTTACCACCACATGTAAATTTTTTTTTTTTTTTAATATTATTAAATATATACAAAGAATTTAAATGAAAAGGAAGGAAGAATTAGATTTAAAAAGAAGAATAATAATTCGATTTTAAAATAAATCAAAAAATTAAAAAATTATTACAAAATAACACATAGATTAGAGATTTTTTTTTTATTTAATTTTTTTTTTTTTTAGTTTTCTAATATCTCAAATTTTCAATTATATGTCCGAAGAAAGTCATTTACTTTTTAAATCTTTTTTTATTTTTATTTTTTAATTTTTTTTTTCGTTTATTTTTTTACTTTTCATACATTGTACGTATATTAATTAGCGTTGACATTAAAAAATTTTTCTTTCTTTTCTCTTTTTTTTTCAATTGTTTTTTGTTTTTTTTTTTAAATAAATATATTAAATACATATATATATTTTTTATAATAATTAAAAAGGAAATAAATTGCATGAATATTTATAACATTTTTTTTTTTAAATTTTCGTAATAAAAAAGACTTAAAAATGTTAATTTTTTTTATTTATAAAAAAAACGATAAAATAATAAAATTAAGAAAAAAAAAAACAAAATTAAACAACTTCTATGCTTTTAGTCTGTGTTTTATAAATCTTACATTTTTAAATGTATTTTATTTATCTTTCATTTTTCAATTGCCTTATTTATTTATTTTTTTTAATATATATATATATGTCTATACCCCATTCGAATGGTTTTTATGTAAAATTTTTTAATAAAAGAAAGAAAAATGCACTTAAATATTTAAAAAACATTTTTTTAAAGATTTCTTTCTTCTTTTTCTTATTATGTATATTAATTTTCTTTTTTTATTTTTTCATTTTCTAAACTACTTTAATTAATTTGTCTTATACGTATTATATATATATAGATTTTTATGTATATGTATTTTTTTTGTTGCTACCGTTTTTTTTTTCGATTATTCAGAAATTCTTCATGTTGTTGTATTTTTTAATTGTAAAAGTTTTACTTTGAGCTCTTGAAATGTTGGTCTTTTTGCTGGATTTAAATCCCATGCTTGTCTCATCATTTCATAAATTTCAGGTGGGCAACCTTCTGGTGCTTCCATTTTATAGCCAATTTCAACATGTTTCACAACATCGGCTAATGGCTGTGAAATATAATTTTGTTCATTTTTTTTTTTTAATATTTTCCAATACAATAATTTGAAACGCGAAAATATATAATTAAATTGATTTTTTTTTTACTTACAATTCTTGGATAAGGAACACGACCAAAAGAATAAATTTCCCATAGAAGTATGCCAAAACTCCACATATCTGATTTATTCGAAAATCTCTGTAATAAAAATAATTTAAAAAAAAATACTTGAGATATGGATACAGTATTTTTTAATTAAAAAATTTAAAATACAAATTTTAGCAAAAAAGAAAAAAAAAATTGAGTCGAAAAGTAGAACATATTTACATACCCCTCCTTTTAATGCTTCTGGTGCAGTCCATTTAATTGGTAATTTACCTACTTCTAAATTATAATAGCATTCTTCTCGAGCTAAACCAAAATCTGATACTTTTGCTACACAATTTTCTGAAATTAAAACATTTCGAGCTGCCAAATCTCTATGAACAACTTTTTTAGCTTCTAAATATTCCATCCCAGAACAAGTATCACTGTAAAAAAACAAAAAATCAAATCAATAACTTAAAAAATAAATTTAAAAAAAATGGAATCACTAACTTAATCTGTTCAATACTCACTATGCAAAATTTATTTGATCCTTCTTAGTAATGTGCTGCCTTCCTCTTGATCTTAAATAATCAACCAGTGATCCTTTGCTCATATATTCAGTTACTAAATATATGTGCTTACTTGAAAACACTAAACCAATAAATTTAACGAGATTCTCATGTTCTAATGTTCTATAGAATTAAAAATAGTAGAACAAATGTAGTTATTGAAGAATTCAAATTGAACTTTTTTTTTTAAATAAAACTTACGTCATCACAGATGCCTCAGCTAAAAATTTTTGTGTTGCATTATCATCTTTTAACATTTTAACAGCAACTTTTTCATTACGTAAAATACCAAGCATAACATCACCGAATTCACCTTTACCTATGCTTTCCCTTAATTGAAGTTCATTCTCTGGTATAACCCAACCTTTATCAATGAAATCTTTTGAATTTATACAAAATTCTTGTTTCCCTTTTTTTGGAAGACATTTTATTAATTGTGTACACAAACCATCAGCATCTTTTTCGTAATGCTAAATAAAAAAAAAGAGAAAAAAAAAAATTGTACTTCCAAATAAAATGTTGGTTATTAGTATGAATTTAAAAAAAATAAATTACCGCTACTAATTGCCCCAAATTTTCAAAATATTCTTCATCGTCAATTGTCAATTTATTTTCTAAGTACTTAACACGATAATGTTCAACTTTTCCTTGAAAGCATACACACAGCGTATAATCACCAGGAAAATTTGTCGATTCACGTACCAAAAAAAGTCCATCTTCACGAGGCTGAAGTAAATGTTCAGCTTCATCACGAGAGATACTACCATGAAACCATCTATGTACATAAATATTAAAAGTAAAAATATTTAAAAAAAACGTGTTAAATTAATTAATTGTGAAAGCAATAATAAAAAAAAAAAGAAAAATAAATATTTCGATTGTATGTAACTTTTCAGTATTTAATTTTCTGTGTTGTTGATTTTTATTGAAATTTACTTTCATTTTTTTTTTAAATTTAATTCCAGCTATATTAAATTTGAAATATTTTAAAAAATAATTCTATTACAGGCAATGCTTCAATTGGCTTGGTATTTATAAGATATTTTTATTTTCAATTTTATAAGTGATATCTTATCAACGTTGCAAAATTTTTTTTAGATAAAACTGACTGCAGTGTATGATAGGGTGGAATAAGTAAATTTTAATTTTGCAATTTGGTTATTAAATATAAAATTGAAGGAAGTGAAAAAAAAAGTAATGGAAAGTTTATACCACAGGAGACTGATTTCCAAATACCAAAAAATGGCATCTGGAGACCAGGAGATTTTGTGTAAACACTCAAAAGATCTAAAAATATTTAGAAGGCAGAAGGTCTCCATTTTTACTATTTTTTAAAATATGGAAACCCAAATCCCTTGTAGTGTAAGTTTACCAAAAGGGGAGTGGAAAAAGAAAACTGAGGTTCTTTGTGACAAATATTTGAAATTTATTCTTAACTTGAATTAATTAATTTAACAAGTGAAACAAGTACAAAGATACAAGATACCCTGTATCTGAACAAAAAAAAACATAATTTTTAAAGCGTCTTTATTTGAAATTTAAATATTATTATTCGAAGAAAAAAAAAATAAAGAAATTTTATATATTTTTTTTTTTTTGCAATTTTCTTTTCTTTTAAAATTTTTCTAAAAAAAAAATCACATTATGTTTACGACATTTCTAGCTTAAGAGATAAAAACAATTGAAAATCTCTCCCTTTCCAAAAAAAAAAAAACAAAAATGATAATAATCAACTAAAATCAAGTACACAAGATGACGACTATTTGTTCAAGTGATGTTATATAACATTTATAACAACGACTACAATTGTTGCGATAATGCTTTACAAGAGGTAAGTGACCTTATGTGTAAATTAAATGTATCGCATATCACATTTCATTTCCCACAGTCCTTTTATTCAATTTTATTTTTTATTTTCTTCAAATTTTAAACCTTAAAGTTCATATTTCTTTAAATTATTTTATAGTACGTGTGTGTTGGTTGTATCTAAGATTTTTCTCAATGAATGAAACTTAACATTTACAATAAAAT
Organism: Bombylius discolor; assembly: GCA_939192795.1. Taxonomy (NCBI): domain Eukaryota; kingdom Metazoa; phylum Arthropoda; class Insecta; order Diptera; family Bombyliidae; genus Bombylius; species Bombylius discolor. Next base: position 55,054,386 of record OW584238.1, on the reverse strand, counting down.
TCAACGTATTACGGTAAATTGTAGCTATTTTCATGTTCATTATTACAAACTTCATTCGTACAAATGATGACGGTGATTAGGATGACGACGAAAGCATCACAACCTTTATCTTTAGAAAATTCACTCATTTACCATAATTTTCATTTATTTTCTGTGTAAAAATGTTTTTTTTTACCATCGAATGAATTAAAACACGAATTGAGATACAAACTCTTTAAAAATGACTGATATCAAGTACTTAGCATTGAGTTTTCATATTATACGAAGAAAAAAAAAACATTTGAGTAGTAAGAAAAGTTGGAATGGAGTATTGTATAAACCTTTTACATGTACAGTGTTTAAGGTACAAGAAGTATAGTACGTAAGACGAAATCATACAACGTAAGAATATTATTTACACAATCGGTAATAATTTTTCAAAAAATACTTCCTGAAGCTTTTTTATTTAGCTCTTATTAAAATTTGCATCATATGCGCAATACAAAGAAAAAATATATCTTTTTGAAAAAATTAAAAAAAAAATAGTGCTTAATTTTAGTTGTAAAAGCAAACATGAATGAATAAATGAATGAAATCACATATATGTATATTTTAAGTGGCATGATAAGAGAGCAATGGAATGTGTAAATTTATAAATGAAAAATGAATAAGAAAAAATGAAAAGAAAGTTTTATAATGCAATCCTTGAGGCAAAATATACAAATTTTATACTATATAGTGCAAAAAAAAAAAAAGAACTTCATGTTTAAGTGGCTGTTTTATACATAATAAAAAACATATATGGAAAAAAAATTTTCTTTTAATAACTATACTTACGGCATTGCATTCAATTTGACTTCACATTTTCTTTGTGGGTGTAATTGTTGTTGTTGTTGTTGGTTCTGATGTTGCTGGGTCGATGAGGTCGACGACGCATTTGAAATTGTTGGAGACAATGAAGATGTACTATTCCAAGATGTTCCATTTGCATCATACGTATGAAGAGATGCTGACATAACATTTGTTGATGGGACATGAATTGATGGTGGAGGCGGTGGTGGTTGAATATGTGATGATTGTATCTGCTGATGATGCTGTTGTTGTTGTTGTTGCTGCTGTTGAGACAAATGATTTGAATGAGAAATACCTGAATTTGGTGGATGTATACCACTCATATTCGATATATTATGAATTTTTGAATTAGATTGTTGATGATTGACCGTTGTGATACCAGTCGATGTTTGAATAACACCACCTCCACCACCAATAATTGTAGAATTTAGATGACTTTGAAGTTGTGCTGAATTCAATGAGGATGACATAAGATTATTATTTGAAGAATTTGACAAAAGTTGTGTTTGACACGTTGCATTTGTCGTTGTAATATTTGGATGTGGAGGGATTATATGGAGATTCTGTTGTTGTTGATTCGGTGATTTTGCTGTTAAATTTGAAGATATTAGATTATGACTACTTAAAGCATGCGAGGGCAGGTGAACGGAATTGATGTGTTGATTCTATATTAATTAAAAAATAAAGCTGTATAAGAAAATGTCAATTGCTTTAAAATTATTATGATACCACATTATTTTGATGAGACTGATGTGGAGGAATTGTTGGTGGAACTATATGAGGCTGTGATTGGCTATGTTGTTGTTGTTGTAGTAATGCTCCACCAATTGGTATACCACTACCACCAGTTCCTGGTTGTGGAGCTGGTCGTTTATGTTGTCTAGCTGGTGCTGTTGGAGGCATTTGATGTCCAGTTGATTGAAGAAACCATGGATCACCAGAATTAGCTGCAGTTGGTTGAGAAAAACCACGATGATGACCAACAACAGATGTTTGTCCAGTTGATGATTGTAAATTTAATGCAGTTGTAGCGTGTGTATTCATAACGAGCTTTTTTAAATTATTATGATTTGAAAATGGAAAAGAGGAAGAAAAGGAAGAAGAGGATGATGTGGAAGCGTTTACAGTTGCTAATGATTTTGATGATGATTCTGATGAATGTGACGATGATGTTATCAATTTTGCTACTTTTCCAACTGCTACAATTGATGGTACAGATGATGATTTTAATTGTAATAAAATTCTATTGAAACCGTTTATAATTTGTTGTTGTTTGTTATTATTTTCTTTTTCTGGATATGATAAATTTCTGTTCCTGGTGGTGTATTGACAGATTGTCTCGACGTCTTCTGTTTCACGTTGATGTTGTTGTTGTTGATGTTTTACACAATTATTATTACTATTTGATAATGATGATGTTGCAAATTTATGCAACGAAATATTTTCAGACGAAACAGCAGTTATTGTGCGTTTATCACGCTGTTTCTGTCTGCTATAATCTTTTAAATCGACATCTGGAAAAAAAATTTAAAAGAATTATAATTTAAAAAATACAAATAACGAATCAAAAAAAAAAAAAAAAAAAAACGAAATAATTAAATTTCTTGTAATTTAATTTGCATACAAATGTTGAAGTTTTAAAATTTATTTATTATTATTTTTTTATATATTTCGCTTAAAATATTGAATTATCCTATAAATCAACAAATTGTTTTATTGTGTATTGTGTTTAAAAAAAATAATTTTATGCATTCCAAACAAGATATAAGTGAAATATGTATGTATGTTTGTTCATATGTGTATATTATTTTTTATTTTTTTGAAAAATAAAAAATTCCATTCTCATATTCACATTATCATTTTTTTTTCTAAATCAAAAATATACATCAGCTAAAAAAATTATGATTTTTTTTTTTTTTTGTGGAGAAAGGAAAAAAACATTTGATTTTTATTTTTAAAACAACAACCAGAATATTGATAAATGAAATTCTTTTAAATATATCCTACATTCTTCTCATAGAGTGGGTCAACTGGCGCCTTAAAAAAAAAAAAAAAAAGCAGGATTATAGTGAAAGTAGAAAAGAATAATGTATTATCATTATAAAAAATAAAAAATAAGATAAAACTAATTTGAAAAATATAAAATTAAAAAAAAATTTTAAATGATAACAATTTAAGGACAAAACTAAGAAAGAAGCAAATATTTTTAAAAACAAAAAATGAAAAGTATTTATGAAGAAATGATATGAAAAATTAGAGCAGTAAGAAATAAAAATCTAATACATACACAGTTTTTATTTTCGCATATTTTTAAATTTTATTAAAGATATGAAAACAAAAACTTTTACAATTTCCTGACAGACACACCACACCTTCTATTTCTGTACATAAAATTTCACTCTTATATAAACAAACTAATTTAATACAAATAATTAAAATTTTTCTATAACAACACTATCTACAATACAATCTACACACATGCCATCATATTACAAAATATTATTATACATAGTTTCGTTCCGCCTATGTTATCAACTTTTTAATCGAAGTTTAATTTTTATTTTGCAATATGTTTTTTCATCACTTCATCCTTAAACAGTCGGGACCATTGATACATAAATGTAATAAGTGATATTTTGATCACTTTTTTTTTCTAATTCATTAAGTGCATAATTGGCTATTTGCCAAATTAGGTGAAAAAAATTGTCTATAAAAGACATTATTGTATTCGTACAGCATGTTTAAAAAATTATTTGTATGTATAAATAATAAAGTGATTTTTTGTATGTAATATCGTATAAGTTCTGTAAAAAATAATGCAATAGATTGTCATATTTGAAATAATTAGCAATTAGTTACAAAATTTTCAACACCAACCAAAAAAAAAATAATAAAAAAAAAAAAATTTTTTTTTAAAAGAACTAAGAAAAAAGTATATAATTTTTTTTAAAAATTAATATCTACGTTAAATCATAAAAAAATATATTCTGATTATACATATACATATACTGACGATATTATTTCAATAAAAATTTTTTTAAATGAAAAAAATTTTGGCATATAATCTGATGAAATGGAAAATAAAATATTAATGGGATATAATTATTTTTCATGTATTATTGTTTTTTTTTTCAATATTCAATGTTATTATGTATTACAGAATTATGAAATGGATAATTTATTTCAACAAAACATTGTTTCATATTTAAATTTATTAATAAAGTTCAGTAAAATGTACTTTTGAGAATATTTAAAAAATAAAATTGTAAATAAAATTAAATCAAGTGCCAAAATTTAAAATATCATAAATAAGACACGATCTATTTTTAAAATTTCTTAAGAGGACTTTGATTTTGGTTGTGTAAAAATATTATAATAGATATTTCCAAAAAGAATAGTTCTATATTTGAACTTAAGAACCATAAATAAAGACCAAAGTACTTTTTTACTCAAGGACTTTTTTTGTGTACGAGTATTTATTTAAAAAGTAAAAATATCACATTAATCAACATTGAAAAAGCATCTGAAAAAAATCGCAATGGGACCGAATAGGTAAATTTTAATAATTATGATTAAAAGAATCAAAGAAATAAATTTTTGCCTAAAATATACACTTTCTATTCATTAACTCAAATTAGAATGAGAGGTAATTAAGAAGGATATTTAAGCACGCATGCAATTTATGCAGAAAAAAAGATATTTTACAAATCCTGTGAATTTCCATATAATGCGGCCTCAAATTATAAGAATGACATTTTCATGAGATAAATATTTTTTTCTAAGCACTGCTATTTTTTCGAACGTTACTATATGAAAAGAAGTATCAGTATTGGCCAATTGTAATTATGTATAAAATTCTTGAATTTTTGTAGATTAAATCTTCAGTAATCGTGATTTGTTTTTACGATTCAAATTCAATTAAAATTATTCTATAATTAATTTTGACAAGTCTAAGAAATGTCACTTAGGGAATTTATTTTTGTTTTCAAACAACAAATCTAATTCTTGTAGATAAATCAATTTCTTATATATGTATTTAATATATTATTTTAAATTTTAATTAATATTCTAATCAAATTTTAAATTCCCATCGTTGATGTCATTCATGTTTTTTGTATTGCTTCAATCTTGACAACAATATTCGAAGAACTGTTAACTTATCAAATTATTATTCGGCATCAAGCTCACAAATAAGTCATTTTAAGTGTAACAAAATTTCTCAGAAAATCGATTTTACTCTCTTTTATTTTCCTTATAAACTAATACAAAAATGTTTTTATAGCTTTTGTTGTCTTTAAATAAAAAAAACATGCTAAATTTTCCAATGTAGTCTTTAAATTTGATTTTTTCGGGCATATATCTATACCGTGTTTATAGTAGGGTTACCTATATATCATGTTTGTTAATAATATTTTATACCGATACAATACGTGTTAAACATAGAAAATAGATAAAGTATACTCATGTCATAGTTGTGTTACACCTCCAGTGTATTATTTAAACATGACAAAACTTTTTAAAAAAAATTTCTACCTTGAAGTATTATAAAAGTGTAAATATGTATATATTTTAAGCATTATACAAAGTGTACATTTATAGATATTTTATACTTTAGATTTTACAGTTTGCAGTTATCTACCTACAAACATCAATAAATTTCCGATGCTTATAAATTATAGCTAAAAAAAAAAAAGTGTATTAATCTATACAAGCAGATTTGATTTAGTCCTAATGCATACCACCACAACTCTTTTTATTTTAATATCTCAGACGACATAATGGTAAATCGATTATTAAAAAAAAAAAAAGAATTTGACGAGAAAACTTTGAATTTTTTTTTTTCGCTGAGTGTTTACTATTGGTACACTTTTTTTTGCAATTTTTTATTATAATAGCACCAATAATTTTATAGACGTATAAATATATAAATTGCATGTAAAATATTTGAATAAAAATATGCGAAATATGTTTGAGAAAATTTTGCAATGAAAGTTGTATGTAATGATTTATGAAACTAAAAATTCAAAAAAAAATATATACATATATAAAAAAATCCACCATACATATTTATAATTTTTTATTTATTTCAATGCATTTTAAAGCTTTCTCACATTTTGAATTTTTTTTTACTAAATTAGTTTTTAAATGAAGAAATTATAGTATTTTACTTACTGTAAATAAAATTCTAACACTTTAAAAATACATGTACATATGTACATACATATGTACTGAATACAAAAGAAATTTCTTAATTCTGCATAATCAAGGTACATAATTTAATTAAAAATTTTAAGGAAAATAATAATTTATTTCACATGATATTCTTGCTTATTAACAATTTACAATATAAACAGACATACATATACATATATCTATGTACATAAATAGATGTATATAAATATAGCATCTACCTATAAAGACTTGCAAAAAAAAAAAAAGTTAGGATATGCTTGTAAAATAAAATAATTATTATTGTGCACACGACTGAACATTTTAGTTGCATTTTAATGGTGTATCATTTCTTTTCAACAATTAAAATTACATATATAAAAACTACTATGAACATATATATATACATATTATATGTATACATATGTATGTGCACAAGTATACTATATAGTATACTTTATAGAATTTTTATTTTAAATTAATTCCCAAGTGAATTATTTATAAATTAAGTTGTTGATATCATATTATTTGTGTATGTAAAGTAATACCTTATGTGAAGTACATTAATACTTGTTGATTAAAAGTTAATGAGATTTTCTGATGTGATTTTACTTTAATTCATTCAGAAGATATTTTTACATAAGTATGGTATGTATGTGTATACTATTATGAGGCTAAAATATAATGGATCATCATGGATCATACATATGTTATAAAATTTAAACTAAGCAAACATTAGAACTGCTCATCTATTATACAAATTAAATTAAATTTGAGGATGTTAAATAGGTATAAGATCTTGGAAAGCAAAAACTCAGTTGTTTTTTTTTTTTTTGAATATTCTTGTAATTTATCATTTTGTCTTTTTCCTAAAAAAAAAAAAAAAAAATTTGCACGATGACAAATTTAAAAAAATCAAGAAAAATAAATAAATCGAATTTTTTTCTATAATTATGTCAACACCTATTGTGATCATAGAAAATTTTAATAGCAGAAATTTTTACTATACTGTTATTAGTTTTTTTCTATAAATATTATTCAAATTAAAAAAAATAAAAAAATAAAAACACAAGAAAAAAACTGGCATGTCAAACTGCTATAAAAATTCATATATATATATTTTTTTTTTGAAAACTTGTTTTTTTCAAAAAGACATTTTATATTACAGATTAATTTTATTTTTCAAATTCTGAACCATAATTATATCTCTCTAATGTCAAGGTCATTAGGATGTATACAAGCAATTATGATAAAAAATATATATTTTTTTATTGAATAAAAAGAATTTTTATTGAAAACAATTCAGAACTTACGTGTTAATAAGACATTTATTTTAATAATTTATTGTTGTTTAAATTTATCTTTTAATTTATTGTTTATTGATGTTATTTTATATTTTGATTATTACGAAAGTTTAGAAAAGTTTACGAGAATTACTTATTAACATATTTGATTGATTTTCAACACGTATTAATTACTTTTCTTCTTTCACAGTATTGCGCTTATGGAAACTATGTATGTATATAGTTTTGCACTGGTTTGTTTCCCATAACTTCTAATATAACTTTTTTTAGGAAATTCTAAATAATATATCCCTGTTAATCCTAACAAAGCTACATATGCATGTTCGATATTGTCTTTCACAGGGATCGATTAACATAAGCAATTGATTTATTCAATTATTTATACAGGGTGATCTACATAAGGTGTCCAACCCGAAAACTGTAGAAATTAATATGGAAATTTTTAAGAAAATACTTACAAACTATGCTCGATTTCTCGAGCACAAATGAGTAAAAGAAATTTCATCTTTTTTATTTTTAAATTATTTAAAACAAGATCTTCAAAGAAGCAACTATGTAATTTATAATTTAAATTTTTCCATACTACATATTTGCATATTATACATACATAGGTATATAATAAATAAAATACACATGTATGTGTATGAATCATCAAGTTCTAGCATCGCAGACAAGAAATCAAAATATAGTTTTTGTTTAGATTATTAAAAAACTTGTTTTTCGATATTAAAATGCATTCTGTTATTAAAAAAATTTGCTTTTATAAAAAAATTTTCTTTTCATAAGCCAGCACTTAAAAAGAGAAATAAAATTTTTATGTCTTGAATACTTCCGTTGTGTAATTTGTATTCCTTATCATTGATCATTATCTTATAAGAGAATGAAGAAAAAAAAATCATATGTTATTAATTTTAAATCACGACAGGCGGTCCTGTTTTTTTTCTTTTTTAATTTTATATCATATTTTTTGATGAATATTTGATGAGTGACGCTTATTAGTGGAATATATTCCACTGATTAGGTAAATAACATCAATTAGGATAATAATAATTACCACACTGTACATTGCTGATTTCTTTTCTACAAAGGATTTTATTTTGTCCCTTTAGCAGTAGAAGAAAACATTTAATGGGCATCGGTTCTGGAAGGTTGGAGGTATAAATACTATTTTATGATGGTATTTTTCTATTTTGTTGAACGTACCTGTATATGTATAGTACGGAGTACTTTTAAAAATTTAATTTATAAACTTTTAAATTCTAGAAAGTTATTTACCTAAACGAATTTATTTTTCTTACGGAAACCTTTCTCAATAACATTAATTTTATTACGTGATGATAAAAGACTTCCCATATGAATAAATACTATACAGATGATAAATATATGTACGTACAACACACGTTCTCACATATGTTTTAATATCTATATAGGTTTATGCTACAACTCTAGTCTACTTTCCATCATCAAATATATTTATTGGACAGGAAATGATATCCAATCTGATGAGATTAAAATCCTGTGTTTGCCTATCCTAGATATGTATATCTACTCTTCAGTTGTACTTTTTTTTTTTGCAATGTACGAGTATTTGCAATATTTTTATTTTCTTCTGTGAAATTAATATGTCTAATATAAAAGCAATAAATACCTACATAATCTTGCAGTTTTATTGCAATACAAATTAGAAATAAAGTTTTATAAAACACATCAAGTATACCAAAATGTGAAAGTTTTTTATACGTATATATACATATATAATGCATACATATAGATACATCAGTCGGTAGATATATGTACATTCAACTGTATATTTTCAATTAAACTTTGTCATTAAATGCTTTATCTTACATGAACTCTTTTATGAATCTTCAAAAAATTAAACAAAATTTTTTTGTAAATCTGAATAGTATACTCGTAACTTCTTCACTGTTTCAAGTACCTCTTTCGTGTCAAAAGGAGTTTTAAAGTTATGAACAAGGAGAATACTCTGCAGAAAATTCAAATTAATCGGAACACAAAGTCAATTTTAAAAATGGATGCTTGACGAAAAAGTTTTTTTTATTTAAAACAACAATTTTCATTTTTCTCACATTAAAATAAACAGAATGTGACCACTGACCATTATATTAATATTTTATTTAAATTAGCGTTGATTACGCCATTTAATTTTTGTTTATATAAGAAATTTTTTTTTCTATGGAAAAATTTGTTTACATTTTATCTCATACTATTGTTACACCTTTTATTTTTCTCCTACAATATAATTCAAGTTTATAATAATATAATATTTTTTATGTATTTAATCAAAAGTGACTCACTTATATACGTATGTACATACATATATGTTGTATTATATAGATTTGGATTTATAGAAAAAAAGAATACTACATATGTATATATAAAATATAAATAATGAATGTGACATTGAAAAAAAGTTATAGCTAATGTGTTTAGTATCTATATAATTTGAATTATTTTTTTTATGGTCACAATTTCAATTAATATACTTGATAAATTGAATTAATTTTATTAACACTCGTGTCGATTTTCATTAAAAAAATGTAAACAAAATTAATTTTAAACTCGAATATCACTGAATCCTATTATCTGATTTATTTTAAATTTGTGCCCAGTATTTGTTTGCATCATTTTCTACAATTCTTGACAGTTTTTTTTTTTTTTTCAATGAAAATTAAATGGTTTTCCTTTCGGTCCTTCCCTGGTTTTCTTACGAGTTTTGATAAAAATTCTTTAAAATCTCAACTTAAATCAGTACAACAAATATTAACGTTTAAAGGGCAGAAATAACGTTTAAAATGAGAGTATTACTTGTACCTTTGGCTTTATGGATAAAGTAATCAACTTTGAATTACATTTCGAATTTTTATACTTTACTCTTACCTTTATGTACATACTTGAATTTATTTAATTTCAGGTAAAGATTAAAAGAAAAATTTATGTTTTCAGAGAAAGGAAAAGAAAAATTATTTGACATAGGTACTATGTATGTATATTTTAATCTCTTTTAAAAGAAAAACTTACATATATGTAAATATGTGTGTACATATATGTACATACTTTAAATAAAAGTTTTTTGCAGTTTTAATTCAATCTTCGATTTTCAAAATTTTTTATAATGTAAAAAACTGTTTAAAAAAAATATGTAAAAGAGAAAAGTTATAGATACTAACATCCGTTTCTGTTCACAGTTTTTATTAAAACAATGAAAAATCAGATCAACATAGTCAGATATTACCCGTATGAAAATTCAAAGCAATAAGATATGGTTGCAGTAAATTCAATGAAATATTATACGCTTCTTTTTTAGGTTTTCTCGTTTTTTTTTTAAATATTTTAATCCGACTTCTTTTTATGTTTTATCTCATTATACTTCTTAATAAATCTTTGTTTTTTCACAGGCTTTCCGGTGTATCTGATGAATTGTATGTAAATGTATGAATCATTAATTTTTCTCACATATGAATTGAATACAGATATAGGTATAAAGAAATTTAATTTAGCTTTGTGAGTTTTGAAATTATTAATAATCAAAAGTGGAAAAAAAAAATAATAATAAAAAAACTAATAGTAACAATAAAGAAGTGAGTACCTGTATTAAAAGAAAAACAACATTCAGAATCAGTTATGCGTAACAACAACAAAAAAAAAAAAAATTTATTTGCATTTTTTACGTGACTAGTTAGCAAGAAAATATCTAAAGCATCTATCTTTCAAATGTTTTTAATATGAAAGTTTTATTTTACTTTTAAATTAAAAGAAAACACGAAATATACATATTTAAAAATCATGATACCAAAGTTTACTGATTAGAAAAAAAATATATATAAAAAAAGTTTAAATATACTAAATAGTATTCATTGTAAAGTAGACTGTTTCTCGAAACAACATACAAATACTAGTTATGTCTTATTATACAAGAACGATCAAATGTCGTACAATATCTAATAAGATTAAAAGAATAAGTTTTATTTTCATTTAAAAAAAATGTTAAAATACTATACAAATAATGTGCAAAACAGAAAACTAATCCAAAGTTTAATGCTTTTACTGTACATAGTAATATGAACCTTTCTTTTAACACCAATAAGACAAAAACCTGTGTACAATATCAAATGATATTAAAGGGGTTTCGAAAGTATCATTCAACCACAACGTAGGTACATAATGTATATCTTCTATCCTACTACTTTTAAATGAAACCAAATCGATTTTCTAGTCAACTTATATTACAATACAAATAGATTAACATTTTTAGCTACATATCCCTTTAAAATTTGTTGGTAGTAATAATTCAACTACCAATAAGAAACTAAATATTGAAATTTCAAGGGTGATCGATGTTAAAGGGTTGTTTTTAATTTGATACATTTCACCTCATAATTTAAAATTTTTAAAATTTCAGTTCAATTACTAATCTCGCTTTTGCCTAATCTAGATTTTATGTTTTCAATAAAATCGTTCATGTGAAAAGATGTACAAAAAAAAAAAAAAAAAAATTATATCATTTGTAACAAGTGGAAATGATTATCATCAATAAATACTAATTCGATTTCTATTCCAATTTCATATAAAAAATTCAAAAATTATGTAATTATCTATAGGGAATAATTGAGTTATTATTTATGAACACGTTACATTAATTTTTATCGCCTTCGAAAAAAGGACTTTTGGAGATTTTTAAAATGTTCATTAGAGTTGTACGTAATAATTTTTCGATGGTTTAAAACATGTTTTAAAACTCACTTTAAGGAGGACAATCTTTTTAAAGTAATAGATATACATACATATGGATAAAAAAGTAAGTAGATACATTGTACTGACAGCTTTCACTTGATACTGCATAGCAGCATATGTCATTCGAGAAAATTTCTAAATATATCACGATTGAAAAACAATTACATTTTGTTAAAAAGAAGAGAAAGTCTAAAACTTTTCCTTTTGTAATTCATCCTTTGTTTAAACATTTTTTTTTCAATCACAAGAATTCTCATTATAAAAAAACAGGAGACATATTGAAATTTAAAAGTATTAATGAGAAATATATCGAATTAACGATAAAACTTCAAAAACGTGAAGTAATTCATAAACAATACAATAAATATTCTTTTCAAATTAATTGCAAATCATAGAAATTTTATCTACGTCGTTTTCATACTTTCAACATTTTTATATCGAAAGATGTAATGATCCTGCTTTATGTACATTTTGATACAAATTGTAATTTTGCAGAAATGAACAGGTTCTCCATAAAAGCCAAGAAAAAATGAAAACTAAGAAAATCTACTTATATATACTTTACAACAATATCTATTGCAAAAATGAAATTAAAAGATAGACCTACTGACCAAGATTGAATGATGTTATTGATTGTAAGACTGGTTTTGGTGTAGACACTGCTGATTTTGAACGCACTAAACGTACTCTATTAGTACCATGAAATGATGACAATGATACTGCTGATGGAGATGATGGCGATGAAGATACAGGAGCTATTGCCATTTGCGAATTCGATGATGATGATGATGATACTTTATTATCAGAAATAACAGAAAACTTATGTGACTGTGACAATAATGAAATTGGTGCACTTAATCTTCTATTAAAAACTTGTTGCTTACTAGTTGTTACTGCATGATGATGACATTTTATACAGCTATCATCTAAACAAGATAATTTCACTTTTTCTTCTAGTTGCTCTATTGATTCTTTTGTATGATATTTTTTAGTTCGTGTACAATAATGCGATTCAATTTCTATTAATAATTTCTCTTCATCTTCAATCTCAATACTTTCTTTGACTTTACAATTTTTCTTACAATCTTTTTTAAAAGTTTTCAATTTATCACTCGTATTTGTATTTATAATTTTCTTAATATCACATTCTTTTGCATTTAATGAATCACGTTCTTTTTCCAAAAATTCATTTTTATTCGCACTACTCAAACTAATACTACGAAATATTTTATTTTTACCACGAATTAAATTACTTTTAAGAGTACCAAAACGTGATGATGTTGACGGATTTTTATTGCAATTATTATTATTATTATTTAATTTCATATCATTTTCTAATACACGTCTTGTACCTCTCGACATACGTTCATTATTTCTTTCAGAATTTGATGGTAATGACGAAGATGAAGCTGTTTCGTTTTGATTATTTACAGAATTTGAATTTGATTGGATGAATACTCCATCACAGGTGATTTTTATTGTCGTCACCATATTTAAATTTTAATAAAACATATTGTTTTTTTCATTTGAATTTTGTTTACTTTTTTTTAAAAAAGAAATATTTTAACATTTTTTTTTTGTTTGAAGTTTCCCTATTTTGAAACGAACAACAAAACTATCAAAAATATTTTTTAAAAAATTTTCAAGAATTATTTTTTTTATTATTTTCTTCTGACACAACAACACTGTGATTTATTTTAATTACCTAACTTGATGCTTAAATTCGAAAAAAAAAAAAGAAAAAGAAAAACAATTCTCAAATTTAACAAGTTATTAAATCAAACGTGAGAAAACTTTACAATTTCCGGTTTACACAAATAACACAGACATTAAAAACATTTTCGTGGTAAGGTATAGAAAAAAACCCAAATTATGTACATACATATTTTAATAATTCTTCACATAACAAATTATTATTTCAAAATACAAGACTGAATGAATTATAATTTTCAACATTTACAATATAAAATCTTTTGTAATTTGGCTTTGAAAGAAAAAAAATTAAGAAAATTACGTGTGTTGATAAAAAAACGGAAGATATGAACATTAATGCTGCATCAATTTCTTTCAAGAATTCAGTAGATTCTAGACAGATATGTATATTGTATTATTGTAGCATTAAAATTCCTTTTTGTAAAAGAAAATATACTGTCTTCAAAATAATTTAAAAAGTGAAAAGTAATTCCATTATAGGTGCATAATCAAAATCGTTAGTTTTTTAAGAAAAACAAAAATTCAAAATAATTTATTTTATTCTTTTATGACGCAATCAAAATTTGTCTCTTAAACTTTCACTTACAAAAAAAAAAATTCTATTGATTTTCTCTAAAGAAAACACACACACAAAAAAACATTTTATAATTTATAAAAAATTTATGTCTGGGATTCTTCACAACGAAAAAATTATGTAAGATCAAAAAAGAAAAATGTTAAAAACACAAAAAAAAATTTTTCTATTCTTATAATCCAACTATTTCATCTGAGAACTTGAGTAAAACTAAATGTTGGATGAATTTCGATTTTCTTTGGAGCGTCGTATATGTAAGTATTTTTTTATAAATTTTATATATAGCAACAAATGAAGTAAACACAGTATCTGTAAAACAACAACAGAAAATTATATGCATGGTATCTACAATATTTCTTGTAAATACATATGTGCATATACATATTTGAAAGACTAACAAAAAATCAGGGAGAATTGAAGCGCTCATATTATCATTATGGAGTGAACATGGATTTTTTAAAAAGCACCACCATCTTCAACATCATCATCATCATCATAAAAGCCTCGTCATCATTTTTACCTGGTACTCACATAAAATAAAAAATATATGTAAGTATGCATATATAAATATGTATGTATATAAAGCACCTACATCTATAGAAAAATTATTCATATTAGTTAAGGAGAAATATAAGGAAAATCATAAAATGTAGGAGTATTAAATAAATTATAAAAGATAGACTTAACTTTCTTATATGTACGTATTTTTATACCTTTTTGTATTTAAATTTTCATTTAAAAAATGTTTAATTATAACAAGCAAAAGAATAACAATATACTGCTTGTATTATATATTTTTTAAACATTTTATTTATTTATCGTGATACAAAAGAAATTATGTATCTTTCTTATGAACAAATAAATTATTTTTTATTATCATCTGAGATCTATTATTCAAATAAGCTCGTTTTCTACCAACAAACTTAAATTCACATACTTTACTTAAAACTATAGATGTAAAATATGGCCGTAAAGAAAAAGGCCATAAAAGCTTAGGCAGGATTATGGTTTCATTTGAATCACGCTGTCATGGAGGAATTTCTAGTTTATTTTTCTTTTCCAAAATCTACAATTATTTTGTCATTTATCGATTTTAGGAAGAAAATACTAAAGTAAATTTATAATAAATAGATCACACAATTTCATAATTAAATAAATTTCAAAAAGATGTTGATTAAATAGCTAAAGAGTGCAAATTCACTATGTATTTAAAAATCTCAAAATAATAAATAAATATGTAAATAAGATCTTTAAAAAAAAAAACCAAGATAATTATGAGATAAGTTATTTCAATATTTCTGATTTCACTACTGGTTTTTGTTCTGACTTTTTTTTATTCTAGTTTACATACCACACTTTTCAACATATTTACCTTCTGGCAATATAACCATGAATGTTTTCAGATATTAAATACACAAGACAAATTATATAGCCTCAAAGACATACATACGTATATGCATGTAGACATATGTACATTCCATACTTTAGTGAAAAAATCTTAAGAATTTGAGAATTTATTAAATGACCTTCTGGGGTGAGTGCCGTCACTTTCTTATATATTTTTTTTTATTACTATTTCTGTTCTTGTTATGAAGTTAAGATAACAGATGTGTCTGAGTCGGCTTTATCT
This sequence comes from Bombylius discolor, assembly GCA_939192795.1. Taxonomy (NCBI): domain Eukaryota; kingdom Metazoa; phylum Arthropoda; class Insecta; order Diptera; family Bombyliidae; genus Bombylius; species Bombylius discolor. The sequence goes on along the minus strand of OW584238.1, from coordinate 55,038,410 downwards.
TACACCACGTTATTTTATCATGAAAATATCGACAAAATTAACTGAAGAAATTGTATGATGAACACAATATATTTACATACTTGATTACTATGGAAAATAGTTATGGTTTTTATATTTGATTTTTCTTAACATTAAAGATTTTTTTTTTTGAATCAAATTTGTACCTAGTTTAATTAATTTGATATTTTTTAACACATTTTTCTACTAGTAAAGAGTTTCTTTATCGAGACACATTGAACTTTTGCTTTATTTATTTAGGACTATTGCTTTTTTCATTACTATTTTTCAAAGAGTTTATTTAGTTTAGAACTAAAAGAAAAAATTTAAGCTCGAAAACTTTTTCAATTTACCAAATTTACACACATGTCGATGTTGTGCATCCCATCAAGAAGAAATATGTAATATACAAATTTATAAAAATAATAAAAGAAAGCCATCGAGTATTGAAAGTAAATTAATTTTAATCAATGCTATGATTGTAGGTGTTATAAATTGTTCTGATGTTCTTTAAATCTTACCCTCTTTTTTTTATATTTTAAAATCTTGAAACTTTCAAAATATTTTCCTCGTTTTCTAAGTAATTGTATTTCTTTCTTTCTTCAAGGACTCAACAATTTTTCCTGCTTAGAACACTTGAATCTAATTAAATAAATTAAACAGTTTCATTTTATGTAGTACATATGTATATGTAAATGTAACTTTTAAATTTATAATCTTTTGACAGATAATAACGATAATAACAGTAAAGATTAGGTGCACATGTTAACATGTGCGCATTCCTATAATCTTTGATATGCACTAGTATCATACAAGTATTGATGTTAATTTTTTTTTTAAATTTTATTTTCTTTTCCTTATTTTTTTTTTTTTATTTTTCATCAAGAAAATGTAAGCAAAAGTGTATAGGTACTTTCATTCGTAATTCGCTTACGGAAATCTTACACATTACGTGGCGTGTACACTATGTAGTTAAATATAAAGAAAATGTACTTTTTTCATATACCAATTATAAAGATGAAATGCAAAAGAATGTGAATCTGCATCCAAACAAGACGACAAATTTTTATTTTTTGTAAAATACCAAAGTATTCATCTAAAGTTTTTTTGTTTGTTTAAATTTAATTTAGAAAAATATTATACCTATGTGTACCTTGCACTCACGTAGAGACATTGTTGTGGTGACATTAATTTAATATTACCTATAAATAAAAATATCTGCTACTATATACTATAACTGCTGGTTAGATTACACAGCTATAAATACTATACTACACTCATACATCATACTGCAAGGTGCGTATATAACGTATATATAACTATGTGTATACATTTTTTTTTCCAATCCAATCAAATTCAAATATGACCTCAAAAAAGAAAAATATATATAATTGTGCATTCATTCCCATAAATGAATAAATTAATTCTAACAAACAAATACGATTCTATAATCGAAATACAAATTAGTAGGTATTACAAATTAAATTTATTAAATATTAAAAATAAGCAAAGTAAATTTTACAACTTTTCTCACCTTCGTCGTCATGAAATTCCTTACTTCTAAAAAATTAAGGTGAAATTTCTTTTCCACTTTTTAGCACATCCAATTTACACATTCAATTCTTTTCTTTTCTATTTATTTATCAAGCAATTCACTTCAAACACTTAATTTTTAACTCGTTACTGTTTATTGAATGTTTTAAAATTAATACTTTAGCCAAAAATTCGCAATATTAAAATCAAATTCTCATTAAAAAGGAAAACACCTTGCATACTTGCCACCATTTTGGGTTTTTATTTATGCGTGAATTTTTTTTTTTTTCGTTCAAAACGTAATGCCATATATTAATAGTATTTATTCGATAAAGGAAATTTCTAGTGAATCATTTTGAATTTTCAGTCGTTTCAAAATTTTCGTTTAAAATGTTGTAATGTTAAAGTAAAAAAACCTATTGTATTGTAAATCATAACAACTGCAGGCCGACTAGAAATATCTAATCCTATAATTTATATTTCAATTCTCTTTATGTTCTGTTAAGACTTAAAAAGAAACTTTAACGATAGCCAGATAGAATAGAAAGTTGAGTACATATTCCAGGTTGTTCAGACTTCAGTGGGTTAACAATGTCATTTTTGTGAATATAATTTCCAATTAAGTTATCCGAATTCCGAATCTGCCAGCCGCCTATTTCGATTCCGCATTCTGAATTCTGATTTTTGAACAGTTCTTTTTTTGTGGTGGTTCGTTGTACTTATCCTTATATTTAATTCAAGTTGGTGGTGTAGTTTTTGTTTAAAATGGAAATAACTTATGAAAAAATTTTTTATGTAATATTAGCAATAATAGTTCAAATAATAATTGCAATTAAAATAAAGTCAAAGAAGAGCAGAAATATAGAAGGGCGTCATGTTGTAATTACCGGTGGAACTAGCGGAATAGGCTTACGAATTGCAATTGAATGTGTTTTAAAAGGCGCTCATGTAACTGTAATTGCCAGAAATTTACAAATGTTAGGTACAGTATTAAATTAATTTAATTTTAAAGAAATAACTGTATTTGTCTTTTTTTTTATTGTATAGAGAAAACTGTAACTCTTCTTGAATTGAAAAGAATTAACCAAGATCAAAAGATTTCATATAAGTCTTTGGATATATCAAAAAGCTACACAGATGTTTGTAATTCATTATCTGAAATTGAAAAAACAGTTGGTCCAATTTATATGCTTGTAAATTGTGCTGGTTTTGCTATATGTGGTACTATTGAAGATATGTCTGTTGATGATGCTAAATATTTAATGGATGTTAATTATTTTGGAACATACTATTGTACACGTTATGTTTTACCAAAAATGAAAAGTGCCTGTGAAGGTATTATAGTTATGACAGCATCACAAGCAGCATTATTTGGTATATTTGGTTACGGTCCATATGCTGCAACAAAATTTGCATTACGTGGACTTGCTGAAACAATTTCTATGGAATGCAGGCATAAAGGGATAACTGTAACACTTGCGTTACCATGTGATACAGATACTCCTGGATTTGAAGTAGAAGAAAAAACAAAACCAAAAGAAACGAAAATTATATCAGAAAGTGGTGGATTAGCGGATCCAGAAAAAGTAGGAAAAAAGATTCTTGATGATGCGTTAGTAAGTTTAAAAAAAAAATTTAAATATCTTAACTAAACAACAGTTAATTTTATTTCTTAATGATTTTCAGAAAGGATCATTTTTTTCAATTCTTGGTATTGAAAGTTGGCTTATAACAATACTATGTTGTGGTATGGCACCATGGGGTGGATTAGGTCTTAATATAATACAGTCACTTTTAATGGGTCCTTTGAGAATTGTTGGAATTATTTTACAGTGGCATTTTTCTAGAATAATTAAGAATTGTGCAAAAGAAAAAGTACAGTGATTTAAAAAATAGTGTTTAATACTAACACAACCAAAACATTTTTTTATTAATATTTTATTCCAACTTTTCTTTTTTTAAAAGAATAAATGAAGTATTTTAATATTTTTATTAATACTTTATTAATTTTTAACTTTAGAAAAATATGGGAATTCAAACAAGTCTTTGTAAATGTGAAGAACTAACAACGTTCAATGAGAGTAATTTTGTTTGTGATTGTTTGCCTCATGAAATTAAAATGGAAACTACTGAGAATGAAATATTAAATAGTTCATTAGAAAATATCACACAAAATCAATCAATAATTGAATCATCATCATCATCATCATCATCATCAATACTTTCAACATCATTGAAAAATTTGTCAGCAAAAACGGAAGTCGAAGATAATGAGTTATTAACTATCCATGACTTAAATATTAATTTCATAGAATACGAACAAAATTCAGAACCACATGAATTTCCTGTTATCAATTTATCTATGAACCGAAATATTAGAGCAAAAAGTATGGATAAATCATTTAAACAAAATTCAAATTTCTATTCATCGACAGAGAACGCAATAATTACAAATAATAATTTTAAACCTTTTACTGCTAAAGCTACGCAAAGTAATTTATTTTTGTTTGATAATTCAATTCAAAAATTTTCAGGTAATTCTATAACAAACATTGTAAATTCTCCACCAAAATATAATAGAAATGATGAAGATTTAGAGAATAATTCAATAGTTAGTAATCAGATAACTCCACAATTAGGAGGTTTTTGTTATACAAACATTATTAATAATAATATCAATAATAATCGTCCAGTACTTAAAGCAAGAAGAAGGATAACAAAATCATAATATCAATATTTTGGTTTTTAATCTTTTTTATTTTATTAGATTTTAATATCTGTCGAATTTCTTTGTTTTATACTATCTAGTTAATAAATTAAATTGTTTTTGATTCTTATAATTTATTTAATGGTTTTTTTTTTCTTTTTTAATGTGTCATAAAGCTAGTAAGGGCTTTCAACTCGACTTTAGAGCTTGTTTTGGTTGATTATTTTCCATTTCTTCAGTTTCATCCATTTAGCAATCTTAGCAAAATCTGTAATTTGTAGAAGAGACATTTCTTATAATTTTGAATTTGACAGGTAAAAACATCTAGAATATAAATCTATCCTAGTAATCAGTCATTTTTGTAAGGCTGCCTCTACATTAGACTTAATTTTATGTATGTCTATATCGTAACTGACACAAGGTCACTAATGGGCTGAATCCGCCACCGGAACTAGTCCCACTTTGTTTTGGAAACAAGGAAACACCTCACCCCCGATGTTCGTGCAACTGTAGAGAAGTAAAAGATGGTAAATCTTTACTTCCTCCTGCAGAAGACACCTCACCGGAAAGTGCTTGGTGCTTCCTTATAGGTTTCCTTGTAACGTCTGTTGGTTGACCAATTTGGAAATCATAGATTCAATTGCGTATTGCAGTTGATCTATTAAGGAAACACCTCGGACCAACCACGGTAATGTTCGTGCAACCTGCTGAGAAGCTGAGAAGTAAAAGATTTTTTGCACATCTTTGCCTCCTCCTGCAGAACACACCATCGGAAAGTATTCATTGGTGCTTCCTTATAAATTTCCTTGGTTTAACCAGCATAGTCACTTCGAATTATTAATCGTAACATCTGTATTGTAACATTTGATGGATCGATGTTGATGAACTTGATGTTTTAATAAAATTACCTGATTGATTTTGAATTGTTATGATGACTTAATGAATTTATGTTACGAAATCCCTCTGATTAATTAATAATGCTCATATTATTTTTCTTCCACATTTACTTTTACACACAAATTTTTAATTGTTTTTATAACCTGTGATACATTTCTTGATGTTAGTTAATATTACGATCAATTATTTTACCTGATGTAGGTGATTTCTTAGAATTTATTTCTTAAAAAAAATAATATAATAATTTTCCTCGTTACTCGAACAAAGGCACATCCGGCATACAAAGGAAAAAACGTCACTTGACAGTTGAAATAAAAAAAATGTTAAAAATAAAAAAATTACGTTTTCACCTTTGTTAAAAAGTGAGGTTAAACCCGATGGCGAGTCCGTCCCCAGGGTTTCATTAAGTCTAATGTAGAGACAGCCTAAGAAATTCCGTTAACATATTAGATATTTATTAGTTAATTTATTTCAAATACTTATGTGTGTAAATATTTCAAATTTAAAGAAGAGATGATTTCAGTTGGGTTTAAAAATTTAAATTCTAAAAATCATTTTTTTTTTTTAAATGCTGCATTGTGAAGTCGAAGCTGTTATTTGGGATATGGTAGAGAGAGACTTGAAGTCGACTTCAAGAGCTTGAGTCCCCAATTTGGAATTGGCCTTAATTCCCAATCATTTTTTGTTCCACGTTCCACATAACCTCCTCATAAATTAGTAAATTGTTGCTTTGCTTATGTCATTTTCTAAAAAAAAAATCTTCCGCGGCGTGGATTGGCATTGTATTTCATTCTAGTTTGTAATTTAATTTTGTAGCTCTGAAATTTAAATTATCTTTTAGAAATTACCTATTTTTATAAGAAACTAAATTGAAATTAATAGAAAAAAAAAACGATATTTATAAAGTAATGTCGTATAACTAATTTTAAATTTTAAAATCAAGTCAATATAACTAATCGAAGATGGATACAAAGAATTCACCTTATAAAAGCAGAACAAGTATAAGTATGACAAATATGAGCAGTCCAATTGCAGAATCAACGCATCTTAATAGATCAAAGTCGAGGTAAGTTAAATAAAAAAAATCAAATATGTACACTTATGAATCATTTAGATTCAATAAAGTTTTTGAATTTCACAACATTTTTCCAGTTCCAACTACAAATTTCTATGGGGTGGTAAAATTAGTCCAGCACAGAAAAATTCTACAATAAGTAACACAAATAATAAAAATAATAAAATGAGTTCAACAATTAAAGCAACCAAAATGCATCCTGTTAATAAAATCATTGATCCAAGGTAAAATATTTTTACATTTCAATCTCTTCAAATTGAAATTCTTATAAGAATTATATTTCTTTTTAGAATATATACCGATATTCATAGTAAAGGGCTAACCTCAAGAATTGTGAAATATCATGAAGATGGCTTTAAATTAAATCGTAGTTTATCTGCTGGCAGTCTTTATAATAAACCTGGTCAATTTCCGATTGTTCACTTAAATAAAAATCAAATTCAGTATAAGGCAAATAGAAATAGACCAGCTTCTGTTGTCCGAATAGCACCTCCAGGTAACAAAGATAAACCTACATATTTTACTAGTGATCATTTTATTTTTCATTTATTTTTAATTTTTAGATAAAGCTGTGTTTCATGCAAATACAAGATCAAGTATTCTTAGAACGTCTTCAATAGTGCCAACAGTGAATATAAAAAAAACAAATTCTGATTTATCATGTGAAAATAGGCCAATTTTACATCCAGCTGATAGTGATTTAATGCCAACTAGAAGTGTACTAGATGCTCTTAGAGAAATATCTCGGAAAAGAATAAATAGTGATGTAAGTTGAACTATTAAAATCATTTATTTATATATTTATCTATTTACATGAATTTATTAAAATTTCTAGGACTTAGATGGAAATGATGTAATTAAGAAATATTGCAAAGAAGCTGAAGACATTTCATGTGATATTCATGGTAATAATGGAAATAATTTTAATTCATCTGCTATGAAGCGTCAACGTGAAATACAACAATTATCACCAAATTCTCAATTATCAAATTCTGTTTCTGAACAAATAATTAAAAAACGAATGTATACACGTAATAATGATATCAGCAGTTCATTAAGTTCAAGTATTCGTATGTTAACGAATCCGAAACGAAGACTCGGTGACATATTAAACAATCATTCACCAGCTTCAGAAAATTCAATTTCACCAAAAGCAAAACATCATTGTAATGAACATGATAATTATGAACAAAACTTACAAGATAAATCCAATTTAAATACTTTACAAACACAGCCATCACCAAGCATTGTAAATCAAATAACATCATTACCAACCACAACACATGTAGATGAACAATGTAACAAACCCCAAGAAGTTCACCAAATTTCATCAAAAAATATTTCACAAGTTTCAACCACCACTTCTATACCAACAATGACAATTACTTCTAAATATAATTCTAATGGAAATATTAATCAAAAACCAAAATTAACACTTTTTAATAAAAACTATGACGATGAAGATTTTAAGAAGAAATTAGATTCTCGAAGAATCTTAAGAGAACGTGAAGAATACAGTGAGAAAAATAATAGGGTTGGTAACATGAAATTTGTTAAACCACGTGATATGTCATTTGCTCAACTTGAAAAGAATCCGATTATTGAAAAAATGAAGCAATCAAGATTAGCTTTGATGTTGAAAGGTCTTAAAGGTGAGTTGAATGAAGTTGGTGATGAAGATAACGATAATGGTGAAGATGAAACTGATATTACACAAAAACAAAAGTCCCCAACAATACAAAGTGAAAGAACTTCAACTAACAATGTCTCAGAAAATACAAATCCTCCTGTATCTAGTACGAAACCTATTGTGGCGACAACATCTGCATCAATGTCATTTGCAACGAATACGACAGCTTCAACTTCACTTATTACATCACCAGCAATTGCTGTGAATCCAAAAATGTTCTCTTTGCAACAAGAACAAAAACAAACATCATTTACTGATGCAACTAACAAAGATAATGCTACTACTACTACTGTTAGTCATAGTTTTGGTTTAAAACCAAATATTCCAAATTCGACTGTTTTAGTATCACCAAGTTCAGGTTCTACTTCTGGATTAACAACAATAACATCATCAAATGCAGCTACAACATCCACTAGTGGAGGATTTTCTTTCGGGTTAAATGTGACGCAAAACTCTAACGCAAGTGTTGGAGGAGTTATAACAACTGTCAAAAGTAATGGAAATTCTGCAACAACTGCTCTAACTTCCATATCAGACAGTAATCAAGCTACAGGATTTGAATTTGGAGCTTCCACTAATGTGACAAATTCAACTGGAAAGACAACTGCGACAGGCTTCTCATTTCCAACAAAAACAACTATTGACAGTGCAAATGTTCCAATTTCACAAAATAATCAATTCAGTTTTACCACAAATCAACAAGCATCAAATCTTTTGTCGACACAAAATAAGTCAGCATTTGTTCCTGTATCTGAATCTGCAAATCAGAAAACAACCGAAACATTTAACCAGCAACAAATTATTCAAACTTCGATCTCCAAAAACTACAATACAACTTCAGCTGTAGTATTTGGTAATTCTCCATCAAATCCTCAATCTGGTACTGTTTCAACAGCAGCAATAGCACCAATTTCAGCAACAAAAACTGTTCTGTCAAGTCAACCATTATTCAACTTTGCAAGCTCTGCATCATCAAATACTCAAGAAAAACCACAAAATTCAACTTTTGGTAATTTTTCAAACAACCCACCTTCAACATCAATTACTGCTATATCTACTTCTCTTCCAACTTTTGGATCCAATGTCACAGAAAACAATAATTTCAACTTCAGTTCGCAAGCTGCAAATACTAATAGTACCATTTCACCTTTTGGGAAATCAACAAAGTCAAATTTTGCTTTCAACTCTACTAATAATTCCGCAGATGCACCAAAAACAACTAATTTATTTGAGAATAAATCTGTTGGAGGATTCAAATTTACTGGAGTAAGTGAAAGTAAGAGCTCTGAAGTAAACCCTTCATCTAGTAAGCCTTTTACTTTTGGATCGACATCAGCATCATCAGTGGAGGGATTTTCATTTAAAAATTCAACGACTCCTGCTGTAACAACAACAATACCAACCTCTTCTCAATTTTCCTTTAACAACACCAATAATAATCAAAATGATGGTGCATCTTCATTTACTTCAAATGCTTTTCCAGCAGGAAATCAATTTCATAATTCAAATACTACTTTTAATTTTGGAGCAGTAACTAAACCTTCAGATGCAAGTAAATCATTCAATTTTAATGCTTCAAATCAACCTCAAGCGGTGACTAATTCAACGACTCCAGTATTTCCTTTTGGTGGAGGGACAACTTCAGTCGAAAATAATCCAACTCCATTCTCTTTTAGCAGCAACCAAACTGCAGCAAACACTAAAGGTTTTTCATTTGGTAATACAACATCTCAAAATAAAGTTGATAGCTCAACTGTAAGTAAGAGCACCGTGGGAGGATTTTCATTTAACAATCCATCTACAAACACTGATAAAACTTCGGGTTTTGGCACTTTTAGTTTACCAACTTCAACAGCTCCAGAACAACAAACTCAATCCAATCAATTATCTAACAATAAATTCTCATTTTCATCAAATCTATCGAACAATACAACTGTAAATAATAGCCAAAATCCACTGTTCGGTAGTGCTGCATCTCTTGGTCAAACAAAATCATTCAATTTTGGTTCGAATGCAACACAAAATGTATTTGGTGGTGGATTACCTTCAACTACTCCATCAACTACAACAACTTCAATGTTTGGTTCAGTTGTTTCTCAACTTGTTAAAACAACATCAGCATTTACTTTTGGATCATCAACAGCTTCTGTTAATCAACCGCAACAGCAACAACAACAACAAACTTCCAGTGTTCCATTTAATTTCGGGACATCATCAAACAATAATGCTAATACAAATCTATTTGCGTCGAATTCAAACGCCGTTAATAAACAATCTACATTCAATTTTTCAACAACAGCATCAAATAACAATTTAGTAAATTCACCAACACCTGGAGCACCAAATATGACAAACTCAACTAATTTGTTTCTTGGACAAGGTAATGGTGGTAGACAAATTAGAAAAGCAACAAGACGTCTTACTAAAAATTAATAAAATGCTATTTAAAAAAATATTTGATAATTTGAAAAATTGTATATTAATATATTGTACTGAAGAAAAATAATAAACTGAAAGCTTATTAAAAATTTAAATAATTTGTTTAATAAATTGTTTTAACAATTTGATTGATATATTAGATAAAAAATTTTAAAAAAAAGTTTTAGAACATTGATTTTTGAATTTAAAATTTTAACCTGCAGCAATTCCAATTCTTGTCTCATTAAATCATCAACAATTTTTCGTAGTTTAAATTCAACTTCTGAATACATACTTTCCACAAAGAAAAATTTTGAATTGTTTTTTTAATATTATGAAAAAACCATAGAAATATTATTGACATAACATAGTCTTGATTTATACAAATTTATTGATCAAATATTTTTTAAAAGAGAGAGTGTATCATACCACAAATCTTGTTTTGTAATCATAGTTTAAAAGTGTAAAGTAAAAGTACTTGTAATTTTCAATTCAAACTATAATATGTCTAACACATTTTATAATAATATTTTGCAAGAAGCTCAAAAGGAACTAGAAATATTAACGGTAATTGATTATGAAAATCAAGCACAAGATCCACAATTAAATAGAATACAAGTACAAACTCAAATTTATGAATTTTATATACGTTATATTATTATTGCCAATAAACTTGAAGAAGTTTATGATAAAATGGTACAACCACAGAAACGTATACTACTTCGAAAATTATTAGATTCTTGTTTAGGACGAATAATTGAATTTAAACATGATCTTGTAAATCTAGATATGGTGGAATTCAATTATAATGATAAAATTATGGAAAAATTAAAATTAACACCGATAGATATTGAAATTCGTATACCACGTTATTTTAAACGTGAACATGTAAAAGAAATTGAACAAAAAAAACAATCGCTGGATGAATTATTAATAAAATTAGGATGGTTAGATGAATATCCACAGGATGAAAAATTTACTGAATTAGATGCAATTAAATTGTTACAAATTCATGAAAGAGCTAGACAAGGAAGATTAAGGTAAGTATTAAGGTATTAACACCCGGTTTTTTCTTTTCTTTTCAAAGAAATAAAATACTTATTTTAGAGCACATTTTATGAAAGAAATTCGAATGTTGAAAGAAAAAGGAAAATCTGAAAGTGAAAAAGAACATGGTACAGAATCTGGTTTAGTTGCAGCTATGCGAATCCAAAAAATGTGGAGAGGATATGCGGCACGAAGAAAAACTAGACGTAAAAAATTAGAGGAAATGATTTTAATTGGTATGATACCACCGGGTACACATCAGAAAGAGCAAAAGTTCGAAGCAATTGAACGAATGAATGAAGTAATTGAATATTTAAAATTTTACTAAGTTTATAATTTCTAAAATTATTTTATGTTAGAACATTAAAAAACGTTACGAAATACAACAACAAAATTGGGAAAATTTTGAAAAAGCTCTTAAGGATATACGTGAAGAAATAAAAAATAAACAAGGTGCAATGATGATGGAAGATATTGCTGATGATGTACGAACTTGGGTTAAAGATTACTACGATAAAATGGGAAAAATTCCAGATTTTCCTTCAGAAGAACATGGGGGCTCTAGGCATTTATTTAGTCGTCAAGGTAAATATGTAAAAACGTAATTTTTTATTTTTTATTTTTTATTTATTTTTTTTAAACCGTTTTGTTTTACATGCATATTACAGGAACTGAAAGTGAAATGAGTCGTTCATCTGCGATTTCTTCAAAAGAATCACGAAAAACAAAAGAAAAATCAAAGTCACCGGCAAGAAGTGGTGATTTAAATGTTGAAGACAATTTAGAAGTTGGATTTCGAGCAACTCAATCAATATTTTTGCCTGATATTAAAGCTGCAGTTGATGAGTATATACTTTTCTTTTTTAATTATAATATTGTAAATAAAAATCGTCCTTTATTTTAGGTACAAAGATGTATGGAAAGATAAGGATGAGTCAATAAATTTTCGACAAACATATTACGATGATATGATTTATTCCGAAAAGTATTCAGAAGTTGAAATTGAACTACGAAAAATTGTTGATGATTTAATGAGACAAGAATTGGAATTGCTGCAGGTTAAAATTTTAAATTCAAAAATCAATGTTCTATCATTTTTTTAAAATTTTTTATCTAATATATTTTTTGGTTTGTAATTCAACAATTTATTTTATTTAATATTTAATTTTTTTAGTCAGCTCTTGATCGTGATAGACAAAGTAAAGGTAAGAAAATCAAAAAAGGTAGTAAGAAAGCGAGAAGAAGTGGTAAAAAAAGTAAAAAGAAAAAAGAAAAAGATCTCACACCAGATCGTACAACAGAATCATTATTTGAAGAGCTTGTTACAAATGGTATTATAAAAAAGTATCCAGAAACTTTGCTTTCTTCATATTTAGGTGATGGAGCATACATTGAACGTAGTGGTACTAATCCATGTCCAGGTGATATAAGACAATTAATTAAAGAATATTGTATTTTACCACTTGGTTCAGAAACTATAAGAAATTTTTGTCCATGTATACGATCAATACTTTTAACTGGACCAAAAGGAACTGGAAAAAAGACATTATTACATGCAATTTGTACAGAAGTTGGTGCTGTATTATTTGATATAACACCAGCAAATATAGCTGGAAAATATCCTGGAAAATCTGGTTTAATTATGTTAATTCATTTAATTTTGAAAGTATCACGTTTACTTCAACCTTCTGTAATTTACATGGGTGATGCTGAAAGACCTTTCATGAAAAAAGTACCAAAAACAGATCGTACCGATCCGAAACGATTAAAAAAAGATTTACCAAAAATTATTAAAAATATTGCTGCTGAAGATCGTGTTATTTTAATTGGTATATCAAATTTTCCATGGGAAGCTGATCAAAAATTATTACAACAAACTTATAATCGTTTTATTTATATTCCAAGACCAGATTATAGTACACTTTCATTTGTATGGAAAGAATTAATTAAGTATGAAATATTTCAATGTGTTTAAGAAAAGATAATTCACATAAGTATGAATGTTGTTTTATAGTGAATATACTGGTGGACAAATACAGTTCGACTATAGTATAATGGCAAAAATATCTGATGGATATACAATTGGTTCAATGGCAGCTTGCATTAAGGAAGTTATGACTTGTAAAAGAAAATTAAAGCTAAAAACTCAGCCTCTTACACATGTTGAATTCATAAATACTCTTTGGTATATGTGTATTAAAAATAAGTAATACATGAATTAAATTAATTTTTCTTTAAATTTTAGTACTAAAGAGCCTGTTTATAAAGAGGAAGAAGAAGCATTTACAACATGGTGGTCAAAAACTCCTTTGGGAAGACGAAAACAGAAGATGCTCGAAATGGAATTAGAGGAAGAGGGTGTTAACGGAAAGAAAAAATAAAAAAATCTTTCAATTTCCATCTTGGGCATAATCATCTTCCATTTAAATTAAATTTAAATAATTTATTTCCTATTTTACAATTAATTGAATTTACATTAATTCTGAAATTTTCTGAATTTTTCAAATAATAATTATCTACAATTTTTTGTAAAACATGTAATTGATTAGTAATTAATTCTTTTTGGTCATTTAAACACCATAAAATACTAGCATGGAATGAAGGATCCTGAAAATATGAATTAGTGTTAATTGTAAGGAAAATTTTTATTATATTTAGAAATAAGTAGTTTATCTTACTTCATAAAATTTTTCTAGTCGAAACTCCTCAAGAATCTCATTAAAAATGTTCATAATTATGTTGAATATATTATCGTTTTGTACTTGTAAACCAATAAAAGTTCGACTTTTATCTTCATTGCAATATACTTTCAAATTTTTTACTTCAATGATAAATCTGTAAATTCAAATCTTTATTGTATTCGAAATAAATACTTTTTAAAAAATAGTTTTGATAAAATACTTATTTAAAGTGTTCAATTTCAATTTAATAGCTTTAACAAATGAATCAATCCAATGATGTCGAAGAATTACTGTTTTTGTAACACTTATATGAATATCGTTGCAAAATTTTAAATCTATTTGTGATTGAAGATAATCTTTGATAGACTCTTGAATATCTTCTATTATATCTGCTTCAACTGAAATTTTTTTAAATTTTCCAATAAAAATTTGATTTCACTTTCAACGAATTGAACTAATTAAAATTATTAAAATTGGGTGCTACTTGTTTCGAAATTACAGAAGGGTTCAATTAATTCAAATTGGTGTAAATTACAAAATTTAAGTAAATTACTGTAACCTTATCAAGCAGTACTTACTGGATACAAAAGCGAATGAAGCCCAATTTCCTCGTTCATGATCAAAAGATCTCTTACGACCTTCATGTTTCGTTGGATTATCATCTGGTTTGTCATCAATATAATAACGGCTAGATAAATTCTTTATTAAATTTGGCAGTGGTAATCTAGAAAAGAAATCACAGAAACATTTTTTTCTTATTTTGAAAGTACAAGAATTTTAAGTCAAAAATACCTACTTTGGATTTTCAAGTTTTATTTTCTTAGCTTCGACTTTATTTTCTTCAATTTCGTTAGTGGAATCAGAATCTGATGATGAACTATAGTTTACAAGAGACATTTTTATTTCATACACTTATCAATTTAATTTTATAATTTAAATTTAAACAGGAACTAATCTTTTGAAATTCTTCCCGGTTTTTATTGATAAAAAAATGACAACATAAAATCATATGGACTAGGGGCCATGTGGCCATGTCCATATTTAGCTTTGATCTTGAGAGCAGTCAGCAGGGTTGCCGCAAACGGAAAAAATGTAGCAAAATAAGAAATAAAAATTGTAAGAAAAAATATGTGTCAGAAAACTATATCTCTTTATTGTTTTTGTTGGATTTCTGGCACAATATAGTGTTGTTCACTGTCAAGTCACAAAGTGTCAAACATATGTTTGTGTTGGTCAGGATATTTTTAAATCAAATTCTTATCATATTTTAACATATTTCCGGAAATTTATTGATTTAATTGTGAAAAATGAATGTAATTAAAGCAGTTAAGCTGTATGTTGAGAAAATGACAAATGAATCGGGTCCTGGTATGAAGATTTTATTAATGGACAAGGAAACGGTAAGTTTTAAATTGAACAGCTAGTTTGCCAAAAAAGGACACTTAATTTTAGTTTTAACAAGAAATAAAATATCTTAATCAATAACCTAATTGTAGACCAGCATAGTGTCAATGGCATTTAGTCAGTCTGATATGCTACAAAGAGAAGTATATCTTTTTGAAAGAATTGATTCTGGAAGATCAAATGAACGTGCTAAACATTTGAAATGTATAGTATTCATACGACCAACAAAACAGAATGTTGCACTTTTGGCTGATGAACTAAGAAATCCAAAATATGGTGCTTATTATATTTGTAAGTTAATAAAATACTAAAACTAGTTTTTCATATACATACTTACTCATAAGTTTCTTAATGTGTTTCTTAGATTTTAGCAATATAATTCCAAGAACAGATATTAAAGCATTAGCTGAGTGTGATGAGAGTGAATCAGTACGAGAAGTTAAAGAAATTTATGCAGATTATTTATGTGTTAATCCAAATTTATTTTCATTAAATATACCAGCATGTTTGAATCGTTTAGCATGGATACCAGATGCATTACAAAGATGTGTACAAGGTGTTACATCTGTTTTATTATCATTAAAATTTCGTCCAGCTATACGTTTTCGTGCTGGTAGTATAATTTCACAAACATTAGCTAAACAAATTTATGATCAAATAACAAAAGAATCATCATTGTTTGAATTTCGTGCATCACATGATAATGGTGGTACACCACCGCCATTATTATTAATTTTAGATAGACGTGATGATCCTGTAACACCATTATTACATCAGTGGACTTATCAAGCTATGGTACATGAATTATTAACAATTCGTAATAATCGTGTTGATTTATCTGGTATACAGGGCATACCAAAAGATTTAAAAGAAGTTGTTTTATCAGCTGAACAAGATGAATTTTATGCAACAAATATGTATTCAAATTTTGGTGAAATTGGTTCACAAATTAAACAATTAATGGATGAATTTCAAAAAAAAGCAAAAGATCAACGTAAAGTTGAATCGATAGCTGATATGAAAAATTTTGTTGAAACATATCCACAATTTAAAAAAATGTCTGGTACTGTTACAAAACATGTAACTGTTATTGGTGAATTATCAAATTTAACAACACGTCGACTATTATTTGAAGTATCCGAATTAGAACAAGAAATTGCATGTAAAGCTGATCATTCAGCACAATTACAACGTATTAAAAAATTGGTATCAGATGAAAGAATTTCAGTTCATGATGCATTAAAATTAGTTGCTTTGTATTCATTAAGATATGAAAGACATGCAAATTGTGATACATCAGGATTATTACAAACTATAAAAAGTCGTGGAGGACGAGCATATGTTGTGCCAAGATTATTAGAATATGCAGGACAGCATGCACGACAAGGAGATTTATTTAATATTGTTGGAATAACAGATGCCATGAAATTAACAAGAAATTTGATTAAGGTTTGAATTTGTATGTTATTACATTCTAAATATGTAGATAATAATTAATTTCTAATTACAGGGACTTAAAGGTGTAGAAAATGTTTTCACACAACATACATGTTTACTTAAAGAAACTTTAGAAGATGTATTGAAAGGGCGTGATTTAGATCCATTATATCCAACAATTAGTTCTGAAATACCATTCCGAAGACCACCACAAGAAGTTATTGTTTTTATAATTGGCGGTGTTACATATGAAGAAGCATTAGCTGTACATCAATTAAATAATTCTGGTTATCGTGTTATCTTAGGTGGTACAACTGTTCATAACTCTGAAACTTTTATTAATGAAGTTGTTCAAGCAACATCAAGTATTCCATTTAAACATACAAGATCATTAGAAAAATTTCATTCAACTGATAATAGCATTTAAATAAAATTTTAGAAAATATACATTCTCTTCTTTTTTTTTATATTTTATTTTATAACTATTAATACATATTATTTTATATTTCATATATTTATTACAAATGTATTTATGTATGTATACTGTATAGTCGATATAATTATAATCAATAATCACACACGCATTCTAATTTTTAAGTATTTTAATAATCATATATTCCTCCATTATTTCTGTAATATAAAATATATAATGCTATGTAAAATGTGGAAAAGAAAAAAAGATTGAATTTATATGGACTGGATTGCACGTGTACGTTTTAAGATTGTTAATTTAATATAAATATTCTATATATAAATGTTTATTTACGTTTTTTATTTATTTTAAAATTAGGAAAATTAACATTGTCATACTTTAATTTCTTTTTATTTACCTGAAAGAGGAAAAAGAAGACTAGAAAAATAATTCTTTGATGCAATTAACTTCAATTTGCATTTTCATCATCATCATCATCATATACAAATTCTTCTTCATATTGCCCACCAAGTGATATCTAAAATAATAATTAATTTTAAGAAAGATTGTGAAGTTATTTTTTTTTTCAAAGTAGATATAAATAACATATTTTCTCTTACCCGAAATAGACCAATCCATGTTGCATAAGTACTCATTGCAAAAAATGCACCTAAAAATGCTAAAATTTGAGTTTTACGTTTATTTTCTAAAAATTCTTTTTCAGTTTGTGTTAAAATTGTTGATGAATCATTATCATTACTATTTAATGAAGATTTATTATTTTCATTATTTGAAAATTTTTTAAATTCTTCACCAGAAAAATATTCTTTTGTTATACGTGTTATAAATTTAATTAAATTTGAACATTCCCGTATATGAAGTTGTAAAGGATTATTTGGCAGTTGTATATGATATAAAATTGATAAATATGAATAAACATTTGCATCAAATTCACTTGGTTTATTACCGAAAAACCATTTTTTATTCCCTAATTTCAATGATAACATATTAACACATTGTTTTGCATTCAAAATTATCTAAAAATAATTATATATAAATTAAGAAAATAGATTAAAAACCTTATTATAAAACATATATTTATTTTTATTGTACTCACTTGTTCAGAATTATGATCTTCTTTTTTATTATAAATTGAAAAACCACCAAATACTTGTATAACATCATCAGCAACTTTCGTTATTTTACCAGGATAATAAAAATTAAATGGAAATGGAGTACGTTTTGCATATAAAGTCCTTGTTTTTTCCATATTTTGTGGTTCACCAAACATTATATAATAAAAGTATGGATGTAAATTATTAAATATTAGTGTATTATAGGCATCAGATAAAAATTGAATGTTTTTTGTCAGTCTTGAATTAATCGAATAACCCTAAAAATTATTAAAATAAAAAAATACATTTTAGTTAAGAATACTTTTAAAGAAAAAAAAATGTATAACTACATACTTTTTTTTCTAAATATTGTATAATTTTATAAGATCCTACAATTTTTTTATTATCATCTTTTAAATATGGTAATTTTCCATATCCAGAGATAAAAGGATTTCCATTTAAATTAATTTCAATAGGTGATTCAGTAAATTTAACTGCACACTATAAACAAACAAAAAAAAACCGGCGTAAAAACAATTGTATTTATAAAATATTTTAATAAATTTCTTTAGTAAATTTTATTTACCAACACTTGTAAGCATTCGAAATCAATTGTAGGTAAACCCCATTCACCTTTATAAAGATTAACAATTATTTTTGATGTCATTTTTGCAATAAGAAAATTAAAATAAAATAATTGTATGCTTTAAATTTAACCGGGCTATTATAATTTGTAATTTTACTAAAACGAAACAAAACTACTCTTATCACCTAATCATAAACACATCTCGATCAATCGTTCCAATTTTGACAGCCGAACGACAGCTTTTTATTTTTAAGGTTAGTTTTAAGGCGCATGTAACAGTTATCGGAACAGTTCTTCAAATATTCAAGCTCGCCGCAAAATTGACTTGCAAATTAGACTGCTTTTACACAGTTCAGCTTGTAACTTTTATGCGCTACATTGTGTATCACGTCGTCAGTTTTGCATGAATGTAAGATGGCGCAAATAAGTATGAATTATTGAAAATGGCCGATAGTAATAATTCCTTGCTAATTTATAATATTAATTTTAGAAATTGTGGTTTGGAACTTGGAAGAACTCTAAAAAATCTGATTAATAAAAAAAAATTTCTAGCAAACGAATTTTCATTTTCATCTTCGTCTATAACAATAAAAGCAAGCAAAGTAAAAAGATATGCATACATCTATGTATGTACGAATTAGAAAATTATTTAAATAGTAAATTTTTTCTAAAACCCATAATTTCTTCACATATATATTTGCATCAATAATATAATATTAATTTTGACTTGCATTCAGTTATAACATGGATATTGCATATAAATTTTAGGTTTTCAATTTAATTTTCATATGTATGTCATGTATATCCAAAGCTTTTAAGGTTTAAAACGCCGATACTGAAACTATATTTTAGTAGAAACGATTATATATATTGAATTATAAATCTAACGTACACGTTACCCTATTTATCATTTAAAATGCGTAAAATTTCGTCTAATTTTTGCTTAATTATTAGCTTTTCTTTAAGATCTATTTTTTTAATTTTCAATTCATATTTTCTTATTTCTAATTCTTTTTTCTTTAATTCGACTTTTTCTTTTTCTAAATCGACCTTTTGTTTTTCTAATTTGAAAATATGCTTGATATTCATGCGTTTTGTTTTAGAACGATTCTTTTTAAAGCTATGTTGTGGTTCAGATGTGCTGGATGAAGCTTGCTCAAATTCGATTTCTTCCAGTTGGATCATTTTTTGTTCTTCTTCAATATCTTCTACAGGAATGACTTCCTAAAAATATAAAATTTTTAACTATTTGTTACATCTATTCTTAATTTTACGTTAAATATTCGTTTACAATGTCTTCATAGTCTACTTCTACTTGAATAGGTTGAGGATCGTCATCTGTAGTCTGAGATTCCATTACTTTCAACAATTCTTCTTCTATCTCCTTCAAAGTTTTGTTGCATTTATTATTTTTTGAATCTTTAATGTCTTCATAGTCTACTTCTACTTGAACAGGTTGAGGATCGTCATCTGCAGTCTGAGATTCCATTATTTTCAACAATCGTTCTTCTAGCTTTGTCAAAGTTTTGTTGCATTTATTATTTTTTGAATTTTTAATTGCCAAATATTTTTCTCTTGCATTAAGTCTGAAATTTAATTATGTGCTAAAGCATTTATGAAACAAAATAAAAATAGACAATTCAGATTATTTTACCTCCAATCTGTCAAAAATTTTTTCCATTTTCGACTGTCTTTGAAAGCCCCTCCCATGGCATTTAACTGATCAGACAAATCTTTCCATTGAATGTCTCGTCGTTTTGCTCCATCAGCTGTGGGGAATCTAAAAAGAGAAAAAAATATTTAGTTCAATTTTTAATTTAACTTAGCTAATTTCACTATCTAACTTAAAATTAAGAGACACATAAAAGTTTTATTTGTAGCAACAATTAATTATCATTCAATGATTATCTCTATTGAAGGTGAATAAAATTGTTAGTACATATTTAGCTCGAGGGAAAATTATTTTTTTTATTATGAGAATAAAAACAAAAAAATAAAGCTCAGGATTTCCACAGTTATAACTAAAAAATACAAGTAAGAAGGAGAAAGGTATAAAATAAGCTAGTAAAAATATTTACTTATCTAGTGCAAAATATACGTTATCCTCTAGATATTCAATTAAAAATTGTTTCTGCTCCTCACTAGGTCTTATTCCTCTGACTTTTTCCAATCTCTGAAAATGAGAATATAAACAGATCTTTATAAATTATCTTATTTACTACTTAATTTATTTTTCTTACTTACACGCTTTTTTACAAACTTAGACATAATTTTTTGTTTAAATTTATACAATTTAAAACTTTTTCACTTTTCACTTCACTTCAGTGTTCTTTCACTTTTTCACACACAAACAATTTGACAATAGAATGTAAACTCGAAAATATTATTTCATTTTAAGTGTTTCCATTATATCAGTATTTATGAGAAACTTTTTTTAAAAAGATATATCAGATTGTTGAGCTTGTGCCTTATGTTGTTATAATTCAACAAATTCAAAAACTGAATATAATTACATACATATATGTATGTATATGTACATATAAGGTCAAATTAATTCAATTATATATTAAAAATCTTCAAAAGGAAAGAAAGAAATGTAAAACCTGTTTTCGTTTGCATGTGTGCATTCAAGCTTCAGAACAAAATGTAAAACAAAATTTAAGTTATAGAATAAAAAATGAACGATTGAAAGTTTTTTATTTTTCATAAAAAAGAAAAATATGATACCTTCTTCTCTGCCCGAACAGGGATTGAGTCAATTTTGTTTCATTTTCTTTTTCGCATCTCTATATTATTTCAATTCTCTTTGCGACAGCTACTACTTTTTCAAATAGAGAATCGAGAGTGAAGTTAACGAGAATCGAAAGCCTGATATTTGACAATCGTATGCATAGCATTAGTAGATTTATTTTTATTTACATTTCTCCTCTGCAAAGTGGACAAGACATTGGTCGCAAACTCAAATTATTTTTTTAGTTTTAAAAGCAATTTAAAAAAATTATTTTGCAAAATTAAATAGGTACATACATAAAGTGTAAATTCAAAGCAATATAATATTTTGTATCTAAAGCAATGAATATTACAATTGAACGAAAGAAAGCAACGGATTGTAATACACCTGGAATACCAAAAGGATGGCATAGAGATGATGCAAAAAGTCTATCATCGGGGAAAGTAGATGTCTATTATTATGGGTAAATATATAATATATGTATATATATTTTATATATTTGTATATATTTTTTTTAATTTAAAAAGTATTAAATTCATTTTCATAAAACATTTAATCATAAAAATATGTAGGTAGCATTTTCTCATTTGAACTGAGGGTTGTATGAAAAATAAAGATAGCATTTTCAAGGATATATTATAGGCACATACATTTGTATATATGTACATACATACATATATGTAAATGCTTTCAAAATTCTAAACATTTTTTCAAGTCTTGAATAAAACAATATTAAATTTTTTTCAATTTGTTTTCTTAAAAATTGCAAATAAATTATTTTGACATAAAGAACATTTTTTTTTAAATTTTATACGTATAGGTATACGCCAGTATTTCTTTACCAAATAATGTTGGAGAGTAAAAAAAGAGTATAATGTAATTATTAATAATTGCATTACTTCTTCTTGTTTTTTCGTTTTTTCTATCTTATATATTTCTTTTGTTTTCCTTTTTTTTTTGTCTTAAATATTTTTCTTATTTTTATTATAAAATTAGACCTACTACTGCCAATAAAGTAGATACTAGTAAACAGCTACTTCAGCAACAACAAATTCAAGTACATCAACAACAGCAACAACATAATAATAATATGATGGATAACAAATATGATATGAATTCAGGATATGATAATTTCCAAAATAATAATGATAATAATTATTCAAATAATAAAATAATACAAAATATTCAACAAGTATCTGCTCTCCAACGTTGTGCATCTAGTACTACTTTGAAACGTAAATTATCGAATTGTAATACAAAAACATCAACGACAACTACAACATCAATTGCACCAACAACATTATGTAATCCTTCTAGCAATAGTATGTCATCACAACTTCGACATCATCTTGAGTTCAGGTAGAAGAAAGTTTAGAAAAAAAAAGTGTTTAAAAACCAAAAAAAAAAAAAAAAAAAAAAAAAAAATACAATATAATAAATAAAAAAATAATGCATACATGAATGCAGACAAATATAGAGCTACATACATACGTATATATATATTTTATTTAGAACTTTGTAGTTGAACTTTCTTTCATCAAAATCACTTTTTCTTTTAATTTACCAAATTTAATCCCTAAAACCCCCTTTTTTTGGTAGTACATATATATATGTATAAACTTATATACACATATACATATATATGTATATACGTTACTTTTAGTAGAAATTTGAAAACTTTTTTTTTTTAAATACAATTGGCAAACTTTAACAATATGTATAGTTTTTCTGCTTTTCAAAAAAAAAACATGATATTCCTACTTAGTAAAAATTGTTCCATATTTCAATACGAAATAAATTTTAAAATTAAAGATAAAATTTTCAATTCATTAACTATTTAAATAATTAAAATTTGCTTCGATTGAAATTTGGAACATCAATTGAAAGATTCAGCATGTGAAATGCATGATTGTAGACGCATCATTTTTGATTTCAACTTCATTATTTTATTATTATTTTTTTTTAATATTTGCTTTTTGCTTTATAATAAAAATTATGTTCTTTTTTTTTCTTAATAATTTTCATAAAATATAATTTCAGTCGTGGTTTACGTACCGATGTATCTCTTGTGCCACCCATACGACAAACAGCATCAATATTTAAACAACCTGTATCTGTTTATAAAACACAAGATAGTACAGTTAAAAATGATTTAAAGCATGGTATTGTGCAAGATAAACCAAAACAATTATTTTGGGAGAAACGTTTAGAAGGTTTACGTGCATGCGATATAACTGGACAAGAATTTAGTTCAATTGATTTACCAAAAAGTATTAAATCAGTCGGTCCAAATATTAATGAACAAACATTATTACAATCAATAGCAACAGCATTACATGTATCAAATCAACCAGTTACTGGTCAAACAGCATCAAAAGCTGCATTATTATCAAATTCAGGTGTATTTTTAAATCCTGAACAGCCATTAATGCATTCAGTTACAATAAATGATGATGATATTCGAAAACAAGAAGATCGTGTTAATGTTGCTAGACGAAGATTACAAGATGTTCTTAAAGGTTGAATTAATGAAAAATAAAAAAAAAGTAAATAATAAAAATGAAATACATAATAAAAATTTTTACAAGAAAATAGAAAAAAATTAAATAGTTGCTAATAATAAAAGAAAATTTTAAAATTAAGAAAAGATATCATACCTACCTGTGCGATTTACGATTTAAAATTTTAATAGTAAAACACAAATTTTAGATTTTAAGAATTTTTTAAAATGTAGATTCTTAATTCATGCAATTAATTTATATAATAAAAAAATAAAGAATAAAAAAACAAATACAATTAAAAATGTGAATAGAAATGAAATTTTTTTAGTTTAAATCATTCACCTTGATCGGATATGGTAACCAGAAAATTGAAAAACATATTCGTGGTTACGTTCGCATACCCAACAAAGGTTTTTACCAACCCCTGAAAAGGAATAAGAATGCCGATGTGTTCACGGTAGATGAGTATGGTACAACTGTAACCTGCTCAAAGTGTTTCCACAGACTTAAAGTTTCTGAATCACCGCATCGTTTTGCTAAATGTTTGAATTGCAAAACGATGTGGAACAGAGACATAAATGCGGGTAACAATATGATACATATTGTTCTTGCTGAAGTGCAAGGAAAACCAAGACATCCCGCTTTCTGCCCTAAGGTCGGCCAACAAGCAGAGGAAAATGACAACTCCCATCATATTGAAAATAGACATGAAGAAGCTGTGGACGATCCTGGAATAGTTGAAAATAGACATGATGAAGAAGCTGTGGACGATCCTGGAATACTTGAAAGTGATGATTCAGATGGTGATTATTTCCGAAATCTGAAATTGTCTGATCTAGAGTATTCTGAGAATGTCGTAAGCGACACTAATGTTGAAGATGAGATTGAAAACCGCCTGTCAGTTGCGACTGAGGAGGATGTCATACCAAAATCACCTACTTCTCTTCTTGTTCGCAAAAGAAAGATGGCTCACGACCATTCCTATGCTGCATCAGCTGTTGCTAAGATGTTTGAAGATAGAAGCAAAGTAATGCATGACCACAATTACTTTCGAGTGAAATATCTAATCTCCTCTACTTCCTGTGCGCCAAAAAGGCGCTTAGTCGAACAGCACCAGAAGCAGCAACACCAACACCAACGAGAATGGGGCTAGTTCCGGAGACAGGATTCAGCCCATTAGTAATGTAAGTGAAACTTTTTAACACAAAAAACCACTTTTAGTAACACAATTCTTTTCTTTTCAGGCGATCAACTATATAACTATAATTGAATCGCGTTAGTCTCTTAAAGTCGCCTGACTTGTTTAAATTAATTTGTGAATTCCTTTCAGATTCAGTGGTCAAGAAGAAAATAACATATTTAAAAATAAATTTAATTAACTCTTATATACATTATCTATTAGATAATTCTCAATTTGTGTTATTTACTATGCTACAAAATCACTATCACTACCATCATCATTACTATCATCATCTTCATCAAATCCTGCAAGTTCTTCTTCATCACTTAAGGAACTTCTGATTTTTTTGTCTTTTTTCTTTGATGATGTTACTCTTTTTTCTTGTTTTTGTAAATCTTCATTTTCTTCCTGTTCATTGTCGGTTTTTGTTGTTTTTTCACCCTGTGATCTATGATGAAATACAAATGATATGCAATTACTCTCACTCCAGGCTTGGGATACAACTGTATCTGGTAGACATTTATTATTTGAACAATGATACCATTGTGATAAATGTGAAGTACAATCAGTATCATCTGGAGGAGGATTAACTTGAATATTGTTAACACAGCGTTTACACTTAAATCTTGAAAAAAAAAAGTTTATTAAAATCAAGAAAAAAGTTAATTGTTTAAAAAAAAAAAGCCACTTACTTATCATGAGTATCCGATAGTGTTGCTTCCTCAAATCGAAATAAATCTTTTAAATCATCTCTTGTAAAGTGTTTTTCAGTATCTTCATTATTATCGACAACAGTATTTGATAAAGATTTCTTATGAGTTTGACGTTGAAAAATTTTTTCTTCAATCGAACCAGTCTAAACAAAAAAACAAAAAATATATAAATTTGAATATTTCCTTTTATATATTAAAGAAACAAGGATATTTTTTCTTTTTTATTTACCGCAAGTAATCTATATATATAACAGGTTTTCTTTTGTCCATCACGCCATACTCTAGCCATTGCCTGATCATCATTAGCTGGATTCCAATCTGGATCAAACATAAATAAACGATTTGCACCAATTAAATTTAATCCACAACCACCAGCTTTTGAACTTAACATAAATATGAACTGGTTTGAATCTGGTTTATTAAATTCATCAACAACTTTACTACGTTTTTTAATAGTCATCGTTCCATCCAAACGAACAAATATATATTTTCTGTTTAAAAAACAAAGTAATTTTGAGATAGAACTACTCATTTTGATATAAATTGTTTTTTTACAAACCGTTTTCTGCACAATTTTTCAAACAAATCCAAAGTTTGAGTATAATTTGATACTAAAACAACTTTATCATCTGTATTTGCTCTAATTGATGCTAACATAAAATCCAGTAACATAATTTTTCCACCTAATTCAGGACTTAATTCTCTGAAAAGTAAAATTTTTTATTATGAAAATTTAAAAAACTGATTTTATTATTTTAACTGACATACTTTGTACTATAATTATCAGGAAGAAATCTTTTTGCATTTTCAAATCCAGTCTCATTTGCAATAATTTTATCGTAAACTAAATCTGGGTGATTACAAAGTTTTTTCAGTGATGTAATATCGGACAGAGCAGTCAATGATGGCTTTGAATCTCCTCCTTTACCTTTAAATACATTTTTCCCTATTGAAAAAATATTATTTTCAATTACATAAAAAAATTTTACTCACCAATTAAACTTTTCCTAACTTTATCAGAATTTATGAAATTTTTATATAAATCTAATTGACATTTAGCCATTTTTATGCAAATAACCATTTCAAATTTAACTGGTAAATATTTTGTTAAAATTTGATTTGTTCTTCTGATAATACATTGATTTACAATACTAATTAGTTCTTTTGTACGTTCGACAGCTTTTTGTTTTTCATCTTCACTTGAATCAGCATTTTGACCACGTAATATTGGATTTTCAAAATGACGACGAAAATCATTTGTTGTACCTAACATATTTGGATTAACAAAATTTATTAAACTATAATATTCTGTTAGATCATTTTGAATAGGTGTTCCAGACAATAATACTCTTCGTTTGGTTTTAAGGCCCATCAAAGCTTGATATGTAAGATTATCATTATTTTTTAGACGGTGTCCCTAAAAAATGCAGCATAATTTAGAAAAAACAATAAAATTTGTTCAAATATTACCTCATCACATATTACAATACCAATTTCAGATTTATTTAATATTTCTGAATATATTCGAAATGTTTCGTAGCTTATAACTAATACTGGTGTTCCCATTCTAATGCTCATATTACTCATGTACTGTTCGAGACGTCTAATAGTGTCTTCTTTTGAACCATTTTCAATTGCAAGGCAATTAACACGTCCATGAAGCCATTTTTCAAATTCTTTTTGCCAGTTTTTTACTAATGAACTTGGACAAACAATTATTGCTTTACTAATTGTTGGCTTACAGTCAGGACTTTGACGTAATAGTGTCCATACAAGTGTAACACACTGTAGAGTTTTTCCTAAACTAAAAAATGTGTTCCAAAAAATTATTTCTATTATTATGAAAGAAGAACTCACCCCATTTCATCAGCCATAATACATCCGTTAAATTCACCTTTAGCACCTGTTACACAATCATACATAAATTTGACACCTTCTCTTTGATGTGGTCTTAATATATTGCTAAGTAAAGGATCGACAACAACATGTACAAGAATTTTACTTTTATCCATTGTAAGTATTTCATGTTCACCATAATGTGGTGGTTCATATAGAACAAGTGCATTGCAAGCATGTGGATCATAAAGTGCACGCCTAATTGTACTTCGTCGAACTCCCAAACATCTGTTAACATTATAATCGGGAACATAATTTGCTATTGGTACTTTAAATGGACGTTTTAAAATTTTTGCAATTGCATCTTCATAATCAGACACAGAAAGACGTGGACTGATCTGAGAAACAATTTTATTCTCTTGTGATTCTGTTGATGATGAATTAAATGTTGTGCATTTTCTTTGCCGTTTATTACTAAATGGTACTTGAAAATCTGAACAACTACCTGATGGTCTTTTTGTTTGACTTGGAGCTAAACTTCGTCTCTAAAAATAAATCGTGTAAAGAATTTAATATTATTTAAAATTATCTAATTTATCTAAATGTAAAATTTACCATTTTGGTCTGATGTCTGATTGATTTTCAAAACAAAATACAACAAAAAAAAAAACAACCAGTATAAATATAAACAAAACATGTCAAAATTTCAAATTGAACACGGTTGAAGTTAAATTGAATTATAAACTGCTTTACCGCTCTAGAGTCTAGAGGTGTCAACGATTATTCGATTATTTGTAAAATTCGATTAATCGTCACATTTACAATTCGATTATATTCTTTAGTAAATTATCGATTAATCGATTATTTGCTGTCAATACTGAGAGAAATTGCGGAAAAGTACCTAATAGTTAATAGTTCCCTAATAATAAGATTTTGATTTTGAATGAAAATTAATAAAAACTTCAAATTTAATAATTTTGGTACATTTCTTGAAAACATGTGGTAGCACAGCACATTCACACACGTGCTTTTTTGGTGTTTTGAAGCTTTGAATGACATTTGTCAATCAGCGGTTAATTGAATTTCTATGTGATGGGTTAATTTTATTTGTTTTTAAATCCTTAATCATAAATTCATAATTTATTTGGAAGACTCAAAACTAAAATTATTGAAAATTTAATTAAAAGTTCTAATTAATTATTTAATAAAAATGCGTAATTTAAAGCTTGTGTATGCAATTAAAAAACAGTTTCCAAATATAAACGCTAAATTGTTTGAAATTGCCGTAAATGTATCTCAAAATATATCAGATTTAATCAATAATTCTATTGAAGAATTTTTTAACTCCTTCAAAGTTACAAATTGTGAGTATCTTTTTTTGAATAATGAAGTCTGTATTGCAACTGAAAGTGGAGAAGTTATTGTAATCAATTTGGAACACATTGAAAAGGGTTATGAAGTGGTTACTTACTGTTCAGATGGAGTTGAAGTGATGTCATGGAGTCCTGACCAAGAAGTAATCACATTTATAACAAAATCAAAGAAAGTTGTTGTTATGACATCAACCTATGAACCAATCAATGAAACAGTTTTAAGTGATGCAAATTTTGGTGAAAAAGAATTTATAACAGTTGGATGGGGTAAAAAAGAAACACAATTTCATGGTTCAGAAGGTAAACAAGCAGCTAAACAAAAATCGGAATTTGTTGCTCCAACCGGAAGTGAAGTATTAGACCAAATGGTAAATGTATCATGGAGAGGTGACAGTGAACTATTTGTAGTATCTTATGTTGATGAAAATGGGAGAATGTTTAAAGTATTCAATAAAGAAGGTATTTTACAATTCACATCAGAACGTTTAAATGGTCTTGGTACTTGCATAGCTTGGAAACCAACTGGTTCCGTAATTGCTGTTCCTCATAAATTACCAAATAAATCAACAATTGCTTTATTTGAGAAAAATGGCTTACGACATCGAGAAA
Source organism: Bombylius discolor (assembly GCA_939192795.1). Classification (NCBI taxonomy): domain Eukaryota; kingdom Metazoa; phylum Arthropoda; class Insecta; order Diptera; family Bombyliidae; genus Bombylius; species Bombylius discolor. The sequence goes on along the minus strand of OW584238.1, from coordinate 55,008,468 downwards.
TTGTTTTACCATTTAATTTCGATGATGAGCCAATTTTTAAATTGGCATGGAGTGGTGATTCAGATATTTTGTCAATTCAAACTGAATATGATAACAAAAGCCGATTGTATGTTTATACAATGTGTAATTATCATTGGTATCTCAAGCAATTTTTAAAATTTGATTGCAAAATCTTACATTTAACGTGGAGTAGTGATTTAAATGAGGAAAAAACGTTACATATTCTTTTAGAAAATGGAAATCACATTATGTACAAGTAAGTATAGTAAATGTTATCTAAACAAAATTTTAAAACCTTTTGTAGTTTTGTGGTTATGCCCTTTTCAGATCTTTTATTTTGAAATTCCAGAATGTGACATTTTTTTAGGAACAAATTTGATCTACTGATATTTAATTCTTTTCGAATTCCATCATAGTACCTGTTAGCTATATTCATTCGTCTTTTTATCTCGCTCGACTCGCTATTATCAGCTCGTATCATTGAACCTAGATATATGAATTCCTCTACTGCTTCAATGTTATATTCATCGATGGTAATATTTTGCCTCAGCGAATCTCCCTGGTAACTTTTGTGTTTAGGTATTCTGTATTCAACTCAAAATGAATTAAATCTTCAGTCTAATAAAGTTATTTAATTCTGATTTTAATTTAATGAATGATTTGTAAAATTTTACAGATGGTGCTACACAATATGCTATTCTGATGGAGATACAATTAATAATCAGTCGATTGTTTCTGTTATTGATGGGCGTAATATTTTATTAACTGATTTTCGTAACAGTGTAATTCCACCACCGATGTCTAATCAGATTATTAAAAATTCTGCATACGTAAATTCTTGTTGTTTTCTAAAATATCCAAAAAATGAAGAAGACATTAATAAATTATTAATATTTGATAGTGATAATCAAATAAAAATTTTTAATATGGAATTTGAAAATTTCCAATTTGGTAAACAATTGAAATCCACAAATTTAAATTTATCTTTAAAAATTGATAATCACGAGATAACAGAATTATCTTCAATACCATTAAATATGAATCAATTACTTTGGCTTAATGATGATTCAATTATATTCTACGAAATTTATGATCAAGATGAAAATTGCTGTAAAATTTACTTATTGAAATTTGAAAATGATTCTTTAAAAGTATCACATTTTATAAAAATTTCACAAATTATTGGAAGTTTAACAGGATTAAATTCAAATACATTTTTAATTCATACAAAAAATAAAGAAGTTTTTAGTATAAAAATAATAAACAATAATAAATTAGATCAACCAAAACTTTTTATAATTCTACCAGAATTTTGTGAACGTATAAAAGCCATACAAACTGATATTGATAATTTTAAAATAATATCTCATAAATTAAATCAAAATTTATATGTGAATAATGTGAAAATATCTTCAGATGTAACATCATTTTTCATAACAAGAAAATATATCATATTTACACAATTGAGTTGTTTAAAATTCTGTAAAATATCTGATAATTTAATAATTGATGAAAGAAAAATTGAACGTGGTGGAAAATTAATTGTTATTGTACCATTAGATTCACGAACAATTATACAAATGCCAAGAGGTAATTTAGAAGCAATTAGTCCAAGAGTTTTATTACTTGATACAATTGGTGAATTATTAGATCAATTACAATATAAGAAATGTATGGAAATTTTACGTAAAAATCGTATAAATTTGAACATAATATTTGATCATAATCCAAAAATTTTTATTGAAAATATTGATAAATTTTTAAATGATTTAGAAGATAATTGTGAATGGATAAATTTATTTTTAAATGATTTAAAAAATGAAGATTTTACAAAAAATTTATATTCAACTAATTATCCATTATCATTAAAAGGTACAATTAATTATCCAAATGATTATTCAGTTTCAGAAAAAATCAATTATGTTTGTAAAATTTTATCGGAAAAAATGATACAAAAAGATTTTATTAAATTTTTATTACCAATTATAACAAGTTATGTAAAAATTGATAATTTAGAAAAAGCTTTAGAAATAATATGGATTGAAAAGAAAAAAGAAATGTCTCAATTAAAAAATACAAATAAACAACAAAATTTAATACAATATTCTGAGAATAAAACAAAATCTGAAGAAGCAATTAAATATTTATTGTATTTAACTGATGTTAATGAATTATATAATGTGGCTTTAGGAATGTATAATTTTCATTTAGTTTTATTTATTGCAAGTAAATCACAAAAAGATCCAAAAGAATATATTCCATATTTGAATAATTTAAATAATTTAGAAATAAATTATCGTAAATTTAAAATTGATGAACATCTTAAAAGATATGAACGTGCATTAGAACATATATCAAAATGTAAAGATGATGATAAATTTGAAGAATGTTTAAAATTTGTTCAAACTCATAAATTATATCAAAAAGCATTGATGGAGTTTAAAGATAATGATGAACGTTATAAGAAAATTGCTTTATGTTATGCTGATTATTTACGTTCGAATAATAAACATGAAGAAGCAAGTGTAATGTATGAAAGAGGCGGAGATTTACAACAAGCTATATTAAGTGCAAAACATGTCTTAGACTTGCAAAGATGTTTGATGTTAACAAAATCTCTTACACCAAATGATTCAGAACAATTATGTAATATTTCACTGTATGTTTCATTATAAAAAATTTTGGATTTATTTTTTTTTTTCAATTAGTAATTATTAATTTTTTTTTTAGCTCATTAATACCTAGTTTACAAGAACATGGAAAACATAATGATGCTTTTAATTTATTAAAAAATTTCGTTGGTGATTTTCCCAAAGCAATAGAATGCTTATTAAATGGAAGATTATATTTAAAAGCAATTTTCGAAGCTAAAATGAATGAACCGGAACTGTTACGTAAATACTATTACATTTTTATTTATTTATTTTTTTTTGTATGAAAATATTAAATTAAATTTTATTTTATTTTATAGATTCAATAATTTCCCCACATCTGCTTCAATATAAAGACATACTATACGAAAATATTTCTACTGATAAAAATTTATTTGTTTCATATAAAAATCGACTTCTTACTGTGAGAATTGAAAAAACTAAAAAAGTTTCAGAACACTGTGAAGATGGTGTGGATGAATGTGATATTCTTTCAGATACAACAAGTCTAAATTCTACACGTTTTACTGGAAGTTCTAAAGGTTCAGGGTAAGTTTTAAAAAAATGTTATTTTTAATATGAAATTAAAAAAAAAAGTATTTTCTGATAAAATTCTACATTTATGTATTTAGGAAAACTTTTCGTTCAAGTAAAAATCGCCGAAAACATGAAAGAAAATTATTAAGTTTAAAAGAAGGTAATCCATTCGAAGATATTGCACTTATTGATGCAATATACAATCATATAATGAAAATTATAAATCAACAATTACATATTCGTGATATATGTAAAGCTTTAATTGAAATTAAATGTGAAAAAGATGGTGAAAAAATTCAGAAAACATTTCACAATTTAATAAAAATTATTAAAAATTCATTAGATGAAATTTGGATACCAGAAATAACAACAACACAACAATATTTAGATGGACCAAATATGGATTATACACAATTACAAAATGAACAAAGATATGCATTGATAAGTAAGTTAAATTTTTAAATTTATTGAATTTCTTTTCAAATAAAATTGATTTTTTTTCCTTTTTATTTTTCAACTTTTTAGATCCTCAAAAAAGATTCAAACCTCAACTTGATATTATTGATTGGGAATTTGAAATATTAAAATAAATCAATATGTTGATAATGAATTCTTTAAAAAAAAACAAAATATTGAAAAATATTTTTTTTAAATGTAATAAAAAGTAGGTAAGGAAAAAAATACTTTGAACGTTTTTTGTTTGAAATAAAATGTAAATTTTGTACGAAAACAAAATTATAAAATTTAATTAATAAAAAAAATAAAAAAAAAATATTTTTTCCGTTATATTACAATTTTTTAATTTTTTAGTAAAAGATTCAATAATTTCCAGATAAATTGCAATGTATAAAATGATTAAATGGATGTTTGTTTTTTCAAAATAATATGTTAAAGAAAAGTAATTAGTCATACGGTTTGGAATGTTTTTTTATCTTTAAAAATTGGGGCGTAAAAATTATCACATAAATATGTGTATCTGGATAGTTTTTACTTTTTTTTAATTTTTTAATACAATGTGTTAACATTTTTGCATATTTTGTTGTTTATCATGAATTATGTATTAATTTCCAATAATTAATAAATTTCAATTTAAATATTGAAATAACAGTATGTAAATTAAGAAATATGATTATTTAAAATTTAGAATAATTAGATTGCAACAAGATTTTTATGTATTATGAAAAAAAAATTGAAAACTATGAAATATGTATCGTGTTTTTCATAAGAATTTCACTGATAGATATTTTTTTTTTTAATAAGCAAAAGTATTGTTGCGCATGACTGCAGAAAAAGTAAAATGTTTCGTTATTTTTTAAAAAGAATTTTTACAGAAAAACAATTTTTTTTTTCGTTTTCTTTTAATTGATTATTAAGAAAATGAAATAGAAACTGTTTCGTGAACGTTATTATACACATGTGTATGTATGTTAATTAAATTCCAAATAATATTGGAAATTGTAAATTTTTTCTACTTTTTAAAACTTATTCAAGTATTTCAAAGCATTCATATCCAACATATCATATAATATTTATTAATGAAGTGATGATTGCACTACTGTTAACATAATTCATATTTAAAACAAATTATTAGAGCTTGAATTATAATGAAAAAAAAAACAAAATATATTTTCTATAACTATTAAATATTGCATGATCAATAAATTTTCATTAAGATTGGTATTTCATGCTATATTAAAAAAAAAAAAACATTTATTTATTATTCGTTTATCATTGAAAATATTAATAAAATTCTTATTAATTTCGAAATTTAATTTAAGTATCAATATCTTCAGGATTCAGGTATCTTTGTTTGTTGTAAAAATATAAATTCATAAATTAAACTTTTCAAGTGTGAATTGATCCGTTATTTTTAAGATAAATATTAATTTAAAAAAAAATAAATTCTCAGATTAGATCCGTTTTGAAACCAAGGTTCATAAAATATAGGTTAACTATGCTGGGGGTGTTAAGTGTTAACCTAAAAATTGGTTTTTGACGTCACATTGAGTCTTTTCATTATTCTTATAAAGCTTTGTTTAAACTTTGTAACAAACTCTGAATTTTTGTGCCTTCAAAATTTCTCAGTCTTCATCTTTTGAATTTTTTTCACTTACCAAAAAATTGGTGAAATGATATGAAATGAAAAGAATTTTTTCATATGTTCTTAGCTTCGTACACCCCCTGTTAATAGTTATTCCAGATTCCATTCCAGTGGAACATTTCTAAAGTTTTCAGTTTTCATAGCAACATTAGCAATAGCAAGCAACAGCAAAGCAACATAGCAACGAGTGGAATATGGAAATTTAAAAGCAACAAAACTAAACTTCAAAAATTGATAAAATTTTTAGAGTTTCATTTCAGTTCTGAGTTCAGGCAGAAAGCAGAAATAAATGTGGCAGAAGACTAGAAGAGTATTAACATTCATTGCTGTAGGGTGTGTTTTGTACGCGCATTATTTTAATTATTTACATAAAAAACTAGTTTTTAGTGAAAGAATTCTTTTGTGAATTAATATATAACATAAAATACTTTTAATGAAGTGCTATTAAAATTATTGTGTAGTGCATTTATAAATTAAAAGTGTCCTTAATATGTATCAGAAATTATAATAAAAATCACTTCCTATTTTTTCGTAACAATCCCAAGAAATCCAGTAATAATCACCTTTTACTGCTTTTGTTAATGTTAACTATTGTGAATAATTGTTAGTGATTTAACCGTGTTTTATTTTTTTTTTTTATTAAAAAAAAATTAATTTTTCATACAATTTGGACAAAACAAATTTTTGAAGTTCTAATTATACGACTTCTAGTTTAAAAAGGATATTTTACACAAAAGGTAATTTAAAAATTTTATGTGAATTATAAAAGATATAAATTATGATACATTTTGATTGTGAATATATTTTAAAATGTCAAAAACATTCCACTACCTCCAAATATGTATAAGTTGAAAGTAACAAAAAAAAGTCTAAACAAAGTAAAATTACATAGGTGCTTGATCGTTAGTTTAATATATAGAAATATTTTTAAAAAAAAATGTAATGAAATGGTTTTGGGAATGTTTAAAGATGCATTCACTAATATGTAGCAAGATGTTAGACGTTATATCTAATACTCATAATGTTTAACTAATTCAGCGTTTGAGTACCTTTCAGTTTTTAAGTATGTAGATATTCAGTTATTTAATTTTAAAATCTTTTATATTCCAAGAAATGAATATTGATTATCAAAAGTATTAAAATGGTACATGTGTTGTATAAGTAATATATGTTTTATATTTTTTCTCTAGCCGTAGTTTTTAAATACATGTATTTGATTTTTACTAACTAACTAACATGTATCACTGTTGTACTTTAACTAGAGCACAAAACTTTGTGGTTTCACTTCGAAATCGAATCTTACAGATAATAAAAAAGATCTTTTGATCTTTTATCATGAAGTATCATATGTATGCAAGTATGTATTTATATAGAAATAAATATGCATATTATACAAAACTATATGTTACCAAAGTTCACAAAAATCTACAGGTAAAAATTCGTACGTATATATGTATATTTATTTTCTTTTTTGTATAAGGTAAGCAACAAAGCATACAGGTGGGAGATATGAATATAAAAATTCCGTTTGTGATGAGTCATTTACGTTAATAGTACACAAACAAAAAAATCTTTTAGCATATATTTTCTGCAAACGAGACATAATACAATTCAATTACCTATTTATGGAATATGTATGTATGTAATTAAAAAATTGTAAATTTACAAATAGAGTATGTGGGAGTATCTATAGATATTTAAAAAAATATTTGTTTATAATATACATAGTAATAATACATATGTATTTTCAGTTACATCATAAATTAAATTTCGTAGTAAAAAAAGATACCTACTTAGATTAGTTTTACTTTTTTTTTAAATTTTATCTAAAGAAAAATGTTATGCATTAAAAAACGATACTTTAGATAAAGAGTAAAAGCAGTAAAAGTCTGGGAATAAAATGAAAGTCCATTGTTATTGTTGATGAAAATAAAAAAAAAAATTATATCTACACAAATAGTTAATTATTTTATTATTCAAGTACCTACAAATATTGGTTGTTTTTTCTCATATTTTTACTGAATTATATTTTTAATCGTTTTTGAAGATTTTGAGCTAGATCCTTGGTACATAATTATTTTTTATTCTATAATTAAAATAACACTTGTTCATTATTTTCTACTTGAGTACATTTAAGTACTTAGGTTTATAAGTCTACAGGTGCTAAATTTCAATCAAGAAATAATTCTAAGAATAATGTATTCGATACTTTATCATAATAGTAAGTTATACATACTTGGGTTTATTTCTGTTGCTAAAATTTATTGTCTTTTAAACAAAGAAACCAAAAAAATACCATTTTTTAAAAAAAATCCATACAATTTTATAAGAAAATTTTAAAATCAATTTATAAACCAAAGTTATTAAACTTGAATTCCTTGCAAATAAATTCTTTTTATTTGTCGACATGTTCAACGCATTCATATTATTCTTTTTCATACCTTTTTGATAAAAACTTAAAGCGACTTCATTATTGTCCAACGTACAGAAATATGCTAACGTTTCTTGTGAATGAAAATGAAAAATGAATAAATATGTATGTAGTTACATAGGCAAAAGGTAATTGTCCGATGCAGAATTTCCGTTCATGAATCACGAATATATATTTGTTCTTCAAATTATTGTAGGGACTTTAGGAATTAAAGAAGTATTAGAATTGAATAAGAATTGTGTTTAAGTCACGATAAATACAAGTTAAAAAATTTCAACAAATAAAAAGATTGTGGTATTTATTCATATTGATGGTTGTTTACTCATTAATCAAAATTCTTTCAATTGATTAAATATAAATTTCTATATATTTGAGTGAAGTATACAAATTACAAGATTGTCCTTAGATGATAGTAATGAAAAATAAAAAATCAGTGGTAATAAATTTTATATTTTCATGCTTTACTTGTAGTTTATTTAATTCGTCTTAAAAATTTCTAATATTTTTTTTTTTTTTTCAAAGCAATGCTACAATCACGATTTATGATGAAATGGGCACGTCATTAATCACGATTTACGATTACATTAAGAATTTTAAATTAAATGATTGTTTAATATTAGTGTATTTGTATCGTAAAAATGATTTAAGAAAGGGCTATGAAATTATTAAAGGAAAAAAATATACTTGATACATATGTATGTATATGTATACATTGTTTAACGGTATTAAGTACTAAAGTACTTGTTAGTTAGATTGTTTGTATTATTTAAGATAATTGATATTTGAAAATTTCCGTTTCAAATTAACAATTTTTCTTTTTTGCGTCTAAGTCCATAATTTTACTTCCAATATTATATAAGTGCTTTTATTAAAAGCAGTCATTAGTAAATCATTATTTTTGAAGATATTGAATGTTTTACACATAATTCTTGCTGTGTAAGTTAAATACCCTTTACGTTAATAGCATTTTTAAATTTAATAAGAAATTTCTTTCTAATTTTATATCTTGTACAAAGCACTTGCTTATTAAAATCTTTGAATTATTTCACTTAATATATTTGAGATTTGTACAGGATATTTTTCATGCAACGACCAAATCTTTGAAACAGAGCACGTGTACTTTATTTATTTATTAATTTTTTTTTCTCCAAAAAAATTGAGTAATTGTAATTGATTGTATAAGGTGCTAATGGTTTTATCAGGTAAAAAACAAATAAAAAAAATCATTAATCTAAATGTTAAAAAAGTAAAACTACTTACAAATAAATGATCTGTTGTATTTTTAAAACAACAGAAGGTCTTACAACATAAAATTTAAAAAGTATTGTGCACATCTAAATGTTATTTAGTTAGTAGATTGGCCAGTTATAGTTTCTATATAATATAATTTTAGGTCGTTGAATACTACATATTTAAGTATTAATACTTAGGTTACACAGAGTATACCTATATTATACATGAAGAAACATTCGAAAACAAGTTTAGTATGTTATTTGGTGGTGTTCCAACATTCAATGCATTCGTGTTTGATGGAGCTTGCTCTTTAATGTTTTTTTGGGAACTACAATATAACCTTTATGTGAAATCAAAAACAAGTAAGTAAATAAAATATTCACTAACAAGTTTTAGAAACTGTTGTTTTAAATTCCAAATATGGGACAACAAAACATTATTTTGAATCTTATAAATGACACTTAGAATTTTGAGAAATAAATCCACAATATGTTTTTGCATATTATTTACTCAAATACTCCTATAGCTTAAGTATACCTATTCTTTTAGTTTTTAAAATATAAATTTACGTTTTAGGAAAACATGAAATTATGAATTTTTCTATTTAAATTTTTTTTTTTTTTTTTTTTCAAAATAAATTTTAAATAACATATATTAAAAAATTACATACAAGATACACATACATACATATAAGCTAAGTACAATATTTTATGAGAAAATTATATTTGGTTGCGGTATAGTCTTTTATGAAATTATTTAATTTGAATTAATTTATATTTTTGTAAAGGCTTATATTTTTTCTTCAATTCTAAAGCATAAATTTATGTCATATTTTTTTTTTAAGATTATTTTTCTAATATACCTACCTACAATAAAAAATATTGCTATATAGGTACATATATGTATATTTTCATTTACATACATGTGAATTGTGTGTAAATAAAATGATTAAATAAATTAAATTTAATGTCAATTTTTGAATACAAAAATAAATAAATAAATAAATAAAAATTGTAAGTGCGAGTAAAGCAATCATATATAATGTATAATTGCTAATAAAAATAAATAAATCTGTACTGACTTGTTACGTTGACTTGAAAATAAATAATAAACAACAATCTTTTGCAACAAAAGAGAACAATAACATTGTGTATCTTGTGTGAAGGTGGATAATATGAATTATGTACAAAGAAATCATAACATAAGTATATTATCATATTAAAGACACTACAATCGTTATTATTATTATTATTTTTTTTTTTATATACAATTATTCTGAAAATTTGATTACACAAAAGACAAATATTTCATGTAAGTTTTCATAAGCATTGAAGAGTCAATTTCAATTAAATTATAAATTTTAAACATAACAATAGTTGAAAGCGAAAATTTCATTTAAAAAATAAATAATATTGTACTAAGAAATACCCATGATATATATAAATACATACATATATGTATTTGTTTTTAAGAAAGAAAGAAAAATTTTTTTATCAAGGTACATATAACTTTTCCATAAAGACTAAGATGTGACGTTATAACAATGATATGATGATTGCATCTTTCTTTTATTAGCTTTTGTGTTTGAATTTTCTGTGGATTGGGTCATTGTGAGATATTCTTTTTGATATTTCTTATTTTTCTTTAAAAAAAAAAAAAAGATTGATTATTTACTTAATTTATTTTTGTATTGAAATAGAAGAAGAATTGAATATTGAATACAATAGAATTTTATTAATTCATTTCGTTCTTGACCGATTTCTTAATGCAGTGTGTATGTGTACCTTAATTGTGGATATTATAGAGAAAAAAAAATTATCATATTAATATTTAAATTTTATTTCGTAAATTTTAATTTTTTTTTGAAAAAGAAGTAAAAAAATGGAATTTATTAATTTAGAAAAAAATACATACATATGTACTTGTTTATTTCCATTCAATATTTGTTTATTAATTTTGATTTTTTTTTTCTTTAATTTTTTCGAAGCTCATTTCAATGATGTACGTACTCGTCTTTTTTTTTTTTTTGGTTTTAATTACATCATCAAAATGCTACTATTTTTTAAATAATCAATTATTATATATTTATTTAATTAAATTTTCAATTTTATCGATAATATTAAATCGTTTTCAATTAAAATTATCAACAAAAATCTACTTTTCAATACATTAATTGATTTGATAATATAAAAGTTGAAACACATAAAGATCATGTAAAAAAGTCAATAATGTTAAACGGGTTTTCATCATTTGTAAACATTTTATTTGTTATTAATTGAGGTGACATATACATATCTATAGCTGTTTGTTAGATAGTATAGTTATGTTTAAGAATAAGTAATAACATTTATTCCATTTAATAAAATGAAAAAGTTTAAAAAAAAATCAATTACAATATTTGTAGTTAATTGAATTTCAAAAGTAAACAATTCCTTTTTAAATTTTCTAATTTTAATTTTTTTACAAATCATTTTTAGTTTTTTATTTTTATTTTTTTTCTTTTTTTCTATTATTTATTAGGTAAACGATATCTCTGTTAAACATGAAATTTATGTCAATTTGAATGAATAAGCGCACAAGCTAACTGATTTGAATTGATAAAATACATACCACATATTTTTCATATATAAAAAAAGAAAAGAATTATGATCTCATTATTTATGAAAATGAATTAAATATAATTTTTGTTATTAAATAAATTTTACAATAATTATTCACATTTTAAAATTACTAGGTAAAAAGTAACGATCTGTAATTATAATAATATTTGCAATAATGTTAACTACCTATGTGCTTATTTTATGACAAAAAATAAAAATACTTTTTTTTTTCTAATACGCAAATTGGAATAGAATTACATTGTATAAGTATACCTATTTGTATGTATGTACTTGTGTTAGTATTTCAAATTATTTGTAATTGAATTATAAATAAAATTCGAAATGAATTTTATGTGAAATTGAAATGTTATTGAGAAAAATTATAATAAAATAAAACTGTTATCAGTATCATCATCATCGTTCATTACATATGTATTACATACCTTGTATTACTTTTTCAACATAAAAAATTGAACTTTTTTTATAGAAAAATTTTACATTTTACCACAATCAGGTTAAAAAATTGATGTGTAAAATAATTCAATATCATATATCTATATTTATCATTTATTTTTATTATAAAAATGGTTTCATATCTCTCCTCTGGTATTTTCAATGAGAAGATCAAATGATTATCTTGATTCATAATAGCAAAAATTTAATACTCATGTATTAGAAAAATTATGAATTTTTATAATTTCGGTTACCATTGTCATTTTTCTTTTGTAATTTCTATTCAATCAAACTCGAAGAAAATAATGAATAAAAAAAAATTGATTAGTTGTTAGCTTGTATGAAATAGTTTATACACTAGTCAAACTTTTATGTGATTTCATCTGACTATAATCTATCCAACCAATCCGATATATATCCGATAGTTAAGATATGAATCTTAATTAGTTTTGTAAAATTTATTTCTAATTAGTATGTCATCCTGGTTTTTATGTACATACATGTTTATTATTTTTTTTCGTTGTTGAAATGAAAACTGGTCTCTTTACACAAGAATCAAATATGTATATATAAATGTTAAGGAATATAAAAAATATATCAATTTATTACTATAAAGTCGATTGAAAGAAAGTCAAAAAGCTTGTAATAATAATTAACATATCGTTTGTTCACCAAAGCTGTAATAAAATGTTTTTTTTTATATACAATATATATAATACAATTTTTTTTTTATAAATTTAAAGAAAATAATAACGAAATTATACAATAATCTAATATACTTTTCCATGTTTTTTAATATCATCAGCTAGCTGCTAGCGTAAACTATAATCTAACCTCTTTTTCTTGAATTTTATTCATTTTAATTTTAAAAAATTTCTACACGAAAATTATTGAATAATTTCTACCTTTTAATTTTTTTCCTATTTCTTGAAATAATTTACACACAAATTCTTTTAAAATTAAATTTAAATAACAAAAAAGAAATTTTTTATTTATACACATAATATTTACTCGTACTATACGTTAGCTTATTATTATTCATTACATTACAAGAATTAGATTTTAAGTATTATGAATTTATTATTAAATTATGTATCATTAATAAAAAGGAAAAATATGTATTTAGGTAGAATAATTGTATAATTTTATTTAAAAAAAAAAAAAAAGATCTTAATAATATGATGCATCATAATCAAAATTGTCATTTATATTAAAAATTGTGGTCTTTTAATTTAATGCCCTACTTGAGAAATTTCAATTTAATTCAATTGAAGTAATGAATATTACAGCAAATTTAAGTATGAGTACATTACGTTCTTTGCTTGAATATATTAATATTTACATACATCTGTAGTACATACATATATTTGTTACATGATGCTTTAATATACGTACATACATACTATCAAAAATTAACAAGAATGTGGGTATTGTTATTTTCTTTCTTTATTATTTGAATTAATACAACTAGTTTTATGTAATGTAATTTATATTCAGTCATTACAATATTATAAAAGTATATTGTATATAGAATTTTTAAAATTTGTTTGTTTTTTATTTAAATGCATTTTATAATACTATTTCTCATAATATTTTAATTATACTTATTTACATATTTTTAGATTTCATTTTTCATAAAAATAATGGATTGTATATACAATGAACATTCATACATTGTTAACATGTGTATATTTACACTTACATATGTATAAGTATTTGTATCTTTGCCTATGATTTATTTTAATTTATTTTTTTTTTCTTTTCAAATTAATTTTTATCAAAAACACTGACTCTGTTGCCATAATATTTTAACTTATTTTTCTGACTTTTCTCAGGTGTTTTATTGAAATAAGTGTATAAATTTTAATAATTATAGTGTACTTAACTTCTTAATACTTTCTATCTATTGTTCAAACAATTTTTTTTTATTATTATAGTATCTATATTTTATACACTTTTTATAAAATGTTGTAAAGATGGTGGTCTTATGTTATTTTTAACCTCTAGCTACATATCTTTAGGCTGACTTCAAGGCTACTTAAGGGAGATGAAGATTTTTCTATTACTACTATTACTGGAATGAAATAGAAGTTGGAAGTGTTTCAAGGATAAAAGCATGTACATACATATATGCTTTGGGGCCACCAATTACTGAATGGCTATCCGCCTCTTAATTTTCTATAATATAAAATACTATTTTTGTATTATATATGTGATAAAATTTAATCTACCAAATTTCGAGTGGAAATTTTTTAATTAAAAATTTAACATGTGTTTTATTTTATTACAATTAGGGAAATTCCAGTTTGAAAGTTAAAATATTTCGATTACATACAGTTTTCAAACTAATACGTACGTGATAATTATTTATATCTACGTAGAGTAGAGATTTTTTGAATTTATTGTTGTAAATTTTTTTTAATAACTAAAACGTGCAAATTGTTAAATTTTGAAAACATTTTTATTGTTTTTCTTTTTAAAAACAAGCTAAATATTAATTCTTTAAATTGTTGCTTTAAATCAAATACATTATAAGTATTATAATTTCTAATAAATACCAAAACTTAATTCTGTACAAAATACAACACAGATTTAAAACCTGTTATTAACGTTAATAGTTGTAAAATGAATTTAAAAAAGTTTATAAGTTCATGCACATATAAGAATATTGTTTTATTACGAACATATCTCTGTATAATATGATAACTTGTACACAGAAATAAAAACCTATGCCGTGTCTCATGACTCTTATGAGATAAATATCAATTCAAGGCTAACAACATAGATTAAAGTTAGAGATTGTTTTAAATTTACATGTAAAAGCACGAAAAAATAATTCAATTAGCTTATTTCAGCATTAGTGCCTAAAACCACATATTAACAGGAAAATCAATAACCATGCACTATCTATCTATTTTCTGTGAATTTTAAAGTAACCCATTTAATTTTATATTTTTAAAAATAAGAACCCAATATTTGTTTTACCTTCCTATTTCACCTGGATTTTCTACAATTTTATGACTGTAAAAAGTGATGTTATTTTAAATGTCAATATTGTTGAAATGTTTTTGTCAAATTTAGTTTAAATTTTTGGCGAAGGTTTAATACGTTTCGAAAAATCTCATTTCACTTTTCTATTGGTATCCCTTCTACAACAATTTTTATGGGCAGTAGTACCAACTGACTTCTATATGGGCTAATGCTGGGCGAAAATTAAGCTTCCACTTAACCTAACGTAGTAAAAGATTTCAATGGGTATTGATATTAGTGTTAAACTTTTATTTCAAAATACATATTTTTATGTACAATTCATGTCGTGATAGTTCATTTGCAAAAGACGTTCCATATCTTTACTGTATAACAGCAAGATACATACAATTCAGGTATCTAAATTGATGTAATCAGAGTTATCTACTGAGTATACTTACTTTATTTTTATACAGGGAGTAAAGCAAAAAAGCTACAAATAAATTAATTTTTGGTAAAGTTTTAAAGAAATTCATATGAGTAGGTTGGCCTACATTGTGATGAAAAATTCTTTGAAAACATAAAAAAAAATCCAATTTCATGTTATTGAAATTTTGGTAACAATCGCATGAGGTCTCAAAATAAAAATTTAATTGTTTTATTTCTTACTTAATATTATAATACACTAAATTTTAAGGTGAACGTTACGTAAAAAGGTTATGAGTAAAAGTATCACGCTTAGAAAAGAAAATTTCGCTAGTGAAATTAGTTTTTGTTCTTAAAATTAAATAATTTCAGTTGAATACTAAAGTTAAGCCTCTAATAAAATTGTTTCAAGATTGATTAACAACAATCATTGAATTACTTTAAATAATTCATTCATTCTTCATTAAAAAAAAAACCTGCTTAAAAAAAACAATAAAATTATATTAAGAAGTAACTCCCCTGGGAACTTTCGAAACACCTTCTTTCTTGTGTTATATGTACATATGTATTTGCATGTATAAAATTTTTAAATTGTATATATATTGTACACTATTATATGATTCACATACGTTTATAAAGGTAAATAATAATTTTGCTTTCAACTTTATTGTATTTATAAAAAAAAAAAAAAATGATGTTAAAAGATTTCCCCAGCTTCACTTTTATGAAATTTTTATGCAAATGATTTTAATTATTAATAAAGTTAGTTACTATTTGAACGTGAGTTTGTAATAAAAGAAAAACGAAGTAAAATAATACTTAAGTTGAGTATAATTCTTAATTACTTGTTTATAATGATGGCATTCATTTATGCATTACGTACAATAAATTATTTCATTAGATACCTACACTATATTTCTTGCTTTAAGAAGAACGAATTATATACCAGATAATATATATTTGATGTCCAAAGATTTTAATTTCATTTTAATTACCTAAAAAATTATATGCAAGTACATACATATGTATATATGTTTTTTAAATAATGATACAAAAAGAAATATCTAAAGTTACATAATTTTTCATAGAAAAATGATTTAAAAAAAAAAAAAAGATAAATAAAACCTATTTAACCAACAGGAATTTGAGAAAGTTACAGTTTAATATAAATGTTTTCATAAGCTATGTTAAATGGAAATAAACAACAAAATAATTAAAATTTTTAATTACACTCAATAAGATTTGTTATTTGCGTTTACATCCAATATATCCATTATTTAAATTAAACACATATCAGATAGAACAAAAAAAATTTTTTTTTTTATGGATCAAATTTTTTTCTTTCTTTAGTTCAAATTTCCAATGCCGTTCTGTTCTTGTACTCTGAAATAAATTAAGCATTGACATAAAAATTTAAGAAAAAAAAAGTATTTTTTAAATTAGTATATATGTACATATACATACATATGTAATTAATTTAAAGTTCCAAGGTTGATTACATTTTTTTAAGCAATATCGAAACTAAATTAGTATATAAATTTACCTTGTTGCTTCAATGAATACATAAATCTATGAACAATGAATCATTCAAAAAAATAAATAAATTTAAATCGAATTAGATACACGATACAAATTAATTTTTTTTTTTCTTTTTTTTTTTTTCGTTGTTTATGATTTATAAAGTATCCATATTAAAATTATTTTTTATTTAAGTTTTTCTCAATTATTCTATACATTATCTAAATACTTATGTAGTTCATTAAGAAGCATAACTTTGATTTGATATATACGTAGGTATGTAATTGACGAATTGTTAGATTCAAAATACGTCAAATACAGCAACTATGTAATTTATGTGTGTATGTATTTCATTTCAACAAAAATGGCAGAAAATATGTATAGTATAATTCTGTGATAGAATACCTAAATAGCTTAATTTGTTTTTTTTTTTTTTTTCAAATTTTTAAATTCATTTAAAATTATTTTGGTTCAAGATTAATCTGAAAATTAGACTCGGTGTGTTTGTTAAGTATATTATGGTATTAGCCATTAATACAAAAAAAATTTTAAGAATTTTTGGAGAACTAGAAAAAGTTCATAGGTACATATGTATGTGTTTATATATATTTTTATAAGAAGTATCATTTCTTTGCCATCGATGATAAGATACCTATCTTTTTTTGTGACCAGATGGAAATAAAGATAAAGGTCTTTTTCAAAGATTCAAGTTTACTTTAAACTTGTTTTTTTCAAAATTTAATTAATTCAGGGTTACAAACATCGGATTTCAAAGCTGATTATAGGCCTTACTACTATCATTGCTAATAGATAGTTTCAGGCTTATTAAAAGAAATACGGAATGGCCATAAAGCCATACATTAAAAATACCTTTACCATTTTTCACGAATCCTAAATTTTTTTTTCCAAATAAAGGTATACATATTTTATTTTATTGAACACCATAAACTCGAACAAAAAAAAACATAGAATATTATACCTATATGTACACTTTACTTGTGAAAGCTAATATACATTTTTGTGGTCTCTAATTTCAAATATGTATGTATCTACATTGTATGTATGACTTGTGTAATGTAGAAAATCATAAAACATATTACACTAAAAAAATTGATTAACTAAGTGAATTATATAACTTGAAATTTTTAAAATTGGCATATAAATCGTGAATCTTAAATTGAATGCATTCAGATATATAGTATGTACGTACATATACGTTCAATATTTAAATTACTACATATAAGGTATTTCGAAATTTTCAATATAAAATCATTAAAGGAATTACGAAAACGCTTTTTTTCTTTTACATTATAGTTTCTTGATTCTTGTTTAACTATGTAAAAAGTTCATTGACTTGAACATTTGTTTATAGTGGGCGATAGATAAACTTACAATTAAACAAGAACAACAATAATGAAAAATAACAGAAACATACATATAATAAAAGATACTTATACATTTCATAATAAATACTTGCATGCATTGCAAATCATACATTATATGAATAGATTATGTTATCGCTGATACGGTCTACTGGATCAACGGTTAAAAATCAATGCATGGAGAGAGAGAGAGAGAGAAAGAGTTAACTACCTGTTAACTAACAGGATTTTGTTAATTAATCAATTCCTAAAATCTTTTATAGTTAATCAGATGTATGTATTTTTTTTTTCTCTAAGAAAAATGTCATTTTCTTTTTATTATTATGTATAATTTTTTTTTTTACAAAATTCGTGATTGGATATACAAATATTATCAGTATCTATTCCATAAATTATAAAATAATTACCTATTTTTCAAAAAATTCCAAACTTACCATAATTTTAAAATCGTGAAAAACTAATTTTTTTTTTTTTTTTTTTTGGTACTATAAATATACATTCATACATAAGTACATATGTATATGTAGTAGGTATGTATTTCCAACATACTTTCAACATACATATTTTCATTATACCTACTTGCATATTTTCACATTTTGGTAATAAAATCAGACATATTACAATGTAAATATTATATCTACTACCGATAGTTGAAGTTATTATAATAGTTTCACTTATTTATTTAAAAAAAAAAATTATTATTGAGGTATAGCTAAATAATGTAATTTTTCGCTATCATCTGAATATTAGTTCCGCCTCGGACGTGAGATATTTTTGTTTCAAGTTAGGAATTAAGTATGATTGAATTACACCACTATTAACACATAAATTTCTCATATTTACATTATTAGTACTATTGAGATACAAGATATACCGTATTGTTGTTATCATTGTGAGTATATGGTAATTATAAATAATACAGATTATGATTATTATTTCATCAGAAAAACAAAGTTTTTGTACACAATTGTAAACTTTTTAATTATTGAACACATGATTAAACATACATATGCTTTATATATAATACAATATGAATTTCAATTTAAAAAAAAAAAGTTTAATCTGTGTTATGAGAGGGTGTTTTGTTTACGCCCTTATTTTTCTCTATATATTGAGTGGAAAATCAAATATGTCACATAGTCAAAATAATAAAAGTTGAGGTTTCGTGTTATACTATACTAGAAAACTATAACAACTTTAAGAGAAAGTAGATCGGTTGTTTACTTGAACTACTTTTAGAAATATCTTAAGAATCCTAAGGTTTGTATTAAAAGCATTTGAGAAGAAGGATGAATTCACAAATTTCACAGATAGTGCAGAAAATTAATTCCATTTATATTTAAATTGGAAAAAAAATTTAACGTAGATAAATTGACATTGCATGCTTAAAAAAATTAAATTATTCGGTATCTAATTTTAGTGAAGGACAAAAATGGACAGAAAAAAAAGTTTGAATATTACATTCAATTTTACTTTGCTGGTGGAAGTCTCATACAATTTCTTCTTTGAATATTTCAACCATGGATAAATTTTTTCGTTACTTCACATTTTTCTTTGTAATTTTTAAAAATTTCTCAACTTAAAAAAAAAAAACGAAACATAATTATTTAAAGTGACAGAAAATGTATTAAATGAATAATAAGATAAAATATCTTATAAGCTGTTGATGTCACGCAATTTATTTTTAGCTTTAAAAATTTATGTATTAGCGGTATTATTTATGCATTCATATTATGTATTTTATTGTTTATTAATTTTTTTCTTTTCAATGTTTTGGGCACTTTTAAGGTCTCATAATAAGAAAAAGTGAAATTTTTATGAATTTTTTAATCGAACCTTTAAGTCAATCATATTAAAATAAAAAAAAATGTTATTTTTAGAAACGTAATCGAGTTACATAAATATTATTATACCTTTTTTTTTTTTATTGAATTCTTAATGTTGCTAACGTATATAAAACATGAAAATTTAAAAATAAAAAACAATTTTTAAAATGTGTTTATTTATATAATCCATTTTTTGTTTAACCCGTTGCGGTCTAATATTGATTGAAACATTTTTTTTTACATTGAATTAGGTACCTCATGTTTGTTTGTTTCCTCGATTTTTGTTGTAACAAAAAAAATCATTGTTTTGAAATTCTAAAAACAAATTATTACAAATTTGTTTGGGCGAAACTATTGAGACTGAGAGTGAGGAAAGAAAATCATACTACAAAAAGCCAAATTAAGAAAAATAAAAAACAAATTTATTAATATTATTTTTACTTTTTAATGAAGAACACAAATAAGTACAATTTCAGCTAAAGTGACCGACCAGCTTCCAAATTTTTATTTTAAAAAAGAAGGAACTAAAAGAGAAGTAAATATGTGATTTTATAGGTTAGGGTGACAAAATCGTACGGCCTTTCACTAAAAGTTTCTTTAAAATGTTAAAAACAAAATTATATTTATTTTTTTTTATCCCTTAGGTATGAGTAACATAGACACAGGATATACTTATATGATAGCACAAAATAAAATATAATCGAATTTATAAATTCCATATAAATTTTATACGAACTGAATACTATATATCGAAACATACTACCGCCATATAAAATAATTATTTCTTCAATAAATCGATATTACGTAAAATAAATTGCAATTGGAATTATTTTCTCTCATGCAGTGTTGAGTTTTATAAATATTTCTTGCTTAATTGGGTTGTAACAATAGGTATTTCCTCAGAAATTTGATTTTTTTCTTAACAAATACTTAAACTGTTCTATCGCTTTGTATTATAATTTATTTCATTGTAATTTTTGATATTTTTTGTTTACGGATAAAACATAATTTCTTATTAAATTTCAATGAAAATTAACTTTCATCATAATATTATCCAACTCAACATGTAGTTTATATTTTCGATTTTTCTAAAATACACATAAGTATGTACATACAATATTTTCGAAAGAATATGATTTAATTAATTGAATTTAAAATAAAAATACAAATTTTATCAAAATTAAATCGAAATCTGATGAGAGGTTTAAAAAATAATTAAAAAACATATTTTATTTAGGTATTTACACATACATATTTATTTAAAAATGTTTGTATTAGTAACAAATTCTAAGTAGTACAGTTTAAAACTATATATATTATACCTACCTGTATTTTCACCTGAATCGATATTATTTACACAATCACAATAACTTTTACAACACATGTTTTGAATAAATTATTTGAATAATAAAGAGCATTTAGAGGTCAAATTATAATTAATTTCATGTTTTAAATGTTTTCGTTTTAGATTTTATTTTTTTTATAAAACAATTTGTTCATTTTATTTACTTTATGATATTTTTTGTATTAAAAATATATATTTTGTAATATTTAAACCATTAAATTAAACGAAAAAGTTTTAATTTGTAATTTAGGTCATCGATCTAAAACATTTGGTATGTTTAAATTATTTTTTAAGTATAACCTTGCTTGGGGTTAAATTTTCACTTTTATTTTCATGATAAAGAACATATAATTATGTATAATTCAAAGTTAAAAGAAAATATTGTAAATTTCAAAGTCATTAAACTTTTTGACACCGATAAAAGTACATAGACATTACTGTAATTTCTAATTTACATAGAATGCTTTTATAATAATTGAAAAGAAAAAAATGTAACAGGTTGTAAATTTATTTTCATTCATATGTTACATTTTATCAAAGTGTGAATGCACGTAAAAATCTAAATTGAATAACAAAATTATATTTGACCTTTGTAATTAAGATTTTATCATAAATTGTTTTTAGAACTTGAATATAATTTATTCTAATTTTTATTTATTATTTTCTTGAGTTACGTGATCATAAAGGTGAAAATAGTGAACTATAGATAAATATATATCTATGTATGTATTATAGTTAATCCTCCTACAACACGGTATTCTGACACGACTTAAATACGATTTAATATTTATTGCTTGAAAAAAATTTAAATTCTTGTTTTAGAAAAAACCCACTTTTTGTTGTATAGTCTCTACTTTTTGTTTACTTCTTGTTGAAAACAATTTAGGAAAAAAAAAAAAAGATTTGTATAAAAAGTTATCAGTGGATTCTTAAAACCTGATTATAAAAAACACAAGAGAATTTTTTTTTGTGTATTTTTTATACTTATATTTTTTTACTATAGGTACCTGTATTTTTTTATCTTCTAAATTTAAAACTAAAAAACTTTTACTTTTAATATAATCTAGCAAAAAATATTTACTTACGAAAATTTTTACTTACAGCAACTTTTAATTAAAAAAAAAAAAAAAGAAAATAATGGTAGTTAAGGCGTGATTGTAGATTGTAGATTTCTTATTATACGGTTCGTTTATTTTTCTAAAAAGCAATACTATCATTTTTATTTTTTATATTTGTACACGCACAATAATAACGGTTTTTTTTATATTACCAACAAAGATTTAATTTAACCAAATAAAAATATTCTTAGTCACGATTTAATAATTATGTATTATAAATATCGTTTTAGTTGTTTTATTTATATGTACGAAGTTAGATACAGCTCTAGTCAAGTTTTAAAGAAAAAGAGTTGCTGAAATTTTTTTGTATTAAATATTTTTTTCAAAGATAAAATCTGAAATTTCTTAATTTTAAAATATGAAATTTTTCTTTCTATAAAAACATTGTTCATCATGTGAAAAGTGAACATGATCATATTTTAGATGGAAAATTTATAATTCACCATGAAAATTTTCAATGCAGCTGTAGCAAATCATGTTGTATATTAGACAGAAAGTTTTGAAGATCAATTTCATGTTCATAAAATATGTATTTATGTACCACAATAAAAAATAAAAAGACTTCTAAAAGACAGTAAAATTCAAGTTTCCAAAAATGGATAATTTAATTGATCTATAAAACCTTTTACGTAGAAAATTTTTAAAGATTTACTCTATTTTATTATTTGATATTTAATAGAGACTACTTTTTATTAGCAATCAACTTGAAATATATGATTTAAAATACAC
The DNA here is from genome assembly GCA_939192795.1 of Bombylius discolor. Taxonomy (NCBI): domain Eukaryota; kingdom Metazoa; phylum Arthropoda; class Insecta; order Diptera; family Bombyliidae; genus Bombylius; species Bombylius discolor. The sequence goes on along the minus strand of OW584238.1, from coordinate 54,985,151 downwards.
TAGACTTTCATTTAAAAATTATAAAAAAAAAGAAGCAGCTAGCTAAAGATATACCTATTGAATTTTTTGTATTAATTTTTTTTTTCTCATTCTTTTTTCATTTTAGATTTTAGACAATTGAACGTCAACAACCAACAACACATCCTAAATAACAATATTTAAATTACAATGAAATCAAGCCATGTGCGATACATAACAAATTGTTAACATCTAAACAAAACCATTTTTAGTATACAAAAAATTTAAACAATGCGACCAAATCGCAATTTAATTAGAAAATTAAAAAACACAAAACAATTTCTGTTATTATTTAAAATATTACTTGTATTTAATTCAATTATAATCATTCATGCTGGAGTCGTTAGAAGAGAAATTGGTGATAAACCTCAAAATAATAATACCGATGAAGATAATCACTACAACGATGATATATTCTTTAATGCGGGTGTTGATCAGAGTACAACAATAGCAGGGGCGGCGGGAACAACGACAACTTTACCTTCAACGAAATTATTTATAACATCATCATCAATAAAAAGTTCGTTGTCTGATATAGTAAATGCCACACTTCAACCACAAGCAATTGTTAGAACAACCACAAATAAAGATGAATCTTTGATAATAACAACATTACCATCAACTCCAATCGTTTCTGTGGTTATTACAGATCCGCCATCTCTGCCAATTGCTAAAATAACAGAAAATGATATTAAAAATCAACAAAATAGTCTGGTCCAAATAAATAACACCAAAAAGCTAATTCAAACCGAAGGTGATGATGATATTTTAAAAGCACCTTCTGATGTAAAAATAGAAAGCACAACGACAACATCTATAGAAAGTCAACCGTTGCATTTTACAACTTTTGAAACTGTAACAGAAACAGAACAAAAACAAAGAAAAGGTAAAACAATTGTAGTAGATCCACCTCAAGTTCCAGTAACTTTAGAGAGAATTGAAGGAACATTTGTTACAGCCACGGAATCGAATCATAATAAAAAAGAAATTAAAGAAATTGTTGGAGAAAGTACTACTGATAACGTTTTAAAACTTAATAACGTCATTCAAATTCAAAAAGCTTCAGATAATAATGGAAACAATAATTTTTATAATGTCACATATCAAAATTCATCAGTAACGTTTAATAATATCGCAGCGACGAACATTGAAATATCAACTGAATTACCTCATTCCAGTGATTACAACAGGTAAATAATTTTATTGTTGCTGTGAGTGAATAAAGTCGACAATAAAATGATTAAAAAAAAAACATAATATGTTTCGTAATAGCTAGTTTTATGCAATTTTTGTTAGTGGTAAGTGCACGTTGTAAAGCTTCTTTTGTACCTTGAAATAATAATAATAATAATTTTTTTATTTGTCTTCATATTTAGTTTTAAATTTTTTAATTTTTACTTGTAGTTGAAGACCTCGAATACTAATTACAATTGACGCATTTATTAAATGAGAAACATACATACATAATTTTAATTAAAAACTAATAAGTTGAAAAATATGTTTATAATTTTAATTTTTATTACGATAACAGTTTATCGATAATAGTTTTTTTTTCTCCTATTGATTATTTGTATTGTCATTTATAAAAAAAAAAATGAAACCACATAAGCATTTTGAAAAAGTATTTGTAAAAATATCTGTATATGAAAATTTTCATTAAATGTATAGTAATGAAAAAATTATTATCAGATTTTCAAATTTAATGATCATAACGTTTTAATTGTGAAGTGTCGTAAAATTAAGAGTTGACGTGACAATGTACAGTGTTACAAACAGCGAAAAAATAGACGTTTAAAAATTCAATATCTAATTTTCTTTAATTCTTAAAAATATACATACACCTACGCTAAACTAAATAAAAACGCCTCAATAGAAAAATTTTATCTTGATTCTTCCAATCTTTAGAGAGTATTCTGATCGTTTTTAAATTTGGCGTGGAGAATTTTTATGTTATTGTCTTCAAACCCCCTCAGACAGAAGTAAATATTTTTTCGTCGTTCACCTAATTATGTACATCTGAATTTTGTCAATACTTGAAAATGTTAACAATTTCTTAACGGCCTTTATTTAAAAATTAAAAAAAATTATAAATTTTTAGGTACACCTTAAATCTAGATATTGCATCTACTTGGAATAATTAAAATATAAATTGTAGTTTGTAGCTATAAAACGTGATATCACTCAGAATTTTTCACATAGATACTTTTCATCTAAAGATGAAAAAAATTTATTGTATTTAATTACGCATATCTAAGTCTTCTGTATTCTCTTTTCTTTACAGTTTTAATGAACAAACTGAAGCCTTTTCCGATCAAACAACTACAGAACAATCAGATGATTCGGATTTCATAACAACCATTGATTACGAAAAATATTCTGAAGAATCAACACAATCAACGTTCACATCTGAATCATTTTTCTCTACATCACATGGTTATTTAGAAAATAATGAAGAGACAGTATCATCAGAAAATTTTAGTTTAACAACAACAAAAAATATATCAAATATTTTAAAATCTGAAACTGATGAAACAACAATAATTGATAAATTACAAAAAACAGTAACATCTGCAACAACAATAAAAAATAATAATAATAATCGATCATCCAATGCTACTGAAATTGAGAGATCCCAATTTGAGACAAGTACAAATTACGATATATCAATAAATGAAATAAAAAATTTTTCATCGAATATTGGTGTTGGTAATACACCACCAACAACAAGACGTGGTAGTAAATTTATAAAAGGTGAAGCAAATATGACAATACCAGATGCAGCTGAAGTTTGGGCATTAGCAAGTTTAAAAAATGTTATAGACAATAAAAACATTAAAGATTATAAAAATGGTAGTAATAATTTAGGTAATCAAAGAATACTGGAAAATACAACAAATTCTGTAAAAAATATTAAACAATCTGTTCATAATGAAACAACATCAACGAAATTATTAGCAGATTGGTCACAGATCATGAAAGAAATTGATCTTGTAGAAAAAGGAAACGATACTTTACAATCAAATAATGTTAATTCTGTAGAAAGTGCGCTAGAAAATATAATAAAAACTGATTCAGAAAAAGGAAAAACACATGAAGAATTACAACATGAAAGTAAAACAACAGTTGCTTTTGTATTTGATGCGCAAAATGACTTATCATCATTATCATCATCATCATCACCACTTCCACCTACAAAATCAACTTCAAAACAACATAACGAGACGGTTCAGCAAACACAAATTGTTCCAGTGACATTATCTTCGGTTGATGAACAAGAAAACGATATAAAAAAACAAGAAACATCAGAAAAACAAGCAGTTAATAAGAATCAAAATGATGATGATATGGAAAAACTTAATTTGGAAGAAAGTTCAAAAAATTCTAGCGTAACAATGAACAAGACAACATTAGCAGCTGCAGTAGCAGCAGCTACAACAGAAATTATTCAACAGGTCACAAGGGTAATGGCAGAGACAACAACAACAACAACTTCGTCTGTTGATCAAGATCATTTTTTGTTTACCTCAAATAATGATTCATCGTCAAACAAGGTTAGTAGTAGCACTGATACAGGTGCTATTATTAACAAAGGAATTTCTGACACAAGTAGTTTATCGTTAACAACAGAAGCAATCAGTTCAAATTTAAATTCTACACCTACAACAGTATCTTCATTAATTTCAACAACTGAGAAAACATCTATTGAAAATAATTTAGAACAAAGTTCAATACCATCAACAGATATTAATGTAATAGCTTCTACAACAGCGAGAATACCAAGAACTTCATCAGCTACATTTAAACCAAAAGATAAATTAACCACAATAGTTCCAACAATTTCAACAGTTAAAATCGTTACCAAAGATAATACAATACAATCTACATTTAGTGAACCAGAAAAAACAGATCATTCTATCGTTACTGGTCCAGAAAATTCTATAGAATCGAATACAATTGATCGTATATCATTACATACGACTCCATCTTATGATCAAAGTGCACAGGATACTAAAATAATGCCAACACTTGGTACAATAACAACAACAACAAAAATCTATGAATTCCCAGTTGATACAAATTCTGTAGAACATTTGGGACAATCTTCAACAACAACAACAACAACAACGACAACTCATAAAACAGAAATTTCAACAAAAACTAATCAAGAATATTCCATTCATACTGTACCAAAATTTTTAGAAACTACAACTGAATTTCCAACATCAACTTCAGACCAAACAACAAATAATCCTAATCATTTAGGTGGATCAATGTCAGATGATGTTAATATGCCAGAAGAAACTGATTATAATGTAATTATAGCGATATCAATTAGTGTTGTTGGAATAATTGCATTAATTTTACTTGTTGGTTTTCTTTATGTAATGAGAAAACGGCAAAAACAAATGACATATGGTCAACGTTGTCGTCCCGTTAGTTTAGATGCATATAGTTTAGATAATGTTTCAGTTTATAATAGTGTACGACGAAAAGGTGCATTAAGAGCATCAAAACGTTCATACGGTAATGTTGCATTCGATGATCCATCATTAAAGCATAATTTATTGAATGTACAAGAATTAGTAAAATTTGTTGAAAAAAAATCAAGTATTTATGAAGAATTTAAAGATGTTCCTCAAATAACGGCAAGATCAGATGAAGTTCCAGCAGGCTGTGAAGATAAGAACAGGTAAGAATTTTGATTTATTATAAGGTTATAAGTTGATTTAAAAATTATTTTTTTTGACTAAAATTTTTTTTATTAGATACGCGAATGTTGTACCACTTCCTGAAACTCGTGTATTTCTACAACGACAAAATGATGACGATAAAACGGAGTATATAAATGCAAATTATGTTAGAGTAAGTTTTTATTTGAATTTGATTTGATCTGTTTTTTTTTTATTGAATTATAATTTTGAATTTTAGGGCCCTAAAGATGCACCAAACTATTATATAGCTTGTCAAGCACCATTAGAAAGTACTGTTATTGATTTTTGGCGTATGATTTGGGAACAAAATTCACGTGTTATCATAATGGCAACTGATTTAATTGAAAATGGTATAGAAAAATGTGCTGAATATTTACCAACATCGATTGCATTAGATAATCATTTTACATCGGGTGATTTTCAAATAATATTAAAAAGTCGTGAAGTTAAAGAAAAATATGCTGTATCAGTGCTGCATTTAAAGAATACAACAACAAATATTTGGAGAGAAGTAACACATTTTTGGTATCAATGGCCAGAAAGTGGTGTACCAAATGATGAAGCTGGAGTTATTGCAATGCTTCTAGAGGCTAGAAGTTGTCTTAAAGCATCACCAATTGATCAAACTGATGATACAATAAATGAAGATAATAATGGTGATAATAAAACAACAACTACAACAACAGCAACAACAACGACAACAGAAACAAATGGAATAACAAATGGTAGTGTCGAGAAATTAGTTGTAAAATCATCACAAAAAATTCAAGGGTAGCTAACGTTTTTTTTTTTTCTTTTTAAGAAATAAAAATTTTCAAATAATTTATTTATACTTTTTTTTTTTTAATTTTTACAGACCTCTTACCGTTCATTGTTCACCAGGAACTGGACGAACAGGGACAATTATTGCTTGTGACATCGTTCTAAAAAGTTTAGAAACACCAAAACGTTCTGTTGATATTCCACAAATTGTTTATTATGTACGTCGTGGTCGTGCTAGTTCTGTTCAAACAAAAGAACAATATGAATTTATTTATAGGGTAGCAAATATGTATGCAAGTAAAATATCGGGGCCTATTATAGATAACTAAATTGAAAAGTAAATTTTCAAAATCAAAAAAGTTTAAATTAAATTTATTATTTTGTAAATATAAAATTTTATGCACTTGAAATCATTGAAAATTCAAGTAATAAGCAACAAAAATAAATAAATAAATAAAAGTGAAAGAGTTTCTCTTGAAAATTATTCATAAATGAGAGACTTCCTATATATTTTTTTTAAAAATATTATTTATAAATATTAAAAAGGAGATGTGTAATTTCTCCTTTTATTCAAGTTAAATTTGTTAAATGTGAATTCATTGATATTTTTTTTTCACTTTATTTTTTTGTAATTCTAATTATTAATCATCATATTGTGATATTTATTGTGTATTGTAAAATATACGTTAGATTTATTAAAAATTCTTGTATTATATTGTAAAATACTTAAAAATTATTGAAAAAAAAAACAGTTATGTTGAAATATAAATTGTATTTTAGTTATATTTTGAAATAAAATAAGAAGTATTTTCTACATTTCAAAACCTTTTTCATTTTATTTTTTTACGCAGAATTTGCATACATATGTGTTTTTAAATCTTGATGAAGGAACTTTTGATGTTTTTCGAAAACCAGAAATTGAAAACAGATGAAGCACGTAATTTGTTTTAACAATCGATTTCATCAAAAATTAGTTTTCAAATTTGAATATCTCTGGACACTGTGATCTCGTCATTCTCTACAAAATTCTCTTTGAAACAAAAAAGATCCCTGCAAACATGGGCAAGTTGCAGATCTCCAAAGAAAAAAATCATGCATCAATGTTCGAGAAAATTTTTTAAACATTTTCGTACCTTTAAAAAAGTATTTTCCTGGAGGAGTAGAAGTTGAAATATGGCCAGAATATTCCTTGAAGGGTTGTCTTACAAACAAACTGAGTGGTAGAAATCCGTCGAGTAGTTCAAGTTTATACGGTGAAATTCATAAAAACTTCATTTTTGGAAAAATCGACGTTTTTTGCCCCTCTACTGCATTCCTCTTATATTTAAACTTTAAAAAACCTGTTGTGAATTAATTGGAGTGTTTTCCGATCTAGATTATTTGTTTTAAATTGTTGCAATACAGTCTGAAATATACATAAGAGCCCAAAATAATTCCATAATTATTTTTTTAATACATTTCATTCATTAACAAAAATTTTATATATCCACTACGTGAATGTAATTAAATACAATAATAATTTAACGTATATAAGAATCATATTTATTTATTAAATTTTATTTAAATAAAAGATACTGTTATGCATTAAGTAAATTATATATATTTTTTTGATATTTAAATTATTTAATTTCAATTATCGTTACATTTATAATAATTTTCCTAATATTTATTTTTTCTTCTTTTCTAATTTAATAACATTCCTTTTAAAATTTTCAAATATTTCAATTTCCAAAAAAAAAAAAAATCACATTCAAATCTTAATTTATTTTAAAATTAAAAGCAAATTAAATACATACATGATTCTGTTAAATAATATTACAATTACTGTTAATCAAAAAAGCAAGACAATAAAAGAAAAATTTGTAAGAAAAGATTAATTTTTTTTAAAGAATTTTGTTAAAATGATAAAAAGAAAAGGTCATAAATAATTATTTAGTAGGATTTTATTGTATTCCATTGTCCTGTTTTAAAAATTTCTCATAAATTCGGTGTTTCAAATTCAAAACAATTTCGAAACCATCTTGTCTATTTTTTTTCGTTTTTTTTCTTTAAATTATTTTTAAAATTTTTGGCTTACATTTTCTATTCAACGCCTACAAAAGACAACGATCAAAAATTTAATTCGCTAAAATAATTAATTATATCCTAATTTTGTTACTAAGTAGTTTTTTAATTTTTTATTTTTTTTTCATTTTAAGTTTTTTGTCCTGTGGGTTAAATATTTTCTTATGAGAAATTACTAAAATCTGTTTTTAATTTAATTGTTGGCTTTTGCTGTTGTTGTGATAACATGGATACTTGCTGTTGATTCGTTGATTTTGTTTGAACTGTTGAGCTGTTATAATTACCATTGTTATTAATTGACAATGATGATGATTGTTGTTGTTGTTGTTGTTGATTATTACGAATTGCAGTCTCAAGTTTTTGTCGTAATTCTGATGATTGACTCATTAATGTTTTAAATTCTTGAGGATATTTTGGACCAATTTTCATCAGTCTTTGAATTGATTGCTCATGCAATTGACGTGTATATTTTGTAACAGAACGTAATTTTGATGGTTCGATTAAGAAATTTATTAAGACTGGTACAAGCAGTGTTAGCATTTGAATTCCTATTTATTGAAAAAGAAAGGAAAAGAATAATAAAAGATAAATTTTTTAAATTTTTTATTAAAAAGAATGTAAAAAAAAAACTTTTAAAGATAAAAAAACAATAATTTAATTTTTGTTTACCTTGCATTAAATTTCCTAGTGGAAATGCATAAAATTAAATTAAAATAAAAAAAGAGACCACTTAAATAAAGTTCTAAACTTTTACTAATATATTTAAAAATTTAATTCATAATATGTGTACATATAAAGGATTCAATATGTTCATGAAGGACTCATTCTGTTATCTCGGTAGTGTGGTATCCAAAGCAGAAAATGTCAATATGAATATTGAAGCTAGATTAGGAAAAGCTAGAATAGCAACAGGGCAACTGAAAAAGGTTTGGAAGTCGAATCAATACTGCTAAACGGATATGGAACTTGGTGCTTGACAAAGAAGTCTATTAAGAAAATTCAAGTATTCATCAACAACACACTGTGTGAAATTCTCAAGGCAACAGAAGCAGAGGTAAATCTAAATTACCATGGAGAAGTTGCAGAAACAAACAAGGCAAGGTGCAATGGAGAAGCTATGTGGAGGCGCTAAGTTCCCGTGAGGAATAATAAGCTACATATTTTTTCGTCACAACATCAGGTTCGCTTAGATTAGATTTTAAATCTATTATTGAATCTTTTTTAAAATTTTGTATACTTACGATTTTGTGGCTCTGCCAATTCAATTAATGTCTCCACTGTGTTAATACTTTCTAATACTAAGGAAAGTTCAGTATCAGTTTTTGGTAATTTCGAATTCTCTAAATACAATGCTTCAATAATTCTAGGTGCTAGAGCATGAATATATGGTGTGGAAACTTTTAAATCAGCATTCGCAAATATCGATCGTATTGTTTGAATCGATTTTAATTTAACAATTGAATTATCACTTTGTAGATATTGTCTGTAAAGGTTAATGCAAGGATACTGAAGTGATGGTGCCGTTACTACTTTAGAACCAGCATGTAGAATGAATACAGCAATTGCAAGCATCATTGTAACTTCATCGACTTTCGTTTCATCACAACCAGTTTTCGTTAAATCAATGATACTTGCTAGTGCACTTTGTAAATGTTTTCTCCATTCAGTAAATGAACGTTCATCATTTGCATATCGATCGGTACAAATTGATTTTAAACAATGTAATGCTGATTGAATTGGCCCTGAATTAGCTATAACTGTATGATCGCTTACAGATTTTGTAGCAACTTCTTTAATTATATTTGTTGTTAAATATAAAACTGTTGGAAGTATTGATATGGCACCCTTTGGAGAGCATAATTTAGGTAATGCTTCTGCACATTGTAACCCACTTGATACTAATAGTCCACTATCTTCTCCAAGCATAACTGTTCCTGGCGCATTCTTTTTAGCTATTTCTTTTTTCAAATGATCTGTTGTCAATTTTGAACTGCTACTTGGATTCATTGTTGGAATTTGTCGTACAAAAACACATAAGCAAACTTCTAGAACGGCATAAACATGCGATTTTCCAGGTATTATTTCACCATTTTCTCCACCTTCTCCTAAATTATCCAATTCTTTTGACATATCTGTTTTTCCTTCATTATCATTTAATTCGTCCAAACGTTTTGATTTTTCCTCTTCTAAACTTTCTCTAGCTGCTGAAATGGTTTGTTTCAAAATTTCCATACACAAAAGTTGCACTAAAGCACTATCTCGTGTCAAAATCTGACGATGTAAAACATTACATAGTTCAACTGTAAGTGATTTATCCTTGACGAGCATTTTTCGTGCCCATTTTGAATCAAAAATTGTGTACAGAGATTGTAGACAACTGATAACAGATTTTGGTTTTTCAGAAGTTCTAGTACTGCAAAGTGCCTCCATACAAATTCCAAAAATCATATGAAATCTATCGGCACTTAGACTCCCATGTGTAACGGTGTTATTATTATCATAATTCGATCTATTCGCGTTTTCGTTATCATTTGTAAGCATGTCAGGATCAATGCTTGTATCGAAACCACCATTATTCAACCATAAAGCTGCTGCATAAAGAATTGGTGGCCATGAAGACAAATAATGAGGTTTAGATAAATGTATTGTATCAGTTGTATAAAATGCTCCACCATCATGAGGTAATTGACTTTGAAATTCCGGAGGTAATAATAATAAAGCATGATCTTTCAAAGCAGCTAACCAATGTGTTGATAGATTTTCAAGTTCTGGTTTCACTAATGACAAAAGACTTTCTCCACGACTTTCAAAATCACCAAAATCTACATCATCCTCGTTTCCATTTCCATTATTATTATTTGATAATCCAGTCATATTATTTATATTACTTGCAAGTTTCTTTTGAATTATACTTGCTGGTGCCGAACCATTACCAATCATAGCTACAGTGTAAACTTCCGCCCAAGCTTTTAATATACTCAATTTCTCTAAAGTAGCCATACTTTCGTTATAAAGTTGAGTGCTATTCGTTTTTGTATGCAGCTTAGAAAGACTTGAAACTAAAAGCTGATGAACTCGACGTAAATCATTTAAATCTCGTGCTACTCCAGATCCAATCCAAGCTGAACACACTTCACAAGCAGCTGCTGTTACATGCGACGGAGTCTCTGGAGAAAATGCTGGCCGTAATGCTGCACCAACTTGTGCTTGAAATTGCTCAAGTAATAAATGACCAGGAAACTCTGGTTCTGGAACGCCAGCAAATTTATCAATGATTTCTTGGAGGGTTCTTAATCCTTCCAGCCTTAACTGATCTGAATCACTTGTTGCTGCCATAAATGACATTCTTATTAAATCGGAAAGGTGGAGAATTAAATAATCACCACGTGATTTCGTCATTTGAGCTTCTTTTGCTTGAACAAGATCGAAATGAATTGGATTGCTTGCCTCACACGTTGCAATTATTTTTCTAACACATTCGGCAGCAAAAACTCTAGTTGGCCAACGTGGTTGGACCGCTGGATGAGTAGAAACGTTCTCTTCAGCATGATATTCAGTTACATCATCGTCATTTTCATTTTCATCATTATCTAAAAGATCATTCTTCTGAGCCTCGTCAGATGTGCTTTCTATTGCTACTGTTAGAACATTCTTGCAGAGACTTAGCCATTGTGTTAGATTATCGGATGCCAGCATTTGCAGCATTGATGTGAGTGTGTCGTGGATATTTTTGATCATTTCGGGATCAGTTTCTGTGTCAAGCATTCCAAAAAGAATGCCAGGAAGACCTGAATCAGTAATAAGTAGGCCAGGACAATCATCAGGCGTTAAAGAAAGAGCATGTTCACAAACTTCTTTTGCTTCACGTTGAGCTAGTTGCCTTAGACATGACACTGCTGCCTTTCGAAGCATCAAATAATTGCTTGAAAGAGTTTTAACGAGTGTAGGAACAAGTGATGATAAATTGACATGACGAGGAGCAAAAAGATGCAATTGTTGTAGACAACCAGTAGCTTCAGCTTGTACCAGAGGATCAGAATGAGATTGCATAACGGCTGCAGCACACATGAAAGAAGAACGCATTGTACAAACAGATGAAATGTTGCCTTGTAATTCAGGTCCCATTGTCGTAATGAGAGCGTTTAGGACACGTCCTATACATTGATGAACATCAACATGCGACTGTGGAACTGATAACAACAACTTCAGACACAAAGATAACGTAGGTTCAACGTATCCTCGAAACATAGGTCCTCCTGAATCTGCTATTAGTGACAGTGCATAAAGAGACCAGACCTGTACAACTGGAGAGCTCGTATCCTGAGCTAATGCCAGAAGAATTGATACACTCGTGTTCAAATGTTGAGAGGATCCCATTCCACCAACATAACGATGTAAACAACCCAGTGCCAATGAATGGCCAGTTCGTGTTACCACATCTCTTGCCGATTTTAATTTATCGAAGCTATTTTGTGCTAATTCTGCTGTGAATCTCGAATCACCGACTACCTGAGCGATTCTTCCTAGAGCTTCACCGGCAGCGCATCTTAAAGTTGAATTGGCACTTACCAGAGCACCAATTATAAGATTCGTTGCACTTTTTTTAACTTCATCTTGCCCAATTCCACTTTTTGTTTCTGTTAAACCCTTTAAACCACTTAGTAAAGCTGTGAAAATATTCATTTGCACTGCCTCCTGTCTTGAACTCTTTGCCTGTCGTATACATTCTGCAAAGTGGTTTAGCATTTGTAAACGATGCTTGTTTGCAACTCTTGGAAATATAAGGCCGAATAAAGTCACCGACATATCAATTACAGCTACTCCAAGTGGAAGAGGACCTGGACAATGTTCATTTTTGGGTACTGGTCGATAGAGACAACATAGATCATGTTCTAATGCACCGGAACCTGCAGCACTGTTTGGCTGAAGCTGAAATTTAAATATCACATTAAAAATATATTTCTTTTCGATAAACAGAAAAATAAATCTCTCCAAATCTCTATGAATTGAAAATTGGAGAAAAAAAAAAAACTTGAAATAAAACGCATTAGAAAATAAAATTTTTTGCTAATATTACAAGGAAAGATTTTATTAAAAAACAAACTGAAGAAAAAAATTAAAGCAAAATCTCACAAAACATAAAATCTACTTTCTACAGAACTGATGATGATGGGGAGTTTTAATGTTCAACCATTTTAATCGCTAAAACACTAAAGAAAATTTCTTTTCTTAGAACAAAGTTAAATTTTTAAAGTTTAACAAAACTAAAAAACTTGAAAATTGAAAAAAAAGAAAGAAAAAAAAACAAAACTTTGAATCGTTCATCATTCCAGCAACTTACATGTTCCCCATCGAATTTTCGATTTGGTTCCATCTGTTGCGGTAAGAAAATATTTAGATTTTTTGTAAAAAAATATTTTTATGTAAGAAGAAAAAAAGGAAAGTACATACAGTTCCTATAATAAATTAATTCTAAAAAAACGATCAAAACATTTTTATTTCATACCTGATCTTCAATAGTTTTATGATCTGTCTCTTGCAGCCATGTTCCAAGAATAATTGAATCGTCACCATGACATAATGCTCGAAGTAATGAGTTTGTTGTATTTGCAGGATTCTCTGACAATGTGAATTCAGATACAAGCATTCGTAATAGATGAGTATATGAAGATTCCAATGAGTTTGGCGGTAGCAATGAAAGGGTTTCATACAGTCGAAGACGAACCATTGCAGCAGGGGCTTTTAAATGTTGACCATAATTTTTCAAAACGGAAGAAATGCTATAATTTAGGAATGAAAAAAAAAAACATTTTTCAAAAAATTCGAATGAAATTTGAAATGTCTTACTTGACAAGCATAGCTAGAGCACTCTCAATTGGAGTCAATAGTCTTCTATTGATATCATCTGTAACTAGGTCAGAGCAATGAAGAAGAAAACTGTGCATTACTGACAAAGCTCCGGCTCTTCCTTCAAGAGTAACTTGCCAAGTGAATGAGTCACCTCTTGCCTTTTCTGATTCAAGCTCTTTAGCCGATCGGGGAAATGAATTACGCCATAACAACAGCATTCGTGGAAGTAGACCTTTAACAACTGGTGAACCCAAAGTCATAATAGCTCCTATTAAAAGCCATCCAGCTTGAGTTCTATTCAATGATAAACGACTGTTTTGGCTTGCAGATCGTAAAAGTTCTTCGGCTGTGTTAAATACCACTTTTCCTTTTGTATGTGGTACTCCGAGTGGCGAGAAACGTACACTGCCTAAAACAGCAGCCAAAGCACTGCTGTATCCAGCAATTGCTTCTGGAGAAGATCTCATTTGTTCGATAGCATCAACAAATCTATCAATCAATGGTGTAATTTGGCTCGGTACAGCGACACAAATGCATCTTTAAAAAATCAGAAATTGAAAATCTTGAATAGAAAATTAGAATGTTTAGATTTTACCTCAAACACCATGCTGCAGCTAATCTTGCTGCTGCACATGGATGAATTAGTACAGCACATATTGCATCAATGAAATTTAATGATTGATCGTGTAATAGAATTTGAGCTGTAGTTCCGAGACTCAATACTAAACTACCAAGCTCTTGAAGAGCACACACCAATAAATGTTGACTGAATAAAGTCTCTTGATTTGAATCTTTTGCATTTTCTGGATTAAAATCAATTGAATTCATTTGTTTAGCGATTATGTGAATTAACTCTTTACAAGCAGACGATTGTGCTTTTTCACCAAGCATTTTACCAATTATCGATCTCAATATGAAATTTATACACTTTCTTGAATAAACTGCATCTACATGAGAAGATGCAGCTTTAGGATTTGCCACTAGATCCAAAACATGTATCAAAAATGTTTGTAAATTTCTTTCTAGCCACACACTACCCATGTATTGAACAAAAACTACATAAGCGTGTGTGACTCCAACACGAACTTCGCGATTTACACCTGAACTGCCCTTAATTATTTCTCCTGTACCCTTAAGAAACGACACCCCTCCACGTAAAAATCCTGACATTAGAATAGCGAAAGCTTCCTCTAATGATGTGGTTTTATTTTGTTGAGCTTTGATTTGTTGTGTAGTTGGAGACTTCTTGTTATCTTGGCTTTGTTGTGTGAAAGCTTTAAAAAATGTCAGTAAAGATATGATTAGTTAAATAATGAAAAAATTATTTTTATGTTTTATTCACCTAGAAGAGTTCCCAAAAGCTTTGCAACTGCACATCGAACTTCATAATTGCTTCCATCGAATGCACGGAAACATAAAGTTGCCAAACTTTCTAGCTCTGTTGTATACAAAAATGGAGCATGATTGATCATTTCTAAAAGACAACGTGCTGCTGCTACTCGAACAGCCATTACACGATCAGTAAGACAATGACGTGTCGCTTTATAAATGTCTCGATGAACATTCGAAATTGCTGTACCCATACCAGCACAAACCTAAATTTAAAACAATTCAATTAAATCTAATATATAAAATTATAACGTTGTGTAATTACCTTTTCTAAAGTAATCATTATTTCAATTCTTGTCTGTGATTCAGCGTTTCTTAGCAATCTTAATAGTATCTGAACCGTTTCTTCATATGATCTTCCCATCATACGTCCTAGTTTTTCATACATGCAACCGACAATGCAAATTGCAGCTCTAAAAAAATTGTAAAATAAAAACTTTAACTGTTGAACATATGAAAATCACACATACAGAGGAGGAATCTTACAATTTTGTTGGTAGAAAACTTGGTGAATCATCTTTATTTTTCAATATATCATTGCAAGTATTAACAGTGTCAAATAAAAGAAATGTATCACCAACAGAGAATAATGTTGCTAGACAATTTGCAATTAATTTTCGTGTTGGTGGTCCTGGTGATCCTTGAATATGTGATGTCAATTGTTGAACTAATTTCTTTTGACATTCTTTTATATCAGATTTTTGAGCAGCAACAAGAATTTTATCTAAGAATCGTAACCATTCAAAAACAAATACAGGTCGTTTTTGTTCAGGAATTTGTTTTAACGCTTCCTCATTTAATGTTAAACTATGTGATAATTCCATTTCTATATTATTGTTATTTAAATTTTGTCGAGTTAAAGTCCTATAAAAAAAAAAAAAAAAAAAAAAAATTATACATAAAAAAACATAAATTTTCATTGAAATATAAACGAACTGAATCAGAATAATACGATGATATATCAAAAAATAACCGGACTGCATTCGTCATTCTTTGTATTGCAGTCGAGAAGTGTAGGTATGAAATATGAATTCGGATAATATTTTATCATATTGTACTTTCGCGTACATTTTTTTAAATTATGAACAACAAATAATTTTTGTTCTTTTCTATAATTATACAAGTAACATGTTAATAAATAGAAAGTTTATTTTTTTCCTAAATTATTCTATTTAATTTTTCTCACGTATATACCTATGTACATACTTTTACAATACCATCATAATTTAACTTCACAATATAGGTAAAAGAGAATTTTAAATTACGAGATTTATTCGCTTCAAAAAAATTGAAAAAAAATATAAACAAGAATAAATTTTCAATTATAAATAAGACTTATGAAAGTTTTTATACAAAGGATATTATAATAATGATGGGAATAAAAACTGTATGAATGTCGGATAAAAATAATTAAAAAAAAAAAAGAGCACAAATAATAGAAAAATGTTGTTTATCACATATGTAGTTACTTTTTTAGTGTCAGAATACAGATTTTTAGATTACAATGTTAAATATTAGTGTATGGAGAAAAAAAACCATAATCTTTCAAGTATTTAAAAAAAAAATGATAACTTTGTTGAAGATACAGATAATGATATGAAAATATGCAGTTCTTTTGTATGCATTTTTAATTTTACTATTACGATAATGAGGTCTCTATATTAAATCTTTCTTCTTTTTTTTTTAAAATGTGTTTTTTAATGAGAATAAACACAAATAGAAATAAACATGTACGACGATGCCTTTTTGTTTTTAAATTTTCAATACTTATTTCAGTATTTTTATAAATTTTCTTTATTTTAATTATCCTTGTACTACTTTTTCACAATTTTTTTTCTTTTATTTTCTTGTTTGTGCAATTATTTGTCACAATGAACCTGGACCTTTAACTATTTTATTTTTTTATATTTCAAATAAATAAAATGCATGTACACTACATACATAGTTATTCCGCTAGAAATGGTGGAGTCTGAACTGAAAGGTTTACGTTAGAACATTTGTTTACGGTCGTGATTTCGAAAGTCAAATATTGTGCATATTTAAATGTTAAAAAAATATAAGTACATATTTATATTTCAAAACATAGTGTACATTCACATCCTTTTCCTTTTATTCTATTTACTTCAGTCTTATTACTTTTAACATTCTATAGTAATACATTATTCATTATGTTCTGAATTTTTTTATGCTTATATAAAAATATACTTACATATAAAATGACACGTTTTTTTTCTTTATGAAAATGTTATAGGTACTTTCTTAAATTGTTAAATAGGATATGCAATATGTAGTAGATACTTGAACATATTGTACAAGATACCACCTATCTTGACAACAATTGTTTTTGTATTGCTGAATTATGAAAAATGTAAGAAATTTTATTATCACTCTTCAAAAAAATATTATTAAGGTCAAGTGCAATAAAAAAAAAAAATTATATACATAATATGCACATACACTCTTATCTTTTTAATTAAAAATGCATTTTTTTTTTACACAAAACATTCTGATTGTTGCTTTTATTACAATTGATGTACGAATCTTTTTACAATTTATTGATTTATTATTAAGTCAATGTACAACCGATTTTTTTTTCTTATTTTGTTAAATAATCAAATACTATACATTTTTTAAATTTGAGGAGGTGAAAATCCACCCAGGATTGTAGTGCCACAGAAGAAGAAGAAGAACATTTTTAGTGTTTTCGGGCCATGATCTGTTTCTTTGAGGGACTATTTTAGAGACACTAAATTAGTAATACATTTAATAAATTTAATATTAATTTAATTCTGTATAAACACCTATCAGAATATCACGGTAAAAGATAATATCTTAACGCTCACTTTTAAATCAGTGGTGAGTGACAAAAGCACAAATTTGCTTTCTTTCAAAATTTATTAATTTTCAAGAATTTTAATTAAGATTTCTTCAGTTTTTCTTACTAATTTTTCTAATTTACGACTAAGGGAGATTTATGTCAGAGGGCGGACACAGACATAACTTTTGTCGAAAGAGACACTGACTTGATCGGGACACATTATACCTACATGTATTGTGATTGTATTATGTAATTTTATTACATGATTGATAACCAAAAATGTATGTAGTTACGTTGTAATAATAATAAAATAAATAGACAAACTCTAGTATAATAATGACTACTAACTTTGCTAAAACTAAATTAATGGCCAAATTTAAAAAACTGAAAAAACAGTCGTCAAGCGGTCTAGACTGTATTATTTATTTTTTTGAACTATTCGAATTGGATTTTTATTCTTTGCTTACTGAAATTTATTTGTCATATTAGTTTTTATGTATGTATGTATATAATAAAAGAAAAATAAGCCAAAAATATTATAGTGTCATAAATTAACATAAATGTAAAAAGTTCTGATTCACAAATTTAGACTTATATCAAATTCTTCATATATTTGGTACTATTGCAGTATGAGTAATACAATATTACGCATATTATACATTGATGATTTTCAGAATTTTTGAATTGATTCAGCTCATTTCATTTTCATTTATTTATTTATTTAATTTTTTTTTCTTCTGATATAAAAATAAAAGATACAATTTGGTAAGCACAATATTCAACTAACAAACAAATAAAAAAGAATGAGGCATTAGATTTTCAATCTTATTATTTATTTTCAGGAAAACAATGAATTTTATTTTGTCGAATTTTAAATACAGTTACTAAAATATTTTTTAATTCGATTTCATTAAAATTATCTTAGTTAAATGAGAAAAATAAATGTGTAGCTATATATGTATGTACTTATATGATGCATATATTACCAAAATCATATCACAAAAGTATTTTTTTAATTGAAGTAACGTTTAATTAAATTTAAATAAGAATTGATGCTTCTTATTGAGAAATTTATTATATTTTTTTTCTTTATTTACCTTCTTGCCTCATCTAACATTCTTCTAATTACAGTGGGAGTCTTAACAAAACTATCCATTTTCTATAATAATTTATAATTTTTTTAAATTTCAAACTACAAAATAAACTTTTTTATCAATAATTTCGTATTTATATTTTGAGTATTTTTTTTTCACTTTCATTTCTTTCTTTCACAAAATTAATTAAACACATGTGAACACCGGATTAGAAAAAAAAAAGTTCACTAAACCAATAATAAACATTATTAGAATGCATCTTAGTAAGACTTCAATAAATTTTTTTTTATTTTCTTTGCTTGTAGAATTTTTAAATTTCCAGGAGTATAAAGTGCCACAAAGTCTCGCCGATGACTGCAATAGTTAGTAAGAAAAAAAAATAATCACAAACAAACAGCAAACATGAGAAAAAGCTTTTCCTACAGAATACATAAGTACTGATTACTGAGGGTGGATTTTTTTCAGAAAAATATATATTCACTCAACATGTACTATAACTATATCGGCAAAAAATGACAATGTAACTGTTTTAGTTAAGCTATCTATATCTATATACTATATCTTTTGAAAAAATATGTATAATATCTTCTCAAGGTGGTATAGCTCTATGACTGTATAATGTACATATATACACATATAAATTGGGGGGATTTAAACTTTAGAGTATACATATGTTTTAAGTTTTTTCTTTTGCTCAATATTTTTTCAAAATATTTAAAACGTTTACTAGCACTTTCCTGTAAAAAGTTATCATCAATGTTTTTAGATAAATCTGTTTTAGAAAAGTGAAAATATTGTTGGAAATATCGCTTTAAAAAAATTATTTATTCCTTAAACGGAAAATAAAATAATGTGCATATATAAAAGAGACATTTGCAGAATATATACATAAATACTATTCATGAATCATGAGAAACAAGAGAGAAAAAATAGTAAGCCATAAAATACAATAAGACGTTCTAAACTGTAAATTTAAAAAAGAACTTACATAAAATAAAAAGTACTACGAACTTTGTTATAAAAATATAAAGCTTTACAATTATTCATGTTTAGTGCTGCTTGATTACATGTAAATGTAATTTTTTTTTATTTTTTAAGAGAAGGTGCCGAATTTGGTCGACTGTTTCAAAATGATTTTCATAAAATATTCATTGATCCATATTTTGTCTGCAGCAGCAAAAAGAACATAACTCAAGATATTCTATTTATTTTTGTGTAGGTACACTTTTTTTACTCAATACTAATGTTTGAAATTTTTTACCTTTACGACCATTACTGTCCATTATGAGAACATATTTTTCTTCTCAAATTTCATTATTTTAATGTGTCAAGGAAAAACATTCATTAATTTTTTTTATTGCCACAGATATTCTTAGGGCGATAATAATAAGGGAAGTAGGTTTTTTTGAAAAAAAATCCTTTATTTTTTGAAAATTTCAGTTTTCATTCAATTGCTGTCTAAATAATTTAGAAATGTTTCAAATGACTGCATTAATCCTGAATCGAGAAGTAAGCTTTATACACAGAATACAACATAAAAAAGAAATAACAATTACTTTCCAAAAAAAATAAAAATAATGAAATCATTGTAAAAATTTTTTTGGATTTTAAAACGATAAACGTTTAAAAATTTAGTTGTTCTTAATGAAAGTGTTTGCTTGCCATAAAAATCTGACTCACAGATATTTGAATCATTTATGTTTTCAGTCATCAATTTATTTTAGTTGTTTTATTTTAAAGTGTTTAGAAAAATGCTAAAATCATAATTGAAGTGTTTTTGTTTGACTCAAAATGATGTATTACAATCCGAGATAAATTGGAGAGAAAATTGCAGAGTTTTCAGATTTTGATCTTATTTGGGGACAAATCTAGAATTATTTAAATGAGTACCTATGTTGAAACTTGAAAGAGTTACGCTTCGTTCGAAAACTGACGATCATTTGACGTTTTTGAAAATTCACTTACAAGCTGTTCTTAATTATCACAGATATTTGATACTTTAGTTTTCTCTAAAGAATTAATTTTGAAAAAAGTGCTCTTGTTACATAAAAGAGCAATATTTGTTTGGAAAACATAAAATAGTAATCAAATTTGAACATTTTGTTCTATCAAATCAAACACACCAGTGCAAGCAAAGGTGTGATATAATGTATATCTGAGTTGTACTTACTGATACTTTTATTTTTCAAAATACTGCTATTTTGATTTTTTTTTTTAATTAAGAAATGTTTCGTAATTGATTTAAGTACTTAGGGTATACAAGTCGAACAATTCATTCGTATTTACCAAATCATTACATTATTACCTTGAATGTAATTATCATGTTTGTAATCAAATTTTAGTTACAAAAGAAAATGATACCTTCAATCCACTCACATTATTCTTCTATTACCTAAGGTATATTTTTAAAACAAATTTAAAATTGTATATTAATAGGAATTTTTTTTTAAAAAATTTGTCTATACGTACCTATGTATATTTAATTTCAAATCAATAAACTTGCATAAAAATAATGGTTGTCTGGAACGTAAGTACAAACTTCCATTGAACTTTTAAACCCAACAATTTTTAATTACGGACACCTCTTTTCAATTTCAAATAATCTTTTTCATAATTAATATATTTCAGTTTATTATTAGTTTTATAAGAACATTAGGAACACTTTAAATTTTAAAAACACAACTTTGAAACTCGACCTTTCAATTTGCATGGCTGGCTTTTTAATTTTTGACCCGAGAAATACAACTTCGCAGCGGTAGTGACAGCAACAGCAACAGCGAAAGTGGTTAGCAAACACGCTAATCAGCACATGAAAGATAAAGAAAGCATGGGTTGAAATTGTTCAGGATCATTCATTACTACTTGTTTTTTTAAATAAACCTAAAAAGAAAACATGATTCTCTATTTCCTCAACTATGTATATTTCTCTCGTCCAATAACATCTTTTTCTTTTTATTGTTGCTAATCTATAAAACCGAAGAAGGCTAGATAGACCAATTCAATAAAAATTGTTAAAAAAGATATTCAAATATTCGGAAAAATTCAAAAAATGCTGTTGCTGTTGCTGTGTGGTTTAATTTGCTAAAGCAGCATTTGCTGGGAGTAACATGACATCCGGGATGTGCCTTTGGCATGCAATGCAACTTGCAAGTTATTTATCAGATCTGTCAGTCACTATTTTTATTTTTAAATTTTAATTAAATTATAAATTAGGAAGTTAACAAAATTCAAAATTAAATTAATTGAAAAAAATGTCCAAAAACTCACAAGATTTGGAAAATCAGAAACAAAATTCTAATGAAAAACTTTTGGAAAGTATTGCAAGGAGAATACTAATTACATCACCATTAACAAATCAAACAACAAAATCAATAGAAAATTTAGTTGATGAAATTTATGAACAACATTTCAGTGATATATTTGTTGGTGCCGTAAAAACTGAATCGAATATTCAATTAGATTTAATTCACTATGAAAATGAATTAATTCAGACACCTTCAAAAACAAAAGCTACAGATAATGATATTTGGATATTTGGATATGGTTCATTAATATGGAAAGCTGATTTTCCATTTGTATCAAAACAGCCTGGTTTTATAAAGGGTTTTGAAAGGCTATTCTATCAAAATAGCTTAGATCATCGTGGTACACCAACTAAACCTGGACGTGTTGTAACATTAATACCATCAACAAATCCTGAATCAAAAGTTTGGGGAATGTCATATCGCATTTCAAGTAATGTTAAAGATGATGTACTTAAGCATCTAGATTATAGAGAAAAAAATGGCTATGAAAGATTTTTAGTCAAATTTTATGCTTATGGGTCAACAGATATTAACAAAAGTGAAAATATAAATGCTAATGATGATGAAAATGCAATTGATGTATTGGTTTATGTTGCAACAAAAGATAATGATTCATTTGTTGGTCATATAAATAACTTAGATAAAATTGCTGAACAAATTTATACAGCAAGTGGTCCAAGTGGAAGCAATAGAGAATATGTTTATAAATTAGGAAATTGTATGAGAATGCTCTTTCCTGGTAAAACTGATGATCATTTATTTGCATTAGAAGCAAAATTAAGAAGAAGAGAAGAATGGGATTTAGAGATGTCCAGAAAAGTACGAATTGAAATATTAAAAAAAGTTCATGAAGTTGTACACTTGAATTTATGTATTCAAAATATTCAAATATTAATTATTGATTTAAAAGCTATGCTCCGGGATAAATCATCTAAAGCAAATTCTGGTACATCAATAAATGGAATTGATTTGATTGAAACGAAAAGTATTGAAAATATTGTTGTGACATGATGAGGCTTAACTAGATAAAAATTTAATTTAAATTTAATAGAAGAATTTTATAAAATTATAATTAAAATAGGAAATAGACTAAAATAATTGTTATTCATTCCAAAATATCTCGACTTTTTTTGTTAAAATTTTTACTTTAAAAATAAATAAAAATGTTAAATTGTTGAGTTTGTTTTTACAATAACATTTAAGGAAAACTTCCGATTAGTGGGTTAAAAAATCTCGCAAGTGTCAACCGTCTACCAGTTGCGACTGAGGAGGATGTGATACCAAAATATGTTTTTGTCTCAATATGTTGCAATATAGACTAAGACCATTGCTATGCTTGGAGACCAGTTGTTGCTGGAAAAATAAAAAAATATTTGTGCTAGGATAGTAATGCATGATCATAATTACTCCAGAGTGCTTCTGTCTTCCTGGGCGCCACCAGCAACAACGAGAATGGGACCAGTTCCGGTGACGGATTCAGCCCATTAATAATTTTATTTATAGAAGACAAAACAAATTTCTAGATAAATTTTTAAACTACAATATATATTTTTTCTTAATATACATATTTGTTACTTTACAAATAAAAAATACAACTTACAATTAATGTCAAATAATATACAAATTCTAACAAAAAGAAAAAAATTATTTTGCAATTTTAATATCACTTTTATTATTTCTTATTTTCTTAAATATTGAGCTAATTTATGAATTTGTTCAACTAATGCTGGCATTACAGCTGTTATTGAAACATCTAAAACATTTTGTAAATGTTGAACAGCTTCTTCATCTGTTAAACCTAATTCTAAATTTTCTTCAACTTTTTTAACAGCTTTATCTGGTTCTAATGCAATATCTGGTACAGATGCATCAACCATTAATGAAAATAAATTTAATACAACATTTGCATGTCGTCTTAAATGTAAAAATGCTGTATAACATTGTTTACGAAATTCATGATGATGTTCTGAACTAACACCACCCATTGCTTCAACCATTTCTTTACTTAATTTCATTGGTGGTGGCATTGGTTTTGGATCACGTCCTAATATATAACCAAAATCAATATGAAATAGTTTACCATTTTTTGTTAATAATAAATTATCCAAATGGCGATCACCAACACCTACAGAAAATAGAAATTTTTATGAAAAATATGAAGAAAAACAAATTACATTGTACATGATTGTACTGGATATGAAAATCACTTACCTAATAAATATGTAATAACACAATAACCAGCACAACTTTTTATATATGTATCCATTGTATCTGGACTAATACCGTATGGTCCATTTTCACATGGATTATGCTTACGAAAAAAATTATGAATACTTCCTTCTTTAGCTAATACATCAGCAACAGTATATGAATCAATATATTGTAAAAATCCATGTTTTGAACTTGTTGCTAAAACTTTGTATGGTGTCAATTTTAAATCTAAATTTTCACGTCTTAATAATTTATCCATTAAAGTAATCATTTGGAGAATAAGTTGATCTTGTCTTAAATCATCACCATGTTTAAATATTGCAACATATTCACAATTTGGATCAATTGTTAAAAATGTTAGTCTAAAAATTAAAACATCAATAATTATTTTTATGAAAAAAATAAATAAATTACAACATACTTTGAAGGCATTAATGCACTTTTAAAAAGTGAAGTTTTATGAGAAACAATTCCACGTATATAAATTTCTGGATCTAATGGGAATGGTATTGTTTCAAAATTTGAAAAATTTATTTTAAAATAATCTCCATCAGCTAATAACTGTTTGAATTTTTCAGTTTTCTTATTACGATTTCCTGGTTCTTTTGCAACAATTTTTACTAGTTTTACAAGTTCATCAATAAATCGTTGTTGTTTCTCTAAGTTTTGCCGTATTGTTTTAAGTTCGGTATCTCCTTTTTATTAGAAATTTAAAAATATACAATATATATTAAAATAGTAAATTTTCAAAATAATATTTAAAATTATATAAAATCTTACCTGTTTCTAAAATTTTTAAAAATGTTTTCAACACCATTAAATACATATTTCTAACACGTTCATCTTGTTTTCTTACTGATCCTTGATCTTCAACTTCAATTGATAAATACCAATATAAATAATTTGCTAATGTTGGATTACAGCAAGCTCTTTGAATTAAAAATGATGATAAATCGATTGGAGCTGAGGAATTTTCACTCATTAAAGTATTCGAAACATCAGAAACTTCAGAAGATGATTGTTGCTGCTGTTGTTGCTGTTGTTGTTCTGGTTGATCATGAGATATTGAAATTGGTAATGATTTAGTTGAATGATCTAATTGCATTGATTTCTTATTTAATTGTTCTTTAACATTATTTGTTGTTCCACTAATAACACTGCTACTAATACTACCGCCTTCATTATTTGATTCTGATGTTGAGCTTTGATCTAAACCATTATCATCGAAGCTTTTTAAGATATCTTTATCTGGAATAATTTTCTTATAATATTCCATGATATCATTAAAATTTTCATATTTTAAAGCTTGAACTAATTGTAATAAATATAATAATAAATCTTCATCAGGAGCTTGCATTAAACGACTAATAGCATATCTTCGTACTTCAGGATGTGTAAATGAAGGGCTTAATAATTCTAAAGCGTCTTCTACATCCATTGGTGTCCATTGTGCTAAAAGACTTAATGCTTGTCTTACTTCTGATGGTGTACCCCAATTTATACATTTTAAAAATTTTGTTAAAGCTTTTTTATGACTTCGTAAATAGAAACGAAATTTCCATAATAGATCTTGTTCTTCAGAATTTAATTGATATGTTGGGGGATAACGATATACGATTGTATGTAAAGTATCACGTATACTGAAATAATAAAAAACAATTTAATTTATATATATTGTGGCTATATTGTATTTAATAATCCAAATAAATTGCGAATACGTACGTTGCTGTAGGTTTTGCATCTCTGTCTGATAAGCCAGAACGTGCGGAACGAGCTAATCGATGATGTTTTCTTTCCACTAAATTTTCCTGAAATTGATTTTTTAAATTTAGTTATGAAAAAAAAAAAATTATTTAATTTACATTTTTTATTAAATAAAATTCTTCTTCAAGAGATTTGTGATAAACAAATCACAGAGGAATTACATACACATTTATTTTCATTTAATGAAATTTTTATAAAGTTTTTTTTTTTTTTTGAAAATTATTCTCTCTATTTAAGTTTAAGTTAAATGGCGCTTCTTTGACGATTCATAATAAATATTACCTATTAAATACGCACCAATAATTCAAATATGACCTTAGGATCCGACCATTTGACTTAACTACCTTGACTCCGTAAAAAAAAATTATTTTTTGCTTTAATTTTCTCTTCTAAGCCTCAACAAATATTTTTAAATAAAAAGCCACAGAAACATATGTTGTATTTTGATAACATACATTTATAATAACACATATATGTATGTATATCATGCTATGATTAAAATTTCAATGTCTCATATTACCCACAAATGAATTTTGCAATTAACAACAAAATATGCATCACCATATGAATAAATATGAATAACATTTGATAAAGAAATACAAATTAAATACGTTGTATTTAATTCTAATCAATTAATTAATCTATTTTGAATTTTTATTTATTTTTTTTTTTTTCAAAATTAATTTTCTTACCCAACATTTTTTTAGCCGTTTCCAATTGAAAAAATATGAAAAACAATTGCATGGTTTACAACGAATTTTGAATAAATAAAATTTAACCGTTGTATAAAAACGATAAACAGATAAATAATTAATTTTATCATATAAGATAATAATTTGTCTAAATCATAAACTAACAAAAACGAATGACTATAACAAATGAGTGATAAATAGCAAATAGTTTGTGGTAAATAAAACCAACAAAAGACATGTCAAAATAATGTTATAAACATTAGAAAATTTTTAAAAATATTGGTACATAGAAATAGAGGGAGGTAAATAAAATATTTTAAAAAAAAAATCAATTAATCAATCATGTGGAGTTCACATGACATGTTTTATGTAGATACATATGAATTTCATGTGTAAAAAGAAAACTTATTTTTTTGTTTAGCAATTGAAAAAGAGTGAAAGTATTTAATTGCGAAGGTTTAAAAATGACCTTAATGGAAACGAAATCGGATTAAAATTAGTCTTCTGTACTTTTTGATTGTTTATTTCTTATTTAAATTGATAAAATCATATGGCACAGTAATCTATTAAAGTGGAAATTATTCATAATTTTTGCATAGGAAAAATGTAGATAGCTTTGATATTTAATGAATGAGTAAAAACCATACAATTTATTGTGAATTTCAAATTTTTATATATTCATTTGAATATAATTTTAATAAAATAGTAAAGAAATAGAAATTTCTTCTTTGTAAAAATGGTAATTTGAATAATTTTGTCGCTTACCTGTGATATTTCTGAATCTGGGACTGTAACTAGTTTCGGTTTTGAAACGAATGTATATTTTTTATCACCTTCTGGTTCAAAATAAATTATGGAATACTGAAAAATAAAAAACTTATTTATACAAAAAATACTAAAATATATAATTTTTTTATTTACCGTTTTATCATCAACAATTATCGTAGGAAATTCAATCATTAAATATAAATAATCAGACATACGTTTTTCTTTTTCATTAATCATTTCAATTTCTCTAAATGTTAAACGATCAAGCCAATCAACTTTTTGTATTTGTCCATTGCGATGTTTTTTAGCTAATTTACCTAGACGTTGCATTTGTGATTTACTTGATTCTTTACCTTTACCAGGTGTTTTAGATGGATAATTTCCATCACCTTCAACTTCTAACCATACACGTAAATCAAACATGCCTTGTCGAAACATTCCATTTTTACCAAATAAAGATATTGATGTTCCACCAACAACAGCTAATTTACCAGCTCCAATACAATCTAATATTGTTAAAACTAACATTGCTGTACGTGGAAGATCTGAGAATTGTAATGGTAACGTAACCCATTCATTCCAACTCCAACGTTTTGTAAATGGTTTATATGATGTTGTCACTGGTAAACAATACGGTTTACCTTTATTAAAGATTTGAATTCGTACCATTAATGGGGGACATTCTTCAGAATATAAGCCAGAAAAACGCAATATAGGATCATCTAGAAGCTTTTCATAAGCTGGTTGTTGTTTTTCCCCTTCAAGTGTCCCACTAAAAATAAGATAAAACAAGAAAATATAATTGATAAATAATCATTAGAAACAGATAATTTAAATATTATTATATTGAAATACATTTTTATTTGAACACGTTGATCCAAAGATGAACTGTATATGTAACGGAATGTATCTTCAGGTCGGTCCATAGTCCATATCACCACCAATTAATTCTATGCAATATTTACTTTATAAATATCAATTATTTAAATTCAATAAAAACTTACAAAAATTTAATAATACAAGTTTTTTTTTCTATCTAATGACAGCTCATAGATCTGAAGCGTACAGATAAAGTAGAAACACATAGAGACGATGAGCGATAAAATAGCTAGTGACCAGTGATGAAGAACATTTAATGTCATTTTCGCTGAATAGGTTTCTATTATGGAAAAATTTTGTTGCTCGCTGATCGCAGTATTGAGTATAGAAACTTTTTTTTATGATTTAAGCAAAAGTTTCAAAAATTTTAAAATTTCATTTGTCTTGAAAGTTCTATATCTATGCTAAATCTACTACTTTTTATTAAAAAGAAATGACTTCGAACTCTAGTGGCAATTTATGACAATATTATTTTTCGTTTTGTAGATAACGGTAATTTTATATTTCTTGGACATCAGATTATTGTTACAAGTTTGTAATTTTATAATAATTGCCTTCAATTGTAAAATCTTAATAAGGGTGGTCATGAATAGAAAAAATAAAAATAAAAAAACCTTATTGGAAGTAACTGTAAAAAATATTATTCAAACTAATGAAAGTATGGATGAAGATTTAATAAAACTAATAACAATAGAATTAGGTAAGATATGTAATGAATTAGGGTTATTTAAAAACTAGAGTTTTTATTTTAATATTTTAGAGTCCGTGAAAATAATGAATAAAAGAATGGATGATATACTTACTGAAAGTACGAAAACTATAGATAAGTTCTCCAAATATTTGAACAAATAAAAGGAGATCGTTCAAGAATTTGATAAAAGACAAAGTGAAGATGAAGAAAGTAGATTTAGTTTTTTTCAACGTTTTTGATTAAAATATATTTAAATTATAAATCTAATTTCTATTTGTTTTATTTCCTTATAATTTCGAGCCCTTTGAATAGTAACGGTTTACTCAAACAGGAAGTGAAGCTGTAAATAAGTAAATTCAAGTCTGTGCGATATTCTATTGATTGAAATAGGCTAAATGTAAATTGCCCCGTAAGTTTATGACATTTCTGGCCTGCATATGTTTTTTACATAACATATTTATTGTGTATACTTTCGGCTGGTGTTATATGTATTTATATTGACCACAATTTAAAAAAACAATTTTTGCTGAATAAATAAATGTTAAGTTTAAAATAAAATGAGTTTAAATTTATCAACCACTGTAATAGAAGGTTTAAAAAATCTTGGAGTGGCATTAAACGTTGACCTAAGCAAAAAATTAATCGCAAACGCTGTAAAACTTGCAATACATCAAGATCTGAAATGTAAGTATGTAAATAAATTTGTAAATTTCTGTGGTTTAGAAATTAGAATAAAACTAAAAATGATGCTAAAGTAACTTTCTATTTATATACTTTTATTATTTTTTTTTTTGTTTAGATATTCCATCAAATCCAGAAATATATGTATCAAAACCCGATTATGCTAAACAGTGTGAATATTCCGTTGTTAGCTTATTATTTCTTGCTACAAAATATGGATATGATATTCAAAAATTACGTAATTTACTTGAACAACATGAAATTTCACATGTTATAATTGAAGAATTAATAAAAGTATATGAAACAAATAAAAAGGACCTAACAATAAACAATTTAAAAATTGGCTATTGTTTACCACATGTAACTGATGTTGAATGGAAATTAACATGTGATATAAAATCATCAGTATCAGAACATGGTTCACAGGAATTACTGTATAGGATAAATTTAGGACGTTACAACGAGAAAAGTGGTGAACGTGAAAGTGTTGTAGAATTTGAGTGTAATGTTGAAGAATTACAAGCATTTATAAATCGCCTAAAAGAAATTGAAAGACATTGTGAAAGACTCTCAGCAGGAAAATAAATTTAAGAAAAAAAAAATGTTTAAATAGTAATTACGACTTGTTAAAAACATGCTCAATAATTCATAATTAATAAGTAATCAAGAAATACTAAAGTGTACTAGAAATATACTACTTCATAATAATTAAATTTTAAAAAAATTATCTATAATATTGAATTAATTTCGTATTGTTTGCTGCTTATTTCGTAGGACTTGGGATGGAAATATTCCGTACTTCGACCAGAAAAGGATTACGATATCAAGTTGAAGAAATTTTACGGTTGTAACATCTACTCTACATTTTTTTTTTCTTTTTTGAATAGAATAAAATGTAAATTTTGGAAAACAAAATTCAGCAAAACCGTTAATGAAATTCGATGAAAAATTACTAAAGCTAAAATCGCTGTTTTTCTTCTCTTCGAACACCTACTACATTAGTGGATGAAGGTTCAATATTCTATTATCCGGCAATATCTTGTTAAGTTCAAAAGGGCTAAAAAACGAATTGTTTATAAATATATAATTCAATAAACAAATGTACATAAAATAAAACTAGTTTTTTTATTTTGTGATTTACAATTTTTTAAATCATTCTAAAAAAAAAAATCAATTTCCTAATTACATACATTATTCGTTAGATTAAAATATTTTTCTATAGAATAATTTATTTATTTTTTGTTTAAACTGATTTTAGTTTAATCTTCTTCAATTAATGTTTTCAAAATATTTTCATTTGATGGAGCATTTGTGAAAATACTCCCAGAAAAAGCACTTTCATTATCAGTGCTTATAATTAAACAATTACTTTGGTTTTGTACAACTTTCATTCCAATTCCACGAAATTTTTCATCAATTCTGTACAGATTTTTTCCACTTGAATATGAATAAAATGGTTTACCACTAAAAGGATTCATAAAATCGGCCCAATAACCATTTAAACGTAGTCTTGAACATATTTCTCGTGCTGCTAAAACGAACTATTAAAAAACTACTTAAAATTTTTATTTAAAAAAAAAATATTTTTAAGACTGTCTCAAATTCTAAATGATTTGAACATATTAAGCAAGTTATACTACAGTTTGCAAAAGATGAAAGTTGTAGATAAAATAAAAGATTAAATTTGAAACTGTCTTGAAAAAAAAATAAAATTAGTTAAATAAAAAAATATACCTTACTAGCTCCTTTTTCATATTCAAAGTTCTCCCAATATTGCAGTGTAATTAATGTTAGTCCTTCATTTGAAACGACTTCAGGAGCAGGAAAAATTTCGTAGAGATTTTTTTTAATTAATTGTGGACATTCTTTGGCAGTGAAATGCAATAATGTTCTTTCTGACTACAATTATATACAGAAATTCAAAGTTAAAATTGACCAACGTTTATTATTTAATAATTTTTCATATAAATTATATTTAAATGAAATTAAAAATGATACGAATAGATTTAATTATATTTACCTTGCCTTCAAAATCAACTAAATTAGTTAAAGGTGTTTCACATTGAATTGTTGTTGAAGAATTTTGCCATGCTGGGCCTAATGATCCTGGGAGATAAAACCGATTGCCTCTAGGTGCAAATAATTCCCAATTTGGTCCGCCTTCACCATTTATTGTACTTCTATCATCTTGTAAAAATTAAAAAAAAAAAAACTGATGCAATATACCTAAATTTTTCTAAAAATATTTAAAATGTACCTTCAACACGAGCTCTGCTCTTTACTACTTTGTAGGGCGAATCAATTTTCTTCGAGTGGCTTTTTCGAGAATAAAACACGAAAAAATTAACATAAGAACCAGCACAATTAATATTAAATGTTTTTTCTAATGTTGTTAACTTATTTAATTTATACAATATAGACATATTTCATTATTACAAAATAAATAATTTCCTAATTAATCAGCAATTTAGAGATAGATAACTTTGACAGCAAAGATGTGAAAATTGAAAAACTTCTACAATACGTAATCAGCTGATAAAGGATGCGTTCTATCCGCCAAAATACATTGATTGGAAATTGGTACACTTTTCAACTGGTACAACAAAATCCATTTACCCCACGGTTGTTATATTTCCAGTTTTAACTTTGGAGTTTGGAGTTTTGACTGGACAAAGTTCAATACATGTTCTTAACAATTGCTTTAAGCATTTGCAAATAAAATGTAGGAGGCATATAAGCAGTGGTAAAATGAGGGGCATATTGAATTTTTGCTTAATTAAATTCGTTTAACTTGTATTCAAATGAACTGGCATAATCACAAGACACAATAAGCTCAATGTTTCTTTGCATTTTGAAAATACTTGGTATTGGAACGAGTTTCATAAGTTGACATTTTGACAGGAAGTTTCTCTGTTCAAAACAGTGCTGTCGTTAGACTCCGATCGGAGTATTTTTACACAGATTATAATAACCGTATCCGTATTCCACTACTACTCCTTTTAATTCGGTACTCACTTTTTCGTAAAGAACGAAAAGGTTTTTTTTTTATGCTTATTGGATTAAGTACTCATTTTTCAGAAGAAATTATAATTAAATTTTTCATAAGAAAGGTTTTTTATTTGTTTTTTTTGCATGTTGGATAAAGTTGGGTATTAACAACCTAATAAGTTTGTTGTTGTCTACGACGTACTCCTTTTTTCTGTGGCGTACAGCGTACTCCCTTTTTATAGCTTTACACTATTGTATGTACTATTCAAAAAGCCCAAACGACAGCACTGGTTTTAGATATGGTAATTACGGGAGTTTTTATTTGATTACTATTAAAATGTATTAAATTGATTATATTAAAATGTTTTTAAAATAAAAGTTTGTGCTATAAAATAATTTCCATATATAAATAAAATGGGCTATGATTTAAATAGATTTCAAGGAGAAGTCGATGAAGAATTAACATGTCCTATTTGTTCTGGTGTCTTAGAAGATCCTTTACAGGTGAGAAATTGCGATTTTTCTAATTATTATTAAATACAATTTCGAATCTTTATCCGTTCTTAAATATTATTTTATTACAGTTATGGAAATTTATAGTTTTTCAGAAAAATTGATGGTTTTGAAATATTGTGTATTAACAAAGAAGCATTCGTCTTGTCTTAACTGTCAAACCTTGTAAGTACGTTTTTCAAAATTTTCCAAGAGAACAGTTATTTGCTTTGGAGTTATCATTTAATTGCCATGCTTATTAGAATTTATTTTCTAAAATTATTATCGAGTTACCAGTAATTTGAGCATGTGGCATCTCACAAAGCTGTATTAGCTTACGAATTAACCGAAAAGAATATCTTGTTCCTTAAAAATGTTGGATTTACAAGGTTTGACAGTTAAACGATGATATACCTATTCAAGCATATATGTAGGTATATGTATATCATGTACCTATTTTTCCTACATTATAAACCAGTTACTGTATATGAACGTTAATGTACTAATGTAGAATTTTATTAATTTTGCGCTGAGCAAAAAAAATTAAATAGAAAAAATCTGTCCATGGTTTTTATTTTTTGAAAGTGTTTTTATCTTTTTTTCTTTTGAAAATTTTAGGAAGCATGCCTAATTTTTTTCTCCAATTAATTCTTGTACATTCATCAACAACTCCAAACATAAAATAAAAATAATAATTAGAAATATTATCAAACTCAGGATCATACTATTGTTAAATAAATTTAATATTCTTAATTGCAGGCCGCACTATGTGAACATGCATTTTGTAGGGGTTGTATTACGGAATGGTTATCTCGCCAACCAACTTGTCCCGTTGACCGTAATGCTCTTACAACAGCAAATCTAAGAGCAGTTCCACGTATATTACGAAATTTATTGTCACGGTATTTTAATTATTATTATTATTTTGGAAGTTACATGATATATTTAATGTAAATTTAATTTCAGTTTGTCAATCACTTGTGATAACGCAGTTTATGGTTGCACTATGGTTTTAAAGCTAGATGTTTTAAATACGCATTTAGAAGAATGTGAACATAATCCTAAAAGACCATTACCCTGTGAAAAAGGATGTGGATTTGTTATCCCAAAAGATGAACTTAAAGATCATAATTGTATTAGAGAACTTAGAGCACTTATTCATACACAACAACAAAAATTAGGAGAATTAAAATCAGAAATGAGTGATCAAAATTTAACTATAAATGAACTTAAACGTGAACTACAATTATTTAAAGATTTTATGAGAGCTATGCGTGTTTCAAATCCTGCAATGAGAGCTATTGCTGATCAAATGGAACGTGATGAAGTTGTAAGATGGAGTAGTTCATTAGCTAGAGCTAGGGTAACTCGTTGGGGTGGTATGATATCCACCCCCGATGATGCATTACAAGTAATATACATTTATAATATTTGAAAAGAAAAGAAAAATATCTTAGTTAAAAAAAATAATAATTTAATTTTATAGATGATGATTAAGCGTGCACTTTCTGAATCAGGATGTCCACCTCATATTTTAGACGATCTAATGGAAAATTGCCATGAAAGGCGATGGCCAAGAGGATTAAGCTCTCTCGAAACAAGACAAAATAACAGAAGAATTTATGACAATTATGTTTGCCGAAGAATTCCAGGTGAGCATTGTTAACAAACATTTGATTTTTTTCCATACTTCAGTTTTTCCATATGAAATTTTGAATAATTGTTTTTTTTTAAAAATATTTTTTTAGGAAAACAAGCAGTTTTGGTATTAAGTTGCGACAATGCACATATGGCTGAAGATGTTATGGTTGATCCTGGATTGGTAATGATATTTGCACATGGAATCGAGTGAATTTATTAAAAGCAAGAACAACATAAAAATTGTTTTATCTATTCTTTTAAATTAAGTCACTTCTTTTCGCTGTTATATATTTAGTTCGTCTGATCTCAAGTATTTTTTGCTTATGATATATTTTTCGAAATTACATTCATTTAAAACGCAGAGTGTTTTTATCACTTTGTAAAGTCATTTAATTATCCACAAATAACATCATTTTAGGATCTAACAGATATTTTCATTAAGAAATTTTAATTCTTTATTTTATTTATATTTTTTTTTTTTCCTTTTAATTTAAACAAATTTATTTGTAATTTTATCTTAGAAATTGTATTTTCACTTTAAAAAAGATAATTGTGATAAAAAAAAAAAGATAAGAAAAATTAAACATTGTTAAAAATATTGGAGAGTTAGTTACTGCATTGCATTTCAATTAATATTCAAATAATAATATCTTTCAAATTTACGACATAAAAAATAAAAAATTATTTAATTTTGTTATTCAGAATTTTTTTTTTTTTTGATTTCATTGTCAAATTAGTTAGAGATTTAAAAACTTTTTTTATCTTTTTACCATTTTGCAATATGATGAAAACACTCTCGAATAAAACTAAATAGTAAGGAAAAGAGAAACTATGTTAAATTTTTCTAATTGATTTATTATACTTAGAAAATGATTTATGAAAATTTTTAAACAAATTTTTTTCTGTTTTTTATTTTTAATTTTTTTTTAGAAAATAAATTTTTTATCATACATAAATTAGAATTGACTTTTATTGTATAAAACTACAGTAATTCAAAAATAAAGTGTGTTTCTGTATCTCAATTATTAGCTTATGAAGCAAAATTTGTGTTGGACTGATTGTAAAAGATTTACTTCTATTGTAGTAAAAAAATTAATTATGAAACAGAAAGTCCTCCTTCAAGTAAAAGATGATGACCATTTACAAAGCTTGAATTTTCACTTAGTAGATAAATAATAGAATCTCCAACTTCAGATACTTCGCCAAATCTGAAAGACAATATTTTATTCAGTTTTCATTTTTGATTATGTGTAAATTATGAAGAAAATTACCTATGCATTGGTATACGATTTAATAATGGTTCTGCTTTTTCTGGATCACTCCAATTATCTCTACCCATTTTTGTTAAAATAACAGTCGGATTTACAGAATTAAAACGAATTTTTCTTGGACCAAATTCTAAAGCTAAACTTCGTGTTAAAGAATCAACTGCAGCTTTTGTTGCCGAATAAACAGTATGATTCATAAATGATATTTTTGATGCTATAGATGATACATTCACTACACTTGATCCAGTTTTTAAACTTTTTGATAGAGTTTGAGTAACATTGAAAACACCTTTAATATTAACATTGAACGTACTGAAACAATAATGAAACAATTATAAATTTTCAAAAAACAATTTTGAAAAATTAAAAAAATTTTTTTTTGTATACATACTCATCAAAATCTTTTTCACTTAGTTCATCAAATGGTTTAATAATTGCTACTGCTGCATTATTGACAAGTCCATCCAAATCTTTAATAGATTTTAGAGCATTTCTAGTATCAGTCCAATTAGATAAATCAACAGCAATTATTTCAATACCTGGGCATTCATTTTTAAGTATTTCAAGTTGTTGTACATTTTTTGAAACTGCAATAACATGAACTCCAGCACCATGTAATCGTTTAACAAGACTATTACCAATTCCTTTAAAATAAAAATGTAATGAAGAAATTATTGAACAGATTCTAAAGAAAACAATAAACATTAATTTTACCTTGTCCGGCACCGGTTATTAAAATCCGTTTACCTTTTAAAGAACTTTCCATGTTTTCAAAGAAACAAAACAGGACTAATTTGTGCTTTTAGTATGTTTTGCTTTATTCTTTATCAAAAATTATATTGACCAATTGACTTTCAAGTTGTAGCAAACGAGATAACTACAGTGTATATGCCGATAAAGATTTTTATTAACTTTTGTGTATAATATATGTTATACAACAGATGTAAATATTTATGTACAAGTGCATAAGAATCGATTACACATTTACCTACTTATATTAAATTAAAAACACAATATAAATATCATTTACGCAACCACATGGGTAATAAAATAAAAACTAAAAAAATCTTAACCCTGAGAGATAAAGTAATTTTGCTCTATGATCTTTCACTTTAGTTATTGTTGGCAAAACTAATTTTTTTAAAAAAGCAAACATTCAAAGGTTAGTCGTTCGTATAGCAATCAAGCTTGTCCAACTCACTTGGTTATGTTATCTGAATCTGAGGAAAAAACATTTTATTAGTTGATAAAGCTTTTTCTTTTCTTAAAAAAAACTATATCTCCTTCCCTGCCCGCAAAGCTCTAGCTGAAATTTTTGTTTTATTTTCTAGCTCGAGTTAGATTCGAATCACTATTAGAGCATAATTTAATTTGTAAAAAAAATCATTAACAAGAAAAACTTTTATCTGTTTTGAAATTTAAAATTTATTGTAACTGATTGTGATATATTTTAATCAAATTAGTGCATATATTCATTAAAAAATTATGTGTAAAAAGAAAACATTGAAAGTTTCATCTTTCACTTTCAAAATTGCATCAAGCAATCTTCTATTATTCAATTTTTTATTATTTGTTAGGTTCATTTGTCAGCCACTGTCAATCGTCCTTTTTGATAAAAGAAAAAAAATTTCAATGATTATAGTTTTTTAAAAAAAAAAAAAAAAAAAAATTCATTATTAATAGTACCTCTAAGAACACTAAATACAGAATACCATGTTCTAAGAATTTTCGCCAAGAATTCAAGTGTGATCGGATAAAAGCTTCCAGCTGTAAGCTATTTAAAATTAAAAATAATTACTATAAATATTTACAGTATTTTATTTAAAATGTAAACGTTAAATTACTGTTAGTGGTCTCTGAGTTCTTAAAATCATAAGAAACACAGTTTGTTTAACCAATCGATTAGAACTATACCATGAAATGTTATATGCAATGTCTCCTGTCATTAAACTCTGAAAATAAATATTTCTATATGAGTTTTCCAATTATTATATATGTAGTACAAAATTTAAATTATAGAAAATAAACTTAATAATAGTTCACCTCCACCGTGATATTATTGGCAAACCAATACAAAACACTTAAAATATATAAAAGACAAAGTCCCAAAATTATTGAAAGTAGAATCTCGCTATGTGAATTTGTCTATATGTAAATATTAAAAGTCTATCATTTTTAATTAATTTTTAGTAAATTTAAATCAATTTCTTTTTACCACATTTAACGTGAAAAGTATTCCAGTAACTATAGTACCATATAACAAAATTTCCAACAAACACATTTCTTTCACAACTCCATTCAAATCTTCCACTAATCTAAAACGTTTTTTTTTTTTGTAAGTGAAAAAAATTATCTTTAAAATTTTATAATTATTACACATGTAATTTATATTGTATTGTGAACAATTAAAATAATGAAATATTACAAAAAAAAACATTATGTTAATGAAGTTACAGAAATAAAGATTAAGCCTACTCAATAAAAATAATTTTGATCACATGAGCATAAGGGCATCGGTAGAATTAATGCTTATGTTTCTATATGCTCATGTTTCTTGTACTAAAAAATAATATAATACATTTTTGAAAATTTTAAACAAATCTGTCACATAAAACATGTTAATTTAAATTATATGAAATTATGAAAATTTAGGAGAAAGAATAAACAAATAATAACAAAACTATTACTTTTTTTTAAGCTCACAAATTTGAATGATTTTTTCAATTTTTCTGTAGGAAAAAAATTCATAGTACAAAAAAATTGAATTGGACGTGACCATATGCAATTATTTAAAAAAAAAAGTGTTTCGAAAAAAAAAAAAAAAAAAAAAAAAAAAAAAAAAAAAATCCGAAATACAAGACAATTTAGAAAAGTATAAAATACGCTTACTTTATAATCCTTAAATGAAATTTCATAATTTTTCGTACTTGAGAAGAATCAGCATTTGATAATTTATTTGTAATTTCAAATTGAAGAATGTTGAATAAATTTTTAATTAAAACACAAAAAATTAAATACAAATTAAAAGATGGCATATAAATTGTACGACAAAATAATGAAAAGAATAGAACTTCTAAAATGTAAAGCATTTCATAAACAGGAGTTTTTAAAACATCCATACCAGGAATTTTCAAAGGAAATGGAAGTACTGAAATAAATAATTATTCTATCTATAATTATACAATTAATTTTATTCTAAATTGAATAATAAATAATTTAATCTAAAAGTAAATGTAAAATATTTAAATTTAGAATTAAACATTAAATTAACAAATAAATTTTGAAAATGTGATAAATATAAAATTTAAGATTAAATGTGCAGAAAATAATAAAAAATATTTACTGAAATAAAAAAAAAAAACTAATTATTAATTACTAAAAAAAAAAGTAATTATAACTTTGTACCTTTTTCTGTGTTGAAAAATGGAAAAAAGAAAACACTAGTAGCCACAAGAGTCAACATTAGTACGTGTCGTTTTGATAATTTGTACATTTTTTGTGAGATCTTATGTAATATTCCATTATAAATTGTATTATTTTCATTCTGTAAATAAAGAAAAGGTAAAAAATTACTATTAGAAATATTATTAATTTCCTTTTTTTTTTAAAATAAAAACAAATTTATCATTACAAGAATATCGAAATATAAATTATTTGCATCAATCATTAACTGTTCAAATTGTTTTTCTTTACTTATTATCAATATTATCCTGATTGAAGTATAAGTAATTCCTGCATTCAAATATGAATAAACAATAATTGAACTAAGATTTTCATTATGAATAACTTTATCGTATATGTAAAAAAATTGAAAAATAATTTGAAAGATTTCAAATGAAACGATAAAATATTTTAATTTTCCATTTTTCACGAAAAATCCCACTGATTTAAAAATTTTATAATTAAAACCAAATATCGGAGATTCTTCTAACATTTTTTTATGATTTTGTACTTTCTTTTAAAACAACTTACACAGTAATGAGGTGTAAATTGGTTTTAAAATGAATTTAAATGTGTATTTAAAATTATTTTTGAGTTTAATGGAAATTATTAAAAATTCCATTACCGTTATTCAATTAATAACTATAATTTTGTAAGAACAATAATTAAGAAAAATGTGTTCAATTATTTAAAAAAAAAAAAAAAAAAAAAAAAAAAAAATGAAGTAGACAATAACTGTTACTTCACACTGACCGAAATTTATAGTTTAGTGCACTTGAGTCCATAAGTTGAAATTGTTCTATATAACTGTGAATTTTCAATAATAAGGCAAGGTGCTAGCGCTATTACTTAGGCCCTAGGGGATAATCCTACACGTTAAAAAAAAAACGGAAATAAAGGTGTTTATTTCAGATAGAACACCAAATTATGATATTCTTAAAGTCTATGTGCGGTTTATTATTTACTCATTATGTATACTTGCCTTAGTTGGTTTTCTCGATATGGTACTCATAATAAATTTATAAATATTGAAAGTGCTAATTAGGCCTGAAACCGTATTATTAATGTAAATTAAATATTACTGTTAAAGGTTAAATTTGATAATAAAACGCAATTTAATATTCGTTAGGTAGTCAGTTATACATCAGTCAGTTATTATTACATACACCTGTATATTATTAACCAATTTTCAATCTATCCGTTATCCTAATCAATAATTAATTGTTCAATTATATATAAATTACGCATTTGTTCTTAGTATATAATTCATTTAAATTTTTTGTTAAAAAACAAATATTTCCTTGTATCCTTAATTTATCAATACAAATCAATAAAATAGAATAAGTGTCTGCATGTCTGTCTGTACGAAATGATTTAACTCAAAAACAACTAATGCTATTACTGACTTGAAATTTACATAAGCAGATTGTAGATAGTAACCCCAGGATTAACTTAGGCTAAAAGAAAATTCAATCCCTAAAAGGATTAAACTTGAACATTATCTATAGTATTGTATCGTGTAAACTTGTATGTATATTCTAACTTTGCGAGGGTGAATTTCTAGCTCTTCGTAAAGGAATCCTTAAGAGGTTTAAAAATATATTTTGTCATTTGACCTTATCATCATCTAAAAACTCTATAACTAGACTAGCGATACGGAAAAATTGAATTCTGACAACAACAAAAAATATTTCATAAACAATGTTTTACATAATAGTTAACATTTGGTTATATTTATCGTTATTTTTGTAAAAAAGATCTTGAACTCGACCTTTGTTAAGATAAGACGAATTTATTGAATGAAAATAACAATTTAAACATCACCTACAATGAATATTTTCAACATATGTATATTTTTGTTGACAAAAAAAAAATTAAATTAAATTTAAAAAAAAAATGGTTTGCTTGTTTTTTTTGACGATGGTGGATTGTTGCTTTTGACTTTGATAATATTTAAATACATACATATTACTCGAAATTTTTAATTAGTTTTTTCTTACGCGATAAATTCCCATTCATCAAATGGTTGATTAAATAAATTCTAATGAACAGTTAATCACGTACATATGTTATTTTATGAATAGATTTTGTATATATGTACATACATATGTATATGTAGTACCTAGTATGTATACATATGTGTATAGGTTGGAAAATACGTACCACTGATATTGTTAAAATATACTTTTTCATTTGAAACATCTGAATAAATAAAATATAAAAGCGGTTCTTGTTTTTGGTGATATTTCAATTTTTGTTTAGTCTGAAATAAGATAAGTTCAGTTTATTTCGGCAAGAGGTTTTGGATCAAAACAACATGAATTTTCTAAGTAAGTAAATTATAAAAATACTCACATACTTATGTATGTAAGACAAAAAAGTGATTGTTGAAAATTCAATTTATTTTTTCAAAGTTAGTTAATTTAATTGAATTTGAATTAATAAAACAGAATAAAAATATTTTTGTAATCATATTAGTCTACAGAGTTTTGTATTCGAAAGTAATACCTTAATAGAAAGATTTTAATTTTGAAATTAAAAAAAAAAAAAATAAATAAATAAATAAAAAAAATAAATAGAAGCACCTCTTTATGTTTTTAAAATATATTTATTGAAGTTATCGTATAAAAAAAAGGAAAATTTTTATCAATTGAATGCTGAAAATGGCTTAGTTTAAAAAAAAGAAGAAATACATATATACGTATGTATGTACATACATACATGTGTATATGTATGTATGTATATATTGACTAAAAACTAGTATTAATTTTGAAGTAAAAGTTGTACAATGTGGAAAATTATATAATTATTCATTTTTTTTTTGTCTAATTCAAAATTTTTTCACAAAACAAATTAACATTTTTTTTTCTTCAAAATCTTTTAGGATCTTTACTTAAATTAGTGCTCTTTGTTGAGGCTATATTTACTTTTTGTTTAGCGGATGATGAATTTTTACAAAATCAACAACAATTTGCAACTCATTTTTATTCTAATTTAAATAAACAGAATGCTGGAAAAAGTGTTATATTTTCTCCATTTTCTCTTCAAAGCTGTTTTTCAATGTTGTATATGGGAACAAAAGGAACAGCAGCGAATGAACTTGAAAGAGGTTTTCATTTAGGTTCATCCGAAAGAGAAGTGATTAGCAATAATTTTAAAAAAATTCTTGATGAATACAAGGATAATAAACAATTAAAAACTTATAATAAAATTTATGTAAATAATCATTCTACTTTAGTTCCAAAGTTCAAAGAAATTGTTACAG
This sequence comes from Bombylius discolor, assembly GCA_939192795.1. Lineage (NCBI taxonomy): Eukaryota > Metazoa > Arthropoda > Insecta > Diptera > Bombyliidae > Bombylius > Bombylius discolor. The sequence continues at coordinate 54,942,358 of OW584238.1, read as the reverse complement.
AAAATTTCCATTCAGAAGTTGAAACTGTCGATTTAACAAAAGGTCAAGAATCAGCATCAATTGTAAATAATTGGATTAATGAAAAAACGAATGGAAAAATTGAGAAATTAATTGAAGATAGTGACTGTAATGCAGATACTCGTCTAATTTTACTTAATGCTATTTACTTTAAAGGAAATTGGAAAAATCCATTTGACAAAAGTTCTACTAAAAAACAAGATTTTTGGACTTCAGAAACAAATTCTGTACAAGTTGATATGATGAATTTAGTAGATATCTTCAAAATAAAAAAAATTCCTAAACTCAAAGTAAATGTTGTTGAACTACCATATGCAGATTCAAGTTTATCTATGGTACTTGTAATACCAACAAAAAAAGAAGGTTTGTCAAATTTGGAATCAGCACTTCAAGAGACTAATGTTGCAGATTTATTCAATGATCTTCATGAACGACAAGTTAATTTATTTTTGCCCAAGTTTAAAGTTGAAACAACAATTGATTTGAAAGATATACTACCAGCAGTAAATTTTTAAAAACTTTAAAAAAAAGTTTTTCTAAAAAAACTAATTTTTACAAATATTAATTTTCAGATGGGAATTGAAAAAGTATACAACGATCCAGATTTTAGTGATTTAGCTGATGGACCATTAAAACTTGTCAAAGCCGTTCACAAGGCAGTTGTTGAAGTCAGTGAAGAAGGAACAGAAGCAGCTGCAGCGACAGGTATTATTCTCAATTATTTCAGTTATAATAGTTTTGAAATAAATTAATAAAATATATAAAAAATATTTAATATAGGTACAGCAATCAACACACGTACTGGACCATATCCTTTAGTAGCAGATAGACCATTTTTATTCATTATTAAAGACAATGCTGGTCGTAATTTCTTTATGGGACGTTTTACGGGAGTTGCATGAATAATATAACAACAATTTTGAATTAGGAGCAATTACTTTCTGAAATAATTTAACTTTTTTGATTATGAATTTTGTAAACTATTTCATTATATGAAAACTGGGAAAAATATATATAAAAAAAAACTAAATCTTGTATACTATAAGTTAAGTAAAAAAAAAACTTGTATTATAGGATAACGATTAATAGTGTATGTTGGGGAGTACTTCTTTTTTTTAAATTACTTTGTTTCACTTTGATAGAATTAATGGTTCTTTAGACGTGAGAATTTAAAGTCAAAATTTTTACACCGATACATCTCGGAAGCTTGAGGGAAAACATATGTACATATCTACATGTATATTTATTTAGAAACTAATATTGTTATTCAGAATATTCGTACGTCATAACAAACATATGTACCTACATATTTTTTATTTGATAATTCTAATTGTTAGCAGATATTTGCGTTCATTATTTTTTAAATCTAGAAGAAAAAAACATGTGTTTAAATTGAAAAGTTGAAAATTTGTTTCTGTATTTGTTTTCTACTTTTTTTTTTTAATTGAATGTATTTACTTAATTTCTATTGTACTACATATGTAAAAATTGAAATTGTATATAAAGTAAATATTTATGCTTTTTTCTTCAATGTTCTATTGAAAATGAGATATTATTCAGTAATTTTATTTTTCAGTACAATTGTATTTTGTGCTGGGAAACAAGTATTTTATAATGAAAATTATAAGGAAATAACGTCATCAAATGGAGAAATACAATCTCAGTACTCTCCAAAAAGTTTTGCTCCAGATTTATCATTAGATAATATTCTACCTAATAATGAGGAAATTAAAAACCGTCAACCAAGAGCTATTCTACTGAGGCAATTTATTGGTCGAAGATCATCTACAAACACACGTCAAGGAACTCCATTACGAGAAGTTTTTCTAAACCGTATTTTCGGACGCAGAAAAACTTCCACTTCCACAACTGAATCACCAACAACTTCTGCTGATGATTCAACAATTCCATCTGATGAAAATTCAGGAACTTCAACAACTTCCAATAACGATTCAACAACTCCCGCTGACGATTCAACAACTCCCGCTGACGATTCAACAACTCCCGCAGACGATTCAACATAGTTTCAAATAAGATATATGTATGTACATTTGTACATACATACGTACAACATCAAAATTATAATGTCATGAATTATGAAATTAAAATGTTAAACTTTAATTTGAAATTTTCGTTATATTTTATTGGAAAATTATTCTAAAATTTGTAATTATGTGAAAATATAAATTTTTTAAAATTTTAAATCAAGCTAACCATTTTTTATTAATTTCAATTTTTATCATATGAAAAAAAAATATACATATCAGAAAAGGCATAAGTTAATTATGTCTAAATTATCAGATACTTCTTCACTAAAAATTCATTTCAGCTGAAGGTAATAAAAAAAAAAGTTCAAGAGGTTATTCATCAGGCAACCCGACTTTTGTTAAGTTTTTTCTACTTTCAAGACATTTTTTAGAGGAAATTCTTTACTAACGACGTTTAACATACTTGTGTAGAAAACGTTATTAAAAAATAATTAAAACTTATCATAATAAAATTATGTACTGAACAAATTAATAAGATGAAATGAATTTGCAATTGCAATGACACCTTAATTTTTAAAAAATCAATTATTACAAAAATTCAAAATGAATCAAAAGCACACAAAATAAACTCTACCACTCCATTTGTTTGTTAATGAATTGGAAATAGCTGACTTTTTGTAAAGTAATGTTGAAAATAACATCCAGTAATTCTTATAGCTTTTTCAAATTTGACTAAGTCCTTGAAATTATATTTTTTTCGGTAAATATAAGCAATATTTAGAAAGACACTGCACTGCTGACTCTTTTAATTTGATAAAGAAAAGGTCCATTCCATTATCATTTCTCAATTTTGTGCTTATTTATAAATTATAATTTCGTGTGTAAAATAAATCTAATTTAATGCTCCGGTTCTATCACAAAATTTAACGCTGGAAAAGAAATACATAAAAGAAAATGTATTTTTTACATTTTAAATTACAATTGTAAGGTTTTTCAGAACATACATATAAATGTTTGTTATTCTGGTATTTCTTGTTTGTTTTTGAAATGGTTACCATAAGCTATTTAATTATACTGAAATTTTTAATTTATGTTTATTAATTAGTTCTCTACTTTTTTTTTTCAAAACTGTTATGAAATTAAACAAATAAAATTCATTCATATCTTGTTTGTGAAAAGCTATATTGCACAATTCAATTTGAAAAACGCTATTCAATAAAATAGAAAAATAGTTAATTTCATATGTTGTTTATTTGAATTGAACGTCAGTATCTAAATTGTAAACAGGTGTTATATTTATGTAAATATGTATAATTATGAAAATAATTAAATAATAATTATATTATCAATATCGATCTTTTTTTATTTTATTTTATTTTTTTACATTCCGAAAATATTTAAATAGAGAGTATTATTCTGCTTCAAATTATAGCATTTCAATCTTTCGAAAGTTAAGTTAGAAATATGAAGTTGTACTTGAGCTTTGTGTTTTTTATTTTTATAATCACGTTCTGCGAAGCAGAAAACTTAATAAAACATTATCAAAATCAGTTTCAAAAACCTTCGAATGAACTTTCAGAAAAACACTCATTGTGGTCGAATGATATCTCTGAACCACTTTCAAAGAATATTTTAGTAGACGAAAAGGATGCACTTAATTCATTGGCCGAGGAAAAGCAGAAGGTCCACATTCGTCAACGTAGAACTATTCTTTGGGGTTTAAGACAGATTGCAAATTTTAGGCAGAACCAGAGAAATAGGGCAACATCGGGAACTTCAGGACGTAGGGGAGTTCCTTTAAGAGATATTCTTCGGCGACGTAGAACCACTACAACCACTACAACAACTACAACAACTACAACAGCTTCTCCTACTACAACAACTACAACAGCTTCTCCTACTACAACAACTACAACAGCTGCTCCTACTACAACAACTACAACAGCTTCTCCTACTACAACAACTACAACAGCTTCTCCTACTACAACAACTACAACAGCTTCTCCTAGTACAACAACTACAACATCTACAACAACTTCTTCTACTTCAACAACTTCAGGTAGTACTACCGAAGGAAGCAGTTCAACAACTGAAGCCACTTCAACAACTACAGGTAGTACTACCGAAGGAAGCAGTTCAACAACTGAAGCCACTTCAACAACTTCAGGTAGTACTACTGAAGGAAGCAGTTCAACAACTGAAGCCACTTCAACAACTACAGGTAGTACTACGGAAGGAAGCAGTTCAACAACTGAAGCCACTTCAACAACATCAGGTAGTTCTAACTAGTTAACTACAAAAATGCTTCATGTACTGGAAGTTCTCAAGTAACAAATTGAATAGTTAAAAGATTCTTTGACTAATTTTCTTAATCTTATATTTGCCTATTTTCCAATACCTTTATCCAAAATTTGAATTCGATAGTAACCATAGAGTCTTTAAATTTAAATTTAAAATGATGTACCAAGTTTTCAATGTTATGATTTACAATAATTTCAATAAAATGTAAAAATGCTTTCAATAATTCAGAGATACTGGTATACTATATGTTATGTATAATGGGTATTTTTTATTTCCCTATGATAAATTATTTTTGGTTCAATGATTCTAATTCAATTTATCTGAAGAGCCAAAAGCGTTTTAGAAAAGAAATAAAATGCTAAGCTTCTAAAAAAAAAAAACTAAGAAGAAAGGTTTGACAAAGTTCAATGGATGGTAAAAAATGGAGGCTTGCCATTTGAAATCGAAAACTTTAAAATAAAATTTTCATTGTTGTGTTTTAATAGTACATTTTTTTTCCTATTGGAATAGTTTTATTTCTGTATCTACGTTTAAAAAGCATAATAAATAATTTAGCATTGAATAATTAATAATATTCTATTACGTCTATGTATTTTACATTATCAATTACAAATATAATTTAACTTTTAATTTATTGGCTAATTTGAATTCAAAATGAAGAAAATGATTAAGAACACAAAGCAATAATTAAAATAATTCTGCAAAATAGAAAACAATGAAATTAAATAATTAATGAAAAATTATTAATTCCAATTTGATTTACCTGCTTTCTTATTATAGAAGATAAATATCCTATATGTAGATTCTCATACATATAGTTAGGTGAATTATAGGTGAATCAAAAAGATTCAGATCAATTATTCAGGATTCTTATTATTCCACTGCATAGCTGTATAATTATTTTAATTATTGTTTTACTGTTGCTAATATACTCGTAATTTTCATTAAATATTAAACAGAATTAATAAGGTTTGAAGTACTATGTGAAAATGTAAAATTTTATAGTATCTAAATAAGTTTCACATTACAAACAACAAAAGTTAAATACATATATATTATAAAAATTTTTCAAATTAATTCAATCAAGATAAATACTTCATTTTTGAAAATCTTAAAGTAAATATAAATTTTTTGTTATTAAAAATCGTATAATGGATGGAGTTTATGCATATCATGGAAAATGTATTTTTTTCTTGGGTATTTGGCAAATTTGTGAAAATACTAAAAAATGGAAAAAAATTCTCTATAAAATTCATTTTTTAAATATATTAATATTTTGGATTTCATTATATTTATTTTGTATGCTTTCACAATTATGTGTTTATATTAAAAATACAAATATTGATGGAGCAATTGAAAGTATTTATATTTTTGCAACAGAAGCATCAATGTGGATTAAATTTATTAGTTTGAAATTACAAATGAAATCATATATAAAAATGACAAATATTTTTAATTCAGAAAAAAATTCATCAAGAAATAATGAAGAAATGAAAATTATAAATGAAAAAAATTCAATAATAATTAAAATTCGTAATTGGTATTTCATTTGTCATACAATGTCATGCTTATTATTTTGCACTATACCGCTTATAAATGATCAAGATAAATTAATTGTTAAAGCTTATTATTTTGGATTTGATAAAATAATTAATAAATATTATTTGTATTGTTATCAATTTATTGGATTATTTTTACATTGCATCATAAATATTTTATGTGATACTTTGTTAATTAGTTTAATAATTGATGCAAATATTATGGTCGATATATTATATAAACGTTTTGAAAATACTGGAAAAATATTTAAAATAAAAAATGTTAACAAATCAAAAAATTGTATAATAAAAAATTCTTTAAGAGAAAATATACAAAATTTCAATAATGTTAAAAATATGTGCAAATTAGTAGAAGATTTATTATGTGTACCATTTACAACACAAATGATTTGTTCTATATTTGTAATGTGTGTTGTATTTTATAATTTATCAATTGTAAGTACTTAAAATATTTATTTTTAAATAATTTGTAATTATATCAATAAAACACAAAATACAAAATATTGAATTTTAATTTTTTTTTTTTTTTTTTTTTTTTTTTTTTTTTTTTTTTTTTTTTTTTTTTTTGAAGCTATCTCCTGTTCAAGATTTTTATGCCTTCGCTTCATGTATACTGTATACAATATCTATGTTAACACAAATTATATTTGCATGCAATTATGGGAATAAAATTCAAGAGAATGCTGGAAATTTATCATTTGCATTATATTCTTCAGATTGGTGTAGTTGGAGTAAAGAAAATCGAAAAACTTTACATATAATGATGATACAATTTGTAAAGCCAATAAAATTGAAAATTATGAAAATTTATTTCGTGGATTTGAAATCATTTTTAGCGGTAAGTAATTAAAAAATATCTATTAAGTATTATTTGATATTTGGAGACAACTAAGCATCATTTTTAAATATAAAGGCCGTTACAAAAGTTTTTTTTTTTCTTTCCTTAAATTAAATTTGTTTTTACATATTTATCTGTCGATGTGTATTGTTTAATTACAATTTTAATGTTTATTTATTGTTTTTTTTCAGATTATTAATTCTGCATACAGTTATTTTACGTTACTTCGAAATGTCAACAATAAGTAAATTTAAACAAATTTTTAAAACATCTTAATTTGTTTTTAAACACAACACATACAGCAATATTTTACCATAATTCAATTGTATCACGTTATTAATATGTCGTCATTATTTGTTTCAATAAATGTATTGTGTTATTATAAAATGTATATTAATTAGTTTTATTAAATTAATTAATTATGTACATATGTATATGTAAAAATATCTTATCTTACCACCTAAAAGTACAGAAATAGTAATAAAGGTCTAATTTTTTGAAAATTAATGTTTTTTTTTCAGATAGTGTCTTACCGAGAAAATTGATTAATTTACTAATACAGTTCAATTTATTAAATTCGAAACAAATTCATGCTTTTTGGAACATTTTCTTTAAAGGTTTGATTTTATTTGAATTTAAAAGGTCACTGGAGAAAAACTATACATTCCACAAAATTCAACGATGGATTTCACTTTTGTGCTCGGTACAAACTGTAGAGAAAATTATATACATAATACTGAATAATCATTTCTAGAAAATTCACAATATCAGGAGACAACGATCTTAACTAAAAAATGATATAAGGACTTAGAGAAAGCATAAGAATATGAAACACACATAATATGTATATGAGTGAGGACACTAATCTGTAGATTAGTCACTTGAATATCTAAAAAACAATGGTAAGTTTTATCTAAATATTTAAGATAAGTAAACATTTTAACAATCAGAATCACTGCATGAATAATATAACAACATAATTTTGAATTAGCAATTATCAAAAATTAGTTTCTCCCGCTGACGATTCAACAACTCCCGCTGACGATTCAACATAGTTTCAAATAAGATATATGTATGTACATTTGTACATACATACGTACAACATCAAAATTATAATGTCATGAATTATGAAATTAAAATGTTAAACTTTAATTTGAAATTTTCGTTATATTTTATTGGAAAATTATTCTAAAATTTGTAATTATGTGAAAATATAAATTTTTTAAAATTTTAAATCAAGCTAACCATTTTTTATTAATTTCAATTTTTATCATATGAAAAAAAAAATATACATATCAGAAAAGGCATAAGTTAATTATATTGAAATAAGTAATAGTTTTGAATAAAACTATTTATAGTTTGGAACAATGATACCTAATGTCAAATGAATACTATTGTTGTAAACTTGTGGTAATTTGTCTAAATTATCAGATACTTCTTGTAGTCTTAAGTCCTTGAAATTATATTTTTTTCGGTAAATATAAGCAATATTTAGAAAGACACTGCACTGCTGACTCTTTTAATTTGATAAAGAAAAGGTCCATTCCATTATCATTTCTCAATTTTGTGCTTATTTATAAATTATAATTTCGTGTGTAAAATAAATCTAATTTAATGCTACAATTCTAAGGTTTTTCAGAACATAGTACATATAGATATTCGTTATTCTGGTACCTATGTCTTGTTTGTTTTTGAAATGGTTACCATAAGCTATTTAATTATACTGAAATTTTTAATTTATGTTTATTAATTAGTTCTCTACTTTTTTTTTTTTCAAAACTGTTATGAAATTAAACAAATAAAATTCATTCATATCTTGTTTATGAAAAGCTATATTGCACAATTCAATTTGAAAAACGTTATTCAAATAAAATAGAAAAATAGTTAATTTCATATGTTGTTTATTTGAATTGAACGTCAGTATTTAAATTGTAAACAGGTGTTATATTTATGTAAATATGTATAATTATGAAAATAATTAAATAATAAATATATTATCAATATCGATCTTTTTTTATTTTATTTTATTTTTTTCATTCCGAAAATATTTAAATAGAGAGTATTATTCTGCTTCAAATTATAGCATTTCAATCTTTCGGAAGTTAAGTTAGAAATATGAAGTTGTACTTGAGCTTTGTGTTTTTTATTTTTATAATCACGTTCTGCGAAGCAGAAAACTTAATAAAACATTATCAAAATCAGTTTCAAAAACCTTCGAATGAACTTTCAGAAAAACACTCATTGTGGTCGAATGATATCTCTGAACCACTTTCAAAGAATATTTTAGTAGACGAAAAGGATGCACTTAATTCATTGGCCGAGGAAAAGCAGAAGGTCCACATTCGTCAACGTAGAACTATTCCTTTAAGACAGGCTATTGCAAATCGTAGGCAGAACCAGAGAAATAGGGCAACATCGGGAGCTTCAGGACGTAGGGGAGTTCCATTGAGAAATATTATTTTTGGTCGCAGAACAACTACGAATCCATCAATAAATGCTACACCACGCAGAGGAATTCCTTTGAGAGATATTCTTCGGGGACGTAGAACCACTACAACAACCAGAACAACTACAAAAGCTTCTCCTTCTAAAACAACTACAAGAACTACAACATCTTCTCCTACTACAACAACTACAAAAGCTTCTCCTACTACAACAACTACAACAGCTTCTCCTACTACAACAACTACAACAGTTGCTCCTACTACAACAACTACAAAAGCTTCTCCTACTACGTCAACTACAAAAGCTTCTCCTACGAGTACTACAACAGCTTCTCCTACTACAACAACCACAACAGCTTCTCCTACTACAACAACTACAACAGCTTCTCCTACTACAACAACTACAACAGCTGCTCCTACTACAACAACTACAACAGCTTCTCCTACTACAACAACTACAACAGCTTCTCCTAGTACAACAACTACAACATCTACAACAACTTCTTCTACTTCAACAACTTCAGGTAGTACTACCGAAGGAAGCAGTTCAACAACTGAAGCCACTTCAACAACTACAGGTAGTACTACCGAAGGAAGCAGTTCAACAACTGAAGCCACTTCAACAACTTCAGGTAGTACTACTGAAGGAAGCAGTTCAACAACTGAAGCCACTTCAACAACTTCAGGTAGTACTACGGAAGGAAGCAGTTCAACAACTGAAGCCACTTCAACAACATCAGGTAGTTCTAACTAGTTAACTACAAAAATGCTTCATGTACTGGAAGTTCTCAAGTAACAAATTGAATAGTTAAAAGATTCTTTGACTAATTTTCTTAATCTTATATTTGCCTATTTTCCAATACCTTTATCCAAAATTTGAATTCGATAGTAACCATAGAGTCTTTAAATTTAAATTTAAAATGATGTACCAAGTTTTCAATGTTATGATTTACAACAATTTCAATAAAATGTAAAAATGCTTTCAATAATTCAGAGATACTGGTATACTATATGTTATGTATAATGGGTATTTTTTATTTCCCTATGATAAATTATTTTTGGTTCAATGATTCTAATTCAATTTATCTGAAGAGCCAAAAGCGTTTTAGAAAAGAAATAAAATGCTAAGCTTCTAAAAAAAAAAACTAAGAAGAAAGGTTTGACAAAGTTCAATGGATGGTAAAAAATGGAGGCTTGCCATTTGAAATCGAAAACTTTAAAATAAAATTTTCATTGTTGTGTTTTAATAGTACATTTTTTTTCCTATTGGAATAGTTTTATTTCTGTATCTACGTTTAAAAAGTATAATTAATAATTTAGCATTGAATAATTAATAATATTCTATTACGTCTATGTACATATTTTACATTATCAATTACAAATATAATTTAACTTTTAATTTATTGGCTAATTTGAATTCAAAATGAAGAAAATGATTAAGAACACAAAGCAATAATTAAAATAATTCTGCAAAATAGAAAACAATGAAATTAAATAATTAATGAAAAATTATTAATTCCAATTTGATTTACCTGCTTTCTTATTATAGAAGATAAATATCCTATATGTAGATTCTCATACATACAGTTAAGTGAATTATAGTTGAATCAAAAAGATTCAGATCAATTATTCAGGATTCTTATTATTCCACTGCATAGCTGTATAATTATTTTAATTATTGTTTTACTGTTGCTAATATACTCGTAATTTTCATTAAATATTAAACAGAATTAATAAGGTTTGAAGTACTATGAGAAAATGTAAAATTCTATAGTATCTAAATAAGTTTCACATTACAAACAACAAAAGTTAAATATATTATAAAAATCTGTAGATTAGTCGCTTGAATATCTTAAAAACAATGGTAAATTTTATCTAAACATTTAAGATAAGTAAACATTTTAACAATTAGGGTCGCTGCTGATGTGTAACTGAAAATCGAAGGTCTTGAAATGTGCAAAAGTAAAGAGCCGGGTTGACCAAAACAATAATAATTACTATAGTTAACTCCTGACCAACTTAATTCTTATTCACTAGAAATTAAATAAAACTCATGGGTATTTATTCATTTTAAAAAAAATAAACTCCTAATAAATTCTGAAAACATTTATTTTCATTTTATTTGCAGCATTTCAATAAACTATTATCTCTATAACCTATGTATACACTCTATACATTTCGAAGTAATGCAATTTTTCTAAACATAAGGTAAACTTTAACAAAAATAAAAATAATTAAAAAATAAATACATAAATATATGTAGGTACTTCGATAATGTCCTAAAAATAATGTACTATATACATATATGTATATGTAATATGTATGTTTATTACTAAAAATAAATAACAATTTTTAATAAAATGAATTTTATTACACATAACAAATCATTCTTTTGTTTTTTAATATATTTAATAATTTTTTCATAATGAAATGTCAACAAAATTAATGCATTTTAATATTCATTTCATAATATTGCCATTCATTCATTTCAATTATTTTTTACTTATTTATTTATTTATTTTTTTTTTAGAAAAGAAAACTGTTTTTTTGAACTCCATTTTTTTTTTTTTTTTTGCTTTGTGTAGATTTTATTATTTTGAAATAGTCATTCAAAAAATTTATTTTTTTACATTACTTATTTTTACATACATATATTATTAATATTCCAAAATTTTTAAACATATAGTATATTGTTAATTTATAGTTTTTTTTCACTAACACAATGCCATATAAAGTCTTTTTTTTAGAGTTTTATTCTTAATTTTTAACCATGCATCTATAATATAAACTGGCATACATTTAATACATTTATAATTTATTGTTAGTTGATGTAACTTATATGTTACATAATAGATGTAACTTTTAAAATGTATATGTATTGTATTTTATGTGTTGAAAAAAATGTTATACATTTATAAAGAAAATTTTAATAATAATAATTAATCAATAATTTTGTATTATTTAAAAAAATAATTTTACATTTTCATGTACATAATGGTATATATATTATGTAATACATATTTTGATTATTTCTTTATATAATATGTATACGTATATATAATTTTTTTTATATCTTACTTCTATTTTAATTTAATTTAATTATTTTATATGCTAATTTATTTTTACAATTCAAACTTTATTTTACACATACAGTAGAAATTATTATTTAAAACATTCAAAGAATTTCTAATGGTTTCATGAACACAAAATAATCTATAACGCAATGTTTTATTTTATATCATTTTTACTGGTGTTTTACAGTGACAATTTTTATTTAAAAAAAAAGTATTTTTATTTAGTGATAATCCGGTTTATTTATATATTTTCTAGTTATCGTTGTTTTAGAATCCTTTTTTCAAAACTATAGCCCTTCCAGAGGAAAACACATTTTAAGGAAAATTAAGCATAAAATTACATACATATGTATAATAGAGTTTTTTAAATTATAAATTATGTTAGATTCACATTTATCATTAATTAAATTATGATCAATAAAACCATTCAGAAATTTCTTTTCAAACAGACCAATACCAATATACATACAACTTCATATTGTTAAGGTTTATAGGTTTTTAGTCATTTATGGATATAGACGAGACAAATAAATTTTTAGGTGAACAGAAAGTGAAGGATAGAATAAAAAAATTTCAACCATTTTTATATATTTTTTTAAATTACCTACCATGTAATTTTTTTTTCTGTCAAGCTGTATTATATTATCTTCTAAAAAATTGAGCTGTATTGTTTTGTATTCAAAAGTGATGAATAATTAAAAAGTTTTCATTTGAAATATCAATTTTTATCATTCGGAACGACTTCTTGTAAAAATTGTAAATTTTACAAAATAATTTATGAAATTGATAAATTCAATCACCCTGTAGTAACTAAACAGTTGAAATTTTCCTCCTTTTTCTTCACTGCATACCACATTTCATTTGTGTTGTCGAAATCTATGGATAGTAAAAATCGTATTCACCTTTATGAGATCACTTTGCATTTTCAGATGTCGTCTTAAATTATATTAATATGAAAAAAATTATAAAAACTATATATTTTTAAGCTTCATAGTTTGAAGTGGTGGAATTGAGAATATAATTTGGTGGAAAATTTGTAGAAGTTGCAAAGGGGCTTGATGTGACAATACCATCATCATTTTGCTGGTGTGAGACGGATGCAAGTGTCGTTAAAAGGGTGCTTAATATAGCTGGAACTGTAGAAGCTGTACTTGATAAAGTTGTTGTAAGTGCAGTTGTAATTGAAATTGGAGGTGTTGGCGGTATTGTTGATGTTATAACATTAGATATTGCTCCAGCGGAAGTAGCTATTATAGTTGCGTTTGAAATATTTTGGCCATTCACATAACTTGCTTGATTTATCACAGATGGTTGCAGATATGGATTTGTGGGACAAGGATTTGAAAGTTGTGCCCCAAGCATCGATTCAAAAACATATCCAATTAATGAGCCACAAGTTAAACCCATATTATAAGATAAAGTCATCATATTTCCAGTTACTTCTTTAAGAGTAGCTGGTACTTTAGCTGGAGCAAGCATCATAGGTAAGCTCCCAGCTAAACCATTAGAAACTCCAAAGGCTATTGTAAATACAAAAGCTGAAGTTTCACCTGCAATTACTGGATGTGCTCTTGGTGCAGCACATAATAATAATAATGGTACCAGTGCTATTCGTAATCCCGATAGTAGTATAAGTTGTCTTCGGGACCATGAATATGGAACGGCTGCTAATGTTTTCCCAATAACATCAGCTGTATTGAAAGTGAACATTAACAGAACTGGCATCCAAGTGCCCAAGTTACAAGAGATAATTTCAGACTCTATCCCTGGATACAGTGATAAAGTGACACAATACGCTAACGCTATGCAGACCATATATGGGTATATAGCATGTGCAACCCTCCATCTTGATTCTAAACCACTTTTTATATTTCCTAAACGTCCAGGATTACAACTGCTAGGTGTTAAAATGTGTTCGACCTTGAATGCAACATTAGGGGTTTCCTGAGGAGTTTGAGAAACTTCTGGATAATTGTTTAATCCTTCAATAACACTTTCTCCTGCCGTCGGATTAGATAGTTCATATACAGGATTACTAGAAATATAAAAAATTCATTTTAATCGGTTTTGAAATACTTCAAGAGATTAATTTGGTTTTTACCTGAAACTCAAAGCTGTCGATGCTGTTGTTGATTGAACTGGTGGACTGGAATCTAAAGAAAGAACACCATATTTTGTGGTCGAAATATCCACATCCATGGCATCATTCTAAAATAATAAAAACATTGCATTGAAATAGAAAACGAAAATTTTTCAATGTTCTACCAGTCGATCTTCATCCGGTCTTAAAACTATTTTAGCACACGCTTTCATGTGGTACCTAACAAATGGTGAGTGTATTGTAATTGAATGTAATAGATAGCTGAAGGCTACATATACTGTTGATGTCAAAAAAAATATAACCGTAGAAGTACGGTCACTTTGAATTAACAGCTTAGTTGCTACTCTATTTGAAGAAACCAAAAATCCTGCCAAGCTTTCACCAGCCATAACAGCTTGAGTATACTGTTTTGGAAGCATGCTAGCAAATCCGTAAAAACTGGATTGTTTGACTTAAAAAAATAAATTATTTTATTAAAAAAAGAGATAAAAAATAATTTTTCGAAACTGTTAAATAAACCTGAAGGACTTAGAACCTTATGGCGCTGTGGAGAGTTTTATGATTTATTGTCTTTTTTCAAATGAAAATAAAATCTTATATAATTTTTAATCAAAATTTTAAACTCAGTTGACACATACCACCATACGGCATCAAGTCCTGCAGGGTAACTCTACAGCAGCTAATTTTCTTACTTGTACATCCAATAGCGACAAGTGAAACTGCAGCCAAATTAACTGAGTATGCAGTATTTGCTGAAAACATATGCCAAGCAACCTCACATAAAGCGACGAAAATTAACGTTGTAAAAGATACAAGATATCCAAATGCAACTCTAATACGAAATGGGGCTAATGACAAAAATACATTGTTAAGAAGAACAGTAGCAAATGCAACAACAATGTAAGTCATGGACATATCAAGTGCTACGGAACGTCCTGGGAATCTTGATTGCCAATAATCAGCTGCTATAATGAAGCTAAAAATACATAAATAAATTTTTTACTATTAGATTCGAACTTGAATATCAATTACTTATAATAAAAAAAGTCAATGACTAAAATGACAAATATTTAGGTATGTGGAATGTACTAAAAGTCTATTGAAGATAAAAATAATTTCGACGTCTTTGTTTATCCCTTAAGTTTGGATAATAAATAGTTAAATTGAACCTTAACTTTTCAAAATGGAAAAAATTCCAAAGATTTTCAACGTAGAAAAAAGTACACACCCAACACTCTTAGACATGGAACTCAATAAAATACATAATTACCTATTGTATGGTAAGACAAATCCAATACCAGCAGTTAATAATGAAAAATAAACAAGATGTTTACGATCTCTTGGTGGACCGGCATCAATTTCAGGACTATCTGTTGGTTCAACATTTCTTCTGCATCCAAGAGGTTCGTATGTAGTTGTTTGCATTTCTTCCATTTTTATAATAATTTTGTATAAATGCTTAGTCTTTGCATCGATTATAAAATTACACTAAACAACTTATAGGTATAAACAACAAATCTCTAATGTAAATTTTTAAATATAGTTTTCATTATTTAATATTTGTTTTTTTATCATTGCCATCAACATTAATTTCTAAAAACTTTTTAGAGAATAATTAGATAATTATTAACATTTTAAAATGGAGGTATTTTTTTTTTCTTTTTACTTCATTTATCAAGCTTTCACTTTTTTCAAACTAAATTCATTTTATTTTCATTTATTTTACATTTATTTTTAAAAATATTATGTCTTACACTTTTATTAAATTTTGTAAAATAAACTTTTCTTTAAAAGTATTTTCTGTAAAAAGAAATTTTATGAGACTAATATATGTATTTTGTCTGTAAAAATATCAACTGCGCATATACGGAAAAATTGATTTTATTATTGCTTTAATGCAAAATTCAACTAAATCAAATGGCGGGAAAAGATTTTAAGGGAGTTATTATCTTGAAATTTTAAAGATTTCAATCGATAATCTTTTTATTTCATAAAATTTTTTTAATACTATTTTGACCACTATAAATTGTTAATTAATCTATGTTCAATTTCTAACTGTACATTTAATGTACATATGTATAGTATATATGTAGTAAGAGAAGACAAAAAGAGACTTACTTATTCTTTCCTTATTCCTATAGATACTTTTCGCTGAAAAAGCAAAAAGCATATGAAGGGTGAGGGGAAATAGTTACAGCTTAAGTGCTGTGTATATAAAGCATTTGGGAATAATTTAAATTAATATATGTACATAGTTAATTTGAAGACTCCAAATCAACAAGAATTGTAGATATCACTTTAAAAATATTTTTGATTAGCAGCATTGTATACCCTGTATTATGGCTACGTGCATATGTACGTATGTTATAAGAATATTAAAAAATAAGAAACATATTAATATATTTCTGACACTAAAAATAAATACATAATTCAGTCGAAGCATATGTGTTGTTGTAGAACAAATACAAGACATTAAAAAATGCATCAAAAAGATATTCGCAAAATCTTGAAAAATTAGGGTTACCACTTTTAATATTTATAAATGTATTAAAATTAATTATAGCGTAAGCGTTAAAAATCTTATGAAAATACCAAAACTAATTTTTAATGATTGAGGAATAAATTATATTTTTATTGAAATGTTTGTGGTTAAATGATGGAGCATTTATAATAGAACCGTAGGTTTAATATGCATTTTTGATAGGTACATGTATGCACATAATGAATTTTTTCTAAATTCTTAGTACCTACATTTTTCACAACATGTTATGAAATTTCTAGGCACAATTATACGAGTATGTATGTAGATATACATATGAAAATGTGTAAGAGCATGTATTATGTAAAATTTGCAATATATGTATGTACATATATAGTACATACATATATATAGGTATGTACAATACATTATAAAAATGCAATTTTTGTCGTAAAAGTATTAACTTACTTTTTTATTTTATTAGATATATAGAAAAAAAAAAAATTGGAATCTTAGGTATATACATATATGTACGTATATAATTTTTAATTACCTATTGTATGGTAAAACAAATCCAATACCAGCTGTTAATAATGCAAAATAAACTAGATGTTTACGATCTTTTGGTGGACCGGCATCAATTTCAGGACTATCTGTTGGTTCAACATTTCTTCTGCATCCAAGAGGTTCGTATGTAGTTGTTTGTATTTCTTCCATTTGAATAATTTGTATATATATTTAGTCTTTGCATCGATTATAAAATTTCAGTAATTTAAAAACTGAACAATTTACCAGGTAAACAAATGTTTCAATTTTTATTATTCAATAAATTTATAATGCTATTCAAATCGCATCTTATAATTAATTAATACTTTATTTCACTATTAAAAAATTTTCTTCTCACAATTTAATTTTCGAATATATTATTTTTAGAAAAGTTTTTTTTTTCAACCCATTTTAATCATAATTTTTAAAAATGGAGGTATATACTGCCTTACTTTTTATTTACTATTTTTCACTACATTTTATTTATTTTATATTTTATTTTAAGTAATCGAATAATTATTTGATAGGTTACACTTTCAATTGAATTTTTATTTTTTATATTATTTCTTATTTATAATAATAATTCTTACGAAGAAAAATTAATTCAGACATCGAGCTATTTAGTAATATATTTTTCTCGTGAAATTTGCAATGCGCATATACGAAAAAAAATTGATTTTATAATAAAGTTTGTAAATGTAATACATATGCATATGTATGTACTTATGTATAACCAAAATGGCGGGAAATAGATATTTGAAAATTTACAAGAAAAAATTCGCAATTTAATTAGTAATATTAATTGGGTAATTTGTATTTTTTTACATTTTTCTTTTTGTAAATTTCAAAGCAGTATATTTTTAAATTTTGTTTTTTTCAACACTGTAACATCAATTCAAAATTGAATACATTTTCGTTTTTTAAACTTTTATTTCAGAAAAATATCCTATTATTATTGTTTCAGTTGTAATATTTTATTGAAAATCCTTTAATCAATTCAGCACATCTTTTCGTCAAGGACTTGATTAATTCTTATTAATTCTGTAATATCACTATCTGGAATTTTTTTTCCCAATTTTCCTCGACATATAGTTTTAATTTTTTCATATTCAACAGGATATGGATACATAGAAGAATAGAATTTATAAAACTCTTCTGCCATTGTGACCTTTATTTTCTTAACAGGGCCTACCCATAAATTATCATTTTTATGTTGTTTTATTGATTTATTAATTTTTTTTTTTTTTATTTGACTATATGAACACAAAAAATAATTAAATAGTAATTTAAAAAATTACAAAATGACTTATATAAATTATTAATTAAAATAAAACTAGTAAAAATTCTAATCATTGAAATTAGTATTGTAAAATTGATTCGTTACTCTACTTATAAATGCACCAACAGTTTTTCTTGGTTTTTTAGTAGGAATATTTTCTAATAATTTTTCAGCTTCTTCCCTTGTAGATGATTTGTATGTAGAAAGAAGAGAATACGGTGTTGGATAAATTTTAGCAATTGATAACGCCTTATCTATAGATAATGATTTCAATTGTAGCAATTGTTTTAAAAATATGGTTTTGATATGTGGCTGTTTTGAACGTACTGATCTTTCAGAAAATTCTTTAAATCTCATTAATTCAAATTCATCTGTTTTTAAATGTATTGATTTGATTACAGTTTTTTGTATTTCGTTCAATGATTTATCCTATTGAGTAATGTTTAAAAAAATATTTTCTATTATGTATGACCATGAGTGAAAAAAAATTACATTATACTTACTTCAAATTTCCTTATTAGCATTTTTGTTAATGTACAAATATAAAGTAAAGAATCTCGATGGCTATCAGTAAATTTTATTTGAAATTTACTATGAATTTGTGTATTTATTGCAGCTTGCATTAGAGTTTTCATTCGTAAACCAGCATAAAATTCTTTATCAACATAATTTTCTATTAAATAAATTAGATTTTTTAATCCACAATCACGTAAACGAAATTTCTGTTCATGAAATCTTCCATCTTTAATACTGCTAGCAAAATCATCCATACGCTTTCTCTCAATAATATATGGCAGAACGAATTCATTTTCATAATTATCACGACAAATCCAACAAAAGTCACCAACATTTAAACGACGTATTTCATATTTAATATTTTCATTTTCTAAAACAGATTTTGTTTCATCTGAAGTTTTCTTATATTTCCTAAAAAAATTTAGGATAATGTTAACATGAAAAATAGAATTTTTTAAATATTAATTTACTTACCCGGTAGTTTCTTGAGTGTCAACTAGCAAAACAACTTTGAATATTCCCGTTTTTAAGTCATTTGCAATTGTTTGATCATCTGTATTTTTGGATTTTTTACTAATAGATGATTTTGAAATTTTTTTAACATTACATTTTTGTTTTGTTATTGTTTGAGATTTTTCGATAACTTTTCCAATATTCATATAAATGATTCCATCATTTCTGTTTTCTTTAAGTAAATTGCCCTTGTTATGAAGCTCTAATTTTTTATCCAAAAAATTACACAGCGATGGTCCAAAACCTCTTAAAATAGCACAATCACGACCTCTGGATAAAGGAAGAGGAAAATTTTTTAGGGATTCAAGGGCTTGTTTTAAACAATTTCTTGACAACAAATTCTTTTGTTCGGCATTTTCAAGACGTTCTTGTAACCACTTGGTAAATAGTGGATTTGGCTCTTTCTGAACAATTAGAACTCTTGTTTTTGTATGCATCACTTACTTTTCACATAACTTCTTCGAAATTTTTAAAATTTTTTATTTGACAGCTTATTTGTAACTGACAGCTAATCAGTGATGAGTTAGGTACAAAACAGTAAACTGAACTGGCTCAATTTCGTTTGTTACTTATTTTTCCAGAAATTTTGCTATTTTTTTGAGACAATGGCAACCCTGTATACAATTTGTTTTTAATGTAATCAGCTGTTTGTGTTTCACACTTTTTTTTTTGTATTCAAACAAATCTGACTAATTGGTTAATTTGTTGTGAATTAGCTGGAGATCTGGAAACAAAAAAAAAAAAAAAGAAGAATACAGTCAAGTTGGTAAAAAAAAGTGAATAGAAAAAAAAAAAAACAAAAGTAATAACATTTGAAGATTTAATTTGAAAATAATTAATTTGGGTAACATAAAGGTTTCTAGTTCACAGGAGTTTCACTTACCTCTTGAAAATGGTGTCATTTACAATAAAAAATGAACAGCGTGAACATCTTAAAATTTTAAGAGAAAAATCATCTGATTGTATGTACATAACTAAAAGTTGATTTTTTCTTCTCCTAGACTAGATAATGTTTTTTTTTTGGATTTCAGCTGTTGTTGAATTATGTAAATTAGCTTTAGATTATTTAGTTAATGGTCCGAATGAGAAAAAATGTGGAATTACTGCAAGTACGTTATATGTATATTTAATATTCTATTCTTTTTGAAATAAATAAATAATATTGATTTTCAAATTACTTTTCAACTTTAGAAAAAATGAATGTGCCACTTACAAAAGCACTTTCAACAGTAGAAGCTTTAGTTTGTCTACTAATAGATGTAACTGAGAAAAATGTAAGTTATCAGAAATGTACGCCTTAATTAAACTTTAGTAAAACTTAAAATTTTTATCTTACTAGTCTTTAAAATAATTAATTTAACATTTATTAAAATTCGTGGCTACTTATATTTCAGGTAACTGAAGAAGAATTTGAATCATTAAAATCATCTGGGTTTTCACCAGAACATATTTCAATATTATGGCAATTTGTTTCTAGTAAGAGATTATTTCTTCGAAATGTTTTAAAAGAAATTAACACAAAACGATATAGATTTAGAGATTTAGATTGGCGTTTCGAAGGCAAGGTAATACAGAAGATTTTAATCAAATTGTATTTTATAATTTTCAGTATTATAATCTCTTGTAAATAATTCTTGTAGGTAGCATCCAGATGTTGTTTATACCAATCGTCACCAATAATTACAATGAAAATGTATTTGGATTCAAAAGAATTAGTTGAAAGTCGTTCTACATTAGAAGAAAAAAATGAAAATGTAAATAGTAAAAGTACATATAATGTAATTATTGAAATTGATCCAAATAATCTGGTATATTTGATAAATGTTCTTGAACAAGCGTTATATGAATCAAGAAATTATCGAGTTGGAAATATTTTAAAAGCTCTATAAATGTATTAAGTTACAATAAAAATTTAAAGTATTAAAATCTGAAAATGCTTTTGAATTTTTGATAGTCACTTTTTTTTTACAGCAGCAATTTTAGTAGAGAAAAGAAGTTTGAAGGGGAAAGTAACATTTTCATTGCTAATTGAAAAACTCCATGTAAACAAATATATTATTTAATATTTATTTTCATATAAAATAGCAATAAAAAAAATATAAAAAACACTATAAAATTATGTTCGAATAAAAATTAACTAAAACTTTTTTAATACTTCTCAAGTACCAAATGCTTATGTTGGTACATGTATAAAAACAGCTTAATACGCCCACATTAATCATTATTTTACATATTTATTTACTTAGTATTAATATATTTACAATTAATAAACTGAAATACCTATTAAACTTTTTTTTTAAACATTATTTAGTAAAATTTTCTATTTTGGAATATAAAGGTACACTATTCAAATTAATCTTTAATAATATACATTGAAGAGTACTTCCATACTTTCTACAAATTATAAAATATCTTTTTTTTATAAAGATAGACAGCAATACCAATCCATATTACTGTATTCCATGTACATTCTAAAAGAAGCATAAAATGAGTGTTCATATTACCTAAACTCCAATGCCATGGAAGCATTTTGTGTAAGACAGAATGTCCTACATACATTATAATTGAATTCATTCCAGATTCCATAAACGGTGATCCACTCCAAATTGGTTTAATGTCAATTATAAAATAAAAAATTGTAAAAAATATAATAGCAATACATGATGTAACACATATAAAAGATAATGACCATAAATTTTTATTTATTGGTATCCACCCATTTTCTTTTGAAAATAAGCATAATATACCACCAATAATACCCAATAGTAAACTCCATATAATCCATTTACTTATTCTAGATTTTAAATCTCCAATAACTTTTAAAATAACACCACACTGTACGCCTATAATAACTTGAACAACAGTTAAAATACATCCAAAAATTCCTTCAGGATCGAATGACACAGAATCATAAACATGTTTTGATGTTGAATGTTGATAAATATGATTTTCTGTTAAAATTTTTCTATCAATAAAACCATTTATTCCTCCTGTACATTCGGGATATTGAGCCATATTATGTTTCCCTCCGGGTCCTAAATATCCTCTTGGGCAATTAGAATATTTAATACCAAATGTTAACACAATATAAATTACAACAGAAAAAATAGCATATAACCATTCAAACTTCATTAACAACACATCATGAAAAAGTTTTTGAAACTTCGTATGCGGAATTCTTTCCAAATGATTTTGATGGAAAATCGTATGTAATGAAGCACTTATAAAATATGCAATTCCAAATCTTTGAAGAACACCCATTATTCGCAAATATTCCAAATTTGGTCCATTTACTGAATTTAAGCAAACACCTATCAAAAATAATTTAACTGATCTAAAACAAATATTTTTCAAAATATTTAATTTAGAAACTCCACGATTCAGTTGAGATTGTATTGAAATTGGTATGCAAACTCCCATTATCCAAAGAAATGAAGGAAAAACAATATCTGCAATATGTAAACCGTTCCATGTAGCATGCTCTATCCACCAGTAATGACCACCTCCACTGTTTACAAATATCATTAGAGCAATCGTAATTCCTCTAAAAGTGTCCAGACTACGAAGTCTTTTTTTAATTTTGTTTTCTTCTTCTATTTCATTTTGCTCTTCAGTTCGTTTAAATTTCTTGTAAATATAAAATAATCCCTTAATGACGATACTAAAAAGAAGCAAAAGAAAAAAAACAAATAAAAATGGAAAATATGTATTTACAGGCTCTTTATCAATTTCAAAACTACATGATCCATTTTCAGCAACTGTTAGATTATATACCCCGAATTCTCCCAAACTTAATGATGTCAAATTACAAAGTGATGTATCATTTTTAAAAGCATACTTTCCGATATCGTTATTGAAAATTTCAATTGATAATGGATAAACAGTATCAACCTCAAGAATTTTATCATCACCAGATTTTATCTTTCCCTTACGTTCGTATGGACACGTATAACATTCTTCAGATAGAATATAAAGCCATATATCTTTACTATATGATGATTTTGCATTTATATAAGCTTGATCAACATCCAAATCTTCCATATTTAATCCTCTCCATTCTCCTTCAGTATATTCTATCCAATTTACCATTTTATTGAAAATCTTATTTACCAAATGGGGTCAAGAAAAACAAATAAATTAGTAATACACTCACTGCAAATGTACTAGCTACTAGCTAGTATTTTTAGGATATGTATCTTCGTGGAGATAACACTTTGTCAATCACCTAGTTGAGAAACTGTTTACTTCAATTAGATAACACTAGTTTTTACGAAATAGTAATCCAACCAGTTTTCTCGATTATTTTCGATTTTCGAATTATGTGGTCCAAAAATGATCCTGTATGTAATTTCTTGCTAGTGTCTATAAATGTGATCTTTTTATGAATATTCTTTTCTATTGGAATTTGGAAAAAAATATAAAAACTAAAAATTGTGAGGTAAGGTAATTCCGTAATTCCCAAACACGACTAGTTAGTAGTTGTTGTAGTTGTAGCCTGTAGGTAGTTACATTATTTTGATATTTTGTTTTTGTTTCAATTTATTTAAAAAAAAAACCAATGGCATTAGGAAACAGAAAAGTCCAGTACTGCCACTCTTAGCTTTCGGAATTATAGTATGAAAACAAACAGAGTAGAAACGGAGTATGAAAATACTTGAACTGCAAAGTGCAATCTTTTGACGTGCAGCTAAAGCTTGTGTCACTTCCACTTGACTTGTGTCAATAGTGGAATTCATTCTGGAAGTAAATAAATAAAAGTGTGTCAAAATGGGTGTCCGACACTTATATTCATTTATTTCAAAAAGTGTACCAAATGGACTTATTTCTGTTAATATTGCTGAAGAAATAGATAAATTTCGAAGGTGAGTCGGTGAAATTTTCTTGCATTTCACGAACTACATATATGAAACACAGAATGTTATATGGCTCTTGGAATGTAACAATAAATTTTAATAAATGTATTTTTATAAATGAGTTTTTTTTTTTAAATTAAAATTCCAGGAATAATCCAGGCATAGAACCTGTTATAATTATTGATTTAATTACAATTCATAGTAAAGTTTATTCAAACGATCATGAAATTTTGATTGGAGGACGTTATAATATTTATAATGAACGAATGCATCAAATATTAACAAAATTACAATCATTGAATGCAAAATGTATATATTTTTTTGATGGACCAACACAACCAAATAAAATGCAAACATGTTTACAAAGACGTAATGAGAATTACAGAGAATATGTAAAAATATTAACCGAAATTGATAATGGTTTAGATTTAAGTGGAAATTTACAAAATTTAAAAATACAAAATTTAGTACCATTTTTTCAAAATATTATTGATATAGCAAAAAGTATAAGCGAAGTACGATTATCTGTATTGAATGAATGTGATCAAGAAATTGCAAAATTAGCAAATGATATGAATGCATTAGCTATAATATCAAATGATACTGATTTTCTAATATATGAAGGAAAATGGAAATTCTGGTCATCAAATGATTTTAATTTTGAAACAATGAAAACATTTGAATTTAATAAATGTGCATTGAGGCAGAAACTTTCATTATCGAGTCGACAAATGGTATTACTGGGAACATTAGGAGGAAATGATATTTTAACATATGAAATGGTTCAAGTATGTTTGTAAAATGATACTTTTTGAAAATTGCAAGTCAAATTGAAATTTTCTTTTCTTTTAAAAGTTTCAAATAGGACTTGATTTTTTTTTTCTGTATATTTAAAAATTATGAAATACTTATTCGAATAATTTTTTTTTAAGGATTATCATAATCGTATAGCACCTAGAGGTGGAAAATTTTATAAAATAGCAAATAGCGTACGTTGTAATATACATTCATTACCTCCAAATTTAAGCAAAGCTGATGAAAGTTTCATTGCTCGAACAGTTTTTAAACCAAATCATTACAATGAAGGATTAAAATGTTTACGTGATAGTCTGAATGTATATTGTTTTGTAAGACAAATTCTATAAGAAAATATTTATTATATTTAGCTGATTTTTTATGTATTTTTTTTTTTTAGAATAATATGAATGAAGGATTCGAAAATCATATTTTGAATATTGTTTCAAAAGATTCAACACGTTTTAATTTTGTTATTTTGAATGAAAATTTAGAATTTATTTTAAATTTATGCTATTTTGATTTATCAATAAAAGTATTTATGCCATATTATAATTTAATTCAACAAATACTACGCCGTATTATGGGAATTTTGTTGAAAGATCAACAACATTTAAAACCAACGAGAAAATTTTATTGCAAATTAAATCATAATGAACCTTATGAGCCAATTACTGAGACACCTGAGTATCCATCATGTAAAGATTACAAATTTATATTTTATTTTTTATAATATATATGTTTACATTTATCCACTTTTAGGCAATGTACCACCTATTTTAATGCTTTTATATCATCCTTATGGGAAAGATAATAGTTTAGATAAACTTAGATTGGATCTATTCTGCTGGCAAATATCTTCAAAACTGAATAAAAATATGATCTTAAAACTACCTACGGAAAATGTTATTACAGTTATAACGATCTTTTATCTTGTTGAAGTAAATTGTTATAAAAAAAATTTTAAATGCAAATAATTTTTTTTTTACTTTTTATTTAAGAAAAATCAAATTTCTTTGCAAGAAGCTGATTGCATTCTACTTGCCTCTAATTGTCCATCTGATGTTCGTGATGCTCTGAATTTGGATGAGGTTAAACAAATTGATGGACGTGATGCTCGATTAGCTTTTTTATTTACTAGAATGTTTAATATTGTTTATAATGCAGTAGCCGCTGTTGGTTTAAATAATTTTTTGAGTTTAATTACATTTGATGGACTTTATTTTCATATCCTTAGAAAAAAATGTAGAGAAATTAAAAACTATTTGAATAATTTAGTTTCAAAATATCAGAATTTAAGAATTTATACTATTGAAAAATTATAATTTGTATCATAAAATTTTTAAAAATATACATAAGTCTGGAATTTTGTTTTTTAAATGCTCTGAAATCACCGACTGATTTTAATTTTGAAAAATTCTGTTTATGTTAGTGATTTAAATTGAATTTATTTTGAAGTTATAGTTTCAGAGAATTTTTTTAAATTGAATTTTTCGAAAATTTTCGAACGTATAATATTTAGTATAGACTACTCATATTCACATGTATAAATGTATAGGTGTACATATGTATGTATGTATGAATATATATGTAATTTAAGAAAACTTTATTTTTATTTTTTTCAAGAAAATTTATAATTAAAGTAGGTAATAACTTTAATATTTTGAATTTTGTTTTTATGTTCATGAAATGTTTTAAATAAACACTTTTTTTAAAAATTTAACAAACCGTGTATTTTTTTTTCAATTTTCAACTTTCTCATTATTTACACATTGTTTTCTGTTGTGATGTAATAACTGTACAAATCAGTGTTGGAAATCGATAACCTTTCCGATTGTTGTCGAGTTCTTTGGAGAAGAAAAGATAGTGGAATGATTTGATGAGAAGTCCGTGCATTAGATTGGAATTTCACAGGAGATTAAACTAAGGGCTATCGAAAACTAAATCTGTGACAAATTAATTTCATTTTATAAATACATATCTACATGAAAACTTTAGAAATAAAATTATCATAATTGAAAGGATCCATGTCAAATAAACATATCGTTCTCAATGCAATATTTCTCTGAATTTTCGAAAGAACAAACGTATATCACCTAATAACCAGTAACCCGATATTTCAAATAATTGTTCCTCTAATTTGTAATGGATGTTATACAATTTATTTAAAAATGCACTTTATGCTAAATACGAAAAACTCAACAAGAAATATTTTTTAAAAATTATGTTTATTCCGTAAAATTAATGTTACACATAACATACTCTTCTTATGCTTCTACTGCTATTTCAGTAGTTTGCAACTGTGGTGGAATATTGTAATCTGTTTCTGGTGTTTCATAAATTTTTTCTTCTTTCGGTTCAACAACAGACACATTGTCTGGTAGAGGTTTCTTAGGACCAATTTTGTTAGATGGATCCCATGGTAACATAATTTTCACTTTAATACCTAAAACACCTTGTCTTAGAAGAACGTGTCTTGTAGCTTTTTCTACATAATCATTGCATGGATCTCCTGAATGAATCATAAGACCATCAACGAATTTCATCGACTTGGCACGTTGACCACGTAATTTTCCAGAAACTACTACTTCACAACCCTTAGCTCCTGATTCCATAATGAAACGAAGTACACCATAGCAAGCTCTGCGAACAGCTAATCCACCAGTCAATTTATAACGGAGTGATTCAGCTTGAGCTATAGCACAAAGACCACGAGTTGCTACTTTTTCAGCATATAACTCAATCTTGCCTGGTTCAAAATTGAATCGTTTTTGAACCATAGCGGTCAATTCACGTATACGACGTCCCTTTTCACCCAAAACTTGTTGAGTTTTTGTGGCCATAATAATAATTTCAGTCCTTGTCGGAGTAACACGTACCTCAACACCAGAATAACCATCTTCTGATAATTCACGAGTTAAAAACTCGTTTAGTTCAGCTTTGAACATTCCATCGGAAACAAACTAAAAAAAGACACATATGAAAAGCATCCTATTTGAGGTTAAGATTGTTAAAAGAAAATTTTATGAAAATATGAAACATTAAAGTAATTTCCTTCATTTTCATAATAACATTCTTCATTTATATTTTCAAAAAAACTTTGTTTTAATAACTTTTTTTATGTATTACCTTCCGTTTTTTAGATATTTGTAAACTCATTTTGAAATTCAATTCTTACAATCCGCACAGAACGTGGTTGAAAAAGAAAGAAAGAGCTCGTGTCACTCAGAATTTGACAGTAGTTTGGTGCCAAAATGGCCGTTTGACAGTTGAAAATGAAAATTTTACATTTTCACTTAGTAAACAGTGCTGCTGAGTGCTAACTTCTATTGTACAAAAGCTTGACGCTTGATTAGGCATTAGGTATTATAACATAAAGTGAAATTAAATTAAATAAATAATGAAAATGGAATACTACAATCTGATTCTATGCTACTCAAACTTTAAAAAATTAAATTGTGTACTTAAATTTGCCAACACAACATTTGATATTTCAGGCAATAATAATTGATTGTGTAGACCCTAGACGAGTTTTTAAAGCAAACCCTGCAGTGAATTTAATTTGAACAACCCTGCTTGTTTTATTGATTTGGTAATTGAGGTGTTATTAATTATTTCTATTTGTAATTTGGTAGAAAGAGTCGGTGATAAATTCATTTCAATCAGATTGTGAATTTTTTTTTAAATTAATTACAAAATGTCTGCAGAAAATGTAGGAAGAAAACTATTAGATTTACGAGTTTGTGATCTCAAAGAAGAATTAGAAAAAAGAAAACTTGATGTTACAGGCAATAAACCAGCATTGTTAGAACGTTTAAAAAAGGTAATTTATTTTACATGCGTCGCCATTTTAAATTTCAATATTACAGAATTTGTTAAAGACGACATTTATAAAAAATTGTAGGCAATAGTGGACGAGGGTCACGATCCCGAAACATTTTCATTTGCGACTTTAGAAAAGAGGGAAGGAATAAAGAAATCTAATTCATCACGGAAATCCGTAGATGTGGAAGCATCAGATGAACAAGCTGAAATGTTAGTTGATGAAGTCGGAACTATTGATAATGAGGTAATTATTAGAATTCAATAATAATTCAAGATTCAAATGATAATCACACTATTCAAAGTAAAGATGTTTTTTGTGTTAGATTTTTTTATTTTTCAGAATTTGGTTTGGATATGTCACATACATTTTAAAACTGAAATTTCATGAATTATGTGTATATGTCATTGAATGTCTAATATTCAAACTTAGGATTTTCTGAAATAACTCAAAAATGTTTTTTTGATGTTTAGAACAGAGATTACAAAATCTATAATGGAATGGAAAGTATAGATTAGAATAAATTAGGTGGAAATACAATTGTAATCAGCAGGAAGAGAAAAACCTGTACGTAGATCTTTTGGGAGCTATTGTTCTACAGTAGCAGGACTGATTGATAGGCAGAACTCAGTTTTTCCTAGTTTTTGTCAGATGATATTTGAGCGGCAGTGGCAAGTCAGTAGGTACATCTTTGAAAATTTCATGTTTAATGCCTTGAGTTTTGGGCCCAATTATGTATAACGCATTTCTTTTCCTATAACTATCTTGTGTTTGAAGTGGCTAAATAGAACTCCGCAAAAAGATTGTAGGCTGATAAATGGTTGTATTAGGAGACACTGTATTTTTTATTCATATTTCAATAATAATATTTATTTCCTTCTCAGCAAATAAATTAAATCTAATACATACTTCGAATTACTTTTTTGTACCAATAGTCGATTGATTGGCAAAACTTGCCAAATGAAGAGCTGGCCATTTTGGTTTTTTATCTTTACTGATTGAAACTAGTTCTGATTTAGACAATTTAAAAAAAATTAACTTAGTTTTGCTAGTTAACTAACGATTTATCTTATTATTTAATTATAATATGATTTTTAGGAGTTTAATGAAAACGTGGAAAGTCATAATAATGATGAACAGAATGACAGTAATATGAATGACAATGAGGAATCTATAAATCTAACAATTGAAGAGGATGAGCAAAAACTTTTACATGCACAGGTAAGTTGATAACAATAATAAGTTCTTATAAACTGTAAAGTCCTTATTTAGAACAATTTTTTTGAAAAAATTTTGCTTTAAGTTGAAAGTTTTTAAAATTCTAGTTTAGAAAATTATTCTTGATAAGTTTATTTATAAATAAAAATTTTAAAGATTTTATGATTGCTAAAATTGAAATATTCTGAGAAAAAAGTAGGGTGTCCAAATGTGTGGAAATTAAAGAGAATTTCTGTATTTTCCACTTATTGTGCATTTTTTATTACCACACAATTTTTAAACAATTAAAAAATGATAAATTTGTTTTTGTATTGCATTTTGTTTCTATTTCAGGCCCAGGATGAGAAAGAAAACATTAAAGGTAAGTACAATAAAATTATAGAAATCATGATTTTTTTTATATATGTATAAATTTTATATTTAAATTAGATTTAAATTTATTTTGTTAAAACTCTCTCCTAATAAGACACAAAAAGAAATTTTTCTTTCTTACAATAAGTATAATAAGCATCAAAAAAAGAAATATTTTTCTATTAGGGAATATGTTTTAAAGTGAGTAAAAGTGTGATCCTACAATGAAAAATAAAAACATCATCAATTAAATATTTTTACAATGAATAAAAAATTTTTTTTCTATCGATAAATTATCATGTTTCTGAATATTAAACAGCTGTTTAAATAATATTTATTAGAATATCAGTAATTAATTAAAAAATATCAGATTATCACAGTAAAGATGCTGTCTTTATTAATCATCATGAATGGCTGTGTGTATGCTAGAAGGAAATTTATGCCACAGTTAATTAAGAAAATTCGACATACATATTTAATATTTTTATAATATTTTATATATAAAATAATTTAAAATTCAGTTTGGTGTTTATACAATTCATACGTTTTTCTTATAATAATTTAATACGAATCCTCATTCATCATTCAGTTGAAGATAAGACGGATGAAGATGTAGCTGAAGATGTTCAAGAGGAAGAAGAAGAAGGAGAAGAAGAAGATGCAAAAGGCAAAGGACAAACATCATCATCATCATTATCATCAAAATTAAATGAAGATGTTAAAATTAAACAAGAGAAAAATGATGAAAAAGATAATAAGTCATCAGCTACTGGCAGTAGTGGAGGAAATGGTGATGGTAATGATAATAATGTTGAAGACGGCAAAAAAGTGAAGGAAGATAGGTTGGTTAAAATCTCAAAAACTAAATTTTTTTTTTCTACAACATTTTTTCACTTTTAAAATTTTTACATATTAAGTGAAAAAAAAAGTGAAAATTTATTGATTTTATTTGAATTAAATCGGATATTTTAACGTTACTTATTTAAAAAAAAAAAATTGTTTAAAGTAATGAAAATATCTTAACGAGATCCTGTTGCTTATACATATATATAATTATTAATATTTTAAATTCATCAACATTCGCAGTGAACAAAAATCATCAAAATCAACAGCAGTTAAGGATGAAAAAGGTAATTAACGTTTTATAAAAGTAAAAAATCAGAAAAAAAAATAGTTTTTTTTTTCAAATAAAAGAAAATTTTTTTATAAATGAGCAAATTCAATATAATTCTTGTTCTTTTATGTTATAAATGCCTGCGTTCATAAATTTTATAATTATTAATTTTTATATTTGGAATCTGAAATTATCTTAACTCGAATAACATTTGGTTTTTGAAAGTTTTTTTTTTATTATTTAACGCTAATGTTTGATTTTTATGTGTCTTTTTATGTCTAGTAACGAAGCTAGATACCTCATTATTTCATACGCTATTTAAAGCACGATTTGGATAAAATTTAAAAAAAAAGAGTTTACTTACTTTTTTTGCTTTTATTTTGTAAATAACAAACTTTTTTTTTTATATTTTTAAATTTTTAAATAGTCAAAAATTTATTTAAATTGTTTCGTTAATTTATATTCCTTCTTACTAACTTTTTATGATTTATAAATGAGACTATTTTTGTATGTAAACTAGTAAAACATTGAATATATGTATATTGGTTATCTAGGTATTAAAAAGTATAAAATTAAAAAAAATAATAATAATAAGCAATTCAAACTAAAACATAAAGTGACTTCTTCAATGTTTTTTTTCTAATTTCACGTTTATGATTTATTATTCTTAATTTTTACTAACAAGTGTGAAGCTAAATGAATATGTTCAACATGAATAGAAAAGTACGAATTTCAAAATATGTATGAAGTTGTTGAGTTTATAATTTTTCAGATTCCAAAAAATTAATAAATTTTTCTTGTTTTAAAATCTTTTTTATGTGTATTATCTATAATATTTAAAAAAAAAAAAGTAAATTAATATCATTTTTAGTCTATAATTCTATTCGTGAATCATATTTGTAATGAAAAAGATCTGAATGAAAATTCTCAGTTAAAAGAAAGTTATTTAAAATTTAAAAAAAAGTGTTATGTCTAAAATGTTTGTTGTTTGGAAATATGGAAATTGCAGACAAATCAACAGTTGGTTCAAAATCAAAATCATCATCAAGCAGAAATCTTTGGGTGTCTGGTCTGTCATCAATAACAAGAGCAAGCGATTTGAAGACGATTTTCTCCAAGTATGGTAAAGTAATAGGAGCTAAGGTAGTAACGAATACTAGAACACCAGGAACACGATGTTATGGTTATGTTACAATGGGTTCATCAGCAGATGCAACGAAATGTATTGAACATTTACATCGTACTGAATTACATGGGCGTATAATTTCAGTTGAACGTACAAAAAATGAAATTGGTGGTAGTTCATCGACAGTAGCGAAGAAAGAAGATAAGAAGCCAGATACAAAGGAGCAAATAAAATCGGAAGACAAAGATAATAAAGCAAAACCTAAGGAAAAAGAGAAGGAACCAGAGAAAGATAAAGATAAAGAAAAGAGAACAGAAAATGAATCGAAAAAAACAAATAACGATGGCAGCAGGAGATCAACTGAAAAGGCAAAAAGTTTGGCTAAAAGTGAAACATCATCACGACATACGAGCCGTAAGTCAAGATCAAGTGAGCGTCGTAGATCATCAATGAAAACAACAGATCGTGACAGAATTAGAAGCATCGAGCGTGAACGTGAACGAGAACGTGAAAGGCAAAGACACCGAGAACGAGAAAGGGAACGTGAACGAGAAATTTTATCATTTCAAAAAATTCGTGAGGAGCGTGAAAGGCAACGTGTACGTGAGAGGGAGATAAGACGTCGAGAAATTAGAAGGCGACAACGTGAAGAGGAACAACGTTTGGCTCGAGAACGTGAGGAATTAGCTCTTGAACGTGAACGTCTTGAACGTGAAAAAGCTGAACTTTTACGTCTTGAACGTGAGAGACAAAAGTTGGAACGAGAAAAAATTGAATTGGAGCGTCTTGAATTGAAACGTCAACAAATGAAGTATGCAACCAAAAAAAGCAACTTTTTAATTTTTGATTACATCATTTATAAAAATTATTTTTTACGTTTCCTTTTTTTTTACTCTCTGAGTCCAAATTTATTTGAAACGTGTGTCTTAAATTAATATTAAGATTTTGCTTCTTAAATTGTATTCTTCTCGAATAGTTCCACACAATCAAAGGACATTTTTCTTTAAAATACTTTGTGATTTATTTCACTGACTTTTATATCATTCCAAACATTTATTTAAGATCAATTGTATTATTTGAATACATTAAGAAAAGAAAAACAGGATTATTATCAACAAGAACAATAAGTTAACCTTTTTCATGATAAACAAAACATAAAATCCTAAAATTCTTTTTGCTTGAAACATTTGCTTTTTTTTTTCATTAGTTTCTTCCATTTTTTTTTGTTTCGATTTATTTTGAAAATTTATTTCAATAGGCTTATGCAACAGCAGCAGATTTCATCTCGTATTGAAGATCCTCCTAAGAGAACTTTGAAAAGAACTTCAACCGACCGTTATGGAGATTCTGAACGTAAAAGACCAACCAGTGACAGACGGTTTGAAGCTCCACCACCACCTAAATTTGATTCCTCTATAACAAGGTAGAAAACAATTATTATTTTGAATTATTCAATTTTAATCAGAGAGGTTTTTAATTTTCTATCCAGATCAACGGAAAAACGCAGGGATGAATATAATAGTGGTACTAGTACCAGTTCAAAACGTGATGATTACAGCACTAGTTCAAAACGTGAAGAATATAAAAGAGAAGTTGAGGTTCCACCAGCAAGGCATACTTCGAGTTACCATACTACTCATAGCAGAAGTGAAACTTCAACTCATAAAAGTCGTTATCCGGAACCAGAAAGTAGACCTCCAAGTTTTAGACGTGAAGAAGTTCGAGATCCAAGGTAAATACTTCTTAAAAAAAATGATTTTTGTCAATTTTTAATTTTCAAAATCGAATTTGTTCTTATATAATTGAATCAGTTTAAAAAAAAAAAGAAACTAATTAATTTTAATAAGTTTTGTAAATGATTCTCATAGGGGTTCTGCAGCAAAACGTTATGAAGTTCCATCATATACAGAACGTCAAACAAGCGGAAGTGGCAGCGGTAATAGTTCTCAATGGCACAGCTCAAGTCATTCATCTGGGCCATCAGCTATAAAATCTTTTGCAAATAATGCGATGGCTACAAGTGGCAATGCACCAAATTGGCAAACAAAATCTGAAGAAAGTTGGAGGCCAGTAGAATCACCTCAAGATCGTTATGAACGAACATACAATGAACGTTCTACACCATATATGGAACCATCACGTCAGACAATGTATGTTGGTAGACCTCAAGATCGTTATGGCGCTCCAATTTCATCGCGTTATGAAAATGGAAAATATTAAGTTTACATTCTTTAAATTGTTTATTTTTTTTTAATAACTTCCTTTTTTTTTGTTTTGATTTTGATAAACAAATGTTTTTTGCGGTTAAATTTTATCATAGAAATGGAAATTATTTTTGTTTTTTAATAATTTTAAATTAATTGCACATAAAAATGTTTCATTAATGTGCACTGAAACAGAAAAAAGAAAAATTGATTTGTTAAAACAATCTTAGAATTATTTTTTTGGAATTTTTTTAATTTACTAAGAATATATTTTTTTCCATTTTTTAATTCGAAATTAATTGAATTGATATGATTTGAGAAAATAAATAAATAGATGAGAATGGTGAATGATAAATTAATAAGAATACATACATATATTGAAAAATTATTAATTACATCTTAAGGTATAAATATTTAGTGTGTGGAAAAAAAAAATTAGATATTTCAAATTTTATGTATCAATACATTGTAAATAAATGTATTGGATTATAATGTTATTGTTTGAATATTTTTATAAATTATCCATAATTACCCACCCTTTTTACCATGAGTCATGACAAACCAGTCTTTCAATGAGCATATTATGAGAAAAATAATTAAGAAAAATAATTTATTTGCTGATCTCCTTAACTTCAGGTCAGATTGTGATAAGATACATAGATGAGATGTTTTGAGTATTTTTTAAAGCCCGAAAACCACAGCTGTCTGTGTGTGTCGAGACAAATAAAGAATTACATGGCAAAAAAAAAAGGGTGAAGGGGTCTAAATCTCAAAGTTCATTGGTCGGTAAGAGAAGGATTTTAGACATTTTATTTATATCTTACATATGACTCTGTATCTAATAAACTATACACCCTTAGAAAATTGCTTATAAACAAATCGATTCAGAATCAAATGAACTTTCATGTTTTTCTGAAAAATGGGGTTAAAAATGACAAACTTTGATGAAAAGAATAGAAGAATGGCTAAGAGCTTTCAAGAAAGGTCAATGTGTTCTCTATATTCCTCCCAAAAGACCAAACAAAATATTTTGAATATGGCAATTTTTTAAATTTATTGAATATTGTTTTCAAATACATATAAATATACTGTAAGAACCCTACATGCATACACAATGTAGTGGCACTTAAAAATGACCAAATATTGCCAAATATCAATATACTTACCTTTCCAAGAAGTGTTCTATTTCTGAATAAAAATTGGTAGGGAAGTAATTGTGAGTATGTTTTTTCAAATACTTTCCAAAATTCATTCCTAAAATAAAAATTAGTATCTTATTTTTATTAAATAATGATAAATATTTTTGGAAATAATAAAAAAATAACCAAAAACAAATTATAAAGATAAAAAATTTTTATTATAAAATTATTTTATTGAAAATTATTTTATTCTTTTCTTCAAAAATTCTTACAATTTAACTTAATTAAACAAAAATAAAGAAACTTAAAAAATTGAATATAATTTTTTTATTTATTTATTTTTTTTTTTTAAATTTTGCTAACGTGTAACAAGAATATATAATTAAAAAAAAAAAAACAGCCACTTTGTATAATACAGGCAAGATATATTTAACATATAAAAATTTTTTAATTTTAATTCGTATATAGGATCTTTATTTTTGTTGAAATGAAATGTAAAAAAAATAACATTTAAAATAACATTAAAATGACAAAAAAAAAAAAGTATAAAGGAAAACGTTCAAATATATAATTTAAAAAATAAAAATAAAAACATTTGTTTAAGGTAAATAAAATATAAAATAATTATTGTATTAAAAATTCATTTTTTTTTTACTTGTCAACAAATATATTTATGAATCAAAGAATCTATATTATTTAATTACTTTTTTTAAATTTTTCATAAAAATAACAACGAAAAAAAATAAAAAAAATTATTAATTAATTTAAATATTCGCTTACAATATTCATATAATATTCTATTATTTGTGTTTATTTTTGTTCAACATATCTTTTCTTTATATGTATGTAATAAATTTCTTTAATTAAAATAATGCAACTGGTTTTTAGAAAAGATTTCATAAATAAAAAAAAAGTCTAATGAATTCTAACATACATATTTAATTATTTCATTTTAATTTTGAAAATAATCAACAGACAAAATTCAATTCGAATTTATATGAAAATGTATTTTTAAAATAAACCGTATTATAATTTTATTTTATATTTATGTATATTGTGAGTATAAGTGCTAAAAAATATCCTTTTTCTTATTTCGACATTATGTATGTTTGTATGTAGCTTATTTTGTTATTCACATCAAAAATGTTCATTGTCAAAATAAAGTGAAATGACACGTTTCAAATAATTTGCATATACATATGACAATTTTGAAAGTAGTCATGTAATTATTTTCGCATTTTTGAAAAAATAAATTTTAATTGCTTTTTAATAACAGCATTCCGAATAATTTTTTTTCTAAAGCTACCTACGCGTTTTTTTTAAATTTTATTTTATTATGATGTAATGCAATGATTCCAGTTTTTATAATCAATCAAAAGTACTTAGAGATTTGTTTTAAATTTTTAAAGCAAATTAAATTGAAAATATTTTATTAAAAATGAAATATTCAATTATAATTGGGAATAATTATCAAAAAAAAAAAAAAAAAATTAAAAAAATATTGATCAATCGATTACGACTGCAAGTGTACTCATGCATTCAATTGCAATAAAGTGGTGGTAAATGCAAAGAGGTAGTTGTTATTTTTCTTATTAAGATAAAATAAATATTAGTATGTTTTTTATTTTCTTTATATTTTTACTGAAATTTTAATTTATTTTAACATAGGCAATTTTTTTGCATAAATAATGATTGTACTTGTCAAAAAAATAATCAGTTAACCACCATTTTAATCTCATCATACACTGTATAATGGCCGTTAGACATCCTCCACATAATAAAATTTGTATCGTAATACAGTTATATTCACACATAATATGTACACCAAAAATAACAAACGACTTTTTTAAATTTATTTATTATGTAGTTTGTTTTAATGTGTACAATGTGAAAATTCCAAAATTGATTACTAGATATTTGGTAAAATCATTTTGTTTTAAAAAAAAAAGTCGAAATAAGGACTAAAATATGTTTCCGTTATTGAGACGTGGTTTTAGCATTTATTCTAACAGTCACCTTACTTTATTACCACAATATTTTTTCTCTCACTTCAAGTGAGTGTTAGAATACTAATTGAAAAGAGATGTGACGTGACAAGTCACGTAGATTTACAAGTGAGGTGACTGTCAGAATAAGGGATTTAAATAAACTTTTTAAGTGTCATTATTTTGATACAATTTTCTACATAATGTAGGTGCACTAAAATTTATTAATTTGTTTG
The DNA here is from genome assembly GCA_939192795.1 of Bombylius discolor. Taxonomy (NCBI): domain Eukaryota; kingdom Metazoa; phylum Arthropoda; class Insecta; order Diptera; family Bombyliidae; genus Bombylius; species Bombylius discolor. Next base: position 54,903,858 of record OW584238.1, on the reverse strand, counting down.
TCATTTGTATGAATTTTATCTGATTTTTATTTTCAAATTAAAATAAAAAAAAATGTCTATATAAATAAGAAACATATTGTATATATTTAACTATTATTTAAAAAAAAAATACTACTTTGTTCATAAAATAATTTTTTAAAAGCGGTTTATAAATAATAATTAAAAAAATAAGAATTAACTAATTGTATAAAAAAAAACTAATAATAAAATGATTGCATAAACTCTAAAAATACATAATATACTTTTTTATTTTTTTTAATTTTTTTACATTACAACTTTTTTATTTGAAAATGGCAGTTATAAAACGGAAACATTTCAATTTCATATTTTTTACTTTTATTTTATTTTATTTTATTTATTTATTTTTTTTTTTCAAATATAAAAACAAATAGTTTTACTAAAATAAATAGAATAAAAATACTTTTAAACTATAATATTGTATATAATAATTGTATTTTAAAATAATTTCATTTTTTTCTTTATTTATTTATTTAATAACTTATTCGATAATCTTAAGTTCATGTTTTTTTTTTTTTTTTTTTTGCTTTTGCAAAAAACAATGTGAAATTATTTTAATATTCTAAAATGTAAAAAAAAAATAAAAATAAATATTCATTATAAGTTTGATTTTTTCATATTTAATAAAAGTATAGTTGTATGATAATTAATTAAAAAAATAATAATTACATTATTTTATTCATTTAACGAAATATAGTGAACTATGTATACATAAAAATAGTACTAAAATATTTTTTTTTTTTTTTATTATTTTTATCTAATATGGGAGTTTTAATTGATAAATTTTCTTTTTTTTTGTTGTTGTTGTTTAGAAATGTGTTATACTTTACACAAAAACATGGTATTTTTGTTGTTGTTGTCAATTTTGAGAATTAAATTCTTGGACGTTATAATTAACAATATAAAAAAATAATAATAATTAATATACCTACAATAAATATTTAAAATGGACGATATTGATCAAAATGTTCATCATAAAATTTGTTTTAAAACTTTCGACCAGCCAGAATACCTTTTCTTCTGAATAGAATTTAAAAAATAAAATTGTAATCAAGAACTTTTATATTGGTACTTCAATTAAAGGACAGAGAATTTAGTAATCATCAATAAAAGTTTTTAGAAATGATACGTTCAGATTATATATACGATAATAAAAAGTAACTTTCACATAACGGTACTCCCTAGGACGTATACTTGAAGCCTGTTTTTTCCCCAGTTTGTTGAAGAGTTATTTTGATGTATAGGATATTTTATTTATCATATTTTTAAAGACTGTTTTTTTTGTTTTAAATAAAATTTTCGGCACATATTTTTCTACAAAACTTGATCAGAATTTTGAATAGAATTTTCGAAGTTGTTTTTCGATCGTGAAACAAATTTTGCATAAAACGCGTGAAGTCTGAATAGGGCACATATTTTTTCTGTATTTTCTTGTGTTTTTTTTTTTGGTAATTTCATTTATTTGAGTATTAGAAAGAGTATAAATAATTTAAATTGAAGTTAGGAAATTTTCGAAATCAACGTAATTATAAAAAATGATGTGCAAAAAAAAATAAAATAAAATAAATGAGAAACTACTTGTATGTGCATTTCGTCAAATTTGATGTGTTTTATTGATTCAAACGAAAAATTGAGATCTTTGATTTCAATGACTAAAAACGAAATTCACTTCGGCAGTATTCTATAATATTAAAATTTTCAAAAGAAATAATTGCTATTTAGAAACATTTCACTTATATTCTATTAAAATATTTTCACTTTAATAATTCTCTGATAAAATTCATTATCTTCGATAATTTTTCATAAAAAAAAAATAAATAAGTTGTAGAAAATACATAAAAGTTTATATTGTGAGGGTATTATTTGTTTTCTACCTATTCGCGAGAAGTCCATTTGCAGGTGGTAAAGTTGTACCAGAATTTGTATTAGGACTAGGTTGTGTACGTTGTGCTTGCGATGATGAAATTTGTCCCGATCCGGATCGATTGGTTGATGATTGTGATTTTCCACCTTTAATAACACTTCCATTACTTTTTTGTGCAAGATGCGTTTGATAATGTTTCGCTAAATGTGCTTTTTGTCGAAAACTTTTGCCACATAAAGAACATGCAAAAGGTTTTTCACCAGTATGAGTTCTTATATGTACATTGACTGAATATTTATCTTTAAAACCCTTGGAACAAATTGAACAGTAATGTAAAGATCTTTCTTTTCTTTGTCCATTACAATGTGTTGGACTGCTATTATTATTTGTTAAATTATTGTTACTACTGTTATTGTTATTGTTATTATTATTATTATTATTACTGCTATTATTATTTAATGTTGATCGTTTATATTTTTTGGCAGTAGTTTTTGTCACTGAAGATGTCGATACTGAATTACTAGTTGTGACTTCCGATTGCATAGGTTGTGGAGGAATTGGAGGAGGCGGAGGAGGAGGAGCTGGTTGTGTAGGAGATTGAACTTGAACAGATTGTGAAGTATGTGGCATAGCTGTTATTTCCATTATTACTTCAGGATAGTTACTGCTAGAACAAAGCTGTTGTACTTCACTAGCTATTCGTTTGATTTTTTCAAAATCATCAGTAAATGCTGTTTCAAGTGATAGGAACATATCATCGACAATAATGCCGGTTGTTGTACTATGATTTGTATTTGTGTTACTATTGTTGCAATTATTATTGCCAGCTGCAGTTACAATCGATTGTGACTGTGTAGTCTGAGATTGATGATGAGCTACTGTAGTAACAATTCCACTTTGGGAATCATCATAAATAGGTGCTGATAAAGTTGAATCGACAAAAGTCAAATTTTCCTGTAAAATTTTTTAAATAAAATGGTGCTAAAAAACATGTAAAGAATAAAATGTTTACCTGATCTGCAGAAAATAGAGCCCTTCTTAGTTCTTCATCCTTGGTTGATGTTTGGTTTGGTACTAGAGTTAAACCATTTTGTAAATGTAAACCTTTAGAGTAACCTTTACCTTGCAATGCACTTCTAAGCAATGATTCTGGAGAATTCTAAATAGAAAAATTCCGAATTACACATACATAAGTACTTACATATGTAGATTTACTTAAATTAAAATAATTAATTTATACCTGTTCTGTTGTATTATTATTTGCTATGTGCCAATCATTGTTATTATTTTGGAACTGTGCTAAGTTTGTACTGTTTGTGGTAGCCACAGTCGTTACAGGTATTCCAAGTGAACTCTGAATCTGTTGTTGACGAGGATGTTGCTGTTGGTTTAATTCTTCTTTAATATTATTATCTGCACCAAAGCTATTATCGTCATACGGAAATTCTGACTTAACATATGAAGGAAAATTTCCTAGTAAGCTATCTAAATCAAGTGTAGGAGCACCTGATGTATCTGGATCCCTTTTAAGCCATTGTTCAGCTCCATTTAATACTGTTAAAGTGTAAATTTGACCATCGGTATTACTAATATTACTGCCAGTACTACCACTACTTGTTCCAGTTATATTATCTCCACTATTGCAAACTATTGATGATTGATGACTTATAGAAGAATTTATACTTGGAGGATTTGTAGATGATGACAATGATGCTTGATGTTGTTGTTGTTGCGTTTGTTGATTTTGCTGTGATGGTTGTTGCTGATGATGATGTGCTTGATGATGTTGCTGATGTTGCTGTTGCCAACAATATTTATCGAGATCTTCAAAAATTGCAGCATCAAGACGACTAGGATCTTTATCTGATCCCCAAAACTGAAAATTAAGTATATGCAATACATATAATAAAAAAAAGTAGAAGAGATAAATTTCTATTAATACTTTTTTAAACTTGAAATAATAAATAGAAATTGATTATTTTAATCAACAGGAACAAGTTTATTGAAAGTATATGTTTTTTAAATGGTTAAATTAATTAAATTGAAATTACTTAATCTAACTTGGAAAGAAAAGCTAAAATTTGTTTGGATATATAATAAAAAAAAGATATAAGTAGTTTGTAACTTTTTAAAGCAATATTTCATATTTGTAAGCAATTATAATAAACATATTAACAATAATATTTAAATACATAATTAATGTGAATATTGATTAAAGTTTATTTGTAAATATTTGTTCCAGTAAGTATATCTTTTAACACACACAGATACTTCTAATAACATTTCATTTCAACAAAATTGTCAATTAAACCATCATATATTAACATTAAAATTACATTTTTATGTTTATTGTTGTTTATTGATAAAAATTTTCTTATTAAATTATGGGTAATAAAATAAATATCGAAAATAATTAAACATAATTTTTTACATACTTATAGTCAATATGGACAATTTACTTTGGCTGTAAAAGCTGTGTATACATATGTATTTATGTATAAAAAAAAAAGAGGATTACTTAAACACGAGACATAATAAGAAATAATGTAATATTGTATATATATTTATGTTTATACAAAGTTATTAAGTACATCACATCATATTAATTTTTTTAAAAAGGATTTACAATGATGTATGTACAACATATATTCACTAAACAGTTAATTAGAAAATCGAAAGAACATTTATAATTGTATATTTTAATGTGATTTAAGTATGTAGTTAAAAGAATAATTTTTAAAAATTGTTGTAGAAAAGATTCAAGATTCAAGATTGACTGATTTTAGCCATTTTTTTGGAGCTGTTTTAGATGCTAAGCTAGAATTGGTCTGAAAATAGCTCTTGTACAACTAAAACGGATCTTAAAACTTTTAATAAAAATAATATCTTGATCTCATGATGATTTTATTGATAATGTATATAGGTATGTAGCCCAATAAGGTCAATGATTTGACAAAAGTATGATAATTGAAAACGTTGCATACCGAACATTCGCATCATGTTGCATAAATTTAAATTGAATTTTTATTTATGTAATTCTAAAAATTATTATTACAGATTTGTTATTGTAACTTTTTTAAACTAATCAGTATGAAAACTATTATTATTGAATTTATTTTTTTTTTATAAATTTTTTATATAAAATTGTAATTGTAATAAAGATACACGGTTTAATAAACCATGTCAACAATTACCTTGACTAAGTTAAAATAACCACAATACTTCATGCAAAATATGATTGACAAATCATGTGGAAGGAATTTGAACTTATATGTATGTACATACATATGTATGTATGATACATAGTGTGTTAATCACATGGACTTGACCATGATTTTGATGTGAAAAATTTTATTTATTAATTTTTCTTATATGAATATGTTTGTATATTTGTGTACATATTTTAATAAGAAAATATTTGTTATTTTTTAAATTCCTTAATTCAATATGTATGTATATATTTTTTATTTATTTATTTTTTAAATCTGCAGTTAAAATTTCTATTAAGTTAAATACTATTTCTATTTTTTTTACTATATTGTATAATAGTTAGTACCTTTGTTTTTTGTTTTGTTTATTTGTTATTAGCGTTATAAGAAAAGTCTCTAAAAGATATCGTTACAAATTGTTATAAATATGGTATGTAAAATGTGTTTTTTTACTCATATGTTGATTTTTGGAATATGTATGTGATATATACTTACTTGATCATATTCTTGTAATGATTGATCACTTGGCCCATTTGTATCTTGTGATCCTGGTGGTCGATCTGTTACACCGATACCAATACCCATATCTGGTGCTGTTACAAAATCAAAAAAATCAGTTTTTGATAGATCCTCTGGTCGAAATGTTTCACTTATGTCCATACTAGAAGACATTTTAATGGATTTGATAATCATGAAACCAACTGGATAGTGTTATTTTACACGTCCAGTTGGTCAATATAATATAATTTGTAAGTTTTATTGAATTGACTACATTGATAAATAATGAATTGATGATTTGCATTATCTGAAATAAGATAAAAAAATAATAATAAATATAAATAAAACAAATTTGATTAGGCAAAAAATAGTTAGCTGATGCTAAATATATCATATCTATGAAATGACCTGTTTTTGGAGAATCCTTGTTCGAAGAGTTTATATCAATGGAAGGTAGTGTGAGATTCTTTGGAAAAAATTTAAAAAATTTAAACATTTGGTTTTTATCCGAAAGAATTTTTCAAGTAATATATATGTAGTTGTATGTCAATACACAAAGGTTTAACAATAAATAAAAGAATAAATAAACTGTGAACTCAAAATGTGAAATATACATAATGTTACATCTAAATATTTTTTTTCTTAAAAGACAAAGTAATTTTTTTACTACCTGTTTTACTTTTAAACTGCTTAGTTCTTAAATAAAATACAACTAAATGATATACGAGTATATAACACTGTTGTCGATTGTATTGTTTAAAATGAATTTATGGAAGCTCTTGTTCTCTACAGCTCCCAACAACTTATTTCTAGTTTCAATAATTCAATAATCAAAGATTCAAAAGATTTCTATTTAAAAGATAGATAGATAACTGTCTTTAAAAATGTTATATAGAAATATATCTTTTATTTTTGTTTGAATTACATATATGAATAGATATGAAAAATAGTAATTTTTTTTGTTGGTTTTATTAAAAAAAAAATTGTAATGTTAAAAACAATTTCATTAGCAAGTATTTTGATAAATTTTAGATGGTGTAAGAAAATGGAAAAAAGAAGAAAGAATGAAATATCAGAAGAATTATAATGTAATCTTTCTACGTGTCACGTTTATATCGTGATTGCAATACCTATCCGTTTTGTTGTAATATTACAAGTAACAAGCATAATTTTTATATTATACAACAGGGTATTATTTCAATAGAGGTGTTAAATTATATATGTAGGTAATAGAAATAGAGATCTTAAATAAAACGATGATAGAATTTTTAATGACAACGAAATCATGTTTAAACAAAAGTCATAAAATTTATTGTTTAAAATATTTTGTCAAAAAAGTAAAAGTCATTTATGTAAGTTAAAATACACTAAAAATGAATTTATAGTTCAATAAATCGAAAATTTCAATTTAATATAATTTCATTATTCTTCATTCGTACTGAAGAGTTTTAGTTCAACTGTCATGAATAAATTCTTGATCATTTTTTTAAAATTTTAGAGAAATATTTTAAATTTTATTTAATACATATTTGTAAATACATATTATTTTATAAGAATCTTGAAGAAGAAGAAGCTTGAGTTACACCAGAGAGAAAAATGTATGAAAGGAGCCTTCGATTATTTTCGATTTTAAAGAAATTTTTTTTTGGAAATCAAACGCGAAGTAGAGAGAAATCTAATGGAAGAAAAACTTAATTTTTTCATGTATTAGAAAATTTTGGAAATTCAAAAATGTCTAAATTATTAACAATATATAAAAATTTATAATTCTTAGAATAAATTTATATATCAAGATTATGTTTAAAAATTTAACGGTTTTATTTAGGTAATATATTATATATCTTATGAAAAAAAAATTGTTTGCTTACCAACTTTCTGCAAACTTGTGATGCCGAAATACTTTATATTTTAAATCTGAAAAGAAAAGAAAAAAAAAAGTTAAAATAGTTTCTTCAAACTTTCGAAGTTATTTATTTCATTGTATACTTGAATTTTAAAAAAAAAATGTTACTGGTAAAATTTTCCAGATAAAAAAAAAGAGTAATTTTTCATAAACAAAACATGAAAATTTCACACAGATTTCAAGAACAATTGTTGCAAATATGTATATATATGTATAAATTTAAAATATCCGCTAGGTCCATATTATTATATGTACATCCACATTTATTAAATATAAATTTAAAGAAAATAAAAAAAAAAGAAATAAATAATTTAATAAAAAATATAGAAGTAATGGTAACGGTAGCTTGTTAAGCTGATGGTGATGTCTTACTCTGTTTACACCTACGAGGTGTGCCTATATGTAAATTTTATTTTTGTAAAAGATAACCATATATTTTACAGCATACATTGACTATTTAAAAATTTTAAATTTTAATTTTCTTTTTATAAGAAAATTTATGGATTTCATATGTTTTGTTTTTTTGTTGTTTTTCCTTTATTTTAGAATATTATGTATGGTTGCTGTTAAAATTATACCTACGTCGGTCGCAATTTTATATTTAATGTAGACATACATACATACATGTATAATTTATAATAGATATATAATATAGTATATTGTATATCTCTGATGAATAAATGATTTAACATTTTAATAATAAAGTATTATTTTCCTCAAAGGGAAAATATTATATATTATTTACAACCCGCACAAATACACAATTTAATATTAGAGTTTATGGGGAGGTCTAATAAATATTTTTATTTTTTGTTTTTGTTTTTTCGTTTTAGAAAATCTTTTTTTTATATTTTAATACATATATTATAATATGCATTACATTTTATGCCTTTTGGCGGTATCTCAATACTATATATGTACATGTATGCAAGTACACAAATACTATAGAAAATTGTAGTTTGAAGCAACTTAACTAAAGGCTTGTGCTAAATCTGAAATAATTTGAAACTAAAAAAAAAAATTTAAATAAATTAAAATTGTCGTTACATACTTTCCATTATTTTTGGAACAAAATTTGTTGTTGGTTAGAAAAAATGTTTAAAATTTGTTAGTGAACATCTTAAGAAAGTAGTAATTTTTCAGATATTAAAGTATTCAAAAATGTAATTATTTTAAAAATAATGGTTTTTGATACGAATTATTTCTCAAATATATATTTATGTATATATGATTTTCTAAACTTTTATTCTTTTACTTGCGAAAGTAAAACTCAATTTAATTTCAGGACAATTCTCATAAATATGAGGTTATATTATAGAGATTTATTTTAAGAAGATTTCATTGTGTTAGTTTGTCATACACTATGATATAATTGAATAGGCTTTTGTTTTTCCACCAGAGAAAGAAAATTTGATAAAGAATACTTTATGTCACTAAAAACGGCTTTAAAGTCACGAAAATTTCGATTTTTATCATTTTTTGTTTGAAATTGGTTCGTCTTTTTATAAATGTAGAAATATCATTTGCAATAACTCTTGAGTAAACATATGTACATATATATGTATTTACTTTGAAATACAAAGTAAAAATCTATTAACTGCATTTATTTTTTTTTTATTATTATTTTTAATTTACACTTGTACCTTTAGAGTGTATTATTTTTTTCTTATATTTTATATTTGAAAAAAAAAAAAAATATATATATATAAGATAATTTTTGAATTGTTTTTCTTTTTATTTATTTAAATTTTTCTGCTTATCTTTCTACTTTATCATGCATGATGTTCTAATTCATGTATTTAATATTTTTTTAATTTTATGAATTTTGTTAAAGAAATTATATTAATATAAATATATTAAATAAACATAAAATAGTTTAGTTAAATTTAAAATCATGATAGTATGAACAATACAAATTTTATATACTCATCATTTAAAAGTGCAAAATATATTTTTAAAGATCGTGATTGTTTCAGTTGATTTAACTCATCTCACGTGAATACGTTTATTCAATTTTTTTTTTTAAATTTTTTTAAATTTTTTTTAAAAAATATTTTCATAAAATTTATGATTATGTGGGCATTTGTAAATATTTATGTATGTATGTATGTTGTTTGTATACATAATATGTATAAACAATATTAAGAAAAAAATTAAATAAAAATAAAATTTTATAGAAAAATTGTATGAATTTTATTGTACGTAATATCTTTAGCAAATTTCATTGAAAAGTATAAATAAATAAGATAAAATGAAGTAACAACTTTTATTTATTATGTATTCATATGTAAATAGATATTTTATTTAAGAGTAATTTTAAGAAATAAATATTTTTTATGTAATACATATAAATACATATGAAAATTTTCTAAACAAGAAATTTGTGTTGATTCCTACTGAGAATATCTTGCAAAAGTTTTATAAGATGTTTCGGAAAAAATCGGCCTACTACTGTGACATTAACTAAATATTCATGTTGTCATTTTATGCAATGCTTTTTTTTATTATTGTTTTGTACATAATATTTTATTTAGATTAGATACAGTTTTGTTTTTATAAATTTATAATAGTAGATATTAAAATAACATTTGTATACACATATTCAAGTATAACGTTTTGGTAAAATATACATACATATGTACATATATATAATATGTGTATAATATTGCTTTTTTAAAAAATATATAACAGAAAGTTTTAAGATTCGATGATGAATGTCATTTCATGAAATATGAATGTTTAACATGTCAACCTTTTGCAATGTAATGCAACGTACATATATGTATGTAAATATATGTATGTAAAATTAATATGAATTAATTCTTAAGATAGCGTGTGTTTTATTTATTTATATTCACTTTTTGTTTCTATAAATTATCTTTGGTAGTAGTATTTATTTTTGAAGAACATTTATTACAGAGTTCACCACCATCGTATTAATCGAACTATTCAAGATCTCAAGAAAAATTGTAGGTAAAATTGAAAAAATTCCTAAGAAATTGTACCCTTTTCCGAAGCGGAAAAGGATTTGAATTAATACTATGTATATTTTTTAAAATAAAAATTAAATAAAATAACATACAAGTAAAACATTTGATGCATACATATGCTAGAAGCTTTTCAGCAACTAAAAAGTATGCAATACAAAACAATAAAAACAAGAAGAAAAAAAAAATTATAAAAATAAAATACAAATTTCATGTAGTAAAAACAGAATTTATTTTTCTTATTCTTTGATTTATGTTGGGAAAGTTATAAAACGTGCTAGCGTTGTAATGGTTATATTAAAATTATAAATTATTAGCATCTATGTTATTTGTGTTTTAACTTTAAAAGATTTTTCTTATAAATTTGGTGGTGTTAATAATTTTATGTGCAATATGCATGCAATTTAAATTATTTGATCATTTCATATTAAATGTAAACATTCTTTTGTGTTCGTTTAGTGATTTCTATTTTTTTTTTTTTTTTTTTTTTTTTGATTTTATTTTGTTATTAATTAATTGCTAGATTTGTTAGATTTATAAAACATGAATTTTACATTATTTTGTTTCAATGGATATTTTTATTTTTTTTTTTCGAATTTAATTGAAAGAAACAAAAAATCTTTGGTGTGTAAATAATTCGTATATAGAGAATATAAGTATGTAATTATTTAATAGATGTGAGTAAATTGAATAAATCATTTTCTATTTAACAGTTATTTCATTTACAACAGTTTGAAACTTTTATTAGATAAACCAAATTGTTTGAATGAGGAACTATGTATTTAAGCGATTCTTATCATTAGTTTGTTGATTTTTTTTGTTGTTTTTTCTTTTTTTTTGTAAGTTCGAAAATCCTAAAAACCTATCCTTTGTGAATTTTAAAATGTTTCTAAAATTTTACAACTTTAAAAGATATTCTGAAAATCTTTGATTTTTGTTTAGATTGACAACAGTACCTTGAGTACTTTACTCTACATAATATTATATGTATATGAACATAGTTATAAACATGTAGGTATTCAAAAGTTTTGGATATATGTCTTTAGTTTTGACTTTTCTCTTTTTAACTAATATCAAGGTACATAATGTCTCTATATAGGATGTCTTGTAAAATCTTCGTTACATTATAGTTTACTACAAAATTTCCATTACTGGGAAAATTCTGTTTTGATATTTAATAAGGAACTATACAGAAGTGAATGTTTCTAATTCTAGGATTCTTTGAAAATATATTATGTGAGAAGTTTTGAATTACCGGAACCATATATGACAAATTTATTTCCATATTCGTTTATTCGATATACATATTTGTGGTTTAATTTTTTCAAACTTTAATTCTAGACACCCTATATTAATGAAATTATATACCAATACTATGTGTTATTGACAATGTAAAAGATAAAATTAATTAAAATACATCACTTTCACTATGTTATTTGTTTTACTTGAGAATGATATCAATCAATCTTTAAATCAGTTTATACATTTAATCGAAATGTTTATGCGTTATTTTGTATTTTGCAAAATAGCTTTCTTTTAGATTTTGTTTTCTTTCATTTACTATTTAAATATTTAACGTAGTACACACACAGTATGTAAAACAACTACTGTATCTTCTTATACTATAACGCTAATAGCCTTTAAAAGATATAAAGATTATTTATACAATAGACGTTGATAATAGAAAAAAAAAACATTATTAACAAGTAAAATTTACATAAATTGCGGATCTTATGCAAATCCTTTTTTACAATGACCTTAAGGCAAATAATGCGTTTTGCTAGCATTGAAAATATTCAAGTATTCATGTATGTACTCTTATGTGCATATAATAAAAATAAAGTACATTTTGAAGTTTAACAAGATAAACTAAAATGTTTAATAAAAAAGACTCAACAGTGCCTAGACTCTATCATGAAAATCATTTTCAATATAGAAATAAGGGAACAATTTGTTATCACAAATCGTCATTTTAAAATCGAATGGCTATTTGAATTTCATTTGACATTCGTCGGTATATGGGGAATTCCATTTTGTAACGGGTGTGACATGCTGACTCTTAAATATTGAAAACTCGTAGAGCAATTGCACTCTGATTAAACTTAAATGTTCCTAATATGCCCTCTAGTGAAAGCAAACGACGGCTACGATAAAACAGAAAAATTCAAATATTCTTAATCAGAATCGTCACTTTAGTAGCGTAACGGGTGTGACGCTGAAGATTTTGAATTTCACGGATTTTCGTCTATTTCACTGAATATCATAAAATTTTCATATAAACAATTCTAAAAATTATTTTTAATTATACTGTAGAAACTTGAAAGAATCTTTTGGAAAAATTTGACGAGGAACAATGCAATACTTTTTTCATAATTAAAAAAAAGAAATGTAACGGGTGTGACATATTTTGTAACGGGTGTGACAGCGAAACGAATTTCTACTGATAAGTAGCAAACATTTTGTTTTTAATACTGTTCTTCATCGTGATATCGTAAATAATTTAATACTAGATACACCAAAAATTGATATATACTTATCTCTACCATCTTTATTAATATTAATTTTAAGGAAAAAAGTGGTCGATTTGCGTGGAATTCTCCATATGTATGTCCTTGAACAAATATCAACAATTGGTTGTTGATTGTTTAGAAAAGTTTAAGACAATGTCGATGTTATATTATAATTTGACATGACATTTTAAAACATGAGTTTTCATTAAAAAGTACATTAAAATAATATATTTACATATTATGTATTGTATAAGTTTTTTGTTGTTGTTGTTTTTTTGTTTTGTTGTTTTTATAAGAATGAACATATTCGATAGGAAAAGTGTGCTAGAAATTTTTTGTTTACACAAAAATAAAATTGAAAATTCTCTTTGTATTTTTCTTGTCTGATGGCATTACATCTCATAACAAACCAGAGTCTACTTAGATTAACTTGAGTTTTTCATTTAAATAAAATATTGACGAACAGAATAATAAAATATTCTCCGTAAGAAACCACAATCATTTTTTTCTTTAATATTGTTCTTGCTGAAAATGTTTTAAATATACATATATTTTGATAAAAATGTTAAATAATGGTAAAAGATTCCTACAATATACTTAATTAATCATAATTTTATAAGTGTTGTATAAATTATTATAGATAAATAATTGAAGTAATTGACAAGATTTTTTAAAATTTTATTTTTAAATTATGCATTTATAAACTTTTCTTCGGAATACATATTTTATCTATGTAATAAATGATTAGTTTATAAAATGTATTTAAGTATATACTTATAATGATCAATAATGTAATTACAGTGTGTGATACATAACATATCATCGATAATTTTATTACTATTATAGAACTTAAAATATGCGTTTCGTATATGAAAATAAAATATTTTATTTTTGCGTAAACATGAAAAATAACGTATGAATAAAAAAAAAATTAAAATTATAGATTTTAATGGATTACAAATTTATGCAAATTTGTGCGAAAATTTATTTAAATTATATGATATGTAGTGTCTCTACATATATCTACGTAATAACAATTATAAATAAATTATTTTAATTAATATGAGAGCATTGAAAATTATTTTAAGAAATTTTTTATATGTTGGTGGTACACTTTAGTCATACTTTTTAAGGTTGAATAGTAAAATAACATTTTTTTTTTTTTTTTTTTGGAAGAAATTTAAAATATTAATTTAATTTTATTGTAAATTGATTAAGACTCAACAGTCGGTCCTTCTCAAAATGCACTTTTAGTAATAGATCTTCTTTATACATACATATAATTAAAAACAGTCAAAGTTTAGAAACCGTCCTACTTCAACCCTCTGTATGGAATAAATTTAAATTTAAACTTTTTAAATTCATATTTTTACGATGTTTTTTTTTTTAATATTGTCTGTTTAAAATTCAAGATACGAGACTAAATATTTCAAATAGTGATATAAAGAGTATCTAAATTTGGAATCAATTCGTTGAATCATTCAATCTGGATTCTTAAAATAATATTTTTCCTTGTTTCTTAGTGTTATTTATTACTAAAATTTAAAAAAAAATAATTAATTCGATTTTAAATGTTTTTTTATATATGGTAGAATTACATTTTTTTGTTGTTGATTGAATACAGTTAATCTGTACTTTATTATTTTTAAATACAATAATTTCAATTGCATGCATAATTTATTTGAATTGTTTTTGAATTTATATTACTATATAGAAGCTATATGAGATTTATGAATAAATTGTTGTTCTATAATCATCTATGGTGCATTTTTTTTTTTTCAAATAAGGATAAAACTACATTCCACAATATATCTTACATTTTTTATATGAACAATAGATTGAAGTGACAATTACTATTGGATATAGAAATATAGTTTCTACAATAAAGTAGCCAGTACATAAAAATTAAATGATATACGATTTAGATTTTTCTAGATGTAAAAGTTTTTCTTCGTTTATATTGCAATTATGAGTATTGAACATTTTATATAATAACAGAATGTGGATAATAGGGCAAGTCAGAGCGTGATTTGAACATACTATTTTATTTATTTATATATATTTTTTTTTTCAAGCCTTAAGACTTATTAAAAAATTTTTTTATTGACTATAATCAGATTCATGAAAAAGATTTTATTTTTTTGTTCACTGAAGAGGTATTTTATGTTATGTAGACACATTTTTCTCTTATTTTTCTCTTTTTTTTTGGACATACATAGATTGAAGAGGTTCTATAAGTGAATGCATTAAATTTCCATTAAATTTTACATTACAGAATTTATGTAATTTTTGTATCGCTGTAAGTTTTGGCAGCTGGTTTCCTCCCTCAATATCTACAATAAGTATCAAAATGAAGTAAATATTTCATTTAGATAAGATATAAGGTTTAAAATATGAAATGTTGGAAAAGTTTTTCATTTTACCTTATATGAATTTTAAACATTAAATAAATTTTATATGCTGCTGTTGTGATATCTTCTTCTCTTTTTACAAAAATTCATTTATAATTTTCTTTTATATTATTAATATGTTAAAAATTCTAATTTCTCTTAAAATCTGTTATTTAAAAAAATATATAAAAAATAGTACAGTTTAAAGTTAGTACACGATATATTCAAAATAATGTCATGAAAATTTAAAAAAAAAATGGTATAAATTTGTCATTATTTTGCATTTTAAAAAATTTGAAAATGTTTAATTCAAATGAAAAGCAAAAAAAGTAGAAAAACTTTTATGTTTTGTTTAAAATTTATTTTTTATTCAATAATAGATAATAATATCAATATTTTTATATTAATATATATTTTGTTTTGTTTTTGTCTGAAAATACCGTATGTAACCTAAAACCAATAGAAATTTCTCACATATTTTATCAGATATGCAAAAAAAAAAGTAAAAAGATTTTTTTTTTTTAAATTTTTAAGTGTACTACCTATGTTGTTGTACCAAGAAATGGGAATGATCAGGTGATTTTTAAAATTTTTCCCAATGAATTGCGTGCAAATGCAATGAGTCACGGAATTTATACTTCGTGGTGTTATGATTCACGATTTTTATTCTACACTTACATATAAATTATTTATTTTTATATTTATATTATATTCATGTGAATATTATAAAATGTGTAAATTCAATTAAAATGTTAAATTTTTATTATATTTTTGCCAAATTTAGTTTTCTTTTCAATTACAAACAATAAAAGATTCTTTAAGAACTTTTTTTTTTAAATATTCTTTTGGTTGTAGGACTAAATTATCTCACATAAATTTATGATATTTAAACAATCATTGAAATATATGGAAAAAGTTTGGTTTAATTTTTTTTTTCCTATATTATGTATTTTTGTTAAATTTAAATTTAAAATTGAAATAAATTTTGAAACTTACCAAAGAAATTTTGACAATTATCCATTCAGCATAAATTTGTATAACAATCAAAAATCTGTAAGTAAAATTAACTCAATTGAATAAGTTTTTTTTTGTTGGTATTTTTATAATTTTTAATTAATGAGCTATAGCTTAATAAAATATCCTTACAGTATTTTTATTTTAAAATAAAAATCTATAAAAATTACATGCATGTTTTTAATTGTTAGAACACTTCTATTCTTCTATTCTAAGAGTATGATGAAATTACTGGCTTATGACGTTGGAAATTTGAGGTAAAAAGTTCAACTCCTGGTGGTTGGAGTTCAGATCTGGTGAGTAAAATCTATGTTCTTAATTTTTAATAATAGCTATGAGAAAGAAGAAAGAGAATCTGTATGTTGACGATTTCAACTAAAAGAAATTTGTAACCAAAATTCATCTAAGTATTTAGGTTGACCCGCATTATACAAATAAGTTCGTTGGAGATCACATATTTTTAAAAATAAAAGAGTTTAAGTAATGTACTAGGACAAAGCAGTTATCTATCTAGTTGTAGAACTTATATTGTCATTGGTACTAGTATACTATTTGGTATTAGAAATAATGAAAAATATTTTCGAAAAAAATCTATTAAATTTTTAAAATTTTAAAAAATCACTTTCTGAAATTTTTTTCAAAAGGATGAAACTTTTCCTCTCACAATCACACATTATGTATTTTGTTTATGTACGAGTGTCGAGTATATAATTATATGTACAACAAAATGTACTGTTGTAAAAATTTCATACCGCAGAAAAAAAATGAAAGGTTTCTTTCACTTAATTATTCTTAGAAAATGCTTCCTGTGGATCTATTTTATACGCCGAAGTCAAAAGTTTAAAATGTATAATTTTTATAAAAGTTATGTTTTAAAATTTTTACAATTATTATTTTATTAAATAACAACAAATATTAAGAATTTTGTTTTTATTATAAAAATCATAAACTTTCATATTTTTCAATTTATTATTTTAATAAAAAAAACAAAAACAAAAATATCTATCATCGTAATTCAGCCAAAAGCAATTCAAAAATTGTTATTATATCAATTTAAGGAATAATTTATTACTTTTTTCTGTTATTATAATGCATTTTCTAAAGCTTTAATAAAATAATAATAATATTATTATTATTATTCACCTATTATATAGAAAAAAGAAAGAAAAGAAGAAAAAAAAAAAAACAAACAAGTTTTTCAGAAAGTGAAATCAGTAAATTTTACTGTTAACTATCTGATCTGTCATTGCAACCTAAGCTGTTCAACATGTTAATTAAAATCCAGAATAAATATCATAAATCACTGAAGTATGATATAATTACACTTTTATACATATATGTAGAAAAAAAAAAGAAAAATAAAAAGATGCAAAAATACCACAATTAGAATGGATTTGTTTTCTTTTCGCTTATTGAAAAAATTATATGTGAAATTTTGTATAATTGTTAAATCGGGATTTATGTTATGTTGCTAAATAAAAGATGAAAAAAAAATAAAAAGTAAAAAAAAAAAAATAATAAAATATGCATTGAAATAATTTTCTTCTTCCTGTGTCTCATCAACGATGAAGAAGATGATCTAGCCAGTCTAAGTTTTTCTTGAATCTTTTTCTAATTAACAAAATACCAAAAAATAAAAAAAATAAAAAAACACTCATAAATTTATATATATTCCTCACTGTTTACAAAGTTCGAATTATCATTCAAAGAAATCAAATAACCATTATCTAACTTTCAGATGGATGTTATATCCTCTATGGTCTGTTTGTTGTATTGAACATACATACATATGTATATATAGGTACATTTGTTGTTAATTTTTTTTTTCTTTGGTTTTTTATTTTTACAAAGTCTTGGCAAAAGATTAAATTTTCTTACTATACATATTACACGTTTAAATCATCTATAATAATCATTAATCGCGAGTTATCTTTTTTTTTCATGTTTTTATATTTTTTTTAATATCTTGTTTCTCTTGGATATATACAAATAATGTATGTATGTATATTCTTTGAAATATGAATATGTTTAGAGAAATGTTATAAAGTCATTTTCCGACTGAGTAAATTACATTCTTTTGAAGTTATTATAGATTTACAATGCGTTAATTACAACGACAAATGGATAAAATCAATTTTTTTTCTTCTATATTTACCTAATTTTATATATTACATACATATACCTACATATACGTACATATTATATACACTGATTAAACTAACTGATGTGATGAAGAGAAGTGAGAGTGTTAATCAATGTGCTGTGAATAAAAAGTAACTAATCAAAATTCCAATAAAAGATGGAAAATGGTAAAAACTTGTGAATAGGATAAAATATTTAATAAAATTTGTTTTTCCTATATAACTAAGGTTTTTTTTTTTCTCACATATTTGTGTAAATTTTTATTATTATTTTTTATTTTAAAGGCGATTAAATAAATTATATTGTTAACAGAATTATTTTTTTCAAAGCAAATTTTATGTTAAATTTTTTATTATATGTAAGTACGTACCTTACACATACATATATATGTAATTAAATTAATACTAGAAAAAAAAAAGAATAGATATGTACAAATATTCGTATGTATCCCTATATTAAACCATATTTGTTTTGTTTTTTCTTGTACATGTAAAGAGCACGAAATGTTCGATTTATTATAATTAGTTTTATTTTTAAAATTGAAAAAATTATTGAAAAACGTAAGCTAATTGAATTTATTGTCGATTTTGTGTGGTTTTCAAGAAAAACAAGAAAAAAAGATCACATAAAAAAAGGATAATATTGTTTCATAAATAATGTACTTGTATTTTTTTTTAAAAATTTTATGATTTTTCATAATAAATTTCATAGGTTTATGTAAAATAGTAAAGTATTTTATGGTATTATAAGGAATTTTTGTTATTTGTAGATGTACATACATACATACATATACATAAGTAATACATATATGAGTACATGTAAAAAATATTTCATCATCCAATAAACTTTTTGAGATGAAGACAATTACCTTTTAATTGTTGAACGACTTTATGGCTTCATGGAGTCAAATTGCATAAATATCTTTATCATTTGGTATAGATGTAAATAGATATAAAATGTACTAGATAAATATATACATACATATGTATATGTATATAGTTATAAATGTGAGATAGATCTGTTGCACTTGATGTTGATGACATGATGACGATTATATTTTATGTATTTTATTTCGGATAGATATGGTCTAGGTAAGATGATTATGATGATGAAAAATATTAAAACTTGTTTTGAAATCAAAATATACATTTTGTATACTCATAATGTGTGGCAAAGATCTGAACATGGTGGACATTTATAAAAATTACATAGATGGAATGCAATTAGTGTCAAAATTGATGTCAATTCAAGATGTTGCGTTTAATATTTATATACAATATACATAAATGTATGTACATATGTGTACACAAAAATGTTGTATAGTTTAACATAATTATAATAAAAGCAAGAAAATAATAAAATTTATGAAATACGTTTATATAGGATGTATGAGTGAAAGTTGAAAGAATGTATGTATGGAAATTATCTCGATTAGTTGAAGTATAATAATGTACATTATGTACAACTTACTTCAAAAAAATAAATTTCATATAGTTTATTTTGGTGTAAATAATAAATATTTAAGATTAGTCAATTTTTTTTTCAATTCAGTTTATAAAAATCGTTATATAGAGTTTATTTCAATATTTTTATAATTTACTTTAAATGAAATTTCTTTAATAAATCAGATTGTTAAAGTTTTTTTTTTTCATGTACTAGAGAAGTTTTAATTCTAGAAAGTTTTTGCCAATATTAATCGTACTAGGCGCTTATTTATTCTTAATTACATCACTGTTTTATTAATTTATTGTGAATTTAATTATCACGAAGATAAAGTAACAAAATTATAAAATCAGGCGTTAATATACAATTGTATATAACTTAAATATTTCCTTCAAAAGTCCTATACTAATTAGTTCATATAAGCACTGTTAAATTATAATAACAAAAGATACGTATGAATTTATGTAAGAAAATTAAATATTCGAATCTAAAAAATAAAAATAATGTCACGTTTTATTTTATTAATTTTTTTTTTTTTTGATTATGATTATCAATTACAAATAGATATTAAATTTTCCAATGTTAAAATTAGTGTTCATATATAAATTATTATGAATATATAAACATACACGACGTAGTATTTTATGTGCTTGAACTTCAATTTCTTGTGATTGTAACAAGAAAAATTTTTTATTAATACAAAATTTTCATTTATTCAAAAAAATTCACAAAAATATTTGTTTAGATATTAACGATATATGAAATATAAATATATTCAAGTTATATGTAATAAATATGAATGTATCTCATTTACGTATGAAAAGTAAGTATGTATGTTGTACATACATGCAGTCTTTTATAAAATTTGCTAAATCATATACAGATAAATAATTGACAGTTAAGTTAAGTAAAATCTGCAAGATTTTTCAAGTATACGTATATACATATGTACTACATGTATTGAATAAACACTAAGAAAAGACAAATTGGAAAATCATATTGGTATAATTGATCAATTTATTTAAAAATCGAAGATTATTTTTACCCAGTAGCGTTTAACCAGTTTTTTTTTTTTTTCAATTCTTCGTAAAGTTTCAACGATTAATTATATAAATTGAAATGTAATTACAAAAACATATTATGTATTTAGTTTGTAATTTTTTTGTCTTAAAAATTAGTAACGTTTACTTGTTATGCTCTATTCTGGTAAACAAATAAAAATAAACTGAACGCTCTTGCATATGAAAGAGCGTTGGATAATACATATATATACATAGCTTAAAAATTTGAACCAAAAGTGTCGCTTGTGTTTTAAAAACACGCTTAAAAAAATCATTTTCGATCAGTAAATTTTTTGTGCCTATGAGTATATAAAGGGATAAGAAATTTAATAAATATCCATTTATTGCACTTGGGGTAGCATAGTGCTAGCGTATGAAGATTGAAATTTGTAGTAGCTGGTTGTGGCAAAGAAAGTTTTTATTTGATAACTTTAAAATTCAGTCGAATAGAATCAAAAAGAAACTATAAATCGATTACAAAATATTAGCTTCAATATATAGACAAGATAAATCTTATAATACTAAAAATTAAGATAATTTTATTACTAATTAACAAACTACGAGTACAATTAAGTAACCATATATAGTAGATTTGCAAAAATACTTCGATAACTTACATCGTCATATTGGAAATGCGATGATGAAAATAATAATGATTAATCAATATAAGTTTTTGATTTTCTATAAAATAAGTTTTAATGAAAAATTTTTGTACAAAATATTCGAACATTCACAAAATATATTATATACAATTATGTATGTATGTATGTATGTATATATAACCGTTATATATTGATTAAGTGCAATTTTGTTTTTTAATTTTTAGTTTCACTTGATAATGAATTGAAAGTATTATTAAATTTTATTAAATACTTGCTTAAAGAGTTGACATTGATTACCGTTGTAAAATTTTTTAATGTTTTTTCTTTCTTTTTCTTTTTTTTTTTAAAATTTAAAATTTATACTTTGCGAATTTATGATTGAACTTCCAGTCTTTTTTTTTTTTTCTTTATTTTTATTTTTTTTTTTTTTTTTTTTCATTTTCATTAAAATATTTTACTACTACACTTTTTATGATTTGATTGCGATTTGTAAAGCTAATAAACTGATTAAGAAAAAAAAAATTTAATACGTAAGTGTATTTTGCATTATAATAATGAAAAAAAAAAAAACATTTTAAGAAGTAAAAACTGAAATTTTAACAAATTTAGGCCAGACGGAACTAAATAAAGCTGCTGCAGTATTTTAGTCAATTAAATATAAAAAAAAAAAAACAAAAAAACAAAAAACAAAAAAACAAAATAAAAAAAAGAGTGTACTTCAATCTGTTTTTACTTTATTTTATTTTATTTTATATCTACTTAAACTGACATTGAATTTATCCACTTTAAATTTTATCAATAATAAAAAAGTGAAATATTTAAAATAAAGAGAAAAAAATTATAAGAAAGAAAAAACAAAAAAAAAAAGAAATAAAGAAAAAAAATAAAAAAATAAAATAAAGCAAAGAAGAAGACAAAATTATATTTAAAGTTGTTTTAATTCTTTGTGTTTTTTATCTATACATCATTTTTTATTCTTAATTTTCAGTTTTTATACAAATGCATATATGTCGGATTTTAAAATTGCTTAACTGATGAACGGTATTTAAATATAATTTGAACTGAATTATTTTCAATGAACTAGATTGAAAACCTATCAAAACTGATTGCAAAAGCAGATGTTTTTACTTTGATTTAAAATTTTTGTCTGTAGAAATTATTTTTTGCACTCTGTTTTATTGTTTTGGTTGTCGTAAATTATTGAGAAAAATTAAAATTAAAACTTAAAAATTTATGTGTTGAAATTGAGATGTGTTGTGAAGTAAAAGTAAATTTAAAATTGATAAGTTGATGTGAACTGTGAAGTACAATCTACTGATATGTGAAACGAAAAATCAATTTGGCTTTATAGTCACGAAAAACTTTTTGTCTGAGTTTCCAGGATTTGTTAGTAAGAACTTACTTTATAATAATTAATTATTACAGAAATTTGTCATATCCATAGATTATGTAATCAGTGATTGGTCAACATATACATTATTGCCCTAGATATTATTCATTTAGCAGATATTTCACTCAAATTGCACAATATTCGTATTACCTATATTTAAAGCATAAACGTACAAGTTGAATTCGAATAATTTTTAAATTCGGGTTTTATTTGAAGACAAGTGTACTTTAGTTTCACGTATGTATATAATATTAAATTTTTTTTTTTTTAAATTAAGAGTTTTGTTTTTTGTCCGTTAAAGTTAAATTTTCTACTTTAAAAATAAGAATGCTAATAACAAAAAAACTTCCATTGAACCTCGACAAATATATTTTTTTCTTTATATTATCATAAAACAAAAGTTTTTGTAGTTCAACCATAATTGATGAAAAAAAAAAAATAAAAAATAAAATAAATAGCGACCTGACATTGAAAAATAGCTAATATTTATGTTTTCAAAATCATTACGATTAGTGTCTGTTTAAAGTCAGAAACATTGCATATATGTAAAAATTAAAGAAATTTAATTTAAATATTGTATGTATGTACATATGTGTCTATCTATATCTTTTTAAGTTCCATATATGATTTAAAAAAAAACCAAGTAAAATAAAATGTTCGAATAAAATAAATAAGATTCAAAAAATAGCATATGTTTATTGATACAAAGCATAATATATGATTTTGTCACTTATAGTTACAAAACTGCTTTACTAAAAGTTGATTTGGCAAGTTTGTAACTTTAGGTTATATGTATATACATACATATTTTCTAACATTTCTGTATACCTGAAATTTTCTTAAAAGCATGTATATTCTATGCAAATTTCAATATATGTATACAATATACTATATCTTTTTTTCTTCATATTCTTTCTATTTGTTTCCAGCATATGTTTTCTTTTTAAAATTCGACAAATGGGACGAAATATTTCAAACTATGTTTGCAATTGTATAACTTTGACTGCTAGGCTATTATACAAAGTACTAGTACAGA
Organism: Bombylius discolor; assembly: GCA_939192795.1. Lineage (NCBI taxonomy): Eukaryota > Metazoa > Arthropoda > Insecta > Diptera > Bombyliidae > Bombylius > Bombylius discolor. The sequence continues at coordinate 54,879,791 of OW584238.1, read as the reverse complement.
TTTGTTAGCTTCTGTACTGTTTGTTGAGTTGCATATAAAAGTTCATAATTTTAAATAAGAAAAGCTAACAATATACCTATAGATAGATAATAGTAGTCATTTTGTTTTTATTTTAATGCAAGTAAATTGCAAGCGACAACAGCAATAGTTTCATTTAGAAAAAAATAAATAAAATAAAATAAATAAATAAAAAAAGGAAGGTGTATAATAAACTTGAAGCCTGGTGTGTTTTCGCACACTGTACCGTATTTACAAGTAGCACGATTAGCAATCTTTTTACTTTGATATAGAAAATGTTTTTTGAGGAGGCGTTTTATTCACCCAAAGAATATTGTTCATGATAATTTTTTTTTTGTGATAAATGGCTACATGTCGACAGGTTATCAATTAACTTCCGTTGAAAAGTGCAAAAATTTTAAGAACCTAAAAAATTAACACTCATTATACAGGTGAAAATTCATTTTTTTATACATTTAAAATGTTATTTAAAATCCCACGTCTATAATTTCAATTAATATTTATTATCATATTTTCGACAAAAAATTATTTGAAAAAGAAAAAAAAAAAATAAAAAAAAATAAAATAAAAATATATTTTGTAGCTATAGATTATATTATTTGACCAATAAATATTGTTCATATTATGTGTGTATATAGTATGTATGTATGTATGTATGTATGTGACTTTTACTTTTTATGAATTTTCAAACTCATAAGTATAAATAAATTGTTAGAAAAATCTCTAGAATTTTTCTTTTTTTTAAATTTATTTTATTAAAAATAATGTATAGTTGAGCTATCTTAACTTTCACGTGGAATATGAATCACAAGTTTGTTAGTACAAACTTATTTCAGACTGTTTTGATGCATTTTAGTCGCAATTTGCTTATGACATTTAATCAAGGTGGAAGTTGATTCTGAGACTATTTAGCTCTTTAACTTCAATCACACACTAATCGGTTTTAGAGTTTCAGAAAATCTTTTCTTTAGTGGAAAAAGTTTTGCAATCCACATAGTATTTTTTTGGGCTTATATTTGACGTACATATTTCTTTTAATATAATCTTAAATTAGTTTTTACTAAACCAAAATATTTTTATAAATAATACCTACTTTCTCTACAACAAAGTTAACACTTTGGGAATTTATAATAATCTTCTAGATTGAACAAAAAAAAAAAATTAAAAAATATAAAAATAATATTTATTACATGTTAAATGGAAAAAATATGAAAAATAAGAAAAAGGAAAAACAAAAGATTTTCATTACAAAAAATGTTATAATGTATATCAAATATGTGTCTGCACTCCATACATCGTATAGCAAAATAGTTAGTTTGTTGGTAATAAATGTAAGAAAATCTTTTATTTTTTCTTGTTTTAGCTATTGCAGAATAATGTATCTTAAAATATAGATATACTTGTAATTACAGATATCTAATAGATTAAGTTTAAATATACATATATGTATACACTATACATATATAAATATTACTCGTATATAATACTATAATATTGCTTTAAAGATGATATCAACCTTACAAATGCCAGTTGTTGTCGTCGTAGTCGAATTTCACTTTTATATTACCGACTCTCTGGTTAATAGAAAAACTTGAATCTTTCAACATATTATATGTAGACTCGCGTCAGGGGGTCCTAGATAGCTTATGCTAGCAACAAACTATGACAAGACAACACAGTACGAGATACGACGTGTTCAATTTCCGTGATTCTTTAAATTTTATAGTATTTTTCTCAGCATTAAAATAAAATAAATGTAAACTTTACCATCTACCACACCACCAATTGCTTAAAGATATGGTGCACTTGAAAGTATCGAACAATGTGATAGCACCTATAGTGTCGTTTGCAATCAATGCTTATACCTCGAATCTGGATAGTTTTATTTATTTTTTGCAATAACAGGTGAATATGACAAACTAACGCCAAGATCATAAGTCAAGTCACAACATCAGTTTTCATTTTAATGTTATTCTTATTTTCACAAAAAGGTATACTTACTATGTAATAAGTAAGTAATGATAATATATTTTTTTATTTATTTATTTATTTTATAGAAATGCTAAATGCTCATGGAGAAATTCATATCATCGTTGGTTGTTTCAGAATTTCTGCTCTAATTATACTATGGCATCTGACTATATCATACTTTTGCATCATTTACGATTTTTTTCATTGTAGTTGTTACCTACTGTAAGTTTTTCCATTTTAGTTTATTTTTCTTCATTATTATTTTTTTTTTGTTCAATTTTTTTTTCTTGTTGAACATTACTGAAAACGAGGTAATATTGCATACATACGGTGTAATTGTGATATGGTTGGTATTGCATTTTTTTTTTAAATTAATGTAATAATATAAAATAATATGCACCCATAATATTATATCAAGAGTGGCATCGGTAGGTGAGAATCATGAAGGCGTGGTAAATTGATTTAGTAATCAATAAGCGCTATATATACCGGCCTATAATTTGATGTAATTTCTATTTCATATTTTAATCTTGAATTTATTTTGTTTTTTAGTATACGATCGATATCAGTTCTAATTTCGAATATTTCATAAATATAAATTAATTCATTTGAAATATGTACACATTAAATTCAAGTTTTCATTTATATGTATATAGTATATAACTATGTATATTGTTATAAATTATATACCCGTATATACACATAATTCTCGTATATGTATATTTTAGATGCATTTATTTTCTATTTATTTTTATGCATTTAAAAGAAGAAAAAAAAACATTTTTTTTTTATAAAATGCTCTTACAACTATGCACTGCAATAACATTTATTTTATTGTCATCTTGTTTTTAAATTTATTTTTCTATTATTATTATTATTTTTTTTTCAAATTTTATTTTTATTTTTATTTTAAGAGTCCATTACTATTATATTTGTGGTAATGTTTTATAGAAACGGTATTCATCAATTGCAATGAGTACCGCCGCGAGAAAATCATTGCATTACTGATTATATTATGTTACAATGCAATTGCAGAAATAATATCTGAGAGTTGTATGTAACAGTAACACAGCTAATAGTTAAATATAATTTTATCTACATACATATATGTATATGTTACTTATATAAGTATATACATATGTATAATCTGATTATATGAATATGTAAAATATATACATATATGCTGTACAATTTGCAGAAGTGACAGTCAATGTAATAAATTCCCAACTAAAAGCGCTAATTAGTCGATAATTGTAATCAAAAGAATTTTTCTGTTTGCTGTCATGGATGATGATTTTGATATGATCTTTATAAACGCGTTTACTTCAATTATAAACATGTTTTAATAATAATGTTAAAAAAAAAACAAAGATACATATATAGAAAAAAAAATCATTTTACGTACATTTTATCATAGTTACACGTGACTGATTCTTAAATAACTTGTTATAAAAAAAAAGAAAAGAAAAAATCAATAAAAAAAAAACAAAAACCCATACTTGAGCCTCATTAATGAAATTTATTTTAATAAATTCCTTTTATCAAGTTAAAAGTTTTATTCAATTTTTCTTACAGTGTCTCATATGATCTATAATTTATGTTCAACTTTAATTTATTGAAAAGTTTTTAAAATCTTTTTTATAAAAAATATTGATTTCTCTTTTTTGTTGAATTTTTAATCTATTTTTAATTCAATAAAAATATTAAAATATAAAAATTTAATAAATAAATATATACATATATACATATAATTTTAATATACTCCTGTACCTATACATAGATATTTTAAATTTAGAAGATCTACCGACTATTTTCACATATTATATTTATAAATAAATTTGAAAAAAAAAAAAAAAAATCTTTATAACATGTGTAATGTGTATTAATTGACAACAGACTTTAATATTCCGTATATATGAAAACATAATTTTTATGTATTTTGAATAACTGTATTATAAAATTTTGGTAACACGTGATCAAATAAATAAATAAAAATATCTTATTATGTAACCGATTTACTAAATTTATATTCAAATTTTTAATAAATGTAAATTTAATGCGAAATTTTTTTTTATCTAGGTATATACAGGGTGTTTAGGACCAAATGAAAAAGTATAAAATCATAAGTAGGTCAAATCAAGACAAGCAAGCAATTGATTTAAAGAAAATTCGTTCTTTACATCAAGCACTTATTTTCTCTAGTTTAGAAGTTATTAGCTTCTGGTCTTATAAATTCTGAGCGGGCGGGGCTAGAGGTGTAACTTCAGCTTCCTTTAGCAGCTAAATGGTCGAGACTGTCCGTCCCTACTAATAAGATTTTTTACTTGCCTTGACCAGACTTACTTATGGTTTTATACTTTTTTCGCTTGGTCTCAAGTACCCTGTATTTTGTATGACAAAAAAAGGTAAGCAGTTTTTCAAAATCTTTTTAATTTTATTCACTTGCTTGTTTTTCTTTTTCAAGAAAATTTAAAAAGTAAGATAATTAGGGATTAAACCTACTTTTATTTTATTTAGCACTTTGAAAAAAATATGCCAAGTTATTAACCCAAAAAAAAAAAGGACAGATGATACAAGAAAGTCGATTAAAAACATCTTGTTACTAAATTAGTTAATTGCTAAGCATGTAATTTTAAATTTTAATTGTACTTACTTTATTAATATTTATTTTCTCAGTGTAAATTTTGCTTCTTGAATTCTTACTTTTCAGTTAGAACATATATGCATGGCTGGTTGTAGAGAAATGAATGGGTCATGAAAGATATATGTACCTATGTTTATATCACCTGAAAAGAAAGCATGAATGAAAAATTAATTAAAAAAAAAAAAAAACTAGCATATAAATGTATTTTACTTTATAAATAAATAAACGTCAAAATTATTTGATAAAAAAAATTGAATGTTCACAAGTAAAGAAACAGTTTCGTTTTCAGAAATTTTCAAATATCATCTCAAAACTAAAGTTTGTAGCATGTATCATATTTGTAAAAATTAGGTAGAAATTTTTGTACTTTGGAATTATGTACATGTATTTATTCATATGTATAATATTTTTAGTGAATTTTTGTGATTTATTTTTTATTTCAGTAGATTTTATCAAAAAAAAAAAAAAAAGTTTTTAGATATATTGCAAAATAATTTCGAAATTTACATCATTATTTACTTTTCATTCTTTTTTTTTTTCATAGATCACGAAACGCGTGCACAATTCGGTTAACTTCAAATATCAAAAGTAGAATGAATCCATATACCTACAAAAATGTGTTCATCCTACAACAATTTCAATAAAATATTCACGCTATATTATGTAAATACATCAAAATGTTTAAAAAAAAAATAATTTGAAAAAAAAGTAGATGTTTTGGTGTCAAAATAATTGAATTGCAATAACATTTAAACCGCATAATATACGTGGTAAAATATTTCTGTTTGTCACGGATGTGGACCACAAGAAAAAAAAAGGGAATTAAATTTGAAAAAAAAAAAAAAAACCAAAAGAATTAAAAATAAAAATATAATTGAAAGATATGACAATAACAATAAAAAAAAATGAAATAAAAAAATATATATTTCATAAGAACCGTTGATTAAATTATGAAATTTGACTAATACATCATGTCAGAATTTTATGATTTTATTTCTTTGCTATTTCGTATATTATTTTAGTGTATCTAAAATGTGTTTTATTCTTTCATGACATTCAAATGACCTTTGCATATTTAATATAAAATGTTCAGGAAAGTTAATAAAAAGAATTTGTTAGCACAGCGCTGATGCATGAAAATGAAAAAAAGTTGACAGTGTAGAAAATTTAGAGAAAATTTTTCAAATTCATTTTGGAAAAAATGCTGAAGATATTGAAGTAAGAAAGAAAAATCATCGCTGTATTTTTTCATTCAATTCTATATATTTATACACATTATTAAACATTGTGCCATATTTGGTACTTTAATGCTTTTATGATTCTAAGTTCAAGCCTCAACTCTATTAAAACTTTGAAATTGATATTTATCACATATCGTTGTTCTTATTGAACTAAGTCCATAATGTTTTAGCACGATAGAATATAAAGTAGATTTTTCTCGGTTCAATGATAATAATAAATAATATCCTTCAAAGTTATTTCATTATTTTTGTAGAACATATACTTTCCACATTTCATAATTTATAATTTAACAAAATAAATTCCAATAGTTATAGGTTAGCGTGAGTATTATGTTTTAAAATGATATACATACATAATAATTTGTAAATAAGATGTTATTTAACCAACAATAAAAATTTTTCAATAACATTTTAATACTTAAATAATAAAACATTATAGTAGATAATAGAAACTAAAAAGTTTCAAATTAATTTCATTTTAAAAATCTGAATCCTAATTGTTTTCAAATAAAAAAAATTTTTTTTTAACAAAAACTGTGGAAAATCATAAAAATGACATTCATTTTAACATTTAAAAGTGTTAATGAATTCGTGAGTTTAAAATTAGCATAATATCAATTTTAAATGGCTGTACTAAAATGAAAATATAAGTTAATTATCTTAATAAAATTAAATTTCATTATTCACAATTTATTTGAAATTTTTAAATATTTTGAAAAAAAAAAAAACATAATTTTTCATCGTTAAATTTCATGAGGTAAAAATTGTTTTTTTTTTTTTTTGTTGTTTTTCATTCATTGTATGAGGATTCAATTTGAAATCTCAATTAAATTATTGAAACATCTTTAAAAACATTGTGATTAAAAGTTTTCGATTAACAATTACTACTGAAAAATAATATTTCTGAAGGTGAAAAGAAAAATTCATGAAAAAGCCCATTATACAAGACGAATATGGTGATAACATTTTGAGATGGTGGAAAATAAATTGAATTAACAAAAAAAAAAAAAAAAAAAGTAAAAGAACTTGCTTTAAAACATTTATCAAAGCCGAAAGACCTCTATAGTTGAAATGTACATAAGTGTTATTCAATCTTTAAAAACCTTTCAAAAAGAACTTTTTTATTATTTCGGATAATTTTTTTTTTTTTTTTTGCACATACTACATACGTACGTATTATGTATTTTATAAATGGTTATATTCATCAGATATATTGTAAATAAATATATTTATGTTTGTAATTTATATACATATGTATGATTATATTGAACATTTGTTTTTTTTTTTTTCAAAATCCCTAAAGATATAAGTTTAAAAGTTAACATACATATTATGTATATACAACATTGAGCAATACAGATGCGTACGCATTTATTTTTTTTAATTTTTTGTTTTTCGATTTTTTCTTTATTATAGCCCATATATGGGCGTAAGTACAACTTCATTATCTTTTTTCTGTTATGAATAGGTGACGCCCCTGGGAAATGCGAAAAATAAATAAAACAAAAGTATTTATAAACAGAATTTTGTTTTAAAAGGAATGTAATAAAAGATACATACATCACTTATAATTTCGGATGATTAAAAAAAAATAATTGTATAAAATTATCATGATAAAACTCATGTACATAGATATACACATGTAACAAAATATTATTGTTTGATTATTGTCGAAAGAATTTTATTTGTGAATAAACAATTCACATTATCTAAATAAACATATTCAAAAATTACAATTTTTGTTCATATTTCGTATAATAGTATTAATTTAGAATTTAACTGACACAACGTTTCGATTTTGTTGTATAATACTCTTTAAAGGAATACAAGGATGTTTTTAAATTACAAATTTTGATTTCGAATTTGATATGTAAATTAATTTATCTTAATAAATCGGCAAATAAAAAATAAAAAAAAGCTAATTTTATTGTTTAAAATTTTTGATTGTAAAATCAAAAGACAGGTTGGGAGTAATGAACTTGATCTTATAGCCTCAGGAACTACATTGGTTAGTTATTCATTTTAAATTTATACGAAAGGAATATAAGAAGCATAATTTTCTCACAAATCTTCACTGTGAATAAATTCATGCAGAAAAGTATTTGTTTCAAAAAATAAAAGAAAATGGAAATATTTTTTAAAGTAGCGGAATTTCGTAAAAATATGAAAAAAAAAAAAAAAAAAAAAACAATTTATGGGTAAACCGCTCATTTACCAAATATATTTACAATGATGAAGGATTCATTTTCATTTTCGGTACTGTGAAGTAAACTCGAATCCGAAAATATAACATTTAATTAAAATCAAAATTTGACATAAAACATATTTCTTTTATTGTTAATTACACGATCTTGGTAAGAAAAAAAAAAAAAAAAAAAGATAAAATTAATGCATTTTTTTTTTCATAAATAAAAACTAAATTATGTTTGGATGGGTAAAAATTACAAACAATAAAATTGATTAAATTATTACATCGCATTATATATATTCGTTTTTATTTAATAGCTTCGTAAAATATTCACTAATTTGAAACATTTATTTTGTTCGGAATAAAATATTTATCAAATTGACAAAATTATTATTTTTTCACAAATTATTAAACGCCACAGGGAAGCAAAAAAAAAAAAAAAATGAAAAAATGAAAAAAATAAATAAAATAAAATAAATAACATAAAAAATAAAAAGAGAGTGAGTATGAGAAAAAAAAACTTTTGTTATTTTAATGTAATGAAAGCTTTATACTCTGTCAGTAAATTTAATTTATGATGTGATTTAAAATGTCCTCATAAATTATCTTTTTCTGCAAATTTCAATAATTTTTTTTTTCTTATTACGGTTTTAGTTTTATTTTTTTTTTATATTTTCTTCAATCTTCTCTGGTATTTAAGCTATCTTTTGTTTTATGTTATTAACCCTAAGACCCAATGTGAAAATGTTCACATTTGTATACATCAGTCCATTCTAGGGTTAAACATGCAACTATGCATTTTGTGAATATATATCAAAATTAGCATATGTGAATATGTTGAAAACAAAAAAAAAAATATATAATAATGAAATTCTAGTATTACACTTTTTATGTTGAATAGGAATTCTCTTAATAAATAAATCTATTTTGTTAAATTACAAAATGTTTTTATGCTAATTTGTTTATAATTTTAATAATTATTTGAGTATGCATTTGAGTAATAACTTATATGTTATACAGGTTCTGCAATAATTTCAGTTACATTAATTTTAATTATTTGTTTTTAGAATAATATTAGTGGTATAATTACGATCTTGTAATGTCTTTAAACTGGATTTTATTTTTTTACTATAAGGTGTTAGACGTAAATCTTTTTATGTATCAACAGGAAGTTGTGTATGTTCATGTAGGAAGAGTTTTAAAAATTAAAATAAATTATTTAATTAAAAACGATTTTCTAACTTATAAACAGACAATTTCTAGAATTTCTAGTTATTCTTATTGATTAATAAATCGCTTATCATGCTCATGCATACTTCTTGAAAGTATAATGAATCGTTATTTTTATGTATTGCATATAAATACAAAATATCCTGTGGTTTTCAATTTCATAAAGAAAAATAATAACAACATTAATATAAAATAATAAAAAAAAGGACATAGTTTTTATGTTTCTCAGAAATAAATTAAGATTTGAAAAATTATCTTACAAACATGATAACCATAAAAACTAAATGTAAGTAAAGATAATTTTATTTTGCAATATTACCAATTTAAAATCCTTTAAAACTTTAAAAAATTATCGTTATTTGCATGTGTGTATATTTTTAATATAGCGATAAACTATACTGAACTACTGAACTTATACTAAGCATGAAAATATTATGTAAAAATTTCAAATAAGTCACAAGTTAATAAGCAAAACATTTTAAAAAAAAAGAGTTAATGCCGTTTTGTTGTAAGAAATTTTTAAATATTTTCATGATTTTTCCACCTCAGATAATTTTATTTGTGTAATTCAATTGAAATGAATTTTATTATATACCTTTTCAATATAAAATTAAATTAAATATATAAAAATAAATACATTAACTTTATCAAGTGATTTGTAGATTAAATACATTTTAATTAAAAAAAAAAATCAGAGAATGTGCCAAGTAAACATTGATTTTTAATTTTAATTGACTATTTTAATTAATCCTATCATATTAAACAATCCATGAGTAAATTAAAATGTTATCGTTTTATTGAATCTAAAATTTATAAATATACATAAATACAAACAAATCTATGTACATATATATATTTAAAAAAAAAAAAAAAATGTCATTACACTAAGTTTTAATTCTTTTAAAAGATTGTCCTAAATTAATGATCAAAAAGTTTGGATCGTAACTATTAAAAAATTTTCCAAGTTCATGAAGTAATTAAATTTATTTAACACATAAATACATACATAGGTATATAGTACATGAAAATTCAATGTGAATGTTTTCAAGTAGTGTAAGTATTTCTAATTATTATTACTATTATTATTTTTTTAACCGAAATGCATTTTGAGTTTTTTTTCTTTCTTCTATTTCTTTATAATCAAATTCGGTTTATCTATATCTACACGTATATCATATGTATGTGAATGTGTGTATGAACATATGTGTATATAAGTACTTATTATATTTCACAATTTGGAAACTCTTAAAAAAATTTTTTTTTGTCTGGTTGCTTATTCACAAATGACCTATAAATCATCGTTGGTTAATGATTTTTAGTGATCAAAAAATGATTTTTTGTTTTGATTACTTTTTATTTTGAGCTTTTTTTTTTATTTATTTATTTATTTGTACATTCTTCCATAAACATTTTAATTTTAATTTTTTTTTCTTTTTCTTTTTTAAATTAAAGTTTTTTTTTTGTGTGTGTGTGTGTGTGTGAATATAATTAAGTGAATATAGCTAGTTCATTAAATTGTAAGAAGGTCATTTTGTATAGTTGTTGTATTATTTTAATTTAATTTTTTTTTTTGTAATTTTTGTTTTTTTTTTTTTTTTTTTTGTTTAAATATTAACGACTTTGCAAATATTCAAAAGAAGAATTTCAGAGAAACTATTCAACAGAATGGAATAATTAAATTCATAAGATCACTGGACTATGACCATAACTTAAGGCTAGAAGTTGAATAATGCAATGAATAAATGAATAATTTCTTTTTATTGTTGTTGTTTTTAAAACCTTTTTTTTTTTTTTTTTTTAAATTGCGGAAATGTTTTGAAAACATTATTTACATTATATGAAGTCAATCGAGAAATTAAATACAATTTAACAAAATAAAATAAAATGAATTTGTACATATGTACATTTATATATATATAGTATGTAACTAAATTTTTTTTATTATAAGTGCACCTTAATTTAAAATGAGAAAAAATTATATTAAAATTAAATTAAAAAAAAAAAAAATTAGGTTCTTGTGTTAGTTCTTGTTTTAATTTGAGAAAAATAAAGTCAAATTTGAGTGTTTTTTTCTTAAGTATAGGTATCATTCTTGAAATGTATTTTTTTTTTTTTTTTTGTATGAGTATTGAAGCAAATGATAAACAGTTTTATTAATTTTTGAAAAAGAAAATTTGAAAGAATAAAGATACAAACATACACATACGTGATTTAAAAAAAAAAAAAAAAAATTTGTAATTGCAATTAAAATTATATAGATAATTTGATTGCGGAAGTTCTATTATTCTGCACATATACAAATAATATATACACTTATACATAATGTATCATGTACATAAATGCGTATACAAAAGATCAACTCTAAAGTGCTTTTTATATTTTATTATTTTAATTATTAAATATTTTATTTGAATTAAACAACGAAATTAAGTTTCATGATAAAATTATAACATTTTACTTATTTTTTTTTTCTTTTCTTCATTATGTCTTCCTGTTTTGTTATTCATTGTGTACAATCTGGTACAAAAGCAAAGTAAATTATTGACCCTTTTTTTTATATATACATATTGTTTATCATGGTTTCTTTCTTTTGTTTGATTGTTTTTTTCTTTTCTTTTCTCAATTCATTTCATTTTATAAGTGATTTGTATTTTGATGGATCATGCTAAAGTTCATGATCAAAGACGTGATCGGTTATAAAGTTAAATACTACCTAATTATTGTTATTATTTTTTTTTCATTCAGTTTTTTTTTTTTCTAGTTTTAAGTTAAAATTGTAATTGCCTGAATTTATTTGATGTTTAATCAAGGTATAGTATAAAATATGTAATATCAAATTGAAGATCAATTTCTAATAGTAGATTTAGATTAATACATACATATGTATGTATATTAATTACATGGAAAAACAAATATTTAAATGATCGGAATATTTTCCTCATATGTCTTAGGTTTGTTGAAATAATCAGTCATATTTAGGCAGATCTTATCAATGTTAGACTTAAGAAATTTTTAAAAATAAAAGTTTTCAATATTTTTTTGTTGGTGAATGTTGCCAGAACATTTTGTTTGCACAAGCTAAATTTAACAGTTTTAAATAAACTCTATTTCAACAATCAAGTAAAGTTAAATCTTGAATTGAATTATTTTAAAAGTGAAATGAGTTTGAACTGAATATCACCTATTCGTGAACATTTTTTATTAGGTCTAATTCAGCCGGAAATTTATTTTTTGAATCCTGACAACAACAAAAAAACTTGAAAAACAGCTGAAATATTTATCAAATTTTTTTCTTGCTAAATGATTTCATTTCCGTCTAAATTTAGCAGGAAAACGGTTTAAAATGGCAATTGAGATTGTCGAAAATGTTATAACTTCTAATAAAATGCCTTGTCAATGTGTTTATTCGATTTGAATAAAATTTAATCATTTTATTTTTCTCTTATATCTTTTTTTTCTGTAATATATCAAAACTTTATTTATAAATGAATTACAGTAGCATCGAATGTGCACCTGCATCTTATTATTATACTTAGGTACCATGGAAAATACATATACAGCAATTGTTCGTTACAGATAAAAAGTTAAGTGAACTATTCGCAAAGATATTACATTGAAAATTATTTTCATGGTCCACTGAACTTAACTAAATGTTTTTAAATACTGCTTGGTTACGTGCAAAAGAAAATAAAAATAAAAATATAAATAAAATGATTTATGATAAAGTTCAATTGTAATTTCTTTAGTTTAAAATCACATCCATTTATGATGTTTCCATGATATCGTGTATTTTGTTGTTGTTGTTGTCTATTTTTATGTGTCGTATGTGTTTTTTCTACTTATTTTAAAATTAAGATTTTCCTTGTACTGGGACTTGAGACATGATAAAGCACCGAAGATACAAAATCAAACCTTTATATGGTGTATTTACATAGATATTGCGATTTATTGAGTTTAATTAAGATTTTCTTTAATTGTCGAATCGAAATTTTCTTATGTGTTTACTTAATTTAAAATTAATTACAAAATTTAAAAAAAAAATTAAACAAGTAGGTACAAATGACTTTACACAAAATGAATTTTTTTTTTAAAAATTAATATTGATATAAATTGATAAAGTTTCTTTTTTTTTTTCTTCTTTTTTTAATTTTAATTGATGGCAACTGATACATGATATTCAAGGAAAATTATTTAAATTACTATCGAAAATTTACATATTTACGTTTACCCCTTTATAAATTGATTAGTATTACATCGAAAATTTAACATAAATTTGAAAAATAATTGCATTTTTGTTCTTTTTTAAGTAAATACTGTAATAATTTTTGAATATAAAAATGAAAATAATGTTAAAAATGCAACAAATTACATTAAAAAAAATAAAAATAATAAAAAAAGATTAAACAAATTTAAAATGAAATTATCACTTCAAACGCAAATTAGGTGAAGAAGTTTTACAGTCATTTTGTGATGTTTTAAAAAAGAAAACAAAAATAAAATAAAAATAAGTAAAACAGTACGTAAGATACTACTGCAATATTCCATGAAATATCTGTCACAAATCCATTTTTGGGCAATTTGTTTTGAGAATGTATTGCTACGTTTAGAGAATTTGTGAGCCATCATGTTGAAATTTATGTGACATTTAAGATATGCAACAAATATGAACGAGTTTAATGTAGAAAATAAAAAAAAATAAAAAAATAACAAATAAAAGGTATTTCGTTTTAATGGTTTCTTATTTTCATATTAAAAAAAAAAAAATACTAATAAAAGTTTTAGTGTATGAATTTTTTTATTTTTTTAATCAAATATGTTGAAATAAAATTTATTGAACTCTTCATTTGACGATATTTATATCATCAATAAATAATTGCATTTTTTCGCTGTGAAAAGTGTTTTTCATTTTGTTGAAAGTTGATTTGACTGGTTTGCAAATATCCTTTTTTATATAAAATTTAATTAATAAACAATATCATTTATTAAAATATACAAACATACGAAATTTACAATACTGTTACAGTAATGTAGAGCAAAAATGTTAAAATTTAAAATAAAAATTTTCATAACGACATTTCTTTGTAGTTTTTTTTTTTTTACAAAAGTTTTACTTAGAGGTGTATACGTACATATGTATGTAATATTTGTGTCATGTAATACGTAAATTTGTGGAAATGATTTTAAGTATTTAACAATGTCTTGATATTCAAAATAACAATTATATTATATTTAATCCGATAACCAATAATCGACATCTCCACGATTTGAAATCTCTCGAGTCTTTTTAGACTATACACGTGTATGTGTACATACATATATTTCAGTTTTTTTTCAACGATTTATAATGTTGGTCAAATATAGATTGAATTTATAAAAAAAGGATATTATTTGATAATTTACAAGAAAGAGTGTGTTTATTTCTGTTTTATTTCTAATTTTTTCTTTTTTTTTGACGTAGATTTATCCACTTATCCTGCACATTATTTAAACGCTTAGATGCATATGTAGATAGAAAAAAAAAGGTCATTCTGTTTCATTAATTATTTATTAATAAAAAAAGTATCTTATAATTTTTTTATTCAACCAAATTTATTTAGATACAATAGAACTGTATTTTGATATTTTAATACTTATTCGATTAAATCGACAAAACGAATATAGAGAAAAAAAAAAAAGGTGAATAAAGAAAAAAAAACCGAAATCGTTTAAATAACTGTACTGAGATGGGGATATGCATGAAATTTTAACTAACGCAAAAAAAAAAAAAATGATACAACACTATAAATATAAAAATATTAAAATGGATTTTGAATTTCTCATTTTTTATTCTTGTATTTCTTGGGTTATTGACACTGTTCTTGATAAAGATAAAAAAAAAAAAATATTTTAAGGTGAACACAAAAAACAAGAAAAATTTAATGTTACGCTAAGTATGTTTTTTTATTTTATTTATTTGGTGTATCAGAAAAAAACAAGCCAAACTGAAAAAAAAAATATATATTTTATATACTATGTATATGCTAGAACAGTTAAAAAAGCAACATTATAAAAAATTTTGCATTATGAATTACAGTTTCTTAATTAATATCTGACAGATATGCTCAAGTCATTGGTGATTAATATACTTTGATTTGAAGGATTAAATGTGAAAAAGCAAAAAATAAAACAAAACAAAAAAACATTAAAAAAAAAATTACAAAAAAAAAAAAAAGATTATAATATGTATCTACATATAGGTACATAAATGTTAACTCATTCGACGTACTTGTAGTATTTTTGACATAAATATTGAAAGTAATGAGGATCAAAATAAAGAATGTTTTAAAATTCAAAAATATAATTTCCGGTCTTAAAAATTAATTTTTTTTTTTTGTTGTTTAGTTTTTACAAATCATTTTTTTGTTTGTATTCAAAATGAATACTATATATAGGTACAAATATTACAAACATAAATGTAGTTATACAAATACAAAAAAAAATTTATATTTCAATTATAAAAATGAAAAATAATGCAATATTTTTTATACATATTAAATAAATACAAAAGTATACATACATACATATATGTAGTATATCTTAGAGTATATCAATGAATGAATATACATACTTAGTTTTGGTAATGAGTGTAATAGATTTCAATGAACCTAATTAGGTGAGTAAAATGAGATGCTCTTTAAACGGAAATCACGAAATTAAACTATAACTCATATAATAATGAGGTCATGAGAACATCATGAATAATAATAATATATATTTTTGATACTTTTTTTTTGTTGTGTTTGGTTTATTTACACTTAGATAAAATAAATGAACGTTTAGTAGAAAAATTTTTAAATCTATTTCGACAATAGGATTTTTATTTTTTTTTTTTTTGGTTTTCTTTTCATTCAAGTATGATGAAAGTTATCATTAAAAAAATAAGCGAAAAAATTGTTTCGTGAGTATTTAAAAATTTTTTTATTGTATTATTTAAAAATGAATATAAATCAGATTCATTACAATCCTTGAAAATCCTTTAATATTTATCAATGTAGGAAGAAAAATATCTTTTAAAAGTAAAATCATTTAAAAAATGTTTTCTTCTTTTTTTGTTTTTTTTTTTTTTTTTTTATCATTTTGTCGAATTAAAAATAAGTACATACAATACACATACTAGAGTGTGTTGATGATTGATTATCTTTTATACTTATTTCTGTAACTATTTCCCATAAAATTCTAATCTGTAATAATTTCGAACATATGTAAATTTGATAAAATTTTAAAATATATTCATGTTACAAAAATGCGCTTGTGTAATATTTCCACCACTACATTGTATGCCAAGAAATCATTAAAAACAAAAAGATTTTTTATGTTATCATATCTTTGAGAAAGATATTTAAGACACATAGGTGTGTTTATTGATTTCTCCTACAATTTAAAAAAAAAAAACTCAAATCAAAATTGGTCTACATAAAAGCAAAAAAATGTTCAAAAGTAATTTAATTTTTTTTTCTTCAAAATACTAAATACATGACTATTCATATTATGTATGTATGTTTTTTCTGAGCTTTTTCTAATAAAATTAAAGCCCTGGCCCTTTATTGTTTGAGTAATATACTATTGTATGTGTATACCAATTTATTTGTACTATATTCAGAAACAATGTATCGCACATAAATTATTGTGAACATTCGACATTATATACAAAAAAAAAAAAACAAACAAAATTTTATATATTAATTTAAATTGTTTTAATGGTAATTTCAGATTTACCTTTTATGACATTATCGATAAACATTACTTCCATATTGTCAGTAGATAATAAGGTGTCAATATTAAATATTTTTCTCATCGAATTTCTATATAAATCTTTGTTTAATGTTTTATTTTCTTTTTTCGAATTGATACTCTTTATATAGAAAAAGTGTAAATATGTTGATATTATTATCTATTTTATAATTCCAATCCAAAATGAACTCAATTATCTTTTAATGATATTATCGATGAAAGTACTACCGAATGTTATAGTATAAATAACAATTTATAAAATATCAATGGTGTGTACGTACATATATTTGAATACAATAAGAAAATTGTATATTTGCGATGAACTTCATTATATTAAAACTACAGATTTTATATTATCTATAAAAAAAAAAAAAGAAACTAGTGGTAAGTATGGTTTGTAATAGGCGCGCTCCTTTTTATTATGGCTAAATCCAATAAATCTTTAGTGTGCGGCTAATATGGGTCTTGAACTTGACATTTGAATGGTTAAATTCGATTGTTTCGAAATACCGGTGTATACTTAGTTTTTTTCATTTTTTTAATTTCTTTGTTTTTTTTTCTCTTCTTTTCTTTCTTTTTTTATTTTTTTTGTTTTTTTTTTTTTTTTGATGAAACATATTAAATTTAATATTGTTATATCGTCAAAATGCCATATAAAAATATTTATGAGTATAAGATACATTGAAAATATTCGAAAAAAAAAACTATTTCTTTTTATAAATATTGTTAACGGAATTATAGATGATACAATTTCGATTGTATAAATGAATGGACACTAAAAGAATGCGATTCATAATTTAATGATAATATTATGATTGTATATTTAATATAATTTATTAGATTTTCTTATATTTTTGAAATATATCATGACAATTATAATAATATAATTTAGTGGGATATTAAATTTATTAGAATTTTTTTTTTTTTTTAATTTGACATAATTTAGAATACAAAATCATTTCAATAATGATGATAAACAATATTTTTGTTGTTGTTTCTGTTTAATTTAAATTTTTTTTTTTTTTTTTTTTTTTTGCGACAATAAAATATAATAAAGAGACTGTGTAAAAAAATACAATGTAATCATATTCATCAGATATAGATATAGTAAGTAATTATTATTCATATAGATATTTCTATTTTTTTAAGAGTATTTAAAATTTTGTAAAGGAAATAAATAAATATTATAAATAAACCTTAATTTTTTTTTTACATTACATACACCTACACAACATATTGAGATGTCACTTATTCGAATTACGTAATTTCAAAAATACTGTTGAATAAAAACTTTTCTTTAAAAATTTTGCAGGTACAAAAACTTTATAATTTTATTAACAGAGTTTTCAGAATAACTGAGTCTAAAATATGATACATATGTATATTAATTTTAATCAAAAAATATTGAAAATTTTGAAATTCAATATAAAATAAATATTTTATTTTTTTAAAATTTTAATGTGTTTGTGTTTTTTTCATGGTCATCGACTTATTTTATCAATTTTGAATCTTTATCAGATACATATGTGTAAAGTGCGAATGCGTGATATTTTAATTAAAAATAGTTTGATGATATAGAAATGTTGAAATTTATAAACAATTTATTGATTTTTGAAAATGGAATTTATTATTATTTATTTTAAAAACAATAAACTTATATCTAAAAATTGAAAAAAAAAAAAATAATAAAATAAATATGGACAGAGTATACATATTTTGTCTTAATTATAAGAAAGGTTGAACATTTTGTCAAGTCATAAATAATAAAAGAAGGACAAAAATTACAAATGTATTATTAGAAATGTTTTTTAAAATAAAACGAAAATAAAAATTTGTTAAGAATTGTTTTTTTATTCGAGAAACTTTTTTTTCCAAAATTTCAAAAAAAAAACATTTTCTAAATTTCGAAATTATTTTCGAACTTTCGAAATTTTTGGCAAAATCTTTCTCTGAAGTTTCGACGAATGCTTCATTCGAAGTTGTCGACAAAATTTGATACAATACCATATTTGATACAATTAGGAGCTTCATTGAAACAAAATTATGTTGCATAATTGCGAAATTTAATTCTTTTAATGTGTTTTTGTCCAATATGAGAAGTACATATTAAAAATTTTTTGAATTCAAGCAACTTTAATGATAATTTTCTGGCTATCGAGAAAAAATGTTTTTATAAAGATATAATATACACTTAAAAATTTTGATAATAAGTGTTATGATGTTTGGCAGTTTATTTATTTATTTATTTTTTTTTTTCAAAATTTAATTACAATATTAATATTTTTTGTGTTTCAAATAAATTCTAATTATAATTTATAAATATTCAAATTTTCCCATAACATTAAAATCAAAAATAATACTTTATTTTTTTATTTTTTTTATTTTATCATTGATTATTACATTTAATTTGCAGACAATGTTTCAAATTAGAAATTATATATTAAAATTTATTACTATCTAACGGATTTATGTAAACACTTTTTATTTAAAATATATGTTTATGTTATACTCACTTATGAATGTATAATACATATATGTAAATGATTATATTCTAATAATGTAACATGTACTTACATTATGTTGTTTTACATTTACAATATTATAAATAATCATATATGTTTGTAAATTTTATATACATACATATATGTACGTTACGGTATCAAATATGCATATTTTTCCCACGATGAAAAATTATTTATCGGCATCGGCACAGTTAATTAGCATTTTCAGGATAAAGAAGCGTAACAGCTTATAAACCATAAACATATTAAGTTTATGAAGCACTTGATGTCAATTTTTATCCCGACTTAATGAATATATGCACAACAACAAGTTACTTCATCAGATTATGTATACGTATAATATATGACATACATGTGTACATGTATCTGTTTATATCAATCTATTACATTACAAATTTAGATATATGTATGTACATTACGTATAGTACATATATTTGGAGAGATTTGAAATTATAAGGTCTATAACTTTTATATGCATTTGAAATTTTACATATGTTTTAAATTTTGTTTAGTGAAAATGTGCAATTATTATTATTATTATTATTATCATTATTTTCAATGAATGCATCTCAAAACTGTTTAATGCATTTATGTTTTACACAGCACATGTGTCTTAGACATTTGTTATGTATCAAAAATAATATCGCTTTTCAAAAGACACAATCAATAAGCCATCATCATTACTATAAGATTATTTAGAGTTTTTTTTTTATAGATATTTATGAAAGTTTTTTTTGGAAAATTCTTTTTTTTTCGAAAATGAAAAAAAAAATTTGTGTTTAAAAGTAGTATAAAATATACTTTTTTTTTTTCAAAATTGATGTAGTTAAAGTTTCATATTACAATTTTATTAAATGAGATACATACGTATATGTATGTATGTGAAATGTATGTTTCTTGAAAAAATATTACAATATAAAATATTATGTATGTTTTTTTTTTTTTCAGTTTATATACAATTTATGAGCTTAACACCTGTAAACAAGGATGACAGTTAAAATATTTCTTTGTGTTTTTTAAATGTAAAAGATTATACAGATGGTATGTCGCAAAATACTAATAAATTTTAAAAATTATGGTTTTATTATAAATGTTATTACTCCATAATATTTTTCTAGTATACTTTTAAAAAGTAATTATTATGAACATTTTATAATCAGGCACACTAAGTATACATCGAATATGTGCCTATATAAAATCTAATATTTATATTTAAAAGCTAATATAAAAGATGATCACAAAGTAATCAATAATGAATTTTTTCTTTTTTCTTTCAATATTAGTAAAGTTTTGCTTAATCTGGATATTTTTCAAGATCATAAATTTTCAAAAAAAAAAAAAAAAAAAAAAAAATAAGAAGTTTTATTTTTATGTTATTGGTACTTTATGGTTTTCACATTAATATTTTTAAGATATTATTACGGTACAATGTTGATATTATATTTATGAAATTTTTAAAAATATACATTTACAAAAAAAGATATCTTAGATTTTAAATTGAAAAAAAAAAAAAAATGTACTAAAAATGACTTTTTCGAAAAAATAAAAATAAAAAATTAAACATAATTCTAATATTAAAAATAAATAATATTATTAAGTGTTATTAGCTGATGTAGTATAGATTATATTATCTATTATGACATTGAAATCGTTGTATAAATTCAAATTTAATATATATATTTTTTTAATTTCACTTTATGTGTAAATCTTTTGAAAATATCATATTATTAAGGTATCATATGAAGTTTTGTTGTAAAGACGTAGTATAACTCCATTCCATATGTACTTGTTTGTTAAGAAGAAATAAACAGAAAAATTAATATTAACATTTATGCATATATGGCTAGCTAATGAATTAAAAATGTAATAAAAATTGTAATATTATTAGGTTATTAAGTTATTTATTAACTTGAAAGACGAAAAAAAAAAAATGTGTATTTAAAATATCTGCTACATACGAAAACAAACATGTTTTCTTTTACGAATGAAAAATTTTATTTTGCTGTAACGGTGTTGTAATATTGTAAACGATAAGAGTATATATATCATATGTATATATGAATATTTGAATTTTAAACAAACATTAAATGACGAAAAATGTGATGACATTTTTGTCACAATTTTGTATTAAATGTTATTAAGGAATTATTGATGATACATAATTTTTTTGTTGTTTTAGATTTACATAATAAAAAATTCAAAAGTCTTTGAGAATTATTAATGTGAAAATTTTTCAAGCAAATATGGTTAAATAAAACTTTTAAAATTGCAACCAAATATCGTGTTATGCAAGAAAAAATAGTTCAGTGATACAAATATCCTTTTATGAAAAAAAAAATATATATATTTGTTTTGAAAATCAATGTGAAGAATTTAAATCTACTTATAAAAGTGTTAAAATGTTGTCTTAGTTTTGCAAATACATATTCGAAAAATCGTTAAGATCAGGCTTAAAAAAAAAATATCAATATTGCATTTATTAGTCTCTTATAACCGATTGTGTTCGAAAGCCAAACTAAATTTTTTTTATAAAAGCTTTTTGTAGTAAAAATTGTGTTATTTGTCGTTTACAAACTGTAATTATCGTAAGAAATTCATATTTCGAAATCATAGATATATATTTTTGTAAAATTAATAATATTGTTAAAAATAAATGTCTTAATAAATAATATTTCACTGCATTCATTGAATTATTGCAAAAATTATTTAATCACGCTAAAAAATATACATACTATATTTTCTATATTTTTTTTTTTTACACACATGAAACTATTTTATGTACATGTTCTCGCAATATATATGTGTATATATATAATATGCATATATGTAGATATATTTTTTAAATAATCAATAAAAAATATTGTAGAGCTCAAATAATATTTATTCAGGTGAATAAAAACTGATCCAGTAAATTCGTAACACCAAGAAAAACGTTAATTATTATTATTATAAAAAAAAACAAAACGTGAAAAAAAAAATCTTGTACATTGCCATAAATGCGCTAAAACTATAATAGCATTAAAAAACTAGACCGGAAACTGATATTCTACTAAGAAGTTGAAAAAAAAAAAAAAAATACAGACAAAAAAAAAATATAGAATAAAAAGATTAAAGATAAATCAAGAGAATAAAAAAAGACCAGATAGGTACCTCAATACCGCAGAAAAAAGAGCAAAGTTGAAACATTTCTTTTTTTTTTTTACGATAAAATTATCGAACAACGAATTTAAAACGCTTGAAATTTAAAAAATAAAAAAGTTTCAAGTGTCTAGAGGGCATCACCCGCAATAATTCATCATAATACATTGTAAGAAGTTGTATCTTCTAATTTATAATACATCTATAATGTTTTTTGGGTTGTTTTTTTTTTTTTTTCATTCTTCACCTTTTTATTCTTGCTCTTAGTTTATTTTTTATTTAATTTTTTTTTTTGTTTTTTTTGTAAATAATTTTATAAACCATTTGAGAATTATTTCAGATTAAAAATAGGTCAAACTTAAACAAAAAATTTCTAGAAGTAGCACAATTAGTTTTAAGTGTAGCGATAATAATTAATGGTAGGATGTACGATATAAACATACGTACATATATACGTGTATGTGTGTACATATAATTAAGTTTAAATTTTCTTATGAATATAAGATAGTATGTATGTATTTATTTAATGTGCACAAAATATATTGTACAGAAAAATTTTCAAAAAAAAAAAAAAATAATAATAATAATTATGATCAAAATTAAATGCATGTCAATGATTAAAATTAAGTGTTTTTAAAGATATTATGTATAATGAGGAAAACAATAACATTGAATATGATGCCAAAATGATGGGATTATTAAAATGTTACTCTTTGGCTACTTATATGTACATAAATGAAATATGTATGTATATAAAATAGTATATTTTTGTTATTGTTGTTTTTGAAATATTTTTGATTTGAAAACAAAACAAAGGAAAAGACAATTGAAAGACTAGCTTTATATTATTTCCTCTTTTAACGATTTAATGCCACTTTATGATTACTTTTACATACATAGCTTAGTATATATGGACTGGTTAATTGTTAGGGATGCACTTATATATTCGAAAGTGTTAATTATGTTGAACACAATGGACCATGAATTGTTTTCTGAGAGAGCATAAATTTTTTTTCTTTTCTTTTGAATTATAAAAGTTGACTGACATGCTATCTTAAATTGAACATACATACATATTTTGTTTTATTTTAATATAATGTACATACTATATATACCTACTTAAAAAAACATAAATATATAATATGTATGTATGTATATATGTATGTATATAATTTTTATTATTGTAAACAATAAAATACAAATAAGAAGAAAAAGAAAAAAAATGATAATAGTAATGGTTTTAAATATGAAGATATCATTTAAAAAAAGATACTGTTTTTTTTTTATTAGCAGAATGAACAAAAATACAAAAGTAATAAATTAAGAAGAAAAAAATATATATACATATATACAAAATCCCACAAAGATAATAATCATGAAACATATTCTCAGTTTTTTTTTTTGCAGTGATGTACATAATACATACATATGTACATATATAAAGACATGATGGGTATAAATTTTTCAAGATTATTTTAAAAAATATTTCACATAAGTTATTACATTAAAGTATAATTTTTCACATGAAGATATTCTTCTTTTTTTTTTTTCTACATGCTATGAATATCTTATTATAATATATATACATGATATATGTATGAGTCTATGTTACTTTTTTTTTTATTATTATATCACATGATAATAATTGTCTTTTAAGTTAATTTTTAATTGTAAATTTGTATTTAAACAAAAGTGATAACAATTAAAAAATGTAGGTACTTAAAGAAAAGTGAAAATTATATACAATAATATTTTTTTTTTTTTTTTTTGATAATTTTTATTGTTTACAATTTAATTAATATTTAAAAAAAAAAAAAAAAAAAAAGAAATCACTTTGTTTGAAAAATAAAAAAAAATTTAATTAATTTACTTTTTTTCTATTTTTTCTATTTAAATTATTGAAAATAGTAAAATCATAATATATTACTAGATACAGTAGGTTAGTGGTTTTTAAACTTATTTTGTCAATAAATTTTTATATAATCTCTGAAACTCTAATCATATTTTAGGAACACATCTCTTGTATAAATTTTAACAATATTTTAAACAAAATAAAACATAACGAACGAAACTTTTAGAAAAAGAAATTTTTTTTGTTAATTTGATTGATTAAACTATAATATGATGAATAACATAAAAAATTGTTGTATATATTATTCAAATCATTAGACCAATATCTAATCTTGTGAAACTTCAAAATATTTCCACAGATCTCTTATAATTTAAGCTAATGTATTTAGTAATAAATTCTTTTGAAAAGAAAAAAAATTATTCATTTATGGTCTATTTTTAATTGGAGAGTTATTAATCTTTTATAAAATTTTTATTATATGTATATATAATATATACAATAATTAATTTATATAGCTTTTATATAGTTTTCATTTGAATGATTTACCCTATGTAACAACGGAACTTTAAAAAGTTTTTTTTTTTTTTTTTTTTTAAATAATTATTTTTTAATTTAATTGATTTAAAAAAATAACCAATTATTATTGTAGGATATTAATGAATATGTTGAAACTAGAGTACATCGGTGATAAATGTTAATACATAGTATATACGAGTAAATATACGTATACATATGTATGTATCTGTGTATATATTGTTTTTTGTAATATTTTTTATTGCATTATTATCATTATCTTAATTTTTTCTCTTTTTTTTTTTTTTGCTTTATTACTCATATTTTTCTTTTATTACAAAGCATAATAAAATTCAATACATTGATTTACTTGTGCTATTTGTTGTATTATCTTATGATTCATATCCGCATTAATAAGAAATAATTTTATCCAATTTTCAATTTTTATGCTTTAAAAATAACTTGGTTTTTTTTTTTTTTTTTTGTGAATTTCCATTTTATTTTGAATTTTCTGATTGCATTAATTGCATTTATTATTTTTGAATTTTGTTGTTGTTGTTTTAAAGGTTTTTTTTTGTTTTTTAAAATCTTTATTATTGTCAAGCGAATTAGGTTTAAAAAAGTTTTTTTATTTATCGCTTGTAGGTTATAAGTACATTAAATTTTTCCTATACATTTTTTTATATTTATAAATAAATAAAAGGTGAATATAAAACAAGTTGGTACAGGGTCTTTTGTAATAATTTCTAAAATTATTGTAAACCTTGAAAATTTTTAGAAAAATAATGTTTTTTTTTGTTTTTTCAAAAATTAAATCATGTAAATAAAACAAGAACTTGTTTTAAATGAGTGGTTTAAGTAAAAGTGATAATATGTGTTTAAGTAATTAATTTTGTACTGATGTCACTGAGGTATGTATGATATGCAGAAGTAGTTCTGTTTTTCAGGTTCAGTTTTGTAATAGTTGTGATCTTGGAATCAAAATGCACGTCAAAACTATTTTTTTTTTTTAATAGAAAATTTTAACACGTTCCATACCAGACAATTTTTAAATGAAATTTCACTCAGGCCAAGTGGGTTGTTTACCATCCCCAACATGATATAACTGTATTATGCATTACAATGTGATATCAATATACGATATTGCAAAATATTTATAAAAATTTCAAAATAGTGAAAATTTTCGAATGGCCTTAAAAAACCTCTTTTAAACTTTATTGTTTGATATTATACAAAAATTTTAAAGGTAATATAAACGTTATTTCAAGCGGTACAAATTCAATTGAATGTCTGATATTATGCATTCGTTATTAATTTTTTTTTCAAACACCTTGTTAAAAAATTTTGTAAAGAAAAATCATGTGTTGACAATGTAAGTTTATTCGTCTGATGTTGCCGTAAAAAATAAAAATTAGTACAATATGAAAAATGGTAATCAGCAATAGCAAATTTTTTAAATTTATTGTGACATTTATAAGTATATAATTATTTTGAGTATATACATTAATGCAGATCAATATTTCGAAATAACAATTTTCAAAAGTCGGAGGTTGATGATAATCACTATGTGCCTGCTATAATTTTCTTTAATTACCAAAAACACTTAAGATTCAAATAAACTGTGAACAGTTAATGTCAATTTTATCAGATAAATAATTATAAATAAAAAATCACGTAGGTACATACATATTTATACATACCTGTATACAATGTTGTTTGTATCTAATTTTAAAAATTTTCATCTTTCGTAATTTTAATTTCATCAAAAATGTATACATTTTAAACAGGATGTCAAGAAAGTCATAATTTATTATTTTTCATTTTGGCAAAAAAAAAAAAGAAATAAATAAACAAATAAAAAAAATGAATAGAAGATTTCAATTCGTATAATTAAAATTGGCATTTTTATTATTAATTTGATAAAAACTCGAAAAAAAATGGTACCGCTCAATTAAAAAATGATTATAAAGATGTATCCTTATGTATTTATGTACACTTTCGATAACACATTTTAAACATATAGTTTTAAAAAAAAGTTTGATGAGAGATATCTTACAAGAATCCGTTATGCTGATAATGTGATTAAATAATAGACTTCAGCTTCAAAATATTTTAAAATCTAAAAATTGCATTGATATTGTCTATAATGTTTGTATCAATAAATTAAAGATAAAATTGTATCTAGAAAAATAATATTTCCTACATTTATGATTCCAGATCTAAAAGAAACCATAACAATTGAATTTCATTAGAGAATTTAATTATGTATGTATGTTCATTTCGATATTTTAAAATTAAATGAAATAGATACTATTAGTCATATATAGCGGATTAATGTATAAAAAAAATGTATTTTCTATTTAAAGAGTATAGAATGTGTTTGTTAAAAATTAAATCGGAATATTTTCTTGTTTTTAGTTTGAAAATTAGCATTTTTGTCCACTAATACGATTCTACTTATGTTAGTATTTATTTATTGTATTTTGTTGTTTTTAATATCGAATGCTACTATTTCACTCCTAAAAAAATTACATATTTCAAATTCAGTATGTATTTCTTGATCTACTGTATTTGTATGCATTTTTAACGACACTGTATTTTGTAGAAATTCATTATTCATTAGATAACATTTGAAAAAAAAAAACACACACACACATACTTTAAATGTTGATTTAAATTTTGTTAATAAAATATTGTATAAAGTAATTATAATTATAACTAGTTTAATTCTAAACTAAACTTGGTCTTATTTAAAATTGTAATTAAAAATTTTTTAATTACATTTCTTTTAGTATGACTATAGAAATTTTCTCAACCTTTAAAAATATATGTATATTTTTTAACATACATATGTACATATATAGCTCAATTTACATTTTTTATATGTGAAAATAAATGTATGTATATATACTTTTTTAATGTATACATAGATATAAAAGTATGTGTATAGAAAAAAAATTTATAAATAAATATATTATATATGCATTGAATTTGAAATCATATTTCAAGATCCGGTGTAAATTGTTATAATAACCAATTGCACCTACATAAATATAAGTTTGTAAGAAGTCTAAGTGATCTGGGAGTGTACTTAAAAATTCACTTGAATTTTAAACGTGCAAGTACCATGAACGTTTGAATTTATGAGAAAATTTATACACATAATAAAAATAATATATGTAAGTATATATATATATATATATATATAAAACGTAAAATAAAAAGCATATGAAAAAAAAAACAATTGAAAACTATACAAGATTTAATATTAAAAAATGAGAAAACGACAGAAAAGTCTCCATGTGGTCTGCTTTACCTAGTTTTCTTTTGGTAGATTTTTCATAGCTGGTATGTATATATGTATGTATATACATAACTACATACATGCATATATAATATGTATTTTTTTCTTTATTTTAACCATTTGTATACAATTGTACAATGTTATAATGTATTTGTGTATAAAATATATTAATAATATATTGAATTCTATCCGGCGGCAAACTTCAAATTAAACATTTAGATACATATATACGTACACACATACACTCATAAATGTTCATATTGATCTATATAAGGATATTAAACATAATAATAATAATAATAATAATAATAAAAATAATAATATTGCAATGCAATTGACAAAAGAGTTCGATTTCAACTTGAAAAACTGTGCGCGTGGAATAGAATGTGGCAGCAAAATGGTATTTAAATGCGAAAATTTAGATACATTTTATATACATATATACATAAAAGTATTTATATATCTATGTCCAGATTCATATACATAAATATGATATATATATATATATATATATAGATATTTATATGTATATCTATGAATGTAACTACATTAAACACTCTAGCTCAAGTTCGACTTGTAAAGCAAAGCAAACAGTAGAAGAACAACAAAAAATGTTAAAATCGTGACTTGTTTACGCCATTATACTGGAATATGTTATTAGTATTTAAATTTAAAAAAAAAAAATTAAAATATAAAAGTTATATATATTGAAGGAATATATAGTATACATATATAAAAAAAAATTAAAAAAAATACATGATAAAATAGATAAATAAAAGTCAAAGATAATACAGTAATAATATGGTATAAAAATTTATATCTAATATTTGTATCTTTGTATACGCAATGTTACATTTTTAATATACTTAGGAGGTATGATATTTTGTTTTTTCCTTTTTTTTTTTAAATTTTTTATTTCCAATAAATTTAACTATTAATATCATAATACTATTTAGATCTTTAACACAATTTTAATAACAATTTAGTTATACAATAGAGATTATTACTAATAAAAGATAAAATTTGTATTGTACGTAACATATAATATGTGTACATACGTGTATATAATATAGTGATAGAAATTATAATTTAATTTTCTTAAGAAACTTTGTTTTTTGTAGATACAACACATTATGTACGTACCTACATATATGTGCAGAGTACTCAATTTATCAATTGAAATATTATTTTACCTATATAATTTTTTTTTTAATTTCACCAAAAATTATTTGTATTTATGAGTTTAAAAAAAAAAAAAACATGGATTACAAGAGTACTTTATGGGTGGTAATGATTATAAATTTGATATACTCGACATAAGAAATTTCACATTGGATTCGATACACATTTAAGTTTTAAAGTTTAAAAGAGTGGCATATAATAATGCATGTACATATACATATATCAATTGTAGGGTTAAACTTTTAGTTTACGGTAATTTATTTTTAATAAAAATTACAATTGATAACTAAATTGTACATTACTTTTTCATCGACACTTTTGTTATGTTACTTTTGAACTCTTTTTTAATCTTTGTTGTCGATATTTTCAATAGAGTATGCCAAAATTGCAAATTTACTTTTTTGTCAATTTTTAGTTAAATATGTCACGCATAATTGGAAAATTACTGATGTACTATCTGCCAAAATCACAAATATTTTATTATATTTTTTGTTTTTTGTAGTCGTGAAACGAATTTAAAATGTCAAAGTTTTATATTGAAAATTGAGTTTTATTAAATCGTATATTTTGCAAAATTCGTGGCGATATGTCAATACTGTGCTTTGAATTAAAATATATGTATTTCATAAGTTTTAAAGAATTAAAATTAGATTCTTTTTTGAAACATTATGTAAAAAATTCGCTATATTTTTGGATAATGCATAATTTTGATTTTATAAAATTTTGTTGAAATTGATTTTGCTCATGATTTATTTTAACTTGATAAGTTTTTTATTTGGTACAAATTGACACACTAACCCTATATATGGGTATTATATAATAGAAAATAATATAAATACATATTATTTAGTATATACATATAATATATATTTTTATCATAATCGATCAATCTAGGTTATGTTAATTACATTAAAACAGAAATTGACACAATCAAATTTCTCATGATCCAGACAAATATTATGATCTTGATAGTATTGAAAAAAAAAAAAAATCTAAAAAACAATGCATGAGATTTTTAAACATTTATTATCTGTATATGTACATGAACTTTAATCAGGTTATTCGAATATTTTATTATAATAATTTAAATACTTATTTAGATTTTTAAAGTATCATTAGATTTTATTTACAGTGGTTTATTTTTTTAAATTTATATTTTTAATCACGTACATACATATACATACTTAAATATTTAAGTACGGAAAACAGAAGGCACGAAACAATAAATATATACATTTTTAAAATGCAAAGTCATACAGTCTACTCCTATATTCAAAACAATAAAATATGTACGTACTATATAGTATATCTATGCAAATTATAAAAATTTAAAAACAAATCTTTTTTTCATAGAATTAAAAAAAATTATTCAAAATTTCGAAGTATTTATATGCTCTTAGCAAAGATTTAATGGTTACTTTTTTATTTTCTTCTAAATTTTTAAGATAAGTTTAAAAAATTTAATTTTTATATACATATGTATAATAAATCAATAATTATGAGCTAGTATTCACTTACTAAAAAAATTGTTGTTTTCTAAAACAAAAGATTTATGCAAGAAACTTTGTTATTATTAAGTGTGAGTCCTATGAAACGAAAGATTTAGACAAGAAACTTTGTAATTATTAAATGCGAGTCCTATGAAACAAAAGATTTAGACAAGAAACTTTGTCATTATTAAGTGTGAGTCCTACGAAACAAAAGATTTAGACAAGAAACTTGTAATTGTCATATACGATAAAAATTAAAATTTATTTAGAACATAAAGTTTTTTTTCTATCTTTCATACATATATTCGTCGATGGGAATTTATCAATTTTTTCTATTATTTAAAAAAAAAACATATAGTTTTTAGTGTTATCTTTCCGTTTTACATACAATATTGTTATTATTGTTATTATTTTTACTTAATTGATTCAATTTTAACTTTGTTCTAGAATACTTCCGCATTGATTTACAATCTTGTTTTAAATGTTTTATTTTGACTTTATCGAAGAGTTAAGTTTTTTCTTCATAACATTTTATTATAAACGTACAATCTGTATGTATTTAAAATTAAATGAAGTTATGCAAAAAATTTGTATACAAGTTTTTTTTACTGTACACTAGATATGTATGTACATATTTGCAATTCATATTTTTCTTCTTTAAATATTTCCTTTAAGTTCTTATTCATACATGCCTTTTCAATATTATGTTATTATATGATAAGTCTTTAGAAAAGAAAAACTTTGCAAACTATAAACTTTATCTTTAATGAAAAAGAATAATATATGTATTTGCAAAAACAGAAAAAGAAAACAACAAAAAATAGTTTAAAATGAAAAAGAATAATAAAAACAACATTTTTTTTCTATTTGCAGATTTAAGTTTTTAATGCTGTTTGTATGTTTTAAAAGTCACGTCTACATATATGTATGTATAACAACAACAACAACAACAAAAAAATATTCTACACTGTTGCTACCATATAATCTCTCTTTTATAATAATAACAGAATATTATTATCTATCGCCCTGTTCAAATAAATGATATATGTACCCATAAATATTACAACATGCGCAAAAATTTTCATTTCATTTGCAGATTTACATACATAAAATAACTAGTTTCTTATGATGGTTAAATGTATCTTACTAGAAGTATTGCATATATACATATATTATATGTGCAATATATCAATATTATATATTTATATATATATTAAAATAGTCAAGTAGTGCAATGTATATCTATTGCAAATTTAAAAATTTAACGATTTAAATTTATTTTGTTGGTTGTGCTTAGTCAAGTATTAAAAACCGGAGCTATATTATGTAGATTTATATCACAAACATGTTTAAATAACTCTCTTTTGTATTATACTCTAGTATAAGTACTTGACATCATCAGAGCATGCGAATACGTACACATACATATATACAAATATACTGTTATATATACTAGATTAGTTTTTTTTATTAAAGCTTTATGTAGCCTTTATTTTCTTTTCTTTTTTTTTTTTGTTCTCTAGATACTCGTCTTGTAAGTAAAATACTTGATTTTAATAATAATTAGTTTCTTATTTGTATTGCATTAAATATACATATATTGAAAATAACCGTTAAACGAATGTCCTTGGTGTATTCAACATAAAGGCCTTCTATTCTTTGAGAACATTCCTATATCTTTAATACGAATATACAATGTATATGTATATGAATACATATAGTAAATTTTTCAAATCAAGTTATATTTTTGGAGGTGATTACTGTATCTGACACAGAATATTATATTGTTTTGTGTACATATCTTTTATTTTATTGTTATAATCAGCCATAAAATTAAATATTTTAATGTTTTCTTGTATTATTTGTTTTATATTTTTGTTTTTTTTTTTCTGTTTGTTTGTTATATTTTCAAGAATAAATTCAAGGTAATAAAGAAAGTCAATAATAAATATTCAAGAAATGAAGCACCATAACATATTTGTGAATATGTTTTACAACAAAATACA
Organism: Bombylius discolor; assembly: GCA_939192795.1. Taxonomy (NCBI): domain Eukaryota; kingdom Metazoa; phylum Arthropoda; class Insecta; order Diptera; family Bombyliidae; genus Bombylius; species Bombylius discolor. Next base: position 54,846,722 of record OW584238.1, on the reverse strand, counting down.
ATACACGTACAATGTTTCGTTTCGTGTTCTATATAAAATTTTTAATTAAAATTAATTAAAATGTAATGTTACACAATTAATTACATAATTCATATATAGTATGCAGGTATAAATAATAAGAAATCGTTAGAAAAAAATTAAAATAGAAACAATTAAAAAAAAAAAATTCTTAACAGAGCTTTTTTTTGTAGTTCAACACTTTCTTTATAGTAATGTCTTTTTTCTTTTTTCTTGGATTTGTTTTTTTTTTTATTTACATAATTATAAAAAAGCGAATTACATATAACATTAATTGACAATGTCGTAAACGCATTTTACACAAAACATATTAAATTAATATAATATAATAACAGTTATAGAGATATATACGTGAGCTTTGTGCTATTAATGGTCATATGTATATATTCGCGTCAGTTATAGGTGCAAACTTAGTTAAGCATGTAAAGATATTATATACATATACATGTAATTATTATGCAAGAACGTGCCTGCTGTCTTTGATAATGTTGTGGTCTGTACTTATTCGTTATTCTCTAAAATAGTGATCAATGCTGCAATAGAAAATCTATAATGAGAAAATTATACATGTTAAAAAAATATATTTATTCACTTATTTTATATACCATAGTTATAATAGAACAATGCAGATGTTGTATACATTAACATATTAAATATGGAAAAAAAAAATTGCTATAAAAAAATAAAAAAAAAAAACGTAATGATACTTACTTATATTTTATGTAAAAATTTATAATCTTGTTGCTAAGTAAATGCTTTTATAATATTTTTAACCCTTTAAAAAAGATTCAATAAAGAAAACATTCATTTTTTCTTTTTCAAGTCAAATTTGTTCACATAATTTTTTAGAAGCAAAAATAATAAAACAAAAATATATTTTCTTTTTATAAATTGTCAGTGATAGAATAAAAGATTTCTAGACTCTAGTATGATAAAAACAAGATATATTAAATAATTCTAAATTTGAGATCGCAGATTCAAAAATATCATATAAAAACAGAATTGTGTCATTAACTTCAATTCTTTGAATTTTGCGATTAACGAATATTGAACTTGATGGAACATTAAGAATCAAAAACATAAAATATTCCCACATAAGAACACTATAAAATATAGTAGAACTGGTAGAACATAATGCAATAATATCTTCTTCTGATTTTAAAAGTATTTTAACCTCTTATGTCATGTGTTTTTTGTTGAAAAAATACATATCTCTTGAAAAGAAAAAAAAAAAAATCGAAGAACCAAGATTAAACTTTTTGTGTGTTTGTTTCATAACAAAGTGCTTGCCGAATATGTATATCTGCAAATAACGCTCGTTTAAATATTCTAAAAATTCGATCTTAAGTGATTAATTAATGCAAAATAAAACTAAATTAGACACAATTTACTTCTACTGTTTCGATTTTAAAGACACATTAAAAGCAGATCACGATGCTTCTGATTGTCACTTGTCATCCGTAATTATATGGCAAATTTTATTTTATGTCCTAGTAATTATAGGTGTTCAATGAGATCGTCTTTGATATCTTCGGAACGACTACAAATAGTTAAATATTCAATTTTTTCGTAATTTTTATTCGCAAATATTTTTTATTTTCAATCAATTATGTTACGTCAGCTTTTAAGATTTCAATCTTGAAATACATACTTTTTTATTCTTCAAAGAGTGTTCTTTTTATCTTTCTTCTCTTTTTTCTTTTTCTTACTTTTAAGTCACATAGAGTATGCTGAGAATAAAATATGAACTTTCTATTAAAAAATGTGTTCAATGAAATCTTTGAGACTGATTTTTTACTCGTGGTATTGTAACTTTTTTATGAAAAAATTCTATATTAAGTTATTTATTTTTAGACTAATTAATTAATATTACTTTTCTAATTTATAATAACGATTTTCTGAAATTATATATTATTATTCTAAAGTTTTTATTTTTGGATTTTTTTCATTAACAAACAAGAACGACAGATTTGCAGACGAAACAGGAATTATTCTGATTGAATGATAAATTAAAATTTAGGTGGTTAAAATTATTAATATATTGAAACAGAGAATAATTGCTAGAAGTTGAATATTATTGTTTCTTTTTTTTTTTTAAATTTCAATCAGATAGCTGAAATCAAAGAAAAGAACTTAGATACTCAATAATAATTATTTGCTACAATTTTTTTCAATTTTTATCCAATTAATTAGCCTATTTTTACAAGTACTATTTTAAATTATATTCAATAAAAAATATAAATAAAATTATAATCGTACATGTTGTGTAATATTAACATAGTTTTTTTTTAAGTTTGCTTGTTTTTTTTGTAAATTTTTATATATATTGTAATACTACGAACTACAATTACAACAGATATCTATTGAACCGATAGATTTTTCGGTCGTTATTATAAAAGAACATAATAAAACTACATACATTTATTTTTATAATAATAAATTTCTATTGATTTCAAACCCTAAAATTTTTCGATTAAATAAAATTTCTACTTAATTGATTAAAATTGCAATTAATTTTTTTCCATGTTATAAATTCTATTTCAAGCATTTCTTAATTAATGATAATTTATTTAATCGATAATATCGTGCAAAAGTTGTTTGATACTGTGTGCTACTAACAAAAAAAAAAAAAAAAAAAACAGACTGAGAAAAGCAAAAAAAAAAAAACATATTTTAAAAGCGAAAAAAAAAGCATTCTTTTCAGAAATAAATTTAAAAATCGATTTTCTGTTATCTATTAAAACGCATAAAATAGAATTTCAAAAGGTAAGCAAGAAAAAAAAAAAATGCAAAAGTCATAACGAACTTGCTGAACCAGTTCAACATTAAAAGCGATACAAAATGGTATATTTTTTTTTTCTTCTAAATTTCCAGTTATCACCCACCATATGTCCGAAGTGGTATCGATATCTAAACTGTGTAAGCTACTTTTTTTTCTGTAAAGTTTTTTTTTTTTTGTTTTTTGATTTTAGTTTCTTTTCTTTGTTGCTATTATTTTTTTTCTTTATTTTATGCTAAAAATGTGCGCCTCTATTATATCTTTTGGTTTTTAGTAAATTGTATCGTTAACCTTTTTTCTTTCTTCATGTTATAGGTATATAGGTATATATAAATAAAAAAATATATTTATAGGTAGATGAAAAAGAAAAAAATTTACCACCAGCTAGCTATCAACATGCTTCACCACATTATAATACACTTTACCTTTATATTTTTATGTATGTATATCGTATGTTATTTTTGTTATATATTATGTATTATTAAAGATATATTGCTAAATTTGTAGCATTGAACATTGAAACTAGTATCGCACTATCAAAAACTGAACAATTTAGTTAACTTATGTATATACCACATACATACATATATAAATAACTACATATGTATTTATACTACACGTAGCCTAATAGCACAAATCAAACTAGATACAGTGCTAAAGGCAATCAAAGTATTTCATGTTTTTCCTTTAGTTTTCTTTATAGTTTGACTTTTTTTTTTTTTTCTTAATTTTATATTTTCTAGTTTTTATTTTTTTATTTTTTTTTTCAGATTTTGTAACTTTATCATTGGCAAATTTTAGCAGAGGGCATATTATCATTTTCTTCCGTTGAAAATGAATAGAAATTGAAAGTACATTAAAATATATTTTGTTGACTTAATGGGTGGTGAATTATAAGGTGGGTGATTTATGATGAAGAAAAAAAAAATCTTTAAATTACATACCGGTTAAAGCAGAACTGTGTGTCTTACTTATTGCAATAAGCTTAAATAAAATTTCTCTTTAAAGACACAAAATATTAATAAAAATAAATATTCAAAAAAAAAAAAAAAAAAAAAAACACTCAATTGTTACAGCTATTTTTCTAAACTATAAACTTTATAATTTACCTGTGTATAATATTTTCTTTATTTATTTATAAAAAATTTTTCAAAAGAGATTATAAATAAGTTTTTTTTTTTTTTTTTTTTTTTTTAAACAAAAAACTCTGCCTTAAAAAGATATTTTCTATACCACTCCTGTCATTAATTGAAGCAGATTATTCTTCTATGATGCATAATTTCATATTCATAGTTTTAGTAACAAGTTTTTAATCTTAGCGGTACTATTAAAGTGAATTTAATTGTTTACCAGTTATATTATTTTTCTATACTCGTATAATATTTTATTTTCAATACATTTGCAAAAAAACTTTCTGCATATAAGAAAATTATATATGAACGTACAGATCAGCTAATTGTTTAGTAATATTTTTGCAATGAAAATAAAAAATTTAATATGGAATTCAGTTTTTCAATTCATTTTTTTTTTTATTATTAAAAATTATAAAATTGAAAATTACAATATTTTTCTTAATAGTTTATAATCAAAATTTGCTAATTTTAAGTACCTAAATATTTTTGAGTTATAAGAAATTTAGTTAGGCATTCTTGTCAGATCTCTTTACAATTAATTTTCAAAAATCTTATCTTTTACCTGTAGAATCCTTTCAATACATTTTCCTATCCTTTAAAATTTCTAAAGAAATTTGAAATAAAAATGAAATTTAATTCTAATTTGTGGAAATTAAAGCAAACATTCAGAAAATCTTTTATATTCTAAAGAACTACATAATTCGATCTTATAGATCCACATTTTTTGAAATTTTCAAAAAAAAACAAAAAGTAAATAAAAAAATAATTAATATTGATTGAAAATGAAAAACAATAAATAAGAAATAAATTAAGAAAATTTTAAGCAAGGATAAATAAAATTAAAATGAAATTATAAATAAAATGATATTTATTGTGATTTCACAACAATTCATATTTTAACATAGAGCATATTGCATCGTACATGTATTAGTATTTATAAGTATTATAATGTTGTGTAAGTAAGATCGGTAATAAGATATGATATATATCATTGGCACAATATATAACATTATTTAGTTTGAAATTTAATTTATTATAATTTAATATCAATTGTATGATTAGAAAAGACATTTTGATTTATATCGATCTATTTTACTTGTATCTTCTGTCATTCATTCAATTAAAATGTAATAATAACACACACACACACATAAACACACACACACACAAACCATTTTGCTTCTATTGAAATAAATTTTCTAGTTTTTTATATTGTACATATAAATATACAAAAGTTATTGAAAAATAGTTTCATTTTAATGAAATGAATATAAACTGTTAAAATTTTTATATTGAAAATTCAAATGTAAAAAAGGATCTCAACATTGACATAATTTTAATATGTACATATATACATTTTATATTTTTGTATATATTAATTAGCCTAATGTAGTTCAGTTCTTTTGTTTGTACTTTTTTTTTTTTTGTTAAAGAAAAAAAAAAATATATTACACTATAATTTTTTGAATCGAATCAATAATTATATAATTGTTAAAAATTGGTAATAATTTATTTTTTTTTTTTATACTTTTTTTGAAAATTATAGACTTCAATTATTGTTCACGTTAAGTACAGAAATTTTGTTTAATATGTATGTAGTATAAAAAAAAAAATAAATAAAAAAATAATGTATTTCTAAAAAAGAAGATCAATGTACAAAAAAAGAACTGCTAATGATTGCATTGCTGAGTTTTCGACCTGAATTTGTTTTGATTTTTATAAGTTGAAAAAAAAAAAAATGTATTTACTGGAAAAAAAAAATGCATAAAGTTAGTCCATTCAAGTTTTAAACAAAATATACATACATACATATATACATACATATATATTTAGATCATGGTTGATTGTCTTTTTTTTTTTGTTTTGTTTTCAAGTTGAAAGTTTAGAAGGTTATTTGAAACATTTGTTTTATTTTCAATAATAAGCGTTATTATCTTTGATATACATAAATTACGTGATAATTACATTGTTTTTTTTTTTTAACTTTTTTTATACTAAAATTTTGACATACATATTTACTTTTATAAATAATACTAAAAATCCTGCAGGATCACTAAAATTTTTATTATCTTAGGTTTTTTTATAATTAGTATCAAAAAATACTTACAGGTTAAAAAAAAAAAATGGTATTTCTTATGACATTTTTTTTTTCATGTTTATTTCAACATTTTCAAAAATTGATTATCTTTTAGGAATACTCAAAAAACATAAATATATTCATTAAAATATTTTAAAAGAAACAATACTGATCTGACTATGCAGATTGCAATTTTCATTTTTTATTTTTTCAAAATCGTCTAATCATTCCAAAAAAAAAAAAAAGAAAATAAATACAAAACATTTTTTAATTCGTTTGTCTGTAAATAATGAAGGAAAATCTATAAATAATGTAGAATGTGTGACCGTTAGCAAACTAATCAAAGCAGTCTTTTTTTTTTTCTCCTTTATATATGTACGTTAACTATGAAAAAAACCAATTAACCACCTGCTTGGATGTAGAATATAGTCAATTTGGTTTAGATTATCTCGCCCTAGGAGTCGAAAATTTCATTTTTTTTTTTTTTTTTTTTTGAGTTTAAATTCATCTCTGTCCATGATCAATGAGGTCATAACGTTTTTCTATCTCTCTCTCTTTTTTCTTTTTAGAACATTGATCGAATATTTAAAAAGTTTTTTAAATAAATTCAGTTATTTTTATACGTACTCAAAGTACAATAAAATTGAATTGGAATTTGTCGGGTTAATTAGGTTAAAAGTGAAGCAAAAAGGTCATTTGTTTTTTTCTTCTTTTTAAGTTTATTTTTTTGTTTTGATACGATTAAATTTGAAATTGTTCAATTATAATAATTTTTAAAATCAAATTATAAATATTTTTCGAATTTAATATAAAAAACAATAAATTAATAATATAAAATATATGACTTTCATTACAAATATAAGAATCACACATTTATTTACTTTTCTGATTTATTAAATAATTTTTGTCTAATTTGTACCAATAAAGACTTCTAAGGTATTTTACTTTTTTTTTATTTCACATAAGATATAAATCACACTGATTCAATATATGTAAAATTTTTTATTCAACTAGAAGATATCAGAAAAAAATTATAACTCATATACACAAAAATTAAATAAAGTTGATTAGCATTTTTGGATCATTGAACTGATATGATATTTTAAGTATATATTTCAAATGCAAATATGTATATGCTATAAAAATGTTTATCCAAAAAAAAAAAAAAAAGATTCAAAAAAAAAAGAAAAATGTAATAAAAATAAAAAAATAAAAATAAAACGATGATAAACCAAAATCCGGTATATAAAAAACTAAAACTTGTATATAAGTAATATAAATGGCTAACATGTATTTGTCATTTTCACATTCATGCATACGCAACAAGGTAAAATATACTTAATCAATTTTTCAATATCTTCATTTATAAATTCAATTTTAACGAAATAAAATGATGAGAGGATAAAATCTTTGCCAGTTTTTTTATTTATTTATTTATTTATTTTATTTTTTTTTTTTTTGTGAATAATTAAGAGAAAAAAGATATTCTATCTTTTTGAAATTCCTTTTTCGAAAATCTTTCTACAGGGTTAAAACATTATCAATGCTGTAAACGGAAGAAAAAAAAATGAAATTTAACATTTTGGTGACAAAGAAATTTTCTGTTTTTGTTTTTAAAGTAAATATTTTTAAGTGATTTAAAGAAAATAAAATTGAAAAAAAAAATTAAACAAGACGATTAAAAGATGAAAATACATACTTAAGTGCAAAAATCGGTAGCGGCGTTTAAAACAATTTTTTTTTTTTTTAAAATATCACATATACCTAAACCTTAAATTACATTAAAATTAATTATATCGACTGGTTAATCAGCGGCTTAATTCATTTTACCGTTCAAGTTAAAATTATAATTAATACAAAATCTTTAAAATCTCATGAATAATTCTTTTATGTTCGGCTTTTGTTTCGTTTTCATTTCTATTTGAATTTTCTTTTTTATTTCGATTTTTTTTTTTCTTTTTATTTTTATTTGTCGATACTTAAAACTGAGATACTTTTAATTTATTGAAACATCTTTTTATAGATTTGATTTTTAAAAATAGTTGCTGAGTCGAAAAACGATGATACATGCATTTTCTTTATGAAAGATATAGTATACCGGTATCAGCATTAGTAATAACAATATGATAGTGATTTACTATTAGGAATTTTCGATTTAGATATTGAAGCTCTTGAATTAATTTAGTTACCTGATCAATGCCAATTGAATGACGTAATACTAAAGAAATAGTATGAAAGTTTTAAAATCAAAAGAAAAAAAAGAACCAGTTTTTTTTTGTTTTCTTGAAAATTTTTCGTTAAAAAATACGGTACAATTTCATTTTTTTTTTTTCAATCTATTATACATTACATTTTTTTTTTTCAAATTCAACACATTATAAAAAAATTTAACCCAAATGTGCGAATTTCTAAAATTGAATACTTTTTGTGTTTTGTAAAAAAAAAAAAGTTAGATGTGTAATTGTTTTAAAAAATGTATTTGTTAAAGTTCATTTTTTTTTTTTGTTTAAATAATGCTGTTAATTGATTTTATTCTACTTATAGAAAAAACAAAAAAAAAAGGTAACTTAGAAGAGCTATTATTATTAAATTCAATGTGATAAACACAAAAAAATATGTTTTTTTTTTTTTTTGTAACCTATTGTTCAATTAATTTTTCCTTTCCTTTCCTTGCTTATCAACAGTTATGCATTTTTTTTCAAGACGATTAATTGCAGAAAATTGAATTAATTTTTCTAATGATCGAAAAAAAAAATATTGATAGAGTATTTGAATGAAAGTTTGCTTTTTTATTTTGTTATAAAATAAGATTTTTTCACTTTTTTTTTTTTTACAGAACAAATTTTAATTATAATATTCAATTATACTTTGGTTAGTATCAAATTCTACAACGGTTGCCAAACTCAGAACATATCAGACGATCCACCATTTTAAATGTTTTTATCATTTTTTGCAATTACTACAATGACATGATTTTCAAATCAATAATAAGGCATAAACTTACAATTTTACCAACATTATACATCATATTATTATTTCCAATCTACTGTTACTTAATAAATTACAGATTAAAGAATCTATCTAAGCAGAAAATTAATTTTCATGACAAAATCTTTCGAGGTTATAGGCTATGAGCAATAAATTTCTTTAGTATGCTTTTTATGTTTGACCTCGGAATCGTGGTAAAAAAGAAATTTTAAATTGGCATAAGTTTAACATTGAACGTGTAAATTTAATGTCAATTTTTTTTTTTTTTTTCAATTTTCGCTTCTGGATATTTAATAATAATTTATGTTTTTGGTGTTTAGGTTAATTATAGGAAAATAACATAAATAAAATGAAGATGTATTTACTTTATCGTTATTTGATTTTTAATATTTTTGATAGACATAACCATTAGTTAATGAATAGTTAAGTTTTTGGACTTTAATATGATTTTGTATAGTATGTATGGCTTTTTTTTTTAAAATCAAAAGTATTTGATTCAATATCGTTTTCAAAATAAGCCGTCAAATGCCTTTTTCAATTAATATTTTTCAAACATATCTTTTTTTCAAATGAATATACTTTTTAAAAAAAAAGAGCTAGCCTTTCATTTTATGTTCATATATTATTTTTTAAGAATAATTTAAGAGAACATCTAAGTTTAATTGAAAACATCAGGCAATTAGTGTATGAGAATATATATTAAAAATTTGAGTTATACAGTATGTTGTCTATATGATGGTTTATTTAAGAAGGAAGATTGCATGAAATATTTTACATTACTTAGACCTTATTCTATATTGTTTCTTATAGTTAAACATCGAAATTAAATTTTAATATTTTATGAATTATTTTAACATAAGTCTACGTTCACATGTAATGTATAAAATACTTTTTATTGATGAAGAAATTTGAAAAAAAAAAAAAAAATTGAAAACTGGAAATATATTATATTGAACACCCTGTTTAATCAATATATTTTCGAAAAACACAAAAAAAAAGAACAAAATATAAATAAATAAGAAACAAAATACTTAAAATTATTGTGAAAAAACAAAATGTAAAACATAAAGGTAGCTACTTTATAAAAATATTTTTCTTGTGAATTTTTAATTTTTGGACGTTTTTTTTTATGTTGCATGCAAAACAGATATAAAACCTGTCAAGTATTTATATACATATATTATTATAATCATTAATGTATATTTTTTATTTTTTTATATATATTTATATTCTTATTGTATTGAATATTTCTATTCTTCAATTTACAGATTTTATCTAAATTAATAATGAATTTCTCTTTTTGCAATAAAAACAAAATATATTAAAAAAAAAAAACTTGTTGTTTAACTTTGTTTTTCAATTTAGCAAAAGATATATATTTAACATATTTTTTTGTTGTTTTATGTTGAAATTCTGATAAATGTATACGGAATGCTATTTGAACATTAAAAGGAAAAAATCTTTACATTTTTTTTTCATAATTTTGTTTTTTATGTTTTTTTTTATCTTTATTTCATTTCTCATCAAAAAAAAAAATATATAAAGATTTATCAACAAATGATTTATTTTTTATAATCGTATATGAATTTGGTCAGCATCATAAGTATAATGTTTGTTATACAATAAATATACATATATGTAATATATTAATAAAATATTTTATACAAATAGAAAATCATTTTTAAAATTCACGCATTCACTTGATTTTTAAAAAATTTAAATACTTTCGTGATTTAAGTTTGAAAGTTTTCACCTGTTGCTCAGAAACCCGAGAAGATACAAATCTTATCTTTTATAAAATTTTTTTTTTTTTAGTAACATTATATGTATATGAACATTAAAATCTATGTATACATATGTACAAAATTATGCAGATGTCTAGAGAATAATTCTTTGAAAAAATATATATTTTTTCAAAATTATATTTTTTGTGAATTAAAATACATATATGTATACAAATATGTGATGTATGTATGTAGAATATGCAATTACTTTTAATAAATTTTTTTTCTCGTTTTTTTTTTTTTTTTGAAAAGAAAAAAAAAGCTAATTCTACTTTATCTTCAACCATGAGAAAAAAAAACAACATATTTTATTTATTCACGCTTCACAGAGTGTTAACAATAAGATTTGTTAGAAGTAAGAAGGTAAAAAAACAAAACTTGTTTTATTTTTTTTCAAAATTTTTTTTTTTTTTTTTTTTTTTGGAAAAATTTTCAAATTTCGCTTTAAAAAAATAATTTTAGCTTAAATTCGTAAGCAACGATAAAATTAGTTTTCTCGTTAAGAGAAAAAAATAATAAACGGTAAATTATAATTATTAAATTATATTATAAGAATTTTTGTGTCAAAATTAAGAATACAAATTTGCAAATACATTGTACGTCATAAATTATTTTTGGTGGTTGAATTTTGATGGAAGAAAATATGACAGATTGAATAATTAAAAAAATGTTTTCTTTGGTATGTTAATTTTATTCTGGCACATGCAATCAAAATTACTATGGAAATATAAGAAAATGAAAAATCTGTACTAGCTCTTAAATTTTTTGCTAAAATATGAAAGTAATTTGTTTTTTTTTTTTTTTTTTTTTTTTTGAGAACTCATTTAAAATAATTCAAGTTTTCTTAGAGAATTTGTTTTTTTTTCTACATTTTGTATGTAGTTTTACTGTAATAATTTAAAATATACAATTTGAGCGGTTTTCCACTTGAGTTCATAAAACCTTGTTCTTGTAAATAGACTTTTTAGATGAAAAATAATTTCAAGAAGAAGGTATGAATTTAATCGAAAGGAAATGAAATTTTAAGCACCTTCATTAAGGTTTTCCTATTTACAGGAAATAATCTATCACACAGCTTATGTTTACGAATTATAAATTGTATTTTCAATGTTTTGTCTAATGTACAAAAATATCTAAGAATTAGACAATGTAAAATGTGTGGTACTTAAAAATAAAAATTTTTAATTCTAGGCGTAAGATTGATAACTTTCAACTTCTTAAAATCATGTTTTAAAAAAAAGCTTTTAAAGAGACTTCAAATACTTTTAATTTTTAAACTTGAAACTTATAAAAAATTAAATAAAATTAAAAATAAATAATGTGCAGAGTTAAAACTTACAAATGGTTAAAAAAAAACCTCATAAAAAAGACTAGATTATGTCTTCACTGTTATATGGGTATCATTTGAAATTTTTTGAATTAAATTTTCAGTAGCGCTAATTTTTATTCAAATCTTCTGTTTTAATTGACATTTAGTTAGAAAACATAAATCAATATTAGCTTAATATAACAAACTATAATTTTAAATTATAAAATTATGAACAAAAAAACAAAAGATTTAAGAGCGAAACTTTTATATAAACTTGTTTTTTTTTTCTTCTAGATTTTTGTAGTAAGATAATAAGGATTAAAAAATATATATATCAATAGATGTATAGTATATATGTACATACATACTGAGAATATTGTTCAGGGTTATTTTTTTTTTTTGTTCATTTTAAATATTTTGAGCTATAATAGTCAACGATGATACACATATGGCATCTTATTTCATGTACGTAAAAGAATGAATAAAATGGAGGAAAGAAAAATTATAATTTTTTCGAAATTAAACGTTAGTGAGGTTTTTGATATATTTTTCTTTTTTCTATATATATAAAAGCTACTACAATTATTTGAAAGTGAGTTAAGTAGAGGTACGCATAATAAAAGAATGAATAATAAAAAAAAAAACTTTAATAACAACAAATAGCTGTTAGGTAACTTACTTTTATATATCGAGTAACAAAATACATACTCATTACTTATTAATCATGTAATTTATCCATTGTGATATAATGTATGTTAAATTATAGGAATGGAAAAAATAAAAAAATAATAAAAAATTAACTGTCAAGAATAAGAACATTAAATTAAATTAAATCCTCAATTTAACTTCATAAAAGTTGGAATTTCCACACATGACTAATTCAAAATGTGCATAATAAATCTATGAGCAAATCAACATTATATTGTGGTCAGATTGGTTAAATTGCCAACCGTTAATAATTATCTGAAAATTAATTTTCGGGCCACGGTATTTTTACAGGTGGGCTTTATAAACAGACCAACCATATAATGGTAATGGTTGCTGTTGTTGTTAATGCTGCTGTTTAAAATTATACCTGTGTCTGTATCTTTTTTTTAAATATATTTTTCTTTTATTAATAAACATATATAAACAACACCTCTCCTTTCTTATGACTCTATACGTTCGTTTGCATTTATAATATTGCATTATTAACTACCGTCATCACTAAAATATTGAAAAAATAAAAAAAAAAACTTTTTGTGGAGGGAATAAATCGCCAACCATTTATTGATGTTTAACGTTGTGACGGTGTGCTCTGTTATAATATAATATCAATATGTACACAATTTGTTGACTTCGTCTCTTTGAACAAAATATTCTAAATTATTGGTAACGTAAATATTGATTTAATAAGGCGTTTCATTTTGAAGAGTTCAAAATAAGTACCCGTATATACACATATGTATATGATATAGTAATGTATATATTTAACTTATGAGGTATGATAATATATTATTTGGTTTTTGGTCAAACAATTTAACACCTTAAAGTAAAAAAGAAGTCAAAGTGTTGTTATTACGTGACATGATGACAACAAATAAAAAAAAAAAACATTTTTGTTTTCAATCTTTGCGACATTGAATCAACGCATAAGTGCTACTGTTTGTATGTATGTATGTATATGAAAAGATATGTATAGTGTTATTGAGACGGCTACCACATGGTTCAAGTTCAAAATAATGTATGAGAAATTACTACAATTAAATACATTTTGAAATAAAAAAATGAAAATACATTGAAAATACTTAATGATAATAATGGTAAAAATGTATGAGAATTTAAAGGTTAATGAGACAAATAAAATATGAGATTACTTAAAAGTTTGGACCATGAGCAAATTTAACAAATTTTTCAAATATATAAATTTCAATTTATAAAAATAATTTAATCGGAAGTTCAAAAGAAAGAAATTATAATTTTTGATTAATTAAATGTGGAATGAAAATATAAAATTTATTAGAGCAGATTGATTTTCTTGTAGTTATTATTTCATTTTATAAATTACTTGTGTTTTTAATTTATCGTACTTTTTTAAAACTTAATTACATAAATACTTAATTTAAAAATTTTCTGGTATGGTATTAATTTTCGTTAAAGATTACGGACAAGATCAGTTTAAAAAACTAAAAATTTTTATTATTCATTTTTAAGTGTATTTCAACTACAATATCGCGTAACTGCCTATTTTCTCCAATAAAAATTTATGTCCATACACTGAATAAACTCAAATCACAATAACAAAAGATATTTTGAAAATTTGATTAGAACCGAAATTTTAAGAACGAACACTTTTATATATTATCTTTTGTGTTCACAATGCAAAAAGATGAAGAAAAAATAGTATGGTTATTTTTAGATCAAATTTGAAACTATATTTTCTCTTCTACTTCTTCTGATGCTCTATAATCATTGGTAAATTTTAGTCTTCTCATTTATATTTTTTAAGATAAGATTAAAAAATTGATGTGAAATCTTGCAAAATTTTTAAACTCCAGATTTCACAGACAAAAAAAAAAAACACTGAAACTTTAACAAATTTAATAAGTTAAATACCGGCGGGATTTTGAAAGTTAATTTATTCATAAATGTGTGTTTCACATCAAAATATTTTTTGAGAAGTATAATAAGTTCTTCTTGATCATTTGATAATAAGTGTGATGAATCATTTTATGTATTTTGAAATTTATACTTTATATATGTATATTTATGTATATATAACTTTTTATAGGGGTTTTTACAACATGCATGTTTGACAAATTTAAATATCCAGAAATCAGAAAAATAAAACAAGTAGAAAAAAATTCAAATTAAAAATGAAATATTTGAAAATAAAATTTCTTTTTTACATCACAAGAAAAAAAAAAAATAGAAATCCCAATGATATTACAATAGCAGATTCCAAATGATCATTAAAAATTTTAATACATAAAATGATATTTTTTACATACATATACATATATATATATTTTTTAATTCCAGTGTGACCTTTTATTTTAAATTATAAATTTTATGGACATATCAATCTATAAATATTTTGTAAATTTAATTACCATGATTTGATAACTTAATTTTCAGCATCCATAAAATTAGTTAACAAGCACAATAAAACTAAAAATTTGTTTGAAAAAAAAAAAAAAAGTAATTAATTTTTTATTTTATTAACATGAATATGTTACAGAATAAAAAAAATCAATTTACAAAAATTACTTAATTAAAAGAAATTTTTTTTCTATAATGAAATAATCCAAATCTCTTTAACAAGAATTTTCAAAAATTCTCCATTTTATTATTTAAAAAATCTTATTAGTTTTTTTTACAGTTATTTAAAAAAGTCATTGAGTTTTTATTGATATTTTTTTTGTTTAAATTTTTAATATTTTGACTACCAAAAATGTAATAAATTTTTTATAATCAAAAATATTTTTTAAAAATTTGCTAAATAAATACTGAAGTGATAAATATTGTGATTTTCTTGAGTAACATTTTTTAAGAGGTTGTTAAATGAAAAAAAGGAATTAAAAATATTCATGTTAGTTGAATTATCTATTTTGATATTTCTATATCAAATATTTGAATATTTCTTTATTCTATAGCATAATTTTTTTTAATGTATTGTGTTCACGTTGATTTAATTTAGAAGATTTGACAGTGTATTGTATTATTTTTTCTAAATTTATTCTATGAACTTTTTAGAAAATTCAAATTTCGAACTTACACTTCAGCACCCATGAAAAAATTTTTCGAAAACATTATTTCAACGAAATAATAAAATTTTTAAAAACTATAAAATAAATATGAAAATATCTTCGAAAACAGGAGTTTAATCCACTCAATTAATTCACCAGTTAATTACAGAATTTCTCTTTTTCCAATGGTGTTTTTTTATAATTATAGTGTCAAAAATTTCATACTTCATAATTAATATTCTATTGTATTTATTATTATTTTTTTATTTTTAAATACTACCAAGCTGACAATAAAAAGTTGAAAAGAGTAATCAGAAAAATTGTACATTTATACTTCAGTTAATTGAAATGTCTCATGTATTATGAAAAGTTTCGCGCTTAAATCTTTTGTTTTTCAATTGATGTTGTTGTATTTTCTTGTTAGAAATCTTTTATGAAAGTTAAATTTATAATGCATTTGTATTGATAATAAATATAAAATTAACTTACCAATTTTATTTCTTGCCTGATTATAATAAAATATTAATTGTTTTGTTGAATTTAAAATCAAAAATAAAATTTTTTTTTTTATTCCATTAATTTAGACGAAACTATAAAATTGTAATACAGTATGTGTTTCTTTTTTTTAATAAGTAGTATAGTATTAATTTCTTTATGCTGTATATCTGTATTTGTAATTTTGATTTTCTTTATATTTCTTTTAAAAAATATATCATACACATACATATATTTTTTTTTATTTTTAATTTATGACTATAATATTTCTAACATCACAAGTTTATATATTAAAAGCACAATTTAATTATTAATTATATCAAATTTCTTCTTTCCAATTTTTTTTTAGTTGCTAAAATTTTTTTTTTGTAGATTCTTATGTATTATAATGTTATGGCAGTAACAAAAATTTAGTTTGAAAAAAAAAAAGACAAAAAATAAAATAGAAGAAATTTAGGTACATATATTTGTAACTATTCTCATAAATGAAAATACTGATTTTTTACTGAATGAGTATTACTTATTTATCACAATTTTAAAATCGTATAATTTTTTTTTTCCAATATATTTTTCATTATTTCATGTTAAATAAATTTTATAGTTAGGTTTTTTTATTTATTTAATTATTTTTTTCGTTCAAAACAAATTTTTTTGGCACAACTTTCGGCTAGATATTTTATTTTTTTTTCTTTCTTCAAAGCATATTATTTTCTTTAATTAGTTTCGTGGGTTTTTATTTTTATTTCTTCTTAAAATATTTAAAATTAAAAAACAAAATACACTTCAACAATATATTTTTAAAAATTTTATAATAATTAAACTTTTCAAAACAAATTCATATTTATTCATTTTTTAGAAAAGAAAAAAAAAACAAACAAAAAAAAGTATATTAAAGTTCGATAATTATAAATAATCGTATATCAATTTTATATTTCTTTTAAAACATCCGACAAATAAAATAAACTCTATGAAGACGGTAAGAAGGCCGTACTAAGACTGACTGAAATAATACAGCTGTGGTGTCTTTAGACCGACTGACCGAGTAATACAGTGCTGGTATAGTAACAGGTATCTTATGATGCATTCTGCAAAAATATCTGGTTAGTATTAAAATCTTTAAAGGAATATAATTTCATTTTCTTAAAAGTGTACACGTATACGTATATTAACCCAAACACATTGTTCATTGCAATAATTTTGCTTTAAAGAGAAAAATTTATTAAAAAAAAAAAAATAACTAATATGAAAATATTCAACTACAATCAAAACATTACTTCTATATAGGTGTATAAGATTCTTTTCACATATATTAAAGATACGTATACAACTTTGTCATATTATAACGGATCTAGTGCAATTTATGCGATTGTATTAAATACAAACGAAACCGTTTTAACGACTGACCTGATCAAACAGGCATGGTCTTCAATTGATCTTCAACACCACACCGGCTTTAAGTATTTTTCATAGGTGGGTAAACCTTTTTTAACACACAAAATGTATACAATTCAGCAGCATAATACCAGTTGGCAAAAGCCTATATTACATCTACTATTTATCTATTTAATGAAACATTGAAGATGGAGCCAATGGAGTCGTATAACTCCAAAGAAATCAAAAAAAAAAAAAAAAAAAAAGATAGATACTTTTCTTACAGAAACTCTTTGAAAATAAGTTAAGAGAAATATGCGAATAAAATTTTCTTAGAAAAGAGAAGTAAATATGATTTTTTTGCTGAATGATGAGATTTGTTGTTTTTTTTTTTTTCAATTAGTAACAGAAAAAGAAAATATAATTAAAGTATATAAAATCAACTTTTTACTTCTGTTTTTCATTTGTGATTTTTCAATTTGTTTCCTAATTTTTGAAGACAAATTTTTTGTTAAGCTTTTTTTTTGTCGTGAAAACCTTTTCTTCTTATATTTTTTCTTTTTATGATAGAATTTCTTTGAAATTTCATATCACATAAATAAAAAATTTTCCTCCTTATAGTACACATATACATATGTATGTATATATGTATGTATTGAAAATATATTGGGTACAGGAAAAAAAAATTAAATAAAAGCAATATGCAATTTTGATGATGGTTAACCAATAATTTATGTTATTAACTTCGCTATACAAATAATAGGGATACATAAAAATAACAATTTCAATAACTCAATTAAAGTATTGAGTCCACTTAAAAAGCTATTAAATGTTAATATATGAATATGATGTATGTAGCAGAATAAAAAAATAATTTAAAAAAGCATCATACATACATTGTACTCGTATAATATAGAGATCGATATTCATCAATCAATATCGTTTCAATTTTTTTAAATTTACGTATTTTATCGAAAGTACATAAAAATTACTACTTATTAATTAGGATGATTTCGAATGACACCGCAATTTTTTATTCATAAAAATTCAATATGTAGGTATGTGTGTGTGTTTTGTTATGTTTCAAGATTTTACAGAATATACGATAAAATTGAATTATTTTTCGTATTCTAAAATAAAACTTTAATAAACAAAGGACATCAGAATTCTAGGAATCGCAAAATATGAACTAATTTATGCTACTATGTATTTTCTAAAATAATTTAAAAATTAATTACCTTATATTTGTGGTTTAAGTGGGTACTTCCCAACTTGTTGAAAAAAAAATATTGTAATAAAAAATATTGAAGAGATTTTTTGTTTTGTTTTTTTTTTTTTTAAATTTTTTAAAACTACTACAGCACCTGAAAGAAAACATAATGTTTTTATTTCAGTAAAAACCTACATTTAATTACAAATAAAATACAAAAATGAAACAGTTAAAAATTATTCATTATTATTTTTTTCAAGGCGATGTCATGTTCTTTTTTTTTCCTTTTTATTTTTTTGTTTTTTTTTTTCTAAAGTTGATAATGAAATTTTGTTTTTAATAATTATTTTCCGTCCGTAATTTAGTTGCTTTTTTATATTTTCACTTAGTTTTTTTTTTTTTAAATATTTATTTTAAAGAACTTTTACTTACTATACCTATAATATGGTTAATAACTTAATTAGGGCTCCAAGAGCATAAAATTGAACTTGGAACCATCTATCGAGAATGATTTCCTGTGAAAATTTTCACTGTCGAATTTTTCTTTTGATTTACATTTTTTTTTTTAAATTCAATTTTTTTTTTGTTATTCGTTTTTTTTTTTTTTAATTTTTTTTTTCATTATTATTATATTTAATCCTACTTTATTTTCATTTTTGTGGTTTAAAAATGACCACTTTAACATTATTCTTTTTCATCTTATATGTGCATCATTATAATCAAAGATGAACTTGTGATCTCTACTAAAACTATAGCGTCCGGTTATTCGACCGCCTTTATTCAACAGTAAAAATTTTGTGAAGCCTGTGGCTAAAAGTATGTATATATATAAACCTTATACGTTCAACCATGAAACTATACACACAATCTTTTTTTTTTTGATTTTTTTACTTGTATATATTTTTTTGTTGATTTTTTAATATTCTACTTTTTTCTGTCCATTTTTTATTTTAGTTTTTATGGCGTGATGATGGTCAGATCTGTAGGTTTTTTGCAAGTAATTATGGTATTTTTGAAGTTAACAAAATAAGTAACAATAAAAGAAAAAGAAAACACCATCATCATCATCATCATCATCATTTTTGTACGTGCATGTATGAATATGTACATATGTAAATATATTTATTTTTATATGTATAACAACAAGTATATCAGTATTCAGTGAATGAACACACAACAGCTACATATTATTATTAATCTTTTTTATCTCTGTTGAGTTTGAGACATTGTACGATTGTCAGGCTACTTGATGGTATCCAATCTACTCATTTGAACGTAATGAGATACATTTTATGTGTTTATCTTTAAGTTTTATATAAAGTTTTTATTTATTTTTTTTTATATGTATATATAAACTGTGAATCAGATTAAGAAGAATAAGAAAAAAACTTCAATCAACCTGTAAATAAGTGCACTTTATATGAGTACTCGTCTTCTTCGAGTGTGCACTTCGTTATTATAATTTTTTTTTGTTTGTTGTTGTCTTATTTTAATTGTAAGAGGACAAAAAAAAAAAAAAAAAAAAACATAATTTTTTAATACAATTCGTGAGCTGTGTTTTACCTGCAAAAAGATTTATGCATTTTTCAGCCTGTTAGTTTTTATGAGATATTTTAATGTTTTATTAGCTCTTCTCAAGATTTGGTCAAGTGTTTGGTTTTTTTTTTTTTTTTTTTTTTTTTGTTCAGTTGATCTATATGTACCACGTCACTCATTTATTATGACCCAATGATATTTTTTTTCTCTTTATTAGCTTTTTTATTTATTTTTTAGTTTTTTTAAGAAAATAAATTAAATTTTTTATTATTAAATTTACATTTGATTTGCAAATTCATAATATAAGTTATTTTATAAAATAAATTTTAGTAATAAAATATTAGTTTTCTTATTTGATCGGTTGTTTGATACTATGTAATAAATTTTTTTTTGGATTTGAATCACATACTTGAATCAAGAAAAATATACTTTAATGACAAATCATAGTCAAACCATTTATGAAATAGACAATCAATATATTTATTTCACCAATAACTAATAAATAATTATTGTATTCGCGTATTGTTTTTAAAAAAGAAGCTAAAAGTACAATTTGAAAAAAAAAATAATATGTTTAATATTTTTCATCCTCACATCAATAATAATTCTTAAAATCATTCATCTTTTTATCACCATCTACAGTCACCTACAATAACACATACATATGTATATATATTTTTTTCTTTTTAAATGGATAAAATATCTCCTACAACGATCATAGTAACACTTCAGTAACTTCATCAGTTTGTGAGCAATCAATTAAAGATATCATTAAGTCACTTAACTCTGATGATAAACTGTACAAAGCCACCTTCTGACATAATAAAAATTCTTCATAAGTCAAGCAAGATCATACCACGTTTTGACCAAACATCAGTGACGATCATCGAAATCTTCCCACACTTTATAATGACAGTATACATTGATGTCAAGTTTTGTCGTTATTATATTTATCCTCATTGTAAAATGCTTCTGATTAAATAACTTTGTATAGATTAAGATTATGAGCGGTTGATATATACATATTTTTGTTGCTTTTTTTTTTATTGTTTTATTTTAAAAAAAAAACAAAAAGAAGTTTAATCTTGACTTAATTTGACGATTTTTAATGTTAGACAAACAATGTTACAGACAGTACCATTACAGTCAGTGTTTTAAATATGCTAAATTACAATCAGTCGAAAAAAATTTTAAAGGTAGTTTTTTTTTTCTCATTTCGTTATACATATGTATCTACGTGTCTATCTATCTATATCTATAAATATCGTTCTGAAATAATTTTATCTATAACATGCAAATAGTTTTGCAAATACCATTTAACCTATACGAAATATTTTATATCACTCATTCACTTTTTATTCCGTTTCTCTGATTTTTTTTTTCTCTTTTTATTTCTTGTATTTTGAAAAAGACGTATTACTCTGGAATTGGACCAAAATAGAAAAAAAAAAAAGTAACAAAATAGTAAAAAAAAAAAATGTTTTTTTAATGAATTTATAGAAGGTGGTTAATTTCGAGACATTCAGAGACAGTATACTATTATATTTTTTAAGATCAGGCATCATTTATCCCTGCGTGATAATATATTGCACATATACACGTAATAGCGACAGCTTTTAAAATGTACAACAAATCAAATTAAACAATAAATCATTGAGAAATAAATCAATCAAATGGCCAAAGGAGTTTTACAGGTTGAAATCAGACAAAATCAATGTTCTGCATTTGAACCATAGATAGATAGAATATCATTGCACTGTAGCAAATGCAATAAAATGAATAACGTACATTAATGTATGTTATTATAAAGCGTAATATTACTTAATGTCTGTTAAAGAACTCCTGTTGTGCGTGGCATTTTAAATGAATAACGTCAAAGGATCAATTACTATTTTAAATGAGACAGCTTATACTACTGAATTTTGAACATTATTTTTATATGAATTTTTAGTATGACCAATGCATGCAATATGAAACATAGAAAAATGTATTTGCTAAAAATCGTGCAAAATATTTATATTTAGAAGTTATAGTAATGCAAAACTAAAACAAATTTATGTATGTTATAAAATTTTCTTAAAAACATAAAAGCCGAAAAGTATTTTTAATACAAAAAGTATATGAGAATGGACTATCAAAAATGGATGGATATAATTGAAATATGTTAGAATACCTTTTAGAACATTCACTTTTTCAGTACTGAAATATGATAAGTTTTCTCTGTTTATCTGGTTTGGATTTTGAAGAATAAGAAAGCCTATTCACATACTTTTTATTTTATGACATCTATGATGAATGGCATTTAAAATAATTTTGAAAAATTAGAAAATTTTTTAAAAAATCCTCAAAAATTTTAAATAAATTAATTAGAATTTGTAATTAATTTTTTTTAATATAGACTTTAATTTATTTTCTGTTAAAAAGAAATACTATAAATTTTTATCTATGGTATCTTAAAGGTCCTCAAGTATTTTATTTTAATTACAAAAATTGAAAATAATTTTTTAGAACATTATTTATTATTCATTTTTAATTAATAGAAAAATTTTAAACGTACACCTTTGAAATTCTTCTAAATAAAATAATTTTGATTATTGAATTATAATTTAATAAAATTATTAAAATTTTAATTATTTTCTCTTGAGAAAACAAAATAATCACATTTTTGAGGCTAACCGTTCACAGAAAATTTGAGAAAAACAATAAAAATACAATGTGTATATTGCACATATACATACACATATAAGTATATAGATTAAAATAAAATATAAACACATTGTTAACAATAAATTTTCAATTTATAATTTTTCAAATTACATTAAATGACCATAATTCTAATAAATTTTTTCCGTTTGTATTCTATGAAAATATATTTTTTTTTTTGAATATTTCACCATAAAATTTTTCTAATTTAATGATTTATAAAATTTTTGAAATGTACTAATCATATATAGATTATGTATTTACATTAAGATATAAACCTATAAAATATATTATTTTAACAATAATATGTAACATTTTACATACATATATGTACCTATGTATATAAATTTTTAACTTATTTTATTTTCAAAGCACGTAAAAATTTTTTGAATTCTGTAAATCTTTTTTTTTTTTTTTACTGATCGTGCGTGCATTTTACAAAAGATCGTTACAGATTTGGAAGAGCTCGTTAAAATGGTCTTTATTTGGTAGGTATATTGTATACATACATATATGTATATATACAAAAAATATATTATAAATATATAATTTAGTTTATTAACAGTGTGTAGTTAATATTAAAAATGAATTGAAATAATGAAGAAAAAAATAATAAAAATAAAAATATAATAATAATTTTTATAGAGAAAAAAAAAAAGAATTATTTGCCACCCATTTCTTATTTATTATGTGCATATTTTGAATATTTAGAGTTTAAATTTTTTATATAATATGGTAAACTTCTATTACACACATTTTATAAATATTTAACTACAAATATACATACATATGTGTAACTAATTCTATTTGTCATTATGTATTACAAACTATATAATCTTGTAATGCAAGTTTTTTTTTTCTCTGATGTGTTAGTATGTTTGTAATAAAATAGTGTAACAGCAAGATAAAAAATAAATATACTAATGTTTTTATTTGGGAGGAGACATGAAAAAATTTTAATGAGAAGAAAAATAGTTTTCATTTTAAACTGGTTATCATTCAATGAAAATGTTTAGATTTATTATTTTTCATTTATATATTTATTTTTTCAAATACATATCTGTAACAAGTTCTTATTTTCATACATACATATGTATGTAAGTATTATTTTATAGAAAGAAAAAAAAACAATTAAATTTTCACTTTATCCGTTCTGATTAATGTGATACAATACATATGTACATACATATGTGGGTGTAAAATAATTTTTTTTAAAGTTTTTGCTTTACTATATTTATATTATTCAATGATTATTAATTAGAAGACATTCTTGGAAATTAAGCAAGAGTATTGCCGTGTTGAATTTAAAATTCTGATCGTAATCATAAGACCATATGTATGTATTGAAATACACTATACTCATGATTAAACGATCAGATAGAAATTATTTCAGTCTTACTGCTATTGGGAATGAACTAACCAATAAATTTACTGCAATGTTCAAAAAGGAATCAATTCATATCAGCTTCAAATCGGTAACTTTTTCCATAGGTGTAATTATATAGAGTACTGAAAATTGTCATACATTTACATTTACCAATTCTAGAACAACCAGAAATATTTTAAAATCAAAGTTGGAAGGTCATAAATTCTCCCACATAAAATTATAAAATTAAATTCATTGTTAAAATTCTTCTTTTTCATAAATTTATCGTAATTTTCTCGAAAAAAATAACAACAAAATAAATTAACCTAATGCGATAACTGATAAGTTACTTCTTCATGTGAAAAAAATTATATTAATGTCCTTTTTTATTAAATCTAATAGTTGATAAATTCTCATATACATGTACCTATGTAGTTTTATTTATTCCATTTGGAATTTTTTAATTAAGTTTACGATTTTTGACTTAATAGGACATTCAACAATTTTTACTGTGTAGTAGGAATACATAATGAGATATATAATTTTTTTTTTTTATTCCTAATAAAATGTTCAATAATTTTTATTTACACTCAATTAATTTTAGAGTAATGATAGCTAATTATATATTATAATTTGAAATTTTTTAAATTTTAAAAATGTTATATTTTTTTAAATTTATATAAACAGAATATGATACAAATAGCAATGAATACATAATAAAAGAAAACTAGAATATTTTACATTTTATAAAAGTCTCAATAAAAGTGAAAATTCTTTTTTTTTTTTCTCTCTTCTTTTCCTTCTGCACAATAATGCAATATCTAGTTTTAAAATGATTTCAACAAACATATTATATACATATGTACATATTATCTGCAATATACAGACTTTCATCATTTACCGCCGCCGATGACTATCAATTTATATACATGGTAAAAGAGGTTTCTACAAGAGAATTCTTTAATTATCGCAATTCATTTCCAAATATAGATACAAGTAGATGTCTATACGGAATCTTTGTCATTTGAATGATGATCAGATTTCATGTAAGGAATACATATATTAAACATCATTGAATATAAAAGAATGTTGTATGTATATATACATATATAAAAAAAAGTTATTGAAAAATCATGTATTTTTTTTTTCAAATTACATACATACATATATACTTGTTGACATTTCATACGTAGCGCCATAATTTCAAAACTATACTCTGCTACGATGTGTACACAAATGCGAATAACATATTGAAAAAGTATAGTATGTTGAAGAAAAAAAAAGAAAATCAAGAGGTTCAATATAAAAAAGAGTATAATGTAATTGTTTTTATTGTCCATATGTTATTTTTCTTTTAATTAAATTCACAACAGATTAATTAAATGAAAAGTAAACTGATAATAAATCAATGCAGTATCTATTAATGATTGACCGACCTCTAAGTAAAATGATCTGAATATTAAATTCTTCAATGAAAAAGAAAGTTTGTGTTATTTATTAAACTGCACTTTTTCTGTTTATTTATTTATTTATTTTTTTTTTTTTTAAAGAATTTTATCTGATTAAAAAGTTTTAGATAATTATGAATTACTTCTTCCGCGCTAAAAAAATTGCAAGTCGAAAATTGTAGTGATTTTTTTTTTCACACACAATCGTAAATGGTGAAGATATAGGAAATTTTCATAAATGCAGTGATTCAGCCATGACCCGTATTTCAATTTAAAACATTGTTACATCATTGCATTTTTGAAGATACTCACAGTCAGGACATTTCGTAATAATGCAGAATCAGCATAAAAAAATGTTGAAGTTCTGAGTTCATTTTACGTTGAGTGTTCGAAATTCATAAAATTTTTTCATATGCGTGAAAGAATTAGAAATCGAAAGTATACAATCTAAACAATTGTGTTGTTGTGTTGTGTTGGAATTGTGACTTCTTCATGCTATGTTTTTTTATTTTTAAATTTGATATTAAAGGTGTTTTTTATGGCAGTTGTAAAATTTAGAGGATCTGTATACTCGTATATATGTACATATACAACTTGTATTTGTAAATTTAATAAAATACTTTTTTAACTGAAATATTGCATTTCTGATATTTTTTTATTCAAAATTTTATTCAAAGCAAAGTTTTAGGATATTGAGAATAAATTGAAGCTCATCCATTTATTGAAATTTTCATTTTGTCTACTTCACTTTGGTAATATATGTACATATATTTATTTTAGATTGACCTACAACTTTGTTTTTTCTATTTAAAAAGAGTATGAACAAAAAATGCATATATTAGTATGATGTATTTAAATGTAATCATTTATTCATATTAATATTGAAAATTTTTTGTTTTTGCATTACAAGAAGAATTTGAAAATCAACATGTTGTAAAATAAAATATTTTGTAATACGAAATTCATTTATTATATTATATACACATCTTTGATCAATTTTAGGTTAGGTACTGTCTTGTAACATTCATGTTTTTTATTGATCTTAATCATGCTGTGATATTTATGGTAACTGACTTAATTCACACACATATTGTAAATGATAGAAATTATACAAAGTATATTTTATTTATTATTATTATTTTTTTTTTTTTAAATTTTATTTGTACTTATTTTTATTTTACTATTAATTTTTTTTTTGTTTGCTTAAATTTAAAATAACTAATCCTCTTTCAGTCTGCAACAAATCAAATATATATTATATATCTTCTAAATTTATTATATATATATTTACAATAAACTCACCTCTGTGGTATTCTTTATCTTCATTAATAAATGACAACAGTTTGACACCAAACAGTCAGTAAATATAAAGAATCACCAGTAGGCAATGAGAAACGACATTGTCTTCATTAACAGTTTTTTTTTTTTTTTTTTTACTTACCAATATGTATGTAATATACCGATCAATGATGTTTTCTGTTTTTGTTAAACACCATACTTTTCACATATAAAACCATTTTTAAAAAGTGGAGCGCTTTTAAATAACGTCCATTAATAAAATTCTAAGCACGTAATTTTATTTCAAAGAACTTACAGACTGTATATCATGTTTATTATATTTGTAGATACTTACATATAAAAATTTAATGAATGTATCTTGCAGTTAATTGTAAATGCTTGCGTATTATGTAAGATTGTAAGCACATTTTTTGTTTAATTTTTTGTTTTTTTATATTTCGAACAAAAAAAAAAAAAAAAGAAGCTCATCATCATTAATGAACAAAAACATTTAACTGAATGTGAAGCCAATATCAACAACAACAACAACAAAAATTTCTTATAATCGATTTTTTGTATTATTAGATAGAAAATTAAATTCTGAGAAGATGAAATAAATAAATAAAAGAGTGGGTGGACCAAATAAGATATATATATGTATATACTCGTATCTGTATATATCTACTTTATACAATATCATATTTTTCAATCATACGAAAGGCACAAAGCTAAAGAGTAAGAATATGTACATATATAATTATATAGGTTCCTATATAAATTAATGGTGTATAATGTAGGTGGAAAACTTGAGATTTGTGATCTAAATTTTGCAAATTTCATGTTAAAATGAAGTACAACAGTTAAATTGTAAGAACAAAGGATGTTTTTATTTTAATTGAAAAACTTGAATTATTGAATTAAATATAGAAGCAGATCATTAACGATTGAAAATATGAATATTCTGATAAAAAAAAAAATCTGTAAATAAATACATACATATGTATTATGTACGTATGTACGTATATATACTATTTATTTGTAGATAGTGTTTAATTACTACTTTACTTAGTTCATATCTAATAATATGCATGAATATGTATGTATATAAATAAAGTCAATGGGAAGTTTCAGTTTGATATAGAACTCATTTGATTTCGTGGTAGTGCCATTAGAGAATAGTTGGTCCTTGCATGAGTAAGGATAAGAAATTTAGATAAAATTAAATTTAGATTAAAAAAGTATTTTAAATATATCAAATATTTTGAAGAGGATATCACATACATACATATGTATGTATAATCCTCGTATATTTTAATTTCTAAATGTTGTAAGAAGAATATTATCTAAAATCTGTAAGGTGGTAAAGTGTTCTTCTATTTTCTCATACTAAAAAATAATCTAAGCAGAAGAAAAAAAAGATTAGAGAGAAATTAGAAAATATCAATAAAATTTTTATGTTATTTTTCAATTTATTTTTATTATGTCTCAATAAAAAACAAAAAAAAAATTCTTTATATTAATTTCATCGATAATAACCTTGTGATGCGGACACAAGAACATATCTGTATTCTGCTAGTATCCTATAATAAGTAATGTGTAGGATCAAAAGTTGGCAAGACAAAAAAAAAAGAAAGAAAAAACAAAAAAAAAGAAAAACAAAAAAACACTACAGTAAAATAAATTTTGATCTGCGATCATAACCGTTGTAAAAATTGACATAAATTAGCATTTTGCATGCGTGTTTCAATGCCACCTTCTTTGGTGGTATTAAAGGTAACGTGCTGTGCGCGATAAAATTTATCATATCGCGGATATTTATCAACACAGTATCAATTTAAAATTTTTTCCCTT
Source organism: Bombylius discolor (assembly GCA_939192795.1). NCBI lineage: Eukaryota > Metazoa > Arthropoda > Insecta > Diptera > Bombyliidae > Bombylius > Bombylius discolor. The sequence goes on along the minus strand of OW584238.1, from coordinate 54,817,648 downwards.
TATTATTATTATTTTATTTTTGTAAAAAAATATTATATATTTAAGACATTGACTAACAGTGTTGACTATCGTAACGTATATTAAGTGATATACATTTATGAATACATATGTATTTTATTATAGATACATACATATACATATAAAATATTTATTAAGTATAGATAAATTGTATATTTTATGCTTTACAGATACTAACTAAATTGTTTATTTTTTTTTTACTGCGGTACACTAAAAAGAAGTTCTTAAGTTAATGGAAATTGTTGAAAATTGCATATTACATATGTATGTACATGATAATGTACTTTAATATTCACATCCTTATCATTTTATTTTGTCTTTTTTCTTTTTTTTTTTTTTCTTTGATAGAAAATAGAATTATGTAAAAATGTTTATATTAGTAAAAAGAAGTAAGAAAAAATTAATAAATAAAAAAAAATAATAATAATAAGAAAATAACATATATTATAGTTTTAGCTCATCTTTTTTGATTGACGAATACAAAACAGCTGTGTTATTTAGCGATGATTACTTTGCGTATAGCATAATTTCATGACAACTTGTCTATCTTGTATTATATTTCAACAAGCAATAAAATACATAATATGTGCATGACTGTATTTATAATATGTAAAGTGTAATATTTAATATTACATGCAAAAAAAAAAAAAAAAAAATTAATAATAATAATAATAATGAAAGATATGAGTGGGTTTTATATGTGCTTATGTACTTACATTAATAATAAAGAAGAAGAAATGATGATTATGAAAAAAAAAAATAATAAGAAGAAGAATATCTAGCATCATATTCATAAAAGTATATATTATATGTATGTATGTAATATGAAAAGAAATCAAGTGGAAATTTTCATGTAATTTTAGTAAAGGAAAAAGTTGCCATTTAGACTTATGATCATAAATTTATTTTGTGTCATGCGCACACGACTTAAGATTTCCATCAGTCACACAGAATTATTGTACACATGCTGTGGATGATCGCATGGAAACCACACTTTATACCTTTTTTTTTTCTTCTTTCTTTTTCTTATTTATTTATTTAATTTATTTTTCATTTTAGTTTTAAGCTTTGTATTATAGACATTTACTAGTCAACTTAGTTTTTGGTTTAAGTTTTTATAGATAATGTTAAAAATGAAACCATAGGTAAGATATTAAATATATTGTGCTATGATTGTGAGACCAGGTAAGACTTTTAGGAGGAGTATGACAGGAGTAGCTTACTGTTAGTAGGCATGCTGCTTGTTCCTGTTCATTAGCATTTTTGTAATGTTGTTTTTAATGCGAATTTTTTTTTTTTCCTTCTTCTTTTTCTTCTTATTTTTTTCTGCCATTTAGTTTTTCATTGATGTGATATGTTGAGCAGGTACGCGGAAGATGGGTGGAAATCATTACTTTATAATGGACATAGCGTGGGCTTGTTAAAAAGAAATTTCTTACGGTTATTGTCAGAGAGGGTGATTTAATGAAGCAGGAGATATATAGGTATTATATTGTATACTTACATAGATAGGTACATATGTATATGTATATTGCGGAATTTCTATAGTTTGTAATGTTTGGTATGAATTATTTAAGAAAAAAAATAACAGCAACATCAATAAAATATGACTTCTTCAACGTTTTGTTAAGAGTTTTCTTTTATTATGTTTGAATTATTCTTTTTATAAAATTTTCTATTTAACTCGCTGTAGAATGTATTTATTTTTTTTTATTTCAATAGTATAAATCCGTTATTTTAAAACACAACTATTAGATAATTATATGAGTCATATAATAAAATAATTTTAAAAATGTGACCGCCTAAAGTGAAATTCAGTTTTTATAGAAAAAAAAAATATATATATACCTTTATAAAAATTGTGATAAATAAATAAAAATAATAATGAAGAGATTTATTGAATATTAGAATTATTATCATAAAATAAGATAATTTATCGATATCATTATCATTATTTCCATGTCAAACCTTGGATACATTAATATAAAAATTCACATAATGACATGGAAAATTCCATGTAAAGTAAGTTATCTGTCATCTTGCCAAATTACTTAATTATTTGGTCAAGTTACGGAATTTTAGATGAAATGTTGACGTAACATAATGATAAGTAAGTAAGTTCACTAGTATGAAACCACACAAGGACATTTTAGAATAGGACAATGTTATTTTTAACTACATTGTGTGAATTATTTTTAATCACTTTAATTCAAAACTTGCGGACCCGGAGATTTTTGGGGTCAGTCATTTTTGGTTCGAAAGAGATTTACCATAGCATCCTGTCGACCTAAGTTCAATTATCTTGATCCAAAATACTTGATAAAGTATGACAGTGTATGATGTATGACAGTACCTATGATTATTCTCAGAGTGTACTGTCAGTTCATGATAAACCATTATATCATTTTAAAACATACCACACACATATCTTATTGCAATAAACAAAAGCAATTTTATCTTTTAAATTCAAGTAAACAATAGAACACATTGTTAAATTGCTAACTACATGTATACATATTAAATATTGAATAAATCGGAATCAGTATTGACTCATGAAATCGAAGGAATTTTTGTTTCAATTCAAAATACTTTGTATGGAGGCGTTTTATTTTAACATTTGAAATTACATAAATGTAATGTTGGCAGTTAAATGTATAAGAAGTTGTTGCATTGACATTTCGACAAATTTTATAGTTTATAGTTTAAATCAGGTCGGAATTTTGATGGTTATTTGTTTTGGAATTATTGTGTGAAATTAATAATGAAAAAAATTTCATGCGTAGCATAAATAAATTAATGTATTGTTGTATGACTATGAAGTAGATATTACTTGACGATTACATGAAGTAAATCAGATATGTTCTAATGTACATATGTAGATATATATTAAAAACTTGTTAATAAATATAAAAAAAATATAAATATGAGTTTCGAAAAATTAATTTACTAAATTACTTCACTAATATTATTTTCTTTATGATGTCAATATAGTTGAAACCTTTGGGGCAAGGATAGTTTTTATTGATGACATGTAATAAATAATATAAGTAGTTAATGGTTTTCTTCGTATACCTATATAGTGTGTAATTGATTTTCTTGGATAAGGTGTGTCTCTTATTTCAACATTTAACATGTAGCAAAATAAATTAAAAGAATGAATCTGCAGTTTTTTTTTTATTTATTTTTTTTTTTCAATAATAAGATTTTTGTCATTTATTAATTCCAACAAAATTTGATAATTGTTGCACTTAGGAGTTAGAACTTTCTTGTACAATTATTTGTTAAGTTCTTTGTTTTGGCTTCTTATATGTTTTTTTTTTAAAGGATTCTACTTTTTTCTTTTCATATCTATTCATGATACTTGAAATAATACTGAATATTTTATTTTTTATTACATATGGTTGAAAAAAAAATTAAATAGGATATGTATGTACATATCAATGTAATATAGGTATTGGTGATTGGAAGTCATATATGATCCAACATTTTATATTTAAGTAGTTTTCCATATATACATAACTCACTAGATTTATTTTTTTTTATTCGCTTAATGTGCTTATGTGTACATTTTTAATGACATGACAAATTTCTTTTTTACCCAATTTTCTCAATAAAATTAACCAAATTCTGTAGTTCAATCTACCTACGCACAATATTTGTAATTCATATTGCTGTTGTTACCAATGTTACAATTTTTAGTAACACTACATTTTTTTTTAACTTCTTTTTGGTATTGTAATCTGTCAACAAACATAATTTATAATGTGATATAAAGTAGTATCATAAATTATTTTGCATACCTTTAAAATTTTCAGGATATATGTATTTATTTTATTTGTACATTTTATTTGTATTTATATTTACTTTTCCTTTAATTTAAATATACATATCTATTATAAAAAAAAAATATGTATGTACATACTGGAGAAAAAATTTACTGTTTTGTTGTGTTATTTAAATAAAAATCTTCACTTTCACTTCGCGTACGCAAATTATATTACACGCAATTGGGGTTTATAATTTATATGCAAAAGTATGTAATGTACTGATATGTTACTAAATAAATGTATTTTACTTAATAAAAAATAACAAATAAAAAATATTAAATTGTGATTATCATTATACATTAAATCTTTTTTAAAATATATCAATATATTATATAGATTATGTGTTTTTAAATAACTATAATAAAAATTGGGTGATAAAAATCTTTTCCATATAATGTGTATTGTATAATATATAGTATGTATTTACAAATGTATATACATATGTATGTAAGTGTTTTTAATGAAATGTATGCTATCAGTTTATTTTGTATTTATTTAAAATTGATTTATGTTTTAGATAATATACACATTCAAAGCAAAAATGGACGAATTTATAGATCTTTTCTTCAATTACATATTTCTCATTATTCATCATCATAATCATCATCATTAGGGTCTACAGCTCTGGATGAGCTTTGGCCTGGTGAATAACATTCCTCCAATAAACTCTATTTTCGGCCTTTCTGTTCCAAATCTGTATCTTCATTTTCCGGACGACGTATGTATGTGTACTGATCATTTTTGTTCTTCTGTTATACGACACTTTCCCTTTTGTTTTGGTATTACCAGGTATACGACAGTCAAAATCTACTTAACTAAGTTCGAGTTTTCAATACTTTTTTAACTGAATCTAAAAATAAAAAAATCAACAAAACAACAGAATAAACAAAACAATAAAAAAACAAAAATCATATTTTGCAATGTTTTTTTATATTTTTTATATTTCGTTTTACGAAGTAAAAGATTTCTTTTTTGTGGGCTTGCTAAATAACAAAAGGTTTATTTTGTAAATCATATGTGTAATATGTATTTTTTGCAATATATTAAGTATATTGTATAAAATTTCTTATTATAAAAATTTAAATAAATTTTTTGATAATCAATTGGATTTTACCACCTGTTAATTTTATGTTTTTTATAAAAAAAAAAACAAATTTCTTACAAAAAATTTTATAATTGAAATTATCGTATATTCGGAATCAAATAAATAATATAAATATAATAACTTTTGTGGACTGTAGGTTCGTATTATGAGAATCGAACAATAAAAAAAAAAAAAAATTTTTAAAAAGAAGTTGTAGGTGTCAAAATACATAATTTAATTTACTAATAAACTCACGGAATTTTGTACTAAATGATTTTGATAATTCGATTTAATCTCTTTTCTTTGTATTTTTTTCAACACAAAAGTCAAAAGGATAAATAAAATAAGTCGGATTTTCGTTTTATTACTTGTTTTTATTTAGTAAACTGTAATTTTAAAACGTCAGAAATATTAAAGACAATTTAAGTACTTTAAAAAATATTAGTGATGTTATACGAACATTTTTCCCATTTATGTAAACAAGAAAAAAAAAAATTTCACGATTATTTAATATCTTTTGTTATTATATTATAGTTTATATACTACTACTACATATGTACATAAGTATATGTTTCCCTTTTGAACATAAAAGTTGAAAAAGTTAAGCTTTCGTATATAATTTGAGATTATTCTTATAAGATCACAAATGTGCAGTTAATTCTTAAAGTTAAAAATGTTGTTTTTGTGCAATCGGATGTCACGAAATAAATAAAATTGCTAATTTTTCATATTGCTTTGTCTATGAAAATGTGAACATTAAATAATGATTGATGACACTAAGAACATTAATTTTATTGAACAAGATCAACTAAATGATCGTGTATGAAAATTTATATTTTTATTATTGTAACAAACAATATTTAGTTTTTTTTTTACAAAGGAAGTTACTTTAAAATCAATATTTCAAATATTATTTAGTCTATATAATGACATTGTAATAAAATTTAATTCGATACTTATTCTAAATAAATCATATGTGTGCAAAATTTTCATTTAAAATTATTTACTGGTGTAAAATGTTTGACCTTTTGTAATGTCTTGTTGTCGTATGAGGGAATAAAATTTCAAAATAATTTTTTTCGACAAAAAACAAACAACTATAAAATACGTCAAAAATACACAGAATCTAATATCTGTAGTATAATTGACATACATCACGAAAGATATAATTTTTCATCTTTCACGTATTTTTGTGTTTTACCACAAAAACAAAAAACTACAATACTTGAAATTATTACGAATAACCGACTTACAGAGTTTTCTATTTATCTACTAAAAATATATAATTTCCTTTAGAACTGGTCTTTAGGTAATTAAATATTACTTTGTAATTATCTAATTTTACTCAATTTAAAAAATATTTGTTTAAATCGAAATTAACTTGTATTTTGCATCAATTAATATAAGGTAATTAGGTCAGTTCTCGACCACTTGAAATTTTTTTTGTATTATTTTCATTAACTTCAATTATAAAATTTATATAGTTTGCATTTGTTTTAAATTGTTCCCTAATGTCTAGATTATTCATATTTAAAAAAATATTTTACAAGTACAAGTAATATTTTTTGATTTATTTGCATTAATTCCACGTTCCTGGTTCCTTGTTCCAGTTATTTCTCATAAAATTGCTGTATACATTCGCAAAAATGTTGCGTATTATGTCTTTCAAAATGACATATCTTTCAATCCTAGGAATTCAACTTTATGTGGATCATATTTTTAATACTAATTTAATGTAAAAAAATACAAAAAAATATTCAATGTAAAATCAGCTTTATCCACTAATTAGAATTTAGCTTTCCGTGCAATTAATATCATACAATACAACTTTGGTTGCACAAGCTTGAATTTTTGTCAATGTATGCAGAAATACGTCCTGTATATTTTAACATTTACTTAAAATATTCACTCTGAATAGGTTGATTATTTTTAAATCAAAAAGACAAAATATGTAGCTAAATACTGGAGGGTGGCCGGACTTCAGAAATTCTTCTAATCAATTATAAATCAAATACAAATAATGGTTTGTAGATATGTAAGTACATAAAGATTCTAAAAGGATTGTAATTTATTTTAAAACAATCTAAATAAGAAAAGCATTGTACGTTTTATTTTTTTATTTATTTTATTAATTCTTATATACATATGTACATACATAATTTTATTTATATGTATATAACATGCGTACATTTATCATAATTTTTGCAATAAATTTTGAATAAGAAAAAAAAAATAGGAAATAAATTTCCCTTGAACTTTTCTTTAGCACCACTTTTTTTCTGTTGTTTTTTTTTTTTTGTATAAACGTAATATCGACATCACGATTTGTCATAAATAATGATCATGTTGATTAAATGACATTTTTAAAAAATGTTTTCATATTATGTTTATGATGATTTTGTGTTGTACTAATTAATCATTTCTATAGATATTAAATTATATACAAAAATTAATATTAAATACATATAATATGCATATTATGTTTTAAATGTACATATATATATTTCCATACATATATCTACACACAAAACGTATGAGTTCATACTTTAAATATTGAATATTTTGAATTGAAAAATTATAAATGTGATCAAGAGTCAATTTGTTTATGTACGATCACATGTCGTCATAAACAAATCATAAAAATTGAAAAAAAAAAAAAAATACAAACAATAATAATTTTTTTGGAACTATAAGTTATACACATGTAATTGACTTTGACATATTGTTAACAATCATTTTTATTTTATAATATTGAAAAGTTATAAAACTGTGTATGTACCTTTGTATATAACATTAACATTATTAATAACGGATTAAATACGAAATAGATATTTAATTTTTTTTTTTTAAATTCAAAAAAAAAAAAAAAAAAAGATGAAATTGAAAGTCAATGATCTTTTGTCGATAATTTAGAATACCGTAATTAAGAAACAAACAAATCAAATAATAATACTGGCACGTGTTCAAATTTATTTTTTATTTTTTATTTTTCAATTATAATTAAAAAACTTCTTAATTAATAAACAAATATTTATTAAAAGTTAAATATTTCCACGAAATTAATTAGTGAAGGAAAAACAATGAAAATACTAATTTTATTCATAATACAAATTTATTAAGCTAATATTGAAATTTCTTTAAAAAGATTAAAAATTAAATATGAAACTTATCAAATTTATCTTTTTTAATTCTATAATATCAAATCAATTCAAATATATGTTTTTTATAAAATTTTAATTTATTCGAAGATAATTATTAAGGTATAAAAGAGGATAAAAATTAAAGAGGTTAGCATTCATAAGACAAAATTAAATTAGGAAATTATTATTATCGATCAATTGACCAATCGATCAAAATATAATAAAGTTGAATAAAAAAGAATTACTCAAAAATATCAAACAGGTATTGTGGTAGTACCGTTTGAAATACATAATAAAAAATTTATAAATTAATTAAATAAAATTAATATACAATAATTAATAAATAGTCCTGAAAGAATACACGCCATTAATTTTTTAATAATGTCTAACTTTTGCCATTTCTAAAGTGAGAAAATAATTACTCCTTTTATTTTCAAAGAAAAATTTCCAAGAACATATATTAACATTTATTGGACAGGCTATGTAGATTGACGTGATAGAAAAAATTCTTTTTTCTGTTTTTTTTTTTTTGTTTATACTACGCTTCATCAGTATTTTGTATTTTTGTTAATTTTCTCAAACATTTCCAGAAGACAGAAATAGAGAAATGCAATGAAAAACCAACCCGTATGTTAAGTGTTAAAACGATACTTCAAGAAATTTTATTTGATGAAAATGTTTTTTTTTTTTGTTATTTGTGGAATAGGAAACCTTTTTTTTTCCACCTCGGATATTATTTACTTATTAAAGCTCTACTCGAAATCCCAATTAAAAAGCAAAAAAAAATAAAAATAAACAAGACTAAATATTCTTACATGATACAGAATTTTAAATTATAAATCACATACACACATATACATCTAAAGTAATAATTTAAAGTTACACCCAATTTATTGCGCAATGTAATATTTCAACTTCCTGACAATTTTTCTCTATCGGTCACAGTATGATATATATTTTGTAATCATTTAACCAAACTATATTGACAGTAATTGCTATAATTATTTATTTCATAATATCGTTATATTTAATTCTAAAAATCAACAAATCTTTATGCAAAAATAAGATCATATTAAGACTCCTTTTTTATAGGTTAAAGTATTCAATATGACATAATTTACAGTAGAAGTCAAAGGCTTCAATTTAATTAAAAATATATTTTCTCATTTTATTACTTAGTATGCATATGTATCTAATTCATAGATTTTATTTTCAAAATTTATCAAACACACAAAAAATATATTTAATATTTGAACAATTACTTAACTCAATGTTAAAGCGCGATAGAGAAAGAGAGAGAGAGCGAGAAAAAAAAATATTTTTCGATTAAATTAATTAAAAATTTAAATAAAACTCAATTTTATTTTTGAAACATATGACATGTACATAAAAAAAAATATTATTAATTACTTTACCATCACATGTTTTTCAAATGTTAATTTTTAATTTTAAAACCAAAATATTACAAAGAAGAAAAAAAAAACAAAAAGACTTTATCTTGATTTTAAAGAGTATCTACATACATACATACATATGTATGTATTTAAAAAAAAAAAAAAAGTATAAGATATCTTATGGTGCAATAGTATTTAATGTGATATGATGCGTTTTTTGAACGATTATGACATGAGATGGCATATAACAGAAAAATTTGCTCAAGCGAAAATATATACATATATGTATATATTTTTTTTTATGATTTGCAATTATGCCAATCAGAGATGAGAGCGGTATAGGATAAAAGATAAGTGAAATTTAAATTTATTTATTAGTATTAAATATCAGACAATATGAAGATGTTGAAAATTTTAATTATTTTTGACACATTCCAAAAAATATACGACTGTATAAATTATTTTGAATATATTATACTGGATCATATTTAAAATTTGAAAAAAATAAAAAAAAGGTTCAAGGGTCAATTACCTTCAATTCATTTGTGTATGTATTTATGTATTCTTGAATATAATTGTTTCCATTTTTATAAGATTTTTTCTTTTTATAATATTTGCAATCGAAAAAAAATGTTGTTTTTTTAATTTGGAAAATATATTTTAAGAACCATACAAACATATATATTTATATACAAATAATTTGGCCTGACGAAAGTATTGATACAGATCATTTTATGTATTTATCTAAAGATTTATTTCCGTTTCCTGTGAGTCGAATTCAATAAAACAAAAATAAAAAGTCCAATTTATTATCTGATTTTTGACACGTAAAAATGTTTAAAATTAAAGAAAGGTTTTCTGTGGGAAATTGTTTTTTTTTTTTTTTTTTCGTCAAGATACCAAATAGCACGTTCGACTGTACAATACACGAGTACGTGTGCGTTTGGTAACATTATAAAATAAATATGTAAATATGATTAAAAATAGGAATAGTTAAAGCTTTTATGGCTTCACTTTTAAATCATAATCCGTGTAATGATACTAGAAAAAAATTAGTACTTTATTAAAAATAATTAAAATAAAGTTTTAAACAAAACAACGTCATAAAAAAGATTTTACGAAATAAATATAAATAATATAGAAAACTTTTTTTCTAAAAAAATTATATTTATTACGAGTATTATTATTATTTTTTCTATAATTTTAGTACATATCATCTTTTCGCAACAAAATAATTTTCATACATATGAAAACATTAATTCTGGCGTTTTTTTTATTTTTTATTTTAAATGTTTTTAGTATGTCAGATTAATTTTAGACTTGTAATAAACAAATTGCTTGCAACTAGTTGTTAACCATTTTCAATTGTCACCTGCATAATAAACATGAATTTTTAAATAAATTATAATAACATGGATTATGACGTATATTTATTTACTGTAAATTTTTCTTTGACTTTATTTTTTATTTTTTATTTTTTTTTTTTTTTTTGCGCATTGAAGGCCATGGACATAACACGTATAAAAAAAATGGTAACCAAATTTCATATAAAACATGATTAAAATACACAGTTTTATAATAAAAATAAATTTAACAAGACTAGCAACATTTTGTTTTTATTTATTTTTTTTTTTTTGTATTTAATTATATAAAAACAGCACAGAAAAAAAAAATACCATAATAAAATATTTTATTTAGACGCCTTTGTCTATGAAATAATTGCCAAAAGGTAAAAAAAAAAAAAATAAATAAATAAAAAAAAACATACTATTCAATTTTTTTTTTAATGCCATTTAGATAAGTGTCAGGTAGTTTAATGTTTTGTTTTGTTTTTTTCTTTTTAAATCTGTAATAAATTCTATTTTTTAATTAAAAATATAAAAAAAAGTCTTACTACATATTTTTATGTTCATCAAATGTTCAATTTTATTTTTTTTTTTTTTTACAGTTAATTCTTGTTTAATTATTTTGATTTTGAAAAAAACAAAATTTAATTAAGGTAAAAAGTTCGTTAAACTAAAATGAAATAATTATTTCTTTTTTGACAAAGATTTTAATTACTTATCTGTTTTTTTATTTTTTTATTATTATTATTATAATTATTTTTTTTTTTTGTAGAGAATTTGTAATTTAATAGTGACTTTTTTAAAATAGATTATTTTTTTGCGAAATATTTTCAAAATTTAATGTTATAGTAGTGATTAAATCTTAAAGTGTGTATATTAAACATGTTTAATATAATTACAATATTAAAAATATTCCATTTATTGAAGTCATGTTAAAATTTGTCATAAACAAAGCCTAGGTAGATAATACCACACAATATATATTTTATTTTTTTTTTTATTTTAAATAATTTTTTTCATTTTTTTTTTTTATTTTGTTATTTTCATATCAATATTAAATACCAGTATCATATTGAAAAGTTTTATTTAAGTAGATCCGGTTTTGCCAGATCATATTACTCGGTCAGTGCAATATAATGAACATTCAAAATTTGTGCTCATATGCATGATATGCAAGTCACTTGACTTACATTATGTGTATGATTGTATATTATATGCAATATATATATTTTTTAAATTTATTTTATATTTTGCTTCTAGCTAGTTCAACTTCATTCTCATCAATAATATTAATCTACATTTATATCAAAAATTAATATCTCTACAACCACACTCACACATTAATGGTTAATGTAACATATTGTATATTATTAATTTAACAAAATTCAAAAGTCAGTCATATAAAATTAATAGATACCTGGTATATGAGAAGAAAAAAAATATGTTGTTTTCTTTTTGTTATTTTAAAACATTTGTTTAATTGATTGTATATAGTATCTCATATTTCTTTTCTTTTAAATATCGATTTCAAACATATGTAAATGACAAAAAATTATAAATTTGAAAATCAGTATATAAACGGTTTCAATTTTTATATAAATGGGAACATTATCTTTTATTTCTTTGTACATGTTTTAATGTATCTTTTATAACAGATAACATAACAAATGTATTTAGTCACATACTTTTATGCTGTAACTTGTAACAATGAACTTGTTCCATCTTAAAATACATTTTTTTGTTTTTTAATATAGTTTACATTCTATAACAGATAAAATATTTTGTACTTAACAACAATTTAATAATGTCACACTTTATTTTTTTTTTCTTCAAATTCGAATAATATACTCGCAAATTAAAACATACTACATATATTTTAACAATGTAATAAAATTTAATTTATAGTTTTTCCAGAATCTTAAAATTTTTATAAAGCTCACATGTCACTATGAAATAAAATTCATTTAATAGTTAATTAAGAATATTTTTCTAAAATCGAATTTCCATGCTCAGCACTAATGATCTTTTAACTTCAATGTAGAAATTTTTTATGGTCATGCGTTACTAAAATTCACACCGACAACTACTATATAAAGTCAAGCGATCTCTCAAATATTTAGTTCAGTTTTGTGAACCATTGTACAGTTAACGACTAATAAAGGACATATAAAAGTAAGTGAATAATCAACTCAAATATCTTTTCAACAAAATTATAATTTCTTCTTTTTTTTTTCAATTTAGAACTTTACAAAATGAGAATTGCTGCATTCTTAGCTTTGACCTTATTGATTTTGGGAGCAGCAGAAGCCAAGAAGAAGAAAGGATAATTTCTTATCATCCTAAATATTAAGAAGATAATGTATTTATCAGTAATAAAGAATTAGTGCAATATAAAAAATATGTTTTATTTTATTTTTAAAACTTTCATTAAATCCCGGGTAGTTTTTTTCAAGCTTCGGTACTTTTTGAACCATTTTCACTTTTTTTTTTCAATAAAAGAAATAAATTTTCCAACGTTGGAGTGACCAAGGTTAATTTTGTCTTTCCAAGTTTTAAAAATGCATTGGTTACTTTTGCTATCGACTATCGATTAGACTAGAATTCTAATCAAGATCATCAACTGTGCCTGCAAACTTCTATTGGAATTAATGAATATAATCCTCAAATCTGAAATATAACTTTACAAAGTAAAATCTAATATTGCCAAATCACATTTTGTTTCCAATTTCTTTGAAATAGTTAAATTTGAATCACAAAAAAATATACAGATAATACATACCACCCCATACTAAGAATATATATATTCAACGGCTGATATTGAATTTGTTTTTTAAACTATCAAAATTAAATAATAGCAGTACTTTTTTTAAAATCAAATGCATTGCGTTTTCTTATATTCTGTTGATTGTTTTGACATTTAAATCGTCCCGAAAAATATTTATGAGTGTAACATTCTTCGTTACTTTTATCATAAGAATCTATGTTCAAATTTGCAAATATTTTGAAATATAAATTTAAACTAAAATTCAAAAAAAAAAAAAAAAACATTTCAAGTCGTCAAACAGAATTTCACTTTTCTTTATTTTGACGTTTGGTTAACTTAGAACTAGTAATAAATCGATACAATATCCGTATCGTAAATCTTGTTAAAGGGCAGAAAACAGATTGTATTATAATAGAAAGCTTTTCATTTTTAAAAAAAAATTAAGGAAGTTCTTAAGTTTATAGCCTGGAAAATTTACTAAAAAATTAGGTATGACCTAAAATTTAGTTCAAGAGACTACAATAGTTTAAGAAGAGTTCAAGACTATTTTTGTATGAGAAAAAAAAATGTTTTTTCAACAAAGGTAGTAATTAATTTTGATTGTCAACTAATGACAAATAATGGCAGTAATTTTTCATCAGCAAAAATAAATTACACAAACTTTGAAAAACTCTACAATACATTTTTATTAATATCAAAATTATAATTGTATAACAAGGAAATAGATAATTGCGGCTCCTACTTCCAACAACTTTATAAAAGAAATGTAAAAAATCGTAAATACATTTAAATAAATCAAATGAATTATTGCAAGATTTTTCTCTATTTGTTTTTTATTTAAAGAATAAGATGTAATTGAAAATTGTCAAATTCCCAATCTAACAACCACAACCATGTATAGAAAAAAAGCATTCTAATCAACCCCAATGTTGGAAAATTTATTTCTTTTATTGAAAAAAAAAAGTGAAAATGGTTCAAAAAGTACCGAAGCTTGAAAAAACCTACCCGGGATTTAATGAAAGTTTTAAAAATAAAATAAAACATATTTTTTTATATTGCACTAATTCTTTATTACTGATAAATACATTATCTTCTTAATATTTAGGATGATAAGAAATTATCCTTTCTTCTTCTTGGCTTCTGCTGCTCCCAAAATCAATAAGGTCAAAGCTAAGAATGCAGCAATTCTCATTTTGTAAAGTTCTAAATTGAAAAAAAAAAGAAGAAATTATAATTTTGTTGAAAAATATTTGAGTTGAATATTCACTTACTTTTATATGTCCTTTATTAGTCGTTAACTGTACAATGGTTCACAAAACTGAACTAAATATTTGAGAGATCGCTTGACTTTATATAGTAGTTGTCGGTGTGAATTTTAGTAACGCATGACCATAAAAAATTTCTACATTGAAGTTAAAAGATCATTAGTGCTGAGCATGGAAATTCGATTTTAGAAAAATATTCTTAATTAACTATTAAATGAATTTTATTTCATAGTGACATGTGAGCTTTATAAAAATTTTAAGATTCTGGAAAAACTATAAATTAAATTTTATTACATTGTTAAAATATATGTAGTATGTTTTTATTTGCGAGTATATTATTCGAATTTGAAAAAAAAAAAGTATTTAAATAATTAATATTGCTATTGTTATTTAGAAAAACATACATTTTTAAAAAATATATACATAGATTCTTTTTCTAACCCAAAGAAATATGAATCATCTTTACAGATCAAGGTCCTACACTAGCTCCTATTTAAACACTGTCTAAAAACGGGTTCTCCATAAAATTATTCACTATTTGAGTAACACTGAATGTATTAAAGTGTTTATATATCTTTCCCAATAATTTATATGAATAACTCAATTCAATTGTAAGGTGTAATAATTTGAATAAAATTTAAAAATTCAAATTAAATTTTTATATACACTGTGACCTACAACTTAGTATCTCTGATCCGTTGTCGCTATCGAAATTTTGTGAATATCATATTATAACCTAAAATGAAATCGAAATAAAACAAAAAAAAAAAAACCAAATTGGAATTTTTTTGTAATTATATTATACAAGAAATAAAAATTGACGATTTCACTCATTATTTCACCTAAAATAAAATATGTACTTATATAAGAATATGTATATGTACGTATATACAAATATATTTACGTTAACAGATTTTTACATTGATTATGAGAAATGTGTATGAACACAAAATGACAGAAATTAATTTTTATTTCCAAAAATTGCAACTCTTCCTCCAATTGATGGTAATAAAACCGATGAAATGATTATTTTACATTAAAACTTCACTTTATATTCGAATATTAATGCTTTTTCATATGTATATGTACAATAATACCGTATATGAAGAATATCATTTAAACGCAGATTTCAATTTTCACTCTGATTTTTTTTTTTAATAATACTACAAGTACATATTAATATGTATAGTTATTGTTGTTGTTGTTGTTGATTTAACTGATTGTGAGTATATTAGAAATTCATGTGAAATTTAACAAAGAAATTGTTGATCTATAGATGAAAATATGCACAAAAGACAACAAAAAAATAAATCAAGGATATAAAATGAAAATGAAAACACCGAAAAATAAGAATATTGTAATTTATTGAAAACCAAAAACAAAACCAAAAAAAAAAAAACGTTTTTATCTTTTTTTTCTGCCGTATATTTAGGTTCATGAACATAAAAATTGCATATAATGAACATAAAAATTTTTATGATTCTTAATTTCAAGTTTCAGATGGATTTTACAATCGTCATCTGCATATATCTACAATGGTCATAAAAAAAAAATGGAATAAAATGAAGATAAAAAAAAAATGAATGCCAATGTTTTCTTGATGTATGAAATATGTATGTAAGTATTTATGTACATACAATGATGTAATTGTTGATTGGAAATGATAATTTTATTACTTGCAATTGCTAATTGGGTCTTGATAATGAGAGAAATTCACATATGAGTACTTATTTGACATATATGATTATCTTCCTTAATAATCGAAAATTTATGAAAATGTGTGATAATGTTAAACACTGCTATTGTAATGACAGAGGAAATTAGCAAAAAAAAAAAAAAAAAAAAAAAAACAACAAAAACAAAAGAAAAATTTGGATTTTTGACTGATATGTATTTTAATTTTAAAGTAAAATTAATTTAATTGTTATTGCTCGTTTTTTATATAAATCTGTATACGCTTTTAAATTTATGTCTGGTAATTTTTTAATCAAAATAAAACAACATTTTAAAAAAGAATTTTGTTAAGATACTTATTTAAAGTATTCTGTGTTTTCAATAATTAATGTTACGAATTTATTTTATAACGGAATACTTATACAGATACAATGTAAATCAAAGTGAGGTTATGTCGGAATATATGTATATCATACATATGTATTTCCACAATGCATTTCGAATTTCAAAAGTTAATGTGGTAGGTAGTGTATAGTTGCGAATAATACGAAACAAAAAATATGTTGCATATAGATTAGAATTGTTTAAAGGATCTGTAAAAAAAAAATTAAAAATGTTTTGATATTTCTAAAACGTAATTTTTTGAAAATTGTCCTGAAAACAACCCAGTTCACATTCGATGAAAAACATTAAATTTATTTAATGAAAGCGAAAAAGAGAAGAAAAAAAATACATTAATTATTTCTTATGTATGCATCATTTTTTGTTAAAGGGCTGACAAAAAAAATTTTTGTATAATCATAACTTTCTAGAAAAATATTTCTTATTTTCTGATTTATCAAAATAAGGTTGATTATTTTTACATTATAATTTTCTAAAAAAAAAATATAAAAAAACTGGATTTTTAATAATACATCAAAAAGACATATAAAAAAAAAAATGATACAATAAACGCAAAAAAAAAATCTACTTAAAATGAAGGAAATTTAAATATCAATTATTGTTATTATTTCCTTTCCTTTATTTTATTTTCAATTCAACATTTCTCACAATCAGAATAACACTTTTTCTTTCAAAAACAAAATAAACTACTTTCACACACATAATTTTTATATTGCACTTCCAAAATAAATAAATTTAAAAAAAATAAAATAAAATAAAAAACGTATAGAGAATTTTACCAGAAATTCATTTTTTTAATTACATTTTTACTCAAATCAAACAGAAAAAAAAATAATAAATTAATGAATTTTGTAAAATGCGTCCATAAAACAAATGAAAGTACTAAATGGGTAAGTAAAATAATACAATGATGGTGCCCACATAAACTTGTTGATTTTGGTGTTTTTCTTCTTCATCTTCTTCTTCTTCTTATTTTTTTTCCCTTAAGTAGTGAAAAAAAGATAAATTTTCTTTTTAAATATGATAAAATTAAAGTAAAAAATATCTTTTCACTTCAGATCAACATAGTTAAATGATTTCTAATTAATTAAAGTGTTTCAGTTAATTTATATAAAAATTATATGGTGATAATTGTACATAATCATTATACACACATACTTGTACCATATATGACTTCATATAAATGTATTTATTTTGAAAAGAAATATTATCAATTGTTATCAATTGAATTAGGTATGAAAGTATTTCATTTATTTAAAAAAAAAAAAAAAAACACAACAACAAATCACACATTAAGAAAGAAAAAAAACAATAAGCATATTTTATTTTTCGGGAATATCCAAATGTTAACGCAAACAACAAAAAAAATGAAATAAAATTTTTCTTGTGATTTTTTACGTATGTCCAAGTAATTTTTATTTTTGTCGAATTTTTTTTTTTTACCATGGTAAAATTCGTTAATGTGTTCAAAATGTCTTCCATGCAATTCTTATCAAGATCAAACTTTCAGTTTTTTTCTTCATATATATTTTTTTAATATATTTATATATATTTTGTGATATATAGCAAAAAAATTTATATTGATGTACATTTTAAATTATCTCAAAAAACCGAACAAAAAAAAAAAAAAAAAACAACAACAAAAAATAAAATAACTAAAGCATTTAAGGTGAAAGCGAATATATGTAAGTACGAGTATATGTATATGAATATGTATATTTCGTTTATTGCATGTTGGATTAATTAAAAACTAAAATACAAAAAAAAAAAAAAAAATACCACGTAATTCTTTTCCCCTTTTTTTGTTTTTTTTTTTTTGAATTTTTTAAACAGAAGGAAAAGTCCTATGATGACTTTATTTATAACTGTGATTTCAATCATGAACGGTTTTCATTTTTTTTTGGTTTTTTTTTTTTTGTTTCTTCTTAATATTATTGTTTTTTTATATATATGTATACTTATACGAATATATTCCACATTTAAATGAAAAATATCAAAATTAAATATTATAACTACCGAAACATTTTTGATAAAATCTCCGACCTCATGTTTCAATAATAAAACACAAATTTCTTAAAATTAAATTTCCATTATGAATATGCATCAAGAAATTATCATTTTGAGCTACCTACACAATCCTTACAGATATGTATATATTTTTTTAAATTTACATTAAAAAATACATATAATAAAAATTCTGATTTGTGATCATTAATTTATCGTGTACATATCAAAACAAATCTTATGTAAATTTTCATCAATTCGATATATTACATTTTGAAAATTCGCAACCATTACATAACAAACAAATACCGCAAAATCAAAAGAAAACACTTTTTTTTTTTTTTTGCATCAAATATTTTAAGCAATTTATTTATTTTATTCTTTGTTCTATAGTTCCATCTTCCGGTAAGAAATTTTTAAAATTTTTATTCTTTTTTACACGAAATACAGGAAAACCAAAAAAAAAAAAAAAAAAAAAAAGAGTATCTTTTTTAAGGCACGTGTAAATATTTTATCATCTACCTTCAATATTTCATGCAATGAGACAATTGAAATTTATTATTTCTTTGGTAGAATAATCGAATCGTGCTAAACGATTAACGATGTTTTAAATCACTCTTTAGATTCTGTTACAACATAAGTTTTCAAAAAAAAAAAAAAAAAAAAAAAAAAAAAAAAAAAAAAAAAAAAAATTATGATTTTATCATGTATTTGCAGCTGTTATCGCTAAATTGTCATATTATAGAAAATTTTTCTGATGGCTTTGCAATAGCTGGCAAATTATAAAATTGTAAGTGTTGACGGTATATACATATGTAGTATGTACATATGTTACATAGTACCTTTAAAGTTGAGGTCAAAATGTTAAAAAAATAAATCTTTTTAAAATATTATCTTTATTAGTTGTCAGTTGACATCTCAATCAATGCCGCAATTCTTTTATGAAAATAAAAGAAATACTGGACGGAAAAGATAGCTTCTGTATGGTATTAAAAAATAAATAAATAAAATAAATAAGAAATTTTCTTGTTTAGGAATAAATTTTAAACGTTTTTCATTTTATAGTGAAGTTATTTTATGTTGGAAAATATTACATTTAACAAACAAAAAAAAAAATGTTCAACATCTAAATAATTTTACGATTCATATTTTATTAATAAATTTATGAAATATACATATGTATTATGTACGTACATGTTTAAATTTTTTTTGTATTTTTTATTTAAAATTACAGTTATGCAAATAAATCTAATAGGTTTTTCTTTAAATAATTGGAAAAAAAAGATATATGTAATAGAAAAATACATCTTATTCTTTCGTTTTGTTAGAAATTGCTTAATTGCAAAACAGCAACAATTTAAAATTTATTTAGAGAATCCCTGGGTAATGAACGACAAACAACAATATAATTCTTATGATCTACAGAAGTTCGAATGGGGGCATTCATCAAAAGTTTATTTCTTTACACCCATACCTTTCCTTAACTTTTTTCCTATCTCTATTTGCCAGCTCTATTCACTTCTAAGTACGGCTTCATTTGACAACGTCGAATGATCCTCAATTGAGAAAATTCAGCTTAAAACTATAGTATGCTGAGTTTCGTCAACTGACGATCATTTGACATTTTTGAAAATGCACTACTACTGAAATTTTTTGGTGTAATGCACGTAAAATCCTTAAAAAAGTTTTTAAGATTTTATTTCTCAAGAAATGGAAAACTTTTGGATAATTTGTTAATTTTTGAAAGCAAAAATCCTTTTATTAAAAATTATAAATTTCTAGAATTTTCCAAATACAGATAATATTGCCATTAATTATATCACACATAACTCTTTTTCTTTACTTATAATTTTCCTAAAATATATGTATGTAAATAATTTTACTATTTCACTAATTTATATGATCTTCTTACATATTTTGAATTTTTTGTCGATTTAAATTTTATTTTATTTTTGTTTTTTTTTTTTTCAACGACACATTAAAAAGATTTATTTTTCAACTCGTTAAAATTTTTTGATCATCTTCATCTCATAATTATTTACACATTTTTTCGTAAATGTATATACATATGTATGTATGTATGTATGTATGTATGAATCTTTTAATGACCAAAACATTTTTTTTTTGTTTTTGTTCTTTCAAATTGTCCTAAATATTCAATACTTGAATGGCAAGTTAGTTAACTCCCTAAAATAATACATTTTCACCGAAACAAAAAGAATATTATAAATATAAATACAATAACAATAACAACAACAACAAAAAAGTATAAGTGATTTTAATGATCGTATATAGTAATCGTTATCATTATGTACAAATTTTTATGTTGAATTCTCCAAATACAGAACATTTTAACGAGCTCCAAATTTGATCAAGTGAATTTAAAGGAAAAAATAAAAAAAAATTGATCACAGTATTGTGAGTATAAAAATACAAGGTATTTAAAAATAAATACATACATACTATTAAATTTGAAATGAATTACAATGCAATTAGGATTCTTCATCGAATATATCACAATGAGATGCACAGTGAAGAAAAACTAATTAAACTAAACGAATCATGGTTATGCGTTGACTCACTTAACTAATTAATACTCAATATTACTCAAAATGAAATTGTTCATTTAAAAATTGTTATAACAAATAATATTTTAAATATGCAGTTTTAACTTAAAAAAGACAAAAAAAAAACACTTCAAGGACTAAAGTCACTAAAATTTATTGAAACACCCTGTATAATGCATACACAATACACATTTTGCATAATAATGTATATGAAAAATTATATTGTCGTTCAAAAAGACAACGAACGTCATGAATGTACCGATGACGATAAATAATGATGCTTCGAAAGATGATCGACATTCTTTGGAATGTACGTATACCTTTTTTTTTTTTTCGTTTTTTGAAAAATTAAAATTATTGATGGAAAATCACATATAAAAATGTATGCTCTTCTATACAATTGTTATACATATACATATATATGGTACGTATAATAGCATATAGTGAAAAAGTTGAAAATTCTTTATTAGTGCATACCTAAAAGTTATAATTAAATATAAATTGCAAAATTATTAGTATATATAGATTTTTCTACCACCACACTAAATACAGGCATAATGATGTAATAATCATTATATTCCATAGACATATATACATATATGTAAGTGTATTTAATTCTAGTATGCATTCACATAGTGTTTTAAAAACAGTAGATACATAAGTATGTACCTATATATAGTATGTACGTACATATTTTTATTTTCATGTAAGTAAAGTATCATACTTTAACAACAGATGTTAAAAAGTATAAAGAATTTAATATTGAATATCAGATTTTAAAATGAAGATGAATTTCGTGACTAAATTCTAGTGCACGCAATCCATAAACCCAGGAAACATATAGAAACGGCTTGCACTACATATCAATGATAAAAATATTGACTTAAATCTCGTTTTTTTTTTTTTTTTTTTTTTTAAGTTATTGAATTTCTTCAAAAACTATTTCGAAGATTACCTGTGTACTTAAAGTTTTAGTTGAAAAAAAAACGAAATAATTTTTTTAAGAAAGTTTGTAAAATTATTAAAGATACATATGTATGTAAGAGTATTGGTGCCTTAATTTAACATATTGTTAAAATTTTTGAAAATAATAATGAAAATTGTACACTATCAATATGAAATCATATGAAGTTTTGAACACGCAACCTATGAACAAATATGATTGGAAAATGTTATTTCTTATCAATACTATTTTCTAAAAATTAAAATTTTGTTATCAAAAGCCACCATGAATCAGATTTTTTTTTAAATCAACAAAAATATTTGTAAATCAATTTTTCCGTTACAAAGCACATTTCAATGAAATTAGGTAGTTTATAGAAAGTACATGGATACACTGCGCGACACATGATTGACTTCATCTTTGATTTTTTCATATTTCTTTGAAAGAGTTCTAATAAAAGGATAACGACTGTCTTGGTTTCATGATATAGGAATTTTCAGATTACTACACATAGAACCAGTTGAATATCCTATTGTTTTTTTAATTTTAGGGCTCTTTAACTGGAAAGTGCTAGAAATAAGCGCGACATTTGATTTGATATTTAAACTGAAACAAGTTAGAGAGTGTAAATACTTATTAGTGAATTTTGGCAAATTAAGTTGTTTTTAGTATTTTTAAAACGTTTTCAATTAATTTCTAAAAAAAAAACAAACGATTAACAAGCAAAAAATTAGAAAAATTAAAGTTCTCAAGGAAAAAGGATATTTGTTTATTGGAAGAAGATTAAAAGTGCTTGAGTAATCAATAACTTTTTAAGGACCCACAGAACTATACGAAAAACAAAACAAAAAGGATGTACAAAATTGGCAACCACAGAGCTGGAACGCAAAAATACCTTAAGATTTTTTTTTCACAGGGTGCCAGACTAAGACAATTGCAGGGATTTCATGAAGTATATACATAATTTTAATATTTAGATATTTTTCTGGGTTAAAAGTTTTCACTTATCATTTTTATGTTTGATTATGTTTTATTCATTTTCTGGAACGACACTGTTTACATTTATGATACATACTCGTATATTAATTTTCTGTTAATGTTTATTTCAATTATTACAGTCCCTAAACTTTTTAAAAGTTCCTTTGAAGTATCTGACAATAGTTTATTTTATTTCACCTTCTGGAATATAGTACATTCTCTTTCATATATTCTGAACTTTCTTGTACTATCGCAAAAAAACAAAACAAAAAACTTTTAGCATTAATTCAAAATTTTAAATAGCTTAAATTTAATTTATTGCTAATTTATCTTAATTTTTTAATGCAATACAATAGGAAATCATAATTGTTTTTATTTTATATTTTTAAATATGATTAATTTATATAATATAAAAAATTAAAAATAATTCAAAGATAACAAAGAATAATTATGATGAATTTTTTTTATTTATTTTTTTTTTTTTTCATACACATGCATACTTTTGAAAAAGTACATACATATAAACATAAGAGATTTTATGAACAAAATGAAGTAATTATGAAAAATAAAAACATTGTATTGATTCCATATGCAGATAGAGAAACTTTTATTGAAGCAATCATTTGCGTAGCAATAAAATAATCATGAATTAAACTTTCTCACTTGATTGCATAGATGAATAAATTAATGGTAGTGTAATAATCTTTGAAATATGAGTACCTTTTTGAAATGTAAATATATTATTGCTTCAACTAAAATTCATATATGAACATAAATACATACATACAATATACTTCATATACGAGTATATGTATGTTAAAATAAAAATATGTGTACCTACATAAATAATATGGCTGATGAATAACAAGACAGACGACGATGCAAGTAATAAATGTCACATCATAAATGCATCATTTTTACATTTTATATATGTTATATACCTTTTAAGTTTTTGAACTGTTAAAGAAGGATGTTAAAGTTCGATTTTAAGCGAAAGTATTTTAATAGCATGTAATCTTTATTTTGTTAATTGTAAATTTCTTATCCATGTAAGTAGTATATTCATTTTAATTATATATTTTTTTTTTATTTAACAAAAATATACGATTCAATATACAATTTTTTAAAATCTTTTTTATTAGCGACATTAAAATCTAAAATGTTGGTACTGATTTTTATATACGTTTTACGTATTATATATGTATATACAATAAAATATATAAAGCACGCATTGTAATAAAAAATTGACTTACAATAAAATAATATTAAATAATTTCGGTTATTGTAATTAAAAAAATTTTGAAAGTGGATTTTTTTTTTTCTTCTTCAACATTAACGAAAACCAAGTAGAACATATTCAGATCAAGGAAATTGAAGTTTTTCAGAATAAATTTTTATGAGTTCATTGATTTTAAATATTTAAATTTGTTATTCATTTTTTTTTTAATACATAGGGTGTATAATTCATTTCACTATATTCAAATCATCACAAAATGTAATGAACGTCAATATGTACCCTTTGTAAATTTTTTTTAATCGTACTTTTAATTTAAGTTTTTTTTTTTCTACGAGAGAACCAATGAGCAACTTATATGCCAGGGACCAATCTCAAATGTTTAGCACCAAAGTTTAATTTTACTTATTTTTTTAACACCTTGCAATTTTATTTAAAAAGCCCTTACAGATATATTTTTCATTATTCGAAATAAAATCTATAAAATTATTTAATGAGAGTCCTCATTTATTTTTCCTCTCCCCTCCAGGATAATGAGACATAAGTATCAACTCTTTTATGAAAAAATATTCTCTTT
The DNA here is from genome assembly GCA_939192795.1 of Bombylius discolor. Taxonomy (NCBI): domain Eukaryota; kingdom Metazoa; phylum Arthropoda; class Insecta; order Diptera; family Bombyliidae; genus Bombylius; species Bombylius discolor. Next base: position 54,792,431 of record OW584238.1, on the reverse strand, counting down.
TTTTTTTCATTTTTTTTTTTCACTTTTAAAACATTAAAAAAATTATCAAAATCAATTATTTCAAGGTTTCTGTATACAATCAATATGACCATTACGTAAAATAGGATTTTTATCATATACACATATACACACACTATACATGTATACTACATTTTTGTTCTTATAAAAAATTCTGACACGATAAATTAATTTGATTAATTTTCTACAGATTCACTTTAGTATATGAATATCTTCTCTCATGCATATAACTTTGATTCTAATGGCCGCTTAAAAATAATTTACCCCTGCTGTTTATTAATAATGTTTCACATAATAAAATATTATAATTCCATAAAAATTGTTGAATTTTCAACGAAATTCGTTTTTAAAAAAATTTTGTTTTTAAAGAAAGATTACCAAAAATAGATTGAATATTTACGTTATTTGTTTGTCTTAGTTCAAATATTTTAGTATTTTATATATATATAACAATTCCATTCATATATTCATTATAATTTTTAACATATATTATTCTTTATAAATCACATGTGTCCTAAAATATATGAAAAAAAAAAAACAGATTAAATACAATCAATAACCAGTTTCCAAATTTAATAAAATCACTCTTAATATTCATCGAATATATCATACTTTTTCATGTTAATGTTATACAGGAGTTAATTAAGTTTCTTTAAATTAAATACATGTAATAATATAAAGAAGAGAAAAAAAAACCCCCCTTTAACAAAAAATTAAATTCATGTTGTACGTACATAACAATTTTTGGTTCATTAAATCAAAAAGAACGAATAAAAAAAAAACAAATATGACAAAACAAAAACACACAAAAAACAGTATGCACTTATTTATATATGGTGCCGATACCATTGTCATTATTATCATTATTATATCTTTCAGCATTTTATTATAAAAACAAAAAACAAAAAAAAAAAACATTGATTCACATCAAAGAAAATAAATCGTAAGGAAGTATAGTTTTGTCGCGTATCGTGAAAATTCTTTAATTTAATGAGTTACTGTAGTCCTGATGTACCAAATATGGCCCACCATGCGGTCATAACGAATATATGTATATCTTATTAAATCACTGTGTATGTTTTTTTATTTTTTTTTTTTGTTTTTTTGTTTTTGTAAATGTTCCTTTGTTTATTTTCGTTTTGGTTTTTTGTTTTAATTTAGCATTTTTTTCTGCATTCTTATATACCTATTTATGTACTTTTATATTTTTTTTATTTTGAAATTCAATTTTGGAATGGCATTTTTTGACAGGTGATCACTTTTAATAAGATCCTCAACGATCAATTGATATTCGAATTTTATTAAATAAAAACTATATCTTCATATTCATATACATGCACAAACATATACATATACACATATATTTTTAACCATATGTACATACCTGCTGTGTGTATTTATAAAAAAAAAAAATACGTAAAATTGTAAATTTTCAAATCTTCGGCAATGAAATACTAAAAATGTCGAAAATTGTAAATTTTATATATTCTTTGTCAAATTTTTCATATTTTAAGAAATCATGTTCAAAGAAAATTTTTTAAAAAAGTCTTGTGTGAATAAAATAGAAAACTTTACAATGTAGGATTCTTAGAAGAACTTTTTTTTGCATAATTTAATGTGTATCTTTGAATTATTATACATTAACGAAAAATTTTCAAAATCGCAATCGTCTTCACATTTAGCGTTTATTGTGTCTAATAATAAGGATTTTTTGTTTTTTTGTTTTTTTTTTTGTTTCAGTAGTAATAAATAAAAAATGTCTTTTAACACTTAAAATAAAACTTAACATTTATGAAATTTCTTATAGTAATTTAGACACAAAATGAATAAATAACTGTATAAAACTGAAAATATATACATACATTTTCAAATAAATTTAAGATACAGATATTTACCAAAATTTTCTTGTGAATGAAATCTCAAAGTGTTTAAATAATATGAAATCTAAGTAACATCTTCTTTTTTTCTTTTTTTTAAAACACATGTACTTGAAAATTGAAACTTTTGAAATTAAAAAAAAAAAAAAAAATCAAAACAACAAAAAATTAAATAAATAAATAAACATGTGTACCTACATATTTCGACATACATGTACTTTAAAACATTTAATTTTAATCAATACATAAATATACATTTCTTTCTTCATTAATCTTTTTAAATAAATTTAATAATTGTATTTTATTTAATAAAATTATTAATTTATTATAATTTTTCAATATAAAACATTGTTTATTTATTTATCCCTTTTATCTTTTTACCGTTCTTTTTAAAAAACATTTTTATTTATAGTTTGCTGTTAAATTTCATGCTAATTCATTTCATTAAAAAAAAAAATCTTTTTTTTTTTTTTTTTAATTTATTTAATTTCATGAGCATACAAAAATCTCATAAAAATTTTTCAACATCATATCTTTTCATCATTATTTTTCAGTGATTTCTTAAATAAAACTTACATGTAGGTATGTTGGATTTTGTTTTTTGTTTCTTTCTTTCTGTTTATTTTTATTTTTATTTTTATTTTTATTTTTTTTGAGTCTTATTAACAACATTTCGTCGTTTTTAAATTACGAATGACAAGATTAAAAAATTTTGTAAATTTCTTGTCATCAAAGTAATTATGTCTTGTTAGTGTCCTTGATGTTAGGTTTTATCACAACTGATTCGATCTCTTTAGTTCAATTTCAGTCGCATCATTAGTGACAAAAGATTTATAAAGTTTACTGATTTCCACGAAAATGATTTTCTTTTGCTGCTTCATGTATTTCTCTACCAATTGAAAACAAAAAAAAAATAAAAAAAATAAAAACATACAAAATATTTACAGAAGAAAAAAAAAACAAAAATTACAAGAAGAAAAATCAAATCAATGAAAAAGTCATTCTTTTGAACAAAATTTTTATATTACACAAACATTTCAACAGTAACGAAATTTTGGAAAAAAAAAAAATAATTTGAAAAGAAGAAGAAAAAATTAATATAATAAAATAATGTTTGTTTTTTTTGTTTTTTTTTTTTGTTAGTTTCTTTTGACTAGTGTTATGTAAACTTGTTCTTTCGTATTTTGGTAATGAAATTTATGTTGGATATAATTTTTATCAAATTAAAATTTTTAACATACTAAATTCAGTATGAGAAAAAATATTTTCATCATTATAATAATTTTTTTTTTTTTTGGTTATTATTAAAAAGTCAGAACTTAACAAGTATACAAGTTAATTTTTTTTTTTTTAAACTTGTAAAATTCGTAATATTTATATTGTAACAAGAATATGTGTAAAAATAATAATTAATTTGAACGACAGATTAGAAATACCTATACTTTGGGTATAAATTATAAATATTAAGAAATTATAAAAAAAAACTTCAATCTTGGAATCATTAATTTAAGAAGAATTTCAAACTATATATGATCAGATGTGCTCAGTGCTCGATTAATCTTTTATTTCATATTAATTATAAATTATAAATTATAAAATAATTAATTATTTTGAAATAAGCTTTAAGTATTTCTGAGATCAAGGTTTTTCTTCTCAATTAACACAACAAACTGATTTAAAAATATAAGGCTTGAAATTTTTTTGAAAATATTCAATAAATAATTTTTTTTTTTTACTTATTAATAAGATCATATTAATTCAAATTTCTTAAATTTTCATACATACAAATGATTAAATTTATCGTAAACACATGAGTATCAGTATTAAAGTTTGCATAAAAATGTAATAATAATATCTATGCTAAAAAACTGTTATGCTTTAAATATTTTTAATTTATGAAAACAAGTGACATATATTGTACATACATATATGTACGTACAAATGTAATATGTATATATTATCATAAACCTATATGGTCAATATATTATATTATAAAATCTATAAATAAATATTCATAACTTATCTGTTGTGTTCAACATTTGAAAAAAAAAAAAAAAAAAAAAAAAATTAAGCATAAGTTTTAAAATTGTTTCTAAATCGAGAAAGAATATTTGTTTTTAATACATGAATTTATGATAATTTCTAAAATGGACAAAATCATAATATATAAATCACACCCTACACAAACAAGTTTCAAATTATTTTTGGGTTTTTTTTTTCTTGCTAAATTTCTCATAATATACCGTATTTTTATTTAATTTGTTTACATTTACATAACATCTTTCTTTTTCAGATTATTTTAGACTTATCATTATTCAAATTAATGACGGTTATAGTGGTTATACTATAAAAAAAAAAAAAAAATACATAGACGAAAAAAAATGTTATACCCATAATGATGAAGATTATTTCCTTATGCAAATTTCAATATTGTTTTTTTATGTTTTGTTTTTCATTTATTGTTGTTTCCTTTTTGTGTATTTTTTTTTTTTCTAATTTAAAAATTTTACTTAATTAGATAAAATTGAATTTAGTAGAAAATCTTGTGCAAATTTATGACGTAGATGAATATACAAGCATACATGTGTTATTTAGTTTCTAAGATAAAAAAGATTTATAACGCACGTTAAACGCACGAGTTTATTATATTATCTATAAATTGATGCAAAATTAGTCCTTGAGAAAAAATTAATTCGAAATCTATGTTTTTTTGACAATATAAAAAAAAATTTAAATGTAGAAATGTATCTTTCAAATTATATCAGAGACATTTAAGAAGACAAAATTAAAAAGAATCTATCATTTTGTTATTCTCAAAACACATGCTATATTTAAGAGTATAAAAAAAAAATTAACCCTGAAACTTCATTGCAAAACAATACAGTCTTCTGTTCAACAGAATTTGTGAAATTTTGATAACTGTAATATGAGAATTCGTAATCAAGATACAAAGACTGGGCTTTAAAAACATTTTTAAAATTATTTTTATTACTTTTTATTTCAGATTCTGGAAACACAATAATAGTTTTTATTTATTTAAATTATTTATTTAAATTAAAATTGTTTTGTGTTTTAAAAAAAAAGTTAATTAAAGCTAAAACTAACTTGTGAATGATAGTGATGAATATAATAACTGTTGGACCAGAACGCACTACCAAACAATGTTTTTGTCCCATAAAGATACAGGGTAAAATTTCAAGAATTATCTACTTTAAAACCAATCAACAATCTTATCATTTAAATGAAAAATCTACCCTATTAAAAATTTTTTTATTGAAAATTACTTTTGTATTAAATATAATATAATAACACATTTTATTTGCTTTTTGACACTTTCTAAATAACTTTGATTTTATGCAAAAGATAACTTAACTTGTTCTCAATTCAATGAATTCAATAATAATTTAAGCCATTTTAAATTGACAACACAGTATTATCATTAAATCTTGCTACTTTTCAGTAACATTATGTTTATGACTTAGGTATATCAATATGTATGTAAGTATATTATTTTAAAAAAAAAATGTATATATCTACTAGAAGTTATAAGGAAATTAATTTCTGTCATAAAATTATTCAACAAATCTACATAGTGAAGCCTGTATAATTTAATATTTTTAATATGCATATGTATGTACATGAATGTATGTATGTATAATTTAGCATATCAACAAACAAGTTATCACTCATCAATTATCCTTATATGATATTTGAATTTTCTGATATAGTTTACCTTGAAAGCCTGACATCCATTACCGGTATATTTTTTTATGTTACCTGTGGTAGACATGTCATACATATATATAAAAAAAAAAAAACAAAGTATTACAAATTGATACTATTTTTAAAATTTTATATTTTTATTTTCAGTTGTAAAATAAAAATAAACAAAATAAATAAAATCGAAAATATAGCCAACCATTAAAATATTATAAATAACTTAAAAGAGTCTTAAAGAGTGGTTTCTTTTAAAAGAAAAAAAAACCTCAAGAATGATCAATGTTTCTATTCAAGTTAAAACGCTGTAATCAACACAATTTTAACTTTTGATTATTTTTTAGGTGTGTCAATATAACTTTAACATTAAATTAATTGCGTTTCTCAAGTTAAGTGATTTTTAAGGATATTAACCCTTTAAAATCAAATAACTGTTACTTGATCGACCATAACTACTTATGTAAGTACACAAACCAACTGCAAAAATATCAGTACCAGCTTCTACTAACGAATTTAGTGATTCGTAACCCATTTAAATAAATAGTCACCAGAACTCAAGTTAACTTGAATTAGTCGAAGCTTATGAATGGGTTGTAATGCCTTAGAGTATATGTAGTGCCAGTATACCACTTTTTTGGCCTAAAAAATAAAAATACTTTCTTCTTCATTTTTATATATTATTATTATAGGTACTTGCCAGGCTTTTCATAAAAGTTACTTTTTACCACTTTCTTGTAATTTTTACCACAACACCCTATTAGCCTTCTCAACATCTACACACACACACACACGATTAAATTGTTAAAAACTTTCCTGGCACACCCTGTATTTAAAACTAATATGAAGTATGTATGTGAGGCATCAACAAAATAATTATTAAATAACAAATAACATAATATAAAAGCGCCACACGGTAAATATCAATAGAAAGTACAACTCCTTTCAATTTTTTAAAGTTATTTAAAGTATCATTCGTTAATGATCATGTAAATATCAAACTGAGTTTAGACTTCTGCACATGATGATCATCAAAAGGTATAGTTTTTTACGCATCAGAAATTGTGGCTAATAATGTATCTTATTTTGGCAAGTAATATAACTTACTGTTTACTGTTAAATTAAAGTAAAGAACAAAAAAAAAAAACCTTGGTACTCCATGGTGAATGAAAGCCTATATTCTGTGATTTTCTTTTTGATTTATCGATCAATTGTGTTTAATTTACATACAAAATCAAATAAGAAAGCCAAATAAAAAAAAAGTAATAAAAAAAAACTTTTTTAATAAAACATTTAAAAAAAATGGTTACATTGTGTTCATAAATTGACGTGTAGCTCAATTTACTTTTTATTTATAATTTATTTATTTATTATAATTTTTAATTTTTTTTATTGTTAATTTTTTGTATTAAAAATATTATTTTGTATTTATGCCGAAGGTGGTCGAAATATTGGTTAGTTGAAGTTGATCATTGATTTATGGAAATTTGTTTAAGATGGTTTAATAAGCCTTTATTAAGACTTAATATATTGCGAAAATTAAAACAAAAAATTAAATAAATATGATTTTCATATGATAAATTCTTAATTTTTTAAATCAGAAAAATTACACAAATCAAAAAGATGAAATCCAATTACTATAATATCAAATATTGACTTTTCACACTAATACTTTCGATACTTTTGACATTAATTCCGATTCGATATGCTTTGACATTAATTTAAAAAAAAAAAAAAACCTTTGTACTTATTGTTTTTATGTCATAAATTTATTCTTTCACTTGCAAAATTAAATGCCTTTTTATTTATTTATTTATTTTTTTTTTAACAAAACATTCATGAGAATATAATTCGAAGTGCATTAATCATCATAAACGAAAGATTATAATACCTATGTTGAAAACTGTATAAGATCTGATAAAGATAAAAGGGAACAAAAATTTGAAAACAAAGATCGAATAATAAATGTAAATTATATCAACAGAAAAAAAAAATCAATTTCCGTTGAATCAAAATAATTGACAGAAAGTGAACAAACAAGACAATGTTATGTACAATTACATTTTTCAACGAAAAAAAAAAATAAAAAAATAAATAAATAATTAAAGTTTAAAAAGAGATGTATTATTCTTCTTTGTTTTCAAAAAACTAACCAAGGCGGTAGGTTAACACAAATTGTGAAACAATCTTCAGGTTTGACAACAACAACAACAACAACAACAACAGAAGCAATTGTTACTGTCACTTTTATTAGGATACAGTAAGTTTTTAAGATCAAATTTTTACCATGCTTTTCCCAAAATAAATACATCGAATTTTCAGCAGATTATTTTGATTATTTATTTATTTTTTCATTTCGCATTTTACCATTCAAAAAGATGAAAAGAAAACAACAAAAAAAAGCTACACTCTTATACATAAAATTGCCTATATTTGTTCAATATAATATGAACTCTATGTTAAGAGAATATCGATTTCAAAATCCGACACAGGTAGTTCTTCTTTTCTTATTACTTTTTTTCTTAACAGAAAAAAAAAATAAATTAAATAAGAAAGAAAAAGAAGAAAATCCAGGAGCTTAAACACTTAAAGTGAAATTTTTGGCCTTCTGCACGATCAGTTCATAAGTTATCGCGAAGTCAATTAAATTGGAGTCAGTGTCTGATTATTATACAATCTGTTGGACAGAGTTATAATGAATATAAAAAACAAAATATTGAAGCTGAACTAAATGAAAAATCAGAACTGATATAAATTTCTCAAATAACGAACAGTTATTGGACTTTATGTACTACATATATAAATATAACATATTGGCTTTTACGGTTTTACGTATTTTGAACTCAAATTATATATTACCATATTACTAAGATACCTATATTTATACTACATACATATATATATAGCAACTCTAGTGGTTCATATAATATAAATTTACTTAATTTACGCTAATAATAACACCCTGTATAATATTAACAAAAAACGGCATCTCTTGGTCAAGGGCTAATTAGACAAGGTATATTTATCGTCAGTATGTCAGCGTCAAACTACCGTAGTTTTGTAATATTTGACCATGAAGCTAATTAAAAATTACACTGCAATAGTATTATACACTTTAATTGGTAGACAACCTTGAATGTAATTTAAAAATTATTTAACACTGTAAAATGATGATTTTTGGGAAGTGTACTTTTTTTTATTCTATAATTTTTTTCTCTGTAAGTAACAAAACCCATGTGTAATATATTCATAGAGTATGTACATACATATGTACATATGTTAAATAAAAAAATTATAATAAAAATTAAATTGATTTGTGTTAAATTTAATTTCTTAATTGGAGTAAAATTTTAATAAATATACATACATACATACTTATACGAATACTTTTATTTTAAAATCCGGGATTAAATTCAATTTGGAAATAATTTTTGAAAATTCGTTAAACTTTTTTGATGATTATCAACAAATTCAATGTACTTGACTGTTAATTCAATCATAATTTAACTATATACATACATGCATACATACATGTATATTATACACATGTATACATATATGTATATGAATGTATGTTGTATGAGTATATCGATCGACCTAAATGATTTAACTTCAATTTAATTTATAAATATAACTAATATAACATTTATTCCACGTAAACATGTAATATAATGCAGTTACATATCTTTTAAGTAATAACACAGTTCTATGATGAGCGTGTATTACGTAAGATTTTAAACTAGAAAAGAAAAAAAAAAAAAAGAAGAAGAAAACATTTCAAATAGAAAAAAAAATAGTCAAGCACTTCAATGAAAGACAAACAAAACAAAACAAAAAAAAAAAAACATGATATAAAATAAGTAAGACAAGACAACTCTAGATGATGATTACGATCACGTAATAGGTCTATGAGAATTAAAAAAGAATTACGATCATCTCATACCTATAATAGGTATATATAAAATAGTTGAATATCTTTAGCGCAATAAGGTGTACTGCAAAAAGATGTTCACTTCAATTTTTCGAAATATTTTTGAAGATTGTCGGCGGCGCGAATGGAGCATTAACCATCATCATCATCATCATCATCAGCATCATCAAGAAAATAATATATCTGCTGCAGCAGTGATGATTGCATTTTGCATATAATCGTATATATGTACATACATATGTACATATGTATATTTCTGCTGCTGTTGCTGCTATTATGTTAGCATGACATGCCAAAGATTTTTAATACTATATGCTGGCTGTTACAACTATAGTGATCTACTGAGATGCTGTCAATGTTTTATAGTATCTATGTACATAATATGTATTTATACATAGTTTAAGTAAAGTATCTGCGAAGATCAAATGTTGCGTAAGCATCTTTTAAACTGAATTTAATATTGTGAGGTGATCAACGCGATCGTAAAAGAGACAGATTGAGGTCACTTAAAGTGTGGTTTTATTTTATCTTCAACATAATTTTTTTTTTTTCTTCTCTTCTTATGTAGAGTGTTATTCATTTTACATGTTTCACTAAACATTTGAACAAGAAAAGATACAAAAGCAGAATATTAATAGTTGCATTCAAAATATTATAAAGAAAAATTCTAGACGAACTGATCAATCAATCGAGTTGGTGATGAAATGTGCACATAAAGCGCATTAAATTTGAATTTATGATGGCAAGTAGTCAATTTAGTAGTTATATAAAGGATTTTACAAAGTAAAAAAATTATATATATAAATAATATATATTTATTCAAAGAGATTGTGATGAAATGGTCGTTTGAACTGATATTACGGTGTGCATAGGTGTAATCACTGACAACAAGGGAAATGTTGAACATCTTAGAAGACAAAAAAAAGTTGACAAGAGCATTAATACAGGGTATCTTAACTAAATATTCAGAAATTTAACCACATATTGACTGTTACAAGTAAAAATGGTATATAAGAGGGTACCTACCACCTACCACATCAATACCTGCACCAAATTTATCTAGTTTTGAAAATTCGAATGGCTTTGAAAATGTATTTCCGTCTTGAATCTGAAAATTTTTAAAGAAGCTCTCTTGATTCAAGAATTGTTCAGATTATGTCGCTCCTTATTTGGAAATTGAAGAACTTTTTTTTTATACTCAAATTATTTTCAAATTATTCCAATTGTAATGCAAAACAATATGTGTCTTTTGAAACACCATTTTTTTTTTAAATTTAGACTCAACATAAGTTCGAAATTAAATTCGATATCACCATCTGCAACTAATAATAACCATTTAATTTTTTTTCTTCAATTTTTACTTCTCATTAAAACTTTTTCATACTTTTTTTCACATAAATGAATTACATTCTGTGTAAGAAATAAAATCCAAAGTGTAATTTATCCATTTACATTCAGTTTAATTGCATATTGATGACTGTATGAAATCTTGTTTAAAATGTTAACTCATTAAAAATAAAAAATAAAACAATTTGTGGAATTCATTTATTTTTTTTTAAACTTATTTACAATTAAATTTGTTTTAATTAAAAAGATAAACCACATTGTGAATTTTGTTGAAATCTTAAATTTTATCTTGATAAATTATTTTTTTTTTTTTACATTTCAACATTGTTAATTTTGAAAAATTTTATTTTACTACTTTCTAACAATCAACAACAATAACAACAAAAAATACGCATAATATTATTTTATTTTTATCATTATATCCTAGGATACATATTCGAAAAAATTTCAATAAACTTATATGAAATCTTTCTTCTTTCATTTCAAATTAAAGATATTTTGTAAACACAAACATAAAAAAAAATTAAAATTTTATGTTGCAACATTACAAAAGTGTTGTTGTTATTGTGGAAATTTTTGTTTTATTAATAAAAAGAAAGTGGAACATGAAATAGGCTTTTTTCTAGATATTCTGTAATTTTATTTTTTATTATTTATGAAGTATTTATGAAATTTAAGTTTTAACGAAACATGTCTATAAAATATTTTGCACAAACATTTGGTATGCTCAAAAGAATTGACACATTTGCTTACATATCATAAAAAATAATATCGAATTAATTTACGGTTATAAGACTCGAATTCAGCATAATAATTTTAGGGCTAAAAAAGAGAAAAAATCATCAAATTGAAATAAAAATTTAAAACTTTCATAACTATTTTCAATTGCATACTTTGAATTTTCTTCAATCAGATATTTTTTCAAATACTTAGTATCTTTCATTCTTGAATATTCATCATTTTCACGCTATGCATATATCCGGATTCTTTTCCATTTTAATTAGTCCGGAGTCCGAATAATTAAGATCCTATACTGCATATAAAGTCTTCCTATTGGTAATATTTTATTTAATATTGTTCAATTTTGACAACATATGATCACCATATATAATCATTATTTCTAATTAATTATTATTAAATAACTTAGAAATTAAAATATAACATCAATGACCGACCTTTTTGCCATTTTATTTCATTCTAAAATTTATTTTTGTAGAAACAAAAAAATAAGTACCATAATAGAATAAATTTAATATCCGTAACTGAGTCTTTAATTACTAACTCGCATTGTATAATAAAAATTTTTCAGAATATAAATGAAATATTTTAAATCTTTTGAATAACTATTAAATAATAAACGGTAAATAATTTTCTTAATACATCTTGTGTGGTATAAATTTTAAATTTGTATCTTAAAAATTTTTTTTTTTATATAGGATTACCTATATGTTATTGTATATGATATTTAAAATTATTCATTTAAGTCAGTTTTATGGTTTCATAACAAAATGTCAGTCATAATTTTGAATGTGAAAATTCATGGATATGATATTAAAATTCATATACGATAACAATTAATATATATAGGTAAATGTATATCAATAGAATTTTTACTCACATAAAATATTCTTACAAACGGATTTATATTTTGATTTACATTAGACAAGTTAAAGATGAGAAAATTCAAGTTATTAAAGAAAAAATTTATAAAAACAAAAAAATTAAAGAAAAACAAAATATATTTAAGCACTTCTGCTGTTTATTACTTGTTAAGATCAAGAATTTATAAATAATGAAAGCTATTAAAGAACATGTTTATGTCATTATCGTACAGAAAAACATCAACTTGATTTAAAAACATAAAATTTATTTTGAAGATATTTTTTAAACAAAAAAAAAAATAAAAAATGAAGTAACAAAATATTTTTCATCACAAATACTGCATATGTATATAATTACGAGTATGTGCCAATTTTCACATATAAATTTTTCTAATTGTTTTTTTTTTTTTTTTTTTAAATAATTTAAACTGATTTATTTTTTAATGAACAAAACGTGATCATTGCAATCAAAGTAAATAATATATGTACATTTAAAATATTTAAAAATAATAATAATAAAAATAAATTCATACACCTAGAAATTTAATTATTCCGGTACAAAATCTATTTTCAAAATTGTGTTAAATCAATTTATGATACTATTTAAACGTGATAAGAAATATTTTTCACGTTTTGTACACTTTAATTTAAAATTAACGATTGTATGAGTTTCGTATTAGTTGAAAAACTTATACGTCAATTTTTCTAATATGTCCCACTTTTGTTTTAGACAAAATATGAATTTATTTTCTCATTATTATGGCTTTCTTTCAAGCGTCTTTTACTGTTTTTAAGGTGTTAAAATTTTATTTGACAAGGAAAGAAGCCACCTATAACTTCTAACTTTTATTATCTACTCAATTATACGTTATTTTTATTAATCGTTAATTATTGTTTAATTAATATTTCCAATAAATACCTTAAAATATAAATTCAGCCAAAAAATGAAACGCTTATTAATTAAATTATTATACATTATTTGTTTCACTTCTATAATAAGTTATAAGTGCACTATCTAAACTGCATATAAAATATAAACACATATCTACTCATATATGTATATGTGCGTATGTAGGTGTGTATAAAATCTAAATACGTTTCAGAAAAAAAAAAAAAAAATTTATAAATTAAATGGATACTTGTAATGTATTTGAAAATCTATTGATTTAATTAAGTTTCAGTACCACTGATTAAGCTTTGAAAATAAAATTCAAGTTTAAGAACAACTTTTTCTGAAACAGTGTTGAAAAACGAAGAAAAATTTTCACAAAAAAATAGTAAAATGTATTTATCCCACAGTCGACACTTTTTTCTATTCAATTCTTTAAACATTCGTTACCAAAGAATATAAATATACATATACTGATACATATATACATATGTATATATTTTAAATAAAATACCTCAATAATATCAGTTTAAACTTGATTTAACATCTATAGCATTTCATTTCAATCCATGGATGACACAATCGATAGATAAAAACTTAAATTTGCACTATAAATTATTTTGATTGGACTAATTAATTTTATTTTAAAGATTTTATGTCAAAATAAAAAATAAATAAAAAAAAATAAAAGAGTTAACAATGTCTCCTACGGCAAACGTCTCATTGGGCGTTATTCAATTTTATCTTAAGGTATATGTTGTCTACATTCTACATACAATGTACATATTAAGTACGCACATACTTTTTATAAAGTATATTATATATAAGTAATTTTATATAAGTATGTAAATACACTTTTATTAGATAGGTGTATACACACAATATTTGATAACATGAAAAACTACAGGTATGAAAATTTCAAACCAATCAATTGTAATATCTAACATGTTATACATATATGTATATACCCGTACATATATATTCTTTAGTTAAAAGTGTTTACATTTTATATTTGTTAATTTATTAATTTATATCAATTTATTTTAATATAATATATTATTTAATTTATAGAAATGTTTAAATGCAAATTATAATGATAAAATCTTTTTATTTAGCAAGGTCCACTTTTCTATATATAATATGTATAAAAAAAAACAAAAAGAAAATAAATAAAAGATTTTGTTTATGTAAATAATTCATGCATTGATTTAAATCGCTATTATTAATTTCTATCATATAAAAATTATTTGAACATAAATTACAGAGTATATACAAATAATAATTTAATATTTAAATTTGAATCGGTTACCATAGCTTTAATACATATTAGTCAACAGATTATAAGATCTAAACATATTTATTTATTTTTTTTATATACATACATATATTGTACAGTTTATTTTCTACACATGGTTTCTATTATCAAAATAATCTATTACTGATTTATTTTATTTAAAAAAGAAAGTTAAAACATTTGTAATTTTATCAATAAAATTTTAATATAAAATTCATGAATATTTTTAGAACAGTTCCTTATAATTTTAAAACATTGAACAAATTTTTTTTCAACTTTTAATTTAAACTTAAATATGATATATATGTATAGTTTTTTTTTTTTCACAGAAGTAATTTTACATATGTCGATTGATAAGTTTCATGTGATTTTATTTTATTTTTTAGAAAATTCAAAGTTTATTTTTCACCTTTCTTCAAGAAAATTACTTAAAATTTTATAATTTTAAAATTCTTTTTCCCCATCCTTGTTTAAATTACCCCATTATTCTGTCTTTTGAATAAATCAATTATTTTTAAGGATAACAATACTGTAAGTGTCTCCATGAAGTAGTTGCTGCACACAGTATTGCTAGCCAATAAAGATCCAGAGTTAGACAACCTTTAATCAATATTTAAAAAAAAAAATTAAATTGAAAGTAATTTCTAAACAAAACACTTCAAAACAAAATTTATAAATATTTCACACTCTGTAAATTTTTAAAATTACTTATATTTTCTATGGAAAACTTAAATTTAATTTTCATTTCTTTTTTTTTTTTATATGTATACCAATAATCAAATAAATAACATGAATACACTTTCTTAATTTTATTAACACTTAAAAAAAAAAAAATCAAAACAAGGAAATTTCCTTCCTTTCTAGGTAAATTTTTCATCTAATATCCAATTATAAAATATTATTTACAAGATTATGGAATTTACGTGATCATTTTTTTCATATTATTACTGTTATACTTTATTATGATCACGAACAACATTGTACAAAACGATTAAAATTGAAATAAACAGAAAACTTAAATCTTAGAAAGAAATTTATAATATACATACTCGTACATACATATGTATGTATGTATACATATACGTATAAATACAACTTTTGAATTAAATATTACTAATACACACAATACATAAACATACATATTCTATACACAATATTCTTCCTTTGATACATTTTATATTTTATGATTTTTTTTTTTTTTGTTTTCTCAACTTGAATCAATTTTTATGTACTTATTAAATATTATATTCCCTGATGACTCCTTTATGAAATACGTTAGGGTACATGATGATGATTGGGGCTAAAACTGAAATACGATCTTTTTGATCTAATTTTGATCGATCATTTTTTTGTTTTTTTTTTTTTTTTTTACAGATACAAAGTTCAGAATATCATCAACGTGATCAGTTATGGACAGCTTGATAATTACATTTATTGTCTGTGGTTCCGGATCTAGCCACCAATATGGAATGAAATAAAAAATGATTGACGGCAAGTGATTAAAGAAATTGAATAAAAATGTACATACATATGCATATACGTCCAGTATATGTATGTATTTATGTATATTTTATAAATATAATAATTTATATAAAAATCTATCTATAAATATATACATATTTATATTATGAAGAAAAAAAAAACATTTTATATACAATGTACTACAGTTCATTATTGTTTCATATTTGATCTTGAAATATTGTGTAAATATAGCAGATTTATTCCCGGTATTCACCGTTGAAACGTCGATTTTAAAATGAAATCAATTGTTTTTTTTTCCTTCTTTTTTTTTTTTTTTTTTTTTTGCTTTATGAAATGGATCTGTCTAAGAAGAAGCCGAAAGAATTATAATCACCATTTCAGAGTGATTAAAATTAAATGTTAAGGAAGGTCATATGTCAGATGGTAATTATAAAAATGCACGAGATCAGAAAATGCTGCACAACAAAAGAAAATAATTTTAGTTATGTACCTATAATATGCATACATGACAGACATGGTGGTACAATGAGTTTTGTATTTTTCTTATTATACTTCTTTTTTTTTTTAACTTAAGTTTTATAGTCATGTATGTGTACAATATATACTATTTTTATTGTTGAACTTTCAAATATACATACTTACATACATAACATACTATTTGTTTTTTTTTTTTTTAATCTTTTCATTTTGTTTTTATGTTGTGTTTTGTTTTTCTTTTTACTTATTACTTTTAAGTTTATTCAATACAAATCGGTTTTATGCACCTGCATAGTTTATAAAAATGAAACACAATAATACAAGTACTAATGTCTAAATGTTTCTTTTTTTCTTTTTTCTTTTTTTTTTCTTGTATATTCGAAATCAAATTATGAGAAAAATAAATCTTCGCGGTTCATTGAGCAAACATTGATCTTTTTATTAAACTATAAAAATAAACCAACAGAAAAAAAAAAATTGAAATTAAAGCAAAAGATAGCAATATGCAATATAAATTTTTTTTTTCACTGATTTAATTGATTTCAATTTAAACCTTCCATTATATTTTTATTTTATTCTTTTCCATTTTATTTTTATCACATATAATTTTTCAGTTTGTGTATATTATTTATTGTTTTTTACAATAACAAAAAGTTATACATATATATAAATTTTAGTTATTTCTGTAATTTTATAATTTTACTTTATTTTTCCAAACATTATTCTATTTCCTTTGTTTAAATAAATCGAAAAAAAAAATATTAATAATAAATATATACATATTTCAAAGTTCTAAAATGTTCTAAACTGTAGTACCTACATACATATGTATATTATATAACATAATAAATAATTTTAATATATCGCTAAAATATTCAATGTATTAAAATAAAATCTCAAGTTATTCTAAAAGAAGAGAAGTATCCTTGAAATTCCCACAATTGTGAATTTAAAAAAATTCTTAAAGAAAAAATAAAAAAAAAACCTTTAAACAAAAATTTAGAACTCAAAATTATTATGTTGAAAAGAAATGAAAATCTAAAATAATCAAAGTAAGTAATTCAATAACAAATGAAAACCTTTTATAGTACTAAAAATGAAATACAATCTTGTAAATATAAAAAATCTTTAATTTTTCCAAAATAATCCCAGGCAAGATCTTTCGCTAGATCACCCTATTCACAATTTCTCTAATTTTATTAAGTTATCAATTATAAATTACAAACCAACATGGACACTGATATATGTAAATATTTATATAGACACAAATGTTTGATTTTACAAATTAAATGAATATTATCAAATTGCTTCCTCACCTTAAAAATAATACAATAACCATGATTTTTCCGTTTCATATGTTGTTTTTATACTTGCTATTCAACTAAAACAATTTTTCCGTAATATGTTAATTTTAAAAATGAAATATGTGTTAATAAAAAAAAAAAAAAAAATTATTTTTCTGACTTACATAGAAATCAATCTAAACTTTTCAAATTGTATACGCATATTTATTTCCCAAAATAACTTTGAAACATAAAACCAGTCACCATACCTAGTTAAATTATGTATATGACAACATTTCAGATTAAGGTGCTAATGTTAAAATTACTGAAAGTTATTATCAATTTTATACAATTATCATGTACTTGTACATATAAATAAATAAAAATGCATATACATACATGTATATATTGTATAATAATCTATTTGACACAAAGCATAAAATTCTTCTAATTAAAATGATCGAGTAATTAATGTTTTTACTTAGAAAATTCACATTGCATTAATTGTGCAATAATTGTAATTATTTAAAATGACCATTTCTTATTAAGTATTTTAACTATGTGTATAAATTTTTTTCATACACATTTAATATACTCGTTTTCAACATTTTATATAAACATATTTAAATATGAATGCATATATGCTTATACATATACATAGATATGGACGTATATAGTATATCATCATTATCATGTTATTTTTGCTAATTTTCTAAAGTTCTTTTGTATTTACCGGCATTGCGATGTGCTTAAGATAAAATTTACTTATATGATTACTAAATGTTCACAGTTAGTGAACATGTAATTGAAAAAATAATAATAAAAATAAATATTGTAACATGCATACATACTTTTGTATGTTTCATTTAAGGTATGATTCTAATAATTACTTAATGAAATTAATTTTAAATTAAATATAATACTTACATTTTTAAAATTAATTTAAGTAGATATTAAAGAATGTCATATGTTACAAATATTAATGTGAAATAATATTATATAAAATTATTAAATAACGTAACTGTTCTTACGTACAAATTTTAATTAAAAATTTATTAATAACATTTGATTGTTCAACGACAATTATATATAGTATGTACGTGAATATAATTGTACTAGTAAATTATTTTCTATTGAAAAAATAAGAGTCACTTTTACTAAGTATTTGAGATAAATAAGTATTTCGAATGAAATTTAGGGGAAATAAGAACCACAAGGACAATATACCACTATAAACTTTATTTTATTTAATTTTTACAAAATTAATACAATTTTACTGCTTGATGGATACCATTCAAAAAAGAACAATATTATAATTAATAATTAATTACAATAATTATGTGTTTACAAAAAATTATAAAATTATAACAGATTATACATAAATACGACATTAGTTTATGTACAAGAATTGTCAGGTTTACAACGCACATACCAGAGACAAAGCAATTACAATGAATTCATTTAAATTTTTTTTTTTTTTTTTAAACATGCAAAAATTTCCAAAAAATGTGATATTTTATTTTTCCATTTAAACTGATTTTATATACATTTTTTTTTTGTAAATTATTTTTTTACAAATAATAATTTAAATTAATCAAATATTTTTATAATACAAGAAATAAAAATAAAATAATAATCATTTTTAATTAAAATTATATATAAACAAGAAATATAAAATGTATACATAGTCTGTGTATTATAATCTTCCTTAATAATAAAATAAATAAAACTTAAACTCTAGAATATACGAGTATGTACAAAAACAGCAACACATAACAAATGAATACATAACAAGTAAAACAAGTTTTTTATACAAAAGTTTCCTGCTTAAATCTTTTGTTTTTTAATTAACGATTACATATATGTATGTATAAAAAAAATGCATCGTATAAAAAATAAAAGAAGTAATTTTTATGTTTTAAACAAATTTTTTTTTTTTTACAAGAGAAATGAGATACATTAAAATTACACTAATTGGAAATAAAAATATAACTCTTTTTTTTTTTTTTTTTTTGTTTAAGAAATAATAGAAATGATTTTAAATTTTTTATACATATTTGTTTAATTCATGTCAAGACAAATAATTTAAAAAAAAAAAATTATTGTTAAATGCAAAAGTATTAGTATTGATGTGAAATTGTCAGAAGAGATCAATAAACTTACAAAATGATTTAAACTATTCAGCTTAAATATGACTTTTCTTTTGTATATTTATAATTCTCTTTCATTTATTTGAATATTGAGAAAAATCTTTTATTCTGCTTAATAAAGAGATAAAAAGAGAAAAAAATTATACATAGATTAGATATAATTATTGTTTTTGTTTATTTATTCATAAAATAATAACAGCAGCTACATTAGTTTTCTTAAAACATTTAAACTACTTAAATTCTGGTAAATAATTTAAAATATTTTTTTTTTTACATTCGTTTTATAAATATCCGAGAAAGTAATATCAATTTACCAAAAAAAAAAAAGAAACATGCACGACATTCTTTTAAGATTTTTAAAATAACAAAAAACTTCTTTCAAAATCTGTAAATATGATTTCTTTATTGGTTAGTTTATTATCATCACCTTTTCGGTAATTTCATCAAAATTTTTCAACAATTTTCATTTCAAAATCTGGAAAAAAAAAATTCATTTATACTTAAAAATAAAATTAAATGAATGCAAATTAGGTAACATTCATTTATTTTTATTTTTTTTTTTAAATTAATATCAAAATCAAAACAAAAACAAAATTTCGATTAACTCTATCAGACAAACAAGTTCAAGGTTCGAATATTTCTCATTACTTCATATTATGTATTTTGTTTTTTTAATATTTTTTGCTGACGGTTTTTCTCATCAATGTGAAAAAAAAAAATAATAAAGTATCACGTTTATACCCGAAATTCATTTACAACAATCATTAATTGGTAAATAGCCTTAAAATACTGATATTAGGAACCGTAAAAATTTTTTTTTAGTTATGAAAATTTCTTATATCAGATTTCAGGTTTTTGAACTTTTAACAACCCCTTTAAAGAACAACAACAACAACAAAAATGTGAATATTTTACAAATAAAGAAAATTATTGTATTGAGCTGTAGGGGTCAATTAAAAGAGCTTGTTATAAATTTGCAATGAAAATAAAGAAAACTTTCATTAAACAAAACAAAAAAACAAAAAAAAAACAACCGAAAAACAAAAATAAAATAAAATTTCATTACTGGTTTATTTATATCAGTGCAAGTGTAATTTCGAAACTAATATAAAAACACTTATTATATTTCTTATGATTTTTCATCAGATGCTAGCAATTATTAAAAAATAAAAAGTTATTTTTTGCCATCTGGAAGAAATCACATCATCAAATACTGTTTTTTGTTATTTTTTTTTTATAAACACGCATATATGATTTTCAATTTATTTATGGTTTATAATCGAATTTTTTAAAGTAACAAGCGAAAGCGTGTAATAATATCAATATCTGTTTTATCTGTTTACGTCACATGTTTACGGAATGGAATGAACTTAATATTGTATTGACCAAAGAGAAAATAAAAAAGAAGATGTACAAATGGTGCAACAAATACATTATCGAATTAATTAGCAATGTTATAAAAAATACATACATATATGTACATATTCATATATCCTACAATATTATATAGGGGATTCATGTCACTTTTTAGTTCGTCGTAATTTTTGAGTTTTTAAGTTTCATAATTCAATTGACATTAACGACCATTTCATATTTCTTTCGTAGTTCATTTTTTTGTAATTGTTTGGTTTTCTTTTTTAGCTGTCACACAAAATTTTTCATACTTAATATTTATATGTATAACTGTAAAATATCAACTACGAAACTACGAAGGAAAGAATTTAGAAACTGTGATGCATTTAACCTTCGCAATTTTTCAAAACTTTCATAGTTTGCAAATGTATAAAAATGAACTACGAAAACTGCCTAGAATACAAACTTTACGACAAACTGAAATGTAAAATGAATCACCTTATTATTTGTGTGTCTTCAATATAGCATAAAAGATTTAAACAAAAATAGCAATATCTTAACAACGCATAGATTGACAAGAAATATTAAAATTGATTATTATTCTACTTTTAGGATTAATTATAATAAAAAAAAAAACAATAAAGAAATAATTTAAAAAAAAAAAAACCATAAAAAAAGCATTTTCAAAAAATAACAATTTTTTAAAACAAAAACATCAAATTAGTATAAAATATTTAAAATCCTGGTAATAAAATCTTTTTTATGGCTTTTTTTTTTATTTTTACATTTTTTTTCTTTAGTTTTAATTTAAAATTGTTTTTCTGTATCATATGGATAACTAGTTAATATATTGGAAAATTTCTTTCATGCATATTTAATTTAGCTTCTGTGTTACCTTATCAAAAACATTCCATAACCACAAGTCAACCTTGTGGTCCAGTTTTTATATCCTTTTGCATTCATTAAACAGAGTTCATTTTTTTTTTTTTTATTATTATTGTTGCTTGTTTATCAATTTTTTTTTATTACATTTTTATTTTTGTTATTATTTTACTTACATAGTTTATTTATTTATTTATTTATTTTTTTTTTTATTTTTTTTTTTTTTTTGAATTTTATTTCAGGGAAAGATTATGTCTATACGATTTTATTACTTGGATGAGTTTGCATGGCAGAGATGAATAAAAATAAAAGTTTAACAAACCAAAAAAAGAAGGAAAAAAAAAAATTACACTGAGAAGTATTAAAAGAATATTGTAAATTGGACTTGAAAGACAAGAATTATATATTTTTTTCACAATTTTATGTGACGAAAAAACAAAGCAAGTAGAATGTGTTGGTGCTTGCATGTGTTATATATTCTTTTTTAATAGCGTATGTGGGTATATATTTTTATTTTATGTTAAAAGAAGATTCAAAAAAA
Source organism: Bombylius discolor (assembly GCA_939192795.1). Classification (NCBI taxonomy): domain Eukaryota; kingdom Metazoa; phylum Arthropoda; class Insecta; order Diptera; family Bombyliidae; genus Bombylius; species Bombylius discolor. The sequence continues at coordinate 54,769,592 of OW584238.1, read as the reverse complement.
AAGAAAAAAAATCATAATAATAAAAATAATATAAAAAAAAACAACACACTGACCAAAAAGGAAAATTGACAAGGTAAGCCAATCAATTAATGAGGTGAGGAGGTTTTATCTTTCAGGAATCAACAACCAAAAGAAAACTAGGTCATATGAGGTTTTTTGTGTAAAACCGGTGTTATTTATTGTTGGTTTTATTTTTCTGTATTTTTCTTTACTAAACCATGATAATAAGGTTTGTGACAAAAAAAAAAAAAAAGAAAACAATATGTAGAATATTTTATTTTAAGATTATTTTAAATTTTATAAAACAAGTTGTACTATAGGATTACGTTTTTTTGTTTTGTTTTAATTAAAAACTTAATGAGTAAAAAATTATACATGCATACTTTTACTGAAATTAAATTTTTATTTACTTGAAGAAATACACATTATTATAATTTAAATGAAAATTTTTAAGTCCTAAATTCAAGAACTAATAAAACAAAACACAGTTTACGTTTATCATATAATTCACCTTTTGCTGAAAAATAATATAAGCTATCTAAAATATAGGACTATTTTGCTTTAACACCCTATTACGTAGATAAACATACATACATATGTACATATATACATAATGTAATTTTGGTAAGATAAGTGTATGGAGTTTGCGCAAAATAAAATATTACAGAATCTTGAACCTCTAATGAACATCAATTTGATTAAATTGTATATCCAAAATATTCGAATGAACTTTAAAATAATAAATTAACAGTTTCAATTAATAATACATAATATAATTTTTTTTTCTCATACAAATATTTACAAATAAGACATCATATTACTTAAGGTCATAAATTTTTATATGCAATATTAATATTTAGGAAAAAAAAAAGGTTAATTTTAATCTCACGTTACTGATCAGCTCATAAAAATTTACAAAATGGTCCAATTAAGAACAACACGTCGTTTATATGATGTACATCCCTGTTAGGTTGCAACTTGATGACATCGTCATTGCAATATTTCATGGTTTTTTTTTTCTTTATTCTTTAAGAAGTATATACATACATATATTCAATATATTGTAACATAAAACACCTGAAATATTTTGAAGAAAATAACTAAAGTTTTATTGATAATATTAAGAACTTATAACTTATAAAAAAAATCTTATTAAATGAATTCACTTTCTGGAGCTTCATTAAAAAACAAAAAATCAAAAAAAATAAAATAAATAAATAAATAAATAAATGAAGAATATTTTTAAAAAAAAAAGAAAAAACTCCATATATATTTCTACCTTTAATAACAACTACATACCTATTTAAGTTACAAAATAAAATTTACCTATACTTCAATTTTAACAACTGACTAAACAGAAATAATTGCCAAAGAAAATCTCCATTAAAATTCTGTATTTATGATATCAGAAAAAAAAATTGAATATATAGTATGTATATAAATATTACAGATACGCATTTTACGAAAAGGCCAACCACTTAGCAGAAGGACGAGGCCAGCAGCGGACAACAGCTCATAAATAATTCGACACGCTGCTGTCTCATGTCTTTAGTCAAAAACAAAAAAAAAAAAAAAAAAAAAAATAAGGAAAATAAAAAATTAAATAAATAAAATAAAAAAAAGCTTGTTCTCTCTTTCGATATATATGTTGGATAAGTATATTATATTCTGGGAAGTCTTTTTTTTTTTTTTTTTTTTTTTTGTACATGAAAATTTTGCCAATATTGGGGTTTGGCACATTGAAATCGCTTCAAGTTTACTTCGATTACCTTTTTATATCTTATTTTAGTTGGCTTTTGTTGTTATCAAAAATGAATAATGATCAATAAATGAGGTGGTTTCTTGTGGAAAATATTATGAACGATACGTTTATTTAAAAAAAATATATAAATATAAATAAATAAAAACTCAATTTTGCTGTTGGTTATTCGACACTGAATTTGTAATAACATGTTATAATATCAATCTATACAACATATTCACTAACATTTCACACAATAAAAATAAGAACAACAAAAAACAAATTTTGTACATCCTTCCGGCAACATACCTTTGTAACGTTATCTACAAGAAAAAGCATCCAACCCGAATTTCTTAATTTTTCATAAGCTTTAAATTTAAATCTGAAATTCATTTTTAATTACTATTTTATTTTTATTTATTTAGCTTATTTTGTGCACAATGGATGTGAATTGATGAATTGTAACTTCTGAAAGTGTAAAATAATTTTCTTCTAAAAAGACATCCAATAAATAATACTTTCTTAATCGGTGTCAATACACTAAATTTTTACAATTATTTTCACAGTTTAATAAAAACAAGATTACCATAAACATTCTATTGATTTTTATTGATTAAGAATCTTAGTTTTTAAAAATTTAAAACAATAAAAGTTTTTTTAAAAACACAAAGTTTAAAGGATTCATATTTTTCAATGACCAAAAGGTGGAAATATCTTTTTAACGTATACATACTTTTAAAGTGTAGCGCAAGTATACGTATAGAGAAAAATAAAAAGGTAACGAATAAGGTCATAAAGGACAAAATAAACAGTTCAAAAACATTGTGATTGTGAAAATATCTACAAATTCTTTAAAGTACGTTTTATTGAAAAAAAAAAAAAAAGTAATTAAAACATGTCTTCAAGCAAAATCCGTTAATTAGAAGTTTAAAAAAAAAATCCATAAAATTATTCACTAATGATTTAAAATAAAATATAATTTCATTTTTTTTTATATATATATTTTTAATATGTACTACATACATGTGAAATTCTTTATAATTCACCTTAATTAAAGTGAAAAGTATCATTTCTGAAAAAAAAAAAAAAGTACTTCATCAAAATTTACCATATTATATGGTACTCATATATAGTATGTTATTTCTTTTCTTTTTACAATATATTAAACATAAAATATACTATTAACTTTAAAATTATAATAAATATATGTATATAGATATAAATATGTATACACTCTTATCTTAAAATAAAATGGCCCTAAGGTATTCAAAAAAATAATTCAAAATGACTTCATATAATGTGTAAAATAAAATTATATTCATATAATGACCATCATTCACTATCTGTCAATGTTGTCATTTTACTTATTCTTTTTTTTTTTTCTCCTTTTTTTTCGCAAAATTATATTTTCGAGAAAATAAACCACCACAAAAAAAAAAACAAAATAATAACAGGAAAATAAAGTAATAAAATTAAATAAAGGTTTCACGAATATTTAAAAAAACATAAATAACGATAAAAGAAAAAAACAATTTTTAATGTTACTTGCAAAAGGAACATTTTTTTTTTTTTAATTTTCTTTCAGTTCAATTTCTACTTTTTCAAAAATTATTTGTATACAAGTTACTAATTATTTCATACGAGGTATAATCAATCACATTTTCTATCCATTATTTATTTATAAAAATTTGCAAATCTAATACAAAAGATTAATTACTTGTTTGTAAATTAGCAACTCATAATTTACATAACTGAAAATTCATTTATTTTTTTTTTTTTAATTTGAAAACAAATTTCTTAAAGATTCACAATAAAAAATACAAAGAAAGAGCTAGGTTTATGAATAGAACCACTCTTTTCAGTTAATCAATAGAGAAAAAAATTTCTTCTAATTCTTCTACAACATTTCTCTTGTCGTGATAGTTCTTAGAATTTCAGGAAAAAAATTAACACAGAATTATTGACCCTTTAACACCAAATGACATAGCTACAGGGAGAAAGAAGCCCTCACTTTCTCTGCAATAGTCTGGCACTTGCCAGACCAAGGTTCCAGACAATACTGAATACGGAGCTTCCTCTTCAAGGACCTTAATGAAATAGCAGAAGTCACTACTAGACATATGATACGTTTCCTGTGAAATAGGATGGTTATAATACTAAATGACATTCTCAGTGCTAAGTAGGCTTTCGGAAGATTCCGAGAACTGCACACGTCCACCAAACATGTGTATTTTTATATTTTTTAATCATTTTTATTTTTCTTACAAAAAGAATTTTCTATGCTAAATAATTAGGATCCACTTACTTTTTAATACCAATTTCTTATTAATGCAACAAATATTCGAGCAAATTTAGTCCAAATTAAAAAAAAAAAAAAAAAAAAAAAAAAACTAGAAAGTAAGCAATCAATAATACGTACATAACATAAATATTAGAAAAAATTTCAGTGAACATTTTTAACCTAAAATTAAAAAACTGCATAATTCATACAAACAAACTTTGAGGCCACTACTAATTAATTTTTTTTTTTAAAACAAACAATTTATAATATTTTGACAGCTCTTATGATTGTTTTTTTTTTTTAAAGTTTAATATTTATTTGAAAAAATTTCAAAAATCTTCAAACAATTTTAATTATTTTAAATGCGGGTCGTAGAATTAAATAAAGAAATACATATCATGGCAATTCTGTTATTAGTTAAATCTGTGATAAAAGATAAAAATATGATTTAAAATAATAAATTTGCTGAATTGCATACCTAAGGAGTTTGAAGTAAAATCATCTATCTTGCATTACTCAAAGAATCACCCATTATAGCTTTTTAAAAATTAATTTGCTCTATTAAACCTGAAAATAATGAAAAATATTTGTAAAAAAAATTTCTTCAAGACCTTGATTCAAACTAAATAATCATAACCTTATGGCAATTTATCATAAACTTTTTTCTTTATCTTAAATTTCTATTTAATTTTTTTTTTTTTATTTTTATTTTTTTTTCAAATTTATTTTAAATTTTTGCAAGGTCACGTGCCATTATAATAATGTGTAACAATAATTTTTTTTTTTTCTATGTACCTATAGTAAAATAATACTTTGTAATTTTATTTGATATTTCATTTGAAGAAAAAGATACCTGTAGATGGTGCTTAATTATGTCAATTTTTTTTTCTCAATAAATATATTTATAAAGATAGTTAAAAAAAAAGTACAACATTTGAAACAGATATATTAAATATTTAATGAAATATGAATGATCATATCCGGTTTATCAGGGCGTGTAGGAGTGAAAGATGTCTATCACTAGCAAAATGTATTTTATGATTAAGAGATGTTCCTTTTTTTTTTTTTTTAAATGTTTCTTTTGAATTATACACATATACGTATTGTACAGTATGTATATGTATGTTTCGAGAGAAAAAAAAAATTTTATATAGCTTATTTATAACTGTTCAATAAATATACTTAAATTTATTTCCAAATATAAAAAAAAATTTTTTGCCAACTAAGCAAATCATTGATTATATACAATTTTTTTTTTTTATACAACATTTTCTTCTGTTTTTATTTTACTGGGATTTATTTTCTTTTTTTTTTTTTCACTAATTTTGCATTGCAATGTAAGACAAACCATCTGATGAGATTATCACACCTGCAAAAACGTAAATCTTAAGAGAGATTATTGAACTCGTTCTAATTTAAAAAATTTTTCGCAAAAAAAAAAAAAATTAAATAAAAAAGAATTTAGTCACGATCAATCCCTTTTTTTTCCAATACTTTTAAGTTTTAACAGCACAAAAAATTGACTCTGATATGTATGTTTACTTTCAATACATGTTTGTAATATTATATATTGTATGTATAGTACATGTGTACTTTATACATATATGTATGTGTAATAAATGACAATTAAGATACACTATTGCAAAAATTGAGTATAAAAATAAATGAAGTATCTGCCAACAACGAACGAATTTAAACATACATATACATATAATATGTATGTAGGTATATAGCTATAGAAATATGTATATATAGTAAAATTCGATCACTGATACATTTATACATATTTATTATAAAATGAAGTTTATTATTTGTCCTAAATTACAATTCATGTATAGTCTATGAAAACATACTTGAAGCCATCAATCTTAAATTTTTGTTTTATATTTTGACAGGTTTCAATAAAATATAAAATAAAAAAAAACGAATAATAAAAAAAAAATAATAAATAAAATTTTATTTATAAACAATTTCTCATTATGTGGGTAACTATATAACTTCGATTTTAATGACCTTTTTTTTTTTCTTTAAAAAATACATATAATATATTTTATTTATTGTTATAAGATGTTACATAAGAAAAAAAAATATATTAATTATAATGTCGGATACATATACATATATATAAATACATGAATCATCCATTAGATCGTTTTTTTAGTTACTGTGGTAGTCCTATTTTAAAATTTATAAAGTTCAAATAGATTGATTACATTACTTAAACACTATTTATCCTGTTTTCATCCTAACTAAAATACAATATTAAACATTATTGAAAACTTAAAATACATTTCACATTAATAAGTAGTTTTTTGTAACTTTTAAATTATTTTTTATGTTAAATTTGGAAATTCGAAGCATTAAAATGTTAAAATGTAAACTTATTGGGCACATCCTTTTAAAATATGTAGTATTCTACTTTTGAAGGCCAACCATGAATAAAATAAATTACAAAATAAAAAAATTTTTGTAATTAAAATTGATATAAAATTCTATGCAAGTATATAACCTTTCTTGAATTAAATTGAAAGCATGTGTATTTGTGTATCCACTGAATACGGAACTTTATAAAGCAACTTCATTTTGAAAAATTATGGTTAAATTTTTTGATAATTTCTGTGTTTATCATAAAAGTATTGAAAACAAAAATAAATATATTTCCTGTAATAAAAAATAAAGCTTAAGATTGAGTTTGCTTCTGAGAAAAAAATGCAATAATTTATATTTAAAGTCAGAAGTTGTGGCTAAAGAGTTAAAAATGAAACTGATTTTAAAGCTTTTAGACTTGTTTAAAAAGTTTTTAGTACAAGTAAATTCCTAAGAAAAATTCACATTATCTTGAAATTATCTTATTCCAAAAAAATTGTTTCTAAAAAATAAAACAGTTGTATGGAAACTCTATAAAACTTAACAAAGAAAAATAAGGAATAACTAAAAACGCATAAAAATGTCTTAGATAAATTTCAAATTAAAATCCTTTACCACTGACAATTCATTCACAATAATACAAATTCCATAAAAAAGTTATTAACCAAGAAAATATTTTAAAATACATACTTGAAAAAAAAATAAGAAAGAAAATATATGTATAAAAAAAGATTAATTACAAAATAAATTTAAATTATGTGAAAAAAAATATCTAAGAAAAAAAACTTTTGGGTGGTCGTAGAAAGATTTCTTTTTAAAAAAATTTCAAAATATAATTCGAAAAGATGTTATATTTATAACGGCAAACAAGTTAAAAATCTTTATACAAAAAACTTGTCGTACTTAATGCTTATACTTCCGATTAATTATGCGATAAAATAAACACAACATTTTGAATTTTTAGTGTGATTTTTTTTTTCTTTTATTCATTTTTCAATTTAACATTCACATTATATTTTATAACAGTGTTATTTTATTTTTTTTATTTTTTTTGTCAAATCAAACATGAAACAAACGAAAAACAAAAAAATAACATAAAAATGTATTTTAACAAAAACATTTCTCTTTCGATACCATCACCGACAATTATAAGCCCTTTATTTACAAAATTTAAAACAGGAAAAATCAATGCACAAAAAAATTAAAAAAAAAAAAAAAAAGGAAGAAAAAATAATCACATCAGTTCGATGTCTTATTCTACACGTTATTTTTTTTTAAATTTTATTTATAAATATATGCTTACGTGAATAAAATATTGTCAGACCGCAGAAATACATCAAAATGGACCGCTAAATCTGATTAAAATTTTTACTGCACCAACCATTCCATTAACACATTAATTTATGACCAAAGAAAAGGTAAAAAGGGCGAAATTTTATTTTTATTGCTAAAAAAAATTATACTTAAATATGCATATGTATATTGTATGTAGAATAACAAAATATATAATAACAACAAAAATCTTCTCCTTTACATACATACATAATGTGTGCATATATATGTACATATGTATATATTTTTTTATTAATTTAAATTTTATCAAAAAAGAACTTAGTATTTTATCAAAACATAAAGTATAAATATGTATACATAGTAAGTAGTATCTGTATCTATATGAATGTAAATAATAAAAAAATATTTTAGTATGAAAATAAAATAAAAATCATTTCGCGAACGTCAAGATATCATTTTATTCTTTTAAGATTATTATAAAATTTTATATTTTCGAGGATGTACTCGTATATACATAATATGTATGTTAATTTTTGATTATTTTTTTTTATATATAGTTGATTGCTAAACTAATAAAAATAAATAATAAAACTTTACTTGAATTTATGAAAATAAAAAAAAAACTAAATAAGCCATTTTTAAATAAATAAACTTTAAATTTTTTTATATTTTTCTACGCTGCTTTACATTAAAATAAGAATTTATTTTTTCCTTAATGTAATTATCCATTATCTTCCAATTCACTATCTTGAAAAAACAATTCAAATTAACTTATATAAAAAATTTTATAGACTTTATCTACCTTTATTTAAAGGATTCATATTAAAAATCAAAGGTTAATACTTACAATACACGGTGGTCCTTCAAACGAATATTTTATCTAATTTACTCAAGCAAATATTACGTCTGGACACTAACACACTACAAAACGAACGTAACATTGTTTTTTTTTTTTTTTTTTTTTTTTTGAAAATCAAAAAAGTATTTTTCAAAAACAATTCACATTTTACAATACTAAGAATTTATCTTTTGGTCCAGCAATTGGCACAGTATAGTGCGAAAATTTGAAAATATCGGGACAATGACAGATAATCGAATTTAATATTAGAAAAATTAACTTTAATCCTAAAACAACCAATCTCAATAATTTTCAATAATAAATCTTTTTTTATTATTAAAAGGAATTCAACTAATATTTTATACATAATTCTGGAATATCGATTGACAGAAAAAAAAGAACTGAACACACAGAAGTTGACTTCAGGATTTAGAGTCCTATACTAGATTTTCTAATCATTAAAAAAGAATACTTTTGATTTCTATAAAACATCCATTGTAGTATTATCTGCAGAATAATGCTAAAAAATAAACATTTCTGCGACAATTTCACAATGTATTTAAATACATAGGATGCCATTCTTTTAATTAATTTATTTACCTCCTAAGAAACCTCAAAAATTTTACGATGCCTGCCACTAAAATGGCAAAAGCCATTCCATTTACCATAATTTTTAATAGTCATATGCTACAAAAATTTTTTATACATTCAACGATGTTACAGTTTAGTCGCAGATACTACTACTTCATTTACTATTCCTCATCTTATTATTTGTTTTTGTATTCGTGTGAACTAAATAAAAACTATAAAATAAGATTGAATAGATAAAAGCTAACATAATCGTTTAATTTTTATTGTAAAATTTTGTAATCTAAAAAATTAAATTTCTTTTTCGTACATTGCGATTTCTGTTTAACTTTGAGGTCAATTCCTGTGATTTTCTTTGTCGGTTAAAAATTCTAGTATAAAATAGAACCACCTGCTGATTCATCTGATCTACTTTGAACGTGCATCACAAAATTTTGATTTTTTTTTTTTTTTGCTCCTTTTTTTTCGTTCTAAATCGTGAATTTATGTTGAAACTAAAAAAATAAAAATTGAATTTACACACATATAGCTACATTAATTATTTTTCTAAAACCTTTTATTTAAAGCAATTAATTAAATTTAATTAACTGTAGACATTGTATCTTAGCGTTGAGATCATCATCATCATCATCATTTTGATGTCGATATATTGTGCATCACTGTATATATATATTTTTTTTTTTTGTATTTATAAGTACCTATATATTGATTATTTTTTTTTTCTTAACGAAAATAATTTTCCTTATTTATTTTCTGTTTCGTATATTGACCGCGATTTAATCAAAACTCAATGCACAATGATGATCAAAAAGAAAGAAAAATTATAAATACATGAAGTGAGGATGTATTATAATAAAAAATAAAAAAAAACGGACAGTTTATTTTATATATTTTTTAGTACAATATACATACATATGTATACATATCTATAATTTTCAACATATAATTGAAATTTGTGATTGGTTTTTCAGATGGCATTGTTTTTACTCTTTCTATACATATTTTTATTTATTTATTTATTTATTTATTTTTTTTATATATTTTATTTTACAAGTATATCTTTGACCGTGAAAGTGGGAGCGGCTTTTGTATTCTTACTTGTACAAGTTCAATTGTACATGAGAAAAAATAATGTTTGCATGTATATTGATTTAAAATTAAATCCAAACAACACATCACCTAGATAATTTATTTCTTTTTTTTTTTGTTTTGCTGTACAAACTACGATATGGTATCTGATAGCATGTTGAGTTAACTGAAATAATTTCATTTTCCGCAATTTTTTTCTTTTAATTTAATTTGTTTTTTTTTTGCAAAAAATAAAAGAACAATTGAAAATTGCATCTTTATGGATAAAAATCTTTTTTTTTATTTCAATACTTTTTCTTCAAATTTAAAGATTACACTTTAAATTTTACTCAGCATGTGTAAATTTATAAAATTAACAAAAAAAAATATAGTTTTTTATTTTAGTTTGAATAATTGTGATTTCTTTTCAATTTTAAATGACTTAGGGATAAATCTGTTTAATTTTATTTTTCTTAGTTATTAAAACCCAAAAGAAGAATAAAAATTTGTGGTACAATTTGTCGAGTTTAAGCCGGAAATTTATTGCATGCAGGTATACAAAGTATTTTATCTTGAATAGTATCAAAAATAATTCAAAAAGATATGTGATTTAAAAAAACAAAAAATTGCTATAAAAATATTTTAACATGAATAAGATCATATTTATTTTATTCTAATGATACCCGAACTATACGGTACACCGTGCCTATATACTTAATGCAGTCAAGAATACAGAATCGTAAACTTAAAAGTTATTGAAGTTATAAGGCTTGAAAGTAAACATAAAATTGTTCAACAGGATAATCAAATTTTTAGCTATCTATGTACCAAATAGCGCTAAAACTTTAGAAACATTCCTTAAGAATCACCATACATATAAGTTTTTTTTGTATCCTGCATTGGCTGATAATATAGCTTCCGCATAAATCACACAATTACCCTGTTCCTGAACGTAAACTCGTAAATACATATTTCTATGTGAAAATAATATTTCAAGGGTTAAAATTTAACTAAAACATATTTCCATATATACAAATGTAATACATAAAATACATATATACCTGTACGTATACATACATATGTACATTTACATATACATACATATATCAGAATTTTATTTTTATCAAAGGCGTGCTTACCTTACACTACAATTATCCCACCTTAAGATGAATATGCAAACGAAATTTTTTTTCATATATGTTTACATCAATTTTTTTATTCAATATTTTTTTTCTTTTAAATTTCATCGACGCAGTAATTTAGTTGTCAAAATAAAACTTGAGGCAGTCTTTAAATGAAATCAAATTTTTCACCTCGTAAATTTCAAGCTCTTTTTTGATTTTTCATACCTATATATCTAAATTCGCACGCACTGTACTCTTTTTTTCTTCAAAATAAATAAGATACTCTTATATACTTATATTCACATATAAAGTATATATATTTGAAAACTATACGTTTTAAATATCTGAAAACCGACAGTTAACTTTAATTAATAATAATTAGAGGGTTCAGTACATATATTCAAAAATTTACAAAGAAAAAAAAAAAAACATGTTGCAAAAAATGTAATACATTTTTTTTAAAATTTCACAGTTAATTTTTGTACAGAGAATTTTTTGTTGATTTTTGCCTGAATTAATTGCAAATAAATCTGAATGTTTTCAGTAATTAAGTGAAAATAAATCATGATTATTAAAAAAGAAAAAGAAAACAACCTGTAATAATCAAGTAACCCTTAATCATCTTTACTCATGAAGTATATTTTTAAAAATATAACAATTTACAATGTCTAAACAGAAAAAAACACTCGTATTGAAATTCAAGAAATATTTTTCTTCTGTTTTGATTGTAACCTTTTTGACTTAAATGTTAACCAATAGAATCCATCGAAAATTTATAACATTTTTGTGGTTTTTCAAGAAAATTAAATGAAATTGTTATGAATTTTTCATTTCTGTTTAAACTCACACATTTGAAATTAATTTCAATAGCTCCTTTTCTTGAAGAACAATGCTGCACAGTAGGAATTTCGGTCTTTTAGCTTTGTTCCTTTTAAATTAAAAATATCGTGCTTTCTTAATTTATTTTTTCTCGTAATACTATACCAACTTTAAAACACCAGATAAACTCTATCTAAACCTACTTTCTGAACGCAAATTAAAATTTGGTCAATCATTTATCAACTGTATTCTTGAAGCATAGAATTGCACTTTCATCCATTTATTTCCTCCCTCCCTCCCTCTAAGAAATTTCAAACAGAATACACATCAATAGTATTTGTTCCCCAGAATCATAATTACATAAATGTTGTACAGCAAAAGGGATGTTTTTTCATTCTGGCTCAACCAGAATCCATATTAAATTTTTCTTCATATTACAAAACTCTCAGCAATCGAAATCACCATTCAAAAAAGTTTTTCCTTCCCGTTGTTTAACAACTTAAGTTTGTGCTTGTAAATTAAAATTATTTTCACGTTAAGAACATTTTTTTAAATAAATTTTTTTTTTTTTTTTTGGTATATAATTCAGTAAAAATTATCTTCCTATTTGCACCGTCATATAATGCCTCCATAATAAAGTCAAAATTATAATAAATGATCTGTTCACATATTTTGTAGTGGTTATTCAAATTGGATGTCATTATTTGTCATTAAATTGTAATTTCTTAATTTATATGTAGATCACCACCATCCGATAACTTGATCTCTTTGATTTTCACCTTTGTAAATATAATGTGTGTTCAAAAAAGCTACATGTATGATAAACGATTGACTGTGTTAAAAATCGATAAATTGGGTTTGAAACCATGTGATCCAAGTAAAAACATACATAAATTTTTAGTTGAAACAACATAAATAAAATATTTAAAAAAAAAAAAACGAAAAAGAAAAAGAAAAAAACAAATAAAACAAAATAATGTTAAAGATAAAAAAATCATACATTAAATTTACATCAGGAAAATATAAACTCTCTGTTCATAATTAGTAAGTAATCTTGCCAATAACTAAAGCTCAAAATATAAAAAAAAATTACAAAGATAAAATAAAAATATTTCACTAAAAATGGAACAGAAAAAAATACAACTTTTGGTTCAAGGATTTTCAACAACTATGTATACAAGACAAGATCATTTCAATCCAATTTTTGTTGTTTTTGTTTTTTTTTTTCATATACTATACACATACTTTGTAATCATCAATCAGTATGCGGACAAAGCCGTGCACCTAATGATCATCATCAGCACCAAAAATTATGAGATCGATGAGTTATACTTTAAAAAGTTTTGTGGTAGAACTCTTATTGAGATATGAAGGGTAAAATTGAAAATAAAAATAAAATTTTATGGCATAATTTTCATATCAGCGGCAGGAATCAGTTATGGAGCCTCGTGTCTTGTACTTTAACAAAAATCTTGTTTGCGGTTCATAATTTTTATTTATTTCGTTTTTTTTTTCTCCTTATTTTAATTTTTTTTTTAAATTTTATTTATTATCTTTTTTATTTTGTTAAAATTTTAATGTTTTGTGTATGTGTAAGTATGTAGAAGTATTATAAAAATTAAATATATTTTTGTTTTATTTTACTGAACTAAAGGATATACATATGTAGCTAATTTAAGTTTATCAGGGCGGCATAAGAGAAAAAGACATCACAAATTCACAAAGTCATTTTTGACGTGTTTCAATATCGATTTGTAACGATGCTTTAAAATCATTGCATGACAAAAGATTAATGTTTTTCTTTCAAGGAAATGTTTAAATAATAATAATAAATATAATTAATATACATTACTTAGGGTTTCCACCAAACATTAATACTGTTCTCTGCACTATTACATTTGCTAAACTTTTACAATTGTAATGACTTCTTGTTATGTAGTCAATAAACAAGAAAGTTGTTTTGAAAAATAATCTCTTAAAAAAAGAAGTAGTACTTTAACTTTTTACTATTCTTATCATTCTTTCTAAAATTCTTTAAAGTACAATAATAAATATTCATCCACATTTTCACAAATTTTTTTTTTAAATTTTTCCAACATTAGATATTTGAACTGTCAAATTACTGGTTACTTTGTAAATGACAGTAAATAAAAAAATCCACAACACAATATTACAGTCCATTGGAAACGCAGAGTTAGTAGTATGGCGTTAACAAATATATGTACATATGTATGTACATATATATCAATCATCAATCATATATGGAAGGAAAGTCAATTAATTTAATGTTACTTTAATCTTCGTTGAGAATAAATTGAAAATTCTTTTTAAATCGAAAGAAAAATGATTTTTTTGACATTTTCATAATTTTTCTAAACTTTTGAGGCTGATTAATTTTTTTTTTTTTTTTTTTTTTTGCTTTTCGCCATTATATTATTGTCATAACCTTTCATTGTGTTTCATTCATCTTACAGCACAATATAAAATTGGACACAGTTGTTGGGATTATAATGTCTGAATTGTCTGAATTTGTTTTGGATAAAATGAGAAAATACTTTCTCAAGTGTAACATTTTCAACACCAATCCAATATGTCCTAATTCATTCAACAGGCTAATACACACACACACTGAATTTTACAATAAAATCCTAAAAAAAATAAGAGAATAAAAAAAAAAAAAAAACATTTTAAAATTATACACATAAACATATAAATTACGTACGAATAGTACAGTTATTTTTTCAAGAAACATAATAATTTCAATAATTTTTGAAATTAATCTTAAAATTTTAAAAAAGTTTAATTTTCACATTTTCATTCAATTTTCCTTAACCAAAAATTTATTCAATATTAATACATATAAAATAATTACAGTTATGTATACAAAACAACTTAATTAAACAACAAAATAAAAATAAAAATAAATTATAAACCATGCATTTCAGTAATTCTACTGTGGCACAGTGCATTATAGCAATTTTTTATTTATTTTTCATCGTCAAGTAACATCGTCATTTTAAGATTATCGTGTCGAAACCACATTTCCAAAAAAAAAAAAATGACCTGTACCACAACAACTCTCACAAATCTCCCTAAAAGACACATATGAAATTTATTTTATTTTTGTTTTTTATTTATTTTTTATAAATTTTGATAGCTTTGCTAAGATTAAAGCAGTCCATTAGATTTACCGCGTAGTTGATATTCTTTTGACTTAATTTTTTTCATGATAAAAAGTTTTTTTTTTCTTAACTTTCGTTTTTTGAATGTATGTAACTACCAGAAAAGAAAAAAAAAGTTATTCTTTTTATTTTTATGAAAAAATGATGGCCAAATTTTAAAGACATACGTAATTATGGTGTTCAGGGCGAAAACTTTCTGCTGGACCACTCTTCCTTTTTTTCCGCACGGATTTCGACACTGATTGTCAGGTCTTCGTACTCGTTCGTGTGAAAATGTAATGAGATACGTTCAAAAGTTTTTCATTGCATTCATTATATAAAATATATTGTAATATACAAGTAGATATATTTTAAAACAATACATATCTTACAAGAAGAAGAAGAAGAAGAAAAAAATTGTAAAAAACCGCATATATAAACCACAAATCGTACATATGAAAGCTGTAAACAAGTGTATCACATTGAAGGCGGTTTCTCTTTTTTTGTTTATTTATCATAACAAGATTTATGCATTTTGCGATCTGTTAAAATTTTTTTAATTTTTGTTTTTTTTACTTAAAAAAAAACATTTTTTAATGCATTTATTGGTTACCCTCTTCTCTCTTATTTTTGACAAGGAGTGATCAAAAGTCAAGTGCCAGCTTATCAAACTTGATTTTGGAATTTAAATCAAAATTTCTTACCAGTTTTCATATCAAAATAATTTTTGACGACTTGCGATTGGCCATACTAAATTTTTTATAAAAAAAAATCTTTTATTATAATTTTTTTTTTTTTCGAAATTTCCACTTCATTTTAACTCCTACCTAACTAGTTTCACATATGATAAAAATTTTTTTATTTACTTTAAATTTTTTTTTGTTTTTTGTTAAGCATATAAAATCTCATGTTTTTTGGTGACCCACATAAATTTTTAATTATTTTTTTTTTTTAGCATATCCTGTTTCTTATATTTTTTTGTATTTCTTTTTTTACTTTTATTTTGCAAAGAAAAAAAATACCTTTTTCCATTTAGTTAACCTAAAATACAATATATTGAAAGTTATCCATTTTGATATCTCCCAAATTCTCTCCTTAATATAAATATGGAAATATGTATGTACTTATCTTGTCTATGGACGGAATTCTAGGAATGTTCGTTACTGGTATTGCGGTCCTTTTTAATTAGTTGATTTGCTTATATTTATTTCTTATATTATTTAAAATTCAATATATGAGTAAATTTTCACCATATGTTCATATATTGATTGGCGTTGCTTATTTTTCAAAGGATATTTACATTTTTTTCGATATACCGAATGAATTTAAAACTTTTCAGAAAAAAAAAATTGCATTTTTTTATTTTAAGCACTGAAAGTTTTCATTTAATTTTTTTATTTAATTTTATAATTCTTAAGAAATTGTTCTAAAGAAAGAACGTAATACATAATATGTATTTTGCTGATGATTTCAATACTAATGCGCCAATACAGATGAATTATAATTTATAAAATATATTAATATTTACATTAAAATATCTTTCCAATGTATTTACTGTATTAAATTAATAATTTTTAAAGTCTATAGATAATGCTACCTCTTCTAATTTGCTAAATACTGAAAATAATTATTCTTATAAATACTAAGATAATATATTTTTTATACACATATGCTTTAATTTTTTTATATACAAGCTTCCAGTGATCAATATTTTTTCAAACTCTTATCTTTTCTGCTAACTCTTTTCAATTTACTTATTAATTCACTTCATAAAAACAATTTTAATGGTATATAGGTATGTATGTATGTACAGTTTATTATTTTTATCATTATTCATACATTATCTATATTATGCATAATTTTCTCTCTTTACTTTCTTCAAATTCGATAAGATTTGAAAATTTTAACATATCATAATGGTTTAACGATTCAGATAGCAATGACATGATAGTTGATAATATAAATTTATTTCATGATATAAGTGTACCATATACATAAACTACATTAGACTAACAAATTACAATATTCTTTGAATATTGCTATACAAATAATGTCCGTTAAGGGTCATAATGTTCATATACAAGCCTTAAAGCTTCTTTACTTCTTGCTAATAGTTGCAATCAACCACAAATTATGATCAACGTCTCCTGATTTAAACATAATTTTGTTGTTTTAAACACATGAGTGAACAGGTAAACATTTTCATTCATATATTCATATATCCAAATTATGGCATCTATACTATACTATCTAGTATAAATCTGTTTATTAGTCTTAACTATGAGGAAAATTTATATAAATTATATACTATAGACAGAACTATGATATATTCAATGTATAGGAATTACATATATGATTCTATTTGAATGTACACGCTTCTATACAAATATTATGTGATGGTAATCAATAACTTTAAAATTGCTAAAGGTTAACAAAAGTAATTAACTCTGGTATTTCATCCCATGGGCTATTTAATTTTCTTCATTATTAGTCGTAATTTTTGTATCATCGCGATATTTACGTTAAGTAAATAATCATAAAAGTTATGATTGGCATCATCAAATATAAATTCAATCTATTCAAATATCCTCTATGTATACATTCGAGTATGTGTATAAAAAATTTTAATAACCATACTATTTGATCTTCATTAAACAAATATGTATCTAAATAATCAATGTATGAAGTATGTACTATATGTATGATGTTAATGCATGATGCACAGAAAATTATATAAAATTTAAATTAAAGATATATAATAATAAAAAAAATATTAAAAAATAAAAACCGGTTATTGATAATCTTATTTGTCTGATCTTATATATTAAATTGTTACATATAATCACTAATTTTATACATTGTCAATTTATTTTTGTTTTTAAGATAGATTTTAAATACGATATACAAACTAAATTTTTATTTTAAATATAAAATTTAAAAAAAATATATGTAAAACGTTTTTATAACTAAAACAAAATTAAAATCATTTATGAAAAATATTTTGTACAATTTTTAATTTTTGAAAACAAATGCAGTTTGAGAATTATGAAATTTTTTTAATCGTATTTAAAATATAACATATGTACATATGTATGTAGGTACATTTTTACACATACTCGTACATATTTTCTTATTTTAATTTCAGCATTATTTACATCATTTTATTCAAATTGTAATTGAATAATTTTGATTTTGTTAAAAGTAATGGTCTTTTTGTTGTATAATATCCTCTTTTTAATTCAATACTATAATTTTAATTTTCAAAAATTGAAATAAATGTTTTATTGAACATTGAAAATCACAGACTTTAATGTACACATAACACACTATCAAATCATCAGATAATTATTTAATAAAATTTTTTGGTCTGTAATCAAGCAGTTTTCTAAAGGCGTTAAAAAAAAAAAGAATATAAATTTCTCTGAACGTTATTATGAACGTTAATGTACAAATTATGAATCTTTTTTATTTAAAAGCGTTAGCATGATAAAAAGTAATAATAATAAGCCAGTGCATACTAAAATACCTTTTCAAATAATATGCAATTTAAATTTAAAAAAAAAAAAATACATAATAATAAAAGTGAGTCGTCACAAAAATGCAAAACCATCAAAATGAACAATAACAGAAAAAAAAAGTGAAAATTAAAAAATTATCAAGTACAAGAATATTTTAAATGATTTTATTAAAAAATATTTGAAAACCGTAGACTACATTAAAAAAATAAATTTTTAACTGTTGAAATTAATTTCATAAAAACAAACAAACACATAAACTCTTTCAAAAACACATCATATTTTTAAAATTAAAACAATGGAAAACTTCATAAAATAAAAATAAAAGTAGCTTTAACTTCCTTTTGCACATTATATTCCGCAATATAAAATAAAAAGGATTAAAACATAAAGAGGGTTAAAACTAGAAAAATTATATACTACGCCATCTATGGGAATATCAGGAAAATTAAACAGATTATCAAAAACAACAACCAGCTAATATAGAAAGAAGAATTTAAAACTTAAGAGCATGTAAACGATTTATTTAAAACAGAAGAAAAATAAAACAATATAAGGGTACATATTCATTAAATACTCATTATTTTTATATAATTATTTAATTTTCGATAAATACTAATTACCTATATTTAATATTAATGATATTCTTACAATCTATTTAGAATACCACAGTTTTTGCTAACATAATTTTAAATAATCACTGGCTAAAAACAATTCATTCAAATCATTTTAAAATTAACTTATACAATTAATTAAAATATATTTTTTTTTTTTTCAAAAATAATTGCAGCTATATTAATTCTTTTTCTGTCACTATTAACTTTAATTGTAACCACTTAAAAATTTTTCTTATTTATTATATTTGAAAATTTTAATACATATTTCTTACATCATTCTTAACTTCAAATATTTTTTTTTCATTGCAACTGCAAAGTAATTGATTTTTTAAATAATTTGAATAAATCTATTTTTTATATTCATTTTAAAACAAATTCTAATAGATTATGATTCTTCTTCACATGCTATATCACCACCATCACTTTTACTTTTTATAATTTCATTTTTTTGCCAAATTTTTGTACGAAATTGATCAAGTGACTGAATTGTTAAATATGGTGAATAATCTACTCCAAAAAATTGTCTATTCAATACTGAAAATATAAAAAATAAAATTTTAAAATATTTATTACTTAAAAATAAATAAAATAAAAATAACATTTATCTAAATAAAAAAGCCCAAAATACCTTACAACACAAATGATTCTTGAAATAAAAAAAAAAGACATTACACAAAAACAAATGTTTGAAAATGTATTTACTAAACATGAACATCTGATGAATTTATAGATTGTTGACGAAGTGAAAATGTTGTATCATCTAAAAATGAACAAAATTACAAAACAAATGCCATATAGAATTTTAATTTTTTTAAATGAAGCAAAATGTTTTTTTTTTTTTAAAAAAAAAAAACAAAAAATTAAAAAAATTATGAAAAAATTAATTACCTGGTGATCGATGGTCATCTTGTATTTTATAAAATTCAGAAAGTTCCCTAGCACTACATAATGGAGTATCAACTTGTATTGTTTCATTAAATTTTGAATAATCAATTTCGAATGCTTGACGATCTTTATTATATGAAACAACAGAATTAAATCTATGACCCCATAATATTTCGGCATTTAAATAACTTGATCTTGCTTGTGTTGTTTGTCCTGTTGATTCAACAGTACCTTCTAAAATAACGACAATTTCAAATTTATCCTGTATTAAATCTGATGCAGACATATTATATAATGGTGAATCTTCATTTATTTTATGTACAACAACCATTGGCCATATAAAAAATAAATCTGAACCACATGAATCAGCTCCAATTTCTAAATCAGTTAAATATTGTGACATTATTTCACCTTCTTTTGTCGATTTCGTTCGTATTAATTGAGCTCTAACATTAGCTCCTATTATATGACTTTTTCTCATATCACCAACACGAAACATTAATTGTAAATCACCATCTCGTTGACAAATTACAGCATATTTTGAAAATAATAATGTTTGTGTTCTTTGTTTGGGTCTTGTCATTTTTGCAAATACAATTCCAGCCATGAATGCTTGCATCATAACACCATAAATTGATTGAATACACATTATAAAAACTGCTTCTGGACATTCTTCTGATGTTGCACGTGATCCATAACCGATTGTATGTTGTGTTTCAATTGAAAATAAAAAGCAAGATGTAAATGAATATATTTCTGAAACACATGGTGCCCATCCGTTTTCCTCTATTTTAAAAAATAAATAAAATAAATATACATATATATTAGAAAAAAATATACACATACTGGTATAAACATATGTACATACCTTGATGTGGAGGAAGATGCATTTCCTCTAAATCTCCATGCGTAAAAGTTATAAGCCACCATATCATAGCAAATGTTAACCATGATAAAATAAAACTAAGAGAAAATATAAGAAGTGTCCATCGCCATTGTGAATCTACCAGAGTAGTGAAAATATCCTGAAGAAAACGAATCCTTTTGCGTTTTAAATTTATTTGTATGA
Organism: Bombylius discolor; assembly: GCA_939192795.1. Classification (NCBI taxonomy): domain Eukaryota; kingdom Metazoa; phylum Arthropoda; class Insecta; order Diptera; family Bombyliidae; genus Bombylius; species Bombylius discolor. The sequence continues at coordinate 54,748,226 of OW584238.1, read as the reverse complement.
TATTACAATCACCATTTTTTAATACTGCTCTTTTTCGAAGTCTACGCATACTACCTGGACGAATATTTCGACTTCTGTACAAAAATAAAAATTCATTTTTAAAATAAAAATAAATATTTTTGCTAATTTTGTAAAAAAAAAATATATAAGATGTGTAATTAGATTTTTTAAAATACTAAATTTTGTCAGTTTTTACAGTCTGACAAAAAAAAAACAATAAACAAGTGTGCGCATACGAATTTTATGGCCCTTATACATGTAAGTACTGTATCCGTATTTTTGTGAATTAACAATTTTATTAATTATGATAAGCTTTCTTATCTTAAAACAAATAAACATATTCACGTAAACAAATCTGATGAATTATTGCTATCATAAAAAAAAAAAAATCATAACAATTATAAAAATCAAAATCTCGATTGTTTTTATTTTTTGCAAATTTGTCGATTAGATAAAAAAAATATTAATTAAATGTTCACTTAAAAGGCCATTTATATCGTAATAAAATACTTACGTATTATAATTTTAACGATTTGACTAATTATTTTGGAAAATTTTTGACTTTTTAAATTTAATTGCAAAAAAAAATTTAAATACATTCATACATACATTCTAGTATAAAAGTTATTGCTTTACAAAACAGTTATTTGCATGATTTTTTATTATCTGTCTATTAAAACTTAGACGAGAAATGTTTTCATATGATCATGAATATTTTAAATATTTAACTAATTTTAAATTTTTTTTTTTTTTTTACTTTACAGCAGTTTTATTAGACACAGCACTGGCGTAAAAAGGTGGAAAAATAGGAAAAGAAGGAAAATAATGTCAAATTTCACAGAATTTTTTGAAAAACTTTTCAAAAAATTTGCATTTTAAATTAACAAGATCATTTTTTTAGGCGCAATCAAATTTTTCACATCTCTTATTTTACTTTTCAAATGACTGCCATTTTTTTCAGATAATTCATTAAAAAAAAACTACTTTGGTAGTATAAAAAAATTTTTTTTTAATAAAAAAAAAGGATTTTAAGGATAACAAAACGAATACTTGTTTTAGTTTGAGTTTTTATCGAAGTAACTGAATATGTTAGACGAGTATTACATTCCAAAATCAAAATATTTCAAATAATATAAGGACTAGAAGCTTTAAAGGATTTTGTGCATTTAATTAAATGTATCACTGATAAATAAGGGTATTTTCAGCACCCATTAGCATCAAAATATCAAAATAAAAAAGAAAATTTCAATTTTTTTTTTTCTAAATTTTCGATGAAAATCACATGACCCAAACATAAAAAATAAACTTTTATATTTTTACCAATATTTTTGCCTACATAATTCTATTAAAATTTATTTTACCTTCTTGAAATTGAACTACAAGTTTTAAGAGGTTCATAATAAATAAATGGAGAAGGTGTTGAATTTCCATTAGTTTGTTTCCATTGATTATCTAATAATGATTGATCATCTTGATTTGTTGGTGAATCCGAAGGTATTTTAATTGTAGAAAGTGTCATTTTAATAGAACAATCACTAAAATAATTTTTATATTTAATTTTAACTTTTTTATTCTTTCAATTACGAAACACTCATTTTTTTTGTACAAATTTTTATTGAAATTTTTGTATAGATTTCACTTGAAAATTTATATAAATGATTAACTGGCGTTTTAATATATTTAATTTGTTGTTATCAGACAAAACTTTCACATTGAACTGTCTTCTAGAAAACATATCAAGTCTTTTTAGTAGATAGATACACCTGAATTTTAAATGATAACAATAATATATATAAAAAAAAAAAAAGATAATATCGTCTTGAATTTTTATCACATTCAAAGGTGCTAATTGTTTATGTATATACTTTTTTCTACGTATATTTTGTCAACAATTTTAACTCTTTTATACATTTTTGATTATTTAAATAAACATTCAATGATATTATTTATTTGCAAATTTATTTAATATTATTACATGACCACATTTCATCATAAATATTAAAAAGAATAATGAAATAATAAACAAAACATTCTATATAAAAAAAATAAATAAACACCTTTTCTATAATTTTAATTTTTTCTTAAACGCATGTTCGTAAATAAAAAATTTAAATTTTGTTTGTAAATTTTCATTGTCAAAATATTTTGTTCATTTTTCTCGTATAGATATATTATTATTATTGTTGTAATTAGTAATAACAACTTAATTGATTATTAAATTTTCAGGAAATTTTTTGATCATAAGATGTTTATGTGATAGATTTAGATTCGGAGAATTAAAAATAAATTTTATTCTATATTTAGTTTTCTTTCTATTTTTTTTTTTAAAGTTAAATAATAAATGTTTAAAAATAATAATTTTTTTTACTATGATAATTCAAATAATAAATAAAATACAACATATACATGTTATTAATATGGATCGCTCTGGAAACTTGTACAAAACAATTATTTATACATATATTCAATATAACTATTGTAGTTTTGTGGGCGTTCAGTAGCCGAAACGATAGAGTGCTGGCTTCTGATACTGAAGACTTGAATTCGAATCCTCCGCCCAAGTTCAATTAGATGTGAATGAGTACCAATTCATTTGAGTAAATTTATTTCAAATTTTTCATCTTTATAGTGTTTTGTAAATTTAAATAAAAAAAAAAATACCTGCAAACAGTACATACCTGTAACTACTCTGTCGACTGAAATTTTTTGCACTTCCATGTGTAGAACATCGATAAAAGCTTCCTGGTCGACTTGGAACTACAGTTATTGGTAATAAACTAGGATTACTAATTATACTATCCAATGAATCTGGTTCCTCTTCTATTGTTATCTGCCTTTGAATTGTTTTTTCTTTTAATCGTAAAGTTTTAATAGAACGATTATCATCGTCATTTTTTGTTGATCGTGAAAATATATTGAATTTCATTTTTTTTTTTTAAGATCTAAAACAGATAAATAAAAAACGAACATGAAAAAACGTAGTACACATTAAGAAACATGTAATTATGTATTTGTAATTTCAAATTTTTTTTTATTGTGAGTTTGATATTTAATTTACTAAATAAATGGAATAATTTGAAACGGTAAAAGAAAATCTTTAAAGTTTCAAAACAACACAAATATGAATTTTTATTTTTAATTATTGTTTAAAGGATATTTATTGTTTCAAATAACTACATATTTATTATGAAAGAATATTTACTTAAAACGTTTGTACTAAATATTCTATTCTGTGCATTAAATTTTTTTTTTTTTCGTTCTTTAAAGAACTAAATTTATATCCCTCAAACTTTGCCTTTTTAAAAAAGCAGCCATTAAATTTATTTTTATTATGTAATACATTTTTAATCCTTTTAACTTTTTAAAACAAATAGTTATGAAATCAAACACAAATGGCCAAACTGTTTTTTTTTTTTTTTTAACATTCGCCTAGCTTTTCTGTTATTAGTTTACGTAATCGGATAACATTATATCATATTGAATTTAAAACGTTTAATAAAAGTTCATGTTTAATTAAAAACAAAAAAAAAATTTACAATAGCGCTATTTAATTAATATTTTTATTTTATTAATTTTGTTATACCAACTTACTTGTAATTTAATTTATCCTGTAACTTTAGTCGTTGTCGTTTTTATTAAATTCTAAAAAAAAAAAACTTCAAGTTAAATTTTACTTAAAATTAAAATCTCATATTAAAAAAATACATAATGCATATATGTACTGCTCAATATTTTATTGAATTATAATTTTTACATTTACATGTAATTTTTTTTTTCTCATTTATTCTCTATACTATATACTAATTATGATATTTAATTTTGAAAAGAATTTATCACAATAATTAAAAAAAAAAAAACGTAACAACATAAAATAAAAAAAAATAAAAACATGAACAAAAATTTTTAATTGTAACTGAATTTCTTAGGTTTTTAATTATTTAAATGGCGTCACTGTTTTTTTTATTTTTCTACACTTAAAAATCAATTTTAAAAAAAAAAAAAGTCAAATAAATGAAAGTAAATAATTAAAACATTATTTCATAATTTTTTTTTAATTTAAAATGATTAAATCATTTCAATTTGGATAAAATAAAAATTATTGTTACATTGATTTTTTTTTTCTTCTCTTCCTTTATTTATATTTTAATATTTTAAAGCAATAATATGCTTTATTTAAATACAACCTTCTATCAAGAAAATATATAATAAAATTTCTTACAGTTTTCACATACAAAAGCACTTCTTTGTTCAGGCATTACTTTTATATTTATTTTTTTAATTTTTTGTTATTTGATAATTTGTAATTTACAAACATTTACATCCATATGTATATTTTTTTTACAAATTTTGTATTTTAAATTTATTTTTTTATACAAGAATAATGATACACATATACATGTATACTGTACATATATGTATAATTTTATCTTAAACAATTATTATTTAATTTTTTTTTTATTTTTTCAAATGACATACATACATATGTATGTATGTATATTATAATTTTTCAATTTTATTTCTTATTATCCTGATTCATTTATTTTTCTATCTACTAAATTTTTTTTCATTAAATGTTTACGTTTTTATTTTCTAATTATTTATTTTGTTTCCCTAATTTTTCATAATTGAAAATACAATAATTGTTTATTTAAAAGCACTATTTTTCAATTACACTGAAAATATACATTTTTTGTTCTTAATTTTATTTCATAAAAATAAAATTTTAATTAAAAATTTAAAATAAAAATAAAATTTTTTTTATAACACACTTGTATTTTCCTATATTCTTTTTTTTTTTGTGTAATTATATCACCAAAGCGTAATTATAAAAATTTTTATTTATGTCCAGCATTTAGGTTTTAAAATCTTAAAATTTTTTTTTTCTGAAAAATAAGAAAAATTCAATTTAACAAAAGAAAAGAAAAAAAATTTTTTTCTAATAAAATTTAAGAAAAAACACAATTCAACAAAAATTATTATAGTATCGAAATGCAAGTGATTTCAATTTAAAATTACACTTTTAACGATTTTATCTTAGATTGTAGTACGTTAAAACTAACGAGCCGATTGTAAAATAATAAATAAACCAGCACCCTAACTGACTGATGACAGCTGTTGAGAAATATCAATGTACATATTAAACGTTCTAAGCTTAATACATACAAAGCTTAATAATTCATTTTTCTATTATTATTATTTTTTTTTTTTTAAACTACATTTTATTATCATCATTCCGATATGAGTGTGATCAAACATGATATTATTAAACAAGGTAGAATATTATAGTTTTGACACATATGTACGTAGGTAGCATTAAATTAACTACCAGACAAAAAGCTAAAACAATCTATGTATATGACCATAATTTTAAAGCAAACTACAACTTATAAATTTCGAAACCTTGTACTATGACTGCCTGACAATGATTGTTAATTTTGTTACATTTTTATTTTTCAATTTTAAGCTTCAACTTAAAAAAAAAAAAACTAAAAAAAAGTTGCAAATTTTAATATTAATAAGAATTTAACACATGCATTTTATACATACTATATACATATATGTATGTAGCATCTTTCAGATAATTCTTAATTTTTTAATTAATATACATGATATAGTGTTGAATATTATGACGATATAAAATTTGCATTTTTAGTAGCCAAGCCTTTCGAATATAAATTATTGAATTTTTAATTTTATAATGGTACATATTTACATTTTGTGTAAATGTATTTTTAAATTATGCAATGGCTGTCAATAATTTTAATTCCACAATTTTTAAAAGATTTTTAAAAGATAAAATTATGAAATATTTATGTATGTAGTTCACTTCAAATGAGTACTCAGAAATTTATTATACGAATTCTAACTAAAAGTTATTCTAAATTTTTTTCAACTAATTAATTATTCACTATGAAGTGCCTAAGTTCTGGTTCTGATTTTTACAACATCATTTATTTTGCACTTTTAAAATTTCTTGAGTCCTTTTATTGAATTTCTTTTTAGTTTCTAGTTCGATTTTAAAAAACCGCTTTTTAAACTTCAAGTAAAAAATAGTTACAATTTTTCTCGACAATTATTTAAAATATTTGTATAAAAATTGTTTTATATTGGCTACCAATTTTCAAAATATAATGAAAAAGATCCAATACCAAAAAATTAGACATGAAGCTCATTATTTTGACCGCTGACCTATTGTTACACCCTGTATTTCTTTGACACGTTTAATAATTTGGAAAAATTTATTACAAATCCCCTATTTTTTAACACTCTAGCTGAGATAACCGGAAAATGAGCAAGCAAAGGTCAAAATAAAAAACAAACTAAGTATGTACATATATGTAAGTGCAATAAAATAATTTAATTTTTTTTTTTCATTCTCACCTTACTTGATTATTAAACGAGATGTCTGTTTATGATAATGACCGTCAACAATACTGCATTACATACATACATATATGTAGGTGAACGTTTGTATTGTAATATTTAAAAAACATTTCAAATATAATTATTTCTCCCGTCAAAACAAAAACGTGTCTCATCGAAGAAAAAAAAAATAAAAGTAAAAATATATGTATATTCATAGATATTATTTATATTTTATTTATTTTCAGTTTAAGTAATTTGATTTTGCCACGAGTTATTTAATTAAAATTCAATATTCAATATATTAAAAAACATTATTTTTTAAGCTTACGTTAATACATTGATAAGTATTATGTAAAAAAGTATGTAGTTTCGTAATTCTATTCTATTTTTACAAACACAACTTTTTAAAAATTTCTGAAAAAAAGCAATTAAAAAATACATAAACATTGTATTTGTTTTTGAAATCACGTTTACGATAAAATCATCAATGCAGAAGTAAAATTTACTACCGTAAATATGAAATAAATTATTTAGAATTTTCGTAGCCAATTTGTGGAAATATCCATATATGTATGTATTCTAAAATAATTACATAAGGGTTTACTGCAAAAAACTCAATATAAATGCCTTAGGTTTTGGAAACGAATTTTTATTATTTAAAATATTTTTAGTAATAAGCTCTTCAAATTTGTACCTTGAACAAATTTGAATATTCTAACTCCATGAAAACACACACTTTTCAAAAACTTTGACTACAAAATAATAAAGAAGTTTTTTTTTCTTTTTTGTTTTTTGAGAATTGAAATTTTAGTTAATACTTCAATACGGGCTTCCGAGTATTGAATAAATTAAATACTGAAACTACCTTCTTTGACACATTTCTATAATCAAAATTTAAAAGGCTGACTTGTGTTGATTTGTTTTTTTTTTTTTGCAATTGAAAGAAACAGATGCTTAAATTTGTAACAAACTGGAACTTAATCAAAATCAATATAAAAATGAGATCATTAATTGTGAATAGTTTTAGAACACTATTTTTATCATGAAGTCATAATAGAATAATTTAATAAAATTCCATTATGATTATTAATTTTAAAATTATTGTTTTCCAAATATTTTTTTTTTTTTTTTTTGAAATTCTAGTGGAAAAAAAAGTTGTTTTTTGAATGCTTCAATTTATCATTAAAAATAAAAATATAAATTTAAAATAACAACAACAATAAAAATATCAACAATAGCTAGTATTCGATAAATGAATTTTAAGCTTTCCGTTTCTCATAAATTTACACATGAAGATTTGTTAATATCCGTTACATATATAATATTTCATTTATTTGTAGACATATATCACTCAATCTAAATGTAGATATATACATTTATAAATTTAAACTTTAATTAGGAGATGTGCTTGACAGCCTTCTCTTCTCTTCTCTTCTCATCATTTAAAATAATTATCGTTATGTACTGTTCTAAGTGATCATCACGTTTCATCTAAGTATGTAGATTAGATTTTTTTTTTTATTTTTTGCTTAATTTTTCTTTTACATCTAATTTTCATTTAGTTTTTTTTAAATTTATAAATTTAAACATTTTTTTTTCGGAAAAGAAAATTTGTTTCTTCAAGAAAATTGGTATTATGTAGGTATCTGTAAAATAGGAAGCTGGTAATTTCATAATCAAGAAGTAATCAACAACAACAACAACAAAAAATAATAATAATAAATAAAAAAAAGAAATTATATAAACTTGAACAATGAATTGACTATCAACACATCTAATATAGTATATTTTTCTATACATGAAAAGGAATTTTATAATATCAGTTTGTATTAATTGGCAACGAACTTGATACTTGACCGTGGTAAAGTTAAAAATTATTATACGTATGGATAAATATTTATTATATGTATATATTCTTATAAGCGTAATGTTTGATACAATTGATATTCAAATGTGAACATAATTTTGCTGAATTATTGTTAAATAACAACTGTATCATTATTTGTTAGTAAAGAAATATAAAGAAAGAATTTATTTATTTTATTGTTTGCTTTTGATAAAAAAAAACAATACAATCTTTATCTTAATATGAATTTTAAAAATAATTTCATTATGACATGATGTGTTAAATTTAAATTCTAAGTAGCATTTTTTTAAATTAAAAAAACGATTATATTTCATTGGATTCACATCGTTAATAAAAAAATTCATTATTATTATCAATGATACTTTGACAACATTTGATACTTTGCACGCGTATGTTCATACTGGTCATATTGGTCAGAAATATTATAAAATAAAATAAATAATGAAATCTTTTTTTTATTCATATTCTAAAATCTAGATTAATTACAAATTAACTGATATACTATGAATAATATTGAAAGGGTTCAAGTTTCATGCAACCATTGCACTAGTTCGAAAAAATAAAAAACAAAATAAGCAAAAAATTATAAATAATAATTCAATAATTTTTTTAAAGTATAAAAACTTTTCTATTTTAATCTAAGAAAATTTTTAAAAAAATTAAGGGTCAAAAAAATAAGAAATTAATCAAAAATATGGAGTCGGTAAAATGTTAACGGGTATTCAGATTAACAAATATCAATTTAATGATTATTTAATAATTTTTATGATGTTTGATATTTTTAACCCATTCGTATTTTTGTCTTTCAAATTCGTGTTCAAAATTTCCCATTTAGTTAGTCATTTATTCGATTTTTAGCCCTTTTAGCTGTTTCAAGTAACAAATAAAATAAGATTTTAGGGGGATTCAATCTCAAATTTAAAAGTCGTTATTTATAACATACTGAAATTGTAAAGAGTTACAGAGTCAAGCTCTATCGAAATGATATCAATTTCCGATGATTGAAAAAATTAGAAATTTACACACAGAGACTGAATTAGTTTTAATTATATTGATTATGAAGTTTCAAATTATACCTAAACGTGTGTTCTCGTACACGAACAACGTTATAAACATTTTAGAAAGTTTAAATTGAAAATTTAACTCTTGATATTTTAAAATTATAATAGTTTACTTGCATTTCGTTTATTAAAAATACATAATAATTAGAAATTTTTGTACATACCTAGAAACTACAAATATCAGCAAATCGAATCAATCGGCAATTGATCTTGTTTAACTGACAGCCTTCTTGAATAAGAATGGGATTTTTTTAGTTTATCATTAATACTATTATTTGCTGAAGAAACTAATGTTGCACTATATGAATTATTATTGATTAAAAGACTACTCGTTGTATTTGGTATTGAATTTGATCTCATTTGTAATCTTCCATTGGATTCAATTGATTCATCACTAGGCGGATCTAATGATCCGGCAGATGAAACACGTGGGAGAAGTCCAGCTGAACATAGTCGTTCTATAGAAGAAAAAAAAATGATACATATAATCAAAAAAAGTTTTATAAAATTGAGTTTTTTTTTTTCATACCGAGACCATTAGGAGAATTTAATTCAGCTCGTACTTCATCAAGTTGTTTTGCACTACATAAAGGAGTATCTACTTCATACGTATTATTAAAAAGAGTATAATCAACTTCATACTCTCCAGTTTCTTTCTTAAATGAGACAACATGTTCAAAACGATGTCCCCAAAGAATTTCTGATGGTAAATAACTACTTCTTGCTTGTGTTGTCATACCGGTAGATTCAACAACACCCTCTATAAATATGAAATTATAAAATAATAATTATTTAAAATTTTAAATAAATTCTTTTATGTTCTGTATTATTTGATTACCTAACATAACTATAATTTCAAATCTCTCCTTTAACATATCTTGAGCTGAAAGGGCATATAAAGGACTATGTCTATCGATTTTATGAACTATAGTTGTAGGCCATATAAACATTAAACGATCCTCTCCTCCGTCAGCACCAACGGTTAATTCTTGCTGATAAAATGGCAATACTTCACCTTCTTTGGTTACCTGTAACAATTGTTAAAAATGATAAATTTATGTGAGAAATGAAACTTTTTGAAAATTCATGAATATGTACATAGAAAAATTTATTGCATACTTTTTGGTGTTTAAAATAAGATGTGAAATGTGGTTATTTGCAAACATATAGGTAAAATTCTTAAACCAGAAAAAATATTTCAGAGATTACAAACCTTTTTTCTTATAATTTGTGCTCTAACATGTGCTTCAACAATATGACTTTTACGCATATCACCTACACGAAACATAAGGCATGGAATACCATCACGATGGCAAATCACAGCATTTCTTGAAAATAATAAAGTTTGAGCACGTTTCTTTGGTCTAGATAATTTGGCAAATACAATGCCAACCATAAATGCTTGTATAAAAACACCCATTATACTTTGTAAACACATCATAAATATAGCTTCTGGACATTCTTCAGTTATATAACGATTTCCATAGCCTATTGTATGTTGTGTTTCCACAGAAAACAGGAATGCTGAAGTTAGGCCATGAATTTCTGTTACACATACTGTGAATGATTCCAATGAACTATCATTCAATGCATTTAAATTTCCTCCAACAGTATCAAGTTTTGCCATATATTCTAAATCACCATGAGCATAGGCAATTATCCACCATATTAAACCAAATGCTGTCCATGATAAAAGAAAACTTAGGGCAAAAACTAATAATGTCCATCTCCATTGTGCATCGACTAATGTTGTAAAAATATCCTAGAAATATTATTACAAAAATTATACACTATCTTGTTTTCTAAAATGGCTAAATTTTTTAAAAAATAATCATTTTTCTACAAACAAAAAAATAATAATAATAATTAAAATTTAATACAAACTTGCATATAACGTCTTCTTCTCTTAGCAACATTCCCTTGTACTACATTACAATCTCCGTGCTTGAAAATGACACGTTTACGAACACGTCTTGATGAGAAACGTGTCTGTCGATATCTATTCAAAATGAAAAAGGAAACTGTTATAAAAATATGTATATTTTATTATTGTATTTATAATATATCAAAAATCACTTATTAAATAAAACTTTTGTTAAATTTTTTTATAAAATTAAATGCTTTTGTTATAAAAATTCAAAAAGAAAAAAAAAGAATTTCTTAAGTACACATTTTTTTTTCCAAAAACTGTACCTATTTTGAACTTAAATCAATTTTTAATACAAGATTTAATTTTACACTTACATAAATAAGTATGTATCTCTTAACAGGGCCTATTAGAAAGAAAACAACAACAACATTATATAAAGCAGATTATACTTTCTGTCATTTTTTTTTTTTTGCGAATTTTCATATACAGAAAATATTTATATGAAAATTTTAATGAAATCTCAAATTACGTAAGTACTTCTACTTCTTTTATTATTTTCCAAATACTTTGAATTTCCTATTTCACTTCTTATAAATATATACATACATAATTCCGTTTATTCTTTTCAAATGTACATGTATCGCTTATATCACACGTGTGTATTTTTGTCAACTCATTTAGTAGAATATGTTAAGTGTATTTCTATTTTGTTTTTTCTTTTTATTGAGTTGTTTATAAAAAATCTACCTTCTTAAATTTCAAAAATGAAATTAAAAAAGAAAAACAAATCAAAGGTAATAACTAAATAATTGGGATTTTATGTCAATGGCATACATATAGTATATGTATGTACATATAATCTAAAATCAAAAAATTAGCAAAAATAACCTTTAAAAACAATAATATGTATAATTTAAAATTTCAAGCTTCCAATTTAACATTTCAGCTCAATCTATGTATGTATGTGTTGTTCTTGAATATTTGTTTTGATTCCTTCTTATACGATTTAATTGAATATATGTACATATTTGTAATCTTTGAGCATGTGAGAAACTGATAAACAGTTGAGGTATTTATATTATATTAATGTCTAGAAAAAGTATAGTAAAAATTTATCTTATTCTTTTAGTTTTTTTTTTAACTTTGTATATGAATTTATACAGAATAATTTACGTAACTTATGTAACATATTTAAAAATAAAAATAATAACAATAAAATACAATATTTAAAAATTTATAACAAATCTCATTTCTTCATTATTTGATCTTTCGACCTTTTTATGACCCTTAATTTTATTTTCATCATACAATTCATTAATCATTAAATCATTTAATCCTGTATCATTTATCATGCAATATCCACGCGTACAAATTACAATTTATATTTAAATAGAACATTTTATAACTCACTTAGTAACAAGATATGCATTTATCATTTACCATCAGATTGCAAATTTAATATGATTTATTAAACAGACAAAAGCCGGGATCATTGGCTAACAAAAAAAAACTAAACTTAAATTTTATTCTCTGCATCATTTCATTACACAAAAGATACATACTCGTATATTTAGGTACGTAGTATCTAAAAAAAAAAATTTTATCAAAGTAAATATTATTCACTGCAGCAATTTTTTTTTTTATATATCAAATGTAATCATTTTCTACATAATATGATAGTAGTATTATAAATTTGTACTCAACTTTTTTTTCATTATTACTAAAGAGGTAGTATATATTGTATATCATGAGTTTTTCATGCACGCATTTATTAAACTAATTCAACAACTTCCTACTTAACGAACTAAAATTCCATCATTTAAGATTTTTTATATTCTGCAAATAATATGTATATCATATTTATGTATTATAGATATGTACATATATATTTTGTATTTATACATCTTTATTTTATGCTCGAATAACAACTTTGATGAATTTAATAATCTATGTAATTATCTTATAAACGTGTTAAAATTTATAATTAAGTCGTGTGGTAAATTTTAAAATGAATGTCAAAAATAAACATTGTGTGTGTTTTTTTTTTTTTTTCAAGGATAAACTAGGGCAACAAATTAAAAGTTAAAATAAAAAATATACTCATCTAAAGTTATCTTGAGTTATTTAAAAAAAAATTTGTTTAATTTGTTATAATTCCAAAAGTTATGAATAATATACTACTAACTACTAAGATACTAATGCTATTTGTTAACATGAAAATAGCCGGCTTTCCAATAAAAATCCAACACTAAAGAAAAATTACGATTTTCTTAAAAAGTATTTTTTTTTCTTTATTTGACACACGCTCTTAATTTTTAAAAATTTTATATCTTTTTTCATGTATGTACATACATATATACTCGTATGAAAAATTTAAAATGCGCTTAATATTTTTGTTTTATTTTGAGTTGGTTAATTTTATATCATTATTTATATTTATTCATTTTTGAAATATGTATTTGTTTTTAACACATTATTATAAAATGTTTACATACTTTCGTAGCAAGACAAAACAGAAAACATATTTATAGGACGTCAACTGACAAAATATTTCATTCATATTTATCTTTAAAACATTTTTATGAAATTTGTGTCTAAAATAATAATAAAAAAAAATTATTTTAAGTGAATTTTTAGTAACCATGAAAATTGAAATTGTATGTATGTATGTATAAAATAAAACTTTCTTGAATTTTTTTCAAGTTAGATAGCTAAAGTGCAAAAACTTGAAAACTTTTTCCTAATCACCTGATTAATTTTGAAATCCTTGAAATATTCTGTTTGTAGAAAGATTTGAGAAAAAAAAATTATGAAATTTTACAAAAAATCATAAACCATCTTTCCGGAATTATATAAGAATTTTTTTTTTGTCAACGTATCTACGCTGTTTTTATATAAAAATTTGTACATAATTTTATTTATAGCATAATTATTTTTTTTAGTCATAATTTTTATATTTTTTCTTAAATCAACTATTACAGAACAAAAAAATAATAATTAATTTACTAGTACAATTTTAAAAATCTGTATAGGATAAAAATGCGTATATTATAAAAATTTTATATATACATACATATATAGGTACTTAATTATGTACATAATATGTATTTTAAATATGCATCATATTTATTTAGTTATTACTAGTTCCACAATTTAATTACATTTTCAGCTTTCCTTTAAAAATTAAAAATAGATTATTATGCACTTCCTATTTAATGCCAAAAAATCAAGGAATCAAAACATAATAATAATATGTAAATAATAATAATAATAATTTAAATAGCATCGTACAACAAGGTAAAAATATACCTTTTAAAATAATATTTATGATTTTTAATAAATATATTTAATTTTTATCAATCAAAACTTTTTGATTTTCAAAATAAAACATAATTTAAAAAAAAAAAAAAAATGAAAAGCATTGTATTATTATTATTTTTTATTTTTTAAGAGAAACAATAACAATGTGTTATACATGTATTTAACATGTATTTACATACATACTATATATGTATCTTTTAATATGAAACATACCGTATGACAATATGTACTTTAATTTTATATATCTGTATAAATGAAACAAAAACAAAAAAACAAAAAAAAAAACAAAAACAACAATTAAAATCAAAAATCTTATAATAAAATACAATATGTATAGAAATAAATATTAGCTCAACAACATATTAGAATATTTTTAGAACATAATATTCATTATATCAATGAAGTTCAAGATTTTTTTTTTTTTTTTTTTTTTTTTTTTTTTTTTTTGTTATAAAAATAAAATTCATAGTTTCACAACATCTTTTTTATAATTAAAAGAGAAAAAACAGAGATTTATTTTAATTTTAAACTTGACCCTTTTTCAAGAATACTTTTATTTATAATTAATAGTTTTTTTTAATATTATTTTTGAATTATTATGGTTTATTTTTATTTTTCTTTTATAACCTAAAAAAAAAAAATTTATAACATTACCTTAAACATTCTTCACGCCAAGCTTGCTCTTTTGAATGCGTTGCACGAAACACAACCATTGATAATTGGCTAAGAGCACGTTTAATTTCAGGCATTTTAAATTTCATTTACAAAATAATTTTTTTTTTTTTTTTCTTCTATTAATTGTATGTATTATATTATGTATCTGTTTTATTTTATGCCTCTTCTTAACCTTTATATTTGGTTTCAATGTTGCCCGAAAAAAACCATTTAGGAATATTATTTAATTTTTTCTTATAAAATTGAACATAATTAAATTTTTTTTAAAAATAATATCAATAATGTTGTTATTGCTTGTCCGATAAAAATATTTCGAAAACATTTTCAACTTTTTTTTTTTTTTCAATTTGAAAAAAACACCAAAAAATAAACTTTAAAAAAAAAGAAATTAAATTTAAAAAAAAATTAAATGAAAATTCTATTCAATAGAAATAAAACAAATTGTCTAAAACGTTTTTATTGAAACAAAGAAATTATACAACTGAAAAGGGTTTCTAAAAAGTATTATTCTTTAGTTTTACTCATGTACAATATACTTATATACATATACTATTTTCAGAAGCAATGACAATCTTTATAATCGTGTGCCAGATTCACGATTTTCACTTTTAATTATGTATTTAAATAAAAAATTAACATATGTACAAACGTCATTGTACAGATGTGTTAAAAACATTTAATAAACTTTAAATTAGAATTGTATTCTGAATGATCTAATTACCTCATTTATATTATATGTATGTACTATTAAAATGTGCGATTAATTAGTAATATATATACATATGATTTACTAATTGATAAAAATATATTTTGGCAACTTTAAAAAGTCCACTATCAAAATTAAAAGTACATATACATAAAATTCTAATTATTTACATATGATAGCGAATTTTCTTCTCAAAACTTTTTGTTACAACACAATAAACCATTATTTTTCTTTGATGTAATCGTTTAATATGAGTCATATGAGTCTAACCCATCAAACATTACGAAACGATACTAAATAAATAAATTTGTTATCAAGTTAGAGATCACCAAAAATTTCTCACAATAATTCCACATAACACCTTGTAACGTCTAAACAAAATATACAACAAAATATTCTATACAAATATGTTTCAGATGCATAATTTGACAGAAGACGCCTCTACCTAACTAATGACATATTCATATTTCTGTTGCCAAAATTTTGCGAGATATTAGGATACTTGCGACAATATTATGGTGTCTGAAGTTTTTCACGCTATGACAGCACCCACATATTAAAATGTGATTTAAAAATTCTAGACAATATTTTCTGAATATAATGTAAATGACCAGACGATGATGAGAAGATATCGCATCTATTCTTAAGACATAGGTATATATACCTACATATATTATATAATATATAAGGTGTATAACTTGAGAGTTGTTGTGTCTTCATTATATCATAGAAAATTATGGAAGATTTTTTTTATGTTAAATTAAAAATTTCAAATTAGTAAAATATATTCGAAAAAATTTAATGGATTTATTATTTGTGTCTACTACGTATCTTGAAATATCGAAATTTGAAGAATTCATTTACAAAGTAAACATTTTAGTAATTAGTAATTTTAGACTTGTAAAAAATCAATTCGAAAAAAAAAAAAAAATTAAAAATATTGACTCTTTGTTAGAAAAATAAATCTAAAAATTTTTGAAAACAATTTTAAAAAGCAGAATACACATACTGAGTCATCCGTGGTATCTATATATGTAACGTACTATGTAGATAAACTGCAGTTTTTTCGGATGACCCAATACTATACTTGTATCATTTATTAGTGAATTAGTAAAAGTTTTAAAGTAATACCTTTATACGCTTTGAAAAACTGAACTGAAATAATTTCTGATATTTGCAAAAACAAAAATTATTTGGATGGTAATTACTTAAAATGTTTCTACAAGCTTTAGCTTTAAAGAATTCTAAATTTAGTAAAACCAAAAAATCATGTCTTTAAAACGTTCGTCCATTAAAATGTTTCAATGTATCGTATGTACATACATATAGTTAATAATAATTTTTCATTTTTTACATTTTTCATAAATAACTTTTTATAAATTGTAGTAATTATTTTTTATCAGTCTATTAAAAGCATAAAATAATATTACTTGATGAGTTCTTTAAAAGAAAAAACAAAACACATTTTAACCAACTTCAAAACAAGAAAATTAAACCAATACAACGCAACATACCTTACATAAACTTTACCACAGTTTAATGCATCGATAAACTTAAGATAATTACGTCCGGAATTAGATTTTTCAACCGTTTCACGTTTATCATCAAACCTTAAGAAAAATTTTAAACTTTTAAATTTTTAATTTAAAATAAGTATGTATGTACATTTGTACACACATACAAATTAGTGGTATTAATACACTTTAAATATTTTTTTTCTTTATTAATTATGGTAAATTGTATAAATGAGAAAAAAAAATTTACCGTTTAGACTTGGTAAATAAGTGAATTTTTAACCATACATGTATTGATTTCCATTTCTTTCAGTTTCATTCATAAGTTTTTTATCAAATGTCAAATGTACATATATTGACTTTTCGTGGATTCATTGGTAGAAGTACAGGAATTAAAAGATATTCCTTATCGGAATTTCGAATTAATATTACTTACTAAGCATATTTGAAAAATTTGATGTGATAAAAATTATCTATTATTAAATTTATGGTCAGAAGGTGTGGCTGAAAGGAAAATAAGTATTTTTGTTCTCTAGATCTAAAGAAAAATTATTTAAGTCGGATAAAAAAATATTTTCAAAATCACTCACAAAAACGTACTCTGAAGTTTCAAACTCAAACTCTCTGCTCGAATTTCTTCATAATTTTTTATAGAAGCCAAAACAAATTTTTCAAAACTAGTAGATTTTTTTTTAAATGAAATATAAACAATTGTTATACGAAACTTTTTTTTGAAAAAATATATTTCCGAGTTTTTGACATTATTTTCGAACTTTCGAAATTATTCCAATACAGTTTCGACAAAAATACACACTAAAAATAAATACTACCTAAAATTAATATTTTTCTTCAATTTTCTTTAGGTTATGATGATTCTTTAAAAAATTTCCTAATTCGAAAAAATTTAATAGTAACTGAAGGTTTGTCAGGACAATTTGAATGTATGTATGTATGTATTTAGTTTTCAAATAGTTGCTTTAGCACGAATGTCCTAGATTCAGAACTATATAAATATTTCATTTTTACGGCTTACTTTTTGTCCGTGTCAAATATCATAATATTTTTTTTTTTTTTTCAAATAACGATGATAAGCTCCAATTTTCAAACACTACAATAATTAATAAATATTTTGACCTTTTATTGAATTATATAAACATGATATGAAAATAATAAAAATTTTATCGTAAACATTCACTTTTTTTTTATACATCTAATAAATGAGAGCAAAAATGATATTTTAATTATTTTTAGACGTATAAGTTATGGAGAAAGTATTCTCAAAATAATCATTTTCTAAATAAACATCACCTAAAAACATTTAAAATTAATTCAATGAAATTTCATTTGATGCTCAATAATGAAATACGTCACGTTTTTTGTATAAGAATATTTTTTCACCGAATAAATGCAAAAATTTCATTGATATTTTATAATATTTTAATCTTCTCACGTTCTAACTCAAATTATTAATTAATTAATAATTGTTTCACTAAAATAAACATACATGCATGCATCTAGATTTTTTTTTTTTCAATATGCTAAAAGATTTTGTTAATTTTGTGAAACAAATGAAAATAACTCTTTCGTATTATTATTTTTGTATTTTAAAATCATATTAATTATATAATCAGTTATATTATGATTGAAAAACATAAAATTCTTCCACTCATGTGTTAATAATAATTGCATTAAAGGTGGTACATTATGACCTACCCTCATTTATTCAAAATTAAAAATTTCTTTAAATAAATTGTATAAATATTTTTTACTCTATATTAAGTTTTGTGATGCGGCTTATATTATTATTGTTATATAATAATTTTTGCCTCATTATGACATTTCCAAGTGTCTGATTGAGGTTAGTTATAAGATTGAAAGAATTTAAAAAAATATACATATATTGATTAAAAGAGTGTATACATATCAAAATTAGATAAAATACTTACATATGTACATATGTACATATGTCTATGTATTTATGTAGATACATATATAACGTAATCTGCAATAAAATTATTATTTTTTGATGCAAAGTAAGTAAATTTGAAGAAATTTGAACAAAATTTACATAACGTGAAAAATATCGTATCTATGTATTTTTATGTCTCTAAGGCTATAAGTGACGTAATAAAACTGAAAGTACATTTTCAATTTAGCACTCTTTGAAAAGAATAATTTTTTTCATCATGAATCTTTCCTATACGTTTTATTTTATTCTTTTTTTTTATCATACATGCAAATAAATAACCAAGCTAATAAACTTCAAACAAATTTATTATAAACAAGGAAAACAACTTATTCACAAACATTTAAAAATATTTATGAAAACGTTGTCGCATGTAAATTATCATAAATAAATATACAACCTTTCTCCGTGAAAGTTAAACGTGTTAATAAAAAAACACAATAATAAGGAAAATTGACTAATTTGTGATGTTTATATTAACAATTGAAATTTTCAATATAGTGAAGAATAATTTCATGACATACTGATTTCATTAGTTATTTTGAATATTTTTTATTTTATATTTTAATTTAGTTTCCAATGTTTTAAAACCCCAAACAAAATATGAACAGCTCTAGTTTTATGTGATTTTAACTTTTTCTTGATAAATTTTTTAAAAAAAATTAAAGTGAGTTAAATTATATGAATCTTCTTATGATCAAATTAAAGATAAAGAAAAAAAATCAAAATTATTATTGTAAATTTTAACAGACAGATATGTGCCTTTCAATCTCAGATTTTATGCGAGAAATCTTATTTGAAGAAAGAAACAAAAAAAAAAAAACATAAACAATCAATCAAATCTTTTGAAAAATAAATTTCACATTTCGACGCATTTATCTAACAACCGTTCGATGTTTTATTAATCTCAAGTCAATTTTTCCTACAAGTTAAATAAATTTTCTCCATACACAAAATCTTTCATTTTATGTTTAAATAATTATTTTCTTATCAATAAAAGCTAAATTCATTAATTTTAAATAAATTTAACACCCTGTAGAATATACTCTAACGTCCTTGTAAAAAGATATCTCATTCAACCATGGTACACTAAACTGTCAAAAACCTATTATATTCGTCACATAAACATTAAAAAATTAAGTAAATCTGTATTTAAGAATATAAATAATCTCTTATTTATTTTAGATAAAAAAAAATCAAAAAAGTCGCAAAACAAAAGCTAAAAAAAAAAAAATATATGTATAAATTAAAAATTAAATTTCCTACGCTAAAAAAAAAAACATGTGTTCAACTATAAAAATATACAAATTGTCTTAGTCATTAAATTCAACATTTCCACGTTACTGTAAGGAAGCTTTTGTAATTGTACATCTTTCAAAATTTAAATATAACCAAATGCTTTTTAACACATCGTCTAGCCAAAATCTATAAATTTTTTAAAAAATTTTTTGTTTTTCTTTTTTTTTAAAATTTAATGTGTAACAGCGTATTTTTATTTTAATTTTAAATTTTTACAAGAAAAAAATTTATTATTATACGAGTACATAGGTTTACCTAAAAACCAAATTATTTCCCCAAAACCTCCTTTTCCCCACCAAATAGAATTTTTCCTATATTAATTAATTTCGTTTTAGACATCCAACACATGTTTTAAATTTTTTTTTTAATTCAATATATGTATGTACATATATATGTACTTTGATTTCATGATAAATTTTTTGCACACATAAGATGAATATTAAAATATGAGAAAATTCGTACCATATAATTAAAATTATATCCAAAATAATGTTTTTATTTTTAGGGATTAATACACTATAAATAGAATTTTTTATTACTTAATAAATTTTAAAATTATATGCAATTTGTAAATAGATTTTGTTGGGTTAGTGAGTTTATTTTCATTATTAAATACTTTGTGTTCATGATCTTCAAAATCTGTGATATAAATAAATTTTAAAATATTAGCATAATAATAATAATTGTCGATTAGATTAGTTTAATTTATGTATATTATTAAATAATTTAATTATGTCATTGACAAGAAATGATTTTTTAGAATATGGAATCCTTTAACACCAAAAGTTATTTAAGGAATTAAATAAAGAAGTCTTATTCCTGAGTTTTCTCTGGCTTTAATAGTAAGTAAATGTTTCTAAATTTGTGAAAAAAATCAAGATCAATGGGACTAATGAATAATTTAAAAGCATCGACAAGAAAAATCTATGCTCCATGAACTATTTTAAATTGAAATATTTTTAAATTTATGTATTTAATTTTTATATAATAAGATTTTATAATCTTTTATTATTTTATAGAAGTATTAAATTAAACTCAAGACAAAAAAAAAACTCCAAATTTAATTTTATGAACTACATTAATTTATTACATTCTAAAGAATTAATTTTTTTTTTTTTTTTTATCATGAAGACTTAATTAGAAATTTAAATGATGTTATTCTTAATTACACTATTAGCGTTTCCTTGTTTTTTAATTGACAATTATTATTTATTTTAAAATAATTTTTTTTTTTAATTTTTAAATACATATACTATAGATATGTATATGAACTTATATATGTATATTTTTTTAAAAAATATATGTACATAGAAAAAATTTCTGTCTGAAGGTCACCTGTCATAATAACAACATAATCGATTTCATGATATTGAAATGCATAAAGTTTTTAAGTTATTTTACTGTCAATAATGATGATAATTGGAACCATATGTTTTTCAATGTGAATTGAAAACAAAAAAATCTAAGAAATTTATTAATATTCAATAAATTAAATTAATATACTCTGAAACACTTGTTTTATTATTTGAAAAAAAAAACATATTTTTTTTTGCTATAAAAACAATTATTTTGAAAATATGGTTACGTATTTATTAGTAAGAAATTTTTATTTAAATTAAAAGAAGACATTTTTTTTCATATACCTACTTGAAATTATGTACTTGTATTTAAAATCTAAGTAAAAATAAATAATTTAGATATTATTTTTATGCTTACCTTGTAATTGGTCCTGGAGATTCACTAACTGCCTTAAGTGACATACGTAACTGTCTATGGAATGTGCCAAAAAATGATTCTTTTCTTGATGCTTGCGGTGGATTCGATGATGTTGGACTTTCTTTTACATTTTCATCTATTTTAACTATAACTACTCCATTTGTATCTTTATCATCAAGTAATTTTGTCCAAGCATGTTCACCAGTATTTTCTGTTTTATCAACTATCATTTTGTTTAAAATATTTTAAAAATGTCATTCGTGAAAAGGAATTTGACACGATGATTATGATCTTGAATGACAAAAATACTAAAAATAAAAATAAAAGAAATAAAAAGTATTTATTATATATAATTAATAAAAGATATGAAATAAATTTTTAAGTGAGATACAAAACAATTTCATTCCTCAAAACAAAAATAACTTAAATTTTATTTGAAACAAAGCGATATAGACCAAAAAATTAATCGATTTCAATGTCTAATGTATGTATAGATTAATAAAATTCATTCCTACAAATCGACTGGAATTATTCTCAGTCATAAAAGTTTTTATCTATTCATAATTCTACAAAAAGAAAGTTAGGATCAATAACCTCCAACCTCGTCTTTATGCATATTTTATTTATGCGTCAAAAAAAAAAAAAACACGTGAATGAAAAGAAAATTATATTGCATGTTTGATTATGTATGCATTTTTAAAAAACAAATAAACTCACAATATAAAATGAACTGGTGCAATTATTATTACTATTCTTTTCTCATGTTATTGAGTTTGCAATATGTACATTGTACATATATGTACAATATGCATATACATAAATATGTGTTGTTCTAAGTGCATACCTGATCAAAATGGAAATTAGGTACTAAAAATAAAATATAGTAAATGTAAGTCATAAATAGATAAAATAAAAAGTGAAGTAATATGCTTTTTTAAAGTTTTGAATATTTATTTTAAAAACAAATATCTACTGTACATAAGTATGTCTCTATATGTATATGTATATGTACAAAGGAAAAAACTAATTATAATAATTTGCATAATAGTTACACAACAACAAAAGTGAAACATCTATGTATCATGTCATGTGTTAAGTATTTGTGTAAAATTTTATACAAATTATTAATTGCAGCGGCATTAAAATACAAATCTTATTTACACCAATAAAGTGGTTTTAGTATAAAAGAATTCTTTATTATCATTATCAAATCTAGAACAATATAATTTAAATTATGTGTATTTATGTCAGCTGTCATATTGTTAAGTTTTTTTTTTTCAAATGTACATTTTACATAAAGAATAGAACCATATGGCATCATTTTTCAAGAAAGAACAACTGTCTTCAATATCTTTTTTTTTTTAAAAAAAAAACATTGATTTCCACCTCATGTCATTTCTTTTCTATGTTACTTTACCTATGTACATCAATATTTATACACTATTGTGCTGTATAATTATGAAAATTATGAAAAATTTTCTATAGTTCCTTTTATTCAAACAATATAATGTCCTTTATATGTAAAATATTCAAGTACAATTCTATTGTGCACGTGATTGTCGCCACAATATTATCGACCAAAAGGTTTTATTCTACCCTTTAAGTTCAATCAGATGTCTGAGTATTACCAAGACGATATAGATTGTGAGGATTATATAATTCTTAAATGTAGATAAAAATAAATTTATGAGTCATAATAATAAGCTATCTATACGCGTAAAGCAATTCAGTGGCGTAACTTATAGGGGTTTGTTTACTGGACTAAGTTACTTTAGCACATTAAATTCCAGCATGTATACACAAATGAAAATATTCTTTCGTGAAGACAACAAAACAAGCCTGTATTGACAGACCACATTGATGTAGTTTTATTTTTATTGTCCTGTTGGAAAATCCTCTTTTATGTCAAAGAAAGTATATAAATTGTAAAACAAAAATGGCAATACTAAGTGGTGCTAACTACACTTCATAAGATCATGAAATCCGATAAAACATTTCGAAAAACAATAATAATTTATATTGAACTTTTTACTTTTAGAAGTTGCCTATATGAATTTATCACATTAAAATTCACGTGCAAAACTCAATTTGCCAGGAAACATTAAAATACCTGTACTTGTGTTTTTATTTCCATTGAAAATTAAAAGTGATGACACTTTACATTAATTATATTAATTGTTGTATAATAGTAGTAGATATGAGTTCACTAGAATAAATGTAAGCATTTATTACTTCATTGAAATAATAAAAAAAAAAATCAATTACACTTGCGCTCCATAAAATTTCAATGAGAATTCGAAGAAACGATTGCAAGTATAAAAAAAGCAAATTTGCAAATAATATGTACTCGTATGTACATATGTACATACATACTTATATTTAAATAATCAACAATATAAATGGTGTTCA
Organism: Bombylius discolor; assembly: GCA_939192795.1. Taxonomy (NCBI): domain Eukaryota; kingdom Metazoa; phylum Arthropoda; class Insecta; order Diptera; family Bombyliidae; genus Bombylius; species Bombylius discolor. The sequence continues at coordinate 54,723,456 of OW584238.1, read as the reverse complement.
ATATATTCCGTTTAAAACTTTGTTTATGGTGAATATTTTTATATGGATATGGTGAGTTAAGAAATATTTTTCAACTAGTTGAAATTATTTTCATTTTCATTGTTTTGCTACATTATTCTCTATACATATAATTCTAGTTTAATTTTGAACACGATCCGCCCAAATATAAGACTAGTATTCAATTTCACTATATTGTATGATATCTATTCCATCATATCAATTTCTAACAGCAAGTTTTCATATTTTTATATTATTTTCTGTATCAGAACAATTCTCATTTCAATTATGTTAACTTTGTTTTAAATATTGAATAGATTTTCCTTTTTTTTCATATTTAGTTATACATATATAAAATTTTCCATTTTTGAAAACATAAAATTTTTGTTGATCGTATGCAAATTTTCAATATGGCATGGTATTATTTTTTTCTCTTATATTATTGGCAAATTTTATCTGGTGTTTTTGTTTATTCAATTGTTTTTTATTTCGTATTTATTTTTGTTTTATTAATTTTTTTATTTGTCATATTGATACTTTATTATATTTTTATTATGTTTTTCTTTATGATTTTTTTTTAGTTTTTATTACATACTTTGTAAAACGAAAACATAATATACTTTATCTCTCATGATATTATTTTAATGTTATGGTATACTTGCCGTTACATAATTATGCAGTTTATCAAATACTTTAGTAGTACTTTGGAAAGTATTTTTTTTTTCCTGAAACTTATGAACCATAAAATATTTTCTACAGATTGTAGTTTCCCTTTAAAAGAGCGAATATTTTAGAAATCATAAAAAGCAATCCATTCTACATTTTATATATAATGTATTTTAGAAATCTAATTATATCTAACTCCAAAAGTAAATTTATTGAGAATATAACTAAAAATTTATACTTTTTCATATATTTTTTTATTTAATAAAATTAAAATCTAAAATTAGAATTCAAAATTAAATTTGTATTTTTTATACAAAAATTTTTGCTTAATAATTTATTTTTATGTTCTCATTATAAAAATAAAACATCTATATCAACACAATTCAGTGTCATCCAATTTCATAATAATTAGAAATATAAAATATAACTTATTTGCAAAATGATATTATGTATTTCAAAATACATATACTTAAAAACAAATCATAAGTTCATTCACTCATTTAAAAATTAGATTTTCGTGCCATATTTTCAAAATAAGTTTTGTATGAGCTCACGTTCGTATCATAATTTTTATTTTTATGACTTTTTTCTAATTTTAAAGTTTATACATTTTGTAAAAAGAAAAGAAAAACACAAATATAGGTATTATAAATCCTATTAATGTGACAAAAAATATGTACCTACATACAATTGACATATTTAAAATTTATGTTATACATATTTACCGTTTAAATTATGGACAGATACTTTGTAATTACCTTATTTAACTTTTTTTTAACTTTTGTGAATGCCAAACATCAAATCAACATACAGGCTCTCCACTAAAAGAGAAAAATGTGCCTTAGAAAAAAACTTTCTACCGGCGAAACTTGACAAAAGTGATCTAAGTGAATTTTATTTAAAATTTAAAAAAAACGAGAGAATTGCTAATATTTCATTCAAAAGTATTATATTTGAATGACTTGTGAAACTTATTCAATTTTTCAAGTTATTCGAATCAGCATGCGTTACTTCATAACCTAGTTGGAACTACATTTTCTAAATTACATTTTGTCTTATCAGTTACAGATAAGAAACTACATATATACATATGTACATATAAACAGAAGATTTATGTATATGTATATGTTATAAAATTTTATTTAAAATCTTATAAGCTCACTTGAAGTTTCTGTTATCGTGTTTAGAAAGTAACAGTATGTAGCAAAATGTGTATCGTATATGTATATGTTTTTTTTATATAAATCAGAGGGACAATAGAATGTTTTACAAAACTTAATACATTGCTTCTTTATCGCATCATAATAGTCATAATAAATATGACAAAACTAACATAATTTAGAATTAAAATTTTGTTCATTGTTTACGATGTCTATAGGGTAAACATGCCACTTTCATACTTCCTCCTTTACAGGTATGTACATATGTACATTTCTTATTATATACAAACATACAAATGTACTTATTTCGAAATTTGTAAAGCATAATTTTTTATTTTTTATTTTTTTATTTTATTTTTTTTTTTTTAAAGTAAAAAATTGAAATTTGTCAAGTGAATTACTTGATACTTTCATACTTTCGAAGAACAATATACATATCTATATTCACAAATAAAAGGCGAAAATTACAAATAAACTTAAAAAAAAAAAATTCATTCTAGTGGAAATTTTAAAAACTTTTCCGAAAATTCGTAAAAAAAATTTACAAAATTAACAATTATGTTTTGTTTAGCTTTTTTTTTCTTCAAAGTGAAAGCTATTTGATTTTTTTTGTTTGAGATAAAACATGTATTTTATTTTTAATATTTTTGTACCATTTTCAAAGTCAAAACTATTTTAATTTAACTAATAATTTAAATTAAATTCACACAAAATAAATTAGAGAAAACATAAATTATATTGAAAAATTAGCTGATTTATTTTTTCTTTAAGCACGTGTAGAATTAAAAATGAAAAAAATTCACACACGCCTTTTAACATATTATTCTTACATAGAATTATCATAATAAATATACATACATATATGTGTTTTATTTTTTAATAGGTATACATAATTTTTTATTATCGCATTCCATTTTTTATGTTATCAATTTCAACTATAAATCGTTCTTGTTTACAAATTGAAAATAAAAAAAAATTTTGATAACAGATCTCATAAAAAGACGCAGATTTATATAGAATCTGTGACAGCATTTGATTTGCTTTATTACACTATAATGATTTAATCTCGTATTTAGTACATAATATTCATAGAAAAAACAAAAATCTATTTATTATTAAGTTGATGTATGTTTAATAAATTATAATTGTTAAAAATATCTTTTGTTTACTAAACTCATATAATTCAAAATGTAATGTATAAACATTTTTTTATAAAATAATTTATTTATTGATAATAATGGAAAATATTGAAAATTAAGTTTATTTTTAATTTTCCGATTGTTATTGTTTTTTTTTTTTTTTTTTTTTTTTTTTTTTTTTTCAATATAAAAGTAACTTTTATTTACTTATACACGCTAATTGGAAATTATCCAAATTTTTATTTCCTATTTTTAGTATATTTAAAATTTTTTTTTAATGTTCTAATACTAGAACAGTAAATTATCAAACATACTTAAAACTAACATTCTCAAAAAATTCTGTTCATAATTCCAGCCTACGGCAGTTTTCAGTGGTTTCAACTTGTTTTGCAAAGTACTACATATACACAGAGAAAGTAAAACAATTTTTTTTTTCTTGAATAAATAGAAAAAATAATAAAGTATGCATGTAGACGGATGTATAGTATGTATATTTGGTTTGTTGATAAACAAAAATAAAAAATTATAATTTTAATAAAATATATTAAATACTGCAGAAAAAAATATATTTACTCAGAATTACTCAGACAATTATATACATCATCAAAATCAAACTAATGTTTACGTTTACACAACCAAATATCCATCATTCCGACAACTAAGAAAATTTATAAATAATTTTTAAAAACAATCATTAATTTCTCATTTGGATTTTTATAACTGAAAAACTTTTTTTTATCAATTTAAAACTGTCATCGTCACAGTAGAAAAATTATTATTTAAAAAAGAAAATAATGAAGACAAAGAAGGAAGAAATTTTTGGTAGGATTTGTCCGTGAATCAAAATTTTCAATTATGTAGATCAGGTAAGGATGGACTATACAATAAGCTTATTAGCTTTAGTGTCAGAGAACTGAAGTCCTAGCCATTCTTTCTTTGAAAAAAAAAAAAATGAAAAATGAAAATGAAAAAATCAGTCCTATAATTTAAGCGACTTTTAGTTATATTACCCAATAAAAGTGCCCCAAATGCAGTCTGAAACTTTATGATGTGTAGGACGTAGGTATTTTATATTTTTTTGCTTAAATATACATATATACCATTTTGAAAAGCATTGACAATAAAAAGGAAGTTTATTGAACCAAAACTTCAGCTTTATCAAAGAGTTCGAATAAATTTAAAAAAATAAAAAAAATCAGATGATATCATTTGCCACATGAAATATTTACTAATGATAATAATTTTATTAATTGAACTTTTTGCAGTGATTTTTAATGTATTTAAGCATTTATAGAAAAAAATTTTATTCTATTATCTTTATTGTTTAAATTGTTTATTTAATTGTTATTCATATCAATTATTTTTTAATTACAATTTTTTTTTCATCGTTTATCATTGAATGTTGATATGTTGAATAATAACTTCCCACAATCAAGAATTATTATTTTCTGAGAAATCACAAGAGAAAAAAAATTCATACAAACAAACAAACCACATACATATATGGTATTTATAATTATCATCTATAAAATATTAAAATATATGTGTACCATTATATTTGAAAATATCAAATTAATAAAATAATAAAAAAAAAAATGAAAAGTTATCTGGAATATGCATAAATTTTTCCGAAAAATAAAACAACATAATCAATAACAAAAAAACAAGTTAAGAAACTTGATTTCATTTAAAATCCGTGTCAAGAAAAATGAAGAAATCTTACAGTGCTTTCAATAATTATTTGTGCATTGCATATTTTTTATATCTTCTCATCAAATATGACACAATTTTTTGAAAAAATAACCTAAACATTCTAAAATTTATATTTTACGACAACAAATTTTTAAAAATTATTTGTTGATACTGAAAATTATAATTTTTTAAAGAAAATTGAAGGTGAAATTTCATCCACAATACTAATAATGTGTAACTTTTAATAAATTTAAATAATTCAAAACAAAAAAGACGTTGAACCCTTTGTAAAAAAAATTATTTTTAAAAATGTATCAATTTTACAATTTTAGTGTCAGAACTTGACTAATTCTTAGTTCTCTATATTTAAAATATACATAAGTTTCTACGGTAGAAAGGTTCTAATCAAAAAAATAGAAAACACCTTTGTGGCCATCGAATAAAAACTGATTTATTGTAGAAGCTACTTTATTACTTTTCTTTTGTTTTTTTAGTGGGCTTAATCGATTTGGTTTGTGAACGGCTCATATGTTACCTCTGCAATTTATTATTTTTCTAATATTTTTTTTTTTCAGTTTTTAGAAAGCAAATTTTGGAATGACTCAAATATTTTCATCTGGAGTTGTATAACACTTTAAGAAATCCCACAGTTCATTGTTTCCGATGTATCTCTTATAAAAATAATAAAATTTATGTAGTTTTTTTGCAGTTTTGATAAATCTAATATAATAATTACTACCAAAAACCACTACAAATTTGCTAACAAAAAAATAATTCAATATTTATGTTACCTGAAAAACTTAATAACTTTTGAAAAAAAAAATAAAAATTAAACAATAGAATCATCCTTTACAGTTAGTTTTATAATTACACAAACGTAATGATAAAATAATAGGAAATTGTACCGGCTAAAACATGCTAAAGCTAATATTATTATTTTTTTGATTTAACACTTCAACATACACTATGCACTGGTATGAAGATATGTGTATCTATAGTAATCTTCAATCTCCATGTATTACTTTTCATATACATATAACCATATCATTGTTAATCATTATTTTAACATATAACCTTGAAAATCTCACCTGTAACTTAATATTTTTAATTTTGCCACAATGACTGATAATGTGCGTAAAAGAATTAAAAAACTTGTAGATATATACAACTTTGTTAATGAGAAATAATTGTAAATCATCTCAAATTTTTAAAACAAAACAAGGTTCAAATATTAAAGATTGTATTTCATTTCTAGAGCCATAGAAACTTTACATTAAGAACGAATTGTGTATGAAGAACGCGGTAAGGTATAATTTAATAAAGACACATGATCTATCTGTGTCTTTTATTTTTTTTTTCGCAATGAAAAGTGTTTATATGACATTTTTTTTATCTTTTTAAGTTTACGGATTAGTTACTTGAAAAAAAAAACAAACCAAGAAAGCAAATAGAAAAAACTTGGAAAATTATTGTTATCCACTTAAATCAGACTAGTGCATATTATCTAATGGAAACTACAAAATTCTGTACCGGTCTCAGAAGCTGGAACTGAAAATAAATTTAAATTTCATAAATTATTTTTGAAATAGCTATACACAAAAAAACAATACATACAAGTAATTTTTTTTTTTTATTTTCCTAAAATTGGAGAAAATAAACTACCGGTAGTTTTATCAACTGAAAAACCCAATCTTTTATTATTTAAATTGCCAAATTATTAGAATTTCTTCAAAAGTATAATGATGTAATCATATTGATCACCTTAATTACGTCACTGTATTTTTAAATATGCATTAGCATTTTTATAAATATATCGCTGGCGCATGTTATGAGAAAATCATGTTCATTATTTACTTTTCAAATATTCATATGAAGTCATAAAATAGAAGAAATACAGGTGAATGATAAATTATTAAACAATAATAGAAAGTATAAATAATGGAAAAATTAAAAATAAATGAAGGATATGACTTAAAAAAAATCATATTTTGAACCGATTTCACTCATTTTTCGTCATTGTTCCTTATTTTTTTTTTTTTTTTTTTTCAATTTATTTACATCAGAATTCAGAACAATCAAATATATTCCATTTTTTGATCTTAATTATTATACAAATTCTTATTTATGTAACTTCGAAATCATTTTGAATATAAATCTCTTTTTTAATGTTTGCAAAAACACTTTTCAATCAAAATAAACAATTAAATTTCTATGCTTCAAAACGTTTACAATTTTAAAAACAAACACAGAACGAAAATTTGAAGAAAACAAAAATGTAATTATAACAAAACTTAACTATTTAATTTTTTTTTTATTTACGTCCAATAAAATTGAGTGACCTATCTCAATATTTACCTGATAATTTAAATGTTTCATGTTTAATTAATTTTCAAACTTAATATTATGATAGTACATTTTATCGGTTGTTTGTACAATAAACAAGTTTATAATCATACATAATTGTGTACTTATATTATTAAAATGAACTTAATTACATTTTCACATACATGCTTACATGTATTAGTACATAGTAAAGTTTAATTTTAATTATTGTAAATATTATTTTAAAAAAAGATTTTTTTCTTTATAATTTCGAATATATTGATTGTTTTTTTTTTTTTGTCTATCTTTTTATATTTTACATACATAAACAAATTTTTGATATTAAACAGTCAATTCAGAAATTTTTTTTTAAATTTTTCTAGTAAATATTTATATCAGACACAAAAAAAATACATACTATATATACCTATACCTACCTTGTCTTAAAAGAAAAAAATATAACAAAAATCTTTTTATATGCGAACAGATGTTATTGTTTTTTTTTATTCCAATTTAACTTTATATGTAATATTTAAATATTCTTTCCGGGAGATCATAAAAATTAAGTGCATAGTTCCTCATATAATATGCAATATGTGTGCATGTAAACGTGAAAAAATGCCAGAAAATGACGTAAATAGCTCAAGGATCTATTTTTGGTTTATTACATTTGATTGAAATTTTAAATCTATGAGTGATGTTGCGTATATAAAATTTACATGCGATATAAAATTATAAAAAAGATACTATAATTACGAGTAATTTTAATAAATAGGGCGTTTTTAAAAGATAATTAATTTGAGAAAGAAAAAAAACTCTTATCTATGGTTGAATTTTATAGAAAAATTTAAAACGTTTATCGTTGAAAAAAAAACTATATTAAAGTCAAATAAAAGTATTGTATGAAACCTAAAAATTGTGTTCTATAATCAATCATTTTCTTAACAAATAAAAATGAAAAAGAGCTATTCCTTCTAGAGTGAGTTAAGCTTTTTTAAATTCATCAAATACTGTGTTATCAAAGTTTATGAATCTACATTGAAACACCCTATAGGCTATAATATTTATCAATTAATAGCTCACTTAAATCAATAAAGAAAATTCTGAAAGTTTCTAAAATTTGTATCAGCTCTTGAACCAAAAAAATATCAATTTATTTGTTCAAGTGAATAAATCATTCAACATTTATGTGAACGCAAATTGACGTTTTCTGATTTTTGTACGTATTTAAAAATGTAATTAAAACAGAAAATATTAATTTTTTATTCAACAAATATATATTTTAACTTGGCATAACAAAAATATTCTTAACAAAGACTTCCTTTATTGAGTATTATAAGTACGTACATACATATATGGATGTATGTATTTATATACAAATTAGCATCATTTCGTGATAAAAAATATTTACTAAAACGGTTGAAAATTTCTCATAATTATGGTATTTAGGTACTTTTTAATTTAGTATTTATTAAATTACGATTGTAAAGCTTCAAGTTTTTTGTTTTTTTTTCATTTTATCTTAGCTCGTCATAAGACAAATTAATTTATAACTAATTTATCTGTGGCTTTGAAATGATAAAACTTATAAAAATCTTTTCAAATGATAGAAAAAAATTTTATTATTAAACTGTTTTTTTTTTTTTTTAATTTATAAATTATATTTATTGTTTTATTATATCTTTTGATTATTATGTAGGTATACATATATACATACTATAATATATAGTATTATGTATATATGTACATACTATAATATATCTCTGGCGTTGAAAAGATTTGAAATAAAATAATACGCATAGTGAATTAATGATAAAAAATAAATCTTATCATATTTCACCTCTCTTATCAGTATAGTTAATTTCAGAGATTTTTTTTTGAATTTATTCAGAAACAAAATAATAATATTTATACATTCAAAATTCAGATAATAATTCAAAAATTTCTCAAGTGAAATCGACGAACAAATTCATCACTATTGTACCTACGTAAAAATTACGTAATGATGCTAACAATAACAAATATGTACATATTTCAATATCTTTTTCAGTAAATAAATATGACTTTTTATCTTTCAAAATATGTCTGTTTCCAGTTACTGTTTTTCTAATTAACCTTCTTATAGTAAACAAATTTTTTAAATAATAAAATACAATAAAATTGTGGTAGGACAAAAAATAATAATGATTTATTTATAAAGATATCCGGGTATTTTTTTTTTTTCGAAGAATAGAAAATTTTAGTTTTAAAATACGTACAAGTATCAAATTTTTTAAAAATTCATCTAAAATTAAAATTATTTAATTAAAGATCGAGGAATTATTATCTTTTTGATTGTTTAATACTTTTAAAAATAGCTATAACTTTGAATAACTGTAATAACTCGGGCAGTATTCGAATTCTGAAAAGCAAAAATTGTACTCTTAAACTATGGAATGCTCTTCCAACATATAAGAAAAAAAAAAGTATCTACAAAATGTTGGTATGAATTCACGTGAATGATTTCAAGAATAAATCAAGGTGTTGAAGAATTTTCTTAAAAAAACAAATAAAATAGAACTTGCTTGACCGAATTGTTATATCCTGACTTAAGGTAGCGTGTCAAGAAATTTTGTTTTTAAAATTTATTCCTTTTTCATTATTTAAAAAAAAATAAAAAAGTGGAAATATTAAATGATTTTTTTTTGTTTGAACATCCTCTTCATTTAAGTGTTTAGATCTGGCACTGTATAATATAAAATAATTTGCATGATTACATTCAGAACAATGCAATAGAATGATTTCGGGTATTTAACCTTGGCTATTTGCCACACCAAGATTGGCACAAATATGTACATTATGTCATATGTAAAATGGACGAAGCTAGAAGCTTTCACCATTTAATATGTAAATTATAAAAGACAATCTTCACATGCAAAAATTTTGCATTTAAAAGGTGGCCACCGATCGGTGAATGAATTAATGGAATACTGGTTTCTGACATTGAAGGTGTCTGGTTGAATTCTCATTGCAAGTCTATTCAGCTTTAAAAGAGTATTGAACCAATTCATTTGAATTTAATATAAATGGTCAATACTAAACTAGTAGTAGTAAGATTTCGTTTACTGACCATAAGAAAGTTGAAACATCATCAAACATTAAAATACAATATGAGTTGTTTATTTTCTACCAAACGAAAAATGGTTTGCATCAATGTAAAACTGTTAGTACATATAAGGTAATACAAGACAGAATAAAAAAAGAGCATCATGACTCATATCAATTCAGACTAGCTTGAAAAGGTGCTAGTTTTCATTAAGATGTACCTAGTATCAAAAAAAAAGATGTTAACACCTAAAGAATCTTTGTTATAATAAAAAATAGTGTTCTTTTCAAAATTGGTAGAAAATAAATTGAAAAATTTTGAAACCAAGAATAAGATCTGTTATAAAATTCTTCAAAAAACTTTCTTACTTAAAAAAAAAGTACATGCTCGTAATTAGCAAAATTACTAGTATCTCCAAATTTTTTCACAAAGCAATACTTTATTTTTTATCTAACAGTTTTATATACTCGTATGTATGTTTAACACTTTTTTTTTCTTAGAAACTGAAGGTGACTCATTCTCTACTTGACATTTTTTTCAAAATTCTTGATTTTTTTAATAATAATTTGACGTAAAAGATATAATGACCAATATAGCTATTTTTATTAAATGCAAGAAAATTGTTTTGGTAGTATAAATATATACATACATATATACATATTAAAAGCTTTATATTACACAAAAAAACTAACTAGGTAGATATTGTATAATAATTATTCTTGCCGGTAATTATATAAAAATGATAATTAAAAAATTCTTTATAGTTCACAATTAATACAGTTCTAAGAAACATTCATTTCATAGTTGTGTTGTCCTTAAATACAACCAGACATTATTGGGTTAATATATTCATTCCAAAGTACAAATAAACATTTTTTTATAGCAGTTTTAATATAAAAATGTTTTAAATTTTGTTTTCGATTGAAGTTCACTTCATTTCATTTTACAAAAAAAAAAAAAATCCTAATATTTTTTAGTTAAATTACCCACACAATAAATGATTTAAAAACAAAAATATTACAATTAAACAAAAACAAAAAATTTCAAATGAAAAAAAAAAAAGTAGTTTACATAATTTAGTAATTAATTAATATAATATTCCCATAGTAACGTGTAAACTATTATTAAATTGATAAAGGTGTATATTAAAGTGAATTATATACTCGTATAAGTACAGGTGTTCATTCAATCACAAACTAAAAAAAAAATAAATAAGTAAATAAAACTTGATCTATATACTTATGTAGATATTATAATAACTCAAACTTATTGCTTTTATTCAACACTTACCTCAGTTAAGAATGTAAATATACTCCTATAAAACAAGCATTTGACAGTTATTTGTAAAAACTGTTTTTTTTTTTTTTTCAAATTGAATCTTTAATTGAATTTGTATATAACTACAGATCTTTGTATCAAATAAAATAAAATTTGGATAATATAAATGTAAAATTGATATTTAATTAATGAAACGTGTTTTTGTATTTTTTTGTTATTCCCTTCTTTTTCTAAGTGTTTTTATGCTAATTTATTTACAAAACAAAAAATGATTAAAGGCAAATACTATGCAAGCACACATTTACACTATACATATGATTCTGATAAAAATAAATTATCAAAATTTTTATTTTTATTTTTTATTAATTTAAATATATATATACATATGTATACATTTATGAATATACTCTTTTTATATCAATTAATTAATTTGCACACTATAGTGACATTCACAAATTCAACAGTTTTTGCATATATTTTCTACACTAAATAACAAATTTAAAATGACACATTAGAAAAAAAAAATAACACAAAATAATTGCTTACACTACAATATTACATACATACATAATATGTAGGTACATAATATGCGTATAATATATCCAAGCAAACTTTTAATTTAAACCTTCAAATAACTATTTATGTACCTTTTTGAATATTTAATTATAGTTTACACTTTTTTTAAACGTACATAGTACCAACATATTAAAATTTCTTAAAAATTTTTTTGTTGTTTATAAATTAAAAAATTAAAATACATAAATACATATGAACCTACATCACAAACCTCATTTATTTATATTTACAATTAATATCTTATATTAAAATTTTAAAAAATTTCGAATAATATTCTTGGTCACAGTAATTAAATAATTTTATTATATTTTTAATAAATAATATAAATTTTTTACACTATTTACTTTTCTTTTTTTTTTTTTTTTGTATATAAATTAATCGCAAATAATATTTTATTTTATTAACATGGGAACTTAATATTCAAAATAATTTTGATGGCTTCCCTTTTATTCAGCAACATGTGTTTTTTTAAAAACACACAAAGCAAAATACACGAACCACCCAATATACACGTACTTAATGAACGTTCATGAAAAACTAAACTGAACTAAACTGGAAAACTGAGATTCCTTGCAAATTTACGAACTAAACTGCTAGCAAATTTATTCTTCGAATAATTTCTTCATATAATCGAAAAAGCTTTTTCAACTTTTTTAACAATACAAAATAAAATACAGTATAATCACAAAACTCTCTTATCGTTTTCTTCTAATTAATATATGTATATATATATTTATACATAATACGTGAGTTATATGGGTAGGTGTAGGTGTATAAGTCATATAACCATATGTATAAAGATATTTATAATTATAAAAAAAACATGAATTTTAATAAAAATATCTATATGCCAGCTTTTTAAGTACAATCCACATTCCACATTATTAAAAATAATTTATATTTTCAATATGCATAAAAATATACGCTATTTTCTCAGAGATCATGTGAAAAGCTTAAAAATTAAATTTATATTATATATCATTATCCATTACCTGACTGATCGGTGGCAGTTCAATGAGTATTTTTTATACACTTTTTAAATTTAATTATATACATATTCATATTTACATTCATTGTTGCCATAAAAAGTCTATAATGTGGTGATTATTATTTTATTTTACATATAATACATAGAACTTTATCCTTTTTCCCAATTTCCTAAAATAACAAACAAAGACAATTATGCGTATAGCCTTTAAGGATTAAGTTAATGAATAAAATGTACAAATATTCCAATTAAATTTTTAAATATGACTGTCGGGAGATCAAAAACTGCTTTAAAATTTATACAACTATGTATGTCCAATGTCTAATATAGTCGTAATAATGTCATCTGTGCTATACACATGTCCCTAAAAAGGATAAATAGTTGCCGAAATATTTTCAATTCAAAACCCAAATCGTTTCAAAAACATCTATTTTCAAAATTTTTTCTTGGAAAAAAGACTTTACTTAAAAACAAATATACACATATTTATGTATGTATGTATGTATGGTATGTATAAACAAATATACATGTATGTTTGTATAAAAATTTCGTATTAAACTTTTGTCAAAAAATATGGTGCATATCTGATAATGGAAAGTTCATAGTACGATTAGACCCAAACGCCTATATTATTTATTGTATATGCATATGGATTATGGAATGATTACATATAACCAAATATAATTCGATTTTTGTACTTTTTACTCATAACAATTGCTCTCTGAATAGAAAAGAAAATATGTATATACATATGTATTGTTCATAAGGAAGATAATTTACATCCATCCTATGAGGTACTGAGGTGGGTGATGACATAGTACAACTATACAGTCAACAAACTTTCTTAGATAAATATATGTATGTAAATATGTATGTAGATATTTCCTTTGATATATACATATATGTACATACAAATTTTATATATAAAATTCTTTTTCAAACTAATACATATCACATTAATTTAAAAATTTATTATTGACTGGCAAAATAAGAACAAAAGAAGGATATTTCAGTCATTTTCTACGCATTCACATAAAAGGTGTGGCACCTTTGAAAGATTCAACATACAACACGTTTTATTACCGAATTCAGACACGTTTTTACACATTGAAGGCATTAACTTATTTAAAAGGATTCAATATATGTATAATATACTTGTTTCATATTGTACCTATATGTAAAAGATTGTTTCAAGTACACACTTAGTTTTAGTGGTTTTAGACTATAACAAAACAAGTTGTTCTAGTACTTGTAGTTAAATATCACATTATATTTTTTAACGTGTTCACAAAAAAAAAACAATAAATAAAAAAAATAAGATTTCACGTTAATATAGAATAAAATTCAAGCAAATAATTACAAACAACCGCAAATGAGATTTATAGGGTATCCAAATAAAATTATTTAACTGATTTATACAATATTTACATGTACATACATATGTACATATGTATGTATATGGATTTCAAAATTTTTGAACTTATAATAATAAAACGATTTTAATGAAATTAAAAACATGCATTCTCTATCAAAACGTTAAAAATTAAAGCGAATAATGGTGAAAAAAAGCTTATATAAATAAAAAAGAAAAGGGTGGAAGGTAAAACTCTATAATTAAAATGGGCCTGTACTGTTTTTTAACCTGATCCTGGTAAAATGATATTTGTTTAAAGTATACAATTTTGAGCTTACGCCGGAAATTATGGTTATTTTATCAAAAGATATTCGAAGCTTAAAGAAAAGGTTCTAAAGTTTTGAACAAAAAAAAAGGGTTTTGATTAATAAAGAAAAAACAAAGTATGTATTTAGTTAGAACAAAGTCAGACAGAAGATTACAAGATTTTGTAATAGGAAATAGGTTTGAATTTGTTTATGAATTTCAATACTTACCTGAGAATGATGTTCTATAAAAGTAATGACACCGACAGATAGCCTACTACATAGCCTATAATCATAAAATTGAGCTTTTGATCAGCTATGAAAATGTTATTCGATTTATCAAAAAGTTATATGGCTTTTAGACATTTGATTAGAATGTCGAACAACAGAACTACAAAAAAGTTTTTTAATGGGAATATCTTAATATGTGCAAGAAGACACGGAAAAATCATGAAGAGATGGAGGGAATTAGTGATGTAAGACATCAAAGAAATAAAAAGAAAGTAAGTAATATGAAATATGGGTAAATTTTTTACCTTATTGTTTATTTTTACATGTTATATCTAAATATACGTGAATTTGATAACAATTGGACAAAAAATGCAGAAAATAAAAAATGTCAAGACCTTTACAACTTACCTCTATAATTATGTTATAAGTTAAAGTAATAACTATAATTTGATAATTTTTAAAGAGTTATATAATTTCAATATGAAACAAAAATCTTTTACTTGTAATAAAAACAAAAATAAACATTCTCGTGTATGTTATACACTTTATACCTGGATAATATTTTTTTTTTCTCAATTGAAATAAAAATAAATTACATATCAAGAAATTCGAAATGCAACAATATAAAAAATTTAAAATTTAAAAACATCAAAAAACACGAGCAATACATAATTTAAGCAACACGTGAAATTTTCTCACATGTTTTAAAGCCGATTTAAACTTTTATATTTCATTACAAAAACAAAAAAATTTATTTTAAATATTTAACATAAAACGAAAATTCAAGTTAATTTGATTTTATAAATTTCGAGAAACTATAACAACCCACTCTCTTAAATAACAAATTTTTGTTAAGTACATACATATTTATAAAATGGTAAAATTAAAACGTAAGATTTTTTATTTTATTTTACATATTACATTTATGTATGCATGTATTATGTATATAAATTATATTGAAACCTAAAAATTAAAATTAATATAATAAATTCACGAATACTACTTTGAAAAAAAAAAAACAGAAAATCAAATACATACTAACTCTAATATTGTGAAATTGATTTAAACAAAAAAAAAAAAAAATTCCATATTTCACGTAACTGAAAAATTTTAAGTTTTTTATTTTGGAAAACTTTATTCACAAAAGAAGAAAGAAATTCTCAAATCATGTTTTCACTGCTCAATCACAATAAAATTTCTGAAAAAATTACCTTTAGTCTTTCTATACTAAAAAAATGTTTGATAAATTTTATTTTGCTAATGTCCTTCGTAAAAACTAAAAATAAATGATATTCTTAATTTTCTCTTAATTTTATAATTAAGAAAATTTAAAACTTAAAGACCGTAGCATAATATAAAATTCCAAAAAAAATCGGAATGCCCTAAAACATTGATTCTCAACCTTTTTTGGTCATACCCCACATAAACATCTCCAAAATCCCTATAATGCGTATATGCTTGAAAGTCACGGTACCTTAATGTTCTTAGTTTATTAGAATATGTACATACCCTATTACAAGTGAAATTTTTGATCATTTTCACTTGTTCAGCTCCAGATTAAAATCAATATCAAATATCAAATACTCATCCGATAAAGAACCAACTTTTACTAGAACAAAAAAAAAAGCGAAGAGAAATATTCAAGCTTTTCAATTTCATTTTCACTGTTATATATAAAATCAAGGATAAACGTACAATAATCGATTTGAATCAGGACATTTTTCATGTCGGTTACAAGGCAAACCAGTTTAAACTTGAAAAGTTTTAAATAATTTTATTTTAAAATAAAAATACAAATAGAAATATATTTTACATAACTTTTAAATACAAATAACATAAATTTTTTCATGATACATAATTATTTATTTTCATTATAACATTTTAAATATATGTACATAGTAGTACATACATACATATATGCATTTATGGATTATTTGGAATTTTTAAAAATAATCTAACTCTATTCTTGTCTCTACCTATTACAAATTTTCCACTAAATGAAAATTAATAAAAGATATTTTTATTTATGGTATGTTATAAGCACTGCTACTGTATTTTAGTCATTACTTTGAAGTTGAAGAACATACCTACTGTAATAAATAATTTACTTTTTGAGAATTTTTAAAAAATATTTTTCGACAAAGTGACGCATTAGTCACATTTGTTGTTCATTTACAAATGGCTATAATAAATTTCAAAAATATTTAAATAACTTATTTTTACCTTAATTTTTTTATGAAATGAAAAAACAACTTTTTTAATTTTTCAGAAGAACTCACAACATGCGCAAGTGTTTCCATATTTCAGAAAGTAAAATATTTAATGAAAACAGAATTTCCTAAAAAAGTCCAATAAATTTGAAAATGACTTACATCATGTTGAAAATATACATGATACTGAAATGGTCGAGCCTCAAATATTTGAAAGTGATGATTCAGTTTACGATTTCCAAAATCTGGAATTATCTGATCGAGAGCATTATGAGAATGTAGTAAGCGACACCAATGTTGAAGATGAGGTTGAAAAATCTCCAAATGTCAATCGTCTATCAGTTGTGACTGAGGAGGATGTGATACCAAAATCACCTACTTCTCAATATGTTCGCAAAAAAAAGATAAACGACGACCATTTCCATACGCAGACTGCTGAATAACTGCTGCTGAAAAAATAAAAAAAAATGACTCTGGAAGGAGATTGGAGAGAAATGCAAGAACATAATTACTCCGGAGAACTTCCGCCTGTACAACAAGCAGTCGAGGTGGATGAGATCCCAAAATCTCCTACTCCTCAACCTACTTGTTCGTGGGTGGAATATCCTTCCACTTCCAGTTAACTGGCTACACTATAGAAGTGTAGTTAGCACACCATATTTGAAATAAGTAAAATTTCAAAACATGATATTTACGAAAAACTATTACCTATGTAGTAAAAATTAGCATTTCATGACATTATACCTACATATAGTATACATATATGTATGTATGTATGTTTCACTATACAATACAGGTTATAATAGTTTTCACAGCAAAGCACAGAAATATTGAAGAAATACTTTCTGTAATTTATTTTTTCAATTTTTTTTTTTTATTTTAAACAATATTTCTTTTGTACTTTATGAAAGTAAATTTTCAAAATGATTAATATAAAAAAGCTAAAGTACCTTTTATCAATTTCAAAGCATATAAGCACATACATATACGTATGTATGTATGTACCTACTTAAATTTTCATCTAATTGAAAATTATTATATTACATATGCCCACATCTTATTTTGACCATTTTAATTTTATTTAAAATGACTAAACTAATTGTAATTTCATATCCATATATGAATATTTTGTTATTTATACATATACATATTAATACTGTTAACAATGCGATGTCAGCTGTTCAAAAAAGTATTTCTATCTTATTTCTTTCAACACAATTTTAAAATTAAAACTAAAATTGGTAACAATCGGTATCTATATCAGAAACGTTTGATTTCCAAGTCCTATACGTTATTCTATACTTATCGTTTACACTGAATGGAGCGGAGCGTATATAGCTACATATAATATAGGTACATACTTTTTCTTTTCATTTTCATAATTTTGTATAGCTAAAAATATCTACCTTTATTTGATGTCTACCTTTACCTCGATTTAATTTTGAAACTAAACTATACTTCTACTTTTGCGCTTTGAAAAATAATTTTAGCTGTACACAAAATTTTTTTTTTTTTTTAATATTTTTTTATTTTAAAATCGTACTGAAATCAAATAATACCTGTATATATGTACCTACATAATATCGAATCAAACTTTATCTACATCTTACATGTTTTACAATGCAGATAATTCTTAAACGTCTTTCACTACACATTATTATACAATGAAAATTACATACCTACCTATGTATATATGTATGTAGTTAAGTTTGGTATACAAGTTTGAATATAATGAAATTCATGTATTAGTTTTTGAATTTTTCTCATGTTAACACTGAAATAAAAACTGGTATTTACTACAATTAGTGATTTACAAAATTATTGAGACAAAACTTATATAAATAATTTTATCAAACTTTAGTTATTTACTGTACAATTTTTTTAATAAAGTGTTTTCAAGTTTTTATTAAGTTGGAGTTGTCTATTTGAACCAGGGAAGCAAAGTGATCCGCCTCCTCGGGTTCTCTCTGGGTAAAGCTAAATGAATCAAAGACCTGTCCAAAGAATCCTAAAGTGAGAACAATTTTAAAATAACAAGATTAATTTATTTTGAAAAATATTCCAGTTAAAAGTATACATTTTAAACCTACTTTTTTAAATACTTACCTTGCCAACTACTTATGGAGTTTGTAAAGTATACATTCTCACATACATACGTTAAATTTCTCGATCTAAATCGCATTTCATAGCATGAGTTTGAAAATCTTCCAAATGCTCATAAAAATTTTTCCATTGATAGAATTTAAAAATTAAGAATATGCTGTTACTCTTTTCCTGCCTCTTATAAGGTATTCTGCAGTTTGAAAATGAAATTTATTTTTCTATTTTTTTATAAATTTTAAAAATTAATAAGAAAAAATACTGTTCACTTAATTTTTTTAAACACTGTAAAAGTGTTTAACTTTCAATTCACATAACCTAACAGACCTCAATACGATAGAATTTTTTTCGTTTCGATGTGTACACTTATCATTCAAATATTTCCAGTTTAATTTTATTTTTATTTTTTTTTCCTACGTATTATTTTAATAAAATAATGCTAGTAACGATAAAAACGTTTTCAATCGTGCCTTTTCGGTCACAATTTTCGGTATTGAAATTGAAAACATTTCGAGTTTTGATTTTTGAATACACAGTGAAAGAGATAATAATATAAAATAAGAGTGGATATGTGAATGTATTGAAGTAAAACACAAAAACACAAAGTACAGTACAGCTGGCTTCGAATCGAAGCGAAACAAAATTCATTTTCATAAAAAATAAAGTAACTAGAAACAGGTAAATATTTTTAAAAATAATAATAATAAAATAATGTGAGCAAATATTTATTTTAATTTGAAAACAATTTTATTTACTTTTCTCATCTTTTTTTATTTTATCGTGTTTTTCGAATTTTGTAATCGTTTATGAGTACAGTACCTATAATATAGAATAGCCGAAGTACGTACATATATGTATGCATAAATGTATATCATCTGTTCATATAACGTTTATAATGTATATTTATTGAAATATGTGTATGTGGTATGTACCTATATGTGTATGTATTTCATTACTAAAAATTGTATATGAATATTGAGTACATAAATCGCTATTTTCAAAATTAAAATTTAGTTTCTGGTATAACACTGTGCTTCACTTCGAATTGAAGTCTCTTTTGCATTTTTTTAATACTGTACATACCTACATGTACATACCTATAATAATTTAAAATAATTTTAATTAAAATAGCTGTTTTATTTAATTGTGACATTTTTTCTTTTTCTTTTTCAATAATAAAAATATTGAAAACATTTTCTTTTCTATCAGAGCAATGTTGAAAGTTGAACGAAATCTATGGAAAGAGGGTGAAATCAAAGCCCTTCTTAATATAATTGATGAAGAAAATATTTTGCAATTAGTTAGAGAGAAAAAATATCGAAGTGAACAAATATTTCGTTTTGTTGAATCAGAAATGTGCTCGAGAGGTTTTACTAAGAAAAATCATCAACAAATTTGGACTAAATGGAAATTTTTGAAATCATCATATGTGACAACACGACGTCATAATTCAGTACCGGGTAATGTAAAAAGATATTGTGATTATTACACGCTATTAGATAAAATATTGAGTAATCAACCGGAAATAATCGCAATGACTGGTGGAAGTAATTCAAATAATGAAAGCGATAATGAAAATAATAGTTTAGAACTTTCACTGGAAAATCATGATAGTGTAATTATAAAACAAGAACCAGTAGAAGTTGAAGGTAAGTTGGTTAAATACTAAAATGTAATTTAATTTTCGATTTTAAAATTAACTATGAAAATTCTAAAAATATAAAAATTTATAAAATGTGTAGTAGGTAGGTACCCATTTTTTATATAGGTATTTAGGACTTTATTAATGCGACTTACAAAAAAAAAAATTACAGTTATAGAAAATTTCTGCTAGAACTTTAAAATATGTACTTTAAAAAATTTTCAGGCAAATCTTTAAATTCTGTATTATTGATATAAGATTTTAATTTTTAACAAACAAACAAAAATAATTCTTATATTTTTTTTTATAACTAAAAATCTTTAAAAATTTAAAAAAAAAAATGTATGTATTTTAAAATTTCATTTCAGAAACAATAGAGCCTAGAATTAATATGTTACCATTACCAAAACTTCAACCAATTTCACAAATATCTATGCAAAATCATAGCATATTTGAAAATCAACAAAATTTTGAACAATTACCATCATTACAACAAACAATTTCTCCAAATAATAATGGAACACAAAAAAGGAAAAGATCACGTCTAAGATCAAATATAGCAGAAGCATCTTATCCTGATTTAACTGAATCAGACAAAATTAATGATAATCCAGGACCAAGTCAACCAAAAAAATCAAATTCACAAAGTAATTATTTACGTGCTATTAAAGATCTTGCAATTAATTTACGACAAATGCAAAAAGAATTAATTACGGATTTTTTTCAAAAACAAGAAGAATTAATGCGTGAAGAACATGAATTTCAAAGACAGCAAGATGAATTACTTCTCCGAAGTGTTGAAGAACAAACAAAACTTTTATTAGATAGTGCTAGAAATCTTCTTACATCGAATGTTTCAATTTCTCCTGATGTAGTATATCTTAATGAAGATTAAAAAATAAATAAATAAAAATAAGATATAAAAATATTGAAAAGATATTTTATATTTTTTATGATTTTTTTTTTTTCATAATTTTTTAAGATAAAAGACAAAGGTTTAAATGTATGAAATTTGTAAAAGACAATCCAATAAAGAATATATTATTTAGAAAACCATTGTTTTTTCCTCATACTCGTATTTAATTAATAAGAAAAATTTAATATTATTCTACAATTATTTTGATTTCATATAACATTCTTTAGAAATTAAAAATTTTTCAAAACCTGTCATCAGTTATTTCGAAAAGTTTTTTAATTAGTTTAATGGTAAGTTTACATGACAGATAAATGTGGAAACCATGAAGACCTTATGGAATGGAAACTATAGTCAGAATTTTAAAAGTTGAGGTTTCGTATTATACTAGAAAAACATGCGCAGAAAAAAAGATACTTACACACATGCATTTTTGTTGTTGTAACACGTTTCTTCTTTCGTATATCTACACAAAAAAGATCACAAAGGCATGTAAAACATGCGCAAAAAAACCTCAACTCTTAAAATTCAGACTATAAAGTCTCCTGTCGTGTGTAAACTTATCAAATCACATACAAACATGTCAAAATGTCTGAACCCGATCGGACAGACCGGAGCCGGAACGGAAAATCTAACAATTATTCATATCAACCTAAAATGTTTCCAATTTTTAATTGATACTTTAAAATTAAATTAAAACAAATTAAATAAAATATTAATAACAATTTTATTTTTGTATTTTGTTCATTATTTCATAATTTTTATATTTACATTATATTTTAAATAATAATAACACTTTTTTTAACTTAATATTCGTATATGTATTATTTTCCCTCGAATACACATATATACTTACTCTTTACAAATTTTTTTATATATGTATGTATGTGTATGTATATAGTATCATAAAATTATATGTATAAAATATATTTCATCATTTTGTCCTTTTTTTGTCAATTTTTATTTTAAAATTAATTATTAGCATTGATTTTATGTGTTAAAAGAAGTGTATTTTGCTTTAAATATTTTTCAATATTGTTTTTTTACTTTCACATTTTCAAAATCTTTTTTTTTTTTATTATAACAGTTAAAATTGTAAGAAAATACCCAATTTTTAAATTTTAATTGAGTTGAAAACAATTCTATATGACAAGTTTCAATTTCAAATGAAAGAACCCAAAGAAACACAAAATAAATTTTTTGTTACTCTCATGTTTGCTTAAATTATACATATCGATACTTTTTTATATACCTAAGATTATATATAATTTTAACAACTACAAATTTCGTGATTTAAATTATTATTTATTTTTTTTAAATTCTAAACCTATCAATTTCACGATTCATAAAAAATAATAAGATCGATTTCAAAAATCCAACCTTGCTTGAGCCACCTTGCATGCATGCATATAAAACTAGGAAGCATTTAAGACAAATTTGAATGCAAGATTACTTGCACCTTACATTTATGAAGTCTTTCGGCCATTTTTAAAATTTTAACAGTGCAGTGCTAGCAGTTTAAAATGCTTTCAGGGGTGGCACAAGATTTTCTCTTAAGCTTGATTTTATGAAGTCGTTAATTTGCAAGATTGATTTTACAATATTAAATTAAATTAAAACAAGTTAGTCTTGCGGCATGCTTGAATTTTTGAAAATGGCCTGACTTTCAACAGTTAAAAAGTATTCAAATTACAAAAAGAAAAAACTTATTACAATAAAAAAATTTTTTGACATATAAATATCTAAATTTACCATTATAATTCACATTATTTTTCATAATTAAAAAGCGTAAAAAAAAAATAAATTAAAAAAGCCAAAAGCCTTTGTCTTTAGATTTCAGATATATTTTTTTGCTCAAATTTTTCATAATTTACAAATTAATTTTCGAACATGTAAAAATTTATAAAGACCATAATTTTCTTTAATACAAGAAATAAAAAAAGAAGAAATTAAATTTTTATTAATTTGAAAAAATTATAACGATTACTAATAATTCATTAAAGGCGCAATTTAAGTAACAACACTTCAAAATTGTTGTTATTTACTTTGTAGTTTGTACTAAACATTAATTTTGCCTTTGAAGATTTTCAAATTGACTGATTGTCTTACATATCGACCAAATATGTTAAATATTTTAAAAAATTAAAAAATTTTGAATTATTAAACATAAAAAAAGATTTGAAATTTTTTTTTTACATTTACAAATTCTTTGAACTAACTCTAACGCCAAGAACAAAGTACAATATTAAATGGAATTTATATATGTATGTATATATACGTGCACAGAAAGTATTTTTTTATATAATTGTTCACAACACTTCAATGTTAATTATAAAATACAAATTTTAAAATAAACCCATCATTTATATTGTTTTAGATTAATAATTTTAAAAAAATCAAATATAATTATTTTTTTTTTCAAACAATTACAATTAACAAACTACAAAACTAATTAACGGTTTTTTAATTGTGAAATTTTAATTTACATAAATTGTATATTTTTCGAAGTTTTATACTTTTATTTATTTTTCTAGTTATGAAATTTACTTTAGTATAAATACTAAAAGCTCTCATTTTATTTCAAATTTTTTTTTTTTTTCATACTAACCAAAAAAATAAATTGTCTATTTCTTATTATTTAGAGAAAAAGCCTTTGTGTACAATTGCATTTAAATTTTCATACGATTTTAAATTCATAATTTTTATTTTTATTTTTGGCAAGTTCTTTTTGAATTTTATATTTTAATTTACAGTTTCTATTTATACAATTCCAAACGTGAATTTTTAAAGCACATTAAAAGGATCTTCGATTATTATTTTCGAGTTTTCTACATGATAAATGTCTTGTGAAACTCGATTAACGAAATAAGTCCTTAAAATTATTTGTTATTGTAAAATAAATAAATAAAAAATAAACAGAATAGAAAAATTTAACGTATGTTCTTTCCGTATTGAACTGTGAAAACTATGGTTTTCAGTTTAATTCAAATTCAGTACCTTTAAGCTTATAAGCTGGAAATATACTTTTTTATTCTATTTACCTTGTACCTTAAACAGAAAATGTAAAATATAAAATTTTTATTTATTTTTTATTTTACTTTATAAAAACTCAAATGAAACTTTTCCAAAATTTTATCTTGAATAAATGCTTGATTTTTTTCAACATAAATATTTCTTAAAATACATATAATAGCTAAGCTTAAAAAAAAAAGAAAAAAAAAAGTTAGTTAATCTTTAAAAAATGTATTAAAAAATAAAAATGACTAATCGAAAAAAAATGAGAAAAAAAAATCAATTAAAACACCCTGATGCTGATAGTCGAATCACTTGTAGTTGTCGCTTTATCTTTTGTGTGTGATGATGATATTTATCCCTTACCATACCGATTAAAATTGTCAGTATAACAGAAAAAATTGTCACTTTCAATACGAATCCATAGTCGTCAACGAAAACCGACTGTCAGAATACCAATTTTGTAAAATGTCGACTAACTATGAGCATAAGGGTGATTTTTTTTTCGAGAATGAGACAAAAAATACATTAATGATTTTAAACTTTAAATTAGTAATTTTTTTTCAAGTTAAAATATCAATATTACATAATTAAATAGTTAATTTTTAAAAACTTAATTATATAATTAATAAAATTTAAAAAAAATTAATTACAAAGCCACAAAAGGAAATTGAACACAAACATTCAGTCCAATTTTTATTTTCTGTTATATATATTTTTTACTATCCTTCACCCTTCTTTTTTTTTTTTTGTAAATCACAATCCAATTATTTTTTTATAATTTTTAATACTGCTTTCCACAACAAGAATGAAACTAATACACTTTTTTCAAAATTCAACGTTGTTGAGCACCACACTATCCATATGGTAAATTCCCACCATGGTTGCATGCTTGTTTTTATGTGTATTTTGTTTCGGTGAATATTGAAACATTGAAATGAGGTTTTGATAGAAAGATTGTGCAACCTGTTGAATTTTGAAACGAACGCGATATAAAAGTTTGAACATATACATATATACATACATGTTGTTTTTGTTTTTAATATTGTTATTACACTCACTAACAACGAAATTCATCAATTTCCGATTTAATTTTTATTCTATACAATTCTAACATTTTTTTTTTAAATTTTGTAACTTTCATTCAAAATTTCAGTCAATTAAAAAAACATAATTTAAATTTAAGCTCCCTTTATCATTTTAATTTTTGCTATATATTTTTTTAATTTACTGAACTTATGAATGTAATTATCACAAATAACATCAATAATCTTTTCTTTTTTTCACATTACATTAGTATACAAAAAACGAAATATATTGTCAGTAATTCTAAATTATACATTAATTATTATCTACACCTTACATTATTATGCAAAAAAAAAGGTAATAATAATTACAACTCAATTCAATGATTATAATGGTAAATTCTTTTAAAATGTTTCAAATTTTTTCACACTTTAAAAGATTCAATATACTAAAAAAAATGTCTAACATTGATCATTTTGATAAATTTTAAGAAAATAAATACAATTAGAGAAAAAAAAAACCAATTAAAATCAGTCAAGGCATACACAAAAACATATTTTACTCAAAAACATGAGCATTTTAAATATGTTTTTTTTTATATTAGAATACAAAATAATGAATAATGTAAGGAGAAATATACAAGTTTTAATATAAATTGGATGCATTTTTTAGAGTGATATTTCAAGATTTTATAAACTTCAAAATATTATTGGAAATAGGTATGTTTAAAATTTCATGGTATTATTTTATATTTTCTACAATTATTATTCTGATATTGGAATAAAAATTTACGTTAAAAAGTTAACATTTAAAAATAAACAACATAACGGATTTTTTCATTGGAAATTATTTTTAAATTTTGAAAATAATATTATTTAAGTATTATTTCACTAAAGATAACAGTAATTAAAATTAATTCACAAGTTATTGTTGAATAAATTATCATTTTCAAAATTTTACATTTGTATTTTTTATATAAATAAATAAATTTTCTATTTAGAATATTAAATTAAATAAAATTCATCATTATACGTACTTACTTTTCAAAATTAATAATAATTTACTACGAAATTAATTTGATTTCAATATAAAAAAAAAGTATTTAAATTTGTTTTATTTTTAGATTTAAACTTGAAACATTTAAAAAAGAAACCACCATTAATTAACGCTGATATAATAATTTAAAAAAAAATATATATATATATATAAACACAAATTTCCTTTTTCATATTTCTGTATTCCTTTACATATATTGTATTCATTTTTTTATCTGTAATTTTTTTGCCTATTTAAAAAAAATATATATATATTTTTTAACATTAAAAATTAAAATTCATTTAAAAATAAAATATATATGTAATGTTTTTTTAAGCTCCTCAATTTATGATAAAAGGAACTTTTAATATATACACAATCAATAATAGTTATATATAAAAATAATCTCTCTGTTTTGATTTGATTTATTTATTTTATTTTTATTTTTTTTCATTCACTTTGAATTTAATCAGGACGATATATTGGAGTTTTAGGTATAAATTCAATTAAAACAACATATTCCATCATTGAATTAGAATCACATTGTTGTTTACTTAATCGCCAATGTAAACCTAGTTTATGATATAAATGACTATTCTCCCATTCCAACAATTTATCTAAGGTTATTTGTGTCTAAAATATCATTTAAAAAATATATATTTAAATTAATATTTATTATTAAAAAAAATTTAAAAAAATATTATTATGCATACTCTTTTACTAAGGCAAATAACTGGCCATAGCGAACATCCAAGTGTACAACAACAGCACATACATCCACAAAATAACCATTTGACATTAACTGGAAGTGTTTTTTTAAGTATACCGTTAATTCGACCAATTGTCGCTTTAAATTCTTCAGGTGCAACTCTTGATACTAATCCTGATGGAAATTCTGGATTAAAACGATTACTTAATCCAAATCTAAATGAAAAAAAAAAATAATAATAAAATTAGGCAGTCTATTTGAATTGATTGAAATAAAGCAGTGTTTTTATAATCTTTATAGCTAAATACGAATGCAAAACCTATGACACAAGGTAAAGATAAACCAATTTATAAATAAGGATTTTATTTACATACAGACGGTTTATAAAGTAATTTCAACAACACTTTCTATTTACTCCCACTACTATCTATATGCACCTGCAAAATTTTCTAGAGAAAAAACTAACTTTCTACAAAAATTAGGGACTACAAACAAAAAATTAAATCAAGTACAAAAGAAAGAGAATTAAAAAGATCTTGGAAAGATCATTATGAATACTTTAGAAGAGTCAAGAAATTGCTTGCATTGGGTATCTTGAATAGATAAAAAAAATTAATTAGTTATTTTTGTAAAACTGAAATTTCAAGCTTAAAGAGCCAGGTAACTAATTGGATTTTCGAAATATAAGACAAAAAATGTAAAATAAACATTCAGAAAAGATTGTTAAATTGTAAAAAACTAAATTATGTTATGGGGTTTAGATTATTTTTATTTAAGAAATATAAAAAAAGTTGAATATCACTTTTAATTTACTTACACTGTCATATTTCCTGCACCACGAATTACAATTGGATCTGGAACTGGTGCAACAGTTAAATCATCTAAAGGTTCATCAATTTGCTCTTCGTATATTGCATCAAAATCAGCCATGATTTTTACCAATCAGTTTTTTAAATGTTAAAAAATCATATAAAACTAAAAACTGAAGAAAAAAAAAGAATTTAAATGTTATGGGACAAAGATATTTCTAACAATACTCACAACTGTTATTGAACAAATAAATTAAAGTTAAAATAACCTTTCTTCTTCTTTACACCTACATATATAGCTAATTGTTTTTCATTACCTAATCCGTCATCCACGTTCTTTTTTTTAACTATAGTGTGTAAGAGTTAATTGAAGAAAAATTTCTTTTTTTGTTCTTTTATAATTTCACTAATTTAGTTTAAAGTGAAAATTTTCAAATTTTATATTATTAATTTTTTTTGTTTTATGTTTGTATTTGTCTTTTCTTTCATTGAAAGAGTTATAAAAAGGGTGAGTTTTGATTTTTGAACAACTTCTGCGAGGTGAATTTGAATTTCGAATTTATGAAGACTAATGCTATCTGCTCATGGACTTTTTCATCCGTCAAAAACGCTCAATATAGCGAATAACGAGTTATATTATAAAACGTCTGATTAAATTTTAACGAAATATAATACATCATATGTACATCCAAAACATATCGGAATAGCTCTGATGTTTTCCGTCAAATTTTAAACATCATTGCATTTTGCAAAATACAGTGCATCATACATAATAATATGTCGAATTTGTAGAAGCTACCGAATTTACCATGACTTTGGTGAATATAGTAGTTTGTGTTGTGTTTGAGCGTGCCTAGATTAGTAAAAGTGACCTAACTTATTAGATTTGACAATTTCTTGAAAGTGAATCAATTTTTTCGGCAAAAACTAATTGTATTTCTATTTCATGATTCAATAGTTTATTTATTTATTTCTTGATATATCTTTTAATAAGTTATAATTGTGCATTTCAATTCAAAAATGTCTCTCATCGGAAAATTACACGACGAAAATATTCCCCTTGCAGATGATGATCCGCAAGGTAGCTACTAGATTCTCTAATTACACTTTTTTTTTTCAACAGTAAATTAAATTTAGGATTTTTTTACTTCTAGTCATTATTAATGATGAAAATGATCCACAAAATAACATACCTAACGGACGTTCAATGGATTCTTTACAATCATCATACACAAATCGTAGTTCATCTCCAGACTCACCACAATCATTAGAACCCGATATAAGTCCCGATGAAAAAGAGGAAAAAGCTCGGTTAATATCACAAGTACTTGAACTGCAAAATACATTAGATGATTTATCGCAACGTGTTGATAGTGTTAAAGAAGAAAATTTAAAATTACGTTCAGAAAATCAAGTTCTTGGACAATACATTGAAAATTTAATGTCAGCTTCATCTGTTTTTCAATCAACAAATTCAAATGCAAAGAAAAAGTAAAAAAAAAAAAAGAGAGAAAAGTAATTAAATTAATTTATGTTATTCCCACAAATGCAATGTGCATTTCATCACTTTTTTTTTTATAATTTTAAATTATATAAAATCAATTTATAACAAAGTAATTTTTTTTAAATAACTATGTAATGTGCTAAGAGAATATTATATGCACTATGCACATAGCAAGAGCAAATAATACGCTTTGTGATAGCTTTGAAAAGTGAAAAAAATAAGCAAGTGATGAGCTTCAAATTTTTTTTATTTTTAATTCGTTTTATATTTATGTACATAATATATGTTTACATGTTTTGTATT
Organism: Bombylius discolor; assembly: GCA_939192795.1. Taxonomy (NCBI): domain Eukaryota; kingdom Metazoa; phylum Arthropoda; class Insecta; order Diptera; family Bombyliidae; genus Bombylius; species Bombylius discolor. Next base: position 54,693,400 of record OW584238.1, on the reverse strand, counting down.
CTTACATAGCTTATATACATGATTACATATATGTTTTGAGAAAATCAAATTTTTTTTTTTAATATATAGATTAATATATAGATCGAATTAATTGCTCACTGCTCTCCAACCTCTCCCTACTCCTCTGCAACAACTAGACCTAGAGGTTGAAGAACGGTGGATGACTCTCGTGTGTCTTGTGATTTGATTTGATATAAGAAAACACCACGTCAATGGCGATGCTTGTACAACCGTCGAGAAGTAGATGTTTGTACTTTGTATTTGACTCCTCACCCGCAGTTGCTGAACACCACCATCGGGCATTTATCATTGATGTTTCTTTACAAATTTTTCTTAATAACTAAGTAATAATTTAAATTTAAGTACCTACTCTACCTATAAATTTTCGAATCTTGATTTGATTGATGAATTTCGGTTAATTATAGCTGCTCGGAAGACCGAAGCAACTAAATTCTAACTGAATGTCATACTTTCAAAATAAATTAACATAATTGAAATAATGTTATTGAAATTATTTACTTGTATGTAGGTATATTTAAAATTTTTCTTAATAAATGCAAGCTAGTTGAAAATTTTTCAGTTTTTTTACTTTTACAAGAAAAAACTTACATTTATATTTTTTTTAAATAAAAATTATATCAATATCCATTCAATATCTACATTTTCATGCGCTGGGCTGTTTCCTAACCACTCCCTACCCATTCAAAGGTAAAACTATTGGTTACCGAATGGTGGGAAACTCGAGAAGAAGAGTGATGTAGAAGGCTAATTCAGCCTTTTTAAAAAAAAATAAATTAATGATCTAGCAAAGTATTATAAACCTAAGGCTAAATATAATAATCAAAACAGAAAATTAATTTGATATTGATAAAAGTATTTTACTTTATTTTTTAAAAAAATTTGAAAAGTAATAAGTCAAATCAAAAAATGTTCGTTTAATTTCTTTGTTCGAATTTTTCGAACATGCTTTAAAAAATTTTTGTACTAGATTCAAGTGATTATGATGGCTTGATCTAGAAACATTTTGTACTAGTTTTTAAAATGGCTGCAATTTGTTTTTGGCGTTTGATTTAATTGGATTTTAGCGTTAAATTTTATAGAAACTAATTTTATGGAGAAATAATTAAAATAGATTAAATTCGTCAAAAATTAATCGGAAAATATTTTGCAGTAAAATAAATTTTCACAAAATAAAAAGTGGGTGAAAATTGTTCAATTTGACGCTTATAATTTTTCTTGACGGTAACTTGTTCTTGAATTTTATGTGCTGTGGTGCTGCTGCTATTATAGTGGCGTTTGTAGAAATTGTATAGGGAAGTCATTATCAGCAGGGATAAGAAAAAACTAAAAAAGTTATTTTTTTTTCAACATTGTAAGTATTTACAAAAAAAAAACAGAAAAAATAATAATCTGAATTTTGTTATTTTATTTAGTGCGTGTGATTTGAATAAAAAGTAATTCATTAATTAAATATCTTTGAACATAAATTGTGGTAGGTAAATATGTACAAAAAAAATCGTGTGGAAAATGTGATGAAAATTTACATATATACATACATACATAGGATTGAGCGCGTCTTTTATACTAGGCGGGAGTGCTTCTCAACATTCTAATATTTTCAACTAAAATTTCAATTTATCTAAGCATACAATTAAATATTTAACATTTTAAACTTAATACATACCTTTATTTATTTTTCATAAAATTAATAATAATTTAGGTTATGAATGTCTGAGGAAAGTTGAAAGCACGGAGTTGCTTGCTTTGCTGCTTAATTTTAAGTAGGCACTAGGCACTGTAGGCAGTCAATAGTAGTTAAAGATTGTTCTTAATATTTTACAACTACCTAAAACTTTTCAATGAAATAAATATTAGTATACATAACACCCTACGCCGCTGATTGTTATAAACGAGCTTGCCAGATCTCAATTTTGATTTAATTTGGAAGGAATTTGTTTATTTTACCTAACACGATCGCCAAAATTAAACAAGTGTCTTGCTAACATGTTGCACCTTAGAAACAGTAAAATCACATTAATAAAAAATAAAACCGGTTGCAGTTATTAAAGTAGTATTGTTAGCACTTGTAGAAAGAAGCCTTTGCATTGCATAAAACCGGCATGTTTGTGAGTGTTCTTGCAAAAACACATGATTAAAAATGAGTCGAGATTTTTAAAATCACTTTCACTCCTTTAAACTAAATAAAAGACCTCATGACTCATGAGTGTTTGCACCACAGAATTATTATAATGTAACAGTTACATTGCCAGCAGGTACAAATATTTTCAAATTTTCAAAAAATTTTTTTTTATATATCCTGTCATTTCTTTGTATAGAACTTTAGAGTCATACTGTGTTTATGAAAGAAATAGAACCTTTCGTATTTCAAAATAAAAAAAAAATTTCATTGTTTATGAACCTTAGGTTTGTTTCTACTGAATGATCAATTATGGAAGAAAATCAGTCATCACAACAATCGGAAAAATCTGTAGAAGTTCCAGAAAGTGATATTGTTATTCAAGACGAGGAATCTGTATCACAAACTAATGAAGATATATCAATAGATGGCAATAATCCAGAATCACCACCACCACCCGATAGTAATGAATCGCCACCTCCACCGGATAGTAATGAATCACCACCTGATAAAAACGTAGAAGAAAATAATCGAGAAGATGCCGGTACTCCTCTACTCGATGATACGGACTACGATAATGATGAAGCTATATTGAGACATCAGAGTGATACACCAGTTTCAGAGACTAATGAACAACATGATGATTCAACACAACAAAGTGTATCAGTTGCTGAAGATAAAACGAATGATGATGAAGATAAACAAGATAAAAGTGAATCTAATTTCCAAGAGGATCTGGTTTTTGGTGGAGATTTGAGTAAATTTCCAGATCAAATATTAGCTGAATCAACACAACATATTACTGAAAGTCAATGTAATGAAAGTGCTAAAACAACAAAAGATGATAATGCTGATAAAAATGCAAGTTTTGAAGAAATTGATGTAAATGAAGAAGAGAAAGATAAATCTAGTCACGTTGATGAAACTGATGCTCTTGGTGAAGATCGGACGCAAATTATTTCTGAAGATAAAGATACTTCAACAGTGGATGTGAGTGAAAATCAAAGTTTAGATCAAAATAACACTGAAGATCAAACTGGTAAAAGTGTAGAAGATGTTGAAATGAGACCAATCGATGATGAACCTAAAGAAACTGATGATAAATCAAATAAAGAAAGTGAAGCGGAAGAAGATAATGAGGAAACAGAAAGTACTCGACCGTCAAATGACAACATTCCAAGAAGCGAAAATGAAAATGAGGATGCTTCACTTCAATGTGATGAACAATTGGAAGAGGGTATGTAAAATCTTGAAAAGTGATCTGAAATAAATTAAAAACACTGAAATGCTATTCCAGCAGAATGACCTTATCGTAGGTCATTCAGATGTTAAAAATTTTGATTATATAACTTGTGACTCAGCATGTGGGTCATAATACGGTTAAAACAAACTTTGTAGAGCATGGTTTTAAAGTTTTTTTTTTTTTTTTTTTATATTAGTTTAAAATGAATAAACCTTAATTCAAAATGACATAATTTAATTTCTTTTAAATTATTTAGGGCAAGTGATTGAAGCAGCACCAAATGAGTCAGAAGATATTTGTCTGTTACCAGATGAAGAGAAAGAACTTACAGGAGCTGAGAAAGAACGTGCAATACAAGCACGCCAGCAAGCTGAAGAAGAACGTCAAAGAGATGGTAAATAGTAAATATTCAAAAATAATTATTTTACAATTTATGTTTTTTTTTTATATATAGAGACTAGAGTATCAACACCAACCGATGAAATAAATGTAGAAGAAGAAAATGAACAAGAACAAGAACCGGCTGAAGTTGAAAGTGATTTAACAGTACAGGATAATGAAACTGTAGACACTTCATTTCTAGAATTGAGAGAATATGAAATTAAAGAACTTGGTGGTAATATATCAGAACAAAAATGTTATAAATGTCAAGAAATGAAGCAGGGTAAATACAAATTGTTAGTGGATGGTGATATTCATTATTTATGCGATATTGGATGCGTTAATGAATTTAGATTGACTCGTGATGAGCAATATACACTTATATGTCGTCGAATTATTATAACGGCAATATTTGAAACACTCCAGGAATGTAAAAAATGCAAAACAGAAAAACAATGTCATTTTCGTTTTAAAGATCCAGAAAATGATGGAAATTTCTTATATTTATGCATAGGTACATGTTTAAATGAATTTATTGGTAAAAATATTGAAAAATTCTTGGTAAGGCGTAAAAAATATTTAGTTGAAGAGTTATTAAAAGAAGTTGAAAATGTTTGTGTACATTGCAAAGAAAATAAAAATTGTAAATATAGTTTTAAACAAGATGATGATACATTATATATATGTGAAGATGCTTGTTATTACTTATTATCAAAAGAAGAACCAGAAAGATTCAGGTTGGTAAAAATAATTTTATATTTAATTATAAATAGTCCGAATATTTTATTTGAAATCTAACTAAATCTAGATTATCTGTATTGTTCTGAAAAATAAATTAAGAATTATTTGGTTTTGTAAAAACAAATGAAATAATCATAAAAAAAGCCTACAAATCCGTTTGGTAACCAGTAAAAACAAAAATAATTTAAGTTTTTTAGGTTTAAAGATACAAAAATCAAAGTTGTATAACATTAATCTAATCAACTGTTCTAAATAGTTTGTAATATGTATTAATTTTAATTTATTTTAAATTTTTTATTCTTAAACAGAATTAAGAGACGAACAGTTAGAGTACGAGAAAGCGCACAATTATTAAAACAAATTGATAATGAACCTAAAATTATAGCAAGAACTGAAGCTGAAGCACAAGCAGCAAAATTAGATCGTAATGCAAGTTTTATACGACGATGTGCACAATGTTTTACACCAGTTGAAGGAAATGATAGAATGTTACAATGGGAAACAATTGATTTTTGTAATGAAATTTGCCTTGGAAAATATCAAAATACAATCGGTTCACGTTGTCAGTCATGTCGTGGTGCAGTACCTGTACCAAGCTTGGGTAAATATTGTGTACGTTTTGGTTTTGAAGTACGACAATTTTGTTGTTCAAGTTGTTTGGATTGTTTTAAGAAAGGATTGAAAGTTTGCTCACTATGTCAAAAAGATATTTCAAAAAACAAAGAAGGCTTTTTAGCACCAGTTGGAGACAAAGGACAATTTAAAGATTTTTGTACTCAAGATTGTTTAAAACGCTATGATGAATTACATAATCCGAAAAATAAATCATTAGTAGCACAATGTGCAGTTTGTAATAATGAAAAGGCAGTTCGTGTTGAAATAACACTTGATGATCGTATGCATTGTTTTTGTTCAAATCCATGTTTTTCAGCATTTAAATTTGTTAATAATGTTGTGCCAGATCAATGTACTATGTGCATGAAATTTTTTGAAAGAAAAAGTGCATTAAGTTTTACCATTTATCAAGATAAAATACCGAAAGTATTTTGTTGTAAAATATGCATGAATCTGTTTATAATAGCAAATCGAAAAATTGTACCATGTCAATGGTGCAAAGTTAAAAAATATAATTTCGATATGATACAAAAACAATGCGGCCCACAAGTATTAATGTTATGTTCATTAAATTGTTTAACATTATATGGTGTCTCATTAAATGCAATCTCAATGCGACAACAAAAATGTGATCAATGTGGTCGACAAGCAACTCCACAATATCATTTAACAATGTCTGATGCAACAATACGTAATTTTTGCACATATCAATGTGTTATGGTTTTCCAAAGTCAATTTGGACGAACACCATTAACTTTAGAAGGTGTCGCAGAAAAAGAAGCTGATAATCATGGATCATCACCTTTTCCAACAAGTTTACCGAAAAGAATCAAACAAAATGTTACGGCTGGCACTGTTCAATTATCACAAACAACTAAACAAACATCAGATTCTTCTTTAATTCCAGTAATATCAAATGTTGAATCATTAGCAGCTCAAGTAATAGATTCATCTGGTGGGACAATTGGAAATACTACCGTAAAAAGGACTCTTCGAAAATATAAAGGTCGTAGTAAAGCAGCACCAGATATTTCACAATCAGAATCATTCAATATTCAATCAGCATTGCGTACAACAATGACAATCAATACTAGTACACAAACAAAACCACCAGCTCGTAGAACAGTTGGAACTGTTACTCTTGATAAAGATTTATTTGAGCCAAAAACAAAAATAATTACAGTACCACCGGTTCCAAATATATCACATAATAAACAAACAATGTGTAAGCCCAATACGATAAATAAAGCGATTAGTTGTCGTCCAAATGCAATTAGTGTACATTGTCAAACAGAAAAGAATATGTATGAAAAGGTAATTGTACCTGTACCGATACCAATATATGTACCACAACCCATGTATATGTATTCAGCACCATTTCCAGTTCCTGTACCGATACCATTACCAATACCAGTACCAATATTTATACCAACAACACGTAATTCAGCAGCTGGTATTATGAAAGAAATCAAAAAAATACAAGATAAAATGCCAAGTAATCCATTAGAAGCTGATTTATTAATGATGGCTGAAATGGTTGCTGGTGATAAAAAAAAAGATGAATCTGATTCAGATGATGATGGTGCAATAAATAATGATGATGATTTTGTAACAGATAATGTTGAACCATCAAATTCATTTGGTGAAGATATGTTACAAATGGCATTAAAAATGGCTACTGAATATGAAGAACCAGCTGTTGATTTAGAATCAGCAATGGCAACAAATACAATAACACCATCAGTTCATTCCCATATACAAGATGATGACATTCATTCACATCAAATGATCATGATCGATGGACAAAGGTGAATTTGATAAATTTCTTACAAATTTTCAATAAAAAATATTTTCTTTATTAAAATATTCTTTATGTTTCTTATTTTAGACAATTAGTACGTGGTCGAAAAAGAGTTTTACCAATAGATGGTAGTATTCAACAAACACCACGTAATAATCGCTTACAAACTACACCACCACAAAAGAAACGTCGAGAAATGCAGCAGCAACCACAACATCATGTATTGACTCAACAACAAATTATTGAACCAATTAAACAAGAACCGACTGAAAAACCCGATGCAAATATGTGTTTGAAATATACATTCGGTGTTAATGCATGGAAACAATGGGTTATGACTAAAAATGCAGAAATTGAAAAAAGTTCAATTAAACGTCGACCATTTAAATCTGAATTATTACAAATGACTGCTGATGAGCTTAATTATTCACTTTGTCTATTTGTAAAAGAAGTTAGAAAACCAAATGGTAGTGAATATGCTCCGGATACTATTTATTACTTGGTTTTAGGTAGAAATTTTTATTATTTTGTTTTTTGATTTTTTTTTTTTTAACTTTTATATTATATTTGGACAGGTATTCAACAATATTTATACGAAAATGGAAGAATTGATAATATTTTCACAGATCCATATTACGAACGTTTTACTGATTGTTTAGATGAAGTCGCTAAAAAATTCTCAATTTTGTATAACGATTCTCGTACGTATTAATACGAATTTGGGTATTTATGTGGTGTATGTTCTTTTTGTTTTCAAGAGTTTTAACATCCATACTCATGTAAATACCCTTATTATTAAAAAATTTTCTCAAATAACATAAAAATATATATTTTTTGTAATAGAATATATTGTAACACGTGTTGAAGAAGAACATTTATGGGAATGTAAACAACTTGGAGCACATTCACCTCATGTATTATTAAGCACTTTAATGTTTTTCAATACAAAACATTTCAATCTAACGGTAAGTTTTCGATATCTAAATAAAAAGGAAATCAAAGCTTTTTGTTTTATTATAAACATTTATTGAAATTTAACTGGAAATTATTTTAAATTTTTTAAGACTGTCGATGAGCATATGCAGTTATCATTTTCACATATTATGAAACATTGGAAACGTAGCACACCTGGTGCTAAAACTCCAGGTTCTAGAAATGTTTTATTACGTTTTTACCCACCACAAATTGCTACAGGTTAGTATTTTTAATGTTTTTTTTATTTTTCTTAGATTTATAATAAATATTTATTATACATATTAAACTTTCTTTTAATGTTTTCAATTTAATAGAAACAAATCCTCGAAAGAAAAAAGTTTATGAGCAACAGGAAAATGAAGATAATCCATTAAGATGTCCTGTTAAATTATATGAATTCTATCTGTCAAAATGGTAAAAATTAAAGTGATTTAGAAATTGTAGACTCCTTAAAAAACAGAGAATAAATTTTTGTTTCTATATCTTATTTGAATATTTTAAAAAATGATTAAAATTTAAATTAAACTGCTTTTTTTTCTCTTTTATTTTTAGCCCTGAAAGTGTAAAGACAAGAAATGATGTATTTTACTTACAACCAGAACGATCCTGTGTACCAGATTCTCCAGTATGGTATTCAACACAGCCACTTAGTCGTGAAGCTTTAAGTAAAATGCTACATCGTGTAAAGATGGTTAAAGAGATTAATATTGCTTTACTCACAAGTTAATAAAAAAAAATAATATTGATGTTATTCATTTTTTCTTTTTCTTTTCTTTTTTTTTTTTTTTTCATTTTAAAAATTCAATTGAAAAAGTAAAAATTAAGATGTTTTTGTTTTTCATTTAATTTGTAATTTTAGATTACTGTTTTAATATAAATATGTATTATTTTCATAAATTACAAAAAAAGAAATAATGGATTTTGTTTTACATCAAACAAATCGTTTTTAAATTTAAATTACGATTTTTTAAACAAAAAAAAAAGAAACATGTAAAGTATAGAATTAAAAAGATATAAACATTTTAAACTTAAAATGCACATTCTATGAAATTAACATCAAATAATTTTCCCAATGAAATTTATGAAATTGTGGATTTTTACTGAAAAAAAAAAAAAAAAATTTGTTTTTAAGGATTATCTAATAAATACAAAAAAAAAATTTTCAATTTTATTTCACAATTTTCGGTTATTCTAACGAAAATGATGTGCAAAGCACAAAATACATAAATAACTATAAAAATATTTTTTAAGATAAGATTCTGATAAAAAAGAAGAATAAATTCATTTAGCTATTGAAAATTTGATTAATAAGTTAATTTCTTCAAAATGTAAAATAAAAATAAATAAAATTAAAGATAGAATAAAAGTAAAATTAATAGCATGGAAATTCTATGAACTGTATTTTTATCTTATTACATTATTTTTAAGTTATTTTATGTAAAAGTTTTCAAATAAAAAATAGAAGACTTTTATTTTGAAAAATAACCAATGGTTTTAAGATGATTACAGAGCAAATTGTATAATGTTAATCGATTAAAATAAAAATGTATCGTCCATTAGGGCGTTAAGACTGGATATCATTGACAAAATTTTACATGTGAAAGCAATTATCTAGGATATCCTATCATTTCGTGAATCATTAAAAATTCTCAGCTTTAATAAATTTATTGAAAAATTATATGATCGGGCAACAGATGGTGGTAATTCAGGTAATTATTATCATCATCAGTGTTGAAGCTGAAGGTAGACACTATAAAGATAAATTGCAGAATACAGCCGGTACAATATCACAATCTAGAAAATTATTTAAAAATAACAACAGACAATAAAATAGAAAAAGAAGTTCAAGCAAGAACTAACGGCTGCTAATAAATCATATTTTTTACGTTATGAAATCAAAAGCCATACACAGATTGACAAATTGACGAAAATAAAATTATATAAAACTGATACACACGCACAATAATTCCGTATGGAAGTGAAGCGTGGACAATGTCTCAAAGAACGGCAGAGCTGCTGAACACCTTCGATTCGAAAGAAAAATCTTCCGTAGAAAAAAGCACTGAACGGGAATATATGTACAAGCAAAACACTAGACTAAAAGGTAAGCCACGAGTCACGATTCAGATGGGATTGGGAACACAATATACAGTAGGATGCTGCCAAATTACTCAATATACAAAACTGGAAAAGAGCAGCAGAGCTCGTGATCCAAGGCTAAAGTAAAGGAGGCGAAGAAATATTTTGTTGTTTAAATGATAAAACAAAAGAGAAAATAATTTAAGGTACCTAAATAAAATTAAATAATTTCTTGTGTTTCGAATTCTCTAAGCTGTGTTCAATAAAGTTTATTAGATTGTTCGAAGTTTTCATTTAATAAATATACATACATAAACCCATTTAAAAGACCTAATAGCATTAAAATGGCATTTTTTTAGATGATTAAATCATATCGACATACAAAAATCCCACAAACGGTACAAAGATCATAATTGTGATCTAAATTTAATTTACAATATTCCCAATCCGCCCCATACATAGAACAGGATATTTTTTTTCCTCAAGTGTGGTATACGTCAAAAACGATATGTCTGATAAACAAGAAAATTCGGGTGGAAATTTCGTGCATCTAATTAATCAATTATTAGCTGAAAAGGATTATAATGGAATTGTTATACTTTTACAAGATAAAGATAATTGCAAATTTTTTCAAAGTATTTATCTTGATATAATTGAAATTTGCAAAAAATTTTTATCTGACAATTGTTATGAAAATAATAAAGCATTGTATTCATGCTGTGAGATTTTATTAAGAGCAATTGCTGATTATGGACATCAAGAAGAAGTATTATTTGAACTTTTTGAAATAGTGGAAACTACAAACTCAGATAATTTATTTATCAGTGTTCTTAAAGCTAGTCAAATATGTTTATTTTATCAAAAACAAAATCAAAAACGTTCATTGGAATGGACTTTCGATTGTATAAGAAATTACATTTTAAATTTACCAATTTCAAAATTATTAAAATCAGATTTTGATAAGAAATCAATACAATTTCATAAAGGAAATGATGAAGTATATCGAATTTTAAAAAATTATAATGCAGTGATATTATTTTCTGAACCAATATTAATCGATATAATTGAAAAGAAAGTTTCTACAACATTTTTAGATACTGGATTCACAGAAAGAAATATGATGTTTTGTTTTTATCTTCAATTGTTGAATAAGCCTTTGGCATTATTAAATATATCAGATTTAAAGAGCAGCAATAATAAGTACTCAATGGCATTTTATTGTGCAAAAAAAATTGTAACAAATATGTGTATTTTGTTTCCAGATCCTTTCTATTTAATGGGTTATATTGAAAAAAGAATAAAAATAAAACCAAAGTACACAGAAGATGATATTACTTATGAAACTAGAAATAATATTTTTTTCATTGAAGAAAAATTTTCATATGTATCACTCGGTATTTATTTTTATTTGCTTTTTAATGAAGGACTTCTACCTTCTAAATCACCAAAAGTATATCATCCATTATACATATTTGAATCATGTTTATATTTGAGTGTAAAACTTTTAAAATGTGATGAATCAATTCTTCAAAACAGGGCTATATTATTAATAACAGAAGTTTTAAATAGGATGAAGCATCATTCAATTACATCGAATTCTTTAAATCTTAGAGTACATCCGGAATTTTGTAATAATTTAATCAAAGTAATAGTTTATTCAAATAATGAAAATAATCGTATTTGTGGAATTAAATTACTTAAATTGTATATTTTGAAATTTGATGATGATGGAAGATATTTTTTATTAAAAAACTTAATGAGAATTATTACACACGATAATCTACTTGGATATATTTTTGTTATTTATAAAGATATCATTGCTGAAAAACTTGAAAATAATTCTATTGATTTGAACAAATATTATAAAGGTAATGAATTTAAAAATATTATGTTAAATTTTATTTGTAGTTTGGGAAATGATATAGAAACAAATTTAATGCATTGTTCTGATAAAATAATATCATCATTGAATATAATACGATATTTTGCTATTAGAGATAATCAAAATAAAACTGGTTTTTGGGATTTTTCTGATGAAATTAAAACAATATTTTTGAAACCTTTAAGAGAAATCATAGATTTATCACGAGCTCAATATAAAATAGAAGAATTTAAAGTAAGCAATGATGAATGTACATATGAGGAATTTGAAGAACTTTTTCGAACATTATCAACAGAAATACCAAATTTAACAAAAGAACGTAAGCTAAGCTTACTTGGAAACGCATTAACTACATTTGATTTGATTGAGAGTTTGTTAACAAGAGTTAGTGAGTGTATTGATTCAAATTCAAATAAATTATCTTAATTTCAAACATTTTTTATTGTATTTTTTTTTCTTAAATTTTGCCATTGCAAACATCAATTGAAATAATCTACCCGTCACATTGGTGCAAACAAAAAGGTATTATACCTAATTAAAATTTTCTAAAACCTTCCTAAAATTCACTTTATTTATGAAACATGATAGCGAAAAAAGTCTTGACAAAATGATTTCTTTTGAATTTTTCTTTTTATGAAACACAAGTGAGAAATTTACAAGATTTTAAATTACAAAGTATATTACGCCAATTTTGTTGGTCTAATAAATGTTCTTTTTCTCTTCATTTTCTTTCTTGTCAATTCAAGTTGGTGTAATTGTGAATAAACTTCTGCATAAATTTCTTTTTGTTCTTCCTCAGGTATTGTCTTTCGATATTCTTTCATCAAATCATATTTTTCCCATGGTGTTTTTAATCTTGCTGCTTGATTTCTCATCTTATCTGTAACATAAGCTTGTATTGTTTCATTATCAACACCTTTTAAATCTTGTCTTTCCCAACGTTGTGTCCATGGTCTAGGTTTCATTTTAACTTTAACATCATTTACTGGTATCGGTGTACCTTCTGGTAATATTTCTGGTTCCATACTTATATCAAATGTACTATATTCTGGTAATGCATCTCTCAAATAATATAATTTATCATCTAAACGTTTTTCTAAACGTATTACTTCAATTTTTTGTATTGTTGGATCATACATTTCATATAAAACTTCAACGCCTTGATGATCAATTATATTACGTAAAATAAAACGTGCTCGTAAACCACAGCGATCACGATCAATGCAAATTCCTAAACAAAATAAAAATAATGACAATAAATTTTCAAATGTAATTTAAGTGCATGCTTACCAACAAATCTTGTCACTTTTCCAGTTGCATGAGGATCAGAACTTGTAACTGCTACTATTGAGCCAACATAAAATTCTGGTATATCAATATGTACTCGACGACTCATCATATCCATGCGTTCTAATTTCTCTCTTATTGTGTTTCTCCATTCTATTTTTGGATCTGGTAAAAATTCTGGATAAATAAATCTATATTGCGGTGGTGCAATTGATTTTCGTTGTTCAGTATATTGTAATTCTTTATCTTTGTTTGCTGAAACCGGTCTTGTGGAATAGAACGGAGTAGTTACTACTGCAAGAAAAAATTTTGTATATTTTAATTATGTACTTACAACTTTTTAAAGATATTTTTTTACCTAGTTGTCTTGGAACAGAGAATTTTGATAAATTCCTAACAATCATTTCGTAGTGTTAATAAAATTCAATTTTATTTAAATTGTCGTTCTTATTCTTACTTCTTTTTCGATAGAACATATGTATGTACAAAATACAAATCACAAATTCAGAAAATTGAAAGAACACTAAACATGGAAATTTCTTACTTTTTAGATTAATTTACTCAATCATATAAAAGGAATAGCATGGCAGTTGTATAATAATTGGGAAATTTTATTTTGTTAAACCACTTTCCATCAACTGGACCCAAATCGTCCAAATCTTTCTTACACCAACCAACTACGAAAAAAACGGTGTTTTCGAAAATGCAGTGGTGCTGCCGTGATACACAATTCAGCTTAAAACCTTTATACGCTGAATTGTGTATCCAGGAAACACCATTGCATTTTCGAAAACACTGAAAGTAAATTTCCTCTCATTATTTTAATAATTTAATTAATTATTTTTACAGTTGATTTTTTAAAGCTGGTAATTCTGTTTCAACGCCATATTTGTGTTGAATTCTTCTTTCTACAGAAACCAACCAGTTCATTAAAAATAGTTTTTTTATTTTATATGTTAAGTAGTTTGCTTTGAAATATAAATTAAATTTGTTTTAAATATCAAATATTGTAATATTCAGGTGAAATTAATTGTAAAGTACCATTTTATAATTACAGTTATTTCAAGTTTCGAAAAAAGAAAAAGTGAAATTTGTCTTTAACAAAGAATTTCCTTTTGTCGGTTTTAATAAAAAAAAAAAGGAAGAATAAAGAGACTGGAATACTAATTGCTTATATAAATAATCATTGTTTCAAAATAGGAAAAAAATAAATAAGTTTCAAAAGGATTTTGATCGATAAGATTTTAACAAAGTGGATGCAAGGAGTAGCCTGGGAGGAGTTTCCCAGGATTACCCAGGAATGGTGGGGCTTCATACTGGTGCACATATTTATGCAACAAATGTTTCTCCACAAGAAAGTAAGTTTTACAATATTGAAAATACATTTAATTTATTAAATTTTGTATTTAAAAACAAATTTATTTTATTTAAAAATAAAAAGCATTAATTGTGAGGGAAATGAACTCAATGCCGCCTCCAACAACTGCCCCAACATCGGCAGACGCATGCTTAAGTATTGTACATTCATTAATGTGTCACCGACAAGGCGGTGAAAGTGAGGGCTTTGCTAAAAGAGCAATCGAATCTCTTGTAAAAAAATTAAAAGAAAAACGTGATGAATTAGATTCGCTTATAACAGCAATTACAACAAATGGTGCACATCCAAGCAAATGTGTTACAATACAAAGAACACTTGATGGAAGATTACAGGTAATTATTATTATCAATTAAAATGTACTCTTACTTTTTTGTAGTTTTAAAAAAAACTATAATTTCAGGTTGCTGGACGTAAAGGATTTCCTCATGTTATATACGCTAGAATTTGGCGATGGCCAGATTTACATAAAAATGAGTTGAAACACGTTAAATATTGTCAATTTGCATTCGATCTGAAATGTGATTCAGTTTGTGTTAATCCGTATCATTATGAACGTGTTGTATCACCTGGTATCGATTTATCAGGTTTAAGTTTACAATCTGGTCCAAGTCGTATTGTTAAAGATGAATATTCAGCTGGAGCCGTTATAACTGGTGCAATGGATATTGATGGTAATGATATTGGAACGATACAACATCATCCGGTACCACCAATGGGACCACAAGGTTATGGTTATCAACAAGGACCAGGTATTTAGCAAATTCTTCAAATTTTTAATTAAATTTTAGTATTTTTATGCATTTATTTTTTTTTTACTGTTGGCTTTTATTTTTTATATTATTTTTTTTATATAAATTTTATTTGTATGATTTCGTATATATTTTTTATCGAAGGGGATGCAACTCAATTGAATACAATGTATTCAGGACGTGTAGTACCAAAAATAGAGCCAAATGAGGCTCCACGGAGCCCTTGGATGGCACCACCTCCACGGTTGCCTTCACATGCTCATTGTGAGTTTTTTTTATATTTTTATTTGGTCTTATTATTTGTTAATTTTGTTTTCTATTATTTGCTTAATTTTTTTTTTTTTGTTTTTTTTTTTATATTTCGCAATAAATATTTAATTCTTAGAAAATTATTTTTAAAAAAAAAATTAAAAATATTTACAGCAACGGTTGTTCATACAATGCCACTCCAATCTCAGGGAAATATTCAAGTAAATTCTGCAAATATAGCTGGAGGTCAACCGCCATCGTCTCAACAGACACCACAATCTGGCCAATCACCAATACAGGTATCAGCAACATCATCAGGTGGAGCACCTGTTAATCAGTCTGGTGGCCACCTTGGTCAAACATCACCGTCTGATCCAACCCAGGCAGTAGCAGTAGCATCTCAACAGCAACAACAGTCAGCGGCAGGTCAAAGCGGTGCTTTCATCTCAGGTCATTTAACAAAACAACTGCCATCATCTGATATACAACTTTCAGGATCGTTAAATAATGTTGTGACATCTCCGGTTTCCCCTCATATACAGCAAAATGGTTATGTTTCAGTTGGTAGTCAGCAGCCACCTCAAGTTCAACAGCAGGCTTATACGCAAAATCAGGCTGCCGGTGCAGCGCAGGGTACTTGGACTGGTTCAAATACTTTAACGTATACTCAATCGATGCAACCACCTGATCCGCGATCCCATCATGCTGGCTACTGTAAAATAATATTAAGTTTAAATCATTTCGACTTTCATATAATTTTTTTCTCTTTTGAATAGGGAATCCTCCAATGCCTGGTGAAATGCCTGGACAACCACGTTTATTATCTAGACAACCAGCTCCAGAATATTGGTGCTCGGTTGCATATTTTGAGCTTGATACTCAAGTTGGTGAAACATTTAAAGTACCATCTTCAAAACCAAATGTCATTATCGATGGATACGTCGATCCTTCGGGAGGCAATCGTTTTTGTTTAGGAGCTTTAAGTAATGTACATAGAACTGAACAAAGTGAAAGAGCAAGGTATAAAGCCATACACTAAAATTCAATTAACTTGTTAACTCGAACTTTAATTATTTTATTTTATTTCAAGACTTCATATCGGAAAAGGAGTTCAACTTGATCTCAGAGGTGAAGGAGATGTATGGCTTAGATGTCTTAGTGATAATTCAGTTTTTGTACAAAGCTATTATCTTGATCGTGAAGCTGGCAGAACTCCAGGTGATGCAGTACATAAAATATATCCTGCAGCTTGTATTAAAGTAATTAAATTGAAAAAAAAAAAATTAAAAAAGATTTCTTTGAAAATTTAAAAAACATTTTTCAAGGTTTTTGATTTAAGACAATGTCATAGACAAATGCAATCATTAGCAGCGAATGCACAAGCAGCAGCCGCTGCTCAAGCTGCCGCCGTAGCTGGATTACCCAGTTCACAACTAGGAGCGCCATCAAGAAGTAAGTACATGAAAACAAATTATGATACATTTTTTTTTCTGATTTGTTTTACTTATTACTTAAAATTAATACATCAAGGTTTAACAGCAGCTGCTGGAATTGGTGTAGATGATCTTCGAAGACTATGTATTTTACGTTTGAGCTTTGTAAAGGGTTGGGGACCTGATTATCCAAGACAATCTATTAAAGAAACACCTTGTTGGGTTGAAGTACATTTGCATCGTGCACTTCAATTATTAGATGAAGTTTTACATACAATGCCTATAGATGGACCAAGAGCAATTGAATAAATTTAAATGAATAAAAATACGATCGGAAAATCAAAAATTTAAAAAAAGAAATGAAGAGGACAGAACACAGAAAATAGTGCATTTTGAAATGTGGCAACAGAGATTGGAAAAGTTTTGTTTATTATTTTGATTTAGTTACTTTTTTTAAAATTAATTTTTATTTTATTGCCCGAAAAAAATGTTTCCATTTTTATACGCCGGCAATCAATATAACTAATCAAATTTTTAATATTTACATATTACCAGGACACATTAAAAATTGATAATAATACGAGTTTTCTTAATCTGGTGTTTAAATCAAAACTACTTACCACACATTAAGATATTCAAAAAAGGAAAATCGTACTGTCTTTATTGTGACATCAATTTAGGCGAAGCTCTTTCATCTTATCAATTTTTTAAAAATAAAAGTGAATGTATACTAAGCAGCAGATCAGCAAAAAGCCCAACAAAGTTGTCGCCTTTAAATTGGATTCTCTTTCAAGTCAATGGGATCCTTTTAGTTTATGTCCATACAAATTTTGAACTTTCTTTCAATCCCCTTAAGGGTTGATTTAAAAAAAAAAATACAAAATATGTGTTTAGTTATTTATAGTTTAGAGTATTTTTACCAACTTTCAAGTCAATGGTACCATTTCATAAATTTCGTCCATACAAGCTTTGGACTCCCTTTTAACCCTCTTAGGGGCTTTAGAGTTATGCTGAAACACACACACACATCCATTTTTATATACATATTTAGATTATGTAATATTTCATCAGAACTGCTGCATAAAAACAAATAAAAAAATCTTGAATAACTCAAAAAACAAAACAGGATGAACACCACTTACAAAATAAATGATTTAATTATAAAAATAAAGTTCAAAGGAAGTGACAAAAGACCTTTAAATATTGACAAAAAAAATATATAGAAATAATATATTTTTCATGATTCAAAATATTATTTAAAATGAGAGAAAAAAAAAAGAATTATTAAGAAAGTCTTGTATACAGTAATTAAAATATTTATATTGATTATTGATTATTATCTTTGTACATAATATACACATTAAACCATAGAAAGATGATAAAATGAATATCAAGTCTTTTACGATAACGATAATGTTAGGAAATATGCATTTTAAAAATCAAAGTGTAATAATAAATTTTAAATAAATATTCTTAAAGTTCTTTCATAGTTGATTTTGCTTTAAAAATATTGTCTTAATGTTTTTTTTTTTTCTCATTTTTTTTTTTTTTTTTTTTACTTAATAAAAAAAATACATAATACGATATAATAATTAATTTTTTAATCTATGTATTTATAATAACTTACAATTAATCAACGTTAAATGTAGGAACTGAATACATAACGTAAAAAAATTATTAAAATCAAATAAAATTAAGTTTTAAAATCAAAAAGCATTTTCATAAAAATACAGGATAATTTAAGATTTTTTTTTTTTGTATTTAAATAAGCTCTCTAATAATGTTCAATTACTTTTACTATTACAGGCTGGCTGATAATGCAACTCTTGATAACTTTTTTTGCATCCTTTGACTTTTTCGAAAATGCACATTTTTTTTAACGTATCAAGAAGAAAAAGAATATTTTTATTATTTATCGTCTTTTTTGTTTCTACGTTTGATAAATTTTACTTTTGTTTTTTTTTTTAGTTCATAATTATGCTCATCCAAATTGTAGATTCCAATCGAATAGAATAATGTTTAAACGAATACGTTACCGCATTGGCAATTCTTTCGAATTAAAATTCCTATTATAGATTAGTTCGAATTTATGTGTCAACAATTATTCGATCGAATAAATTTTTTCGAACGGATTTCATAATACGACAATACCCTTTCGAAATTTGTTCCGATGAAATGATTCAAACGGAATCAACATTTTATCGGAATCTACAATAGACGCGACTTTTTCGGGTAAAAGGAAAATGTCCTATACTAAAATACTGTTTTTTTTTTTTTAAATGAAAAACGATCAATCAGGGTAAAAATTCTCTCAGAAGTCATTTGATTTCATATGACGAACACTGAAATATAAATAAAAATTATTAATTAGTAATTGTGCGGAATATATTTAAATTTAATTTAAGTTTTTTAACTTTAATCGTTTCGTATTTGAATACAGATAAATTTAAAAGAAAAAACGACATAAACTACACACATATTGAAATTATTTGCGTTCATTTCAAAATTCAACATTTTTGAGAACCACACAAATTGTATAATAAATTCACCTTGGTTGCATGGTTGTTTTTATTGGTGTTTGGTTCCGGTGAATATTGAAACATCGAAATGAAGTTTTGATGGAAAAGTTGTTGCAGTCTGTTGAATTTCGAAACGAGCGCAATATTATTACATATTATTATTTTTTTAAATAAAAAGAATATAGTAAAGTTTTGAATTTATAAACAATGTGCTTTTTTTGTCTTTATTTTATGATATTTTGTTAAATTTTACATGAATAAAATAAATACAATAGTCAAAATTATTATACAATTAGTACATAATTATAATTTAAAAAAAAAGTTAAAAGTGAATAATTAATTTTAAGAATTAAAGTTACGTTGCCCATTATTTTTTTTTTCTTTTTTCTAAATATTGTTTTTTAGTTTATATTAAACTTATGTTAAAATGTTATTATTATTATTTTTTATGTTTTTAACTTACACTAAATAATAATTATCACATATATTATATTACATCGTGTGAAAAACAAATTTTTTTTTTTTTTTATTTAAAAAGGGTTTTATGCAATTATTTTATTAAAAACCTTAAATTAATGAAAGATGTTAATCATTAATTTTTAAAAATTTTCGTTTTAAAATTTTAATTCTATTTGGAATCAGTTTATAAGTATGTATAAGTTTATATTAAAAATATAATAAAAATGATGGTGATGTAAAAATTACACACTTTTTTAAAAGTAAAAAAAAAAGTATATTTAATAAAACGAAAATTTTCAGTGCTTTCATTTTTTTTGTTCTTGTTTATTTTGGCTGTGAAAATTTTGTTGAAAAAAAAAATAATTAAAGAAAAAATTCATAGCATTCAATAATTATGTGCATAAAGAACACATGCTAAAAATTTAAAAGTCAAAAATAAAAAAATTCATGTGCTGACATTTATTTAAATTTTCATATTTTAATAATTAATTTATTCTCTCATTTTTAGAATCAATTTTTGACATTAGGAAAATCTTCCAATGTAGAAGTTACTTCGAGATAATTTTGTAATTATTAATTAATAAATAAGCTAATAATAATTGTGAAGAAATAATATTTTTTTATATTGGAAAATTTTCTTCAAGATTCTTTTTTTCAATTTTATTCGGGTTTTAAAAGAAATTATTTTTATATTTATTAGTTAATTTTAATGGTCTACAAAATCTTTGTCAATAAGGTTTTCTTTTAAATGTCTTATTCAAATAACTGTATTATTATTTCATCTAGTATTGATAAATAATTTTTAATTTGAACAAATGTAAAACTTCAATTAATTTCGAGTAATTTCAATTATAAATTTGATTATGCTTCATATTTTAAAAATTATATTATTGACTTTTTTAATTTGTTATATAGCAGTCAAATTTATTTTTTTATTTGTTTGTTTTGTTTTATTTTTTGTTAAAATTTAAAAACTAAAGTGTTTCTTTTATATACAATTTTTGGTGTGAAAAAGGCACACGATTGATGCTTAACTTTTCATAATAGTATAAATTTTTCTCGTTGATTATACATATTTAATACAACTAAATATCGAAATACTTTTTATTGTTCGTACATTATTAATAATTATATGTATCTATGTATGTATTTATATTTGAAAGATTCATGTAATAATAAAAATTCAATTTTTTTCAAGCTTTATTTTTTCTCCTTTATTAAAAAAATCTTGAAATTAAAAAAGAAAAAAATGAAAGTGTAAAGAAAATTTTATAAAATAAATTACAATTAATTGTATGCAAAATATGAATGACAATTATATATTATATTATTATACATTTAAAAAAAAAAAAATTATGAATACTTTATACTGTGTAGAATATTATATTAGATTTTATTATTATTCTATTTGTTTTCTCTTTTTTTTTTTTTTCTTATTTGTAAAAAAAAAAAAAGTGTTTTATGTAGCTTTGCACAATGTATTGTTTTTATAATAATAATAATATAAAAAAAAAACTAAAAATCATTAATATAACTTTTAATTCAAAGATATATGTGGATATACTCATTTTACATATTTTATATTTATCTTGTGGCTAAAATTTTTGATGTTTTGATATAAATAGCAGGTTTAAAAAATCAACATTTTATAATAATTTCATCTTTGACCAAACTAAAGTCTCGCCTTAAATTAGAAATACTTGAATAGGGATCATAAATTTTTAAAATAACAAACTACGATTAGAAACTTCCAAATTATGTTACAGAAAAATGGAACAAATTGTTGTTATTTTTATCAAACTGTTACATTGAGTAGATTTGTTAGGATCGTTTCAATATTCATGACTAAAATCTCATTTCCAAGTATTTTTCTATTTTCTAGTTTTTTTTTTCCTTTCTTTTCTTTTCAGGCGGTCAACTATACAAATATAATTGAATCGCATTAATTTCGATGATCCAAAAATCACCTCATCATGAACTCATTCATTCATCGTGACTTTCAACATCTAGGTACTTTAAAATAAAACAAAAAATGTCTTCTCTTGGCGTTTTAAAATATTTTCATTTACATTTGGATAAATTAAATAAAAAATATAATTTATTATGTATTTCTTATTACTGATTATTAATACACACGATATTTATAGAACATTATAAATGAATTAGTTATATTCCATCCTATAACTAAACTTATTACATAAAATACAAACAAAATTGGTAAAGGAAAAAGAATATATCTTGCATTTTTTAAATGTGGAATACCTGAAAAAAAAAATTTTATTTAAATTATTTTTATCTTTAAAAAATGTATATTTAATTTAAACTTACAATTATATCCTAGAAATGTTATGTATATATAATATCCGATTCCTAACATCCAAAATGTATTACCTATAAGACGTGGTATAAACCATTCTTTACTTATGACCCAATTATAAAATAATAATTGTATAAAATGTAAAAGGATTAATGGTGGAAAAAATGCATTTAAATGCACATCAAATGCATAACCCCATTCAACATCTGTTCCAGAATTACTACGTAATAAATATTTATTTGTTATAATCCAAAAAAATGTTGCCACAATAATTCCAGTAAAAATACAATCAACAAAGGTTACATAAAAAATAAATGATATGCCTTGCCAAAATGAAAGACCAAGTATCCAAGCAAATCCTATTGAAGTTACTGTAATTTTAGAAGAAAAGAAAATAAAAAAAAAAAACAAACTTATAGAAATGTTCATTTTAATGGTTAAACTTGTTGTAAATACCACATAAACAAATAACTAACAGCACTAAGAATGCAGGATCATCTCTTGCGAATTGTGATTTTGTATCTACAAAGAGAAAAGGAAATTTAATTAATAACTCATTTATGAATTTCTGAATTTGTAAGAGGATCATTCTTACGTTTTCGATAATTGAAATTTCTGTAAACTTTTTGTGGTGATATTAATAAATATATCATTTGCCATAAAGCAAATTCAAAATCCATTTGATTAAATTTAAACAAACGTCTTAGATATTTGTAACTTTTTGTTGTGGCCGATAAGCAATCCGCACGATAATTAATTGGTGGTGGCAATGGTGATGTACTGCGTGAAGCAAAACCACTTGCAAATGATGCAGTTGCCGAAGGTGTTGGCGATGTTGAATATTTCATTTTTTTTTTTCTAATTCAAATATTTCAATTTAATATCATTTAGCACTTCACTATATCAATTTAAAAAAAAAAAAGAGATATTTCCTTCCGGAAGTCGTACAAAAATATGAAATCCCAAATCGGCCAAATCCCAATTCTAGTTTAGAATATTTACTGTCAATCACAAACAGCTGATTTTTCTCAATATTTTTTTGTCTTCTAGCAGTGTTGTCATATTTCTATATGTTATTCCAGTCAGTTCTAGGATTCTTCAACTGTCTGCTTGGTAAATAGAATACGAATGTATACTGAAAAGTATTTGAATAATTAGGGTACTCTCAGATATAATAATTTTACTGAGTTTTCAAATTTTACGTGACTTGATTACTTATTATTTTATAATTATTCGGTTTTCAATTTTTTTTGCGCCGTTAAATGTCAATCAGGTTGAATATTTCAACCTGGCAGTTCTGTTTTGATTTGTTCAAAAATATCCTTACACACACTATTGCACATGGATGTTCTTAAGTATGGGGATTTTCAAACATTAATTTTTAAAAATATCAAAAATTTTGATTTTTTTACTGAAAAAAGACATTTAAATTGGAGATATTTATGTAATTACCTTTAAGCTTTACTCAGCTACAAAAAAAAAAATAAGAAATGAAAAAATGAAAGTAATTTTTGAAATTTACACATACACTATCTGTGTAAAATATGCTAGTATGGGTTATTTGAAATGTTTTAAAAATATATAAAAGCCGTCGAAATATTGAAGAGCTTGCTTCGTTTTTCATGCGAGTGCGAAGCAAACATCACATTTTGTGTGACACACCTTCGCCATTGTGGAAATTTCCATCGTTTAACGTACAAGTTGGAAAAAACTAGTTGGCATATTTTGTGTGCGTGTCAACTCAACTTATTAAAATTTATTTAAAATTTTTTATTTGCTCATTTACATTTTATAAATTTGAATTATTTAAATTATTTCCATATTTACATACAATTTGAAAAAGTTAAATTTTATAAAAAAATTATTTTATCTTCGGATCTTTTAAATAAATAAAAATCACGATGGCTCTGTGTCAAACATCTGTGGTGAGTTAATAATTAAAATTCATTAATTTTATTAATAGAATTGTAGGTAGATACCTGAGAATTATTTGAATAAAAATGTGCTTATTATGAATGGATATAAACTAATCTGGATAACCACCTAAATTAATAAAATTACAGAAAAAAAAATGTATATAAATGCGATATGATAATGCAATGGAGAAATTCACAGAAGTAGGACAATAAGTGAAATCAGAATTTTATTAAAAATGTACATGTGGGTACATCATACATACTACATACTGTGTTAACGGCCTTATACAGGTGTTAACTTGAAACGAAAAATGCATGGAGTTTGTTTTGATTTAAATGCGGAAAGTAGTCGACCTATTTGAAAAACAAAGTAATGAAACTTTCTTGTATTAAAATATTTTTTCCTAAAAATTATATAAATAATTTTTTTCATCAAATAAAGTTGAATCTGTCCTTTAAAATCGCTGAACCATTAAATTTATTAGATAATAAATTTTTAACATATTAAAAATTATAAAATTTAAGCAAAGGAAAAACGTGTTCACATGTCAAACTTTCATGATTTTTTCACATAATTTGTATTTCGTCTGATATCTGCAAAATAAAAATTGTAGGAGTAGGTACATTTAGTAGGTACCTATGTAAAAAAAATTTCAATAAAGACTTGCCTATGTTTGAAGAAATTCCGCTTGTATGGCTCTAAAATTGATTCTGTAAAAATGTTGCGTATACCACCACCTATAGAGGTATCTGTTTAATCTTTAAATAAATTAGATGGCCACAAGAGAATTATTTCGCCGTTAAATAAAAATCCTCAAACATATTTGGTCCCTTCTTTATTTAGTTTGCCGTAAAATATGAACAAAAAAAGTATAAATCCTATTTTATATGTTTCCTTAAAAGATAGTATATTTATTTAAACTATGGATTATTAAATATTTAATACACAATACATTCTATTTTATATTTTAGTTGAAACTTTATCACACTGTAATAGAAGATGTTATATCAAGTGTACGTGATGCATTTTTGGATGAGGGTGTTGATGAACAAGTCTTACAAGAAATGAAACAAATTTGGACAAATAAATTGATGGCAAGTAAAGCTGTTGAAATAACACCAGATCCGCCAGAACCTCAACCTCCACCAATAATTGCAAATAATCCGAAGGTAAATTTAAATAAATTAAAAATTTTTTTATTTGCTTGAGAACTAATTTGAATTTTTGATTTATTTTTTTAAATATATTTTTCAATTACATATATGTACATACATGATGTATTCGATAAAATAACATTTTGTTGATGTTATGATTAAATGTTGTTTTCCCTTGCTATGCTGTATAACACACATACAAACATATACGGCTCATTGAATTTCATGCGTTTTTTCATTTATTATAGTCATCTACTAAGGTAATTAATTATATTGTAGTATTAATATCCCACGTTTGTTTTTCATGTTAATATTCTAAATATGTAGGAATATACGTGGAAATTTATTATATGTTTATTTTCTTCTATTCTACGTATTGTTTATTTTCCGTTTTTGAGAATTAATTTCATTTTTAATAATCTTAAAGGCAAATGGAGCAAAGTCGAAAAATGCAAGACAATCAGCTGCAGCCGCCGCCGCTGCCGCAGCAGCAGCAGCAGCAGCTGCTGCAACTGCTTCGGCATCTGGAGCAACGACTAATAATGATTCTAACACGAATAATAATTCTTTACAACAACAAATAACGACAGTGAATGGAAGCATGAAATCTATTGCACAGCAACCTCAATCCCAGACCACTTCATCAGTTCAACAAATACAACAAAAATTACCTACCTTACCACAGTCTGTTCAACAACAAATTCCTCAAAATCAGCAACAACATACTACACCATCTTCTGCGATTCCAGCAGTAGCTGCACTAGATCCAAATAGAATCATGCCTGTTAATGTAAGTAACGGGATTCTGGTCAAATTGGATGAAGACTTGTAAATGTCCATAGTACAACTTCATAAAATAATTTACTATCATTTGTTTTCAATTCACATTTTTAGATTACATTGCCAGCTCAACCTGGAACAATTAATTCAGAATCACGAGTTCTCACAATTCAAGTACCAGCATCAGCTTTACAAGAAAATCAGTTAACACAAATTTTAACAGCTCAATTAATTTCATCAATAATGTCATTACCAACACCATTAGCATCATCTGTGCTACAGCAACATGTAAATTCTGCTTTACAAAATTCAGCGATTGCAAGTAATTCTTACTTATATCATATGTGTATAATTTTTTTTCTAATCATTACATTTTCAATGAATATTTATTTTAATAGAACAATTTAGTGCATCAAAACAATTAGATGGAGCTTTGGATACTTCAGATGAAGAAGCTAGCGAAGAAAGTGATGATAATATTGAAAATGATGAAGATGATGATATTGACAGAGACGAAGATGAAGATGTTGATGGTGAAGGTGGAGCTGAAGAAGAACCATTAAATAGTGAAGACGATGTAACTGATGAGGATGCAAGTGATTTATTTGATACAGAAAATGTTGTTGTTTGCCAATATGATAAGGTACGAAATTTATTTTTTATTGTAAAAAAAAGGCTTTTTTTTACAATATTTTTAGATTCTAAAAAATAATATTTTAATAAATTTTATTTGATTTAATTTTATTATAGATAACTCGTTCTAGAAATAGATGGAAATTTTATTTAAAAGACGGTATAATGAATATAGGTGGTAAGGATTATGTTTTTCAAAAATCAAATGGTGATGCTGAATGGTAAACAGTATTTAATTTATAAAGGAAGCAAAAAAAAAAAAAAAAAAAAAAAAAACAATAATACCTAACAAAAATGATTGATTAATTATTGATTTTTAATGTTTATTGTATTAAAAATTTAATTTAAATGATGTATTGCAGTTTAAAATATGTAAAAAAAATTAGTATGTGTTGTTCAAAACATTCAAGAGGGCAGTTAAATCATTAAAAATGATAATAAAAAAAAGACTATGACGCAAAGTTTTTCTAGAAATTGTGTATTACACTAAGCTTATTGTTTAAATTTTTTTATTATTTTCACTTTTATTTTTCAGTTGTCTTCAGTGAAAATCTTCGGAGTTCTACGAATTTTCTTGTCTTCTTTATTGTATAATTTATTTCTGAATTTTTTCGGTTTTAATCATAAGTAAATAAAAAAAATAATGAAAACAATAGCAATTCCTTATAGTCCACACCAAATTCCAGAAAGATCAGAATACTCTTTAAAGTTTGAAAAACCAAGATATCATTTTTCACTTCACTTTCACAGAAAAAAGATTTTAAAATATGTTTGTTTCGCATACATTTTTATTTACGTATATATGTATATTATAAAAGTTTACAAATTATATAAATATTTATAATGTATTTTATTGCAATATTATATATTTATAGAAATTTCAACTTTGAAAGCATTTACTTAACAAAATTGGCTTTTATTTGATTAAAATTAAAATGTGATTAATTGAAATTTCATTGCTTTGTAGTTAATTTTCGTTTATTTAGGAAATTGCTAAATATTTCATAAATGCAAATTTTATGGCAAGTAAGGTTTTTGTTAATTGTTTAAAAAAAATTAAATATGCTTAAAATTAAACTTTTATCTAAAAACAGAGAAATAAGTCTTTTTAAGGTATGTATTTAAAAAACTATAATAATTTTATATACTTATACATATATTTTCTTTAAAATTATTCACAATCAGTCAAATATAGTAACCTACATAATGTAATATTAAATAATTTTTATTAAATATGCGTATGTACGTTTTTATATAATATGTGCATATATATTTTAATGATTTATATATTTTATATTGATTTCGTTTATAGTTTAATATATGGCAATACAAATATTTTTGGCGTTATTTGTAAAAAAAAAAAAATTTACATGTAAAATAATATATTTAGTTATATGTAAAATATGTAAATAATACGCAAATATTTTCATACTTATCTATGTATTAGGATATATTGTATATATATATGTATATGTATATACTAATATTTGGTAATTCTTCATTTTATATATTGAGAATATGAAACAGTGAATTGAAAACGATCCCGTTATTTATATTTTCAAAGTCAAACAATTTTTAGTTTTTCTGTAATCCATACTTATTGTATTTGGGCACTTTCAAAAATTTACCATGTAGTATAATTAATCAAAAATAAATCTACCATATTCGATAATTCACCAGTTACCATATTTGGTGTATACGTGTATACCTATGGTGAATTTTCGAAAGTACCCATTATTAATATACTTAATACATAATTATTCAACTAAAAAAATTAACGGTGTTTTCGTAAATGCAGTGATGCTGCCGTGATACGCAATTTAAAGGATCACTGCATTTTCGAAAACATCCACTGATTATTTATACTAATAAATTAAAAATGTTAGGTATTTATAAGCGCATATTAATACTTTTTTTCAATTATAAATTACCACACTTGAATATATTTGATTAAAAATTAAATATTGATAGGTTTAAGTATTCTAAATTTTTCTGTTATAAAAATCTCATAGCAAGAAAAATTTGTTACGAAAATAGCCGATTTTTATAATAGAAAAATTTAAAAATAAGTCATTAATGATTTTTGTCTTCTTAATTATTTAAAGTGAAAGTTCTTCAGTTGATGAATGTGCATTTATATGATCATCATTTATTTTTAAATCAGTTAAAATTACAACTTCATATGGACTACAATCAGCTAATCTTAAAAATGAACATAACCAGCCATAAAAACCTTTTTCAATATCACAGATTTCATTAATCCAACTATTTAATTGTAAACTTATTTGTACACAACCAGCATACATTCCTAAACCTATAGTACATATAAATATATAAATTGGATATGATAAAATTAATAATGGTGACATAATTAATTTATACAAATATTTCTCTTCATTAAAATATGTAAACATATTATACCATGTTAGTGTACCAATATAAAACGAATATACACTTGTAATAAGTGTTACAAAAGGGAAACATATTATTGATAAAAGTAATATATGAAAACCTGTTGTTAAAGTACAAACACAACAAAGATTATGTTTTTTTGTTACTTCAGCAGCCAATGCAGCTGCATTAATTTTTTCAAGTTCTTCTCGACTCATATTAATTTGCAAATCAACAGATTGACCTTTTTTGCGACCACGTTTAATTGTACCTATAAATTAAAATTTTATTTTATCATTTATTTTAATAAATGAAAAGTCTAGGGTCATGTAGGCATAACTAGGACATTCAATTCTATACTATTACTTACCAGTCATTGTTAAATAGCTATCCATTGAACGTCTTGTACTATAACGATCCAAACTGTATTCATCATTCAGTACACTTGTTTCACCAGATTCAAGATCTTCATAATTATTTGTAGTATTTTCTGGTGAAATTTTATTTGGACTTCTTGTTTGTAATATATCTGTACGAATATTAACACGTTTTTTCGAAGATGAACGTGTCGTTAGACAATCTTGTGATTTACTTAATTTTACATCAATACTACTTTCTGAATAACTGCTTGGTGTTACTGTTAAACTTTCTCTACGGTTATTTGGATGTGATACAGAAACTAAAGATGATATATTTTCATATGTTTGAAGTTCTGATTCAAATATATCATTATTACTTAAATTCGTTGGAGAATTCATTTCTTTTGGTAATTGTGGTAATGGCTGTTTATTTTTTAATAAAAGTGATGTTTTTACTAAAGCGTCTTCAAGTCCTGGTGATGTTGGTGATGGCTTTTGACGAGACTGTAATGTATAATTTTATTTTGTTCATTTGTCAACGTGATAATAGAATAAAAAAAAACTCAGACTTATAAGCTATCTCTCTATTGGTACCCATTGGACAGTAGTACGAATAATTTAGTTTTTACTCAAGTATTTTGTTTTCAGAGTGGATACCGTTATTTTTCCAAGAATTATTAGACATCTGGGCACAAAGTTTTGCACAGTTTTTTTTTACGTTTAATGATGTATTTAGGGTATCTAAAGAGAAACGGAAGCAAAGAATTCAAATTTTACTTCGAATTTTGAAAGCTTTATCGTGCGCTTTCGAAGACAAAAATTTATGTAAGAGTAGGATTGCGTGTTCTAGATTTTTGAAAGAATTTTAATACCTACTTTTTGTTTTACGAAATAAAAAATAGTAAGTATAATTTTATATAAGTTTTTCTTTCTTTTAGAATATTTAGTTTTCTGAAAAGCAAATATACAGTACTGTTTCTAAACCAACAATAGCACGTAATTGATTTTCTAGTTCTAGGACGGTACTTTTCAACAAGACAATGTCTGCAATCTTATACGTCGATGAGAAAAAAAATAAAATTAGACAATAAAAAAAAAAATTTTTTAAAAAGACACAAAACTATATATTTACTTACTTGAGCAGAAACTATGTGATCAACATAATAAGATTCTTTTCCATTGGGTTTCCTTGTGTTTTGTCTTTTACGTG
The DNA here is from genome assembly GCA_939192795.1 of Bombylius discolor. NCBI lineage: Eukaryota > Metazoa > Arthropoda > Insecta > Diptera > Bombyliidae > Bombylius > Bombylius discolor. Next base: position 54,662,711 of record OW584238.1, on the reverse strand, counting down.
GTGGTATAAACACCGGACGGTTTTTTACATTCTCTTTACCAACCATTATTATTTATTATATTAAAAACTCTGACGTTTATTCGTTTAAAACCAATTATTTTTATTTAAAAAAAAAACCATAAGGAGACACCACTAGTACCGAAAATCTAAGTTTAAATGCGAATTTGTTAAATGCAGAAAAACCGATTACCGACTATAGTTTGTTTTATTGATTTTTTAGATTGCATTTTATCACTATCAGCTGTCACTTCCGAGTTTTTCCAAGTTCCATTCCAATACGCCAGCCATCGGCCAGGTAAAAAAGATAGGAGTTGTTATTGGAATTGTTTCCAACATAGACTTTTTATAAGTAAAAAAGTCCTCTACAGTTTCCTTATAGTAAACGCACTTGAGAAAATTCAATCTTGATACTATTTTTAGATCTATGGCTCTCGCATTAAAAATGTATTAACCAGTACTGCCATATTAATATTATTTTATGATTAATTTCAAAAAAAAATTCAAATAAAAATCAGCTGTTTTTAATTGGAAATGTGTTGTTGTTAGGTTTAAAATTAATTTAATTTTAACAAGACGAGATTTTGGTCGCTAATTCAATACATATTTTTTATATAGTTATCAAATATAAAATTATTCAATAGAAAAAATAACTTTTCGAATGGTTATTTTGAAATTGTTTTGCAGATTTATCAAGAACAGCTAGTAAAAATGAACAAAACAAAGACAAGTTTAAGATATACTAAGGAAACAGAAAATAAAAGTCGTATAAGGATGATTCTAGCAGAACAATTGAAACTCACTAAAGTAGAAAATGAATTAGAAGATTTACTTCGAACAGTGAATGAACAAATAAATACATTGAAGGTATTTTTCGCAATGAATAAATTAATAGAACAAGATCAAATATTATTATTTACAATTACAGATTGAAGAGCTTCAATTAAAAGCCCACTATATTTGTGATGAACCAAAACATAATGCAGATAAAAAACAGATCCCTGAAAACGAAATAAATTCTACAGTGCAGAATAATCCAGATATTCCAGAAGAAATAAATAAACAACTTTTAGATTTAGATACATTTGTAGGCGGATTTGACGAAGAACTCGATTCAGATTAATTTATTTTCTTTTTCTTCTTCTTAAGAACATTTATTACTGTTAAACATTAATAGATTCACACAATTTATTTGGTGAACATATTTTTACTTAAAAATATACAATTTTACCAAAATGTACTGATAAGTGTTTATGTGTATTTTTTTCATGAACGAAAACGATTCCAACTCTCAAACATTACATTTAAATAATTATAGGTATCAATTATCACAAGCCTAATATATTTCCAAATGAAAAAAGAAAAAACTAAAACCTGTTATTCCTAGTTTTTCTTAACTTTTTTTAATTTTTTATTTTTATCCTTGTCAGTATCAGACTCAGAACTTGAGGAAGATGAAGAATCACTTGACGATCTTGTTGAAGAAGATGATGTACTAGTGTTTGTATCTGATGAAGTTGATGATGATGAATCATTTTCATCTTCTGATTCAGAATCACTTGAATTGGTTTCATTTGAAGAAGAAGAAGAAGAATCCGTTGAATTCGAATTTTCTGATTCTTTAACACGTTTATCGTCCTTTATTTTCCGAAGTTTATTTTTTGGTTCATCTTTATCAGATTTTTGTTGAAGTTTTTCTTCGATATTCTTGTTGAGCCTCTTAGTTCGTGATGTACGATGCAAATATTTACGTTTACCGTTACATTGATAGCTCCAGTGGCCATATGTTAAACATTTTTGGCAACGAACACCATTTGGAAAAGCAGTTGCAAGTTGAGCATTTCTGTAAATAATTTTCTCAATAAGTTTTCTACAATTTTTTACAAGTTTATTCATATAATTTACTTACTTCTTTTTTAAAGCTAGTTTTTGAGCAGCTATACCGCTCAATGTCATTTTTTGTTTTTTCTAAATAATAAATAATAAAAATCGCCTCAAAGAATATGAAAACAAAACAAGACAAATTACGAACTTCAAACACGTATTTTATTATAAACTTTATTATAAAAAATTATAATTATTATAACCCCTAAGTCCTAACACTTTACGGCAAATGATTTTCTTTTTCTTACTTTTTTTACCAGTACTGCCAACACAACAAAATATGCACTCATCCGATCGAAGCACTCCTTGCAAGTTGATAGTAAGAGGTTTGACCAGTGCTACCAGCATATTGCAATGTTACAAATTTAAATTTTTTTATTTATTTTTAATAAAATTCTCACAAATGAAAAAGTTTCTTCGTAAACCAACACATCCATGAATTAAAGAGAATGTAAAAATTTATGAAAATGCAGTAAAAAAAAATGAAGATAATAATAATAACATGATATAATAAGTTTCTTTTTAAAAAACTTTTTATAAAAGGCGAAAATTTGTGAAATTGTTAATAAAATCATCTATAAATTGAATAAGTTTAAAAAGTTAATTCCAATAAAAATATGGAAAATGGAAATTGGAAACCATTTGGTCATAATTAGTCATAATAATCATAGATTTGTAATCACGCAATTTCCACGATACGTCAATTGCTCTATCCATCAACCATCAAGCAACGATTTCTTGGTGATCGGGGTGAGGCAAATTGAGGGGTAGCACATCACTTGTGTACCAAAAATTTCATCGAGCAATTTGACATTTGCTCTATTCCTTTTTCGTAATTTTTTCAACTCTGCTTTATTTCTTCTTCGATTTTATGAAAGCAGTATTAAAAATCGTTACTTTATAAAGAGAAAAAGTAAATTCAAAAAGTGAAAAAAATTTATTTTTTTCGAAAGTGATGAAACATTGAAATAGGTGAATAAAATTCTTTTTTTAATTTTAAAATTAAATAATTTTTTTATATTTTTTATTTTTCAAATAAAAAAACAATATTTTAAGTAATTTTTTTTTTCAAATTACTTAACGTTTATTTAAATGTAAATATAAGAATATTCGAACAAAAGAAAATTTTAAAGAAGAAGCATTATCTGTCATTTTGCTGTATGGATGATTGCTGGACTGTGTAAATGCAAGAGTACATCACGCAGCAAGTTCAAAGCAAAACGCAAAAAACTCGTCCAGCAATTGCTGTATCGTAGAAATTACCCCAATTATGGATATGCTTTGTCCATAGAAATAAAATTATACAGATAAATACGATTAGCTATATGTCATCCAGAACGTTACAGAAGATACTTATGAATGGGATATTATAGCATAAAGCGAAATTTAAGAAAATTAAAAATACATACATAAATAAATTAAAAATAAAGTAATAACATTTTGAAAAATGAAATTGCTTTCATTTGAGCAGTTGTAAAAAAATGTTTTCATGCTCTTATCTTAGAAATTAATTTTTACTAGAAGTGTACAACTACTGAGTACTGACTACTGAGCCGCCGCATGTACAGGCGCAGTAGTTTTTTTTGACACTTCGATTTTTTAAAATCTATTATAAGTGAATTTTTAATCCTCAGTGTAATCAGTCAGTACCTCAGAAAGGAAAAGTCTATTAAGGAAGTGTAGTCGTACAGGACTAGGAATTTTATTATTTTAAGTAATTACTTTTGGCCTAGTATCAGAAATACAGAACTATATACATATATGTATATTTATGTATACTTTTAATATAAGTATTAAAAAAATCAAATTTCTAATCATAAAGTGATTGATAAGGAAAAAGTATTTTTTCTTTTGCTGTTGAGGCTGTGAATATTAAGAGAAGTGTAGTGAAAGTGAAAAGTAGTTGTATTTGAGGAAATTTAGAGATTAACATTTTAGTAAAATATGTTTTCGGGATTCACAAATCAAGTAACATCTTGGATTGGGGCTGCTAAGGGCGACCCACAAGATGAAGAAGTACCAGCACCAACAAACTCAGCTTCGCAACCACCACCACCAGTAGTAGCAGAAGAAACTGAACAAATTGATCAGCCTGTTGCAGAAGGGCAAGAGGACCCAGAAAAAGAACAGAGGTTTGTGAAAGAAAATTGTATCTAAAACTTATTTGAAAAAAAAAAATTATTCAAAACGCCTTCAGCATAAATTGAATTTCTTCTGAAAATCAGTTAAATATGGTAATGATTCCTATTCGACTTAATTTTTCTAAGTATATTACCTATATGGAAAAATCGATGTACTGTCTGCAACTAGAATAATTGATTTTTGCGCATCTCTCCTTATACAACCCCCTACAATCCTATATGTACATCTATAGCACCTACATATGTGTATACATAGTTATATGTATACACATATATACATATATACATACGTTAAACCAAGGTGGATTTAATATCCCTTTTTGTAAAAAATATATATAAATATATATGTATTTAAATGAATAAAAATACATATATGAAAATCCCTCAATACACAATTTCTTTATTTTCACGATATTGGATTGTTAACAAAAAAAGCAAAAGAAATTGAATTGAGAAACAAAAATATGGTGGTGTTTTAAAATACACATAGTCATAGACGACCATCGCCATCTTACGATCAATAGTGAAACGTCATATTTGTCCTAAATCTTGCTATGTTGCCTTGTCTTCTTATATACATAATGATCCTTGGCAAGGTTTACCTAATACTTATAAAAGATGATGACTAAGGGTCCTTGCCGTTTTTTACTTTTTTTAAGAAAATTTTTTTATTTCTAATTTTGTAGTTATATTTTTATTTTGAATTTAAATACTTACTATGTATCTGAATATGATAGTATGATGACCATGAATCTTTTATGTAGGATTGTTTTTAGTTTTTCCTATACTACAGATTTTTTTATAATAGATATTATTTAACTTTCATGCATTTCGACATTTTGAGATTCTATTCATTTTTTTTTTTTTTTGTATACATACTATACATACACATATATTTAATTTATGAATTTAAATTAATCTTGTTACGTAATAAAAGAGTGAAATGTAATTTATAAATAAAAAAGGAAAAAAAATTGCATCTATAATGTATAAAAATTAAGGTATTATGTATATGAATATGTGTAACTATATAAAACTGAATGAATCTTTTATAAATTCTTTTTTGTTTTTCAAGTACACGCAAATGGGAATACTTAATATAATATGAAGAGGATAAAAAGTATCCATTTAGTTTTATTATTTAGATACCTACTTACCTAAAATAAATTTAGAAAAAAGTACATATTTTGTCAGAACTAAATGATAACTTATGCTTACATATAATGTACATAAGTAGGTATGTGGAATGTATTTAATTTTTAAATATGTAGGAATTAAAAATAATTATTTTGTGTGAAAAACTGTTATAATTAATTTCCAAGTATTTACTTAATTTTTTAAATTAGGTAGATACATACTTCTAATTTCAATAATGTCTTATTAGAACTTTATTTTTAAAATCAATACAGATTTGATACGATTAGGTTTTCATGCACTTTGTATAAAACGTTCATTGTTATTTTTATGTAGGTGGTTTTTCTTTCATGAATGTCTATATGTACATATACATATGTATGTATATTTTATTTTTCAATACATACTATATAATCAAAATTCGATATATTTTTTTTATTGATAAATGTGATCCTTTACACGTTGAAAAAAATTTCAATTCTATTTGACATTGGTTAAAGTTAAACATAACGGTATTTTTTAACGTCACAAGTAAGAATATATGTGTGTTGGTGTAAACGTAGCCAAGTGTCCTAGTGTCGAAAAACGATTCTAAAAATTTTCCTAAATTTTATTTCTTTCAATTTTCCCAATAACGGTAATAGTTAAAGAGTTTGTGTGTTTTAAATTTTAATGTATAGATCATTTTGACTGAATAAAACTTTTTGGAAAAGGAATTAACTTGAAAGGACATGAGAATCAATTAAAAATTGGAAAATATATATATATACATACGTACATACATATAAGTATATGTATTTGAGTACTTCTTAAAACTTGAAGTAAATATAAGCTTTATTTAATGCTATCCTTGGATATGATCGTAAATTACAATTTATTTTATTTTGAAAAAAAAAAAAAAAACACTTCTTAAAAATGTGTTTTTTTCAAAAAAAGTGCCCTGAACAATAATGAAAAGTAATGAGGTAAGGTATATGATATGTATTGGGAACCCCATTGGGTGTGAATAAAAATCTGTCGATTGTGGAGGGACATTTATTTCATGATATTGTTAGAGCATTTGTTTCCAATCTTATTTTTATTAAATGATGTAGCGAGATATAAAATAACAAAGAATACGCAATCTTTTATAATTTTTGAGAAAATGCATTTTTGAATTTGAATCTAATAAAATATATGTACATATATATATATATTTTTTTAAATTTGTGTACTATATACAAAAGTTGCAGAGAATTATATAATGTGTATTTAATTTACACTTATTTAATTTAAAAAAAAAAATAATAATAATTGTTAAAATAAATAATAGAAAAAAAAAAGATTTATTTTTGTATACCTATATGTACATGTACATATGTATATATATGCAATTTTCAATATGTCCTTATGTTTTCCTATTTGACACTATAATTTTGTACTATTGCCTATGTTTGATTAAAGGTATAAATAATTGTTATAGTTTACATAATTATATGTAAATACGTACATATGTACATACATGAAAGTTCAATGAATAAAATTTTTGAAATTTTGACTTTTATTGCAGTTCTCATAGGTCTCATTTGAAAATTAGGTTTATGACATAGATTTTCCGTTTATTTAAAATGCAGTGTTCTACTTTCTATTTTATATGCAGACGATAGCAATAATTATAATTTGTATTTGTATTCTATACTACACATTACTGTAATACATTATTACAATTGAAATATTAAAAACCATAAAATAAAAGTTTGAAAATCCTTGTAAACTAAAATAAACAATTTATAAGTTTCCAATTTGTTGTAAAATTTATTAAGACTTAAATCATCAAGTATCTATATTATTTGAAAGTTTAAAGATAAAAATATGAATACTTATACATGAATATGTATGTTTATTGCGATTACAGGCTTTTTTTCTTTCTTAATTTTATTTATTTATTTTTATTCTAGACATAAAATATAATAAGTAACATAAAAAATTTACATAAAAATTATTTTAATAAGAAGATTTTTACAATTATGAATGTAACACATATCGTAAAATTTCTCATTTGTATAATTTTTTATGTAGTCAATTAAATTTCATAATTTTTTTACGATTATTTTTATTTATTTTTATTTTTTACCTTTGAATACGAGTATGCAAAAAAAAAAAATAAAATAAAACATTTCCTAAAAGCTTATGTTATTGATTATAAACTTACAACCTTGCATATAGTATGTATGTAGGTATACTATGTACTACAAATACGTTGAAAAATCAATAGAAAGCTCTTTTGAAAATTCAATGTTTTCGTCATATAAGTAACATGAATGTTTTTTTTATAGATAAATTTGATATTTACACCTTATTAATTATTAAATACTATATAATTTTAATTTAATTACTTGATTCAATAAATTTTACAACAAATAAATATTGTTTTTTGCTGTATGAATAAAGTAATAGTAATCATCAATTATTATTATTTTATAATCGGCATATTCGATATAAATGTACTCTTACTTAATTATGAGAATCATATCAATCTCATAAATTTTATTTGAGCATAAAACTAATTTTTTTTTATGTATTGTTGTACGTAATTTAAATGTACGTATATATATACATATTTATAAAATGGAAAAATGCAATAAATTCATGTAATAAATATTAAAGCTACTTTCAGATTGGTCTCTGCTTTTTCATGAATGTTGAAAAAAATCAGTTCTATTCATTGTTTTCTAAATTTCTTTTCTATTATTTTTTTATTCAAAAACGTTACATTGAAATTCTTAGGAAAAATATAAACTATGTATGTCGGATTAAACACAATCCTGTTTTTAACTTTACCTATAGTGAACCTCGAATTTGTCAATGTAAAAACCTCTTGTATGGTATCTTTAAAATGTAAATAAAGCATTTAAACTAGAAATAATCAATATGTAGGTTAATATGTATACATATACATAATTATACATTTTGAAAAGGTTTTTATCACCATTTCCTTGGAATAATTAAATGTTTTTTCAACCGAATAACCAACTGAAAAATAAAAAATTTTTTTTTTATTAAATTTTCAATCGCTATTGCCAAATTTGTATATAGGTCATTGTCTGAACAAAAAAAAAAAAGAAAATTTTTTTTTCTTCTAAATTGTATATTTTATGTATGACGAATAAAAACTATAATTTTCATGGTGTATAGATGGGTAATAAATGTCTTCCAATTCAAAACTTTATTTTCAAATCACCCTGTGTTTAATAAACTATGTACGCTGTTGCAATTAGGTTTTTGTAAGGAATGTAGAGAATCCTTTGACCTTTCTTGCAAGCTCTTAATCACTATTCTATCCCTCTACATATATCAAAGACTTGTGTAATATTTTTTAAAAATGAAATTCATATTTATTTTTATACACACATACATTTTTTAATAATTGATGTTTTTTAAAATAATAATTTTGTTTATCGTTTTTAGTCCGACTAAAGCTGGTGGTGTATTTTCAAATGTTAAATCTCAAATGTCAGGTTGGTTAGGAAGTGCCTCGATCCCTTCAATGCCATCAATGCCAGCTATGCCATCTATGCCAGCTATGCCATCAATGCCATCAATACCATCAATTCCTGGTTTACGAAAAAATGAAGGTGGTGTTGAAGGACAACAGCCAGAACAACAAGCGGAAAATGAAACTGTCAATCAAACAGGAGGTGCTATTGGTGATGAAGAAGACAAGTCGAGGTATATTAGGTACGGGCCCTCTGCATTTAATGACGGAATAATGGTATTATGTACAAAAAATAAAAAAATCAAAATCAAAACAATAACAGAAAGAACAGTTAAATGAGGATTTTATCTTTTCATTTGGCTTTCTATTATTAAAAAAATAATAATATTGTTATTGATCCTTTTTCTATATTCTAATGCTGTATATTTTTTTCTTTTTCTTTAATTTATTTAATTTTATCGCTAATTCTCCATCACAAATTTATCCTCTGATATTTTTTATAAATTTTTTTTATTTATTTCATTTCAAATATACAACTGTTTCGAAAAAGTATATTCTCTATAATTATAAAGTTAAAATTTTAACAAATATTTAGATAGAATTAAATTTAAAAAAAAAGAGAAGGAATGTTTGAATTTAAAAATAAAAAAAAATGTAATTACTTGAAAGGCCGATATGTTTTTTAGAATATTGAAAATTAATTTTCTTTTATTGTTTTTCTATATTATTTAATTTAGAATAAGTTAATTAATTTATTTTTTTATTTTTCGAAAATTTTTTAAGTGTTTTCAATTTTCCTATTTTCTGTTTATTAAATTAAAATTATTTGTTAAGTATAATATTATGTAACCCAAAAAACAGCATTGCTATTTTTTCTTTTAAATTTTATAATTGGAAAGCTTGTTTGTTTGTTTGTTTTTATTTCTTATTTGAATATATATAATTTTATTTCATTGATTCACGTTTTAAAAATATACTATACACTAAGATTTTTAAGACACATTTTTAGATAATTGAAGGAAATTTTTTAGATTTTCGACTTCTTGACTTAAAGTTTAAATATGTTTTTCTATTTTATTTTTTAATTCTTATTATTATTTTTATATTTTTTTTAAACTGTTGTAGATTGTTTCTCTAAAACTTTCTTTTAACTGTTTGATCAATATGAGTAATCAAGTCCAAAATGACGAGTGTTAAGACGTTAAACATTATAGATATACTAAAAGTAAAACATTAAGAAAGGAAGTCCTTGTTTTTTTTTGTCATTTTTTTTTTTTTTGTTTTTTTTTTTTGTTTTTTTTTTTTTTTAGTATTTTATAAGGAAAGCAAAAAATTTAGAAAATATTTTTAGTTTTAAAGAAATTGTAAATTTCAAGCCAAGAAGTAAGAAAATCTAAAATTTCAACAAATAATTTTTTTTTTTTTTTGTAATCTTAGTGTAGTTCAACATTCTTTAAATTCAAATACAAATGGTTAAAATTATATCTTACATTTTATAAAACAATTATTTCTTACTTTAATATTTTACTTACAAAACAAAATATATTTCAAATTTTTCGATTTTTTTTTAGGTTAAGAAAAAAAGAATGTTGAATTTTGATTATTTTTAATAGTTTTCAAATTATTATAATTCACTTTTTATTCTTAATAATATGCTCATTAGTTTTCGAATATTCATTTTCGGCCATAAAAATCATATAAATATGTAATTAAATATTCAATTAATCAAACATCAACACATCAAAGAAATGTAATTAGAAAAATTAAATATAATTACATTATTAAAATCAATAAAATTATCGTAAAATTTTCAATTTATTGTTCACATATATCGAATATGTATATGTATTATATACACATATATAAATATATATATATATATCAAATTCCATCATTTTATGTAAGGCCCATTTTCATTATTTACAAATTATTTTTTTTTTTCATATTTTATAGTAGAAAAATCATTTTGAAAATTAAATAATATAATTTTTATATGTAATTTCATATATACATAACATAGTTAACAATTAAGATTATTTTTGTGTCTAATATTTAAAATACATATATATATATATACTTACATATTATTATTATTTTTATATATTAATTTTGAATTAGAATTAAACAGAACCATCATCCTTTTTTTTCTTAATTTTTCATCACATTTTAAGTGTTGATTTTTTTTATTTAAAAAGCTTATATAATTCTTAACAGTATGTGTAGTGTAATTTCTTTTGTTAATTTCATTATATTTTTTAATTTATAATTTTCAATTGTATTTTAGTTTAAACTAAATTAATTTAGAAATATAATTTTAATATACATACTGTACTTTGTATCTGTGACAACAAGAAATAACGACATAACACGATTTTTCATAGTTTTTGTAATGAAACAAGGGAAATTTAAAATAATATATGTACATAGGTATATCACATCCTTGTAAGTCAAGACTACCGAAACTACATATTTTTATTAACACAAAAAAAAAACATAACGATTTTGCATTGAATAGTTTATAAGAGAAAAAAAACATATCTTGAGTTTTGCTGGTATTTCTTGTTGCTACAAGTATGTTACTTATTAAAAATTAATTTTTAGGAAAAAAAAAATGAAATATTTATCATTGTATGTATATGAAAAATATTTTCTAAAATATTTATAACCATGTTTTGCTTACTGAATGAAAATTTTAATTGCAATATGAAAATTTTTTTCAAGGGTATTAATTATGGAATTAGAGTGTTTATATTTTTATTAATATCACAAAGACAGTTTACATAAAAGAAAATGATTATAAATCTCTCTTTTTTTTCAAAGAAAAATTGTACAATAAAAAGACGATTAGAAATAATAATAGATTTTCAAATTCAATTCAGTTCAGTTTATCCAATAAATTTAGTTTCATATATTCTGTTAGAAAAAAAAAATGAAAGTGAAATTTAACTCAAAATATTTTAATTGGCATGCATAAAAAAAAATAAAATAGGTTAAATACTCGTATCATAGATACATGAAAAAAAATGTTTATAGGGAATCTTTATTCCTATTAACATTTTTTTTTACAAGAAGTAAAAGAAGATAGAAACAAAATACGTAAATAGGGTGTATTGTGTGTGCCACAGTAAAAAAAAAAAAAGTTTTTGAAGGTAATACATAATACATATTTTTTCAATTTTTTCAAAGGAATATTTTCTATTTTATTTTTATTTTAGTTATTATTTTTTAAATATTTTATTTTATACAAGAGAGAAATAAAAATATGATATCATAGTATTATTTTCAAATGTTAAAGTGAGGATAAAATTCACAAAGAAACACTTAAAAACTTTTAATGATTATTTTTATATAATACGATGAAATTTTTATCTTTATATAAAATTGAAAGAGTTGAATTATAATTAGTTTTTTTTTTTTTTTTTTTTTTTTTTAAATAGATACCTATATTGAAGTCAAGAAGATTTTCATGATTTAAAATAATTTGATTTAAACATAGACATTTTTAAAATATCTAATATGTATATGTGATATCGTATCTGCAATAGTAAAATAAACAATAAAAATGCAAATTATTTGAATTGGAAAATAATCTTGTTTCAAAAAATAAAATTTTTAAGGCTTTTTTAAAGATTTTAAAAATTTCATCAAAAATTTAAAAAAAGAAATCGATCTTATAAAGATAAAAGAAAATTCAGTAAGAATAATGATTTTAAATTTTGATAATAAATAAGAAAGATAAAAAGTTGAAAGAAATTGAAATTATATTTTAGTAAAATAATTTTTTTAAAGTTTTATAAATATTTTGATTTAAGAAAATTTTAGTATAGTGGCTATTGTAGAGAACATTTAACAGCTTAGTGTTACAACTATTTGAATACAAATGCCATATGGAAAGGACCCACTGTATCATTGGTCTTTTTCGGAAATGCGATGTGACCATCACACTTCAAAAATGAAATGTTCAATAACGTTTGTTTTATTTTACCGAAATTTACATAACACATGATTGCATTTCCGAAAAAGACCTTTTCAGTCCTTATTGATAATTATCACAAGGCTTTTATGTAAAGTTCATTTTTAGTGATATTTTAGAAAATTTATCATTTTATTTAGGAAACATTTTTTATATTGAATTTTGTTACAAATGCATGTACAGAAAAAAAATTATATATAAGCATATGTATATAAATATAGTATATAAATGTTACTATTATATGTTGCTTTCCGAAAAAAATTTTCATTCAATATTTTTGTTTAAATTTTTGGAATTTGTTTACCTTTTCTAATAGTGCTACAGAAGGAGCAGATTCTCATCCAGCATCTGGTGCTGGTACACCAACAGATGATCAAGCTGGTCAAATTGGTCAAGGTAATGAAATAAATATAGAAAAATGTTCAAAAAATATTCAATCTACTTCTAATGACAACTTTTAGTTACCACAAAAGTTACACAAGGTGCCAAAACTTTTGGTTCATTTCTGTATTCAGCAGTTAATAAAGCTGGTGCTAAAATTAAAGAAACTGTTAAAGATAACGTAAGTTTTTTTAATTTTATCTTCCAAAATTTTCTGAAAAATATAAATCAAATTCATTTATTAAATTTTTATTTATTCATTTGTTTTATTATTATAATTTTTAGACAATTCTTGGTGAATTCAACAAAGAGCAAGAAGCATTTATTAAAGGACAAGCAAATACATCTGATGCATCAGTAGCACCATGGGTTGGTCATAAAAATGAAGAAAAAGTTAAAGAAGAAATTCTTGGTTTATCACAGGATCGTCGTAATTTTGTTCGAGCTCCACCAGCTGGAGTTGATTTTGAATTTAATTATGATGTATCATATCCAGTTGCAGTTGCTATTATGGCCGAGGATCAAGCTCTTGAAAAGATGAGATTTGAACTTGTACCCAAAATGTATTGTATCAAGAAAAAAATTCACTCTTTAAATAATTTTTACTAAAAAAAAATTTGCTATTTTTTTTCTGTTTTTATTTTTAAAAAATATTTAGCATCACGGAAGAAAATTTCTGGAGAAATTATTTTTATCGTGTATCTTTAATCATTCAAGCTGCTGATTTAGGAACATTAGGTGCAGATGGTTCTATAATGGGTCAAGCTTCTAGTGAAGAAGGTAAGTGAAAAATATAGTTTAAAAGCGATTTTTTTTTATAATATTTTTTCTTTTAACTTTTTTTTTTTCAAAAAAATTTTTTTATATTTTTATAAATAATTTTTTAATCATTCAATTTTGTAGTTAAAATTATTTATTTTTTTCTTTTGCAAAATAAATTATATATTTATTTTTTTTTAATTTAATTTTGAATTTTTATAATGTTTATTATATTAATATTAGCTGTTTTGGTTGTTGTTTTAAAAGATTTTTTTATCTTTTACTTAATAAATAAAAAAAATTTAAAAAAAAAAAAAATACTTAAACTTAAGTGAAAAAACAAAAGTTTTAATCGGTTGAATAAAATTTTTTTTCACAATTTAAAAAAAAAAAAAAATAATGTAAATGTAAAATAAGATATTAAACTCCGCTTGTTGTAATTCACTTGCAAAAATGATTATTTTGATTATTTTAAAATATATACTTACATATAATTATTTTAGAATAACATTTTTATAGAAATTAAAATGAAATATCTTAGATACGAATATTAATCGTACATCATCAATTTTTCACAATTTCAAAATGATTTTTTTTTTTACATATTATCATTACCTAATTCAGTTTATTTTAGTAAAAAACACGATTTTTAATAAAACTTCTAATTAGTTAAGTTTAACAATCATCATTTATCTAATATGTATATTTTTCATTTAACATATAATTTAATTTTTAATTAATTATTATTTTTTTTTTAAATTATTTTATTGTTTTTTTTTTTGTTTCCTAATTTGTTTTTTTTTTTTTTAAATACTTTATACAACAAATACACACAAAATATAAAATCAAAACAAAAAATTCTGTTAAATAAATTTAACTATTGAAAAATATGTGACAAAAAAACATGCAGAATCAACAAGTAAACTGAATAAAAAACTTGATACAATAAATAATGAAAAACATAAAAATGAACAAAAAATTATTAGTAATACTAAAACATCATCGTTATCCGAATCTGAATTTATTTCGGATAATTTTCAAACAAATGAATCTGATTTAGCTGAAGTTAAAGCTGGAATGCGTAAATTGGGCATTGATTCTTTAGCGCAACAAGCTGTAACTGATACTGGTAAGCTTATTGTTTTATTTTTATTTTTTATTTAATTTTTTTTTTTATTTTTTATTCTTTTTTAAATTATAATTTTTGTTTTGTTTTTTTTTTCTTGTTGCAACTCATTATGTGCATTTTTGAAAACGTCAAATGATCGCTAATTAATTAAATTCAGCTTAAAACTTTGAATTGCTGAATTTCATCAATTGACGATCATCTAACGTTTTCAAAGATGCACTATATTTTAATTTATTTTTTTAATTTAATACTCCTATATTTTACTTTTTATCATTTTTTCTTCTCAACAAACTTTTTTCATAAAATTTATCTTCTTAATACATAGTGATGTTATTGCTTAATTTGTGAATAGTAAGAAACAATAAAAAAAATAATAACATTGAATAATTGCAAATAGTAACTAAAAAATATGTACATATATACTCGTGAACATGTGTTTTGTTTGTTTTTTTTTTTTTAATGTAGAAATTTTTAGACTTTTATTTTGAAATTCAAAGAATAATATCTACATATAAAGTAAATAAAATACTAATGATGAAAATATCTTTCTATTGGAAAATCCTTCTGACATACATATATTTAACACAATATAAGGTCATGAAAATATGTAAAAAATTTGTCTTTTTCGAAATATAATTAAGATTTCTCAATTATAAATCAGAAAACGAAATACCGCATATTTTTAAAATAAGGAAACGAATTTTCTTTGATAAGAAAAAATAAATAAATGGTCGAATAAAAGTGATAACATCACATACATAATAAGTATCTACATCTATCTGACCTATATTTATATCGTTTAAATTTAAGTAAAGTGCTAATATAACAACAAAAAATTCCATTAACTATAAAAATTTTTTTTTTCTGATATCTACATATAGTTTACAAATTTCATTACAAAAATCACTTTCTCTTATATTTCTTCAATATCCCATTCTATTATCTTTTTATATCAAGTATAATTGAAAATAATCAATAAAAATCTTCATAAAAATTTTTTATTGCACTATTCAATTAATTTGAAATTGTCCTGATATATTGTAATTATATAATATGTAATTGATATTGATGCATGTAAATGTAATAAAAACAAAAATCATTTAATTAAATTTGAGCACATTTTTGTGTATATATCATTTTAGTGCTTAATTTTTTTTTTTTATATATTTGCTATTTAATTATTATTTTTATTTTATAGACAATACATAATTTATTTATTTGTTGTTGTTGTTTATATTGTGCTTTTAAATATTAAACAATGTTATAAATTAATTTACATATAACATGAAAAATCTTTAAGTGTCAAATTAAAAAATAAAAAATAAATAAAAATAAATACAAATTTAGATAGCATAGAGATTTTTTTAAAAGTATTTGTTCATTTATAATTATTATTATACTTTTTTTTCTTTCGATATTTTACTGTGAATTTTAAATGTACTTTTGTTTATTGTTTAATTTTGTTATAGTTTATGTATGTTCAATTGCTTGATTTCTTGTTAATGTTTTTTAAATGTTGGGAAAAAAAAAATATTTTGTTTTTGATTTAAAAATTTAAGTTTTGAATGATAATATGAAAATCGTAAACGAGAAATTAATTTAAAAAAACAATCATTAAGGTCTTAAGAACTTTCTTTTCATAATTATATTTTCACTATTTTTTCTTGCAGTTTTGGTTTCAATTTTCTACGAGATCCCTTTATGACAAAAACACAGCTCTTCAAATTTAATTTTTTTTAAATACAAATTGATTCATCAATTCCTTTTTTTTTTTTTCATAAAAGTTATATATCTTCAATATCAAATCTCCTTCTCCTTCTTGTCACAACAGCCTCTTGAGCCTTTGCCGCTTGAAGTTAACTTGATGTTGGCTTTGCGGACTTGCTTAAATTGTAAGTAAGAGCACCAAACTACTTCAGTACCGAGCACTTATACCCAATTCAAATGAATTGTTAGTTACTCAAAGCTGAGTGAACTTAGGTGATTTCGAACTTGAGACTTTCAAACATCAGAAGTCAGCACTCTACCGTTTCGGTCACTGGCCGCCCGCAAGATCAAATTTAATTTCATTAAATTCTGTGTAAACTCAATTTTTCAAATGCATTTTCTCTAAAATTTGATTTAAGCAGTTTGCGTTTATTACAGAATTTTTGTCTGTTTATATGTGTGTGTGTTGATTCAAAAAATTTGGTATGCTTAGAAAGAAACCTACATTGATTGTTTTACTTTTTTTGTAAAAATTTCAGAACAATTTTTTTGGATGATGATATAGTGCTTGTATATGACTTTGATTAGCAACGGCGTCTGATTTAGAATTAATTGAATCAGCCTTATTCAAAGTAGAAAAGTCTTTTGTATGTTTATCATCGGATACCTTTGAATTATTCTAAAAGTCGTCTTTGTAATATTTTAATCCTAGATATGACAAAACTGAGTTAAAAGAATTCGAATAATAAGATTAAAAATTAGAAATAATTAAAATTTCTCGTTTATGGTCTTCTACAAAAAAAAAAAAAAAGAAGAAATATGTATTAGTTGAATAATAATTATTCAAGAACAAAAACTACCCTAATTTATTTCTCTTTCTTTGTTTTTTTCTTTTTATTTTTTCTTAACAGCTTAAATCCATCGATTATAAGAAAAAGATAAAATATATTCAAGTAATTTGTATTAATTTACTGATATAATAGAATGTAATTTAAAAAGAAGAAAAAAAGAAAAAACATTGGAATTATAGCAAAATATTAAATAAGATAGTACATACATATTAATAAACTTATAACCAAATCACAAAAAAAAAGTATAATTTAAGAAAATAAAAATGGTAGAAAAAAAAAAAAACAAAATAGAAATTGATTCTTAATAATAAAAAAAACTCACCAATTTTCAGTCACAATATAAAAAATGGTATTAACAGTAACTTGAAAAAAATTTTTTTTTTTAAACACACTGTCATTTTCATGTTAACAGTTACACTAATATTCTTTTCTAATTTATTTATTTATTATTTTATAATTACAATTTTTAAAAAATTTTCAATATTTCTTTTGTTTTCTTTTGTTTTTATATTAATTTTTTTTTATTTGTTTGGTGCTTGATAAGTTTTGTTTTGTTTAAGAAAATATTCTAAGTAATTTTAAAATTTTATTTAATGAAACAATATGAATTTGTTCTTAACTATTAGAATTCTAACTATGTATATTGATTAAGTTATCTAATAACTGGATATAAAAACTACAAGCGGAGGTAGGAATATAAAAGAGGCTTCAATTATAGTGATTTTTAAAACGTTGATGTTGAAAAAAAAAATTAAAACCGTTTTTGGAAGACCATCAGACGTTTTCTGATACTATTCTTTTTGAATGGAACTTATTGAAGTACAAAGAAAATTAATAATATTTTAAAAATATTTCAAAGAATTTAACGAGTGATTGCTGTATGAGCTTGTTAAACATAATTCTCACAATTTGCTTTTATTGCGGATCCTACGAAACTTACATTTTATTAGAAAATCAGGATTCTTTATTTCAAAATTATTTATTTCCTTGTTGTAATTACCTTGTGTATTTAAATGGCATATATCGTTTTTTTTTCAATTTGTAATTTTTTCATCTCTTCAAAAATTAGCAAATATTTGTTGAAAGCTCGTAAAACAAAAATAATTTTCATTTCAACTGAAAAATTCGTTAGCGTTTTAAAATTTCAACTATAACTGAGCCTTCAGGTATTGTTAAAGTAATAATTTAAATAGTTTTCAAAAAAAAATCTAATAAAAAAAAATATATTCCCTATAACACAAGCAACAAAAATATATATATATATATATATTTTTTTTTTGCAATAATTACAAATCTCTAAGCCGAAATGAAAAGTTTTATAAAACTGAAAAAATGATTTTTTTTGAGAATAATAATTAAAAATATTACAACTTACATAATTTTATCTTTGTTAATTGTTAAATAAATAAATATACATATATAGTTATATTTGTTATTTTAAATGTTAAAACAAAATTTTAAATATCGTTAAAATATGTTTTATATTAAAGAAAAAATTATATATATAACAATAAATTTTGTGATATTTAATTAAATTAAAAAAAGAAAAAAAAGGAAAACAAAAACCTTTATTAAAATTTATTTCCTGTATTAAATTGTAAGGTTTTTTATTATTATTTTTCCTAAATGAAAAAAAAAAAAATTAATTTAGAAAAAAAATGAAAATATGAATTAAATTCGAAAATAATCAATTGACCCACCGTGTTAAAAATATTTTTGATTTTTAGTTTTGTTCCACTTTTTGAAAAATAAGAAGAAAAATATTGGAATCTTTAAAATTTTTTTTTAAATGAATTTTTAAATTTTTCATTACTGATTTGAAAATTTATTTGAATAAAAATCAAATTTAAAGTTGAAATTTAATCTTATTTAACAAGATTAACAACTGCTTTTAAACATAGTTTTTGTTTTTCTCGCAGTATTAACTTTAAAAGTTTACAGAAATATACCGCCTTTCTGTTTATTTAATATTTAAATATCTCAATAGATCATAATTACGGTATAAATGAGATAATTTTTTCCCTATAATATTTACAAAAACCTTAATGTGTACTTAAATGTACATTAGCGGTCATAAAAATCGCATCACTTATAATTTTTCTAGAAATTATATCTTTAAATTTTGCTGGTGATGATAATTTTACTTGAACTATGTGTAAGGTCTCTACTCTAAGGAAGGAAAAAACGTTACATGTTTCTGTAATACAACTTAATATAAAAATTATTTTTTAAAAAAAAATGGAAAATTTTGAGTGATACAATTTTCATGACCGCTACTGTATCTTTAAGTTAATATTTGAATGGAACTGTGTTGAATACTATTTTAAACAGAAAACATTGAATATATGTGTTCTTAAATGTTTAAATCGCAGTTTATGATTTACAGTTAGCGATGAATAATAGAATGAATCCAATCAATATTTTATTTTATTTTTATTTTTGTATTTAATATAAAAAAAAAACTATTTTTAATGACCCCTAGCTGCTTAAGACATCCTTATACTTAAGGTATATTATTAAAAATAATTACATTTTTTTTATAATTTTCATTTTAAAATAAATTATTTTTAATTCATGTTATTTGAAATAATTATTTAATTTATAATTAATTAATGATTTTTTCATTTGAATATTGAAAGAATAACTGCTTGTATTGTATATGTGTATACATGTATGTACCTGTGTACCAAATGTTATTTTTTAAATGATAATTACTTGTAATTTATTTTTTAATCTACATATTATAATTAATACTGTAATATTTTAAATCATTTTTTTTTTTTTCGTTTCTTTTTTTTTCTAATTTATTTAAATTTTTTTTTATAAATTTCATCTTAAAATGAAAGGCTATTCAAAATTCAAAATTAAAAAAAAAAAAAACAAACAATTTATAATTTGAACATTGATGATTGATAATTATTTCAATGTCTTTCAGAAGATTGAATGGGTTACAATTTTGTGTGGTAAGTTTTTAATTGTATAGTCACAAAAAAAAAAAAATAAATAAATAAGGAGATAAAAATGATATAGCAAAAATTTTAAATTTAGGCGTAGTGATCTAATTAAATTTTTTTTTTTTTTATTTTTATTTATTATATTTAGAAAGCAAATTCATTTTATTGTTAATTCGATTATTTCAATGTATGTTAAAAGTGCTTCTTGATTTATTTATTCGTTTTTATTATTTTTGTTCCTTGTTTTTTAAAATTAATTTAAAAAAAGAAAAGAAAAGAAAACAAATATGGATATTTTTTATTTTGTTGTTTTATTAATTATTATTGCTTTTTATTGTTGCAATCTATATGTTATTGTTGTTATTTTATTATTGGGTGTTATTAAGTGTTTTTAATGTATATTTATTACAATATGTTTAACAAATATTTAATTAACGTGGATTTAAAGAAAAACTATATAAAAATAGAAATAAAATTTTATATTCTAATTTATACTTAAGTTCAAGTAAAATTCACGTTTATCGATAATAATGTTTAAAAAAAAAGTACAGTTTTTCATTGTTTTATTCTTCTATACATTCACAAAAAATGAATGTTGAAAAAAATTTTTTTTTTTTTTTTTTTGGTTTAAAAAACAAAAATTAAAACATAAAAAATATTTAACTGATTTACAGTTTTATCATCTTTATATTGAAAACATTAATAAACTCACCACACAAAATATCATATATACTACAATTCTATATCTAAGTTCATTTAATACTTTTTTTTTTACTATTTTTATTTTTTTATTTTTCATTTTCACCCAAAAAAATAAAAATACACGATTTATTGAAATTTCTTTGCCGGGACACCTACTTGATTGATAATTCAAGATTAATTAAATTTCTAAATATAATTTATGACTTAACCAATATAGTGAGGCTAACTAATATATTTTATTATTTTTTTGTGCTTTTTTAATATTATTTAATTTATTTTAATTATAAATAAATTATTTCGACAAGAAAAAAAAAATAATCTTGTGGAAAAAAGCACAAAGTAAAAATTCTGTTTTCCAAAAAGTTATACTTCAATTGTCAGTTACAAGAAGAAGAAAAAAGTAAATTTTCTTCTTACATTTATTTTACTTTCTATAAAGATTTAAAAAATAAAATTTATTTCTAAATAAATTCGTATAAAAATTGAAATTAAAGCATTATAATAATAATAAAGATAAATTAATAAATGAGTCTCTGCCAAGTGTTGATTAGATATAAAATCTTTTTTAAATATTTAGTTATAAATAAGGATCTTATTCTAATGGTCAAAATTTTTTCTACTATCAGGATTAAAAATTTAAACTAAAATTGTTGTTTTTTTTTTCATTTTTTTTCTTTATTTTGCATTTATGTACATTTTCCTTTTTTTTTAAATTCTTGCTAGTAAAAGACAACTGTGAATTTTTTTTTTTAACTTAAAATTAAAAAAATGTTAATTCAAAACACTTTTACATATATTTTAAAAAACAAAAATAACACAAAAATATTCTTTATTCTTTTTTTTTTTCTACTTTATCAGACAATGTAAACTAAATTACACATATACATAGCTAAATTATATTATTATTATTATTGTTAAATTAATAAGTAAAATAGAAATTCCAAAGAAACCAAAAACATTAGTTACTACATTCACAAATATGTATAATGAACTTATTATTAATATATTATTTCTCTAATTTTTATTGAAAATAATCGTTTATATGTATAAATTAACGTACATACATATTATAAAAAATAATGTATAGTAAAATATAGAAGAAAAGAAAAATTTAGAATATAAATGATTAAGATATAAGCGTTTTTTTTTTTCTCTTGAATTTGTTGCAACTATTTTCTCTATGCTATCACAAAAAAAAAAAAAATTGAAAAAGAAAAAATATTGTATTTTATTATTTAAAATGTACACCAGAGTAATTGTAATTTTAATTATTTTTAGTACTTACTTAAATATGTTTTGTTTTTAACGCTAACACGTAATACTTTTTAAAAATTTTATTTAATTTATTTATTTTATTATTTTAAGTATTTTTCTTTATTAATTTTTTTGTTTTTTCAATTCATTGCATTTATTTCTTTTCTAATGTAAAACGACATTTTTTTTTTTCTTAATTAAAATTTTTTTTTAACTTTTCTACAATGTTTTATTTTCTCGAATGCAAATATTAATTGCACTCTACAGCTTTACTACAACTATTTTATTGAATATATATAAAAAAAAAGGAAACTATTCCCTTCATAAATTTTTTTTTGTTATATTTTTTTAATTTTTTTGTTGTTTTGTTTTTTTGATTTTGAATTTCTGTAATTAAAACTTCCATAATATTTAAAAAAATAAAATTTTTAAACATAAATTGTGATTTGAATATTTTGAATCTCAATGTTTTGGAAACATTAAAATGAAATATTTCATGAGATAATTCTGAAAAAAAAAAAAACGTATAAAATTAAAATTTTGAAATTTAAAAACAATCTTCTAATTGTTTTCAATTTTAAAATAATTTAAAAATCAGATATTGAAAGTGATTCAAGAATGTGATAGAATGTCATCGAATGTATTTTTTTATTTTTAATTTTCAATATTTTCTTTTTGGAACATGCGCCAGCGCAATAATAAAAGTGTAATAAAAGGATATTCTTACGTCATGGCACATTAAATAAAAAACTGAAAAAATAAATATTTGCTATGCACTTTTTAAGGATAATAGATTAATTGATAATAATTATCTAATTTTCAAGTATTAAGAGCAATATAAAAAAACTAAGTAATTTTAATTAGTTTTCGAAAAGGAAAGAAAAAAAAATTAAGTAGATAATCATATATTATTATGGAAGTTTACTACATTCATGTATTTTTAGTTTTTTTTTTTTATTTTTTTTTTTCAATATTTGAATTTAATTTTTTAAAAAATCATTGCCTGAGGAATTATGATGTACTGAAGTACTGTACTGAATTTTTAAAATTCAAAAACAATAAAGAGATAACCAGAAAGATTGAATTGAATTAACAGTTATATATTCTTGGTTTTACTTAATTATCATTAATTTTTCGGGTTATTAGAAATAACTGGTTCAATCTAGAATTCAAAAGTTTTCTATAGAAATTAAAATTAAATTAAATATGTTTCTTTAAAATTTTCTGTTTAAAGTAGATCTGTCCCTATTACCTACACTTGAGCTTGAGTGTAGAATTTTTGATGAAATGCAACATTTTTCCTTGAATACCATAGAAAAATGTTCCAAAGGTAATGATTTTTTTTTTACATATATTGTTGATTTTTTCTTATATTCCGCTTATAATTTCTATATAAAAATGAACGCATATTAGAACATATTATAAAACGCTTTTATAAAGAAAAAAAATGATATGTGTGTATTATGCGTCGTTTTATTTTAGTAATTATACTTTAAATAAAAAGAAAACACAAAATTGTTTTAAAAGAATTAGTTTCCAAAGTAAAATTAGTTAAAAATAAAAATAAAAAAATAACATATTTATTAACGGTAATAATATGAAAGAAAAAATAATAATAAATTATCAAATCATATATACAAATATAAAATTTAGAAGAACAATGGGAAAAGGATCTTGAGGCGGAACTACAGGAATATGAAGTTGTTAATGATAATACATCGGTATCGGGGGGCGGCGATTTAATAACAACAGCAGCAACATCATCATCAACAACAACAAATTTTAGAAATCGATCAAATGATGATTGGGAACAATACGCCGACCTTATCGATGAAACCGATGATTTAAAGTAATTAAGAGATTATATCGCAATTTTTTTTAAATTAAATTTTAATGTTATTTTTTATAATTTAATTATAATAATTAATATTAGTTATAAAATTCTGTAGCAATATACATACATTTTTTTTTTTATAAATTAAAGTATTCTTAGTTTGGGATTCAATTTTTTTTTTCAAAATTTAAAATTTCATTCCATAATAAAATTGAATGTAAACGTTTTTATTATAATTTAAATTCTTATTAATTTGCGATTTATTGAAAATAAAATAAACAAAATAGAAAATAAGATCACTTCAAATGCAAAACAATTTTGCTGTTTTTTTTTTTTGAGTTAATTTTTTTTCGTCGGAACATCAAATCAAATTTAAAAATACCAAAAAAACATAGATAAATATTGTAAAAAAGAAAACAAAAATAACTATAATAATAATTGTATTATACACTTAAAAATACAAAAAATTCAAAAAGTATATAAAAATAAAATAATAAAAAAATAAAAAAATTTAAAAGTAGAAAAAACAAAAATTGTAAATATATATTAAAAGTATAAAAAAACATTAAAAAAATATTTAGTAAAAAAAAAATATAATGATATCTATAAAAACAAAAAAACATTCTCAATAATATGTTTGTTTAATTATATTATTTAAAATATTTTCAAGCGCAATTATAGTTTTTAACAAAAAACAATAAAAAAAATTCATTACATATATAATACAATTTTACAATTATTGTTGTTCTGTTATATTCTTTAAAATCATAATAAAAAATAAATAAAAACAAAATTACATTATATTCTATTTAAAATTTAGTTAATATTTGAATTGAAAGTTACAAAACAAATTTGCAAAATAAAAAAATAAAATAAAATACATAGTTAAAAAAGTCAATAATATTGTTACTTATTTAATTTTAAACAAATTAAAAAAAAAAAAACATAATATAATGCTAAAATTGTGTATAAAAATAGAAATACTTTTAGATTTAATTGAATAATAAAAATTACTACACCAATTTAAAATTTTATTTAATGTAGTATTGTAAAATTTTGAGTTAAATTTAATATAAATTTTAATATTAAAAATAAAACATAAAATTATTGCAATTCATTTTTTTAGTAAAATTTAAAAAAAAAAATAATCAAAACACACATAATGATTGTAATTTTCAAAAAAAAAAAAAAATGTTATTGGAGTAATAATTATTTAATGGCCTCTTGTCGTACTTTTGTTTTTCAATTTATGTTTAACTGTAAAATATTTACAATTGAGAAAATTGAAAAAAATAACAACAACAAATTATACAAAATATAATATACATATATACATTTACAGAAAAAAAAAAAATAAATAAAATAAAATAAAATATTGGATTAAAATAAATAAAACACACAACAATAAGTAATAATTAATTAAACTATTCTTATTATATAGAAAAATGATTTAAAAAAAAAAATAAATAATTAAAAAAATTAAACAAACATTATAAACATTTTAAAAATACAATTATAAAATATTCTTAAATTATTATTACTATAAAAATGATTTAAAAATAAAAATACATATATACATACATATATATTGAAAATCGCAAATAAGAAAGTAATAATAAAAAAAAAAAAAAATTTATGCTGATGATAATTATTATTAATATTGATATTTTCATTCTGAAAAAAAAAAAAAAAAAAAAAAAAAAAATAATCTGTGTTTCATCTATAAAATTCTTCCCATTATCCCTATATCTGTATTTATTGTGAGTTTATAAAATATATAAATGAAAACAAAATAATTTTAAAAATGATTTCGATGAGAGAAGGTTTAATTATATACATATATATATATATATAAATACATGCATATATTTAATTAAAATTAATACTAAATAATAAAATTTACGATTGTTAAAACCAAAAAAAAAAAAAAAAGTATTGAGATAAATAAATAAATATGATATATAAAAAAATATATTTAAATTTTTTTTAAATTATTGTATGTAAATTAGTTTTTTTTTTTTAAAACAAAACCCTTTTTTAGTGGACTGACTTTGGTACAAACAGTCGCCAGCATTTTTCCAATGGAAAGTTACTGTTCAAAAACAACTCAAAATTTGAAATAATTAACAGTTCTGAGAAATTTTTATAGGCTTACATTTTTTTTATATAACGTATTTGAATTTTGTTGTTGTTTTGTAAATACAAAATTTATTGTAAACTTGAAGTCACTGTTTTCTTTCTTAAATTTGGCTTTTCCCATTAGCATATACAAGTATAATATGTGGATTGTGGTAGTGGTTCATACTTTAGCGGGAAAATCGCATCACCCAAAAAATGTTCATTTTTTCTCAAAATAATTTATATATGTACATATGTATTAAGCTGAAGTACAGAAACATGTAACGTTTTTATTTTTTAAGAGAAGACATCTTGCAAAAACACATAGTTCAAAAACAAATCATCATCCATCCTCACCAAAATCAAAAGATTTAAAGATCGAGAAAAGGTTCGAGAAATAACAAAGTTATACTGGAAACTTGTTTAGTTATACACAAATCACTTATGATGAATAGATGTTACAAAAAAATTCTTTTGATCATTTTAAATTTGAAGTTTGAATTTCAAATCGTTACCTCTAATTTTGCTCGATAGATAGGAGAGACAAGAAGGTTTCGTTTAGGAGTTTTTACTGAAATGGTGAAATAGAATGAAAATACAAATGTACTTCGTTGAATATCTATTATCTTCTATTATTTTTGGTATTTTCACATCCTTCAACTGATTACAGCGCTACTTTTCTTTTTAGTGTTTATAATTTGAAGTGTTTGACGTTTATATTTTCTTAAAAAAGTAGATAGCCGCTCCTGGCACGTCACTCGGGCGGATAAATTGATTAGATTTTTATAAACTATTGAAAAAATATTAGTTGTGTTGTGTGTAATTGAGAATGCTTTGAATTAAAAGACTTCTAATTAGATATCGTGTTTCATAGAATTCGTTTTCAATATTTACAATTAAAAAACTGTGTAAATTTCTTTTATTTTGGAGAAATGACACAACTTAAGGAACTGTACAAGGGCAAGAGCCTTGATGATTTGAGTCAGTATTATAAGGTACCAGATATGTCGAAAATAAAGCTTAAATTGTAAGTACATTTCCATTTTATAATAATATTTTAAAAACCTTATATATTTTTCGTATATTTGTTTTGTTTAGACTTTTAAAATCTGCTCAAAAAATGTTTAGTGAAGCTGAAAAATATTTAAGAGATGGTGATGAAGAATTAAGTTATATATTTTTTATGAAATATCTTAATTTAATTCAACAAATTCGAAAATCTGGTGATTATTCAAAAGAGAAACAGTATATTACACAAATGCTTGGTGGTAAATCTAGGCAAATGGAGGCTATAGATAAAGCTGAAATTCTTTGTAAATCATTAGAGAAACGGTATGCAGCAGCAGATGAACAAAATTCAATTATTATGGCTCAAAAAGATTCTAGCTCAAATTTTGAAGATAATTTCGAAGATGAAACAAAATCTGAAAATAATCTATCAATGAATACTTGCGAAGAATTATATCGTATGACACAAGATCCTAAAGCAAGTTTGTTAATAATGGATTGCAGACCAAAAGATGATTTTATGACATCAAAACTTCATTATCCTAATTGTGTTAATATTCCAGAAGAAATTATAATACCAGGGTGAATTTAATTAAATTCAAATACCGATTTGTTTTTTTTGTTAATGAAAATTTGCATATGATTTTTATATATATTTTTAGATTATCAGCCGGTATTGTTCAGCAGCAATTAGAATCTGATTCAAGACCTTTATGGGCATCTCGATCCGTTAAAGATAATGTAATATTGATGGATTGGAACAGTGAAGGACCAGAGCCAGCATTATATTCACCAATATGGCATTTAAGGGATATTTTAAAAAACGTAATTTTTAGTTAATTGATTTTTCAAAAACGTTTTAATTTTATAATTTAAGTTTATTTAAAAGTAGGATACTTCTAATATTCAATTATTAAACTAATTTTATTTTGTTTCGTTTTAGTGGGATCCTGATGTGAACTATAAATCACCAATAAGAATGTTACAAGGTGGTTATCAAAATTATATTTTAAGATATCCCACTCAATGTACAAATCCAAATGTACAAGCACCAACATCTTTCAAATCAGAAATTGAAATACTTGATGATATTGAATATCCATCGATACATGATATTAGAATGAAAGATGATATTAATTATATGAAAAAAATTGATAATAATAATGATAGAATTATGATAAATAATTATCATAATATACGTCCAGATATTGATCGTTCAAGTAAAGCAGCGGCTATAAAAACATACGATCAAAAACAACAACAATTACTTGATATCTTAAAAAAACAAGAATTATTTGTTGATAAAACTTTAGAAACACAAAAAAATTTACGTGATGCTAAAATTTTGATGAAATCTATATCACATGAAGTTGACGAAACTGAAACGGAAGATCAAAAAAATCAATTATTAGCTGGACAACAAGAATTATTATATAATATAATGCAATTGGAAAGTAAAAAACAGGACTATGTAAGTTTAAAATAAAATGTTACATGAAAATGCATAATACAATCTTTTAATTAATATTTTTTTTTACTAATATAGAAATTAGAAATTGAACATTTAAAACAAAAAATAGAAGAATATAAAAATCGTGAGAAAGAATTTGATGAGATTACTGCCATAGAAAAAGATGCTGAGAAAAATTTTGAAGAAGCTGCCAAACGAATTGAAGAAAAACGAGATCAGATTGATGATGAAGAAAAAGAAAAAACTGATGTACAAGAAAAACAGTTAATTACTGTTAGAAATGAGAAAAGACATTTAACGGTAAATAAAAAACAGAATGTGTGCTATATTTAATTACAAAATTTTTCTTAAAAACCATTTTTTTTTCTCTTTCTTTCATTTCTTTAGCCTCCGTCAACAGATGATGATGAAATTTCAAAACCGAAAATTCCACAGTTTGATCGTTCAATTAAACCCATTTTCAAAGAAGTGCCTGAATTTATAAGACAACCATTTAGCAGAGATTTTTCACCTGTACCTGGTCCAGCATTGGTAAGTTTCTGTGTTTTTCATAAGATTTAAAAGGATTATTTTTCGCCGGCTTTTCAATTTTTCATACAAAAATAATTCTCTCAGTCAAAATTCGTCGTAATTTAACATATTTTTCCGACTTTTTGCTTACTCTGAAGTTTTTGACGAAAAGTCTGCATGACTTTTTATAGAAATCAAAACAACTTTTTGAATCTAGTAAATTTTTTTAAAAGATAAAACAATTTAAATAAATTATTTCTGAATCTTCGAAATTATTTTCGAATTTTCGAAATTTGATTTAGAATTCTAAAAACAAAAACAATTGTCTACAACCATCTGCTGATTTTATTTTTATATTTTACTTTAAGTTTAAAGTATTATGTTTAGTGAAAAATTATCAATTCTTAACCTCATGTCAATAGTCAAATCACACATTGCATAATATTTAATGTTATATTTAAAAATAGATAAAATACTTGCACGTGTAGAGTTTGTAAATATATTATGTAGGCTAGAATTTTCTATTCAATTTCTATAAAAAGAGGCAAATAATAATTTAGAAATTTTTCTTTTTCACCTTTGGAATTGGAATGCCAAAAGTTATTAGGGAGGATATTTTGTAAACTTATCCAGGACAACATAATCCATTTTGCAGGTGAACGCAAAAAAAAAATATATATATGTACACGTATTCTTTTATTCCGATACACGTAGAAAAACATAGAATATTTATAAAATTCTGAAATTATCTATTAAAATTAAAAAAAAAAAAAAAAAAAATTATGTTATCGAATTGGTTTTTAAATTTTTTTTTTTTTTTGTTTTTTTTTTTTTGATTTACAACTTCTATTGAACACATAGTACCTTGAACTTGTAAGGTTCATCGATGTTATATTACATACATATATAGGTACATATATTTTTACATATGTATTACCTTTTAAAATATTTGTTAAAATATAAATATGTACATATGTTCGTGTTCACATTTAATCCAATTAATAGAAAAAAATAAAATAAATAAATTTTTTGTGTCTCATAATGTTTCTGGTTTACATTATTTGTCATTTGGTTTATGTTGTTCAAAGCAATCATTTGCAATTTGTTCATTTCGAGTCAAAAACAAAAATTAAAATAATTCTTAATTTTTACGAATATTTTAATTAAATTTTTTTTTTTTTAATTATTGAAGTGAATAATTACAAAAAAAAAAAACAAACAATGAAAAATATCGAATAAAATGATATATATTGCAATTAAAATTCAATTTATTAATAAGATTTTTATTGAATCAGTATTGTTGTTGTTGTGATGGTTCTTGTTGCAGGAATTAAATTAAAAATACCGAAATATAATTTTATAAGTCCATTCAAAAAGGTGATTTTGTAAATTTTAAATTGGTTTTTTAAAACAATTAAAAAAAAAAAATTATTTAGAAAAATCATTTTTTATATAAATAAATGTACATATATTTGTATATATTTTAATTACAAACTCGAAAAAATGTCCATTAAATAATAAAAAAAGATTTAATTATTTTTTTTAGAAAACTATTTCTTTAGAGATTGTATTTTAAGAAATTTTTATAAATGTTTATGAAGTGTGTCAATATGAAAAAAAGTTAATTAGTATGAAAGAAAAGAAAAATGTAAATAAGTGTTCTTTAAAACGATAAAAATTTGTGAATAATTAAAAGGAAAATATATTAAAACTTATTAAAAATATGGTGTGAAAAAAAAATAAAAATAAAATAATTTAAAACAATCTTTGTTGAAATTGAAGATTCTTCGTTCACTGATTTGTTAAATTTTGTGAAAGCTAGAAAAAAAAATACAATGAATGGATTATTTGTTGATAAATACTTCCTAAAATCTTATTATCAAAACTTAGAACTAATCCAAAGGTTTTAAATTATTTGTAACAATTTTTATTGGACCTTTTTTCTTTATTACAAATTTAAACTATTTAAACTTAAAATATAATTTTGAAAACGATTCAATTTTCAGTTATTTTTCAAAAATTTGAAGGTCTCGAAAATAAGAAATCGAACGAATCAAATTTCAAGTCTCGTTTTTTTTTTTTTTTTTTTTCAATATCTTTCTCCCCTGTTTCAGAAACATGTTCATGTTTAACAAATAAAATCAAAAAATATTCTTGTTACAAAAGATATTAAATTAAATAAAAATTTATATTTCTTATACTAAGTTGATAAAACAATAAAAAATAAATAAAATGCACGTGTTGTTTTGTATTAAAATTTTATAATTTTAAATTTTACAGGGACCAGGATTAACAGGTCTTAAGAATTTAGGTAATACATGTTACATGAACAGCATAATGCAATGTTTAAGCAATACAACATCACTTGTTCAATATTTTAAAACGGACAGCTATAAAAAACATATCAATAAATCTAATAAAACAAAAGGTAAAATAGTCGAAGAAGTAGCGGAACTTATAAAAGTACTTTGGAGTGGAAAATTTAAATGTGTTGCCAGCAAAGATTTAAGAGTAAGTAAATATTAAAAGAAAAATACAGTAACTTGCCAAACTTTACATGATTTCAAACAATTTTAAAGATAATAAATAAGCAGGGAAGATTACTTACTATTTCAAGTATAAGAAAAAGAAAATGAAAATTTCGACATTATATCGAGATATTCTATATTAAACGCAATCAGAGCATAATAAATACAACATTTTTATTTTATTTTTGAATCACTTGTTTTTAATTTATTTCCTTTTATTTTTTTTGCAGTATGTCATTGGACAATATCAACAAATATTTCGTGGAATTGAACAACAAGATTCACATGAATTCCTAACCATTTTAATGGATTGGTTACATTCTGATTTACAAACATTAGATGTTAAGGAATCACCAAGGGATAATTTGGCACCATCGGAAAAAGCATGGTTAGAATTTACAAAATCATGTGAAAGTTATATTTTACGATTATTTTATGGACAAATAAAAAGTACAGTTAAATGTATAATATGTAGAAAAGAAAGTGCTACATATGAATGCTTTTCAAATTTAAGTTTAGAATTACCACAAAAAAATAATCGTTGTGATTTATATGAATGTTTAAATATGTATTTTTATGGTGAAAAAATCAATGGATGGAATTGTCCAAATTGTAAACAAAAACGTGATGCTATAAAAAAATTGGATATATCAAAATTACCACCAATATTAGTAATACATTTAAAAAGGTTCGTAGATCAATAAAATTATAGTTCTTCATATAGGAACATAATTCTTCAATGAAATTTATTGAAACTTATTAGATTAGATTAGATAAGAATTTAATTTTATTTTTAGATTTTATGCCGATTCTGAAGGTTTGGGAACAATGTATAGAAAAAAACAAACATATGTAAGTTTTCCATTAAAAGATTTAAATATGATACAATACATTGCTCCATCAGAGAAAACTCGAATTTCAATACAGAAATCGTATTATTTATATGCAGTATCGAATCATTATGGTTCGATGGAAAGTGGTCATTATACAGCATTTTGTAGAAGTGAAAAACTTGATAGGTAAAATTTCTAATTTTCTTTAACAATACAATAAATTAAAAATCGAATTTTTATTTTTTTGTTTTAGATGGTTTAAATTTGACGATCAAGTTGTTTCTTCTTTAGATTCTTCAGATGTTAATTCGAGTGCAGCATACATTCTATTTTACACACGTATACCTGAAACATCAAATAAAATTATTTAACATATTTTAAATAATGATTTTCAAAATTAATATAATTATGTATTATGTGCATTCAGTTTTGGTTGTATGCATAGCATTTTTGAGGTCTACTATTGTATTCATTTTATATTATCTTTTTTTCTTCTTTTCTTAATTCAATGTAAATATATTGTTGTATTTTGTATTTTTTTTTTCTCGATTTCTTTTTTGTACCGTGAGAAATGGTTCATCTTAAGATTAAGATTTAAAAAGTAAATAAATTTAATTAAAATGAATTAGATAAAAATTTAGCACTTAAGATATTTAATAAGAGAGAAAAAAAAAATTATCAATACCAGTGTTGAAATGAATAAAGTAATATTTTGTAATTTATAAATATAAAAACCAATGTGCATTATTTGAAACACATAAATAAAATAATTTTTTTTTCCATTTGGAGAATAACAGGAAATTGATTTGAAAATCCGAAGAAAAATATTTCTGAAAAATAAAAAACTTTTTAAAAAATTTGATTTTATTTAACTTCTAAAATTCTTTAATTGATATAGCAAATATTTACAATTTTAACTTTTACTTTACATGAAATCTTGTGACTATCAGGGGAAAGAGTGTGTAGTTTATGCTCCATTCAAAAATGTTGAATAATCGTCAAATTGACAAAAGTCAGCTTAAAGTTTTAGTATGCTGAATTTCATCAATTAACGATCATTTGACGTTTTCGAAAATGCATTTAGTTTCGATCGCTTTAGATCGATTTAAAATTCAGTTGGAACTCAAAAAAAAAAAAAAAAATTGAAATGGATCTCTCGTAGCTAAAGTTTAGCCTGAGGGATTGTTCAATAATGGTAAAGAGCATTATATAATTTTGAACATAAGTATGTGAAATTTATAATACTGTATTGGAAAATGATGTACAAGGAAACAGTATTATGTCGAGTTATGTGATTAGTTTTGAATCTTATTTAAAATAACAAAATTACCAGTCTTTAATAATATTACAAAATTTATCATTGTCTGAATTTTGGTTTGCCGTAAACATCAAAAACCCATTTAACGTATACGGCAAACTAATATTCAAGCGGCGTTATATACATTTACTTAGGCAATATGAGGGAAAAAAACTTAAATAATATGTAGATAAGCCGTAAAGTTCTTTAACTATTTATTAACAAATAACTAATATTATAAAAGTCTATAATCACAGACTAATTCATCTATTTGTTGTCGATTCATTATCGTTTTTAATATTCGATGATTTATTATCGTCAACTTTTAATTCTTGATCTATCCTTTCTTTAGCTCTAAATACTTTCGATTGTATATAAAATGATCCACCTTTTGATTTATCATTTACATTAAAAAGATGCTCATAATTTTTTTTAACTTTTTCTGGATCTAAATCTGTTATATTCAAAATTTGTTTTGCTTCATCTAATGATATACCTGTAAAAAAAAATTAACATGTATTTAGAACTAAGTTGAATAGAAATTTAATATAGGTTGAGCAACTCATTTAAATCATTTTGTATACCAGCTTTTGCATCGGCAGCAACACGTTTATCTCCTTGTCGTCCACCACCAGCTCTCTTAGCTGCTTCCTGTGAAGCGGCTATTTCTTGTTTCAATGCTCTAGCAAATGCTCTACCAATAACTTGTCCTCCAAGAATAATTATTTGTGCAAGGTACTTTGCCATTTTATTGTACTTAATTTATATATTATATTATTTCTTTTTAAAGAAGATACTGCAAATTTTTACATTAGAAAGTAGTAAACTATATGTTGAAATTTTATATAGAGTAATAATTTGCCATATATTTGAAATTAAAATTATACAATAAAACATAACCACAATTTTTAAAAATATTAACAATTTCTGTTATGATTTATATGGCGCACACAATGGCGTGGAATGTCGTTGTTATCGTTAAGATGCATCATAGATTAGTAGATAAATTACACTGCGCTGTGATATTTTTTTATCATTAGCAAGATGTAAGTAAAAAAAGAGTTTTAAGGATATCATCCAAATCATATTTTCTTGTCTTATTTTTATTATAAATTTAATTATATTTTTATTTAATTTATTGGAAAAATTTCGCAATTCAGTATGAATTAGTCACAACATAACCAATGTTATTTTTATGAGTTTAAATTTCTGACAGTCGGCTTGGCAATACCCCCAAATTTGAGAACATTTTAATGTCAGTTTTCGCGCCAAAACATAACATTAAAACATTTCGACACAAAAGTGTCTGTCGATAAGATCTTGTAAGCGTGTTTTAAGTTTTGCTTTTTATTCGTTAATTTGTTTATTTTCTACTTTAATAGTTTTGTTAAAACGTGTTGATTTATTTTAAAATTATTTGATTAACTGAGAATTAAAATGTCGGTAAGTGTCGTATGCTTTGAAATATCAATTTCTAATGTTTTTATAATTGGTTTATCATATCAAATCATGTTGATATGTTTGACAAGATTTTAATTTAATTTAATTTTTACTAGGAACCCGTAAGTTCACCAATTCCAGAAACTCCCGATTCAATAATACCAGAAACACCTAGTGATCGTCGTCGTGATATTATGACATCGCCAGTTGGTGATTTTGAACCATTTGAAAATGAAGATGAAATTTTTGGTGAGACAACAATTCAAAATGAAGATGAAGAAGAAGGTGAAGAATTGTTTGGAGAAAATATGGAAAATGATTATAGACCAATGCCAGAATTGGATCATTATGATCCAGCAATGTTGGATGAAGAAGATTATAGTGATATATCACAAGCTGATCGTGCTGCAGCTGAAGCTGAAATGAGGCGTCGTGATCGTGCTATGGGAATACATCGTGATGATAGAGATTTAGTGTTTGATAAAAGCGATGATGAAGATGAGATTCCAAGATCTAAAAGACGAGCAGCTGAAAAAGCAGCAACAGGAGATATAGAAGATGTTGATATGATTGAATCAATTGAAAATTTAGAAGATACTAAGGGTCATTCAATTAAAGAATGGGTATTAATGTTAGGTCCAAGAACAGAAATTTCAAATCGTTTCAACAGCTTTTTAAGAACATTTGTTGATGAGAAAGGTCAATATACATATCGTGATCGAATACGAAGAATGTGTGAACAAAATAAATCATCATTTGTTGTCTCATTCCCGGATTTAACGACGAAAGAACATGTACTAGCGTATTTTTTACCAGAAGCACCATTTCAAATTCTTGAAATATTCGATAAAGTTGCTAAAGAATTGGTATTAGGTATATTTCCTACATATGAAAGAGTAACAAGTGAAATTCATGTTCGTATTTCTGATGTACCATTAATTGAAGAATTACGTACATTTAGAAAATTACATTTGAATCAATTAGTTCGTACGTCAGGTGTTGTTACAGCTACAAGCGGTGTTCTACCTCAGTTATCTGTTATAAAATATGATTGTGTTAAATGTGGATATGTATTGGGACCTTTTGTACAATCACAAAATTCTGAAGTAAAACCAGGATCATGCCCCGAGTGCCAGAGTTCTGGACCATTTACTGTGAGTATTACTTTCTTTTTTATTCAAATTAATTGTCTAGGTCTGAAATGTTAAATTATTAAAACAAAAAAAAAACAAAAAAAAAAAAACATACATACATATTCTTGTAGATAAATATGGAGCAAACTTTATACAGAAACTATCAAAAAATAACATTACAAGAATCTCCTGGTCGTATTCCAGCTGGTCGTATACCACGTAGTAAGGATTGTATTTTATTAGCTGATCTATGTGATATATGTAAACCTGGAGATGAAATTGAAGTAACAGGAGTTTATACAAATAATTATGATGGTTCATTGAATACAGATAATGGTTTTCCAGTTTTTGCAACAGTTATTGTAGCAAATCATATTGTTGTAAAAGATAGTAAGCAAGTTGTTCAATCATTAACTGATGAAGATATTACAACAATTCAAAAATTAAGTAAAGATCCAAGAATAGCTGAAAGAATTATAGCTAGTATGGCACCATCAATTTATGGTCATGATTATATAAAACGTGCTTTAGCATTAGCTTTATTTGGTGGTGAAGCTAAAAATCCAGGAGAAAAACATAAAGTTCGTGGTGATATAAATTTATTAATTTGTGGTGATCCTGGTACAGCAAAATCACAATTTTTAAAGTATATTGAAAAAATTGCTCCTCGTGCTGTTTTTACAACTGGTCAAGGTGCAAGTGCTGTAGGTTTAACAGCATATGTTCGGAGAAATCCAATTTCAAAAGAATGGACATTAGAAGCAGGTGCCTTAGTTTTAGCTGATCAAGGCGTTTGTTTGATTGATGAATTTGATAAGGTGACTTATAACTTCTTTATGTTTTTATTAATGATTTTTCTTCTAAGTTACATTTTTTTTTCTGTTATTTAGATGAACGATCAAGACAGAACATCAATACATGAAGCAATGGAACAGCAATCAATTTCAATTTCTAAAGCTGGAATTGTAACATCATTACAAGCTAGATGTACAGTAATTGCAGCTGCAAATCCAATTGGTGGACGATATGATCCAAGTATGACATTTTCAGAAAATGTAAATCTCTCAGAACCGATTTTATCACGTTTCGATATTTTATGCGTGGTAAAAGATGAATTTGATCCAATGCAAGATCAAAATTTAGCTAAATTTGTTGTTAAATCACATATTAGACATCATCCAGCAAATGATGAAATATTTGAAGATTCTCAAACAACTGGAGTATTAGAAATTCCCCAAGAACTATTACGGAAATACATAGTTTATTCAAAGGAGAATATTCGACCAAAATTAACGGTAATTAAAGTAAAATTCTAATGAAAAGAATTTTTATTTTTAAAATTTTTGTTTTTTTAAGAATATCGATGAAGATCGAATTGCAAAAATGTATTCACAATTACGTCAAGAATCTTTTGCTACTGGTTCATTACCAATTACAGTACGTCATATTGAAAGTGTTATACGTATGTCTGAGGCACATGCTAGAATGCATTTACGTGAAAATGTACAAGAAGATGATGTTAGTATGGCAATACGTATGATGTTAGAAAGTTTTATAGAAGCACAAAAATTCAGTGTTATGAAAAAGATGCGTTCAATATTTCAAAAATATTTGTCATTCCAAAAAGATCATTCAGAATTATTATTCTTTATTTTACGTCAATTAACACTTGATCAATTAGCATATGTAAGATGTAAAGAAGGTCCAACAGCAACACATGTTGAAATTATGGAAAGAGATTTAATTGAAAGAGCAAAACAATTGGAAATTTATAATTTAAAACAATTCTATGAATCGGAAATATTTAAAAAAAATGGTTTCAGTTATGATAATAAAAGAAGAGTTATATTACAGATTGTGCCAGAAGCAGCAGTTTAAGCCATACAAAATACATTTTATTTTTTATTTTTATTACTTAAGTATTTAATAATAGTACAACTTTAATTTTTTTTACTGATGTGTATCATTTTGAATAAAAACAAATTTGAATTAAGTAAATGTTTTTCAATTTCATTTGAATTAGACCCATTTGAGAGTCACTATTGAAACCGTTAGGTATATGAGACCCACCTGTGTAGAAGGCAAAAGAGGAACAAACATGAGTCTGTATGAAGATGTATTTTTTCATTTTTGTATCGAAGAATATTTTATACGAATAGAAAAATTAATTAATTTGCTTTTATTAGACTTTAATTTCTTAATTTCTATGTTTTATATACATTTTATAAGATGAAATAAAAATAAAAAAAGAAATGAATAGTGTTAATAAATATATATAAATTTAAAACAATAAATGTACAAAGAATAAAAAAAAACCAACTAAATGTATCATACATATACAAAAGAAAATATGAGTATAGTCTTATAAAAGTCTTCAAATTTTTTCGATTTTTTATTATAGATATGTATGTATTTGTAATTTTGTAATTAGTTAGATTTTTTTAAATATTTTTTTTTGCTTTTAACATACACAATAATTATTTATTCATTTTTTCTTGTTGCTATTTTTTTTTGTAAAATTAATTTTTAAATTAATAATATAATAAAATAATATAGATCGTTTGCAAATCCCGAAAGTATAAAAGTATGGCTTTGTCATTGATTTATCTTAAATGAAAAAGAGAGAAATTGTACACTAATATATATATTTTTTTTAAAAAATACTATATTTACTAGCTATTAATCTATATAACAAAATAAAAATAGAAATTTGTTCGTAAAATCTATATAAAGCAATTCAGAAAAAAAAATTAGTATACATGAATATCTTTTTTTTTTTTTTTTTATTCTATGAATTCCTCTACATTTTTTATTTTTTATTTTATTATTATTATTTAATTAATTTATTTATTATTTAACAAAATCCTGGATTTGTATGTTCAATTATGCACCTTTTACAATATTTTTTAACAGCTCTATAACCTTCAATTGATATTGGACAATCTTGAATATTTAATTGTTGTAAACCTCGACAATAATATGCAATACATTGTACTCCTCGATCAGTGATCATATCACAATTTCTAAGGCTTAATTTTTTTAAATTAGGACAACTTTCAGCTAATGCTCTTAAACCAGCATCACTAACATCACATTTACCAATATCAAGTGCACGTAGTCTTGGACATGATCTAGCTAAAATTGTTATTGAATCATCACTAACAGCTTCACAACCTCTTGCATTTAAATAACGTAATTTATAGCATCGTCTTGCAATTACTTTTAATCCAGCATCAGATACTCTGTCACATTTTGCTACAGATAAATAACGTAATGCAGCACCTAATTTTGCTAATTCATATAAACCAAAATCAGTTATATTAATACAATCAGAAACACTTAATTCTTTGAGTGCTATACAAAAGCTTGGAACAAATTTTAAACCAGAATCTGTAATATAAAAGTGTTTTTTATTTTTTATTTTTTGTAATAAGAAATACTACTTTTTTTTTAAATTCATTAGAAATTATATTTTACCTGTAATTTGTATACATCTTCTTAAATATAGGAATGTTAATTGTGGACAATTTTTAACAATAATCTTTAATCCAACATCATCTATTGATGAACAATCTGTTAAGTCTAAATATTGAAGTAAAAGACGTCTTGGAGGCTCTAAATTTGGATGCACATTAACACTGGTTATTTGAACACAACCTGAAAAAGTAATTAAATTCAAATCATGGTTTTATTTAAATTATAAAATTATTATTTTTTACCTGTTATATCCAAGTGCTGTAAATTTGTACATTTAGTTAGGACATCACATAATACTTGATTTGAAACATTTATACTTGATTGTATTTGTAAATGTGTTAATTCTGGACATCGTCTAGCTAATAATTGTAAACCTTTATCAGATAAACGACATCCATCACTTAACATAACTCTTTCAATATCAGGGCAAGCACCATTTCGACTTTGACCACATAATCTTCTAAAAATTATTTTTAATGCTTTGTCTCCACTAATATATTCTCCACGTAAAGTAATTACTTTCCAAAGTCTTGATTTCCATACAAGTGATTCAAAACGACGACAAACTCTTGCAGTATTGCACAATTCACAACTATCAAGCCAACTAAAAATTTTTAAAATTGCATCATCTGATAAACGATCAAAATTTGAATTAGATCGGCAAGATAAAGATTCCTTTTTTGTCCATGGTTCTGAGATTTGATGACCAGACGGTGATGGTGATACAAGTGTTGCATATCCTTGATCAAGACTTGGTGAAAATCGTCCTAGATTTGATAGTCCTTCGGCTGTAAAACATTGAACATTTGTTGGATGAAATCGTTTATCTATTACAGAATTGGAATTCACATAATTATTTCGTGATTTATTAATGAAAGCTGGTGAACCTCTTGTTCTATCTATTAAATAACGGTCAGAACCACTTGTTTCACTAGGGCTAGATGGTCGATGTAGAATATGATGATTATTAATGTTATCTACAAAAAATAAAAGTTTATAATTATTAAATTCTAAATAAATACAA
Source organism: Bombylius discolor (assembly GCA_939192795.1). Taxonomy (NCBI): domain Eukaryota; kingdom Metazoa; phylum Arthropoda; class Insecta; order Diptera; family Bombyliidae; genus Bombylius; species Bombylius discolor. Next base: position 54,621,697 of record OW584238.1, on the reverse strand, counting down.
AAACGTATACGTATATGTATATTGTACAAAAATTGTTTATAAATAATATTTACCATGTAGACGATCTGATCCCCCATTGTAATTGCAAATATTATTAAGATTTTCTTCTAAATAATAACGATCATTTTTATAATGATTCGTTTCTGAACCAAGAGGAAGACCTCTAATGGCACCTTGAATATATAATGAATCCATTTTCTCTTCAAGAAAATATTGATTATGATGATTAACAACCATCATTGTGTTATTTGTATCATTAGCATTACATTTTCGTCCTCCTGTATCACTTGAATCCTCATCATTATTATTTTGAATACTTTCAAATAAATATGATGTTTTCGTTGGACATTCTTGATAATTTAATAGACTATCAATTGGTGTATAATTTCGTGTTGCAGGGGGTTGTCGATGATGCCTTTGTCTTGATGAAATTCCTGATGTTGTAGGTGATAATAATACATTCGTTTGTAGTGTACGTTCATTTGAATTACCAATAACGGCAGTGGTATTATTTGTATTATTTTCTAAATTTCTACGTACATCATATTTTGTTTTATCTATTGAACTAGAAGAACTACGAGATAAATGATAAATATCTGATGTATCATGATGTCTTTCATTTTCAACAATTTGGTGACGTGTGACTACTGTCGAATTATAAATTATATCATCTGTATCATCTATACTTAAATTTGGTGATTTTCTTGACATTTGATAAATTTGTGGATTTAATGGACTTGAGCTTAAAGGATGATGATATGATTGTGTATCAAGAGCTGGTGTATTACGTCCTAAAGACGCCAAGGGACACTCAACTGGTGGTGGCCCTCGACGTATTTGATGATTCATTTTAAGTTCAATGATCCAATAAAGATGAAATAATATTATAGATAATCTAAAATAAGGAAGAAAAAAAAAACTTATTTAATAATAATATGATAAATAAGAAAATTTTCTTCTTTTTAAAAGATGATCGGTAAAAAAATTTTGGAAATTTTTTAACATTAGAAAATCGGATTTTTGTTTCTAAAATTATTTCTTCAATCTTTATTCTATGTATTTTTTTAAGGAGAAGGGAAAAACTGTACTGTTTTTTATTCATATACTTAATATATACGGGTCGGATATTTGTATATTAATATAATTAATGATTTTAAATGATTTAAATTTGTATGAGTAACCATCATAATATAATATTCATTGTCAACATTTTTGATTGTAATCAAATCATGTTTTAAGCATGCAAGTGAATAGTTCAATGCATATCATAATTTTTTATATATTAAAAAGTAGCCTTTTAAAACCGGAAGATTTTATTAAATATTAAATTTTTTTTCTTTCTTGTTCTATGTATCATCATCATCATCATCATCACCATCATCATCATCATCATCTAATTCTCAAGGTAACTTACAGTAAAATTAATATATACAGAAAGAATTTATGTAAAAAGATATTATGCTGTACACCTTTTTTAACTTAAAAACTTGAAGCTTCAAGTAAAAAGATGAATATCAATCAAAATATCTGAATGCCTTAAATGATTTCAACGTGTTCAACGTATGTATTATGCATTACAGATTTTTGATCTGTTATGAATACATATAATAAAAGCATTAACATTAGTTTGCAATATTATAGAGAATATAGATACTATGGTGTATTCATCAATAAGTATAAGTAAATTTTTTTTTTTTTTTTTCATAAAATAAGTACCTAAGTTCAATATTGCAATATTAAGGCTGATAATCTGCCTTGGAGCTTTAAGGTAAAGCATTCAAATGTTATAAATCTAAACATGTAGGTATGTAATATCTGTATGTATGTATTTTGAATAAATATGTATGTATATATAGTTTTGTTTTTACATACAAATATTTTAATGAATAAAATAGATACTCGCGTATACTTTTAATACTTTATATTTACTTGAACAACAATTACGGTCAGTATTATGGATTTCCACTTGTAATGGAGAGTGTAATAGAAAACTGAAATCAGTAATTAATGAACGTTTTACATGTTTTAATGTTTATTTATATTTATATTATTACATAGGTATATAGGGGTGATTTTTGTATGATCATATATGTATGTATGTATATTTTTTTAATGAATTTCAAGCAAATGCAAGTAGCTATTCAGTAAATAAGATTCATCTATTTGTAGTTTTAATTTTGTGCCATAAATATGAAACATATAGGTATGCAAAATTATTGTTTTTATTCATAAAAAAAAAGTAATATGTATTCCCTGAAGGAACAAAATCTCTCACAAAGATAATCTCGATAAAGTTTTACTTATGCTTGTCATAATACAGGTATGAAAAATATTTATGTATAGTACAACAAAAAAAAAAGGAAAAAAAAAAAAAAAAAAAAGAATAATTAAATATTACGAATATGTTTTATATGTACATGTGGTCAATTATATGTAAAAAAGATTAACAATAGATATCTATTTAAATCTGAATTATAACTTAAATTACCACTTTCAAGTATAATTATATTTTCAAAAAGTAACTGCAAATAAAAGTTCTAAATTTAACTATAGTCAGATAAAAAGTAATGCTATAATGTATCTAAAATTAACAGTAATATTGTACTTATCATTGATGTTTCATTTATTTTTAATCTATGTCATTTAAATTTACAGAAAAAGAAAATAAAAAATAATTTTGAAAAATATATTCTAAGTAGGAATATTTTTTTTTATTTATTCATAATTTAATTCAACTTTTTAAAAATTGTTAAACAATGAGATCTAACTTCTATAAAAATCGGTTTATTAATAATTTTAGATGAAATTTAATATGTTTAATAACATACTAAAAATAGGTTATAAACTTATAAAATATCTTTTTAAAATATACGGGTACACATACATATGTACGTGTGTATGTATAAACAAAATATATAAATAGCGATAAAAAGATGAATTTAAATAGTTGGATTTTTTTTTCTTACATAGATCAAGATTATAACAATGAAAGTATCAAATACAGCATCTTTAAGCTAAATATTTTTATTGATATTAAAGTAAAATTTTATCGAAATGTGATTTTAATATCCCGATTAAATTGATACTTAAATTCCACCTACTCTCATAAACGACTTGAATATATAAATATTCGTTTTAGTAAAACTTATCAAATTTTACAATCATAAGACTAGGAAATTTTTAAAAAAAATTAGCTAAATCATTTTTTTTTTTTTTTTTCAAAATTACTAGTATATAAAAGTGAAATGCTTTCCATTTATTTATGTACATTTTTTCCTTTACAAACATATTTATAAAAATACTTTTTTTATATTTATCTTAATAAAGGAAGAAAAAAAATGTAAGTTTTATGAAACTAAAGTCACACATACAAACTTATATTATTCAAGATTCTATCTGCGGATACATCATTTTTCATTCTATTCTACTTATTATTTAAAAATTATATAAATACTACGTAAGTATATAAGTACATATTTCTATTCTTTTGAAATTTATATATTTCTTTCTAATTCTTAAAAAAAAAAGCAAATAAAATAAGATTACCGAAAGTAAAAGAAACAGAAAATAAAACAAAATAATGAAATAACTCAATATTTTACAGGTGAAAAATTGGAAAAAGAAAAAAAAAATTAAATATACATACATATTTTAAAAATCAAGTGTCACACCTTAAATTTTGCATAAGAATTTCAAAAATTATGTCCTCATCGAATTTCTAGGTTTTTTTTTTTTGAAAAAAATTAAAAATTTTGTGTATTCAATGATGAATGAATTTTTAAAAAGATATTATTATCATTTTATTGTATGTTTCTTTTTTAGTATGTGGCTGTCACATTTTTTATTATATTAAAAATATATAAAGTTTTGACATATTAAAAAATTTTTTAAAAAAAACCAACAATTTTTCTAACTTTCGAAAAAAGAAAAAAAATTTAGTAAGTGTTTAAAAAAGATCAATGTATTCAATGAACTGATTTAATTCATTCAAATAAATTAAAATTAATGAGGTCATTATATGGAGAAAAAAAAAATCCGAATGAAGAATATTCAGTTTTAAAGTTTTTTTCAAACATAATATACTTTCGATATAGTATGTAAGATATTTTTGTATTATAATAAAATCGATTTTATTAAAAACAAAATTAGAAAATTTAAGCTGAGGCCAAGGTCCTCTTCAGGACTGTGGAGCCGTAGAAGAAGAAAATTTAAGTTTAAATCAATTTAATAGGTGAAATTTAGAATATTTATAATTATGCTTTTAAGATACACGATTTGTATACATGTTTTTTATTTTAAATATAGTTAATCCCTTTCAGATACTCCTTAGATCCTTTCAAAATTTCAAGTTAAAAAAATCAGTAATAAAATCAAATGTGAAAGAAGATGGTACGATGGTCTCAAGACTAAGAAATGTTGGTAAACACAGGACCTATAGTCCTAATGTAAGGAGAAAAAGAAGAAGACGAAAATTTGGGAAAATATTGAATAAAAAAGTAGGTACTGAATTCATCTTGTCTCATTTCAAAGCAAAAAAAATCATTTTTTTATATAGTTTTGTAAATTTTTCGTATCTACCAACATAATTTTTAAAAATTATTTTAACTAGGCCATGTATTTCTGATTGATTGATTACTTATTCTTGGTGAGACGGTAAACATCAAACTCCCTATTCAAGTATCAATATATCTTATAAATGTAAGCTATACAAGAAAATTATTATTTACTAATGCATTTTAGAAAAAATACGTAACACGTTGACTAATTAGAAATTTAAGTTAAGTATTCAAGGTTTTAAGTATTCAAGTAGTTACGTGTGTTATTAGGATATTTTATACTTGTATGCTACAAATAAAAAAAAATAAAAAAAAAAAGTTATCAATGAAATAACGACATATGTATAAACGTGTTTAACGATTTTCCGATTGATACTTGATTTGTGGTTAATATGAAGATTTCCTTTGCTTCTGTTATTTTATTGTCTGTATGGATAGATTAAGAGAATAAATATGATTAACTGTTAAAGTGTGTAAATTTTATGGAATTGAATTGAAAGAAAAAATTGATATTATTTTTATGAAATAACACTTTTAACCGCAATCGATTTTTTTTGAAATACAATTGTTTCATCATATGAATCGCATTTAGCTACTAAATTATAATATATTAGATTTTATTAAAATAATTGGATTTGTAGAAATTATCTAGTTTATTATTTAGCTAACATCAAAACTGTTAAATTAAAAAATAGTTGTAATCATTTAACAGTTTAAAAAATAATGTGTCTTTTTCTAAGAAATTTACTTTCAAACGAAACAATTCGTTGTTACTCACATAAGTGAGCCAAACTTTCCAAAGCACAAAATGTCATTGTTTTCCTTTTTCGATTTAAAATTAAAAACTTTTTGATTTCAAATTAAAGTCAATTTTTACCAAAAATGTCAATTATATAATGGTATCACAATTATTATTAGGCGGTTAAAAAAACATTCAAAATAATCATTTGTTTGTATTTTGATATTTTGTTTAAAAAAAAAAAAGAAATTCTGATGAAATTTTTTAACCAGTAAAACTTTGTGATTGAATGTCATTCTTATATAAATTTTTTATACTCAAAACAAACAGGAATGCTGGTTTAATTAGAAATTACTAAGAACAATTAAAATCATCAGAACAATTAAAGGAACATAAAACCAATCTTATGAGAATTTTTTCGTATAAACGGCCTATAAAAAGTGTAAACGAGAGAGATTGAGATATAATTTTCTATATAAAGATTTTTTTTTTCTTTGTTTGTGCATTTATGTGACAAATTACTTGATAGACGCGTTTTACATCATTTTGGTATTTTTAGTCTGAAAAAAATAAAGAAAATAAAAAAAATAAATAAACAGGAAGTTTGGTAATAATGAAGAAACAAGTATTTTGTTATAAATTGTTCTGAAAATTAATCTACAAGACACAAGTACTCGTACATACATAATATGTATATACATAATACTCACATTTCAAATGCAATAGTAAAAGATACATAAATATATGAAAAAAATCATTGTAAAAAAATATTAGTGGTAGATTACAGTACAATTTTCATTATTCTAAAGAAATGATTTTCATGAATTTTTGAACATAAGAAGATTTTATGTATTTTTTGTGTTATATTACTTATTTTTTAATAGAATTAAAAATACATATAAGTTAATAACTTACACTACATTCATATAGGTACATGAATTATATATCATAAAAAAGTGAAAGTTTTCATCATTTAAGTTAATGTATAAAACTCAAATATTTAGAGGAATCACTTCCAATAAATAAATGCAAATGCAACAATATAAAAGCTTATTTAATTTATGTAACGGCATCAAATCAGTATACTTCTTTGTTGTTGCACAAAACAACAATCACAAAAATATACAAAAATTTTCTTAAACTAAATATCATTGAATAATATATTGTACATAGATCAAAGACAAGAAAATACGTTTTTTTTTTTACATTTATAGAAGCACTAGATACACATATGAACTAATATGTACATATATGTACTGTACACACATGTCTTCACAAAGCATTATGTGTGGTAGAATTAACTAATTCGAAAAAATGTAAAAGCCTTACGTATTTTTAAAACCGAGTAAAGGTGAGTTCATATATTGTGAACATTTTCAAGAATCACTCAATTACCGAATTCATCTACATACTTACAAAATTGCAGATTTTTAATTGATTTATATAAAAATGTATGTATGTATGTAAATTAAAAAATTCAGTAGTGGGTGCTTCTTTAAATAAATTTTTTTTAGTTAGTTAAGATTCTCAATATAATTTCCTAATACATACATATGTGTGATCTAAAGGTGACACAAAATCGAAAATTTCATTAAATTTAAACACAATTTTTAATATCAAAATTACATTTTAAATTTACATTACAATATTATTATATAACAGTGAAAAGAATAAGAAAAGGCTACGTAGTATTTACTCGCTAAAAAAAATGTAATGAATAACTAATTTAAGGACTCAATTCAAGGTGGGGAGGGCTTATTAGTTATTACTGGTGTCTTTTCCCAACATATCTATTATAGTTTTGAAACAGACACAATAAATATTTTGTACATTCCAGTTTTCTCAATTAATTTTTTGATGATAAAATTAACTCTATACATTGCATAAGGTAAAAAAAGTAAAAAAAAAAAAATATGATATGAACAAAATATCTACATATGTGTACATGTACATGTATTCCCAGAGGTATTTTTTTAATTTATCACAGAGGTGCTCGATTAATAAAAATAAAATAAAAAAACTATAAAAGTAGGAGCTGTTCAATTATTAAAGTTTCTATTCTGCATAAGTATGCGTACATATGTTTGTATTTAGGTATATTTAATATGTATGTAATTTTATATAATGAATGCATAGTTAAAAAATTTTAAAAAAGTTACATGTAAAGAAATGTGAAAATCATAGTTGAGCTTTTCTACGTATATACTACATGAATGTACTTTCATTTATTTACCACGTATAGCAGATACAGTAATATTGTACTTAAATGCATTCAGAAGAATTATTAAAAATTATTTAAAATTTCAATTTTAATTTATGAGTAATGAAACGCTTGAAGTAACTTAAAGTAACAAAGATGTTTTTTTTTTTTAAAGTTTTATTGTTTCTGTCTCCATTTGTGGAATGTTTCTGATGTGGCATGGTGGAGCATATGGAGCAATTTTATTGTTGTATCTCTATAACCTCGAAGAATTAAAAATATGAACAACCATACGAAAAAGATAATGTTCAAATTCAAATCAATGAAGTTTATGTTGTTACTTGAAGTTTTTTTTTTTTTTAGCTATTTGTCGTCATATAATAAATATGTACATATATAATCAATAATATAGACCAGGATCAAATATTCAAAATTGTGGAGTGTGGCATTTTTCATTTGAAGTATATAGAATTGTAGTAGGATATATGAATATAAAATAAAAATTGAGAACTGGTTTGATGGGTGGCTTACTTACTTTACTTTCTAGTCCAACCAATTCATTTTTTTGCACACAAGTTTTAGAGGATTTGTTTATTTATTTGTTACATACATATATCAAATACAATCATATATGTAACAAGATATATAGATTTTTTAAAAATGGTTTTTATACATATGTATGTACATATTTAAGTAAGTAGAAATATGGTAGTTGTATAAGTAAATAATGTGATATATGTGAACAATATAATATTAAAAATTCTCATTGAAATTGATTTAAAATCAATTCAAGGCACACACATTTATATAAAAGTTTGCGAACTAATAAGCCATTAGTGATCGACGACATATGTTGCCATTTATGATAGATTTGTGTTGCAATTTGCTTTGAAATAAAATCGTCTAATTGACCCAAAATCTGTATAAAAATAATGTATTCAACTAGCAACTATAGGCAACTATATACATTTTATCGAATAATGTGTATTTTTTACTTATTTGTAGTTTAAAATATTTAATATAAATATCTACAATATTTCTTCAAGTTTATGAAGGCGGAGGATTGATGATCTATTATTATTTTTGAAGGATAAAAATTTTATTTTAAATATAGACTTAAGTTTTTTATTTTTATTTATTAAAGCAGGTAGGTTATTTATTGTAGATTATTTATCTTACATTTGTATTGAATTTTAAGTACATATTATGAAAAATTATTTTGGCTTATTAGTTTCATTTTTAATACTAAATGTGTATATTGAACGTCTAATGGAAACATGTCAATTGGGACAAAAATGTAAGCTACATAACATATATTTTACAGAAATTTTACAGTACATATATGTATATATAGATGTATGTATTTACATATATGCGAATATATGTATATTTAAAAAAGGATAATTAAATTATAGTTGAATGGTTTGAAGTTTACAAATTGCATTTATGCAATTCACAAAAATAACATATCTATAAAATATTGTTAAAACTATTTTTTGAATCCTCATAGTAAAATTGAATATTATTCAAAAAAAACTAAAATTGGTAATTAAGGTAAAAATGAAAGCATAAAATTTATGTTTTTAAAATTTGTAAAGCTATGGAACCAACATTTTTAGAAAAATTGTGTAAGAGATAATTAAAAAAAAAAAAATGTTGTAATTGTGTATGTGTGTGTATGTTGGAAAATCATGCAGGGGATTCATTTATGAACTCTAGTCAATCAATCAATCAAAACGTCAAATTAAACATGGACTAGTATAAAAATGATAAAATACACAAAATGTATTTTAAGGGGGAATTTTACATGTTATTTTTTTATTTCGCATAAATAAAAACTACGCGTAGAAAAAAATATCCATGTAAATAAAAAAAAATTAATTGTGAGATTTCGTAAATGATGACTTAATTTAGGTAGTCCAAAAAGTATTGGAATATTTAACGAAAAGGGGTGGAAAAGCCTTGTATCCGTTGCTGATTATTCGTGAGCATGTATCCTTTCATGCAATTGCAAAGCATACCCTTATCCTTTTAGAAATTTTATTATTAGTTAAATTAAGGTAAAGTAAAATCTATGAGTTTTCGAATGAACAGGCAAGAGAATGTTATCATGAACAAGATGAAACAAGATCCTCAATTATCGTTTTGGTGAGTTATGGGTTAATGCCGTTCATCAACCCTATGAACAATTTTGAAAAAAATATATGATAGCAAGCTTTTAAATTTTGTGAATAATGTAAATGAAACTTTTACTTTTATTGTTATATATAGAAAGCCTAATGTTCTTTCCTCATCGAGAATATTACATCTATAGTATATTATATTGATGATTGAACCTGACTTATTATTTCATATATGTATGTAAATATAAATAGATAAACATGATTAAACTTTCGTATGTTTGATCTGATATGATTTATTTGATTGTATGTCATAAAATGTTTATTGTGTTTCATGTTTTGGGCTGGCTGGAACTGTTCTTGAAATGTAATTCATCTAATAATTTTGCAATCCTTAAAATAAATTTAAACTTAGATATATTGAAAAGGACTTAGTCCTAAAATGTATATACATATGTCAAGCATTAACGAAGTATTATATTTAAATGAGTCAGTAATGATTTGTGAGTATAGTTAAACAAAATGTTTTATTTCAAGGACAAAAAATTAAGAAAATAAATTTTTAACAAAAAAAATTTTTTTTTTTTTTTTTGAACGATAATCAATTCCTGTTTTCAACTTAACATACATATATCAATAAATTTTAATATACATACATATTTTTAAAATATCCATTTGTAGAGTCATATTATAAAAAAAAATGGATTTCTTATCAAAATAAATTTTTTACTCTATTTTCGAAGTCTGAAAATTATTTTTAGTTCTTTAAATCAATGGCTTAAGTTAAAATTTATGGTTTGATCGTTTTATTTTGAGATATAAATGAGTCATTTTGAAACAATTCTTGCACTTTATTATAGTTATATATGAGTAAAATATTTATACACACAATATAAATATAAAAAATTTATATGTGTGTATGTATGTGTGTGTATGGATGCTAACAAAAGAAGAAAAATGATTGTGATGTGTGATATAAAAATATAATAACAAAGCAAAAATGTCATTTTACATGTACCTATACATAATTGTTCATGGTAACCACAGTAAACCATAAATTGAATAAAAATCAGTTCAAAAATGATTTTTTTTTCTTGATTTAATATTCATATGAGATTAACCTGTCAGTTTTTTTCACATGTCATAACTGATATTTTAATTGCTTTAATTTGATTTTTTTCGATTTGAAAAAATCGGAATTGCACAAAATATAAAAAAAAAAAAACACATATAAGTATATAAAACTACTTCAATAATACAATACTCCATGAAAATGATATTTTAACTACGCCACTGTATATTAAAAGATTGCAAACTGGAAATTGTTTTATGGTTGGAATTTGTGATTATTGAACGCTATCATCATCTTCCTAAATTCAACTGCATTTAACAAACTAACATAATAAAATATTATGGTACGTAACTTTAGAAATATTTTGAAAAAAAAAAAATGATAAATAAATAAAAAAACACAATTATTTGTAGAGAAGTTACATATAAGTATCTAGTTTTTTTTTTGTTTTTTTATTTCTATGATTTTATTCAAGTAATACCTACATGACTTTTTTAACATTTGGCCTATTTGAATACATGGCTAACATACATATATGTATATATAAATATATGTACATATATATTTTTTTTAAATTCTTTTCAATCTCTTTTTATTTATCAAAAGTTAATAAATAATAAAGAAAAAAAAATATTAGATACAAAACTTACCATTTAACAAAATATGATTTTTATCCTCTTGATAAGTTTTTTCTTACATTTTTTCATATTTTTTTTTTTTTCTGATTTTAAATTGTTTAATCCCTCTAAAATATAATATAATCTTAATTCAATGTGTATAGGTATATTTTCAGAAAAGATATATTTTAACAAATTTATGAAATTTCTATACACACAATCACATTAATAAATTTTTAACTTATAGTTACATAGAGGTCATGAAACATTGTGGAATGCAATGAAGAATGACAAACATTATTTCAACACATTTATCTATAGGTGTGCACTAGGGTCAACAACTATAATGGTCTTTTTAATGGCTTCAACATTTTTTTTTTTTTTTTAAATATTAAATTTAATACATATCTACGTACTATTTTTTTTTTTTCTTCAAATAAATTAAAATTAAAAATTTTCAACTAATAATTATTATTAATTATAATAACAAAACACAATTTTACACAATATTTTATTTGTAAAATAACTTCACATATTTTATATTTATTACATTTTTTTTTCTTTTGAATAGATATTTTAACAAATTTTTAAAAATTTTTAATTTAATTTTTATTATTTAGTAGACATTTTGTAGTAAATGAAAATATATAATAGAACAGCAAAAACTGGTTAAGAAAATTATTTAATATTAAAAAAAAATATCACTTGCATTGAAACGATATGCAGTAGAAACGGACATATTATTAATGAAAGGCACTCTCTAGTTTTATATAAAGAAAAAAAAAAAATTTTTTTTTTTTTTAAATTAATGTAATACAATAATATATGCTTGTATAACGAAAATGTAAGAATAACCTACCAAAAACATGTTTAAAAATATTAAAAAAAAAAAAAAAAATTAGAGAAAAATGCACTAAAACGTCGCGATTGCCGTCGTTCAAAGATCCACGGAATGAGATGGTGGAAAAGGTAAGTGGTAAGTGCCAATCTGTCCAAGGTGTGATTTTTATGATGGAACCGCTAGGATTTCTCTAAAACTTCTTTATTTTATTATTATTATTATTATTATTATTTTTTTTTTTTTTTGTAATACATCGATAAGTTTAACAGCCAGAAAAAAAAATTTTTTTAAAGGTGATTATTTTTGTTATATTATTTATACGACAATGAGATATTCTTTCATAGTTTGAACCATGAGCAAGTGGTTGGGTTAACTGGTTGTGGTATGTTGCATCTTTTGATTACTCTTAATGCTTGAAGAGTTAGAAAAATACTTAAAGTATTAGTAAGATAAATTCATTTTTATTTTTTTTATTTTCATATTATATATTTAAGAATATAAATACATACATACATTTATACATAAGTATATGTGTACGATTAATTCGTGTTTACAGGTATAACACAGGTAAAATCAGCCTGAGGTATGGGTAGGGTAATACAAGTATTACAATTGAGATGAAATGAAGATTATATTATATAAAAACATAAAAGCGTAAATGAGAAAACTATATTAAATAAAAGAGTTTCAAATATCTTTACTTATTGTTTTTTTTTCTTCTTTGAATTGTTAATTTTTTGTAATAATGCAATAATCTTGACCACGAGTCAAAATCATGTAATAAATTCATATAGTTTTTAAATTTAGATTGAACATTTTTTTTTTTAATTTTTAAATTTTTATTAAGAAATTTTAATTGAGAATTTTGACAGTTACAAAAATTGAGTAAAAAACAAAACTGTATAATTTTAATTATTTTATTTTGACTTTTTCTTCAGATTTTATAAAACTTTTACTGTTGAAGTTTAGCGAACCACAACTTTAAGAAAAATTCCAACCGTTATGAAGAAAAGACTTGAATTATTGAAGAAAATGAAACGATAGGAATGTCCACTTTTTTGGATTTCATTTAAAGTAAACTTCTTAAAAACTTGTTTCAAATAAAAGTACTACCAAGTAGGTAGATGAATTTAAATTTTGTACACTGAACTGTATTTTATATATAAGACGAAAAAACATATTCGATCAATAAAAAAGTTAAATTACTTCAAGAATTTCTGAAGACATTATTCAACAGTTTCAACGAGTGTGACTTGACAAAACAATTTATTTTATTTTCAAAAATTTTATAAGATTATATCTGCTTTGGAAATTTAAAAATGTCGAGGAACGTTTGGAATGCGACTGTTTCTTTGAGATTTTAAACCACATAATGTTAAATTAAGTATGTATCTTTATTTTGGTATTTCAAGTATTTGAAGAGTCATTAAAAATTTTCCAATCCAAATGCCGATTTTATAAGAAAACTATGACATTTTGATTAAAAAAAGGATTGAAAACGGACACTTCTACAATATCAAATTGTAATAGTTCAAAAAACTTAAAAAAAATAATGACGATTTTTTCTTTTTGTTTCATATTTTTAAGTATAAAAATGGTGAAAATTTCCAATGAACATTATTTCAACTGATGTCAAAATTAGCTTAAATTTCTCTGAATTGTTTTTTCTAAAAATGAGTAGGGGCATATACAAAATAAGTAGGAGAACATACGTAGCTTTGAATTGATTTTTTAAAAATTTTTTTACAAAAATTGAAATTATGAAAACGTTTTGCCTACTTTAAGGCATAAGTTATTTTCAAAGATTAAAAAAAAATAGATGTGTTTTAGCTTAAATTGTTGGAAATTTGTTTTCGATTTAAATAGAAAAATAATAGTACCACATGAGTACGAGAAATGTTCCCAAATGTGAATTATTATTCAAATACTCTTACCTTTATTTTGTAAATTAAATTGTTTGAATGTAAAGCAATCAAGTGGGTAAATCGATTTAATTTTTTATTTATTTATAAGATGATATATAATATCACATTAAGTAAATTAAAAAAAAAAGACGCACATATGTGTAACAGGATATCTAATTTTTGCGATGAAAATAATCAATTTTCCAAATTACTCATATTTTCCTAAACATAAAAATTTTTAGGCTTCCAAAATAAACAACAAGAAAAGTAAACATCTGATGTTTTTTTTTTTATTTTTATATTATGTGCATAAAAAGTACATGTTGAATTTTATATTTGTAATTAAAATGTAATTGAATATATGGAGCCTTTAAAAGCTTACAATAAATAATTAGCTTTTTTTCTCTATATTTTATTTCCATTACAATGAGTTAAGTGGTACACCACATAAATTAAAATTATATATAGAACTAAAAAAATATAATATAAATAAAATTATTTTCATTAGAAGCAATCATTTGAAGAAGTAAAAATTGATGAAAATATGAAATTAATACGATGTGAAGTTAAAATAAACTTATTAGCTAAAAAATTTTCAATTTATTTGAACTCAAAGTGAAAATTTCGGGTCATTGTTGTTGTTTTTTAATGATATTCACAAATTAAAGGACATAAATATATGACTTAACGTATCAAGTAACATTTTAATGTCATTTTTGTGTAGACTTTTTAAATAAAATGTAGAATTAAGTGAAGTACACTCTAAAAGAATAAAATATAAATATTTATAAGTATAATTTTAAATACATAGGTAAATAATCTTTTAAAAGCAAATCAATTAAGATTTTTCAGAGCCATGGGGTAAATTACTTATCTATTTTAAATTTTTTAGGAGTTTTCACTTTATGTCTAAATGTGCATGTCATATAGATACACACGAGTTATTCTTATCTGTACTTAAGCTTTGTTTTTTTGCTCCACGTTATTCTTTAAAAGATCTTAGTTAAAACTAATAAAGCTAGAATTTTTTTTTAAATTTCCATAGAAAATACATATCCGTTCCGATTTCTATCGCTCAGATTACTACATTCTTATGTTCATTTAACAGAGAAAATAATTTTATTTAAATTGAATAACATTTTACTTATATTTGATTTGAAATTAAAATGTATGTCATTTTCATGGCAATGGAAAATCAGAAAACTCATAATTTAATTTGATATAACTTCGTTTTTATTGTAAATTCAAATCAAAATAAAAGCGATGAAATTTCTAAAAGAAAAAGTTCGGTAACAACTTTGTTAACTTTTTTTTTATATTTTTTATTAAAATGTCAAATCAATAAAATTCTTTAATACTTATGCTTTGTCAATTTCTATATACATACATATATTAAGCCACTTGTTGTATCTTCTATTTAGATTTAACCAAAATATATATAGACTGTCTATATACTCGTATTTCTTGATTTAACCAATATACCTAATAAAGGAAAAATTTCGATCAATAAAATTACCATAAATTTTATTAATATAGTGAAGCAAATAATTTTTTTAATAAATGCGTAATAAATGGTAACAAAAATTGATAAAACTAAATATATCATATATTATGTGTACGTGCATACATAAATTATTTATAACAAATGAATAATTACACGTTTATAAAATTAGAGAAATGATTTTTCAAAATAATTTACAATTTAAATTAAAACATGCTAGAGTAAGGAGTGTAAAATCGAAATATCAGGACTAAATAAAAGTCCAAGCAATGTTATTTCATATTATGTCATGTTATATGTGAGCATGCAAGTTGAATGTGAAAAAAATAAAATAAAAATAAATATATGTAGTATAGGAGAAAAGATGTAAAGATTTTAATAATAATATTTACTATGTAAAAAAAAATCAAAAGTAAGCATTTTTTTGAAATATCATCAGCCAATTAGCAAATTTTACAGAAACTATACTGTAGTATGGTTTATACGGTCCTAGTAAAAATTTCAAAAAAATAAACAAATAGAAAATTCAGCGGGCCGGAATAATGCATTTTTTGCAAAAATTTAAAGAAATTTTTTTCAAAGTAAAAAACAATAATTTAAGAAAATCTCTTTCAACATTGCTTTATTCATTTTTACAAACATTTTAATTAATTTTTTATTTTTTTTTTTTTCAATTAAAAGAAAAAAAAATCAATTACCTATTTACGTATGTTTATGTTTTCTATTTATTGTTTTCAATATTTATACAAATTTTTTAATGGATTATTATAAAATCTAATATGATTATTGAATTAACAAATAATAAGCGCAGGACTGACTCAAACAAAGTTTCTAAAATATTGTACATTATTATTATTTCGGAATAAAATTTGAGCAGTGATGTTGCAATAAAAAAATTCTGGAAGGATTATTTTATATATTATTGTTTAATTCTAAAATGTTTCTAATATTTGACATAATTGAAATAAAACATATAAAATAAGTAGATATGTAATTCAAGAAAACTCAAATATTTTTTAATTGTTCTTATTTTTATTTGTAATACATATATTATGTTTTTTTTTCTTTTCATTTTATTCATTTACACACCACTGCCTAGTTAACAGTTTCAAAAAGGATAATGGTACTGAATGGTACCAAATTTGTTTTTTCATAGAACTAAAACGCACATTCCTTTCTTTGCAAATACATATAAATATTATTCTCGTAAAACTATAAAAAGGAGTGCAAAATTATTTTAGCTTTTAGTTAAATTTCGAAGCTTGGATTATTTAATTTTCATTTTTATCTACAATAAAAAAACTAAATTTTAAAATAAAATTTACTTATAATAATTTAATGTAATAAAACACATTATTTTACTTTAGTTAAAATAAAATGAAAACAAGTAGTTTACATGATACATCGATAAAAAATTATAAACAAGGATTAAAAACTTCTCAAAATTTTGGAAATTATTTTTCTGATCGTGAAAGTTTTACTTCTAAAGGAAAACGAAATAAAATAAGGCAAGAAAAATATACGTATACATATATGTTTACTATAGAAGACAATTTATATTATTCAATTAAAATAAAAATATTTAAAAATTTTAATACAACATAACACGTACATTGTTTGATCAATACAAAAGAAGTTGCTTCATTTTACAATGTAAATCATTTTTTCATTTTTATGAAAAAATAAAAATTGTTACAGTGAAACTATAGTGACGTAAAATCTAGAAAAATTGTAACAAATATTTTTGCTTTCTACGTTAATATTTAGTACATATGCATATATGTTACATATACTGTTTTAGTATTTTTATTTCTTTTTAATTAAAATTTTTTATAAATAACTAAATAAACAATAAATTGCATAAAATACAATAAACAGAAAAAATTGTGACATTTTTTCATTAAGTTTTTCACATGACATTTTATTACTTTTGTATATTAATTAATTTATAATATTTTTTCTTCAATTCAAAATGTTTGTGTTATGGATTTTATCAATCTTACCTTTTTATTCGTATTCTTTAATTTAAAGAACGTTCGTCATTCATTTATTTTAATTTTGTGTATGTATTGGTTTTTTCACCCTTACTAGAAAAATTACTCATCCATAACTGTTTTCTGTTCATATGGTCACAAATTATCCAAAACAACCCTTATAATTTAGTTTATAAAAATAATTCGAAGAGTGAATGTATATATACTACAGTGTTTCTTTATTTTGCAAATTCAATAAATAAAAAAAATGTGTACATATAACGTTGTAATTTTAATAATATTAACACTTTTATATTTATAGAAGAAATTCAAGTAGCTCAATGAAATCAAATAAATTATCTGTGAAAAAACGAAGTATGGATTTTACTAATCATGCATATCGTGAAGCTGTAAACAGATTGAAATATTTATTGGCAGAATCTTATACCACTTCAGATAGATCCAGATATAGTTATGGTAAACAAGATGATTCAGGTGATGATCAATCAGAAAATCAATCTATTAGCACCAAAGTATGTATTATTATTAATAAAATACCATTACAAGAATATTGTGTTAATATTTTTCGTTATTATATAATATAAATCTTAATTTTCAAGGGAACAGATCGTCCGGCATTGTCAGAAATTTCGAAATATTTATCTCCAAGTTATAAATTCAGTTCACGAAATCCACTCAGGAAATTTAAAAATTATTCATCTTTATCGAAAGAAAATCTTTCTGTACCGACTTATACAACAGCAGCTGATTATTTAACATCAACACAAACTAATGTTATTGATTCGGCTCAAACGCCACCAGAAGTACTGAATTTCATTGAAAAACAAGAAAATTACATAGAGCAATTAGAAAAGGAATCATCTTTTTGTAGAGTTAGTATAAAGTGAAAGCACAGAATAAAATTCATAATTTTTCATTGTTTTTTCTTTAAAAATGTTTTTTTTTTTTAAAGAATGAGCTCTCTAACTTATTGGGAAAAGTAAAGGATGTAATAAGCGAAAATGAAGCTTTAACTGAACATGCCAGATCAGATTTCTCAACAATAAATAAAAGTTCATCATCTTCTGATAGCGAAGAAACAGTGATTCGAAAAAGGGATAAATCAAATAAAACTCATTTGAGTACTTCTAATATTGTGACTGAATCACGGATTAGCCAATTAGAAGCTGAATTAACGCAAGCTTCTATTGATCTGAAAAAAGTTCGTATGGAAAATGATGAATTAAAACGAAAAATAACATTTGGTGACACTAATCCAGGTAATATTGGTACTGGAGATGCTCTTCGCAGACAAGTTGATAATTTACAAAGAGACAAATTAAATTTGGAAGAACAAATAAAAAAATTGCAAAATACAATTGAAGATCTACGATCGGATACTAATCGTTGCACTTCAAAAAGGCACAGAGATATAACGGATATTGCAATATTCGAAAAATCCCAAGCAGAAATAGAAGTTAAACATCTTCGAGATGAGTTAGAAAGGCAGCATGAACGAATTCGTGAACTTCAGCATGAAATGGCTAGGCGAATTGCAGAAGAGAGAACGAATGCTGAAAGGAGATATAATTTTCAAGTTGATCAGTTGGGTGGAGATTTAAGTAATCAATGGGAGCATGCTTCTAAATTGCAAATTGATTTGGAACGTCAAAAACGTATTGAAGCGGATTTAAAACGAGATTTAAGTCAAAAAAATGCACAAATTGATGATTTAAAAGCTGAATTAAAAGCTAAACGAGCCGGATTTCTATCAGATATTGCTCAATTAAATGCCGAAAAACAATCTTTAGAACAAGAAGCGACATCATTACGTTTACAGCTTGAAAGATCTGAACGTCAAGCTAAAGTTGAGAATGCACGATTAAATGCTGAAATAAATTCATTGAGGCAAAGGTTGGATAGAGCCGATGCAGATATTTTACATTCAAAACGAGAAAATTTACGATTAACTGATGAAATTGCTAATTTAGAAAAAGAAGTATATACATATACATACATGCATTATTATTATTTTTTTTTAAATTTTGATTTTTCTTTCAGTTGACTCTTGGTGAAATGAAAAATGAAGTACGACCAACAACAAGAGATTTAAATAAAACAATAACTGAAATACAACAAAAACACGGTAAGTTCTTATCATATAAAATATATAAGCACAATGACGATTATTTAAATGAGTTTTTAGTTAAAATTTATATATTTTGTGAAATTTAAAAATGTAGTTTAATAATGTTTTATTTGCTGTGAGTAACTGTAATACTTTTGTAATTATTTTTTGCTTTGAATTTCTTACATGTTTATTTTAAAACTAATTTGTGGAATAATTTTTTAAAATCTTAAATTGATGATAATTTTTTTATAAATTCATGTTAAATTTCTTATTATTTCTTGATACATATTTCTATTTGTTCTTAAGCATAATTATAAATAAATACAAACAAAAAATAAACACGGATATAAAACAGAATATACATATGTATGTACATATATTTCGATAACATGTAATTTTTACAATAAAAACTTAAATATGTAGATGCTACACTTATGAATATAGTAGGATATTGTCAGCAATATTAGTTTCTGTGATTAAAAAAAAATATTAATGGCATCAATTTTTAATTATTAAAGCATAACATAAACTTAATATTCCGTTATTTCTTTTTACAAACTTATTGGTTCTGATTTTAAAATAAAGGTAAACGTAAAATCATTTCGGTAGACCTTCATAAATTTCGATAAATAATATGCTTCTTATCTTAATGATTTTTAATAGAACACACATATATATGTATACATGTACTTATGTACATATGTATTTTATTCTGCACACATTTTCACTTTATATACATATACATACATTATTCTAAAACTGTCGCATAAGGATAGAGATATTATTTTTTGATTTTATTTTACTTTTGTATTTTTAATATATTAAATTTAGATCACAAATGTACAGATTTTAGATTCATGTATGTATATGTAATCAAATTTCAAAAAAATAAATAAAAATCAGTTCCTTAGATACGAATACAAATAAGGAAAAAAACAATCACAGTTCGATCCCTTTTTTTTTATAATATTCATTTATAAAAAAAAAAAACAAAAAAAAAAAGGATTTTACAATTTGTTTCTGTACGTGCACGCACAATATAATCGAATCGTGGATAAACTATTGTAATCCACGTACATACATATATTTTACGTAATTTATTATTTAATATTTTTTTTCTTTTTTTAAATGCTATAAAAGTATCTGTGTAATTTTTTGTTTTTATTTTATTAATATTTTATCTATAGGGTCTATAGTTTATCCATGAGATCATCAATATCATATACATACATATGTAATATTACTTCATGTTAAATAAAATTTCAATTTATTTTAATTTAAATGCATTAATTTTAATGCTCGTACAGAAAATAATATTGTAAATAAAAGAAATTTTAGTTAAATTTAAAAATCATAAAATTTATGAAATATTTTACTTGTAGAGGGAACTGTTCATGAGCTTGAAGAAATGATACAAAGTCAAAGACAACTCATGGATAAACTGACCAATGAATGTAAAACATTAACTAACAAATTAGAGGATTCGACATTGAAACATAAGTACTATTTAGATTATAACATATCAATTACAATTATTATTATTTTTTTAAATTTCAAAAACACTTTAGTGTAATATTTTTGAAAATATTTTAATATAAATTTGTTGTATATTATTTTATTCACTTTATTAATTGGCACTGAAAAGTACATATGAGTGTTGAAGCAAATTCACAAAAAAAAAAAAAACTTAATTATTTAAAAAAATAATAAAAAAAAAAACTCATCAAAAAAATATGTCGCGTTTTATAATCCTTGATTTTTGGTTTTACCTCAGGGCACCAACACAAAATGGAAAATATGCAAAGAGAGTACGTTTTTGGGAATAAAGAAACTTGTTGCCATCATACTGATGTTAGTCCAACAACAAAAATAGAACAATCAACAATACCATTAGAAAATTATGTACCACCGCTATGCTCAGCTCCAAATAGATGTGCACTTCCAATCAATACAGATTTGTTTCCTTGTTTGAAACAATTCGATGTTTTGAAAAGCACTTGCCATAAACGATCTGCATCTGCTTCACGACCTTTGAATGATAATAATAATTCAAATCAAAAGCCGTTGCAAGCTTGTGATGCTATTATTCCAAACAATCATTGTAATAAATTGCAAATGCCACCGCTTAAATTTGATGTTAATGTGAAATTAGTGCCCAGTAAACCAAAAATCAAGAAATCTCGTAAAGATGATAATTCATCTGATAATTGAATGTTAGACATGTTTTTAAATTTTTTTTAAATATAATTTCAAAATTTTTTAAAATTAATTTTATATTTATAATTATGATTGTTATTTTTTGAAAAATTTTGCTCTTTTCGCTTTTTAGTTTGTTTTTGGTTTCTTTCTTAGTTTATTTAATATTAATTGTTCATATTTATTTATTTATTATTTATTATTTTTTGATTAAATATTTTTTAATTTAGTGGAGAAAAGCAGGAATTGAGAAAAACAAATGAAATGTTATTATTTCGCTTACAACAAATTTGGATTTATTATAAAAAATCGAATATGTTGACGTTATCGAATAACGATACAGAATCTTCGCATGAAGAGCAAAATATAAATCAGGTAATTGTACTAAAGATAGGATTCGACTAAAAAAATATTATTTGTTATTTTCAGAACGGAAATATCAACCTTGCAATCGAATGTAGAGTTTTTAACAAATAAAATAATCAATAATGATAAAGATAGAATAATTAAGAATGATATTTATAAAAGTTTTACAACTCCAAAAGGTATTACATTAATCACGTTATTTCATACAAGAAAAAAAAAACAAAAAAATATACACGAAAACATTCAGCATTTTGTTTACAACAAAATTACTTCACTTCACTTCAATTGCTTTGATTATTTACTTTAGGATTATTACAAAGAAAAACAAAAAATAAAATTTAACTTCAATTACCTACATAAACAATTTTTTTTAATACATATACATTTTCAAATGAACACTAATTTCAATTTGATAATTTATCAACTTAACTGATAAATACATTTTTTTTTTTTAATTTCATAGCACCGAACGATTACGAACCATCATTTAGCACTTCAGAAAACAGAATTACACCAATCTCAGATCAAAGAACAGATGAAAAACCACCACCACTTACAAAAAATCTCTCCTATGACTTCAAAACCACATCAGAATTACCTGAGCTTACAAAATCAGGAAATGACATCATCACAAACGAAGAACCAGTCTATGGAACAACAACCTACGAATACGGAGACGACGAAAATATCAAAGATAGTTTTGGAGAAGGAGACAAATTTAGAAATAAAGAAAAATTCGATTCCACATCCTCATACATCGAAGATAAAAACAACTACAATGCAAATGACACCGAAGACCAACAATATACCATACAATCTTCAGAACCAGGCTATTCAGGCCAATACCAAGGAAACTATGACGAATCAGAATACAATCAACAACAATTTGATGATCCCGGATATGAAGCAAATTATGATGATCAACAATATCAACAATATGAAGGAGACCAGCAGTACCAGCGGGATCAGCAGTATTCGGGAAATCAACAATTCAGTGGAGATCAACAATACGAACCATATCAAGCAGGTCATCAGCAATACCAACCAAGCTACGAACCAGCTGAATATGGTCAAACCACAAAACATGATTCTAGAACATATGGACAACAACAATCTGTTCCAATCACAACACCAACAAGTACCATTTCAGCAACGAGTACCAACCCAACAACAAGTTTCACGGCAAAAGGTAGTATCCCCTCAACAACAATATCCACAACAGAACGAGAAAGCCGTCTTCAATCGAAAGCGGGCAATGGAACTATGGGGATTGCAAGCTCAGGAGGAAGTGGAAGGGAGAAAGGATCAAACGTTTTGTCAAGACAGTCTTCCGAGATTATTAAAGGATTACCTCCCTCAACAACAAGGACTTAGTGAAAATGAGATTGATCCATACGATTTAATTCCTGAATTTGGTATGAGCAGTCCTAGTTTATTTGAAAAAAGCAGTGATTCAGATTTTTCATCAGAAATAAGTGAATCAACATCTAAGCCAACAACACGAAAAATGTTTTAAAGATGAGAGTATTTTTTGTTTGGTGTAAATATATTTATTCTGAGAATATAAAAAAGCAATTAGTTTGTTAAAAGAAACAATATGTTTTTTAAATTTATTTATTTGAATTTCAATTTTTTGATTTCTGTTGTAGAGACTTTTTTCTTGCCAGAGTCCGGAGATATTTAAATTTTAAAACTGATTTTTAACAAAACGTGTTAACATTGAGTCGAATGTTGAATTTTTAAATTTTTTCTAGTCCGTTGTCCTTGTTTTTTTTTTCTCCTCGTTCCTATAGCTATATTAATTTATAATTTTTCCTAAAGTTGATAAAATTCATCTTTTTTCTAACATATTTTTCTATGAAAATCTTTTAATATCTATAGAAATTTCACAGAATGAGTCCCAGTAATTTATCAGGACTTTATTGTATAGGTGTTTATCTTTTGTATAAAATTTTACGCTTTCGTTTTCCTTTCTAAAGAATTCGTTACTAGCGTGGTAGTGTTTGATTTTTTTTTTTCGTATTGTGTATGATTTGATTTTCTATTTTATTTATTTTATTCACTTGATTTGTAATTGCTCTATAGTTTTCATTAAAACTTTTATCCACAGTGATTATATCAATATAATATATATGTACATTTGTATACGTATACACTATGTGAATAAATTTTCTTCTTTTTCAGAATTTATTAGAATCAATATCATTTTAACGATTTTATTTAAAATTAAATTGCCTAATCAGAATCTCTGAACAGGAAAAGAGAAAGAAAAAAAAAACAACATTCATTTATTAAAACAGTCTTCTTTTTTACGTATAACTTTCAACATTGTTATTTTCGTTTTATTTTAGGGAGAAATTCAATTAATTTAGTGGAAATACGTTCATTCTTTATTTCACAATTCAATTAAACTGTAAAAAAAACATATGATACACAAAATACATTGATTATTATCAGATAAAAAATAATTTTATTACTTGTATGTATAAAGATACATAGTACAGGGTATTTAATTTATTAAAAATATGTATATATACATATGTATTTAGATGTAGCTATATTTATCAAGATTCAAGATACATAAAGGTTTTAAAAATATTCTTTTATAATTTTCAATTCATGAATAAAAAAAATATGAAAACTTTAATATGTGCTTTCACATTGGTATTTTGATTTTATGTTTATTTGTTAAACAATTACCCTGTACTTTTCCATTAATAAATAAATAATTAAACACTTTCAGAATATGTATAAAAATATCAAAGAATCATATTGTATCAAAGAACTTATTCGTTTATAATTTTTTTTTCTAACAAAACGATAAATAGACTAAAATACGAGTAATATGTATATGTCTGAAATTATTATTTTATGCCTTTTTATGCTATTATGATTATGAAATAAAAAGGTCATTTGTATGCTTAAAAAGAGATTATCTAATAAATAATAGACTATGATATTAAATTTCAATCTTTAACCCAAAAGACAAAAGATAATTTGTTTAACATTCTATGTATGAGAACAAAGAGCATTTGTAAAGCTATTAATTCCTTTTATAAAATTTATTTAGTTTAGTTCTTAGGCTTTTACACGCATATTAATTTTATTTATTTGTGCTTTAAATGTATTTTTTTTTCTAAAAGTTTAGGTACTTAAAAGTACATAAGTGTGTTCTTGATTTTGTTGTTGTTTTTTTTTTTTTCAATCGAATAAAAATTTTAATTATGTATCTAAATATTATAACTTGGAAATATATGTTTTGTAATCGTGTTTAAAATACATTGTAAATAGCATCAATTTTCTCAATTGTTTATGGATATTGGCTGCTGTTGGTTCATTTCGTTTAATACTTAATTTAATAATTTTATATTTTAAAAAGCGTGTTTTTTTTTTTTTTTTGGTTTTACTTCAATAAGAATCTGAAGATTTAGGAAAATGATAAACTATGCAATTTCTTTAAAAAAAAATACAAATTTAAAAAGAAGAAAATTAAGTTTAAATTTCAATTAATTTTTTATTATACAATTTACCTTACATAAACATGTATGACTATTAATATTCAAATGAAAATGCGGAAAATGAAAAAACTCATCTTTTTAATATTTTTTAATAATAAATAAGTAAATAAAACGGTAAGTAGGTATCATCTTAATTTCAAAATATATGATATTATTACATATGTATATGTATATATGTATGTTAATATCCCATACACATATTGTGTAATATCTTTGTAAAATAATTCAAAATTGTCATTTAAATATGTAATCAAAAAAACAAAAAATTAAAAATAAAAACGCTAGCGGGAAACCAAATTCTTGTAGGTAGATTTTCCTACTGTACCATTCTGGAAAAATTTTATTTTCACACGCAAAACAAGCAAAAAAAAAAACATTTTTTTTACTTAGATGCCATTACGATGTGATAAAAGAGTTTACGTTATTATTTTAATATCGTAGCAATAGCAACCAAACAGGCAACAATCTTCATACATAACAAGTATCATAAATAACTCCCCAGAAATTTTATATAAATTTTTTCACTTTGTTATATTCAAAGCTTTTTTATACAATTTAGTTAGTTACAAACTTTCAACAGGAACAGATTGATTTCGAAAGTGAATTTAACAATAACGGTTTTGAAAAGCTTTTATAGCAATAATTTCCTTTTATATTGAAAATTCGTTGGAAAACCTGTTCGATTATTATTTGTGCGATTTAGTTGATTTTCATTTCGATTATGATGTATCACGTGAAACACACACATTTTAGTTAATTTTTTTTTCAAATTGCTGAGGGTAACAAGTAATTAAAAAAAATATCAAGATTTTTTTTTTTTGTTTGATTTTTCATAATTCACCATTAATTTTATGTTTCATAACATCGAATTGTAATTTGTATTAATTTTTTTTTGTTTGTTCAGTAACATGCTGACGTGTAATATGTTTATCATTGACCGGAAGTGATTGATTAAGGTGATATTCAAATACATCATAAAATTTAAAAGTAATTCAAGTGAAGGATAAAAAGGTTACAAAGAAAAATCTTATATATGTATGAATATATTGTCTGGAGCCTACGTATCGATTTGAAATTATATTTAAGACAAGTGTATATGAATCATGTGTGCCGCATAAATTTGTTATATATACATAGATATGTGATTTATTGACGTTATCTTTGATTGATTTGTTTATTTTGATTATAACATTAGTATTATTCAATTTTGTACAATCTTTAAAACATATTGTTCATTTTTTTTTTTTTTTTTTTTAAACGTTATAAAGGTAGATATTGTATATATTAATTGAAAATTTACATTACAAAAATCGTTAATTTTAGAAAATTTATTTGACTCTTACACCTTTGTTATATCATTTCATTACAAAATTAATATTATAAATAAATTTTTAATTTATAAATAGAAATTTTTATCTTTATTAAAAAAATAGATTTCATTTCAACATTCAATTATCTTTTTAATGACACTTGTTGGATACTCTTTATTATCATGTCACTTCGTTTTTATCAAAATTCAAAATAATTTGTTTTTTTTTTTTTCAATAATACATTTTTAATTTTTATAAAAAAAAAAATATACTCCTATATCGGAAATTTATTGTTGTCTTTGAATATTTTTTTTGTTTTTTGTTGGAAAAAATAAAAAATTTTCTGCACTCTTTGAATGAAAAATTTGATTTACAAGAAATTGAAAATTTATCATTATTGGAAAAGTGAAGGTGTTTTTTTTTTTTTTTTTTTTTTACAATATTGAGAAGAATTTAAATTAATGACGTTTTTCGTAATGACTTGAGTATGACAATCTAACCACATTGTTGTTATGATTTTGATAGACGACCTTTTAAAGAAATAAAAAAAAATATTTTTAGTACTTTGAAATTTAATTGAATAATAAATTTTGTAAATTAAATCGTTTTATTAAAGATCAGTGAATATTACAATAAAATCATGTACACATATGTAATTTAATTTAAAAATATAAAGATTGTATAACTAAAATGTTATTTCAGTTGTAAAATTCGTATGTACGTAAAATAAATAAATTTTGTGTGCAATCAAAATTTAATATTACATGAATATTATTACTTCCAGTATATGTATAGGTGAGTAAATTATTTTAAGGATTAAATTTTAAATTATTATTTACATATTCAAAGTATATTTTAAAATCTGATTATACAACCATGAAATTTTAAAGGATTTTATAATTTTCAAAAATAGGAAAAACAAAACAATATAATCTTAAGTATTACTTTTATTTATTTTATAACATTTACTTAACATAGAAGGAAATTAATTTAATTTTATTAAATCCTGAGTGTAAATAAAAGGTTTAGAAATAAATATCTTTGGTAATTGATGTCTGGCGATAAACGATGAATGACTTGGAAGAATGACGACTTATAATTCTAATAAACACAAGTAGGACAGGTGATTTAAGACCCTTGTTAAATTTTTTTATTATTATTTTCCCTGAGCATTATATATTTATGTGTATGTATAAGATAAATTACATATGATGGATTGATAAGATAACAAAAATTCTGTAAATTCTTATTTGGCAAAATATGGTATAGGTAAATTATATGTGTACATATGTATGTATGTGAGTATGTTTGTATATAAGTAGAATGATGGTGGAATCGTGAAAATACTTATTTAAAGAAGACATACATAAACAAAGATTTCGTGATGTAATATCGTTAAATGAAATTGAAAAATCCAGAAAATTTCCATAAAGCTACAAGAATGAATTTTTCAATATCCAACTGAATTCCCTTCAGCAACTTGTAAATCCTTGAAATAGACTTTTTATTATCATAATATACGTATACTTGGGTAAATAAGCTCAAAAGTTAAAATATTATTGTAATAGATGAATTAATAATTTATAAAAAAATTTTATTAAAAATTTTCTTTAGATTCTTTTACTTTGAAAGCATTAAATTATTTCAAATTTTGTTTTTTACGTATGTATATATTTTTTTACTACTTTCAAAAATTTTATTTTCTTCTCGATTTATACATTTCAAATACCTTTATGTACTAAATTAAAAACCAAGTCAAAAGTAACAATTTTCTTAGCTAATATTAGAATTTTTATTATTCCATTCTTATAATAATGTTATTTATGTCCCAGGGGAAACAAAAAATAAACTTCAATATTTTTTTTTTTAACTACTAATACTTTGTTGTTATAGTATTTTATGTGTTTGATGAAAGTTTTATTTTACACTTACATATAACGTGGTCTAGAAAAAAGAAAATTTCATTTCTTGTTGAGAATGTAATGGATAATTAAAAACTTAAACTTCATGATATTGAAAATTTGATATATGCTGTAAGTCATTATATAATTCTATCTTTCAATATTGGATATTCATGAATTGAAAATAATAAATAAATTTGAAAAAAATAATAATTTTTAGTTTCTCGATTAAGTACTTAATTTTTTAAAATAAAAGTAATCATTTAACAAAGAAATGTATAAATAATAATTTGTAATATTCCTGCAAAGACACCTCAGTCGGTTTTCTTACTACATATATTGTGAACAATAATAATGAATAAAATTTTATCTAGTGGAAATAATCTAAGTAATATTTTATGTACATACATATATACATAATTTTTTATGATATCTAATCTACGGACTATACGTTATTATATTTACTATGAATATCACTTGAAAATATACATAGGTAGAAAAAAAGGTACGTAGCAATAATTTTTTTCTGCATCGTAATATTCAAAATTTTTATTATTATAATACATTTCCTACGGCACATAAACATTAATTTCAAATTTGAATTTTTCTTTTTTCTAAAATAGCCTTCTGTGAAATAAATTCAGTATTATTCTTGTCGTGGATTTTCTGGAGAAAAAAAAAAAAAAGAAATTTAACTTTAATAACGAGAAAAGTTTATTTATTTGCTTTTTATAATTTTGTCATGGTAATAATAAAATAAAAAAGAAAATTATTGAAAAATTTTTATAATATTTTGTAGCCATTTAAATCAGTTGATAGAAATTTTACCATTTCAAAAGAATATTACATTGAAATTATTGAAAAATGCTCTCTAGTTTAAAAAAAAAAAATGAAAATTAAACTATGTTTAGCCTTTAACAAAAAGCAAAAAAAAAACATTCAATTTTACTGTGAATGTTTACAAAAAAAAAAAAAAAGCAAAAAGTTGTGATATTTAAAAAAATACAAGAAAACATAATTCGCCTACATCACGTCTATTGTGTATTTATTTATATCATGTTTATATTTTATCATTTTAAAATATATATAAAAGTGTGTATATGTATATGTACAATTATGTATACACACTTAAATATTCAAAAATTTTTTGTTTTTTAGATACTTTTATGGTAGCCAAAACATCTTAACGTTTTCTAGAATAAGTTTTGAATAAGATTTTTCATTTTTTATATATGAAAAAAAAAATATATATATGTATATTTATTATACATATTTATTTAGAAAAACATTTTACTTGAAAAACATTTCAAAGTAAGGAGTATTATGAGAGAAGTCATTTTGGTTCAATATAATATTTGGTTATAGTATGTTTGAGAACTTTCTAATAGGCGAAATAAAGGAAGTAAAAAAAAAACTTTGAAAAATGAGAAATTTTGGCAAATTGATTCAACACTTTGTTGTTCAGAGATGTTTCAAGGATCTAAAAAATTACAAGGATCTATGTTATTTTAACAAGCTGTATAAATTTGCAGTATATTTTATGGTGAACTTTTTACGTTTGACACTCATTTAAAAGTAAAGCCTTGTGTTAAGGTCAACGCTTTTAAATTTTCATGTACATTTGTATGTATAACAGCAGTAGCAGTGGAAAAAAAAAAGTATTTTTATCAGCAAATAATTTTTTCTTTATGCTTTTTTCGATTCATTTTTAAAGTAAACACGAGCATTTATGCACATTAACATATGGAATACTTTTAATTTAATTTTAATGTACCCACATGTACTTTAACGCTTAGTTCAAAATAAAAATGATAAATTTTATTTATTTGTTTAATTAGATTTTTGAACTTGATGTAATTATAATTGCTATCTTTGGATCACAAAGAGTTTAATAAATATAATGTCATTATCATTATTTTATCAGGTTCCTTTTTTTTTATATATTATACTTATAAAAATAAAATAAAACTAATTTACATTGACAGTAAATTAATGAATTTTCCTATTAAATATAAAGCCCAAGAATATTTGAAGCGGAAAAAGGAACAAATTAGAATCTTCATTCAGTTGTAAAACAAAATTAATGAATAAGACACTTACATTTTTATTATAGATTATAATATAAGTACTAAATAAAATATATACTATGTATATTTAGATACATACGAATACGTATGCATAGATTAGGTCCATAGCGAAAAATTAGTTTTATAATTTGAAACGATAAAAGGCAAAAACAAATTATTAACACGTAAAAGAAAAAGGTCACTATATGTGAAATATACAAGAAGGATAAAAAGTTTTTATAGTTAGTATGAGAGATATTTTTAAAAATATATACTTAGAAAAAAAAATTTAATATCGTATAAAAAAAAAAAATCTATAAAAAAAAAATGTCTTTATGGGAAAAAAATTAGAATAAACCTCGCAAAATAATAAATACTATCAAATTTTCTGTGTTAAAACAAAACTAAAGAATTATAATGTTAATAAAAATATTAAATTAACTAACTAGAAATTTTCGGTAAATATCGATAATAATATTAAAACTTTTTTCTCAGTAGTTTATTCATCTTAATGATCTTTATAATTCTAATCATTTCTTATATTGTTTTTGACTTATATCTATCATTTAAAAGAAAATGCTTTGTAGCAATACATACGGTCATACGAGTATGTATCATATGTACATATCATACATACATATGTATGTATCAAGAAATATGTAGATAAAAATCTATAAATTATATAGTTGCTTTGTCATCATTTGTTTTATATCTTGTCAATTTGCTTAATTCAGATAATAAATTTTCACACATTTTTGCTCTTATATAAATAAATCTACCGACACAGTTGTTTCAACAACAAAAAAAAAAAAATGCGTGTGTCTATTAAAATCATATTTGATGATATTTCGCATAAGAAGAAACAAAACATTTCTCTAATGATAATGATGATAATAGTTTTGGGCATGTGAAATTTACAAGATTTTCACAAAACAATATATTAAATTATAAAAAGATGGTTGTTAACATAAATAAAATCCATTTAAAAGAGGATATAGAAATTGTCAACAAATACAGAATATAAAAGATAGATGACAAAAAAATAATTCAATTTTATGTGTTAAGGGCTATTTATCCTTTTATTGTAAATTATAAAAAATATGTATATAAATTATATAGGAAATATTTATACTTAGTTATTTATATTTTATAGAGATTAAAGAAAGTTAGGTAAAGCACACATGTCGTCGAAATATTTTTTAGAAATCTTGTATTTTTGGCAAAAAATTTTATTTAAAAGTTAAGAATATGTTTGAGTAAAAAAAATCAATCACACAATTAATTTGATAACAATAATTTTTTATTAAAATTTTAAATTTCGCAAAATTAAAATTAAAAACAAATTATGCATTGCATAGCAAAACATAAAAATCTCACTCCAATAACAAAAAATACATATGTACATATGTATATGTAAGTGTGTGTAAAAATACATACATATGTTCTCTAATTTACAGAGAAAATTTAAAATAACATATGATGATTTTTTTTTTCTTGTTTATTTATCAGGCTTGAAATTACCATATTTCTTCAAAATTTTTTTTTATTTTTTGTTCTGAGAAATATGTAGAGGAAAAAGTATAAGTTCGATGAATGTGTGAATTATTATGCAAAAAATGTTTTTTTATTTTTCACATTTTATTTATGCATAATATTTTTCTTATATTTGTTAGAAAAAAAAAAAGGGTTATATAAAGTAATTTGAGATATTTATGATGTAAAATATCAAATTAAACAAGTAAGTGTAAATGTAGATTTGATTAGATTTTATGTCAAATTTGAATTTAAAATACAAATAAAAATTGAATCTATACAATCTTCAATATTACATAATTTTATCAAATTTTTCTAATAGAAGATAGAAGACTGAAAATCAAATTAATGAAAAGAAGTATTGAATATGAAAGTTATCCAATTAAAAGTTGTACATTCCTTTTACTCTCAAAATGTTAAATAATTTATGTATGTATTTACATATTTTTATGCAACGAATAAGGACATACAGATTACAGAGCACGTTTAATTTCATGATAGATTTTAATTCATTTTCTGTTCTTATCCTTTTAAATTTTGTCAAAGTATTTGATGTATAAAATTTTGATTTATTTTATGGAATCTTTTTGCTTGAAATTTAAGTTAACCGTAGTTGTTAATAAGTTTTTTTGTAATATGTATGTAAATTATTGGTATTCCAATTTTGAATATTTATGTTAGTATGGAAAAATTTACTGTAATAAATAATTTTAAAACTTTGTTAAATTGAATTGAACATATTTTGATGAGACTAAGAAAAATTCGTGTAAAAAAGTGGAAGTAGAAAATCAAATCGATCCAGAACATCGATTCTAAACCACATATATCGATTCAAATAAAATTTTTTTTAAATCAATATATGAAGTACATTAGAAATTTACTTATAAAATTGTTTTTTTTTTTTTTCTGCATGAATTATTCAAAACATACTGTACAATTTTAGTGAATCAAAATCGATAAATTCGAATAATTTGATTTTACAAAAAGGAACGTCACTAAAGTTTATACAGTCATAATAATGCTACATTTCAGCTTTTTATTATATTTATTGTTATATTAGTATATGGTTCTTTTTTCTCAAAGATGAAATTCCTTTTTTCTTTAAAAAAAAAAAAATTGAAAATAAAAAGATAGAGAAAAAAATGTTTTTGCTACAAATGAAATGAAAGCAATCTTGCCTAAAAACAATGACAAAGGCTTTAAACCTTTGTCAATCAAATAACAAAAAAATAAAAATATCTCTAAATATTGTATCAATTTATCAAATAATATCACAGGAAAAAAAAATTTTATTTTTTAAAGAACTTTCGAAACTGATAGATAAAAAAATCATATAAATCAAATTCTATTGGAATTTAGAAAGGAATATTACGAGTATATCAATTTCCTTTTAATTTAATGTAAAAATATTCAAATAAATTTTAAAAATTTAGATTTTTTTTTATACCTTGTTTGTTTTTATAAAGAACACTGTATTTACCAGTATAGTACAATGAAACGTAAACATTGTAATTGAATTGTAAATACATATATTCTAAGTTTTTAGAATTTAAAATTATTTTAGAAGAAAAATATTGATGTAATAATATACTATAACTATTTTGTCTCAAGTGGGTTTTGTTTTTGTACGGACAGAATTTTAAAGATTTTTATGATTGTTGCATATTTATTTTTTATTGTTTTCCATTCCGAATAAATTTAAGTTCTAATTATAAAATTGTTTATATTGAGAATGTATATCAGAATTATAAATACATTTTTTGTTTGAAAACTAAAAATAGTATGTACATTATGTTAAATATTACAATTAAATATATCTGTTCCAGTATCTTTTTTAGGTATCTTCTTTTTTAAATATTCATATGTACATACATTGCATAGAAAAATCTATTAATAAAATTAAGTAAATTAAAAACTAGCTAATTTTCATTTGTTATGCTTCCAAGTGACATATTATACAGGGTGTTTCATTTGGTTTGCTTTGGATTGATACCAGTGACAGGTCTCATCATGGCAAACAAATAATCGTATGGGTGGAGGGGTATAAATGTCAACAGTTTGGCCGCTAGTGGTCGTTGAAGTTTTTTTGCTATTTTCTCATGGTATACCCTATAACTTTTTACAGTGCCACTCTAGCGTCACCTCTTTTGACCAAAAATGTAGAGCACCATTTGCCCTGTCAAACAGCTCTCAACTTGTCCTTCTATCCTAAACTCTACAAAAGTTAGACACGTTATCAGAAATAAAAATTTTGTGCATTTTTACTCAAATTTTAATTTTGGTGTTTAGCCCTGTTTTGCTCAAGAACATGTATAGGTAAAATATCGATTTATTATTATTTTTTTTTTTTTTTAGAAACCTTAAGATAAATAATATTTGTATGTAGGATGAATACTCGTGCCAATAATTTACATATGTATGTTTTGTAATAAATTTACATATTCAGTTTGTATTAAAACACGTGCTTTATATTTAGTAAATAATAATAATAATAATAATAGAAAACAATGTATTAGAATATATGTACTATTTAAACGAAGACGATAATTCGAAAAGGATAAATATCGTTTGTTTTTATTTACATACAGCAAAAAAAAAAAAACATACATTACAGTATTCTAGAAAATTATATTTATTGAATTTAAATTAAATAAATTACACTTGTATTGAAATTTAATTTAAAACAATTTTTTTAAAACTAATAGAAATTTTATTTTAAAATAAAACAAAAAACAATTGTTATGAAATTTTTGTTTCTAAAAAGTTATTTTCGAATTTTCGAAAATTGGTTTGGAACTTTCGAATTACATATTTTCGAATTTTCGAAAAAATCATTTTGGATTTTTTTTTTTTAATTTTAACAAAGAAATAAGAATTTCACTCTTTTTTTTCAAGTAAATCTACAAGACTAAAATTTATGTTTATACAATTTCTATTAGATCAGTTATTTCACTTAACTTTATAAATTTATATAACTATACATAATTATAAATTTCCATATTTATTTTTATCAATGTTTATCAATTCTATTTTTGTTTTATTGTATGAAAAATACAATTTTTATAAAATAAATTACTTGGTAAAAATTTATTATTTTAAAAAATTATGAAAAAAAAATATTCAACAGTCAGTGAAACATATTATCTTTTATATTTGACTTTATTGATATTGAGTTTAACCAGAAAAAAAAAAATTACACATCTACGAGTATAAAAAACCAACTGCAGATACAAGTGGTTCTATATATTTATCACACCTTTACTTAATTTAGTACTATATAAAGTTCATAATTTAAAATGATTTATGTAGTGTAAAATGAAATTTCTTATTTCTGTGCTAAAAAGATTAGTACATATACATATATTTTACTTCTATAAATTTTACTGAATACAAGCTCCGATATATACACTTTTTTTTTGTTTTTGAAATAAAATTATTTAAAAAAATGTATACAGACAATTTTGTGTTATAGATCTAAAGTGGTTCGAAAAATAAAATTTCGTTTAAAGATTTTTTCATTAGTAACAAGAATTCATTTTGGAAATTAAGAGCTTTTCAATACTGAAAATTTCAATAAAATTAAAATACAAAAAATCAAGTACTTATTTTCATATTTGTAAAAAATGTATTTTTAATTTAAATACGGAATAGATTTTCTATTGGTATTGAGACATGTTTGTGAACATGTATTAGGTATAAATAAAATTGTTTTCTTATTTTTCCATTAGAGTTTGCCTTTTTTTCTCTCTGTTGTATAAACAATCAATTATTCAAAGGCTTTTGTGAAAAATTCATCAAGTGGGATACTTTTAAAGAATGAGTTTCCATTTCATTACACAACTCCCTCTCTAGAAAATTGAATAAAAAATTGAGAATGAGTTAACATACCTTAACCATCCTTAACATTAATCAATTTTTTTTTAAGGATATACACCTAAATTTTAATATGACAGCATTTCTTTTCCAAATGTATATAATAATATTCATTACCATCCTTTTTACCACACATACATGTTGATTTGGAAGTTATAATGATGTTATATGTGAGAACACGTGTGATAATTTTTAATTTTACAAAATGCCTAAAGTAATAAATGTAAACATTTGTAGTCAAGTATACTATCTCAAATAAAATAAACTGACGTGATGTTTCGTCATTTTACTAAAATGCTTTATGATTATTATTCAAATGATAAGACGTGTAAGACTTTTAAATTAAAAATAATATTCATATTATTGATATAAGGATTTTTTTAGTTGGGAAATACGAAATTTTTAAATTTTAATTTTATAGAAGTGTTGTCCATTACCAGAAATTTCAACAATTTCCAGAAATTTTTGTTCTCTCACATTTGAGTAGAACCGTAAAGTACATGAGTGCAAAATGTCCTATGATCCTGAATTTTAGTCTATTTCAAAAATTGTTACTCAATAGTTTTTTCTAGTTTTATTTTCAAAAAATCTATATTAACTTGTTAAACTTTTATTTTCTCAGATAATTGGAATTTTTTAAAAAAATCAAGAATTTCTCTGTACTCGATAATACTTCTTCACAGTATGATAACAAGTAATGCATTATTTATTAAGGAACTTTTTAAACTTTGAAATGAAGTAATTTCTTTCGAGATAATTCTGTGTTATCACTATGTACGTAGTCTTGAACTCGTGCATGAGAAAAATTAATAATAAAAATCACGTTTCTTGGAAATTTGACGAAAATATTCTTGTAAAACAAATTTGTATTTTAAATTTTTCAATTATGAAGTCTTATAAAGTTGGTTACGCTTCTATAAATCATGTATGTAAAAATATTATGAATTAATTTATGTTTTTGTTTTTCTTAGAGTTTTTATTTATTGTTACTCTTGTCTTGAGTTGATTTCAATTTCAAGTTTTTATGAATTTTATTATTGTTTTGAATATTAAATGTGTGTAAGTTAAGGCACTGATATATGTAAACCTAAATTAAATTAGAATCTAAAATTAAATTAGAAAAAATTAGGTGGCTTTTTTCAAACCAACTTTTTATAAAATTTAAGTGCCACTTTATTTTATTGTTTGAAAGTATTACACCATAACTTGAGCAGAAGATACGTAGATTGTTAGGAGATTTTATAAATAATATTTTTATGACCTATGCAAATTTAAACGAAATAATTTGAAAATGTTGAAAATATAAAAAAAATTTACTTCAAGCTTTAATTGTTCTTAATTCAATTTCGTTGATTGAATTTTTAAATTCAATTTGTACTATATAGAAATGAAAATTGTAATGTTGGTAAACAAAGAAATTTTTTATGCAAATTCATCTCATGAATGATATTTTCTATTGTTTTCGAGATGTACACATGTTATCCTGATTCTAAATGTGAATTCATAAACGTTATTATTAACAAATACATATATATAAATATATTTTAAGCCTAAAAACCTTAAAATTTCCATATAATTAGAAAGTTTTCAAAGATCTGAATTCAATGTATGAAAAATTTTACTTTCGTTTTTAATCTGCTTAGAGTTCAACAAATAAACAAGTTCCCATTTTTAAAAATAAATTTTCAGAAAAATCTCCTTAAATAAAGAAAGAAATAAATTTTCCTTGACTGAATTTTATTTAATATGAAAAGAATTAACTTGTCACATAATACAAGTATATTTTAACGGAACCATTATCTTTCAATTTCAGTTATGCATTCACAAGGATTTTTGCGTAAATAAAACAAGATTGAGGACATAAAAGA
Organism: Bombylius discolor; assembly: GCA_939192795.1. Lineage (NCBI taxonomy): Eukaryota > Metazoa > Arthropoda > Insecta > Diptera > Bombyliidae > Bombylius > Bombylius discolor. Next base: position 54,583,412 of record OW584238.1, on the reverse strand, counting down.
TATAAAATAGTATATAAGTACTTTGAAATTTATATGAGTATAACGTGAAATATAAATGAAAATTTAATGGGAGAGTACAAGGATTATTAAAATGACATTGACAATGAAATAAACAAATTTCACGATAAATGGTTTGAACAAAATTTAACTAGGAAATTTAAGTCTGTGTACTTGTTTTGAATTACATGTTAAAATACGTAAATATATTTTTTTTCGAGTTTTTTTTTTTTTTATATAATTTCGTTCTTTGATATTGTGTAAGAGAGCATGAAATTAACACATAGGTACATATATAGGTTTATACACATTTTGTTTAAATATACTTTAAACTCCAATTCTTTTACATTATCTATTCAGGATGTTTAAATTAAAGTTAAATTCAAAAATAAAAATAAAAAGAAGTCAACAGTAATAAGGAGAAAAAAAGAAATTCATTCAATAAAATCTAAAAAAAGGGACAATATTTTAGAATGATAACACAGATAAATATTTATTTATGGTGATGTAAGACATAATATTATCAAATTTAATTTTTATCTTCAAAAACTCTGCACGCACATGTAGTAAAAATAAACTTATTAAAACTTTTACAGCTAAATTTATTTTTTATATCTATATATATACATATAGGTTGATTTAATTTATAGGACATGACTCCAAACAAAAGTTAAATTAAATTAAATCAGAAGAACATATGTAACATGTATGTAATGTATGTAGGTACATACTTTATCTAAAATAGTACTAGGTTTATGTGTACATTATTTAGTACATTTATTTACACCTGAAAGTAAAACTTTTAAACTAAATGAAGAAATTACAGAATGAAATTTCTTAAAAAGTAAAATATCCATTTCTGGTAAATTCTTGTTTTAAAGCTTTTGTAATTGCTACGTGTGTTTACCTTTATTTCACATAAACAAAGAATATAAGTTTAATAAGAAAAATTTTTAAAGATACTTTTATTTTCTATTTTCTTGAATAAACATCTCAAAGGATAATTATTTTCCTTTGTTTGTCTAGTATTAACAATTTATTTTGATTGATTTTTTCTTATTTTTTTGTTGTTGTTGTTGTAATAATACAAATTTTTATTCAGTACTATAAAACTCGTGTGTCTATTCTAGAATTAAAATGAGAATGACAGAAAGAGAAAATGTTACCATCATGAATCAAACTCGAGAATCTTTTTAAATTGAATGTTTGACAAGTATTATATTATATAAAAGGTTTTTTAAATATACATATGTATATAAAAAGGACTTTTAAATATTTTGTTAACAGACGAATTAATTTATTTTCTAGAGATTTTTATACTAGATTGTAAATAAATAAAATTCTATAAAATATCTTTCCCTTTTCATGTTTAACGAATAATGTATCTAAATGTTTAGAAGGATCCTAAAGATATTTGATAAAATATGTATTTAATGTTAAATGTTTAGAAAATGTAGGCCTTTTGAGAATACATATTTAACTTTCATATAGAAAGAAAAAAAATTACGCCAATACATTACATATTTACGAATTTTAGACACCTTTTTCTTCATTTTTATTCTTTAAAAATATTTGCTACAAAAAAAGTTTTTATAGATACATGAAAATTATAATAACAAAACCGATTTGAAAATGAGTTCTCGTCTTCTAATTCTTATCTTTCATTAAAAAAATGTAAAATAAATTTAGAAAATAAATATTCACATCAAGGTTTGTGGGATCTATGTTGTCATTGTATTTCCAAGAATCTTTTCCATGTCCAGGAAAGTTCTGTATAAAGTAACAAAAAGATCTTAATCTTTTCTTTTTTTTTTGCAAATATCAAATTGAACGCATTACATTTAGGCTTCTAAAACTTTTTCATTTATTTGGGAAAATATGTATGTACATTGTTATATATGCTTCATATTAAATAAATTAAATTTCTACTTTGAATTACCTTTTACATAAAATATCACAAAAATTTCAAAACTCGAATAATTATCGTACGTTCGTTAGTATTATTTATGTAATTTAGATGATGAAAATCATATATAAAAAAAAAAAAACTGTCAACGGTAAGTTATTTGTATAGCTAACTTTTCAAATAAGAAGTGCAAATTCACTCTAGCTTTCATTATGATTGAAAAATATGAAAAAAATTATAAAAATGTGAAAAATATAATATGTAAGTCCTTTTCACATTTTTAAATGTACATTTAAACACAAATACATACGTATGTATATATACCTAAACTGAAAGCCCATGTAATTTTTAGTTTTACTGATTCATGTTCAGTCACAGAAATTTTTTTTTTTTTTTGTTACACATAAAAAGGATGTGTAGGTAGCTCGTATACTCAAAAAAAAAAAAAATCAATAACAGGAATTTAAGGCGAATTTTCAATATCTCAGAATGAGTGATTCAAATACACATGTACATTTATGAATACAACATTCTCTTTTCTATTCTATTTAACAAATAGTGTGTTTCACAATAATCCCTTAATACAAAGTAAACGAAAGTTTTTTAAAAAATTTTATCGATTTTAAAACCAACAAATATCAAAAGTACATTTCTTTAATTGTAAATCGTGGTCTGAATATTAGTATTCTAATAATTCTCATCCCTGATATGATTTCGGTTATAAGTTGGATTTTTAAAGTTGAGTTTTAAAAATAAAAAATGATATTAAAAATTTTTTTCTATGTAAAAATAATTTAAAAAAAATGTAAAAAATTACTTTAATAGCCAATACACGAATTTCCATTGTTATATTTATCCAAAAAAAGAACAGAATATAAGAATTTTAATTTTTTGTTTGAATAAATTTGAAAACCAATGAAATGAACAATTTTCAAACAGTATATGCAAACTGAATTAATTTATTCAAGAATAATATTTTTGCAAGATGAAAAATTATTATTGTAATTTTTTTTTTGTTTTTTTTTTTTTTGAGTTTTGCATTTATTTTTGTATATTTAAATTATGTTTATTATGTGCATAATTAAGTATATATTTTTTTTTTCTTTAAAAATCTAGAATTGTAATTTCATAATTTTTATATTTGTATTGAAAATTATTGTGCAGATAATATTATGTATATACATTTTTTATTAATCAAATGTCACGAGTGTATATGTAGTTTTTTTCTCATATAAGAACGAAAAGAAGCAAAAAAAAAAAAAATTTCTTTATAGAAATTCATACAAAAAAAAAAAAATAACACTCCTGGGAGTTCTAAAAATTTTATTGAACATTCTATCTACATCATACTTAAAGGAAGGAAACAATAAACTATTTGTATAATTAATGCTAAGTATTCTACATAAGTAGATTGTTAGCACAGAACTGTATCCTCAAGAGACAAGAATAAAAAGTTTTTCTTCTATTTTACACAATTTTTCTAATAAAAACATAAAATTTCGAACAGGTATAAAATAAATTTATACATATATTCATGTATCTAATTTAAATAAAAATGATAAATATTTATAAAATTATTTAATTGTTTTTTGTACACACACAAAACACAAATACTTACTTATACAGAAAAATTGAATTAGCAAAATTTTAAATGAATTATATTAGCAATCATAGACATAATTTAATTACAAATAAATGTAAGACAAATAATACATAAATAATGAAATTTATTTAATGGTTATTACTGTTCTTAAGGAAATAAAGAATAAGTGTTCAAAAAAAATTATTTAAAAATTGTTTTGATAATAATATAAATTTTTTTTTTAGATATAAATAAACAATTGCTGATTATTTAAAGGGAATAATTATGTATTTGTTTTGAAAATTTTATTAACAAGTATAGCAGAATAGAAAAGAAAAATACTTAAGTGCCAATAATAAATAATCTTTAAAATTATTTTTAATAATTTCAAGTGTCTGCTAAAGTTTTTTTTAACCATAACAACTAATTAGGACAATTCTTTACGGATAATTTGCAAATATTTTATTAATAATAAAATCAAGAACACTAATTAATGTCACTTGTTATTCTATTGTAACCACTTTTGTTTATTTGTATAGATTTCTTTAAATATATCTTATTAAATATATGTATTCTCTAAAACTGAATGAATTAATTAAGTTTTAGTGTGTGGAAGGTCGCCGGTAGCGAAAAATTATTCTTTTCATCCCAAATACACATTTAAAATCGATGTCTCTTGACGTCATGTAAAATACGTTTTAATGTTGCCTCATATCGAATAAAGTCTAAATTGTTTTTTGAAAGTTAATTTTTTACGACTATTACGGATTAGGATGGATAATTACACATCACGTGCAACACCTGTGATTTCAAGAACATACTCGTAAATGAAAAAAAAAAAAAAAAAAGAAAAGATTATTATTTTATGAAAAATATGCCAAAGAATTTAACATTTAAACCATTATTAAAGTGAAAAATTATTGATTTTTTTTAAAATTATATTTTGAATTTTCAAAAACGATTGTAATAATGACAAAATAAAAGATACGATAAATATAAGTAGGAAGTATGAAAGTGGGCATATAAAATAATAAATTACTGTAATTGTATTCATTAAATTATAAAAACGTTAAGAACAAAAAAAAAAAAAAAATACAAATTCTTTTTCTCATTTTTTCTTCAAAATAAAATGCTACAAGCAATTCCAACCAAAAGCTTGAAGTATGTAGGTAATAAAAAAAATTTTTTTTAGAACGAATAAAAAAATAATTTATTACTTTTGTACTTGTAGCACAGTTGCTGTTTTCAAGTTTTTTTTTTTAAATTTTATTATATTTTTTCATGTTGAAAATGTAAAAAAAATTTCTGAGATTGACAAATTATATAATTGGAATAATAGAATATTTTTCGGAAAATAGATTGAAAGACAGATAAGAAATTAATAATTGTATAGAGTGTACTGTATTGTAAATGTATTTTCGTATATATTAATAATAAAAGAAATGTTCAATGGAGTTTTTCAATTTTTTTTTTTATTTTAGTGTTAAGACGTGAGTTGTATTCATCCATATAATTGTGAAAAGTATATACAAAAAAAAAAATACTTAAATTTATTTGGTAAAAAAAACTTTTTTTTAATTCGAAAATTGCTCTGGGTATAACATTCAGTAAACGTCATAACTTCATTTAAACTTTTTCACTTTAAAAATTTTCAGAATTTACTATCTTCAAATACATTTGAAAATTACAATTTGTAAAACAAAAAGTGTTTTAACGTTGTAGATGTTTTTTTCAAATATTAAATTAGAAATGCAAAATAGTAATTTTCAAAGAATGATTTTTTAGTTCAAAGCTTCCAAACAATAAGAACTTTTAAAATTGTTTCGAAGATTTATGCTATTTTCATTTCAATGAAATATATGATTGTATGTATGTATTTTAATTTAAATAACATAAAGTTGTAATTACGTAATTTCAATTTTTCTATAATTTTTTAGAATAATTCAAAATGAAAAAAAAAAAAAAAATGTTTTTGTTCTTCATATATTTTGATTTATTTTTTAAAATCTTTTTGAAATGAAAAAAGTTATAATAAGTTTTAAATCCTATTCTATCTTTATTTTGAAAGAAGGATTTATTTAATTTCATATTAAATTTTTTTATTTATTTCTAAAATAAATTTTTTTTTCAAATTTAAATTTTGCTACAAATTATTACATTATTTTACAATGACTTAAGTTTAGATACTTCTTTTAATCAACGTTTCTAATTGCCAGGACTGTATTCTTACCATTAATGAATATATTTTTCAAGAACAATGAGTAGGATTGTTTTTTTTTTAAATATATTTAATTGATAGAGTTCTAAACTTGACAATCACTAATTTTTAATAAGGTTTAAGTGTTTGATTGGGGTTTGTTGTCTTATTTTATTAGTTTATTTTCATAATGGCGCAAAAAAAAAACCAGATAACTTTATCAAATTAAAATTATAGAATTACATAATTCTATAATATAAACAATTTTATATATTTTTACATTTCATATTTAACAAGTATTTGAGTTTTAAACTCAAAAAGCTTTTTTTTATATTTTTATTTTAATAAATAAAATTATTTTTCAATATTCTATTGCCGGAAGTCGATATATCGTATAAATAGTGTATAAACAATAAAATATTACCGTCATCAACAATTTAATTTCATTATCTATAAAATAAGATAAGATTGAATATTGGGCTGAATATATAATAAAAGTACTTTAATGAAGAAATAAATAATAAACTAATAAAAATATAATTAGTAATGAAAAGTTGTGTGAAACTTTTAAGAGAATTACTTACAATTAGACTTTATAGAAGTTTTCTTTATGCTTCGTTTCTATTTTTCTTTTATTTGTTCGGAAAACTTAATTTGTATTGATTTTTGTTTTCTTGGTACATGGAAGTAAACAGATGAATATATATACTAATGCATATACATACATATGTGTCTACTTATATGCACATACTATAAAAATATTGGTAAGAATAGAAAATTTCCAAATGTATTTACAAGAGCCTTACAACAATTTTATTAAAAAGGTAATTTTTAAATAAGTTGATTTAAAAAGTGAAGTACTTATGTTTATAAACAAACAAACATATACATATATAAACATATTATTACTTTTTTTATTATTATTGATTATGTATTTGTTTTTGTAATTATTTTCTTCTACTTGAAAATCGTTTTTTATACAATTTTGTACTTTGTGTTTTTGATTTTTCGTCAATGTAATAATTTTTTTTTTTAAGTAATTTTTATTCAAGTTTCGGTTCTCCACCTACATTACTTGACAATATGTGTTGATAAATTTTTTATAATATGTATGTCTCTTGTCTCATATCTGATGTATGAAGTATGTGAAAAATTATTAATATGTACTATGTAGTTACAAAATGTGTGTACAGAGTAAAAGCAATATTAATTTTTTTAGTTTTTGTTCCAATTAAGTTTGTTTTTAATAGTGCTAAATAATTAATTAGAATATCAAGTGTGTATAGTATTCATATATGATCAAGAAGAATATGTTTAATTAAGATTCTTTTTCGTCAGTGAAAAAAAAACTTTGTGTAAGCAATAAAAAGTACCATTTTCAATTGAGCTACACAAATTTGTTTGAATAAAAAAATTAAATTATCTAATCTATGTTAATGTTAAATATTAAATCATATAATAAAAAATTACTATTAATACATATATTTTAAAATTATCAATTATTATTGTTTTTTTTTTTTTTTGTCAATGTTATATACTCAACATTGTCTACTTGGAAGATGTTTGTTGTTTATTTCAACGCAAAGATCAATAAACTTTTCTAAAATTCAATTCTAAATACATATTAATATGTACGCGTATAATATCACTTTTATTAAAAGTTATGATGTTAATGCTCAATTCAATTATTGAAAAAAAAAAAAAAAAACTTGAAATTACAATGTTCCGCAAACAAAAGTCAAACGTTTCATTAAAACATAATTATTAGTTATTAAAAGTTATTAAAAAGTTCTTCTAAACTTTTTTTTTTGTTCCAAAGTTTTTAATAAAGTTCATAAGAAAACTGTCCAAAAAAATTAATTTCTTATAATTAAGACATAATTTTTCATTTTTGCTGTACACATTTTTTTTTTTTTTTTGAGTAAAAAAAGGACTAGAATAAATATCAAAATTGTAAACTTTTTTAGCCAAAGGTGTTTAATTGTAATTCCTGTTTAGTTGTTCACATTTATTTTGTATTTTGTTCATGAAATTAAAAAAGTTTTAACGAATTTAGTAATTATAAATTTATTTTTATAGAAAAAAAATTTTTGTAATACGACATTAAAGAAAAATGTTTTATTAAAGTTCTTATTTTAGACAAAAAATAAAACTGGGATTTTTTTTCTATTAAATCTCCTTATTTTTTAAAATAAACATAAAAAAAAAAATATGAAGAAAAAATTCATATAAATAATGTAAATAAAAAAACTGAAAATTTACAAGTAAAATTAAATCGTTTCAATTGTTTTAAATTGTGATACATTAAAGATTATGTTGAAGAAAATATTTTAATTTTCAAAAGTTTTATTACACATTTTAATGAAAATTGAAATTCTAGAAATTAATATACATATGTGTACTAAGCATAAGTATTATTTTAAATAATTAATTAATTAATATAATTATTTTAATTAAAAGAATTTTCATATAATTAAAATTCATAATATTATATAAAATTTTCTATATGATAAGTATAAATGATAATTTTCAAAGTGAAGATTTTAGTGAATAAAATAAAATATTTTACATTTTTTGTTTGTTAAATTTGTTAAATATTAATTATATTTTTCTTTGTTTTTCTTTAGTAAATTTTAATTATAAAATTGTAATTAAAGATATATTTAATTTTCAATAAGAAAATAATCTGAACTCCAAAAAAAAAAATTCAGACTAAAGTGAAGTCTCCATTGGACATAATGTTTACTAGATTATCGCTTGTCTACCTAACTATCTTTTCAAATCAACAATTGTCACAAAAGGAAAAACTGATGTTTTAGCCGGTGATATAACATTAATCAAAAAATAAAACAATTGAATATTCAAAAATCTACATAAATATAATAAATCAAGTCTATGTTAACAATTATTATCTCGTAAAAAAAAACTTACTTTGTATGTGTAGAACAGAAGCCAAAATTAGATGTTTAGATAAATCAAAAAGAAAAGAAAACTTATTAAAACATCTTGTCAACATATTTTCGGAAATAATTATTCACCAAATTAATTAACAAGTTGAATTCTACTTCAAAAGATTTATGTCGCCATTAAAAAAAATGTTCATGAAACACTCAATATCCATTCCTTCAAAAATCACATAAATTGTTTCAATTCTTGAAAAAAAAAAAAGAAGAATATTTAAAAAATTCTACAAAAATCAAAAGAAAATATTTTTATTCTTCAAATTTTGTTTACAACATACAGTATGTTAAAAAAGTAACCGCACATCATATTATATTTTAATTGCTGTTTCTTTTTTTCGATTTTTCTATTTATTTTGATAATAAATTATATTTGATTAAGTCATCTTATATATGAAACTTTGTACCGCAATCGATAAGATATATAAAAAAAAGCATACTATAATATTCAAAAGGAGGAGAAAAGGCAAATAATATGACACTCGATCAAGATAAATTGACCATTAGTACCCTTGTCATTGATTTCAATGTCTTTAATTCATAAAAAAAAGCCTATATATTGCTTTTAGTATTGAAATCTTTTATTATAGTGAAAAAAAAAATGTATAAAGAGATTGTTGAACTTAATAAATTATCTATTTGTCAGAACTTTGAATTTCGAATTCAACAAGAAACTTCAACAATTTAGAAATATTTAGGAATGTATGTATTAAGTATAGGTTTATAAGCTCGTGTGTACAGAAATGTAGAAAAAACAAAATTATGTTCTGATTTATTGTATAAATAATGTTAGAAAAATTTTATATATATGTATGTATGTTTACCAAATACAAGTGTAAAACAATATAATTCTTTGTAAAAAAGTTCTTCGACAGTAGTCAATAAAGAAAATATGAGATTAAAAGATTAAAGATTAAAGAGTGTGTGATTGATATAATTAATATTAGAGTATGAAATATATATGTATAAAAAAGTAAAAATATATTATGTACCTACTGATAGTGTGTATAAACATCTATTAGGATTTTGAAATATTATTAAAAATAAATTTTTCATACATCCACTATTTATTTCGAAAAGAAAAACGAAAATATTTCAGAATCCTTTTTTTTTTTTTACACAACACAACACAACACATGTCATTTACAATATATGAGTATTGATTTTTTTATCCTTATATCTTTTGATTTTATTAAAAAAATTTTCTTTTGATGTGCAAGAATTTATTTTATTAATCAAATGAAATTAGGTAAATACATACATACATACATATGTACATCGAACATAGTAACACTTGAAGTTATTATGTTGAGAAGAGAAAATTAAAAAAAAAAAAAATCTTATTACAAAATCTGAGTTGAAGGAATCTAAATTTTTAAAATTTTTACTTTTATTTTTATTTGAAAATTATGTTTATCGAATAAACAATTGCTTTCAAGTTGTTAAAATGATTCAAATTTGTTTTTTGTATATTTTCTACATGTCTTTTGCACATGTTTTCAAGATTACTTTGAAATTAATTAAAATCGATTATAAATTATCTGGTAGGCGACTGTAGTACTTTTTTGTGAATAATAAAAACTAGACTAAGAGATAGCTAAATGAACGTAAAATTTAAAAAAGAAAAACTCAGAATATTTTGATTTCAAATAATTTACTTATTTATTTTAAGTACGAGTATCTAAACAGATTAATCAAATACTGGCGTTACAGTATTGTAAATTTTCTGTTATATTTTCAATAATGTATAATTTAATAGTGCCTTTTAAAAACTACTTTTCAATCAACATTAATTTTATTTTCCTTGAAAAGTTCTTCTAATTGTATGTGTTCTTTCTTCACTGTATTGCCTTTTTTTTTCAGTTCTAATCTTTCAAACAATTTCAATGGGTTTTTGTTTGATTTATCAGTATTTAAAAATTTTTGAATTGCCAAATCAAATATCAAAGACTTAACCGTAAAAAATAATTTCATAAAAAATTGCACGTCAAAAAAAACCACAAATCATTTTGACAAAAATTTTTCTCTAGAATCAAATATTATAAATGTGAAAGTAAGAAATTAAAAAAAAAAAAAGGAAAAAAGGTTTTTTTAGAGAAAATTTTTGTACTTTTCAACAGAAAAATGTAATTTATTTCTCATTTGTGAATTAAACTAAATTCTTATATTACAAGAAATCTGACCCTATTTTTTTTAAAATTTTTAAATTGAAATACAAACCCATAAAAATTTATTTGAAAAAGTTGGAAACATTAAAAATATATTTTTTATTATCGTTCTGAAGTATTTATTTTGTTTGTTTGTAGATAGAATTTGTCATGAAATAATTTTTAAAAGTCTTATTTTTTTTTTGTTCTTCAGTAGTTTTAAGGCAAAATTTAAAAAATAAAATTTATTTTAAAAACCTTATAAATATCTTAAAATTATTTTTTAAATTCTTTGAAATACAATTCTTTTTAACTCTCTCTATTTTTTTTTTTTTTTAGTTTATATAGAAAATATATACGTACATATGTATGTACATCTCAACAAAAAATTGTAAGAGAAACCTTTTGTTATATAAACATACTGGATTAATCTACCAATAAAAATATCTTCATTCATTGATATAACAATGACATTAATCATCTTCAAAACCATTCAACATGAAGCTCACAACAATTAAATTAAATTATTTTTGCAATAATACAAAAGCTATCGTCTCACTTCATAAATTAACAACTATAATTTCCTGTAATAAAAGACACAAAAGACAAACAAAACATAAACTTATTACATCAAGTTTAAAACAATAAAATTTTATATCATTTAAAAAAAGGATTCTATTTCGAAATGAAAACAAAATGTGTATTAAAGATAACAACAACATATGTCTATCATATAAGTACCATAATTACATATGTTATTATTCTTTTATTTTTCTGCATTCAACTACCCACAGTATTGTGTGGTTGCCGAGATGAACCAAGAAATTCATGTGAAGCAATATGCTCAACAATAGAACATAATAATAATAATAAAGTTACAAAACAACAATATTGTAGACTTAGGGCTGGTGTCCTTTTACCATTATCAAATGTTTATGAAGTATCTTTAGCAAAAGCTTTACCAGCTTTAGAACTTGCAGAATATCGTATTAAAGAGGAAGGAATTTTACCATCATATGTTAAATTTTATTGGATTTCATATGATGATAGATGTGATGCTTCATATGCAGCTGTTGGTGCTATGGATGGTTATGGTAAAGATTGTGTTCATATATTTTTTGGACCAACATGTGATTTTGCACTAGGTTAGTATGAAAATTAATTTTATTCATATAGTATAAAATTTTATTGATATTCTTTAAAACACATATTCAAAGATAAAAGATAAGAAAAAATAAAAATAAATATAGGATAACATTTCAAAAATTAATAAAAATTAAAAACGAAAACACAATTTCAGTATGATCCTTTTAAGTTACAACAGTTGAACTTTGTCTTGTATCTTGTCTATAATATTAAATTTTATTTTTGGATTGAAATAAAACAAACATTTTAATTTTTATTCTATATTTTATGTTTTTGTTATAAATTTAATAAAAGAAAAAAGTTCTGAATATGTTTGTCTAATTAAGAACTTCAAAAAGAAATTAATGAATGAATATACATACTTATGTTTGATATTTGCTTACAAAAGAAAAAGTATATACATACATATACTTTCTTTTAAACATTATGAAAATTGAGTATAATTCTCTATTCATCCCCTTTTTTGTTTCATTCATTCCTTTCAGGTTTATTTTTTTTTTATGTAGATATATGACTTTTTTTCAAAAGATATAAATTCTAAAATAAATATTTTTTTAACGCATTCAATAAATTAATTTGAAAAAAAAAATAAATCCTTTTTTACGTTGTAATGTGAAATTTAATCTCTTTAATTCTCAAATGAAGTATATACATATTTTACCTATTTAAAGTTATTGTTGTAATTTATTTTCGAATGTTATCTCATCTAATACATTTTTTGTTGTTGTTGTTTCTTTGTTTTTTTTTTATTTTTTTAATATCTTTTTTTTCACTTTCAATCCTTTTTTAATTAACAGAGAATTCTCATTATTTATTCTCATCGTCAACTAAATAAAATATTAAATTTTTTAAATTGTAGATTTTTTTTTTCAAGGAACTTTCTAACAAAAGTATCACAATAAAATGATAATAAAGAATTTCCTATTTTTTCTGAATAATCTTTCATTATCCATTTTTGTTCTTTATGTTAAGTTTATTGATGAAAATTATATATAAAAAAAGTGTTAATAAATTCCATTTTTTTTTTTTTGTTTATTTGAAAAGTGTTTTTTACTTTTTTGCTCATTTGTATTCCGTCGCTTTAACAAGGAAAAAAAAAACGTTTACTTATAAACAGCATCAAGTACCTATATATTTTTACATAATTCTTTTTTTTTATCTTCTTGGCAATATCACGTACAGATTTCTTAACTTTATGTTAACCCCTTTCACACTGACATCTGAATTTTTCCTCTTTTTTATATAACAAACTTTCTATCTTGTTAAGCGATGAGTATCAAACTTTACGGCGCCATAGCAATCTTTTAATTCCACGTACATGAGTAGGTACTATAGAAAAAAAAAATCAAAATAAAACAACACTAAATAATATATGTATGTACATATGTATGTCATTTCAGTGAATATATTTTTGTCCTTTTTTTTGTTATTTGTTTTTTGTTTACAGCTTCAGTTAGTCGAATGATAAAATATTTTCGATCAGAGGGCACACCTCTGATATCAACAGGAGGATTAAGCTTCAATTTTCAAGAGAAGAAGATATCATGTAACAATGAGTTTTATATGTTAATACGGGCAGGACTTTTAAGTTTCAAGAATATTACAGAGATAATAATAGCATTAATGCAAAAGTAAGTATTAAATTAGATTCCTGCAGAGTAATTAGTAAATACAGCGTACAATATTTTTATTATAGTCCATTTTTGTTTTTGTTTTTTTTAGATTAATTAAATGTAAGTTTTAAATTTAAAAAAAAACAAATGAATCCTTTTTATTTTTTTGTATTTTCACAATTAAGATTTAATTGGACACATGCTGTTTTTTTTGCTGAAAGAGATGGTCAACGTTATGTGGGTGGACAATTTACATGTCATTTAATGATGAGTACTGTTGCACAATTCTTTCGAGAGGCAAATATTACATATTCACCATTCATGATGGATTCTGGAACGGGAAATTTAACGGAGGATATGAAACGAGAAGTTGGATTAGATCATTCAAGTGAGTTTTTTTATTTTAGTTTAATTTATTCGTACATATAAATTAAAAATTTTATTTGTTGAGTACTAAAATGTCCTTTTAAATTCTAAGTAATAAAAAAAGTTGAAAAGCTTTTTCTTTAAGTTGAGATATTTGAGATAATAAACTTATTCGTTAAAAAGCATTTTAAGTTTTAAACAAAAGTTATCCAAAAGGATAAAAGCACAGGAATTATATTTAAGTTGGAAAGAAAAAGCTTTAAAAAATGTATAAGGATAACGGTGTAAATATTAGAATTATCCTTTTTAAGAAAAATTAACATCATCAAGTTATTGGAATTTTCACACGCATAAACCATTTCAGTTTGTTTTAAAAAAATTGAACACGGAATGCCAAGAACTTTAATTTGGAAATTTCAGAAATTTATTTCAAAATTTTTCATACAAATTCACGAATATAACTGGTATGAATTAGATATACTATATGTATCTACATAATTTGAATAATTTGATAAATTCTTATGTCATTTTCAAGCTCTTATTAGATGTTACTTCCTAGTACACAGGATATTATCCATGTATTTACAAATAGTACACAACATTTCTTATAAAGCGTGTATAGAATTTTTATCTTTTACATTTTGTTAAATGTATTCATATGTAGCTTTTTAAAATGTTTATACTACTAATATCTTAGCATAAAACACGAAAGTAATAAATAAAATTATGTGACATTTAAACATTTATAAATATGTAAATATCCTAGCACATGATTTAAATTTTTAATGTGAATTCTAATCCTCAACATTATTACATAATTTCTTTTTCATTTTTATGACTATTTAAAAATTTCTACACCTACTTTTTAAAGTCTCTTTGAGAAAGTTGGCAATATGAATTGTATGCATATTTGGAATTTTTGATTTTTAAAATATAAAATTGGTGAATAAAATCGCTTCACAACTACTTTTTCGTTCGTTGTGTAGGTAGTTATTTTATAATTTCCATGTGGCTTTTGAGGTATAGCAGTGAAATTTTATATATTTATGTGTAGCTGGCGATTTTGTGGTTGATAGTTTGTCACCCATCGCAGTCCAAATTTCGTTTCTAATGTATGTATATCACATAAATTTTAATAGATTATCTGATGTCTGTAAATTGTAAAACAAATCTTCTATTTCGTAGAACAGTGAAAAATTTTTAATAAATTTTTGAATAAATAAAGAATAATTTAATTTTTTAAATTTACCAGTAAAAAAAAAACTAAATAAAATTTAATTTAAAATTTACAAAAGGCTTATAAATCTACTCCCTCACTATTCTCTCATGTAAAAATTGGAAAACAATTTTACAGTAGGTACTTGTGTATAGACATACATATGTACGAGTATATATGTATGTATATGTATATATTTAAAACGAAAGAAAAAAGCTCATTATTACTTATTTGAAATCCATGATCTATCATCATATTTACGTACATATATGTATAGAATCTCTTATCTTGTCTATAAAGTTTTCACTCATATTTTCTGAACTTGGGTGGGAATATCATGCAAATAAAAATTAAATTAAAATATTTCTTATTTTATTTTTATTGAAATTTATAATTCTTTAAAATTTGTCAAGGGATAAAGTTGTTGATACTTTTTCTCTGATTGATTTATGTATAATATTATATTTGTATATACTATGACATTGAAATGGCAAAAAATTATCTCTTTGTCGGCATCAAATCCTTCATAGAAATGAAAATTTTGATAAAATTTTTTTATTAAAATATTATATGAAATCAGGGACCGTTAATAATTTAATATTTTTAATCGAAATTTACATTTATCTAAAATCAATGGTTTTAAAAGGTGTGCTTTTATGGTTATGGTTTTCTGATTGATTTGTGAAGCTTAATGTATATACTTTTTTATTTTATGATTTATCTGAAACGATAAAATAAATTTAGTGTTTTCTTTTTTTTTTTTAAATTGAAACATTGAGTCTTCAATATTCGTTTAATATTCCTAATATTTTTCAATAAAATATAAGTAATATTTTTAAATTTTAAAATATGTATAAAATATGATGGTTAAACAAGTGTGGTATACAAAAACATATCTACGATTCTTTTTCACATAAAATAAATCCAGACAAAACATTGAAGATGTATCACTTTCACCTTTTACTGTAAACAGATACAATGATAAGCTATTGTCTCAAACTTTAAAAAAAAATATTTTCAAAATGTAAAAGTTTACTTAAAAAAACGTGGAAATCATATTAAATCTTTTTTTTCTTTAATGGTATAGATACACTTAAACTTTTTTTATTTGAAAAGATTAAACAAAAAAGAATTGCAATTAGAAAAGTTTCAAAAGTTGTTCAGTTTCTTATTCACATGATTATTTATATACTAAATAAAAAAAATTTAATGATTAAGAAAAGTTTCTTATTTAACCGATATTGAGGAATAATTGATTAGTTACAAACAACAAAAAGAATTTAAACATCGTTTAACTGTTCTTTTTTTTTTGTTGTATTTAATATGAATTTTGTGTGAGCTTAGATTCAAATATGTAAAAAAGAGATTTTGTAGATAAGCAGAGAAATATAATAAAATATTAATAACACATTCCTTTTTTTTTGTATGTAAGTTTTATATAACGATTAACGTCAAAGTAGAATTAATTAGATATAAAATTTTCAGTATTTAATTTTTTTGATATTTTTGTTGTTTTAGAAAAAATTTCTATCAGTCTGAATGTTCTTAGTTTTCAAAAATTAGGCTACTGTCACATGGAACTAAATCTGAAAGTTTGAAATTCAAAATGTTGCTTGAAACCCAAACTTCATGGAAACTTTGACGTTTGAGTTATTCCTCTTGTTTTTTAAGGTACAACATTGGCGCATATTAATTGAAGAGGAAGATATACCTATATGTTCATCCTGTCTTTTAAAAAGATATACCATCTACAAATACCACTCAGACAATGTCTGTACCACTCTATAAATGTCTATAAAAAGGAATCTTTTTCTTATTTGGTAATAATTTCTCATAATTTTCTGATTCACTTCATACATACTAGAACTGAACATAAATCTTACAATGAAAAAGTTTAAATTTAATTAGTGAAAAAAAATTAAATTATTTTCTAAACATGAAAGACTTCGTAACCACACTGAAATTCTTGTGGTTAAACAATTTGTTTTTGAACTTTCAGATTTGAACATTTAGTTTAATAATTAATTTATTGCTTTTTAGACACTATAATATTGGTACATGTAAATTAAATAAAGTATTTAGAAAAATTAATTACATACATGTTGGGTGTCAGTTTAATAATAATACGGTGTTTTAAGAGGCTTCCATTAAAATATAGTTTTCATATGTGTACTTGTTCTCGTCTATATTTCAAAATTGTAAACGAAACAACAAATGTTTTTCAATGAGAGGTTTCATTTAAATTTAAAATTTAAACTTCACCATTAAATGTAAAACAATATCTGGAAAATATAATAAAATTATTTAATAAATAAAAAGGTAACTCTGAACACATAAATCCAACTTTATTTAATTTGTTGTTGTTGTTGTTGTTGTTATAAGGACTATCAAAACGTTAAATTTTACGTTACAAATGATACATAAGTCATAAATGATATTTACATTCAGGAAGTATCCTTTTTATGTATGTATGTTTGTATGAACGTATATTTGTATATTATATATCACAAATTACATTTTTTTTTTATTTCTTTTTTTTTTTTTGTGGTGATAAAGTCATAAAATTTTTTTTTATTAAATTATATATGAAATCTGTTAAAGGAAAAAATGTTAAATAAATCGTAAAACCTACCATATTATTATCATTTTTTTTTTCTTTCTTCTTTTTTATTTATTTATTTATTTTTTTTTTTTCAATTTATTGCATAAAAATTTTTTTAACCCTTAAAGGAAAATTTCTTTGCTATTTTTATTTTTGAAATTTTTGAAATTTTCTATAAACAGATATTGATAGAAAATAAAATTCTAATTATAAATTTTATAAATTTATTTGAGTAAAATTCATATTCTAAAAGTTTGTTGTTTTCAACACATGCAATATATGAATATATTATAATATCAAATTAATTTTTTTTTTTATATAGAAATGTAATGCACGTTTTTAACATATTGAAATTAAATTAGATTTCTTTGATAATAATAATAAAATATTCTACAAAGATTATAAAATCAAAAACAAAAGTTTTAATATATTCCTTATAGCATCAATCTGTCATACATTCATAAATATATCTTCATCATCTAAATTTCATCAAATTATTTATACTAACAACAACAACAACAAAGCAAGAACACATGAATATAAAAATAATAAGACAAGATATCGAATTTATTTAAACTGCTCTTTTATTATGTTCTCGTTCATATGTTTATACATTATTATATAAAATTTTCACCTTTTGTTGCTATTTTATACTTATATGTAAAATATACACACACAAATACATGTATGTATATATTTAAATATATGCAAATTTTATAATTTCAACTTATTCTAGATACTTTTCTTTCGACAACATATTGTACACTTATATACAAAATACTCGTACATTGTGAAAATTTCAAGTATGAATGATGACATTTTTTTTTTTTTTTGTGATTTATTACCTTAGACAAAATGTATTACTTAATATTTTTTACTTACTTTAAAACAATGTATAACATAAATAAAAATCCTTTTTTGTATGAGAAAATATTTTCAATCATTTGTTTTTCTTTTTCAATTTATAATAACTTGATAATGCATGCTTTTCAATTATTCTCATGAACGTTCAAGTGAAATTTAATATTTACACTTTGTTAAAAGTATGTCATACACTCTACTCAAGTTTATAAAAAAAATTATTTTTTTTTTTTTATGTAGAATAAAAACAATTAAGAAAAACAATCTATACATCTCTTCATGTACATATACATATGTACTTTTATAAATATCGACAAGACATTTTGTATATTTTTTTACAAGCTTATGAAATTTAGGATTTTCTTCGAAAATAATACAGCATTATTACAAAAGGATTTCATATATTCGTTGTAAATGTCTTTATTTTTTCGAAGATTACTGTAAAAATCATATCTCAATTCAAAAATGTGACTGCAAATGTGAATTATTGATAAAACCCAATATCATGCTTGACTTTACAAATCATCATAAAACAATATAGAAATAAGATTTTTATGATCCATTCAAAAGACAATTTTTTTTCTCTCTCTAACACTTCTACGTGTACATAAATGCTATTTTCAAATTATTTTTTTGTTTAACTTTTGATTAATATGATTTGGTATGATTGATGCTTTTGATTTGCTAAGTTTCATCATTCTCCAATTACGAGCCTTAATTGAAAAAAAAAACAAAAAAACAAAAAAAAACTTACATTTTATTAATTTCAACTTTAGCTATAGTCTCTATAGTATCATCTTTCCAATTAACTTTGTGAATTGCATTTACCCATAAATATTTTTTAACGTAAATTAGATAAAAAGCATTAGATGAAGAATCTATTATTAAAAACTTGATTTTTATCCTGTAACTGCAAACGAACTATCACCTTGTTTTGTATTCTTTCGAAATTCGAAAAATATTTTCTTTTGCGTTCTGTATATAGCTTGTGTTGTACAGCAAAGATCTTTTCCATGTTAAATTATACTACATAGTAAGTAGTAATAATTAAAATAATTTTTGCAAATTTGTACATGCCTTTCGATTATGCCTGAATAATATTCTCCCGCGCTTAAAAATGTAAAAAAATGTTTATAAACATTAATAAAAGCTTTCAATGGTATTTACAAAAAAAAAAAACAGTCGAAGCAAAATAATATTTACTTCCAGTATGTACATATGTACATATGTATGTACTCTATATATGATGTAGTGTTATAGATATGTCAATTTTCCATCAATTCATAATCAACAAAAAGCTTAGATAATAAATGTTGAACAACAATTTGTGGAGCAAAAAAAAAAAAAATTAGCAATAATAGTTATCAACAATAAAGATGTTTATAGTTTGTAAAGAATTTAAAAAAAAGAAAACGTGTTACAACCGTTTCACATTGAAATAATTTTTTGAATTGCATAGCATTATTTTATTTTGCATGTATGTATACATCTATATATATTTTTCAAAAATAAAATATCTTTTTAAATTCCTATTCGATAGATGCAAATACATATTAACTTTATTTACTATTTTTAACTTTATTTTTTTTCTTATCTATTTTGTTATTCTTTGCACATTCTATGAATTACGTTTCAGTTTGATTATATTGATTGATTGATTACGAAACAAACTAAAGAATATTTTTTCTTTCCACATTGTTCGTGTTTCGATTAATGATAAAATAAGGTAACTTTTAAATATAAAGAAAATAATAAATAAAATGTTTTTTTTTTTTTTTTTTTATTACACAATTAACAAAGTAATGAAAAAATATTGAAAAAATGCCAATATAATATCCTCATGAAAAAAATGAACATAAAAAGTAGGTCGTATGAGAAATTATTAATGAGTATTTTATTCAATTAAAAAGGAAAGGAATTCATTGTCAGTAAATTTATAACAATAGAAAAGTGAAATTTATTTGAGTTTTCACTTAAAAATTTTACACTTCTCAAACCAAAAGGTTCCTTTGTCAAAGCAACAAATCCCGTTGAAATGAAAAATACTCTTCGATCGGAAAACAACAAAAATTAATAACAATTTTCCGGACATCCCGAAGTAGTTTTTAAATTAGTGGTTTGAATACACTTTTGAAAATTGATCCAAATGAATTCTCCTTTAACGTATGATGGACGACATGCATTACGTAATTTACATTGTTAAACATTTTCTTTTATTTCAAAAATTTTCGAGGTCAATTTTATTTTGAAGATATACCTAAAAATTGAAGTATACGTTTTCGTGATCAGTTTTTCCTAATACTATCGTCATTCAATTGAAACAGCTTGTATTTTTTTTTTTTTTTTTTTTTTTTTTTTTTTGTAAATATTTTATATTATTTTTATTTTATTTTATTTTTACTTTTTTATATAAAAATATTAAAGTATATATATTTAAAACCAAATACTCAACTTTCTTTACAACTTAAATTTATTTTTTAGTTTATATTAAATTTATATTTAGTATCATACAAACATAAATACAAATCAAATTTATAAGGTAATAGAGAAAACGTGATCAGTATAAAGTGGACAAAATTTTTATATTAAATTTTTTTTTTTTTTTTCATCATTATTCATAACTTTTATGTACGTACAAATATGAATAATAAAAAAAGATATGCATGTGTGATTTAATATAAGGATGAATTGTGAATAAATCATAACATAACATACAACATAATTATATCATACATTTGTACAACAATTTATGAAAAAAAAAAAAAAATTAAAAAAAAAAAAAATACTCATTCAATTTGAGTTTCAAAATTAAATTTTAATCACGTTTAACGCCATATTGCCATATTTTTTCTTACAATCATATTTTTTTATACATATATACTCATGAAAATGTTCTGAAATTATTTTAAAATAATTTATTATTGAAAAAAAAATATTATTTATTTTTAATATTGTGAAAAACAATGAATAATTAATATAAGTATTTTCCATTGATTATTATCCATAAATAAAATATATTATTATTATAAAATCATAATTTTTAAAATCGATATATTCATTTTATTGTTTTCAAATTTGTTTGATTTATCAAAGCCAAAAAGTGATTTAGAACTAATTAGCATGTAAATTTTATTTTAAATAAAATTAATGAAATTTTAAATTGGAAAGATAATTAAGCAAATACGCTTACCTTTAAGTTTTTTTTTCTCTTATACACTACAGTTATTTTTGAAATTTCAGTTGTTTTTATCATAAATTTAATTTAAAAAATGCATTCTGTTAAAAATTATATGTTTATTGGAAGCAAAACATATGTACAGAAGCCATCATACATATTATTTTTACTAATATATAGGTACATATACAATTTTATATTTTTATTATGTGAATAAATAATGAATAAATTTAAATTTTTTGTATGCTTCAAAAATTGAATACAAAAAAAAAAAACAACTTTCAGTATTATTTACGAGTATATTTTTCTATTATGATAATATGTAAATTTTATATATTTTATGTACTTCTAAAAAATCAACAAGTGGTTTTATGCAGCAATTCTTATTTATTATACGATTTTATAAAATTTAATATATATGTATATTTATTTTGATTTTTTATCAAAAAAATTCTAACATTCTTTAAATGGATCCTATGATAAATATAAAACAAATTTCCTTGAAGACGAATAAAACACAAGAATGTATATTAAATTTTCTTCCATAATCAACCAAACCAGATAAAAAATAATATAAAAGTCGATATTTCAAAAAATATAAAACAAACTCCAAAATCTTTTTGAGGAAGAAGAATTTTATCTATTAAATTAGGATTCTTTTGCAAAAAAAATGTTTTTGAAGTTACTTAAAAACTTTAAATTCAATAAATTTAATTTTGAGGTTGACATTTTCATTGATGGAAATAATTAATACGAATATAATTCGATTTCAACTAACGACATCAGTGGTTCGCATTCCACTTACAACTGTAGGTGCATATACTTATGACAGAAAAAAAAATTCAGGTAAAGTTAAAGATAACTTTAGTCGGCCAAGATTCCAAAATGGAATGTAGCGCAACAGATAATATCATGATGACCCGATATTTGACAAAATAATCAATATAATTCACTTCGAATATATACATATGTACATAAGTATAAGCGTGTAGGAAAACCGTTGAAAAATATAAACTTAACAAAACATATTTTCGTTAGAAATAAATTAATCATCATATGACAAAAGTCAATTTTCTTGACGTTTAATTAATGTCTCCAAATGAAGTTTGTATTTAAAATCTTTTCATCAACATAGATATGTATGAGTGCATGCATATGCCATTAAAATACATAGCCTCAGAGAAAAACAATTCATCGAATATATCGAAATTTCATATTTATCTTTTAAATTGGTTGCTGTACACAGATGAAATGTTCGTGATTTAACAAAGATAAAAACAATTGTAAAAATCCAAAAAAACATGGTAAAAAAAAAAGTTGAATTTAAATTAAATATAAAAAATATTGATTATATTGATCAAAAAACACTTAAACACAAAAACAATCAATTTGAAAAAAAAAAAAAAAACACCTACGATTCGAAACAGTCTTATTTTGAAGCTATACCTTTCAAAGGTTATTTTTCACGTATGACAAAAATTTTCGTGATTTTTTATTGCATTTTGAAAAAAAGATAACTATCTGCCTTGTTGAATTTTTTAAAAATATAATTCCCAAAAAATGTAGATTTATTTATTTTACAATAGGCTAAATCATATTTAGCCAGTATAATCATAGCCTAAGATTAATTATATTTGTATATACATATTTACATTATTTTTTAAATTGATATATGTATGATTTTGAGATTTAAAATTTCAAAAATTATAAAAAAAGTATAGATTACGAAATATTATAATTAATATAATTATAATTTTTTTATTCAATTATTTAGCTAATTTAAAATTTTTAAGGCTTTAATAAACCCCTATACTTTCTTAGTATACTTCTTAATTACTATTTCGAATATATTAATTATCTCAGTAGTAATTAATATACGAGTAGTAATTAATGTTATTTCATAACCCCGAACAAAAAAGGATAAGAATAAGCATTTTATGATTTTTTTTTTTCAACCACTAAGTAATTTTTATTAACTTCTGAATAAAATTCTACTAATTATAGAACTTTTAGATTATAATGTTAAGATATGCATTATCCATAAAAATGTTAATTTTTATCAGATAACAAAAAAAAACACAAAATAAATCAACATAAGAAAATTTATTAAGATATTATAAACGTGGTATATTTTTCTTTAGAAGATGAAATAAATTCGAACTAACTGTTATATTTAACATTTAAATGATTTAAGTGTTTAAGCTTTTACTGTAATGTAAATTTCATCTCAAATATAGTAATTTTTCCTTTCTACTTACCCAACATTATAATAATCTAATTTTTCCTTTTTCCTTTTTTTTTTTGTTTCTTCATTAAAATTCCTAAAATATATAAAAAATACAAACATAACTTATAAATATTAATTTTTTATACAAATTACTTAAGGTATACTATACTTAAGATATTTTTGTACGAAAGTCTTCTTTTCCCAATTGTGCAAAAAAGAAAATTAATTAACTTTTAGAAATACTGGAAAAAAAAATAAGACGAATAGGTACCAAAAGTAAAAAAAAAAAAATAAATTAATTAATGTCTTTTTCTTTTTTTTTTTGTCAACATTGAATGAATTTTTAAATAAAGTATTTTTTTGTAAACTTGTGTGACAAAAGTCTTAAATTTAAATTCAATTAATATTTTTTTGATTTGAATAAAGGTTGTACACTTTTTACCTATTTTAAGTATTTCAAACATTTCGATTTATTATTATTTTTTTTAGAAATAATCAAAAAAAAAATTATTTTATTGCTATAAAAAAAAAATGAAATAGTACGCATCTTTATTTTACCTATAGATAACAATTTAATTTCTATATGAGATTAGTTAACAAATAAATAAATATTTCCTGATAATCTTTTTATTATGCATTCTAACTAATTTCAATAAACGATTACATATGTATATGTATAAATAATATATGATATAAATGGAAATTACACAATTGATATTCATATCCTTTTGCTCATTACTGAATGTAAATAATATGTATATGTTGATTAAGTATAATTACAATTCTAGAAAATTCTTTACATCTAAACCAAAATATAAAATGTACGTGTACTCTTTCATACCTTAAATCAGTAAAATTAAATTCGTTAAAAGATTAAAGATTTTTCTTATAAAAAAATAACAAATTTCTGTATTTTTAGATTTTCATATAGATCTTTTTGTGTTGTAAATTAATTTTATTTGCATAAAAAGTAATAAGAAAATTGCTGAAGTGAAAATAAATTAAAATCTGAAATAAAAACTTTTTTTTTAATGAAGGCATGAAAAAAAAAAAAATAGAAAAGAAATGAAAAAAAAAATACATTGAGTCATTGAGTATTGAAGTTAGGGAAATTTTTTGTTGGATTGAAAAATAAAGTGGAAATCCGCAATGAAATCTTTATAATGTAAATCTTATACCGACATAAGTTTTTTAATAAAATGTGATAAGACTTGTAAGTATATATGTAGTACAGACATATATGTGTGTACATAAGTACATCATACACTCAATCTGTCATAAATTCATTGGTTGCTTAATATACATACATATTATTAAATATTCTAATATCTTTAATACATTTGTGTAGGAGTTATTTTACATATGTATACTTTATTTATTATAGCTTTAAATTTATAAAGGTGAAATATTTTTATAATTGAGGAAAAAAGACTTTCTATGAAATCAAAATTATGTAAATTTTCAAAATTTTCATTTTCAAATATTTAATAATAATATTTTTTGTTTCTTTATTTTGTGACTATTTTATCTTACTGTTTAAAATGTGTATTCTTTCAGATAAACACATACATGTATATATATTTATGTATTTTTATTCAAAAACATTCATACATAGATACTTGTACATTTTATTTATTTTTCAAAAAAAAAAAAAATAATAATAATAATGATAATTTTTTTCTAATTTTCACATAAACATTCACATAAAAATGTTTTCTTTTATTTTTATGTAACATACATTTATCTCTTTGATTAAAAAAAATATAAGGAATTAGAAAATATAATTTCTATGGAATCTTTTTAATTTAAAAATATAAAAAAAACACGAAAAAACAACATACAAACAAAACAAAAAAGAAATTCAAACATTTTTAAAAAAAAAAAAAAAAAGTTGGAACAGAATAGGTATTATGTAAAAAAATTTATTTAATGTACATACATATGTACATGTATACATTTTCTGTTTATTTTCCTGTCTTATACTCTTATAAAAATTTTCAATGAAAAATAATATATAAAAAAAAAATACTTTTTATTTTGAAAATTGAGCAAAATAATGCAAATAAGATTTTATTACAATAAACAAAAAAAAAAGCAAAACTAGAAAAGAAATCAAGATTATTTTGAAAATATGTAAATACATACAAATTTTACAATAATATTTTCAAGTATCAAAATGAAAATTCAATTTCCTACTTTTTTTAAAAAAAAAAAAAAGAAAGGAAAAAAAAAAATAAATAATTATATTTATTCAGTACACAAAATATTTGTAGATACATAAATTTATATTTCACATCGCTGTAGAATAAAAATACAAAACTTTTTGGGCATTTAATTGAACAAATTGTAAATATGTAGAATATATTTTTTTGTTTGTTTTTAGATTTAAAATTTTGATATGCAAATCTATTAAAAATAAAAACATTCACCTTCAATTGTTTTTCTAAATAAAAATTATTGATTGAATTCTAAAAACAAAAGCTTCTATATTTTATTTTTAAATTCATAATACCTAAATGGAAAGGTATTTATTTATTAATTAATCCTTTTTCAGAAAACAAAATTGTATAATTAGTTGAAAAGCTTTTCATACAAAATACTTATCTTCAATTTCAATGAATTTTCTGTTATTAATTGTGATACTTCTTTTAATGTTCTTTTATTATTTTGAGACTTAAAGCATAATTCTTAAGGCGTATTATATTCAATTATATTAGACAAAAATATTTGTGATCCATGTTTATATATTTTTAGAAAGAGTCTTAATTATTTATTTTATTAGGAATAATTGATTGTAAATTACACTAATAATATACGTATATGTACTTGAAATACAGATGAATATGTAATTTGATAACTTTATTGTTGTTTTTTCTTATTAGAATAAATTCGCAAAAATAATCATCATTATTTCTTAATCATTCAATAAGTGTAAAAATAAATTAACTAATTAATTATTTTTATATAAGAAACAATTTCGGTTGGCATAGTTTATTGTTTGTTTTTGTTACATCTATTTAAAAAAAAAAAATAATAATACCATATGAAGCCTTCCTTGAACAATATAGGTACATTTTATTTTTCTTAATTTTTATTGTGGATGTACGTTTATCTTGACATAAACACTTAAAACTAAACTTAACATACATGCATATACATATGAAATATAGTACATACATATATATAATACATAAATACATATGTATTTAAATTTTCAACATTTTTAAAGATGAATGATGTTGAAAACGTGACATATTTCAAAATTGTTGATTTTTATTATTTTTGTTTTAATCCAAAAAAATTTTATAAATTCACGTGAAGATTCATTTGCAAGATGGTTTTTTTCTGAATTAATTTTTTTTTATCAATCAAATAACTTAAACACAGACATAGTATGATTTTTTTTTACACCTGTCTACTTTTTATTTTTATTTTAAACACTTTCTCTGTTGCCAAAGAAAATTTACATAAATAATTTTTTTTTTATCCACATTAAGTTTTTTTCATTTTATGAAGAAAAAAAAAAAGTTTTCCAATTCAAACAATGTAAAAAAATTCAATCATTTGTTTGAAGAATAAACACAATTTTTCAAATCTTATCTTCTTTAATAATTTTTAAATTAAAATATTTTGTTTCAATTCATACCAATTTTAAAGATAATATCTGCACGCAAACTACAGGGATACATATACACGCTTCTTTTTTTCTGAAAATAATTTTGTATAGGTAAAAGATAGATGCTTTTAAAAGGATCTGTACAAAAAGTCTTATAACAATATAGATAGATTACACGTTTGCATATTTTTCATTTCATAATTGAAACAAATTTAGAATATTTTTTTTTTTATTATTATTTTATTTACATAATAGCCTGGTAATCAAAAATACTTTAATACATGGATTTCGAAAAAAATATTATGATTGATCACTGTTTTTTTTTTTTATTAAAAATTCTAAATTGGTAGAAAAAGATATTTTTTACAAATAAATTCTATGGAATTTTTAAAATAAGCTGGCTACTACTTAAAATTTTATCGATTCCGACATTTTTATACTATTGTGTAAATATTTCACAAAAGAGAACGAAATTCATTTATTGAAGGTTTTATTACATAATCCGATAAAAATGCCAGAAATTTTCTTATTATCTTAGGTAAATGTTTGTAATCACCGCACGATATATGGAACCAAATGTCAAGGTCTACATTTAGAAATTGCCAGACATCTGTGACACGTGTAATCAACACTTTCTATTATCACGCTAATTTTAGCACATTATCTGTGTATCTGGCAGAATAATCTTTTTTCTTGTTATAACTTTTTTTTTACTTCACCTCATTCTGTGGAAAAATGTAGGAAATTAGAAACAGAAGAAAAGATTTTTTCTCAAAAAAAAGAACGGTATCATTTTAAAAAAAAGCGTCCCTTTTTTATCTGATTTTATTTTGAAAAAATTTGCTTTTTGTGATTTTTTTATACACAATGAAGAATTTGTCATACATGAACATACGTGAGATTTTTGAAGGTATCAATTTAATATACAATATGAAATTTTTTATTTCTGACTTTTATAAGTGTTATTGTCAAGTTTTTCTTCATATTTTGATGATTGTAGGTAGATTGTATTGTATTTTGTAAAAATATTGTTGTAATATATTAAAGAGGTTTATTATACATACATATATTGAGTAATACATCAAATCAAGTACCTGTCATTATTATAAGGAGCTTTTGTGTAGGAAGAAAAGATGACTCGTGTGAAAAATAGAATAAAACGAAATTTAAGAAAATCATAGAAGATGCAATGAAAAAGACATAATTTATTTGGATAATCTCAATATAGAATTTGATGATTTTGTGCAAAATAAATGTATGATATAATGTGTCAAATACATACACATGTCATATTTCTCAATACAATCGCTTCAGTAAAGTAGAAAAAACAAATTTTCAATTTTTGCTCAGCTTATGCGAACACAATTTATTTTTATTTATTTATTTTTTTTTATATTCAAGAGACATTCAAAAATATTTTTTTTTTTATAAGTGATTTCAAGTGTAATTTAATTTTAAAGAAATAAAGTTTAATCAAGTATGTACATTATTCAAATTTTATATATATTTTTTCTTTTTGTTTTCATACATTCTTTAACAATTATGGATTAAATACAAAATTTGGGTTTCTAAGAAAATTCTCTTCTTTTACTAGAACATACATCAGGATACCTTCAAAGAGTTTTAGTTATAAAAATAAATTTAATTTTCAATTTATTCAACTTCTTAAAGAATTTTTTGAACATAAAATTCCAGAATCCGAAAGTACATAAAATTGAAGCCTAAACTTTTATAACAACAATGTACAGATAGAAAGATACAACAGTTAAAATTTTATTTTTAGTAAATAATTCGAGATTTCATATGAAACTATTACAAAACTATAAAAACTTTTATTTTAATAGATTAAAAAAATCTTTTTTAGTTCTTATACGAAGCCTTATACGAAGCCTTCAAGATAAATTTAATTTTCAAATATTTCTATTCAGCAGAAATTGCTCTTGTAATAGGTACTGAAAATTTCTTTAAAAAAAAATTCCAACTACTAATACCAAAAAAAAATTTACAAGAAAATATCATTTTAAAATCTACACAATAACATTATTTTTTTTTTTTTTTACGATTCAAGATAGAAAATTATAATATGTATTGCTTCAAGACATAACATTCTGTGAAAAGCAATAAAGATAAATTTTTGTTCTAATGAAAATATATTTGCGAATTTTTATATAAATTTTATGATTTTTTATATCTTTTGTTTCCTGGACTTTTTTTAGTTAAATATTTCTTTTATTTTGGATTTTTTTTTATACATATGTAAATGTTAATTTTATATATACATACATATAATCCGTTTCATATGTGAATGTAAATTTTATTTCAATTAATTTTTATTACAATAAATATTTTTCTAAAGTTTGTTTAAATTTGTACCGTAACATTATTTGAATTTCCTAAAACTATTACAATTATTTTGTGTTCATTCTAAAATTAAATTTATCTTTATAGAACAAAAACCAAAAATTAGTATAAAACTTTTAAACAATTTTTTAGTAAAAAATACGTACTTACATACATATATGTAATCATTAAATAATGATATGAAACTTTTGCAATAAAAAAATATACTTGTAATAATAAAAATTTATCTTATCATGTCGGAAATTATCATTTTAATTTGAAAAGTTTTTCTAAGGAATATCTTTTAAATTGAGTTAGTGGGTCAGTACGTGCATGAATATTTTAGAATACACAAAATAATTAATGTCATGGTTAAAAGGTGATGGCACTTTGACCGTTTCTATTTAAGAAAAATAATAAAGACACTCAATTTTCTACTCGAAAATAAAAAAAAGAAAACAATAAAATCAATAGGAAATTTCAACTATGTATTTTGTACTTCAAAAAAATTTTGGAATTAACTGTAAGCACTTTAGAAATTAAATATGTCTCAAGTGTGATTTGTTAAATTCTACAGACTTAAGAAAAAACAGTAATATCGAACAACGTAAAAGTTGAAAATATTAAATAAAGTTCATACAAGGTTAGAGGGTGGTATAATTCTTATAAAACTTTTAAAGTTGTAGAAAAATATTAACAAAAGTTATATTCATGCAAAAATTTCAAAAACATACTTGTACAATCATCTAAATTCTCTCGTTATTACAATACAGTTTGTTAAATGAGACATTAAATCTTTAACAAATGCAATAATTATAAGTGAAATTATAAAATTTTGTAAATGATTTTATCTTATTTATAAATTTAATATTCAATTTTGAAAATTTCAAAAGTGATTTAGCTCACTTACATTATTAATTTTTAATGAATTAATAAAGAATCATTCATGTTTAACATAGCATAGTAATTAAAATTATATTTCAAATGAATTTTTAAACCCTTTTTAAGTAATAATTTTTCATTTATGTCAGTTATGTAGCTTATTTTTTAAATTATTATAAAATCCCATAAAATCAATTATATATTTTTTTTTTCTTCTGTAAGTACTTTGAAAAAAGTAAAACAAAGTTTCTGCTTCTAATCGATTAGAAAATTTATTTTTTAATTAAAATATAAAATTCTTGTACCGATTTTGTGATTTGTCTTTTACTGAGATTAACTAAACTTATCGTATACAATAAATCACTTTAATTACACTATATTATAATTATGTATAATGCATTATTAACGTATATAAAATTTTAATTAACATAAAAATAATATCCTATCCTATCCTATCTAATTTTATATTAAAAACCTTTATTTAATTGTTTTTTGCCTGTTAAAAAATGACATTTTTTAGAACATTTTTTATTTTTTTTTTTGCGAAATTTTTGCAATCGATATAATATAGTGTGTTCGAAACTAAAATTTATCTTTGAGTTGAGACTATTTTTAAACATGATCTTTTTGTGCTTCATATGTCCTCCAAACTTTATAGATTTTGCCATTAAAGTGCAAACTATGATGATGAATCAATTTTATTATTAATTTCGTTTAATTAAGAATTCTGATCATATTAAAACAGAATCATGAAATTTGTTAACGAATTTTCCTATAGCAACATTCTTATAAACAAAATTTTGTATATAAAAAATAAGTTTGCTATAAAGCTTAAATGTATCAGCAATATTTCCAACCTAACAGTCAAAACTTTAAATATTGTCCAAATTTTAAGAAAATATTATTTCACATAAAGCTTAAGTAATAAGAAAGTTTAAAATGTTGTTTCAAGTGACGCTTAAAATGTTTTTTATAATGAAAAAGACTCAAAAACATGGAAAGGATTAACAGAAATAAAATAGGATAATTTACTAATCCACAAACTGACCTAAGGCTTTACAATTCAATTTTATTGTAGCTTTCTTGAATCAAAAAGTTGAATTGGAATGGAATGAAAGTTGATTTTGGAATGATATAAACATTATTAATACACACCAGTTGCTATATTATTGTCATATACACACATGGCTCTTTATTTTTAGTCTTTCGTATATATTTTATTCAAAATACAATATTTTTGTGTATGTTTTCTGCTTGATGAAGTTATACACTTGAACTTGTAGTTGATATGAATACTTGTGTCTTGTTGTAGTTCTCGAACGAATTCTGATGAGAATAGATGTTAAAATTCGAATACAAGTTGAATAAATAAATTCTTTCAATTTTTATGGTTTTACTGTATTTTAAATTAAAATTAAAAAATATCTTTTAGTGGAAGTTTAAAAAAAAAATGTAATTAAATAAAATATAAATAATATTGAAATGTGAAAAAAAAAAATTATACGATGATATACTTATAATTATTTGCTATCTAAAAATACTTCTTGTAAATTTTTTTGTTTAAATTAGAACATTGGTGAAAAATTTGTAAAATTTATATAAATTTTGTAAAATCTAAGGATTTCGCTAAAGCTATCATCAAATAAATTTACAATGTTTGTTTTATTTAAATAATTGAGAATTGTTGAAATAAAATTTTACAAACCTATTAAAAAATTTTCAATATTCAAGAAAAAACAAATAAACAAAAGATTAAGTGAATAATTGCTTTTTGAATAATTTTTTCTACATTTGAATCGAAATAAAAAGGAAAGAAATAGGTAGTTTTTATGTGTGCAATTTTTTCCAATTCAAAATAATTATTTATGTTATTCTATTTTTACAAAATTAATTAATAAAGTTTTTAGTTTATTATTTCTTTTTTAAATTTATTTTCACTTGTTTTCTAAATTATTTATTTCTATTTTTATTACACATTCAAAAGATAATTTTATTTAAAAAAAAAAAAAAAAAAATTATGGAAAAAAAAAAGTGCAAATTATTAACAGTTTTTATGTGTAAATAATTTTGTTTTGTTAAACATGTATGTGTAGTTTAATTTTTTAATTTTTCAATCTTATAAACAAAATATACAGGTAAAAAAAATTTGAATCACACACAACAATGAAAATTTCAAAAGTGTTGGTCAATGTGTCATCATAAAAAAAAATTTTAAAAATCAAAATTGTATATGTATAGATTGAATTATTTTCTATATTATAAGAAAGTATACGTCATCATTAAAACCGCGAAAATTTGAATTAAAATAATAATTAGATACAACATTTACGAAAAATATTGTAGAAAAAAATTTACATATTAGAAAAGAAAAAAAAAAGTACATACTTGTTGATTATTTATTATTAGTGAATAGATTGTCATTATTTCATTTAAGCGTTAAAATCAAATTTTAATCACGTTCAACATTTTATTATTGAGGCATTATATTTGTATATAGAAAAGTTCTAATTGAATGTTAAATTTTCTTAGAATAGTGAATTGATGTATCTTTATTTTATTTAAAATAATTTATGTGAATTTATTTGAAAAATTAAATTTGAAAAAAATTTATAAGTGATTTCTCAATATTATCAGTGAGTTGACATTTAAGGTTTATTTAATAAATTTATTTATTGTACAAAAAAAAAATTAACGTTTTTTTGATAATAAATAAGCAAGTTTATAAGGTTAAATGACAAACTAAAAAAAAGTAAACTTTTTTTACAGCATTATTTTTATTTAAACACAAATCTTGTCCAATTTGTCAATTATCATTGAAATGTGATAACACACTACTTTTTTTTTTTTAAATTCAAATCTCATGGAAACAAAATTGAAGAATATTTTAAATACATTATAATAAAAAAAAAAACACATATGTACATATCCATATGCTGTAATTTACATTTTTACTATTTAAACATTTTATACAGTATTCCTTTATTGCAAGGATAAATTTATTGCTAAAGTAGAATTTTTTGTCTTTTTTTTAAAAAAAACATCATAGTTGAACTTTTGATTTGATAGTTTAAGCAATTATTGGAAAAAGTATCTAATGGAATTGTGTGTAAAATTGTTCTTGAGCCCTACTTAACTCAAGCTTCTACGTTTTCACGCTCCAATTTCGTCATCGTTCTGAAAAAAAGAACTCATTAAGTCCAAAATGGGTGTTAGTAAATAAGTTTATTACACAAAAAAATGCCCAAACTTTAAATTTATATCTGTATTCTTTTTTTTTTTTTTTTTTTTTTTTTTGATCAAGAATTATTTGATTTATTGCGTTTTGTCTTATTAAAAACAAATATATCGTCATCATTTATCACTTGTTATCTTTATACATATATGTTTTGTATTTTTTAACTGTAATATTTATAAATTGTTTACAACTTATAAATAGATATACTTTGAAGAGATTTAAAAATATATTCTTCAACTGAATAAAATTTAAAAAAAAAAGTATAAAATAGAATGCTTTTAATTTTATTAAGATTTATACACTTTTTTTTTAGATGTACATACATATTCTGCCTAGTCTGCTTTTTTTCAAAACATTTGTAAAATATTTAATTTATAACCAGAAATAAAATGAAAAGTGGTTTTGACAAATATCCTGAAACATTACATTCTAGTGAAAATTGTAATTTATTTCTTTTGAAATTTAATTCTCTTTGATTTAATTAATTTGTATGATTCTTCAAATTTTCTTTGAAAAAAAGTGAGGTTAATTTTAACAAATAAAAAACGACAGTTTTTAAAAGCTTAATGGTGTCTTTAAATTAAATTTATTTAAAAAAAAAAAAAATTCTAATGAAGATAAATAGGATAAGAAGTGTTTTTACATTTAAATTACAACAAGGACTAAACTATACATACATTTTCTATTTACTTGTTCAAGTTGTTCTAGTTAATTTACAATTTACATAAATGACATGAAAAATATCTTGAAAAATTCTTTTTGTTTATTAAATTATACATTTTTTTTTGTAGGTAGAATTAAATATTCTACAGATACTTGATTTTTTTTTTTTTAAAGACAATGGACAATTTTAATAAGATTATTATTATTAATAAATCCACGTGTAAGAGACTAAAATTTAAGAAATATACTCTTCATATTCATCTCTATTCAATTCAAAAGATTTAATTCACGTATTATATGAAACAAAAATTCATAATTATTATTATTCATATTTTTATATTTATTCTCAGAATATTATTATTCTAATTAATTTTATTGTATAAATTTTTTTAAAATTTTAATTACATATTATTTATTTCTTTAATATATGTATATAAAAAAAAATACAAAAAGTATATATGAAGAAAAATATAGATTTGGAGCGAACAAATATCTACCACATTTATTTTATATATAATTTTGAAATAAAAGAAAGTATCTTACATTTATCAATATATAATTTATCATTCCAGAAAATCAAAAAACATAATTATAAATACATATAACAATTTTTGTTTTATATCAAAACCTCCGTCAACCTTATCATTTTCATTACGCATCTTTTTGTTGGTATAAATACAAAAGAAAGCTTAAAAATATTAAAATTTTGTTACGCAATATACAATATTTTGTTTCTGTTTTTATTTTCTTAAAATTAAAAAAAAAATAATAATCTTGAATTTTTTTTTGTTTGAAGTTGAATTTAAATATAAATTTATTTTTAGAATATCGATATCCGATATTTGATTATTAATATCTCTAAAACCTTATAAATCCTTTTAAAAAAATTGTAATTATAGTAAATTTCTATTGTATTATAAAATGTAAGTCAATAAAACATCATTTGATGTTTTTAACAATCTTCTTAAATTATAAATTGATATTTTCAATTTTTATTTACAAAAGTAAACACAGACATCTTAAAAGTCGTTATAGATGCTAATAAATATAATTATAATAATAAAATAATTAACAGATTGCTAATTACAATAAAAACCTTGATAAATCATCAACAAATAATAAGATTGTTAAAATCAATTTTAAGTTTTTTTTTTTTTAATTTTCCACAGTGAATATTCTTAATATAGATGTTAGATTTTTCAATAAAATCATTTTTTTTAGATAAAATAAAACTATATTCACATACGAGTATGTGTGTACTCATATGTATGTATATAGTTCAATCACTAAATCAAAAACGCTTTGTACGAGGTTTACGAAGAATGAAGGGTCATTTTTTATAATCTTTACAAATTTTATTATAATTTTAACATTGTTATTACACTTTGTATATATGTATGTATTTATCACTTAATCAGATTTCATTAGAAATACGTGTACTGTAAAAGAATAAAATCTTTTTTATGATGGTCATAAACAAAACACTTGCAATATCATACTCATAATTATTTATAACATAAAATTTTTTCATTCATGTTAAAACTCAAAAAAAAAAATAAAATACATACTATATACAATGTAGATACATAAATATTTTTAGATTGTTATTATTTTTATTTAAATGCGGTCACAAAATAATCATTAACTTGATTATAATTTCAAATATAATAGTTGCTTTGATTCTACACATGTTTTTTTTTAATTGTATATGTTCATAAAATAGTGGGTATCATAAAAACAAATGTGTTCTACTTCCACTTCTTTTTTTTTTTCCTTGGTTTTTTGTTGTTGTTAAAGATCCTACTCAAAGATAAAAAGACATGTGTAATTAAAACAATCTTATAAAACGTAAAGTACAATATAACCATCAGTCATAGTCATATTTATTATATTAATTTTAATAAAAATTTTATTAGAGAGAGAAAGAGAAATAAACTTTATGCCACGAAAAGTCTTTCATGTTATTAAATAAATTACCAAAAAATATACACTAAATTACTGCTTTGATGTTAATTATAATGTCTTACATAAACAAATATCATGCAATGAATAAATTCCATATTATTTTATATTTTTGTATGATTGCTAAACATTTCTACTTGTGTCTTCAGCCAAAACTTTATAATTACACATGCAATAAATTGCGGCAAAAAAAATTAAAAGAAAAACAAAGATTCAGTGTTTTAAATAACTGATGAAAACATTAATCCTTTCGAATACTTTTTGTCTATAAAAATTTGCAAGCGTCATAATTACTCATTTTCATGTTTATCACAAACATGAGCATGATTCTGTTATTGGTTTTTCAAAGGTAATCTCTAAATTTAACCTACACATATACATATGTATGTACATATAGTTAACATATTTACAAAGCTTATTACGCTCTATATTTTTTAAATACTTAATAACATGCACTAAATAATTATTGTCTATTTGATAAAGTTAATTTTCAAATGAACTTGTTAAAAACCTCAAACACTTGAAATCATAATAGCTACTTTCTGTAATAATGTAGGTACTTAAAGGAGAAAAACGGAAAACAAAAACAAAAGGATTTACTTATGTATGTATATCAGCATTTTTGAAAAAGCTTACAAATTCTAATTTCTTTTATTTAGAATAAATCCTTTCACTAGAATTGCTAGAATATACAAAATAAAATAAAAATAAGATTATATCGTTAGAATAATATATGTATAAACAGATGGTGATAGAATAACCAAAACAAATTTTACATGAATAAAAAATTTATATATCTACAAAAATTTTATTTTTAAATCTACCTTTATATAAAAATAATATTTTCCACATAAATGATTACTGAAACATTTAAATTTCAAATCAAAGCGTGTTGTAAGAATTTTATATTCACAAGCTTTTACAAATGATAGTCATGGTAACTTTTTATACTTGTTTTCTTCCTTTTTCTTGTTTTGTATACTCTAAAAGAAAACATAAACAGAACAATCCTTTTCTTTATTTAAAATATTTTAATACAGAAATAAAGAAAAAAAAAAAATAAGGATATTGATATTTTACATACAAGTACAATGATACCCACATATTATTTATTTACCCTTTTGTAGTGGGAATATAATAATGCTTAGATATATGAATTTGAATTTCAAATCAAAAATATTTTATCAAATCACAAAAATACATGTTTTTATGCTTCCACATGCCGTAGTAAAAAAGGATTTTATATTCAAAATTAGGAAAAAAAAAAAAAGAAATAATTTTATTTATATATACAAACAAAAGTAATACCATTTCTTTTTTTTTCCAATTAAATACAAAAAAAAAAAACCTAAATACATAAATAAATTAGAAAAAAAAAAGAGTTATTTTTCATATTTATCTTTTTTGGTAATGTAATTCCAAGCACATTTCTAAAAGAAAATTGTTGGATATGGTCAATAATTATCAGTTTTGTTGGACCAATTAATTTTTTTGTTAACTTATTTATTTTTTTCACATACATATGTTTTGTAATCTATTCGTTTGGTGTTACATATATGTGATACTATAAATATGTACTCGTATGTACCTAAAATTATGTATCGATTTTCATGTATAACGCAAATAAAAATAAACTTCATTACAGTTCTTCTTTTTTTTTTTTTTCTTATTTTTGACATAATTTCGGATATTTTAATGAATGAAATTATGACGTTATCATTCATAAAAAAATCTTTGAATTTCATGCTCATAACCAGTCAAAAATTATTTCAAAATATAAAAAGAACATGAAAAAAAAGATTTACATAAATTCTGATGAATAATATATACATAAAACTACTATGAATCATGCTTGAAATATAAAAATAGCACAAACAAACAGTTAAAAATATACTATATATATATAATAATTTAATTTATATTATACCGCTACCGCAAAAGGATCAAAGGCTAAATAATAATAATACTCACGTACCAACACGCAATTCACACAATAAAAACAAAAAAAAAAGTATTTGTAACAAAACTGACACGCGTATATATACATATTTTTCATATCAGGTGTTTGATACTGTGTTAAATAGGTGTTTCTAAGCAATGAATAGTGACCAAAATAAAAATAACAAAAGTATAGGAACCATTATTTTTGATTTGGGGTGAAAAAATATCATAAAATATACTTATTTTTTAATTATAAATTTATTTATTCATCTGTAGAGAACGAATCTATTCATATGACAGGGCTGGAATAAATATTTGTGTACAACACAACCTCAGTTTCCGAAGCCAGTACTCACTCTACCACTTTGGTCATTGACCACTCATTTATTACTTCTAACAGTTGTTGTAATGAACTTTCAAAATATTTCTAAACAAAATAATATTATTGAATAAAAAATAGATATCACTTTTATTTATTCTGGAATTAATGGTTGCCCTCTGTTCATTAAAAAATGTGAATTCTTCTTTGACAATTCTTTAAATATTAACGAATACCTAAGAACCTTTTAAATATCCTTTTTCGAATAGTTATTTCAAATATAAACATTTTTCAAATACCAATATTATATTGTTACATAAATTTTCAAAGTCAAATTCAATTACATTTTTATAATAAGAACTTGCCTTTAATTTTATTTAAAAAAAAAAAAGAAGAAGAAAAGATATTTTATTACATCAATTATTCAATCTCATTCATACATTTAACTCTAAACATTTTTTTTTTTCATTCAATGTGAATAATTTAAAATTATATTAAGCAGTTACATAAACTTGTAACTTTACACCTGTCTATTGTAATATAAAAATGTTTAAAAATAGAATTTTATATTCATCTTTTATGATTGTACTTAGAATTATTCTACATAATTATAATATGAATGGTTATAAATATTTTGAATAATGAAGTATGCAGTTTATTTATTTCAATTTGATAATTGCGACCACCCTTGAATGCATTCTATTTTATTATTAATTTTTCAATGTAAATTTTATTTAATACATAAACTTATCTTTTCTAGATAAAACAGCTTATTACTGAAAACAGGAATTTAGTAACAGTTGAAACTATTGAACCTACTTTTTATAGAGACTTAATATAGAAATACTATCAAAATTACACGTTTTTTAAATCTATTTATCTAAGTAACCATGTACTACATGTGTGTATGCAAATTCATTGCCATTTTACAATAACTATGCAGCTACTTTCAATATAAGAAAACTGAATCAGAAATCATACTAATGATTCACCAAAGGGTAGTTTAAATTACTGGACTTCTACTGTATTTTTTTTATTTTTTTAATTTTTTTAATTTTATTTTAATTTTAATTTTTATTTGTTTTATTTTTATTTTTATTTTTCTTACATATACTACATATATGTATGTAATAAAAAAAAAAATTAAAATTAAAAACTAAAAATTAAAAAATATGTATGCATATGTACGTATATGTTTATGTGTATGTGTAATTCCTTTTTAAACCGAGGAATTTTACTTTACTTATTCATGTAGGACCTACTTTTTCTTTCTCTTTTAAATCAAAATGTGCGTTGAATGTCAATTCTTTAGATTGAATTAAAATTTTATAGGAAATTTGTTTTTCTTCAATAACAAAAAAGGTTAATTGATATAATTTATATTATTGAGTAAAAATAGGGATGTAAGTTATGTTTTTCTTTTTCTTTTTTTTTTTTGGTTCAATCTTTTCTACACAAAAGGAAGGAAACAACATTAAAATACAGAAAATTGATTAAAACTTTGCAAACTTTTTCAATAAATTAAAAATTTATAAGATAAAATATTTGTATTTCATTGAAACAAAATTAAACACAACATGAATAAAAAATTAGAAATTTTTAAATAAAAAAAAAACATGTTATTAAAAAATGATTTGTAGGATAAACAAATCGAAAAGCGATTAAAATTAAAATGTAAACCCATTACAATTTAAAATTCTCTCTTATAACAAACATATTTTTATTTAATTTTTGTATTTGTGTACTACTAAATAATAAAATAAACAAGTATTGTAAAAATTTATTCAACTGTGTTTACATAAGAATAATATAAAAATCTTTAAATAATTTAAATAAAAATATATATTTTCTTTTGTTCCAAGTAAAAAAGTATAAAGTATAAAGTAAATAACAACAAACATTTCAATAGCTAAAAAAATATTTTAACAATATAATCAAAGTTAATATATCAAACTCAATCAAAACAAAACAAAAAGGTGTCATTTTATTTTAGTGTTAAAGGTAAGTACCCATCTAAAAAAAAACTAAAGTAATACAATCATTTTATTCAAATAATTTTGACCGGAAAACCTTTCATATGAAATTTACTATATTCTTAATAAAGGAATAGAAAATAACATTAGAATCAAAATAGAAAATCAAACAAGATCGGAAATACGAATACATTTTTTTTTTTTTTGAAATAAATAAAAAGGATATTGAGTACACATATGTAAATAGATCAAAATACAAGAAAATCATAAATAAAAAAAAAAATATCTTATTTGAAATTCAATCCAATAATAAAAGAAAAAAAAACATAAGAACATTAGAGAAGTGTAAATACGAATTTCATTCAATATAAGTATACATACGTATTAGCAAATTGATATAGATATATAGTAACAATCATTATACATGTTTCTTGTACGTATACATATACATACTTATGTCAAAGTTAAACTTTTAACTTGAAAAATTAGCTTTTCAATGAGAAGACAAGTTTAAAAAGATGAAATTTTCATTGGTAGCCACATAGAAAATCAATCAAATAGTCGTACACATACATACATGTATAAACAAACAATATATGTATAAAAGCATTCCTTTCTTTGGCCTCAATAGGAATCGCCTTAATAAAAAATCAACAAGAAAAATTTAACAATATAAAATTAGAATCATCATATTTGTTAAACTGGTTAAACTCAATCACTGGTATTTCTTTAATAACAAAATTGAACTTTAATAGTTTCTTTGAAATTTTAAAATTTATTAAAAACAAACTTGTTCCAACACATTTTCGTCACAATTTATTTACCCAAAAATATCCAGAGTATCTATACCTATCTATCTATTTCATATTATTTTTAAATTATTGTTCTATTTAATTAGCATATATTTTTTTAAATTAAATATAAAACAAATTTCTGCTTTATTAAATTTCTTTTTTTTTTTCATTCATATATTTATAAATAAAAATTCAAATGAAATAAAATTTTGTTGATAACGTAACCTTGAATTCTATGAATAAAAAAAAAAAATATGTATCACTTATAACATGTACAAGTACAAAGAAAAAATATCACCATAGTAATTCTTATCACTAAATATAAACTATTTCACGATAAAGAAAATACATAATCACAGAAATAAACTTTTTTTTTATTTAAAAAAAAAAGTACTAGAAATATAAATATAATAAACTTAAATGCCATGTAATAATAAATAAGATATTTTGTGCTTAATTGTATTTAATATACCATGACTTTATATCAAAGCAATAAGATACTTAAACCATGAGTTATTTTTTATTTTTATTATTATTTTTTTTTTTTTTTCAATGTTGATTTTGATATGAATTATGAATGTGTAGAACACATGAAATATTATTCGATATCGAATTATCGATAACAAAAATTTATTAAAAAAAAAATAGAGAAAAATAAAATAATTTAAACATAGTTATATTGTACGTAAAATTGAAGAAATTAATGGAAAACTATATGATTTATATTAGAAGAATTTCAGTTCGTTCATGGGATAAAAATATTTCATAAAAAGATACATACACTATTTTTATTCGATTCAAGTATTAAAAATATTATTACAAAAATATTGTATATGTATGCACTTTATTCTGTTTATTATGAACTAAGACTCTGTTTTATAAGAAAAATCGTTTCATTGAAAATTTATTGGAGTTTTGGTTTGAAAAAAAAAATTATTTTATTTTTATGAATTTAAGATATGAGTATATTAATGTAAGAAATTTATGACTTTATGGTTTTTTTTTTTGTTTTTCATACATACTCAATTTTTTATAAGTAGCATTTTAGTTACCGGAACGAACAAACTATTAATTGACGGAAGTCCAAAAATAATACTCAAAACTCTCATTATTTTGATTTAAAAAAATTACAAAACGTTATAAATTATCACGTACTAATCAACTATAATGGAACAAACAGTAAACCAGGTTTTTCCTACAAAATATCGACAAGAAAGAAATCAAACAGGACAACAGAACAATGTAGGGTTCACAAAATAATATAAACACTTTTTTCTTTTAAAAAAGTATGTTGTCTGTAGGAAAAGAGGAAAGTTAAAAATTTTTTAAGTGTAGTAAAATGTTTTCAAAAGTTATAGGGTAAAACGAACAAAAAAGCCTTTTTTTTTCAAATTCATTTTTCCTTTGTAACTTCACACAATTTTAATACATATGCCGAAAAGAAGAATATATGACAATGTATAAGAATTTGAGATTTCGGTTCGTAGATGCCGCCACGTGAAACATGCATGTTGAAATATTAACACCAGTATGTAACAGTATTACAAATACATATGTACATATGTATATAAATAAATACTATATATCACTGCAGCATTATTTTAGATAGTACATAAATTTTGAATTCTTCGATAATTTCTTTTAGATTCTGCCATAAAATAATCGTAAAATATAAATCACTGAGTATTACCACATTTCATACCAAAAATATACATATATGTATGTACTATGTAT
Organism: Bombylius discolor; assembly: GCA_939192795.1. Classification (NCBI taxonomy): domain Eukaryota; kingdom Metazoa; phylum Arthropoda; class Insecta; order Diptera; family Bombyliidae; genus Bombylius; species Bombylius discolor. The sequence continues at coordinate 54,539,958 of OW584238.1, read as the reverse complement.
ATATGTATTTATGTATTAAATATGTTGTACATAAATTTTTCACATTCGACTGCAAGAAAAGGAAACCCAAAACAATTTTCGTATTGACATGACAACAATAGAATTATTGAATTGACAAATAAAATCAGAAATTCAGAAAAAAAAGTAAAATAATCGATTTTTAATGAAATATTCATCTTTAATATAATACTCATACATAAAATAACTTTTTCTCTTAATGGAAAATAAAATTAATATTTGACAATAAAATGCTGTGAAATCAAAAGAAAAAATAAAGTAAATAATTCACAAGTGTGGAAAAATTGATTATACATAATGTTATAAATGAGGAGGATAATTAAATTGAATTAACATAATGTAGGTATATCTCTGATGAAATACATAGATTATATTTTGATGATATTTCTTTTCTTTTTCAAGATATTGAAAATTGAATTTTTTTTCTTCCTAAATTTGATGTTGAATTGGAAAGAAAAATACATTTTTGATTTAGAAAAAAAAAAAACAAGACGTAATAACATAAAAGTCCAAAAAAATATCTTCACACTTTTCATGAGATAACAAAGATATTCTAAGAAAATCATTTTTAAATATATATTACATGTCTGAATTCTAAAAATAAAATGGGAAAATTTTTTTTAATTTTTACGTTAAAAAACAATTTTGAATTCAAATCAAATTTTGAATGAAATGACATCTCACTTTCTGAAAAAAAAAAAAAAAATATCTATACTTTCATCAATGCACAAAATTGACAAAAGAAAATTATGGCTTTTATGAAAATAATAAAAGTGCCTTGTTAAAGAAAGTACATACATAAATTTGAAATATGTTCCCATTCTTATTTTAATTATGGTCACAAAACAATTTTTGTGTTACTTTTAATAGTTTTAATGTATATGTACATATTAAAAACAATTTTCCGCTTAACACCTCATGACAATTAAAAGTTACATGACCATTATTTTCATGTATCAAATATATCAAATTAGTAAGTATAGAAACAATAGAAAAATATATTTACTTTCCTTTGTATAAACACAAAATGTTGTGTAATGTATTTATTGTATATGTATATCAACATTATAAAATTAAGTCATCTCTTTTTAGTTTCTTACTTACCTCATCAACTGATGCAAACGAACGGTGCATATAAATTTCACACTTTGTCATCTTTAATTTATTACAGCTTCATGTCATGTTCAAATACTGATGCCCAATTTTCTTTTATAATTGATTTTCTAGATCATATCATAAATTACAGCAAATTATAAAAATATTCATTAATATATGTATATATGTTCATGATTTTTGATTTGATTGATTTTATTAACCATTAATTGATTGTCAACAAAACAAGTAACAAAAAAACGAATAATGGATGATTTATTTACTTGTCATATATAAATTTCGTATGTACCTTTATAGTGCTTTCAATAATTATTTAAACAATCATTTTTTTTTTAAACAATATAAAAATTTTTGTCAAAATTTTTAATGCCATACTTTTACGCAAGCATAAAAAATTTGATTTTTATACAAGCTTATTGTTTACTTTTTAAAATTTTCTTCTTCACTTTCATTTTTAATACATGTTCAGTTTAAAAGCTTTTAAGATGCTGAGAACAAAATTAATAGAATCTTCAGGACTGCTAAGATTTTGTATGTGTATTATTAAAAATAATAGAACCACCTTCTGGATATTTAACGGATAAATTACGAAATTATTTCGCTATATCCAAATGATTTGTGAATCCACTGTGTCCATTAATATTTTGTTTTTGTAAATTTATAGTACATACCTAGTAACATTACAATGATACATTGATTTTTACATTCTATAATAAAATGTTGTAATCAAAGTATAGAAAAAAAAAAAGAAGTGAATTAAAACAATGAATCAAGAAATGAATAACAAATTAAAATACAAAACTCTTATATCAATTTATCAGTTATATCATTCCATATTGAAATAATCGATTCTATTTGAATTATTTGTCAATCTATTATGTGAAAATGATGCATATTGACAAATGTACATGGTACATTCTATACATTCATTAAAATTGAAATACATTTCAATTACTATATTTACTTACACGATACTATGCTGAATTAATATTATTGATGTCGATTTATTAATGCAGAATAAAATTAATATAAAATATTGTTTATTACTTGAATAAATTTTCATTATTAGTTTTCTTCATTTATTTTCTACATGTTTTTTTTTTAAAAAAAATCCTTATTGCAACATTGTTTTGTACTCACGTATGAAATCATAAATTATTTGTTTACTTAAACAGTTTTCTCTTGGTATTCATTATGATTTGAAATTATTTATTTACCTTTTATTTAATTATTAACTACAAATTCTCAATTATAAAAAGAAAATTCCATTTGTGTGTATGCTTTTATATAAAAATAATTTAATAATTTAATTATCCTATAAAATTGAAAAATTCCAAATAAAAAATTTTTTTTTTTTGGTACAGCTTTTATAGTCGGTAATTAATCAATGATATAAAATTAAAACGTGATTAAAATAATCCAATCGTTATCATTTCATTTTTTTTGTATAATTAATTTTTTTTCTTATTTCTAAAATTCATATGAAAAGAGAAAAAAGTTTGTAGCACGTGAAAATTACAATGGTGAATATTTTAAAAATGAAATTCAATTATTCTAAATATCTCTTATACCGCTCATTGAAATATTTTACAAGAATTTCAAAGATAAAATTTTTTAAGTTAATTATGGTGAAAGTCTTGTAAATTTAAATGTTCAACAACGACAAAAAAAATATATAGCAATTAAATGTAATTAAATTTTTACCATTAAAATTGGAATTTAACTTTCTTGTAATGGAACTCATGTTAAAATTTGTTGCTTCCAAAATGTTTTTTTTTTTTTTTTGACAATATATGCAAATTAAATTTTGTAACAAATTAAAAGAAAAGCAAATTCTACAACAACAATAAAGAATAAATTCTTTAATTGCATTAAATGGTACACGTTTTTGTTTTTGTTTTTTTTTTAAGTTATATAATCAATAAAGAATGGAATAGATAATTCGGTTTAAAAAAGAGAAAACAAAAACATTGAAAGGCGTAAGCTGAAACTAAAAAAAATCTACACGTGAATGTGTGTATTTACATACATACATATAGATATTATTTCTAATTCTATTAAAAATTTACATACGAGTGCTTATATCTTATCTTATCCACAAATGTCCCTATTATTTACATAAATTGCATTTTGTGTACATACGGAATTCAACATGTATTTAATACCTTTGGGCATTATTATCTCTATCGCATTGTCTTGAAAGCGTCAACAGTTTTAGTATATGTATTATATATTTAACTTTCTATTAAGAAAGTATTTTCATTCGTAAATATTTTTATTTATGTAACCATATGGCACATATGTATGTACATTTATAGATAATACACAATATGCATCATCTTGAAATTTCAGTTTTTCCTGCACATTATGCATGACAGAAATATAAAATATATTATATATATTATTTAAAATAAATTAAAATGAATAAATCGACTATTTTTGATTTTTTGCCAGTTAAAAAAATAAAATAAAATATAAAAAAATTATCAATTTTAAAAGAATCACAATAATGAATAATGCAAAACCTATAAAGGCAAAATATAAATGCAGTACATTTGTATTTATTGGACAATTCAAAAAATTATTATCACGAATTAGTGAAGTAAATAAAAATAAAAAGATTCTAGATAAAGATAAAAATGTAAATATACAACAAAAAATTGTTTAATATTTATTAAAAATACAATTTAAAGTAAAAAAAAAAACTGTACAAGTTCTTTCTTGTATAGAAATTTGTTTTTTCTTACAACTATTTAAAATTATTCTCTAGCTAATACATATTTAGAGAATTTTATCTGGAATCCTTGAACAAAATATTAAAATAAACAACACGTTTTGGTTTTTTTTTTTTTGTTGCTTCTTTTTATTTTTTGAAAAGTTTGTTTTCTTTAAATATTTATTTACAAAATAAAAACGTAAAAATACATTATTTTTATAAATTCGATACAAATCACCCTAAATATTGTACATTTATCAAATTGAATTGACTTAATTTGTATTCTTCCTTGTAAATTACAGGTGATTACGTTACATTTTATTTTATATTTTGCTTTGTAAGAATATAAAATTTTTTCTTCGAATATGAAAATCGATAAAATAAATTTTCTTATGAAATTCATTCAAATTTATTCCTTATTCTTCGTTATAGAATTATTTGTCAAGAAAATAAAAATTAGTAATTTTTTTGTAATAAAAAATCATAAAATACACTCTGAGAAATTTACTACACTTAAAGATAAAAATGTAACACTACATACTTAAAAGTACTGTTTAAAATGAAAAATAAATATTCAAACTTATTGTAGTCAAACACAGTGTGTGGTAGATCCTGTTAAAAAATATCCTATTCTGATTATTTCGATAATGACAAAAACATTAACAGCGTACACATATTTTTATTATTTAGTATAGATGCTCATAAAATGTATGTATGTATAATATGATCATTAACAATCACATAAAATTGCATATTACAAAACTCTAACATTACATATATAACTACTTGTACTAATTACATAGTCAATCTATTATTAAAATGACTTTTTATGTTTTTATTTATTTTTCATTTTTATAATGATGGCAAAATATTGTAATACAATTTATGAATACATAACAATATCAAATGTAATTTATTCAAAGAGTTATTGTTTTCTATTTGTATGTATTTTGCCAGCAGGATTTACACAACATGAAATTTTCTTTATCATAAAATAAACATAACGAATATATTTACACTTGTAAAAATGAATAACACATTTAAATTTATTATATATATCTACAATTCACATCACACAAACTATAGCTATATATAATCAAATTTGACAATGATTAATGATTCTGACATCTGCAGACAATGATTGGCATTTTATTGAATAAAATAATTTATTATATAAATTAAGTAACAAAAAGATATTTTTAAATATTTTTATGAAATTCTTAAAACAAAACCGGACTATAGAATAACAATAAATTTAATAAAGTGGAAAATTAATGATCATAATATTTAAAAAAAAAAAAAAAAAAAAAAAAAACATTTTAAAAAACTGCATTTTAACTTTTCATCATGATTTCTAAAATGTGAAAAAAAAATTCAATGTGGTTTTGAGGGTATCACAAGACAATATGATGATTGTGAAAAATTTTCTAATTTTACGTTTTGAAAAAAATGTACATAAATTTGTATTTAAATTATTTTGGAGCATTTGCGAAATTAAAAAAATGTCGACACATGTTTAAATTTTGCATTTTTACAAGCCTAATGAAAAAAAAAAAGGTGTATACTCATGCATACGAGTATGTATATGTACATAATCTGAAATATTTTACTTGCAATGTAATTCAAATGAGAAATCGTACATATTATCATGAATTTATTGGAAATTGTTTAAAATAATAACGACAAAAAATATAAGATAACATACATCTTTTTATAAACTTTTTTATAAATATTTTCAAACAAAAAAAGTAGTAGGTACATATGTATGAACCTACATAGATTGTGGGCGGCACGCTTACTCAATTTAATCTCTGAATTATTGTGATTTTTTTTTTTTTATAAATAAAAAATTATACCTAAAAAAATATTTAATTTTCATATACAACTCATTTATTCTAATTCTCATTAATTTCACAGTGTCTTTTAATAGACAAAATTGATGTAAATACATCTTAAAAAAGTGCCAGATTTAAATAAGGGTTCTTAAAAAAAAGATTTTAAAAAAATTTCTTAACTTTTCTAATAATGTAGCAAGAAAGCTATAAAAATTTAATAAAGTACTCGTAAATGAAATGTGTAAAAAACTCATATAAAATATCAAATTTATTGATAACGTGTTGAAAATATAAAATAATTTTTTTTTGTTACACAAAATTTATGATTTCATTTATTTCATTATTTTTTCCTATATTAATTACTGAAAATATAATTCTTTCGAAAATTGAATACATTTACATTTTTTTTATCTCAGAAGTAAAAAAGTTTTAAAAAAAAAAAGTAAAAAAAAAAAACAATCATAAAATAAATAAAAATAGAATATAATAATTATTTAGAGGTAAAAAAAAAAAATTGCTATTTTTAAACTTAATTACATTTTATAAACAATTATTATTATTTTTTTTTTTTTTTCACAATTCATAAATTGTAATTTTATTTGTTGAATTACGAAATTTGATTTATTTTGGTGTTTTTTTTTTTTTCTCTCGATCATAAAACACTTTTGTGTAATTAATTTATGGCATATATTTATTTATTTATTACTATTATAAATAAAATTAATCTAATTTTACTTTAAATTTATTCAGAAGACATAACTTGTTCAATTTTTTAAATTCTAGGTAATTATTGAAAATGTATAAATTTGTGAAAGTACATATCTTTATTTACGTATAATATAGAAATAATTTTAATATAATAAATAATGGGAAAATCCAATATAACTTCTGTATTTTTAAAATGTAATTTTAAATCATTAATTTTTTGGGTAAAAATAATTCACTAGAATTATTAAAAAGCAATTTATTTGTATGACAGAAAAACATTTTTATTTATACTTTAAACTTTGAAAGTTAGTCATAATAAAATGAAAACAAAAAATGTTTGTTGTTGTTCATAGTTCAGGGTTCGAACTTAATTGTGAATTTTAAACAATCTAAATTTCTTGTCTATAAATTTGTTATTTCAATTAGAATTTGAGTTATGCGAACTGTATTTAACTACAAACATATAGTATTACAAATATGTATGTATGTTTTCCAAAGGAAATCTGTTTACATATATCACGTAATACCTATAAACGTCTTAAAAGTTGGTGATATGTGTATAGATATAGCTAGTAATTTATAAAGAAAAAAATTTTCTATACATATAACATTACTCTAATTCATTTTATAAATTGTATCTCCAGTATCCAGTAGTAGTCGTATATTTCTTATAAGAATAAATGTAACAGACATCAAATATGAATCTTCCATTTTTTTTGCAAGTGCCAACCCTGCCATATACATTTTAATTCAAGTTTTTTTTTATAAATTTTTTATACTCATTATTAATTTTAAAATTATTACCTATCCGGTAATCAAAAAAAAGGTCTATAAGTATGTATATATGTATATAAATAAATACAATTTAGCATTCGTTTGACGTAAGACTCTTAATTTAGGCTTGTATAGCAGAATAAAAAAGATTCATTTTTAATTTGTTTTTTATTTTACGTCTGGTTCCTGAAAGAAAATAAAATTTGAAGATGTTTTTTCATTATGATCTTGTATAAAACCAGTTTGTTTTTATAGTTTTTCGCTTTTTTTTTTAAAGTTTTTTTTAATTGTTTGCAAGTTTCTATCTAACATATTGTATAATCTAATACGCGAATACGTTAAGTACCAACATTAAAACTTGTATAAAAAGTAATCATGAAACACAAAAATAGCACGATGTTCTTCCCAAAGATTGTTGATATTTATTTATTTTTTTTTTCCTTTTACAATTTTGTTTTCTTTTTTTTTATATTTATATTTATTCTGAGGTAATTAACTAAAATTATACAAAAATTAGTATAAAAATCAATAAGTTTCAAACTTTTTAATATTAAAATTAAAAATAATACAAAAAATAAATTAAAATTTTTGTACAAGAAAAAAAAAAAAAAAGAAGAAGAAAGGTCATAAAGTGAAAATAATGAAAATGAATGAGTTTACAAAATTTTTACGATCAATATTAAAAGATTTATAATACATAATAACTTATAACTTTTTATTATTAAATATAAGTACATATATCCAAATATGAAAATTACATATTATAAACACATGTCTATATGTCTAAAAGCCACATCTATCATATATGATGACATACCTACATCATGTTACATACAGATAAATACAAAAACCAAAATTTTATAATTTACTGTTATTTTCAAAAAAATTTCCACATGAAAACTTTTGCCACATCATCATAACATATGTTTAGGTACATATTTCAATAACATAAACATCCTGTCATACTCATATAATATCCTTAAAGATTTCAAAATTCATATGAAATAAATCTTTTCTTATGTTCATCATTTTGTGGTGAATTATTTATGTATGATGATAACAAAAATCATAGTTTTTGTATTTTATCCTTATAAATAGCTTTTACATTTCTTTGTTCATTCATTAATTTACTATCTTTCATATTATTTTGATTGAATTTAATTTTATCCACTTCAAGTTTATTTCAAAAATATATTTTTTTTTTCAACATCAAACTAACATAGAATTTTAATCATGTATACATGTATACGTACATACATATATAATATAAATTGTCAGATTTCATAATATTTATTTTGATACTTCAAAAAATAAATGATTATCTTTTTTATATCAAAACAAATTTCATGATGAACAAGAATAATTATGTGTTAGTTTTTTATAGAAAAAATTTAGATAAATTACATATGTAGTCAAAGTTCAAATTTTCTATGTTTTTGTTATTTTTAAAATTTCATCAATATATATTCAGATTTATGAATACTTTTAGTAATTGAATTATGAATTTATTTTAGATTTTATTTTCAATTTTATCCAGTTTTATCCAATGGAGAGTTTTGAAATTACTAACAAAAATAAGCTTATTCTATTATATGTGTGTATAGTATTCGTTTGAATCTCAAAGGATAATACGATTCTTTCTTGTTATTTCAAATTTCAATACAATGATTTGAATATGGAAACTAAAAAGTTAAATTACAGTTAAAATGACAAAAGAAATCTGGTAGAAATATTTTGACTAGAATTCGTTGATCAAGTTTAAAAAACATAAACAAATAAATCTTTGTCAAATTGAAAGTTAATATTTTGTATAAATAGAAAATATAGTCTCTTATTTAAAAATATATATTCAATATATCATTTTACAACCTTCAACAAATTATTTGGTAACAAAAATAACACTATTTCAGTAAACGACCTAGTTTCTTCTACATACATATATTAGAATTTACTGAAGAAGATGATTTTTCCATTATAAAAACATTGTTCCTATAGATAAAAGGTAAATAAATTATAATCAATCAGAATATACAAAATTAAGCAAGATGTTTTCAAAAGAAATCTTTTTATCTTGTGCTATATGGAATTTTCTATTGTACTTCAATACAATCAATAAAAGTAATTCGAAATCATACAATATACATATGTATGTATTTTGAAATTTATAAAAATAAGACATTATTTGATTCATGTTGAATTTTTAAAATCAATTAGAAAAAATTTTTATTATATTTTTTATTTATTCTTAATATTTTTTCTATTATTCCGAGGTAATAAAATGAAGGATTATTATTTTCATTAAATTTTGTCTCCAACACATTGAAATAAAAGCAATTATTTGCGGTTGTGTGAGTTTTATTATATGAAAGTTTTTTATTTTTATATTTAAAAAAAAAAAGTTAGAAAAAATTAATGAAAATAATTACACAAATTTTCAAAGATATTAAAGTTTTAATATTTTTTTAAATAAAATCTTTATAATTAACCTGGATTTCATATAAATTTAATTTTAAACTATAATTATTTTTTTTTTTGCATCATACATATACATATGTACATATATAAAGTATTTAAAGCAAAATATGAATGAAAACTTACTTATCCATGGATTTTTTTTAAATTTACAAAAGGATCAAATTAAAGTATATAACCAAAAATAATAATAAGGACAATTGTGGTTGCCAGACAGACTGCCTTTCTGCATTTATTGTATATATTGTGTCTGTATATAAAATATATACTTTTATGTCAAAGTTTGAATTTTTAATAAACACAAAAGTTACTTATTTGCCCTTTTTTTTTGTTTGTTGGCTTTGTTATTCTATGTATTTATTTTTCAAATAGCAATCAAATGCGATTCAGAAGAACTCTTGATACAGTAATTTATATAAATATATATTATGTATATGTAAATAATATAATATACAAACATGCACTAATAGTTGTAGTATAGGGATAAAAAGATAAAAAGCAATTTATTATTTCGCCATATTCATTTCAAATACGACTTTCTTACAAATGTATTAAAAACTAAATGTTTAATTGTAAAGCTAAAGAAATTCCGGTTTAAATTAAAGCAAGGAATCTAAACACAATTTTTTTTTTATTTTTTTTTTTTTTTTTTTGCAAAAAATATATAAAAAATATTTTAAAGATATCTTCTTAAATATAGAAGATTTTGAAAACCATCATTGAAATAAAATAAGTCACATTTTAATCTACCTCTACATTGTTCAAAGGTTCAAAGATATTGATCTTAAATTTATTCGATGAAAACTAAATATTGTCGTACTAATCTCTTTTCATATTTTTCATAAATTTCACAAATTTTAAAAGGAGTTTTGATGTACTGTTTTATACGAAAAAATTACTTACCAAAATTGTGTCCTTATTGTACAAACATAAATGACTTTAAACGTGCAAAATAGTACAAATTTTGTAATAAATTTAAAATCTTCATATTTTCTTCTTAATATCCTTTTTAATCACAATTAAATACTTATTTCTCGAAAAAAAAGAAGAAAAAAAAAGGATTAAATATGGGTATATTTTTATAGTATTAAATGACTCGTGTATTTTTACAAGAAAAATATATCTTAAAATTACAGAATTTTAGCCATGACATTTTTCTACTTTGTGGGTTTTAAATGAGTAAATTATAATTCTGTTATTTTGTTTACTATCCCATGTCAGATGAAAATAATTTTTATCCTAATTATAACTGAAAAATATTACACAGTACATTAAAATATAACAGTTCTGGTTTTAAAAAAAAAAATAAGGATTTAAAAAAGAAAACGAAAAAAACAATTTTAATAAATTTACGTAAACATATTACATTCTTCATTTTAAATATTGTGAAAACAGGAAAATAATTTTCTCTGTAAAGTGTTTAAAAAGTCTGACTTTTTATAATATTATAAAAATTAATTTATTTTTTTTATCATTTTACTTAAATTCAATAAATTAATAACGAGCCATTTAAAATTAAATATTCTTAACGGCAAACAAAATGACATGAGAACTTTTATGTAAATATATACATAGTATCTGTTCATACAATAATTAAACATTGCCTAGGTACATGTTAAAGCTTTCATGTTGAAATTTATTACCAAATGAAGCCTGACACAAAAAAAAAAAGTATAAAAGTAAAAAATAACACATATTTGTACATATATAAATTGTTACAGGTATTTTGTGACGAATGAGATAATATCATTTAAAGTATGTTTGAAAATATTTGTGAAAAAAAAAACAACTTTAAATAATAATAAATAATGTTACATATGTGTGGCAAAAAAATTTAAAATAAATTTAGCACGTGATCTGATTAAAAATAAAAAATCATATTTTTTACATTTATTAGTCATTATTATTCAAATTTTAAAGAACTTAATTTAAAAAAGTACGATTTTTAAACAGTACAATTATTAAAGCTTACTTGTATAAATATACAATGTACAATGTATGGAGTATCTTTCACACACATCTGTTTTAAAATTTATTGTCTCGTATATTGTATCATATTTCATTCGAAAGAAATTGTTTTTTTTATATCCTTTTAAACTCTTCAAATGGGGGTTGAAAAAATTTATTCATGGTATAAAAAAAATGTAATAATATATATCACCATTTTATATATATTTATGTACATACATTATTAAAATTAAATTCTATATAGTGATGATATACATATGTACATACATATATCTATGTATAGTATAACTACATTTGTATATTTCATATGCTAAAAATTTTTTAAAAAAATCAAAATCGATGAATATTTTATTTTATTGATAATTATAAGATTTCTTTTGTGTTATTTTATTTTTCTTAATTTTTTTAAAAGTTCTTTAATACTTTTAATATTAAAATCGAATACTTGCTGCCTACTATCGTCACACGTCGTTACAAAAAAATTGGAAAATGGATGGAAAAACTGACCAAATCGAAATCAAAACTTTTTATGAAGAAAATGATAATTTTTATTATTGAATTTTAGTAGGGCAAAAATTTTCAAGTTTTTCTATTTAATTTTATGTGACAAATTTAGTTTCAAATAATGATACATGTTATACATGTGATAGATATAAGATAGATAAATAAATAAATAAATAGATAAAAATATATAAATTTACCTTAAACAATTTACTCCTAATAAATAACAAATCATCATTGAAAATTCTCTAATTATGAACACATGAGAACATACATACTCGTACGTACATATATACATACATATGTATCAAGTATAAATATTAAGTAAAAAATATAATGTTTGAATTGACAATTTAGTTCAATTTTTCTGTATACACCAAAAATTATTTAAAATTGCCTACTAAAAATTTGTTAATTAATAATCATTTATCATTTTTTGATTAATGAAACATATAAAAATGCAAATTATTTCGCATAACATAATCACTAAAAATCAACAATTTATATATACAGTTATAAATTATCACGAATATGCAAATAAATAAACGTGTCTACGGAATAAATTGCAAATAAATATTTTCATTTATAATATACCTATTTTGTATATGTAGTATTTATCACTTTTTTTTTTTTTATTATTATACAAGTATATTATTTACATTAATATAACGTGAGCAAATATAATTTATCCAGGTGTATAAATAATATCTATAGCTCATCATTATTATCATTATATATCATCAATTTTCACATTACCATTTTCATACAATTATATGTACATATAATCATATACCTTCTATATACATACATATGTATATTTATAATCATTTCAAACTCATCCATTATATTATCAATTCTATTAACCTCTTTTTTTGACCAGTAAATTCAATTTAAATCTCTTTTTTTTTTGTGAATCCTTAACAAGTAAACAACTTTGAATAATCTTTTTTATTAGATTTTAGTATATAGGTATATAGAGTATATACAAAACAGTCCATAAAGACATATTTAACAAATCAAAATTCAATCAATCACATAAAAGAAAAGTTTATAAAACTTATTGACAGCATCACCGAATGAAAAATGTCAACATTTTTTAAGTTTTTTTTTTATTTTTTTATTTTTTTTTTTTAAATTGATAAAATCTCAAATAATATTTTTAAAGAAGGAAAACACATTTTTTTTAAAAAAAATCTTATTTCTTGTAATATTCCAGTAAAAATTTTCAGTGTTTCTATGTAAAAAGAAAAATAAGTCAACAATAAGTCAAGAAAATTTCAAATACTAACATTTTAGATTTTTTTTTTTTTTTCAAGCAAAATCTGTTTTTGATTGTGTCTTTTTAAAAATAAATTAAAATTTTAAAATATATAATATTATATTCTTCAATTACAATTTTTCCACATGGTTTGAATTCCAAAATTAAATTACTTATATCAACTTACATAAGCATATTAATATGATCCTTTAAAGCTAAAACTTTGAAATTTTACTTTATTTATCCATGAATTATTTCTAAAAAATATACTTTTATCTAATCAATTATATTTTGTAATTAATGGAATTTTAAAAAAAAATGTACTTAAAAGTTATATAACAGTAAATAAAATTATGAGTAAGGGGCTTTATTACCAAGGAGATGGAATTTTTATACATACATACATATATTGTTTTTTTTTTTTTTTTCACTGTTTATCCTTTTTAATGAAGAACTCTCAGCTTGTTAAAAGTAAAAGTATGTACTCTGTTGTTGTTGTTTTTAACAAAAAGTTCAAAAGTTTTATTTAAAACGTGATTAATACATATGTTATTTAATCTTGTTGAATATATGTTATCGTTTCATCGTTTCACTTGTTTGTAGGATGTATATGAATTCTTATTAAAGAAGATTTTAATATTATCCTATTACAATTTAAACTTCTTATTTGTTTCATTAATGCGATTACAAATGTTCTAAAAACCTATGCTTTTTAATTCCTTGCAATCTTATTTTTAAAAAATTTCTCATGTAAATTTTGTTTTCTTTTCAATTTATTCTGTATCTCTCATTTAACACAATCTATGAATATATGTATGTATATACATATATATATATATTTTTTTTTGGCAAATCAACTTATCTAACTCCATAACACACATACATATGTCGTCATAAGTTTTCTATAAGAGATTTGAATTTTTTCTAAACACTTTCGTCAGTAAAAGGTAGACAATAATATGCATAAGCTTTTTATGAAGTTCTTTAAAAATTAATTGAAAAAAAAAAATTATGTTTCATTCATATATTTTTCATATAAGCCTGAATAAATATTAGTTGGTTTTTATCAACTTTTCCCGAAAAATTCAAAAATATTACAAGAAAAAAGAAAATTTAGAAAAAAAAAAATTAATTTTTTCGTCGGATACTACGTTTTATTATATTACAAAAAAATATATAATATATATATATTATATAAAAAATACAATAAATTTTATAATTTGAAATGCATATTTTTCTGTATATACTTTTTTTTTTTGTTTAATCACATAAGAAATATTCAAATATGTATTATAAAAACATTTAGAAAATAACATAAGCAACGACAAAACAAAAACAAAAATCTATAAAAAAGAAATTCTTTCAATATCCATTACTCAAAAATTATGTCATTTTTCTAATCTTTTTAATAAAACATTGAAATTACTAATTTAAATTCTGTTTATCTTTTATCTTTATGGTGTACAAATTGAAAAAAAAAAAAAAAAACACCATCGTGTTTTCAAAATAATGTATTTTAAATAAAATTGTTGGACATTAGCCAAAGAGTTCAGTTCAAACAACGGAATTTTAACACTTTTTTAGTTTAAACAAAAATAAAAATTAAATTAAATTAAAATTAAAAAAAAAAAAATTTATATTTATATATTTACCAAAAATAAATGTGAAATTTTAAAGTAAAACAGAAAAATAAAATAGTTTTATAAATTTTAAAAGTTTTTATCTGAATAAAAACACACATACATACATACTACATAATAAATAGTTTTTGTTTACAAAAGATTCACTAAAAGATAATAAGTTCTAAAATTAACAACAATTTTTAAATTCTAATTGACGGCTATGTAGAGATACACCTTGATTATCTACTTTTTGTTGTTTTTTTTTCTTTTTGTTTTTGTTTTTTTTTTTTTTAAACAGACTGGTTCGAAGATTTTTTTCTTCAATGTTAAATATCATTTCGTATGATTGTTTTTTTTTTTTTTAAATAAATAAATAAATGTACAAAATATAACCACATACATATGATCTATTTGAAAATTTTGGTAGACTTACATATGATGTATAATTTTTGAGTTTCATTGACCGTGAAATAATACCACTTTAATTATAATTAAAAGTATATAGATAGGTACTTATGTACATATCTACATGCAAACAAGGCACATGTAAGAAAAAATATCAAAAAGTTTTATCTAAATATCGTCTCACAGAGTCATTGCAGTACAGGTAATTGATCATTTTTAAAAAGTTCAATGAATTCCCTTGATACTAAATTAATAAGTTTTTGTATTTGCAATTATTTAAAAAGTAATTTTCAAGTATAACTTGCTTGCAGTTTTACATGAATGGATTTATGCATAATATTATGAATATGCGGATATCCGGAAGATATAAAACGTACTCTTAGCTGAAATTTAAAAAAACTTTAATAGGTTGAATTTCTCTTGCGCCATTTTAAAATATTATATCTACTAGTACTTTCCTTTTTAAATTTTTTTTTTTTCTAAATTCCCTCATAGGTACTTCTTATATGAGTATATTAAAGATCCAACCGAAATATTTATTATTGAAGTCATGACGACAATCTTGTTTAATACTTCAAAAAGAATTATTGTGAGATTTGATCTGAACCGTCTTAAAAGAATATATGTATGTACATATTATATATGTAAGTACTTTCTGTGTAGATGTTATTACTGTTTTTAAATAAAATTTTACAATAACAAAAAAAAAAAGAAAAACCAACGAAAGACGTTAATTTATGAAACATTTTTTTTTGTTTTTTTTGGAATTTTGAAATGTTAAATTTATTTTGTTTTTTTGATAAAATATTCAAATAAAGAATACAAATTTTTTAAGGACCTCACACCGCAATTATACAGCCATTTTTGTAAAAAGTCGTAGGTAACAGACACATAAATGATCACTATCAACAATTTTTAATAAGGAACTTATTTTTTATTTTATCTTGAAATTGTATATCACAATGGAACGCACTATAAAAGTCACGAGATAACTAAATATTTGTGATATTAAATTATACATGTCTATATTGACAAAAAAAATCTTTTTTTTGGTAATCGTACCATTGTGAACTCACATAAAAATAAAACATGTGTCCAACTGCTTTCGAAACAGACGATAATCTGGAATTTTATGAATAATAAATTAAGTTTTGATTAACATATCAATGGATTATTTTTAATGAAGTTGATTTATTGATTAAAAATCTCTCTTTTTAATTTCCAATGTTAAGTTTGTTCTAAACGACAGATTTTCAAGTAGAACCTAATGCTTTCTTAATCTATAACACATTTTCAGATAAAAAATTAAAAATTTAAGCAAAATTTGTGTATTTTATGATTTTGTTGCACTTTACTAAAGTATAAATATTCAGAAGATTCAAAAGTTCACTGACCATTATCACTATCAAGTCAATGATAATAAAAATAACGAATTAAAGATTGGAAAAACTGAAACGAAAAACAAATGGAACTGTATAACTCAAAGGACGTATGAGTTGAACAATATTTTATGTAATTTTTGTTGGAAATTATTATTACCTATTTTATAATTTTTATCAATTTAATATTCGAGTACGAAAGATTTTAAATAAAACGCCCTGTACCATTTAAAATACACACACATAATATTATATATTACAGGTATAAAAAACCGTTAATAAAATTCAAGAATAAATTTGTGTTCAATAATAATTTATTTAAATAAAATAATAATTAATAATAAACTCTTCAATTCTATAAAATATGAAATTTTAAAATATGTACATATATGTATTTCAAATTCTTCCTATAAACTAGTATTCTTAATTTAAAAATTATTATGTGGGCACTGTTTTATGTAATTTTACATACACATATGATTCAAAGGTGAACGACGACTAGCCAATCTGCCGCCAAGAGAACGTTAAATTTTCTCAAAATCTATTTTATAAGAAAAGGCAGCGAAAAAAAAAAAAATGACAACTCTTTAGATTAATTATAAATAATTACTAAACTTAGTTTTAGTATTTAGTCATTAAAATTGCTTTTTAATTACATATATAGTAAAAAGTATATAATATATGTTATGTATATACATTTGTATAGTATATACATTACATAGCTTTTTTTTTTAATTCTCATTTCATTTTAAAAAAGAGTATGTTTGACTATTTTGTTATTCATTCATTTTGTTGATTAATTTTTGTTTTTTGAGAGACAAAAATCATATTAAAAAACCAAATATTTTTATACTCACACACCGATCACCGTCAGTCAACTTATAATCGTTCTAACCACATCATTCATATCACTTTTAAATTAAAATATCTTTTTTTTTTAAAACCAGTCGAATCGTGTAAGCTTAAGCGATCAGAATATATTTTATTTTCGTGTTAAAATATATACCAGTTAAAATCAACATCATTTAAATACTAGCTATATATTAACAATCAATAATAAAAAAAAAATATTGTGATAATAATAGAATACAACTATCTACAAATATAATAGATTATATATACTTTGCTTAATAATATTATTCTGTGTGTTTTCTTTTTATATCACATTCTGACAAATTGAATCTTAGATAGTATGTATTTTTTTTTCTTCAAAAAAAAACCAAACCACTGAAAAAATTAAAAGAAAGGAAAACAAACAACAAAAAAAAGTGATTTTTAATAGGTTATTATTCAAGGTCGCAAAATTTCCGCTATTGAAATAAGATTAAATTTCAATTTTTAATAAATTACTATATTTTTTTTTTTTTTGTTTATTATTTTTTTAAACATTTTTTTTTTATGTGCAAAAGTGAATTTAAAAAAAAGAAAATATTCAAGTGATTCTTTTACTATTTTTTCTACATTTAAAAATTGTGAGTCAAAAGTAAATTTTATTTACAAAAGGCATGATCAGTGTCAGCAATTTTATATTTTAAAAAAAAGAAAAAAAGCTACTTTTTTTATCAATAAAAAAAAAAAAACAATAACACGATTCGCGTTTTATTTATATTGTGGACATTGTGGTTTATCATCCTATAATAATTATGTTTATTTTAATTACAAAAAAAAAAATATATAAAAATAAAAATTTAAAAAGAAATCAGCCTGTCATACAATATGAATACATGCGTAACTAGAAATAGATTTTTAAAGATACATTAAGAAAACAAAACAAAAATACACTTATTTTCTTCAAATTAAAATATCTTAACATTTAGTTTTAGCACAAGTGTTATTAGCACAAAATGAAATGTGGTAGATAGCTTTTATAACATGGTATATGGTATATATATGTATAGTCAGTCATAGTATTTTTGTATTAGATTGTACATGTTTTTTTATTTTTATATAAATATACATTAGAAAAATATAACTATACATGTATAAACATGTGTTTGTTGTGAATGTTTTATATAGGATACGCGTGGGTGAAAAAATTCTAGATACATATATATTTTGCGATCACCTCATTCACATATACAATTTTATTAAATATACATATGTATATATTCATAGATATGCTTATAATATACATATGTATACTTGAAAGTTTTTATTTACTTTCATGATAAATACAGCATGAAAAATTCTTCCGCATTTAGAAAATTTTAATAAAATACATACATACATATATTGATACATTTGTATTGAAGTCGTTGATTATTTACATTAAATCCCATAATTTTATAATAATTATTATTTGTAAAACATATAAATCAATATTATATTGCATTAGATTATTTTAAAGATTTTTTTTTTCTTTTCACGATCGTTCTAATTCAATTGATTTTTAATTACATATTATCGACATAAATTAAATATAAAAAGTAATAAAATCAATTATAAACTTTAAGAATAATACTTATTAAATTTTAAATGTAAATTTTTCACTTTATCTATTTTTAATTACATGTATGTATGTAAATATGTACTACATTTAAATAAATAAAAAATTATTCACTTTATGAAAATTTTTTGTATTAAGAAAAAATTAGAAAAATAGAAACAAAAAGTACATAAATTTAAAAAATATCTTTTACTGTAACCGTAAATATAAAACATATACATATTTGAAAAAATGTGAAAAAAATTTTAATAATGTGAAAAAATGTCATAATAATGAAAATACAATAATATACTTATATTTATACGTTAATATAGAAATCATTGAAGATATAAAATAGTGTTTTTGAATAATTTAAAAAAAAAACAGCATTCCGTTGAAATTATTAGAATTACTCACTTAATTGAATTAATAATTTGTATATTTTATTTTTATTGTTTTTTTCATATCAGGAATTTTTTTTTAAATTACTATAATTTAATAGTATTATTCATAAAATAATCAATATTTACAATGCATACATACATATATACAATATGTACATATAAAATAATATAATTTTACATTGTTTGTTGACACTTTCTTTAAATTACGAATACCGCATATTTTTACTATTTTTCTTTTCTTTCAAAATTAAAATACTTGGAACATCATCAATGTACCTAGATAGTTCGATAATTTAATAAATAGGTTTCTATTGAATCCTAAGATACTATTGAAAGATGTGCTTCATATTTCTCTAAGTTCGAAGGAAAACTGATGCATTTAGCTCATTCTTTTAAATTCCAATGCCGCCTCACATTTATACAGAACATGTTTTGAGGTTTCCTTGGCTTTTTAGCAGAATTGTCATACTCTAGTAATCGCACCACATCCAGCTATGTATTATATATTCCTATTTCATATTGAATATATTATACACATGTTCAATTTCTTCTACTATTCCAATAACAAATAAAATATCTTGCTTTTATCTTTCAATTATCGAAAAAAATTATTTCGATTAATATATTAATAAATAATTAACAAAAAATAATTAATACTTTCATAATCATTTTATAAATTCATAATATAAATAGCAACACATGTTCTTAATATAATTTCATACGTTCTAATATTAAATGATCAATTTAAATAATCATCACAAACACTTGTATGTATGTATATATTCTAAAAAATAAACAATTTTTACGAAATTCTCTTCTAACTGAACTATTAAATTTTATTTGTTTATCATATTAAAATTTTTTTTTATTTTTAATTAAAGCTACTAAAAAATTTTGATGAGAAACATATGCTTTTTGAATATACACATTTTGTCGGTTATGTATTCTTAAAAACACAACAAAAAAAAAACCAGAATAAATAAATAACAATAAAAAAATAAAAAATAAAAATAGAAGAAAATACCACATGAAATATTTATAAGTATAATTTTTTTATTTTATTTAACGGTATTTTTATTATTTTAAAGTAAATATAAAATTCAAATATCAAAACATATATGCATGTATATAGGTATCTTATTTGAATCCCGCAAAAATAATGCAAACAAAGTACTGATTTATTTTTCGTCTTTTTATAATAAATCTATCAATTTTTTTAGAAAATTTCAATACAAAAACATTAATCTAAATAATAACACGTGTTTTGTAAATTATATACGTATATAAGTATGTCACATTTTAATGTAAAAAATATACATTTTCTATCAATAAGTATTTGATTTTTTCAAAAAATAAAATAAATTCACATTTTTTAATTTTCAAATTTCTATTACGTAAAAAATAATTAGATTTTAAATAAAATATCCTAAAATAAATTGTAATTAAATCTGATATCATGTTACTTTCAATTAAAAATTTCTAAAAATTATCAATTTTAAAATATTTTTCATTAAATTTTCTAGTATGTTCCTATATACCTATGTACATATGTACATACATGATACATAATATCATAATAAAATGCACATAACATATAAATCAAATACGTCAAAATATTTATAATTATAAATTTCTTATCAATTTCTTAAATATTTTATTACTTTTTGAGTAATGAATAAATTATTATCATTAATTTTTTTCTCTATGCATGTTATACATATACCTACATTACTTATTAATTAAAATTTGAACTAAATTTCATAGTAATTCTTTTATTACTCTGAATAATAAAAGCTAGCACTTTCAATTGTATATTTAATTTAACTATAAATTAATTTGAAACACATATAAATAAAATAAATAAATAAACAAAAAGCTTTTATACGTACATTATATACTTACGTGGGTGATCACGTGAAAATAGATCTTACGGAAAACACACGAAGTAATAATTATAAAACGATTATTACAAAGCTTGATGAACTTTTTCACTTAGCTGCGTTAATATTGAATATTGATACATTAATGTAACTGAAATATGTATGTTATGTACATTGTAAAATACATACTTATGTTTTACGCTATGGAAAGAAACGCGATTTAAAAGAAACCGTGCAAAAACAGACAGCATTAAGGAAAAAAAATTGTACAAAAAAAACGTCTAAAATGAAGGAACAATGCAAAGGAGACCGTGTAGTATAAAAATCACCTCTCCCAAAAAAAGTAGAAAAGTAAGATAAAGTTAACTGATTTAAAATATATAGTAAAATGTAAGAAAAATATTTAAAGTTGTTAAAGCGAATCACCGCGTAAAATGAAACCTCCTAAGTGTAATATAACATTTTCACTATCAATAGGTCGTTGATATCTTTTGCAAAATACAGTTGACAATTCAAACAAATATACTAGAAAAACTTTTGCACACTACAAACAAAAAAATACAATTTAGATACAGAATGTATATTACATCTTTGCAATGCAATGCATTTATATTCGAAATGCGAGTATAGTATTATTTTATTTCAAAAAAATTTCATTATATAAAACTTTTTATACATATGTGGATGAAATGTGAGATATTTGTTTTTCTTAGTCTAAAAAAGAAAAAACTACAAAAAAAAAGAAAAATTAAAAATTGAAAACAATTTCAATTTTAATTGTTTTTTTTTATTTTGTTTTCATGAGATTAATTGTCTGCAAAGCAATTGTGCATTATTTGAATATGTTCATGTGTGAAAGTTTCATATTAAATTTTTCAGTTTAATATAATACACATAATGTACATATATATATAGAATATACGTAATAAAATTTGATGCCAGAAATTGTATAAAATATCACAACATTTTTTTTTTTTCTTTTTTTTTTTTTAAATATTAGACACATGCGAAAAGTACATAAATAAAATAACATTTAAAAAATAAAATATATAATTGTAGATTCAGATTAAAAAAAAATATATAGGAGTACCATATTTCGTATAATCGGTATACTTTGTCTATACAACACTTAAATACTGTTTAATTAAACAAATTAATGAGAAATATTAAATGAATTCAACATGCGGTCTAATAAAAATATCTTTAATTATAATTAACTGTTTATGATGATATTGATGATTATGATAATATGAAAATGTGCATGACTTGAGCAATTTTCGATATGATGTCATTCAGAATAAAAAAAGTAAAAGGATAAAAATAATAAGTGAATGAAATGTTTGTAATATGACGACAAACTATGTACATAAATTAGTATTAAATAAAAAAAAATATTACCTAGAAATGAATGCAAAAAATAAAAAATGTATTCATAATAAAATAAATTAAAAATTAAAATAAAAAATGTGAAATGTAAAAATCTAAAAATAGAATTTTAAAAAAAAATAAAAATTAACAACAAAACCAATAAAATTGAATTTGTCTTATAGTAAAGAAAAATTTTTTTTAATGACAATGAAGATCATATTAGTGATAACTGTGATATTAAATATTTTTATAACAAGAACAATATGTAAAACAAATGAAAATCGTAAAGCACTTAGTAAAAGTACAGAAGTTGTGCAAATATTTCATCAAAATGTAACTGATCCTAATATAATAAAATATAATTTATCATTTGTTGTATTATTACCTGGTGAAGTTGCAGATAATCAAAATGATTGTATTTTACCAAAAACTATGCCTGTATTTGAATTAGCAATTAAACGAATACTTGAACCAGAATTTTTAATAGCTAATTTTGATGTAACTCTTGTTTCAAGAGATACATTCTGTTCATCAGTATACGGACCATTAGGAATTCTTGAAATACTTTTACAACGTCAAATAAATGCTGTTTTTGGATTATCGTGTGATTATGTATTAGCTCCAGTTGCACGATATAATGGAGTATGGGAAATACCTGTGATAACAACAAGTGGTTTGGCAAAATATTTTGATGCAAAAGCTGAATATGTGCCAACATTAATACGAATGATGGGTGGTTCGAAAGGTGCTGGAAGAGCAGTACTTCGAATTTTAAATGAATTTAATTGGACAGCAGTTGCATTAATATATCAAAATAGTTTTGATAAAACAGGAGGAAATTCATTATGTTATCTTACAATGGGTGCACTTAATGAATTATTAGGACCAATTTCAAAATTTCAACATGGATATGATGGTGAAATTGATAAACATAATATTACTATAGCACTTAAAAAAGTACAATTAAATGCAAGAAGTAAGTAAAGAAAAAAATGTATACATATTTGCATTTATATGTATAAAGAAATTTTTAACAACTTTTCCTTTGATCGATTGTGTTTTTCTAAAAATTAAATTTTGGTATGTACGTGGGTGTACCTAATTAAATGGCTCATGTATCTAATTTCAGGATATCTGGTCTTTTTAAATTTTCTTTTTTACTTCTGAAATACCCAAAATTCATATTGAAAAAGTTAATTGTAAATAACCATTTAAATACATTTTTAATTAGTTTTGAAAAGAATACAAACTATACAAATCTAAGTAAAAACATTTTTAAAAGGCTACTTTGTGTCTTTCTTGGTATGTACATATACATATATCAGTGCAGATCATCAAACTACAAAACATTTATAAAAACATGACAAAAAATAACAAATGTAAAAATTACTGTACTAATTACCATAATTTACATACTTATAATTATACTTTTTTTGTTTTGAAAAACTAAAAATAAATTAAGTTTTTTATTTCAATTGCCTATTATGTCATAGTAGCAAATTAATTACTCACAACAATATATACAATTATTTTTTCTATATACATTGTCATATTCATAAGTAATTGTAATATTCCATAACATTCTTAAGAAACTGTGTACTCTGTATTTGTTTTTACTTGACTGAATTCTATTTAACAAAAAATTCATTTTATTATTACTTGAAAATCTGTTATTATATTAAAAGATTAATTTTTAATAATTACTGTCAAGCATCTATAATTATTTTTTTGAATTTCTAAAATCAGAAAATAAGAATTAATAATAAATTAAATTAATTACTTCACTAAATATCATCATAATATTTATTTAGAAAAATGATTAAATAAATGGGGTAATTTACAAAGAAAAAATAATGAATTATAAAATTATAATTAAAAAACTATAATAATTTCCTTATTTTTCATTTTAGTCGTGATAATGTGTGCTGATCCGCCATCGATTCGAAAAATAATGCTTGTTGCTGAAGAATTAAATATGATAGACAGTGGTGAATATGTATTTATAAATATAGAATTATTTTCAAGGTAAGTGATAAAAAATAATCAGTTTTTATATAGATTTTTTATTTGACAAAAAAAAAAAAAAAAAAAAAAAAAAAAAAAAAAAAAAAAAAAAAAAAAAAAAAAAAAAAAAGATTTTCATATGAATTTTGTCATTAATTATTATCAAGTTTTTTTTTTTATTCATTGCAATTTAATTACGATAATAGTGTGTAGAAAATGATATTAAATCAAAATTGCTTTGTCATCATTACTAATGTATTAACCTATCCTTACATCCTAATACTATAATTAACCTTCAAATTAAAAATAAGATTAAAGTTCGTAAAACTGCATCAATTAAAATTTTTATTCTATAAAAAAAAAAAAACTATAGGTCCTACATTTAGACCTTTATACAAATAGGAAGCAGGTTCATCTCTACTTTTTTTCCTTCCTTTTTGAATTACATGTACACAATCAAAAAATCATAATTTTTCTATATGTCATAAGGATTACTTTTTGAGCTACAATACTAAACAAATACTATGGTAACTTTGAAAAAATAAAACAAATTGGAACTGATTGTTTTTTTTTCTAATTCATAAAAAATAAAACTATTTATTCTTTGGAAAAGCTAACAAAATGATTTAAGTTGAGCATGTATATATCTACTTACATAACTGTAAATATAAATAAATCATTTCAATCCAAATTTATTGAAATAAACGTCCACTAATTGACAATAAATATTGGTTCATGATTGACAAATTATTTGTTTCATTCCAGTTGACAATATTTTTTCTTCTCATTCATATTGATTTTCAATACAGTATTCGTACATATGTATACGATTATTAATGTGTAGCTTACATATATGTAATTTGTTTCATTGAATTAAATGGTTCACGTTAAAATTTAAAAAAATATATACATATGTATGTACAAAATGGTTTCATAAATTATTGGTTATGTAACCAATTTTTCTTTCTTTTTTTTTTTTTTTCATTAAAAATATTTCACATATGTACATACTTACATATATATAATCATATTTCTTATTTTTAATTACAGAGTTCCTCATATGGTTGCACAACCATGGTACGATAAAAATGACACTGAAGATAATAATAAACGAGCACGTAAAGCTTACACGGCACTATTAACGGTAACTGCTGAACAGCCAGATGATGAAGAATATCGAAAATTTTCTGATAAGGTATGTTATATCAAGGAATCTTTTATTTTTTTTAAATTAGATTAATTTCAAGATGTTATTAAATTTTATAGATAAAAAGAATTTCTGCCGAGAAGTATAATTATACATTTGGAAAGAATGAACCAGTTTCAACATTTGTCACATCATTCTATGATTCAGTTCTCCTATATGCATATGCGCTAAATGATAGTATTAGAGAAGATCCTTCAGTACTAACAAGACCATTAAATGGTACTGATATGGTACGCCGTATGTGGAACAGAAGTTTTCGAGGAATAACAGGAAATGTTACAATTGATGAAAATGGTGATCGAATATCAACGTATTCTTTATTAGACATGAATCCAGAATCAGGAAAATTCGAAATTATAGCACATTCAATTTTCAATCATTTAGAATATATTGCAGGTAAAAGTATACATTGGGCTGGTGGAAGATTAGAACCACCTCCAGATAAACCAGTTTGTGGATATGACGGATCGTTGTGCCCTGACAACTGTAAGTAAATTAAATAAAAAAAAGGAAATCAATTTAAATTAAATTTATGCGAATATGTATACCTTTTCTATAGCTCTTCCTGGATATGCAATTCTTTCTTTAATTCTTGGATTTACTGTTATCATTATGGCAATTATATCCTTTCTTGGTTATCGGCATTATAAATCAGAAGCTGAAATCAATTCAATGACATGGAAAGTAAACTGGAATGAAGTAATGCCATGTGATTCATCAGCAAAATTTCGTGGAAGTATGCATTCATTAGCAAAACGTGGCAGTCAAATTACAATGTATTCCGAAGATATAGTATCATTACCAGGAGATAGGCAAATATTCATTCCGGTTGGATTTTATCGTGGTTGTAAAGTTGCAATTAAAAAAATTAATGAAAATAATGTAAGCCTAAATAGATCAATGATGCTTGAATTAAAACGTATGAAAGATATACAGCATGATCATTTAGTACGTTTTTATGGTGCATGTTTAGATCCACCAAAATGTTTTCTATTAACTGAATATTGCCCAAAAGGATCATTACAAGATATACTTGAAAATGAACAAATTAAACTTGATTGGATGTTTAAATTATCATTAATGCACGATATTGTACGTGGAATGCATTTCTTACATCAATCTGATGTTAAATCACATGGAAATTTAAAATCATCAAATTGTGTTGTTGACTCAAGGTTTGTTTTAAAAATCACAGACTTCGGTTTGCATCGATTACGAAAACCAAATATTACAGATGATGTAGAAAATTGTGATAGTTATGCATATTGGAAAAGTATGTGAACAATTTTTTTTTATACAATCAACAAAATTTTATAACTGATAATAAACATAAACAATTTTTTTTTTCTACAGGAAAATTATGGACTGCTCCAGAATTATTAAGAATGGATAATTCACCACTAGAAGGTACTCAAAAAGGTGATGTTTATTCTTTTGGTATTATAGTACATGAAATAACTACTCGACAAGGACCATTTTATTTAGGAGTAGATGATAGATCTCCAGAAGGTTAGTACTTATAAATTTTTAAAAAAATATAATTAAAAATATAAAAATAAAATAATTTCTTTATAAAATTTAGCTAACCAAATAACATCATTGTAGTTGAAAATGGAAAACAACAAACATCTTCATAATAATGCTCATCGTATCTTAAATTTGTTGTGGTATTTTGATTGTTTTCAAGATCATGTAACCATTTAATACTTGAATGCGGCCAATGACATATAACATTACAATCCTGTGATTCATATTCATCTTTAATTTCTTGTTGTTTCAATGAAATTTCTTTCTTTTCAATGCTTCCAAGTCTCCAAACACGGCTTATTCGCTTCGAATGATGCAATTCATTTGCAATTAATTTTGGCTTTTTTTTATTATCGATTTTAGCAGATGTTTCGGATTTACTAAAACTTTTTGAATATATTTTGCTAAGTCTACCTCTACCAATAAATTTTTGGTGCAGTGGTAAATCTTTTTCTTTCTTGTATCTTCTTAATTTAGACAAAAATGCTATTAAATTGTGTCTTCCATGTTCTAGTGAACTCTTACGATGTTTTAGATCTTTATCATTTTCTTTTGATGAATCCATTTTCAATCAGAAAAACAATTATATATCTTTCACAATTATGTCATTTAAACAAAACTACTAACCAATTGCTTACTATGTTCGCTAAATGAATTATAAAACTTTTTTTTCGCAATGTTGTAGAGCAAGTTTTCTACAATGTTCGTAAAAGGATCACTTACTTCAAGATTTGATACACTGAATTGTTCCAATTAACGAGACAATTTAATGTTTTTAAAAGTTTATTTTAATTGAAAATCCTTTGTTTTTTTTTTTTTCTAAATTTTTCTGCAGAAATAATTCAATTAGTAAAAGCTTATCCGAAAGGATTAAGTCAACCATTTCGTCCACAAATTGATGAAACAGCTTATGATGATATAAATAACATTATGGTCAAATGTTGGGCAGAAGATCCTTGTGAAAGGCCAGAATTTGGTTATTTAAAAGCAACTATTAGAAGAATAAATAAGTAATTAATTTTTTTATAAATTAGAATAGATTTTAATTTTTACATATTTTTTTTTTTTTTTTTCATATTTTAGAGATAATGAAACTGGAAATATTGTTGATAATTTACTCCAACGTATGGAACAATATGCTAATAATCTTGAAGGTTTAGTAGAAGAAAGAACACGAGATTATTTGGAAGAGAAAAAGAAATGTGAAA
This sequence comes from Bombylius discolor, assembly GCA_939192795.1. Taxonomy (NCBI): domain Eukaryota; kingdom Metazoa; phylum Arthropoda; class Insecta; order Diptera; family Bombyliidae; genus Bombylius; species Bombylius discolor. Next base: position 54,511,166 of record OW584238.1, on the reverse strand, counting down.
AACTTTTATATCAATTACTTCCTCAGACTGTAGCTGCACAATTGATTAGTGGACAACCAGTTATTGCAGAAACTTATGATCAAGTGACTATCTATTTCAGTGACATTGTTGGATTTACAGCAATATCAGCAGAGAGTACACCAATGCAAGTTGTTAACTTTTTAAATGATTTATATACGTGTTTTGATTCAATTGTGGAAAATTTTGATGTATATAAAGTTGAAACAATTGGTGATGCATACATGGTAGTATCTGGATTACCAATACGTAATGGTAATCTTCATGCAAGAGAAATAGCACGTATGGCTTTGGCATTATTAGATGCTGTTTATAAATTTACAATACGTCATCGTCCAAGCGATCAATTAAAATTACGCATTGGATTACATTCTGGTCCATGCGTTGCTGGTGTTGTTGGTCTTAAAATGCCAAGATATTGTTTATTTGGTGATACAGTTAATACAGCTTCACGTATGGAATCAAACGGTGAAGCATTAAAAATTCATATTAGTCAAAATACAAAAGATTTTCTTGATCATTTTGGTACATTTATTATAAAAAGAAGAGGTTTTGTAAAAATGAAAGGTAAAGGTGAAATGTTAACATATTGGTTAGAAGGTGAAAATAGGCCACAAATATCAAATATAACATCAAATGATAGTTATAATTCAATAAATCATTTAGATCCATTATCGAATGCACATAATAGTTACAATGATGGTTCAAAGACTGAGGAACAATCATGTACCGAAAATAGTAGTGAACAAAATAATGATAGTCAAACAGTATTCACTGAAAATTGTGATGATTCACAATGTAAAAGTGAACAATTACAGTTATCCTCATTAAAAAACATAAATAACAGTAGTAGTCATAGTATTAGTAGTAATTGTAATACATCTTCAAATCGTCACAATATTAATAATGATACAAAAGATGATTATATAAATAATTGTAGTTCAACTCATAATAGTACATCAGATTTATCTAACAGAAATAGTTCCAATCTAGAATATAATAATATTATTAAAACAAATAATATAAAAAATCTTAAAATTAAATGTAATCCATCATCACGTGATGATAAAGTTAAAAGTGTAACACAACCGTTATTAGCTAATTCATGATAAAATTTAAAGGAGATGGTAAACGAATAAATTTTCTATTTTTGAAAATTTAAACCTTTATATACCATCTCCAAAATGTTCTTGAATATTCTCATATAACGGGTAAACAGCAGTTACACCAAAATCTATGTATATCAAGTATACCAATACTTATAAGCTTAAAAAATCGATTTTCAAATTCAAAGTTTATACTGGAAGGGATGCAAGTAATACATATACCAATGAAAATTTTGCGATAATCTTATTACGAACGCGTAGGTGTTGTGCATCAGCACTATGATTACTTATTAAAAGCTAAATGAGCAATATTTTTATTTGACATTATATACGATAATTTTCCATTTGAACTTGATCATTTTGGTTCCTAAACGGTCTAATTAAAACTGTTATATGAAAATTGAATATAACTGGATACTATAAAAATTTTTATTTTTAAATCATTCAAAATTTAAAAAAACAAAAATATACACACATATATGGACAAGTATTGGCTTATCTTAATATTAAAATCAGTAACAAAAGGTTTCCATTACGTAATTAATACAATAAATTCAATTTCAAGTCAATTTAAATTTTTTTTTAAGAAAAAAAAATATTGTAAATAACAATAATTTAAAATTACAAAATTTGTAAATATGTTGTGTACAATTTGAAAATTTATTTATGTACATATGTACATCCAATATGTACACACATTTATTATATTTCAAATAAATTTTCAAAACATAAAATATAATTAGAATATAAATTATAATTAAGTCAAAAAAAGAACAAACAAACAAATTGAATAATTAAAATTAAATTAATGTTTATTATTGTAAGTTTATGAAATTGAACAAACAAACAAACAAAATAAAAGAATGTTAAAATGCCACCAATATAATAAATTTTCTATGTGATTAATAATTAATTAAAATTTTTATCAATATTATATTATTATATATTTTTTTTTATTTTTATTTTAAAATAAAATAATTATTAGTTAAGCATTGTAAAACATTATTTACTTGTGATAATTTGATAAATAAATTATTATTGTGTAATTGATACAGGGTATTGTATTTAGTTAAATAAGCTAAATAAATAATAATTATTAAATAATAATACATATATATAAATTATTTTAACAATTTCTAGTTAATAAAAGAACAATATGCTTGAGAACAAATTTAATTTCAACACTATATGTACAATAAATTTTTAAAAAGAAATAATGAAAATCAAACAATCAAAAAATTTCGCTTATTTCAATGTAGTCTCCAATTATAATAATTAAATTCATTTTCACCATTACGTATTGTTAAATAAAATAATTGAGGACATTCCTGCGACATGCAAATAAATGAAAATAGCAATGTCCAAATAGAAATTTTAAAAAATAAGTCAAAATCCAGCAATTCGGAATTTAATTTTAAAAAATCAATTAGGTTAATGTGAAAAGGGAGATTTTTAATGACATTATTCAATTATTCAGTGAGATAATTAAAATTATGAGTTTGTTATTATCTCATAACTCATTTTGAATATATATTGAAAAATTAACAAACATAAGAAAAAGATCATACATTCGTTGGTAAAACATATTATACAATCTAAAAAAAAAAAAATAATTAAGCATTCCATTGGGCAGTTAATACTATTTTATGTAGAAACAAAGTAATGTATTAAATTTTTCAGATTTTTTTTAGACAATAGCTTCAATCAGCCCATTTTTGAGCTTTCATCAGCCCAGTTTATATGAAAAATTAAAAAATTTCTATAATTTTTTATGCGTTCCTCAGGAATGAATCTTTATTTATATTTCAATTCTCTTTGCACATTTATTTCAGGACCTAGCCCAAGCAAACTAACATCATGCATAATTAATATATTTTTCATAAACTTTGAACCTATATGTAGTTTGTTTTATTGAAAAATAATACTTTTTAATCTGAAATGTCCCAAAATTCTATTTTCAATATTGAATTATCGCTAAATAAACTTTAGTAATATTACTGAAACAATTCCTTATTTTAATTAATTAGATAAATTTAAATTTAACTGAGTTCTCTCACTAATTTAATTAATTATTCATAATACTAAAATATTTCATATTGTAATTGATAAATGTAAAAAAGTTAATAATATTTTAGATATATTAATTGTTGCATATTAAGATAAAATCTATTAATGAGTTTTTCACTTTATGTAGAAAACAAGAAAAAATGAATGAATTGATACAATACACAAAATGTTCTGTAATATTTTATTTCAATTGAAAAATAATAAATAAAAAAATATAAAATAGATAGATAAATAAATAGTGAATAAAATATAATAAATAGGTATATAAATATATAGTTACTTTATAATTATATTTAAAAGATTTTAATCTCAACTTTATTCAGTATATGCTTTCCCTTAAAATAAAAATTCTTTTCCGAAAAAAAAAAATTTATTTTGAAATAAATAACAGATTGGTTAAATATATGTATAGTGAACTTTTATATTTGTTTTCTTTTTTTAATTTTTATTTATCATGTGTTTGAAAGTAAATCAATTTATTATCATTTTATTATATGTTTTCTTTTCTGTTTATTTACTTTTTATATTTTAAAACCATGAAAAAAAAATACACAAATATACATATTTCATATTCTTGTACTTAAATTTAAAACATTAAAAATGACTATGTCGACTAGTAATTATAATAAGAAAAAGAAAATTACATACAAACATATGTATGTAAATAGATACTGTTATTTTAAATGAGACTTTAATTTGAAGATCTAAATCATTATATAGTTAATTTATCTAAAAAATTTAAGAAAAAAAAGTAAAATCTATCTAAGTAATAAAAAAAAGAAGGAAAAATTAAGCAGAAAAACTAGTTATTATATTTTGACTGTCTAATAGAAAAATTAAAAAAAAAAAAAAAAGAATAATTTTTGAAAAATAAAAAAAATAAAAACTATTAAAAAATTAATATGTAATTACTTATTTTCATTAGAATTTCCTTCCCATTCATAATTCATACGATTTGCTCCTCTTGATATTGTTTGAAGAATAACAGTCAGTTCTCCATAGGATTCAAATTGTAAATCTAGAAAAAAAATTTCATTGTTATAAATTCGAAAATTTTCTAAATTAATTAAAATTTATTTATGAAAATGCCATAAAACAAAATTAGCAAAAATTCAAATTTTGTCAAATTAACTCTTTAAAAGCTTATAGCGAACATTAGTTTTAGTATACATGTATAAAAAAAAAATAATTTCAATTAAACAGTTATTCACAGAACAAATATATATAGCTATTATGCATACAACTTACTTTTACAATTTGCTCCTTCTAATAAAATTTTTGGATTTTTCAATTCGGGATTTTTTCCTGATATCCAACTTGCAACTTCTGATAATAAATGTGCAGATTTTGGTAATAAAATTGGTGTTTTAATTTTTTGATCTCCTAATCCAAAAATTGGTACATGTATTCTAGCGTATCCTAATAATGTCTCAGTACCCCAAAAATTTTTACCATAAATACTAAATAAAATTTGCGGCCCTAAAAATATAAATTATTTAATTTAAAAACAAAACGAAATTTCCAATTTTCAAAATTGATTCTTACATCCAAAAGCATTTGTTGCTTTGAAAGAAAATTCTAATGGCATATTGAAAACAATATTTTCATTATGAGTTCTTGATGTTGAACACTGTGTTATTCCTGCTTTTAGTCCTGATATAAGTTCCCAATCTGAACCCGCCACAATTTCATAACGACAAAATACTTCTGATCCATCGGGTCCCAATGGAAAATGTACACAATCTATTTGTCCACTAACAAAAATATGAAAACAGCTAATTGTTTCCATTTGATAAATTTTTTCTTTTATTTGTTTTATATTAATTTCACTTTTTTGAATGTGAAGATATGTTACAATTTGGTTACTATGGTTACCAGTTACGACGCCACCTGCTGAGATACACGATAGAAAAATATTTCGGTGTTAACGTGTTAAAATGAAATGAAAATAGTTGTCAAATTGTTTTTTTTTTAGAATTTATTTTCTTTGCTTGGTGCTTATTTTATCTTATTATCTTAAAATCAAAAAATATTTTGAAGTTTAGAAAAGAAAATAATGGCTAAAACTCGTACAATAGCAAAAAGTTGTCCTAAATGTGATCTACAAGTTGCAGTGGCATCTAAAACATGTAAATGTGGTTATACGTTTTTTACAACCAGGAGAACAATTCGTGGACCATCACCAGAAATTGATGATAGATTACGTAGAACAGGTCGAATTAGAAGAGAAAAACCAAAATTTTATGATTCACAGCAATTTGATAAAAAGAAAAAAAGACAACAACGAGTTAAAGTATTTTAGAAATTTTAGAAAGAACTGAAAAATTTCATATTTTTCAATTTTCTAATTTCAAGAGAATCAAAGAATTGTCAGATACTGAAGCAAAACTTGTGAAAAAAGAAACAACTGCAATTCGTGCGAAGAGAAGACAAAGACGTAAAGAAGAAGAAGATAGTGGATGTGATTTACTTTCCAGGTAAATATGTATAATAAATATTTTAATTTTTCCAAATTAATAATTTTATAATACAATTTTAGATTACCTGAAGAAAAGCAAAAATTAGCATCAATTATTTTGACAGACATTAATTATAAAATCAATTCCGTCTATTGGAAACCCGTAGCATAAGCATAATTAATACAATTAATTGTAAAATAAGTGCAATAAGTGTTAAAACACTATTTGGAGTTTAGGGAAAATCAATATTTAAAATAAAATAATGAACGCCTTTTAAGAAATTGGTGGTGTTTTTAATTATAATGAAAATATACACTACCAAATTATTCGACCAATAAGAAGAATGCAGCAAATTTGGTTTATTTGGAAAAGAAGTGGTTTTTTAAAAACATTCATCAATTGTTTTATACACTCATTTCCTTTATCTTAATGTTTTATTTTTCAGAAAAGCAACTGACTTAAGGATTGTAATTTTAAAATTTTAGAATATGACTGTTACCAACGGAGTACAAATTTCAATAAGATTCTTTTGAAGCAGCCACTAGTTATATTGGAAAATGTAGGCACTTTTTAAAACAATTTTCACAAAGGGTACATTTTAGCAGATTTTTTTTGCTCTGATAACGTGTCTCAGATATCAGTCGATATCAATGGCATCGATACTACCATATCTATGCCTTTTTTAAATTTCGATATCTCTAATGGCCAAAAGCTATAATTTTGCTTTCGTTAAAAAATCATAAAACTAGCTATAAAAACAAAGATGAAATGGAAGCTTGACTTTTCGCAGACTTATGGCAATGCTATTCTACAAATGTCAAGTCACGTGACACGTCTCGTTTCATTCTGGGCTGAATTAGTCATGCGTTAAAAAAGGCAGAAAATCAAAACAAATGTGTGTAATGTAAAATGTCCACTAACAAAAACGTAGATTTAAAAATGAAAACTATTGGTATAAAATAAATAAATTACAAGGTATTTACACAACTGAGCTTCAACAGTTAGATATCTGAATGTGACGTCATTCACTACACATGTAATTGATACGATTGAATATTTAAAACGAATTAATTAAAATAAACGGCTACTGCAGTCATAGTTTTATGTTTTATTCACTAAGTAAACGTAAAGTCTTTACTTTTCACACTAATGACATTTAAAAAATATAGAATACAAAAATATGTGAATTCGTGTAGTACGTCCTGTTGTATCATATACGACGACATACCTTGTATGTTTTATACCAAGAAAATTGCCAACAGCGTATTTGACGCAAGAGAATTCGTCTTCTTCAATATTCAATTCAAAAATTAAAATAGGTAGGTAGGACGACGAGTTTAGATTTTTGATACATTTGAATATGATGAGGAAAATGTAGTAATGTGAGAGAGATTTCATTTCCGAATGAAAAATCGTGTGAAGTAGAGGATTTTTAATCGTGATGAATTGAAAAAAAAATTAGAAAAATGTATGAAATAATTTAAAGTTATTTTATAATAATTATAAAAACTATTTAGAAAATAGTGGGTGTGTCGTAAATTTTATATTTTGCTTATTACTATAACGTGAAAAGTGTAAAAGAAAGTTTTTTTTTCTGTATGAAGCAAAAAGCGCAAAAAGCAATTTCATAAATTTAATCAGGTATTTTTTTTCTTTCTTAATTTCATTAAGTGTTGTTTTCCATTAAAAAAAAAAGAAATGAAAAAGTGCTGTATAGTGTATCTTTTAAGTGATTTTTTTTTTAATCAAATAAATTATAATTTTTCCTAAAAATAAGTAGAATTTCACTCGAATGTGCTTTTTATTCATATGAAAAAAGAAGTAAGAAATTGGTTTGATGGTTTCACAAAAATTTTCTTTCTAAAATTAAAAAACGTAAAACGTGCGTACAAAATAAATAAAATAAATATTTTATGAAATTCTTATTTTAAGATTATGTTTAACAAAATTCTAATGCATTTTCATTGTGTTCTAAAATAATTATTAGTTTTTCTAAAATGTAGACAAAGAAGATTAATGCAATTTTAATAGAAAAAAAGTAGCAGACATCTTGGGTTTTACAAGTGAACAGAAAAAAAAATCACAAAAAAAAAAATAAAGAAAGAGAAAAAACTTCCTTCTATTGCCCAGCAGCACCAACAATACCAGCACTTCTCAAATTTTTGTGTGTATTCAGAAATTTCGACTTTTCGAAAATACAAAAAAAAACATACAAATAAATTGTGTGAAAAAGAGAAAAAAACAAAATTTTATTTGCTTTTATACTATGTATTTAAAGTTTGTTTGTGATGTACAGATAATATTTTGTATAAATTCTACAAAAAATACCTAAATAAAAAAAAGGAGGAAACAAATTTAAGGGAATACAGAGAAAAGGAATGTATCTTCTGCATATCTATAAACAATCATACTCCACTTTATGCTCCATCGTCATTTAAATATTTTCAAATTAACACACATCTAGGCAACAATAATACCACGACTACACTTCTTGCTTGACAGTGGATTGTGTATAAAAAAGCAAATACAAAAAATGTCAAAAGCTGATAACAAAAAATGTGCGTTGAGAAAACTTTTTAGTTTTACATTTTGTGTTTTTTTTTCCTTCAATTTCATTTTAATTTTTTTTTCTTTCATTTTTTTTTAACTTTTTCTGCATGCTTGATAGTAGCATCTTTTATTTATTTTTTTCACGAGAAAACATCACTGCTAGTTTATTTTTATTATTATTTTTTAATGTAATAGAAACGAGTTTTATTTTCTTATTTATTATTATAATTTTTGTTTTACAAATGCAGAAAGTGAGTGGCTCACAAAAATTAGCAAGTGATACTAATTCATAATATTTTTTTAAAATGTAATAAATGAAAAAATTTGTAGTTAATGAAAACTGATTTGTGACTGAGCAGATGATATTTAAAGAAATTGCATGTCCGTACATTGTTTAGAGTTTATTTAACAACCTTAATCGATTATTTGTATTCTTATTAATTAGGACAAAAGAAAACGTTAATTTTTGAACACTACATAGGTACTTCCAGAAAACAACATTTTTGTCTAAATTAATAAGCAAAAGGATTTTGAATACACTGAATGTAAAAATATAAAATAGTGATATTGTATTTGGAAGTCAATTTCAGTATTAAACTATTTTATATAAAATATAATACATACTTATATATTACCTATACATATATACTTTGACATCGAACTTTTGCTTATGCTAGTGTTTAGTGAAAAATATTTACCTCATGAAAATGTCATATAATTAAAGGTCTCAATGTATGAAAATTCACATAATTTGTAAAATTTCTTCCTCACAGACGTCCTTTTTAATAACAATATACAATGTTTCTAAAACTATGTGAAAGCCGGTTGACCAAACTTTGTACACACATAATCTATTGTACCTACCTAAGTAAAACTATTAACTTAAGATTGAATTAATTCTGGCTTTCTTATTTTTTTTTTAAATTTTGATAATTTAAAAATATATATAGGTATTACTAATTTTTTACTATGTACTATTATTAGATATTATTCCTAATTAAACTCATCAAAATAGTAAAATGAATCTTTTTTTTTTACTCCATTGAAATGCATTTTTTCTTTTGAAATTCAATTCAAAATGTATAGACATTTAAACGTTTTCGTAAGCCACTGTCTATATATTCGCACGTGAAACTTTTATTCAAGTGTGTTTAATTTTTTTTAAAATATACATATAATAGAATAATTTCATATACATAGGTATAGCCGATATAAGTTTATATAAAATAATATCTTATTTTTGAATACTTTTATTGTATAGCTACATTATAAATTTTGTGTAATAAAAATTATGAATAATGTACACAAGGCACCAGCAGTTATAAACGAAAAAATATGTACATATTTAGATACATCATCAATAACATGTATGTATGCATGTATTTAAAAAAGTTCATTCAACTGTCAAAAAAAGAAATGTTTCATTTTTGTTTTCAGTTTATTTTTGGAATCATCGAATTTTAAGTATGTACCATGATTTTGGCACATCAGCTATTATATGTATCATACAAAATAACAGCTTTATATATGTATATATATTTTTTTTTACCATGCCAACTACCTCTAATTTCTAGTTATTTTATTTCCGCTATTTTGTATAATATGATGATCAATTAAAACTTTTTAAAACAGGCACTACTACATGTAACATATAATATACATACATATTGCAACATTTCATCGCAGCTGTGTATTGTTTTGTATATCTAATTTACATACTATATATATGCATACATATATTCAACCGGTTATTGTAATTCTACAAAATAAAAATTTTGAAGGTTGCTAAAAAATTTTTTTGAAATTTTCAAATTGCAATAATGTGACAAAAAACAATACTATATTTAGAAAGAAATTTAAAAAAAAAAATACAAATTTAATATATTCAATTAAAGTGACTTTGACTTTGGCTTTAATCCAATAACAATAATCAAAAGTTATCATGTCCTTGTAAATCAGTTTATTAAATTGCAATTAATATGTAAAAGTGTTTAAGTAAGAATATAAACAATTTCTAAATGATTATACGAATGTTGAAAGTTATTATTATGGAGATCTGTTGAATAAAATTAAAACAAAAAATCGTAAAAATAATAATCGTAATCAGTCTAATTTTTAGCTGAAACTTTGAAAAAAAAAGTTTGGTAGACCTCTCCAATGGAGGAATTAATTATTATCGAAAAAGATAGCTCAAACTGATCACTTTTACTTATATCAGTCCATTCTATGATTAAAAACGTTCAAATTTTGCAATCTGATTTTAAAACTTGCACCAAGGAAAGTTCTTAATCGATTGAAAAATTAGAAGAAAAAAACTTCTTGTGTTGTCTTCACCCTATAAAATAAACTTCCCTCAAATAAAATATTTTATTATTGATTTGTTACACATGTTATTATATTTATTTTGTGTTGAAAGGGTGTAAGAACTTTAACAATACGTATATCGATTTCTACACATTAAGAACAATGAAGTTCATGTCATACGGATATTTCAATGTTCCATTTAACACGGAATCTAGTTTTTTTCAATGTAGTAAGTTTGAAATGTTAACTAAATTTATTCAATCACTTAATCAATATGGTTCCTCTATTGTGACAGCTGACCGACAAGACCTCAAATTGACCAAATCAAAAGCTTTGTTCCCGTACCTTCAAAACTTTACTGAATCTTAACAATTTTACAGAAAATTACAGAATTGCTGTTCCTGGACAAGTTTTTCTGTAAGATTTGTAATCATATAACTGTTTCCCCTCTTTAAAAAATTTTCAAAACTTTACAGCTAAATTTTTCTCACTTTTCTGTTTTTCTTTTTTTCTGTCATTTAAATTTTGAATTGTTAGTTTTTAGTAGTGGAAAGATATTTTTTATTTTAAAAAATTTTATAAAATTTTAAATTAAAGAATTAAAAACTATAAAAGAAGAATATGGGAGTTCAATAAAAACCAACAGTGTGAAATTCCATTCTTCTTGATTTTCAGAAAAATACAGCTAAGTCGTTCCTGTATTTTTAAAAGTTATCCCTACTCCATAAATAATCAGAAATAATCAAATTACAGCTGGCTGAAGTACGGGAGCAGACCTAAAATCAGAAGAAATCACATATTAAAGAATATGTATGTACCTATATAAGCAACGAGATGCCTTGAAATTCATTAAAGAAAGGTTAAAGTTTCCTAAAGTTACAAGAATAATCAAGACTAACTTAATTTTGAAATTATTTTTTGGACTTAACCCTTTATCATGAATTAGCGTTATATATTTTTTTACTGCTTTCACGATAAACAATACTATTATTTTTAAATTTGATTATTAAAAATATTTTTTGCCAATATCAATGTATTAGGGTATTAAAACTTTATCGACTTAAATATTAAATTCATTATCCGGCTTTGTGTTTTTTTTGTAAAGCCAATTGAAAAATTGAGCAAGTAATTTATTGCGTGTTCAGTTCAATTAAATGTTATATTACACATATGGTTAATATATGCAAACATACTTCAAGAAATGTAAAATAATCGATCAATGACCCTTCGAACCTTATTTAGTTAACCCTTAAATATAAGTCTTGTTAATCATGTAAAAAAAAACCAAGGTGAAGCAAATTTATAATTTTATGTATGATACCTAAATACCTACATATATATTTGATATATTTTGATTAACAATCGTTAAAATTTTCATTATCTTAATCAATGCTATTACCATTTTTATAATTATGATAAATAATTTTTCATTTATTATTATTTTTATCGTAACCACACTAAAATTTCAAATTCACGTATTATGTATGTAATATAAAATTTCATACAAAAAATACACAATTTTGATAATGAACTGGCAGTTCTATAAAGTATTGATTTTCAAAAGTTTCAAAGTTCTTTGATTATTTTCTCTTTCCCTCTTATTATTATTATTTTTTTTTTTATATATTTTTATTTTCTAATCTCTATGATTAGAGAAGACGACGTAGAAGGGAAAAACGATAGAAAAATCAATTTTTCTTTAATGCGTTCATGTACATACATGTATACACAATGAATAAACCAAACAACCAACCCTTAATTTTGAAAATGGAACGGTATGGAATACATTATGGAAAAAATTTCGTTTGTATGTGTTCGTCGTCCTTTTTTTTTTTTTTTTGGAGCCAGCAAAATAAAAATATAACATTTTTTTTACTTGATATAAAGATACATAATAAAATATGCGAATTTATTTTTTAAGCATGTATCTTATTTACCATCTCCTACACAACATCTATATATGTATAAACATATATTATTCGCGTATACAATAAAAACAGAAATACTTAGGCCTTTGAATCTTATACAAAATTATATTTTGTAACTATATTTTTTTTAAGTATAGGTGTATATTATTTATAAAATAAAATACTTATTTTTACTGTATATTTTCTAAAAATACGAGTAAAATGGTACATAATAATTTTATAGCATTAAGATATAAGAATAATTGTTGATAATGGTGGTGAATACATCATCAGTATAGTAGTTATAGTTGTGGTAGTATAAGTACACACTATTAATGTAAGGGTGAGAGGGTGGAATGACACAGAAAATAAGAAAAATCGAAACTGTCAAAGGGATGATGATGATGATTTAGTATTAAGTTTGAAAACAAAATTAAATACACACGTTTCAATATAACAATAGTTATATAAACTGAAAGTCGATGATGACTATGGCCTTATTTTTTATAAAATAAAAATAATCAAATATGGCAGATAATAAAAGTGATACGAGAAAACTAAATTTTTTTATGAAAGTTTTGTTGAAAACACGTCTACTTTAACCAATTTTATTAAAACTCAAAAATTAATTTCAGAAATTGAATAAAGAATAGCTCATCTTTAAGATTAAAACAAAAAACTAAGAAATTTGAAAAAATTCAACATAAAATTATTTTAATTTGTTGTTCCCTGATTGAAAATTTTGAAATGAGGTTCTTCTATTCAAATATGTATATCTATTATATTTTTGTTGTTGTGTAATTACAGTATAAATAGGGAAATAAGAAATTAAATAAACAAAATCAATTCAAATCTGCTTAAATATGTAGTTAGTCATAAGTTTTTTCATTACCTACACTACACAATAAGCAAATAAGGATATAGGTCGTTTTTTGTAGGTAATATTAGCAAATTCTATATACACCTTGTGATATACAACTTTTTGAATTTATGGGGGTTTAATGTTCAATAACTACAATTTTCTTGACTTTGTAAGATATTCAATCTGAAAGCGTTTATAAAGTCAAGCTTGAATAATTGAAAACGGCCTATACTCATGTTTAGTATGTCTGTTATAAGATATTATATTTAAAAATATCACATTTTTTAATTAAAAAATATGCCAATTAAATTTGAGATAAGAATTTCTTTTCACTAAGCATGACCTACATAATGTACATGTAATAATGTGTAATGTACATACATATTATGTAGTATAAATTATGTATTCTAATATTGTATTATATAATATGTAGCTTAACCGTTGTATAATTGGATTTCGCAAAAAAAAAAAATACTCGCATTGCTTTTATAACACATCATTTTCTATTTTATTTAACAATAAAACTTACATTAACTAAATGATGGACTGTAAATGAATTTTCATGAATAAGAATTTTACATTTAAAAAAAAAATAATACTCATAGCCACATTCAAGCTATTTAAAAAAAAAATTATATTCTCCTTTGAAAAAATTAGATACGTATAGTACATATGTATTTACTATTTTAGATACTTAATCATAAAAGTGGTTATACACAATAATAACCACCCATTGGATTACTCACACTTTAAATAAAATTTAATGAATGCAATTTTATAAACTTGGTCAATCGGTCGATTTCCGTGACCTTGATAAGTTGAGAGTATCATGTATGTATATATACAATATAATGTGTTTTATGCATGACAAGGTGTTTTTTTCTTCTTTTAAATGATTCATTCAAATATCATATGATTATGAAGTAATTTAGAATCTGATAGCATTTAAAACCAGTTTTTATGTTTTTCCCATTAAGCACATTGCATATTTGCATATCATTGTAAACATATTTTATAATCACTAGAAAAGTTTCAGATCAGAATTCAGAACCCTCTTGTTGTTGTTAAAAACATGCATACTATTTAGATATGTATGTTACCTAAATATGTTCATAGATATATACATAAATATGTATATATTTTTTTAAAATAAAATGTTTTCAACAAATTTTCCAGTACAAAACTTGATTTATTAAAAAAATGAAAAAAACAAAAGCTACTGCACCAAATAAAAGCAAATGAAACTTGTTTTTTAATCGATTGCTTATAAACAATATTAAATTTTTTTGTGAAATTCAAGTACTACATATACACTACATAGGTACTATAATTTTTTGCTTTTGAAGAAAATAATTTATTTCATTTTCTCGAGTAATAATTTGAAATACTGAAACCATCATACATTGAAGAGAAAATTTTATGTAAAATTTGAGAAGTTATGTTGCTGATTAAATACCATTGAAATTTCATTTTTTTTTTAAACAAAATGAAAATGCATTTAAACTGTTAAAATTGATATAATTAAACATGTACCTATATTAATAATTCTAATTATGCAATAATATATTTTTAAATTCTATTTCAAATGTATGTTTATTAATTATAAAAAAATTTTCATCTTTATTATAGAAAAATTCGCTGTCATAAAGAAATAAAACACCAACACTCAATTTATGTAAAAAAAAAAATATCAATTCCAAATGTTAAGCTTTAAAAAATATTAAAAAAAAGATAAACAAAATAGAAAAAACAAAATTAAATTCAAATTTAGATTAAAAAGAGCATCTATTTTAAGCTCTAGAAAATTTCTATTTTTAAAAACAAAAAGATAAAAATAAGCTAAAAATATCAAACATCACACACCAAGAAAATTATTGAAAGTATTAAAAATCCTCCTGATTTCGGGAAATGTAGTATCAAATAAAGAAATTATATTTGTTAATATGGCGACACCTCAAACAAAAGAATTAATTTTAAGATCGCCAGCCGGTGCCGATGTCATCACATATACTTGGCCTTTACAAACTGGTTCTGGTTCTGATAAACATGATAATGGTATTGATATTATTGAAACAATCCGTCATGTCTGTGACGATATTCCCGAAATTTGTTCATCATTCGAAGATTTTTCATTCAATGACATCGACACTGCCTGCTATAAGACTATGTCAAATTTGGTTGACAGATTTAATAAAGCCGTTGATAGTATCATTGCCCTGGTAAGTAATATGATTCTGTGCTGTGTGCTCTTATCATGAACAGACTGCCTCAAAAACTCTACGTCTTGAAAAATGTATTTTTAATTTTTTATATTCGAAATAAAAATATATGTAATTTTATTTAAAATGCAATTTAACTTAAGTTTTTATTTTGTCTACTGTGAAAATGAGAAGAAGAACCCCTTTTCATTGTTTTTTTTTTTATTTGATTTTTTTTTATTCTCAAATTCGACAATACAACATAATATTACAATAAATAATTAGGAAAAGGGAACATCACTGCCAGCCCAAAGGCTTAATAAATTTGCCTCACCTATATTATTACGACATATATTACAATTAGTTTATAATGCTGCCGTTATAGATCCTGATAAATTAAATCAATATGAACCATTTTCTCCAGAAGTATATGGAGAAACATCATATGAGCTTATTCAACAAATGATTGAACAAGTTGAAGCTAATTCAGATGATACATTTATTGATTTAGGTTCAGGTGTCGGTCAAGTTGTGTTACAAATGGCTGGCTCTGGACCATTAAAATCATGTATTGGTATTGAGAAAGCTGAAGTACCGTCACGTTATGCTGAAATGATGGATGTACATTTTCGTTTATGGATGAATTGGTTTGGAAAAAAATTTGGTGATTATAAGCTTATTAAAGGTGATTTCTTAGCTGATGAACATCGTGAAAAAATTAACTCATCATCGTTAGTATTTGTTAATAATTTTGCATTTGGTCCACATGTTGATCATCAATTAAAAGAAAGATTTGCTGATTTAAGAGATGGTGCTAGAATTGTATCATCAAAAAGTTTTTGTCCACTTAATTTTCGTATAACTGATAGGTATGATGATTACTTTTAAAGTATACATAAACAATATATGTATGTATATATGTATATGTATTTGTGTGTATACTTAATCCATATGAGAAGAAACAATCTAAATCTGATATATTACAATTATTGTAGAAATTTAAGCGATATTGGAACAATAATGCATGTTAGTGAGATGTCACCGCTGAAAGGATCCGTTTCATGGACAGGAAAACCAGTTTCATATTATTTACATATTATTGATCGTACTAAATTGGAAAGATATTTTCAACGACTTAAAAATCAAAAATCATCGGAAACGGATACGATCGGTGAGTGATGCATAGGCAATAATATCTTCCAATATCAATTACTAATTAAAAATATCTATAATAAATTTTTTTTAAGTAATGTACTAACAATAATAATTGATTACAAAGATAATATACTAATTTTTTAGTTATTGGTTTTATTCTATGTATGTGTTGTAATTATTTTTTTTATTTTTCTTCTTTTGAGTTATAAATTTATTATTTTCTTCTCTTAGCTTTTATTATTTTATTTTTAAATTTTTTGTATGTTTGATGAATGAATGTCGATTTTTTTCCTTCAATTTTTTGCAATATCATAAATTCATTTTGTAGAAATTTTATAAATAGTATTTTATTAATGTATTAATACTTTCTTAATTCAAACATTTTTATTTCTCACTTTCTTTCTTTAAAATCAAAAAGTAGGTACATTAAAAATGAATAAATGAATGAAAAAGCTAAAAAAAAACAACATGGAAACTATTAATTCTTCATTCAATTGAAAATCTAAAAATGAATTTACATGTTAAGATTGTTAAAGTTATGATAAAATAGCCTAAAATGTAAAATTTAAAAAAATTTCCATTCAATTCTATTTTACTATTTTACAAAGTTCTAAAATACATTCTCACATACCTAAGATCGATTCACACACATCCGTTCCGGATACATATCACATACAAACATGGACGAAGGGGAACCGGATCGTTACATAATCTGATGTGCGTGAATCGACCTTTAAATATATGTATGTCGTTTCTATAAACATACATAGATATTGAAGTTGATATAGATAGATATAGAAATTGAAGTATTTTCCATAATAATTACTTTTTTTACCATAACTTTATCATAAAATTCATTTATTACAATTTTCTAAGATTTGTTTAGAATAACAACACAAGCATTTTTTTTTTTTAAAACATACTGGATGTTTCAAGTTATTTTAGTACACTAAATTGAATAATTTTCTGCTCTAAAAATTCCATAAAATGAAAGAATTCATATACGGGAATAGAGTAATAGAGTAAATAATTAATCAAAGTTGTTATTCTAAATTAAATTTATGATTTAAAAATCAATTTTTCCATTAGAATCGAAATAAAAAATGTTTATTGTTAATCTTAGATTTTTTATTGATACCCTTTTGATAATTAAAACAAATATGTACAATAATAATTATTAATAAAATCTTATAGCTACAACAGCGAGAACAACTCGTGAACGTGCAAAACGTGAATCTTCAAAACAAGCAATGGATGAATCGTCGACAGAAAGTGATGGTGAAGTTACAGGTCCTACAACTCGAAGAGCTTGGTCTGATTGGTGCAGTTCAAAAGGAAAAAGTAGTCAATCAGATGATGAAGAAAACAATAACTTCAGTAGTAATTCTGGAAGAAATCCTGGAGGTACAGCTCGAACAAATAATCAAAAGAAAAGAAAGAAGCTTACTCGTAAAGCAGCAAGTACAATTAATAAAAATAATGGAGAAAAATCAACAGCTCCTGATAAACAACAGAAACAACAAAAACGAGGTCGAGTTAAAAAGGGTCGTGGAAGAAGAAATCTGAAAATTGTTGGTTTAGATGTATTACATAAACAGACATTGCTTAGTACTAGTGCTGAACTAATGAGCAAAAAATTACCACCAGCACCTGGTTGCATTGATCAGCAATTAACATCATTAACTGGTGATATGTGTCACGAAGAACTTGAAATTCCAACAGCACCAACTGAAACACCTTATGCTCTACAAATTCTGTTAGATATGTATCGATCACAATTTTTAAATGCTTTAGAGCAAATGAAATCAAAAACTTATAAAGAAAATATCAATAAACAAATTGACAAGGAAAAAGAACGTAATCAAAGATTATTAAATCGTGCTAGCCAACTTGAAAAACAAATTAAAGTATTAATTGATGATAGTGTTGCATTATTAAAAGCACGAATGAATGAATTAGGCATAAGTATGACATCTCAAAATGATTTATTAGCAAAAGCTAAAGAAATTGTTGGTAGACACAAAGAATTACAAGTAATGGCTGCTAAACTTCAAAATCAAGTTAATTCAATTGAACAAGAACAAAAAACACTAGTTTTAAAACATGTTCAAAGTATTGCTGAAAAATATGCAAAACAAAAAAATGGTGAAGCATTTGAACTAACACCAGCAACATCGCATGAACTTGTATTAAAGGAAATTGCTAATACATTAGCACAAAGAAAGAAATTACATGCACAGGTAATAATTTTTTTTTATTTTTCTTTATTTATAACGTTTCGAAGACCAAAATCAATTGTAATTAATAATTTTTTTTTTAAATTTTCCAGGTTACAAATTTGGAAAATGAGTTGATTTTAATTGAAAAAGCAGCAGAAGAACGAAAAGCAGCTGCAGCTCTTTTAACTCAACAAAGTACACATTTAACTGTAACAAATGTTTCAGCAACACCAATAGCAAATCATCATAATAATAATCATCAAAATCATGCTGCCTCATTATCATCATCTTCATCATCTTCATCATCATCATCTTCATCATCATCATCGTCATCTTCATCATCGTCGTCATCTTCAACAACGTCTACAACAAAATCATCATCATCATCGTCGCATTCAAAATCATCACGTAGAAATCGTGAACATCGTTCTCGTTCTCAGGAATGGCCTGATGTACCTGATGTTGGTAAAATTGAAGAAAATAATCCAGAAATACTTGCACAAAAAATTCTTGAAACTGGAAGACAAATTGAAGCTGGTAAATTTGTTAATACTTCTAATTCAAATACTGCATATAATAAACAACAAAAAGAAGAGAGAATTAAAAATGGAGCTATAAATACTCATGTTAGTTCATCCCATACACATACCGGAGACAGTGTACTAATGCCAGCTCCATCATCAGCTGTAAAATCTAACAGTCAAAATCATCATCATCATTCTCATCATACATCATCGTCACATGGACGAGGATCAAATAGTTCGAAAATATCAAGTAATAATAATGGCATTAATAATAACAACTGCAGCAATATCAGCAACTATTCAAGCTCAACAAATCCAGTAGTTATACCAACATCAAAAATGATACAAGAATCACCAAAAGTTGTTAATTTTGAAGATCGATTAAAAAGTATTATAACATCTGTTTTAAACGAAGATCAAGAACAAAGAAAAGCTGCATTACAATCAACTACTACCACCGATCAACGTAAAACATTAGCACAATCAGTTTATAACTCTGCTAGTGCTAACAAAACCAATTATCATCCTGGACCACTACATTCTTCTTCAAATAATCAAACTTCATCATCTAACTCTATAGGTTTACATCGTCAATTACAACAACAACAACAACAACAGCAACAACAACAACAACAGCAGCAGCAGCAGCATCACCAGCAACATTCTGCAAATATCAACAACATTTTAACTGTCGTTACCCAAGGACTTACTCACTTGAATGCTGCGACTACAATTTCTCCAATAACCCCACCGCCATTTGCTGCAAATCATCCATCTCAATCACAAGTTCCACTATACAAATCATCTTCAACAGCAACAACATCCTATAACACTGGCAATAAACATCCTTCAAATGCAAATGTAGCTGCTGTGGCCGCTGCAATATCATCGAATCCATCATCAAATGTTTCTCAAAATAATAATCAAATGACAATTAATTTACAAAAATATTATTCAAAAAATTTAACAGTAAATGTTTCATCAGGAGCACCCGGAACAAATGTCGGACATCCAACATCAAATGTTTCTGCTCATCATAGTCCGTCAACAGCTGTATTTTATGCAGCAGCAGCAGCACAACAACATGTTTCTTCTGTTAATGATTTTGTTGCATTTCGAAGAAATATGGATCATATAGAAAGATCTGAATTTAAAGCTCCTGAAAATATGAGGTATGAAAAGCACATCCCATCAATGGAAGAAAACATTGTTCGAAATACTTCTACATCATCAGATTCTGCAATATATTATGCTTCTGCAAGAGATCGTATGTATTCAAGTTCCTCTTCGCAACAGCAACAGCAACCAAGCCGGCCAAATTCCAGTTCATCACAACCAGACTATACTCAAGTGTCACCAGCTAAAATGGCATTGAGAAGGCATTTGTCACAAGAGAAGTTAGCTCAACAGCATCCATCTCATTCTTCCCATACAACTGGTACTGGCACAATGATGGCAACAAAAACAATTGGAGATTTAGTCAATGGTGAAATTGAACGAACATTAGAGATTTCTCATCAGAGTATAATTAATGCTGCCGTAAATATGAGTACTGTTGGATCAGGTCTTACTAGTGGAGGACATGATAGGCCTATAATAAATCCTAACATACCAAGACCGGAACGTGTTAATATAAGAATTCTTGAAGATCCTCAGCCACCGCCACCATCTCACCATACTAATACAACCACAGTTCCCAATTCAGCATACAGTCCTATATCACGACCAAATAGTTGTGAAAATATAAGGAAAACGCCTCCTAATGTACATTTACAACATGGACAAAGTAATTTAGCGACTTTAGCACATGTTGCATATAATCATAAAATAATGACACAGTCACAAGTGGCTGCAGTCCAACAGCAACAACAGCAGCAGCAACAACAACAACAACAACAACATTCACAACATATTGCTAATGTTGCCCATCATGCACATTCTACTGCCGTTCATGGAAATAATATGTCATCGACCGCTGCAGCATTGGCAGCATCACGTTCTTCTGCTGGACATATTTCAACAAGACCATCTTATCCTCCAACAAATTCATCTAATGCTGCGGTGTATCAGCATCAGTCTCAACATTCATCATCGAGAAATTCTAACAATGCACGAGATTCATATCCAAATGTGCCACTTCCAAGAGCTGAAATGAAATCATATTTGGAATCATATTTTACCAATGAAGATCAGAAGCCTTCAGTTGATGAGAGGTCGTCGCGTATGATGAATGGAAATCCTCCACTTGAGGGTAATAATAATATTAATTGTTATTTATTCAATTTATAATTTGTACGTACATTAAATACATAACAGGTTTAGCTGCTTCTTTACAAGCACGTGTTATTGCTTCACTAAAAATTAAAGAAGAAAATGAAGAGCGACAAAGACGTTCTGAAATGCATTATTCACATTCTTCAAATTTAAATACATCGAATGTATCTGTTCTTTTACAATCGAATCAAATAAAAACCGAAGGTAGGCATTTTAAAAGTTTCAAAAAATCACACCTGTCCCTTAATATGCCTGCTGGTACCTTTTTAACCTTTTAATTTTTTTTCAATACGTTAGGTGGTTTAAAACGTACATCTCCAATCGTACAACATCCACGTCCTGCTAAAATTGCACACTATTCGGATCATTCTCATGATCATTTAATGCAGCCACAAAATATAAATATTAATCATATGTCGTCGTCTTCTTCTTCATCATCATCATCATCATCAACAGGACGACAATCACATTCTCAATCAATGGATCCACCTTTAATGAGTCCTGAAATAAATTCATTAACATCAGAAGAGCGTGCATCAATAAATCATCCAACAAGACAACGTAATGATGATGGTAAGTGTTTATAGTAGACATTTCTGATTGAAATTTTTTATATATTGCACTGTAGTTATTCTTTTTATTTATTACAATAAAAATGTAGTTAAAATTTAAATTGACTTTCTATTATTGTAATAGTAGTAGTAGTAGTAGTAGTTTCTTTCTCCTCTTTTTTTTTTTTTTTTTTTTTTTGTTTTATTTTGTTTTGGAAATTATACAATACCGCATGTGTATTCAAAATTGAATTTTCCACATTATTAATTTTTTTCTTCTTTTTTGAAAATCAAAAATTTTCTAATATCAGAATTTTAACAATAAAATATAAGTGTTTTTTAATGATTTTATTAAATTTAATTAGTTAGAACAGAGTAGTTGAAAAAATAAAATATGAGATAATAATTTTAATTTATAAAAATAATATAAAATTTCATAATAGATGCTCTCAATATGTATTAAACAAAACATGTGTGTAGGGAATCATTTTATTGACAAGTACATATATTTTATTGTAAGAAAATTTTAATCCTGTTTGAAAACTTTGAATAAATAAAAATTATCAAAATTCTGAAACTTATATTGTTTAGTTCTTGAAATGTTCTGTAATACGAGAAATAATCAAAATATATGTACACTATACATGCAAGAATTTTCCTCCAAATTTTTTATTATTACAATAAGATTACTTTTGGAATTCTCAAAATATTAAAAAATTCGTAATCATATGTTGTAGACGGCACTTTCGAAAATAGTCTTAAATCATATTAACATATTTAATTTATGATATTCTTATCATAAACAAATCTATACATTAGTTTTGTATACATAGAAGGGTTTTATTTTAAATCTTTGGTAATAATTCATTGATGTTTTCAAGCAGGATTTTTGTATGACAACAATTAATAGGGTGATTCATTTCATTCAATGTGTAAGTTTACAAATTGCATAGATCTGGTTTATGTGTAGCTTATTAAAATTAAATCTGGATTTTTTTAACTAGAGTTGAAATGTGTCAAAAATTAAAATTTCGAATTTTGTACTAAGCCGAACTTAAATTTATTGCATTTTCGAAAACGTCCAATGATCGTCAATTAATGAAATTCAGCAATTCAAAGTTTTAAGCTGAATTTTATAAATTTATTGACGATCATTGACGTTTTCGAAGATTCAATTAGTTTGAATCAAATTTTTGTATTTGTTCTAGTGGAGTTATTAAAAATGATAATAAATTAGATTTTCGTATTGAATATGCTGTTTTAGTAACTAACCGTAGAAATATAATTCATTGAATCAGGCTTCTCAAAATAATGAACATATATATAATTAAAGCGTCACAGCTACACATTGATATATGGCTTTTCACTTCTACCTACAAAATTAGAAATATATAGCCAAAGATCGTAATAATTATAGGAAGATATTGTACTCAAATGGGAAGAATATATACAAAAAAATTTCAAAGCTTTTTAAAATGGATTTAGCGTAAATCCACCTAAAAATCTTACTCAAGACAGTGAAATACACTGGAGTGCAATATCTTCCTATAGTTATTACGATCTTTGATATAGCTCTAATTCGACTACAAGCGCAAAAATAGTTTCACTTGTGTAGAATCTCATAAAAAAATAGTTTTTTAAATTTTGACAAGCGATTTTGTGATCGATAATCATCGTTCATCGATCGTAGTCGCATTCTGTTTGAAATTTAACATTTAAGACGATATTCGGACTCTATTTGTATTTTTTAAGGGTAAAAGAATCAATTATACATATTTTAAAAAGCCATAATTAGCAGTTAAAATTTATTCATGCAAAGAATTTTTTTCAAATTGATGGTTGATGGTTCATTTAAAAACATTTCGTTATAATAAAAAAAAAAGTAATTGTAAAGTACTTGTGAACTTTACCATAAAGAAATTTTTAAGAAACATTATTGCATGCATAATATTAAATTGTAAAAAAAAATATTTGGTAAATTTTAACAATGATCTTAATCAGATGAAGCGATATAATAAGCTTGTCGTAATAAGTTTTTTTGCGTAAAAAAAGTAAAGTGCGATACATCTATGACTTTTGCTGTCAAATTTTTTGATTTTCATTCTTAAAAGGACACAATTATATTTTTAAAATCATACATATAATTTTTATATTACAAACATTATTACATAACTCATCTGATTAAGACCAATGGTAGTCAAATAATTTGTTTTGTAAATAATAATAAATAAATAATTTTTATTAATACATATTGGCAAATAACATATGTATGTATGATACATTGTGATACACAAATGACATTTGTATTCTAATACGTTTCGAAATTCACCCAATTTCTGCACATGTTACTCATATATTTTTAAATTTACTAAAACAATTTTCTTAAAATACAAGTTTATTTTCATCTAAGCTTTCCTAAAAATATTAAAAAATATTTATATAACTCATTACAAACATATAAATATTTTCATGAATAATATCAACATTATTACAAGTATTTGTTTTTTTTTTTTTTGTTTCTGATAGGTGGTATATTTATAAAAGTTATGGAATAATTTTTTTTTTTTTTCAAACACAATATTCAAAATTTACATTTTAAAACGGTTAATAAAAGTTCATCGATATTCAAATGAATCATGTTTTTATATTGCAATAAAATAAATATTTAAAATATCTAAAGTGAAACTATATTTTTTTCAAATCATATAATTTTTAGAAGTTCAATTTTCGTTATTGTACAAAATTTTTTTAAGAGTTTTTCAAAATGAATTATTTTTTTTTTCCTGCAATATTATGTAAATTATTTTGAATTGTATTTAAAATTATTTTCGAAACAAAATATTTGAATATTATGCATTGTTAAATCATATTAATTGTTGTATATTGTTAAATTGAATTTTTTTTTTTTTTGCATGTAAAGTTAAAAAATAAAAAAAAATCGTCTATCAGTGTTTTTAACTTAGTTGAATAAGAAAATGGAATAAGAAAAATATTATGTATAAATTTAAAACTTAAAAATATATATATATGTATGTATATACATACATATATTTTCAATTATTTTATAGATATATATAAATAATTAAGAAAAATTTTTTCGAATATTTTAAAACACTGATAAACGTTTCATTTTACTTTTTTGCTTATTAACATTTAAGAAAATTGTTTTCACCAAAAATGTATTTTTATTAAATACATTGGGGGAAAAACAATTCAAGGAAAAAATAAAAATGTTAAAGAAATATCTTAAAGTTGAATTAAACTGTTATGATTGTGATTTTATAAAGTAAAAAAAAATAAATTGTTGACGTTAAAAAAACATGAATAAATTTAAATTAACCAATAACAAAAAGTAACAATACACAAAACTTTTATTAGTTATTTTATCAAAAATAAAACATCGTATCTTTTTTTAAACTAAATTTTTTTCGTAATAAAATATTTAAATTAATTAAAAAATACTTTTTGGTGTTAACTCAATAATTAATTGAAAAGTTGCTTTTGAAAGTTAAAGTTCATGTTTCAGATAAAACTATTTAAAAATAAATAAAAAACGTGATATGTTTTTATCGAATATTATATTTTGAAAGTGACCTAAGTCAATTCGGGATTTTTTGTTGTTGAGATATTCAAGGTTTTTCATTTTAGTTTCTATATAATTTTTCATATAACAGCTTAATTTCTGCTTGGAAATTCTAATGCATAATATCAAATATTCTAAATAGTTGAAAGGACTTAATAATCTGCATCTGAAATTTTTCACTAAAAGTTGACTTAGGTCATTTTCGAAAAAATAAATTATTAAGTGAAAATTATTATACAATTAGTTATAAAAACATAAATTAAAATTAAGCCATTAAGTAGAAGTTACTTACAAATAATTCAAAATTATATTTGGTTGGATGAACTTATACCGCTTTCAAAAATAACCGCTCAGTTTATATTTGTATTTATTGTTATCTAAATTAATTTTGATTTTCATTATAATATACATTTTAACTGCATTGTATTTTTTTTTTTATTTTTCTACCTCAATTTATTATTTAGCAAGAAGAATAATCCCAAAGATATTTATAATTGAATCTCATAAATATAATAAATAAAAAATAAGACATTGTTTTAATATTAATACTTTTTTTTTTACTTACCCTTATTTGATAAATAAATAAAAAACATTTCTTGTAACATCAAAGATGCTTTGATAGAAAAAATGTAGAAATCATTAAATAAAATTAATCATTTAGAATTTCAAAAAACGTGTAAATTAGGAATAATATAGCTCGAGAATTTTTAATGCAGTATTTTGAATGTTGAATCTTAAATCATTTTCTGTAAATAATTTTAAATTGCTAAAGGCAATTCTATTTGAAAAATTAAAAAAAAAACTTCATGAATAAAATTGTTAATTTAAGTATTGAAACGTCAAATATTTTGTTTAATTGAACGAAATTTAAACACGAATATTTTCTATTGTCAAAGTCGAACGCATTTTCGACGATTTTAAGTTTGTAACGACGATTTTGACGATTATGCTGCATCGTGAAAAAGTAAAAACTAATAATAAATATTTTCTTTTTTTTAATCAATGATTAGATAATGTAGGTATTCGGTATATAACGGTTCTCCAACAACTAGATATAAACGGTTAAAACAACCATTGTATCGTTAATGATGCTAATGATATTTTAAGAATTTTTCGAAATACTAATAATTTGAGAAAAACTTTTATTTAAATTTATATATTTCTTTTTTTTTTTTTCAATTTTATCATATTAATTTATTTTATCATTTCCATATTTTCTTCAATATTTTTGCTCAGTATGATTCTATTGGTTTTTTTGGTCTTTCTTTTAAATATTTCTTCAAAGCATCTTTGATATTTTGTTTAGAAAATTAGTATCACTTTTTTTTTTTTTTTTGACAAAGAAAAATATTTTTAGAAAAATTGAATGAAATTTGAAGAAAAAAAATTATGTTAAATATGAATTTATTACTCAACTATAAAATATGATATATGTTATGTATATTGTGAAAAAATATTATTTACCAAAAAAAAAAAAATAACAATTGTAGTTAACAAAAAAGTTTAATTTTTTATCAATTCATTGATTTTTTTTTTTTTTTTAATTTTGAATTTTTCTAATTTTTAAAATTTTTGTTTTTGTTTGATAATATGGAATTAGGTATGTTAGTTATGTTTGAATTATTAATTTTTAAGAAATTTTATGAAAGATTTTTGATTAAAATATGAAAAATAAATGAATTTTAATAATGTTTTGAAATGAAAAAAAAAAAATACATATATATTTTTTGAAAAATAAAGTGAATAATAAAACTAATATTTATTATTCGATAGCGATTTGATAATATCTTGGATAATTCAAAATTTTTAATTAAAGTAAACTTAATACACATATATTTTTTCTTGCACAATAAATATTTGATACCAGCTAAAAATATTTATAATTCTATTAATTAGTTTGTATTTACATATAAGTTGAATTATCTGGTATTGTCAAATTGTTTTCGATTTATTTATTTATTTTTAAAAAAACAAAATCAAACATTTATATATTTTCATTCAATAAAAAAAAAAAAAACAATCACCTTTGTGTTTGTATGTTTTAAAAAAGAAGTGAGTTAAAAAAAAAATATCAATAAATCGAATGAGTATTGTAATAATTAAAATTTATAAAGTGTTGCCTTTCCTTACTTATACTGCACTTTCATGGTAGAAAAACTCTGCTTGCTAGTACATGTATAATCAAAATGAATAAAAACTGCAGTTTACATTTTGTGTGGCATTATGACAATTGTAAGTGTCTAAGCCGACGATCATAAAATTGAATTTAAAAAATGCTGAAAAATTTAATGTAAAAACAAAACTCAGTAAAACAACATGTTATATTGATTATAAATACATTGGTCGATTTGTTGAAAGTTGAACACGAAAATGGCTTCTTTTTCGAGCAGAATGTTGAATAAGACAAACGAGAAGAAAGAGAAGTAAAATTAAATGTTCAAAATTTTTGTTGTAATGAATAATTCCATTTTC
Source organism: Bombylius discolor (assembly GCA_939192795.1). Lineage (NCBI taxonomy): Eukaryota > Metazoa > Arthropoda > Insecta > Diptera > Bombyliidae > Bombylius > Bombylius discolor. The sequence goes on along the minus strand of OW584238.1, from coordinate 54,482,917 downwards.
TTTCGACATCACGTATACAAGTGATTTTTTGTTTATTTTTGCTATATTTATGTTTGAACATTTAAAAAAAAAAACGTTTTCATGCAGTATTGAACATTCAACAAATTGACCAATGTATCATCATTATTATAGTCGTTATTTTAAAAGCATAATAACAAAACATCGAATAAAAAAGAGAACAATAAGCTTTTAAATTGCTAATTCATGTAACAAAGTTGTTGCTTTATTGTACAAATCAACAAAATGTTATAAAAAAATTAGGAAGTGAATTCACAAACTCCAAAAGGAAACTTCATGCGAAAAATGCACTGTGTAAATGAATTTCATCCAAGAAAAGTAATTTTGCGATTTATTTCAAATATGGGTAAATTCAAAAATATTTAATTTTTTTTTGTAGCGATGCGGCATCGTTGATTTTTTGCGATCACTTATGTTGTCGATACGGCATGACAGATGCTGATGCAATTAGTTCATTTTTGAATTGTTTTTGTTGAAAAAGTTGTAAAATACAAAAACTTATTGTAAAAATTCTAATAAATACTGTTAAATGACATCTACTTTCGAGATAAAAAATTAAATTGAAAGTTCTTATTTCACAACCTATCAAATATCACTACTCTCCCACTGTATATTTGAAATTTTGACTTTCAGTGTGATGCTTTTTTGAATTTATGACAACCGTGAGCATTTCATCATTGAAGCAGCAATGCATTTTTGAATTTACCCTATATGTTATATGCCTATATACATACATATTTATAAAATTTTCCTTACAGCATTTTAAAATATCATTTGACTACATTGCATAACATATTAATAATTGAAAAGAATAATACATAATAATAATAATTATAAATAGCAATTCATCAAGCATTTGATTTATATGGCAGATTTATTTAATTGAAAGTGAATAATTTATAATTATATCATGATCAAAAACTAAATATATTATTATTTTAAAAAAAAAAAATGTTGTAAAAATGTACAAAAGTTAAGTATCTTATTTTTATTGATAAAACCAGCAAAAAATTATATTTATCTAAAAATACATTTTTATCAATAATATTTTGTGGAAATATTTAAGTAAACTTTACCTTTAGTAAATTAAAATTAAATTGGTTATGGAAGTTAACATTAAGTTTTTCATAAAATGCACATAATTTTATTTTTATACATACTTTTTTTTTTTTTTTTTTTTGCATGTTAACAATTTTTATAATAATTTGTATTTTTTTGAAAGTTTTGACTTTTTTTCCAATATGTATTCCACAAAATATGTAAAAAAATTTTTACCTTAGAAAAATCTTAATTTTTTAAAATAAATATTTTAAAAAAGTGTGTCTTTCTTTTTCTTTGTTTTTATTGAATTGAATTTTTAGACGATGTCCTACCCGATGATGAAACTCAATGGCAAGATCGTGTTAGTTCTGGTTTTGATCGTTTAGTTGCATTTGCATCAACTGAACTTGATAAAACACGTCGTTCAATTGAAAATGATACAGCACCATCAATTAGTTGTAATACATCACCAGATTCTGGTATAACACACAGCAGTAATGCAAGTGATACTGGTAGAACATTTTTATCTACATCATCATTATCATCTTCATCTCAATTAGATATACCGATAGGTGCTGGCAGTGGAGGTTCATCATCATCATCATCTTCATCGTCATCATCGTTGTCTTCACATAATACCAGTGGCAGTTTAAATGAACATACTAACACTAGAGGCAATGTAAACATCAGCACCAGTGGTGGTGGTGGCCGCGGCGGCAGCGGAAGTGTTATCAACAATAAAAATTGCGGATCTGGTAATGGAATAAGAGATAATAGTGATAATACAAGTACAAAAAAAATTGAGACTGTACCAATAATAAAATCATCACCAACTGAATTAATCGAAAGTCCACCATTATCTGAAGGTGGTCTACCTCGTACACCAAGTCCATCTACAACTCCTCCATTAGTTACATCAATTATTTCAAATCAATCATCATTATCATCATCAATGTTATATTCACCATCATCAGCATTAAGTACAAATAATACATCATCAATTGGTGGACCAATACAAAATACATTAAAAATTCCATTAAAATATCAAAGACAGTCAAGAGTATCATCAGAGAAACATTACAAAAAGAAATTTCGTGAACGTACTTGGGAATATGATTATGATGATTATGGATATAATGATTTATCGTCAGTTAGTAATAATAATCAACAGAATACAACAGCATCAACACAACAATCATCGACAATATCATCATTATCATCAACTACATCTGGAACAACAAATAATACAACAACAATATCACAAAAAAATGAAAATAATACAGTCCATCATAAATCATCAAAATTTCGTCCCAAAGGTAAAGATTGGGATTGGACAAGTGATGGTAATAAAAGTAAAATGAATTGCAATAATGATGATTCAACGATAACATAAATTTTATTTTATGCTGTTATATTTTTATAGTTACTTATTTATTAATTTTCGTTTTTTTCTTTTTTCTTTTTTTCAGTTTTCAATTATCGTTTATGTAAAATTTTTCGTTAAATATTTTTTAAACAATTAATGTCTTTTTTTTTTAAAAAATTACGTTAAATTTTTTTTTTTTTCTGAATGTTTTTGAAGATTTTTTTTTTAACGTTAATTTTGTTTTGTTTTGTTTTTCTTTTTTCGATTTCACATTTCTAATTTAAATTTTAATCAAATTTTCAGTTATACCGTAGAAAATATGATGTCTTTATAAATTATATCTAAAATGAAATGAAATGACTAATGATTTTTAAAATCAACCATTGGACTTTCTACAAATACGTCTATGTGAATTGGACTTTCTAAAAAAAAATAAAAATTTCAGTCTTATTTTTAAAAATTTCCAAAACAAAATACGATATTAACCAAAATGGCCGTGTTTCAATATTCAACATGTTGCACAACTTTTCTATCAAAACCTCATTTCCATGTTTCAATAATCACCGGAACAGAACTCCAATAAATACAAACTGTAACCAGTGCTGTCTTTTCTGTTTTTTTATTAGCAGCTATAAAAAAGGGAGTACGTTGTAAAAACAAAGGTATTTTAAGTTATTAAGAACAAACCGAACAAGCAAAAATAAAAGGTCTTTTCCTTGTGAAAAATTAAATAATGACGTGATCTGAAAAATGAGAACTTAATTCAAAAAAAAAAAAAAAACCTATTTGTTCTTTATGAAAAATGAAAACGGGAGTACGGAGTACCGAGTACCGACCTAAAAGGAGGAATACAGAAATACGGCTATTAAAATCGAAGTAAAAATACTCCGATCGGAGTCTAACGACAGCACTGTGAATTCACCATATTGGTGTGGTGGTGCTGAACAATGTTGAATTATGAAACGCATCCAATATTTATTGACTGGTATAACTTTTATATTTAATTTATTTTACCATTTTGTTTTTTACTTCACAATACAAAATTTTACGAACTATGTAAAAAATTTCCATTATTTCCTTTCATACACAATAACAGAAAATGTACATTAGATTACGAAATTTTATAAACACTATTATAATATTGTATAATAACAATTCTTTTTTGTTGAGATGATTTTATTTTAATCCACAATCGAAACAAAAAAAAAATTAATTATATTTACCCTTTAGATTCTAGATAAAAAATTTTAATCATTTTCAGAAAAAAAATTTTTGTAAGAAAAAAATAAAAAAAAAACCAATCCAAAGTTTGAAAATTTCATACTTATAAATTAACCAATATATATTATATTAATAATATATTTTTTTTATTATTTAATATCTCTTACTTTTAGCTAGAATCAAGGGTATTCTAAAAAAAAATGTTTAAAGAAAATCATCGACAATAGAGAAATTTAATTAAAAAAAAAGTAAATATACTGCCACCATAAAATATATATACATAAATTTGTAAATAATTCTATTATTTTTCATTGTCATTTCTTTATTGATAGATATTTATAAAATACTACTTTTATTTTCTTTTTTTATTTTTTTAGTAATATTTAGTAAAATTATTACTTTTTTTTTTTTATTATTTGTTATGAAAAAAAAAAAAATTAATTAAAACAATTATTATAATAAATGTTTTCGTTTAAATATGCATATTATGTATTAATAACTTCTTTTTTTTTTTTTACAATTTTATTTAAAAAAAAAAAAAAATCTAATTTATGTTATAATTATTATTCTAATATAATTAAAAGTATCATTATTAAATATATTATTAATACATTATATGAATAAATTAAAATTCATGATAGGTATGTGAGTAGTAAAGCTTTTAATATGCAGATATTAGTAAAAAAAAAAAAAAAACATTTAATGTAATAATTATGTATTGATTCATTAAATTTTTCTAATTACGTTCATGTATAAAATTATATTATCGATTAATTATGCGTCTATAATTCTTATTAAGTTTATTATTGCTTATTCTCTTAAGTAAAAAAAATATATACATACATACATATATCAATCATTAAAGAAAATTCAACATTTTTTAATCAAATACAAAAAAATAATAAAACAGCGTAGAAAATAAACAAAAACGTAAAAAAAACATATAATTTATAGTGAAATTTTATTTTCTACATTTAAAAAAATGAAATAAGACCACAAATTATTTAAAAAAAAAAAATAAATAAATAAATAAATGGAAATTATTTGTAAATAATAATAAAAAAAAATATTTCTAAGTAAATTAATTTTTCGATTATACAACATTTTAATGATAAAAAAAAACAAAAAACAGACAAATTAACAAAATAGCTGTAAAATTAAAAAAAAATAATAATAATAATAATTATATATTAATTAGAAATTAAGGAAATACAAGTAACAAAATATTAAAATAAGCGGTAAATTTTTAAAAAAAAAATATGAAAAAAATTTTATGTGTATATATTTTCTTTAAAGAAAAATAATACTACATACATAAATTTACTTGGTACTTTATTTCTTTCTTTTCTTTTCTTTTTTAAAAAAAAAATATATAAAAATAACAAAAATAAAATTAATATACAAAAAAAAAAAAATAAAAAATAACAACCATGTGTTCGTTACAATTATTAAGGAAATAGAAAAATTTCTTTTATGAATAATTTTTTTCATTGTTTTATTTAATTTATTAATTTATTTTTTCTCCCTGAAACTTTTTAAAACAGAAAAATTTGAAAATGTGACAGTTTTGATTGTGCAATAAATTAACCCTTTAAATGAAAGGTTCATAATATGAAAAAATATTGAAATTTTTGGGAACATGCACAAAAAGTAATTTCATAGAGGAGCGTATACGACAGTTAAAAATTGTGGATTTTTTTTGAGGGCATGATTTCAACCAATCGTCCAATATGGGTATTTCTCATGTTTCAATGGTGGAAAAAAAGTCTCACTTTCAACTACTTCTAACCATACTTATTTCTAGCAGTTATTGAGCATTGAGATTGCCTAATCTTAAGCACTTATTACTGCCAAAGACTTATTGTTCTCCATTTTTCTTGAAATATACTTGAAGGTCTGCTTGATATGAAATTCCTCAATTTAATAGTAAAAGAATATTTTTTGGTAGAAAGACAACTTGTACATTTTTGTGTTGTACTTCTTGAAAACAGTCGAGGGCATTTTCAGTTAGCAGACGCGTTTTAAAAGACAATCCGCTCCTACTGAAGTACCTTTTGGAGCCGGGTTTTAAGTTTAATTCCATTATGGACAATCGAACAGTATTAAAAAATGACTATGTAAATCAGGGAATAGGTGTAATTCTAATTTTTTTTTAGACTCAATTGCGATGTTTGGGAAAAAAAGCTACATATACATATAAACATTGAAGAGATGTTAAAAAGAAGCACGAAGGGAACAAAGTAATTGATTAATTGGTCTATGTAAAGTCAAGCTTGAAACAAACTTGAATAATTGAAAACGGCCTTTGTAATAAATGGGATCTGGGGATTTCGTACTACTCAAAAAGGAAAATAAAAATAATCTTATCACAGTTATTTTATGATTTTATAAAAGTTAGTACATTTTATTTTAATTCTTCATTATTGACTTTAATCTTCTTAACAATAATATTTTCTTCTTCAAACTTTTCTAATAAACGATCACCTTCATATGTTGCAAATGGTATTGTTGCTTTTTGATAATAATCTGGTAATAATTCAATATTATTAATAACTGTTTCCAATAAATGAGATTTTTCACAATAAATGCCAGGAAATTCATTTTTTAATGAATTAAAATGAACATGTAAATGATAAAATGATGGCTGATAATGAAAATAAATACGTAATTGTGATTTTTTTAAACCAAATTTCTTTTCAATAGCTGCACATCCCGAATCTCTTATATTTTTAAGTAATTTTAGATGATTTTCATTTAAATCTCGAATTGATTTTATATCTCTTTTATGAACAATAGCCAAACAATAGAGTGTTTCAAGTGTTCTACCATCCCATTTTAAGTCTGGTAATAAAATAAAACCATTTTCTGGATCATTGTCTTCAAATATTATTCGATCTTCTTCTTGTTTATGATCCAGAATATTATAAACCCACTATTTGAAAAAGAAAGAAAAAAGATTGAAATATAATTGAAACAATTTTATTTAATGGAAAATTAGAGATTTCTGAGAGACTTACATCTAAACTGAATTGTCCAGATTTTAAATATGGTTTTGTTATGTTTTCATATAATGCAATTGTTTCATCAATTATAAATTTTTCACGTGGTGAATATTTTTCGATATGTTTTTCAGTCGCAGGAAATATAACTGTTGCTTTAATACCTTTTAAGAAAAATTTTTGTTAAAAAAGCAATGTAAAAAAAAATCTATGTTTATTTAGATATATGTATGTTTGTATGTATATATTTACCATTAAGATCAGACGGCGGGAAACATTGAAAACTTCCATAAATATTATTTATAAATTCTATTTTAGTTTCCAATTTTTCAGTAAAATAATTTTTATCATCTCCTGTAACATCATTCTCTTTAAATGCAATTTTTTCTAATAAAATAACAGCTTTATCAGTTTCTGATATATCCGGGAAGCTTCCTAATACTGCAATTATTTTTCGACTTGTATTGTTGTTCAAAATTTTATTGAATTTAAATTTTGATATTTCATAATTTGGATTTTCAATTGTTTTAGAATTTGTTTCAGTCATTATTAAACTTTTAATTATGTATTTAGTTTTGTTTAGAAATATTTATATTTTGTAAAATAAAAATTAAAAAAAATGTTGGTATTAGGAGTAGGAAACTTCACAACTCAGAAATCCACAGACCACAAACAATGTGTAAACAAAACAAACAATATCTTATCGATTATAGCTTATGAGTTTTAGTGATGCCATTCTAGTTATTTTGTCATACTTTTAACAGGCAAAAGTACTGTATGTCTGTACAATAATTTTAATGAATATCATTATTTCCAAAACAAAGTGGGACTAGTTCCGGTGACGGATTCAGCCCATTAGTAATTGGATCAACTGTATTAAACAATTGAATCCGATTAAAGCGAAGTCAAAAACCAATTTTGAGGTTAACACCTTCGGAATAGTTAACCTCTAGTATTTCATTAACCCTGCTCCATGTGCTCACTGTTCGTCAACGTCATTTGATTTGACATTTCACAGTTGTTAGAAAAATTTTCCAGCCACCCAGCGCAGTGTAAATTAGCCCTAAAATTAACATTTACATATTTTATGATGAAATTTAATATTACAAATTACAAATACTGGATTTAGTAATAAAACAACAAGTCAATTTTAATTTATAATTGTTAGATCTAAATTAATTTAAAGAAACATACAAGTACAATTTATCTGTTATTTTATTACATATTTAATTTAATCTATAATATCAACCGGTCTAAAAACTTAATATTCTACTCTTTTAGTGACCTCATTTCTTATTAATTTTTTCTTTCATTTTAAGTTAGAAAGTTTAAGGTAAGTTAAAAGTGCATTGTTGGCATAATTGTGATTGTAAATCTTGTAATTTAGTTTTTCTTTGTAGAGATATTATTCAAAATGAATACATCTTTAACTGCCAAGGAAATTCGAAATCTTTTTTTGGATTTCTTTAAAGAGAAGAATCATATTTATGTTCACTCATCATCAACAATTCCACTGGATGATCCAACATTGTTATTCGCAAATGCTGGAATGAATCAATTTAAACCGATTTTTTTGGGGATTGTTGATCCAAGTAGTGATATGGCAAAATGGGTACGCGTTACGAACACCCAAAAATGTATTAGAGCGGGCGGAAAACATAATGATTTAGATGATGTTGGAAAAGATGTTTATCATCATACATTCTTCGAAATGTTAGGAAATTGGTCATTCGGTGATTATTTCAAGAAAGAAATTTGTACATGGGCATGGGAATTTCTTACAGAACGTTTAGGATTACCAGAAGATCGTCTTTATGTTACATATTTTGGTGGAAATGAACAGGCTGGTTTAGAACCAGATAATGAATGTAAACAACTTTGGATAGATTTAGGTGTTCGACCAGAACATGTGCTGCCAGGAAGTATGAAAGATAATTTTTGGGAAATGGGTGAAACTGGTCCATGTGGTCCGTGTTCTGAATTACATTTTGATCGTATTGGTGGACGTAGTGTACCAGAATTAGTTAATATGGATGATCCAGATGTATTAGAAATTTGGAATTTAGTTTTTATTCAATTCAATCGTGAGCAAGATGGTAGCCTTAAATTACTTCCTAAAAAACATATTGACTGTGGCATGGGATTTGAACGTCTTGTTTCTGTTATACAAAACAAACGTTCGAATTATGATACGGACTTATTTGTACCACTTTTTGATGCAATTCAAAAAGGTACTGGTGCTCCTCCATATGCTAAACGTGTTGGTGCTGAAGACAAAGATGGGATTGATATGGCATATCGTGTATTGGCTGATCACGCTCGAACTCTAACAATAGCTTTGGCAGATGGTGGTGTACCAGATAATACTGGACGTGGTTATGTATTGAGAAGAATACTTAGGCGTGCTGTAAGGTAATTTTATTGTTTGTAAAAAATAATTATTCAAAACTAAATAAAAAATTTGGTATTCCAGGTATGCCACAGAGAAATTAAATGCAAAACCTGGATTTTTTGCTACACTTGTTAATACAGTTGTTGATTTACTAGGAGAAGCTTTTCCTGAAGTTAAAAAAGATCCACAACAAATTATGGATATCATAAATGAAGAAGAACAACAATTTTTAAAAACTCTTTCACGTGGTCATAATCTATTAAATAGGACAATAGCAAAATTAGGTGATACTAAAATTTTGCCAGGGGACGTAGCATGGCGTCTTTATGACACTTATGGTTTTCCTGTTGATTTAACGCAATTAATGGCAGAAGAAAAAAATCTTCAAATAGATATGGATGGCTATGAGAAAGCAAAACATGAATCTTATATAATTTCACAGGGGAAAACTGGTGATAAAATTGATGAAATCAATCTGGATGTACATGCGATCTCTGAGCTACAAGAAAAAAATGTACCAACAACAAATGATTCATTTAAATATCATTATAAAGCAAAATCAGATGATCCAAATAGTGAATATGAATTTGAAGCATGCACAGGTCGAATTTTAGCTTTAAGATTTAACAACAATTTCGTAATTGAAGTTACTTCTGGGCAAAAATGTGGGGTAATTTTAGATAAAACGAATTTCTATGCAGAAAGTGGGGGACAAATATATGACCAAGGAGTATTGGTAAAAATTGGAGATGAAGATACGGAATTTCTTGTTGATCGAGTATATAATAAAGGAGGTTATATATTACATATTGGAGTAGTAGAAGGAACATTGAAAGTTGGAGATGAAGTTAATTTGCAATTTGACGTGGTTCGAAGACGATTAACGATGAACAATCATTCAGCAACACATGCTTTAAATCATTGTTTATTACAAGTATTAGGAAAAGATACCGATCAAAAGGGTTCACTTGTGGTTCCAGAAAAATTACGATTTGATTTTAATAGTAAAGGTGCATTATCAATTGAACAAATTGCAAAAACTGAGCAATTAGCACGTGATATAGTTTTTAAAAATGTTCCAATTTATGCAAAAGAATCACAATTATCAGTAGCAAAAACTATACGTGGTTTACGATCTGTTTTCGATGAAGTTTATCCAGATCCAGTACGAGTTATATCATTTGGTGTTCCTGTAGAAGATTTGGAAAAAAATCCAGATAGTGATGTTGGTGAAAAAACTTCTGTAGAATTTTGTGGTGGTACACATTTAAAACGTTCCGGTCATATTGTTGATTTTATAATAAGTAGTGAAGAAGCAATTGCAAAAGGAATACGACGTATTGTTGCATTGACTGGTCCAGAAGCAATTAAGGCATTAAAAAAGGCTGAAAATTTTCAAAATGAAATAAATTCATTGAAACAAATTATTGAAAATGATAAAGATGTTAAGGATACTAAAGAACATGTTAAAAAAATTGTTGAACTAACTGATAAAATATCGCAAGCAACAATACCTCATGTACGTAAAGATGAAATGCGTAATACGTTAAAGTTATTGAAAAAAAATCTTGATGATAAAGAACGTGCAACAAAGGCAGCTGTTGCATCCTTAGTTATTGAGAAAGCAAAAGAAATTTGTCAAGCGAATCCTAATGTGCCCTATTTAGTTTATCAATTAGATGCATTTAATAATACGAAAGCATTAGATGGTGCATTAAAACAAGTACGTTTATTAAATCCGGAAACTTCTGCAATGTTTATTTCTGTTGATCCTGATTCACAAAAAATATTTTGCTTATCATCAGTACCAAAAAGTGCAGTTGATAAAGGTTTGAAAGCCAACGAATGGGTACAACATATTTCATCAGTTATGGGCGGTAAAGGAGGTGGCAAACCAGAATCAGCACAAGCATCTGGCACAAATTATGAAAAAGCTGATGAAATTTTAGAATTAGCTAAAAATTTTGCCAGTGTTAAACTCTCTGCCTAATAAAGTGGTTTTATTCTAAAAATTGCATTGAAATCCAGTTTAAAAAAGTCCTTAGAATCTTATAAATTTGTAGTACATTTATAAAGTTGCATTTTTTTCTATTGAAATGAAATAAAATATTCAGTAAAATAACTATTATTTTTTTTGTTTTTGTATAATTAAAAAGAAAATATCGAGATTTCTTGAAATGAAATGGGATGTCGTAGAATATTATTAAAAGTTCTCTGATGTCTGCTTGCAAACATTAAAAAATCCCTTGATGTCCTTTAATACCGAAATACTGATCTAAAAGTTTATAATCGGATTCAATTGTTTAATACAGCTGATCTAATTACTAATGGGCTGAATCCGTCACCGGAACTAGTCGCATTTTTTCTTGTGGTGCTGCTGTAAATTTTGATGGTGATTGTGAACGCCCTTTATTCGTCAGTGAAAATTCCCACAAAAAGGGAGATTTCGTACAACATGGCAACACTGTGAACACAATACATTTAACATTCGCGAGTGATTCGTGAATCGCTCGTGACGTTTTATTCAGTTGTTTATATTCTACTCTACTGGATTACTGGAAAGTGGAATGAAGTCAAAAAGTTTAAAGTAATGAATGGTAAATATTTCATGAAATTAGCATTTACTAATTTTAACTTTAAATTGTTTAATAAAACAAAATTTGCCAATTATAAATGTTTTGTAATGGATTCTAAAAAAAATCGTCCAAAAGTTTTTGTCACACGTTCAGACTATGCAAAAGCTGGTATTGATATTTTGAAAACAGAGTAAGTTTAATCAAATAAATATCACATTTGATTAAGTAAATTACGTAATTATATAAACCTGTTAACATAGATGTGATGTAAGCAGTTGGTCAAAGGGATCAAATATTCCACGAGATGAACTACTCAAGAATATTACTGGAAAAAATGCATTATTTTGTTCATTAAATGATAAAATTGATAAAGATGTACTAGATGTAGCTGGATCTGATCTCAAAGTTGTTGCGACAATCTCTGTCGGTTATGATCATATAGATGTTGCTGAGTGTAAGAAACGAGGTATACGGATTGGTTTTACACCAAATGATTTAACTGATGCAACCGCTGATCTAACTATGGCCCTACTTTTAGCAACATCTCGGTAATTAAATATTTCTAAAGAATATAGTCTTTAATACTAATAAGTATTTATTTTTTCTTTTCCTAGACGTTTAATCGAAGCAAATAAAGAAGTATACAACGGCGGATGGTCATCATGGTCACCAAGTTGGATGTGTGGTAGAAGTATAAAAGATTGTACAGTTGGTATTTATGGTTTAGGTCGAATTGGAATAGAAGTTGCTAAACGTTGTGTTCCATTTAAACCTTCACAAATTATTTATCATAAACGAACTGAATCAAAAGAAGCCAAAGAAATTGGTGCAAAACTTGTCACATTTGATGAATTATTAATACAATCCGATTTCATAATTGTTAATGCTGCTCTAACATCAGAAACAAAATTAGCATTTGATAAAAATGCATTTGCAAAAATGAAAAAAAATGCAATATTCATAAATACGGCACGTGGAGGACACGTTGATCAAAATGCACTTTATGAAGCATTAAAAAATAATGAAATCTATGCAGCTGGATTAGATGTTACAACGCCAGAACCATTACCATTAAATGATCCACTTTTAAAATTGAATAATGTTGTAATCCTACCACATATTGGTAGTGCAGATATAAATACAAGAATTGAAATGTCAAAAACTACAGCTTGTAACATATTGCAAGCCTTAAAAGGTGAAAAAATGCTAGCAGAAATTTTATGAATATGAATATGTGAATTGTTTATTTTTTTATTAAAAAATTGTTGTTACTCTTTTTTAACAAATACATAAATAGGTCTTTTGAAACCTTTACATTCATTCTCAGGAACTTTTAATTCATACATTTCACTGAATCCAACTTCGGAACTAAGAAGGTAACTGTTAAAATCTTCTGGAAAAAATTGTATACTTTTGTAATTGTTAAAAATCTCTTCCTGAAAATAAAAAAGAAAAAAGTATTAGCCTATTGTACTACTTTTTTTTCAGTTTAATTTTTTGCTTACTGTTAGTTTTTTTCGCCTTTTATACCCATTCCATGGTTGTGGTTCTAATATTAATTTTCCACCAGGACGTAATTGAATGAACATCCTTTGAAATGCCTGTTTCAAGCCAGCATCACCAAAATTTAAATGTATCCACTTTGTAACAGATAAACAACATATCACATCGAATTGAGAATGTTCGATTTCTAATAATACATCATCTCGTAATACATAATTACCATGAATAAAATTTATATTAAATGGAAAACAATTTGATTTTTTTGTAGTCTTTTTGAAATTTTTACGACATTTTTGTACATATGTTTTTACCTTATTAATTAAACTTTTATCAATATCAATACCGATTATGGATTTAATATTAAATTCTTTTGAAATAGCTATTGTTATAAAGCCACTATTACAACCGATATCAAGAATTTCTTTATTTTCAAATAAATCTTTATATTCAGCAAACAATTTTAAACGAATATCATGATCATTTTCCATAACTCTATATCCATAGTAACGACTATAATTTCCATATATGAATTTATTTTTGGTACTATTTTCTGAACTTGACGATGAAGCTAAATCCAAACGTTTTTTTGGACTTATATTTACTTTAGGTTTTGATATTTTGGATTTCTTAGATGGTGATAATAATTTTGTCTCATTGTCTTTTTCATCATTTGTGAATTTTCGTTTGTTGGACTTTTTATCATCATCAAAATTTTGAAATTTTTCGAAAATTAATTTGTCTTCTTCATTAATATGAAAGTTTGGCAAATTTTGATTATTATCAAGAACTTCATTAATATGTGAAATAGACATATTACAGGTTTGTTATCGATAGTTTTGATTTAATTAAATTAAATTAAATATTTTTAAAAATTAAAGAAAAATAAAATTTAAATGTTACTTAAAATAAATGTTGTTCAACGTTGTTACTTCACAATCACACCTGCACATTACAAACAATTGTTATTAACCGTTGAGAATTTGTGGCAAATGTTTTTTCTATAAATTGTATTTACAAATTACAAAATAAACATTTGTTATTATTTGTTAAACGTTCGTTGCGTAGTTTTTTAATTCCGGCTTTGTTCAGAACACAACACAACTGTCATTAGCATATGATTACGATCAGTATTGCCGTTACATTTCAATTACTTCAAGCAGACAGTAGCTTTGTTTTATACGCCTTCCACACGAGACTTTTTTATGTCTTGCCATTTCATTAAGTGAGTGTAAAGTTCTTGAAAAATATTTTTATGATGGTCCAAATTTTTTTAGAAATCATATGGATATGGTAGATTTTTTAAAAAACTCCATATTCACAACAGTCGCCGACACACAAAACATCTAAAATCTCCATTTTGTTTGCTGATGTCAAGCAGACATCGTAGGCAAGACTTAAGTCTTGACATAAAAAAGTCTAAGGTAGATCGCGTATTACCAGAACTGAGGAAGTATTTCTCACTGAGTAAGCAAGTTTCTCTTCAGTGAAGTTTTTTATTCATCATGAGAATTTTTTCATTTTCTCATTTCATGCTGAAAAGCAAAAAAAAAATTACATATAATTTTTGTAAGTTGTATAACATTGCTTTATTTCCAGCAAATTATGTATTTATATGTACTTCTAAATATAACATAAACCTTATAAGCTACACAATATAAACAAGACAATATAATAATATATAATTCACTTTACTGTTACACGTTTATGTATGTAATTGTTATAAAGAAGATGCAATTGAATTTGATTATTTCCAACGTCCTTGAATACTGGTTCAACAAAATTTCAATAAAAATAAAAGAAAATGTATTTTTACATCTTAAATCATAAAAATTCCTAATATAAGGTGAAAAAATTTTTAACAATTTTGAATTATCTACTTAATTTATTTCGAAAATATTTTTAAAATAAGTTTTGTAGAATAACGAATCATATTTAAAATCGATACATGACTAAATTTGTACAAACAAAAAAATTTCTAGAAAATGGTATAATTTACAGGATTTTTAGCAAAATATTTTGTATTTCTGTTTTAAAAAGTTACGTTTTCAAATAAATTATTTTTTAGTTCTTGTATTATTTGTTAGAATCAAAATGTTGTTGGCTTCCATTTTGTGAGGTTTTTAATGATAACTTTGTTTTTATAATGTTTATGCAAAAGATTTAAGGCTCAAGAATTAAAAAATTTCGCATATACAATACTTATATGTACTAACATTAAATACCTAACTACTGCTTTCTTATATCCTATTTGTTTTTTACTTATTTTTTAAGGTTTAAAAATTGAAAATTGAGAAAAGAATAGACAGTGTGTTTTTGCGTTACTATCATTAAATAAAATGAATTTTAACAAATTATTCACTTATTTTTTTCGAAAGCTCTCATTATATAAAAAAATACCTTCATATAACGGAACATCAATTTCCAAAAATTCTATTATCACCTACAAACTTCGAAACTTAAAAAATTATTCGATTACCCAAGTCAAATTTCTTCAATGCATTTTTTTTCCATATTACAATACGAGAGAGCTGCATAAAAAACAATACAAACACATTGTTCTCTTAATTAAAAATCAAAATACATTAAAGTGTTTATTAAATCGAAACATAATTTGAAAAATAAGAAATTTTAATGAAAAATCATGGGAACAGTTAACAACTTTTCTCGATTTTAAACAGTGAAATTCTACAATTTTCAATTATCACAACAACAACAAAAAATAATAATTACAAATTCAATTAATTTTTACATAAATTATTTTTGAATTAATTAAAATTTACAATTAAGTATTTCGAAAATCATTGATATTTTTTCTGTTTACTTTAGGGGTTTACTATTTTTAACTGATTAATAGTAAATTATTCTTATTAACATCACTCAGAATTTTTTAAATATTAAATTAAATACTAAATTTTTAATTAAAATAAAAAAAAAAAAACTATTACTTAAAGATGTGGTGTATTTGCGAGTTATTTAAATTTAGATTAATAATAATTTTTTTTAAAAAAAAGAAGAAAAAAAAAATAATAAGGAAAATATTAATTAATAAAATAAATTTCTAATAAAATTCCTTATAGATCAAAATCTTTGTTAACTTTTTTCATTATTGAGATTTATTGTTGAATCAACATCAATATTTGAATTTTTTGGTGTTGATAAACGAGAATGTGTTGGTTTTAATGTTTTTAATTGTTTTGTACCATTAAAACGAAAATTCACATCACCGCACATACTTAATGGATGCATATCAATTGAAGATTGTTTTTGTTCTTCAATATGATTTGTGTGTATTGTAGCAGTATCATTTTTAATTTCTTCATCGGTTGTTGTTATTGTTACTGGTAATTTAAATGTACGAGATTCTGGTGGACTTAGTGGTGTTCCAAGTCCACTATCAATTTCTATTGGACTTTTAATTCTATTTACATATTTTTCATTATCTGATAATGATTTATTTTCATCATTTTCAATAACTGATTTATTGTTAGATTCTTGTGATGTAGATGGATCGATAAGTCGATTTGGTCTTTGTTGGGCAGCTCTTTGTTGTCTTAGTTGTTCATATGTACTTTCAAAAAATGGTGTCTTCTTTTTAACTGGTGATCCTTCAATTTCGCGTTCATTTAATTCTTCTAGAACTTTTAATGGAAAACCAAGATGACTATTTACAGACAATGATTTACCAATTTTACGTTCTATAAATAAAGGTTTTTTACGTTGTTTTTCAATATCATCTAATTGTTGTAAAATTCGTCGAACATCTGTTGGTAAATCAATATCACGATTTCGTTCAATCAATTGTGCAACATAACGGCCTAAAGTTTGTATTGTAATTTCAAGACTTTGTACTTGAGATTGTAATACAGAAATTTGAGATTGTTGTGATGAACGAGTTTTTTCCAGTTGAGCTATACTCGATTGGGCAAACTAGAATATAAAATGAAAGTTAAAAAAAAATTTTTTATCAATTATTGTTTGATATATGTGAAAAAAAAAAAAAATCAAATTTACGTTATACACCAAATTACTTCAACTTTAATAAAATTTCACCAGCACTTACCTGTAACTGAGTTTCTAGATGATGATTTCGTTCTCTTTCCTTATTTAAAGTTTCTAAATGATGATTAGTTGCGGTTATTTCTTCTTGAAGGACATTATATTCCACTTGATATTCAATTAATTGTTTAGAAATATCCATTGAAAATACCTAAATTTACCAAAAAAATAAATTTGTTTATGCATACATAATTATTATAAAATAATTTGTTCATTTCTAAAAATTACCAATTTCATAGTTTTATTCATATTTTCAGCATCAATTTTTGGTACAATATTTTTTAAATAGTCCATAATATCTTCAAAATTATCTCTAGCCATAAGTTCATCTTTATGAATTGTTAAAAGTGATAAAGCAACTTTAAAAATGACTTCAGATGATTCTAAAAATAATAAATCAAAAACTCTTGCTACAAAACCAAGAGGAAATTGTGAACTAAAAACTGTAAGTATCCATGGAGCTGCATATAATGTTGGTGAAACATCATTCTGATCTAACCATGAATATAAATCTGGTAAATGATCTTTAACTAAACGAGATAATTGATAAAGTTGTAATTGAAATTTTTGCATATCTGGAAGATATTTAGTTCGCATTTGACGCCTGAACATTAAATGTTTTAAAAGTTGAAAAGCTTCATCTTCTTCACACTATTGAAATTTTAAAAATAAAAAAAGTATATCAGTTTGCATACTTATGTCAATTGACAATAATTTAATGTTATAATAAAAAGAAGTGAATGCTTACATGTAGTAGTAGTACTCCACAAATAAAACCTAATCCTTGACAGTAACCAAGTTCAGGATCAAGAATTGAATATGCTTTAAGTAAATTAAATAATGACAATTGACCAATACCAAGAGGTTGTTTATAAAATTTATGATTTGGAAATGTTCTTCCTAAGTCGATAAATATTGCATGTTGATGTTCGGTTAAATTTTTCAACAATGCTTGATAGGGAGTATTAAAATTAGGAAATTTCTTTGTATCAACAGGAGCCGTATTCATTGAATGTTGTTCTGCTAGAAAGGCCCAAACTTCACCACGTTTTGAACGTGGTACACCATTTTTAATTGCTTGTAATAATACTTTTGGATCTTTTTTATTTCCAATTTTAGATGAATCTCTTTCAATAATTAATTCCCAGCGTTCAACAGCTTCTCTATCACACTGTGACATTTCATCATAATCTAATTTCATTTTTTTCAATTCATTTTCATTTTGCCGCTCTAATAATCTAGCATTTTCTTTTTCCATTCTTGATAGCAGAATTGTTTGACGTATAGCCGTTTTCCAAAGTTCTCTAAGTTCTTCTCGATTGCGTTTACCAACTTTTGGTTCTAGTATTTAAATAAAAAAAATTATCACATTTTTATGTACCTCAAAAAATTTAAAAATGTGTAAAAAATATGTGTTTTCTATTGAGTTAAGACATTGAACTGTTTATTTTTTATCTTATCGTTTGAATTTCAATTAAAATTTCAAAGATGACTTGGTTTAAAATTTACTAGCTGCTGTACATCGAATTTGAATTTGAAGATTCATACTTACGAATAATTCTCATTGGAGACAGAAACTCTGATTCAACACCATTTTCCATATTTTTGTTTGGAGTGACTACACTATTCAGAATAGCTTGTCGCCAAGATCCCTGATGCGTTTGGTCTTCTTTAGGGCTATTTCCAACTTTAATAAAACTAAAATTTAAAAAAGAAAAAAAAGTTTTAAATTCTTAATTTCTAGAATATTATAAAAACTCACATATCCATCATTGGAGATTTCAACTGTTGTTCTTGTGGTGGTTTTGGACTAGTTTGAGTATTAGAACGAGATCTAGTGAATGGTTCTGAGCCTGTTTCTCCATTACTGCTGTTTTCTGATGGACTTTCTTTTATTTGAATATCACGAATATTATGATTAAAATCATCTTTGCTGCCTTTACGTTTCAATAAATGATCAAATGAGCTGGTTAATGAACGTTTTGCTTTCATAAAAATAGTACTTCCTCCAAGATACTGATTCAAAAATTCTGAACGATTTTCAGCTGTATCATGAACATGACGTTGTTGTCTTGATTCACAATGTGCTCGTAATAACATAATAAGAAATTGATTTTGTTCAGCTAAACTATGACTATTCATTTTTTCTGCACCATAATATTTAGCCCAAATTATATCTTGTTCATCATCGGGTAATGATTCAATACGTCGGAATATTATCGATTGAGTTTTTTTATCACTTAAACCTTCAATATCTGCACAAAGTTTATGATACCACAGCATTGGACAGTGTTCACATGAGAAAATTTGATTTCTTTCTTTATTTTTTTGTTCAGAACATGTTATAAATGCTTGTGATATGGCAGCAACTATATCATCAGCAACATGTTCTGATTGACATTTAAAAACATATCCTATATAACCTTCACTAGTAGCTTCTCTGCAAATAATACCAAAATGATCAGCATTCTTGTGACCTTGTGCACAACTTGCAACATCTTTGAAATCCTTATAGAGAAGGACCTGTTTTCTATCTGGTGATATTAAACGTAGATCTGATCTACCGACTAGAAATACCATTGTACGATTTTGATCAACCATTGGAATACATCCATATGATGCAGATCGATCTCTTTGTCTAGGAATACTATATGATTGAAAAGTGAATAAGTGAAATTTTAATTAGATACAAAAATTTTAATATTTGGAGAATTACAAACATAATAAAAATAAAATCTGTACAACAAATACATATAAATAAATTAGAATTCAATTCTAAAATCGCTAGTTTTAGTATTTATAATATTTTTGTTTAATTTTTTCTTCCTTTTCGAGAAGTTCGTGCAGAAAATTATTAAATGTAAAAATACATCTGTAACAAAATGCATTTTCAACACAATTACACTAAATAATAAAAATAAAATAGAAATCAACATGCAAATGAAAATTTCCTTTAATTGTGCCATATGCTTTTAATAAAGAACAAAGTCACAGATAATTAAAGACAGATAGAAGAGGATCATGTGAACTCCCTTGAGTGATAAGATACAAATCGTATAAGTTTTTTCTTCAAACAAAAACGTTGTCTTGGGAACACAAAAAAATTAAGAAAGAAAAATTTCTTATACAACAACTGGAAGTCTAGTCTACATATTATATCATAATTTTATTTTTTTTCTTCCACATTCATAATATACAGTGGAGTTATACATAAGTATGTATGTATGTGAATGTATATGATAGCACTTAATTACTTTAAAAATGATAATTTATGCGAAATAACAATTTTTAGAAAAAAATATATGATAATAAAACAGGTTTCAGATATATTTAGCTGCAAATTAAATATGTAATTTATTTAGTTTTACGTAAGTATTTTTATTCTTAGAAACCTGTAAGAATTAAGTTTCACTTTTTAAAAAAACAAAAAAATTATTTAAAAAATTAGAAATAATTATAACGTATTTCTTCAAGTTCATAATTTTGCGATTGAATTTATAAAAAAATTTTACTAAGTAAAAAAGTCAACAAAAGTGCAGAAACTAAATTAAAAGAATGTGTAATGAAAAAGAAAACAGTACATATTGGAAAAATTATAAAAATGATAAAATGATGAATTTTAAAATATCTTGTTTTACAAAATATTTCGGAGTAATAAAAAAAAAATATATTTATATACAAAAAGGAAAACACTAACAACTACTACTTGCAATTCCAAAAATATTTTTACTCACGTCTCAACATATTTTGTTGGAGACGATACCAAAAGTTGTGGCCAAGATTTACCACTAAATAATCAAAGTGATAAGAAAAAAAAAAAAATTTCAAAATTAAAAACCTCCACCTTTTTCGTTTTTTCTTTTTAAAGAATCAATTAAAGTACTTACTCTGGCCTTTTCACAGGTAGAACAAGTTGACTTTGACCTCTAAGTAATTTTTTTGGATACTTATTTTCCTTGTTACTTATGTTATCTTCACATGATTGATGTTCATCATTGCTTTCATCACTTTTCATTTCTTTATCAATATCTTCAATAATTTGTAATTCTTTTTTTTCTTCTGTATTACTTTCATCTTCCATTTCAGTATCAGGTTTTTGATTGTCATCATTTTCTAATTCATTTTTAGTTGATATATTTTCACAAGATCCTTCACTTTCTTGACTAATTAATGAACATCTACGGGAAGCATCTAATTGTAAAAGACGTGATCTTTGAGCATCATAAGCTTTAAATTTTGGAAGAGCATCATCAATAAATGTAAAAGGTACACGTTTATGTGAAACACGAATTTTTCCAACATACATAACTTCAAAAAAATGTGAATGATTTGGTGAGATATCATTAAGTAAAGCTAAATTTGCAGAAGCTGAAGTACTTGTTGGAATGTTATTAACCTGTGTAATAGAGAAAAAAAAATTTTCTTATGTAAAATAACAAATAAAATGTGAAAAAGAATACCGTTCCAGCTGAGCTACTTAATCCATGTGTATAACTTTTTGAAGATGACATTTTTGAATTACTAGATATTGGACTAGAATCATGTTGTGCGTTTTGTAATGCTTCTGTTAATTTTAAATTCGAAGCCGGTGTTGAATGAATTCCATTACCTCGTAAGGCTTTCTGTAACGATAAATCTGAACCAGAATTTGAAGATCCAACAAGAGTCTGAGGAATATTTCCAACAGATCCTCCTAATGTATGAACTGGATCACGCATTTGTTGCATTAGCTCTGTCATCTGCAAATAAGTAGGTATTTATTTTTTATTAGATACTTATATGAAGGACTGAAAATTATGAATTGAAAATGAACTGGGTAAATTTATAATTAGTCAACCACAAAAAAAAAACATTCAATACTTTTTGAAAAGTTAATTTTGGTTTAATACGATTAAATTGATTTGATGATTTATGTGAAGGATGATCATAATACTGTGAAAAATAGCTATCTAAAAAACTCCAAGTTATAATTGATGTAATTTCCTTTCCTCCGACTTTCTCTTTGAAAGCACTGAAATTGCACTAGCATGTCCCGTGCATTACCATAAAATTTCTTTGAATTTCAGGTACACACTCTAAGTATTTCAGTTAAGTATTTCAAATCAAACTACAAGGTGAATGATTGAAATGTGCGAAAATCAAGGATTATACACTTAATAAAAAGTACAGTGACACAAGAAAATTTTAGTTTAAAAATGGAAATATTCTGCTTACTAAGTTTTCATGAATTATGTACTTAAATCACAATATGTAGAAATAAATATTATTATTATGTATTTTTTTACTATATGCTATATATTATATTTAGAAGTAATAAGGTTATTCATCTACTTAGCCTAACAAATTATTCTCGTCCTTGAATTATTAAATTTTAATCATGTGTTTTCACGTTAAACAAGTTACGTATTTAATTTGTTGTTGTTGTTGTTGTTGTTGTTAATGTTATCCAAATCGTTTTTCTTATTAAAAAGTATTTTAAAATACTTAAATTATTTTATTTATTTTTAGAACTTTTTTTTATATTATTACGTCAGATCTAATGTAATTTCTACGCTCTATTTTTATAGGTAGATTATAATATTTATTAATTTTTCATAAGCACCTTTATTTGATTAGAAATTTATAATTTTGTTATTGTTTTTATACCTATATTGTACATACATGTTTCTAGACTATAATCAATAAAAATTTATCAAATTAAAATTATGAACATTTTATATAATTTGAAAACTAGTTTCAGTTGAACCTTAGACAGTAAAATATATAGAAAAAATCTAGACATACTTATTATACACGGTTCATGATCGTATAATTATTTTTTTGTTGAAAAATCATCATGTAAAAAGTACAATGTAACCGGCTTTTTAATCACTTTATTTTTAAATAAAATTCTAAACAAAACAAAAAATTAATAAATACGAATATATTACGTGCGTTAAAGTTTAAACGTGATATTGAGATCGTTGAATTTTTGTTCTTTTTACTTATTCTGATCCTATTGCTCTTTTTTATTGCAAATATGTAGTTCTTCACTCAATGCTTTTTCGAAACTTTGATTCTTTTTTTTAAAATTTTTTTTATATAAGCAAAACGTAACGCATTCCCAATAAAGCAATATAATCTTTTACCATTCCAACCTTTAAATTTCATCGATTGTTATCACTTTTAAATGAGTACCTATACCTACTAATCAATTGGAAAAATAATATCCCATTTTCTATCAAACTATGTTTACAAGTAAATGCATATTTCGAATAATGAATATGCACTTTTTAAATTTATTTAAAAAAATTAATTTTTTATTGCAACACGTGTAAAGGAAATTTAAAATATATGCTTTTTTGAAAACACAAAATCAAAAGGTAATAAAAACAGGAAAAAAATTACAAGATAAAACAATTAAAATATATGTAATTATAAAAAAATTAACAAATATTGTAATTATTGGCAATAAAAGTTTAAAAAGAGAGAAGAAAGAAAAAGAAAAAGAATCGTGCAGTAATCATTCGTTAAGTGGGTGATCAATATGGTGTACAACAAGAAATTTAATTAAGTAGATGACATTCATTACATAGAATTTAAATTTTAATTAATTTTTGATTTCTTATTTAATAAATGTTTCTAACAATTAATGAAACACACATATGTGTTTATGTTTTCTTTTCATTTTATTTTACAATTAAAATGAACAAAATGTACTGAAATTTTCTATTTAATCAATTATTAAGATTTTTTTAAAGAATATTCGCATAATAGACTTTTAAGCGTCTTTTTAATATATGTATGTATGTATACTCGTACAAATGTATGTACATATATATTTAAAAATACAAAATAGAAAATTATTTTTTTTGGCAATGTGTTTAAAAGAAATGAAAAAAGTTATATAGAACGTGTAAAACATATGAAAAGTATATATGTAGATATCTGAAAAAATGTTTTTCGCCAAATTTTTAATTTAAAAAAGACACAGTTTAAATTTAAAGTTAGCCAAGTGCCAAGGATAAATATGATCTACATACATATTTGTATCATTCGTGATGTGAAATTACAAAAAAAAAAGTGTTTTTTGAAACATTTTAGAGTACTTTTACTATACATACGTGTGATATAATTTCACTTAAAACACCTGTGATCAATATGGGCTTTTTCGCTCTATAGTAATAAACGTATTGAATAGTTTATTCACGGTAAACTATCGTTGTAACATTTTGAGACAATATTGTGCTCTAACAACAAAAATCAAAAATTAAAGCTTAGTCGCACCATAACCCCAGGACATATCATACAAAAACTTAAAAATTAAAAAAATAAATAAATGAAAATAGGTTCCATATATGTATATAATCGCATTTTTTGAAATTTCAGATCTGAAAATTTTTATTAATATTCAGACTTTTGGATCATCCTAGCATAAAACGAGTTTTATGACTATAATATTGTGACAAAATCACGAAGTTACAATCATTAAACAAAGTTGAAATATGAGCAAACAAATTATTAAAAACAAAGTTCATAATTCACATAAAAATAATAAAAACTTAATTTTCACGAACTTTAAGTTTTAAACACTTGCGCAATTGTATTTTTTTTTAAAATTAATATTGTCATGTTTTTTACTTTTCTGTGTACAATCAAATTAATTGTTTTTTTTTTTTTTATAACAAATTTGGTAATTATTGCATTTATTGAATTATTTTCAAAAAAAAAAGTTCCTCAACCTAATGTGTTCAACGTCCATTTTATATTCACTTAATATTAGTTATACAGGGTGTTTGATGGTAAATTGAAAATAATAAAAACAAAAATATGTGGATCTCGTTGAAGCAAGCCAAAAAGCATATGGGGAGAGAAGAAGTAGTTCTCAACGGTTTAGCTCCTGTGATATATTCTAATATCTTTTTTCAAAGTTGTGAAAAACTTCTTGCGCTACCTAAAGTATTTTCACATAAACAACTAGCTGTAACCGTTCCAGAAACAATGCACATTGAATTTACAATTTCAATTGAATCTTGGAAGAAATTCAAATAAAATTGTAAAGATAAGGATTGAACACTTCGAAATCATCAACAGATTACCTAATTTACTTCTTTTTGTATGTACATAGGTACATATGTATTGTATATATAAATTAATAAAAATGATATTATTAGTTTGTGTTCAAAGACAAGATATTTCGTAATTATAGCATTTAAGCATAAGTAATAATGTGTGTACTCGATTTTGTCATTATGACTTTTATTAAATAAATATATCGTAGACAAGGTTATCGAGAACATAACAGTCCTTTTTATGCAATAAAATTACTATAAATTGTTGGAAAATATAGGTAAGCATATTATGTAAATTAAAGTGAAGACAAGTTTTAAAATTGCCTCCGTTATATATAAATCTTTTTAATTCCAAAAATATATTAACATACAAACTAATTACTACATACTCGTATGTACGAGAAACAAAATTCTTATTATACGAATATAAAGGAAGTAGAATTTGATAGTAATTTCTTAATTGAAAATCGTCATTGATTTTCAGTTTTGTTTTAAATGAATTGTATTAAAAAAATATTCTTTGAAGAAAGAAGTTCTAAAGATTTTACAAGCACATAGAAAATTTTTTTTTTTTTTTCAAATATAAATATTTCAATGTAATTTTAATTTTTTATGAACTTTTATACATTTTATGTTGTAAAACTCTTCAAGAAAAATTCTTAAAGAAGTCGTATATGTTGTATTTTTAAAAAATAAAGTGAATATGAAAATAATTGGTACTCACGCACAATTCTGGCACGTATGGATGAAAAGAAAATTGGGGAAAGTTATAGGAGTGAAGAAAGGTGTTGATGGATGCTTCATTTGAATTTATGTAGTTTGTAAGCACGTAAAATTAAAGGGCGTTCCACAATTTGACAGTTCTATTTATGAATGATTGACCATGACCATATTTCAAAGTACGTTCAAGCTCATAATAAGAGCGATGGATTATACAAATTTCATTTTTTATTTTTTTTTTTTTCAGAGCTTTCAAAGACATTTTCGGCACTTTAATAATGTGGTATGTTTCTATAATCATCTCATTCCACAGTACATCATATTGTTTAATGTAGTGAAGCATTACCATAAGACCAGCCGTAAAAAAAAATATTATATGTATAGAAAATTTGTAAATAGAAATGTTATTTTTAAAAAGTTCTTTCTTTATTTTTATTTATTTTTTAATTTATGTATAAGTATTAGTTAAATCCATCTTTTGTTTTTCATTAGTATTTCTATTAAAAGATTTAAAAATCTTTTGTTTTCTTCACATTTTTTTTACTTATTTATTTTCTTTTCATCTTATACTTTAACATAATACTTTTTTTTCTTCCATATTGGCATCAATCCAGCTCCTATGTATACAAACTTTGTAAACGTCTTAGAATATCAATTAAAATGTTTACACAATTCAATACAAAGTACAATGTTGAATATACTCGTATACAAAAATAGCTTTTAATAGACTATGATTATTATTATTATTATTGAACCAGATTATTTGAAGGTTTACAAGTTAAATAAAATTGTTTTAGTGTATATTTAAAAAAGTAATTAAAATTGAGTATAAGTATATATGATAAAATGCAAATGAACTTATCATTAACCTTGTTTATATACAGTATTTATTTACTTTGTATACATGTGGTTAATTCGGGACTAATATGCTTCCTTTTTTTACATTTTTATAAATCTTGTTGTTTATAAAATTAATGAAAAATAATACATTGTACACTTTTTTTTAGAAGCCAAAGCATAATATTGATATTAAAATATTTCAAGTCTAAAAAAATTATTCAACAACAAATCAGATATAGTTTCAAAATTCACGAAAATGGACTTAGATGACTCGCAACGTCATCCCCTTATATGATTCTCCAAAATGATAGAAACAACAAAGTATAAAACAATTTTCGAGAAGACAATACATAATTAAATCTTCGTGGAAATTTTCAATACATATATGAAGGTACATACATGTAAAAGTCATAATTAGAAAATTTCTATAAAGAATGTTTGAAAAATAATACAAAATGCAGTGTTTAATATTTGAAAACGAAAAATATAGTACAGAAATAAGAAATTACTTTTGAATTACAATTTACGTTTTTGTATTATTTTTGTTGCTAGTTTAATTGAAATTTAATTTGACTAATTTAAAAGTTCCATCTAAATTGAAATTGATTTTAGATATAGAAATGGGATTTTTTTTTTAACAAGAAAAAAAATTAATAATAGAAACGCGGAAAATGTCAATTTCATTTGAAAAATTAAAAATGTATTCAAAAATTATTAGGCGATTACATTATTTATATAGCTTTTGAATTCTGTAAAAATAATTAAGAAAAAAATAAATAGTTGTAGTATATTTTTGTCTTTTGAGTTTAAGTTTATTTCAATCTATAGATGATTTTTAATAATTTTAAATTTATCTACAATACTATAATATAGATTTTAGAATAATGTAAATGTAAATAATAAAATAAATTGGTAAAATTTTTATTTAAAAATACTGTTTTTAATTCATAAACATATGTGAAATATTTGTTATTTGTTTTATATTGAAAAAAAAATATATACTTGACGTTTTTCCTTTATATTTCTCGTTTATTTATTTTTAAACGAATGTTTAAAATATTTTTTCAATAATATCGAATTTTTAATTTTATTGAAAAATAAATATTTATTTAAGAATAAAATAAATATAATGACAACATCAACTATATACAATTACAAAATATGAAAAAATAATACAAGTAAAGAAAACATTATTGCATTTTTTTCATGTATGTATACTATATATATATACGAGTAATAAATAGAAGAACATTAGTAACGTTTGAAATGAATATATTGAAGCGTGTTTCATCTTGAAATTAATTTCAATAAAATTTATTTAAGGAAATTGTTATTCACACAAGGTGTCCAGCTTGAAAACTCCAAATTGATCTTGAAAAATAATACAAAATCAAATACAAATTATTTTTGGAGTTTTATAATACTGTTAAACCTTATGCGTTTGATAAGTGTACATAGATATTTTTTTCTTAATTGTTATCTTAATTTATTAATTAACTATGTAAATATTGTGATTTAAATCTTTGGCGACAGAGCATAGTTCGATTTTTTTTTTCTCATAGTGAAAAAATAAAAAATTTGGTGTATGATTGTAAAATTACATATATACTTTAGAGCAGTTGTTTTTATTACATAAAAAAATTAAAAATCATTTACTTAATTATATGAGAGTTTTAAATAAAAAAAAAAAAACATAAAAAACACAAAAGTTAATATAATAAAAATTATAAAAAATAAAATTTTGTATTTACAGAAGTCGATGATTTTTTTTCCAGTTTTTGACAGATTTTGCATTTGGAAATATTTATTATTCTATTAGAAACAAGAAATTCTCGCGAATAAAAAATTGGCAAAGTGACAAAAAAGTAAAAGATGGGAGGAAATGACTATATGAAGGAAATTTTCTTTAGCCAACATTGCTAAATCATTTCAATTAAATTTGCTATTATATTTTATAAAAATTATTCTTCTACATTTTTAAAATATTCAAATCATAAAATATTAAATATTAAGTTCTAAATAGTCGATTAAATGATGTTTGAGAAAATTTTCTTTCTTGTTAATAACACAGCTATATTAGTTTTAACATATTTGTTGGGTGAATAATTTTATCGATTTCTTATTGAAGTACTACAGTATTCTTGAACTTATTTTTTCGAACTATGTATTTTCGATTAAGTTCACCTTGTTTTTGAAAACCACAATAATGCGTTAAAAATTATTTATTCGAGGTTCATTGATCTTATACACATACATTGACATTACATTCATATTTAAAACAATGAAAATGTACTCGTTTTAAAAAAATATATATATACATATATGTATATTCTGAATTTTAATATTTTAATATTATTTATTAATATCTTTAATTATATATTACACAATAATTATGTACTTCTTCTATATAAAACAATGTTTTTTATATCGTGCATTGGATCGAACAAGTAAAACAACATTCTAGAAAAATTTCTAGGCTAAGGAGAATCAACTTTTGATTTAAGTCTTTTAATTTTGAAATTTTTATCTTAAATTTTGAAGAACCCAACTACGAATGTAACAAGAAACTGTCTATTATTTTACTTTTCTGCTTTAAAATAAATATGTATGTATAAGCGCTTTTTTCTCTTTTTAAAATTTTAATATTGATGTTACAAATGTTTTTTAAGGTCAAAGTCATTCAAAAACTATCAATATCTGTTCATTTGAAAAAACATAAACATACGTTAATTATTAACTTACTCTTTTGAAATATGTCTGATATATATGTAGATGAATACAAATCCAAAATATGTGTACACCAAGATATTAATTCTAGAAACTTCTACGCATTCAAACTAATAATAAACTTAATAGCTACTTATTAAATTTTTTCAATAATTAGATGTTTTATTTGTTTACAATGACTTTTATCTTTTCTTTCTTAAATTTTATCTCAATTTTTATCTCTGTTTTTGTTAAAATTATTCAAAAAAATTTAAAAAATAAAAAACATTTGTGACACTGCGAAAATCAAGCATGAAAAATTTTATGCAAATTAAATAAAAAACTATATAATTAATTGCTAAACATGCATTTATATTTCAATTACAATATTTTCGAAAATTATTTATGAAAAAATTATTATTATTTTTTTTTTTTTTTGATTCACAAACAGTTAATGAAATGAAAGCACTATCTTTTTAATTTGATTCTTTTTTTATATACATATAAAACATATATTCATTTTTATAAAGTCTGTCAAGCTTATTCAATACATACTGTTTTTTTGTTGCTTAACGCTGAAGCATCGCTTACAGATTGAACTAAAATATTATCCCGATGAAATGGTAATGTAAACATTTTTTTCTAAAATATTTTCTTAAAAGTTTATAAATTAATTCTAAATATTATGTATGTATTATGTATGTTAAAAGTTTTCACTTTGATTTCCTTCAAATTTTTTAATTAAATCTCACTAATTTTCACATTATTGAAAAAAAAAAAAAAAATTAATATTTGATTATTTATGTCGATTTAAATAAAATCACGTAAGATTTTCAAGTAGGTAATTTTAAAAACAAACAAAAAAATAACTCTTTTTTTTATTACTTTCACTGAATTTCACGTTATTAAAATTAAAAATTATGTTTTCCTTAAATTTTTTTTTCTTCACTTATTTTCTTTGAAAAATTTTTTTTATGATAATTTATTGTAAAAATGAGAAGAAAAAAAAATTATACAAAGAGAAAATTATATGTGTGATATTGGTTTCTCCAGTAAATGGCATTAAATTCCATGTAAAATTTTATTAAACATGTACACTGTTTTTTTTTTTTTTTTAAATAAAATTTTATTATTATGAAAATATAACTATATGCGTTGAAGCAAAAAAAAAAAAAAAAAAAAACTTTTTTTTTACAGATTTGCAATTATTTTTTTATTATAATTAAAATTCAATTTTAAATAAATGTGATACAACAAATCATGATCATGCAAAACGCTTTACCTCACAAACTATTTAGGTACCAACAAATAACAATTGAATTTTTATTCAATTTATTTTATTATAAAAAAAAAAATATATTAATAATAATTTTTGATCACAAAGCGCAGAGAGTAGACACGATCGAATAAATTTAAAATTAATTTTTTATTATTTAAAAAAAAAATTATGTTTTTGCTGTAGTATAAGCAATTTGTGCAATTGAATATAGACTTATAGTTGAAGAAAAAGAGAAAAATTTTATGTTTTAGATATTATTTAAATCACGTTTAAATACTGTCAATCTAAATGAAACAACAATGATGGCACAAAATATTCGAAAGTTATAAGAGATACAATCGATTTAGTAGCAGTCAATACAATTACAACTTTTTTTTTTTTTTTTTTTTTTTTTTTTTTTTTTCAAATATCACGTAATATAAAATAAAACTGTTATATTTATTCGGTCTTTTTATATATTATTATGTATATTGACACTTTTGGTCATTCAGGACAATTGTGATGATGATAACTGATAATCATTCTTTAAAAATCACTAACAAATTGCATGAATGATTGAATAATCGATTCAATTTATTGATTTATATCAACAAAAAAAAATAAACTGCACTTTTTCTCATAACAAATAATATTGAAAATTTTTCATTATGTAATTTTTTCTTCATAATTTTCTTTAATTTTTCTCTTAAAATATAATATCACTGTTAAATAAAAAAAAAAAAAATACAATAATAATTATATTCGAATTTTAAGGCTTTTTATATTCAAATAAAATTATTTTATAGAAATGCGCCAAATTGCAAAACGGTACTCAACTTATAGTGATACTCAAATGAACTAATTGTTGATTTGATCGTGAATAAAATTTTTTAAATATACATATGTATTTTGTACCATAATATACTATAATAGCTGATTTTTAAAAGAAAGAGACATGTTGTCTTCGTATATTATTCGTTTATTCGTATTTTTTTTATTTATAAGAATAACCTCACCTCATCTCGCATGTTTACCTGTAATTGTGGTGTTTTGATCATCAATGTATTAGATTTTTTTTTTTTTTTTTTTGAAAATATTCAATAATATAATACACATATTTTAAATTTCTTGATTTACAAGAAAAATAAACAAACATTTTTTTGTTTTTTTGAAATACGAAAATATTTATTATTTCAAATGGATTATAATGTACCTACGTATATACAGGGTATTTCAGAGAAATGATTAAAAAATCATCTGTTACAAACTTCCATGCTCGGACGAAATTTTAAACCTTTCAATGATCTTACCTTGCTTGTATGTACATAAATTGGCAAAAAATTTGAAAAAGTAAAAAAAAAAGATAGTTACCGTTACTTTACTTTAAGAAGCTTAATGTCATAAAGTTTATTCTATTCAATGGTTACTGGACCATTGCTCGTGTATTTTAAAATCAATTAAGTTTACGGATCATTTAACTTTTTTCTGCTGTATAGGTACTTTTATTGTTTTATATTTTGGAAAAAATTTAGTTTCCAATGATAAATTAAATTATAATGAATGTCTCATTTTTGTAGACATATTCTCAAAAAGATTATGAAAGAGAATAAAGAATTCATAATTTAGGTAAAACAGTGTTATATAATTTAACACTTTCTATCATTCAATGGAAAAGTGGAGCTCTGGTGGAAATCTATTTTATGATATTCAACCAAATAAAGATTTTTTTTTTTTTCAAAATAGCAAGAGAAAAAGAAATATCACAGGAAGACATTCAATATAGTTGATAAAGAAGTAAAGTAGAAAAAATTACCTTGTTAAAGTTGATGTGGAATTTCCAGTACAGGAAATATACCGTGCACGGTATTCTCGAATGCAGAACAATTCTCTAACATTATTGATGTAGAAAATTTTTTCTTTCAAGACAAAAAATACTTTTTCTTATTTTTAATTTCTACGGAAATTATGTTTTAAGGATTTATGTTTAGGTCATGTACTCAAAAATAAAAAAAAATAATTTTAAATAAAAATTTTAATAAAAGTTGAATAATGATAATTGTGTTGGCTCATTAATTTGTTTAGAACAAATAAAATTTTACTTTTATTTCTTGTATGATATTTAGAATTTTACTTGTTTTTCTTGTTTGAATTGATACTTGAAATTAAAATAATGCTATCGTTTTCAAATAAACTTTTATTCAGACAGAAAAAAAAGAATGGGAAGCTAAATTTTCAAACTTGTTTAATTTACATTTATGCATTTACATACATGCATATGTATAAATATGTTTGTACATATGTGTATACTGTATATTAATATAACGTAACTACACATCTGTATATAAAAAAATATATATGTATGAAGTTAAGTTAAATTGGTTGAATATTATATACTATACACAAAACAATCCTTTTCGAACCGTTCTAATCTTCAAGGAAAATGCATATCATAAAATCGATTTCAAAAATTTTGAAATTGTTATATAAACACTTACCTCATCAATTGATTCACTTTCGTACAAATGAACATGAAGAAGTGGATCCCTTGGATTTTTAAGTAAATACACCATTCCTGTTATTGGACCATTAAATTCCATGATATTTTTATTTATTTTGACTCCATTATTATTTGTATTCTGACTATTGTTATTGTTATTATAATTGGAAGAATTTTTCACTTGAATGTATACGTTACGACCGTTTCGTTGAATTATACGGCACATACCAACAACAAATTTGAGTTGATGTGAAAATTGTAGTTCAAAATCAGCGTTATAAGCTTCTAACAAACCATTTTCAATGCCAACTGAAAGCTAGAATGTAAAAATATAATAATTAAAAATTAAAGTTGAAAATGTTAAAGAATAAATATTATAATATTAAAAAATTACTTTACTTCCTAGCGAACACGAATTAACTATATATTATATTTACACAAACGTAACGTCTTGTGAAAACGTAAGTAAGTTTTTTGTTTGTTTCGGAACTGAATCGATCTTATATAACATAAATTTTAAAGCGCTCTAAATCGAATTTATCGATTAACAAGTGATAAACATATACATATGTAACTAATAACTTATAAAAAACAGGTAACATTGGTGAAGGGGTTGGTTGATAAAGCAATTTTTAATGATTTTACTTGTTAATTACATCTTAGCAATTTCATAATATTTTCATAGTTTCATGTAAACAACATAATATAATTCTCTTGAGCATTGTTTCATTATATTTATATAATTATATTATATCTTGTTGAAATTAAAAACAAAATACATATGGGTAATTTGATATTTCTGAAAGTGATAGAGAAGAAACAATGTTATCACAGACAAATTTAATGAGATAATTCGAATAGATTAAATGTAACTAGAAAACAAAAATGTGGCATATGTTATAAATTTCAATAACAATGAATGTTTAAAAAAAAATCGACGCAATTTTAATTTATCGTATATGAAATATTTTATAATAAATAATAATAATAGCAATTGAAATTAAGTTATTGAAGTACATATATAAATTAGCTTTTGAAGCCGCTTAACTACACCCTTGTTTTGAGATATCTAAAGTTTTCATTATCAGCTTAATTTCTGTTAAAAAGTTCTGGAGCATAATACATACATATGTTATACTACATAATAACTTTTATCTTCATCTGAAGTTTGCTTCAACTAATTTGTCACTAGAAATGTAATAAGGTCACTTTTGAAATTAACGGCTCAAAATAGTCTATTAGATTCATTTTGAGAACTATTAAAGATACTTTGTCAAAATTTTCAATTTTAGGAATGAAATATAAGAAATTTTAAAAAGGCAAGTTCCTGATTTATAATGTGTGTAATATGAGTGACAATCACGAAATTAAATCAATCAATGATTGGCAATATGAATGGCACCTACATGATGACAGATATGAGAACGTTCTGTACGTGCATAGAATAATGCATCAATATTTCAGAAATACTGTCAACAATAATTCTCTTTGTGAAATACCTGCATAATCATTTTTTTTTTTAAATAAAAATAGCTCTTAATATTACTTACTCGAGTTACATTTTCTATTGAACGAATATCGTTGATAGTCCACGGTAGCATTGCAGCTGAGAATCTTGGATCAACAGATGCAGATCCTCGATATGTTAATGCGATTAATTTTGTTTTCATTTTTCTTTTATTTTAAATTGAAAATTTCAAATTTCATGGAATTAATAGCACAAATCGAATTTAAAAATACACTTTTTGTTAAATATCAAAAATCACTTTTAGTAACAAATTCCTTTCTTTTCTTTTCTTTTCAAGCGATCAACTATACAAATATAGTTGAATCGCATTACACAGTGAAAGTGGCAGTTGATGATAATTTTCAATTTAAAAAATGTAAATAATTTTGTACATCTGCTGTTCAATGGATCAAAATAACAAGTAAAGCGATTTCATGTACCACTAAAACAATTAAAGAGTAATTTTACGGCGAAGGTATTTTACAATTACACCTTAATAATATCAGGTACCTATTTTATTTTGGAACACAATATATAATTACATATAACTATGCATATATAATTATAATAACATTTATAATTGAATGTTTTACTGAGAATTCTAAAATGAGAATTTAATGAAAATTTTATTATTATTTTATTAATTTTTTTAATAACTTTTGAGATGCGTTCATTTAACAGTTATTTAAAATTATTTAAAGAAATTTGTAAATAGTAAAAATATTTTTGCATATAACTTTTTAAAGAAACAGAAAAATATGAGAAAAATCGATAGATGAAGGACGAAAAATTCTCAAAAAAAAAAAAAAAACAAAATGATTTATTACATTGTGATAAAATTATAAAATTTTCGTTTTTTATTTTCAAACTTTCAATAATTTTAATTTTTTAAATCTTTCTTTATATTATTTATTTATTTATTTTTTTTTTTTAATTAGAATAAATAAAATAGGAATACACTCTATCGCCGATATGACACTTAATGGTGTATCATAAAAAATATCTATTTTTTTTGTTTAAAATATCTTCAGTGTGGTAAGTTTATTTTTCTATCCATTCACCAATTTGCTTTGTATTTCGCCTCAAATTGAATCGCATAAGAAAGTACACTGTTAAAAATATTAGTATAAAAAATGTTAAAATTCTTAAAAATTTCGATATGATACAAAAAAGCCATACAGTGGTTCGCAAAAGTATTAGAAGCAAAAAATATATCAGAACTCGCCGGACACTGGACAAAATCGCGGGTTATATTTGTCAACCGTATGAACCAGGCACAAGAACCTTGATCGGATATGGTAACCGGAAAATTGAAAAACATATTCGTGGTTACGTTCGCATAGCCAACAAAGGTTTTTTTGAAGCCCTGAAAAGGAATAAGAATGCCTATGTGTTCATGGTAGATGAGTATGGTACAACTGTAACCTGCTCAAAGTGTTTCCACAGACTTAAAGTTTCTGAATCACCACATCGTTTTGCTGAATGTTTGAATTGCAAAACGATGTAGAACAGAGACATAAATGCGGGTAACAATATTGTTCTTGCTGAGGTGCAAGGAAAACCAAGGCATCCCGCTTTCTGCCCTAAGGTCGACCAACAAGCAGAGGAAAATGTTGAAAATAGACATGATGAAGAAGCTGTGGACGATCCTGGGGTAGTTGAAAATAGACATGATGAAGAAGCTGTGGACGATCCTGTGAAACTTTTTAACGCAAAAAACCACTTTTAGTAAGAAATCCTTTTCCTTTCTTTTCTTTTCAGGCGGTCAACTATAGAAATATAATTGAATCGCATTACTTGTTTATGGACTTTCTTGAAAAATGAGAATGTTGCAGGAGTAGGATGTTGATTTTCATATCATTTCTTATTCTATAGCTGTTTAAAACAAGATTAAGAAAAATTCTTTATTATAAATAATGAATTCATTTAAAAACAAAACATTTTTTAATTTTAGCCAACGCATAATAAATGTAATCCATATTTTAAAAACAAAGGGCCTGTTACTTATTAATTAATTAATTAATTAAATGCAGCGTTCTTATAAGTTGCTTAAACAAGTTTGTTGTGATTAACCTCTTTGCTTCAAAAGAACATATGTATATACATTATGTGCTTTAGCAAATATATACATATGTATATATGTATGTACATATGTATATAAGGCTAGAATTTGAAAGCGGAAATTTTCATTTATTTTATTTAAGATATAGAATTATTTTTCACACTTTATTTAGATGATTTAATGACTATAAGTCTCTGTTACTAATTTTCGAAAGCAGTGTTTTCTGCTTTTTTAAATTTTTTTCTCTAGTTTAGCTTCTGTGATACAGAATAAGAATTAGAGAACTTTAAAAACACAAATTATTGTAAAACGGAATCTAATTTTAAAATTAGAAAAATAAATAAGATTAAAAAAATAATTACATAGATTATAAACAAAACTACAGATTAATTCATCCGATATGAATTACTTTTTAACTCACCAGGAGTTAAATTTTAATATAGTGATTCTGATTGTATTATTATAATATCATATATGTAATAGCGTAATAGGTTAATTAAACATTGTATGTATCGTATGTAGATATTTTTAAAATGTATGAATAACTCGTACATTAAGCAATATTGAGTTTATATCTTATCTTTAAAATTCATATATTTTTCTGATAAATTAAAAAAAAAAGAAAAACTTCTAGAGCTATTGCTATTTATGTTTAAAAATTTATAAAAATAAAGGCCATAAATTTACCTTAGTAGTTGTAAAAAAATTGAAAGATTAAGTTAATAATAGGTGTGTTGCTATTGTTTTCAATCAGAAATTATATAAATATGTATATAGGTATGTATGTGTACAAAAAAGTACAATATACGGGCCTTGAAACGATCTAGATTCTCCATAATGATGCTATTTTAAGCAAAAATTAATAAATAAATCTCTTTTATATCTAGTAGTTCTGATAGAAATTAAACTACAGATACTACTCATACATGGTATTGTATCTATATGTGAATTTTTTTTAAAAAATACAAAAAAAAATTTTATATTCGTCACAAAAAGGCTCATCATTGGTATCGATTCCCTACAAATAACGATGATCTTGAGTTGAAGTATTGAAGTTCAGCTTAATATTCCTCAACTTTAGTAACCAGTTGAGTTGAGTATTTCGTTGTGTTCGCTTATTAATGAAAATTAAAAGATACATTTTGCTATTTATGATCATATATATCATATTCAGATCACGTTCATTCTATGGATTATAATAAATTTTTAAGTTAAAACAAATCAAAATTTTCACAATTCAATTTGAGAAAAATATTTATTGTTAAAGTTTTAAAATAGTCATGGTATTGTATTCAAATAAATAGTGATAGTGAACTGAAAAATAAAAGAAATAATAATAATAAAATTTGAAAAATTAAAAAATTTATTCTGAAACATGGAATTTAATTAATTAAAAAAGAAAAAAATATTCGAAGAATTAATTTACTATTTTGAAAATTTAAAAGTGAGTATCTCATCCAGTATATGTGTTTTTTATTCTTTTTTGAAATTTCAAAAACGTGAAAATTCCAATACTAAATTTTATGTAAAAATTTATTTGTTTTGCTGTTTTTTTTTTACATATTCAAGGAATTTTTGCATTGAAAAAAAAAAAAAACATTTGAAGTGAAGAAATATGAAATTTTACTGCTACATTTATTTACTATACAGAAATTATGATAAAAGAGATATATAATATGTAATTATAATACAGTCACATTAATAAAAATTTTAAGAAAATATTAAAGATACAAAATGGTATACAACTAGACATACACAAATATATATCATTATAACATCGCATCTGAAGTGTCAAAAAAATATATAAAACTACATATACTACATATAAAAAAATAAAGTGAAAGAGGAAATGGTTTATCTTTTTTTATGTTCATGTTGATAATTTTTATAATTTTTTCTACTCCATATGGTTCATGAAGTACCATTTAGAATGAAACCGTTAAAAGTTAAAAGTAAAACAAAGGGTTAGAAAAAAATTTACACATATGCATTACAGCTATTTGTTTTTTCATTGGAAAAAAAAACCAAAGACCAGTAATAGAAATTTTTCAAATGTAAAGTAAATTTCTTTAGAAACTTTTGAAAAAACTGAAAAGATAGAAACATCACTGCATAGTGCACGCTGCAAGAAAGGAATTTTCTAAAGTAACTGAATTATTATTAAAAAATATTAAGGTTAGTGTACGTACAAGTTAAACATGTTTGAGCTATATTTGGGTAGAACCGTAAGAATGTAAGGTAAACATGTAATATGTAACTTGTATGAATTTTTTTTTTTAAATGCATTTCGAAACTTTAAATTAAGAGTATTTAAATGAAGAGAAAAATATAATTATATAGGTTTGTAGGTATATAGAGGAATACAGGGTGTTTTTGTTAATAAAGATGAATTTATAATTTAAATAGACATAATCTTGTATATAAAAGACCTCCTTATTTGTTAGAAACTTTATTCAAACAATAAACTTTATTAAGAAAATAAGATCAGATTTTATATTTGGTAATTAGACCGCTTAAAAACTAAAGTGACTGAATTAACTTTTTAAAAATTTCTCAATTTTTAACGTGAAAATACATCATTTTTGCTGAGCTTTTCATATTCAGAATTGCTTGGTAATAATAATGTATGTACATTTAACACCATTAAATAATAAAACTACATATTACTTTTATAGTTTAATATACTATTTAGGTACCTTATTTTTTATTTTCTGTTTGATAAAATTAATCACTTTAGTTTTTAAGTGACCTAATCATGATCCAATTGAATGAGTTTAATTATACTTATAAAGATATCTTTATGTTTAACCTGTACCTATATTTTTTTTTTTACCTTTTACTATTTTTTTAATTGTGCTTATACAGCATACACCTCATACGAAGGAGTAGTAAATTTGTGCTTATTCTTCTTTTAGGTGACTAAATGTACATATATGTATGTATGTGGGTGATTCACCACATTACACAGTCATTACAAATCAGCATGAGCAATAAGAAAAATAT
Organism: Bombylius discolor; assembly: GCA_939192795.1. Lineage (NCBI taxonomy): Eukaryota > Metazoa > Arthropoda > Insecta > Diptera > Bombyliidae > Bombylius > Bombylius discolor. The sequence goes on along the minus strand of OW584238.1, from coordinate 54,443,101 downwards.
TCATCAGATTTAAAAAATAGAGAAATTTAATATAAAACAGGTAAAAGTAGAAGACACATTATAATATGTAATATCGAAAATTTGTTCTTCCAAAGTTACATACATACATACATTATAGTTATAACGTATACCTACATATATAAAATTGTAATTCTGTTGTTATTTTATTAAAAATTTTATAATTCCTCATATGTATATACTCTGATACAACATTGAAGTCGATATTAATAACATGATTATTGAATAAATTATATAATTATGACGTTGTTAGAAAGAGACATTTAAATATGTTAGCGTTACGATAAAGTGAAAAGCACATATAAAATGGAATAAATCTAACAATAATACCGAATAGGTATACATAGTACCTACCTATGTATATAATATAGGTATCTAATAATTTTATTATTTTGTAAATTAATTCGCGTCATTGTACTAACAAATACATAGATATATACATATGTATAGTATGTAGATTGTAGGTATATATATAAATATCCAAGATTTTATATTTTATTTTAATGTTTAAGTCTAAATTTCATGTGTTAAAATAGGTGTAAAAAATTATTTGGATGACACAAATTATTGATAACATCTATAAGATAAGATATTCTATATTTTTCCACGTATGCACTAAATTTAAAGTTAAATTGAATTCGATATCTAGTTGTATACACGAAAATGTGTTATTAAAAAAATTATTTATTAGAGCTGTGTCAACTACTTCATTGTAATAACACTAGTCTACAAATTTAAAAAAAGTTTTTTTTCTTTGATTTATTATATTCAAATAATATTTTTAATATGTTTATTCCCTACATTATTTGAAATTTTCCCGCTTCGGCATTGCCAAATTTTTTTTTTTATCGCTTTTATTTATAAATCATCTTGTAATTTTTTTTAATGGTGATAAATCATACCTTTTCTATGTTCTTCAAAAAATTTATGGACTTTCTACTTTCTCTCATTCTATTCGAACTTTAGAAGAAAAAAGTTTAAAATATTATTTGTTGAAGAATCCGAAAAATATAGCTAGCATATTTCAAAATAGAATAAAAATACAATTTTTAAGTAATAAATAATTATTTATTGCAAATGATCCATCTTGCACTTTTTTTTTTTTTTCGTTACATGCAAATCATTACAGATAATAAAAAGATAAAAAAGATAAAGATCGTGTACAAATATTTTCAAAAATCTAATTCCTTCAAAAAGCTTAAAAGTCAATTGTAGAAACAATATTTAAATATTTGTTAAATTAAACAATTAAACTACAATTTTTCTGTTCAATTTATGTATATCCATAAAAACGTATAAATTCCATACTGATTATGAAATTACCTATGATTGAAAATTATTCAGGTTTTTGATCCAGTTGAAATCAAGTTTATGATTTTGTCAAAAAATTTCACTTTTATAAATCGTTTTGGTAAAAACTACTTAATTATTTTTATATCTTAATTACCTTCAATTATTTTTATTTCTTTATTATTTTGCAATATTGTATATGTATGTATGTACATATATATATTGTATTTTTTTTTTTGTAACTAATAATTGAAAAATAAAGAAACAAAAAACAAATGTTTCTATTATTACATATACTAATAATTTTGCATTATATACATCCATACGTAGATGTTAATTATTGTTTATCACTTAATAATCATTTTATCTAATCTTTTAGATAATTTTATTCTAATAAAATTGGTGTCATTCAAAAATTTACATAGTGCAATTTTTTTCCACTACTTTTTTATTTTCTTTAAAATAATTGCGCATTATATAAATAAGAAATAACAAATATTTGCATAAATTTTCTTAATTATAAAAGATACATCTACTAATGTATGAGTTTAATAAGATATATATAATTATTTGTCTCAAAATAAGTAGATAGTTTTAGTAAAATTTTTGATTAAACACTGAAGATTTACCATATGTACTATGTATATGTATGTATGTATATAAAAAGCACATGTATGCATATGAATCTTTCAGATAATATGCGATTCAATTATATTTATACATATATATATTTATATATAATCTTTCAGATAAATTTTTAATCCAATACGAGAAATTGTCGCTTCTTTTACTTTATTGACCCTTTAAAAATTTCATATTGACATTGTCGTCACATGGTTAAGATAATTTATAATGTACATTTAGAATTATTTGACCTATGATCATACTTCTTATTATTAAGTTAAATTAAACTACACAAACTCAATTGCAAATGTATTCGTTATTTTTGAGATATGTATATCATGTTCCTATTGTATTTATTATATTTAGTAGAACAATATTTTTCAATATGGTTTTTTTGTTGTTGTTTTAGAACCAAAAATGGCATCAAATATGAGACCTTTGAAAATAACTACAGTTGGAGATGGAATGGTAGGAAAAACATGTTTATTAATAACATATACACAAAATGAATTTCCCGACGAGTATATACCAACAGTTTTTGATAATCATGCTTGTAATATTCAAGTAGATAGTAAAAGCTATAATCTTACACTATGGGATACAGCAGGCCAGGAGGATTACGAAAGATTGCGTCCGTTAAGCTATCCAAATGTAAGTAATTATATGAAAGCAATATGGGTACATATGTACATAAATTATAGGAATACTTACTACTAAATTTATAAATTCCGAAACTATACATATACCTAGTATTCTAAAAGTTTCAAATACTCGTAAACAAATTTTTTTTATTATAAATTAATTTTATTATCTCATGTGTTTGAAAAAATTAAAATCAAAAGATACAAGCAAAGATCGTGTTAATTAACATTATTGAAGTCTAAAGAAATGGTATGCCATGAAACTCAGTTTTTTTTAATTATATAAACGGAATAATAAAAAGATTGGAGAGATTATGGGGGAGGAAAAAAGATAGTGTTTTGTTTATAAATATTTTGTTTGAACTTTCGTAAATTATAAGAGGAAAAGAACCCATGAGACGAGACGAAAGAGTATTCCACAATTTGAGAGCTCAATTAATAAAAAACTGACCATTTAGGTATTTCATTGTACGCTCGGTCGGAAAATAGTCTCAGATGGAATTTGTGGGATTTAAAAGAATTTCTTACATTCGGTGAATACAACATAAAATATAGAATATTGTATAACATTGTAATGCATTTATAAATATATTTAGGATTTAGATATACATATTTGTAAAATTATACCTCGAGCTGTTATACTAACTATTATATTATGTATAATATAAATTTTTTTTTTAATTTTAGACTGATTGCTTCCTTTTGTGCTATTCGATCAGCAGTAGAACATCATTTGATAATATTAGAAGTAAATGGTCACCAGAGATTCGTCATTTCTCTCATCATACTCCAGTTATTCTTGTTGGAACAAAACTAGATCTACGTGTTCCTGGTTCAGAAAAGTTTGTAACAACAGCGGAAGGAAAAAAATTGAAAAGAGATATTAAAGCATATTCTTTAGTAGAATGTTCAGCAAAGAAAAAGATTAATTTAGATATTGTATTTGAAGAAGCTGTTCGTGCAGTGGAAGGAAAGCCACATAAACCAAGAACATGTCAAATTTTATAGAAAGTTGTCTTGTACGCTATACAGGACTTCTTTTTATTTTATTTTTAAAATTAAGTTGCCATAGTGAAGAAGAGGTTTTATCATTCTGGAAAAAATTTTTTGACTGCTGTACCCAATAGAGTGCTTGTTAAACAACTTCACACTATAGAAAAGGATATAATGATGATTTTTTAACAAATTTGGTCCTCTATTTTCAATTTTTTCCGTATACATATATTATTTTAAAAAAAAGTATTTATATATTTGTACATTCCATGGTTTCCTTTCAAAAATTCAGAATTTTAAAATCTTCGATAATAAATCATTCAACGACCGATAACGCTAGTTTTAAATTTCAATTACAAAATTAGAAGCCAATATTCAAGATTATAATCAAGATATTAAAAAAATTCAATTCTGTTAGAATTCAAAATAGACATTGTACATATTTAACCTTTAATTTGGAATTTCACTTTTCATTTTTTAATAATGTAAAAACACGGAATTTTTGTCTTCAAAAAGCAATGATTGCACAAAAGGCGTATATAGGTGATTTAATTATCAAAGTAATTTAGTTTGCGCTTATAAGCACCTTTCATGTGTTCGCACTTTATAAATTAATAGATTCTAAAGAGTTTTAATTTATTTGTGGTCAAGCTAACAAGCACTCTGTTTTACTAATGTATGTAACTTATTTTTATATGTTTATATTATATAAGTGTTAGGAAATCTTAATAATCGTTTATACTGTAAGTATTGTTCAAACAATATTACTGTAAATTTTTTTACGATTTTGTATGTACTGTATATATAAATAATTTTTAAGAATGCTTTTCCTAGTCATAATAAAGTACTGTTTGTTCAGCATGTAAATAAATAAATATATATCAATATAAAATATTTTTTAATATATTATAATAATAGTTACAAAATATTGTTTTACATACATATGTATGTATTTGTAGTGTATGCTCTTGCAAAAATAAAAAAAGTATCTGCCGAACAGCTCGAAATGAGCCAAGGCCTACCCAAGTCAACAAATAAGGTTTTCTAGACTATTTTTCTGTCATTCATTCACCTACAGTTTTAAATGGAATGCGAACCACTTAATTTGTTTTAAGAGAACGAATTTATTCATACGAATTAGCTGTCATTGATATCAGATATTTTCAATTTTTCATTCAAATTTTTTGTAAAATTATCTCTTACTTATGTATATACTGTGGTAGCACTTTTGCGTTACTATGAAAAAATATAGCAAATTGGAAATTAAGCTGTTTTAGGTTGAGGAGCGGAAAAAAGCAAATTGGTAACGCTGATCTGTGGTTGTTTGCTATTTTTTTTTCTATTTTTCCTGTGTGAGTGAATATTTTTTTTATTTTGGCAATTCTAGAATTGTCAAAACTCAAAAGTCAAAATATAATTTTGTTTTGAATTTATTAGGGCTTTATTTTTTTAAATGTACACTAATTAAATGTTTTATAATTTTTGTATTACGGTAATAATTAACAAGTACTAACCGCTTTCTTTGGTATCTGCAGCAAAGATACTAAAAAATGATGTCAACAGAAAAGGAAAAGTCTGAAAAACCTAAAGTGAGCAGTCAAGTTAAACATGTTCCAAAGGATGCACAAGTAATAATGTCAATTTTAAAGGAACTTGGTGTATCAGATTATGAACCTCGGGTTATAAATCAATTATTGGAATTCACTTACAGTACATTTTATAAGATTTTATGTTATTGTTTTTCATTAATATGTTGTTTTCAGGATACGTAACATGTATTTTAGATGATGCTAAAGTTTATGCAAATCATGCTAAAAAGAAAACAATTGATTTGGAAGATGTCAAACTTGCATCTGAAATGGTTCTTGATAAAGCATTTACAACTCCTCCCCCGCGGCAGGTGGGATTTTCTCAATATAATATTATCATAACAAGTTAACATAATTCTGTATTTTAGGTAATGACAAAATTAGCAGAAGCTCGTAATTCAATGCCTCTCCCACCTATCAAACCACATTGCGGCTTACGTCTACCACCCGATAGATATTGCTTGTCAGCTTGTAATTATAAACTGCGTGCAGCTTCGCAACCCAAGAAAATGTCAAAATCTGCAATTGAGTCAAGATCAAATATAAAAACACAGTTGAAACCTCAATCAACATCAGCAATCAAGAGACCAATACCTACAATTCCAAAAACTCAGCTTGTAACAATACCAAAACCTGTATTTAAATTTACTTCGACAGCAAAACCGGTACAGTTAAAACCTGGGGATGGTCCTAAAGCTCCACTTACAGGAAATGAAGTAAAAATGGAAGTAGATGAAGATGTAAATATTGGAAATGATTTAAAAAGGAAAAGAGAAGAGGATGATTTTGAAATTGTTACTTAAAAAATGAAATTGAATTCTTCAAGTAAATTTATATTTTCTTGAAAAAAAAAATAAAAAGAAATTGAATTCTTCAAGTAAATTTATATTTTCTTGAAAAAAAAAAATAAAAAGAGAAAAAAAAGAAGCAAGCAAGTTCTAATTATTTCGAAGTGTTATAATGATAGTACAGCCTAAGTCCATTATTTGAAGGTATTCTGATCCTCCTTCTTGTAATCTGAATAAGCATTCCTGTATAAAATAAAGGATTACTAGTGCCCTATAAAATGTAATCCTTAAAATACTTACACCAAGTTTATCGCAAATTAAACTTTTTTGCTTATCTGTTATTTTATCTGATTTTAAAATAAATTCATTGAATTGCTCCATAATTTGACCAATACTATATGCTTCAAAGTTTAAATCTTGAACAAATTCCTCCATTTTCGTGTAGTTACCACTCATACATATTTCTAAGAAATCAACTAAGTATTTTTCAGGAATTATTCCCGAAATTTCAAATAAATCATCTCCTGTAACAGTTCCTGAGCCTCCTTTGAGTCGATAACATGATTGTAAAGTCGTAATTGCTCTTCTCATATCTCCCCCACATATTTCAACAATTAATTTGAACGCATCTTCAGACATAGTAAGATTTTCCATAGAACAAATATACTTTAAACGTTCAATTATCTAAAATTTGAAAAGTAGCAGCTATTATTTTAAATAATTCTAAAGTGTAAGTACATCGTAAATCTTACTTTTGCTTCTCCAATTGACTTAAATCGAAATTTTGTGCATCTTGATGTTATGGGTTCGATTATTCTCGATACATAATTACATATCAAACAAAATCGAGTACTTCGACTCTCTTTTTCCATTGTTCGACGAAGTGCAGCTTGTGCTGCGTGGGTCATTGAATCTGCTTCGTCTAAAATTATTATTTTAAATGGCGGACATGGTTTACCATCTGTTCTAGTTCCACTTGCTGTCAATTGTGCAAAATTTTTTATTTTGGTCCTAACAACGTTGATTCCACGCTCATCCGATGCATTTAACTCAAGTATTCTTTCTTTGTACATATCACCAAAAAGCTGTCTGGCAGCGGCTAAAACCGTACTTGTCTTACCAGTTCCAGGGGGACCATATAAAAGCATATTTGGTAAATCTGCACCATCCACGCATTTTCGTAATACAGCTACAACTTCAGCTTGCTCAACCACATCTTCAATACTCCTTGGGCGGCTAAAAAAATAAAATTTTGTTTCATGAAGATTCGTACACACAGCGAAAATAATTATTAAAAATGTACTTACTATTTTTCAACCCAAGGTGAAGCGGCCTTCTTACGCTCGATACATGTTATCGCCTCCGATGTACTTGGATTTTTATCATTTGAAGATGTTTTTCCTGATTTTAAAAATGCTTGCATAATTAATTGTGTTTTTTAAACTGAAATCGAATTGCAATTTGCAACACCAAACTACAAAAAATTTAACACAAAATAAAACTATTAAAAATCTCTACTCTTTCCCGCCTTATTTTCATTCATTAGAGGAACACGGAACATCAACAGTCAACATCTGACACTGAGTACTGACGTTTAACATTTTTATATGGACATGGAGTACTGCCAACACAACCAGAATAAAAAATATTTTTGCGCAGTGTAAATTAGCTTAATAATTTTATTAACCAACAGCCGGTTTTTTTTCAGTATTTAATTCGAATTATTTTTTACCGTATAAGAGCCTGTACACATTAGGTTGTTGTTACAACGACGCAAACCGGTTATAAAACCTGTTGTTACAACTGCTCAAACTACATCTGAAGGTGGCATGACCAGTTGTAACGAGAGTATGAGTGTATTACAACCGTCAAGCTAATTAATATTATTTTGGATGATTCTTATTCTATGAAGTTGGAAAAAATTATACCACTATTATTACAACAAGCGCAAAATAACCGGTTTAACCACCTAATGTGCAAACAGTGTAAACTGGTAAAGTTACATAAATTTAGCCGGACCAATTTGAATTGGTAATGCTTCTGATTCTGTTTGTAGTATTTATTAAATAAAGATTTAATTAATCAATAAAGAGTTGACGAAATAGTGGTCAGTTATTGTAATTTCTATAATTATTTTCCATCAGAATATGGTTTTTAAGTGATATTCCATATTTGTCGTGTTTGTGATTATTTGGAAAAATTATTAATCAGGTAAAATTTTTTGTGTAATAATACACTAAATATTGAAATTAAACAATAAATAAACAAATGCGAAATGAAAGTGAAATTTTAGTTAACTACTATCTTATTGTTGTTGTCCAATATTATCGTGAAAAACATTTTTTAAAAATATCGCTTTCCGGTCTAACGAGTGCTGAAATATAGCTCATAATTTTTTTAAAATTTTATACGATCTGCCAATTTTTCAAACAAAAGATTTTCTAGCCACCGGGATTAAATGAAAAACTTCTCCATAATCGAAAAACAAATAAAAGAAGGAATGTTTTGTAAAAAATTTAGGTATTATTTTTAAAACTACATACACATTTTTGACGAAAATTTAAAAAATTTTAAATGACCTTCGAAAAGATATACTTCTGTTTAAGATGTTCCAAATACTTTTGTTTTATCTCAAGGTTCTTTCACAAAAAAATCAAGTTTCACAATCGTGTATTTTGGCTGATTAAACGAAGATTCTATATCATCTGAATTGATTCACATTTATTACATCATACCTATTATATTTTTTTAATAAAATCTAAACTCCAAAATTGTTGTTGACACGCCTTATAAATTTTATACGTATTTATGTATTCTTGTTTGTAATAATTTAATAAACGTAATTGTAGAGACGTATTATCTTATTCGAGATACATATCATCATTTAACATCATTTCACACATTTCACATAGTTTTTCAAATTAAAAAAAAAAAAATCAGTTTTGTTTGAGTGCTAATCGGAGCCATGGAATTGCGAAATAAATATTAAAGTATCAGTCGATAACAAAATTACTTAGCTGTAACAAGTGAGCTGTGATGAGTGGTGATTCAATTAATTATTGTATAAAATTAAAATAATAAACAGGAATTATTCATCAAAAATATGAGGTAAAAAGTACTTTTATATAATTAGCTAAGACTTGATTAAAGAGTAATTTATACAAATTATGGAAATACATAGTGCTATGTTTTGCTTCATAATCAAATTTTATTCGTGATTTCTTTTTAGATTTTGTTGGAATTTTGATGACATCATTTATTTTTAAAGTATAGCCATAAAGCTATGATTTTATTTATAGCTAAATATAAAATCTTTAAGAAAGAAAAAAAAATTTTTAATTTCGCATGATTTTTATAGAGACTATACGATTAAAGGTTCTTAAAAATTTTACACTTGATTTAAAATTTTTTTTATTGCTCATTTTCCGCATTTCTTACAAATTAAAATCGTAATTCGATACATATGTTTTGCAATATGCTAATTGTATCACCGGCAATCGAAACATGGTTAATTGTTTCAATTTTCTAAACCCTTTTTTTTAAAAGGGGGTTTAAAATCATAACAAAAGAATTTGTTTAAAGAAGAAAAATCTTATCGCAATAAATTTATTAATAATAATAAAACGCTATGTTAGTTACATATTATTGATAACAAATATGGGACAGTAAAACTATAAGGCAGAGTAAAAGTAGTAAAGCAAAAAAAAAAAGTTGAATGGGAAAAGGTGTGGATTTTGAGATTTTAAATACTAATAATTTTTTCACTACTTCTTTACAAAAGAAATAGGCTCGTTTTCGTACAATAATGTTTGAGATGTATAATTTTTGTGAAAAAGATATTGGAAATTCACAAAATGTTTTCTTCGCTGTTAAAAAAAACATTCCAGTTGGTATATTTGGTTTCTAAATGTATTTTGCACGAGCAGTGTTGTGTTAGAGAACCCACACAAAATTCAATGGAAGCAGTACAATTAATTGAAGTAACTTTTTTGTTTTATATTTTTTTCCGGTGAACAGAAAAATTTTTGTTAAATTTATGAATTTTTTAATCTTGATTTCGTATGTTATAAATAAAAATAATTCTTAAGATACTTTGCTTAAAATAAACATGGAAAAACATTACACCCACATTTTTATTAATAACAACATTAAAATATCTGATCACAGAGGTGTATTAAGTTTTTTTTAGCAAATCTTTCTATTTGATATTGTTTTAGTGCCAACGACAATACAGAATCAAGTATATCAGAAAGTAACAATATTAAAGAAGAATCTAATGAAGATATAATGACTTCTTTAGCCGGTAATGATGAAAAAGAAATTAAAATGATTGATGAAAGTAAAGATTCTGAAAAAGACAATGAAGAAAATATTATTAAAAGCTATGCAGCTGATGAAGGAATATTTTCGTTAATTTACACAGTTGTAAAGAAAATTTCAGTTGTTGGAACAATATATTTAATTGGTTATATGGGATGGTCAGTTGCGTGGCTAATTGGTCCAGTAATACTTTCTGTTGCAAGAGATCAATGGCGTAAAAAATCTGAACAAAAACGTAGTATTGCTAAAGCTTCGGCAATGGCTTGTGAAAAAGACGTCATTCTAGCACGAATTGATGAATTACCTGCATGGGTATGTGAATTATTATTATTAAAATTCGAAAATATAATATTTCCTATCATTTTTCTGAGTAATCACTTACATTTCAGGTTTATTTTCCCGATGTGGAACGTTGTGAATGGATAAATAAGGTAAAGTAGTATTCTTTATGGGTATCTTTAAGGAGTTAGGATATGGTGAAGCAATTTATGTAGGGCCAAAAATTAATTTATTAATTCTCTACCATGAATATTAGCGCTTTAAATACTCATTCATTGTGACTTTTATGCTTTAAAAACAGATTCTTAAACAAGTCTGGCCGAATGCTAATCATTATGCAAGAACTCTAGTTAAGGAGACAATAGAACCAAATATTGCTAAATCTTTGGCTGGATATAAACTAAATGGTTTTAAATTTGATCGAATAATACTCGGAACAATACCACCAAGAATTGGTGGAATAAAAATTTATGATAAAAATGTTTCACGAAACGAAATCATTATGGATTTAGATTTGTTCTATGCTAGTGATTGCAATATTAATTTCTATTTGAGTGGAATGAAAGGAGGTATTAAAGATTTTCAAATTCATGGAATGGTTAGAGTTATTATGAAACCATTAATAAGATCAATGCCATTAGTTGGTGGATTACAAATATTTTTCTTGAATAATCCAAACATTGATTTTAATTTAATTGGTGTTATCGATTTATTGGATATGCCGGGATTGAGTGATGTTTTAAGAAAAGTAATTGTTGAACAAATTGCAGCATTTATGGTATTACCAAATAAATTACCGATAACATTAAGCGATGAGATTCCAGCTGTTGCACTTAAAATGCCAGAACCAGAGGTAAATTATAAGAATTTAAATATTTATGCATTTATTACTCTTATGAATATTCACCCATTTTATTTTTATTTTTTAAAGGGAGTTCTGAGAATTCATATTGTTGAAGCTAAAGATCTAATGAAAAAAGATATTGGTGTTTTAGGAAAAGGAAAATCGGATCCTTACACTCTAATAACTGTAGGTGCTCAAGAATTTAGAACTAAAATTATTGATAATACAGTTAATCCAAAATGGGACTACTGGTGCGAGGTAATTTACAGTACATTTTTTTAAGTCACCATCAACTTAAAGCATTTTATGCAAAGGTTGTTTTTTTTTTTCTTTTTTAATTTTTTTTTCAATCATTTAAAATTTTACTCCTATAAGCAAGTTTTTTTTAGCTTTATATTTCAATTAAATTGTAGTTTATTAAAAAAATACACTTTCTTCGAAATGTTGGAAATCTGAAATTCATCAGAGAAACTCTTCTTTATTTAATTGAAGATTATTTTTATTTTTTAAAACACTTTATTATTCATATAATTTTCACTTCTATTATTTGTTTTGTTTTTGTCTGTTTTTTTTTTCTTTTGTTTGTTTTTGTTTACTTCTTTTTTTGGCTTGTGTTTTTTTTTTGTATGTTATTTTTTTTTATTATATGTATATGTTCTCGCATATTAGGCAAAAATATTTGCTGAAAATGGACAATTCGTAGAAATTACTCTATTTGACAAGGATGATACCAGTAATGATGAAGTATTAGGAAGGTAAGAAGATACTTCACTTCATTTTTTGTTCATGAAATTGGTTAAATATATTTTTTTTTAATTTGTAGTTTATAATTTCTTTAGATTATTTTCTAAATGTTATATTCTTAATATATATAAGTTTTAAATGATGGACAAAAGTTCACTTGTTGTCGACAAATTTTATTCGGGGAAACTTCCGATTTGGAGACGTGATCTATTGAAACGGGACTTTTTTCTAACGGTACTTTGTAATGTCCTCTTTAAAGTGTCATATGTTCTTATTGTTGGCGCAAATTAACGTCCCCTAATCGGAAGTTCAGCCTTTTATTTGTTTTTCTCTGTTGATACATGCTACTGTAGAAGAGAAGTGGCATCAATAGAGCAACAAAAAAATGGCATTTATCGACACACTCATTAATAAATATTACTTAATTTTTTGATACTGTATATTTAAAAAAAATGTAAGAAAAATATCATCTACATATTTAATTTAGTTTTTAAAGGTAGGATTTTGAGATTTAATTTGAATTTGATATTAGTTGCATTGCAATATTTGTTTTAGTAAAATTGTATTAATTTTATTCAATATTTTGCTTTTTATTTCCCTTACTTTTAAATTTATGCATGTAATTTTATGTAAAAATAACTCTTTTCAAGTAATTAATACAAGAATATAAGATGTAAAAAAAAAAACTTAAATCATAATTTTTTCTTCTTCAAAACAAAAAAAAAATTGTATTAGGCTATCGTAAATGCAACATTAGGCCAAGAAATTTGTTTCAATTTATGGGATTGTGATCAAGGATTTCCCGGTGCACAGAATGATGATTTTTTGGGAAGGTGTAACTAAAGCATTTATTTCTGACATTGCTATCCTTTTTAACTTGCGTATATTACTTTTTTGTTTTTTTTTTTTTTTTAAATAACAATAACAAAGACTTTAACTACTGCGTAAAATATTTTTGTTTTTTGGACTTAATTGATTTTTTTTTTTAAATCACTGTTTTTCTGAAAACCTTAATAAAATTTAAAAATCTTATTAAACATTTTTTTTCTAATGCCTAATTAAAATTTAGAGTAAATGAAATAAAGAAAATTCAAAATTCAGATCGATAGTGCGTATATTCGAAAACAACAAAAAACAGTTTTTAATTTTGCACTCCACACATCAAGGTAGCAATTTAATTATGAAAGTATGATTTTTTAAAATATAATCCTAAATCATAATCCTATTTGTTTTATTGAATGTGATTTAAATGATATGTATTTAAAAAATCTCTGAACATTTTTTTCTTCTATTTAAACTTTAAACTTGATCCCAAAGACAATATTATACAATAGATACATAAATGCACTTTTTTTCCCTTTATTTTCTTTTTTTAATGCAAGTAGATTCCTATTTAAAGTTTTAAAAAAAAAATTGTAATTTTGTTTTTAAGTAGAATTTTATTTAATTAGATAAAAGTATTGTGTAAAATATTTTGATAAAGAAACTGTTTTTTTTTAATATTTTGTCTCTCTATTTTTTTCAACACTAGGCCTGTATTGAAGTGTCATATCAAACAATAATTGGTTTTAAACTTTTCGATTGGGATCGTACGGGTGAACATGATTCTTTAGGAAGGTGTGACAAATTACTTATGTCCATTTCAGTAGAAATTCATTATGTTTTTTTATACTTTTTAGTTGTTATTACTCAAAGCATTTCCAGCAGACTAAAGGGTCAAAGTTTTTGTTATACATTTAAACTTAGTTTAAATTTCTATGGAAAATGATATTGTTTAAAAAAATTTTTTATTAGATCTACAACTGTAATTTGAAATTTCATTTATTTTTAATTTGCATCAATGTTGTTGCTTTTAACATTCTAATCAGTAATATGTATTTAATTTACTTTTTTTTTTGTGGTTTATTGGCTTTAATTACCATTAATGAAAACTTCAATACAAATTGTGTGTGTTATTAATTTTTAAAAGGAAATGTTTTTTGTTGCTTTTTTGTTAAGTTTAAAAAAACAGATTTGTTTTGTTTAATTTGTTTTAATTTTTTTTTTTACTTTTATACAAGAAATTTTAATCATTCTCTTTATTAATCTTAACACTTTATTATTTCAGAGCAACAATAGAAATCAACAACGTGGTTAAAAAAGGATTAGTTGATACGGTAAATTAAAAAAACAATTTTTATTGAAATAATATTTATTAATTGAATCCGATTATAAATAGTGGTTGGCATTGGAACAAGCAAAACATGGTTTACTTCATGTACGTTTATCATGGCTAAAATTATCAGCAGATCCAAATGATCTTCAAGCAGCTTTAAAAGAAACTCAACTTCTAAGAGTTACATCAATGAGTACTGCGCTTTTAACTGTTTTCATAGATTCTGCTAAACATTTACGTGTAAGAAATAAAAAAAAATAAAAAAATAAAATAAACGTTAATTTATACAAATATAATTGAATCGCATTACAGCAAGCGCGTGCACAATCTAAGCCTGATCCATATATGATTCTTAGTGTAGGTAAACAAACAGATAGAACAGCAACACAAATGAGAACTGATTGTCCAGTATGGGAACAAGGTTTTTCATTTTTGGTTGGAAATCCTGATAATGATACACTTCAAATGAGAATTATTGATCAAAAGACAGAAACGGAAATTGGTCGTTACACTTATATATTAGGGGCTCTATTGACAAAACATAATCTTGAAATTCAATCACAACCATTTCAACTTCAAAAATCCGGTCCAGAATCGAAAATTTTAATGTCATTATCATTAAGAATTTTGAAAAAAGTTGAACCTGCACTTGATGAAAAGACTTCATCATTTGATGAATCTCAAATATCAGAATCTCCATCGACAATAACAAGTTCTATTAAAATAGGAAATTCAAATAATACTGAAACAATATCTTCCGAAGAAAAAGTAAGTTTATTATTTTTTTTTTTCTTTTTTCCGAAATTTTCAAGTTGTTATTTTCAAATTAATTTACTTCTTTTGAAAAACAGGAAAAAAAATTATTATCAGCTGAATCATTTAAACGAGATTCACGTCCCGTTCAAGAAGATGAAATTATTAAAATGACAATCAATAAAATATCTGCAACTCCACCATCTAGCCCTTCTACTGATAGTAAACAAAGTAGTGAATCAACATTAGTTCATCGTGTACCATCATCTGCTGGTGAATATAATCTGGGTAGAATTCAATTAACATTGCGATATAGTGTTCAACGGCAAAAACTAACTGTTATTATTCATAAAATAATGAATATTCCATTGAATGATCCTTCTAATATTCCTGATCCCTATGTAAAATTGTATCTTTTACCTGGACGATCTAAAGAATCAAAACGTAAAACACATGTAATCAAAGATAATTGTAATCCAATATATGATGCTACTTTTGAATATGTAATCTCATTGGCTGAAATGATGACAACTGAACTTGAAGTGACTGTGTGCTCTCAGAAAGGATTTTTATATGGAGGAAGTCCAGTTATTGGAATGGTATTAATATTTAACACATTTTTTTTAAATATTTATTATTTTTCTTTTTTTTTCCAAAACAGCTTAAAATTCAACTTTTCGATCCAGAAATATCTTCACAAGGTGTTACATCTTGGTTTGATTTACAACCAGAAATAAAGCATGAATAAAACGATTAGTGAAATGATCAAAAAGTGATTTTAGCGAACAAAACAAAAGCACTTATTAGAAATTTTTAATGAACACAGATACGATTTTTTTTCTATCTATCTCAGTTTGTTTAAAAATTGTAGAATTTCAAATACAATTATCTGAATTTTGAATTTCATTGGAATTTTGATCAAGAATGGTTTGCTTACTTACAATTAAAGTCTAAAGGGAATAGTTTTCTGTTGATAGTTGTTTTCGGCAGAATTTACAATTGAAATAAATATTAATTCGATTGTATTTGTGTATCAATATATATATTTTTTTTTCGTAAGTGCTTTAAATACTCTGAACCATTATTTGGATAAATCAAATTATACTTGTCTTCGAATAAATTTAAATAAATTGTTATAATTTTATTCATATTTTTTAAATGTATTACTAACATTAATTTTTTATTTGAATTGTGTTTATGTATATCTTATTTTGTTATTTAAAAAAAAAATTAACAATGAACGCTTAAAATTTATACAAGTTTATAATACTCATTTTATAAAGCTATATGTATTTAAAAAGCAAAATAAAACTGCTGTATTATGGATAATATTTTTATAATACGGGCTACGAAAACTGTCCGTTCAAGGACACAATAATTTTTGACCAGTAGTATCAGATTGATCGAACAGTTTTCGTAGCCCGTACTATATATACTATAGTTGTTTTCTTCAAAGTAAATATAATAATTTCTGAAATTGCTCGTTACGTAATGGATTTTTCTAATCTGGGAACGAATGATATTTCTAAATCAATTTGCACCTTTTGTAAGTCAAATTCACCTAGACTTTAAAAACTTTCAAATTAAATGTATTTTTCAACTGCATTTTTCAAAAATCATGTTTAACATTTGATAATATAATTAAAAAGACACTTTTTGAAGCTGATATGGGAAAATTTAATGATAGAACAATATATATTATAAATAATTATTAATTATGTACATAGCCGTTATAAAATTTACCTAATGGGACCCGTTCCGGAGATAGGATTCAGCCCCATTAGTAATGTAAGTGAAACTTTTTAACGCAAAAAACCACTTTTAGTAACAAATTCTTTTCTTTTCTTTTCTTTTCAGGCGATCAACTATACAAATATAATTGAATCGCATTACTTAAAACAAAGACAATAAATGAAAATATGTAGCTTTTATAACTTTTTATAAATCTATTTATGAATTCAGTTTTCTTGGTCATAATTTTTTTTTAAATTTGCGAAACTTACGTTACATACATTCACATTACTCTCAATAATAAAGTAACTTGAAGAAGAAGAAAAAATTAAAGAAAAGATTTAAATTATTATTTAAGGCATAACGTTTTTTATCGTCTTAATTTCGTTCTTAAACTCGGTTCAGCTAAACATTTAACTGACCCTCTCGTTCTTACTGTTCTTTCGAAATTCAATTTTTTATCAGAATAAATTTTTTGATTGTCTTTGTTTTTTATTCTTCTATTATTTGAATTTGATGAGACTAAAGTTCGACTTGTACTTGGACTATGACGCTGATCAAAATGAAGATTATTTGAATCTTCGCGAAATTCCCAGTCTTCTTCTTCTACTGTTGAATTTTTATTATTTTTTCTAATATTATTTTTAATCTCTTTTTTAATATTATCGTTTTTTAGACAATTTCGACTAATTTCTAACTGTTGATTAAATTTTATACCAAATTTTTCAAGATTTTGTGGTTTTAACCTTTTTATTACAACTTTTGGAATTTTTAAAGAAGAATCATTGTCTAAATTATTAGATAAAGAAAATACTTTCTTCTGATAAGGAGTACTACATGGAACATTCGATATTGTCATATTATCATTCACGCTATCAATTACCACATATTCTGACGTTGATTGATTCTCATTGATTTCTGGAACTTCTGATATTGAGTTTCCTCCTAATGTTGTGTTTTCTTTTTCAACATGAAAATGATTTTTAATACTTTTTGCTGAATAACGCTTTACAATAGTATTGTGATTAGAAGATACATCTTCATCATCCTCTGCTATTGTTGTCATGCCTAAAGATTGTTCCAACGTTTCGGCTGAATTAGAATGATTCTCAATGATTCCATGAACACCTAAAATTTCATTACAAATAATTATTGTATTTCGCAAAATTTAAAAATTATATTACTATCGGATTCCAAACTTGTACTACTACATAAGTTCATTTTTTTTGGAGATATTGTTTGCTCTGCTTCAATTGATTTTTTTGAAAATGATTTTCGTTTTTTCCTCCTACTGACATGAAGAGTAGACGAATTTTCATCGTTTTCTTTGATCAAACTTTGTTCATTCTGTTGCAGACTTGTTTCTGGTTCAATATTTCTTTCTTTTGATATTTCATTATTTTCAGTAGATTCCAATTGAATTGGATGAGAACTTTCTGCTACGACAGTATTACTTTGTCTAAAAGTGCTCCTGTTAGTGATATCCAGAAAAGCAGATTGTTGCTTATCGTTTGTTGAATTTTCAGCAAAACCATTAGAACGCCGTTTAGGATAAATTAACGTAATGATTTTAGTTAAATTTTCAGTAAGACCAGACGTGTAATTTATTAACTTCATTTTAAGATCCTTATAATTATCAATTTCTTTAATTAGCTTCATATTTTGTTGATTTATTTCTAATTGTTCCGCTTTTAGAATTTTTATTTCTGTACTAAGCGATTTGATAATCTCTTTTAAATTTTGATTTTTTAAAACAAGTTCACGATTCAGTAACTTATATTTGTCCTCCATTATGTTAAGGATTTGTGTATCTATTCTAGACAATACAAATATTTAAAACTAAAACAATTAAAATTACTAAAACTGATAAATGTATTAAAATTTTTAAATCTAAATTTCCAACGGTTGTAATGATAAATGTAAAAAAAAACTTCATCAAACCCAAACAAACAATTCAAAATTTCAACCAGTGTTGCCACTTTGCTACTTTAATAGCAAATCTGCTACTTTTTTTCAAATTCAGAAAAAGGCTACTTATCTTCCGCTTTTGCTACTTTTACAAAGTTATCCATTTTCATTATTTATCAGTTTTTACAATATTCAGAAGATTCTTAAACATATTTATTAATATATTCTTGATTCTAATTCTCAAATATCTTCTGTAACCATTTCATTCACAGCAGCCAATTTTTTCTCGGGCTGTCATATTGATATTGATTGCTTTAAAAAAGTAGCAAAACAGAAAGAAAATGTAACAAAGTTGCATTTTTCAAAATTTTAAAAAAAGTTTGAGAGTGGCAGTGCTGTCTATCTTCCTACTTTGGCTATGGCGTATGCCGTATTGTCTTATTTCACGTTCAATTGCTTTTGCTTAGTTTTGGACGAATTGGTGTTTTTTTTTTGTGGTTTGTTAATTTGTTTAAGTGGGTTTTATATTTAACAATTTTTTCAATTATTTATCTAGAAAATTTGAATGGTGTAAGTAATAAATTTTTCATAGATTTATTGATATTTTGCACTTGATCTTGTCTATATAGTTTTTTGTTTCAACATTGAAAACATGTATTTTTTTCTACTGCATGAATATTGAAAATGGAGAATTCACATTTAAGTATGTCAGTATGTGTTCCGCAAAATTCAGTATCTAAACTATCCACTTTTAAAATAATTAAATTGAATAAGTTTACAAAATTGTTTTATAATAGATTGGTAACTTCACCGTTTCTATTGAATCGATATGTAATTGAGAGCTAGAGATTTCATCTAAAAAATACGTCACACACATTATATTTTAGAAAAAGATTTTAAATTATAAATTTCTTAAGATTTTTTTTCTTTATTTTTATTTTAGAATACATCTAAGACGAATTATTTCGTAAATTAACCATAAGAATCATAACTTAAGCTATAATATGGCACTTCCCAGTAATTATAAGCAAATTGCAGCTAATATATCCTCAGGATCAAGTTCTCAAAGTGGTCGTAAGTCTTAAAAAGCTATTCTTCAAAAAAAAAAAAAGACAAATGTCACCTATAAATTTTCGAATAGCATGTTTTTTTTATGTTAATAATTTGTATTTGTTTGAAAAAATTTGGATTGTTTTTTTTTCTTTCTAGTAAATATTGAGCAAATTCAAATATTTAGGATTATGGAAAATTATAGAAAAATTTATTTATTTTCAAAATCAAAAAATTAATCCAGAAACAATTTGTTAAAAAATATATATGAATCCTAAATATTTTTTTTCAAATTTTTTATTTATTATTATTGCTTTTTTTTATAATTACTAAGTGTGTATTCATTTTTTTATAAAGTACTGAAAGGTGTAAATAAAAAATTTTTCTAACCATTTGACTTGATATTACTCCTTTTTGAAAGTAAATTTACTATTTGTGCAAATCAGTTTCAAATCTTTTGAATTTCAAGCTGCACCATCATATAATCCACCTCAATTTTTACATTTCAATTGTACCATGTCAATTTTGACTATATTGTACCTAATTTTCTAAAAATTATGGTGTTTAAAATTGTGTGGATTCCAGGAGGAATTTTTTTATAAACATTCAAGTGATCTAAAAATATGTAGGAAGGTCTCAATTTTATCGTTTAAACTTACAATTAAATTTAAATTAAACTCATATTCATGTTATATTTACTTATTGTTTCAAAACAAAAGTATTTTATTTTCCCAATTCTAAGTCAAATGGTTAAAGGTGAAAAATATGTATTTCTTTAAACTAACGCTATTACCATATTTTTTCAAATAAAAAGAAAAAATTTATAAATGGATTTTTGTTTTTAAATTGATAAGAAACAAAATACATAGTATGACAGTGAAACAACCTAATTAATTTTAATAATAAAAATTGTTGAAATATTATTAAAACTTAATACTTATTGTCTTTTTTCATAATTAACGATAATTTTGAATTAATAAATTTTTCGTCAAATGAAGTCTAAGCCCGGTTTTTTTATTGTCATATTGTGCATTAAAAAGAACTGTTTAAGAATTGAAAATTCTTGTTTTTTTTTCTTAAATTCTGCTTTTAAAATATTCAAAATTTAAAAAATTTTTTCTATTCAAATTGGCAGAGTAGATTTTTAGGCCTCTCTATAAATATAAATTTTTCCTAGATATGATGTCGCCTTCTGTTCCTGCATCCTTCAACATACTAAAAGGTAATTTGTGTTTACAAAGAAAAAAAAAGTAGAAAATCCAGTGATTTAAAAAAATTATGAGTACAATAAAATTAATAATTAAAAATAAATAATATGTTTAGCCTTATTGTAATTTATTTTAAATCTTTTTTTTTTTTTTTTTTTTCATATTTAAGAGAATATATATTTTAAATGCTTATTTCGCATTTGTTTTTGCTTGCACTCTACACTATTTTTATGTTTTATTTTTTATTTTATTAACATATCTGTTTTTATTTGTATATTTTAATAATGTGTAATCTATGTTTTTTTTTATATTTTAGAACGGTTAAGAGCATCAGGCAGTGGAAGCAGCTCAGAAAGAAATAAAGATGCACCACCACTTTTTAGTCATAATAATCATGGAAATCCAGCATTTACGCCACAAAAAGGTGGAAAAGCATCAGCCAATGTAAGTTATTTAAATTTTTCGCAAAAAATAAAACTTTTTATGTCACAGTCAAATTAAAATTTTTATACTTTTGTAATATTTGTATACTTAGATTGATGCTAAAGCTCCAAAACCACCAAAACCACCAGAAAAACCAATTATGCCATATATGAGATATTCAAAAAAAGTATGGGATAGCGTTAAAATGGCAAATCCAGATTTAAAATTATGGGAAATTGGTAAAAAAATAGGTGCAATGTGGAAAAGTGCTCCTGATTCTGAAAAACAAGAATTTATTGATGAGTACGAAGCTGAAAAGGTAATCTAATTTTATAATTTGTTATCTTATTTTCTACATTACTTTTTTTTTTTAGTTTTCGGCAACATAATTATTTATTGTATTATTTCTAATTATTATTTATTTATTTATGCATTATTATATATTTTTTTTTAAACATTTAAAGGCAAAATATCAAGAAGCTCTTAAAGTTTATCATTCATCGCCAGAATATTTAGCCTGGATTAAATTTAAAACAAAACAACGAGGTATTGATAATTGAAAAGGCAAAAAAAAATTTCAGAAAAATTAATTGATAATTAAAATATAATAAAATTAGGAAATTTTTGATAGATATTTACTTTTAATGTGTGATTCAAATCAAAATTTAAAACTACGTAACAAAACCTTAGGCTAATTATTCACTTTATTTGTTTGTAAAAACTGACAAAAATTAACTATGTATGTGACATTTACATAAGAAGCACGCTTTTTCAATTATTAATCTTTATTTATTTATTTTTTGGCTTATTAATCACCATTAATTTTTTTTTTTTTTTTTTTTTTTTTTTTTTTTTTTTTTTGTATATCATTAATCACATTTTTCATTTTTAATCACAAATCACATTATTGTACCTGTTTATTCTTTCTTACAGATAGAATACGAGAAAAATTTAAAAACTTATCATAATTCACCAGCATATTTGGCTTATATATCTGCTAAAAATAAAGCCAAATCTGGTACGTTTGGTTTATATTCTTAAAGATGTTTGTGTAAAAAACGAAAATAGTTTCTTATTGCGTTTCTTTAACTTAATTTAGAATAATTTTATAATCAAAATATGAATTTTTTAATTGAAATACTTTTTATAAATTCCGAATTATTCAATTTAATTTAAAACAGTTTAAAACTGTATTACATATCAATTATCATTGAGTAGAACATTTTTTTAACCATAGTTATAGAAATGCACTGTTCTCTTTGTCCAAAAATATGGTATAAATTTAAAAAAAAAGAAAAACATTGAAAATTAGCGAATAAGTCAACAATTTATTATTGAAAAAATTTATTTTGAAACTGATAGCGATTCTAAAATAAGAAATAAAAAGCAAATATTTAATTTTTATTAATTGGAAAATTTTTAATAACAAAAATATTGGTTTTTGAGCAAAATAAAATAACACCTGCTGTTCTCCGGAAAGGTTGTATTTTGATTAAAGTAGTATCGGAGTAATTGATTAATAATAATGAATGAAATTGTGTATTGCAAATGTTGCTATAGTAAATCCAATTACTTAAAATGTATACCATAAATTCAAACAAAAATAATTTTCAAATATATACCGTATTTTCGGACAGAGGGGAATTACTGTGTCAGTAGTTTATAAATTTTTGTTACATTGTATTATTGTAAAAAGTAGAAAAGTAGATAGATTATTTTCAAAATTGGTATGTTGTTATTTTTTTCTTTTTCATAATTTCAATTAGTTTGAAAAAAAAAACTTTTAAAGCACATACATTTCTTGACATTTCTTGAAGAATATTCGATTTGAAAACTATTTTGAAACGAAAAAAATACTGAATTTTACTTTAAACAAGCAAAATTCCAACATAAATACTAATATTAAGATGTTAATTATTAGTGAAAACGAAATTCCAGCTAAATTTAATTAAGCAATTTATAAATCTATTTAATTTCTTCTCATAAGTTAAAATTCATACTTCGGTAACACATTACTAACTATAAAATAAAACTGGTCAATTGTTAACAAAAATTCAATTCTGCTTAGAGAATTTATTAATGATAACTTTTTATATATTCGATTCTCTTTTAAATGGAACTTATTAGCTCTATTTTAATTTTCCTTATTGTAACTCTTTAATTGAAATATTTCTCTAATTTCCAGATATTTTCATATTTGTTTTTTCTTAAATGAGAGCCATCATTTCAAAAGATGATATGCCATTTTTGTTTGTTCGTTAATTTTGTCTATTTGAACTCAAATTTTAATTTATTCAAAAAAAAAAAACAAAAAAAAAAATAGCTAAAATAATTATAGTTTGTGTCAGCAATTAGTTCAAGAAACCTATTACATGTCTGAAAATGTTAAAAGTCTCATACATAAACATAAACTGTTAAAAACCATTCAAACGGTTGTATTTTATAACATGTAATGTATTTGTACTTCGTACCTATAACAATAATTGTCCAATAGTTGTATACGTTGCATCGTGTATTTTAAAATTATGATTTTCAAATAATTAATAATAAATGAATAATTGCTTTTGCATGCATAAATTTAATATGCAAAATGCTCATATTTATCTTAAAAATAAAAAAATTTAATTTAATTGTGTCGAAAATTTAGCTGATTTTTTCGTTTTAATAAAAAATTTTAAACAACAATGTGATTAACTCAAGGTTAACATTTAAAATAAACAACTTTATTTACTTAAAACATGGTCAACACTATGGTCAATGTTTTGATGATGCTGATTTTTTTTTTATTATTTATGTATTTACGTACAAAAGTTTAGAGAGCTTTTTAAGCAATTTTTGAGAGCTAAAAATCAAACAAGAGGAAATTGAAAATTTGTACGTAAACATATGGTGGATGAAATATGCAACACCATTTCATAATACTATCATAAATGTTTCAGTACCGGACACTTTTTTCAATCTATCCTCATGAAAATAATGTTATGAATTTTAAATTTTGAGCGTTTTGCATATTTAGTTGAATTACACATATAAAGACAAAATATATATGTACATATATATTATTTCATCAAATTGCTAATTTATATACATATTTGTTTCACATTTAAAGCAAATGCTGAAGGTGATGTTCATGAAACTCCAAGTCGTGGTAGTTCAAAAGGGCAACAAGATCGAAGAATAGATATTCAGCCAGCTGAAGATGAAGATGGTAAATTTTTTTTGAATTTCATTATAATAATATTTTTTTAACAAAAATTATTTCTCTATGAATTTTAGACCAAGATGATGGATATTCTGTAAAACACATTGCATATGCTCGTTTTCTTAGAAATCATCGTTTAATTAATGAGATATTTTCGGATGCTGTGGTGCCAGATGTACGATCAGTTATTACAACACAAAGAATGCAAGTTTTAAAACGACAAGTTACATCACTTACCATGCATCAAACTAAATTAGAGGCTGAGCTACAGCAAATGGAAGAAAAATTTGAAACAAAAAAACGTAAATTAATTGAATCGAGTGAAAATTTCCAAGAAGAATTGAAAAAAGTATTTGTTTTTTGTAAATATTTGAATTATTTTAATAACAATGAATTATTCTACACTAGCATTGCAAACCAGCTGTTGATGAAGAAACATTTCAAAACATGGTTCAACGTATTTATGAAGAAATGAAAAATGAAAGACAAAAAATATTAGATAATCCTCCACAAATTCAACAACAGCAACAGCTTCAACAACAACAACCACCACCACCACAGATAAAATTATCAACTGAAGATATAAAACAACAACCGCCCCAGGTTCCGATGCATATTCAGCAGAAACCGTTACTTCCACCACAATTGAATCCAAGTGAAAATCAGAAGTCACCACTGCCAGTTCCACAGCAACAACAACAACCGAATCAACAGCAGCAGCAGCAACAACAGCAACCAGAGCCAATGGATATTGAGCCTTCAAAACCAACAACAACAATAGTTCCATCACCATCGCATATTTTGAAAGTTCCACAATTGGAAAAACAGAAACCACTTTCCATAGAAGAATCAGTTCATACTTCTAAATTGCCAGTTATAAGTAAAACTTCCAGGAAGTCAGATAAAACTGAAGTTCATGCTCTCTCAACAAAAGATCACCACTTAGAAAAACAAGAAGTACGTCAACGTTTTTAATTAAAAATATTTTTGATTCTAATTTTGTTTGTACTTTGATTTTTTAGCAACCCTCAACACCAACTTTATCAGCATCACTTAATCAGTTGCCAACTACTCAAGTTCAATCATCTCATATTCCAACACTAACTCAGGAAACACCATCTGTTGTAACTACACAGCCACCTACTCCTCCAATTCCTCATCATGTGCCGCCCCCACCACCTCATCATATGCCTCCTCATATGAATCCTCATCAAGCAATGCCTGGACATCCAGGACTTCCTCACCCAACGTATGGAGCATATCCTACGCCAGGTGGTCCACCTCGCGCACCTTATTATCCACCACAATATGGCGGACATCCACCACAACCATATGGACAATATTCTCCATATCCATATCATCAACAATATGGTCCACCACCACCAACACATTATATGAGTGCACGTCCTCCCCCAAGTGGACCTCCAATACATTTTTCAGATCATTCATCTCCAGCCGTTGTAGCGTCTCAACAACCTCCAACTGTTCCACCTACAATGGATACTCATCATAGTACTTTTGCTCCACCTCAACCTGGTTCCACTGCACCCCCGGCTTCAAATGATAGTGGTAATAAAAAATAACTTTAGTATATTGACATTCACTTATTTATATATTTGGCTTTTTTTATAGATGCAAAAAAAGATATTGAATCTGGAAATGATGGTGAAAAAAAAGACATCGAATAAGAAGCCAATCATTGGAGCATTTTTAGAATTTATGACAAAAGTAATTAATCAATTAAAATAAATTAATCTCACTAAAAGTACGAAATTGATGTTTAAAATAATTTTAGAAGAAAAGTTAAAATCTTAAATGTCAAAATAAAAAACAGGATGGACTTATGTTATTTTCAAAATAAACAACTCATTCATTAATTAAAACACTAAATTAATTTATCAAAAACTTCATTTATAAAAGTTATAACAAAATTATCACAAAAATGCATATTACATGCCCTGTATAGGAGCGTAACAATAATGATTCACTATACAATATAATTTTATATAAAAAGATTAATATTTAACAACAGATTTAAAATAGTTGTACTTTTGATTTCAAACAACTTTTCTTGTTAAATAAATGTTTAATTCAATTGATTTTGTTTGGTTTTAAGCAATTGAGAATTTCTGAAGTTCTGATAACTATTAAATAGTTCAGTATACGTAATTGTAGGATATGGCAGTTCACTTTTCAATTTACCTCCGTTTAATTCTTGCTTCCTTTTAGCTCTTTCAAATGCTTCAATAATACTCGATCTAATAAAAGAAAAAATTAAATAATCGACAGTTTAAAGAACGTAAAGAATGTGTGAGAAAAAAGGACTATACCTAAATAATTTTTGATGTAGAACATATGCACTGACATGTCCTGCATCAAGATATTTAATTTCAGCACCTGGCCAAATATCTTCTAAACTTGAGCAACCTTCTCGTGGTACATAAGCATCATCTTTGGCACAAACAGCTATTATAAGTGAAGTGTCGTATGGCACAGAGAAATTTTTTAAATGTGTACATTCATCCATCATTCCTCTCATGAATTGTAATGCTTCACGTTCCCACCATTTATCCTTTGTTGTATCTATGCTTTGTAACTGTTGTTCATTTAATTGGTTTGAATTTAAAGGTTTTCTAGGCTTTGATTCTGGATATATATAGCTCATTAGTTTTGTAACTGTTGATGATGACGTAGACGCGTCAGAAGATATTTTACAGTCTTCAGAATCTGTTTGTTGTGGATTTTTTAGTGTTTCAGTACTTATAACAGTAGGATTCTTTAAAAAGTTCATTTCTTTCTGTTTAAGTCTCATTTTATTTTGAATTTGACGAATTTTTTCATTTAATTCTTCAATTTCATTATAATAAAGTTGAACATGCTTTCCTGAGGTTAATTTTTGATGCAACGGTTCTGATAAATTTAATGAATTATTCTGATCAATTTTTATTAAACTTTGATTCTCTTGTTGTAATATTGATAAATTTTTATTATGATTGAAACTTTTTGTGTGATCATCAGTAAAATTTTCAATTTCTTTCATATCACTTTTTAAAGCTTTCATTGATTGATTAAAATTTTTAATAAATTGTTGTCCAGCCATGAATGCATTATCAATAACGGTCACCATTTTAGCCAATCTTTCTGAGTATTGACCATCAGAAAAATATTGTGTTTCTAGCATATCCCAGTTAATTGATTGACTCATAACACCCTTAAATTTATAATAAAAAAAAAAAAGTTAATTTTTTAGTTTTAGAAATAAAGGGAGTACGTTAGGGTTTGTAGAATTTTTTAATTTTCTTACCTGTGTAAATACTGTAGATGCAGTTGACCAAGACAAACATGGTACCAATACTAATGGTTTTGGCCAATTTGTGGCTGCTAATGAAGCCATCTATAAATAAGGTAATTTAAATAAATTAAAATATTGTATTAATTGAATATTAAATAAAAATATTTTTTTATTACATGACCACCCATTGAGAGTCCAGTTATTCCTAATGGACCTAGACCATTTCTTTCACACCAATGTAGAAGTACTAGACATTCAAGAATTAAACATCCACCCATCACAAATATATCAGAAACATTGTGTAAATTTGAACGCCTAAAACATAATAAAATCTTAAAGATGAATATAGCAGTTCTATTTATTTGAATATTTTTAAAAATAATAATACACATACGTTTGATCTTCTGGCTTTCTAACACCGTAAAACGGATTTTCCAAAAGTATAGCACCTAGTCCAGCTTCTTTAAGTAATGGTTTAGCTATAAAATTACGTCTTCTCCAATAGTACTGTAATCGGATTCATATAGGCACATTATTATTATATTATATGGTTTTTTATTAAAAAATAAATAATAAATAATGTAATAAACCTACGTGATCTCCAGTACCGGCTAGATGAATACACATTGGTTTATGTTTATTATCGGACCATTTTTTAGGTAAAAGTACTTGAAAATGAGCTTGTTGTGCTGCTTTTGGTACTAAACCAGGTAAATATAATTCAAGCGGTGTCATAAATTTACCTTCAAGAATTGTACAATCTGAAGAATATTCTTCTCTTGTAATTTCTACTGGATAATCTCTTGGAATTAATTTGTAACATGATTCACGATTTGATACAAATTTACGAAATTCGAATAATCTAAAAATAAATAATTCTAATGTGAGTCAAATGATTACATGATTATAGACACGTAATCTTTCGGTATATCTATTTATCATGCGACATTAAATTTTAAGTAGGTACTAGAAAATATCAAACAACACAAAACATCACTCAGTGTTTTTATATTTTAATCAAAAAATTTGTGGAATGTTTTATGAAAAATAGAGCAATGCTCCTACTACTAATTTTAAGTTATTGTTATATAAATTGATTTGCAATTTATTTAAATTCTTATATTAAAATCTAAAAATAATACTTTTGGGTAGATATATAAACACAAATATATCTACATATTATGTACATAATATAAAGTGTACAAACAAAGAAAATTTAAGATTAAAAATCATGAAATTATATAGTCTCGAAGATTCTTTTTTAAAATAAATATTATGTACATGTGAAAAAAGATATGTATTTTATTTTTTATACATATTGGCATGTATTCTGCATTTTATATCATGTTGTTTGGAAAAATAATAAATTTTCATAGAAGAAAAATGCAGAATATACACATAATTTTGCCAACTAAGTATTAATAACTGTGATTGCTTTCAACAAGTGACTGATAATAATAAAAATATCTAAGCACAAAAATATAAAGTATTTTTTACCTTTGAAGATTTTCCGGTTTGCCCCAGCCTTTTTCGAAGAATCGAGTGATCAATAATCGACGATAGAATATATCTAATCGACTTGGCGGCATCTCTATTTATTAGATTCAATTGTTATACAGTTGATCTAATTACTAATGGGCTGAATCTCTATTTAACTTTTGTTTCGTAATAATAATTATTTAATAATTTTTCTATTTTAATATTATTTATTAATCTGTTAATAGATCTGTTTAAAACGTTCTGATATTAATAAAAAAATCACAAATCTTAAAAATTATCACAAAAAATCAACGTATTGAACGATTTGACTATTGACTCTTAACTGATAATGCACAATTATTTTTGAACTGATAAAAATGTTTCTGTTCAAATGAAACGGAACAATGAAAAATTTTGCAATCAACATAAAGAGTACATCTGATATATATAGCATTGTACAAGCAGATGAAAAGAAAAGCACTTCTATATTTTTATTTTTGTAACGAAAAAAAAAAAAAAATTTTAACATTAATAAAAACAATAGTGTTTACCAATAATCCAAAACATAACACATAATTAATGTTTGTTTTTTTTTAGATATAAATAGTTGTTTTTGTTTATAATTAAACATAGTTTTT
Source organism: Bombylius discolor (assembly GCA_939192795.1). Classification (NCBI taxonomy): domain Eukaryota; kingdom Metazoa; phylum Arthropoda; class Insecta; order Diptera; family Bombyliidae; genus Bombylius; species Bombylius discolor. The sequence continues at coordinate 54,413,132 of OW584238.1, read as the reverse complement.
TAAATTAGTTTTGTTTACTAATTGGTAGTTATTTTGAAACAGAATCATACGATGAACTCTTATTTACGTGAATTCATTGCTAGAATGAATTTTATTTATTTATAGTAATTCACATTGATTAAATTGCCGAATAAATGCCGCATAATGTGTTATGTGTATCCATATGGAAAGTGCCGTGGTGCCAGGTTGTTTTGCAAAAAAAAAAAAAAAATACCAAATCGAGAATAAAAAATAAATGCCGTTTGTATGGAAAATAAAATTAAAAAATGCCCAAATAACGAAATATTTTAAATATGTTTTATCAAATTTCAATAGATTAAATGATTAATACAGTTTATGAATATACATACTCGTATATATGTATGTATTATCCTTATTTTCAGATTTCTATCGAGACCGAGAGGAGATTGTATCTTTGACAGTTTATACGTAATCCACTTTTAATACGGATTTTGGTTTACTCCCAATTTCATGTTGTATAAACCCCCTAATTCGGATTTTGGTTTAAACTCAATTTATTTGGGTTTAATCCAAATTTTTGTATATTTATGTATTATGTGTAGCGTAAAATGCAATATGGCGGATTATAATTTTTATGGTTCGAATTGTAGAGTGTAGATACGTGTATCAACGTTTGCATGTATTATTTTAATCCCAATAACAAATTTTACCCGTTTATACCGTACTCCCAATTTAGTCCAAAATTCGGATTTAATTCGAATTATTTTTTACGCTATAAACCAGTAATTTTGACAACTAAAAACGGAATTTTCCAGGGATACATATTTGCAGGGAAGAAAATAACACAAAAGTATTACCACACCCACAGTATTATGAGTATTAACTATTATCATGTTTTTGTATAAGCAAAGAAATTAGATAGACAGAAAGAAGTCTTATATAGTATGGACTAAAACTTTTAATTGTTACATTACATTACATTAGACTATAGAACAGTACGGTAAGAGAAGGAAGGAAGTAAAAACAAACAAACAAAACCGATGTACCTACATAGGTACTTTCTAAGCTATTTCAATAATGAGATTCCATTCCAATATTGGAACCCCAGAACAAAAATTTTTATACCAAGTCTGAATTTTAAAAGTTGAGGTTTTTTTGCGCATGTTTTACATGTCTTTGTGATCTTTTTTGTGTAGATATACGAAAGAAGAAACGTGTTACAACAACAAAAACGCATGTGCGTAAGTATCTTTTTTTCTGCGCATGTTTTTCTAGTATAATACGAAACCTCAACTCTTAAAATTCTGACCATAGTATAATGAAGAACTTACATAGTAGGTACACTGAGAGCCGAAGATTTTTTTTTTTATTTATTTCTCTCACATTTTTTGAGAAAATGCTAAAAGGTGATAGGAATATTTTTATCATTGGCTGAAAAGAAATGCAACGTAAAAATTTACAAATAAAAAATAAAAGACAGGGTGTTATGCTTAAAATGTTTATTTATAAATGTTGTACTACTAATAATTTGTGAGTTTTATCGAACTTTTTAAAATTTTTATTAAATATTCATCATTTTATGTTTTAATTCTATTTAAAAATTCACTAAAATTTCTAAAAAAATGTTAATGTGTCTATATTGAAGTCACCCTGTAGCACAAATGAAAGAATAACGTTTACGAACACATTAAATAATTTAGGTAAGTAAGGAAAATTCCCTTAATAAAAAAATGTAAACAAACCTGTTTGTATATGCTATGCTTGTATGCGTTTCTTATATCTTATATGGTTTTAGCTTACTTAAAAAAAAATACGAACACTAATGCATATTTAGGTAAGTAATTTGAAAAATGCGTTTATAAAAAACTATGTTGGAGAGGTATTAGTATGAATAATCATATAGTGCTATCGCTCATATATACGGAAATTTTGCATTAAAAAAATACGCATTATTTTTACCTCCTTCAGACATATGGGATTTTGTTTTTGTTTTCAGAGAAAAATTTATAAATAAAAAAATAAAAAAATCTTCGGCTCTCAGTGTACCTACTATGTAAGTTCTTCATTATACTATGATTCTGACTATACATAAGAATTCTTTCTGTCTATAATTTCTTTGGTCTAAGTCATGTTTTGTATAAAAAATGCGACTGAACCTCTCCCTACCCCTTCTCTGCTTTAACAAGTGATAGAGACAGAGGTTGTAGAAAGCGGGATGACTCTCGTGTCCCTGGTGGTTTGAAATAAGAAAACATCTCACACCAATGGTGATTGGTGATGATTGTTTGTGCAACTGTTGAGAAGTAGAACTGTAGAAGATGTTTGTATCTCTAGAGTCTGGACTCTGACTCCTCAGTTGCCAAACACCAATTAATCATTAATGTTTCATTACAAAATTTGTTAGAATTAGTTATAAAACTAATTAATTCTAATTTTACAACTTTAAAAAAATTTTCCCAAATTCTAATTTATGACTAAGTAGGTAAATTGTAAACTGTTCGTGTGGATCTTATTAAAATGTTCAGAAATCCGAAGGAACTAAAAATTATAATTGCTGTGTTTTATTGGAACTGAGGAAGTGATAAATTACATACTTGAACAAATTTCACTTAAAAAATTCAACACAACAAAACAAATCAGGAAGAAATATAAAATACGAATTACAAAATCACGTCATAATCCCAAACTTCAACGCCATATGGTATTTTATTTTCCCAAAACAGCTGGTGAACTGGTACTGTGCAAGTGAGCTTATAAAATGTTGGCTCTATTGTCGACTCAAGAAAATCAGTGCGAAAAAAACGCTCTTATCATGTGAGGAAGTGAGAAATCTTAGAATTTTTACTTCCAACACAGCTAATAAATACAAATTTAATTAATAAATTCATACTTTCAGAATAATTTAATTAATGTTTATGACACGAAATGACTGTGTGCCTCCATGTTATACAGTTAAGCGACAAGTTATTGACAATGCATGACATGAATGTTAGTTTAAATGTTTATCCTCTCGTGTCCTGTGATGTCTCATCATTTCAGTCATTATTTATATTTTTTATGTATTATATAATGAGAGTATGTATAACGTTAAGCAAAAGCGGTACGGCGTACGTAGACCTGCGTTGTATCGCCGTCACCGTTTATTTTTATTGATTTCTCTAAATTGGATACCGCTGGCGGTATATGGATATGGTCATCCACTGAGAACGGTCATCATTGTACGATAGTTTAATTTAAATAGTTTGAATAATAAAACACATTAAAATATTAATTTTCATTAAGTTGAAGGACAGTTTCTTTAATCAACATAAATAAAAATGGAAAGTACATTTCAATTTATTGAAGTAATAAAAAAGCATGGACCCATCTATGATACAACAAATAAGGATTATAAACATATGGAGAAAAAGGCGAGGGCATGGATGAGTGTTTCAAATGAAGTTGGACTTAGTGTTGGTAGGTATATTATGTATATTATGAATATATTTTCTATATTTAAATTTAAATTTAAATTCAATTTTTAATTTTATAATAATTTACTATGTGTTTCTGCTGTCATTAAAATTTTAATAGTCCTTACTCCTTAGTAAAAGAGAAAAAAGCTTTTATTCAAAGTTTGTTTTTTTGTTTTTACAAAATAGTGCTTTTTATTAAAGCATATTAAAAGTTATTAAGCCAGTACTTTTCAAACTTCACGTCATTTTTCTTTTAATTTTTAGAAGCATGCAAGCGCAAATGGAAAAATCTACGAGACAGTTATACAAAATATTTGAGATCATATCGTGCAGGTACAAAAGCTTCAAAAAAATATCAATGTTGGGCACATGCTAATCATATGGACTTTTTAAGACCTTTCCAAGGCCCTGGACGGTACTGTTTAAAAAATATTTTACGGTATATAGTACTACATAATTCATACTTTTTTTTCAGTTCACAAAACATGAAAGTTAGTGTTTTTCCACAACTCGCTCCAAAAAAAAGTGAATCATCATCTGATTTAAAACTTGAGGTATTTGATAAGACTCCAGTTGAAAATATATTCAATACAAAAATTCGTAATGTTAAACAACATAACGCAAATCTATTACAAAACAATGAACCGCTAACAAATGATGAAAGAAATATAATCAAACAAATTGAATTAGATGCAACTGGTATGTTTTTTCTTAGTTTGGCGAAATCAGTACGAGCAATGCCAAGAAAATACCAGGTTGATGTAAAAATGCGTTGCATGAAGATCGTCAGTGATGTTGAAATGGAGTTAGAGAACTCGCAATTAAGCATGAATAACTTATTACAATTGAACGACAGATCATTGAAAAATCAATGTAATAATAGCGAAGACCTTAGTAATCAATCACAACTGGATTCTTTTACACAACAAACTGATAATTCTGAACATTTTTTATATGTTATGTCACCATCAAGAGTTGAAGCAATGATCGATATTTCTTCAGATGATGAGCAAACTGACAGTAAAAATTAAAATCCATAAGCCTGGAATTTAAATAAATTTTAGGATTAATTTGCTCATTTTATATATTCTCTTTATTATTTATTAAATTGTTTCAAAATTTCAAAAAGTGTATAAAATGTAAGAAAAATTACTTAAATTCAAAATGCAAATGCTGTATGTAATGTAAATTTGTTTTTAATTATTTTTGGGTGTTGCCACTTAGATTTCAAAAAATTTTCAAATTAAAAAAAATTATTTCCACTTTAAATTTTTGAGTACACATACTTTTGTTGATCATTTAATATATACTGAACATTAATTTCAAATAATGCCTATTAAATAAATATAAAAAATTATTCTAAATTTTAGAAAATTCACACAAATATTTTATTTTTGGTCGTAAATGCAAAATATGCAATACAAGTTGCAACTGCGGCTGCAACTAGCTCAGAATTTACCCAAGGTCCCTTGTAAGATCCAGGATGATTTACTATAACTTCAGTAAGAGCTTTAACTGTTTTCAGGTCATCACCAGATCTTTGTGCTTTGCGTATTCCTGCGAAACCTTCTTCGTCAAAGAGACGAATATTGAAATCACCACTACGGGATTTTTTGATTTCTTCAGTCCAACTAATCTGTGAAAAGGTGCAAATTTAAATAAGCTTACAATTGAACAGATAAAAAATATATGTATATATTTTATATTCCATTTATTATATTTTCGTACCTGATAACTTCCTTCTCCTATCCGTACAACTGGGAAAACCTTGTCATCTAACTGTGCAAATAACGATGATTTTTCACCACCAGGATTAGAACATTTTAAAGTGAATTCTCCAATATAAGCAACTTGGCTGACAATTGTAGCATCTCTTGTTGAAAAAGATGAAACTGTGATTTCGGGATTACTACAAGATGCTCCATATGTACAATAAATGATTGTGAATAAAGTAAACAATTTTAACAGAAAAGACATTTTTACTTTTAAATGAATTTAATTACTTTCTAAAATATTTGAATAACACTGCGAAATAGTAAATACTAATACAAATAGTGGCAATAAGTAAATCTTGTACACGTTACGACCGCTGAAAGTCTTGCCTTCGTAGTTCCTATGTAATGTAATGTAACCCTTTCAGCCGCAAATCAATCAACGTGTCTACTTCTTTCGAACACGTATTTGACGTTTGACTTGATGTACTGTCATTTTATACCATAGACTTGCTTTGCAAGGATGTGTAGAAGTTACAGGGTGATTTATAGAAAAACTCTCAAAACTTCAGCGCTCTCTAACAGTGAAACGGTTGATATTATAATATGAACTTTAATGAAATGTTATTCACATCCTTGAAAATGAAAATACTCACGTTTATTTTCTTAAAATAATTTTACGATTACATTTTATTACGAAATAATTTCATCAAAATCGTAACAACGAAATTTGTATTTCTGCGTCTTCCAAAAACTATGGATAATGTATAAATAATTTTCAAAATAAAAGAGAAAAATTTATTTTTGAATTGCGTGACAAAAGGTTACATAGGTGAAAAATTAACAGGAATTAAAACATTTTGTTTTTCAAAATTAACTTTTGTTTTTGCGCAATGAAATAAATATTGTTGTATTGAGTACATGACATATGTACATATATGTACATACATATGTATAAAAAAGTCATCTACTTAAAAGAAAATAAAATAAAAATTAAAAATACTACGGTTGAAACAAGTTGAAACAAAGTCCTTATACTCTCAACATAAAATAGTGTACGTACCTACAAATTAAAAAAAAAACGAAAATTTAATTTAAAACTAAATAGTTTTCAAAACGTACTCAATCACATTTAAAATAAAAATTTAGAAAAAATTTATAGCAAGTTCTATTTTAAATAAAATTTATACACATTCCTTAAATATCGTGATCAATTAATTATACGTACTTTTTTTAAATTGAATTTTTCTAAAATTAAGTAATTTAATTAAAAAGGCTTTTGTTACGATTTTAAATGCAATTGCGTTTTCTTTTTCAATTATGTATATTTAATTTCACCTGCGTGATTATTTCATTTTTTGTAAACAAAAAAACGTATGCAAATTCTCTGTAGACTAAAAAAAATCAATTAAAATTTAGTGAGAAAAACAACCCATTAATGAACCACCACTTTTACACTGTTAATTAAAAACACGTGAAAACTATAATTAAATATTTTATACGGTTCTGTTTATTTTCGGAATACATAGAGTTGTTTATTATGGGCAGAATGAATTCAATAGAAAGCATTTATTTTTATGTATCACAAAAGTTTTATAAAAATATGGACTAGGGATTCCATTGAACCATATGTTCCTAAAATCCTTTAGCAAATGACATAGCCTGTTCCGTCGTAGAGTATTGGACTATTGTTATGGATCATGGTCAATCAACAATGGTCTGATTCGACGATGATAAAGAGAGGATCTACGACATTTCTTGATTAAAGATTTTTAGTTTATTCATTTATTTGCTTATGCTTTTTTTGTATTTTAGCTGAAGAAAAATTAAATTGTATAATTTTAAATATATTTATATGTACATTTTGATTGAATATGTACATATTTTGAAACTCCTCACTGGGTAATTTTCCCTATTTAATGAATTAGTTGAAGAACATACATAAGTACAAGAAAAAACTACAAATGCAAAAAAAAAAAAAAAAATTCGTGTAAAAATTTCACAAACCAAATATTTTTTCTAGTTAAAAAAGATAAACTTTAAATAAAAAAAACCATTTCAATTTTTTTTTTAAATTTCGTTAAATAAATCCTTTTTTGTCATAGACTCTATTTGTGCTTGAATTCCAATATATGTATGTATGTGATAGTATAAATATTTCAAATGAAACTAACCTTTGCCTTGTTTTGAAAGTAGATTAAACATTTTTTTATTAAAAATTTATTTCAATTCAAAATCAAAATCTGTCTTTTTTAGTCTGTTCCTTTCTAGATTACACATAACAATAAACAGTACGTATTGTATCGATATTTTAGCCTAATCAAGGGTAAATATGGTTTGCATGCAATACTTTCATCAATCCTTTTTTTGTTTTTTTTTCTTTTGTCGCTTTTGTCTGCTCCTACACAGTTTTTCATGTACACGTACCTATATACATACAATACAGAATTTATACAATTTTAATTTAAATGTGTTTTTTATTTAATTTTTTCAATGTTTTATCATTTTCATCCATTACAGTTTCTGTTTTTGTTTTAATGGTTTAATATAATTTGTATCCTTTTTATAACTTGTTGTAATATAATGTTTCAAATTCGTTTAGTTTTTTTTAAAATACATAGTATATGTATTTACTCCACTTTTTTATTCTACAAGTTTTTGTTTAATATTGTTAATAAATGTTTATGTATAAAAAAAAAAGTAAAATGAAAATGTTTTTCTTTCTTTTGTCTTGTAGGGGGAAAAACACTCAATTAAAATCAACATCGTCAAAAAAGGCATAAAGTCAACAAACAGAATATATTTCCGAAATAAATAAATAAATAAATAAATAAATGTTATTATTAGTAAAATAAAATAAACAATACTATTACTGTTATTTTTACACCACTTCAAAAAGTTTTCAATATACTTTTCCACGAAAATCCTTTTTAACCTCTTTTATAAAATAAATACACACATCAACCTATAATGTATGTTTAAGAAATTTAAGGAAAAAAAAAAACATATAGCAAAACATCAAAATTCATTAACCTCATCAAAAGGATACATTCATTATTATCCTTTTTTTTTATGTTACGGTTATGAATCATGTGGCATTTTCTATTTCATTTTATATATGTATTTATTTTCTTATTTTTCTTGTTGAATTTCTTTGAACAAGTGAGTGGAGTATGCCCTATATATGTATTTCTTATTTATAGTCAAATATACCTTAACTGAAGTGGACTGGACTTGCTGATTCATATGTACATAAACTTTTCTAATCGATAAATTTATTTCAGACTGAAAAAAAAATCAAAAACAAATAAATAAATAACTTCAAAGAAAAAATAGAAAACATATTTAAAAAAATAAATTAAAGTGAAAAATATGTATTACATTTATAATTCATGTGCAAAAAAAAGCAGAACGGGTAAGCGGGAAGGTCTAAAATACATTTAATGAAAAAAAATTATTTAAAAAATTTCTTTATTTAAAATAAATTTGAACTTTTGTCTTCAACACCCCTTACACAATATCTGTATATTAATTTTTTTTTCTAATTATTATTTTTCTATTTTATAAAGTACATATGTACTTTACTCTAAAATTAAAAATTTTTTTGACCTCGTTAAGTATGAAAATTAAAAAATTTGAAGAATAAAATATTTTTATTTCTGAAAAATGCAATATTAAAAAAAAAAAAAAAAAAAAAACTACAATAGAATGGTTAAAAAGGCAAAGGATTTTTTTAAATATTTGAAAAATTCGAATATGTATTAAATATTTAGTCAATTTTTATTCAAACTATTGGAATAATTTAAATTTAACTGAGATCGATATTTTTATTTACAGAAAAATATTTCATACTAAAATACTCATATCAAGTAATTGAAAACTTTTTAATTAAATTTATTTTGAAAAATTACAAAACAAAAAGAAATTATGCAATAATTTCAAACAGTTCAATTGAAAAGTTATTAAATTTTAAAATCCTTTTTTTTTTTTTATAAATTTGTTGTTGTTATTGTTATTTTTCCAAATTAAATTATTTATAATGTTTACATTATAAAAATTATCCTTAAATAGTAGGTACATACAGTAATACATTATATGTGTAGATGTAGGTGTGTAGAAAATGTATATACATACATATTAATACTGCAATAGCGTGTCAGACGTACATAAAATTTTGAATAATAACATGTGAAAATGTTTTTGTTTTTTCATATAATATTCTGACTTTATAATAAGGGGGAGTACAGTATGTAAGATACAAAAATATATATGAGTATAAGTACTTTTTTTTGGAAATAATTCATTAACAAGTACTATGTTTATCCAGAAACTCTAGAGATACAAAATTGTCAATATTATTATGTGCGTGGTATTATTTTGTTTACAAACACGCATATGTTAGGATATTTTTTTTTTATTTTATTTAATTAAATAATGAAAATTTTTAGTATAATTATTTTAAAATGGGGTATAGAAAATTTTTTTCAAAAATATTTAATTATTTCAATAATATAATTACAAAATTTAAGAATTTTCAGAAGAAAAAAGGACTACTGGAGTTTTAATTATTAATTTGAATAAGGAAAAATATGATTAGGATGATAGGATTGTTCAAGCAAAAATAAACATGAAAAAATTGAAATGATGAGAAACCATAAGAAACCCATTTTAATTTTTTATGAAAAAATTCGAATATTTCGTTTGTTAATTTCCAGGCAAGGAAAAGTTCTTGATTCATTCCTCAATTATAAGTTATCTAAAAGCTACTTATTTTCTCCATATGACTTTCGTATGCTCGATCATCCATACAAAAGTCGAAAAAAAAACAAAAAATAATGTAAAAGTCAAACCCATTATCATTGAAACACTTTTAGTCAATGCACATTCATAATTATAATTATTTTGAACTCATTAAATTTCCCTTTAATTCTAACACAAATTCTACAATCTGTCAATATTTTTCTTATCACTTTTATCAATTTCATGTTTATAAAAATGTAAAGTCATTTTCAAGTCATTCCATTGAGCGTGTCATAAAAACAATCAATTTTATTGACTTAACATACAATCAAGAAAAAAAAAAACAAAAAGGACATTATTTTGTTGTGTATGTACGAGAATCTATAATTAAATTGTCATTAACATTAAATGTATTGTAATAAATAAAAAATTAAATAAATTGATCATGAAAATGTACAAGGAATAAGTGTTGTTTAAGCAATTAGAATTGTGTATTCAGTAAAACGTAACGTATGATTTTTTTATTATTTTTTTTTTTTATTAAAAAATAACTTAATTTTTACTAAAAATCCATTAATTCAAAAACATTTTTTCAACTAAAAATTTTCAAAATATTCTACGTTTTTTTCACACAATTTTTAAATTATCCTTCTTTCATGTCACAGGCAGCTAAATGTATATTTTTATGAGAAATATAAAAAGAAAATTTATCATCATCATTTTAATAATTGTAATTTTCATAAAGAAAAAAAAAAAAAGCAAAATGAAATATAATACATAAATCATATTATTGACTTATGACAGTTAAATTCCTTTTGTTTTTTTGTTTTTTTTTTTTTGATTACTAACCGTTTTTTTCCCAACTCCTTACAAATTTTTTATATACATACCTAATATTATATATTCATATTGTTATAATGCAAACATAATGTTAGAAAAAATAAAAAAAATATATACATATACATATATTACAAGGATTATTGCGTGACTTTTATTTGTACACACGAAGTGCAAAGGTGTAATTGTAGTTTTTGTTTTATGACAATGAACTGAATTTTTTGAGGGCAATGTCTTCATATATTGTAAATGGAAGGTTAAAAATAAAAATTAAATATAGATGAAAGCTTCAAATTATTAATTTAATGAAACATCATTATTTAATTTTCACACTATTCTTTTGTTTTTAAATATTTCACACTTTAATTCAACATAAACGAATTTTTATTGAACTTTTTAAGAAGCCTATGGACTACCTAGATTAGTTGGATGTTCATTTTTTGGGGTCATAATGAGTAAAGGTTGAAAGTAACCATTTAAAAAGCCAAATATCAAATAGTATTTATGTTATCGAAAACGCATCCTTTCAATTTCGATTTTTGAAAATAGTACGGAATTGCTGGATCATGCATTCTGACTTGCATTAACTTTTCCAATAGAAGCTTCAAAAACTTAATTAAACAAAATATATATATCATTTTTTTGTTAAAATTGTCATTTTTATTTTATAATTAATTTATCCAATTTAATTTAATTCAATCCTAAAATGTTTTGTTTTTTGTTTTCATTGTTTACGATTGCAAGTTTTTTTTTTCTTTTTTTTTTTTAATAATATTTTTTCCACTCAAATCGATTTTTTTATTTGTTTTTCTTCATTTTTTTTAAATTATTATTTTTTTTTTTTGAATTTTTTATACACCTATATAATTTTTTTCCTTAAAAATATTCAATTCATTAAATACATTTATTCATCATATATATATTGTATATAACTAACACGATTTGATTATACAAAAATTCTTGTTTTATTTTTTTTTTTTGTTTTAATTTTTTTTTTTTTCAGTTGTATAAATAAAAATTCATTCTACATTATTTTCTCATGTAATAAATTAATCATAATTATTTTGTTTATATATATATAGTATATATTCTCACACTCTAATATATTTTATAACTCTACATATATAGATATATTTATTCATTTAAAATTGTCTTTTTTTCTATTTATTTTTTTTAAATAATTTATTCCTATGTTTTAATTATTTCTTTGAATTTTTTCTTATATATATAGATTTTGTTTTTTCTATATGTAATTTTGTTAATTCATTTTTTTAAATATATAATTATTTTTCGTGATAAATTACAACAATTCTATAAACTATATTAACAGTTTTTATATAATTTAACAATGATTCTCTTTTTTATTTATTAGTTTTTTTTGTTTTTAAAGTTTGTTATATGTTTTTGTGTTTAAATTTTTGTTTTGTTTTTTCTTCAAATCCTTTTTTATAGTTATTGGATATTTTGCGTTTTTAATTAATTTTTGTTAATGTGTAATAATTACTATTATTTTAATAGTAACATTTTCACATTCATTTGATTTGTTAAATTTTTTTTAAAAAATTTTTTATTATTATTATTTTCTAATTTGCTTTGTTAATTTTCATTCTTTAAATTGCATAACATTTCTAAGCATAGCTATTTATTTGTATGTATTTCACGAAAACAAAAAAGTATTGTGCTTAATTTTTAAAAAGAAATCAAGAAATTAAGTTTCGCAAGAAATATTGAGAAGACGATGAAATAAAATAAAAGTCTTCTTCAATTCAACATTATGCCGTTTTTAATGAAAATTATGAAATGATTATTCAAATTTAAAATATTCCTTTTACTTTAATTTAATTTAGGATTTACACTAACAAATCTATTTTTTATTTTCCTATTTAAAAAAAAAAAACAAAAAAAGAAAAATAGAAAAAAATTCTAAAAGAAATTGTAAATAATTACAAAAAACGAAATTTTCAAATGACATTTTCTTTTTTTTTTTTTTTTTTTTATAATGAAGAAACTTCAAATACATTTACAAAGAAAGCCCTGCTTGTTTTCATCCTATCAAATCATACAGTATACATGTAAGTCTACAAAGAAAAATTAAAAATACCAACACAAGAAATGTAGCATTAGCAACAAGAAAATAAAAAAAAAAATTATCATCAAATAAAAAAAATTATATCATAAAATAAATATTTTCATCAGCATTTTGATTGCGATAAAAAACATATAAAAATTTGTTCACACTCGATAACCCGACCATATAACACATAATATTTTGAGAATATATTATACATACATACATATAGGTACCTACATCCTTTTGTAGAATTATTTTGTTTATAAAAATTGTGTTTATTCTTGGAAAAAAAAAAAGAAAATGTAAAAACTTATGTGTTTTTACCTTAATTTATTTTTTTTGCTCCTATTCATCGTCTTCTATCGTTGTTTTTTATTTGCTATTTTATTTCTTTCTCTTCTATACTTTCACAGCATTTGCTTTTTTTTTTTAAATTTCTGAATTGTACGTGTATTGTGTGTGTATGTTTATAGGTATGTGTGATTTTCGCACACAAAACATATAGGTATAGTTGGTTTTTTCTTATCGTAAAACATTCTTTTTTTTTTTTCATGAAAATTGTTTTTAAATTCAATTTACTTCTTGTGATTCTTTCTTTTTTCAATGGCTTCAACTTCTTCTACAGTTTTAACATTTTTCAAAATTGTATTTTTCCACAAAATGTATATGATTTGGAAAACGACAAAGTAATAAAATATTTACAAAAGAAATAAAATCAACTATAAATTACTTGTTTTTTAAAATACATACATATAAGTCGAATTTTGATAAACATATTTATCTATGTACATACATACAATTTATTTACACCTGAATACCTGAATTCTTAAGGTCTAACTCAATGACTCAAGGTTCTAATGTTTTTCATATACATATGTATGTACTTATCAAATTACAAAAAAATTATGATAGATATGTACTTAGACACTTTTAAAAATAGGCAAAAAAGAAAAGCTAAAGAAAAGACTAGAAAAAGGATAATAGGAAGGGTGGAAAAATAATAAGAAAAACAATACGTGAAGGATATCAAAATAGAAAGGAAATCAATAGTGAAAAATTATACTTATATACGCGAGTATCTATGTTTAAGTATAGGTATACATATGTTTGTATTTGTGTTTTTTGTATCTATATATTTTTGCAAACACATAATAAAGCATACATTATTTGAAATAACAAAAATATATATCGTATATATAATACATACAAGTTAAGTATATTATATATTATCAAAACTTATTATATGGATAAATAGATGGACGATTGTGTGTACAAAAGGATAAAAATAGAATTAATTTGTTATTTTCTGAATTTGATACTTTTTTTTTCTTCTTTTTGTTTTTGTTTTTTCTTTTGTATACATCGCACGTAAATACATTTATATTTTTGTATTATGTGCACGCGTATAATAATAGAGAAATCAAGTATATATTATTTTACTAATTTAATGATTTTAAGGATCAAGAAAAATATTGTATGGAATTAAAGGATAATGAGAAGAGATTGTTTTTAAAAGAACGGTTGGTTGATTTCTGTTGTTGTTTTTTTGCGTGTTTATTTTTTGGCATAATAATGATAAAATATATAATTTTCAGAAATACGAGATATTTCAAAAAAAAGCCTTCTAAACATACATACATACATATATTGAAATATGATAAATTTTTCATAGATAGAACTTATAAATTATGAAATGCCCTTCCTATTTTTTATAATAACTTTAGTAAGCTCAAATTGAGCATTTATCAACATTTTTTTGTCTTTTCCAACATTATCTTTCTGTATACTCTTTTCCATTCACATGTGCTTAATAAAAGTGCAAGAAAAGGGATATCTCTACGCTGTAGCTCATTGATTTAAAAAAGGTCTAATATTTTACTTAGGTTTTTAAATTTTCTTATTTAAAAGAAATTTAAAAAAAAAACATCTTGTTTTTTCAAACGATCAATAAAACGCAATTACGCAACCAACTGTTGAAAAGTACCTTCTCAATGTTTATTACCATGTTACACCCTATAAATCAAAATTTAGATTCAACAAAACGTTGTGTCATCAATTAAATAATTCAAATTAAGAATAAGAAGTTTTACCTCACATTGTATGTATGTGTTTCTGAAATTTGCTATAATTTTCATAATACTTTTTTTTACATTGAGTGTCATTCTAATAAAACTTGTATTTACAAGACAGCAATATATTATGCTCTATATCTTTTGGTCCTATACACCTACAATGCATATACTCTCACAACAGCATCTAATTTAAAACCAAAAAAAAAAAAAAAAAAAACTTAATTTACGTTTAACCCGATTAATATTTGTTCTCAATGCTTAATATGTTTGTGTGTTTGCATTACATTAAAAATTTAATTTAAAATTTTAACAAAAAAAAAAAAAAAAGAGTTATAAAAAAAAAAGTAAAATGTCCTTATACATTTATTTTAACACTTAATTTTATAAAATAATTGCTTTTTATACTTTCTAATTACTCTTCAAAATTTTAAACTTTAAAAAATAATAATAAAAAAAAATGTCTCTAACATTTATTTTTCTATTAATTGCAATTAGATGTATATTAGTAAATCACTAAAATTTATTTATTATTATTTTTTTAATTTTTTTTTTTTCACCTATTAAAATAATGTTAACATCTCTTTTACAAATTTTTTTCTCGTTTATAACTAACAAAAACAACAAAAAAAAAACAAAAAATTAAATTATTTTAATTGCTATATGAATTTTCCGTCTACAATTCTTTTTTTATTTTTGCTAAGGTATTTTAACATGCTTATATAATTTATTCTAATTTTTTTTTCACTTTTACTTGGTTTTTGTGTTTTTAATAAATATTTTAATTACAATATTAAAAACATATTGTCATCCACGATTTTTTTTTTTTTGCATAAAATCAATTATATGCTACATATTATAATTTTTAGATATGAATTATGTACTATTTTTTAGGCTGTTTTTAATTTGTTAAGCTTTTAATTTAAGTTTAGGTTTGTATTTTTTTATGTTTTTTTTTTTTAAATTTTATTAATACCATAGAAATATTCTAATTTGACGTAACATAAAATTTTTTTACTAATAAAAAAAAGCAACAAATACAATATAATAATGATGTACAAAAATTTTTAAAATTAGACCAAAATTTTTCGATATAATTTAGTTTTCAGTATGTAGGCTTTTTTTTTAAAGATACATTTTAAACCTCTATTGTACCTATACCCAATCTGATTTCAATCTTTTCCATATTTGAAAATAATTCTTATATCTTAAATATAATATAACAAAATTTTATTTGCACGAATTTAAATTTTTTTTTTTGGTTTTTAATTTTAATATATTATATTCTTTTCCGAGTATTTCAAATCACAGTTAAAATTATGATCATAATACGAATTTTCACAATATAATTTTTTTTTTTATATTTGGTAATTTACATATATGTATCTATATTTCTTTCAAGGACTTGTTTCTTCGTGAATTGTGAGTATTTCAATTATAAACATGAATAACTCTAGAAGTGTTTTTCATGTTGTGAATTTTTGAAATCTTCAAATCAAAAAACCATTTCAAAAATCTTAAGAATATTGTATTACTCGTTTTTATTTTCAAATTATGAGGTTCATAAGTTTCTGTGAAAAGTTATAGCAATAAATTTAACAAATTTTTTCAGATATTATTTCAGAATGAATCTACACTTACAAGTTCTTCGAAATATATTCTAAAACATTGCTTTCCACTAAACAAAATTCGAAGAGGAGTTACACGACAAACGAACTGCGATACCAGCAATAAGCCTTATATTTCGAAACTTTTCTTAATTTTAATTAAACTTATGACACACAAACTCTAAATTTTTCGAATTAATTAACGTAAGAATGAATTCCTTGATGAAGGCTCATAACTATATAGGTATCTCTCCTCTGCTTTGATTTGGAGTAAACGTATTTAGTACCAATATGAGTATTTATGAGTTAATACGATGTCAAATTTTTTGTTTTCGAATAAATAAGAAAAAACAATTAATTATGTATTATTTAAAACTAGTAATTAAAAGTTTTCAACATTTTAATTATTTCTTTTATGATTTTAGGACTTTCATCACAAATACCTTAAGGTTAAACAACAAAAAACATTCAACAATAATTTTTTTAAATTTTCGCCAGCGAAAATTTATATTTTGGTATTTAAATTCAGCTAATTTATTTTTTTAATTTTTTATATTCGATAATTACAAAATTCAACTTTGTAATGTTAGTATACTCACTTAATTCACACAACTAAAAATATTTAACAATTATCTGATTTTCCAATTTTTTGTCTAATTAAAAAAAAAACATAATCCTTCAATAATGATATTCATTATAATTATTTTCTATTAGGTTTCAACTTTTTTATTATTTTTTTTATTTTTTAAAATTAAAATTAATTTTTTTTTTTGAAATTTCTTAAATTACATATACATATGTATGTAACTACATATGTAATTTTTTTATTTTGTTGATTCATCTACTCTCAAAGTATACACTTCATAGGTTTATCTATTTTTTTTTATACTTACTTTGTGTACATAATATACCCTAAAGTATCTATTTTAATATGTATTGTTGTTGTTGTTGTTTTTTTTTTATTTAATTAATTTTTTCATATCCTAGACGAATCGTTATTATTGTATTTTGTAATTAGTTAAAGTTTTTTTTCTCCTTTTTCACATTTTATTAATTAAATTTTTTTTTTTCTATTAAATTTTAAAATCGTATTTTTTTTCTTTTATTTTTTTTCTTCTAAAAATTGTTTGTGTTATATTTTTATAAATTTTTTTTGTTGTTGTTTCGATTTAATTATATTTAATATATTGACACTATGATGGAAGAACAAATAGATTATCCTGCTCAATTAAATTTTGATCAAATTTATTATTTAACCTATGCTAAAGATCACTACTTGTCGATGGATTACCAAGATTGCTCTCCACAGTGTCATCCTTATGTCAGAGTGGTGGTCTATAAACTTCGATAGCTGGAGTGAGCATATCAACACGTGTTGATATTGATGTATCACTAGAAAAAAAAAACATTATTATTGGTTAAATTTATTTTTCTAGCAATTTCCAAAAATATTTTTTAAATTTATGAAATAAAAAAAAAATATAATAAACGTTGGAAATATAGTATACATATATCTATTTGAAATTTTGTTTTATTATATTTAACATTTGCTTACAAGCTACTATACACAAGGGTTTGTAGGGTTAACTTACGGGAAACAGAAATACACTTATAGGGTTTTAAATACACATATTTTAGCTTTAAGTCAAAACAATTCCATTTTTATCCTAAATTATACACTTTAAGTAAAAAATGTTAACATAGCTACGTTTTCAGTTAATCAATTTTATTTAAAATAATCCTCATATTATGTAATTTTTTCAATAAGTGAAAATAACAAATAAATGTTTACATTAATCCTTTCAACACAAATGTAATACTAATTAATATCAATTACTTAAGTTCTTCATTCTCCTTTCTACACCCTAACACCTAACATGTTATATATACATATGAAAAAATAATAAGTAACTTGCATTCGCACTTTCCCTTAATTAAGTATTATATAATATGAAATACTAATTCTATTACAAAAGTTAAAAAATATGCAATTTCATAGAAAATCCAATATGTATATGTAAAATAGATTTATAGATATAGATACATTATATGTGGTACATCAGGTAAATGCCGGATTACATTGAATAAATATAACATTAAATCGTCATCAGAAGGAATGTCATTATTACATATACATACTATGTATGTAGGTAAGTATAGCAATCTGCTATACGTATATTTTATACTCGTATAATCGTATGTAGAATAAACGTATATGTATATGCAAATTATATATAATTAAATTTCCTATGTATAATCATTTATTGATTTGAAATAATTTGAAAAGTATTTTTCGAATTTAATTTCAAATAGAAATTTAAATCAGAAATGTAATTTAATATTAAATTATTGACATGTCTATCTATGTAAGAGACATCAAATTTTCTCTTATAAAATTCATTTAATTAAATTAGTCCACATATCTTTATGTACTACATATATGAAGTGTAAAAACAAAAAAACAAAAAAAAAAAATTCATAGTCGCTTTTATGACAAATACCTATGTACGTTAAAATAAAAATACTGTAATTTAAAAGTCATTAAATTTAATTTAATTTGACATGAACATTATATAGATTGAGTATTTTGTAATGATATAACAATTTTGTCATTTACTTACATAAATTAATTTAAAAATAAAAAAGAAAAAAAGAAAATTATAAAATGAGAAATAGATACAGAAAAACTAATTTAAAATATAAAATGAAAGAAGCTTTTATTATATGTGACATATATTGGAGGACATCTTTTGTGGTTTTTCTATGGAAAATTTATTGAAAATATGTTATTTGTGTGAAATGATTTTTTTTTCTTCATAGTTTATTTTTCCTTTTGAATTGCATATTATCCAAAATTTTTATTTAAAACAAATTTTTCACTAGAACATATCCATAAAAATTGTTCTATTCTTTTGAAGTAAATTATATCAATTTTAATGTTTGTATTTGTCAAAAAAAAAAAAGTATTTTGAAAAAATTGGATCAAAATCCCTAAATGTGAAGTAAGGACAAATAAACAATTTTTTTTGTAAAAATTTGAATTACGACTACATATTTTAGAAAACATGAAATTCGAATAATACTTTTGGACCATTATAATGTACTTAAATCTCATTATACAGAGGTTTCGTTACATTTTTTTTTTCACATAAATTTTGGCATATGTAGTGATAAATTTATTACAAGAACGATAATAAATTGAAAATTTTTCATAATTTTTATTCAATTTTACCTTCATTATTCATATTAACAACATCATTGAAAACAGAGACAAACTTTGAATTCACGTTAACAATTTCATTTTTTTGCCAAAATTGTTATGTGGTTAAAAAAAAACACATACATACATTCAATATAAATGTAAGTATACAAAAATAAAGATTAAATGTTGTGGTGAATATACGATAAACCATTAAAACATGAATTTACTTGTATTTTCTGTACATACATATATAATTTTTGTATAGAATTACATTACAGCATATTCATTTTCCCTGAGTATATTTTTGTTATATTTTCTTAGTACTTGAATATATTTTTAATTTTTGTTTTAAATTAAATTTTAACCTTACAACATATCTCGTAAACAATGAAGATTTATACTATAACATGGAAAAAAGAATTTAAAAAAATGAGGAAGAAAAAAGAAGAAAATTACAGGTCTGTAACATAAATATTATTCTTTAATAGTGTACGAAATAAAACTATAATATGTATGTTGATTAAAATAAAAGCTATGAGCCAAACAAACATACAAAACAATTTTACATCATTCATATACAAAATGAATAGAATGTCTGTATTGTAGTGCATTGCAGAGAAACAAAAAAAAAAAAGGACTTATTATATTCCTCTTCAAGAGAAAATTATGTTTATTGTACGTAACTATTATAGTATGTACTCGTATGTATGTATATTTTTGCCGTATACAAATAAGTAGTTACATTTTTGTTAATTTTTTTTTTTTCTTAAAAAAAAAAAATATATGAACTATTCAAATATATGTATAAAACATAATATAAATATGAATACCATCTAAATATTTTATATAATAAGAATATACTTTAATCTTAAACAATATCTGCAGAGTACTAAAATTACAGTAAAGTATTTCTCATTTTGCATTTTTTTTTTTAAGTTTTCCGGAGATAAAAACTTGACATTGACATAATCAAAAAACTAAGTAGTATCTTTAATAACAGTATAGTGAAACTTGAAAAACTAAGCTACTTAAACAAAAAAAAAAAACAGAAATTTTAGACTTTAAAATTATATGCAATTTAAATTTTAATATTTTAAATGAAAAATAAAATATGATACATTTCAGTAAGAATGGTTTTTGTTGAAATGTCCTTAAATTTTTTTTCTACATTTTTTTTTTTTCACATTCATAATTTTGTATACATATTGTTTAATTTAATGAAATATATGGATATGAAAAGCTTGCTTGCTTTCAAATAAAATATATAAACATACATAGTATAAAAATGAGTTAAGGATCCTTTTTCTAATCCTTAATTCTTCTATGGTACATGTTTTGTTAAATTAAAGTTAATGTAAGTTTAATCCTATAGTTCAGTTTTTAGTTTCATTCTCATTCTTTTTATAAAAAAAAAAAGAAAAAAAAATTTCAATTAAAAAATACAGAAAAATGAAATAGTGGTAACTATAAAATACTTAACTACTGCAATTTGAATATATTTTAAAGGATATAACTTGAAAATGTTTAATAAAATATTGAAAATCTATTCAATTCAACAAAGAAGAATTTTATTTTTTCCAAAATAAAGTAAAACCAATTTTCTATTGTATTTTCCTTCAATTGTGTTTGTATTATATTTTCAAATTAAAATGAAAAATTTTTCATAAACAAAATTTAGAAGAAAAATAATTTTTTTCGTCAGTTGAATCACAATAATATTGACATGACCTCATTTTTTTTTTTTTTTTGCTGTTTTGAATTCTAATGCATTAATTATATATTTTGTGCCCGCAAAATTTTCCTTTTACAAAAAGAAAAGAATAAAGTAAAATAACAATAAAAGTAAAAAACTAAAAAAAAAAATCAAATAATGCATTGTACTCTTTATAAGCAGTTAATAAGCATCAAAAAATGCAAAAATAATTCTAAATATATTATTCTTTTTTTTTCCCACAAAAAAAAAAAAAAAAAAAAAAAAAAAAAAAAAACAGAAAGAAAAACTTAAAGAAAATCTTATTTGCAGGCTAACCAACCAGAAAAATTTCTAAAATTTTTTCTATTTTTTTTCTTAATATGAATTTTTTTTGTTGTTGCTTTTATGCATATTTTATGCAAATAAAATATTTTAAAATAGGTACTCATACATAAACAGGAGAATACAATACATACACAACTGTGTACTTATAAAACTTTCCTTTCCATTATAATATTTGATGCAAATTTTCTTTTCTTCACTTGAAAAAATAAAAAAAAAATTAAAAAAAAAAAAAAAAAAAAATTAAAAGAAAGGTGCAAAAATCTACTTAAAATTTGAGCATATTTATTTATATTTCGTGTACATAAAAATTATTTTTTCAAATATTTGAAGAACCTTTAGTGTATTCTGTATAAAGCAGTACATACAAACGTGTATATAGGTACAATTCAATCATAAAAATAAATTTAAATAGTGAAACAAAAATTCTATATTTTTGCAAATAACTGATATTAAAAGTTTTTCGAAGAAATATTTAAAAAAGAAGCAAGAAAACTTTTTTTTGATGAAGTTCATAAAATTGAGATACTTTTACAAATTATATACTATACACATGTATCTACAATGTGTATGTATGTACATACATATGTATATTTATAAATTATTACACAGTTGCTTCAACAATAATATTTTTTTAAAACAAATCTAAGAATTTTTTACTTTTTAGTTTGGTATAGTGCACTTGTTTCTGCATTGAAAAAAATTTTTTTTTTGTTTTCAAATTGTTTCATTCAATTATCTCATCCATGACAATGTTTTTTATAAATTATTAATATAAAAATGTTTGGAATATTATGCTTAAGTATTGTTTTTAAAATAAATAGATAAAATATAGAATATACCAGTTAGAAATATTTATATTTCTTTTTATTATATACTATTTCGCATTTATAATTACTTAAAGATTATGCATATTGAATTTTTGCTAGTATTATGAAAAGTTTTTATTTAAAATTTTTATTATAAAGTACAAAAAAAAAAAGAGGAGAAATTAATGGTTTTGTCTTATGAAATCTTTTTATTTAAATTCAATTTCGGTTTTATTTGGAAATTTTTCAAAATGAACAAGGATATTAATATTTTTTGCTTGTAATCTTAATTTGCCACCTTTTTTTTCTTAAATCCAAATTTGCTTAGTTTTAAATTAGGAAATTAGGTATTTACTGATCAAGGTGTTGACCTTGTCAGATCGTAGATTTTTATATCTTCACGGAAAACTTCACGGTTTGCAATCAACGTAATGTTATAAACAATATATTAGATCTAATGAAAGCTCAAATTTATTTATATCATATAAACCAGATATATGTAACAGAACAGGTAAGAAAACGGAAACACCCTTTATCAACTTATAAAAGTATGTACATATCATACACTATAGCACAAAACTTCCCCTATGTGCACAATAATAATTCAACAGAGATCAAATAGTGCGAACATTTGTTTATGAATCATAAATACCGCCTCATTAAATAAACAAAATAATTTAAAAAAAATTAAAATTAAAAAAGAAGCCTACAAGCAAATTTTATGAATGAAAATATGTAATTTTATTTTATTTTTCTTATAAAGAAAATATATTATGTGATAATAACGATGAAAATGATAATAATAATTTCTTCAGGCAATAAATAAAATGAAAATACTTATATACTTACAGGAAAAAAAAAAACAACACAAGAAAAAAAGAAATTTTAAATTATGGATGAAAAAATAAATAATAATAGCACATAAAATTTGAATGAGAATTATAATGAGTGCATTTTTCTATTATGTTCTCGTTATACGTGAATATGCATGTGCGTCTTCATGTAGATATATACATAATGTACATACTTTATTTCAAAGAAGAAAAATTTCTAATCTGAGAGTTGTTGTTTTCATTTAAATAAGATGCGTCCTTAGACACATACTTTTGATGCACTTATACTTGAACTAAATTTTATTATTATTTTTGAAAAATTAGAAACTTTTAAATTAATAAACAATTTTTTTAAAAAATTCAAATAGAGAAAATCTTGAAGTTTTTTTTCTATTTTTTTTTTTTTAATTTTTAATTTTTATTTATTTATTTATTTATTTATTTTTTTTGAAGAACAAACAAAAATATAATTAACTAATTACCGAAATTATGTACATATTCTGAGTATGTACTTCTAAGTGATCTTATTTTGTAAATACATATTTGATAAAATGCTTTATTCGGTTTTTGTATTTAATTTATTTTATTTCTTTTTTCAATTTAAAACAACCAAAAAATATAAATATTTCAATTAATTATGTTAAAATAATTAGAGATAGCTAACATCATAACATAATATCAGTTTATTTTCTTCTTAAAAAAATTAAATAAACCCTGGTTTTTGATAACGCCAGGTCTATATATTCCTTTGTTGATAGATTTTTAATATAGAACCCATAAATTTCTGGCAATATTTATTAATTCTTATCCTTGATAGATGAACGACAATATAATTATCACTTTTAAAAATAAATGTAACAAAAGATAATAGAGTCTTTTGTAAATGAAACACAATAGATAAAATTAATTTAAAAAATTGAAATAAAAAAGAAAATAAAATAAAATGAAAGTGATGTGTAAAATTAGGCTTTCTAAACCGAAACCCTGAAGAAATGTCATACAAAGTATGGTTAAAGTTTTCTGAAATTAAAGTTCTATACAAAACAAAGAACTGAAAATTCAATTTTAAATATAAAGTAATAAAAACATAATGTAGAAAAAGGTATTTTCTCTCTTGACTATGTATTTTAATTCAATAGACCATATAAGTAAATACATTGTACATACATTAAATATGTACATGTATTTCAATTAAGGTATTATATCATAAAACTACAAATAATTTTCTATAAGATAAATATAATGTAATTTGTTTTAATATCAAAATTCTATTTTGTTTTTTTTTTTTCTCTTATATTGTATAGAAAAATACATTAAGTATTACAAATAGAATAATTGAAATACCCTGTAAAACACCCTTTTTCAATTAATATTTTCATTTTTGCAATGATATATAAATGAATCAATTATTTTATAACTTCAATATATTAGAAAGCATATTTTAAACCACAAAATATCTATTATATACTCATACATATGTACATATAAATACATATATGATATACTTTATATACTAAATTTATTATTATATTTATATATTTACAAAATACAATCCATTACATATTTTAGAAGTTACCTATATATTATATCTATAAATATGATATGAAATTTTATTGATTTTATATCCTTTTAAGGCAAAATATTATTTACATATACATATGTATATATACCTATGATATCATATATACATATATGTATGTATATTATATTGTGTTGTAGATGTATAAAAATCGCCTAGACTAAAGTGCAAACAATTCTTATGGTCGTTTTTTAGCTTTTAATACAATTATACACAAATTATATGTATTTCTTTTTAGATATTAAATATACAAAAAGAAAAGTATAACTATACATATAAAATACACACCTACGTAATAATAAATGACCTTCATAGACTCGACTAAATTTTTGATTTCTGAACTTTTATTTTCTTGTTTTTTTTTTTATTTTGATTCTCTTATATTTTCTTTTATATACATATAATACATATGTATGTACATACATACCTTTTGCCTATAGTATGTTATGGCTTTTGTTTTTTAACTTTGAACAAATTAGGGTATTGTAAAAGAAAGTTTTTTTTTTGTAACATAAAAGAAAAAAGGACTAAAGTCATGATTATTTTTTTCTTCTTTGTAAATTGTAAAATGGAAATATGTAACATGAATTAAATTAATTAAAAATTAAAATTCATTTTTAGGGTTTCATATTATATCTTAAAGGCTAAAATGAAAACTTTAAATTTACATACTTCATTTGTTGTTATTATGTGCATTTGTAAAATGTATTTAACTTTTTAATCATTTTCCCAAAAACATTTTCAGAGCGAAAGAAGTTTTATAGATCATCTAAATAAAACTCTTTTATTACATTGATTTGTAACTCATTATTATGCCTGCGTTATTCAATTAAATCTCAATTCCCAATACGTTCTACAAAATTTATTAATTAAAAATAAGTATCCTGTTTGGAAGGAAAAACATCGCTTTCCTTTTAGATATTATTTTTTCCTTATTAAAAATTTAATCGTTAAGATTAATTATGCGAAAAGTAGTTCTAAATTTTCTTCTTCCTAGGACAAAAACAAAAGAAAAAAAAATCTTATGTCTAATGCATCAGTTAATTAAAATTTAATTTATTACTAGGAATATGTCCTTAATTATTCTTATTTTTCATTATTTTATTGTTTTATATACGAGTACATATATTGGTATATTCTTGAATAATCATTTAAATTATTGAAAAAGGATTTTTTAATCATTTATTTCCTTGACTTTGTTTATTGCTGTTGTTGTTGTTGTTTTTTTTTTTTTCATTTTCCTTTTCCCTATGTCGCATATACTATACAAGTATACATACAAACATACAAATTTTCTGTAAAATTGAGATAAACATTTTTTTTTTAACGGATTGAATGATTGATTACATGACATCACAATGTAAAAATAAAGAAAAAAATAATAATTTTTTTTTTTTTTAATGAATAAAATTTCATTTGTAAAATCAGATGAGTATAGTTGTGTCTCAGATTTTTTTTTATTATTTAAATAATAAAAAAAAAAAAAAGAAATATACAAATAATTCAAAACACACATATACACAATAATTCCATATGAATTTTGTATGTTATTTGTTGAATCAAAGCAATAAAAAAAGAAAATAAAAAGGATATGCATGTGGAAATGAAGGACAAAAAAAAATGATAAAAAAAAAAACAAATAAACGAACTTGGATCAATTTCCTACTGTATTATGTACGATAAAGCATATATAGGAAATAAAATGTGACATTATAATGTATTATACATGTATGTAAATACTTTTCAATTTAACTTCCTTTTTTTTGTGAATTTTTATTTTTGCATCTAGGGTAAAATAGCCAATGAATGGTAAAAGTTGCATGTTATTTTTTTATAAACACATAAACTTAAACAATATCATTTAAATACAAAACTAAACAAAAACTTTAAAATCAGTATTATTAATTGGTAAAATTAAAAAAAAAATATTAAAATTTCCCTTACGCCTTTTCTTTTAATTATCATAATGAAAAGTCAGACCCATAATTTACATAATTACACACAATATAAAAAAAAAAATAAAAAAAAAAAACATTAATTAAAAAAGTGGCTTAGCACTTAATAATAAATTTATTTTTCAAGAGGAGCCATTCATTGTTTTAAATTCCGAACATTGACAGATTTACCTTATATATAAAATATACATACATACATACATTATACATATATGAGTAGATTTTTGTAATAAAATTTATTTGTATAAATAAAAGACATATTATTATTATTATTATTTTTTTTTTTGGGTAAATGTAAACTTGAACTACATTATACACATAATATATTTTTCTTCTTAAATATGTCCTTTATACGTATCATATGAAATGGAAAATCAATTCATAATACACTAAATATCATACAACACAACATACAATTTATATATGTACTGAGAAAAACAATCCACCCCCTATAACACAAGGCAAAAACAAAACATATTCTTATTATACGATATTTTTGTGTACATACATACATACATTTTTTTCTTATGCTTTTTCATTCAATCGTTTTCTATTATTATTCCTTTGATTTTTATTTTATTTATTCTTTGATTTTTTTTTTCTTCTTGCTATTTTTCTTCTTCTAGTTATCTTTTTTTTATTTAAAAGTTATTGTTTTTTATTTGATATATAATTTTTTCTTCTGTTTTTATTTTTTGTTAAGTTTTTGGTTTGTTGCTTATACGTATATGTATATTTTGAAATCGTAGTACATGTACCTAGTACTTTCTTTTTTGAAGATTGTCCTCGTTGTTTGTATGAAAAAATATTTTTTTACTATTAATTTTTTTGTTTTTTGCATCCTTAAAGCAATGTATGTATATACATATGTGTTTATGTACATATAGTGTGTTTTTTATAAAGGAAAAATACATAAATCAAGGACACATACTGACTACAAAATTTTGTGTTTCAGTTTTTCTTTTCTCTCGAACTGTTCTCATCATCAATTTTTCATGATAGGTACTTATTCGTTTTTTTTTATCATGTATTTTGAAAGGCTTCGAAAAAAAAAATTGAAAAAGAAAAATGCTGATGCGATAAAAGTATTTTGTAAAAGGAAATCAACAAGATGCTTAAAGTATCATTTAATTATACATATATTGAACTTGAATAAAAGGATTCATAGATTATTTCGCTAAAGAAAATGTATACCTTCAAATAAACAGAAGAAAAGAATTAGGAAACAAGAAAGTAAAAGTAAGAAAAAAAAAATGTTATCTGATAGAAAGTATTTTTTTTTTAAATTTTTTTAGTAAAAGAAAAAAACACTTAAGACTGGAACATAAGAGTGAAAAAAGTAAAAAATAAAAATATAGGTACTACCTACATACTTTAAATTATTATTTTTACATATTAAAAGGATGCTTTTAGAATAAAATTTTACATTTGAAAATAGAAAAAGAAAATAGAACATTATTTGAATATTTTGTTCTCTTTAAAGCGCATAGTCATCATGATGCACATATGTTACATTAAATTTATTTGTCGTTGAAAAAAAAAAAAAAAAACAAATTCATTGCAAAACTAAATTACTATCATTCCATACATATTTTCATGTTTTTCTTTTTTGTCAACCTACTTAATATGAAAATGGTTCACAGGATTTTCCAATCTTTTTAGTTTTAGGGCTTTGTTTTTATGCTAATACTAATTTTCATTTATTAAGAAGAAAAAAAAAGTACTTACCTCAAATTTTCAATTCTAGTTCTTCGACATTGTGGTCGTCTTCTTGGATCATGTTCCTTTTTACATGTACAATCACAATGCATAACACATAATGCTATCGATGATATAACTGTTATTATAAATGGTACTACAAAAAAATGTATTATCATTGATACTTGATCATCATAATTATATGATGTTAATACAACTGTTTTATTTTTTCTTGAATAATAACATGGATAAACAGCACCTTCAACACCATAATAATTCATGAATGTTTTACATTTAACACTTGGCGGATAACCACATCCTTTAATATTAACTAATAATGTTGCTTCTTGTGATTGTTCCATATCAGATGTATAATTAGCTAATTCATTCATTGTTGTTAAATTTTTTGGTATTGTTATATTTTGTTCAATAAATGTTACATAAATATGTGTACAACGATACATATCTGATGTACAACCTTCACGACATGAACTCCATGAACAATTAAATATACCAATCATATCTTCACGCCGTGTTGTTGTACATAATGTTGGTGTATCAATAAAATCATGTCCTAATGTTGATATTGCTGGATCAACATATAATGGTACTAAAAATAATAATGATGCACCCGCTGTTACCGAAAAAAATGCCAATGTTGATGTACCATAAAATTTAGCACGTTCACGCCATGAACGAAAACGACGTTTTGCATTTTTCTTTTTGGGCGCCAGTTCCCTTTTTTTCCGTAATCTGAGCTCTTGCTGTTGCTGTTCGAGTAAAAGTTCTGAACTGCCACTCCTCATTGTCAAAATAAATAATACCACCAGAGAATTTTATATTTTTTGTTGTTGTTTTTGTTTTTGTTGTTGGTATTTTTTTTATTTTTATTATCCTTTTTATAAGAGAAACAGCAATAGCAATAATTCTTGATGATGTTGATGATGATGATGACAGTGGTGAGGGTGATAGTTTTAATAATTTCCTTAATGTTGAAATTGCTACAGATGATGTTGGTGATGATGATGCTGCTACTACAGCTACTACAGACGATGATGATGGTAATGATAATAATGATGCTGATTCTATCAATAGTTGTAGTAAAAATTTGTTTAGTTTTTCTAGTATTACCCGATGTGAAAAAACAACAACAACAATTATTTTTATTATAATCCACCACAGCATCCCCATCTAAATTACGAAATTTTACGATTTGTATCATTCGGTGATGATAAATAACAACAAAAATTAAATTTCCTTATGAAAATTTGCAACACATATAAAAATAACATTTGACAAAAAAAAACAGAAAAAACAATCCTGTTTTGTTTTTTTTTAATTTTTTTAAAAGTAAATTAGACACTTTAAAATTCAAATTGTCAAAAGGATTTTATCCTTTTTTTGACAAATGAATATAAAATTTTCGCCTTATTCTAGCTTTTTAGTTCTTTTTTTTTTTCTTATTTAAAGTTTCAATTGCATTTCTGGCAGAGACAGAATACACAGGATTAATAAATTATCACATCAATAAAAATATTTCATTGTGTAGGTGTATGAGTATAAATTTTGCATTCTCTATTATAATTTTTATGTAAGCATTAGTCGCTGCAATAGCAGACATGTAGACATCATTTATTCTTTTTACATACATTATAAATGCATCCTTATATATGTATGTACTTACATGAATAGGTACATACATATATGTACATGTACACTATAATAAAATATTATTCAAATTATTCACCTTTGCTTTTATTTTTCTTTTCTTTTGTCTTCTTTTTTTCCTATTTATAGGCCATTACTTTATTAAACATAATTGAGAAGTCGTTAGCACATGTTGAATTTTATATATAAATTGAACACATTTTTTCCTTTTTTATAAAATTAAATTTTTCCTACATAATTTTTTAACTTTAAATTTTCTCATATTGTACTTAAACATATTAGAAAAAAAAAAGAGCTTTAAGGCATATTCAAATTTTGCATATTTTATATCACAAAAAATTTTAATTTTTAATGAGAATAAAAAAAATTCATTATTTTAATTTCATATCTGTTAAGAACTCGTTTTTTATTATATAACAGAAATTAAATGATTAATAAAAATCAAAATGAAAAATATTTACTCCTTTATTTTACTTTCTTCCCTTTAAGCAGAAAAATAAAAATTGTTTACACACTAAAACCATTTTTTTTTTAAATACAAGTAATTGAACACTTTTATCTATTAGTCATAGAAAATATTTTTTTTAGTATTTTTTAGATTTTTTTTTTTTAAATATTTGAAGCACTTTTTCATAAAAATAATAAAAAGTTTTAAGTACGTATGTCCTTCTCATAACTCATAATAAATTAGTTAGTTAAATTAGCAAAATTATAATAATTAAAAAAAAAAAAAAAAAGTAAATTTCAAAATTTAGAAAGTATGAAAAAGGATTTTTCCTTTTTTATATTTTTAATTCTTTTTTAAAGTTGTTGCACTTATAGAGTAAATCTTTTTTTGTATTATAAATTCGAAATTAGTTGTTTATAGGATCGGAACTGGACGATATATAATTTTTAATGATTTTATTTGAAAATATAATTTTCTTTTTAAGTGGGGAATATCCTTCTTTTATACTTCTTTTGAAGTTATTACACTTTTATTTCTTGTTATATACTTTATAATATAATCAATCAGTAACAGAAGAGAACTCAGAATACAAGAATAAAATTTTTCAACAGCCGCTCCCAATAGAAGGACACACTCAATATTTAGTTATACATATATGTACAACGTGATTTACACAAATATGTATGTATATAATTTGTATAATAAGTTTATACGCAAGTGCTAAATGCGATTCACTGTTCACCAACCCTCCTCCACCTACTACAGAGATTGTGAACACAGGTCCTTGTCTCCCTTGTTGAAATTCATAATGAACAAAAGCTGGGGAAAATATACAATTTCATTTTCATTCAGAAAATTTTATAAGCAGGGTAGAAAAAAAATCCTCTAACATTAAAAATATGATGTCATGCGCTTTGAACTTGATTGATGATTTTATTGTTATTTTGAAGAATGATAATGGTGAAAATCATGCTGGTAATGACAAACAGAAAAAAAAACAACATTGAAATAGTTTTCCGTTTCCTTGTTCAAGGTGCTGGTGAAAATTTTGTGTTACAAGAAAATTCAGCAAAACTTCTAAAATCTGA
The DNA here is from genome assembly GCA_939192795.1 of Bombylius discolor. Classification (NCBI taxonomy): domain Eukaryota; kingdom Metazoa; phylum Arthropoda; class Insecta; order Diptera; family Bombyliidae; genus Bombylius; species Bombylius discolor. The sequence goes on along the minus strand of OW584238.1, from coordinate 54,381,365 downwards.
AAAAAGTGTTGAATTTTTATTTGTGAAACTATACAATGAATTTTTCAACTCACATGCGTATATGTATGCGATTTTGCGATTAGCAGTGTGAATTACACGATTCAATTATATTTCTATAGTTGATCTCCTGAAAAGAAAAGAAGTAGGTGACCTATTAATATAGCCTATGTATGAATTTTTAATGTTGTTCTTATTCTCTTTTAAATTTTGAAATCAAAAGTTTTGGCTTTGAGCTAGTTCTTCCTCTTTTTAACTAAACTATGTAAATATTATTTCAAAAACACTTTGAGATCAATGAATACGACAATGATCTATTTTCACTAATTCATTGACAAATTAATAAATAAAAATAGTACAATTCTTGAATTTTTGATAATCAAAGCAGATCCAAAAAGATGAGAAAATGAAATAAATGCACGTAAAAATCATCATAACTAAAAAAAAAAAAAATTTGAAAATTACCGTTAAAAATCAGTTAGTAAATCAGGATCAGGATTTTTGCCGATTATACTGCCGCCTATAAGTCAAAACGTCTTCTTTACATATTCATTTCTAAGGAATAGGGTTAAGAAAATATTTTTCCAATTGAAAAAGATAGTTATTCATTTTTTTCCAAATCAATTTTTTGACAACAGAAATACTCATTTCGTAAACCATATTTTTCAATCTTTTTCTTTTAAATGACTAATGTACTTATGTATTGTATGTTAATTTTAATTATCAATGAATAAGATACTTAAATTTTTATATACGTTTTACTGAATACATAAGCATCGATTCTTAATTTTTGATTTCGATTTTTCTATGATTTTAATATAAACATCGAATCCACGCACATCACATCCACGCCATCATTTTTCATTTCGCTATTTAATTCTTTCTATTCTTTTGTGTGACCTGGTTGAAGTTGGATGTGGTAGTTCTGGGAGTTCTATAAAAGTAAGTTTTTTGTGTTAAGTTGAATTTGTGAAAAAGAAAAAAAAATAGTGAAAAACTATTATGGATGGTGCTGGTTTAAAAACAGAACCAATAAATGGTTCTCCATTGCCACAGCGTAATGCAAAAGGTGGCCCACAAAATTCAAATGTAACTGTTGGGCAACAAAATCATGCAGGACAAAATGCGACTAATCAAAATCAGCAGCAGGATGTCGATCTCAGTGGGATTCCAGAAAAAAAGCCTAGATTTTCTGGTGCAGGTGGACAAACTGGACAAGGCATGGCCGGAAGAAATCAAGGCAATAGAAATAATAATAGATTTTCTGGTGGCGGTGGAGGCGGCGGTGGGCTTGGTAATAGAAATAATCAAAGGAATCGTGGTGGAGGTGCTGGTGGTGGACGACAAGATGTAAGTACATACTTAAAAGCTGAATGACCTGTTTTTGTTGAAGATATTGACTATGTCTACATTAAACAGTTTAATTTTATTTTAAGTAGTTCAAATTTCACTTTGAAGAATTTTTTCACGATTTTCAAAATGGCGCCGGAAGCCATTTTTAATTTAAAAAACATCGAGTAATTTGAAACAAACATAACCAAGTAACATTTAAATTTTAGCTAAACACATTCCGTGACACATCCTTAATCTATTAATTGCCAAATTTCGATTTCTTTTCTAATTCTCAATAACATTTGAAAATGCACGTGCAGTAAGTACATATGTATATACATGCTTGAATTAAGGCGTTTGTCAGAGAAATTAAATTGGGTACACCACGTGTTGTGTTCATGTTAGACAACTAACACTTTTCATTCTTCATATATATCTACATACATATGTATCTGTTTTATCCTAAATCCCAGTTCCCACATATATTTACCTTTTAATTTAAGCCAAAGAATCATTTTATAACAGTAATATTAATATTTAGGGTGGAAATCGAGATAGAGATCGTGACCGCGATGATCGTAGAGGTGGAGGCGGTGGTGGTTCTGGCTTAGGTGGAAACATGGGTGGTCGCAAAAATGATGATTACATGATCAACCAGAAACTTAAAAATCTCTCTGGGCCAACTCACGAACTACCACCAATTGAAGCAGAGGAGACAAAGTTCTCAGGAAGAAATCGACTTTACATTGGAAATTTAACAAATGATGTAAACGAGGAGGAATTACGTGAATTATTTAAACCTTATGGTGAAATTTCAGAAGCTTTCATAAACGCTGAAAAGAATTTTGCATTCCTTAAAGTTGACTATCATGCAAACGCAGAAAAAGCAAAAAGAGAATTAGATGGACAATTGCGTAAAAATCGTGCTTTAAGAATACGTTTTGCACCAAATGCAACAATGGTTCGTGTTAAAAATTTAACTCCATATGTTTCTAATGAATTACTCTTCAAAGCATTTGAGATTTTTGGTCCAGTTGAACGGGCTGTAATCATTGTTGATGATCGTGGTAAACCAACTGGGGAGGGAATTGTAGAATTTGCTAGAAAGGCTGGAGCAATGGTTGCAATGCGATATTGTTCAGAAAAATGCTTTTTCCTTACTTCATCATTGCGACCATGTGTTGTAGAACCAATGGAATTAAACGATGATACAGATGGTCTGTCAGATAAAGCGATGAATAAAAAGACACAAGAATTCTTCAAAGAACGCAATGTTGGTCCTCGATTTGCTGAAATTGGTTCATTTGAACATGAATATGGTACAAGATGGAAACAATTACATGAACTATTCAAACAGAAGCATGAAGCACTAAAAAGAGAACTTCAAATGGAAGAGGATAAATTAGAAGCACAAATGGAATTTGCACGATATGAGCATGAAACCGAGTTATTAAGAGAACGTAAGAATAACTTTTATATTACTTTAATATATAAATAATTAAATTTTGTAAATGAAATTACAGAGCTTCGTCAACGTGAACAAGATCGTGAAAGACAGAAAATGGAATGGGAAATGCGTGAGAGACAGGTTGAAGAACTTCGTAACAGAGAAGAAGAACAAATGAGAAGACAGCAAGAAGATATGCAGATGAGAATGAATAAACAAGATGAAGAATTAAGAAGAAGACAACAAGAAAATACACTGTTCATGCAGGTAATTTTGTAAAAATTACATTTGAAATTACTTTTGTAACAATATTTCATTTGTAAAGGCACAACAGTTGAATTCTTTACTTGATCAACAGGAAATGAATCAATCCGGAAGTAATGTGGGTCCTGGCATGAACAGAAATCAAGATAATAGAAATTTCAATTTTGGTAAGCAAAGAAAAATAAATTTTTTGTACTAACTCGTTTTTTTTTTTTTTTAAATTTATTAAAATTTACTTTTTTTATACAAAATCTAAATTTCTAAAAAAAGCGATTCTGAAATATGAATTATCTTAACACATTACAATCCTTATTACTATTGCATCATTTTTTTGTAATGTGTTCACAAAAAATGTATGAAAATCATTTTATATAATTTATGGTTAAGATATTACAGGAATCATATTTTTCTAAAATTAGTCTGTTGTCTTATATGTTGTTTTGTTTTCATTTATTTTATAACACTTACATATTTGCACCGTCAGTAACGGTACAATTTTTTTTTTTCTCCAAATAGAAAAAGTGTATTACAAGATTAAATTGTGTAGTAATAAGTGAATTTACTTAATTATATGAACTTATTTTCTTGATAATTTTAGTAGCTCAAGGAATTATTGAATCATAATTCTGAATGGCGAATTTATTTTAATAGAAAATTTAGGGTTTTTTTCTCTATCTGTCCATGTTTCAAAAACTTGTGTATATTGTCAATTTTTGAGACATTTTTTTTTTTTTTTTTTGGTTTTTTAAGAAAAATCATATAAATACAATTAACCACTTACGTAAAAGTATATCATGATTTAAGTAGTAAACTTTCGTGAATAAGAGACTTGTAGTATTGTAAGAATTGATTATATGGTTTTTGAGTTTTACATTTTCTGTATATGACTATATTTTTGACCTTTATGCTGCTATAAACTTTAAAAGGACTATGCTTGTTGATATATCAGTAATTAACGACAACACAATTTATAGGATAAATTCAAAAATGCACAAAAGCGATGCGAAGCTCACGGTTGTCATAAATTTAAAAAAGCATACGATGTGCTAATGCTTTGTTTCGAAAGTAAAATATGTCATTTAACAGTATTTATTAGAATTTTTACAATAAGTTTTTGTATTTTACAACTTTTTGAACAAAAACAATTCAAAAATGAATTAAATGTATAATTAAAATTGCACTTTAGAATTCACCCATACTTTCGCATTTTTTAATTAAAAGCGTTCATTTTTAGTTATTGTGAACCATATTTTTGAACTAAATATTTAAATTTTCGAAAAATTCTCCATTTACGAAAATTTATTACTTGAATCGCTATAAACATTTTAAAACACTTTAAGTTTGAACTCTTTGATGCTCGAATTTTGTTTCACCTAGAAGTTAAGTTTTTTTTTATGATGATTATAAGGAAATCTTAAAAATGCTTATAATCAACTTTCGTATATTCGAAAAAGTCTGTGCATACTAAATTAAAGCCTAACTTGCAAAAATTTCATTAAAGTTAAATGTAAAGTTGCTTTAAAGCAATATCAGGCTGATAGAAAAAATTTTAATGTTCCAAATTTAATCTGATTATTATTTTTATTTTTATATGTGAACGTATAGATTGTATTGCATTTTCAAAAGAAACATATTTTGGTAATTAAATATTCAATACTTGCAAAAAAATCTCGAATATTGAATCTATTTCTTCAATGATAATCAAGGATTAGTAGTTGGCTTTATTTTTTTACTTCTACTCTTAATATGTACATATGTTATTTATTTTTGAAATATGTACATAGTACATATTTTGTAATTTAAGTATCTATTTTTTTTTCTAACCTAGTAAATATATGTTCAAAAACATATCACTTCTTTTGTAACTTTAAATTATCTACTTTTGTTTTTAAAATTATTAAATAATGTCTGTACACATTTTATTTTTCTAAATTAAATTCAGTATACAGACTGTAATCCTTAATTATAAAAATTTGTAGTATTATAAAAAAAAGGTTAAAAATTTATCGAAAGCAGATAATATAAAGTCACTGATGATCTCTTCTTTAAGAAAAAAAAAAAAATAATAAACTTTCTTATGATTATGAAACCTTTTTTTCATTGTTTTCGAAGTAAACTTTTAATTTTGATGTGTAGTTCGTTTAAGAGATCAATTATTTGTATTTTGTAGCTAACAAATAGAGAAAAAAAAATTAAAGAAAAAAGTGTATTTCAAATTTAAGTAATTTACAACACTCTCATAATCACATTACAAAAAAAAAATCTCTCTAACTTTTGAATTTTTCCTTAAAAATTTCTATTCCTTAGGCAACAACATGGGAGGAGGAAATCAGGTACGTCCATTATTTTCATTTCAAGCAATGCCAGTTAAACAACAATACTGGAAGTAGATATGCACATGCAAAGATATTACATACAGAAAAAAAGAGTTTAGAAATTAATTTTTTTTTAAATTATTGAATAATATTTTATCGAATAGTGAGGACCAAAAAAAAAAAAAAAGAAAAAAAAAAACAATTTACAAAACTACAAAAAAAAAAAAAATTAGGTATATGCTCTGAAATTTAACACTTAAGGAAAAAAAAATTCGAAAGGTATTGATAGGAATAAAAGTGTGAACACAATTCTTTTGCAACATCCTTTTTAGTATTTTCGTTGGTCTGTTTTTCTTTTGACGTTGATCACATTCACTTGATGGAAATTATGAATAATGCTTTGTTATTAATCATTTTTAACTGATGACTATTTAGCAAAAATACATACTATATATTACTTGTGTGCCATTAAATATTTAATTATATTTTGGCTAAGAAATATACACACTTTTTTACTTTATTTGTTTTTAAAAAGTAAAAACATAAAGAAACTCCTCAGGAGACTTGTTGTATTATGTAAAATTTACTTGCTGACGTTTCATTTTGAAAACAAAAAAGAAGAATACATTTATTTTTACTTTGAAAACTCTTCAAATATTCAAATGAAAGAGTTTGTTAGGGCTTTTATGTATGAATAATGTTTTAGTATTTACATTATTACAACAACAGCATTTCTATGCAAAAAAAAAAAATTTAACTTATGTATATATATACTTAGGTACTTAGGAACATTATTACATACTACTACTTTATTATTACTACTACTTGGCATGTAATTTTATAAATGGGTTCATTCAAACGATCTACATACATTGATTGTTCATTCACTGAAATTTCATTTCTCAAAAAAGAAAAAAAGGAAAAACTAAATGGAGGAAAAATCGAATGAATGTTCCCATTGAAAAATAAAAACTAAAACTCTCAAGAACAAAACTAATGAGCTATTACTTCAAAACAAAAAATATTAAAATATATCAATTGCTTTTTTTTTTTTTTTAAATTGCTACTTTGAACTTCAAATTTTTACTACATAGCATAAAATTTTGTTTTGTCTCTTTATTTTGTGATCACGTCAAGAAAACAGAATTCTTAATGGATTTTGTGGTGTTGCAATTTTTATCTCAGTGTGTTTTTCACTAATTCACCGTAAATATATATTTTTTAAAAATAAATTAAGAGCACAAAATATTATGAAAGAAAATTAACGAAAAAAAAGAAAAAATTACAAAATTACATACATAAAAGTATATATTTTTTTTAATTTTCATTTATTGAATACTTAAATTTTTTTTGTTTTTATAAATTTTTCTTTTAAGTTTTTTATAAGAGAAAAAATTTTATTTAAATGTTACGTGGTTTTTCTGAATCAGAAATTTTTAGTTATATAGTTTTTTTTCTCTTTCTCATTTTAATTAGAATTTCTATAGTTTATTTTTCTTTTATAATTCGTATATTGTGTTCAATAAATGTTCCCAATAATTTAAAAAAAAAATGAATATGTAATTTTTGGCTTATCCAAAAATTTTGTGGGAATAAATGAATAAAGAATTTTATATAAAGCAGTAAAACCTCTCTATCTCTCTCACATATTAATTTAATGACTTTATATTGTTTTATTTTATTTTATCTTTTTTTATTTTTTTATATTTGTTTTGTTTACTCACCATTTTTACTTATTTATACTTTTTATTTAATGTTGTATTTGTGGGTGCTAGGAAATATCCAGATGGAATTCTTTTACAAATTTTTTTAAACTTTAGTAAAAAAATGTGACTGTAACATTGTGTCAAGGCTCATTACCTTTGAAGAGTTTATGTGTATGTTTCCGTCTTTTATTAACTTTTAAAGCCTTTAAAAATCATTTGTATTTGTGACATACCCCTCATAGGTACTTTTTCTACTTGTGGGATGTTGCTTTTTTTTTTCTTTTCTTCTTTAACTTCAAAGCTGAAAGTCTTGAACTATGGGCCAAATCTTCGTTTTATAAAAGATAAACTCTTAAGCATTACATAAGTAATAAATACATATATACTACAAACAAACATGGCAAAAATTTGAAATGTATTTGCACTTATTGCTTACATAATTTCATTCAAATTTGATTTTTTGATATTTTTTTTTTAAATTTTTGACTTTGGTCATGTTTTCAATCTTATATTTATCAGTTATGGGCGACTTTAGTAAGATAAAAGTCTTGGTTATAATTCTTTTGGACAAATACAAGTACATGACTAACTAACTTTCGTGGATTAGAAATTTTTTTAATAAAATATGTCTTCATATTAAATTGTTGAAAATTTCGACGAACATTAAAATTAAATTTCGGATTATAAATTTTGTGGAAAATTGGACATACACAAGTACTATTATTACAATAGTGATAGCAGAAATCAGTCACAAATCTAATAAAAAATATGTTACTTATAATTGATTTCTATAGATGCATAAATTTAAAATTTACTTTAATTATTAAGAAAAAACAAGGGGAGGTTTTACTGTAAATGTTTATTAAATTTTTGTCGAAAAAAAAAATTACATATCAAACGACTTTTTTAAAAACCAAAACAAAAAATATATATATATATATACCAACAAGTTTTTTTAATATTCAAAAAAACACTCTGGCATTTTGCAAATTTCATCATGTTCAGGATCAACCACAATTCAATCCTTTTGAAATGCCACCAAATAAACAAAGTCTATTCGATGATCAAAATCAAGGTCAAGGTGGTGGTGGACAAATGAATCAACGTCAAATGGTTGGCGGTGGTGGAGGAGGAGGTGGTGCCGGTGGTGGGAATCGACCATGGAATGATCGCCGTGGTGGTGCCGGTGGTGGTGGTGATTTTCAGAAAAGACGGCGTTTCTGAGATGAACTGAATCAAATTATAATTATACAAGATAATAATTATTTAACACAAACTACAAAACTTGGAAATATAATTGATTCTACATCGAAATAATGAAAAAAAAAAAAAATTAATTAACCATACATGTTTAAAACAAGCAAGAAAAAAAAATCTAAACATCAAGATACAATTCACAATTTAAATTTAAGCTGATCTATATTATATTCTTTTTATTATTCATCCTTTTCTCATTAACTAGAAAAGAAAAAAAATAATCATATTTTAATTTTTAAATTCGTTATTGAAACTTTAATGTACAAGTATTTTAATCAAGTTTAACTTTAGGAAATTATTTAAAATTTAAAAGAAACAAAAAAAAAATTGATTTTCACGATAAATTATAAATAAGTACATATTGCATTATTAGTTTTTAATCAATATTATGATAAAAAGGTATTTGACTTTATGTGTAAGCTATCTCATCATAAATATTATTATGGTATTATAATAATTAGCTGTACAAACAAAACAAAAAAAAATGTTTTATATCTTAAAAAAATCCCTTTTTTCAGTAACACATTTTGAAATTACATATTAAACCTTAATTATGGGATTTAAAAAAAAAAAAAAAAAATTCATAGAACGCCAGCATATAAGTAATTTCATTTTAATTTTTACTAAATTTAATTGGAGATCACAGCATAGTTCCTTTTTGGACAATTCAAATTAAACAATAATTCTTCAAAGATAATTTTTAAAAAAAATTCGATTTTCGTGATATTAAAGTAATAACATAAACTAAGGAAATGTCTCATAATCTCGGGATTGATTAAAAGTACTGCGACATATTCAATAACATCAGATCCAAAATGCGGAACATACCAGAATGTTACTCTTATTAATTATATTGAACTATGATTTAAATCAAATATATGTACATACTTTAACAATGAACAACTAATCTATTTAAAACTTTGGAAGTCGAAATATCAGAACTTAAAACCCGCATTCACCATTCTAAGATTTTTAAGTTTCTGTATTTCATAATTTCAAGCTAAAGTTCTATCAAATCGTAATATCATTTTTAAATTAAAAATTATTTTTTTGTAAAAGTTACGACGTTTTGGAATAGGCTCATAATGTTTAAAATTTATTTTGTTTCTTTTCTTTTTTTTTTTTCTGAAAATTATTTAAATTATTCAAATTCCAAAATTAACAAACTTTTATATTTAGAAATAGATAAAATAAGATTTCAGCTATTACATAATTAATTGTAGTACAAATTTTTTTTTTAAATTCAATTTTTTAAATTTTTTGGTAGCACACTTGTTCATATTTGTACATGATTTTTAATTTTAATATCTTGTATTCATCAATAAGAAGTGTCTATGCACAATACAACGGTTGTAAAATCTGTATAAACTTGCGCTTAAATAGAAGACTACGGACATTTTCGAAAACGTCAAATGATCGTTAATTGATGAAACTTAGCAAATCGAAATTTTAAGCTGAATTTCATCAATTGACGATCATTTGACGTTTTCGAAGATACACTATCATTGTAAGACATTGTAGTTTAATTTTTTCTCTATTATCGCTAGCTTAATTAAAAAATGTATAACAGATATAATATCGTACAAAATGTTCATGTACAATAGTTTTTGATACAATATAACAATAGATTTTTTTTTTTTTAATTAAAGACCATCACACTGAAAAAATGAAACACAAAAACAATAAATCTTTTTATCGAACCATTAAATAATCGTTGTATCGTGTATTACTTGTCTAATGTACTTAATTTTTGCTATCGGAGAGACAAAATCAAGAGGTTGAGGTAAATTGTATAAAAATCTATATTATTACTATTTAATATAATATTAATATAAACTTACAGCTAATTCTTCTCGGAACGTTCGTGAATTTTAAATTTAAATTTCATAATTTATCAATCTCTTCATAATAGTAGGATATGTTTTGTTTTTCTCAAAAATAACACCAAATGACCGATGATGGAGGAACGATTTATCTATAAAAGTTCAAACTGCAATAAATTTTTAAAAATTTCTATTTATTGTACAATTTTCTACGAGTGAGGATTTTACATATGTAATTTCTCAATTTAAGATGCTATTTTCACATCATTTTTCTTTTGAAGTTAAATTTTATTTATAAAAGAAAAAAAGATGTAACTGTTTTCTATTTTTTTTTTTTTTATTTTGAACAAAATATACAAAAAATTTATATTTTTAGTTTCATAAAGCAGTGGATAACATGGAAACATATGCGTGCAATTTTTTTTTATTTGCATATGTATAATATATGTAAAACCCCTCCCGTGACAAAAGGGGATCACTTATAAAAAAAAACTGCACTTCATTCGTGACGATTTAAGTTCGTCATTGTACTTTTGCGAAAAAAAAAAGCTCAATGACCAGCTATATTCGTCATTCCAATAGAAAAGATTAATATTATTTTTTTCAGTAATCAAATTAGTTGAAGAATTTTCTTAGGTATACGACAGATAATCTTGGCACCTTACACTAAATATCTTTGCAATTGGAGTGATTTTTTCCCAAAATAATTTTTTGCTTCAAGCAAAATGTAGCTTAAGACATAATTGCTCTATTCAAATGGTATTTGGAATAAAACTTCATTGATACCTGTTCTATATCATTAAACTAATATTTTCGAAAAAACAAATTTTTCAACAAATATTTTCATGTCTTCTGCAATTTTTTTTTTTGTTATCAAAGTAAAACTAAGTGCATAATTTCAAATTTAATAAATAAAACAAACACCGATTTGTGGATGGGGGTTCAATTCATATAAATTATTTTCTTTTAATACTAAGAATATAAGGAAAGGATGCCAAGATGAGACGAACTTAATTTTTAATTGATTTTTTTAAAATTATTGATAGAATGAGGGAAACAAAATTAATGAATTTACACGTAAGATTTTATCTGAATTCGGAATTCCAAGTTTTTTTTATGTGTTTTTAACAAAATTTGTTTATTGTAATAATTGGTATGAATTTTTGTTTAGAAAGAGGTAAATTTTTTATATTAATATTAAAATTAAAATAAAAGGGGTGTAAACTAAGTTTATAAAAAAATTAGAAAAATAAAAAGTGAAAGTCAAATTTAAAAAAAAGAATTTTGCGATAAAAATTGTAATTACCCAACAGGTGTGTATGAATAATTTTCTTACGCAGCAATTCAAAAGGAGGAATACATTAAAAATACAAAAAGTAATTTAAATGAAAAATTCAAAAAAACCAAAACAATTCTTTTTTTGTTTGTTGAAACATAAAATTCTTTTCTATTCAATTTAAAAAAAAAAACGGAGCTTACAACATTTTTCATTTAGTAGAAAAAAAAATCCAGAAATGAAAAAAAAGAAAAAAATGTTTAACAAATTGAAATTTGGATGAAAGATAATTTTTATGAACTATATAATATGCTGTTATCCATCTACAATTCAGATGATGTTCCAAACACATTGTGATTTGTGATCTGACTCAATATTTTGTTTATTTTCTGAGGTAAGAATTTACTTTTTATCTGTATTTTTATCAGAAAAAAAAAAAAATAAAATAAAATAAATGGAAAATCAACTTAATTTTTATAATTAAAAAAAAATTTTTTCTAGGAAAAAAATATATGTACAAGTGTAATTTTTACAGGTATACACATACTACGTACAAATATTTTAATATGTAATTTACTCTTACGATTTTACAAATTCTCGTTTCATTTCCCAGATATGCCGAACTTACTAAAAAAAAAATATACAAATATTTCTTTAAAAAACTGATGATACTTTTCAAATTCATGCAATTATTTGCTAACTTGAATATATATACATATACGTATATTTTTTCAATTACATATTGTGAAATCTAGTGTGTGAATGAGATGATAACTTTTTGTGTGTGATCTATGTGTTTAATTTTCATCTTGTGAGTTCTAAAATTCTTTAGAAAAAAATGTTTTGTATACAAATACTTGCTTATCATTTTTTTTTTGAAATGATAACTAAGCAATTTAGTTGAATACAATTTGAATATTGTTTACATAGGAGATGTTTATGAATTTGAAAAAAAAAAAAATCTTTATTAGAATATTTTTTTTAAATTTTTTTAAAATAAATATTTGGATCATAATTTATGAGAATTTTTTAAGTAAAAAGTAGATACAAGCTGTACTTTATGCTTAATTTTGTCTTTTGTTGTTTTAATTGTAACCTTGTGTAAATTACTGGATAAGAAAATAAAAAAAAAAAAACAACTTGTAATTCATCTCTATGTAGATAAATTATAAATGAAAGTTAATGTTTGTTTAATTTAACAATTTTACTGTCTGGAGTTGAACGTTTAAACATAACAAATATTTGTGAATAGTAAAAAATTCTTTCAATTTATATTATAATATTTTTCCTTTACATAATGATACTATCTTCCTATAAGGAAAAAGCGGAGTTGATGATCTAAGATGAATGAATATTTCCAGTGTAAAACATTCAGCTTACTTTAATTGGTAATTAACAAAAACACGACTGGTGTAGTCTTAATAGAGATTACCTAAGATCAGCTTAAAACCAACTCCATTTTCTGTTTACGTTTTGCCTAAAGCCACAATCTGACTGTAGCTTAGTTTTTGATGTTACATTTCGTAGAAGAAAAAAAAAACATGAAATTTGTTAGATTTTTAAATCATCTCAATACTGTAATATATGTCAGTTATTTACTTTTTAAATGTAGTGATTTTGTTGTTGAAATGTATGATTTTGAATGTTTTGTTTGGTCACAAATGTTTTATTAAAATTTGTATGATTTATCACAATAATTTCGCTACAAAGTCAAATATTGAACAAACAAAAAAATTAATGAGGTTAATTTTTATTCACTCACAGTGGTGTATATGAATGAAAAAAGGAGATTTTTGAATTATCTATCACTATGAATAATCTACATACTTTATATGTATTTGAAAATAATTTCTGAAAATATTATAAAATAAGATCTCAAAAACTTTAATAGAAAAAAAAAAAATTTGAGGCATTTTGAATACAATTTTTTTTCCAAACTAATGAAATTTTTTACAGTCAACTTTTTTATTTATTTATTAATTTTTTTTTTCTAAAGAATCATAATTTTTTTAAATGATAATTACTCTGAGAATATAAAAATTTAAAAACTATTCTTTGATTGAATAACTTCTTGACTTTCTTTAACTCTTATAATGGCATATCTGGGATCTCATACTATGATTTAGAAGAAAACAAAAAAAAAATAGAAATTTATTGTGTCATCATAATTCTACTAAGCCAATTTTTATCTTTCAAAATTATTCATTAAGAAGATCTTACAAAAATCTACGTTCTGCAATTAATTCATTTTTTGTTCAAAAATACAAAGTAAAAATTTTCATTATTACGAAAATTTATTTTAACTTTTTTTTTTTTGTTTTTTTTTTGTATAAAATTTTAATTATAAATTTCCATTAAAATAGAAACGCTTTGAAATTTTTACTTTGTATTTTCTTTCAATTCATGGAAAAAAATTATTTTAAAAACAAATATTTTTTTTGTTTCTTGTTTTTGTATTTTTTGAAATATTTTCATATTAAATAATATTTTAATAGTGATTTTCTAAAAATTTGCAGATAAACAAAATTATCATTTGATGTTGAAAACATAATTGTAAAAGAAAACATGGATAATGTAATTGAAAAGTGAAAGGTAAGAGAAATTACTTTTTTAATTTTTTTTTTTTTTAATTTTAAATAAAAATTTGTATGTTCAAACGATGATTATAACAAATATTTACGGATCTAATTTCTTAATTTTGGGTTATGTGGAGATATTTAATTGGATGAGTTACTTAAATACAAAAAAAAAAATAAATAAATACAAATAAAATTTATTTGAAATATGAAAAATTAATTTCGTATTTTTTTACAGGTCTTTCAAAACATTGTGATTGGAAATTGACACATTGAAATATTATATGAATACATCCTGAAATACTAAGGAAAACAAGGATGAAATCTAAATGCGAAATAGAAAAGGTAAAATTTGATGATACAAATTAAGTCAGTTTATTTCAAATGTCCAGAGTTGATCAAAAGTATTTTAAACAGCAGCTTGTTTTTTAACAGATCTGGAATTCAAAACTAAAGCTCAAGTAGTGACGCTAGAAATTACCTCACAATTTAGTAATTGAGGTGACCGTCAAAGTACTTTTTTCTTTTTATTTATTAAAAATTAAGCAAAAAAATTCAGCTCCTGAATTTAAATGATGATAAAATTTTACCGTTTGATACTCGTAAATGATATTTCGATGGCTGTTTTTATAACTGATTTTTTTCAAGAAAAATAATTTTATACTTTGTAAATAATTTTTTAAATAAACTCTTGATTTTTTTCCTTTCAGAAATTTATTCTAAACAGTTGACAACATTGTGGATTGAGTTAACATACAAATGGTAATTTGAAAATCTTTTTAATTACTTATAAACTTTTAATTTCAATTCAAAAATTTTTTGATTTCAAACTTAAAAATATTCTATGATGATAAACGATTACCGGTTGATATTCGTAAATGAAATTTTGAAGGCTGTATTTATTACTGATTTTTTAAAGAAGATTATAACATAAAATTTTTTGGTATTTTTTTTTATTGAACTTCTGACTTGTTTTTTCTTTCAGAAATTAATCCTTAACAGATTTAAGACGTTTGTGTATTAACTAAGATGAAAATGGCAAATAAGAAAGGTAATTTCATGATTTGGAAGGGAATAACTGTTTTGTTTTTTATTCCATTTATTAAAATTAAATTTAAATTTATAATTGAGAAAAAAAAAATTCTGTGATGATAAACGATTACCGGTTGATATTCGTAAATGAGATTTTGAAGGCTGCGTTTAATTCTGACTTTTTATAGAATTAACTTTCAAACTATAAATTTTGGATTTTAATATGACTTTAATTAAATTATCATTTTTTGTTTTTATTTTTTTAGTTTTGATTTGCAGAAATTTAAGATAATAAAATGTCTAGCTAGATAGTCTCCGAAAAACGAAGGTAAATAATTTTAAAATGATATAAAATATATTAAAATAAGAAAAGTTTGTATTCATGATGATTCCCGATTGGTCTTTATGAACTTTTCTGATTCTAATGCTCAATTACTGATTTTTAAAAATTAAAATTAACGTTTTAATTGAAGCACATACAATTGATGACAATTTTTGACTAATTTTTTTATTTACTCATACTTTTTCAGATTGTGAAAGAAACATCTTCAGATCAGAAATATTCAAAAGCCACCACTATTTAACGGAATAGGTAAGATAATTTTTTTAAGTATCTTATTTAATATAGTACAGATTAAATTTTTAAATGATGATACCTTGGTCCGTGTTTATGAAATTTAATGATTTCAAAATCCAAACCCTTCTTCACTTACTGATTAAATAAAATATTTAATATTTTTTTTCTTAAAAACGATTTTTAAAATTTTCTTTATGCTGAAATTATTTCAAATTTTATTGTTTCTTTTTCTTTCTAGAAAGCGTTCAATTTCAGTAAATATTCCACAGAGATGAGCAACGGGATTTCAAAAAATGTAAGTCCTTTTCGAAGAAATATCAAAAATCAGAAGTTTTTAAAATGATGATAACCTTGGTCCGTGTTTATGAAATTTAATGATTTCAAAATCCAAACCCTTCTTCACTTACTGAATAAATAATTTTTTTAAACTTTTTATACTTTTTTTTGAATGAAAAATTAATTTAACTTTTTTTTTTTATTTTTTCAAAGGTGAAGTTTTTGACCTGGTCAGTCAAAAATACCGGATACCGAAATTGATAACGAACCACAGCACCAACAACATCATTATAATCCGAATTTAGTGTTTGGCCCTATGGAAGCAACTCATAATAAGTTCCTGGCCATTAGTCCTGGTTTTATTCCGTTTGACCAAGGCTTCTCAGATGGAAATTCGATCCATCAAGTTTTTTTGTGTTAATTGTTATTACAGATGTTACAGAACAATTGGCAAGGAAATTTATAAGGAAGCACCAATGATTTAAAATCTTTTACTTCTCAGCAGTTACACGAACATCACCGTTGGTGGTCTGAGGTGTTTCCCTATTTCCAAAAACTTCACTATCAGCAGCACCACAAACAAAATTAGTAATTAGATCAACTGTATTAAACAATTGAATCCGATTAAAGGAATGTGTGGCTAAAGGAACCAATTAAAATAAGATTAAACATTCTAAAAAGAAAGGTGAGTTTAAAAAAATATACATAATGTATGTATTACTGCTATACTTTCACAAGTTCACAAACTATGGCTATTTTGAATTATTCAAATCTTCACTTTTCCAACTTGAGATTACTATAATCTAACGCCATGGCTTTGTAAAAGAATAGCAGAAACAGAAATTAATTAAAGTGATGAAATCAGGAAAAAAATTGTCTTCTTTCCCTGTCAGAAATAAAAGAATGTAGATAAAAAACCGTACTGAAATGATTTTTAGAAATATTTTAAATTTCAAAATGAAAAAGAACCAAATAACATTTTTTTTTCTTTGCAGAATTGGCTAATTACTACCTGTAAACAACGAAGGAAAAAGACAATAGTTTTTATTTTATTTTTTATTTTATAAAATATAAATTGTATAAATAAAAGGCATGTTTTTTTATTTTAATTTATTTATTCAATTTTATTAGTCAGCTCGATATTGGGGAAAGTCGAAGTTATAAAATATAAACCTTGAATTAGATTAATTGCAGTGCTTTGTCTTACTCCAATCTTCTTGATTATTGATATTTCAGGAAAATTTTCAAGAAAGTAGTGTTCTTCAGGAATTAGGATAACTTGTGCAGCAATTTTAAGAATGGAAATGGAATCATTTAATTTTATTTGATGCAATATCAAGCTTATTTCTAGTTAATATCTTTTATTGTTCAGTTTTCAAGTTGGGATGTTCTAAAAAATTTAATCTAAACTTGATGAACAAAATAACCAGTTTTGAGGAAGATTATTGTTGAGAAATGTAGTTGTTGGAATTAAGAGTAAACGAACTATTACGATTTATCCAACCCAATCTAGTCATTATTTAAGGAAATGAAATGTATGAACTCTAAGTTGGTTATTAAAATTTAAGTAATAATTTTATTCCATTAGTTCAACTCAAATAGATATAAAAAATTTTTACAAAAGAAAATAAATTAGGAGAATTATAACAATATGACATATGCTATGTACGTTTTGATAATTCATTTGAGCTAGCTCATTCATTTTTTTTTAAACAAAATCAACTGAATTGCTTGTAATCTTACATATATGTATGTACGTTTAAAAAATATTTATGCTGTAATCGCTGCATTAATTGATAATTCATTTGAGCTACGAATGGAATTTAACCGTCTAAATAATAGTACGTGTGGTTCCGGTGTATGCATCATATAATGAACCCATCCTGGTGATTGTTGTACACCTAGATTTCTCCATTCAGTTTCAGTCAGCAAATGAGATTTTGGTACATGACGTGCTAAGTCTGGTGGTAGTATAACATGTCTAAAATACAAAACAAATTTTTAAAAAATGGTTAGACATTTATGAAAGTATTTTGGTACATATTGAATATTTAAAATCTTCAAAAATATAACTAAAAAATTATACTAACCTGTACTCATAGACACTATCAAAATACTTTTCAGAATATTGAATCTGATCGGCTGGCATTTTTTATACTTTTATATTTTTCAAATTGTTTCTTCTTTTAAAATTATTATAAATTGTTTGAGATCATATTCCAAATTATTTCATTAAATTTAAATTCTGAAAATCCAAGCAAATCGTGAGCGCAATTCAACACAGAAAATTCGTTTCTTGTTTGACAATTTGAAATTATAAAAAAAAAATGACAATGACATTAACTTTTGTGATCAATGTTACCGTTACATATATATCAAGGATTTTGTGACCAGTTCCACTTTTTGTGGAACATATTGTGTTTTTTGAAAATTTGCTAATTCTTATAAATGCAGGACTACATAAAAAAAGAAAAAAATTTGAAAATTGTCTAAAAAAGAACACAACATGAACCAATTTATTGACACGAAGAATACGAGAATAGGAATGGACCGTATTAGATGTATTAGATCCTCAGACCTCAATTATTGTCAAACGGTAGCTCTGTTAGTGTTCAGCTGTTTTTTGTGTACATAATGCATTTGTTTGTAGAAATGTGAAATTGGGTGGTGGATGTGGTGGATGGATGGGTGGCTTGGGTGAATGAATTTATGTTTTGTTGTATTTTCTTTAATTTAGTATATTAATAATCTTTTTCTGTTTTTAATGTTTTCTCTAGTTTTCACTGGTGGCAGAGTGGCAGAATGAGTTTCTGTTTCTATCCAGTTCGTTTAATTAAAATCGTAGAAAAAAAAAACACACACACATACATCAATTTTATTAACTAAAAACAAAAAAGGAAGTTAATTAAAAAGTGAATTAGAAAATTTAGAAAACCAAAACAAGAAAAAAAAAATGATGAATTCAAGTTTATCATTTGAAATTTTAATGTATTTAAATTCATATTATTTTGGATTATTTGCTGCATGTGAACTTGGTATTGGAGCATTAAAAGCAATTAATTTAAAATATCCTGATGATATGCTATTAAATGAATCAGGATTATTGGTTGGAGTATGCTTTATTGAAATAATTCGTTTAATATTGGGTAGAAAAGGAAGTTTAAGTGATAAAGGTACATTTTTTAAATATTTTTTAAACATTTTAACATTTTTTTTATATTTTTTCCTTCGAATTCGTGAAAAATTTAACAAAAAAATAAATTACAAAAATTTGCATTTAATTAAATTTGCTTGATGTAATGAAAATATTTTCTGAATCATTCATAAAAATGTAAAAACCAAAAAAAAAAAAAAAGAAACAATTATTCGATTCTATTAATAGATAAATACGATTTTTGAGTTTGGAAATTATACATTACATTTTATTTTCAAAAGAAAAAAAAAATGAAGAAAATAAAAATTAATGAGTAAGATGTAAGATCCATTAGTTTCGCATTATTTATTGTATATTGTATGGAAATAATTTATGAAAAATTGACATATTTATTGCTATTAAATATAAAATGAAATATTTTAAAATTTATGTGGTTCTTAGGTGACCTAGATTTAGATTTTTTCTTTTAACAAAAAAAAAAATATATATATATAGGTACATATATTTTTTTTAAAACTGTTGATTTTGCTTAGGAATTTTCATCTGAATTGGATTTTTTTTTAGAAAAATCGTTCTTTAATTTATTCTAGCCTCTAACAATATATTGGTAAATTGAAAGGATGTACAATATTCTGATTATGCTTCAAAAACTAGTCACCTAATGTTATCCATAAATTTTAATTAAAAATAAAATAATGGAATTAGAATGAGAGTCAAAGTCCTTAAAAATATCACTCATGATATCCTTATCCTTTAAAAGGAACATTCATTCTAAGGTTTTTACAGATTATCTACCAAAAAATTTATTCAGTTCTTATGAAAAAAGTCTTCAAAAATTGAAATATTTAGACTATAATTTTAAAACACAATATATATGTATATTTTTTAAATAATTAATAACCTTTAATTTTTCTTTCTTGAAAAATTTCAGGTTGGCAAGTTTTTGTTTCAATATTTTTAACATTCCCATGCATTTGTGGTGTTGGATATTTTTTCATATTTCAAACATACATTCTAAAACTTGAATACATTCTATGTGCCTTAATGTTATTTCTTCAAGGATCTGAATTAATTTTTGCAATAATTTTTATTTTTACATTATGTAAAAAGGATCCATATACATAACCATCAAAATTATTATCAAGTAAAAAAAGCGTATACTTATAAAACGAAAGAAAAAAAAAAGAAAATGGAAATGTTGAGAAAATATCATGAGATCATAAAAATAAGTAAGTATTACCATTCATTTTTTATAAATAAATTTAAATAAAATTAAAAATAATTTCTTTTTTAGATTCTAGCAATCAAGAATTTTAGAATTAAAATTATTCAAATAACAATTTTACTCGAGGTAATTGGATTTCTAAGAGTTCTAAGCCTTACAAATCTGATCAGTTTTAAATAAGTACCAAGTTACTTGAATTGGATACATATAAGTAATGAAGTAGTCTTATGTCGTCTGACTATATGCGAACTTTATCAAAAGCATTAGTCTGTAACTTGTCATACAATAAATTTATTTCTACTACCGAACTGTAATTCATATTCTAAGTTCCAAGTACTTTGAAATGAAGAAGAAGAATTCATGAAAATTAAATTTAGTTTGAAAGTTGACTCAATTCAAGCTGCAATATCATTGAAGAAAAACTATATAGTTTCTAGTTTTCAGTACACAAAATCTATAGACTCTAAAAAATTCTTACAAACAACTATATTTACCGCCAATATAATGGTACTATCGAAACATTTTTGTACTTCTAAAACGATAAAATAAAATATAAAAAGTTAGCGAGTATTAAATCGTGTGGAACAATAGAAACAAAGTACTCACCCGTCAATCATTCGTTTGTTTTCAATGAATTTAAAATTATCATATTTTGTGAATAACTTCGAATTCTCGATTTCGAAAAGAAGAAATTCTTAAATACAATCCTCGCCTTTTTTTTTCTTTATTAATTTGCTACGACGTAGGGATATCCTTTACTGATAACGAAGAAGAAATTAGTTTTCTCTAAAAGAATGCTTGTATTTCACAATTGGGAAGAGATTTAAAAAACCACTAAAATTAAAAAAAAAAGTATTTCCATGAAATTTGATTCAATATGTTCGCATAAAAATTTTTAAACAAAAAATTAATGGCTTTTTGAACGAATCCACAAATTTATGTAAAAATATTTTCTATTTTATTTTGAAAAATCTTCTTTTAATCATAATTTTGTTTTTTTTTAATTGATGATCTACAACTTATCATTAACACAAATTTGTATTTTTATTTATTTCTTTCACAAAAATAAAAAAGCTTAGACAACTTTACAATTAAAAAAATATGTAATTTCAAATGAATTTCTTTTCACACTACAGAAAAAAAAAATTTAAAAAAAGAACTATAATCTTTTCATAAATTCATTTTTATTTTGACAAAATAATTTGTATATTTTTTTTGTTTGTTTGTATTTTTTTAAAATATGAGATTAACATATTTTTCTACAAATATACTAATTACATAAATTTCGAAACAAATTAATTTTTTTTTTTTTTAAATTACGGAAAACAAATATTTAAATACGAATTTTTTTTTTTTTTTTTTTTTTTGCATTAAAACACAACAAATATTTACATATATTTTTTAATCCTTGAACTTTGCACACTTTTTATTTTATTTCATAATTTTTTTTTTATGTTCGTATTTTTTATTTTTATTTTTTTTAAAAAAATTTAAATTATGTGATTTTCAATACGAAAAGAAAAATCTGTTATTGATTGAAAAATATTTTCAGTGATTTATTTATATTTAAAAATTTCGATATAAATTTTTCATTCACACAATCTCAACAAATGAAAATAAACCCAATCGTAACTAGTATGCGATATACAAATTGTGAATTAGAGCAAATTTTACCCTTGTCCACCTTATAAATAAATTATCGAGAAGATTATTTAACATCAGCAACAAAAATTTTTTGTCATACAACTTTTAGCTGGGTCGTGAGAAAAACATAAATAAATAAATAAATTTTTATTTGTTTTGTTTTCTTCCTCATTTTATTAGATTTTTTTTTTGTTTTTTGGTTTTTCAATCAAAGCTGTGAAATAGAGATCACAATGCATTTGCTCTTAGATTTTGTTTTTTGTTTTTTTTTTTTTTCTATTTAAATTTTACTGTTGATAATCTAAAAATATGATGCACGACAAATTGTCAGGGCACATATGATGATGTGATTTAAATTGAGAATAATAATAAGAACTTTTTATCGTTAATAGAATGAAAATGAATGTTTTTAAACATGTATAGGCTATTTTCGTGTTTAAACTAATTAAGTTTTTTTTTTTAAAATTTTTTCTTGTCTCTGTTTTTTGTTTTTAAATTTATTTTCGTCGTATAGAACATTTTTTTTTTGTAATTAGTTGCGTCTTTTCTTCGTAAAAATATTTTACTTTTTTTTTTCTCACTTTGACACAATTTTTTTTTTATTCAATTAAAAAGTAAAATTTATTATTTCATGATGGATTGAATTAAAAGAATTTAATTTCTTAGAAAACAAAAAAAAATTTACATACTTTTTGTTTAATCGTTTCAAAGTGATTTATAACACGGAAGTTATTGGCTTCAAATAAATCGTTTTACAAAAAAGTGTTAAAAATTAAGAATTTAATTTAATTCGAAAAAGAACGAAAAAAGGAAAAAAATAATTTAAGACAAAAAATTTAAAAAAAAAAAATGATTTTAAAAGCGAATCCAAGTTTAGCATATGAAGTTTTAATGTATTTAAATTCATTCTATTTTGGAATGTATGCATCATGTGAACTAGGAATGGGTTTATTGAAAGCAATTAATTTACGTTATGATTCAAGTTTTTTATTATTACGTGATGTTGGTTTATTAATTGGATTTTTTGTATTGGAAACATTAAGAATAATACTAGGCAGAAGGGGTGCATTAGTTGATAAAAGTTCGTTATTATTTTTTTTATTTTGTGATAAAAAAAAAAGTCTTTATAATCTTAAGAATTGAAAAAAAAAAAAATAGTAAAGCATGGTACATTAAAAATTGTAAAAACTCGTATTTTTTTTAATTTGTAGCTTTATTTTTAAAAAAAATCTAAAATAGCACTTTATTGTTGGAAAAGTTGAAAATTATTTTTATTTATTTACACTTAAAATATTTTATGTAATTTAACAAAGAAGAAGAGAAAAAATTCACAAAAACAATGTACATTCTCACATGGAAAACTATTACGAGAAAATTGAAAATTAGTTAAGATACAAATCGGAAAAAAGAGTTTATCTATAATACAATACTCAGCTGATGTATCCATCTGATCAACCACAATTTTTCGAATTTCCAATTTTTTATGTACCATCGTTTGTTTTCTTTTTTGTTTTGTTTTTTAATATTTAAATTTTTATTAAATTTTTTATAAAATTAATTAATTAATTATTTTTCTTTTTAAATTTCATTTCAGTGTGGCAGGTTAACTTATCGGTTTTTCTAACTGTACCATGTTTATGCGGTGACATATTTTTATTAATTTTTCAAAAATATATTCTACGTTTAGAATATGTTTTATGTAGTTTAATGTTAGCATTACATGTTGCTGAAATTTATTATCCAATTATGTTCCTATTTTCTCTTTGCCGTCCTGTTTCATATAATTGAAAAAAAGAATTTTTTTTTTCGTTTCTTTACACAGCGATACAAAAACCACAAAAAAAAAAAGCCAACATAAAATTTGAAAAAATAAAATGAAAAATAAGTAAAATAAAACAAGAATTAAATAAAAAAAAAAGTAAATAATGAGCAAAAAAATAAATTTTGTATTAATTTTTTTATTATCAAAAAAAATAAAAAATGCTATTCCTGTGAAATGTTGTGAAACTTTTTTCTTTTTTTAATCTGAAGAGCAGGAAAAAAAATATTTTATACAAATTTTTTTTTTTTTGTAAACAACAACAACATTGTATATTTTTTCTCTTTTAGTATTTTTGTAATTTTTGTGTCTTTTGTATGTTTGTAAATCACGTATTTAAATTTTATATATTTTTGCAACAAATTTTTATTATTCAATAAGAATTATGAGCCTTTTTTGTATCGTCTTTAATTTTTCATCAATTTTTTTTTATTCATTTTGTTAAATGAAGAGTTCTGAGTATATTCAATGAAATCTCTCAAATATCTTCGTCATCAAAAATAAAATAAAAGTCAAAATAAGGATGAAAATGAATATCAAAAATTTTTAACAGTTAAAAGAAAACGTGCTCATAATTCGTAATACTTAAGCTTTGAAATATCAAATTATTGATTTTATTAAATTTAAATTTTTAAGAAATAATTTTTTTTTTGTGAAACAAAAATCAAAAATTAAAAAAAAAAAGAAAAGAAAATTATAAGATTGAAAATTTTTTAAAAAAAAAGAAAAATATGATTATTTTATAAAAATGTATTTTATTTTTTAACAAAAAAAAAAAAAAGAAACTTTATAATCAAAAAATGAACAAAATAATTAAGATCAGAGAAAAAAAAAATTAAATAATAAAAAAAAAATGATAATTTTGTTGTCAATTAAATTTACCTAGTCAATGTTGTGATTTTTTTATTCTCATATATATTTGTAATTTGGATATAAAAAAAAATAAATATAAATACATACATAAATATATACATATTATTTGTAAATTTTTCTTCTTCTGTATTCCTTTGAATAAAAAAGTATTTCTGTACTAAAAAAAAAATGTTTGTAAGTTTTTTTTATTTTAACGTCCCAAAATTTTTTCTTAAGCACAATGCTGTAAAATGTTGATCAAAATATGATTTATGTGGGCAATGATTTGGTAGCAGCACCAAAATGTTGCTTATCTATGTTGAATTTTCGAAATTATCTTTTGTGACAAAATGTGATTAGAAATTCTATTTCTATTATGAATTGTATAATGTGACCATTAATAAGGATTAATTTTCTTCTAAAAAAAATTTCAATTAAAAAAAAATTTTTATTTTTCTCAGAAAAAAATATATTTCACATTCACAAAAAGAAAAAAAAAACAATTGTACACATTTGTATAATTACATCTATATTAATTATGTTTGATTAAATTATCAATTAAATCTAAATTATTAAAAACTAATTAATTTATTGTGTATATGAAGATTTTTATGTGGAAAAAAATTTTAACAAAATTTTATTAGTTATTTTATTTATTTTTTTTAATTTAATTTTTTTTTTTTTATTTTTAAAAATTCTTTCTAAAACAAAATAATTATTGAAATTACTCATATAACGGTAATTTCGAAATAAAATTTAGGGCTCTATTATGATTTTCGATTGAAATTCAATTGAATCGAATGAATATACACAATATTTTGTGTTAATTCTTAAAAAAATTCTAATTTCGATATTTATTTTTCTGATCGAATGAAATTGTTAAACAAATATTTAAAATCATAGATCACAGAGCCCCATTTTTAATTATTACCTTGCCTCTGTTCCTTACATCTTATTTTTAAAAAAATCTTACAAGCTTACAAAAAAAGAAACATTAACGCTTAATTTTTTGTTACTGTTTTTTAAATTTTTTTAAATTTTTTTTTTTTTTTTTTAGTAATTTTCAATTATTACACATCTATAAATTTATATTTACAATTACATATACATATTTCTAAAATTGTTTTTTAACACACATAACTATTTTTATTACTATTTACAACTACATACATTATATACAATTCTTAAGAAAAAAATATTCTTCTTTTTTCTTTTTCTTTTTTTCATTATGAATCTAATTATTCGCCGTGTTGCATCGATTTCTTCTCTTTTTTTTTTTTTTATTTACAAATTTAATCTTCTTAAAAATAAATGTTTTTTTTTTCTTCATTCTTCATTCTTGAATATTTATGTTCTTTTTTTTTTTCTACGAAATTAAAATGAAAAATTAAAATATAACTAAATGAATTATAAAATTTAAAATATTTTAACAATGAAACAAAGTATTCTAGCATTAACCATAAATTTTTAAATACATATTTACAAATTTTTATTTTTTTATTTTATAAATCAAGAAAACGAAACAAAAAGAAAAAGAAGGTTAATGGAAAATTTAATTTTAAGGAGCTCTAAATAAAATAAAAATATTTATACAAAAAAAGCAAGTAAAAACAATACTTTCTTAATGAAAAAAAAAAAAAAACGACATTTTTTTAATTGAATATTTCATGCTTGTTTCTTTTGAAAATTATAAAAATTGCATAAAATGTGATGCTTTATTAAATTAACTGGGAATATTATTCTTTAATATAATTTGAATAATAAAAATTGCATTGAATTGTTAATATTGTAAATCAAAAATTTTTAAAAAAAAAAATTAAACTATTCTAATTATAATATAAATTATAAAAAAAAGGTAATTGATATAAATTTAAATTTGAAAACAAGGTTAAGATACAATTTTATTGATTTTTAATTGTTCTTTTACATTCTACTTTAATCATTAGACTTCGACATCAAAAAAAAAGTCTTATTGTTCAAGCAAAAGTTACATGTAGGATAGTTATTATAATTTCGGAGATTTATTGAAAATTTTATGGACTGAATTTGAAATTACTTTTCTCTAAGAAAAGTCGCCTCGCAGAATAACCAAAATAACCATCTACAAATACCTCAAATTTTGAAATAAAAGAAAAATATGTATGTATATATATGTATATATATTTTAACAGTGTTATTAATTACTATTTGCATTATTAACATTCTAATGTTTATTGTAATTATGGCAAAATATTCTCGAAGGTCTTAAAAAATTATAAAAAATCAATACTACTAAAAAAAAATAAAATAATAATTGAGCCTGATCACGAATGGCGATAATATTATGGCGAATTAGATCCAATTTGTTAGTAATCATTCATTTAATTGCTTCTATTCAACGCACAAATGAAGTGCACAATCCTTCTTTGACAGATAAAAATCTACATTTTTTTTTTTAATAGCACATGTTAATGATATTATCCCCAATTCGTCATTCGTGATCAGGTCCAAATAACATGTACTAAAACTAAACGAAACTTAATATCTAAAATTTATTTTCTAAAAATCTGAAAATAAAAACAAAATACAACTAATTTCTAATTTTATCAAGTTTGCAATAAAATTATAGATGCTTTCGATTTAGCATTTTTAAGCGCTTGTAAGGTACATTTGGTTTACATCTTAACCATAACATCAAGTTTACACGATAGGAGACTTTGGGTGTCAAATACTAAAAAATGGTATTTGGAGACCTTCGACTTACTACATATTTTAAGGTGTCTTGAGTGTTTACAAAAGACCACCTGGTCTTCAGACACTATTTTTTAGTATCTGGAAACCAAAATCTTCTGTTGTATAAAATTAACATTATGGTTATATTTATACAAGACATATTCAGGTTCTCACAATTGTTTAAAAATACTAATCGAAAGCCCTTATTGAAGTAATGTGAAGGTTTTATTTCTTTTTATTTAATAAACAATAAAAAAAAAAAGTGACATATTGATGCTAGAAAAAAAATAAAATTTAATAAAAATAACTGGGTCAGATGATTTGTATGTATATAGCAAAATGTCGTCAATTGAAAAGTACAAATAAATAGGTAATTAAAAAAAAACAACTCACAAACAGATGTGATAATAAAAAACGATATATTAGTCATACATCTGTTTTTTTTTGTTTTTTTTTTTTTAACAATCAAATTAATTGGAAAATATAAAAATCTGTTTTTTTTTAATTACTCTATTTAATAAACAATTGCTTATCAGATAAATCTGGAACAAATTTTGTATTTTTATGTGTGAATGAACAAAAAGTAGGTAATTTTTTTGTTTTTATTGAGAAAACAAAAAAAAATAAAATAACAGAAATTTATGATTTAAATATTTTTATAACGTCGCAGAATTTGTTTTTTTTTTTAACACAATATTTGATTGTATTTTTTTTATTCCGAATTTATTTATTTTCAAATTTTATTAAGAACAATAACCTTTTGAAATTTTGTACTACTTTTTTTTTTTTGGTTTTGAGTTTGAATTTGATAAGAACAATTATTTATCTAAAATATTAGCTTAAATGAAGTAGCTCAATTGTTTGCTTTTTTTTTTTTTTTTTTTTTAAAAAAATTTCCTAGTCGGTCATTAAACTTTTAGAAAGAAAAAAAAAAAAATATTTACAAAAGAAGTTGACACAGTAGGAATTATAAATTTTCCAATATTGGAAAAAAGTTTGTATTGTTTTTTGAATGAGAACGATTTTTTGTGTCATTCAATTTCCTGTTTATTTCGACAAAAAAAAACCTACTGAAATATGTATAAAAAAAATTAAGCAAAATAGGAAAATTTAGAAAAAAAACAACAAAAAAAAACACCTTAGACTTAAAAAAACTAAAATGTAAAAAATATTATAAAATAGAAAAATAATTGTTTTTCAAGTTTCAAGTTGTTTTAGCATGCAAATTTTCAGAATTTAAATTTGGGATATTTACAAAAAAAAATTAAATTATGATGCACAATCGTTTAATGATTGCATAACTGCACTTTGAATCACTACTTTCGTTTTTTTTTTCTTCTGTTTGGGTTATTTTCTTTGCTTGCTTTTTGTTTTTTGCAACATGAAACAATTAAGCACTACTACAGTCTTGCAGATAAGTTTAAAAACACTTGAAAATTTGGACTTTTCATACAATTCAGGTACAAATAATTTCCATGTCTCGCCTGAATTGCATGAAAAGTCCAAATTTTCAAGTGTTCTTAAACTTATCTGCAAGACTGTACATAATTCATTTTTTTTGTTTTGTTAGTATTAAAATACTTAAAAAGTAAATTATTATCACTGGCAAGAATTCAAAGTGTAATTAGCAACGGCTAAAATTCTAAAAATGTATTTTAATAAGCACTTCCTGTACTTACTATATTGTCTAAAAACATAACTTAGCATTAATTTTTCTGGTTATACTTGTTATTTTCTTGTAAAATTTTTCAATTAAAAGAAAATAAATTTTTAGTAATAATTTGATTGTTTTTTTTGTTCTCTCCCTAATTTCTACTCTTATTTATTTCTGCTTGTTATTTTTGTATAAAATTTAAGAAATTTATATTAATTCTATGATTTAAATTGTATAGAAATTCCAGTCTTTTTCTTATTTTCCTTGTTAAAATTAAATTTTTTTTAAATTTAGATTTATTTTGCTATTCAGCCACATGTACATGTGATATTTGTGTGACAAGTCATTCAATTTTAAGACTCTATAAAAAAACATTGAATACTAAGGATCGTAATCGTATTCACAATTGTAGTTTAACTACGATTAAATGTATTATAAAATGAGTTTAACTCAATTTTTCTGAATACCGCTCTATGAGTAAAAAAATGTTTTGCTTGTTAAAATATTCTACACATCACAAATATCGCATATTTATGCGGCATAAATTTTTTCAAAATTTAAAAAAAATTATAAACGAGGAAATTATATAAGGAATTTCTATAATAAGGTTAACGCTAGAAAATTATTGATTTTTGTGAACTTGATGATATTTGACTATGAAAACCAGAATCTGTATCATCACTATGTTCACGTGTTTTACGTACAAAACTATATAAGTTTTTTGACTTTTTTGGATATGTAAAACCATCATTATTTAAATCATTTTCTATAATTTGTGTTTCAACTAAACCTGTTATAATTGTTGGTGATGATGTTGATACTGGTGTTGATGATAATGTATTTGGAAATTGAAATTCATTATTTTTATGTTGGCCATTTAAATTTGATGTTAATTCTGATGTAGATTGATATTCATTTGGTTTAAATAGTTTTGAATATCCAGCAAAATTTGTATCATCATCACAGC
Organism: Bombylius discolor; assembly: GCA_939192795.1. Lineage (NCBI taxonomy): Eukaryota > Metazoa > Arthropoda > Insecta > Diptera > Bombyliidae > Bombylius > Bombylius discolor. Next base: position 54,351,460 of record OW584238.1, on the reverse strand, counting down.
CGCTACTTTCATCACTATAATTTAGTACAGGATATTTATTTTGATTGGTTCGTTTTAAATGAAGTCCAGATGGACCCGGTCTATGTAAATCATCATATTCATAATTATAATCTGGTGATTGATGATTTCTAACCATGGTTGTAGATTGATTTAAAGTTGTACCAATCGTTTTAGATGCTGTTGCTATAGTAACTTTTTCTTTAACTAAATTATTTAGTATTTTTGTACTGGATGATGTAGTGGAGGAATATTTTGTTATCGATACATTATTTGATACTTGAACATTACAAAAACCATTTTGTTGATGAGGTTGTCTGGCAAATGCTGATGATGAAGTAGGTGTAGAAGATGTAATGAAATCATTCAAATATGGTGTTAATTTAGAAATTGAAATTTTTGATACTTTTGCTTTAGTAATTGGTTTTAAGGTTTGAGAAACTGAAATAGAAGATTGTTTTTCTTGTTGTTTTTGTTGCTTAGAAATCGTATTGTGCATTCCAATATCATCTTCTGGAGCAACATTATGTCTTTCTCGACTCAAAAGTTTCAAATTGATTTCACTAAGAGATGATGGTTTTGTAGTATTCTTATTGTAAACAATAATATCGATATTTCCTTGATTTGCCTGTTTGAAAAATGAATATTTGAAGTAAGTTTAAATTTTTATAACAAAAAATTTTTTTTTATAGCTCACTTACCAACAGTAAAGTAGATAGAAAATATCTTGATATATAACTGGGATCTTTTTCTTTCATTATATCCTTTAAAGTAATCATTATATCATTTTCATTTTGTTGTTTATCTTCATTATTTGTTATTTGTTGTGGAAAACTATTAATTATTTCTGTACCTAAGCTATAAATATCAAAATGATGACGTTCTCTGGCATGGGCTAAAACTGGTTTAAGTGCTTGATGCCATTTTTGAATCTAAAGAAAAAAACAAGATAGTAATTTAAATAGAAACTTTTAAAATTATCATTTCGGTTTTGAATTTAATTGAAATGAATTTTTGAATAAAAATGATTTAATTTACAGTTAAAGTGAAAGACAACAAATTACTAAAAATAAATCATTTTCATTCGAATTCATCCTATAAATATAAAAAATTAAATTACCGATGCTCTCATTGCGAGTCCATCCTCGAATTCATTTTGTAAATTTATAGTTGAATCTTGAAAGAAAAAACAAAAACAAAAACAAAAGAATTACATATTGACGAAGAAAACAAGAAAAAAAAAAATGAAAATCAATCAAATAAACTTACTTTGTGTAGTGCATGAACTTTGAATACCAGAATCTGAAAATGATGGTGACATTTTTGTTGTTACATTAAAACTTGTACTATTTAAATTTGGTGCAGTAAAGCTATCGTTATCTGTAATTCTTTCGTCTTTATTATCATTAATTTGTTGTTGCTGTTCATTTTTATTATTATTTGCTATAAAATTATCATTTTGAGATAATTCTGAATCTGTTAAACCAATACCAGAATCTCTTAAATTTGTGGTATTAAGGGAAAGTGAAAAATCACTAACAATTTCTTCATGTTGTTCTTGATTCTGTTCTTTTTCTTGTTGTGAATTTAAAATTTGAGTAAGACGATTAAGTAATACATTTTCCGGTGGTGAATTATTTATTTCTTTTTCAGAAAAACCAAGAAATTCAGATTCTGTGATAAGGAGAAAAAAATAACATATTTTTTATTCGAATATATTTTTTTAAATGAAAAATAAATTACCATGTTCTGGACTTGATGATGGTGTTATTGGTACTCCAGTAAAATCATTATTATTTAATTTAAAAAGTCGATATTTCCTTTCCAAAACTTCTCTATTAAGTCTTTTACATCGCTGCAATGAGAACGGAAATAAATTTTTTTTTTTTTTTAAATTGTTATTTCATAATTTTTGTTTGTTTTGTTTTAACTTACATCTCTTTTCCAAATAGTATATTCTTGTGGTAATTCAAAAATTTTACGCTTTAATAATTGACCTTCTGATATACGTAAAATATTTTTTTTAAATTTTGGTTCAAAAAATTCTGAAGGCAATTGAAAATTTTGTATAATTTGTAAATATTCCTCTTGAATACCTAATAAATTTTGTACTAAAATTTTGTTTTGTTGTGATATTGATGTAATAGGAGGTGTCCCTGTAGTTTTTGAACATTTTCTAAGCATTGGAAATAAATTAACCATTACAACACGTGGTCGTAACTTATATAATTTAAAATCATGTATAGATGACACATTTTTAATTATTATGTGAGACGGAATTCCATTTATTTTTCGAATATTTTCATTCAATTGTATTGAAGAATTCTGAAAATAATTAATATTTGAATAATAAAAATTTTGATGTTTATTTAAAAGCTTTCTGTATAATTTTAAAACTTTTGTACAAAATAATGGCTGCGTTTAAATATTCAATATGATGCATAACCTTTACAACAAAACCTTATTTTGATGTTTCAATAATCACCATTTCACTGTGAATTCACCGAAACACCAAAACAAAACACCAATAAACACAACCTACAACCAAGATGAATTTACCAGATGGTGTGGTGCTCAACAATTGAATATTGAACTCTGAAACGCTGTCAATTTTTTTGTTTTGTTTTTAAAGTAAAATAGCTAGGGATAAAAGTTTTGATCCTCAACGAACGAACAGAAGTGTTAAATTTATACAAATAAATTTAATTTAAAATTAGAATGCTTATTGAATAACGGTAGAAATCTCCGTTTTTATTTGTATTTAATACTTACTTGTCCTTCATTTTGTTCTAATCCAAATGTCGTATCATTTACTGCTGTAGTTTGGCTACAATTTTCATTTACATTTGAATTATTTGCACTATCAATAATTGTGTCTGTTTCATTATTGCACAATGTTGTACTATTCTCATTTAAACCATTATTATTAGTTGTATCTGTTGGTGATAATGGCAGATTATCTGTATTATTAAATTCATCAAAATCATTTCTATTTACACCACTTTCATTATCATTTTCATCAATATTTTTTGAAAAATCAATTTTTCGTTGTGATTTCCTTTTTTGTTTATCATTTTCAATAAAACTATCTTGTTCTAAAACAGCATTTTCTAATTCAATATAATTTTGTAAATAATCTTCATTAATTGAATCACCGTTATTAATTTCAATATTTGAATTTTCTTGAATTAAATTACGTATTTGTGTATCATTATTACAAAATGGTGGCCATTTACGTTTTGGAGGTGATGGTAAACCTAATAAATTCATTTCTTCAATTCGATCTTCTTCAGCACCAATAAAATCTTTTACTTTAAAATGCATTAAAAAGTTAACATCATTTGTTAACATATTATAACGATGTTCAATATAATTTGTAAATATACGAAATGAACGTTTTGTTTCTAAATCATCATCATCAAATTCATTAATGTTACTATTTTTCCACATTTCTGGATGTATATATTGATCTTCACATTGTATTAAAAATGGTTGATAATTTCCTTTCATTTTCTTTTTTTGAATTTCTCTCCATTCTTTATATATTTTCCAATCTTTGAAAAAATGTTGTGGTGGTTCTATTAATGATGAATTTGTAATTTTTTCTGTAATTCTTGTTTCTTGTGTTAATTTTATTCTTTTTGGTATCATATCAGCTTCATAAAAATCATCTGGCTTTACAATACGACGTTTTGATGTTCTTCTTGTTGGTCTGTTCTGTTCTGGCAGCTGTTGTTGCTGTGGGTCTTGCTCTCTATAATTTTTAATTTAAAAACAAAAAAAAAAAAAAAAAATTATTGAAAAGAAAAAATAATTATTTATTTTCATTGAAACTTACTCTTCCATTTGTCTTAAATCTTCTTCAATTCCAGTTAAAATACGAAGAATTGTATCATAAATATCATCAACACGTCTTGAATAAATCTGCGACGCACTATAAATCATATAACCGGCTTCCGATAGAATTGGTGTTTCTCTACATGCGAGGTACATCTCCAGAAGCTATGACAAAAAATGAAAGAAACAGAAAAAAAAGCACTTATCAAAATTTTATGTAATAAATCAATTTGCATATTGAGAAAAATTTCAAACTCATTTTTTTTTTCTCAAAAATTCATGACAACATAAATTTCCTATTAATAAAAAAAAAGTTTTTTTTTTTGGAGACCAAGAATTTTTTTTCTTAAAAATAAAAATGATTTTTGAAAAAATGATCTAAGAATAGATTAGCGCGCGCAAAAATTTGTTTTTTTTTTTACTTTCTGATTGTTTTAGAAAAAACAAATTATAATAAAAATGTTGCCTGAGTGCATTTACCGCAACAACAAATTTTTTTTTATAAATTAATTATTTTAAATTTATTTAGGGTTTTCTTTTCTTCAATTTTTTTTTTTACCTCTGGAAGTGGAATGTTGTAATCGATACAAATTTCTGGTTTATCAGATAACTCTAAAAATACTGAAACAATTTTTTTTTGTGTAACTTCCTCTAGTAGTTCTCTTAACGCTATTGATACTTTTGAAGTTGGATGCTTTTTAATAATTGTTAATAGATGTTGTCTTATTTCTGAAAAAAACAAAATAATAAAATAAAATTTTTTTAGGAGAAAAAAAGAAAAGAACTATAACAAAAACATAAAAATAAATAACGGGAGGAAAAATTGTTTTGATAAAATTAGTGTAAATTTTGAATTTTAAATTTATAATCAAATCAGAAAACTGCTTTTAAAATCGAAAGATAAAAATAAATAAAAAATTAATTACCTGCTTCAATTTCTTCAACACTTCTATCATAAGTATAATTATTTTGTTGTTGTTGTTGCTGTTCCTCTTCCAGGACCTCTTCTTCACTATTAACAAGTCTTTGTCCTCTACTGGTAGATCTTCTTGTATTATTGTGATTATTTTGTTGTTCAACAGTTTCTTGTTCCTCACAATTCAATTGTTGTTGATTATAAGTTCTTCTATTACTATTCGGAAATCCTGCTGCATGACACGATCCTAAATTTTGTGATTGCACTATACTTCCTACCATTCTAGTATTTATATTTAATTTAGAATAATTATTACATTAAAAATTATTTTTTATTTCTTTTTAAAGAAATTTATTTGGTTCTTTTTTATTTTAATTTCACTTTCTAAATCTGAAATAAAAAATGAGAAAAAAAAAAGTTGTTTAAAATATTATGTATAAAATTAACAAATTTTTTTTTTTTTTTAAATATATTACTTTAGGGTCAACAATCTCTGTTATACCCTGCAACACTAAGTAAACTTTTCAAATATTTATTTTTCTTTCTTGAATTTCAACAATTAACGTCCTATCACTTACGCATCGCAAAATATAATGCTTAAAATTTTTATCAGAATAAAGTTTAAATAAGTTAAGTTAGTAAACAAAAGTACAAGTGGAACAAAAGAAAAAAAAACATTACGATTCTTTTCTGAGCAGTCAGCTAATGGAAAAAATTTTAGAATGGGATGTATGTGGATGAAATAGAAAATGCGAAAAAAAAAGTTGTTTTTGTATAGCTTGTGGATTTGTGGTAGCTAATAGGTATAATATTTTTATTTTCTTTTTAAATGCGTAGTAACAGGAAAAGAAATTTCTCTGAAACGCATTTTAAAATAGAATACATTTGCTTAAAATATTTTAAATTATAATTTTTTCTTGAATTCACTTTTTTCCAAAAACAATTTAAAAAATGAAATGTGTATGGTAAGGTTTTTTTCTTTTGTTTTTGCAACTAGCTAAGAAAGATGATTATCGATATTTGAGAAAAAAATGATTAGAAGATGAAAAGTTGCTAATTACTTGTTCTGGAAATTTATACATACATATAATAAATTCAAAGATATTTCAAAAGAAAAAAAAAACTGAAATTATACCTAGAAAAAGTAAAAAGAATTTCAAATTTAATAAAATCGTACAATTATAATTCTAAGAAAGATTTAAGTTCTGTTCGTTAAAGAGCTCTGAAAATCTAAAGTAAGAAAATTACATCATATTATACCAATTTTTAATTTTTCAAATGAAGTAGCACGAGAATATTTTGTTAATATTGCTTCGATCTTACACAAATTTTCATCGAACAGAATTGTAAAAGCTATCGTAGTAAGCTCGGAGCTCTTCAATGAACAGAGCTATTCAAGATAAAGTGCATCTTCGAAAACGTCAAATGACCGTCATTTGATGAAATTCAGCAATTCAAAGTTTTAAGCTGAATCGATCATTTGACGATTTTCTATTATTTTTTTACAGATTTCTGTTATGAATTATGTTATTTATTATGTTATGTCTCCTTCTAGAATTATTATTTTCAAAATAAAATTGTAAGTTAGTTCAACAAACTATTTATTTATCTATTACACTTACATTGCTCTTCTTTTGTGAACATTCTTTAATCTCAAAGAAAGTAAAATATCAATTCCCTCAATTTTTATTAAACAAGAATACTTTTCAAAATAATACTGTTTTCACAACAATTTAAACTGTTTTTATAAATTTTAATAAAATAATCAAATTTTTACACTTACAAAGATTGATTACAGAAAATTTAAAAGGATAAAAGTGAACGAAATGGTTATGTTATCATAACAGATTTTTTTTGCAGAACTGTTATGAATTACTGCTGTCAGAATACGAATTTAAGAGTTTACAGATTATGTTACGAGCTGTTAAAATTTGTTCGAAAAAATTACAGAAAAATAAGAGAATTTCATAACAGCTGATGTCGTGCAGATTTTATATACATATGTACATAAATTTCAATTTACACAAATGTTCAATTTTTTATAAATTAAACTTTATACAGAAACAAATCAATTTTGTGACTTTTGAGTCAATATGTACAAAAATGCATTTCATTCATTCAACAAATAATATTTTCATTCATAAAAATAAAATATAAGTAAAAGAAAAACATGAATGCATTTTATTTAATCCTCTACGCTACATGTGGGGTATAAAATTACCTCAACTTTGAAAATTTACATGTTTTTCTAAATCCAATTGCGTCTGTGCACTGCCTGTAAGTGCAAGATTCAAGAAGTTTATTTGTAAATCAAAGGTAAGTAGATAATCTTAAAACAATTTCGAGGTAAAAAAAAAAATACAAAAATTAACGTGTACCATACAGGGTTAAATAAAATTTAATAATTCTTAACGGAATAAAAATTATTTAAATCGAAATTTATTTTATTTTAATTTTTTTTACTCCGTAAATTCGCATTTTACAATTTCAATTCATAAAAAAAGGAAGGGTCTCTCTCCCTTTTATTTTTTCTTTTTTTTTAAAAAAAAAAAAAAACATTAAATCATTATTTAAAAAATATAACGTAATAATTAATTGAATAAAAATTTAAAATATAACAAAAAAAAATTATAGTTATATATTCTTTAGTGGAGGCCACGTGCATTCATTCATTCAAGAAGTGAAAAAAAAAAATAGACAACTTTTGCGCGCCTTTTTCTTTTTACGAAAGAAAGGATGCGAATGAACTCATTTCAATGTCAGAAGACCAGACCACATTTTATTACATGATAATAATGATGATGATGTGATGTTGATATTGATGTTGTACATGTATGTTCGTACATAAGTAATATATACTTATTACTTATATAGCTAGGTACATTTTACCAATAAGAAAGAATTTTATGTTACGTATTACGTAATAAAATTTCACTTTCAATAATAAAATCACTTTCTATTATTAAAACAGATTAAATAAGAATAAGTTACTCATTTTTTTCTTCTTTCAAATAAAGAAGATTTTTGATGAAAAAGAATACTTGAAACTAAGTTGGATATCACAACTATGTAAGTAAGCAATGAAAATAAACTGAATTGAATTGAGAAAAAAATTCTCGTAAGGTATAAATTTAAGTTTATCACTAAAGGGAAATTTATAAATGAACTTTGGAATAGTTTTTTTTAAAAAAAAAAAACAAAACCGCATGATTTATGAAAACAAGCCTGATTTAAAATTTAAAAAATTAAATGTAAAATAAAAGTATTTGAAAAAACAGTAAAAATAAATCAGATATATATTCTAAATATTTAAGTAAAATAAAATTATAAGATTGTTTAACGATAAGGTAATTGACACGTTCGTTTTATTTTGTTTCTTCTTTGCACTTTTATAATGTATGTACAACAAGTGTACACATTCCCGCTTAAAAAAAAAAAAAAAGAAATATAGGTATAATTTAAAATTCATAAGATTTTGCCGGTCGGCACCAATACAAATATTACTTTTAATATCACAATCATAGATTGAACTATATATCTACAATTCAGTTGACGGTATTTTGTTTTTCTAGAGGTAATAAAATAAACAAAAACAAAATACATAGGTGTCTAGATTAATCTGTGAAGCTAAAGAGCAACAGAGTTTCAAAGATTCATAAATATAATTTCATTATTATTCATATTTTTTGTCTTCGTCTCTTTTGTTTACAAAAAATTTTTTTTTTCTTCTTTTGTTTAATTTTATTTTTTATTAAGTGAGTTTTTTTAAAATAAAAAAATCTGCATCACACAATCATTATTATCATCACTTTTTTTTTTTAATCTTTCATATCAATAATAATAATAATTTCAATTAGTCACATCTTAGGGTTATTTCTAAGTAGGTGGTTCATTATTATTGCGGGCGATGTACTACATTTAGGATAATCAAATAATATACCATATGTAAATGTGTATAAATATATAATACATTATGTATAATTTAGATTTTTAATGATAATATTTAAAATATTCTGGCGGGAATCTAATTTCATATGTTTTGTATGCTTATATATATATTTTTTCTATTATTATTTTTTTAATTTGAGTCTGGCAAACATACATATGTGCTAAATACACTAAAGAAAAATAAAATTCTTTATGTAGGTACCTACTTTATATATACCTAAATAATTTCAGTTTATGTACTAGGTAGTTTCCAAAAAAAAATTGTTTTTTTTTTTTTAATGTTTTTCTTTCATGCACATATTTATTTTTGAATAATATCTTTTTTGCACTGCTTTATTATTTTTTTTCCTTTTTGCACAGCACCTATTAAAATATAAATTGAAAAAAAAAAAAAAAAAAATAGTCAATATGTACATACATACATAATATGTATGTTATTGTTATATTAAAATTTGGTGTGGGGAAAATGAAAAAAAAAAAAAAGCAATACCAATAATAAATTCGTACATACATATATGATAAATACCTATGTACATACATTATTTTCACATACATATACATATGATGCAAAGGTAATACTAAAAAAAAACCTGGATTTTATTATTATCAATAATTATTAAAATTTCATTTTTCATTGTTGGTTGGAGATTGGAGAAGCAATTGGGGAAATATGTATATCATTTCAGATGCAAAAAGCATGACCATTGAAAATTATGTTCAGGAAAATTTATATATATTTTTTATGTACATATTTTTTAATTTTTTCTAGAAGAATGCTTTTATCATCCTTAATATAATCAATATATATCTATATTTATAGTTAATCTGAGCAATGTATAATTACAAAATTAAATACCTTTATCTATTTATTGAAGATGCATAAATATATATTTTTGTTCGTGGTGTTCCTTGTTTCCCAAGGATAATAATGATATACATACATATGTATATTATGTATTCTGTTGCGTAGGATGTACATATGTATATAGTGAAATTTGGTGGTAAAATTTTGTTCTGATGTTATCACATTTTACATATGTACATATATCTAATAAAATGTTCTTAAAAAATAAAACATCACATAAATTCTGATGAATTCTAAATATTATTTTCCTTTTTGTTTTTGTTTTAAATTTAACTACATACCTACTTTGTTAAAATACTTTTCACTTGAAATTTTTCACATATTAAGAACAAAAAAAAAAAAAACAAATTTTACTTCTTTTTCTTTTTTCTCGGTGAATATTCGGCTTGGTAATAAAATTATTTACTTGTGATAAAAACTTGTTTTATTTTGCAATTTGCATGCATTCTTTTGTTTTTCATTTTGTGTTTACGAAGTACTTTTGATAAGAAATTTTATAAATTTGAATATAATTTTTTTAATTAAATATTCAGGTCATTTGAAAATGGCCACTTAAAACTTGGTTTTTATTCATTTTAATTTTTAATTTCGTTTGTTTAAATAGATTGCACATTTTTTTCATTATCAATTTGAAATTTAATAACCCGGTTTTTTGCACGTTTAAATAACTTTGATTTAATTTTAAGAAAAAAAGACAAAAAATGAGATTTCTTTATTTTATTTACAAACAACCTTTTTTTTCATAATTGTCAAAAAAATATTTTTTAGTAGAGAGTTCAGAGTACTTTGATGCCAAGTTTAGTTTATAAAAATTCGATGGCGTCGATTGACGATAATCATAAATGATGGATTGTGGAAATGTGGAATGCGTTGTTGTCGTCATCGTGTTCTATCGCATGGGTTCGTGATTTCGTTTTATTTTTCATAGTAAGATGGCGCAAATGAATATCCGGTTTTAAATTTTTTAGGTATTTCGAATGTGAACCATCCTATGGGAACTCAGATTTTCAGGGATTCATTGTCCCTGAAATTTACCTAATTTTTAGGCAGGAACCCTCATTGACAATTAAAAAACCGAAATAAAATTGTAGGGCCTTAAAAAAAATATAAAAAAAATTAGTTATGGTGCAAAATTGGAATTTAGAACATTTAAACATTTATTTTTAGGTTTCTATGACTTACAATTTCTTATAATATTTAATTATTTAATTACCTTAATATTCTAATTTTAAAATTTATATTTTAATTTGTATTTGTTGCTTACATTTGGGTTTAATGCGTTTTCTTCTTCTGAATATAAATGATCGTTTTCGTTTTGGACGTTTTTGAAACAATTGTAGCTACATTTTATCAACTAATTTACACATAAGCCTGTCTAAAGGACTGCATGTATCACTACCGTTATCATTATTACCATTTTGATCAATATCCATACCAACATTTCCACTCAAATCATTTTCACCTTCTGATGGATCTGGTAAAGCAGCAAATGCATTCTTTACAATTTCCTTAACTTTATCCAAATGTTTTTGAAATCTAATACAATTCAAAAAAATTAAAATTATTCCTAGAATAAATTAGAAAAGAAAAATTATTTACCTTATTGCTGTTTCTATTCTTTGACGTTTTTGCATTTCCATCATAACACGTAATGTTTCTCTCGCCTGGTGAGGCCTAAATTCGTTTAATAAATGATGCATATGAACAAAAAGTAAACTTAAATCTTCAATCTGAAATTATATGGAAGGAAATTAATACATATGTGTAAGTATAGCAAAAAAATCTGATTAAGTTACCTTTTCAGCTCTTCTTGGACTGTCAGGATAATGAACTAATAAATCAATTAAATCTAAGAAATTTACGAATAATGAATGATTTAATTTTTTCAATTCTTTTCGTCTATCAAAATGTTGTGGTATTAAACGTTTAATTCCCTGGCTTTCCAAGGATCTGATCATTTCTTCATTATTATACGTATTACCAAACATTGAATATGTATCAAAAATTGGTGGAGGTGGTTTAGGCACACGTCCTTTTCGTATATTTTCATCAGTGTATAAACTGAAATATTGAGTCGGCGGTAATGGCAATGACATAACTTGAGTAGTTTCTTGATTTGCCATTTTTGTAATTTTTTCTTTAAAATGCTTTTTAAATTAAATTACAATTTTTATTCACGAGAAATTATTTTAACGAAAAATCAAAAATCCAAAAACTTCTGTTTGATGTTACTTTTGACTTGACTCACTTGACAGTTGGTGACGAAAGTTGAAGAATGCTTCTTCTTCTTGGCAATTAGAAAGCTTACTAGTATAAGATAGGCTAGTTAGTGCATAGATACAAAAAAAAGAAGAAAATTTTTGCTCACAGATTGTTTTGTGGGTTATTGGTAGCAGAGCAGTAGTGTTATGCTGTCTAACTGACTTGTTCTGTGTTATATTTGATAAAAGCGATGAAGAAAATTTTCAACTGTTTAACGGAAATTTAATTTGAAAATTTTTCTTATAAAAATAACTGAATTTTTCTTTTTAAATTGATTTTTTGTTTTAAGGATTCTTTAAAACAAATTGAAAACTTTAGGAGAAATTTAATAAACTTTTTCTGATTAGTTGAGATATGATAAAGTTAATAAATCTTAATGAACTATAATTTCGTTTGAGAAAATGATCTATGTAAAATGTCGATGATTTTAGTAATTAAATTCTTTTCATTGAATTTTATAGCTTTTTATATGAATATTGTTAGATTGATAGTGTAATAAAAATATTTCTAGATCCTTGAAGAAAGTATTTATAATCACTTGTAACTTAATTACATTTAAATATCATGTTATAATGTTGCACTGCGAATTTAGTTTTATTTGGTTCGTATATGTTATGATTATCAACTGAGAAAATCGTTTTTAAAAAGATAAATTTTATAAAATAAGAAAAAAGATTAAAAAAACAAACTTCATATTAATTAAATTTGTCATTAATTTTTCTTCAACCTTGTTTGAATTTTAAAGTCTTATAGAAAGGTTATATCATTTGATTATACATAGTAATAAGATGAAAATCCTTTAATAAAATTCATTTTGTGGTGTCATTTACACCATAAGGGTGTCATTTTATATTGTGTATACTTATATTATAGAAAATAGACTACGTTAAATGAGAAGAAAACATCGCATTTATAATATTTATTATAATACATATAATTTATATAGAAGTTTTATTGACATTTTAATAAAAAAAAATAAACATCAACAAACATCATTACTAAGTACATCCTTGAAGTCAATTAAACATAAAACAAATGTTTTTATTTAACATTTAAAACACATGTTTAAAGTTTTAAATGGCATCTGTTACAAAATAATAAATTCATTCATTCAAATTAAATTTCAATTAAATGAAAAATAATAATGTTTTGCAAATGAAAAATTGATTTTCTTCTATCAAATAGAAATTTCAAAAACTAAAAATATAATAACCCTTATAATAACCCACTTATCTAAAAAAAAACAGTTCCATTAATTTTATGTTAAAAATTACTATTTTTTGTTTACAAATATCGAATGACATCATTATATTTACATATATGTATATCTATACCAACACGTGTTTAATTTTTTGTTTTTGTTTTTCAGGAAATATAAAGCTATGTAACAGGTTGTGTACATTTCTTGCCAACTCGTCTGTTTTTCCGAGATAAAAGAAAAATCCTCATAGAAAAGAAAAAAATTGTAAAGTTGTGCTATTTTTTTTTCAGTACAAAATAAAGTGTGTTAAGAGAGTAAAACAATTTAAATTTCGTCCAAACATTTGCCACGAAAATTATGATGTACCTAAAAAGGATATCAATGTTTTTCATCTAAAAATTTTCCGGGTTTGTTTTAAATTTGATCTAACATGATAAACGTTGTTTGTAGTTTTGCCAAAATCGTCCTTAGTTATGGTTGTACGTAGAGTGTTCATTTATTTTGTAAGACATTTATAAATTATCCCTTTCATTTTGTTGTTCATAAATTTTCACTTTTAATAGATTGGATAAAGAAGATAGTATATATCATTCAAAGATATTTTTATTTTTAAAATGTAATGTATGTGGCTGAAAAATAAATTTTTAAATAAAACCTTCTGAAATTACCTTGAGAAAATTTTACAAAAATTTATGAAAATGTAAATGAGATAATTTTTGATATATCATAATTACTTTTTTCTTTTCTTATTCAAAAGAACAAAGACCAAATAATTAGAATTAGTGTATGTATATGAAACTTGAGTTTCTCTCCCTTTTTTTAAATAGTTTTTAACCAAATAATACATTAATACATTTATACTGAAGACCTTTTAAAAATTACTAGTTTTTTTCATTCAATTATTCAATAAGTTCCTTTACTTCTTGAAAATTATTGTGTAATACATTTTCTTGTATTTTTTTTTACATTTTATTTTTTCATGTAAAATTAAATAACATAAAAGTTCATAAGAGAAAAGGTACATTTTAAATAATGTGTAATTTATCATTTCTCAAGGGTGAGAATAATCATAAAAAATAATAATAAAAATAAAAAAAAAGGAGTTTTACTTTTAATACAAACGAAGTGAAAAATTATTTATTTTATTCAAAGATCCCATTTAAAGTTAAAAGATAAAAATCTTGATAAAACGTAGAAAATTATATTCAATTTTTTTTTTCTAAATCCGAATTCAATAAACAAATTTCCATTTAAGAATTTCGTGTTTGAGTTTGTTTTTCTTATGTTTATCTTTTTTGTTGTTGTTGTTGTTGTTGTTGTTGTTGTTGTTGTTTATTAAAATTAATATTTTCCATTTAAAAGGACGTTAAACCTAAATTGCACTTCAAGGATTTAAATTATAAAAATCAATATAAAGTAACTCAAATGTATTTAAATTATTGAGATGGAAAAAAGAACATTATTACTTATGTGAAAAACTAAAAAATAAATGAATATCTACATACTTGGTTTGAAATGATGCGTGGTGAAATGTTTGTTTTTGAATTCGTTTTGAAAAAATAAAATAAAATAAATAAAAAATAGAAAGGAAAACATTACAATGTTTTTAAAAAACTAAATTTGATAAATTTATGAAAAAAAAGTAATCATTAAAAGGATTTGAAACTCAATTGAAATTTGATATTGAAATATTTATTTTTTACTTTCCTTTTTCAAGTACAATGATTTCAAAATGATTTTAACTTTTTAAAAAAAAAAAAAAAAAAATTAATTTATTTTAAATAGTTTAGAATTTACTATATTTTCAATTTAATTTGCGTATTTCAAATTTTTATAGAAAAATATTAACATTAACATGTAAACAATATCCTTAAACTGTTTTGTCAATCACTTTTGCTACGAAAGTTTATCGAAGGGAAGTCCTTTTTTTATAAATATTTTTTACTCAATATCAATAAAGTAGAATTTGTTTGGATATGGTCTTTTATTTTCCCACAGTTTTCAATTTTGACCGCAATAAACTTCATTCTAAAATCAATAATTACGAGGTTTTAAAATTATAATGTTGTTATATTTAGTTTTAAAAGGACATACATTAGATATGTATTTAATCTGTTTTTGAAATTTAATATACTTAATTGTGATTCCTTCTATTTTCTTTCGAAATAACGTAAAAGGAAGAAAAAGGAATGTTAAAATAATTTTCTACTTTACATTCTGATAAGATTTGTTTATTTGTATTGTAATTTCGTTCATCTGATTCCTAATTTTATTTGGTAAACTTATGTGTCCATTTTATGTTAATATTCTTAAGGGAACGATTTTATGTTTTATAGTATGCTTTTATGCTTTTATAGGTGTAACTTATGTGGTATTCTTCAATTTGTTTAAATTAAGAACTTATTAATTATAACACATCTGATGGATAATGTTAGTCCAGGAAATATTATTGTTGGATCATTGTGTATATTTTACATACTTTTCAAAGAAATTTCATTCCTAAAATCCTTGAAGCATGAGTGACCACAACAATTTAAAATACAATATGTTACATTATAAGTAGCTTTATATCTTTTTATTTAATTACTTCGTTTGTAGAAGTTTCTTTTAGAACTTGATAATTAAATGACAGTTATTTAAAGTTTATAGTGTTAGAATGTTTTGTATTTTTCTAGAGATTAAATTTCAGAAAATTACTTTTTCAATGATATCTAATAAAAAGCTTCCAATAAAATATTATTGAAATATCTTTTACGAGTGAAACTACATACGTAAGTTTACCTTTTATTTAGAAAATGTACATGGAAAAACGAAATTTACAAAAGAGATTCTTTTATGTCAACAACTTTGTTTTTTTGTTAACAATATCAAGAAAACATGAAAAAAAAATGTATAAAAAATAAAATCTTCATCTATCCTTTTGTTTTATGTGAGAGTGTGTTGTTTATTTACAACGAAAATTCAAAACTTCCACTTATCCGATCTCAAAATAAGGTTGAAGGAGTAAGAGGAGTTTCAAATTGGGAAAACGGTTATTGTAGGCATTTAAATTAAAGTATATGGAGTCGGCAGATTATTTTCATTGTGACTGATTTGTATGTCCTTACAATATTTTAGAATTTATGGAAGGTTCTCTATTATTAAAAACCAATATTCTATCAATTTAGTCATTGACCGAAAATGATTTTATTCAATATTGTTGTTACTGTAAAATAAAATTTATGCTAATTTATAATTTTCATTACTTTTTATTTACTTATTCATAAAATGATTACAAAGTTCAAGGTAGTATATATATCTGCACAAACTCAGAAATAAAGCGTTGGTGTATGTAGGAGTAAAAAATTTTTCAGAAAAAACAAAAACATTTTTATAAAAATGTTGATTTAATTATGAATGATGTAATGTACAAAAGATGAGAATTATTTTTATACGTTCAATTACACGTTTTCATTCATTATTCTTGCTTAAATGATAAGTATCTTTTATAGTAAAAATGCTTCAAATAATTGTTAGATATGCTTCTTGAATGGTCTTCAAATTAGATATAATAATTTTATGAATAATTATATTAAGCTTAAAATATATTTTTCTAAATAACAAAATTTTATTTAGGTATATCATGAAAGTAGATTAAAATTTAATTTAAAAATATGTATTCATTTCAGTTCATTGAATAATTAAAATATAAATAAATATGTGGGTTGCTGAGAATATTATTTATTCAAAATTATTTTATCATTTTCAACAGGATTTAACAAAATGAAAATATTTTAAATCATAAATTTTTTACATTTAAATTTGTTACATGTGTTACATCTTTATACACATAATTGGAAAAGTTTTGATAACATTTTTTTTATCTATCAGAAAATTTACAATAAACGCTTTTTACAAAATATTATTTTAGATTAAAAATAATCCTTCTTACAAATAAATGAATCTATATAGAAAAACTAATTCCATAGTACTTAAAAAGGTTACATGGAAATGATTTTGACTTTCAAAGTATTTTTACTTAAATTATGGTTCCTAGTAAATTTAAAGAATTAATTTTTTATACCAAATTACAAGTTATACATCGAATTTGTTCATTGAAAATCCATTCAGAAATATTCATTGTATATACACAAGTTATTTTATTTAAAGAAGCCTGTTTGTTGAAAATTTAATCTATGGTACGTGTTCATTTTTTTTAAAGGATAAAATAAAATTCACCTGTTTTTTTTTTTTTTTTTTTTTTTTTTTTTTTTTTTTTTTTTTTTTTTTTTTTAAATTTAACTTTAGAAAAGAAAGGATTAAATATTTGCGTCATTTAAAAAATTTAAAATTTATTTTTTAATTTTTTCAACTATAGCTTAGCGTAATTGGTTTTTCGATGGTAAATTATGTAATCAGACGAAAATAAAATTACCATATAGGCATTTTCAGTCAATAAAAAATAAAAATTGCTATGATAATCTAAGAAGCAAAATAAAATAGAAAACGAGTACAATAATACATATCATTATAACTAAGAGTAAAAAAGTTTTTATTGTGAATAGTTCAATTTGGCACAAAAGGGGTGAATTTTGCTATTAATTCACACTTAAATAATGCCTAAGTCAATTTTTTATCTACCTAATTTTCTTTTTAAAATTTAGTGATATACATATTTGTGTGGAAACTGCGATAAAGTGAATAAAAAATATTAATAACGACAAAGTATTTTCTAAATTTTTAGAATAAAATATATGAAAAAAAAAAAAATACATACAAATGAATGAAGTACTTATGTATGTAGTAAACTGCTGGTTGATTCGACGCTAATGTGTAGAAAGCATAATATTTATCACAAGAATATTTTTTATAATAAAATCTATTGTCACTGTCATTTTATTATTTTTTTCTTTTTGCTTTTTCAAGCATAAAACTTAAGGACTATTGGATGTCCATTTCAATTAAGGTTTTAATTACTACCAGCTATTAACAGCAACTTGAATTACACGTGAATGAACTTTAAATACCTTATTTTTCTTCTTTTTTTTTTATATAAAAGCATAATCCATAAAAAGTTTAGGATCAGATTTCATAAATTTTTTATAAATATGATACGTGACTTTCATAATCAAAAATGTTGTAAAATAAAGCAATAAAAAAATGTTGATATTTTGCCGTTGAAAATAATTAAATGTAACAAGGGGATTTAATGTGGATAATGTATTTTTAGCTGAAAAATTATACTTTTGTTTTCAAGATAAGATAAAAATCTTATAAAAAATAAAAAAATAAAAATCAATTCATAATATTTATAAATGAAAAGTATGTAGTTGTGTGAGATTGAACTATTGAAAGTGTCATTTGTTATGTCCTTTGGTGTTGTCTAATTGGTTTTAAACACTTCACGTTATATACTAATGGAAAATTGTAATTTTTTAAAAACGTTTTTATTAGCTTGCTTTCTTGTCTGTCTGTTCGGGTGGAATTTAAAAATTGATTTTTTACTAACTTTTTGATGAGAAACACCCTTTGCACATTACGTGGTTAAACCGGTTATTTTGCGCTGGTTGTAACAATAATGGTATAATTATTTCCAACTTGGTATAGTAAGAAATCATCCAAAATAATTTCAGCTTCACGGTTATAACACACTCATACTCTCGTTACAACTGGTCGTGCCACCTTCAGATGTAGTTTGAGCAGTTGTAAAAACAGGTTTTATAACCGGTTTGCGTCGTTGTAACAACAACCTAATGTGTTCATGCTCAAAGAGACTTGAAACTCCGTTCATTATATTTTCGTAGGGAAACTACATATTTATTGGAATATCAATAGTGCAGTTCGATTTCTTATTTATTCTAAATAATCTAGCCTACTAGATTCAGAAATTTATTATTCCGTTGTCAATAATGTCAATAATAATAACTTAAAAACGTGGTATATTACAAATTTTTTTTTTATTTAAATAATTTATATTTTACACCCACATAAAATGAAAATAAAAAACAAATAAATTTCTTATGAAAATTTTTATGAATATTTCTGGTATAAAACATTTAAAGGTCCTTAAAATTCTTAAAACAATGATATGAAATCAATTTAACTTAATGGATGGTTTCAAGATTTTATTATATTTTTGTTTTATATAGGAGAAAATATTAGAGGGACAATTTTATGTCAAATTCAATAAAGTATCTATGTAAATGAAAATTTTTCGAATGATATTTTATAATTTCATTATACATAGATGACACTTACATGAAAAAAAAAAAAAATCAAAATTAATATTTTTCTTTAATTTATATTTCGTGCTGTGTTTGATACATAAAAAAAATATGGCATTGAAAAATTGCTTATGTTATCGTTTTATCACGTACAGCAAATTTTAATTTTCAATTATTATATGAAAAAAAAAAATACAAAATTCCTACAGAAACACAATTGAATTTATCTGAATTTATTATGTATAATATATACTTTATTTTATTTTGATGTGTTATTGAATTTATTCAAATGATATACAGATTACAGACACATACACTATAAGGATTATTTTTATTATTAAATTAATAATATTATTTATTTCTATAAGACACAGTTTGAAAAAAATTGCGAATTTTGTTGTTTCATATATTTTTCTCTATTTATTTATATACATATGTGTATATATAATTTTGTTTGTTTGTTTATTTTTATTTTTTCACAAAAATTATTCTTCATAATATACATACATATGTATGTATGTATTTTTTAAATGGTATACTCGTATTTATGTCAAACACACAAATGTTTGAATATTTATGATATGCCCTTATGGGAATAAACAAAGTGTAACTTTTTAAAAAAAATTTTTTGTTGAGAAAAATGTTTTTATATCTGTATGAAAACGGATTTGTTTTTTTTTTTTAACTTGTACATCATACATATGTGAATTATTTAATATAAAAAAGTTTAAAAGTAAATAAAGGATTCAATTTGGCTTTTTTACTTTCATGTTAATATGATTCTTACACGTTCGTGCTTTTTTATTCAAATGTCAATATTGTGTGAACTTTTTTAACAAATTTTGTTGTTATTAAAAAAGGACAGAAGGTTAATTTTTCTTCACATACATAAAAAAAATTGTTTTTTTTTTACATCATTGTTTAATAACAAAATTAAATGGCATCTAGAATGGAATTCATCATTATTACAGCGAAGTATGTAAAAAGAAGAATTTGAAAAGGGTGTTGTTTTGTTTAAAATAGGACTTAAAACTGAAAAGTACCTATGTAAGGATTATTTTCCGTTAAGATTGATATTTTCGTACATTTAACAAAATCTCAAGTTAGAACCAGCAAATGTTGAAAAAATCTTCGATTTAAATCACAAGTTTACCTTTAAATATACATAATCTTTTTTGAATTATGGCTGTAATTTTCTTTAAAGAAAATAAATTTCTCTTTCTTCAGTAGGTATACCTCTATGTAAGTGAAGTAATAACGAAGAATATCAATGTTTGTAACAGAAAATAATAAAAATAATAACAAGTTCTGATTTGTATGTATTTATAATTTAGGGACGAAATCAAGAAAGAAAGTTTGTTACTATAGAATTGTTCCCCAATGGCAAATTGTAAAAAAAAAATCTTTGGAGATTTCTATAGATAAGTTAGTAATACGCAATTCCAATCACAACAGGTGAGATTTCAACAATTCTAATAATGGTATTGAAACATTTCACAAATCCACTTTGTAAATTGTTTTTATTGTCTTACCAATTGAATACAAACAAATTGATTTCTTTTTTAAAAAAGTATGAGAAGGGTCAAAAATGTTAGCAAAATATTAAATTAAATGATAGGCTATGGTACCTATATGGTAGAAAATTGAACGTAATAAGGAAAAAGAAATCGTCCATTTTATGAAATCAGCATTATCATCCTGTATTCATTAAAAGTTATGGTAAAGTTTATGTTCACTATTCAATCTAAATTTTATCAGCTAAATATATCTTAAAATAAATTAAATTTTATTCTAACAAAATCAGTTTGTTGTTGATTATTTAAAAATAAAAGAATTTTTCAATGCTGAATAAAAATTTGAATTAAATTTTTAAAATTTCGAAGAATGAAAAAATACATATTTTGCTTTTTATTAAATTGCTTAAGGCTTTTTAAAAAAATGATGCTGTAAATTTAAGGAATTTATTTCAGTATAGAAATTCTTGAGTATACTATGTAAAAAAAATTTCTAAAAAATTTATTACATATATAGGGTAAATGTGACAACTTTAAGACTTATGTTTATCCATTAAAAAGATGATAGAAATATGTTTATTACTCTAAATTCTGATTTAAAAAATTACAACATTTTTTTCAAGAGAAGATATTGAAGAGAATTCAAAATTATAAGTATGTTCGATCCTACGACTTTAAAATGGTTCAAAATTGATAAATCTACCCGATATGCTTTAACATGAAATAATTTAATATCAATGATATAAAATATATTAGAGAAATCTTTATTCAAATATAAATTTTGTAATATCCATACATATGTATGTACGTATATTGTATACCATATACTCATTGTAATTGATACGTTTTAGAATAAAATTGACATGTTAAAAATTGAATACAGAAACTCAATTAGTTACTTGAGAATACATTAAATTTAATCGAAAATCAATTTATATTCCAACAAAAAAATTTTTAATTAAATTTGACGTTTAAAATGTATTGTGTAGTTTATGTTCCAAAAATATATTAAAAAAAAAAAGGATATAATAAATAATAAAATCTGTCATTGTATGATATTACTTACTTACGTTAAAAGGAAATGCTTTTAACGGAAAATTATGGCATTAATTTCATATAACCTATATTTGAATAATAGATTCATAACAATGTAATATTTGGAAAGGATATCGTTACTTGTAAATGTACTTTCCAAAAAATATAATTAGATATGTAATACAGGAATAAGTAACGACATAAACTACGTTCAAATTTTTTAATTATATTTTTCAAATATTCTATGTTTTGGTAAATAATTGAATACAATTTTATATTATTTAATTTAATTTTAAATTTATTATCTACTAAAAATTATTTTTAAAATAGTTTACGAGTAATTTATTTGTCATTTTCGAAGGAAATTTTAAAAATTTTAGAATATCTGAAAAATTATTGTTTTGAATAGAAATAGATTCGATATATATGGGATAAATACAATGGAGTAATATGTCTTCATTATGAAACCTGACATTAGATAGATTATTAAATTGAAACTAAAGCTTTTTTGGTATAATATAGATTTTATTAATAATAAAATTGAAATGAACTTGTGAAGTTCTCTTTCAATACTGTAGATAGATGAAACTGGTAAAAATTCAGTGGTTAATTGAGATAACTACAAAAAAATCAGGTGGAAATCCCAAAAACTTGAAAATTGGAAAATTAGAACAAAAAAAAAAAAAGTAAATTTAAAAAGCAGAACTTAATAACATTAACTATATTAATATTTAGTTTTCTTCTTCATTTTGATGATTACATTCACGCCTAACATGACCTTTTTCACCACAATTATAACATGATTTCTGTTGATTGATACAATTTCGTGAAATATGACCACTTTCATTACAATTGTAACATATTAAATCAGATGAACGTTTATCATTTGTCTGTTCTGGACAATTACGTGCTAAATGTCCAATTTTATTACAAACATAACAGCTAGGATCTTCATCTAATTGATCACAATCACGTGCAATATGTCCAACACCATTACAATGATAACATCTTTCAAGATCTTCTTTACACATACGTGCATGATGTCCAAATTTATTACATTTATAACATTTCTCATGATTTCTAACACATTCACGAGCAAAATGTCCTTGACGTTTACATTTATAACAAGTGCTTGATGACATCTTGTATACCGCACAATTTGTTTTTTTTTTTTTTAGAGATTTGAAAAACTTAATTGAAATTGCTGAGAACAAAAAAAAATGAATTAAATAGTACAATGTTTCTTAATTTAATTCTTAATTTAAAGAAAACAATAAAATCATTTACTTACCAGTGTTGTATTTTACCTTGATGATTTATAAATAAATCACAATACATTTACTTGTGGAATAAATTCAATAAAATAACGAATTTGTTATATGTAAATGGATCTACGATTGCGAATAAAATAAATTTCTATTTTTAAAAATATTTATTTTCATGTTTTGACATTGTTTTTTTTTAAAAGACGCCTACTATGGCAATATTTAATTTTTCTAAATTTAAAGCGTATTTTTTGTATTGTAAATATGTAATAGATGTTTTATTATTTAAATAATAAGTAAAAATTATGAATTATTTAAAAGTTTCAAATATATATTCTTTCATATGAAATTATTCTAATTGAATTTTTAAGATTACTTAGATTTCCCACCCACTAACATTCTGTAAATAACTCCCCTATTATTCTGGTTACTTTTCAATTTTTTTTTTTCTCATTAATTTTCTGTTCTAATTTATTCATTTATTTGATATTTTTGATACGATTTCATACTTCTGAGATCCATAGCAGTAATCTTGAATTTTTATGCTCTAGTTATCATTAAAAATACTATTAGAATAAAGTTAATGTCCACATTTTCTTCTCAAAAATGCTTGTAGTTTTATTTATTCTTAAAGAAAAAAAAATTTTTTTTTTTTCATATTGATTCCATTTTACACAAAGGCATTGAATTCAACGTAATTATGACAATAAAGGATAATTCTTATTTATTCAAATAAAATAGGATTATAATAATAATATCTTTTTTTTTTTAATTCATAAAACAAAAGTAAACATTATCTTTTGTTTTTGTTTGATTAATTTCATTCAAAAACATGAAAACATTTTCAGTAAAATTTTATCATAATATACCAGAATGTGTTGGTTTTATTTACATTTTTATTTTGTAGATACAAACAATGAAAGTTCTGAAAAGGTTAATAATAAAAGCATAAAAGAAAAACAACAAGAGAAAAAATGTATATATGTATATATTTTTTTTTTATGTTTCTACATCAATATCGCCTCATGAATTTGAGCAATTTAAGTAAAGAATGTTTTTACAATGATGATCCTTAAGAAATGGTATAGGTGACAGATAATAAACATTACATACTAACCTTTTTATAAGTATACCTATGTACATACATACATATGTATGTTTTGCTTTATTCTATTTGTTATTTAAAAATGAGATGAAAAAAAAACGATGAAATTCCTTTTTCTTTACATTGTTTTGGCATTATTACTTGAATATTATCTTATAATAATGTTTTCATGGTAGGTACATAACTGATTTTTCTTAGCTTAAATAGGGTAAACGTGCCAGTCTTAAGACATTTTGAGAGAAATTTTCACCAAATCAAAGGCTACTACAATCATTAACTGAAAAAAAAAAAAGATTACTAACTGTCATGTTATTCTATTCATATTTTTTTTAAAGGTTTTTATGGAACATACATATAAATCTGTGAAAATAATATAAGTGTTAAATAAATGTTATAACACATTGTAAATATTGGTTTAAAAAATAATAGAAAAATTTGTTGGAATAGTCTTTTTCTCTTGTAACAAAAATTATTTTATCGTTGAAAAAAATTTAGTATATAAATGTTTTTGAAACAATGTAATTTTGAAGAAAACAGATACATAAATTATAGGAGTAGATATTTTAAAAGTAATGTCATTTTATTAGAACAGAACTTATGGTTATTATTTTTAACAAAGAGAAAAAAATAGAACGAACTAGAAAATGTATGTTTTCATTGTGAAATGAGTTCAACTATTGATATCATTAAATGGTTATTATCGTTGAAGTACTGAAAATGTTAAAAGTTAAATATACATATTATACTATATGTATGTATGTACTCGTATAATAATTATATTTATGATATGATAGTTTCTCAAATAGACTAAAACATAAATTGATTTTGAAAGTTTATATAAGTTTTTCAAAGATCTTTTCATGAAACGTGTTTTTATACAACATTTTAAATTTAAGATTTTAATGTAATCTATACATACATACATATATTTTCGATTTAAAATAGATTTTATATTAATTAATAGTTAACCGAATCATCTATAAAAGATATTTTCCAATATTTTAAATTTTTTAAATGCAATTTAATTGAAATAAAAAAATTTATTTGGGTAATTATGTTGTAATAAATTTAAAATACACAACTAAGTTGAGGAAAAAAATGGAAGTTTTTTTTTTTTTTTTTTTTTTTTTTTGATAACATATTCGACTCGTTAAGGTTGAATTACGATTTTTTTTGTTGTGATATTTTATACCACAATAAAAATATCAGATATTCGAAAAAGCATAAAAAGTCTTTTGATTATTTTGTTAAAAAGAAAAAAATGTTTGTTATTGAATTTCACTTGATATACTCGTACTCGAAAATATGTATATATTTGTAGGTATGTAAGAACTTTTCAATGTATGGGCACATAAAATATGTATTTCACAAGCATATCAATGTTTTCGATGTATGTAATAGAAATTGTGAAATGTGTACTTTTTAATAAATTCTTTTGTTTTTTCATCTTTGAGATATAATAACGTTGTAGATTTTATATATGTATGTACATAGAAAAATTTTTAATTTTTGATCGTGCTCACAAACAGTTGGCAGTGTAACAAAAAAGTTTCAAGGTTTATGCCCTAAAATTTAAATGGTAAAATTTTTTTCAGTTCTTCTTTTTTTACCTCAAAATACCTCAAAATACTTTTAAAAACGATACAACTGTTTTATCTTTTTTGTTGGTACATATTGAATCAAGAGTACGTGTATAAAATTTCAATTTGATATTGACTTTTGGAAACACTGATAAGCCGTGAAATACTTATTGAAAATTTCAAATCAGTCGTGGAACTTAATAGTCACACTGTGTATGTATTTCAATTATTTTGAAATATTTCAAATCCAGGAATTTTAATTCATTAAAAGATTCAATTCTCAGGAGTTTCTTTTAATTTTTTTTTTTAAGTGTTCTCAATTTATTTAATTTAAAATGTTCATTTGACATTTTTTAAAAGGAAGTACATACATACATACATATACATATGTAATATTGTTACTGTGTGTATTTCTTATCATTTGTATCTAGCACATGTAAAAAATAAATTATGTTCCTTTGGTAGAATTTATTTTCAATATATGTATGTACTATAAATAAGGTTCATCTGTTCTTATGTTACTTTTCAAAACTGTGAAACAATAAAAGGATGAGAGAAGAGATCAATTACATATTTGATTTCATTTTAGAACATTTCACTTTTATTTCTCAATTCAAGATGAATTTGCAAATGCAGTTGTACCATATGGTTCCCACGAACCTAGAAAGTTTCAATGATAATCACTTTATTACCTTGAAGAAAGGTATCCTTGTTTTTCTTTTTTAATGAATGCCTTTTTTACAATTTTCTGTGAAGTAGGTATTTAAAAAAAATAAATATTTATAAGTAAGTGAAAATTATTTAGGATCCAATTTGTATTCTTGAATTATATGAATAAATTTTATGAAAATTATGTTTATGTATTTTTGTTCATATTTTTTGTCAAACAACATACTAGAAGATTTTTATTTGAAAAAAAAAAAAATATATTAAAAAGAAAAACAGTGTAATAAGGTAATTATTTTTACATAATTAATTCATGGTTTTGGGTAATGTCATTTTCACAAAATGAATTAATTAAAAGAAAATAAATTACATAGATTTTAACATTTCAATTTCATTAAAAACTTTTAATTAGAAATGATGATATACAAAAAGATTTTTTGTTTGTTTGTTTATTTCAAAAAATACATGAAAAATTTATATACAAATGTGAAAATTAAATAAAGGATAAAATTATTTTAGAAGAAAGGGAACACATATTTTGTAGAATTTTATGTAAATTTTGAAACATATTTTGTATTTTTATATGGATATTAAAGTATATATAGACACAGGATGATTGGGTATCCCATTTTTTTTTTCATATTAGATATACATATATATAGATGTATAGATGAGACGATATAGCAGAGATTGATTGAAATACTTTAGAAACTTCTTTAAGAACATCATATGTACGAGTATTATTCAGATTTGTGAGATAGCTACAAACATAATGTTTTCATCACCTTTCAGTTCATAGAATTGCTATTTTCAAGGTTTCTATTAAGAAATCGATCATTATCCTTATAGTTGACTCAGTTTTTTATTTTTATTTTCAAAATTAAAGTCAGATACATGTAATTGTCAAAAAAATTTAGTATTATACTATGAACAAAAATGAACAGACTATTTTTGACCACTTAACTACATTTATAGCGATATTGAAACTCTAATCAAATGATGTGGAAAATCTATAGAAATAATGAAATACATACTATATAACATCAGGGCCCTTGAATAAATTCTTTTGTGTCGGTATGCTTTTGGATAAAATTAAAAATAATAATAGTACTTCCTTGTTATTTCGATCTTTCTTCTCACGTTATGCTGAGAATACAAGTACTATACGCACAACGTACTCCTATAGGAAATCGCCCTGTACATATTTTTTTTAGTCATATGGAAATTTGTATTAAAATTTCACCAAATAATATGATAAATATATTTTTCGAAAATAATATATTTACTCATTCAAACAAATATTTTTATTAGATGATAATCATAAAAAGAATATTGGCAATATAAAAAGGAAAAAAAAATAACAGTTATTTTTGATAAACATTGAAAAAAGGAATAAAGATTTATGTGTGTGTGTGTGTGTGTGTGTGTGCTACATATAATAATAGACTGTACCTATGTATGCATGTATATGTTACATTATTTATTTTATGAGTTTGAAATATGAAAAATGATTTATTTATTTAATTTGTAATTTTTTTTTTAGGGTGGAATAATTTCCTGGGATCGCGTAGAATGTTTAAAGAAAAAATATGAGTGATATTTGAGAGTATGAAAAACGTTATATGATGGGAGTATTAAATTTTCAAAAGTATGTTTTTGTAAAAGTGATTAGTATCTACATTATTTTCTCATTTATATTATATTTCCTTTTTTAAATGTGTTAGGCATCCTTCTAATATTTGTATTATACATTTTTTTATATGGCTTTATTATTTTTAATTCAAACATCACTATAGGGCATAAATTGTGAAATATAGTATATGTTCAAACATTTTGTTTAATATTTGAATAGTGAATTGAAAATATACTCATCAAACATACATACATATGTATATGTATATATGTATGTTGTAGTACCCCAGAAAAAGGATTTATCAACTTTTGATTCACGAACCACCTATTTAATTTTTTTCTCCATTTAAACATTTTATTACATTTTCATTTATTTTTATTTTTTTTATTTTATTTTTAACATTTTTTTATTGTTCATTGAAAATTACAAAAAAAATGTTCTAGATAAATATATTTTTTTATAATATTGATTGTTAGTATTTTTATTTTTAATTCAATGTAATTCTTTTGTGTTTTTTTCTATCTTATCAAATTTTAAAGCATCAATTAAAGAAATAATGATTCCAATGAATTTCATCAGAAAATAAATAACACCCCAGAAACAAAATTAAATACTTTAGTTTTAAGTTGCCATAGCATTAATAATTGTAATCAAAATTCTCTTGAAATTTATATCTAACAAATATGTTTTTTGTTTGTATTGTATTTTTTTTTTCCACGATAAAAAATAGATTTCAAATAATACAAGTTGTGATAATGAATTTAATTAAAAAGTAATTACCGAATTATTGTTTTGTTTCTATGGTAAGAGAACAATATAAAATAATGGACAATAACAATTAGCAGGAATTAATTTTTTTCGATTTTTTTTTTTGTGTTTGTTTCTGATGAATCGTATCATATAGGGGTGGTACGTTATTAATAATCATGTAACATATATGTACATACATATTACATATATATATATATATATATATATATGTATGTATCTATCTAAAAATAAAAAATGTAACTGAGAATGTTAGAGGGATGAAGACATATTTAAAGTGTTGATGAATAATTTCTTTAAGCTTTCATAGGTCATAAATGTAAATAAATGTAATTAATTTAAACCAGAAAAATATAATATATACATATGTATTCAAAAATATTAAATTTAATCAGATATTTAATTTGATTTTTTAGTTTTTATGAATTAATTCAGAGCTATTTACAAAAACATGAATTTTTTTACTTCAAGTTATTCAAATAAATCAATTTTATTATATATGTATATATGTATGAACTCTACACTACACGTGCGTATACATAATTCGATATTCAATCTATATATGACCCATTTAGAATATGATTTGATGTACTAAATTTCTTTTGAAAAAATAATGTGATTATGTATGTATGTATTCAAATGGGAGATTAAAAAAAAACGACACAAAGTAAATGAAAAATAAAAATACTTTTATATGTTCATTCACAGTTACAACACAGTTATTGTGAAAAATATTGAAAGATTTGTTCATGATTTTGTGAAAATACGACAGTCATATATGTGTGTGTACAGTCATACCTATATAAGAAAATTACCTTGATAGCAAAGTTATCTTCTATGAATGAGAATTCCTAATATTTTTTCATTCAAATGATGAAAGAGTTTACAACTTAGAGTACTCACTCGTTCTTGATGACGGAAATAAAATAGTTCAGTTAAAAAGAACTGCAACTCTTCGTTATCTATAAAAAAAGAAAGAAAGAAAAAAAAAGTGAAAGGAGTTAAAGGAAGATGAAAAGGATTTCAAGTTGTTGTACACTTTTTTTTTCAAATTACATTTATTATAAAAAAATATGTAACGTGCTTTTATACAATAAAATTAGTCTGAAGTTTAATAATGTATGTACAGAATTGGAAAGTTAGAGCATTATTCTATCTCGTTTTTTTTTTTATCTAGAATTATTCACAACACATTTGATGAATATCCAATCACGTTTTGGATAGAATTTTTTTTATATAGCAAACTATTTTCAAGAATAATTACAGATTTACTTATAATTAACGATTAACCTAATACAAAGATAGAGATTGGTTTTTAAAAAATTCTTCTTTAACTGCAATAACTTCGGTATGACCATTCGCTGAATAATTTCCATTATGAAGAATTTGTGAATCAATTGTTCTGCGATCCCATCTGACACGTTTACATACTGAAGAATTTTGCCCTGTAAAAAATTAATTTAACTCATATTTTCATTTGAATTATCATTTTATTGTAAGATGAATATTTATATTAATCACCTCTATGTTTCATTCCATAGCTTGGAGAATTACTATCTTTAAAGGATGATGGTCGTGACGTTGTATGACATAAAATACAAATAACTTGCCGGAAATATGAACGAAACCTATAAAAAATCATAAATTAGCAATAAAAATAATCTTTTTTTTTTTCAAAATAAAATCGCATAAACATGATTTATTGATTTTTAAAACAAAAATAAACGAAAAAAAGTACCTTTTATTCATCCAATAATATATTATTGGATTGACCATGGCATTCGACATTGCTAACCAGTAGAAACCTAAGTAAATGTGTTGCACATATTTGGCAGACGATATCTTATTATTGTGATAAGCGTAAATAAAAAATAAATGATAAGGTAGCCAACATATTGCAAATATTGACACAACGACAATAAACATTCGTACAACTTTACGTTTTGATTTCATCGATTCAATTTGTCGTTCAGTATTTTCACCAATCGATTGACCTCCCCACAAAACACGTCCCATTATAAAGTAACAAAATAACATTACAAGCACTGGCACACCATAAGTTAGTGTGAGAATAATTATATTATATCTGAAAAAAATAAATGAAAGGAGAAGAACAAAAGTGAAATCTTAAGTATTTTTCTCCTTTTTATTTCAACTTTGTTTTTTTCTTACACATAATCAGACTTTGATGTAGGATAACGACCATCTGGCCACATCATGAAACATAATGTCCTCGATTTACCATTGTAATATCTGAAAAATCAGTTTGGTGAATAATAATATTTTTTTCGTAATTAAATATTATGTAAATAGTTCAATTGAAATTTATTTAAATGCACACAGATTTTTTATGATTTATGACATTAAATTTTAATGTCATCTTAACTCCTACATCCTTCATAAATGTATACACGTGTTTGAAAAAGGAAAACAAACTAATCAAATGCGTTTATTTTACTCTGTTCAACTGTGTTGTAAAACAAAATGAATAATAAAACAATCATAAATATATTATTAGAAAACTTTTGATTACTGTTTTTTTAATTCCTAAAAACTTTTAAAGTAGGTTTTAAGGATAAATAAATTGGAATTTGCACATGTATCGATACATGAAGATTATGACAGATTCTGTTGGAAAATGTTGGCGTTTTCCTTAAAATTTCAAAATAAGCAAAACAAAATAAAAATTTCATGTTTTGGGGATTACATATATGTATGTACATTAAGAAGACTGTTTTTATGATTTTGTTTTGATATAATCCTTTGTATGGTATGGACTAGAAATTAATGAACATCGAAATAAAACTTTCAGGATAAGGTTTTCTCGTTGTTACATGGTGAATCTGACTGTTCTTCATTTATTTGAAATGAGATTTCTTTTCAGTTCATATGTTTTACAACATCACAATAACGCATTAAAATCATAAATATTATCCATGAAAACAGACAACAATCGAATGATTTTTTAAACTCTCTTCTTCGGAAATTAATTAAACAGATATCAAGATTATGAGGATGTCAAAGATAAATTTTTTAAATTAAGTTTTTTGTCACAAATAAAAAGAAACAACAATTTTTTTTATTTTACAGTATTTATAAAAAAGTATAAATTCTACTAACCTTTTCGTTGCAGTTGAAGAATAAAGCAAACATGGTGCAGCCAAAATGCAACTTAAAAACCAAATCATGCATAAAATAAAACGCATTTTTCCGCGGGATGATCGTCGTTTCAATGGAAAAACTATCGCAATATATCTGAAACCCAAAATGAAGAGAATAAATCCAAAAACAAATAAAAAACGCTATGCATATT
Organism: Bombylius discolor; assembly: GCA_939192795.1. Taxonomy (NCBI): domain Eukaryota; kingdom Metazoa; phylum Arthropoda; class Insecta; order Diptera; family Bombyliidae; genus Bombylius; species Bombylius discolor. The sequence continues at coordinate 54,319,352 of OW584238.1, read as the reverse complement.
GAGAAAGGATGAAATTTTATGACCAAATTTTACTCACCTATCAAACGAAATTGCTACGAGTGTAAAAACTGATGTTGAAACCGTTACATTTGCCATAAAATTATTAATTGTACAATAAATTGACCCAAATGGCCAATCAGAATTTATCATAAATATGAAATTGAAAATACAATTCAATGATGACATTAATAAATCAGCAACACTGAGATTCAAAAGAAAATAATTCGTCACTGTTCTCATACTACGATGACCTGGTAAAAAAATAAATTGAAAATATTAGATGATGAAAATGTGATAAAAATGAAGAGTAAAATGGAAGTAAGTTAACTATACAGATTAAGTGATGTTTTCGAAAAGTCACCAAAAATGTAAAATAAAAAAGTTTTGTGTAAGTCTATGTAACTATTGAAAACTTTGGCTTTTAAAATTTGAGAGAATTCAGTAAAAAAAGTCAACTTACCAAGCACAATCCATATCACAATACAATTTCCCGTTATAGCAATGAATAACATTGTTCCAAAAATGATACCCCAAACTGTTTTTTGTTCCCATGGCAATTCATATGGACGAGTCGGTGATGGAAATAGACATTCTGTAATAAACTCTCTGGAAGAAAATTAAAAAGAAAAATAGTAAAGTAAAATTTTTCTAAGAAAGTAAAAATAGGTATAATTTTCATGGGAATTATACTTTGAAAATATGAAAATCGAATTTCCACTTATAAATCAAATTTTATTCTCGTTAATTTATTTTTTAAATATATTTTATATATGAAATTCTAAAAGTTTTATTATACAGAAATTTTGCAAGGATTCAAGTGAAAAAATTACGATCAACAAATTTTATTAATTTATTTATTTTGTTTTTGTAATAATGAAATCAAGCTTTAAAAGATATGAAAAAATCCAATTTATGTAGAAGATGTCCTATTTGCAAAGTGTTAGTACTATTAGATGGACATAAAAGACAAGTGTGATCCACTGTCATGAAGAACAAAAATAAAGTGCCAATTTATGAAAATGGAATGTAATACAAAATGTTTATCAGGAAAATGTTTTTATTATTAAAATTGAGGATATAAATAGCATGGTAAATTTATTAAGAATTTTTTTTTGTCATTTAGACAAAATGTCATTTTATTTTTTTTTTGTTATTTTTGTTTTCGTTTGTCAATTTAAGGATTCAAGGAGTCATAAGAATGTATTTTTTATAGTGTGATGTTTGTATATGACATGAAAAATAGACAACAGACGCCATCGTACATTAAATTTTATTAAGTTTTTTCCTTAACGATGCTAATAAAGTATATTTTAATGGGTTTAGGTAATGGTAATTGAATAATATTTTTTATTTTAGTCAATTTTACAAAAGTATTTTTATTGGAAGAAGAATATAATAAATATTTTTATATTTGACAATACACAGAAAAATTCTTAGTTTACTCATAAATTATTTGTAAATGAAAAACTCATTATTCCTTTAAGGTACAATAAGAACCATTTTTTCAAGTTTTTTATTCGAAGTTTATTTTAACAAGTTCTTTAGTGTATGTACAAACTGTACGTTAATGGAACATTGAGAAATTTTTCAAAAGTTTTTTTCCACTCATCTTATTTTTTTTATTGAAACTTATGAAGAAAAAATAAATTTTAATGAGGTTCAAAGACATCAATTTTAGATTTTTGTTTTCTCTTTTTTATCAATAAAAGTAATTTTTTCGATGTTATTTTATGAGGTAATTTAGTGGAAAATTGAAATACCTACTTGGAAAGAAATGGAAAAATAGGAAATAATAAAATTCAATGAATTTTGTTTTTTTTTTTCTTTAAGATTATGTAAAATGACGTAGTCTTGAAGTTAAATTATCATTTTTATTATTATCATTTATTTAAAAATACAGGATAATCTATAAATACCTGTTGGTAAATTTATATTTTAAATTCAAGATTTTGAAATTCAAGATAAATATTTGTTTTTGGATGAGGTTCAAAAGACAAAGTTATATTGATTGGAAGATGGAGCGAGAGCATATGTGGCAAAAAAAATCCTTCTTCAAGGTTTTTGCAAGACACAGGAATGGGAGTCGATTATAATTGACGAAATAAAAAAATTATGAAAAGTTTTTGGATTTGGAAAAAAATTTTGTTTAGAGTGAAGAATCAATTTCAAAGACAGAAAAACATACATACATACATACATACATACATATTTGAAAAATTTACAATTCAAAAGGAAAGGAACAACTGAATTTATAGATAAAAATTTAGAAATAAAGTAGGAAAGCTTAATGACTATCATCTAAAACATATTATTTATTTTGTACTCCTATTTATTATCAAAAGAAATTTTTATTTTTAATTTAAAACGACCGATCGATCCACTAGAATTCTAAAATATAAAAAACATATGTCAACACTTTGAATAATAGAGTTTAAGACTCAATTTCTCATCCTTATAAATAACAATTCAAAATTCATCACGTTACTTGGTCTAGAAAATTTATGTTTGATCGAAAATAAATAAAAAAAAAATGAAAATTGAAAAGAAGAAAGGTTCAAAGCTTCAAGATGAAATATTGACAGAATATTGTATTCTGCTACGCCTGTCAATACAAAAATGTAGCATGTTATATATTTCTTCTTTTTTCCATTGATGAAATATTTATCATGGAATTGCCAAAAAAAAAGGTATCTAAAATATTTCCATCAATCGTTATTAAAAGAGTTAATAGGATTCGATATCAAAAGCAAGATGAATTGTAATCAAATGGATTAATATTTATTTTTCTTTTGTGTTGTATTTATTTCCCAAAGGAAAAAAAGTGAATTTATTTTCCAATTTCTTTTGGGGTTTTTTTTTTCGAAATAAATATTTTGGAATATTTTAAATTTAAGATGAATATAGAAGTGTCCGTTGTGTCTTTAAATTACAATTTATATCAACTTTAAATAATTTTTTTCTAATTCAAACTAATTTTTCTTGGAATTAAATAAAATTTACAATATATTTTAGCAAATGAAAATATAGAACTAAATTCGTAAGCATATTTCTTTCTTTTTAATTTAATTTTTATGTTTTCTTTCCAATGAAAATAAACAATACACTAAATATTTCATATGGTGTTCACGAACGTATATGTAATGGAAACTATAAAATAAAAGTTTTATATTTTGTGTATCATACGAAATTATAGTCCGCATTACCATTACTGAACGTTTTGTGTAAAAATTATGGGTAAAATGTATACGCAATATGAAGTGAAAAGTTTAATTCATAGAAATTAAGCTGTGTTAATCCTTTTTTTTTTTTAAATTCAACAAGGTAAATATACCAGTTTTCAGGTGAGTATAATTACTAAGAAGCAATATACAAAAACAGAAAATGAACATGGATGAAAATAAGAAATTTAATCTTAAATTTTGAAATGTAAGTAATGTTATCCATTAAGGGAAGATAATAATACTTTTAAAAGATATAAGATTGTCAACAAAATGATATAGGTTGTGTCAGCTATTACGAAAAAATCTTATAAGTAAAAATGAAAAATTTGTTAGAACATTGAAGTTAGTTTGTTAAGTCAGATTTGTATCAGCCAACTAAAATTATCTTTAAATTATAAGATTATTTATCAAATTATTACTGGTTCGTATTCGTTATATATTTTTTAACACATTGTTAAAATATGCGTAAAATATGAAAACCTTATATAAAATATGTTGGTACGTGTATGTAAAATAAGAAAAAAAATGTACACGTAAAGAAAGAAGTCAGACTTATAAATTATTATTATTTTTATTTTATTTATTTTTTTATGTATCATACATACACAGATTTTTATAAATAGTAAAAGTCAATTAGAATTTTCTACATGAGTTGAGAATTTATTGTGGAAATGGAAATAAAATATTAAATGAAATTTCCAGATAGCAAAGCAAAACAGTACGATAAAAAAAAAAAAGATTAAATTTAAATCATAAATTCGAAATTTTATTTTCAAAATTTCACGTCTGATTTAACATCGATTTGTAGAATTCAAATAAATTGAGATACAAGGTAAATAAAGCCAGACGACACAAAGTAATAATATATTTTTTATTATTTAATTTTTTGGGCAAAAAAAGTCTGCAAGAACAGTAGGTTTATTTGAAGTTCTTTATATGTATCACCTATGCTCAAGGAAAAATGTTCAAAATTTGTTGATAAAATTCAAAAATGATTGGTTTTTATTTTTGTAAAATAAATATTCAAATTAACGGTTTAATTTTTCAATATACCTGAATTTAATATTTTTCTTATTTTAAACTTAAAATTTTTTAAACCTACTTTACTAAATTATTACTTCCTCCGTAATCTCTTGTTTCCTGAACAATATTCACCAGAACTCCAATAATTTCAGATCGATTAGATGAACTTAAAATTGTTGTATTAATCACGTCATTTAGAGCAAATTTATTTACAGCTAAAACAGTACAATTTATTAAAAATTGTGTATCAATTGTTTCACCCATTTTGTTGTTTTATTTCTTCCTTATAAATTAATTACAATTTTTTTTATCTACACATATTATTTTTTATAATAGAATTTATTCTCCCACGATTTAATCACACATTTTTTATTGTAACAAATATTGGAATAAATTCTGTTTTAACTAACAATTAAATTCTTACATATTCGATATATCATAAATATTTTTATTATTATTTTTATTTATTATTTTACACATTTTTTCACTTCAAATGGAACTACAAATAAGAATGAGTAAATTGATAACATCTGCTTATCAACCAACATAATTTAATTTACTAGAAATGTATCACAATCAAGTCCTTAAGGACATCCGATCAAAAATTATCACGATTCACGAGAAATAAACCGTATGTATCCGTCTATAGTTACAGTTAAACTGAATATTGATAACGCATAACAGTCTTTTTGAATAATCAAAAACAATAGCACAAAAAATCCTTGCAATAAGAAAATTTTTTTGTTTTTTTTTTAACATTGAACTTGAAATGTTGCTTTCGCCTTTCGTGATATTACAAACATGATACAATGTTGTACATATTTTGTACGAAATGTATATAAGCATTATTGAAAATGTTGCAAAACTTTATTCGGAATTTTGGATTTGTTGGAAATTTATGTTTTTTGTGGGATGATTTTATATAAATAAAAGAATACGTTTAAAAGCTTTTTTAAAATAAATTCAAGAAGATATTCTGGGACAGTAAATATCCATTTAAGAATACCAATACGGAAGAAAGATGATTAATGAAATTTACAATGGATTATGAAAGTTTTATTTAATATAAGAAAATTATATTGTGTACAACCACATATGTATGTAGGTTTATGTAGGTATGCGTTTAGCCGAGAAACGTGCTAAATAGAAAATTAATATTTCAAATATTAGTTGTAAAGTAAGATTTTTGAAGCAGAAAAAATATAATACATATAACATTTTTGTTTTAAATTTCATTATGATGAATGATGTAATAATAAATAAACAAGATTCGAAAAAAAAAAAAATTAAAGAATAACTGAATTCTTCATTTCTGTGTTTGTGGTATTTTTATCCTTAAAAATTCCTTATATTTTCTTTAAGTGGAATCATATTAATTTTTGTTATCTCATTTGTTTTTTACTATTCGCTTTTTTTGTTTATTTTTTAAACTTCTTGCAAAGAAAACCACATTGAAAATAGTAAAATCAACAAAAGTTTATTTTTGTAACAATACAATATCTTGTAACTAACCACTTTATTAACCAAAATGTTAAGTTATTAAAGTATTAAAGAAAAGGTTTAATAAATATGTATGTACATATATATTATAATTTCCCTCATGGAAACCCACGTGTTACGTAATATAAGCAAATACATAATAAATAATATAATTCTTTCATGATAAGCTAATGAGAATTTAAGTGTCCTGACTAATATTCTCTAGGTGAATCTATTGTTCAATCAATCGAAATTATCCTAATTATTTTTACGTTTCAAGCCTCAAAAGTATTGTATCATTGTAAAAATTTATAATGCTTTAATAAGTTAATAATAATTGTCATTCGAGTTGAAGTAATTTTTTTTCAGAAAGCAATAGTTTTGATGATTTATTTTTAAATCACATGAAGACATTTTTCCTTATAATCTGAAAAATCATACTGAAAAATCTGTTGAACAGAATTTCGAATTGTCGAAAAACTTTTTGTGTAGGTAAATAGAAAGCATTTTCTTGTAGACTTGTATTGATCTAGAAAAGCTTAAAAATTCACCCTTTTGCATTAAATGTTGAAAACAAATACATAGTTCGTTCGATGCGAACTGCAACAATTAGTTTGAGGCGGTTGTTGTTGTCACACAAATTTTGTTGTTTTCAAAATACCTGTTTGCTATGAGATAATATTGTTTTTTTAAATTAGTATCCTTGAAGTGATGATTTTTAATAGTTTTCAAAAAAGAATCATTAATAATTTCCAAAGGACATTTTAAAAATTTTCAGTTCAGTTTGTTTTGTTGCAAAATAATTTGAAATAAATTATTTGACAAAAGATTTTCATTAATCTAGCAAATAAATGCAAAAATGTTTTTCATTCCATTTGTCTTGTTTATTAAATGAAAATGTGTTTTTTATCTTCCTTTTTAACTGAAAAACTAAAACATTATATTCATTAAATTTTCGCGTTATTAATGAAAATGTACTCAATAAAAACGATTTTAAATGTCTCCCATGAAACTTATTTAAAATTAATACAAAGTTCATGTAATTCCAAACAAAACTTGTATATATATAAAGTTACAACACAATGATGAAATTTAAAATGAAAATTGAAATTAAAAGAATGAAAATATCAGTTATACTGAATTATAATCAAGAGAAAATGCTCATATAATTAACGAGATTTATGTTCGAACAGAGAATACTATGCTAATTAGTTTATTTATTGGAGGTGAAACAATGCAATGTAATGTAATAGGGTTCAATAATAAATACAATGTTATACAATGTTAAAATAACTTGCAATTAAGAATGCAAATTATGTAAAGAAATTAAAAATTTATTGCACACTTAAGTAGTGTTTACGAATATTTAATTTTTTGTGTGTTATAATTTAATTTTTTTAAAACAATTTTATGAAAGGAAATTAAATTTTCCTAAATAATCTATTTTACTTTTTGTTGAATAAAAGAAGCAGTTATCTTCTCATGATTATTTTTTACACCTTTCACAATGAAAAATAAAACGTAATATATTTTTATGCATTACAAAATGGAACGACAGATATAAAATCAAACTTTACACAATAAAATTTTATCATTCTTTAATATTCAATTTTTCTTCAATATTCAATTTTTTTTTTATCTGTATTTCAATTCTTCTTAAGTGAAATAAAGTACATATAAAACATTTTAATTCTGATTATCTTCTAAAATATTTTTATTTATCATGTCATTGTTCCTTCATAGTATCCTTACGAAAATTCTTCATTTTTTGTCAACCTTACGCTTTTTTTATTTTAGATTAAAAATAAATTCGTTATCAGGTAAGGTTAAAATATTCTTTAAAGGATATGTGTATATGTGTTATTTTTTCTTTTTATATTCTTTTTTATTGTGCAAGAAAAAAAAAAAGAGTTCATACAGGATTATATTTCAAGTAAATCAAATATGTACTCTTTGGAAAATTTTATAAATTATCATTTTACCTTGACAACAAAATTTAAGAAAACATTTATAAATTTGAATTTTTCATGAGATTTTCATAATTTTATGTGTCTACGTTATAAAATATTATCATGCCTATATTTTTATGTACCTTATATCCTTATTATAATTTATACCTGTAGATTTAAAAAGATTGTTCGTTACTGTTTATCTTCGATATTAGGTGTAATTTACTTAAGCTATACTTAAATCCAGTCATTTATTTTGCTTATTCATCATTATTATTTTCTCTTTGAAACATTATATTTATGATTTTATGGTACATTGTCCTGAAGTATTAATATTTATATAACAATACTTGTGTAAAATATCATTTTACAACGATATAGAATTTTATAGCATTTTTAAATTTTCAAAGAGAAAAAGCTATTTCCTAAATGTTTACATAAAAGAAGAAAAAAATATATTATATGTAAAAAATGTCTTAGTTTTATATTGTTTTTGATTAGAAACGACTAAATTCCAGAATTTATATGTCAACGAACAAAATTTTAATTTGCAACAAATTATATTGTTTAACACACCAACACTTCAAAAAATATATGTATATATTTGTATGTATTAAAATTCTTTTCTTATTTATGAAACAAAAAAAAACCCTTTCTGAAAGGTTGGGCCAATGTTAATGAAACTTAGAAAAAAAAAACTTTAAAAGAAATGATGAAGAAGAAATCTTAATTGGTTTCATTATGAACAAAATGAAAATTTAAAAACAGTTTATAAGGAATTACTTTTTTTAATTAAATTCTCAGACTTATGATAAGTGATAAAAAGCAATTACTTTATTAAATAATGTTTTAGAAACACTCTAATGTATTTTTTTGTTTGTTTTTGTAAAAATTTCTTTATTGTAGTGGTTTTATCTTTAAACAAAACCCTTTGTTATTTATGAATTATCTCATATATTCATATGTACGCCCACCTTGTATATTTTTGTTTGCGCCATCGAATTAAAAACAAAATTTTCTACTTTTAAAAAATATTAAAAAGATAATTTGTATTTGTTTTATCTTGGAGAAATCATTTATTACTAACAACGAAACAAATGCTATTTTTGAATCCATTTGTGTTGCATAACGTTTTTAAATTTAACACACAAAATTCATTCAATTTATTTCCTTGAACCTTTTTAACAATTTTGTTCACACAAACAAAAAAAAAAAAAACTATAAAATTTATCAGACAAAACATACTTATAATTATTTTCACTGACGTCAAAGATTCGATTCAATATACAAGATACAAATATGTATGTATATTTCGAATTCATAGTCAAACAAGGATCTTCACAAAAAGGATTAAATATAATCTTTTCAATTGAATCGAATGTGTTATGTACGATAGCAAAAACAGAAAAAAAAACAAAAAAAAAAGGATTTCAAACAGGATTTGTATAAATTTTTTTTTATTTTTTTGATTCTTTACTGTTTTATCTTTTAATATGCAATGGCAGAATAATAAAAATGATTTCTCATTGAACTTGAATTCGATTACGTCAATTCTAGGAAGTGAATAATTAACAGAATATAACAAATTTCAAGGTTATAATGAATAATACCGGATAATAAATGAAAATTTATATGAAAAGGATATAATGTAACAAATAAATTAACTAAAAAGTAATTTACGATTATTCTTGTATTTTATATAAAAATTTTTTAAAGATGTTGTTCATTGAAGGATAATTATACGTATATAAATTATTTTTCTTGAAAAAAGATAATTTGTTTTTCATTTACAGTATATACCTTTTTTTGTCTTTTTTTTTCTTTTTTTAAATCAATATTACAAATTTTGTATACCTACATTAAATAAATCCTTCTTCCTGCGGTAAAAATTATTTTTTATCATTAGGTTTTAAAATTTACATCATTTATTAAATAGAATATGTGTTTTTTAGTTCATCCTTATACAATTATGTATGTATTTGTTATGTTTGATTATTTTGCTTTATTATTTTATTTAATTTGTCACAGTGAAATATTTTATAAACCAAAAATTTAAAATGTGGTTTTAAATAAATGATTAAAATACCAAAGTCAAGTCGTTAATATAAACATCCCAAGGAAAGGTTTCGAAATTTATATTTTCACTAGAAACTATTTAATTCACAAGAATTCTAAAAATACGCAATATAATTAATACTTTTGTAGCCACATGGCGTTAATGATTAAGTTACAATATGAGGGTAATGCCTTTTAAATTGTCAACCCTATAGTTATTATTTTGTACACGATTTAATTTTGGTAGTAGTGTGACAATTATTTTCCAAAATATGTTTAAGAAACCTAACCGATTATTTAAGTATCCTATTATTTAATACTCATCTATAGATTTTTGTTTGAAAAAGATATTAGAAAAAAGGATTAAAAAACAAATAAAAATAAATTTCATTCTCTCCATAGCTATAAAAATTTATTTTATTTATTTTTGTTTTTAATATTGTAGAAAGAGAGAAAATAAATGTCCTTATGATAATTTATAACAAAATTTTCAGTTGAATATAATGAGGATTTATTTCTATTACAAAATACAACAAAATTTATTTCTCTAATATAGTGTACATACATACATACATATGTATGTTGTATGTCATAAGAGTTTCATCCTTCAATGTCAATTCTCATGACTTTTTGAACTGTGTATCATCAGATTATCGTCAATATCAAGTGAAAGTTTTCTGTACACATTCATAAAAAATTTAGGACAATGTTTACAATACAAAATACAAATACAAAGTTTTTCAATATCCTTTTCTTTTTTTCTTGTAGAAATCATATTGAATGTAAATACAACACGATTTTCAAAACTTATGGTATTTTTTATTCGTTTTTCTTGTTTAGTTGAAAAGTTAAAGGTTTTTTGTATAAGTTCGTACCGTAAAAACTTAATCCTTTAGAGATTTAAAGGCTTTTTTTTTATCTCAAATTGTTGAAGCAAAAAGAGGGGAAAAAAAAATAGAATAAAAATACAGATTCGTTGTGAAAAAAAATATTGAATAAAATTTATTTTTTTTTTTTTGTAGTAAAACAATTTTTTCAATTTAATGAGTGGTAGAAAAATTTAAAACAATGACATGGATAGTTAATCGGAATATATCGATACGCTGATTTCGTATTCGACACTAAAAAGTTTCTATCAAATCATGATTTTCTGCTAGAAAAAGTTTTTTTTTTATTTTTCATGGACGGAAGTCAATGGAACCTTTTTCTAATCAAACTATTTGTCGGTAAAATTGTAAGTGAAATTCATAAAAAAAAAAATGTAACGAAGTTCTAGGAATTTTTATTTGAAAATTGTTTCCTGCATACTTGGTATTTTTTTGTTTGTATAATTTTAGTAATTTTTTATTTATCACAGCACGTATTACTTTTATGAGTATAGCTATTTTAAGTAAATTTCACGTATATGTAATTTTTTATGAAATTTTTCACGTAGAATATTCAAGTATAAACATCATGATGTCCTTGAAATGACGTTTTATATATTTTATAACATTAAATAAAACAGGAAACATTTTTTTTTTTTAAGGCAAAGTTATATTCAATAAGCTCTAGATAACAAGTTTTATTTAAGTAAATTGAATCACATAATACTTATGTATAAAATTGGTCCGAAGAAAATAAATTTCTTCTTTTTATTCTTGTTCTTTTTCAAGGTTAACACGTATACTTTCTTTTTTTTATCCTTGAATATAGTATATGCATATTATACATATAAGAATTTGATTTGTTCCTTGAATTTCTTTTATCTCTTTTAAAAAGGAATATTTATAGAGAAGTTTGCCCTTTAAATGCAAATTAAATTGATTTCTAATTAAATTGAATTGAACCTACAAAAATTGTTCATTTCTTTAGCTTATCTCATTAAAAAAGGATTATTGCTTTTGAAAAAATAGCATTTGTATTGAAAATTTTATCAAATTTTTTAAAGATTTCTCTTTTTATCTGTGATTTTAGTTTAAAAAATTTAAAAAAAATTCGAAATTCTGCAAAAAATTTAATTTTTTCTTCTTATCTTTCTTCTCATTTTCTATTTTTACCTAATTAGATTATTTTTCTAGAAAGAAATAATTTAAAGCTTCTTTGATATGATCTGAAAATTGCAATTGATTTATACTTTAACTTTTAGTTATCATGAGCTATTAAATTTGAAATAAAATACAAGTTGAACTTTAAAATAATGAAATTATTCAAAAATTCTTTAAAATAAGTATCCAATTCTCGAAATTTCATGAATAAAAATTTAAAAATTATTTTTCTATTCCAATACTTAATTATTTTAAATCTCTGAATGTTGATTTCTTGAATTTAATGTTTTGAGTAGAAAATACTTTAGACGTTTAAAATTATGCAGATAACTGAAATCCCATGTCTATCTATATGTACGAGTACATTCTGTATGTATCTTAAGCTCATATAGATGACTCTATGATGTCTAAAAAAGAAAATCTTTTCAAAATTTAAATTTTAAAAACATAAAATCTTGCATATATAGTGGTATTGGAAATTTAATATAATTTAATGGATTTTTTTTTTTTTTTTTGTTGAGTAGAAAAAAATTAAAAATTTAGTAATTCTTGTATACATATACAAATCCTTTTTAACTTTTATATTACGTACACATAAAATAATTCTATTTATTATCATAAAAGAAAAGAATCTGTAATCTTACATTTATTTTAATTTTATTGATTTGTTTACTTTTCCATTTCATTAGATATTTTGTGAGTTTTTTTTGCAATGTAGATAGTTGATTATTTCTTTTAATTTCATTTTTATAAGTATAAACAATCTCAGAGAGTAAGGAAAAGTAAATACTTTTCTTATGTTTTTTACTCTCAAATTTTTATAAATGCATAATACATACACGTTTTTGTTTGATTTAGTTTGAAAAACATTACTTTATTAAATATTTGATATTTAAATATGAAAAACATATTTCTTATTGATACGTAAATAAAATAAATGTGTCTACGCAATACGAAAGTATATATTTCTTTGAAAAATTTTAAAAACAAAAAATAACATATTGACTTTATTGCTAATTACAATACCATATATAGTCAACTTTTGAAAAACAATTCTATTATTTTTCAATTTTTTTTTTAATAAATTCTCGTTAAAAGTTATTATTCATAGAATCTATTGTATATACAAAACGTGTATTTAATTGTTTTGTCAAGTGTTCAGTAATTATCAGAATTTTTAAAGGGTATAAAAGTAAATTCTAAAAACAAGAATTCTATCAGTTATATAGATTTAAATTTTAAAACTTAGAATCGAATTTGAAATGTATCGGTTGATTTTTTTATTGGTTTTATGCTTAACATCATCATTTGCATCACTTGATGATGATCGTAGAAATACTTCATATTTATCTGAGTTATACGTTAATCGAGTTTTAAAATGTTATGCAACCATTGTTTCGGATAGACTTATTTTAACTTCGAAGCAATGTGTAAACGGTGCTGAGGCAAGTAATCTTGTTGTGAGGGTTGATATGTTGGTACAATATGCACTTTTTATCGGAAGTAAGGCTGAACAAATTAAGACAGCATTGAGATTACAAGAAAGTCAACATGACATAGTTGGTTACGTTACATCACTTAAAACTGACTATGCTTTATTAATTAGCGAACAACCAATTCAACTGGATCAGTATACAACTTCAGCAAAACTTCAAAGTGATAAAACTAATACAATACCAAAAGTAGTTTACGCGAGTGGAACTTCATTTAACAGTTATAATAGTACTAGAGTAGAAGTTCTTGTTCAAAGTGAATCGAATTGTTTGAAGCTACAAAATCAATTATTTTCAAAAGTTTCTAAAAACATTCAATCAACAGACTCACTTGGAATTGGAGTGTGTGTTAGTAAAGACAATAATGATTCCATTGTAAAAGCTCTATGTGATGCGAAAAATTCAGTTCATAATTATCAATTCTCTTGTAATGAATCAATGTTAGGGTATATCAAAGATTTTGAACAATTATTAAGAAAAGGGAGTCCAATAACAACTTCTGATGGAACTGTAATTGGAATTGTTTCTGAAATTTATCCTCAAAAAGAAAATACTTTGTTGGCAATTTCGAAACTTTCATTTGCTAAACAATTCATTGATAAAGTGATTGAAAGCTCTAAAAAATAGATGTATTTAAAATTTGATGAAAAAATATTTTAGTTTTTCAAATATTTTAAAAAACCAATTTTGACAGAATTATATTTTTTTCAACTTTTCATTCAATTTGATTATATTTATAAATGAAACATTCTTTAAAATTTTTTAAAATGTTAAATAAAAATAATTATATTTAGAGATTTTATCAAATCTGCTTTGTTTGTTTTTACTTAACTCATTAAAGTGTAAATTAAAGATTATTTTCGATCTTTTTATCGATGTCATTAAATTTTTTTATTGTTTTAAGAAAATATTTTTTGATTATTAAAAAAAGAAAAATGAAAAATATGTTATGGAATGTAAGATATTGGGCTTATTACAATATTCTGTTGAATATTCAAACTTCTGGATAAAGTAATGAATATTGAAACATCAGAATGACATTTTGGTGAAAGTGGTGGGGTGTTCAACAAGTTTCACACTGGAATGAGCTCATTATCATTTTCTCTTTTATAAAAACTGCAGTGTGTTCAATAGGATCCACGAGATTGCTGTGTTAAATTTATTTTGGTCCATGAAAAATTTATTAAATTAGATTTTTTTTTTTTTTTTGAAATAATTTTGAGAAAGAAAAATAAAATTTTTCCTAAGACATAGCGAAATAAACGAACCAAGTTCATACAGTAAATTTTATTCTGTAGTAATAAAGTAAATAAAAATAAAGTCATTTTTTGTTGTTATATTTTCTTTATACTCCTTTTTTTTTTATTAAGAGCTTATAATGAATACTATACTAGCGATGAGTATTATCTACTAAATTTTATAGGAGTAAATAAAAATTTTTATTGTTTTTCCTGTGGGATGTTATAAAAATACTTTTTATGATGAACTTATTCAATTTTAAGATAATATAAATGTTTATGTCCAGACAGAAAAATTTAGAATAGGTGAAAAATTAACTTTTGCAATTTTTATTGATTTATTATGTTTACATAAACACATTTTTCTTACTATAAATATTTACATGTGTATGTATATGCGTACAAAAACTAATACAGAAAATAACATAAAAAAGTTTTCCAATTTCCATCACCATTTTTCATGCACGTGATAATAAACAATTTAGGTAATTAGATTTTCCAAATAAATTTATAATGAAACAACGTATAGTAAAACAAAATTCAATTCTATTATGTACTCGAATGAATATGTTTTATAAACAAAAATGTAAATATTTTTGATAAACTTGTATGTATAACAAATTTAGTTTTTTAATTAATTTCACTTGAAAAATTGCATTACAAATATAACAAAAAATATTATCATAAATTGTTATATTATATTTTTAAAATCCCTTAATAAAATTTATGTATCACCTTTAACAAATTTTACAAATTAAATTATTTACAAAATGCATAAAGAAGAATGCAGTTATTTTGTATTCTTTAAGAGTGCTCATAAAAATATTGGATTAAAAAATAATAAAAAAAAATACTTTGACATTTACATAAAATTTTTTAACTATACTTTGTATCATAGCAATAAAATAATAAAATATGGGATTAAGTAAATTTATATTGAGAGTTATTTGTTGCCCAATTTATGAATAAGAAAATTGAAAAAATAAATACAAAAACCCATTCCTCCTGATATCAGCTTGAATAAATTACTTTTTACTCTCACCAACAAATAAAAAATCAAAAAAAAAAAAAAAAATTTTTTTTTTTTTAAATATTTTTCAACGAAAAATTTTTATTTAAATTTTAACACAAAAATTAAATTTTATCAAATTTAAGAGCTTTAATATTTTAAATTAGGAAAATTTATTTATTTAGGCAAGAATGACAGTGAAAAAGAAAATTAAAACTTTAAGTTCGTTCAAATTAATGAAATGACATAAATAAAATTAAGAAAAAATAAAAATATATCAGAAGACAAAATTTAATTAAGTTTTCTGTGTGATTACAGGTATGAAGAAGAAAAAAATACATAATAAATAGAATAAATTAGATGTACTTATAACAAAATTATAAGAATAAAATAAAATTTGCCATTGGGTAAATAGTTTTCTGTATGGAAATGTAAAAGTAAAGTGCTTATTCATATACTCGTATGTACATGTCATAGTTTACGAATGAAACATAAAAAAAATCTTAAAGAGTTTCAACCTTTTTGCATTTTATAAGAAAAATTCTCAAGTGTATTTCGTGAAAATATTTCAAATTTTCTTTTTCTCTTACTTTCTTGGAGGGCAAACGTTATGGCTGGATAAACAAAAAAATTTTAAAATAGAGAAATACATACTCGTATGTCCTTGTTACCAGATAATCACTATGAAAACGTATGAACATAATGTTTTTACGCTTTTTACACATTACATCAATTTTTTTGTGTATGAAGAAGAAAAAGTAGACAATGATGACACATTTTTTGACTTAAATAATTTCCACTTATTTCGGTATCATTATAAATTGGTTTTTCGAAAATTACCATCTTTTTTTTTTTTCTTTTTTACGAACAATTTTTTCCTAAACCTATTTTTAGCGTAATTGGATCAATGTTTGGAATGTTTTTTCGGTATATTTTGTTGTTGTTTCTTTTTTATTAAATAAATGTATTATCAACTATTTGTTGAAAGTAAGTACGCTGTGAAGAAAAATAAATAAAGATATAATGTGATAATTAAAAATTAATTTTTGTATTTTTCGAAATTCATCATATTATTTCGCAATATAGCTTTTCATAATTTCAATACAAAGTTTAAGTTGAAAACCAAACACTACCAAATTATCTTTTAAAGTATAAAAAAATTATTGAAACACACATTTGTTTTGTATGACCTTCTGATTTGAAGTTTTTCAAGTATACAAAGCAAACCCTCCAAAAAAAAAAAAAAAATTTATGATTTGAATAACAACGAAAAACTGATAAATGAAACTGAAATAAAAAAAATACTTTTTAATTAAGTTTTCCAAGAATAAAATCATTTAAAAAAAAAACAATGGATAAAAACCAGATGTTATATTATTTTTTCTGTTTTTGTTATGTGTTTTTGAATCGTTATTAAAGAATACATATAGTAAAAGAAAACAAATTTATAACAAACAATACAATTTAGTAATTATGTTTGAAGTACATTAAATAATATTTAATGTTGTCGTGAAAATTGCGTGTGTAGACTTAATTTATTGTATTTTTTCTTCGTATAATTTAGGAAAAAATGATTGATTTTTATTTATTTTTTTTTTTTTTGTTTAATGTAAAGTTTACATGACTTTAGACTTAGAAAAAATTTTACAGCAATAATTTTTTTCTCTCGAAAAATATTTAATTTGAAACTCAAAATATAAAAAAATAAAGCAAAACACCTAATTGAATACTTTGTCCTCTTTAATATAAAAAAAATAAAATATAAGATTTTACGCCACGCAACGAAATATAAGAAATATTCGTTTTATGTTAACATACGAGTAATTGCTTTATATTACGCATTAAGAATTTCAGAAATTATTGTGTAATTAGAAGTAAGTAAAAACAATTATTTTGACGTAATTTTTTCAAACATTATTAAAATTTAAAGGTTAGTGGTTTTAATTTAAAAAAAAAAATCAATTTTAAAGTATGAATTATCTTCAAAAACAAATGTTACGAAATATTTTCTATTCAAAATTTTTTTTTCATTCTGAGTTTTTAGAGAAAAAAATATTTTCGAAATATATTTCGGATTTTCGAAGATGTTTTCGAATTTCGAAATTATTAGAAAAATTTCATTGACAGAATTACCACAAGATTATGCAAAAAGAATATATGTATGTATGCACGTATATTAATAATATACATACATATGTATATTGTAAATTAATATGACGACAGTAAATCGAATGTGACACTTATAAGTGACAATAAAACTTACTTTTCAAACAAAATAAATACAAAATTCTTTTAAAATTGTAAAACTTGAGATTCTTAAAAGCAAATTCTAATAAAACAAAAACAATTATTATATGCAAAACTTATCCCGTTTCTATTACATAATCCTTCTTAAATACAGAATCAGATGTTGTGTATATCCTTAAGTTTTTGTATAAGTTTTAAAATTAAATTTCAAAAGTTTTGCAAATACTGTAAATTTCTTTTTCTCTATTCACTTCCTGTAAATATTTAAATTTTATTTGAAATTTTTCAAAGTATAAATTATTTCCAATTTAAAATGTTTAATGAAATGTTTCATTTTCTAATTCCTTAAATTTTTGCTCTTTAAAAAAAGTTACACAAAATTTCTGAATTATTGATTTTCAAAAGAATTCTAATTTTTTTATAATTTATTTCAAAACAAAGTCAGCAATAACAGTCAAACAAAATTTGTGTAAGTAAAATCAATGAAAAAAGTTTTTCAGGTTTTTTTAATTACTTTTTTTACGAGAATTTGTGTTTTGGTAATATTCAATATAAACAAAAAATCTTTGTTTGTTTGAGTTAAGATTTTTTTTTATTCAATTTAAATTCCACAATGTATATTATTTTAAAATTGAAGTCTGTTAATGAAACGCATTTTTAAAGATTCCTTAGTGTGTATGAGATTTAAATGATAAGAAGTTATATTAAATAAATTTTATGATAATTTCGAAAAGTTTTTTTTTTGTTGATTTTAATTATCAGGATTTTTATATTTTTTTCTCACATGAGTTTTATTTTAGCCCATTCTTTAGTAGTTAAAGGTTGCACAATTAAAAATACCTATATATTATTTTATTTAAAGCTTAAAATTTTCAAAAAAAAAAAAAAAAAACCAGTTTATTAATTCTTTATTCTTTTATAATGAGAATTTTTTTTCTTTTAATAAACGGAAAATATTTTTGAGTATGGAATTTAGTGCCTTGATAACACCGAATAAAATTATTTGCAAAAATCCCAATTTAATATGTAGAATGAAGTAGAAATAGTTAAAAAAAAAAAATACATTTACATTCATAAATAAAAATATTTCAGTATCTGAAACATTTTATTTGAAAAAAAAAAAAATTTTATTCTGTTTGTATGGAAGTTCTATTTTTAGAAAGAAAAAAAATTATATAAAAATCACACAACTGAATTTTCAAAGTCTAAATCTTTTTCTTAAAACTTTTTTAATAAATTTATTCCAAGAATACCCTAGGAATTAAAATTTTTCTTCTTAAAATAGATAATAAGCTTTTTCACAACAACAAAATTTATTTTTTTTCAACGTTACAAAATGATTACGAAATCGAAATTATTGTCTTTTTTGCTCCCTTTTTTTTCAACAGAAGTCAAATAATTTCTTATTTATAGATGAAACAGAATATAATAAGTATAACAAACTTTTACTCGTAACATATAATTTTTAGAATTTTTTTTTCTAGAATTTTTTATATTCTTCGTATTACATGTTCCTAAATACTTTTTAAAAAAATATGAACAAAATTTAACAAAAAGAAAAAATAAAGGAATCGATGTTTATTTTTACAGTTACAAACTAATTATGAAAATAAATTTCACATTTTTTTCATTTTTTGTAAAAGCACGTGCAAGTAATACAGTTTAATAAACTAAATTTTCTTTTAAAGCTTTTCATTTCTCATGTGATTGTGAAATATTTTCAAATTGGCTTTTAATTTTACCCCATGAAGGAAATTTTTTTAAAATTAAAAATAAAACCCAAGGTTAAATGAGATTTTTTTTTTTTTTTAGATTTACTAAAAGTAAATGTGACTGTTGATAGGCTGATTTCTTCAATAATGCTTGATGATATACGAGTATTTAGTAAAAGTTCGAATAAATATAAAGAAAAGTAATAATAGAAAAAGTTTTGTTTTCTTTCTTAATAACTTGTTTTTTTTTTTTGTTTTTTTTAAAAAATATTTTCCTCGTAGCGAATTACAAGAAAATTCCTTTTGTTTTCTTTATTTTTATGCATGAAAAATGGTTTTGAAGGATTTAAAAAAAGAATTAGGTCATAATTATGAAAAGAAATATTGGTTGTACAAGATTGATGTAACTCACTTTGTTCTAATGTGACAGAAAAACGCCAGATAAAATAGAATTATTTTGGATTCATTCTGATGATTAAAATAAATAAACTTAAAAAAAAAACAAATTAAAGATTAAGATTCAAAAATGGTGAATATTAAATTCTATACTCTTCTTTATTGTATCAAAAGTAATTTTTACAATTGAAAACTTTTTAGAATGAAAGGATAATAAAGAAACACGAGTTTTGGAAAAATTTTTAACTCTTAGTAAATTTTCAAAGACTGATTTCACATAGAATAACAAATTTTACAATTACTTCCTTCATTATCCTTTCTTATAAATTATTCATTTTGAAGAAAATGAATTTACATTCAATATTTTCTTTTTCTTATTTACTAGGATCAAAAATTTTCTAATTTCGAGAAAAAGGAAAAAAAAGGTCTAAATAAATCCTTTTAAATGTATCTATGTATATAAATAACTTTTGATTTTGATAATTTATTTTTAATCAAGTGAAAACAAATATTGAAAAAGGGAATAATAATAGAAATTATTTTCTAAAGACTTTCACAATGTAGAAATTTGTTATGTTTTTTAAAGATAATTAAAGCACTAAAGATCGTGGAACAAATACATATATATGTATATAGGTACATATAATATGTTATAATAATTATGTAATATTGAAGGGTGTCATATAAGACAAAACAGTATATTGTAAATTTTCATTCAGATACAGTTCAGCATTTTATTTTAAAATTTTAAGTTTTCAATAAAAAAAAAACAATCTATTTTTCACATCTGAAAAATAGTCAAAATATTTGAAATCGTGAACGGAATATAAATTTCAAAAATTAAAATTTCTGGCACGTGACAAATTTATTACACAATTTTCATCCTCTGATATGTGCGTTTAAAGACTGAATAATATATTTTTTTGATATATATATTTTTTTTTTGTTAGTGATAACCAAAGGATTCTGCAACAATTCTTCAACAAACTTAACAACCATTATTATTATTTCCTGCATAAATAGACAGAAACCTTTCAATTTATTCATACATAAAATGTATGTGTTGTAAATTTACATAATATTGTTCATCTTTGATATATGTATATATTTTTCAAAGAAAAGCCAGAAAAAAAAAAATAGGTGTAAAAATAAGTATTCAATCAGAAAGAAGATAGTAAAATAAAAAAAATGAATATCCAAAAAGAAACAGAAAATTGAAAATAATGAAAACCAATAATTCTTATGTATTATCGATATTAATTTCGAAGATCTGAAAAATTTGAAGTACAATGCCAATATTTCAGTATACGAGTATATTCTTGGAAATATAATTATTAAAATAAAATTTGTAGTGTAGTGTATCTTTTTATTTATTTACATAAAAAAGAGGATAATGATTTATGTGAACATGAATAAGGTTAGAAGCTTATATAATGATAAAAAAAAAATATATATATATATTTTTCTGCCTGTGTGAGTCATTTTAGTAAATATTCAACAGTAAAAAATGAATTTTTATTCCATAAATGTACCTTCTTAGAAGAAATTCCAAATTAAATTTAATTTTATAATAAATTTTTGCGTTTTAAACAAAAATATTGAAGATATTATTTACTTGAACATTAATCTTATTCAAATTTTATAATCTGAAGATAGTTTTTCTCATTAATAATAAAATATTACTAAGGTATCGTATTACATATGATATAAAAAGGTCCTTGTGTCATTTTTTAATTAATTTTAGAAATTTTGTCGCCTAATCCTTTATGCTTTTCACATAAACTATTTTATTGAAATTATTTGAATAAGAATTTTCTACGCAGTATGGTAGTTTTTTGTATGTAAATGAAAGTTTATGTTTTTTTTTTTTTTATCGATTGATTGCCTCTATAATGTTATACGTATAGTACATTGGATAAATTTTTTTACAAAAGTAAAAACTCTTAAAAACTTTTTTTTTTTCGAAAAGCTTTTGAAACTTTAGAAAACCTTTCAACAATAGTTAAAATTTTCAAACTATGAAAAACATTTTTCATGTTAAAAAGTTTTGTTTTGTTCTTTATCATTTATTTATT
Organism: Bombylius discolor; assembly: GCA_939192795.1. Classification (NCBI taxonomy): domain Eukaryota; kingdom Metazoa; phylum Arthropoda; class Insecta; order Diptera; family Bombyliidae; genus Bombylius; species Bombylius discolor. The sequence continues at coordinate 54,297,428 of OW584238.1, read as the reverse complement.
TAAATGTGAGCTATTACTAATTTAATTGATGATAATTATAGACCTTTACTTTTTGGTTATGATGGAAAGAAAATTCAAAAAAAAAAATCACTTGTACTTTAATATATAATTTAGAAAATGATGTGAATGTACTTTTGTCAAAGAAATAACAATAAAAAAAAAGTCAATTTTGGTAACTTTCTTTTGAAAGCTATCAATTTATTTTTGTATAGTTGAAAGGACAAAGCAAAATCGTTATTTGTTCTTTTAATAGAGTTCAATGTATTACTTATTTGAAAAAAAAACAACAAAAAAATAGAAATTGATAATTGTTCTAATGAAATTTCCGTATCTGTAGAAAATTAATAATCTTATCTCAAAATCTACCCTTTTTTATTACAAGATTATTTTCTTCTGTTTTGTAAAGTCTCTAAATTTCATTATAAAAATTTCAAATAAAATTTATTTTTATTTTAACTAAATAGAGAGATATTGAATTAAAATATTCTTAATGAAACATTGAATAAAATTCTTCTTTATTCACATAGAAACAGCATTTTGTCTAAAATCAAGATATATAACCGAAATAGCAATTAAAAAAAAATTTAAAAATAAAATATTTAACAATAAAAGATACTCATAGTTTGCTTTTTTAAATTTATTTGTTTTCAGTTATTCAATGAAAATTAATATTTATTGTTTTCGTTTTAAAAAGTTTGTAATTACAAAAAACAAACAATAATGAAAAAATAAAAAATTTCAGTTGACAAAAGAAAAATTGATGATTAAAATGAAAAAAAAAAAAAAAAAAAAAAAAAGAAGACTAACAGGACTACGTGACTTTGTTCACGAATAAAAATTATTTTTGTTTAAAAGTAAAATTCACATTTTCACATTCGCCAAAAATGTTAACCTGTCTGTTAAGCTTTTATTGTCTAATTCTTATTCTTGAAGTGTTAATTCATTTTTATTGAAGATTTCTAGAGTATGAAAAAAAAAAAAACGTGAACAAATTCTAGAATTTTGAATTTATATGTATACTTAAACTAATTGAGATCTAATTTAAGAACGAGAAAAAATATTATATAACTTTTAAAAATGTTAAATATACTAAATTAGCAATTCTTAAAAAAAATTTCCATCAATATCTGAAATGTTGACATTAAAATCTTATGAAACACGAAACAATCATTTAACAGAAGAGAAAAAAAAAAATTATATTACGTGACTTAAATGGTTTTTGAAAAAAATATTTTATTTTTATAAACGCAACTTTTGAAGGATACTAAAATCTGGAATGTTAAGTAATTAGTATCAAGTACTTTTGTACTTGAAAAGAAAAATATTTTCGTGAACTTTATGGAAATAAGAATTTAAGAATGTGTGATTAGCCTTAATTATCGTAATATGTCTGTCTGTCTACATGAAATATTTATTATACTTAAAATATCATTCTATTGAAAAATACTACTTAAAACCAAATTATAGCAATATTGTAGAGCAAAAAAAAAAAAAAAAAACATTTATGATAAGAATAATAATGAATGACCTTTGTTCATTGACCAAAAGAATCCAGTCTCAAGGAAAGTAATAAAAATTTTAAATAAATAAATCGTAAAACAGACAACAAAAATTATTTTAATTGCTTTGCAGTTCAGACTACGCTATTATTTTAAGTGATGATAGTAAAATATGGTTTTCTGGACACTTACTCGTAATTAATAAATTAGTAAAGTTGAAACATTAAATGTGAGAAATGTTTTATTTTATTTATTTATTTATTCTTTTTTTTATTCTGAATAAAGTGGTTGAAATTTTAAGTAATTAAGCTTAAAAAGTGTAACTGCTTTTCCTGAGAAAATTAATGTGAAACAATATTTTTTCAAAAGGATTAAGTTAGAAAATATAATATATTTAGTTTAAGAACTATAATTTAAATAAAATATTTCTACAATTAAAGTTGTATGCATCGTTTTGAATAAAAAAAAATTCATTAAAAATAAAGATCTCAATTTTTAAAAAAATTCTAAGTGAAATTTTAATAGCATGATTTAACACACAATTGAGTTTTTAATATTTGACCCTCAAGACATATTTAACACATTTTATTCGAAAACTTTGATAATTTCGAAAGTTTTTCTATTTCCAATAACAACAATAAAAAACATAATAAAGTTTTATATGGTAAAATCACGTTGAATTTCAAGTAACAGCATTGCAAAAATAAAAGATTAAATTTTGAATTTCATTTCATTCACATGAAATATAATTTTTTAATTAATTCCTGAAAATGTCGACTATGAATTTATTTATCGTAAGGATTAATTTTACAATACAACAGAATTTCTATCTAATTATTGATTTTTACTTAATTTTATTTTACATACTATATTTCCACGTGAATTCGTATAGGATTAAAAAACCGCATAGTATATACAAGTTGGTATAATTAAAATGGTATTTAATGAAAATAATGTGGAAAATTTTATTGAAAATGTAAAAAACTTTTCAAAATATGCAAAATACAAAAGGATTAAAAACGATACTTTTAAATTATTCAAATAATAATTTTTAATTTGAAATGAAAAATGAAACAGGAATTTTTTTCAAAAAATTCCCAAAATTCCAACTGTGTGTAAGTTACTACTTATATGGATGTGTTTATGGATGTGAACTATGTTTTTACTTAATTAATTTGAAAACAATTATTATAAAATAATAATTAAATTTGAAAAAAAAAATAGATGATATATTATAATATACATGTGTGTAAATTAATACTCGTATGGGTTGAATATTTCAAATTGAAAATTCAAAAAAAAAAAAAAAAAATGCAAGTATAATTCAACCACAAAGAATGTTAAAATTGAAAATATATTGTGTATATTGAAAATTACGTGAAATTCTAAAATCAACTGAAATTAAAATCGTGTACAATACAATATGTGAACACGTAACTTGTGTATTTTATTTTAGAATATTAAATTGGTTTTTATTTTTAGGTTTATTTATATAAAATACTTTTACCACGTGCAATGTACTACTTATATATAATATAAAGCTGGTTAAATTATTTAGAGCATAAAGATACATAAAATGTTATAAATAAAGATTCAAAAATAAACTGTTCAGGTAAATTAGAACAGGATTACGTGGTTTTTGTTTGAAAATAAACACATGAAAAAAAAATGACTTCATAACTAATTCAATATAAAAGACTAATATACTTAGATACATATATCCTTGCTCTTTGAGTAAAAAAAAATTTCGTAGTCATTGAACTTTGAACTTTTTTATTCCATGATCAAAAACACACAATTCTACTTCACCCACATTAATTTTATATTTTTTGTAGTGGGCGATAAAAAAATTCTCTTAACCTATTTTAATCAAAAAAGGAGAAAAAATCTGTGCTTTTTTTTTTTTTTTAAATTTCAGTATTTCTTCATAAACTTTTATCAAATTACCGATATTTTCAATGAAAAATTTCCATAATGTAAGTATTATATACCAAACAGTCGTTAGCAACATTTTGAACTTATAGTTTGATATATGCATCTTTTATTCTACCTTATATCATTTTGGTCCTTTTACATTGACTATATTGCTTTAAGAAACTTTTTCATAAATTCTTTCTTAAGTACTTGATTTCTCTTTATCCTTTTCTAATATTTTTCGAACTTAAATCTGATAAGTCTTTGATAACAATATAAAAAGTTAATATTAAAAGATCTTGATTTGAATATTTATATTTTTTTAAATCAAGTAAAAAATACTGTAATCATTACAAAACATGAATAAATTAAGGACTTATCTGTTACCTATTTCTAAATTTACAAACAAAGAAATCCAAATACCATCGACACAAAGTGAATAATTTTTCATTTATTAAGAAATTTCAAGAATTTTTAACACTCTATCAAGATCAATATACGATTTTTCAATACATTTTCAAGATGAAAATAGAAAATTTAATTAAAATTCAAGGATTTTTTTGAATAATGTAAGAAAATATTTTAACAATAAAGATTTAAAAAAAAACAGATATATATTTATTTTAATTCTATAAAAAAAAAATATATATATACATATACATATATGTATATTATAGGATCTGGAATTATTTTTGTTATTGTTGTTCTTTTTTTAAACAATGGACATAGGCTTCCTTCGGATATTTATTAAAAAGATCAGTTTCTCAAAATTACATATTATTTTATATTTTTCTTAAAAAAATAATTTCAATTTTAAAATAATTATAATTATTCTTAACAAGAACATTTTCTCTTTTCTGACATCGTCATTTTTATTTATTCTTCAGTTTTTTTTTATTTATAAAAAAAAAATATCTTATTATCTTTCATAATTCAACACAGAAGAAAAAATTAATATCACAGTTGGTGGTATATACCTATTTATAAATAAAAATAATATCTTTCTGTAGAATAATTAAATTTTCTTTGGAAAATATGAAAACAAAAAAATTTTAATTCAACATTCTTGTCCTAAACAAATAAAAATAAATCATAATTACTTTGTAATGGTTTAATTTTTTTTTTATTCGTCCTTTTCAGTACTATTCTGATAGTTACATGAAAATGCAAATTATTATTTTCAATTAAGTTTTTTTTTTAAATAGGTTTTTTTTTGTCTACTTTATATTCTAGATAGCAAAAAAAAAAAAAAAAAAAAACTTAATTTTCGTATATCATTAACACGCATAAAGAATGTCCTTTTACGTAAAAAAAAAAAAACAAACAAAACAACCTAATTATGTATATTGAGCTAAGTAATTTGTCCTTATTTGCATAATTGATAATTTTTTGTGTGTTCAACAAAAGTTTTCTATGATTTAAGACGTTAATTAAATTACCAATTAAATAATAATTTTAATTTACGGTAATCATTAATTTAATTAATTAATTTTGTAAATTGTATTCCTGTTTTGATTCATAAGGCTCAAGCAATACTAGAAATTCAAATTATTCACACGAAAGTTGAAAAAAAAAAAAATGGTGTGAAAGCAATTTTAAGTTTAAATTTCTTTTATGAACTTGCTGTCTAGAATATCTGAAAACAAAGAGAATCGATAATTTATAGAAAAAATTTAATCTTGAAGACTCGTTGTTGGTATCTTATCTCGGGACTGTTAACTTTTTTTAATACACATAAGTTTTTTGACGCCTCCGTATAAGAAAAAAAAAAAACTGTGTAAATATAACATCGTAAACAAACACCCTCACAAAAAAGTTTTTTTTTTTTTTTTTTTCAAATCGTAAATTATGCCTTATTCATTATGTATTTATTATTATTCCTGCTATCTATATCCTTATCTAAACGCTTGTTTTTTTTTACTTCTCAATTTTACGCTATTTTGTTTTAGTATTTTTTTTTTTCTAATTGTATGTCACAAAAATAAAGAAAAATTTCTCTGGTTAAGCTTCGATATAATATAGAACGCAAACAATTCAAACATGAAATTCCAATAAAATATAAAATAAAAATAAAAAATAGGCTAAAGGCTAATAATTTTCTTCCCTAAGGCAAAAAAAAAATGATCTTTTTTTATTCTGTTTATATCTTAAAATTAAAGTAAAATTAATGATCTTTATACTTATGATTTATATAGACACATTTTCCGGAAGACATTATTTTATTTCGTTTTAGTTTTTATTTAGTTCGAAGTACAAAGAAAAAAAAAAATGTGAAACAAAAAAAATATATAATAAAGATAAAGAAAAATAAAGTTTTGATTTTTTTATTTTTTGTAAACTTGTCAAAACTTTATTTTATATTTTTTATATCACTTTATCGTTAGCTGCTTTTTGTTATTTAAAATTAAATTGAACACACAGGATATTCTATTGAACAAATGTATGGTATGTGACGTGATAAGAAAGTAATTTTATAATGATATTTTAAGCACCTTATTCAATAGTCTCTTTATTTTACATTCTGTATTTTCTTACTTGTGAATTACATATATCAATTCCAGATATTTTCTAAAAATTACATAAATCTGCTTGTGTTAATTCTCCGTTTCCTTTCGATATGTTGAAAAAAATAATTTTCATATTTAAAAAAAATTTACAAAAATCCATCATAATTTTTTTTTATTATTTAACATTTAGAAAAAAAAAAGAAGAAAAACTAAAGTCGTTAATATTTTAATTTTTCGTAAAAATAACAGTAAAATAAACATGAATATTACATGCAAAAATAAACTTCTATCGAAACATTAAAACTTTTTCAAAGAAATAACTAAAAATATTTTGATAACTAAAATTAACTTCTTGAAATAATTTCTGTATATCCTGGAAAATATGTTAGTTAAGTTTATTGAAAATTCCTTGAATGTTATATCACAATTCCGAAATAATTTATTGTATTTTCTTGCTTGATAAGTAAAAATTCGGATTTTAAAATAAACAAATACAACTCATTTTTTAGGAAAGATTTACATAATTTCGAAACTAAGTTAATAGAATTTATAGTTTTAGTGCGAATTATATCTTTCTAATTAGAACTTGTGAATAAATTATATACATAACTGGAAATTTTCATTAAATATTTTAAGAATTTTATTTTAAGCAATTAAGGAAACAAAGAAGAAAATAATGTTTGTTTTTTGTCTTATAGAATATAAGTTCGACCGAATAAGGAATTAAAATAAAGAAGAGATAATTGGTTTAACTTGAATAAAGCATGGAAAATCTTTTAAAAACCATAAACGTATTTTTTCTTTATTCCAAATCTTTTTCAAACGTTGTTTTTGATGATAAAATTATGTTGTTTTTTTCTCAAAATTATCTGTTTTTTTAATCATGCGATAGTTTTTCTTAATGATAAATTCTTTTGTTTTTCTTTTTTATGCACGTGCTTAAAATTTTTGTCCTTTGTTAATAAATTTAATTTCGAAACTTTTTTTCGTGAAAAATAAAGTATAATACTTTGTTATTAAATTTCCACTCTAATTAATCTTTCTTATTATTTTATAAAATTTATCTTTCTTTTTCCTTGAGATATTCTTTTGTTTTTATTTGAAAAATGTCATTTGTAGAGGAGCCTAAGGATTAAATATAAGAAATTTTTTTATCCTATGAGAGTTATTTAATATCTCGTTACAAGCTAGTACGTACGTAATTTTTTTGTGGCATTATTTAGATTGAATGTTCTTTTTTTTATGCCCTTATATAAATATATTTGAAATAATTGATTTCTTATTTAATTAATTTAATCTAATCTAAAATTATCTTGAAAGTATTGAATTAGAAAATTTGTTGCTGTATAAAAAATAAATTTAAATTAATTTAAAAAGATTTATAGAAATGTTTATTTATAAATTCAACATAAGAGAGCTAATTATGTATCAAGAATTTTAATGCTTTATTGAAAAAAAAAAAAAAAATAAAAAAAAAAAATTCATGGGTAATTACCCAATCAATCAAACGTGAAAAAATAAACCCCATAAAATGCAAAATTAGAGCTTTTGGAATTCATTTAAATGTTAAATGAACAATATATCAAATTAGTAACACTTGATTTAATGTATGTCCTTTATAATATTTATTCCTTTTTGAATAAGTTAATATTGTTAAATGAGTTGATTGTTATGCCAGCTAATAAATCAATCTCGTAAGTGATTAATTCTATTTTTTATTTACATAAATTATAAATAAAAGCGAAAAGAATTTACAGTGAATAAGAAAAAAAATATATAAGCAACAAAAATTACACGTAGATGAAAAACATAAAATCTTCAATAATTCTTTAAAAAAAAAAAAATGCAAACAGAATTTAATGGTGGAATTTTTGAAATTTCTTATGTGTATTTAAAAATTTTTAAAACTAAAAATTCCTTCAAATAAATTTTTTATGTTACATTTCACTGCATTGTAAATCAAAAAGTCTGGCATTTTTATTATTTTACGACATAATTTTTTTAAGAAAAAGAAAAAAAAAATGTGAAAAAAAGTTAAACAAAAATAACATAAATTTGATTTTCAGTTATGGTAGTCATGAGAATTCAAGGTAAAATAAAAATAAAAAAGATACAAAATCAACAACTATAGTAACGCTAATAATATACTATAATATGTCTGGCTAAACCAATACAGTATAACAAGACAATAATTTTAATTATCAAATTATAGGCTGTAGTCTAAATATATATTTTTTTCTTTGTAAATTATCTATTTTTATTTTAAATTAACCGTCCTGAAGAAATAAAACATAAATATAACGCCTTCTAAATAAATTATCCTACAAGTTACACAAATTTTTTTTGAAGTTACCTTTTCAATGTACACCGTTGAACACATTAGTGTTTTTAATTTTTGTTTTTCGTGTGATGTGATGTATAAATTTCAAATACCTTACAGTTCAATTAATTTCGAATAGTAAATAAATACATACATATTATAAAAATAAAAATACTACTACATTCTATAAATATTAATCTACTGTCGCTATACACATGTTGTGTCATGTGTCGTATGTGTAAAGGATGGAAAATTTTTTAAAATTTTTTTTTTTCTGTCAATAATTATTGTCTCATTATTTTCATGCATCACAAATTTTGTCTTTTCTATATAATTTTTAACATATAGTTATAACATTATTTATTTTCTGTAATTTTCATGTATTCGAAACAAAAATAACAATTCTTTTTTTAAATGTACTTATGTAATTCAAAAAGCAGTTGAAGAAATACGTTTTAATAATTAAATTAAAAATAATTGAAAAAAGAAACTCATACTTTCTTTGTTTTCTTGTAAAGGGTTGTAAAATACAAACAATAAAAAAAACAACAACCCTATTTCTTAAGAAAAAAAAAATAAATGCTAGATTATTTTTTCTTTTAAAATTATAGGGCATCATAAATTTTAAAATATCAATTTTACTTCATTTTTTTTTTTTTTTTTTTTTTCGAAAAAATAAAATATATTTTCCTTGAAAGAAAATCTACAGTAAAGATTTTATTGTAAATTTAATTATTCTGGAAATATTTGATTAAACTATGTATAAGGACATTACTTTAAATTTTTCATTGCATATCTTGTCATTGAAAATTTTTACACACATAATTAATAATGACAGTCCCGTTAACATGTACATACATGTAAATAAGTTTTCAAAGGTAAAAAAAAAACACATTTCCGCAGGTAAAAGGAAATTTTCTTGAAATTTCAAAATAAAAAGAAAAATTTGAAAAACTTACGATTTCTAGTAGTATGAAAATCAAAGTCAACTCTTAATTTATTACTGAAGAGAATCAAGTGGAAAATAAAATATAAGACAAATAAAAAGTGATATTACACACACCACGATATATAAATTATTTCTGCATCAATTCAACGGAAAAGAAAATATTTTTTGTTTATTAAACACGAGTTTATTTTCAACATTTATTTTCAATTTTTGCTTCTGATTAATTTTACAGTTCGCTGAATTTTTATGACATTTTTTTTTTTAAAGAAAATTCCATAGTACAACAAAAATTAATTAACCTGAACAAATAAAAATCAGGCAATGAAAATTTCAGGTTTGCTATTCCTCAAACTCAATCGCAAAATTCCATTTTGGAAAAGTTAAAAGCTTAAGACTATTTGTTATTTTATTAATTTCACATGTTACAAGTTCATAAGTCAATATACTTTCAAATGCTAAAATAATAAAATGACGTTGAGTAACATTTATTTAAAAAAAACTAAAAAAAAAAAAAAAAATAAATTTAATTATTTCTCTTACGTCAATTAAAAATTTCAGCTTTAGAATCCTATGAGAGGAATTAAAACTTCAATCTTAATTTTGATGAACAAATATTTTTATCGGAGAGATCAAATTATTTTTTTTCACTTTAAAGAATAAAATTGAAAACAAAAATTCAAATAAATTCCATCTCACAAAAACTTTTAACTCAAACAATCTTAATTGCTAGTGAATTATATAAAACAAACATTAAACAAGGATTCTTAATTACATTGTTAAAGATAAAATAAACCACTTTTTATTTTTGGTTTTTTTTTTTTTTTTTGATTATTATTCTTTTATTGAATTCATTAAATTCCGAAGAGATGATGGACGAAAATAGTGAAATCAAATAACAAGAGAATTAGGAATTTATTTGGTCTCCACTAATTATTCTTTAATGAAAGCAATCAAAATCAAGTAGATTTTTATTCCAATCTTATTTACCTAAGTGATATTTGATGTAAACAAATTCAGATTAATTTTGTTAATACTTTCTAATTAAATTAATAAAGAAAAGAAAATGAAATACTTATTTCTTTAAAGAGTAGAAAATAAAAAGTAAATTGAATCAATTAAATTTTTTCTCAACTATATAAAATTACATATTTATTTTATTTTACTTTTACTGTCTTGTTAGTTAAAAAGCAACTTAATTAAATCAATTTTATTAATTTTTACCTGGCATTTACTACTCCCACGTATAAGAAATTTTTCATTCGTATACATCAGAAATCTTAAAGTATGCAAAAAAAAAAAATTGCGTAAGAAGTAATTTATTTATAGAACATTGGCAAAAGAAAAAAAAAATTTTTTTTTTTTAAATAACCTTTTGTATAATTAAATTACCGTTATTAATATTCTTTTCTTCTATAAATACATCCCCATACGAATCATTCAATTGTTTTCTAGTTATTAATATTCAAAATTTTGACAAGAAAATTTTTAAGCATAGAAAAAAAAAAGGATATTATTACTTTTCTTTTCTTATTTTGGTTACTGATTGTTATTTTCAGTAGACCCATTATAAAAATAATTCTCTTACTAATCTTCTTAAAAAATTATTTAAAAGTATTGTTTACGTGGTTTGTCCTTTAAAAGGAAAAATGAGATTAAATAGTAAAATAAAATACAATTTTTTTTTTTTGACTCCCAATTGAATTGTAAACGTTTCATTTTAAAATAATAATATTTTGTGTTATCCTTTTTCAGGGTTATAAAAGTATGAGTAAACATCATTTTTGTTTCTTTAGTGAAAAAAAAAAAAATTTTATTTTTTTAAATGGTCTTCTAATTTAAATAAAAATAATTCGTTTTTGGTTTTTGTTTTATTGTAGGTAATAATTTTAGTAACACATATTCCACATACATAACTTCTTCAAAAATATATGGGACGTATGCACCAAAAAATTATAAGAAAAAGTAAAAAACAAGTCACAAATTATTCTGAGACTGTAAATCCTTTTAAATTTGATTATTATTATCCTTATCTCGTTGCATGATGTAATAAAAAAGTTTTCATATATTTTTTGTTTTTGTTGTATGTTATATTTGTAAACACATGTAATGAATCCCACTAAATGTATTTTATGTTCATTTGTTTTTTTTTTTGACAGACTTAATTGTTTTTAAAAATTTTTAAATATTGATGAAACGATGAACGAAAACATTTTCGTTTTATTCTTTTGACTAATTTATTTTTATTTGAAAAATATTATATTTATTCTTTTTTTCTGATTTTATTGATCGAAATTATTTTGACAAATAAATATTTTTCATCCAAAATACATCACGATAAAATAAATAAACTGGTTATTTTTTATCGTTTCTGATTGAAATCTTAAAAAATAAAAATAAAAAAACCAACAAATTTGTTTTTCATTTAAATACATTATAAATAAAATTTAGACATTGTCTACAACGGTTTTTTTTTTCATGATTTACAAATCATTTTTCTTATTTGAAAATATTCAAATTATGTAGGCGGTAAAATAAAAATTTTATCCACAAATTTATTTTTATTTATTTTTTTTTATTTTATTTTTTTTTCTGTTTTTCTACCATCTGACTCATCAAAATCAAAGTATCCTTTTACATAAATCAATGTCATGTAACTTTTTCAAGAAACAAATTTACTTATAAATTGTTGGTATTCAAAGTGACACATATCAATAACAAGTAGAGGTTCTTAAATCGATATCCTTGTAATAACTTTCATTTATTTAACCTGAATTTGAAAAGGCATATTTTTTATAAATAGTTATTACAATATATCACGTTCCAAAGTTATTTTTAACACTTTATGTCAAAAGAAATAAAATTTGATCAAGTTTAATTGGAAAAGTTTTTAAGCATTGATTTCAATTTTTTAATGAACGGCCTACATTTTCAAGGAAAATTTTTCAAAGGACTTTTTGTTGTTGCTTATTATTATGGAAATAAAAATAACTTTCAGAAAAAAACAAAACAACAAATTAATGAAGATTTTCAAATTTATCTTAAAAGGCTATTAATAGAAAAAAAAAAACAAACACTGCTACCAGTTCTGCAGATTTCACTAAACGCACATTTTTAATAGTGAATATAAATTTTACTCCCAGCAAAATAGTTTTTCATAACTGAAAAATAAAAGCGAAAAGGATAAAAAGAAATACAACAGGTGAACAATAAGCTAGTATGAACTCATTAGAAAAAAATTATAATAATGTAAATTTATTTTACCGTATCGAAATATTGTCTGATGTATCCTTATTATGTGACAACCACTTACAAAATTATCAATTTAAAAAAAAAATATTTCTATCTGAAAATACAATGATTTTATAAATCATAAATAAAATTTCTATTTCATGTCTCTGACAACAAAAGAGCGTGACTAATCCGAAAAAATGTGATAAAAATATTTATTTACATTCTAATAAACAGAATACAACGATTTTTCGAAATTATGAAAGTTATTTACTATTTGTAAGTAAATTATAATACGTTTATTATCCTTGAAGACGAAGCAAAAAATATATTTTTTTGTTATTGATTCTATTCAAGTGTAAAACATAATTTTAAAAATCTTTCCATTGCTATGTGAACTATGTATTTTGTTTCTAAGTATTGTATATCCATTTCTGATTATCCTGTAAAACTATATGAGAGTGAAAAATTTTTTATGAAAACAAATATTATTTTACTTATTCTTTGCTCTCGTTTTATTCCTTTTTAATGGAGCAATTTAAAAAATTTAATAAATTAAATCTAGACAAAAGAATAAAAAACAAAAAAGGATTAAAAAGACATTTAATCAATCATACCATCTTTTCACAATAAGATCCGACTAAAAATATCATAATCCTTTTTTCATATGTACATATTTATATTTTATTTAAAATAAAAAAATATTTTTTTAACACAAGTTTCCTAAATACATACATAAATATGAAATATTTTTTTTCCTCCCACACTTATTCAAAGTTTTCTAATTCATTTGAAATTTTATTTATTGTCTTTTTTTTCTTATTTTTCAGAAGCTTTTATGAGATGTCTCAGTTAAAAAAAAAATCTACATAATTTGTAAAATATTCAAGGGAGGCAATTCAAATTTTTCTTCAGATTTTTATTTAAATTAATCTTAAAAATAGACATATTTTTCTTCTTCAGATACAAAAAAAACAACGAAACTGAAATTTAAATAATGTATTATTGAAGTCTATACTTAATTTTCACAAAAAAAAAAAAACTTTTTCCATACAATCTCGTTAATATTTTGAATTTTTCTTTAAAAAGCTCATTTGCAGTCATCACTCCGAATAAAGTTTTGCAACATTTTCAGTAATGTTTATATACATTTCGTACAAAATACATCATTGTATCATTTATTATAATATCACGAAATGACGAAGCAACATTTTCATGTTGCAAGGATTTTTTGTGCTATTGTTTTTGATTATTCAAAAAGACTGTTATGCGTTATCAATATTCAGTTTAACTGTAACTATAGACGGATACATACGGTTTATTTCTCGTGAATCGTGATAATTTTTGATCGGATGTCCTTAAGGATTTGATTGTGATACATTTTTAGAAAATTAAATTATGTTGGTTGATAAACAGATGTTATCAATTTACTCATTCTTACTTGTAGTTCCATTTGAAGTGGAAAAATGTGTAAAATAATAAATAAAAATAATAATAAAAATATTTATGATATATCGAATATGTAAGAATTTAATTGTTAGTTAAAACAGAATTTATTCCAATATTTGTTGCAATAAAAAATATATGATTGAATCGTGGGAGAATAAATTCTATTATAAAAAATAATATGTGTAGATAAAAAAAATTGTAATTAATTTATAAGGAAGAAATAAAACAACAAAATGGGTGAAACAATTAATACACAATTTTTAATAAATTGCACTGTTTTAGCTGTAAATAAATTTGCTCTAAATGACATGATTAATACAACAATTTTAAGTTCATCTAATCGATCTGAAATTATTGGAGTTCTGGTGAATATTGTTCAGGAAACAAGAGATTACGGAGGAAGTAATAATTTAGTAAAGTAGGTTTTAAGGAAATTTTTCAAGTTGTTGAAACATTTACTGATGTATGTATGTGACTTTTAATCGATAAACTATGATCTCGATTTTCGTGCCCATAATAACTTTTAATACTACATTTCAAATTCAACCGTATTTACATTTAAACTTTTATGAAAGCTAAAAAATAAAGAGTACCTATGGATATGCAATGTATGAATGATGAAATTAAAAATGAAGTAACTATATATGTAAATTTTTCGCTTTTTAAAAATTTTACTAATTTTCAAATACATACGAGTATATTCTAAAATTAGATAAATATGTAAATAAAAAGCAAATGAAGGATCTATTTTTACTACATGTGTCTTTAAGTACAAGTGTGTATTATGCCAACTATACGTTGAATTCGAATGAAAAAAGAAGCCTTGTAGATTAAAAAAAAAAAAAAAAAAAACTTCGATTCTAATTTATATAAAAATTTTTATTTAACAAGGAACCAACAAAATTAATATTTGAAATTTAACAGGACTACTTGTATAAACAAATAAAAAATTATTTAAACTAAACATTCATTGTTTGTTTTTCTTGTTGTTTCACTTAAGTAAATTTTTGATTTCATGTCATATTAAAATAAATTAAAATTCCGTTTAACATTAGTAATAAACAACATCAACGTCGTATTTTTATACGAGTACGTCACATTTTATTGAGGTAAAAATAAAAAAAAAATCTCTTGCTTATTTTAATTTATTTGTTTTTGTTAATTTTATTCGAACAGTTTATTCACGTGTCAAAACCTAAAATTAAACCTCCTGAGTTTATTTAAAAAAATTAAAAGTACATACATTTTAGGTATGTAGAAGTAGTACGTACATAATGTATAATGTGAAAAGCTCTAAAGCAGTAATTGTAAATTTTGTTTTGTAAAAATACTAAAAATATGTGTTGAATTGAAAATTAAAGAGTAAAAAATTGATTAAATATTGTTTTTGAATTTAATTTTTTTTCACGAATTTCACGATTTGTTTTCATTTAAGTAGAGTACACACTTAATGACTTTTCTGACCGGTGACTTTTTCACACACTTTGACACTCACTTATCAGTCATGGTTGACAGTCACATATGACTGACAAACGAAGTTCAAAATTTTAAATTTTTCTCTAGTCAGACAGACAGTCGTTCAGTCAGACGTATCATTATCAGTATCAGTTATGACCGAAAAGTATATTTACTCCATTTAACAGGTCAAATCATTTTACATACAAAAATATTTTATACTTATTGCCAGTCAAAAACTTAAAAACTAATTATTCATAACATAATTTTAGTTTTAGTACACTAAATTTTTAGCAATAAAAAATAATTAAGTAAAATTAGATGAAGAATAAAGATAAGATTTATTTGATAAAAAAAAAAAAAAATGAAATAAAAAATTATGTTTATGAACGAAACGAAAATGAAAATATACTTTTGACGTCACACTGCGTGTACGTCATCATCATCACTTACAAAAAGTTCGGTAATGATAATGCGGACTATAATTTTTAATTTATAGTTTCAATTATGTACATGTACGTTCATTCCCACATACCATTTAAAATTACAGAGAGCTTTAGAAATGTAGTTATGTTTATATAAAGAAAACATAAAAATTAAATTTAAAAGGAAAAACTATCCTTACGAATAACATAAAAATGCTGTTTTATTTTTTAAAAATAAAATATTGTATAAATTTAAATTACTTTTTTGTAATTTTTGAAGTTTTCCTTTTTTATTGAGTTTCAGTAATATGAAAGTACGAAAAAATATAGAACCATAGAATTTATCTAAATTTGAAAATTACATTTAATTTTAACGTGATAGAATTTAGAATTTTTATCTATCAGAAGTTAATAAAAAAAACACAATAAATCTTAGTTCTTTTAAAATATTATGAGTTGTACAACAAAATCCTTTATTTTTTAAAACTATTTGCATAACATATTTATAACCTATTTGTCTCTTTCTTCACTTTTATCTCATATGTATATTGAACTTTTGAAAATTCACTAAGTACAAGACAAAATTAAAAAAATAAAAAAAATCTGGCAATCTTAAACAAATACCAAAATAAAAAATTGGTCATTTAAGACACAATCAAAAAACGTGTATTGCATTTTTATATCAGGCACAATTTCAACTTAGCAACATAAAATATTAAACCTTCCAATAAAAATAAAAATCGATTTTTTTCACTTTTCTGTTCGAAATAAAATTTAAAAACTTAGTGACAGGAAAAAGAATCTCAATGGATTTATTACTGAATCTACAAATTACAAATCAAAACACACGGTGGATAAATTTTTTCTGAATAAAAATTTAATATCTAAAATAATTTTTTCTTGTTGGTATATTATAAAAAAAAGAAAAGAAAAAAAAAACATTTTATCATACCTAGAATATCAACAGATACATAAATCTTAGAAAAAAAAAATCCCAAAAGGAATTAGATAATAAGTTCATATTTTTATTCCTCGAGGAAATAAATACAACACAGAAAAAAATTAATATTAATCCATTTTATTACAATTCATCTTGCTTTTGATATCGAATCCTATTAACGCTTTTAATAACGATTGATGGAAGTATTTTAGATACATTTTTTTTGGCAATTCCAACATAAATATTTCATCAATGAAAAAAAGAAGGAAAATATAACATGCTACATTTATGTATTGACAGGCGTAGCAGAATACAATATTCTCTCAATATTTCATCTTGAAGCTTTGGACCTTTCTTCTTTTCAATTTTCATTTTTTTTTTATTTATTTTCGATCAAACATAAATTTTCTAGACCAAGTAACGTGATGAATTTTGAATTGTTATATATAACGATAAGCAATTGAGATTAAAACCCTATCATTTAATATCATGATCATATGTTTTTTATATTTTGCAATTTAAGTGTGTCGGTTGGTCATATTAAATTTAAAAAAAGATAAATTTTATGACAAATAAAAATTGAATAATACGTTACACGTGAGATTCATTAAGTTTTTTTTCTCTTTAATATTTAGTTTAATGTCATTTTTCTTATGTCTCATTTATCCCATTTATCCCATTTAATTTTAAGTTCGGTTCAATAAATAATTTTTAATATCTTACGTGCAAGAAATATATTTCTTAAAATTTTTTTATATTAAAGTTTTTAAAATTTCATATATAAAATATATTTAAAAAATAAATTAACGAGAATAAAATTTGATTTATAAGTGGAAATTCGATTTTCATATTTTCAAAGTATAATTCCCATGAAAATTATACCTATTTTTACTTTCTTAGAAAAATTTTACTTTACTATTTTTCTTTTTAATTTTCTTCCAGAGAGTTTATTACAGAATGTCTATTTCCATCACCGACTCGTCCATATGAATTGCCATGGGAACAAAAAACAGTTTGGGGTATCATTTTTGGAACAATGTTATTCATTGCTATAACGGGAAATTGTATTGTGATATGGATTGTGCTTGGTGAGTTGATTTTTTTTACTGAATTCTCTCAAGACTAAAAATAAAGGAAAACAAAAGAGGATGTTTATACAATTCTAATGAACTTGAAAATATAACTGTATTTCTAAACAGAAAATTTTTTCTCAAAGGTTTCTTGACAAAGAAAATATAAAAATAATGGAAGTAAATGATCGTCCTGCATACTAAAATGTTTTTATTTTTTTCAATTATACGAAAACATGAGAAAATTTTTTCTTTAAATTTTAAAAGCCTAAGTTTTCAATAGTTACATACATAGACTTACACAAAACTTTTTTATTTTACATTTTTGGTGACTTTTCGAAAACATCACTTAATCTGTATAGTTAACTTACTTCCATTTTACTCTTCATTTTTATCACATTTTCATCATCTAATATTTTCAATTTATTTTTTTGCCAGGTCATCGTAGTATGAGAACAGTGACAAATTATTTTCTTTTGAATCTCAGTGTTGCTGATTTATTAATGTCATCATTGAATTGTATTTTCAATTTCATATTTATGATAAATTCTGATTGGCCATTTGGGTCAATTTATTGTACAATTAATAATTTTATGGCAAATGTAACGGTTTCAACATCAGTTTTTACACTCGTAGCAATTTCGTTTGATAGGTGAGTAAAATTTGGTCATAAAATTTCATCCTTTCTCAATATGCATAGCGTTTTTTATTTGTTTTTGGATTTATTTTCTTCATTTTGGGTTTCAGATATATTGCGATAGTTTTTCCATTGAAACGACGATCATCCCGCGGAAAAATGCGTTTTATTTTATGCATGATTTGGTTTTTAAGTTGCATTTTGGCTGCACCATGTTTGCTTTATTCTTCAACTGCAACGAAAAGGTTAGTAGAATTTATACTTTTTTATAAATACTGTAAAATAATAAAATTGTTGTTTCTTTTTATTTGTGACAAATAACTTAATTTAAAAAATTTATCTTTGACATCCTCATAAACTTGATATCTGTTTAATTAATTTCCGAAGAAGGGAGTTTAAAGAATCATTCGATTGTTGTCTGTTTTCATGGATAATATTTATGATTTTAATGCGTTATTGTGATGTTGTAAAACATATGAACTGAAAAAAAATCTCATTTCAAATAAATGAAGAACAGTCAGATTCACCATGTAACAACGAGAAAACCTTATCCTGAAAGTTTTATTTCGATGTTCATTAATTTCTAGTCCATACCATACAAAGGATTATATCAAAACAAAATCATAAAAACAGTCTTCTTAATGTACATACATATATGTAATCCCCAAAACATGAAATTTTTATTTTGTTTTTCTTATTTTGAAATTTTAAGGAAAACGCCAACATTTTCCAACAGAATCTGTCATAATCTTCATGTATCGATACATGTGCAAATTCCAATTTATTTATCCTTAAAACCTACTTTAAAAGTTTTCAGGAATTAAAAAAAAAAACAGTAATCAAAAGTTTTCTAATAATATATTTATGATTGTTTTATTATTCATTTTGTTTTACAACACAGTTGAACAGAGTAAAATAAACGCATTTGATTAGTTTGTTTTCCTTTTTCAAACACGTGTATACATTTATGAAGGATGTAGGAGTTAAGATGACATTAAAATTTAATGTCATAAATCATAAAAAATCTGTGTGCATTTAAATAAATTTCAATTGAACTATTTACATAATATTTAATTACGAAAAAAATATTATTATTCACCAAACTGATTTTTCAGATATTACAATGGTAAATCGAGGACATTATGTTTCATGATGTGGCCAGATGGTCGTTACCCTACATCAAAGTCTGATTATGTGTAAGAAAAAACAAAGTTGAAATAAAAAGGAGAAAAATACTTAAGATTTCACTTTTGTTCTTCTCCTTTCATTTATTTTTTTCAGATATAATATAATTATTCTCACACTAACTTATGGTGTGCCAGTGCTTGTAATGTTATTTTGTTACTTTATAATGGGACGTGTTTTGTGGGGAGGTCAATCGATTGGTGAAAATACTGAACGACAAATTGAATCAATGAAATCAAAACGTAAAGTTGTACGAATGTTTATTGTCGTTGTGTCAATATTTGCAATATGTTGGCTACCTTATCATTTATTTTTTATTTACGCTTATCACAATAATAAGATATCGTCTGCCAAATATGTGCAACACATTTACTTAGGTTTCTACTGGTTGGCAATGTCGAATGCCATGGTCAATCCAATAATATATTATTGGATGAATAAAAGGTACTTTTTTTCGTTTATTTTTGTTTTAAAAATCAATAAATCATGTTTATGCGATTTTATTTTGAAAAAAAAAAAAGATTATTTTTATTGCTAATTTATAATTTTTTATAGGTTTCGTTCATATTTCCGGCAAGTTATTTGTATTTTATGTCATACAACGTCACGACCATCATCCTTTAAAGATAGTAATTCTCCAAGCTATGGAATGAAACATAGAGGTAGTTAATATAAATATTCATCTTACAATAAAATGATAATTCAAATGAAAATATGAGTTAAATTAATTTTTTACAGGACAAAATTCTTCAGTATGTAAACGTGTCAGATGGGATCGCAGAACAATTGATTCACAAATTCTTCATAATGGAAATTATTCAGCGAATGGTCATACCGAAGTTATTGCAGTTAAAGAAGAATTTTTTAAAAACCAATCTCTATCTTTGTATTAAGTAACATTATTTTCTTGAACTAAAGATATCTTATTATTATAAAAAGACTGAAGTATAATATTTATAAAAGAAGAATATGAAAAAAATAAAGAATTAATTACTGATAAGCATACTTTTTATTTCTTTAAATTATATTAATCGATTGAGTTTTTTGACATTGAATAGATGTATCTCAGTACCAGTAATGTTTGATAACCCACAAAAATGTCTTAACCTCAATAAGAAAGCTTTGTATTCATTCTATACTTTTTCGAAAATTCGAAGGACTTTTCGCACTCTGCATACAATGTTGATTTCTTTTTAGCATTGAGTCCTTGGAAGAATTAAACTTAAAAAGTTATGTGGTGCTGCAGTGATAATATTTCATATTGCGAGATACACTAATTATTAATGAAAAAAACCAAAAGATAAATTAAAGTACCTTCATGCAACGCGATGTTTTGAATAATAGATTTTCAATAACAGAGTTAAAATTTTTGTTATTTTGGGAAAAAAGCAAAAACAACCAAACAAACTTTTACACGTTTATTTTATTTAAATATGACAACTAGCTAATATTTTGCAAACATTGTAAAAAATATTTGATTTGAAAATAAAAAGTCTGATAAAAGCAAAACAGAAAAATATCATAATTTGTTTTTTCACGATGTGTCTGATTTTAAAACAAAATATTTGTTTTCAAACCGTTATGAAAAATATTAGGCAAATGAAAAACAATCATAAAATTTCGGTTAATCTGAAACATGAAAAACTAATAATAATAATTGAAAGTGAAAATATATTCCACTTGTGTCAATATCTAGCCTAATGGCGGTATTGTCAATATTTTTTACATTGAAAAACAAATTGATTCTATTTTTATTTACTTAAAGTTTCTAATGTGAAACTAAAAACTAAAACATTAGTATAAAAGCATTTAATTATTTCGATAAATTCAACAGTAAGTGATTTGAAGAAGTCTCTTAAAGAACATAAAATCAATTTTTCAGTTTAAAATTTCTTATCAACAAACAAAAGGAAAAATGAAATTTATTTTGGTAACTTTCACAATTTTGATCATTTCCGCAGTATACGTGTTGGGAAGTCCATTTGCTTCGCCTCAATTGGTTACAGATGTTGTTGGCGGTGTAACAGATACTTTAGGTGGTGCAGTCGATGGTACATCAGGCACCTTAGGTGGTGCAGTCGATGGTACATTAGGCACTGTAGGTGGTGCAGTCGATGGTACATTAGGGACCGTAGATGGCGCAGTCAATGATACATTAGGCCTAGTCGGTGGTGTATTGGGAGGACTTGGTCGTCGTTGAAAATTAATAAATTTAAATTAAGATAAAATAGAAGTACTAAGAGATACAATTTTTTTACACTTTCAATTTTGAATTATTGTTTTTTTAAATATGAAATAAAAGCTATAAAGACATTTTATTTTCGTTGTTTTTTTTTTCTCTTCTAATTTTTGGAACTTGAATTCCTTTTAAATGTAATTGTTTAATTGTTTTTCCATATTTTTTATATAGAATGCGAGAATACCTAATAACTTGTGAAACCTCATGTACGAAACTTTATTCTTTACAAAATAATATAAACATGATACATATCCATAATAAAAATTGTTTTGGATTTTTGAAAAACAAAAAGAATAAAAAACAAAGTAGAATAACGGCAATTTATACATGTGTAGTTCATTAGAGTGAAAAATAAGAGGTTTTAATTATACTGTGAAAAATATTTGATGAGAAAATAAATAAGAAAAATCGAAAAACTGGAAAACATATTCAGTTTATATAAAATTGTTTTCAGAAATGTTATGCAATTAAAAAAAAAACAATTAAAAGAGCAAATAAATAAAAGTAAAAATGAAAAATAAATTCCACTTGTGTCAATATCTACTTAAAGATGATCAAAAATTTAAAAAAAATGCAAGTATAAAAGCATGAAAATTCTGATGAATGCAACAGAAAATAATCTGATTCGAAGATTAATTTTGAAGAAGTCTTTTACAGAAATTAAAATCAATTTTTTTAATTTAAAATTTTTTATTAACAAGCAAAAACGAAATGAAATTTTTTTTAGTAGATTTCATTATTTTGATCGTTTGCGCAGTATACGTGGTTGCTTCGCCTCAATTGGTTACAAATGCTGTTGGCGGTTTAACGGATACCGTAGTTGGTGAAGTCGATGGTACATCAGTTACCGCAGGTATTGCAGTCGATGGTACATCAGCCACCGTAGGTAGTATAGTCGATGGTGTATCAGGCCTAGTCGATGGTGCATTGGTAGGACTTGGTCGCCGTTGAAAAGGAATTAATTCAAAATTGGTATGAAATAGAAGTAATAAGAAATACAATTGTTTTGTTTGTATTTTGAATTTTGAAGTTTTGATATTTCAAATATGGAATAAAAGCTATTAAGACATATTTTTGTTATTTTTTTTTCTTCTAATTTTTGTTGTCTGGAAATCATAATTGGAAAATAAATATGAAAATTTTATATTTCATCTTTCATCATCTTAAAAAGCAAATAAGTTACAGTGTAAACGTACCTTCGTTATTTTCTTGATTCAACAAAGCAAAATGCATGATAGTGTAGGGCAAATAAATAATGTACAATATATATTATATTTCAATACACACATATTTGATTTTTCAGACATTTATTTTTTCATATTCTAACTTGAAGACGATATCTGAACTTTGTTCTAGGTAGTATTATTAGACTTATGTACAAATGTCTTAAATTATTACTATTATTTTTCTCCATATAAATTTGGAACCCTTTTTAACCTTTTCAAGTGTAGATTTCCAAAAAAATACAAAATACGTGTTCAGTAATTTCTAGCTTAAAGCATTTCCACCTACTTTCACGTCAATAATACCATTTCGTAATTTTACTCCATATAAATTTTGAACATCCTTTTTCGAAATTTCGTTTTTAATGAGCCTTAACATCATAAAATAAATCTAATGACAAAATTTCATGTATATAGCTTTAGTGGGCTTTGTGGACATTAGAAATTCTATATACCTATTTTCTCGTACTACCGTGTTCTAAGAAGTTTCAAAAAGTTCTAATAAAAAAAAAAAAGTTACCTTCTACTTGAAAATGTCATAAAAGCATTAAAAAGGAAAAACACATAAATAAATTTTAACTGGAATAAAATAGATTTCCAGAGAAAAATCATATGATAAAAAATTATTTTTATTGCGCCATTTCCGAGTGACATCCGAGTGCTGAGGGTTAAACATTTTATTTTATTATGAGAATTAAATTATTTTTTTTTTTTTGAGTATGATAGAAAAAATTACAAATTTGAAAACAAAAATGAAAATTCTGTGAAAAATATTTGATTAAAACAAATCCAAGATACCAAAACGAACGAAAGAACCTTTGAGTGCGATTTATGCTGTGCAAGAATTTATTGTAGCAGGTCGTTGAAAATAACTAGATTTGGATTTTAATAATTGGGACAAATACTTTTTTTTTCACATCTATATTTTCAAAATAAAAATATGTATAAGCTAAAAACATTTATTTTTGTTGTTTTTACTATTATTTAGTTTTCTTGAAATTAAGAATTATTGTTTTGAATTTGAAGAAGAATTATTTTTATTTTATTCCTTAAATATTTGAAATTCAGAACGTGTTTTATTATAAGTCAGTTTACAGCCACCATTCGTTTGAAATTTATTAATTTTTAATGTTTAAAGATTTCATAAATTGGAAGTCAACAATTATTTCATTCCATGTTACTTTTGAATTATTATGAATTATCAGTTTTTTTGAATAAATTATTTTAAATTTATTATAAAGGAATATTTTTAAAGTATAAGAAATTGTAAAATTATTTCAAATGGAATTAGTTTATGAGTATACTTTTGTGATTCTTAAAAAATGAAAAACAATACAAGAGACTGGTTGTATCTCAAACTGATGCAATTTAAATTTTAAACCAATAATGTTTGATAACCCACAAAAATGTCTTAACCTCAATAAGAAAACTTTGTATTCATTCTATACTTTTTCAAAAATTCGAAGGACTTTTCGCACTCTGCATACAATGTTGATTTCTTTTTAGCATTGAGTCCTTGGAAGATTTAAACTTAAAATATTATGTGGTGCTGCAGTGATAATATTTCATATTGCGAGATACACTAATTATTAATGAAAAAAAACAAAAGATTAATTAAAGTACATTCATGCAAAGCGATGTTTTGAATAATAGATTTTCAATAACAGAGTTAAAATTTTTGTTATTTTAGGAAAAAAGCAAAAACAACCAAACAAACTTTTACACGTTTATTTTATTTAAATATGACAGCTAGCTAATATTTTGCAAACATTGTAAAAAATATTTGATTTGAAAATAAAAAGTCTGATAAAAGCAAAACAGAAAAATATCATAATTTGTTTTTTCACGATGTGTCTGATTTTAAAACAAAATATTTGTTTTCAAACCGTTATGAAAAATATTAGGCAAATGAAAAACAATCATAAAATTTCGGTTAATCTGAAACATGAAAAACTAATAATAATAATTGAAAGTGAAAATATATTCCACTTGTGTCAATATCTAGCCTAATGGCGGTATTGTCAATATTTTTTACATTGAAAAACAAATTGATTCTATTTTTATTTACTTAAAGTTTCTAATGTGAAACTAAAAACTAAAACATTAGTATAAAAGCATTTAACTATTTCGATAAATTCAACAGTAAGTGATTTGAAGAAGTCTCTTAAAGAACATAAAATCAATTTTTCAGTTTAAAATTTCTTATCAACAAACAAAAGGAAAAATGAAATTTATTTTGGTAACTTTCACAATTTTGGTCATTTCCGCAGTATACGTGTTGGGAAGTCCATTTGCTTCGCCTCAATTGGTTACAGATGTTGTTGGCGGTGTAACAGATACTTTAGGTGGTGCAGTCGATGGTACATCAGGCACCTTAGGTGGTGCAGTCGATGGTACATTAGGGACCGTAGATGGCGCAGTCAATGATACATTAGGCCTAGTCGGTGGTGTATTGGGAGGACTTGGTCGTCGTTGAAAATTAATAAATTTAAATTAAGATTAAATAGAAGTACTAAGAGATACAATTTGTTTTACACTTTCAATTTTGAATTATTGTTTTTTTTAATATGAAATAAAAGCTATAAAGACATTTTATTTTCGTTGTTTTTTTTCTCTTCTAATTTTTGGAACTTGAATTTTTTTTAAATGTAATTGTTTAATTGTTTTTCCAGATTCGAAACTTTATTCTTTACGAAATATTATAAACATGATATATATCCACAATAAAAATTGTTTTGGATTTTTGAAAAACAAAAAGAATAAAAAACAAAGTAGAATAACGGCAATTTATACACGTGTAGCTTATTAGAGTGAAAAATAAGAGGTTTTAATTATACTGTGAAAAATATTTGATGAGAAAATAAATAAGAAAAATCGAAAAACTGGAAAACATATTCAGTTTATATAAAATTGTTTTCAGAAATGTTATGTAATTAACGAAAAAAACAATTAAAATAGCAAATAAATAAAAGTAAAAATGAAAAATAAATTCCACTTGTGTCAATATCTATATGTAAAGATGATCAAAAATTTAAAAACAATGCAAGTATAAAAGCATGAAAATTCTGATGAATGCAACAGAAAATAATCTGATTCGAAGATTAATATTGAAGAAGTCTTTTACAGAAATTAAAATCAATTTTTTTAATTTAAAATTTTTTATTAACAAGCAAAAAAGAAAATGAAATTTGTTTTAGTAGCTTTCATTATTTTGGTCGTTTCCGCAGTATACGTGGGTGCTTCGCCTCAATTGGTTACAGATGCTGTTGGCGGTTTAACGGATACCGTAGTTGGTGAAGTCGATGGTACATCAGTTACCGCAGGTATTGCAGTCGATGGTACATCAGCCACCGTAGGTAGTATAGTCGATGGTGTATCAGGCTTAGTCGATGGTGCATTGGTAGGACTTGGTCGCCGTTGAAAAGGAATTAATTCAAAATTGGTATGAAATAGAAGTAATAAGAAATACAATTGTTTTGTTTGTATTTTGAATTTTGAAGTTTTGATATTTCAAATATGGAATAAAAGCTATTAAGACATATTTGTGTTATTTTTTTTCTTCTAATTTTTGTTTGTCTAGAAACCATAATTGGAAAATAAATATGAACATTTTATATTTCATCTTTTATTGTATAAGGGACTTGAATTCGTTTTGAATAAAACGTTTATAAATTTGAAAGTTTTAACGACGATAATTTCTTTTCTTTTTCTGTTTAACTCTTTAGTATTTCTTGAAAACGTTCTTTTTGTTAAAATTATTACAGTTTTTTAAAGAACAAGAAAAAAAAATGTAACATTATTCAAAACATACCATTGTTTTATTTGCTCCTTCTAGAATATTTGAAAATTAATAACAAACACGACACAAACTAATTTTCTTACCTTAAAATACTTATTTAAAGAATTTTCAATCTTTTTTTTTTTTTATGATTCAATTAAATAAAAATTGTATTTATGTTCTCCTTTTGTTTGTACACAGATTAAAACACAAACGTTGTAGGTAAAAAAAAATTAATTTCATGTTTGTTAACGTAATAAACTTGTATATTTTGTTAAAAAAAAAAAAAAAAAACACTTAAAATAAATTTTATATTACAAAGGAATGCTTATTTCTTTTAAAGGAAGAATGGAGAGAATAAAACGTATTTAAATTGAATATATTTTTTTTGTGTGTTCAAACACATAAAAACTTTAAAAATTATGTATTTTCGTATTCTTTTTTAATGTTAACATAAAGGAGAGGAGAAATATAGAAACGAACTTTTGAAATTACAAAAGCTGCAGAAAGGTTCTGGGCCAATAAATGTAATAGATGATGTCTTTTTTGGCAAGAGAATCTGTACTCTTCTCATTGTCTAAAAATCATTCTCATAAATATGTCATACTATGAAGTATAAGCATAGAAAAATGAAATAATTTTATAATTTTAAATGTATGGAAAATTATAAGAAGAAAAAAGTATAAATTGTTAAATAAACTAGAAATGTTTTTTGAAATATTTTCAAATTTTGTTTCAAAAAAAAAAAAAAATATTAACACTTTCGAATTACTAACAAAACATAGAAAATTTTTTGAAAATTAGTAACGTTTTTAATTTAAGATTTTTTTTCCGTTCCTCAATAGCCTGCTTTTTATAGATTGTAAAAAGAATATGTTTGTTAAAAAGGATATTCACTAAAATTTCTTGATTTAATGCTCTTGTAAAATTTCTGGTTTTTTTGTTGTTGTTGGTATACATATAACAACAGCGTGTGGAGAGCTAGCATCCGTGTAAACATATGGAGTGTTGTGACATGCAGCTAGGAAAATATCCATTATAAAAGCTAAAAACTTTTTTAGTATTATTGATTGATTGGCTCTTTACTAACTAGTAAGACGAAACTGAAGACAACTCTGAATGAATAAAGAAATCTGTGAAAAATTAAAAATTGTGCTAACATTAATTGTCCACAAAGGCTTAATATTATCCTTGAATTTTCTATGTACTTTGTTTTTATTCAATTAACATTTTCAACGAATATATTAATTTTTTCTGAATACATTCTCACGCAAAATTAACTAAATTATACAATGACACTTAAATGAATTTTATATGTGCTTGAACCCTTCATATTAAGATAAATACTTCCAAGTATTTAATGTTTGTTGTTATTGTTTTTCATGAAAAGGATAAATTTCAACCTTGAACTTAAGTATTAGGATACAATGAATATATTATAAGGATAATATGTAATATGTGGTATTTACTATATATGTACATACATACATATATTAAAATTATAGTAAAGATAAAATAATTTATTCAAAACATGTGTAGAAATAAGTAAATATTATTAAAATTTGGTGTTGCTTTTCTTTTTTGTCTACAAGAGTTTTGCAATATTTATAGATTGTTGTAATAGAATTTTTGTTTTGTTCAATGACCTAAAATCTCAAGATTTATGTTATGCTTAAATCACAATGTTTACATATCGTTTTTCAAGATAATTTTGTTGCAACATATTGGTAAGGTTTGTCTATCAATTGATAGATAAAGTTTTGTTTTCTAAAGGATTTATATAGAATATAAATTATCAGTCGAGACATTCAATATTGTGTTTGAAAAGTTATCTAATTCTAATAGGTTGATATTGTCTAGATACGAGTAGATATATACATATGTAATAAGGTAAATATTAAATTTCATTCTTTTCGAATTAACTTTTTATTTCTGATAATTTTGGTATTTTCTAAAAGTGATGATTTTTTGTAACTTTTTCAACATGAAAAAACAATTTTCTACTATCGTATAAAAATTAGCAAAATTTAGTTTTTTTTTTATTAAAAATAATTTGAAACTTCTTGTTAACAAATAAAAATTATTTATACATTTAATTTATCAAATTATCTCTAAAAAAAGTTTTACCGACTTTCTGCCGGAATATTTCTTTTGTATAAAGTTTAAAATTTATTTGTGTGAGAAGAGGCGTAATTTTTTCTTTAAGATTATACAAGATTTTAAAGCATCTCAAAATTTTTAAAAAGTGTTTATTTATAAGAAAAAAAACAACATACAAACTTTATTATCCTTTCCTGGTGACTTATTCATTTATTCACAATTTTTTTTTTCCTTGGATTTCTATGAAATATCTTCTTTTTCTTTGCCATTAATCCTATCTTCCGGTAGCAACATATTATCGTTAATGACACACGTGCCTGATATATTTTATCTAGGAAATTTTATTTCTGTTTAATATTTAGTAAATAAAGTTGTCTTAAAAATAAATATCTTTAAAATTCGTGCCCTATAAAATCTGTTGACAAAATAATATTTGCTTTTTTTCGTAGAATATATTCAAAGCATTAAATTCCTGTAAAATAAAAATATACACGTAGAATACATTTAACATACTATGCTGCTCAATATTAAAATTTAATATTTTTTTTTATCCTATCACATATATTTTTATTAGAAATTCTTAAAATTTAAATAAAAATACGCATGATCAACAATAAAAAATATAATTTAGATTTGATTTAATGTGAATTATGAAGTATTTAACTGAATTTATATTTTTAATTGTATTCTATACGTTGAAAAAAAAAATATCATTACAATTTTTGTTTACGAATCATAAAAGCATCATTAAGTTTAAAAATAGTTCCTTTTTTATCCTTTATAGGATATACACTGAATAGAAATTCATGGTAATGGTGATTTTTCTCAATTAATAAAAACGTAAATACATTGAAAATTTCATTTTAAGTATTTGATTTTCAAATAACAAATCAAAAAAACTCTTTTTACATCTAGTTCAAAGCTAAGTATATGTATGTATGTATGTGTGTAAAAAAAAATTAAATACAATTTTTATTTTAATTCATTATATACTTCGACTTCTGCATAAGAAATTTCGAATTTTATTAATTAGATTTTAATTCTGAAAATGTTAACCTAAAATGAATAGAAAATTTACTAAGAATCAGAAACATTGTATAAACTTTTATTTCTTTTTGAGTTAATCATAGTCATTAGAATTAGAATAACAATTAATACGTACCACATGTTGGTATAATAAAAAAAAAAAAAAAAAGAAACCTGTAGCTGATCTTGACACCCTCAAAAAAGATTTTTGTTTTAAATGAAAAAAAAAATAGCAAGAAAAAAATATTTATTGTTTTTTTTTTTCTCTACGTTTTTCCACATTATTTACACAACAGAAAATAATTTTTTTTTTTTTCAATAAATTGAATGATTTCTTTGATCAATGCTTTTCAATTATTTTTTGATTTTATGTTAAATCATTCTTTAGCACGTTCCTGACACACTTACCTCTTTCATGGAAATTAATGAAAACCTTACAAACTTTTTAAAACTTATTATCAATTTTAATTAATAAATTCTTTTACGTTTGTTTTTTTTTTTTTAATAGGAGTTTTCATCTTTTATATTTTTCGTTTTGGTTGGTTTTGTTTTTTTTTTTTCACTTTAATAGTTTTTGGTCTTTAGATTTTTTGTAATTTAAATAACAACAGAATAAAGAGAATGTTGACTTTGAATTGTAAAAGTAATTAAAATAAAAATTTCAAAGAAAAGAGAACTTTTAAATAACAGAAAATTATGTATAAAGTAAAAACATGATTTTATGTGTTTTTTTACTAACATTGAATAATTTAAATTTTAAGAAATTCGTTTAAAAATATTGTTGTTTTTTTTTTTTTTACAATGAGTTTTTCTACTTCAATATAAAAATATAAATTGAATTATTTTATACAAAATAAAAAATGAGATTCCTGAAGAGTCCTTTTTCTTTCTTTTCATAAATAACAATTTTAATAAATTGGAACTCTTATAAATTAAGAATTTATTAACTAAAATATTTGAAATTTAGATTCTTAAAAGTTTTTTTCCCCATTTACATCAGTAAAATATTTAAATTTATATAGTTATTTCCAATTTTATAGATTTTAAGCACATTTTTTTTTTCTTTTCAAAAGTTAACATTTTGTGTACATACTTCTATAGTAGTGTATTTTAGTTTTAAATATGAGCTTCATATTATCTGGAATAATTTTACAAAAGAAAAAAAAAAAAAAAACTTAGGATGTTTTGTAAAATTGGATCAAGAATCTACAATATCTTGTTTTAGGTACATGAGCTTTAAAATTTAATTTCAATTTATCTGTCAGATTTTAATTGCTTGAATTGCACATGACCTACAATCATGTTTGCCTTTATCTTTTTTTGAACCATAGTAGGAATAAGTAGGAATAGCTATTCTTTACTAAGCTTTACTAAATCATGAAATTACAAACACAAATAAGAAATAAAACAAAAATTCACTATTGTTTTCACTTCAATTATCTTCTGAATTACTTTTCCGTACAAAAAAAAAATAAATAAATAAGAAATAATATATTGCAGAGATAATTAATTGAATGACATAAAATGATTAAATAAAAATGTTATTTGCTTAGAATTCAAGAAAATATCGAATATTTTTTTTTCTCAAATAAGGTAACTTAATAAAATAAAGAATTTTTGTGAATCAAGTCAATCAATTTGATGATTCAATTTATTTTCAACCAATAAACTAATTTCTAATCATTTATTTAATTATGTGTTCTAATTACTTTCCTTTGAAAGACAAAGTAATAATTCTTAACTTTTTGTCCTAATTTAATTTTATATCTACAAAATATGTAGGTTGACAAAACACTATTCAATAATAAAAACAAAATAACAGGTACGTGAATATGAGAAAATTGAAAAGTGAAAACTAACAAATACGTGACATAATATATCAAAATAACTATGAAATGAAATTTATTTCAGAGATTCTTTATTTAGAATTCCATATCTATTTATATATGAAAATTTTTTTTAAGAAATTTTATTTATGTGAAGTTCATGTGAATGCCATTTTTTTGTTAAAAAAAAATTTTCACAATGAAAAAATAAATGCCTTAAAAGATTAATAACACAAGGATGAAAAAAATACAATTAAAATATACTTAAAGTTTTATTATTCAAGTAATGTGCTTGTAAAATGAATAACCTAGTTATTATCATATTTCTGTAAAAATAATAAATTTTATACTTTAATTAAGATATGTCCTTAAATATTTTTTTTACAAGGATACTAAAAGTTTTAAATTTATTACATATACTATATTTTATGTAACTTTAATCTACTATAATTTATTTTTTGTCCTAGTGTTTATGTTAGATAAAAATCTTACGTAAAAATAAAATCTATCTGGTAAATATGAGTATTATTTTATATTTTTTTGTAGATTATTCAAAGTAAACATTGAATAACATCTCCTTGACCTTCTTTTTTATTACATATTTTCATATAAAACTAAAATTCTACTTTATTTTACACTTAACAATTTTATTTTAACGAAAATTTTAATAAAAAAATTGCCCCACTTCAGATACGTAGTTTTTAGTAAAATATTTACAAATTTTCATTTGAAATAATGCCAATTATATCGGAAATGTTATACATGTAAATTTATACATACATATGTACATTTTTGAATGATATTACACTCAAAATAAAATATAGTATTAAATTCAATGTAATGAAAAACTCTGAGCATAAATATGTATGTAAAAATAGTTTAAAGAATGTAAAAAACAATCATATGACATTTCACTGGGAAAAATTTTGTTTTTTAGAACATCAAAGAATTTTTTACATGTTTGTTTCTGAGAAAAAAAAAATAGAAAATTGGTGTTATACGTTATCGCTTTTATTGATAAAAATAAAAAATTATTATTGTAACACATTTTTCCATTGTTTTTTTTTTTTCTTTACTTATTTGACTTTTTATTCAAATCGATTATAAAAAAATTCGTAATACGTAGAAGAAGCAAAAAAAAAAAAAAAAAAACAATTTTTCATCAACGAAAATGGAAAGTAATTTAGTTAGCATAAAAGAATAATAAATTGTAAAATCATTTTTAACTTAAGAAATTCTCTATAACTTTTGTATGGAAATTTTAAAATTTTGACTTTTATTTTTGTATACGATGGATTCATTCTATGGTTGGTTAACTGGAAGGCGGCAGCGTAAAAAATTTCATTTCCATAATAATTTCGTGTAATAAATTAATATGAATTGAAAAAATTAACATATTTAAGGGGGAGGATTTGAATATAAATTTAATAAAAAAAAAAAAATTGTATAAGAATCGAAAACGATTTCCACAATAAAAAAAAAAATGTAGTTCCTTTATATATGGTTTATGTTGTATGACATGTGTGTCATATTTTAAAGGATTTGTGGCAAAAATATGAATTGAATTTTTTTTTTTATTGAACTCAATAATAACAAGAAAATCACTTTAAATGTACGATTCTGAAATTCTTACTGAAATTACTCTGAAATATCAAACTCTTTAACATACATATCCTTTGTTGCTTCAAAAAAAATTTTTCTAGGAAAATCTTTATTAAACTTTCTAGTACAAAATTTAGAAATCTTTCGATAAGAACTTCAACAGAAAAAAAATAATAAATTTGAAAATTTCTTTAAAAACACCTAATAAAAGTTAGAAGTTAAAACAAGTTCTTTGAAAATTTCCAAAAGAAAAAATTTAAGTTGAAAATAAAGTTTAACATCGTTAGAAAACTTTTCCTTTCACAATGATAGATTATATACATAGAATATGCTAAAAAGTTTTATTATTTTAATGTAACATCATATGTGGTACTATATCAAATGTAACGCAATAATGAAAAATTCAAAAAGTCAAAAGAATCAGATTGAATAACAAAGTTTTGGAAAAAATAATAATAAAGTTCATATTGAATTTATATCACATTGAAATCTACATTAAGTGGAAATTATTAAAATTTGTTATTATAAATTTATCTTTGATAAAACAAAATGATAAAATAAGAGCAAAAAAATTTGTTCAAGTGCAAAAATTATAAAGTATAAAAATAACTTTAAAAGTACCATAGTTCATTTAAATTTTCTTGATTTTTTTTTTTTTTTTTTTAAGTTTTCAAAGGCACAAGAAAAATATTTTTTCTAAACTTAATGTTGTTTTTATTGTATTCAGTTTATTATTGTTAAAAAACTCTTTAAGAATGAGCAGCTTTTTTTTCCGATAAAAATGAAAAGACGAATTAATCATAACAAAGATATGAATAAAAAGGATAATTTATTAATTTTTTCTTAACCATAGGCAAAATAATTATGTTTTTGTATTTTTCGATATAACAACGTGACGTTATTTTTTATGTCTAAGGATATTTATTTAGTAACAAAAATATACATTTAGACAAAATCAAATAGGAATAAATAAAATCAAGCAATTTCAGGAAGCTAATTAGGTTCGAAAGTAAAACCCTAGTAATTAATACGAGGACAATCTCGTAATAAATTTTATTGTTTATGTCCTAGTAGGTTTGAACTCGATTTGCTCTGTTTCTGCTTTATATATATGTATATATGTATAATACATATATGTATTAAAAATTTAATTAGAATTTAATGACTCAAACAAAATTAATTATGTAAATATACGTAGAAAGAGAATACGTATTTATTAAGTTCTGTAGAATTATAGTAAAAATATATCTTATGTTATTATTAATGAATTATTTTGGACCTTAAACGTTCTATTTAAATTCACAGTATACATTTTTTGTGGTAAAGAAATTTTGATTTGAAAATTTAATTAAAATACCGAACTGAATATGGTCGAAGGACAACAGGCAAAATTTTCTATTTGGAAAGAAGTTATTAAGGTCAATAATTACATACAAAAAACAAATAATAAAAATTGCTTACTTCATTCTTAATTTCTTTTGATTATAACATAAATTAATTTCTACTTAATTCTGTACTATCACAGTCAAGTTCTACAGAACTAATTTTTATTATCCTAATAAAAATTGAAAGAATAAATATGAAAAGAGTAGGTTTCAAGTTGAAATTGGTATTGAAGGAAAGCTTTTCGTATAATGTATAATGCAGAGTGGAGACTTTTAAAGTCAAACTTGTTTGACATCATACAAATAAAATTTAAAGTTATTTTGTTTGATCCACAACAATCGACTTGACTGATTGGTTTGTCTTCCTTTATTCTATTCTACCTGTGTTTTCACTCAGTGTATCCTTATAACAGTGATTTTACTAGGTTGTTGTTATTTTATTTTCTTTTTATTTTAAACTTTATTTTTCACATGAAATCTGAAACTGTATTTAATTTACCAAATTTTAGTTTCAAAATATCACCAAGCAAACTTTTTAATAAATTTGTACATTTACCCTATTATGCCTTTATCACAATTTATCTTATTACATCATATAGTCCATCGATTCCAAATAAATACAACGTGAAATGAATATGTCTTATCTCTTATGTACTTTTTTATGAATTAACTGAAAAAAATATAATACGAGCATAATAGCTTTTTTCAATTATTTTTATTTTAAAGATGATAAATTTCTTATATTTTTATTATAAGTTTTTTTTTTTTATTTTATTTTGTACATTCAAGTCTTTCATAAATTCATGCATTAAGATAAAATCATAAAAAATTTTCATAAAATAAAGTACAATTTTTTTTTTGCTCGTGATGTTTTTCTTTTCTTTAAGTTTATTGCTTTTTCTTATTTTCTTTTAAGTTCTCATTAAAAAATGAACGAAAAAGTTAAAAGTTCATTTTTGGATAAAATTTCATTTTCAGAACAAGAGGAAAATGTAAAAGCTTTTTTTTTTACTTAGAAAATAAAGTGATGTAACAAAAGATTTTAAGTAAATGCAAAGAGGAAACATACACACTCGAAGTGAATATGTTTTCTTTTGAAATACATACATACATACTTTCTTTATGTCTTTTGTTTACCATAACATTTAGATTTTTTTAAAAAAAAAAAAACAGTATAAATAATGGTTTAGATACATAATTTAAGCAAAATTAGAAAGTTTTTTTTTCTTTATTTTTTGTAGAAGTTTTGTAAACATTTATTTTTTTACGTATTACTTTTCCTCATATTATCTAAGTTAAAAATTTTAAAACCAAAAATCTAGTTCAATTTAATAGTTTCTGAAAGGACCTTTAAAGACTCTCAGATTTCTTCTTCTGTAATTTATATCATTCAAATTTCATTGAAGGGATTATTTTTGACATTATCAAATATTTTGCAATAGGGGGTGTGTTATGTTTTTTTTCTATTCCAGTATAAATTTTTGTAAATTATTTGAACACACATTATTTCTAAAGTTTTCTGATAATATTTTTTGTTAAGATTTATTTTCTTTTGGATAAGATTAATTGGGAAAATTAAACAAATTTTATTTGCAAAAATGGAAAAAGAAAATTTTACAAGTATTTCAAAATTTAAAAAAAATAAAAAAAGTAATCAAATAAAATAAAAAATAAAACAGCACGATGTTTATGTAACATATTATCTTTATGGTCTTTATGGTGTTACGGTGAATTATTTATGTATGTAATGAGCCTGTTCAATAAATCTTAATTACATTAATAAAAATTATATATTTTTTTTATAGAGAAAATACGTATCATAAAATAAGGATAAAATTTAAATAAAAAAAACTAATCTACGTTGTTATAATTTTATATTAAAAAAATATTTCTTGAATTAGAATAAAATATACTTCTGACAGTTTTCTTATCAATAATTTCTTTTTTATGAGTTATTTTTAAAATAAAATTAATTTTTATTACAGAGAAAAAAATCTTTATGACTTATAAAACTTTAGAACTAATTACTTGAATTAACAATAAAATTCAAACTTATTTGAAAAATTTATGATATAATAAAAAAATTATATCTTGGTTATAAATGTGTGAAAAAGATTTTTTTTTACAAAATTTCTACTTTTTTTTTATGTTCGGTAGAAATTAATTACATTTTTTCAATGTGTTGCTTAAGAATAAAACAAAAAGAAAACAAATTCAACATTTATTTATAAGTTAGATTGCATTTAATTTGAAAATAAAATGTTTTCCATTTAGTACTCTAAAGTCTTTGATTTTCAAAATAATTTATGTAGAAAATTTTTGGTAACAATTTCAAGACAAAAAAAAAATGTATCAAATTTTTTTTATATTATTTCTGGTGTTTTATTATTATTGAAATTTTTTATTTGAAATAACTGATTGTATGCATTAGTAAAAAAACATTGTCACTTCAGATATTGAATAAAAAGGGTTAATCTTTCAGTATCAATTCATTATTCTTTAAATAAAAATATTATATTCATGACAATATAAAATGAAAATTTTATCAAAAGCTACATAATAAATTGAAAAAAAAAACTGAAAAGAAGACGTAACAAAGAATTTCAATTAAAAATGAGAATGAAGATTTCCAATAGAACGATAAAAATTTAATATATATTTTATCATGCCCAGCAGTGAAAAGGATTTATCGATCTCGTTTTTTTTCTCTTCTTCTTTTGTTACATCAACAATGAAAATTTTGGTGAAATTAAAAAAAAAATAAAGTCTGTAAAAATAAAATAGATAGAGGAAATTTCAAAGATTATGGTTACATACATTCATCAATCGTTATAAGAATTCTTGATAGAATCTGATATTATGAAGAAGACAAAGGACAAATAAAACAAAATATTTATTTATTTTTCTATGAATTTCTCCAATGAAAATATTATGAATTTTCTTATCTTGAGTAATATCATCGATTTGAAGATGTGAGAAATTACTTCAAAATTCGATAATAACAAATTATCTAACTTAAAATTTAAATGTCACATTAAAACAAAGAAATTAAACAAAACAAATTACCAAATTAAGGATATTAGTGTTATAAATTTTCAGCTTATATGGGTCACAATAATGTAAAAGGTTTCTCATGCAATATTTTTAATTTTCAAAATTAAATTTAAAAGAAAAATATATTAATTTTACACGTGAAGAAATTGTTAAAAGAAAAATAATAAAAACAAATAAATCAGAATGAACAAAAGATTTAGTTTTTTTTTTTTTTTGTTTTTAATTTTAAATTCTAAGATTCTTCTTGTTTTGTATTTTATTACTTTTACTATGCTCGTAATGTAATAAAAGGTTATAGCTATTGAATTAAAATTTATTTTGATATGTCATGAACACACATAAATAAAAAGTTGCTACTTCAAATTTCTTAAGAACATTGAAAAGTAGGCAATTTTTTGTTGTTCTTTGTTTTTGTTGAATTTCAAATGGGATAAGTATGTTTTCGGTAAAATTTTATTCTACGAGAAAAAAAAAAATTTTAAATACGTTTCTTCTTTTTTTTTTTTTCTCTTTTTACAACAAACATAAAGCATACACAAAAAGATTTCATGCTAAGATTTTGTTTTTTTTTTAATTACATATCAAATTCTCGCATTTTTGGCAGAAAAAGCCTATATTCAATATTTGTTTTTTTTAAAACACTTTAATTATTTTTACGTTTTTAGAATTTGCGGATGTTTATTTTCATTGGATTGGATTGGGAACTTTTAGTATATCTCTAGGATGTTTTCATGTAATCAGTAGTAAGTATTTAGCTCAAACAAATTTTTTTCAATGAATTAAGAAGTTTTATATCTTTTACTCCATAACCTCTTCCTTTTTTACCGTTCAATGCAGTAAAAGGATATTAATAAGTTGTTGCTCATAAAGAAAAATTCAATTCCTAATCCAAATTATTTATTTTTTTGAACTAAATTTGTAAAACGTATATTTAGCGTCTTGTATATTAATTTTCACATTACCTTTGAAAGTATAAATTTTCAACAAGGCATATGATAATCAAATCCTTTAACGTATAACCTTCATGTTGTACAACTTATAACTTTTCTTATTTTTATCATTTTTGTAAGTTGAATTTTAAAAGAAAAATGAAATTACTTTCACATTCCATTAAATTCTATTTTGACTTACATTTCAAAGTTTCATTTTTATCAGATGACAAATTAGTGATGTTGATGTAGGTGGAGTATGTATGATAAAGAATGTAGAAAAACAAAAATGTTGTCGAACTGAATGGTAAAGGGGAAAAGAAAAAGTATTTATCAAGATAAAGTGTACATTTAACCTTATTTATTAGGACGTCCAATTCATCCTTTTTACTTTGAATCTCTAAATTTAAATAACACAAAACCAAAAACTTTACTCACTTTTCAAGGATAACAATATTATCAAATAAAAAATTTCTACATGACGACAAAACAGTTTGTTTTTCTAGTATTTTTTCTCCACATATTCATTTAATACAGTAAACAAAAAATTTATATTCTTTTTTAAATTTACATTTTTATATTTAATTTTTAAATTTTAAATTGTATATGTCAATGATTACTGTTATCATATTTAACGCACATTTTGAAAATATTTATTAAAAACTATATAGGTATGTAATATGTATAAATCAGGTGAAAAAATAATGTGAGTTTGAATAGGTTACGTAAAAGTTTAAAGAACATACATATGTATCTGTAAAAAAAAAAAAATAAAAAATAAATAAAAATAAAAAAAAAAACACTGTAATACAAATTTTTGTATTTGAAATGGAATTTTCTACACGAGTGGAGAATTTATTTAGAAAAATGAAAGCGTGATATTTATTTCAATTTTCTATACTCGTGCATGTATAGAAACCGGGTCTATTCTTCTAATTAATTTTAGAATTTTGTGTGATCATTGAGGACAATAATACTGATAAATTTAAAATTTTTAATCTTTAAAAACACCTACCAAAAATGTCAAAAAAAAAAAAAAAAAACAGATAAGAATATTCAAGAGCTTTATTTTATCCCTAAGACTTGAACTTGAAATGTTACTTCCATTCTTTTACGAAATGTAACTGTCAGCAAAATATATTATATTTTCTATGAAATTTACATAAACATATTCAAAAGTTTCAATAAACTTTATATGGAATTTTGGCTTTATTCAAAATAAAAAAGGAAGACATAAAAATTACTACGGATATCAAATGAGAATTACATAAAGTTTTTTTTCTTGTTTGTTTTATCAGTATATAGTTTTATCAATGTGAGATTAGTACATATGTGTATATATGTACGTATGAAGAAAATGAAGAAGTTTAAATAAGGAAATGTATGCAAAGATGTTGTATACATTAAAATGATTTCATCCATGTGATAAGATATCTCTGTTAAAAGGACTATTAAGTTGGATTATGAAGGATACATTTTGAAAGATATATTTTTTAATAAGATTT
The DNA here is from genome assembly GCA_939192795.1 of Bombylius discolor. Classification (NCBI taxonomy): domain Eukaryota; kingdom Metazoa; phylum Arthropoda; class Insecta; order Diptera; family Bombyliidae; genus Bombylius; species Bombylius discolor. The sequence goes on along the minus strand of OW584238.1, from coordinate 54,257,183 downwards.
TATTAAATCTATTCAGTTTTCTTTTTGTTTTTAAAGTTAAGCTGAGATGTCTTAAAAAAACCTTTAAAGGATATGAAAGAGAAATGATAAATTAAATTCTGAATTAAATAAAATGTGACAACGATAATGAATAAATAAGGGAATACAATAACATCTGATGTAAAATTTGAAAAACACGTGATATAATAAAGATTATTAAAAGAAAATTTACGTTTTTTTTGTATGTTAGAATTATTTCAAATTATAAATATACTAATTGTCCTTGCGATATTCTTCTGTTTCTATATTGTTTTTAACGAACATTCAACATACAAGAAAATCGAAAAAACTATTTTTTAAATATCCAAAATTAAATAAATGTGTAAAAATGAAATTAAAATAATCTTCATGTTAATTGGTACAGTCATTGCTTTTCTAGTCTAATTTCTTTGCAATTATAATCAAATTTCAAATATCATGTTAATTTCTTTCTATTTATTTTTAAATTGTCATTTGTCATGAACGTAAAATACTTTTGTTTATTTTTATTGTTGATTAATGATGATTGTCAGTTGTCATTAGATATTAATTTTTTTTTTTTTTTATAATCTTATTAATGAACTAATTATGTATATTGAAGGAAAACAAAATCAAAAGAATATACTGTACTAAAATTAGTAGAAGGTTCACGTTGTCAATATGTGAAAAAAAAAAATTTAATTTTATTTGTAGGATGAATCGGTTATTGTGATTCATTAATGTACACACGGAATTTAACGTGTTAAAATCTCAAACAGAAAGCTTAAAACATTTAAAATATGAATAAACTTATTTAGACAGAATTTTCAAAATCCGTATTTTAAGAGATTTGGAACGATGAATGATATAACATGTAGAATTTTGCAATATGCATATATCCTTTTAAAAAACAGAAAATTATATGTATGTTTTTTAATTTTGTGTATTGTTCTAACCACTTTGTTTTCTACAAGAAAACTGCTGTAAAAACAATCTGTGCACAGAAAAATTTATTGTAATATTATTGAATTTATTGATAATATTAATCAAAACCTTCTAACTTTATAAAAAATGTTTAAAACACGTGTCGTATTTATCATAATATGTATAAAAAAATATTTCGATGTATGTACAAATTTTGTTGTTGTTTTGAAATAAGATTTATTTGAATAAAAAATTCCTGGATTTTTCTTATTCTCATATTTTACCTTTGTTTTTAAGAGAGTATTTCTTTGAATAAAAGTATTATTTTTAATAACTCTGATATAATGAATAATTAAGAAAATATTTTCCTTTGGAAAATGTTAATTTTTTTATTTTTTCATTTGAATATTTTTGTAGGCAAGCATTTAAAAATTAATAAAATTATAATTTAAATTTATAAATTAGAAATAAGTATTTATTCAAGTACATAAACATTTAAAAATTCAAAATAAACATAGAACATTAAAAGGACCTACAAAGAAATACACACGTGAAGGATAATTCAACAAAATATTTGTATTATTTATTAAAAAATTTCACAGAATTATTTCTGTGGTTGATTTAATAATGAGTAAAAAAGAATAAAATAAAGATAAGAATGAGACATTTTATTTTCACAAGAAAAAAAAAAAAACATTTTTTCTTTCATGTTATTTACAAAACATGTAGAAATACAATTTAGATTGTTAGGCACGTGATGAGTCTTTATGGTATTTGTTTTTGTTTCATCAAACAGAATTCAGAATTTTTAATCACTTTAATTAATAAAATTGTTAAATAAAAATCTCACATTCCATGTTTTATCACTTAAAAACCGCATTTTTTAGTGGTTCATTGTCCTTTTATTTTCAAATTTATCTTATATTTTTGATTGTAGAAATGAAACTTTAAAAAATAGATAAATTCACAAAGTAAACATGTGTATCAATGGAATTAAGTTCTTAATTAAATTATTGAACTGTGAATAATCGAATAAATTAAATTTTGTTTGTAATTGGTATAACCAATCATTGATTGAATAAAAATACTACTTTGTTTAGATACTTAAGACAGTATAGGTTCAATAAACATAAAATTGCGTTGAAGAAACGCACATCTGTTTAGTTTTATTTCAATTACTCGTAAAGTTCATATAATTTGATTTGTTCAATTATTTTTATTTTTTGAAAGGATTACATTTTAGAAGGTGGTCCTGAACATTGCGAGGCACGTCAACAAGAACTTTTTTAAAAGGTCCAGGTGGTTCCTTCCATTTCTGAAAAAGACATACATATTGGCATAGTTTGCATTTTTCTTGTACAGGATAAGTATCTTGTATAGGAAATGCAGCCAACATATGCCATTCTTCAATGCTTAATCTGAGTACGTTTTATTTGAATAATTTTTTAGGTAAATCAGATTTACAATTGACACCGACCTACCTTCAATAATAAAATGTGTCACAAACATATTGACATTAATTTAATTTAATTAAAATATTTCTTTAATTAAAACAAAAACCCTTTCAAAATATGTATTTCTAAAAGATTGACAAACATTTTTTATGTACAACAAAATATTATATAAATGATATTTTCTCTGGGTAACAAAAACATTTTTTTCTCTAAATGTTTTCTAGGTTTTACAATACAAAATAATTGTAAAAATGAATGATTGTTCCCTAAAGCTCCTTTGTCATTTTATAACAAAATAATGTTCTTTTTTTTTTTTACATGAATTACATTGAATAAAAAAAAAAAAACATTTTGACGAGGGTTTTAATAAAAGCAAAAATAAGTCATAAAGTATCTTTTGAATGCATTAGAAAATAATACAATAGATAAAGAAATATTAAACTTAACAAACGGTAATTTATAACGAAAAATATAATTGTTTCTGTCTATTTTTATTTAAATACGTAAAAAAAATTATTTAATTTCTTTTCTCTTTTACTCAATTTTCCTGAAAGCAAAATAAAAATAAATATACATAGGTATATATATATTTTTTTCTTTTCTAAAAATATCTTATTATTTCTCCCTTTTTGTTTGTCTTTTCATTTTCTTTGACAACACATAATGTGAGATGTGAACGTATCAGTTAAATGAAATGAAGATTTGTTTTATTTTTGATTTTGTCTTCATCATTATCATTGAAATAAAAAAATAAAAAAAATTAAAAAAAAGTAAGTAAGTGAAGACATGTATTTTATAAGGTTGATTAGATTAAATTTAGGATGTTTAAGCATGAAACTCATTTAAGCATAAATTTTATACAAAGAAAATGTTTAAAAAATATATATTTCTACATGAAAAAATTAAAAAATAAGTTAAAAATAGATAAACAATTCAATTTAACGTTTATTCAAATTTTAATGGTGTTTGGAAAACATTTTTAAAATTTCTTAATATCAAAAACTTTCGGGAAATTTTTATTATTATTTTTTATTTTTTTGAGTATGCCTTAAACACACAATATAAGAATTTTTATAAATTTAAGTTTATACACTTGAGTCGCATATTTTCACGTGCTTTTTTTTCCCTACTTTGACCGTATTTACCTTTTTTTTTTTTAATGATTTCCTGAATTCCTAACATAATTCATACCTAAAGATTTATAGCATTATATTCATTTTTTTTTTTTTTTTTTTTTGATTTTTTTAAATCCATTTTTTTGCTCATTTATCATCATTGTTTTCCTTTTAGAATCTTAAATCAATATTTTACTTTACGGTATTCTTAAGCTTCAATGTACATATACATATTTACATATACCTACTACATATATATTTACGAAAACAATGTACATACAGAGTAAACATTTTACGACAATGTAGAATTTTTCTTGTAAACTTGCAAGAAAAATAAATAATTTTTTTCAAGACATTTAATATTTAAAGGCGTTTACTTTCAAATAGAAAATTTATAGGTTATATAAAATAAAATATGATTGTTGATATGAAAATTTAGGAAAAAATTTGCCTAGTGATTGTGCTTAAATAAAGTTGTGTTGTGTTATAATGGGTTTTCCAATACTATGAATAAATTTACTATCGAAATTCAGAATTCTGTAAAATAAAATGATTATGGTTATTTTGAATGTTTAATTATACCAAGCGATTTATATGTGTATGTGTTGTTTTTTTTTTTTTTTAGATTTTCATATGTAAGTATATCCCAAAAGTCAGAAAAAATATTTCTAGGAAATCTTTGTTTTGAATGACATTTAAATTTCTTTACAAACAATGACTCTCTATATTTTTTGTGTAGGTGTAATTAGACTCTTGAAATATTACAAATCAAATTTCGATTTTTACCAAAAATATTTATAAAATTCTACGAAACTAACATACACCAACCTTCTGTATTTTTGAACGTCATCAAAAGTTATTTGTCTTTAAATTTTATGTCACATAATATAAAAAGATATTTTGTATATATGTATGTGAATCTTTAAAATTAAAATATTCAAATAAAAGAACATCCTAGTTATGTTGAAACATCTCAAAGAGAAAAAAAAAAAAAACAAAATTACTATTTTATTTAGTTAGTTTTGACCTACAGCTATGTATACATGTACATATACAAAAAGGAAAAAATAAATAAACAAAACAAATATCTGAAATTGACTATCGTTAATTTTTTCTCAAATAAAAATAAATTCATAAATAAATAAAAACGATATTATTATCCACCGAACAGAAACGTGTATTCATGCTGACGTCAATCTTTTAATTCAACATAATTACATGCGTCATATGTTTAATTTTAAATTGAATTTATATGATAATAGGAAAAAGGACTCAATATCATACTCAGAAGAAAAATTTGAATCTAAATCTATTATTTAATAAAACACATCAGATAATTTTGGTTTGTTTTTAATGTTGAGAAAAAAGTTTCAATTTTCCCGATAAATACTTTATTGTAATGATTGAATTGATTGATTTTAATTATTTTTGTTTTTTAAGTAATTATTTTTTATAATTAAATTAAACAACATCCCTTAATTTAATTATTCCTATAATTCTTTGACGTAGTAAAATTTTAATGTGGGTGTAGGATTGAGTACTTAAGAATTAATTCAATTTAACGTTTGATTACTCTGTTTTGTAATTTAATTTTAATTTCAAAATCAATGTCCCCCTACAAAAAATATTTAATAGTGTGGTTTTAAATAAGTCTTTTAAGGATAAAAATAAGTCATCAATATTAACATTCTAGAAATAAGCTTTCAACTTTATACTTTTCCTCAAACATTGCTTATTCCTTCTCAAGAATTAAAAAAATAAAATTTACGCATTAGAAAATGAATATTTTTGTGTTTGTATGTCGTATTTATAAATTTTCCTTAATTAGTTTTGCTTGATTAATCAAATCTTTTTTGGAATAAATTTTTAAAGAAATTAATGAGAAATACAATCGTAAACAAATTTTCAAAAGGTGAAAAAGATTACTCCTTTAAAAAAAATCTACAAGTAGGGGAAAAATAAAATAAGAAATAAGGAAAAAAATAAAGTAAAATGAAAGATCAAAGTTCATTGGGGCATAAAAAATAAGATTTTCTACATTATTTTTTTAAAACTACTAGGATTCTATTACAGTATAACAAATAATTGGTAAAATGTGAAACTTAATATTGTATAGTATTCATGATGAATCCCAAAGTAATCATTATTCTTTATTTTTCTTACTCTATTTACAGTTTTAAAAATACATGTTATTTGATCCTTTTAGATTGATTTTAAATAACACATACTGTGTCTTATTCCTTATTTAATAGCATGATGTTGAAAAAGAACTTTCATAATGAAAACAAAAAAAAAATAAAATAAAAAAAAACCAGTAAATAATATATTCATTTTTGTAATTTGAAAAAAAAAAAAAATAAAATAAAATTAAAATTATTTTCTGCAAATTTGATGTTTAAAATAGTTTAAAATTTACAATTTTTGGTAATTTACGAATCTATGAAGTTACACATGAATTTTAACATACATTCTATCCTAACTTTATCCTCCTTTTTTTTGAAATGTATTTAACGTTCATATAAAATGCATATGTTTACAAGTATATATTTATTCAAAGTGAACACACATAAACTAGTAAATTTTGGTTATATAAAATATGATTTTGAATGGAAATTTATTTTTGCACATAAGATAAAATATACTCTCACAAAAAAAAACAAAAACATTCTTATTCATGTGTACGAAATAAGTCCTTTTTAAAAGCATCTATTTTGTGTGAAATTTTACACATATTAAATATTTAAGAAATTTCTTATGTAGAATATTAAAGTACTAAAAATCATATTGTCCTTGATAAGATGTTTTATTTATTATATGTATAACATTTTTAACAAGTTTTCAGGTAAAATACAAACATAATAAATTTTCTAGGTAACCAATTTTATTTAAACTTTTTTAGTTCAACTGAAAGAGTTCAAGGTCCATCAATACATTAAATACACTAATATATACATATGTATATTAAATTATATATTTATTTTTATCCTTCAATGTACAAAAAAGGATAAATTTTTTAATTTGCTTAAAAAATATTTTTATCATTAAAAAAACAAATGTGTATAATAAAAAATTTATAAAGTTTATTGAAATATTCAAACATTAGGAAGAAAATAAAGTTAATGTGTACGATTGTTTTGTATGACTTTCTGTTATCTTAACAAAAATAATTGGATTTCATATTCATAAACTGAAATCTTTTCAATTGTATTAAAAATATATAAAAATATATTTAAAGAATACAAAAAAAAAAAAAAACCCGTCGTTTTAAACTTATTGTTTTGAACATGAGGAACATCCTCTGAATACATGTCAACATCACAAATCTTTGAAAGTTTGAAAACATTTTTAATAAACTTTTTATTTTCTAGCAAATTTTATCATCAAAGTTTATTGTAATTACCTTAATTTGTTTATCAACTTTTTTATAAATTTTAGAAAACAATTTTTTTAATTTTTTCTGAGAAAAAAAAATTTACAAAGAAAACTGCACTTGAATGGAAGAAAAAAAAGAGTAAAATATAAGAATGGAGTTCTTTAAAAAAAAGAAAGAAAAAAAGGTATAAAAACTTTATAATTTAAGCTGATAATGGGTTTAAAAAGTTTGTTTGATTTTTTTTTAATTTAATGAAAAAAAAAAGTGAAGCTTATCAAAACCAGTTAAAAGTCATTTTAAAAAAGTCTTCAGCTAATAATTTATAGGTTAGTGATCAAAATGATTTTTGTTATAGCTAAATTCTAATAAAAAATAATTTTTCAGAAATAATTAAAAATAAATAAAGGAATTATTTTTCTATGACTGTTAAAAAATTAACATCGAAAAAGTGATCTTCCTCAACAGTTGAAGCAAATAAAAGACATAAATATTCTATTCAAGATACTTTTATTTTTATTTTTAGAAAAGCGCTTAAGTTCTTACATAATTTGAAAAACTTATGTTGAAAAGCACCACTGTTACCCTAGATATTTTTTTTAAAAATAATTATAGAGAATTTATCTAAATTTATACCTTATAGATTTTTACTGAAAATTTCTGAGATAAGTTCACAGTAAAATTTAATTTTCTTAGAATTAAAATTTAAATTTCTAATTCAAAAGGATTATTTATATTACACAAAGTAATTGTACCACTCAAGGAAATGAAGCAATTACTAAAATTTTAAAATGTTATATAATGAAATTTTCTTAGAAATTTATATGTACATGATGTTTTACTATTTTGTCAAAGTAAATAAATAATCAAGCGAATACAAAATTATACATACATACGTTTTATTTATTTGTTGTGATGCAAGAAATTTAATTCGATTCTAATAAGCCTTCGTAAAAGATAAAAACACTACTGATTTGTTTATATTTATTCTAACTAATTTGAATTTAAATTGAAAACTCTAAAATCGATTGTATACATGAAAAATATGATTTAGTTTGTTTGTTACTATCTAGAGAAAACGTAATGACGTGGTAAAAAATGAAACATATGTACATACATATACATATGAATAGCTAATTCAAATACTTAAGTGAGATTCATATTTAAATTATTTATTTTTAAAACTGAAATTTGAAAAAAAAAATTCATACAATATTTTACTATTTCTCTCTTCTATTTTCCATTTTATTTAATTAAGTAAATTTTCCAAGTAAATATCCAGTAAAACAATGTTTAATAAATAGAAATTTATTTCATTATTATCTATGACCTTAAACTCACAGCTTGTAAACAAAAACATAAATTTTATCACTATTCAATATTTTAATAAAAGAAACAAACGCATAAAAAAAACATGCCACCCACGTTCTTGTTGTAAAAATTGACAGAAAAATGGTATAAAAAAAACCCTAGAATATTTTAATTTAATGAAGTTAAATACTTGACAAACATGAATGGGTATAAGAGAACTGTTTTGAAAATAACAATCATTCGTTTATTTTGTGTTTGGAAAAAAAATGTAAATTAATTAAATTTAAAGTTCCTGATATTATTTATGAATTTCTGATACTAACAAATTTTAATATATCTTTTTTTTTTTTTTTTTGCTATAAAATTAATGTTGTAACAAACTGACACAAATTGTCAATGAAAATTTAACATTAATATGAAATTTGATCCTTGTCATCTTCTAATCATCAATAATTTAATAAAAATCATAGCAAAATAAATTTATTGCTTATTGTTGAAAGTTAGAAGGAAACAAAAGTCTATAACTGATATACTGATAAAAAATAATGTAAATATAAAAAGGAGAAAATAGGAAATTAAACTTGAAATTAAATAAAAAACGTACAATTAATTGATATTCTTCAAGAATAAATTTTAGGATATACTTAATAATAAATAGAAAAAATTGACTTTTGACATTTTTTTTTTTTTTGGTTACTTTAAGTTTGGACAGTTAATGTTGATAAAAAATTTTAGTATAAAAAAGCACTAAAAATGAAAAAAAAAAATCATTAATGTGTGAAAGAGAGTAAAAATACAGAGAAGAAACACTCTTAACCTATGTCAAATTAATGAAATGACATGAAGAAAGTAAAAAAAATAAATAAAAACAAATTACTAAAAGACAAAATTCAATTAAGTTTTTTGTACAATTTTCTCAGGATATGTAACAACAGTTATTTTGTTTTTAAATTCTTGTCTCGTGGGAAACCGAAATATAATACAATGAAAATACTTCATATTATTACTTTTTATTTAATCTCTTATTTTTGTTTGAAATGTAAAAATATTTCTTAGTGGAATATCAAGATCTTTGTCCTTTGTGCAAATGTTTTCGAATCATAATATTTAAACAAAAAATTAAATATCCTTTTGTGAATTAATTAAAAAACATAATAGTAGATAAGTATATTTTATAGGCAGTTTATCTTTGAACTAAAAGTACACCCACACACAAGGTGACCCTAATTGATTCAACATTAATTTTTTAAATATTATCTTAGCGAACATATAGCAAAGGATAAATTTTAATTTCAAAAAGAAATAACATCCTGTATAAATTCTTAATATTTTTGATAAAAATGTAAATTTGAAAAAAAAAATGTAACCGATGACAAGGGTTTCTCTTTTGTTCTCAATTTTTCATATTTTCTAATTATATTGAAAACAAAAAAAAAAGAAAACAAAAAAAAGAAAACAAAAAATTAAAATTCATAAAATAAATTTGTCAAAAAAAAAAAAATCATTTTGTATTGAAATAAGAATCTTTAAAAAAAATGTTTGAATACGAAATTTTAATGATATTATTTCATGGAAAATTCATGAAGGGGATTTGGAAAATATTCTACTGAAGGACATTAAGTACAATTTTTTTTTTTATGCTAAAAAAAATCCCAGAAAAAAAAAGTTAAACGCTTCGTAATAATGAAAGAAATATGTAAAAGGATGATAATCTTTATTTTATAAAAATCAAATAATATTTTACGGTCTTCAATTTTTTGAACAAAATATTTTGAAAAAAAAAAAAAAAAAAGGTGCCATTAAAAATGAACATTTTTTTGTTGATAAAAAATTTATTTAAATGGATTAAATTTCAAAATATGTTTTATGATAATAAATTCAGTGATAACTTATTGTTGAAAAACAAATTCTTTAAAAAATTTTTCATATATTTATTTAAAGTTGTATAAGAATTGAATTTTATATATTATTTCGAAACATATTACCTTTGGTATTCAAGGTGAAGGATTTTATTTCGATATGAAAATTTAAAATCAAATAATAAAGCACAAGGGTATTATTCCCTTAGAATTTAAAATATAAATATTTCACGTATTATTATACGTGTTCATATGAATGGTATTTTTAACATGTTGCTTTTGATTGTTGCATATGTGAATATGTAAAATTAAATATGTATGTACATGTCATAAATGTAATCCTTGAAAATATAATAAAAGCTTCTATAGACATAAGTATAAGGAGAATATTTAAAATTTAATTTGATTTTTTCATTTAAGATTTATTTTACATTTTTCACTAGAAAAAATATTTTATACTTTAAATTCAAATTATTTCTATTATTTTCATTTTTTTTTTTTTCATTAAATTTTTTTTTTAACCCTTACTCCACTGTACATAGTGAAAAATTAAATATTTCTTAAACTGTTAAAAAATAATAAACAAAAAAATAACAAAGATATTTTGTATAAAATAAAAAATCTCTTTTGAAGGATGAAATGTAAAAATTTAAAAATTCAATCAATTCCACTTGATTGGATACAAAAGTTTATTCGTTTAGAAAAAAAAATACTATCAGAAAAAAACAGATGAGATTTTAATTTAATTTCTTGTTAAAGAATATCGATTCCAAAAATTCAAAAAAAGTTTTTTCTTGCAAAATTTTCAAAGTACAAATATAACAAAACCTCAATTTAATTATAACATGCATGAAGGATTTTTTTTTTAATGATATCATAAAAGTTGCACGTGCAAGCTAAATTCGTTGTTATTTTGGTATTAGCTTTAAAATAAATTGATTGACTTGTCAAAAATCCATGTGACTAAATGTTCAATTAGGGAAATTCTCAAAATATGTATCATGTAAATGTATATATACTTTACTTTTTAGTGGAAAATTTAAGGTATAGTTTTTAAAAAAAAAAAATTAGAAGAAAAATTTAATTAAATATTTTTTTTCTTTTAAATTATTTTTAATTAAAAACAAAATAAAAGAATTCATTTCTCACAACAAAATAAAAAAAAAAACACACTGTACAGATATTGATTTTCAATTACAAGAATCCTTTTATTATTTGTTGTCAGACATACACACACTCATTCTATCGAAACAAAAGCACACATACATACATATGTATATTTTCACACAATTATTTAATCATTAAGCAGGAAATCAATATTACAAGGACATATTTTTCCAATGAATAGAATTCCGTTTAAACTTAACTTAACCTGATGTACATGTGTTAGCTTTTACACAAATTCCTTAGCCAACAATGTGGTAAAATTTAAAAGATTTAGAAGAAAATTTGTTTTCATCAATTTTAATACAAAAAAAAAAATTGTTTAATGGATATTAAAGGAGTTTTTCCTAAAAAAAAAAATATTTTAAATTGACCTCTTTTTCAAGCGTAAATACTAGTGTCCATAATTCTTTTCAAAAAGCAGTAAAAATTTTAGAGGAATTTCACTCTTCTACTTTTTTAAGGATATTTTTTTTTTATATTTAAAAAACTAAAACAATAAAAAAAAATGTCTATTATAGTATAGTAGAATGGAATTTTATTGAACGTGAAATACAATCATAACGATTGAGTAAGCCGTTTCTTATAAACATGAATTATACTCGTAGAACGTACGAAACTCAATTAAATATCATAAAACCCTTTTTTAAATTAAAATTCATAAATTTTAGACGCCTTGTTTAAAATGATTTTTATTTTCAAATTAATAAATATTATAATTATTTTCAGCTTTTGAAATTTTTTTTTATTCACCGACTCTAACACATTTCTTGTAAGTTATATTTGTGTAATAATTTCATTTTTTTTTTTTAAATTGAAATACTCGATAAGAAAACATCAAAAGCTATTAGGCTCGTGTAAAAATTTTTATTATTTTAATACACGTTTTTTGAATAATTATTTTTATTTCAACAATTCAATATGATTTCAATAAACATACATTATATGTACATGTACATCATATCGAATATAATATCCTTTTACATACGACTACGGAATTCTATTCTAAAGTTCAAGGTTAAAATTGTTCATTTTAAAAAAGAATATAAATATAGAATATTTATTGAATAAATTTTTGAAGATGTTAATTATAAATATATTATTAATGATAAATGATAGAATATTCAAAATTATTTAAAATATTATGAAAGACAGATTTTAACCACTAATTAAGATAATCTGTTAAAAGGTTCATTATTTGGAATTAAGTTATTTTTTAACTTAACCAATGATTTGCGGATTAGTTTGGGTTGCACGTGTTTATATATTCATTCATTTCAAAATTGCAAAAATAAAAAATAAACTACAACTCTTTTTTTAGTCTTTTATCTCTGATCAGGTTAAAAATTTGTTTTTCAATCCCTTTTTCAGACTGTTGCTGTTCTGATTTCAATCGTTCATTCAAAATGTTTTCAGATTCTCATGTATTAAAATAATTTTTGACTTTAAATTTTAACATAAAATCTTCAATTTTCTCTATGCTAAAGTTTTGAATTCAAAAAGCCTAAATAAACTTTTGTTAAAAAATAAATAATGAAGAATAACTGAATAATCTGGCATAATAACAAATATAATTCACTTGATTACAAAAAAAAAAAAAAAACCATAAAACAAGACAAAATAAAGTATAATCTGTAATTAAATAATTTTGTAATTGAAAGTTATAATTAAATGCTAAAACTAAAACAAATCACATTTATGTACATATATAAAGAAACTTTTTTTTTCTACAATGATTATATAGTATGTAATCAATAAAAAGCTTATCCTAATAAATTTCTTAAAATGAGACGGCTGTAGATTTTTTCTTTCTCTTTATGATTATTAATTCATTATAATTTTCTAAGGACTCTTAATTTAATTAGACGGCATGATTAAAAAAATAATAATTATTATGTCGGTAATTACTTAATTATATTTCATAAATAGTTATAATATAACTTAATTAATTCCAGTTATAAGATCTTTTGAAAAAACAAAAAACAAAACTTTAACACTTTAAATGGATTTATGGATTAGATTTTATAATAAAAATACAAAATAGTTAAGTAGTTAAGAAAAATAATCTTTTCGTCATTATTTTCTTCGTAAATGCATCATTTGAAAAACATTAATCTAACATACTAGCATTTTTAGTTTAAATTTGTTCAAAAAGTTACCATAGTGACAGTAAATCAACTGTGAATTTCTAGTAAATTTTCTTCTAGCAAGTGGCAGTAAAACTTTATTGGATTTTTTAAATAAATACCATAAAACTTTTTTTGTTTTTTTTTTTTCAAAATTGGAAAACTTGTAACAGTTAATAGGAAATATTTTATATAGAAATAGTTTGTTTCACCAGTTTCACATAAATTAATCCTGTCTTTTTTTTTTTTTACACTAAAAAAATATATTAAAAAATTAAATGCATACCATAAGTTATAGTAAAAGTTTATACCTACATATTAAATTTCAAAAGTTTCACAAATACGAATTATAAATTATCATATTTTCTTACTCATACCTCTTATGAATATTTAAATTTCATTTGAAATTTTTCTCAAAATACAAATTTCCATTTGATATCATGAAACTTTATCTTTTTTTTTTTTCTTCAATTTGTGTTCTCTGAAATTTCAAACGATATTTTTACTTTTAAAAAAATATCTCTTACTTCTATATTCAAATTTACTTTGAAGAAAAAATTCGAATTTTTAATAAATTTATTATAAATGATCTAAATTAGCTTAAATAAAAAAACATCCTATACATCTTACAGAAATTACCTGAAAAGCAATTAACTTTAACCGTAATTTAAATTAAAAAAGGTAAGTGGATAAAATTCCTGACTTTCATTTCACCACAAAAAGTAATTTACAAGTAGGTATTTTAAAGTTTTTTTTTTTTTTTTTTTTTACATACTAAATTCAGCGTTATCGTTGAACATAATTCAATTTTTTGTAAATTAACATTGACTTTAATTGGTAATAATGAATCGAAAACACACCTGAACTAGAATAAACAACATAAATTTTTTCAGCTTATACGATAAGAAAAAAGCATCATCATGAGAGAATTCTTTTTTATTTTATTTTTTTTTTTTTTTGTAAAAAGAAGATATTTTTTTTCCTATACTGAAAAGTGCTTAGCTTATTTAATTCTATTAAATTGTTTTACATGTTTACAATGTACATACATTTTTTATATACCATCTAAATTTTGCTCTTGCAACATATAATAAGAGTAATAAACAGAAAAATTATTACCAGCAAAGTACTTTTATTTTTTTTTTTATTTTTCTTTTCAAATTGTACATCTAAATATCTTAAGAATAATTGAAATCGTGCTTTTGAACTTTATTTGAAGATAATTGAGAAATTTATTCTGCTCATTAAAAAATAATAATAATATTGTTTTCATAAATCTTATATAAAAGTTCAAGAATTATTAAACGAAAAGGATTAAAATAATAATGTTTAACTTTACAAATATGTAATAAATGCATTTATTCATCTGCAATAAAAAAAAAAAAAAAACTGTAAAATATAAAATTTATAATTTACGGAAAGAAGTAATATTAGATCATAATTTAAATTTATCGATTTTATGAGTTTTGTAATTTATTAGGAAAAAGGTAAGAAATATAATATTTTCTGTTCCTCGTGTTTTCAAAATAATAACAAGCATTAATTATTATTATTATATATATGTATTTACTTTATGATAAAAAACAACAACAAAAAAAAGAAATATTACAATTTTTATAGTTTTCACATTCATAAATTTTAAAAAATGCTCTTTAATTTGTAATTTTTTTGAAAACCAACGGAAACTCATTTTTCATTAATTACTAGAAAACTTTTTGTGGAAGGTTTGAGTATTATTCATTAATGATTAGGTGGTAACTGAGAACAGCAAGCGACATGGTATTCGGTAACTCAATGGTTTAAGAGCATTACCCCGGCAAGGTAAAGGTTCCGTTGTTCGATTTCCGGCCAAGTCGAATGTCGTTTTTCATGTTTTTCAGTTATTACATTTTATTATTAAATATAAATTTATTTTATGCTTTGAAAATTTTCACTTAATTTTTAATTTTTATACAGGAAAAAAATTTTGTTTTCTGAAAATGAAACTGATAAAAAATTTTCTGTGTGTACTTTGTTTGATATTAATCTTTTTGAAAGTTTTCTCATTTAATAAATTAAATTAATATTTCAAATTAAAAAAACTATACTACTATTTTTTTACCAGATAAATTTAAGCACATTTTTCAAATTTATTAATATGTTTTTGACATTTTAAAATAATCCTTTTTGAAGATAATCAAAATAAGAAGTTTTCTAAAAAGAAATAATTTTTACTTCTTGATAAAAAAGGTTTTAGAAAATTTGTTTTTGTTCATTTTCATTTAAAAATTTAGTGTAGTCCTTTTTTTCTAAACTATTTTATTTACTATGAATAATCTTTTTTTTATTATTTTTTTGCATTTTTTCACGGATCACTGAACATTTCAGACAGTATATATATTCATATTATTAAAGAATTCATCATGATAAATACATAACTTTATTCAAACACAATCTCTACAAAAATTTCCTCTTAAATTCATTATGAAAAATAATACGAGTATTTTACACACATCATATAACCCTTATATAAATTTTTATTCCGGAAGTAAGGGTCTTCACATAATTAATGTGTTGGAAGTAATTTTTTTCTTCCTTAATGATCTATATGAAAAAATCATAAATTATTTTAAAAACGTGTTTCGTTTTAAAATATTTTTATGTGTAGTTCATATGTAAAAGTTTATATTAAATAAAAGCTATGGGATCACGTAAAGTTAAATTATTGATTTAAGATCTGATATCAACAAAAACTAAAAATAAATTGTTGGTTAAATGTACTAAAATTCATGATATTGCCATGACAGGATAACAAGTTTTTCATGTTTGTTTTTTCTTTTAAAACTTCAGAACGCTAAAAACTCAAAAATCAAATTTTTCTAAGTTTCGTGACCAGTATTTCCTTTCATCAAATAAAAAACTACTAAGAAACAAAGTTGAAAACAAATTTTCCTTAAGGTAGTGATTTTAAAAATAAAAGTCAGTCATTGAATCAAAGTAGTTTCGTAACAAAAAAACTTTTGAGTCTTTTATTATACTAAGAAATATCGAGTTGACAATGTAATATAGAAAGTGTAATTGCATTTATTCACATTTAAAAAACTTCCATTATTATTCCTTTATGAAGAATATTCAAAAAAAAAAAAAAAAAAATGCCGTCTGCCTGCTAATTTTTATCCTTTTCAATATTCTTTATGTACATTCTACAGAAATGTTTTAATTCTTTAATTAATTAACTTTTAATTAAGTTTCTTGTAAAAAATTATTTTCTTTCTTAGTTCATAAGTACAAGAAAAAACTAAAAGTAATTAATACATAAAGAATATTCTACTTAGTTTTTTATTTTTACAAACAACTCAACAATATTTTCTTAATTTACATAATTGCTTGTAGTTGGCTTTTTTATGTATTTAAACATTTAAGACATAATTAAAATATAACACACAATTTACAATAAAAATTTCTAATTAGCATTTAATTATTAAATTAATTAATTATAAATGAAATTACAATTTGGTATTAAATAGCTTTATTTTGAAACTTAACAAAAATAAACTTTTAAAATTTATTTTATGTGACACTTTTTTCTTGTTTTTGTTAACAGTTATTTTAGAAATTATTCGATTGTGTGAAGTTATTTAAAAATTTAAAAAACCCGTCAAAATGTAGAAGATTGTTTTAAATTTGTTCATTTTGTTTTAAAAAAGTTTTTTCGTAATTAAATTTTAGAAAAACTTTATAAAATATTTTAGTCTTCTTTCGAAGGATCAGAAAATTATATGAAAAAAATTTTCTTTGGAAAAAAAGTTACTTGGGATTTTTTTTTTTTTATATATAAGAATTTTCCATTAGACCGTTCTTCCTTTGTGGTATTATATATTTTTTTAAAAATAAAAAATGAATATAAGAAAACGTGATGTACATAGAATAGAATAAACCCAATCATATTTTATTTTAAAATTGTGTTAAATTGCTATAATCTGATTGTGCTTATTTTTCTACAATATACATGTTTATAAAACAGGGAAATAATAATAAATAATACCTTTTTATCAAACGTATTTTTATTTAAAAAAAAAAATAAAAAAAAAAAACAAAGAAAAAGTAAACAATATGTGCCCTAATTCCTATATCATGTGTTTTTTTTTTTTTAATTGATTTTGATAAATTTGGATTTTTCCTTTTTTCCGATAGAAAATATATATATATTTTTTTTTTCAATTTCTTTTTCATATTATTCCTTCACTAATCTTATACATATTTTTCTTTCAATATACACGTGTTTTACACCTTTTTGTCTCTTTTGATTATACATCCAATCAATATATGATGTTCATGTTTGTTTTGAGATAAAGAAAAAAACAATTGTTAAATTTTTGAAACTAATTCACTGTATCTGAACTGATTAATTCAACATATCACTTTACTACACTAACAAATAAAAAATTCTTTGCATTTTTAGTTCACATTAACTTTGATCGTGGTTACTTGAAAAAAAAATTTTGGTTATTTTTTTAGGTGTTAGAATAAATCTACGCGTATAGAAAATATGATAAATCATTGGAATTTTCTGAAAATATATGTATGTAATTTTCTAAGTTTAATGCCTTTGTTTATTCTTAATATTTATCTGAATTTACGCGGTTTTTAAAAATAAAACTTTATGTGTATACCTATTATTTTCCATGTATTATAAAACAACAAATGTAAAATTAATTTAACTTCCGTTGAAAATTACAAATGACAGTTAGATACAATCTTGAAGAAATAAAATCGTTTTTGTTTTTTCTTAGTCCTTAGATTTATTTTTCACAAGATAAACTTTACATGTATTTTTTTTTTTTTTTAAATATTTTATGTTTTTTGCATATAAATGAAGTCATGAAATTTGAAAATACGTATGTATAACTTTTACAGCCTAAGGATTATAAATGGAAAATTGTAATATCACTCATCATACATTTGTATATATGTATGTATTTTATTTTATGGTTTCGATCAAGTTACAAGCAGTAAAAGTTTTTCACTTTTATTTTCGTATTTTGTGTATTGAAATTTTTTTTTTTCTATATTTCGTGAAATTAATTATTTAAATTTGTATTTTGTGATAAAATTTGTTACTATGAGAATAAAAAAAAAAAATTTAAAGACAATTAAAAACTCATGGAAAATTTTAAAATTTTAATTTTACGTTAAAAATAAAAATAAACGAACAGAAAAAATATGTATATGTATGTACTGTATGTAAAAATGAAGAATGTTATACTTTTATTGTGGAATTACAAAATAATATATCTTTCATAACTTTTTTTTTTATATAGAATGTGAAATGAATTTAATGTAAATATTTTTCTTAGAAATAAATATTTACCTTTCAACAATTTTTTCATTTATTTATTTTTTATATATTCTAAAATTAAAATAAAAATGAAGAATTTCAAAAATAGAGTACCAAGGTATTTTCAGTAATAAATTGTTTTTTTTTTTTTTTTTTTGTTTTCTTTATCGTAATATAAATCATTCAATTTGACAGTTTTATTGTTTTAGATGATGAATTTCATTATATACAAAAGATTTAGAAAAGAAATAAGAAAAATAAATAAATTTTATTATGTCGCTTGCACTAAAGACAAATCATTTCTTAAAATATTAAAAAATAGATTTTTTTTTTTTCATTAATATTCCTTCATTTTCAATATTTTTTATTCTGAAGAAAACGAATGATTATTATGAGAATTAATACTAAGCAATTTCTGAACCTCTAAGATAGTACCTTTGTCAATGTCACAAATTATTTAAATTTTTGATTTAAGTTAGTGAACTGAAATTAAGAAATGTGTTCTAAAATCGGCTTTTTCTAAACTTCATACTTCCAGATGGACATTGGAATTTAAAATACAATCAAAGAATTGTTTTTATTGCAACCATTCAAATAAAATTCAGATGCTGGGTTTGTCTTTATTGTTCTACTTCATCAATTTTCTGCCTTTATTTATCTACTTAAATGTCTTTGAATGAAATCACATTTGAAAAATCTTATAAAACAAAATTTATTGTGTTTCTATTTCTTTCAATACAATAAAATTGTCTGTTTATAAAATACTAACTCCTACGAAACTAACAGCATTTATCAATATGGTTTTTCATTCAATTTTTCACTTGTGTTCATCTTTTTTTTTTTTTAATAAAAACAAATTTTGAATATTTTTTTTTTCAGACAAAATCCATTAAAATATCAAAATTCAATTATTTTTTATACTTTTCTTTTAATAAAATATCTGTGTTTTTTATTTATAATTTTATTTTATTTTTCATTGAAATCAAATTCAAAATCAATTTAAAATAGAAATCGTAAGAATTTAAATCCCATTATAACGACATAATCAACATATTCATAATATTTCAGTTATTTTTATTTAATTAATTTTATTCAGAAATCTTAAAATCAATAAAATTTAGCTATGTCATAAAAAAATTTTATAACACTAAAATCAAATACTTTCGATTCCTACTTTTATTGTGATAAATATAACATGTGTGTAATAAAAACCGCTAATATGAGATGACAAATTTTTGATTTAAACTGTCAATAAAATCCGCATCTATCACTGTATATTTTCCATATACATATAGGTATGTACATAATTTATTTATATACTGAAGAGTCAAATGTACATTCATACGATTTTCTCAAGCAAAAACATTCTTTGCATTAGCTTTTCACATGGTTGAAGTGTTATCTCTTAAAAAAAAAACATACTTTCATATGACTAAAATTCTACTTTATTTTCTGAACAGAAGAAAGAAATTTCAATTTAATGGTGACTGTATTATTTTAAATAGACAGAAATAGATTTATAATTAAATCTAGGGATTCTTAAAGCAGATAGATTTTTTCTTTAAAGCACAAAAAACGCTGTAAGGACAACAAACAATTAGGAGGTTAAAATATGTAGACAGGACAGTGGAAATAAACTTGAGATGGTTTTTTCTTAATGCTTTTACTTTAATAATCAAAAACCAGTAAATCTTTTAAGCTTAGTTTAGTGTTATTGCTTCATGAGTATATATGTACATATGTATATGTATGTATTTTAATTTAAGTAGAAAAATTAATTAGAAAGTCTTCAAAGTAAAAATGACCAACTAGAAAGTTTCTAGCTATAAATAAGAAATTTCTACAACAAATATGTACCCAATACGCAAAGAAGAAAAATCTATCTCAAAAAAAAAAAGATGCTTATTTTTCACATAATTATTTCAATATTTACGACTGCCTAAGGAATACTAGGTAATTTATAACGTCTCATGAGAGTATGTAATTTGTCATCATCAATTTCGTTTTATTATTCCATATAATAATCCTTCTAATCCTGTATGTATACATTATGCCTCTAATGCATTACAGGATTATATTGTCAGAATTGAAATAAAATAAAAAAATAAAAAAAATTAGAAAGATTTTTTATCATTCTTTAATTCTTGAGTAAAAATGTCAATAAAGTTAGTCATTCGAAAACACGATAATCCACTAACCCACCACACACATAAAATCATTGAATAAATTTTTTTCAATTATGATTAAAAAATCGAAATTTTTTTTTTTTAAAAAAATGTTCTTCTAGTTATAGAAATTTAAATTTTGAAGAGTATGTTTATTGGAAGGCTGACAAAAATGATTATAATGATGAACATTGTTTTCAAAGCAATTAATAATAATGTAAATGTAGGATTATAATTTCTAAGTATTTTTTTTTTTTAATTTTTAATTTTTTTTCCAAAATCTTGAAATATACAAACATAAAAAAAAAATATGAAAATGAGCTTATAGTAATAATTTTTAATAAATATTTTTTTAATTTAGTAGAATATTTCTGTTTTTATATATTTATGAATTTTATTACCACTTATTCCTTATAATACAAAAAAAAAAAAAGTAATAAATAAGTCACATTAAGTGTAAGTACATATATACATATTATACTTACCTTGTTACATGGTATAAGGATCAAGGACTTATTATATTTTTTCTTAATTTTCTGATTCTTGTAACTTTCTACCGACATGTGTATCTCGTCTTTAAACAAAATATTAGCATCGTTTGTTGTTTTTTTTTTTCAGATTAAATAACGAAGAAAAAAAAATGAGTTTTTCCTGGGTAATGTGTATGTGTGTTTGTTTTTTTTAATAAACATAAACTAAAAAAAAATTTAAGTTCAATTTTTTTTTCATATTATGTACACATGTACATAATTTTGTCTTATTTCGAAAGTATCACTTATGTTTGTCTTTTATATTACCATAGTTTTATCCTTGGAAATTTACATTTTATAGTTGATGTCGGCACTATAATACCAGTAACTTTCGAAAAATTATTAAAAATTTTCTTGAATTTATAAACTTATTTCATCAAAATACTTTTCATTTTTAATTTCACGCGTGAAAAATTTCAAACCTTAATTTTTTTTTTTTTGTATAGAAAATAATAAAATTATTGGATTTTTTTTTTTCACAATTTCTATAATTCTAGTGAAATAATAATGAACACAAAATATAGAAAAAGATATGAAATTGTCCTTAAATTTTTTAAAGAAATACTATTTTGTTTTTTTTTTTCACAAAAATAATAAATAAAATATTTTAGTTTTCATGGTTGCTCGCATGGGAAAATTATTAATACATATATGAATAAACACAATTCTGTGATGAACTTTGTAAAAAAAAAAAAAAAAGTAAGACGAAGATTGAGAAACAATAAAATTTTCATACATTTACAAGTGAAAATATTAATTGAAATTAAATTTGTCACGACACCTTGTATACGTTTGACGCGAGACGACGCGTAGTCATGAGTCTAATAACGTGTCTTAAAGTGGGTCGATTTTCTACTGATATAAAATAATATTATTCATATAGAATTGATCAACAGAAAATACGTACACATGGATATTTCATTCCATCTTATCTCAAAAAAAAAAAAAAAAAAATAGAAAAATTTCATTTTATTCCTTAAGTTAACTCATAATAATATAACATAATATAATAAATACAAACATATTTTATATTCCACTTAATTGAAGATGATATCTGCCTTTACTACTACTTAACCACGTCTTTCACTTCAGAT
Organism: Bombylius discolor; assembly: GCA_939192795.1. Classification (NCBI taxonomy): domain Eukaryota; kingdom Metazoa; phylum Arthropoda; class Insecta; order Diptera; family Bombyliidae; genus Bombylius; species Bombylius discolor. The sequence goes on along the minus strand of OW584238.1, from coordinate 54,234,757 downwards.
TATTCAAAGGACGTTTTTCTTATAGTACACTTAACGTTTAAAATACAAAAACGATATTTTACAAATTCTGAAAACTGTCATATGAAATTTCTATTTTACCAATTTTAGTCTGTACTTCGTAGGAAATAGGGTATAATTGAGGAAAAGTCTGAATCGTACGAGCTAAAAATTTTATAAGGCAATTTAAATTAATTTTTTGATTCCTTTTACATAATTTTGTTCAATTTATATATACTTTCGAAGATAATATTTCACTAATTATTTAAATTTAATGTAACATGATAACTTTCTATTTTGTCCTTTTTCTCTATTGAGTAATTTACATTTAAAAATTAAATATTTTATAAAGATTTTCTGCCTTCATATAACTTGAATTTATCTGATTTCCTGTTATTCATGTCAAGCATAAATCATCTGTTTAATAAATATTTATGAAATATCAATGAATTTTATTTTACAGTTTCATAAGTGCTATATGATACGTTGTCTTTTTTAAATTCTTTGTTCATGACAACATTTCACACATTTTCGTAATTTGCAAAAAAAGGAAGAACTAGCTATTTAAAAAGAATCTAGTTTAGATATGTATAGATAAATCACTGTGAATTTTATTTATTTTAAGAATTTCTTCTAAAAACATAAATAAGAATGTATTTACTAAGAAAATACATTTATATGGATATATATATGTACGAGTGTAGATACTATACATGTACATTTATCATGTTGTACCTACATACATAATAAATTATTTTTTTATAAAGTTAGCTATAAACGACAAAAGTTTTTGCCCGGTGATTGTGTTGGGGTCGTGATCATTATATACACAAAGTAGTTTATTTTTCCTTTATTATTATTATTCCTTTTAGAATTGTTGTTTCATAAAGAAAATAAACAAATATCTAAACAATGATAAACTGATTCAATTAAGGTCTTGTGTCAAAAAAAAAAAAAAAAAATTAGAGTAATCAAAATCAATTTAAATTTTTTCAAGTAGCCTAAAATTAATCTTTTGTAATCTAATCACTATTTAGTTAAAATGAACTTTCTATATGTACATATACATAATGTACATACACAATTTAGGTAAGTATATCTTTTTAAAAGAAAAAAACAAATTTAAAGATGTTATATTTTCGTTTTTTGAAAGAAAATTTTTTGTGCTATGCTGACACACAAAAGTCATTCAGTTTAATATTGAAGATAGAACTTGAATTTTTTTTTTTTTTATTACTGTTACAGATATTTATATGTATGTATGTATATACAAGCAAATCTATTTTGTCCCCTCTTTTCTACCTATCTAGGAGTTTTGTTTTGTTTTTACATTTTCATGGTTTCAAAATTAATACTTCATTTTCAATAACTAGTTTTTATTCTTTTTCAATTAAAGTACAAAATGTACTTGATAATAAATAAACTTACTAAAATAGAACGACTATTATATAAGAACACTGTTTTTAAAATTCATTCATGCAATTTTAATTTTGTTGCAAAACAAAATAGAACATACATAAGTTGAATGTTGTCTACCAAACAGTATAAAACTTCAAAACATAATTGTTTGACCTCATACAAGTTCTAACTCGTAAATCGTAAGTCTCCATGATATGAATAACATTTTTTTAAAGCAGTCCCCACCACAATAACAAAAAGTTGTTTCCCTTAACTTGGTATTTAGAAGATCCTTGTTTGAAGTGGTACTTGATGGAAAATTTAAACTTGAACATGTGTGATAAAAAAAAAACATTCTGCATCAAAATAAATAATAATAATAAACACAGGACAATAAACTTAAGAACGTCAATATTAGAATATTAGAGAATTTATTACTGGAAAAAGCAAATCTTAATTGGTAAGAATGGTAAGCCATTTTTGATTGTACATTCCCCACTCATTACGGATTTCACTGGTCAATAAAAGGATTTTTCTAATTTTTTGGTCCCACATGGTGTCATAGTGTCTAAGATTTAAAAATACGCATTTTTATTCAATTTGTCGTTATGTAGTTGTGTTTGAGTCATCAAATTTTAATTGAATTAATTTCCAAAGACAATAAAAAAATAAAAGAACCTGTAAACAAATCCATTAATCTTCTACAGCTATAAGAAAATTACAAAAATTAATTATTTCTTCATTTTTCAGAAAAATAAAAGCTTTGTAAAACAAAATTAATTTCAAGTTTACTATAAAATATAAATCATAAAATTTATTACGCGAATGTCCTTGTAATTATTACATAAATTTGGCTGAAACCTAATTAGCTTACTTTCATTTTAATGACTTTATCCTAATTTATTCTAATACAAATTTTATTTTGAATATATATTATGTATAAAATTTTTTTTATTGCTAAACAAACATTTTTACGTACACATTATATATGTTACAGATTTTATTCTTCTGATACGTAACTAAAATTTATCTTGTCCATGGTCAAGAACAAAATAATGTTTATTTACTTTAATAACATCAAAATAAGCTTATCAATTATTTGATTTGTTTTTTGTTATATTTTTTTTTATTGTGATTTACTTTTTTTTTAGAAAATTTGGTTTTTTTTTTTTTTTTAGACAGTTTCTTTTCATTTATTTAACAGTGTGACGTAAAAAATTTATTTTAATTAATATTAGATAGACGAATGAGTTGACGAATGGGCTGAAGAACGGGCAGAGATAAAAAACAAAACTAGTAATCATAAGCTAAAACACACAAGCTTATCCTTATTGTATGTTAAAAAAAAAAAAGTATGTCATATCAAAAAATAATTTGTCTTGTCAAAAACAAAAATAACTTCCTGAAGAATAATCAAGAACAAAATATGGAAGCTTTCTTTTATGATTTATGATTTTTAATTTTGAATTATTATTTTTTATTTTATTTTTCATTTCGTAATGATTTTTGTTGAAGATAAATTTTAAATTAAAAGTTTAAGTAATTTTTAATTCAATATAAAAATTTTTAAGAAAACTTTATAAAACCTTTTAAAACTTGATCTTTCATTCTGAATCCTTTTAACTTAACGAATTATTGTATTACCTTTGATATTACATATGAAATATTTTATTTTTCGAAATATTTTTTTTTTTTTGTAATTTCTCATTTTTAAGAAGAAAGGAAAAGTTTTTACTAAAAACCTATGTACCTTTTTGCCATGGTTTTTTTTTTTTTGTTCGTTTTTCTGCCTTCAAAGATATTTTTTAAATTTTTATGTTGTTTTTCTTTCCAATAAATATAATTTTTTAGCTAGGATAAGATAACCTGTAAATTTTGCCTTTAAATTATTGAAGCGAAAAAGCATATAATATGCATGAAAATCCTATCGTCAGATGATCTAAATTCAGGACTTTTTCAAACTTTTTTTAGTTCTTGTTTATTCTATTTTTTTTTTTTATTTGGTCCAAAGTCATTAGGTAATATTAACTTGTGTTTAAAATTTATTCAAGAAAAAATCTTCTTAGGTATGTTTTTTTAAAAATATTTTTCATAATAAAATTAAATTCAACTAAGTCGAAAGAAATCAACACAAGGTAAAAAACAAAAATTATCCTTGCAATCGCCTTTTTGTTTCCTTTCTTCCGGAAGAACTTTATTGAGTTTTTGTTTAAAATTGACTTTTTATGATGATATACATATTACTCTCATATTATTATCGATTTTTGTTAAAATTAAAAAAAAATAATATAAAAATGTTGGAGGTAAGATCTGGTCTTTTTTTTTCTATTTGTTATTGTTTTGTATGTGTATGGAAAATAAGGTGTAATAAATCTTATATACTCTGTGTTAACCTTATGTAATCTGCAGGATAAATGAAATTCGTATGTATAATTAATCCTCTCAGGAAGTACCAAAACATATTTTATTTCATAGAATTATGTAACATTTTATCGTATAACATGAATTTCATTAACACCAACACACAGAACACAAAATAATGGATTAAAATTATATAAAATTACAGAGAGACATACTTACATATATACAATTTCACATTAAAACTTTAAATATCCTTCTGAAAATACTACATAAGGACAAGTCTTAATTAAAGTTTAAAATTTATGGTATTTAAAGAATGTGGAACTGTAATGTTTAAATTTACTTACAAATTTATTTTATTTACCTATGTATATTCCTTTTATCTTTTTTGTCCTTTGCTTATTTAGCATATACTTCTACATACATATGTATATTTTTTTGTTATTGTTCTTTTAAAAAATCACTAATCCATTTCAATTTTTCTTTTTATTTTTCATTATAAAATTTACATTACAGCCATGAGGCGTAATAAACATTTGAAATTCAATAATGATTCTCTCTTATTTTCATTTCTTTTTATCTTTATTTTCAATATTTTATTATTTTATCTACTACATCATATTTTCATTCTATTGAATTTAAAAAAATTTAAAATTTTTTTATACACAATACATAACATTATTCATGAAATAATTTTGAATTGGTATAAACAAAGAAACCTTTCATATGAAAATTTTATTATTACATATTTATGAAAAAATACATCTACTTTTATTTTTGTAAATTACAAACACATACACTCTTTTATTATTCATTTTTATTTTTTTTTTTCATACATATTTATCGTATGTTATTTTTATATTTTGTTTTTATGATGAAATTATTTTAGCGTAAATGAAAAAGTAAATTTAAATTTAAGCGAAATTAAAGAAAATTTTCACTGGAAATATTTTATACGAAGAAAAAAATTTAGAAAAACAAATACATAGTAGGTAGGTACGTACAGAACTGATAAAGTTAGTAAATTTGATAGTAGTTAATTTTATTGAATTTCATTTTTTACTTAAAATCTATGTAAAAGTTCTGAAAAAAATGCAACTAAAGTTCTAGAAAATTTGCCGGAACACATTCTTGTTTTGTAAATTTTTGTTGGCAACTTACAAAGGATATATCAGGGAAAAATTGTAGTTATTAATAACAATAAAGCCATTTTTGTTAGAAAGGATGACATTTTATATGGTCCAACTGATTGACTAAAAAATGATGATCTCAAGAAACATAGAAGGACAAATCACATGAAATTGCATAATGTAACAAAATTTATTTGTATATTATAAAAATAAATCATAAAATAAATCATAAAATAAAACAAAATAAAATTATATCACGATCACTTTGATATGAAAACTCTTTCCTCGTCAATTAAAATAATTCAAAAAATTCCATTCGAAAACGTAAAATATACATAGCAACACTATATCGCTGAATTATGTTCAGTGATTCTCTTGCATGATTAAATACTCAGTGAAATAGGAAAAATTTTATTTTATGATATCCTTTATTTTATTATTCTGAAATAAATTGATAGTTGATAGGATAATGTAAAATTTCAAGGAATACTTTATCATTTTAAATTATTTGAATCCTTTTTTATGAATAATAAATATCATTTAACTTAATCGTAATTTTTTTACGATAATAAGAAAAACAATTTTATTATCACTTAAATATTTAATCATTTTTTTTTTTGAATGAAATACAATCAAAAATAAGGATAATAGAAGTAACATAATTTTTCTAATTAAATTGCTCATTTAAAAAGGAAATAAAAAAGTACGAGATAATACATGTTGTGTTTTTGTTAAATAAATGCTGGAATTTTGATAAGATAATAATCCTTTCCAAGACAAAAGAAAAAAGATATTTAAATATTATTTTAGATCGGGAAATTCTATAGGTTTCTATAGAACTGATTATAGCTCGTGTGAAATATACATATATATGTATGTGTATATCCTCGAAATACATTTGCTCACAGCAATTAATTATTTAAATTATACAATTTATTTGTTAATTTGTTAATTACTTTTCAAATTTACACTTTCTTTGTGAGCTTTTCATTATTTTCTTAACTTTTTTTTTTGAGTTTAAATTAAAATTATAAATTAGTTAAGTAATTTTTTTGTGAAAATTTAATTTATCTCACTGTCATAAATTCAAATTATAGAATATAGAGTAGATACAAATATACATATGTACATATGTACATATATCTGGCATATATTTATCTAAGATACATAATCACATTGCGAACTGATCACGAGAATTCAATTAGATTTTCTGATCTGAAACTTGTAGTCGTGAATTATTTTGCTTCCTGTTCCTAATACTTATGACGAATTACCAAAATTTTACAGAAATTCTCATGTTATATTGTACTCTTTCAATAGGTATAGGAAGCGGTGAACTAAACTGACAATAAAATTACCGTTTCGCGATTTGTTAATCAAATTTTTGCTTTTCTATAATTTAAATAGAAAATTTTTAAGATTAAATTTTAAATACAAAATAAAGAAATTCAATTTTAAATCTTATTATTTCTCATTATGTTTATTTTCATTTAATAAATTACAAAATTTTAGACACTAACTAATAATGAATTGTTATTTGTTTGAAAATGAATAATGAAATTATGATAGGATTAAAATTTCAATTCAACATTATTTTATTGAGGCACAAAACATATATTACATTGAAATGATAATATCACCAATTATTAAGGATTTACCTGGTAAATAGTATTAGAATCTGTCAATAATGATTTTGTTATAAAAGCAGGAATACATAATGTTTTTCTTTCCGAACCCTTTTTGATGTATTTTGGTTCTAATTAAATTATTATGAAAGTTAAACTAAGAAAGCTAATTAATTATCTTTTCTTGAAAGTAATGATATTTATATGTAGACGATTAAAATATAAAAAGAAGCATTTCTTATTTTTCTTTGTTTTTATTTGTGTTTTTAGTTCGATGTCTAAATAAATAATTCCAAAAACCAAAAATAAAAAAAAAATACAAATCTCTTTTAAAGCTTGTTTTTTCACTGTAATTTAATATTTTTTACAAGAAAATATCAATTACAAAAATTTATCTAAATTTCAAATTTAATTGTTATCAAGAAAAAAATTCATATTTACCATAAAAATATCGTCTTAATGTAATACATTAGTATAATTTAACCCCCTTTTTTCTTTTTTTGTTTCTTTTATTGCCTTTTTTTGTTTGACAGAACAAACTTTAATGAACTGTGACAAAACCTCAGGTGTCTAAAATGATTATATTATTCCATGCTTTCGAAGGTAAAAAAGCATGAATGATTAATTAAAGAAGGTATTTTTTTCTTCTTTCTGTTTTAACCAAAATTAAAAAAAAAAAAAAAAGAACACTGCCAAAGGGTTTTATTCTGAAAATTAAAAAAATTTTAATCAAACAGTTTTGGGATTTAAAAGAAAAGTATTATTCTTAAAAATAAAATTTTTTTACGAGATGTCACAACACGAGCAGCAAAAAACTTCCAGGTAAATATTTTGTTGGATATACTTAAAAGTGAAAAAAAAGTGTAATAAAGTTTCAAAAAATTTTCTTTCTAACGTAATTGATAAAATTATATATTTGCATATGTAAATTTATTTCTGTTCTAACACATAATAAGTGTGGTTATGTTTGCAAATTACTGTTATCTCCTTAGCTTCATAATTCTAAATTTCATGAATTTCCAATTTCAAATATTTTGAATATTAATTTAAAGTATATATTTGATTGACTTCAACAAATTCTCATGTGCTAGATTTTTTTAAATCTTGAATTTTGAAAAAGGAAGATGTACACACATGTTTTTATGTGAATTACAACAGAAAAAGTAAAAGTTTGGTTTCATGTTAAGTTAATGAAATGACACAAACAAAAAAATATAAAAAATTAAATTTACCAAAAGACAGAATTCAATTAACTTTTTTTCTATAATATTAGAACAGAAAATATCCTAATTGTAAGGCACAAGATAAATAATCTAACGTGTTGGCAAGAAATTAAATTAAAAAATATTTGCTATTTTAGGGGAAATATCTATGTTTGTGTTTGGGCTTCGATTGCAAAAAGTAAAGTTTTAGGTAAGCATTCTTCCTTAATTGTAAAAATTACTGGATTAATTTTTTTTTTTTTTTTTTGTGGTAAAATTTAATTTTTGTTGTTGTTGTATTTTTTGATTTTGGAAAACATAAAATAGAACAAAAACTGTTTTACTCTATTTTAATGCGTCTGATGAAAGTTTAGAAGGACAAAAAATCTTATAGAAGATTCAAGAAAAAAACATTTCATTTTCGTTTCAATTAATTAATGATTTTGAAATTTACATAGGAAAAATATCCTTTCAATACTTTACGATAAAATCTTTTCTTAATAATTCGTACTTGTTGCTAGGTTGATTGTAACACGAAATTATATCAAACCAATCCATTCAATAAATATCTAGTATTTGAAAAAACGTCATTTGAAAAATAAATTGTGTGACACGAAAAGGAAATAATAAGAAGTTTAATCACGTACAGCCATACATCTCGTTTTTGTTTTTCTTCTTCTTTTATTTCATGTTGTTCAGGAAAATTGATATGAGTACATCCAACTTTAATTAAATTATATGAAACATTTTTTTCAGAAAATTAATTTTATTCCTTTCCTTTACTTTTTTTTTTTCTTTAACATTTCTACTAATTTCGATTTTCCTTACTTCATGCCTTTAACTTTACGTTAAAAAATGGTGGCTTTGGAATATTAATATTGTGCCTCCTTTTAAATTCAAATTGAAGGATTTTATTTTTAATTAAAACAAAAGTCAATTTTTTAAAAGTACAAGAATTCTTTCAACATAGAGATTAAGGACTTTTTTTTAAAATTAAAAGTAAGTGGTTTTTTAATCAACCTCTGTGTTAGTATGAAACAGAAACGCTTTCTTTGAACAAGAACAGAGTAATTCAATGTACGACTATGTTACATAAAATAAACACTAAAATACGATTGAATAATTTTACATTTGCTTTGTATTTTCACTCATAAAAGTAAAATATGTTAAAGAGATCATAATTATGCAAAATTAGGTATTTATTATCCTTTTACATAAACGAGGTAATTAATTTATGTTTTTTTTTTTTCTTTATCTTTATTTTATTTTATTTTGAGTCAGAGTTTTAAATCTTTTTACATTCATTTCATTTACATACTCATTACATTATTTTTAAATTTTTTTCAAACTTTTTTAATTTAATTGATGTGATAAAATGATACAATCGAAAAATTAAATAATAAGGATTTTATTTTTTTGCAGGTATTTCGTAATAAAAAAAAATATATAAACAAACTTGATTTTTTTTCAAGAGAAAACAAACTTATGTTCTTTAAAAACATTCAAATAATAAAAACCTTCATTCGAAACTTTTATTTTTCTCTTTTAAAAAAAAACCTTAAGATTTTATTCTTTACACGTGATATAATTTACTGATCAGAATAAATGTTAACGTAAATTTAAATCTTATAAATATGTAAATAAAAAAAAAAAAAAAAAATATATATATATTATATGCTGGGCTATACAACGTAATTTTATTTTTTGTTTGTTAAACTTTTTAAATTTTTTTTTTCTCAAATTTTTTTCGTATGTTACAACTTTTTCTTCGAAATGAAAACAAAATTCTGAAGAAAAATAGAAAAACACAAAAGTAAATACAAATAAAATGTTTTCAATGATACTTGAGAACAATTTTATAAAAATTTACAAAACTATTGAATTTTAAATTTTTTCGATAAACATTATTCTGTTCTTAGTTTTATGGTAAAAACAAAAAAATAACCTATATGTTATTGCTTAGATACTAACATGTCCTATAGAAGTTATTGGGAAATAGAAAAACACAAAAGTATTTAAATATTTACAGTATTTTAGAATTAAGTTATAGTTTGTTAGTTTGTGTTAATATTTGAAAAAAAGATACCTTATATATTTTTCTTTTTTTATTCTTGTTAATTTTGGTTTCAGAAAAAGAAAAAATGAAAAAACAAAAAAAAAAAAAAGATTTGTCCATTAGGATTTAGGTGACGCTATATCTTTTTTTTCTCCTTTTTTGCATTAATTTTTTCAAAAAAATTGAAATTATTGAAAAATAGTTTGTACGAAAAAAAAAGAAATTTCTTTTTCGAATTTAATAGGAAAATCGTTACGACATTTTATTGTATTCGAATAAGTTTCGAAATTATTTTCAATTTTTCAAAACTATGTATTATTGAATTTCAAATTTTCGAAATTATTGAAATTTAAAATTTAAAATACAAATTTTACAGCATTCACGTTTTCAGTTAATAATAAATCAATTTTTATTGTAAACACATCCTCTTTAAAATAGTAAAAAAATCTTAAGGGAAATAATATATCTTTGTCACCAGATAGTCGTTATGAACATAATGTTTTTCACTTTACGTACACGTTTTTGCATTACGTACAATGATAAAGTAAGACAATGATTCAATTATGATACACAAATGCATATAATAATAAAGGAAAATCCTTACATGTTTAATAATCCTAATATGTACGTACATATTTTCTTCAATGTATGCCTGTTTTGCAAACTTCTATACAAAAGTATTTTATCGTTAACTTGGAAAAATTTCCTTTTTGTTTTCCTGTCATCATAAAAGTCATTTACTATTTTTTCTTCTTGTCGAAGTAAAGTTAGATAAATGAAAAAAAGAGATTGTTTTCCATGTTCCATTTACGTATTATTACACTGTTTCAGCATTTTGCTTTTTAAAAAGATATTTAATACATCGCACACACAAAGTATATGCGCAATTTAGATATAAGCTGATTATATCAAATAGAGTATGTAAAATGTAAAACTATGTATGTATGTGTATATAGTATTACTGTGTGGGAGTGAAAATATACTTAATAATGGTTCAAGTGTATTCAAGAAAATTACATGAAGTTTATTATACTCTTTATCGTTTTGAAAACATTTTCTTTTTAAAATCGCCTGAGTCATATTATAAAACCAAAGAGTTCTTAAATTAATGCAAAAGATTTTATCATAAGATACTCTTTTTATTTATTTTATTTAACGAATTTGTACTTCATTTACTTGATTATAACGTAAGATAAAGTACGCTATATGTATACTGTTACTTATCTGTAATATGTATAATCAAAGGTATGATGTTTTTTTATGAATTGCCAAATTCACTTTATTATTAAGAAAAAAGCATTGGAAGAAAAAAAAAGTAGAAAAAATTAGAAATGTTTTTTAAAATTCTTTCACATATGTATTTTAAATTGAAATAAAGGTTGGAAAATAATAATTTAGAAAAATTCTTTGAGATATTTGTTATTTTGTTATCATACTAATTTTACATCACAATTTTTTTAAGAATTTCATTGAACTTTTGTCAATGTCCGTCCTTCATACGACATTGTTCTCAATTTTAATTAAACTCAATAAATTTTTTTTAATTACTTTGTAGAAGAAAGAATTTAAAAAAATAAAATAAATAGAAACTGTTTAATATAATTAAAAACTCTTTATTCTTCATTAAAGACGTTGAACAACAACATCAACAAAAAATATACCATTTACAAACGAATTTATTGTGTGTAAGGAATTCAAGAAAATAAGTATTACTATACGAGTATAACTATTATTTCAAATAAAACATTGCATGAAACAAGGTTTTCAATATCTTTACAAAATTTTATATAAAATTTGTTAAATAAACTTTCAAATTAAATTTCTTCCATGCAAAGTTTTAAATTAAATATTTATATCCTTAATATACTATCGTAAGGATGTACATTAACTTACATATAACGAAATTCAAATGTAAAAAGTTTCATGTTCAAAATATTTTCATTTCAAATTGATATCTTATGAAAATGTTTCCATGAAATTGAATCTTGTATAACTTAATTATTTGTTTTACACTTGAAATTGTTTTAACATTATACGAATAAATAATTATTGAAATTTTAGAGGAAATCAAAAATCTGCATTAATTATATGTATGTATTTTGACTGTTATCGACCAACTCTCTTCCTCGATAGTTTTGACTTTGAAAGATACAAAGAGACAAACAAACAGATAATAATCTATTAAGCATCCTTATAACATTAACAATTTTTCGCTCACTCAATAATGAACTACTTCTTCAGTAAAATGATATTTTGGACAAAAACGCCCCTCTAATTAATAGTAAAGATAAATTTTTTAAATACCATTTTTTTTTAAATCTACTACTTTTTTATAGAGCATAGTAAAATTAAAATAATTTTCAGTCAGGAAGAAGTTTATTTTATTGCTTTTTGTGAGAGAAGAGATAATAAAATACCTATGTATAAGGAAAATTAAAATAAAAAAAAATCGAAAATTATAAGAAGTTTTATTTTTACCGACAAGTAGAAAATTATCTATTTTTTATAGTTTGTCCTTTGAACTAATTTATATGACTTGATTATTGCTTTTATGATTCATAAAGGAATAAAAATTATTAAATAATTTTCTCATATAAAATACAATTTAAATTTTAAACTTAAACCTTTCTAATTCTTTTTCATTCTGTTTACTATACGAGTATGTTTCATAAATTTAACAATACAAAAAAGTATGATTAAAGAAAAATATTAAATTTGAATATCACATATTTTCAGATTAAAAACTAAAAAATAGCATATAATTTGTTTTACACGTGTAAAAAATTTCAAAGAATTTTTTTTTACATTTTTCTAGTCATTAAAGAAAATATATGCACTTTGAATTATTAACAAAAATGTTTTTTTTTTTTATAGTTTTAGGAATATTTCGAAAAAATTTACCTTGAAGGTAATATAATACATTGAAATTTGAAAACTTAAAAAATTGAAGAAAATACCGAGAAATAGAAAAGATACAATTCCCTATTATACACGTGTGGTACTGAGATATTTTAAGTTATTTATAATAAAGCTTTTTTTCATTTAATCAAAATTTATTAAATTTGAAAGATTTAATTTTTTTTTAATTTTGAAATTCTTTGAAATTTAATAAACATTCTTAAAAAACTTACATACGCATTTTTCTATTTGAATAAGATTTCAAATTTTTAACAATAATTTGTATTTTTAAAGGTATTGAATTTTTTATATTTAAACCAAAAATAAATATTATTTTAAAATCTTTTCATTTTGAAAAAGTTCATTACAATATCAATAACTTGAAGAATATCGTTTATTTTTAATTTTCAGATAATTTTGATTTATAAATCGTATAACTTGTTATACACATTTTCAGAATTTTTTTAAGTATAAAAAAAAAAATTAAATATATTAAACAGATTTTAAAAATTACCAATGAAAAAGTACTTGAAAACTTTGAAAATTGTAATAGAAAAGAAATTGAATTCTAAGGATAAACAAAAGCATTCAAACTTCTAATTAATTTTCTTTTTTGTTTGTTTGTATATAAGCACATATGTTTATTTGAAATAATAAAAAATAGTAAATTTCAAAGAATTTTGCGTTCGTGATATGGTTTTATTGATTTGTGTATTTATTGTTTAATTATAAATATTTACACAGTAGGATATTGTTTTTTCGTACTTGTATAATTTTAATTAATTTTTTAATTGTCTCCTTGTATGTATAAGCAAACAAAACATATAGGCAAAATACTACAATATTAAAATAAAGTGCTAATAAGTAATTTAGAAAAATTCTAGAGAAAAATCCCATTTCTGTTCATTGTTTCAGAACATAAATTGTGAGACACACAATAAAATTATTGAATTCACAATATTTTTAAAAAATTTCAGCCCTTCTTCTTTGACTTGAATAAAAGCTTTAAATTTTCAAAGTTTCAAGAACACTTAGACTTTTATAAAGATTTCTCAAGAGGCACATTATACTTAATTACTATTGAATCCAAAGATCAAAATTGATCCTTTTGAAATGAAAACAATTTTTAAATTTTAATGATTTTTTCTTTAAGTTCATTATATTCATTGTTCATTGTCAACCTATTACAATTAAATAATCCTTAAACAGAAAATTGAATGTCTCAAATGTCCATTAGTCTTATTAATAAATGATTTATATTCTGTAAGAATCCTTCTATAAGAAGAAAAAATACTCGTATGACAAATGATAAACAACTTTTATAAATGGTATTTTGTAATAAAAAGCAAAAAAAAAAAACAATGCTGTTGAATTAGTGAAAGGTACTTTAATGGATTAAAGCAAGAAATGTCCTAAAAATCGTATTAAAAAGAAAAACAAATTTTTCTATAATATATATTACCACACATATTTTTGAATATAATATACATATTATATCGTAGATTATTATTCTTACAATGTACTCATTATGTTCTTATTGAGGTTCAAGGTTATATAATAAAATATAATTTTAACCAGTTTTGGATGTAAAACAGTGAAATAAAATAAAATATTTACTAAGCTTTAAAGGTTAAAGGTAAATATTGAAGCACACAAAAATTCACTTGAGCGTAATTATAAATATACATAGTGAAATTTTTTTAAATTAACATGAATATGTTATTCATAAAAATTAATTTATTTAAAATGTTAATTTAATAAAATAATACAGAAAATTTTAATAATAAAGAGAAAACAAACAAAAATGTTTGAAATGGAAATTGAATAATATGTTCGAATTAATCTTTAATTTCAATTATTTTGGAAGTAACGTATATAGGTATTTTGTAAAATACATTAAGTTTGTGGTTATGTGAAAAAGGTATGTTCGTATTGGAAATTAGTTTTTTTTGTACAAATGTTTGTAATTTTTCATTGTAAAATTTAAAAAAAATTTTTTAACTTCAAAAACATTTATTTCCGTAGAAAAATTATATCTAAGTTTTGTTGCCAAACAAAAATAAAACTTTAACAAGAGCATAAATCAAGACAATTCTATATTAGGTATCATTTTAAAAAATAAAAAAGAAAAAAAAAAAGGATAAAAAATAACTGTTGTACATGTTTCTTTTACAATTCACAAAAAAACTAACAATTGATTAACTCTTTTGAAAAATGAAAAACTTAAATTGGAAACGTGACTAATATCCGGACATTTTTCTTTTTTATGTTGTATAACAGTGATTCGAAAGTATTAATATTTGTTTTTGAAATTTTTGTGAAAATTTAAAAAATATTTTACTTTCTTATAATACACACTACATTAAAATGTTCTATTTGAGAATTTTTTTTAGTTCCAGAAAAATTTTTAAAAGCAAATAAATTGATTATGATGAAAATTTTAAGTTATAAACTTCAAAAGACTATGTATGTCTAATAAAATTTGAATCGTGAAATTCTTGATGCGTTTCACAAGGATTTTATCCTGTACATCTTTTTGTAACTCTTTTTTCTTTAATATTTACTTCTTTAAAAGTTGAAAAAAATGTATATAAAAACTGTTTTTAAAGTAAGAAAAAACAACAATCATGCACTTCTTATAAAAAAGTACATAAATCAAAAGACAAAAGGAAGTATAAGAATTCACATCCTTTTTTATTTCAGAAAAGTTTTCTAGTTCATACATCAATTCCTGTTCTTTCTTTTTTTGAATTTTTAGTATTTCGTTTCACAAATTTTTCTTTTTTATGTTCATGAATTTTATACATAAATTTTTAAAGTTACATTTTCGTTTATTTTACAAACGACATACAAATAGATACACACATAATACACAAATTTAATAATGTGCAAAAAAGAGAAATAATGATATCCTTAAATTAAAAATATTTAAAAAAAAATAAATATGGAATTATAAAAAAAATATATATTGTAAATAACTTTTCGCATTCCAAACAGATTTATTCACTGAATGTTTTGTTTATAGAATGTCCTTTATTTTGTTGACAATAAATCATTTTAATTTAAAATCATGGTAAAACGCATTTTTGATTTTTATTGAAACCATGAAAATTAAAATTTTTTATTAAAAGCTTAAGGCTGTACAATAAATCCTTTAAAACTTAAAATAATATTTTAGCAAGAATTTTTTTTTTTCAGTTGGAAAAATAATTAAAGAAATCAAACCCTTTCTTTGTTTGTAACATAATTTTCAATTTCATATTCAATTTTAAGTAAAAACGGATTTTACAATATTTTTGATATTTTTTTTTTCCTTTTAAAATTCTTTACAAATTTACTCCTTGAATATATGACAAGCACAAACATGAAATCAAATTAATAACTAAGTACAAGAGCAGAGTAAAACGTTTTTTTATAACTACATTTTTTCGGACTGAAGTTATGTTAATATTGTTATTTACCAACGCAATCTTCCTTTAACTACAGAAATTTCATTCATATGTTTTTCTATGATTCCTGAAGCCCTCCAATCTAATATAAAATTTTTTTTATAGTTTTTCTACAAATAAACAGTACAAATTTACAACTTTAGTAAATATGAAATTAATTTTAATTATCGTATTTTGTGTTCCATCCTGTGTATTTGAAAATAAAGTCACAAAATACATAAATACAATTTTTTTTAAATTAATTCATTAAAAATGTAAAAAATTGAAATATTCTAGATCTTTAAATAAGAAAATAAGTGTATGTAGTTCTTAATTATTTTAACATAAATTAAGACAAAAATAAAAACTTTTCTTTTCTACTTTAATTTCGTTTTTAATATTTTAATAATAGAAAAAAAAAAGAAAATTTCCAAGAAATGCAACACGTTTTTCACATTCATTTTCTTTTATAAATCTTGAAGGTAATAAATTTTCAAGAACTTAATTTAATTGATCCACATAAAATCTTCAATTTAATTTGAAAGTTTGAATTAATATTTAATAAATTACTTTGAAGAAAAACTAATAATTAACCATAAAATATGTGTAATATGATTATTTGTAAGAAAAAGGATGTCGAAGGTTTCTTTAAATACTTGTAATATGTACTTTAGCAACAGGTTTACAGAAAATTCATTAACATCATGAACATCATTAACATCATGAACTTTAACGTATTTAATTACTCATACTGAATACACTGAGAGCTGGTATGGTACTTAAATTATAACTTTGATGTTTTTATTTTTATTGGTTTTTTTAATGAAAATTTAATCGTAGTTAAATTAAGTTTTTATTTATTTTTTTATTTAATAAGCCATTACGTAGGGATATAGCTTTACTTACAACATTTGTAATTATTCCAGTGCTGGTGCATGAAGAAGGAAAAAGAGGTAGGACGATATCAGGGGAGATGAAGACGGAAAGTGTCGATGGATGCTCCACTTGAATTGTTAATTTGTTTTAAAAATTGATTTGGGCCACAAAAAAGTTAAAATTTGCTTATAAAAAATTATTTTTCTAATTCTCACTACTCCTTTCAAACTGCATTTATACTACTTGTTTTTGATAAAAAAAAAAATTGATTTTATAATAAAAAACTGTTCACAGTCAAATAAAAATGTCACACAATCGTCATGTTTTTAGTACAATTAACTCAATGTTCTGTATTACATTTTTTTTTAAAAAAAATTACATGTAGGTAATTATTTTGATTTTTTCAAAGTAATTTTTTATTACTTTCCTGTTGATTAAATTAATTTGAGTTTTATTGTAGTTATTTCGACACACTAATTTTTAAAACGTGTCAAAAATAAAATAAAACAAAGAAACCAAATAATATAAACAAAATAATATTAATGATTATTACATTTTATTACAGCATATTATTAAAACACAAAACATAATTTAACACATTAAAACTATTCATTATTTTCTCATTTAGAAAAACAATAATACGTCTTAATTTAAATAAATTTACTTGCCTATTGCTTGAAAAATATTTTGTGTAATTTTCTATCACAATACTTTTTTGTATTCTTTTACAAATGTAATTAAGTAATTATTTACTTAATTATAATAAATAGCTTTAACGAGTTTATTTGGAAAAAAATTTGTATTATATTTTTACATGATATACAAAACAAAAAAAAATGTTCATTGTATTTAAACAAAAGATATTAAATCAAATTTAAAATTTTCACTTCTTTTAAATTTCGAAAATTAGATTTATTTTGTACGTTTTCAGAAAAACTAAAATAAAATAATCTTTTAAAATTTTTTAATGTGAGTTAATCCTGTCGATTTTATATAATCCTTAAACGAAAAAATTAAATTTACATTTAAGTTCTTGTAAAATTTTTCAAATTAAATTTCAAGAAGTTTCATCAATACTGTAAATTAACCTTTTATTTGATTTTCTGTGAATATTTATGATTTATCTGAAATTTTCTTAAAGTATACATTTACTTCTTGCTTCTTTCATTTTTACTACATAAATTCCATTAACTTTATTGTCACATTGTTGTTTATATTTTTTTTGGTTAAGTGTGTAATATTCAGTTTGAAATATTTTATTTACCCTTTATTCCATCCCATTTTACACATTTACATATGTTTTCAACTAATTTAATCAATGTATGATTCTAAATGAACAAAATTTAAATTATTAATTACTTGTATGAAAACAAATTAGACAGTAAATGTGCTTTTGTGGTAAAATATTGTAATAAATTTTTACTTATTTATGAGTCTTTTATATATAAATTATTTTGTTAATTGTTTTTGCTTTCCAGTTGGTATGTAAACATTTTTAAAGGTGAATTTCATTTTGTGGAAACTTAAATTATGTGTCATAAATAATTTTTAATTTTTCAAAAAATTTTTCTTTTGCAATTTTTAATTCTTATAGAAATTACAATATGGGTCCTTTTATAGATTGTTATTTAACTTTTTTCAGAAAACTAAAATTATCATTCAGTATATCATCTTCAATTGATTTCACTCATCAAATGAGAATGGAATGGAACTTTTCAAGTAAAACTTCATTATTAATTTCACTCTATAAGATTCATTTTTATATCACAATCTCGAAAAAAGTCTACACGACAAACACATTACATATGTATGTACATACATGCAAACTAATTTTGATCTGTTAAAAAAAAAAAACAAGAAGAAATAATTCAAAGTTTTTTTGTTCTTCTTATTTTCGAATTAATGTGTTTAAGTCTCAATATAGTCTGAATTTTAAGAGTTGAGGTTTATAAATAGATTTTTTTTTCTTAACAATTAACAAATTGATCGGTTAGTTTTTTAGTCATAAGTTCATTATCCTTTAAAAGTGTATTTAACAAATAATATCGTAACACATGTACATATTTTCCATTATTTTTTTTAAATCAACACAAATTTGTAAATTCTGAAAACATAAAAATTTGTATAATAAAAATAAAGCATATATGAAACAATTTCTGCCAATATGAAAAAAAAACCTTATTTTTCATGAGAGACATAGATACGGAAAAAAACAAATTACCAGTGGCGCGTTTCTATAAATAGAAATAGATAGAAGTGAACAAACTTATATTTTTTCCAGATTTATATTTTGTTTTATAAAATGTAAGCTAAAAGTTTTTACTAAATTTTCATAACGTTCATACATTTTATTCCAGCTGTCGTTACTATTTCTCAAGTAACAATAAAATTTACATGAAAATTTCTATATACTTTTTACTTTTATGTTTTCTTTTTTTTTTTCCCAGATTCAATACAAACACGTGTATGTAATACATGATTAATAAAAGTTTTATTTATCCATAATTTTTTTTCTCACCCTTTATTTATTGTTGTTTTTTATGATTTGAAGGTTTTGAAACATTTTTTAAATTAACTTTTAATTTATTCAATCGGAACATAAAATTTATTCACGACAAACATAATTTAAAATTAAAATAAAGACAAAAAGGACAATGACAATTGCAAAAATAAAAATTTATTAATGTAGAATTGTTGGAAAAAAATACAACTGTTGGCAGGCTAACTAATTATTTTTATTCAAGTACTTTTTTTTAGCTTTAAAGAAAAAAAAAAGTATTATTCTAGAAACTTGTTGAATCTACAAATTTCAAGTGTTCTCTTCTTTCATATGTTAAGCATTGTAATTAATTAAATAAATGAATGCTTTTACGACCTAGCACAATTTAAACAAAAAAAAAAAAAAAACTTTTATATAAAAAATTCTCACAAAGTTTTCTTCTTAAAAAATATCTGCGATAAAATTTAATTTCCCTTGTGAAAAATCTACTTTTTGTTGTTATGGAACACGAGTACAAAAAGAAAAGTTCTGAAATTTCCGGAAATAAATCATATGAATGATAAGAATACCGGGTTACAAAAGATTGATGTTATCTAATTTTTCATATTTTTTTTCTATTTTATTCCAAGAAGGTTTTTTAAAAAATGTAAATTGATGGATTATACAAAAATAAAAAAGAACAAATTTATTTAAACAATAAGAGTTTTTAACTTGATTCAAGGATGATTCAACAAATTCATTAAATTTTTTTAAAATTAATACTAAAACTTAAAAGTTTCATAAGAGGAAACACAAGGAAAATTAAAATTAATTAAAAAAGTTGGGAGAGTAAAAATAGGTAAGAAAAATGGAAAAAAAATCCTTTAATTCGATTAATTAAATGAAAAAGATTCAAATCCTCGTATAGTTTATGTGTCAACATAATTTAAAATGTTAAAAACCCTTTCCATACAAAAAAAAAAAAAAAAACTTTTACAGTAATACTGCTAAATAATTAAGTAAATTGTTTAATTTCACATGAAAAAAAAAATACAAATTTTACAATTTCTTTGAATATCCTTTTTTTCTTCTTAATTTTTTTAATTTTTTTTTGAGAATCATAAAACTATTTAGATAATTTAAAATTTCAAAACAAAAATAGAAAGTTCAAATGAAATTTATGTGTAAAATTTAATTTTACAAAATCATCCACTCGTATTTTTAATTATAATTATTCACTGAACAGTAAGAAAAAAAATAAAAATAAAAATATATTTTAAACCTTCGATGTATAATAAAAAGCACGCGTATAACAAACTTTTGATTTTTATCCAGATACCATTTAAATTTTACTAAATAAGTTGAATGATCACAATGAGAGAGAAAAAAAAACAAGGTTATCAATACCTATATAGAAAACGTAATAAAAATTTATCAAACAAATTAATCTATGATTTCTTCTTATTTGTGTTTTCATCCATAAAAATCGAAAATTTGAAAATGATTCTTCAATTTATTTCACAAACTACAAATTTTATTTTGAATTAATCAAAGGCTTTTACTATAAAATTTTTTTTTTCGTTAGATAGATCATTCATTCAACTTTTTTCGATAAAATTTCCTTTTCACATAATTTTAACTTGCATAAATTTTTCATGTTAGAGGAGAGGCAAAAAATCCTTTTTTTTTTTAAATTTATTCAAATATCAAACACATGCATTATATATTTGAATAGCATAAATTTATGTATGATTTTTCACAAATAAAAACAACGAAAAAAAATTATTAAATGGACTGACTATAAAAAAAAGTACAAAATATAAATTATGGTTTAAATTAAATCAGTATGTTACTTATTAAAATTCATCACATAGATATCTCTTTTTTTTTTGGATTTTTGATTTATTTAGATGAAAAAATTAGATTACGTACTACGAATATTGATTTATATACATATGTATAAACTTGATGAATGATAGATGGTTACAGGAAATATTTCAAATATTATTGTAGAAAGCTGCAACGTTTTTTTCGACTCCAAATTTACATGCAAAAGCTTGGGATCTATGTATGTTATATTATATTCAAGTGCGAATGAGATTTTCCAGTTATATGTAGTGATTATTGATGGAAAGTGTCTACATAGTTAGTCATATGAGTCCTCAAAACTTATTACGAAAATGCGAAAGACCAATATATCAACTTTGTTTGCTTACGTTAAGATTGTAGCTCCTCTGAATTTCGAGCGGACTTATGGATGACTAATCTTTCCTATCTATCCGAATATAATTGCAGTTTCGTTCATTTTATTTTTTGTCTAGAAGTTCATTAATAGTTTTTTCTTGAGTCCTTTTGTTTTGTCACTTATTAAAAGTAGAAACTTAGTGAAAGTATTTTTATTTTGTGTATTTTATATACATTTTTATAAAATCCTTCAACTATCATTTTTTGCTTCTTCTTTTTTTTTCTCGAATAAACTAAACTACAATACAAATAATGAAAAAGATAATAAAATACCACCATTTGTTTTGTTTATGCCTTTATATCTTTTTATATTACCCAAACATCATTTTTACGAGTACTAAAAAAAAAAAAAAATAATAATAGGTACCTACTAGGCCTTGATATAAAATTTTTAATGATTATTTTGTGAACTTTCCTATCCTTAGAAGAAAAAGTAATAAATTTTCATTTAAATAAATCGAAATAATGTCAATAAATTATTTACAGTTAATCACTAATAACCTTGATTTATATCTCAAAAAATTTAATAAAAAATAACGGAAGAAAATTTTTTGAGATTTATTGCGTCTTAAAAGAATATTTTCATGATAACACGTAATGTTCGAAAATGAAAAGTGATAGTTTTATTAGTTAGATAAATCTTATCTATGATATCCTATTCATAAATAATATTAACTAATACACTATGATGTTACTAATTCATAAAGAAAGCTATTAATTTTTTGACTTTGAAACTTAAGTCGAAAAATAAGAATTATTACTACGAGTATATACATAAATATTATTAAAAGCTTTGTTATTTTCTGTAAATTAAAAACCAATCTTTCACGTATATGATACTCATAGTGTTTAATTAATCAATTTAATGAAATAATCGAAAACAAATAATAAAAAAAAACCTTTTCAATATTTACATTTTAGAGGGTGTTCCAATAAAAAACAAAAAAAAACTTCCGATCGGTGTTTAATACCGCTTTTTTTATATTCAGTGTACTGTATATCCTAAGAACAGCATTAAAAAAATGTTGTAATAAAATCCTTTAACCAAAGCAAATATTTTTCCAATACTAAAAATATTTGAAAATTTCTTCTTTCATCGCTCATTTCTGACTTTTATTTAATTAAACATTGAAAAACTTTTACGTATAAAATATAAATAATTTGTGGTTTTTGAACTTGGTTTTTATTTTTTCGAACATTCTTGGTTCTTATTGATTATTTACAATTAAAAATTACCAAAATTATTCAACAACTATTCTATTTTTAAAAAACTTTTAGTTCATGAATAAATATAAAAAAATTGAAGTTTAAAAACTTTAAAAAATCTTCTTATCATAATTTTGCAGAAATTTGAAATAATAAACAAAAGATTAACCAAAAAGGGCAAGGACACAAAGCTTTATTTTATATTTTAAATAAAAATGAATCTAAATCCTTGTTTTTCTTTTTTTATTTTATTTAATTCGATAAAAAGGGATATTATTCTGTTATTTGTAGGAGCCCTTAAAAATAATAATTGAATATCTTTTGAAATATCAAAATAAAAACAAACATCTGACAGTCTGACTTTTTTTTTTTTCTATTTTCTACATTTTAAAATTTCAAATATCTAAAACATAAACAAATTATAACAAATTTTTCTTTGAAAAAAAAAGAACATTCATAAAAAAAAAGTAGAAGACTGTTTTTTGAATTTTCGTTTTAAAAAACATTTTATCCTTTTTCTTATCAAATACCTAATTATTTAGAATATTAAAATTTATGAACAACAGTTGTACATGCATATACATACATATGTATATAAGGAATAACGTTAAACTATACGACGTAGTTTGAATTTAAGTAAATAATAAACTTTTCATGAGATTAAAAAAAGGAAACTTGAAAACCTTGAAAAAATCTTTTGATTTTTTTTTTTTTTTTATTAAAATAGATAAAAAATAAGTTTTTATCTAACACATAACATATTTTATATAAGTTTATTAGACAGAATACACTTCATCAAATAAATCTTTGGACATAACACATGTACATAATATATGTACTTGCGAAACACGTAGTGATAAAATATTATCCTTTCATGAACAACATAAACAAAGTTCTATTTAAACTTTACGTAATGGTAAATCAATCCTCATGTCTTCTCACAATTACAGTTCATTATTGTACTTTTTTTAATAGCAATTTATTAGCCGATTCTTGTATCCTCGATGTTTTTTCTATTATTAGATATAGGTACATATTATATTCTAAAATACTGGCTTCTACTAATTTCATTCATCCATTACTCTCTAGTATTTACGTCTTTAAGTTCAAATTCAATAAAAACAAATTATACTTTCAAACAAATTACGGATTCTGTAACGAATTCGAAATTAAAAAGTACATATAACAAGAAATCCTGATTCAATAAAAGAAGATTCACAAATTACATAATCCTATTTTTAGTCATCATACATGGCATCGAAGTTCAAGTTCAAATGTTTTGGTCTAGAACACATCTTCCAAGGACATTATTGACTTTTAACGGTGGACAGACATAATGTTGGGAGGTGTCGTATCCTTCGTGTTACTGAAGCCATACATTCAAACAATGGAGACTTTCGACATGCAACTTGTATGACATCAAACTTTCATGATTCAAACAGTTGTATTATGTTTGATATAAAACATTCGATTTCAATTATTTCTGATTTAACATTTTTAGAAAAGAACGTAAAATATGTAGGTACTACATTTTGAATCAGTGTCCTTATAATTGTGATTCTGTTCAGGTGGAATTTTAAAAACTTCTATTTAAAAAAATTATCTTTGTGTAAAATCTAAAAAATTACAAATTATCAGAATAAGTTAATATTTACCGGAAATAATTAATTAAAAATTAAAATAATTTCTTCTTTTTCTTTTTCGTTACTTTTTCACATCATTGAAAATAAAAAAAAAAATGTGATAAATTATAAAATAAGTGATAGGTATCAATTGATTAATTAAAATACAAGAACAAGCATATTAATTATGAAAATGTATAAAAAATGAATAACTACTTTTAAATAAAATATGAAAGCATGAAAATAAAAAGAAAAAAAATAGTTTGTGAATATATGTATATATTTTTTTGTAAAAAGTAGTTAAAATAGATTAAAAAAAAAGTATATTTTAAAATATAAAAATAAAAAAATTTTTAAAAATGGGTGATAAAATTGATACAGAGCTTTTAGTTAATTGTACAATTTTAGCTGTTACTAAATTCTCATTAGATGATATTGTTAATGCAACGGCTTTAAATACATACAATCGTTCAGAGATTGTTACTGTTTTACAGGATATAATTACAGAAACGAAAGATATTGATGGAAGTTCAACATACATTAAGTAAGTTACTCAAATTTTTTTTTTTTTTAAATTTTAAAAATTAAAAGACTTAATTTTTTTTTTTTATTTTCAAATTAATATTTTAAGAGAAAAAAAAAAACAAAACTGATAGATTTAAAAATTGATTTAAAGATTATTTTTCATATTCAAGATTGCTAACAGAATTCATATCTTTTTGAAAATTAAAAAAACTTTTATTTATTTATTTCTTAAAAGAATCTTACTAATAACAAACTAAATCATGTAAAAATTGAGTAGCAAACATTAAATTAAATCTCTAATTCTCTATTTGACTAAAATCTTTAAATAGATGATAAAAGACTTATTTCGGGCTATTGAATACATTTAAATTGACTTTTATTACTGACACAAGATCTTAATAGTGTCACTACATCATCGATAATATGTATCTTTTTATTCTTACAACAATAATTAAAAAAAAAAAGTAATGGAAAAAACCTCTTTGTATTTTTAATAAAATCATAATCACAACATTTAATCATGATACAAACTTTCGTTTTTGATACAAAATAAAAAATAATTATATTCATTCTCTTAAAACACATTTTTAATACCACATAGAATTTAAATGAGATAAAAGGATCTTAAATTTTCGTTGAAATCATTATTTAGAATAATTAATTGTTTAAGTAATAATTTCGTTATTACATCCACTTTTTGCAAAGTAATTTCTTACTTTTTTTTCAAATTTCGATTTACTATATGTATATACTTTAACATTAAAAGCTATGTTCTAAATCTTAGCCAACACGTGTTCTACGTGCTTTATAAAATTCATTTGAACCATTATTAGGCGAAATTGATGATTTTTCAAAAGATAAATACAAGCAAACCTAAAAATAAAACATTACTCGTATTAGTTTTGTAATTAAGACTATAATTAAACAAGCTGAAAGAAAATTAATTAAAAGAAAAAATTAAAACAATTAAAATCTTTTTTTAGGTTCTTTTAATTTTAATGAATAAACTTTGTGAGAAAGTCGATAATTTAAAAAATTCTTAATTCATCTTTTATATTAATTACTTCCATCAGTCCTTATACAATATTTACACAAATTTCTCCCATCTTTTTTCTTTTACAATCAGTCTCACTTGATAAGTTTTTTTTTTATAAATTTCAAAAGTTAAGAACGTGAAAGATAAATCCTTTCAAAAAATCGAATTTTATAAATATCGTTATAAAAAATTATTTTTTAAATTCTATCAATTTTTTATTTGAAATTTTCTTTTAAACCATTTATCAATTTCATGATGACATTTCATAAATTTCTTTGATTATTTTTTCTGGCTTTCATATTTTTTCAATTTTTCATTAATTTATTTTATTCATCACATAAGACAAAAAAATGAAAAAAAAAAATGTATGTATGTTTTGTGAATTTTAAACATATACATAATTTAAATATAAAAAAGGGTGCTTTGAATATTTGAAAAAAAAAAAAATACGTTTACATCAACAGTGTGAGAAAAATAATGTTTAATAGTAGATGTTTGCATTTATTAACTTTGGTGATGTCAACGTGTACGTCAGTACCACATGTGTGTACTCTACGTGTTACGGCTTGAAATCACCTCATTAAAGCTAGTTCCTTGAAACTTCAAAAACATCATTTTTTGAGGTTTATTCTTTTACTGGAGCCCAAGTTGCAAAGAAGACGGTGTATACTCAGTAATTATTTTTAAAAATTGAATAGATAATCACAATTGTCGTGAAATCGTCGATGTACAATGAGAATTTAAAAATTTTAAATTTAAAGCATCCCATAAAAATTAAAAAAAAAAACAATATCTTGAAGTCCTAATTTTAATATCTATAGCTACTTTGAATGTATAAAATAATCATAAATTTCTAAATAAAAAAATTTATTTGAGGAAACACGTTTTTAAAAATTGTTGTAAATGAAAAATGAAATGAAACACATTCGTGTGATTTTACTTTTTTCTTTATAATTTTTTTTTTTTTATAAATTTCTCTTATTCGTACTATCCAACATGTCATACATATAATTCAATCACATAATCGATATATGATATTTCAATGAGCTATAATGACGTATTTACATTGAAATTTATTTTCTAATTTTGAAATATTTTGCTGTAGAATAAAAAGCATATAAAGCCGTTAATGTAAGTATGTTATTCGAATATGTATTGTATAATATTTAAGATATGTGCAAGGATTTTTTTTTTCTCGATTATGGGAGTACTTAAGCTTTTTCTTATTTTTTATTCATTCGTTAAATTCTATCTTTTACTTTGAGAACTACATGTTTTTTCCTTGTAAGGAAATTTAAGTAAGCATAAGTTCATAAAAATTTTAAGGAAAGAAAAATCTTTTCTGCACGTGGTGCTCTTACATTAAGTAGTTCTTATTTTATTATTTACATAAATTTTTTAAAGTGTACAGAAATCCATTTCAAGATGAAATTATTTTTAGAACACTAAAAAAAAAAATATTAAATTTTATTTGTATTTTTAAAGTTACAGCAAAAAATTTTAGGTACTTTTAGGTTAGAAATACTCCACCAAAAATGAAAAAAAAAATTGAATTAGTAAGCAACAAATATTTTTCTTTTGAAACTTTACACTTTACCTCTTAACGTTTCTAAAATTTTTTTTTGCCTTTCAGCATTTTTTCTAACTATTTTTTAAGTATTTAGTAACAAATTCTTTACAAAAAATTTTTTAACTTTATTGTGCTTGTAAAAAAAGTCCTTAAACAATCAAAAAAAAAATTTTATTTCTATACGATAAGTCGACGGACTTCGAAAAGTTCATTATTAGAAAAACATCTCAATTTTTATTGTTATTTTTATATTTTTTATTTATTTTTTTATTGTTTAATTTCAAATTCATTCACATTACATGAAAAATATATTCTATCACAAAATCTATCTATCCTTAGGCCAGTGTAGAAGTTTTTTATCTACTAAAAATTATAAAAGCACAACGATATTACAAAAACAAGATTCCAAGTACTAAATTGTTCCTTTAAGCATAACATAAAACTAAAATCAAATAAAAAACAAACTACAAAAAATGAAAAATAGAAATAACAATAAACTGAAAAAGATAGGAAAAATTATTAGTTTTTATTATTTTTGTTTTTCCTTTTTACTTTTTTCGTATTTATTATCAAACGTATCTAATTCTTGTTTTTTGTTGAAAAGATATTACAAAAATAATAAACTGCACGTTCATTGTTATTTTTCATAAAAAATATGAAAAAATAGAAAATTACATCCTTTTATTGAATATTTTTTTTTTTTCGTTTATGTAGTTTCGTTAAACTTGTTGTGTGATATTTTGACTATAACAGAAAATATTTCTTTTTTTTTTTCAGTAAAATACGGTGGTTGATTAATGTTAATTAAATCTTTATTATGAACAATTGTCGGAAACAAAATTTCAAATTTTGAGAAAGATATAAAAGTTACTGAATTTATTGATTCAATGCAATCATGCGCAATTTTTTTCAATTCAAGCTGCAATATAATTTTCATAAATTCTATTTGAAAATTTTTCATTAATTTCGACATAAATGAAGTTTGTATTGTTCTGTAAATTAAAATGAAATATAAAGTTCATTCCATAGAATTACTTTGTACATCACACCAGAAATATGTTATCATAACAGTCTAGCTAAAAAAAAATAATAACATATTGCAGTTAATTGTTTTTTAGTCTCTCATGTAATTATCAATTTTAATTACAAGTTAACCTTGACAATATGCAAAATATTGCAAAATATTATTAAACAATATATACATACATACATATTACGTAACTTTTCATCTTCTTAGCTTCTGGAATTAGGTATATCTTAGTTTTTTTTTTATTTAGTGTCAATTTAAAGGATTTAAATTGTAAATAAACAAAATTTCATCAGCATTGTTGTAACTTAATACAATTTCCTTTTTGCAAAATGGACTTTTGTATAAATTATGAACAAGAATTATAGCTAGAAATTTGAAAAAAAAAAAATGATGGGAAACAAAAGGATATTTTGTGTATTAAATGATGAATTTCTGTATGAAAAAAAAAGATAATTTTTTGTAATTTATTAATAACGTTTTTCATTTTAAAAAAAAAACAATCATTAATCTCCTCCCTTTCAGATTAATTATTAAAACGTATACATATATTTTCAGAAAAAAGAATTATCGGGCAATTTTTTATCTTAAAAAATCTACTATTATTTCACGAAAAACTCACGTGTCACAAAATAAAAGATATTTTTACTTCATATTTTTGTTGTTTTAGCATTCTTCTTATTACAGCAATTTTGTTACAAAAAAAAATGGTCATTTATTTCAGAGAAAAGATTGAGAGGAAAATTGATTGATAACAATATGTATTATCCTTGATGACAAAAACTTCATTCAAACCAACAGATTTTATACCTTTCCTGACCAGAAATTAATAACAAAAACTGATACTGGCATTTTTGGTTTTTTTTTTATTTTTTTATTTTTTTTTTTTTTTTATTGAAAGTAGAATATCCTGTCAATGTTGCTAAATAGAAATTCAATCGAAAATAAAGTGTATGTCATGAGATGATAGCCATTACGTATGTACAAATATGATACTTTAGGAAATAATGTATTGTATATTATTTTTCATTCGATTGAGAATATGAAAAATAATAATCATTAAATTCAGTAGAAATAAAAAAGAACAATAACGATAAAAACAGGATCATATGCATTTTATATGTAGAAAATATAAAATTATACATAATATAATTAATTTGGTAAGTCAGGATAATATAATTATTGTGTATGTATTATATAAATGAAAATGTGCAAATTATTTTAAATGTGACAATAAACAAATTGACAAAAAATAATGCTTTCATATTTTTTAAAAAAATTTATTGTTTGCATTTATCTGTATAAATTAGTTGAACCAAATTGGTTTACCAAATTGCAATGTGGACTAACACTTTAAAATAAATTACGATATTGTATTCGTAAAAAAATTATTAATTTTCTGCATTATTTTTTTTTCAATAAAAGAAAAAATAAAACAAAAATCCAATTTAAAATATCGAATAAATTTATAAATTCTATTTAAGTCAATTTTTATTGACTGAATTTAAAAAAAAAAAACAAAAACAACGAACAAATAAATCCAAAACTTTATCCTTAAAACATTCCGTTGTATTTTCAAAAACAAAATAAATAAATATAAAATTTAAAGCCTAAATAACAAAAAGAATAATAATTTTTTCTTAGAAAGCATAACTTTAAATAAATAAAGATTAATTGAGATTTACCGTTAAAAAGAAAAATTTCTTGTTTTTTCATAAAAATGAAAGAAAAAAAAATAAATAGTAATAAAACATCATTTTTCTATAATCTCTAGCGGTTTCAAAAATAAAAATTTTTAAAGAATCACGAAAAAAGATTAATCTTATAGAAAAATCTTTACCGTATAAGAACACGGGCTAGATATTAAAAAATTTTACAAATAAAAATTTCAAGAGCACTCTGACAGTGGTTTTATAATCTCTCGAGAAAATTTTATTTTTTCTCCCCACATTCTATAGGAATCCTTTTTTTTATCTATAAATACATATTTAAAAATTTATCACGAGCAATTATTCTTTTACTTATTTTTTTTTTCTCATTTGTTACGTATAAGATAAAATTTATTATTACAAAATACATAAAGTTATTGTCAAATACTTATATTTTATTGTCAAATATATAAAGATAATTTCATTACAAAAAAAAAAAAAGAATTTTATTACTGTACAATAGGACGATAGAAACTGAAATCACATTTATCTTTAATGTGAAATGTAAACAATATAGAGAAAAAAAAATTAAAAAGAATTATGGTTTCTTAGAGAAAATTTGTTGACAATGTGTTAACATATGTTTAAATAACATTTTAAAACTTTCTTTTATAATATTTATTTTACGCATTTTGTAAGAATTAAATAAGTAATTTCTTGAAAATCGTGTTTCAGAACAAAAGTGATATTAAATTTTGAGTAATTTAAAAAAAAAAAAAAAAAAATTTACTTAAAGTTCAACGTAAAAATAACTATGTCGCTATGTCCAGTTTTAAAGTAACAATAATTATTGTTCTTCTTGGATTTTTACTACGTAAGGAAAATACAATAAACTTTATTGGATTTATTTTTCATGTGAGCAATTTTAAGATATATGTATGTAATTCACATAAAAGAATGTAAAGATATAGTATAAGTATTTTCTTACTTATTCTTTTATCAACCAACCACAATATTTAAAACTTTTCAAGTTTATTTCAAACATTAGAAAGCATTAAAACTTTTTGCATTAACTATTTTCCATTTGAAAGGATTTTATATGACAAAACGTTTGTTGTTTAAGAAAATTTAGATGCACAAAATAAAAAAAGGATAATGTGTCTTATGAGTATAATTCAGACGCAATACAGATGTTATTCATTTAACATGAAATATTTATGAACACTTATGTACGTTTCATAGAATTTCTATTTAGCAGAAAGTCACAAAATAAAAAGAAAAATAAATTTAATATGTAACATGTCTCGTTGTGTTTATTTTTATTTTTTTTTTTTTTGTCGGTGCAATAAAATATGAAATTCAGATGAAAACAATATATTTTGTAGTTTTTTTATATTGAAAATTGAAATCCTAATATTCCTTAAAGATTATATCCACTACTCAGTAAAATTTTTTTTGTTTGGATCTGTGAAATTTTATGAAGCTAAAACTGTAATTTCAAATCCTTTTTCTACTTTTTGTTTATTTCTCCAATATAAATGATATTGAAATTTTTCTACTATTCCACATTTATGATCATAATTTTTACCTTAATTGTAGCACTTCACGAAAAAAAAAAATGATTTAATTATACTTATTAAGTTTTCATTTCAATTTTTAAAAGGAAAAATTTTTTTCTACATTCTCATAAACATTTTCATTGTCCGGAAAAAAATATTATTTCATTAGAAAATTATGAAATGTAAAAATAAGCATTTAATTATTAAAAATAAACATTTTAATATTTTACTTTCATGTTAAAAATAATTTTCTACATAACAGAAAATATTATCTTTCAATCGTGCTTATACAATCTCAATTGCATTTTTTTTTTCTCTTTTTTTTTTGCTTCAATTATTGTTATAGGATCGTAAAGATAGCCCTTTACCACATTAATATTTGATAATATAAAATTTCATGTTAACGAAACATAATTTTTTTTTTATAAAAATCGATATTATTGTTGTTTTGATGACCTAGTCAAGAAAAAAATTTAGAGCAGACATTTTACTATTGACTACATACATACATATATTAAGAAGCCACAAAAAGTAGGATATTTCTTGGAATAAATTTTCTTTTATATATGTACACACATACTTCAACAAAAAAAAAACAAACAAACAAAAAAGATATCATTAAAAGGCTTTTAATATTCAACAAGTTTGTTGAATGAATAGTGATGTCGTCAAAAAAACAAAAGTGGTCGATGACTCTATGTAAAAAAAAAATTAATTCGTACAGAAATTTTCTGCCAAAGGCTCGAAATGGCTAATAAACACCGAAAGTATACT
This sequence comes from Bombylius discolor, assembly GCA_939192795.1. Classification (NCBI taxonomy): domain Eukaryota; kingdom Metazoa; phylum Arthropoda; class Insecta; order Diptera; family Bombyliidae; genus Bombylius; species Bombylius discolor. Next base: position 54,202,095 of record OW584238.1, on the reverse strand, counting down.
TTAATAAAAAAAAATTTAAAAAAAATGATCTAAAATTGCTAATGGAAATGCTCACGTCAACAAAAGCTACGAATCATATAAATTTTTTTTACATTTTCGTAGTATGTATTAAGAAAATATTTGACAATTTTTCCACATGTTTCTGGCTATTTTGTGTCCATTGCTTATTTTTACAATAAAATACAAAAAAACAAAAATTAATAAAGTTCAATTACGAACACATGTTCTAGAAGAAATATGAATAAAAGCAAAATTAAATCATATACTATAGTATTAAAACATGATACTTTTTATAGCATCTATTATAGTTTGTTATTTTTTTTTTAATATGGTAAGTTAACATCTTGAAACATCGAAAAACATGATATTTTCAATTTCGTCTGTGCACATTTTCTATGGGGTGGCTAATTCATAAAAAAAATAAGATACAAAAAAACAAAAAATTAATAAAAAAAAACTTTGCATATATATTTTTGATTTTTTGTAAATTTTAATGAGCGCGTGGAAGTGACGATTGAATAAAAAAACATACATAGAATGAAAATACGAACTTGTGTGTTTGTTGTTTTCGTTTATAAATTTTCATTTTATTGTTTTTTCGTACACGAATTCATATGAATAAACTACTTTTATTGAAAAAATATTCAGTTTAAGTACTAAAAAAAAAACATTTTAATGGTTCTTTTTTTACACAAAAATCATTGCTCTTTTGATTATTTCGCAATAAAACAATAGAAAATTTTTTTTCCATCATAAAAAAAAAAAACATTTTTATTTAGAAAACTTTAAAACATTTTTTTTTAATTTGAATTCAAATTAAAGTAAGTTTTCCTACAAATTTAAATGTAAAATTCTAAATAAATAAAAAAAACCAATCGTCAATTCTTTTTCATAAATAATTCATGTTTTTTTTTTTTTAACATTGAAATATCTTCTCACATGAATGAAAAAAAAAAAACAAAAAAGATTTATTGTTGAATTTAGATTTGATTGTTCCAAAACTTTTTTTTTGTCCTCAACTTTCTTTTTATGTTTCCTCGTGTTTTATTTTTTTTTTTTGCTTTTATAGAGAATTCATCACAGAATGTTTATTTCCATCGCCAACTCGTCCATATGAACTACCGTGGGAGCAGAAAACTATTTGGGGTTTCATATTTGGAGCAATGTTATTTATTGCTATAACAGGAAATTGTATTGTGATATGGATTGTTATTGGTATGTATGATTGTCTTTTTTGTCTTTTTGTTTTTGCCTTTTTTTTTTTTTCTTACAGAGATTGAGTTCGTTATTTTTATTTTCAAAAAAGGATAATTTAATGGAATTTTAAAGATATGTACATATATGATAATCAGTTTACTGTAAGGTCTATTTTTTCAAGAATATTTATTCTTTTTTTCTTCTTTTTACATACTACCCTTATTTTTACTCACTCTCTGCCATAGTCTATATATGGGAACCAAAAACTTTTTTAATCAGAATAGAATTCACAAATAAACGGCAGAGTGATAGGGGAAGAAAAACAAAATAGAATTGTTGAAGCATTTTTCTTTTAATATCAACTGCGTATATTTTATGAAATTGGAATTTTTTATCTCACTAAACCAAAAATTATTATCCTTCTTTAAAATTTAACATCATAAGTAAATTATCATTTTTAATGAACTTGACTTTTGACTATGAAAATCAGTGTGAATTTTAATCAATTTAATTATTTATTTTGCATTTTCTATTTTCAGGTCATCGTAGTATGAGAACAGTGACAAATTATTTTCTTTTGAATCTCAGTGTTGCTGATTTATTAATGTCATCATTGAATTGTATTTTCAATTTCATATTTATGTTGAATTCTGATTGGCCATTTGGTTCAATTTATTGTACAATTAATAATTTTATGGCAAATGTTACAGTTTCAACATCAGTTTTTACACTTGTAGCAATTTCTTTTGATAGGTGAGTAAAATTTACATCTACATACCTATCTATTTTTTTTTTAAATTTTTATTCAAGGATATGAAGAATAACTGTTTTTTTATATATTTTCTAATTTATTTTCTACTGAAACATACATTATATTGTTTTTTATTTAGATATATTGCAATAGTTTTCCCATTGAAACGACGTACATCACGTAAAAAAGTTCATTTTATTTTATTCATGATATGGTTGACAAGTTGTATTTTAGCAACACCGTGTTTACTTTATTCTTCGACAATGACAAAAAAGTGAGTAAAAAAATTTAAAAAAAAATAAAAATAAATAAATAAAAATTATTTTAGTTCTCTTGCTATATTTAAATACACATAAATAGCAAATGTAGAGGTATCTCATTTATTTTTGTGTAGGTGTATGTTTTTTCCCACGTTTATCTTTTATATGCCTGACAAAATTTCATATTAAAAAAAAATTAGTTTTATTGTTTATTTATTTGAAAACACAACATAATATTGGCTTTTTCCTTACACAAAATAAATAATATTGTGCAAAAATAATTTTCCTGTTGAGAAAGATAGATTTATATATTCATATTTGTCGTTGTTTATAATCAAATTTTCACAACAAACTGTTCTAATAAAAGTAGAAAAAAAAAATGAATATTCTATGAAAATTTTTTCCTGTGCTGTTGAATAAAAAAAAATTGAATGTTTTTTCTTTTTCTCCTTGTAAATTATTTTGAAGGCGTGTGAAAAAAAAAACTTAATAAAATTTTACATAAAATCTCTGTGTTTTTTTATTCATTTTTTATGTTAATTTAACATTTTTAATTAAATTTTTTCGCACATGAAAAAATTACTCAATTACTTCATTATCAAGGTAACAAGTACACTTACACAAAAAAAAAAAAAAAAAAAAAAAAATTGATCCATAAAAACTAAGCACGAGTTGTTTTCTTTTTTATTAAAAACTGATTTAGGGAAGAAAAAAAAAACTGTTGAACAAACAAAACAAAATCTTATATTATATATACTGTTCTATTTTTTTTTTTTTCGAGTGGATTATTTCCAAATGAAATGTTTTAAATTTATTTTTATTCAAGAAATTTTTATGTCACTGATGTAGCAAGTTAGACAATATTCACAAAATTTTAGCCATTCAATAAACATATTTAATTTAAATTCATAGCAGAATATTAGTAGTCATAGAAAAAAAAATTGTTGAATCGTTGTATTTTCACAATGTCGCCATTTCTTACGAAAAAAAAATTTTAAAAAATTACTCGACAGATTTTTTCAATGAGATTTTTGAAATTAGGTTAAATAAATAAATTTACATGAATTTTTTCAGAAAACTTAAGAGATGATTTCAAATTTTTCTAGCCTTTTTTGGATTATGAAAATTTTTATAACTGATGTAAATTGTGCGTAATTTTTGTTTTCTTGAAATATAATTTTACACGAAATAATAAAATGATAATTCCACTTATAGTGATAAGGTGGAAAGACATGAATTTCAATATTTATAATACTTATGTAATTACACGACTTTACTCAAAAGGACTTATCAATTAAATAAAAATTAATTTCATTCAAAATTGTTCTTTGTATTCAATAGTATAAGATCCATTAATTTAATCATTTTGTGAATGTTTTTATGAACTGTTAAACAAACAAAAAATGCAAATTACTAGAATTTATTTAAATTTCATGAAAATACCTATTAACAACTTTTATAAAGCCAATTTATAATTTTATCATTTAAACCCTAATTCACTCATTTAATTTTCTTTCATTAACTGTAAATTATTAAATATTATTTTATTTATAGATAATTATTTCATTTTACAACTTAATTATTTCAATTTTATGAAGTTTTCAATTTTTAATAATAAAATATCCCAACTGAGTTATATTTAATTATTGACAATAAAAATAAATTCTATTATGATGAAACTTTTTTAACTGTTTCTTTTTTTTTTCCTTCGTTTTTTTTTTTTAAAAGATATTACAATGGTAAAACAAGGACTGTATGTTTCATGATGTGGCCAGATGGACGTTATCCGACATCAATGTCAGATTATGTGTAATAAATTATTAATTAATTTGAAAATATTTTTATTCGATTGATTTTTTTAATCTTCTTTTTAATTGTTTTTTTTTTCTATTTATTTTCAGATATAATATAATTATTCTTATACTAACTTATGGTATACCAATGCTTGTAATGTTAATTTGTTATTTTATAATGGGACGTGTTTTGTGGGGTAGTCAATCGATTGGTGAAAATACTGAACGACAACTTGAATCGATGAAATCAAAACGTAAAGTTGTACGAATGTTTATTGTCGTTGTGTCAATATTTGCAATATGTTGGCTACCTTATCATTTATTTTTTATTTACGCTTATCACAATAATAAGATATCGTCTGCCAAATATGTGCAACACATTTACTTAGGTTTCTATTGGTTAGCAATGTCGAATGCTATGGTTAATCCAATTATATATTATTGGATGAATAGAAGGTATGTATTGTGTTTTTTTATATGAAAATTATGACAAAAATAGCTGTGAAACAAAAACGATATTAAAATTGTTCAAAGTTTCCCAAGCCCATTCAATAAACATTGAGAATTCAAAGTTGAGTTCAAACTCTTTCTTGGTTTTTTTTTCCAAATATTTTTCTTTCAATTTTTTATTTTATTTACAGATTTCGTTCATATTTTCGTCAAGTAATTTGTCTTGTTTGTGATTCAACATCAAGATCACCATCATTTAAAGATAATATTTCTCCAAGTTTTCGAATGAAACAAAGGGGTTCATCATCTAAACTAAGTAAATATTATCGTAAAGAATTTTATGGTAATGATTTAGAATTATTAAATTTTTTCACATATGAAATTTCATAAATTTGTTTCTTTATTTTTTTTTTTCCACAGGTCATAATAATTCTTCAATATATAAACGATCACAATGGAATCGAAAAACAATTGAAACACAAATTCATCATAATGAAAATTATATGAAAAATGGTGTTTGTGAAATTGTACCAATTCAAAATGATTTGTATCGTAATCAATTTATAAATTATAAACAAAATAGCATAAATAGTAACTTATTTAGCTAAAACGAAAAAAAAAAACAAACTGTTTTTGACAATAAAACTAAAAGTTTTTTTTTAACTTATTGTCTTTTAAATAATTAAGTACTTAATTAGAATTTTTATTTATTATTTTTTATTTTCTGTTCTTTAAATTGATTAAAAAAATTTACAAAAATTTGATAAAAATTATACAAAAAAAAAAAAAGCAAAAACAATTGTAAAACTTCAGCTTCAAAATAATTATCAATTTCAAATCTTTAATGACAGAAAAAAAATTATATATACATACATACATACATATTTCTAAATTTAAAAAATTATAATGATAATAATTATTTTTTATAATAAAAAAAAAATTTAAGAGTCTGAATTAAAATTGATTTTTTGTAATTCTTTTATTTTAAAATAAATTCTGTATCCATTTTTGTGTCCTTATGTAAACAACATTGTTGACAGCGTTGTAGAAAACCAATTACATTTTTTTTTTTAAATTAAAATGAATAAAATAATAATTATAATTACAAGATTTTTTGCAATACTAAATGCGTCAACTTTCAGTTGGTGTGTTCCGCACGAGGAGGCAAAGATTTACCATCTTTTACTTCTCAGCAGTTGCACGAACATCACCGTTGGTGGTCTGAGGTGTTTCCTCATTTTCAAAACAAAATGGGACTAGTTCCGGTGGCGGATTCAGCCCATTAGTAATTAGATCAACTGTTTTAAACAATTGAATCCATTTAAATCGAAGGACTAAGAATGAATGAATTTTTCATCAATTTAAATTTCTGTTTATATAGTTCATAGTTTACACGAAGATTCACAGCAATATTATGTGTAACGGAAAAAAATAAAAAAAGTAAATAAGTGTAGAAGATTTGAGTATTCTCCATAAATGATTAAGTAGTAACTAAGAACAGGAAGCGAACTGGCATCCAATAGTTTAATTGGTAGAACAGTGCCCCATTAAAATACCATTCAAGGTAACCGAATCTCCTCACGATTTCAATGAAATAGAATTAATTTGTAAATCTTAAATTTAATTAAAAAACCCTATTTTGTTTTACATATTTTATTCATTTATCACTTACGAGTATACATTATTTTAATTTTTTGTGGAAGTTACAATACATACATAATATATCAAAAGTGCGTACATTGTTTTTAATTTTTTTCAACTAAAAATGAAATAAAATATGAGCATATAAATTATTCAAGAGAAAAATAACGAAAACAAAAATTAATATTATTCTAATATGGATAATGGAAATACTTTCGGATTATTTTCCAATTTTTACTAAACACTGTCATTGTTCTTCTTCAACTGCTTTCTTATGTTTTTAATTTTACATATTTTCTCATATTATTTTTTTCCCAACAATTTATTCATTTCTTTATTTTGCTTATTTACCTTCAAATCAACATCCTCAATTTTATAATTCATATTATCAAGTAATTCATTTTGACTTTCAATTTCTTGTTGTAAATCAGTTGCTAAACCTTTTAATCGTGATAAACTTCCACACATATCATCAAGATTTGATTCTAATTGTTGATCGAATGTACCTTTTGGTTGTTGAATTTCTTCTTGAATTTGATCACTACGTAATCTACTTACTGGATGTGAATTATAACGTTCATTAGGTGAAATTGATGTTGAAGATGATGGTGATTTATGACCATTTAAATCAGCATTTCCATTACCATTATTACTATCATTTTTAAGATTTGTTGATGATGACATCGTTGATGGTGGAGGCATTCCTTTATTACCAGCCAAATAATTTTTTAAACCACCAAAAACACTTTTTAAACCATTTAAATGTTTTTGACTAAAACGTAATGTTGCACTAATTTCATCTAGTTGACGTGATGTTTTTTCAAGTTGTTCACGTTGTTTTGTTAATTCAGTCGCCGTAGCTTTTCCAACTTCTTCAGTTTCATAAAGTAGACCTGGTTACAATGATTTAATAATATTTAGACAAATTTCACATAAAAAAAGTTAAAATAATAAGAGTAATAAAAACCAAAACAAAGAAAACTTATTGAACTTTGCTATTACCTAAACTCCTTTTGGACGATTCCAAGGTTCGAGATTCAATTTGTTTACGTTTTTCTTCGAATGCCTGTTTTTGTTCTTCAAATGGATTCGTTGTTCCACCTCCATTTGTCGCCCCCTGATTCACACGAGAATTCTTCAAAAATGTATCATCATCAACATCATCATCTTCGAATAAATTATTTGGATTTGTAACGTATTTATGCCCAGACATATTTTCTCCAAATTGTGCACAATAAATTGATTTGTAAAAATTAAAAGGAAAATACCTATATAAAAGAAAATTAATTGCACAAATCACAAAGAAACCTTTTTCTTCATAAACACAATCACAAAAAAAGTGTGACAGCTCACAAGCAGCAATGATAAAAATTTGATAAATGATACTGCCCTGCCAGCCAAAATAAATAATTTCCATAAATGTTTTTCTTTTCGATTAACCATGGGTCTATGTGTACAAGAAATTCTTGCATGCTAGCTCGCAACGAATCTTGCAAGACATTTTTGATTTTGATAAACTTCAATTTTAAAGAGCAAAAAAGAGTGAGGAAAAGAAATTGCTTTTTGGAGAGTATACTCTTTGTAATTTTTCACACAAATGAAATTGCATGACAGAAATTGCCCACAAAAAGTTTTGTTCATATAATAAGCTAAAAAAAATTTTGACAGTTTGCATGCAAGAAATTTCGCTTCTTATAGACCCATGGTAAAACACAAAATTGTATTGGGAACATTTTACTTGGCAACACCACCCTTAAAGCAGCAGATAATTTTTTTTGTGTTGTTGTTTTTGTTTGCGATAAGAACTAAGAAGGAGAGTAGGTTTTTTAATTTTCTATAGTAAGTTGAATTATTCATAATAAAAAAATATTCAATGATTTTCAAAAATTGAAACTTTGTTCTGCTGGCTTTGTGCTTTGTGTTTTTGTGCGAAACTAAATTATTTAAATTGACCATGTATTTTCTTTATCATTTTCATTCGATGATGACATGATGACTCATTCTTGCAATTTTGCATTAGGTATTACATTTACAAACAAAATAATATGAATAAGGCTGAATCTTGTGTTGAAACACCGGCTGCTCCGGAATGGCTATCAAAGTTAGAAAGTCGGAGAGAAAAGTTAACAAGAGGAAAATTGGGTCATGAATCGGGTGCTGGAGCACCTTGTAACGAATGTGGTAAGTATTCAAGAATAAAAATTGAACTTTTAACAAATACATAATTTAAATTTTTCTAAATTTTATTAGGAGATAAATGTCCTGGATTAGATTTGCATTTTTGGAGAAAAGTTTGTCGTAATTGTAAATGTAGAAAAGATCAGCATAGCTGTCCAGATGATGATCTTTCGGGATGGGCACAATTCGAAATTTTAGGACAGATTCGTTCAAAACCAGCTTGTAAGTATTGAAAATTGAAACATTTTTTTTTCTTTTTCTAACAAAGAAAAAACTTTTCTTCTAGTCATTAAAATAAAAGCTTTAGCTGAGCAACCGGTCAAAGTGATTGGATTCCGCCAAATGCAACACAAGATGTTGTTTCAGATTACATGAATAAATTGGGATCAAATTATATACCAATAGCTGGTAGTGATGCTGCAGCAAAACGTAAACAACAACTTGAATTTCAAGTGCCACCACATGATTTAGATGCCAGACTTTGTGATAATCTAACAGAGTCAGAACTGCACCAGTTACAACAATATGTTGAAAAAATTCGTGATCATTGTGTTGGTCAAGGAAATGTTGTTAGAGTTGAAAATGAAATTTATAATGTTATTAGACCAAATATTGGTATTCAGGTGAAAGAAGATGCACGTACTGCATTAAAATATCCACCAGCAGAAATACTTCAAAAACTGAATATAACACCAACCTTACTCGTAAAAGATAAAATTTTAATGACAATATTAAATTCAGATAAATTAACAAATGCTTTATTGTCACCTCAATGTGCTTCACCACTTCTAATTGCATTTTCGAAACCACTTCAAGGTCTGCTTACTCCAATTTATGCAAATCAACTGAGCGGAAGCGTGCTGAAAAATTAAATGACTTGAATTTAAATAAAGAAACAGTACAGAGTTTAATTGAAAACGCTCCAACGTATGAAAAAATCATCTCAGAATTAGAAGCAAAAGAAATTGATTTCTCCAACGATCCTGTTTTACATCCAATCAGTGAATTCAGAAATAAATGCTTAAATGATGATAAATTCAAGCAAGAAATGGAGAGATATGTAAAATTATTGAGTAGTACCCCATATTCAAGTCCAATCAAATCTCGTCCATTAATGAATCCAGATGTATTAAACTCACCGTTGCCATTGAAGCCACCAATCAATCCAAAAACAGGTGTTCTGATGAAACAAGACACTCCAATGAGGAAAGTAAAATTCGGCGGTGTTAATATTGCTCTACTTGGTCTACCCATTGAAGCAAATATTGAAAAAGATAAACTTCTATCTATGATTGTTAATTCTGACCCAATAAAAAGTATTTTACACCAGAACCCATTCAAATTATCATCGATTACAAATCTAATAATTGCCAATGAGCCATTAGTACCAACTTACGATGAATTCAATGAAAGCAGTTTGAGTTCACCAACAATAAACAAAATCAATGGAATGGGTCTTAATAAATACGCAGTTCAAAGTGGTGTAGTTAATGGACCAGTGTATGATCAATTATTTTCTAATTTAAGAGATCGTGGAGTAAATTATGCAAATTGCAAACTACTTACACCAATGGAACAATTTAGACATGAGTTCATTGAAGATGTGCCATTCCAAAAAGAGATGATTACATTTGTCGAAAACATTCCAAATAGTTACAGTATTGCTTTGTCTGAACCAGTTTCATCTAGAGCTTCATATTATGCAAATGCTGGTTCCTTATCAAATCCACAAAGTCCTTTCAAGTCGAATTTACATAATTCAAAAAGTACAGATTCTGGATTCGAATCAAAACCACCAACTCCGAATTATGCAACTTTTCCTGGATTGCTTTCTTCAGATATACAACAACAACTACAGAATTCTAAAAATCCTACAGATAACATTAGTTTAGTTGATATCGATGCAATGAAAGGTAAATTTGCTTCAATTCCTGGTATCGAAGAGATGAATATGTATCCTCAAGTTGAACCTCAATTAATACCTTTAGAAAGTCTTAATGAAAGTTTAACAAATTTAAATATGACACATAATTCACATGATGATTTTGAAAGAAATCGAAGTCCTGTCCCAATATTAAAATGTAAAGATTGCACAAAAGATATAATGTGTGGTGAAGTTGCAGTAAAAGCAGAACGTGCTGGAAAAGATGTTGCATGGCATCCTGAATGTTTTAAGTGCCATAATTGTCGTGAATTACTTGCTGATTTAGTATATTTCTTCCATGGTAATAATGTATATTGCGGCAGAGATTTAGCAATAATTTTAAAAATACCACGTTGTCATGCATGTGATGAATTAATTTTCACAAAAAATTATACAATGGCTGAAGGTGCAACATTTCATATTAAACATTTTTGTTGTTATCAATGTGATACACCATTAGCTGGTCAACAATATGTTCCTGATGAAAAAACAAATATGCCATTATGCCTTAATTGTTATAATCAATATTATGCTGAATTATGTCAATTTTGTAAAAATGTTATTGGTCCAGCTGAACAAGGAGTTGCGTGGGGTAAAGTACATTGGCATGGAAACTGTTTTAATTGTGAAGGTAAAGGTTGTGGTAAATCATTATTAGGTGGAAGATTTTGTGTTAAAAATAATATGCCTTTTTGTAGTCCAAAATGTGTAAAAAGTGTGATATTTTAGGAGTTTTCGGAAAGGAAGGATAAAAAAAGAATATTCAAGTATATTTTACTTTTTTTTCTTTTTTTGTATTTTGAAATATATATTTTTTGAAATGAGAATTTTACACTACTAGCTGAGAATGGTTGCTATTTTTTTATATTTTACACGTTTGAAACGCAAAGAATAGGTTGTAAGAAGAGAGAAAAATATTGAAATATTTTTCTAATTAATAAATGCAGTTTTTCTACAAAATATTTTATTAGTATTTAAGTTTACAAGTACATATTATAAAAAAAAATGAAATTCATAATGAAACACATTATTTCAGAAATTTTTACAATTACACATACAAATTTATTATATATTAAAAATAAAGGTTGCTAATTGATGATTGCTTTAAAATAAAATTCTTTTCGTCCGAAAATCCTTTTAAAAGAATGATTAACCGTTTTTATGGTGTGATATGCATAAATCTACATGTGTAACCGCCTCTCCAGTTTTGTGTTTTTTGAAAAAAAAAAAAAAAGATATTTTGTCCTACCAATTTTTATTGAACATTTTGAAATTTAGGATGGTTTCGTAGAACCCTTCAACGAACGGAGGAATTGGTGAAGTTTCAAGGTAATAACTTAAAAAGATCATGTTTAAATTAAAGTTCAAAGTCCAAATATATACATTTATATAGGATCAGACAATTCTAGGGTTATTAGAATTTTAAAAAATCGTTTGATCAAATTTGCATATTTGTAGGACAAAAAGAGAAGATTATAAATGGTGGAGGTTTATTATTTTTAAATTAGCTACTCGGTATTTAATTTAAGAGCCCTATTTAGTAAAATGGCCTGCAAAGTGACCGCCTACAGCCTACATTTTTCAACCAATTTTCATGAAATTTCGAATATAGATAGGTGGAAGAGAATTGTGGTCCTTAAGTGGAACACATTTTTGAAAAAGTCCTTTATTTCAAAAATACAAGGATTCAAAAAAAGGCTGTTTTGCGATTTTGGGCCTGCAAAGTGACCACCTACAGCTTACAATTTTTAACCGATTTTCATGAAATTTTTTTGCATACTTTATACGTATATAAGTATAAGTACAGGCCATTTTACTAAATTGGGCTCTTAATAATATCTTTGGAGTGTGTGCTCTAACGATTTTTCATTAAGCTAAATTATTAAATATTTTAATTTAAGAGATCAAAATATTTTCAGCAAATCTTATTCACTCTCTTGTATAAAATTCAAAACACTTTTTTTTCTAACTCGTTTTTGATTTAGTTGAGGTAATGTTTAAAACAAATCTGTATATATGTATGTATGTAATAAATAGTTTAACGCCACATAACAGTTTTATTTTTTTCTTTTGTTATTAAATCAACAAGTTTTGCACTTTTACTTTTTTGAAAAAATAAATTCAAGGTGACTTATAAACTCTCGTTTATATTGATGAGTTAAACTGGTAAAGACTCAACTTGGAGAAAAAAAAACAACAGCCACATGTATTTTTTTTTCTTTATTTAAACAAATATGTATTTCTTCGAAAAAGAAAATGATATTATAAACAATAATAATTCTTGATCTCATCAATGTAAAATTAAAATTATTTTTTTTTATATGTTTATCACAATATACTTGTATTGAAATGGATGTAAAGTAAAGTTACCACCTTTTAAATCTAATCATCAAGAAAAAAAAAGAAAGAAGATAAAAACCTGTCCCACCAAAAAAATCTCATATTCAATATAAATGTATCTTTTAAAATTATATGTAGATACTTTGATAAAGTGTATCTCAAGAGATCTTTCTTGTTTTCTGGTAAAAATCTTCAGTAAGTATTTATATATCTTTCGCGAAAGACACACAAATAACAAGTATCTATTTTGCTTTTTTTTTTTTGTGCAATTTTTATTTTGTAAAGAAGTGATTTTTTTATTTTTGTTTTCTGTTCAAATTATTCAATCGAAAAAAAGAATAATATTAATAATAATAGATTCAAAATGAAACAAATATTTTTAGGAGTGGTAAGTTTTAACAGATTTAATGCGTGTGTTCAAATTCTGATGATAGTGTCGATTATTACCACACATAATTATGACGCAATAACTAATGTTAACTTGTTTTTTAATTAAAACAATTTAATTTTTTTCTTTTTATAATAAAAAGATTTTATCATCATTATGCATTGCATTAACTTTTGCTGATGTTAGCCATATCCTTGTTGAGCATTCAACAATATCTACTCCTCCGCCACCACCAAAACCATACGTTTTTAGTTATTCAGCTGGACGTGCTCCAGGACATGTAGATAGAACTCATACTGAAGTATCAGATGGTAGCGGAACAGTTCGTGGATCATTCTCATATGTTGATCCAAAAAATCAAGTTCGTACTGTTCAATATGTTGCCGATGAATATGGTTTTCATCCACAATTAAGTCATGAACCACAGGATACTGAAGCAAATCGTCGTGCTGCTGCTAAACATTTTGCATTATATGATAAAATTGCACAATCACATGCCAATCCAGAACAAAGTGTTGTGAGTGACGTGTTTTTAAATTGTTTTTCAATTTTACATAAAAAATTCCTTATTTATTTAATTTTTTTTTCTTTCAAAAGGCTGCCGCTTCAGTTCCATTAGATAGTGAAGCTGTTGCTCGTGCTAAAAATAAACATTATGATTTATATGAAAAAATTGCTGCAGAACATGCACGTATTGCAGCTGAACGTGAAGCTGAAAGACTATTACATGAACAAACATCCGAAGCTAATCATATTGGAGATGAGCATCAATTGTTATTAAATCATTAATATATTTTTTTTTTCTTTTATATAATCAAAAATAATGATATGATGTGTCGATGGCTATTTATATCGAATTAAATTGAAAATATAATTGTTTTCATTGGAATTAATTAGTCAATTAAAAATTTTCCATATTTTTTTCTTAATAAATTGAAATTTTTTTATTATTTGTTATTTGTGAATTTTCAATGAAGACGTTTGAAATGTTTGAATGACTCAATTCTTAATAAATTCAAACACTTATTCATTATTAATGGGAATTTCTATGCTTCCGTGATTTTGTGGAATGAAGTAATTGAATCGTTGAAAAATCTTGATATTACATTAATGTGTATGCACTTTTTTGTTTTCAAATTATTTATTAACCTTTGTAATTATTTCTAGGAAATGAAAATTTTTTTAAAATTGAAAATGAGTTACAAATTAAACTCTAATTTCAATATCATAAGAAAAAATATCATCTCGAAAAAGTAAAAAAAAAATTTTAGTGACAAAAATATCCCGTAAACTTTCAATTTCAATAATACAAACAAAAAAAAGTTTATTAATTAAACAACCATTAAATCACTCATATCGTGAATTATTTTCTTAATTACATTTTTATAAATTCAATGAAATTATTTGCATAAGAACGCTTCAAATTTTTATCATTGTGTAGTTTTTAATTTTCATCACAATAATTTTAAAAAAATGCATTTTCTTTTTGTTCAAATTATACTGAAAAAAATCAACGGAAATTGAAGTTTGTTTAATTAAATAATAATTTTGTTTGCATTTGATTTTTATCGAAAGATTATTTCGTTTTTATTAAATTAAACAAATTATATAAAAGAATTTTTATAGTTTAATAATTACCTTTTATTTCCGGAGCAATTTTCTCATTTGTTTTTTTTTTTCACTAAGGGTAAAATTTTTAAACTGCTATAAATATGCATCACATTTAGAAATTTGTCAGTTTGTATCCTAAAGTTAAATTTTCAAAATGAGGAATTTCATTGTTACCACATTTTTCATTTTGTCCGTTATTGTGTTAATGGTAAGATGATAATTTTTAAATATTTTTACAGTATTAATTACTTTGCATTTTCATTTTTTTTTATCCAGGATGTTGCTAGTGCTCAAAATATTCCAATGCCGCCACTACCTCCGATACCTGAACCTCCATCTCCGCACATGAATCACATTTCCAAACGTTCTGCACAAGGACCTCATGATGGTGGTCCTCATGCAGGAGGACAGCATGGCGGTCCACCACCACATAGTGGTCCTGGCGGCCCAGGTGGACCAGAAGCACAAGGCGGCGAAAGTGGAAATGAAATGATGATGGGATCAAAGAATGTTGCCAATTAAAAAAAAAACAATCATAATTTTAAACCTGTTTGTTAAATTTTATTTAATCAAAGTTTTGAATCTATAATAAAATTATTGATAATAATTAAACATTAATCACTTTTTTTTTCATTTTTCATTAAAATTACAGTAATTTTTTATTTATTTTTTTTTACATAAGTCATCTGAACTAAAAAAAAAAACACAAATTACAAGCCATATAATAAAACTTAAAACTAAAAGAATCATAATAATCATTGTTTCTTATAATGGAAATTCTTTTATGGACACTTTCGTTCAACTTGTCCTTTACCGGATTCATCATATTCTTGGGATGAGATCCACATTTGCTGGAATGTTCCAATACTTGCAAGAATTGATCCACCAATCCAAGCTCCGAAACGTCTTTCAGCAGTTCCATTTGGAGCAATCATTTTCAATCTTGTATTTGATGGTGCTCTGTGTGAAAGATCTCTATTCAGTCGTTCAGGGAATCCTTGTAGTAATGTATTTCCACCTAAAACAAGTAGAAATTTTCATTATTAAATAACGAATCTGTTTTAAAACATAACAATTTCATACCAGTTACTATAACAGAACCAAATAACGACATCCTTACATCAGCATCACACATTCCAACACTGGTTGATGCTAATTGTCCTGCACCTAACATTGTATGATCAAACAAACTTTCTGCTAGCTTAAAACGTTCTGAACCGAAGTCTTGATGATACAGTTTGCATGCCAGAAATTTCTCTTCTTATAGACCCATGGTAAAACACAAAATTGTATTGGGAACATTTTACTTGGCAACACCACCATTACTTTTAAAAACCCTATTTCTTTTTTGTTCTTTAGAAGAGATAATTTATCAAGTACTTACTACTTTCAAAATCCAAGCTTGAAAGAAAAACAAATGAAATTACAAGGAAAAAACAATCGCTTATTTTATTTACTTTCAAATTTATTGAATCTTTTTCACATTACAAAATTAATGTAACTTATTTATTAATTTCTTTTTTCAATCACATTAAAATATTAATATCGCGCAAAAGAAAATGTTTGAAATCTATTTAACAATTTCAATTCAGAAACTTTTCCTGAAAAAAATTCACATTTCTTAACAAATTCCGTTACAACATTTGAATGTAGAAATTGTCTAGATAAACGTGGCCATCGAATTAAATCCAACATTTCTACTTCAAATTTTTCACGATTTTCATAATCGTTTTCGAGCCATACAATTATCAATTTACATATGTCATCTTCTGCACAATTTCTTCCTTTTGTTTGCAATAACATACGAATCTAAGAAAAACAAATTTTAAGCACAATATAATTAGAATTTCTTCTCTAAATACTTACTTCATTTTCAGTCAGGTTTTCGAAAAAGAAAATATTCCATTTGTGAGCATTTCTCGTTATACATTTGATGCACTCAGCAGATTCTTTTCCATTACGAAAAGTTTCTATAAGGAAAACACAAAAACGGATAAATTTGAGGAGTCATTTTCTATTTTTGTATTACTTACCAGAAAATCTCCAAATGTCTACAGAGTTGTTATAATTTATATTTTTGGTAATATAATCAAGAGTGAAATTCGTTAAATCTGTGAGTAAAAGGAATGATGCAACTTCATAAGTTTCTATCATGTTTCCGTCGTCAATACATATTTCACTAGAGTAGATATAATCTAAAATTCTAGTAAGCAAAGATCCAGTAATATTTTTTAAAATTATTACTTTATTATTTTCTTCCAAAAATTGACCTTAATAAAAAATATATACATTTTGAAAATATTTAATATAGCAAAAACATAACAAACATACCATTAAACATAGCTTTAAAATATGAAGACGCTGAAGCAAGTATCATTTTATGAACGTGAAATTCTTCTCCATCACAGGATTTCAAAATAGTGTCACAAAACTGTAAATATAAAGTATGAAATTATAAGTTGCATAAATTAATATTTTAATAAATAAATATTTTTTTTACTTCGTGATTGTTACATTTTCTACAATCATTTAACACAAAAATAATAAAAAAGTCTCCAAAAGAATGTCAGGCGCGAAACCAAATGGCGGACTCGGCATCAAGCATCAAAATCTGAAATGTCAAAATCAATTTTAGCATATGGAAATACATGTAACTGCACCAAATAAGAGCATCAGGTATCAAGACTCAAATGAGTCTGAGTCCGATGTTTTAAAATTTTAAAATTTTGAGTCGGATGCTACATTGTTGACAACATTATAATGAAAAATATGAAAGTTGACAATTTACTACGTATACATGACGGATTGAATCTTAATTTAATTCGGACTCAATCCACTGAAATCTCCATGTATATGGAGATCGAGTCCATGTAGGTTCAAATCGAACTAAATATAACCGTATAGACACGGATTGAAAGATCGATTTGATTTACGTTTTGTTATTTATCGAACTGTGTAAAAACTTTTATTTGTTTAGATGTGACAAATTAACAAAGTGACATTTCTGATAGTTAATTATAGTGTTGGTAGTACTTTTGAAGCTGAAGTCAGCATTTGGTCTTGCTTGGTATCATGAGTCTTGAAGTCAGCATCATGAGTCTTGATGCTTGATGCCTGAGTCCGCCATTTGGTTTTGCGCCTCAAATTTCAACACCATGAATGTCTCCAAAAAACAAAAAACTTCTGAATATCTGGCATTACCTGAATTGTTTGTTGTAATGTAAATGATAAATGATAATTAAATTACACATATTTCACAATTTTAGTCTATTAAAATTCTCAAAAAATCATTTATTTTCCCAAAAAAATGAATTTAACCATAAAAGTTCTTCAAGGAGAGGAATGTATTGTTAGTGTAAGTTTTTGAAAAACAAAAATACTTATTTTTTTTTTTTTTTACTTGAGTAGAATTTGTTTTCTTTATTCTAGGTTACACCACAAACAAGTGTTCTAGAATTAAAACAAAAAATTGAAAATAAATTACAAATTCCACCAGATTATCAAAAAATAATTCATTTAGGACGTGCATTAATTGATGATAATCAAATTTCATCATATCCAAAAATTCAAGATGGAACAAAATTAACATTATTTGTTAAAAAACCAGATCCATTAAAAGATGTAATATATAGATGTTTCAGACGATTTTACACCGAAGATGAATCTGAAAAATTTACTGAACAATTTATGGTTGATTTTGATAAGAAAATAAAACAATTCAGCTTAGACGACATAGAACGAATTGCAACTAATTTAACACAAGGAGCATAAAGATTCTTATTTTGTAATGTAATCGTTGCTATATATTGATTAGAAAAAAAAGTTATTGTGAATGAAAATTGTATTTGTATTTATTGAAGAAATAAAAAAAAAATAAACACTTGATTAGTATTATCAAAGAAATTATAGAGAGAAAGAATTCTTATGTAGTATAAAAATGTCTCATACAAAAATTTTTGTTCTGTAGTTCCGACATTGGAACCGAATTATTGAAATAGCTTTGAATGTACATCGGTATGTTTTAGTTTTTTTGAGAAAGCTTTTACTTCCTTCTCTTACCGTACTGTTCAATAGTCTAATATAAGAATTAAAATTTTTAGTCGACACTACATAAGACTTCCTTCTGTCTATAGTTTCTTTGGTATTATGTACGATAAGATATATGTATGTATGATAAAGCAAAATAATTGTGGGTTAAATTAAATCTCTTTCGATTTTAATTAATAAATTCCCAATTTATATTCTCAAATTATCTTGAACTGTCTGAACTATTGCTCCTGCGTCTTCTACGAATTGGGCTTCTTGAACGTCTTCTTGGGCTACGACGTCTTGGTGGTGATCGTCGTCTATTATAACGAAGTGGTGATCTCCAACGTGGTGGTGGTCGCCTCATTGGTGGTGATGGACGACGCATCATTGGTCGAATTTTTGGTGGTAAAACTGGTGCTGCAGTTATTTCCTGACCATCAATTTGTCCACCATCCATATGCTTCATAGCATTTTCAGCTTCATCTGGAGTATTATACTCAATATAGGCTATACCACGTCCAATTGTTGGATGCCATCTGTCCAAAGGGAATTCGACATGTTTTATTTCACCGAAACAACTGAATATCTCAATTACATGTTCTTTTGTTACATTACGTGTCAGACGACCGATATGTATACGAACTGGACGGGGAGTTGGTGATCTTTCACGTTTCCTACGTCTTGCTGCTGATCCAGAATGCGAACGGC
Source organism: Bombylius discolor (assembly GCA_939192795.1). Classification (NCBI taxonomy): domain Eukaryota; kingdom Metazoa; phylum Arthropoda; class Insecta; order Diptera; family Bombyliidae; genus Bombylius; species Bombylius discolor. The sequence continues at coordinate 54,182,825 of OW584238.1, read as the reverse complement.
CACGTTCACGTTCTTTTGAACGGTCTGGTGTTGGTTTTCTTTTAGCTAAATTAAAAAACAAAATTTGCTTGATTTATCCAAAAAAAAAGTGTTATTTTAAGCATGCATCTACCTTCTCCTTCTCGTTCTGAACTACGCCGAACTCGTTCTTTTGATTTTGGCCTTTCACGATCTTTAGATGACTCTTTACGAACAGCTGGTTTTGGAGCAGAACTTTTGCTTCTTGAACGTGATCCACTTCGCCTTCTAGCACGGCGAACTGATCCACCACTGCTGGAACTTGATGATGATGAGGAACTAGTTGAAGAGCTTGATGAACTGGAACGTGAACCAGAACTACTTCTAGAAGAGCTACTATCAGATGAACTGTAAGAAGGAAAGTAGTTGTTTTTAGAGGTTATTTTTCAAAGTAATGGATGAAAAGGGTGTTAGTTTTTATACTCGAATTTACCTTCCACTGCTATCACTGCTACTTGATCCTGATCCTGTACGACGTCTACGATCCCTTTCTCTTTCTCTTCCACGACTTCTTTCGCGTTTCTTTTCCTTTTCCTTTTCCTTCTCCTTATCACTTGCCGGTGACGATGTCCTATCTCGAGTCTCACGAGCCCTATAATTAAATAACATCGTAATTTCAAGTAAAATTATAATTAAATACAAAAACTTACATTTCTTAACACTTGTTGAACAAATAAGAACTTAATTTCTTGTACAAAAAATAATTAATTGAATAATACTTTTCCAAGCAAACCAAGCCACAATACACACACAATTAAAAGAAATTTATTTAATTGTCAAAATGAAGTCTCACAATTCACAAATCAGAATCAATCTTGCCATCCGCAACTTTATTTATTTTTTTAGCATTTAGCTTTGTTTTAATTTTGTACATTTGGCAGCACTGTAGTAAAATTTGGACATCAATCAAATCAAAGTCTGTCAAAGAACCATCGAGCAAAGAAGAAAAGAGGAAGGACATTATTTTGTGCTGTGGTATAAATAATTTGTAAAAAGTAGTAGTATTAGTTATTTAAATAATATAAATTTAAGTTCACTTCATTAATAGTAATTACGACTCAATGGATCCAATCGATATTAATCAACTTGAAGAGGCTGTAATACTTTTTTATCGTTCAACATCACAGGAACAGGCTGTAACACATGATTGGCTAACAAAACTTCAAACAAGTCCACAAGCATGGTCTTTTTCATGGGAGTTAATGAATCCTGAAAAGGTATATACTTTCATTAAATCAAAATTTTAATGAAGAAATAAAGGAGCAATTGATTTTTTCAAAAAATAATTACAAATTTTACAGCCTCAAGAAGTTCAATTTTTTGGAGCCGTCACATTACATTCAAAATTAATGAAATGTTGGCATGAAGTACCACTAGAAAATCGTGATGAATTAAAACAGAAATTACTTCAAAGTATTGTTACATATGCAAATGGACCGAAATTAGTTTTAAATCGTCTTTGTATTTCGGTGAGTTATTGTTTGTTATGAAATTCAACGTAAACAGCAATTATCAAAATCTTTATTTTATTATTCAATAGTTAAGCGCTTTCATTGTACATATGCTAACTCAATGGAATACAGCTATTGAAGATATTATAAATATATTTAAAAATCAACAAATTCCAAATGTAACACCAAATATGCAATTATGGATAATGTTCGAAGTTCTACAAGGTTTACCAGAAGAAGTACATTGTTTATATTTTCTCATATTTCATGTTATTAAATGAAAAAAAAAAAATTCCTTTTTTCCCCAGATAAATTCTATATACACATCCGTAAAACGAGTTGTACTTAGAGCTGAATTAGCGAAAAGAACTGAACTTGTTATACAAAATGTTGAAGAATATTTAGAACATCAGCTAGAAAGACAATGGTCTGAGGAAGATTTTAGTAATTTGATGAGAGGTGTTAAATGTATTTCAACATGGATAAAGTAGGTATTTAAATAACAATAATTTCAATTATTTAATTATTTATATTATTTTTTTTTAATAGAAATATTGGACATCAAATAGATAATTGTATTAAAATATCAGCAATATTACTTAAAATTATAAATAAATGTTATTGGCGTTGTATACAAGAAGATGGTAGTGATAGTTGTATGTCAGCTGATGAAAATGAACTATCAGAATTATGTACAAAATGTTTAACAAGTATTATGATACAACCAGAATCACATCTTTATCCAAAATCAGCATTTACATTAATAAAAATGTTTTTAGATTCATTACAAGATATAACAAAATCTGAATATAAAGAAGATAATACAAATGCAGATATTATTGTTAATATTTATACATTATTTATTTCATCAGTTGAAAGGCATTCACAACTTCTATTAAAAGGTATAACATCAAATGATCCTGAACATTCAAATTTATTTCGACGTATTGTTAGTGAAATAATGCAATGTACCGATCGACCAGGTTTATATCCAGTTGAAGAATCATGTAGTAATTTAGCAATGGGTTTTTGGTATATGTTACAAGATGAAGTATTTTCAATTAGTGATATTCAAGAAAAAACAAAATCTATAGAAGTTATAAAATATTTATATTCACATTTAACACGTATTCTTGTTAAAAAAGCACAACAACCAGATGAAATTGCTATTGAAGCATGGTCAACAGATGATTTAGAAACATTTCGATGTTATAGACAAGATATTGCTGATACATTGGTAAATTTTGAAAGAAACATTTTTCAAATTGATGGTACTCATTTTTTATGTATATACTATTTTATTTTAATTTTTTTGTAGCTTTATTGTTGGGAAGTTCTTGATCATACAATTTTTGATATACTTTCATCAATTCTTGATGAAGCTGTTGAAGAAATTCAATTAAATCCAACAACATCATCATGGACAAAATTAGAAGCATGTATATATGCATTTCAATCAGTTGCAGATAGTGTTGATACATCAGAAAATATACATATACCAAAATTAATGAGAATTATAAGTGAAATACCATATGATAAAATGAATGATAAATTATTAGGTTCTTGTTTAGAAACAGTAGGTGCATATTGTTTATGGTTTAAACGTAATCATAATTATATTGCATTAGCAATTGATCTTCTAGTCAAAGGTTTAAATTCAAATATGTCATCACAAGCAACATTAGGTTTAAAAGATATATGCCGTGATTGTCAAATTGAATTAAAACCATATTCTGAACCATTATTAAATGCATGTCAAGTATCATTACAAAATGGTCATTTAAAAAATTCAGAATGTGTTCGTTTAATGTTTAGTGTTGGAAAATTAATGAGTATGTTACCTGGATCAAAAATTCCATCATATTTAGATACAATAGTTAGTCCATGTTTTGAAGAATTACAAATTATATGCCAAAATGGAATAGTAAGTAAAGTTTTTTTTCTTTTTTCTATTTTGTTATATTTTTACACTTTTTTTTAAAAGTCAATTTGGAATTTATGTACTTTACTACTTCCTTAGAAATCCGAAGCAACAAGAATTCGAACAATATTTCGTTTAAATATGATTTCAACATTATTTTCATCATTAAATACAGACATTGATGATGATGATCATATTGATGATTCAAATTCAGCATTACAACCAGTTTTAATGGTTATGCAAAAAACAATGCCAATATTCAGACAAATTGTTGAATTATGGATTCAAACGACTGAAGTGTTAGAGGTGAATATCACATATACATGATTTAAATGTTTATCACTGAAAAGTGGTTATTTATTTAAAAAAAATAATGATTTTTTATTTTCCTTTCTTTTTTTTTTTAAATATGCAGACTGCATGCAATGCTTTGAAACATGCTGTAACAAATTTAAAATCAGATTTTAAGCCAATGATGCAAGACTTATGCTACTTTATTGTATCAATTTTACAAAATAATTGTTGCCCACCAGCATTAGAACTTTCAAGAGTGGTAAGTTTTTTATTTTTTTCTTTTATAAAAAAAAAAAGAAAATTACATGTAAAAATACTTTTTTTTTTCCTTCAGGTCATAATAATCTTTTATAAAGATGCAGACTGTAAAGAATTAATGCAACAATTATTAGCTGAAACAATTTCACATACATTTAATTTATTTGAGGTACATAGTACACATAATCTAGCATTGTGTTTTTGTTTAAGATTTTTCTAAGAATTTATAATATATTTTTGTTTTTTACAGCGAACACCAGAGAATAAATTTTCTGATATATCTGATATAATTGAATCATTTTATGGTTGTAATTTACAATTATTAAAAAAATTACCATTAGCATATACAAATTCATTAATTGATTTAAATAAATTAATATTATATGCATTAAAATCAATAACATTACCAGAAAATGGTCCAATACGTAATGGTGTACAATTTATATCACATTTTATATTAGAATCAAAACAATATTCACAAATGGAAAAAATTATTCAAATACATGGTTCAGAAATAATACATACATCATTATTATGTATTGGTTGTATAACACCAAGGTCACAAGTTGAAAAATTTGCTGATATATTTTTAAATATGAATAAAAAATATCCATGTGATTTAATAAATTGGTTAAAAATTTTAGGTACACAAAATTTTCCAACACCATTAATTGATAATTCTGATAAAGAAAAATTCATGTCACAAATAATAAGGTAACAAAAATAAATAAATTTTTATGCTCACTTTTTTAGTTTAAGCTTAAGCTTAAGTTTAGTTAATTTGACAAGCAAATTTAAACCAACAGCTTAAACTGCTGATGTTTTACAGTAAAAAATTAAGTATGTTCATGGTTTAAAATTTCTTGTAATTTTTCTGGTTATTCTGAAATATTCATGTTTATGATGTCATTTCTACCACAATTTCTTAAACAAATAAAAAAAAAAAATGTTAAAATTTGAAAGGAATGAAAAATGTATTTTAATTAAAAAAATTCAGTCAAGACAACCACTGAAAAACTCAATTACAACTTAAATCAGGCTTAAGATTACACTGAAAAACTGGGCATTTTAAACAATATTATAATTTTAATACGTTTTTTTTTCTTCTTTTCTTTTCACAGAGAAAAAGTTAGTAAAAGATTAATACAAACATATTGTAATGAATTTGCAGCCAAAGCACGAGGACTTATAGAAAAAATCTAAAATTAAGATAACTTTTTGTATAGGTAATTTAATTTAATAAACAAAAATTGTATAATTAAATTTCCTTTTTTTTTTTTGCCTGTTTTTGTGTGTATTTTCTTAAAAAGATTTCTACAATATCAAAAAAAAAATTAAATTATGAATTTAAAAAAAAATTATTTATGAATTGTGATATAGGCATTTTAGTGTAATTTTTAAAAAATGAACAATAATTAACAATTCTTATGATTTAATTATAATTTATATTGTACAAAAAAAAAAATCGAATAACTTGTGTGCAACCAAAATTTATAAGTATTTCTTATGTTTAAAGTAAATATTGTATTTAATGAAATGTATACTTTTAGTTTTATGTTAATTTAAAAAAAAAAATTTAGTACATAAATTGTAAGAAAAAAGAAAAATGAAATAGACGATGTATTTCAAAGATTGATATTATTATGACGATTTATTAATTAATAAATTAATATGAAAAAAATTAACATCTTTTTTTTTTTGTTTAGAGAAATTTATGGAATTTTGTAGTATAATTAAAAAAAAAAAATTAAATATCAAGAAAAAAGTTTGTCAATTAAGTTAATAGTTCATTGAGGCCGCTTTTTAGATCTCAACATTGTTGAGCACCACACTTGAATAATCCACTTTGATTACAGATTGTGTTTATTGATGTTTTGTTCCGGTGATTATTGAAACATCGAAACGAAATAAGGTTTTAGTGTGTAAAAGTTGTGCAACCTGTTGAATACTGAAACGCAGCGGGAGTCGTATTATCTGAAAAGTCCCAGTATTATGAGGGATAATGCAAGTAAATAGATTAAGTTCCATACGACCTGTCTGGATAATCAATTTTCTTGTGAATTTTTTATTCGTGAAAATTACAATTCAAACATTTTTTTTTTTTTATTATAAAAACGTTTTATTATATAAATTTTATATTTTTCCCTCCTTTTTTTCTTAAAATAATCATATTACATTTTTTTTTTTTTTTTTTTTTTGATAAAAAAATATATTAGATTAATAATTCAATAAATTTTAACAACCAATATACGAAGAATGCAATTTTGAAATATTTTGAAATTAAATTTTTATCACAATATAAAAATACGCTTATATTATAATAAATATATAAAATAATAATAATAATAAAAAAAAAATACATAATTAAAATCGACAAAATATAACCATAAGTTTTTTCTTCATGATTGTTTTTTCTTCTTCTTTTAATTCTCATGTATTATGAATATTTAATTTTTTTTCACATAATTTTTTAATATGTAATTGATTCAATGTTTCTGCTTGACGTAATATACGACGTATATCATTAATTCGATTATGTTGTATTGCTAATAAATATGCTGATTTTAATTGACCAACATATATATATGATGATATTCTTATTTCAATATTTATAATTTTTTTAATTAAATTATCTAATATCATTTTAACTTCTGGTTCATGATTATTAACAGCACTTTCAACAACAATTGATAATATTTCATCATAATTTATTATTTTTGTTGAATTATTTGAATCAATATCAGAAGTATTTTGTTTTTGTTGTTTTTTATCATTTAAATTTAATTTATCTTGTTTATCATAATTCATAATTAAATTAATTAATTTTTCAACTTCATTTAAACGATAATTACGTGCTAAATATTTTGCTGTTGAACCATAAATTTTTATTGAAGGAAGTTTATATTCGTTAATTAATCTAAAAAAAAAAAAAAATCAAGTAAATATAAAACAGAAAATAAAAAAGGAAATTTAATTTTCTTACCGATGTACTAAATTTAAACCTTCTTCAACGGTTTTACCACAAAGTAAAATTAATATACAAATTTGAATTTTATCTTGTTGTGAATCAAATAAAGTTGGTACACCAGGGGATTCCAATCTTATCTAGAATAAAGATGAATTTATTAATTTTTCAAATTAAGACAATTTACAATTGAATGCAGAGAACTATTTTATGTTCACTTCTAATTAAATTTGAATTTTTCGGCCTATTTGATTCTCTGTCGTACCTTGTTAGCAATTTTATCAGGTTGTTGGAATTTTAAATTTAGAATTTTTCTCTATTTCTCAATTCTCAAATCGAAGAATCATAACTTTAATGTAGCATAGGCTGCGTTTCAGAATTCAACATTGTTGAGCACCACATCATTTATAGTGAATCCACTTTTGTTGTAGATTGTGTTTTATACTGGTAGTTTTATTGAAATATCGAAATGAAGTTTTGGTGAAAAATTTGTTATAATATGTTGAATTTTGAAACGCAACCATACACACTTCATGATTCTTAATGCCACTCGGTCAATTTGAACTGCAGATCGTAATATATGTAGGCGTAAGATAGGTGTAGGTAAGTCAACAGAAAAAATTTCGAGTCTGACAGACATTTTCATAAAAATTAAAAGATTTTGATTTTCTTTTAAGGCGGAGTCGAAATCTGACAGAGTTTTAGTGCTGCAGTCTGTTTATATGTAGTTTAGTTAGTCATCTTTTAAATTTCAAAATAGAAATATCGTTACTTTAAAAATCACAAAAGTAATTTTTTAATTCTTGCAATTATTGTTTATCACTCGAAATACAAAAAAAATAATGAAATTTAAACGACAGTTGTATGAGCGATCGAAGTGTGTGTGTATGCTACATAATGGTACATAATACAATTTTCAAAGTTAGAAATCATTTTCAAACTGCATTCAGGTGACTTTTTTTTTTTTGAATTAAAATTAATAAATTACCTCTTTTAGAATTTGTTTTGTTCGTTTTCCTAAATTACTATCCATTTCACAATAATCTAAAAATTTTGTACATTCCATTTGATTATTAATTGTATTAATTTGTGTTTGTAATGATTTTGAATCCATAGTCATTAAAAATGATGAATTAATTTGATTATGTTGCTGTTGTTGTTGTTGTTGTTGTTGTTGTTGTTGTGATAAAGATGATTTTTTATATCGTATATTAATATTTTCCCATTGATTTATTTGTAATTCTTGTTCTAAATGAAATTTAGCATTTTGTAAATGTATATTATTTTGTTGTAATTCATGAAATGTTGTACAATTCATTGAATAAAATTTAATACATGTTATTGATGCACGTATTGTATCTTTTAATAAAATTTGTAATTGATATAATGAATTTAATAAAGATTTTTTTTCTAAATAACGGCATATATGTATTATTGTATTATTCCATATTAATAAATTTTCATCAATATTAATCATTTTATTAATTAATTCTTCAATTTTACCAATTTGTAAATATTTTATATAAATATTTTGTATAAATATATCATAATTAATATTTTGTATTAAAAAATATTTTAAGGCACATAATAATTGATTATGATTTATTAAAAAATTTATAATATCTGAATGTGTACCATATGTTAATAAATAATGAAAACATTCTTTAAATATACGTGATTTTATCATAGTATATGAATTATTATTTAATGATTTTAAAATTTTATCACCATTATAATCACCATGTGTTATTTGTTTTAAATTTGATAATGTATTTAATATATTTATAGCTGGTTCATGAATTGGTATATTTTTTTTAGATTTTTGGTAGTTTGATGATGCTAATGATGTATTTGAATTTCGTATTACATTTGCACGAATTAATGTTTCTGGTAGTGGTGTTATTGTTGATTGATATTCAATAATATTAATAATTTCTTCAAGAAGTGGTTGACTACGATTTGGTCTTTTTATAATTGGAATATTTTTATTTTGAATAATTAAATTTATTTCAAGATTTTCAGTTATTATTTTAAAAATTTGATTTACATCAGATTCGGTACAAAGTGATGGCATACAATGAGAAAATTTATCACGAGCTATAAGAAAAAGAAAAACAGTCGAATCGACTTTAATTAGAAAGAAAAATTTATTGAGATAGAATTTAACTTCATACTTACCAGTTTCAAAGCAACCAGCTTTTAAACATTGTAAACCATGTGCTGCCATAACACCACTTTTCGAAAAACCACATTTTAATGAAATATCAAGTGCAAGATCCCATTTTTCTTCTGATATTAATGCATCTGATAATTTTCTTAAACTTTGACTATTTATTGGTTCAGTTGGTAATAAATTTTCACAACCATTTTTAACAATTGATAATATAATTTCTGAATGATCACGAAATGTATCAACTTCTGGTGGTCCACCACGTAATTTAGCTGCAACAGCTAAACAATTTATCATTTTTGCAACTAATTCATAATCAATTTCAGGATTTGGTCTTAATAATTTTTCAAGTTTTCTACAATGATACATAATAAATTCAACATATTCTCGATCATTATTATGATGTGATAAAATTGTTAAACATAATGCGATACTTGGTGCATGCTCATAACAAAATTCTCCTCTTAATAATTGATCATGTGATAATTTACCACTTAATTGCCATAATGAATCAGATGATTTTAATTTTGATTCAGTCATAATTTCATGTTTTTGTATTATTGATATTTCTTCAGATGTTGATGGTATATTTTTATGATATTGTGTTATTTTTGTATTTATTATTTCTGTTTGTTTAACACAATCATTACAAACTCTTACTAATACTTCATCATAAATTTCTGGAATTTTCATACGATTTATTGAACATGTTCCACAAACAACACGTCCACAACGACGACAATGATGTCGTCTCATTAACATTGTAAATAATGTACGTTTACAGCACATACAATGTGTTGTTTCTTCATCTTTAATCCAATTATCTTTAATTGGTGGATTTTTTGGCATTTTAAAAATACCATATAGTGAATCTAAACTAGCTAAATCAGTTGATTGTGATACATGTTCTGATGATGATGATATTATTGTATCACTTATTTGATAATCTAATGCTTTTGCTGCATAAATTCGTAATAATAAATCTAAACATTGAATTGTTATAATATGATCTTTTTGATAAAAACTTAAATTCATTGGAATATATGGTAAATATTTTGATGTATTTTTTGTATTATCATTAGATGTAGAACCACTAAAATTATTATTATCAATATTAGTACATTTTGAACATGAATCATTTTTTAAATATATTTTAATTGAATGTATTGATTTTTTTAATGTTTCAAATTTACAATTCATAATTAAATATTCAATTAATAATAATGGCATACTTAATAAATTCCAATTTTGTTCTTGTTCGTTTAATGTTAAATTTTCAAATATACGTAATGATATTTGATAATTTTTATATATAATTAAATTTTTTGAATTATCAATTGTATTATTTAATAAATATTCAATAATATAATTAATTAATTTTATATTACGTAATTTATATAAATTATCAGAATAAAATTGTATTATTGTTAATTTTGGAAAATTTTCAATTATTTTTAATAAATATATATTTATATTATTTTTATGAATATCTAATAAATTATCTAATAATAATGATAATAATAATTTATATTTATTTGGATAATTATCAATTAAATTTGTTATAATTAACCATTTATATAATAATTCATATTCATTTAATAATAATAATTTTTTCATAATCCATTCTGGACATTTTTTACTATAATCATAAATATTTATCCATGATAAATTATTATCTTTAATTTTATTATTAAATAAATTTTCTAATTCTGAATATATTTCAATTTTTTTTAATATATCATTTAATTGTAATTTAATATTATTATTAAGTATATAATAATTTTTATGATATAAAATTGATTTAATTAAATATTTAATTAAATTTGAATTTTTAATATTTAAATAATTTTCTAATATTAAATTACTACGTAATTCAATATCATTTATAAATTTAATTAAATCATAATTTTTATCATAATTATTATTACATGTTATTGATATACTTGATATTATTGAATTATTACGTAATTCATTTAATTTTTTATAATTTATATTATTTTTTATTGTATTCAATAATAAATTACATATTTTAACTAAAATACGATAATTTTTTTTATATTTTAATAAATTATCATAATGTATATTATAATTATTAATTAATGATGTTATTGCATAATTATTATTATATAAATTACTTAATAATTTCGTTTCATATAATTCCATTAATCTTTCAAAATATTGTGTATTTAATGATATAATATTATCAGAAGAATTTTCAATATTATTTATTTTTTGTAATAAATAACCAAGTAATATATTATTTGATATTATATAATTGTAAATAATTTCATTTTTTGATTCTAACTGATGTTCAATTGAATCACATCTATAAATTTTATTAGATATAGATGGTACAATATCATTTTCATTTTCATTTTCATTTTCATTTTTAATATTACATAAAATTGGACATATATTCATTGAAATTACATGTATTAAATTTAAATTTAATGATATTACAATATTTTCAATATCATTTGGTTTCATATTATATTTAAATATTAATTCACCAATTATATAATTTGGATTAAATTTTAATAATTCTGTTATTGTATAAAATTTTTGTTTATCTTTTAATTGTATTAATTTATTTAAATTATTTATATATAATAAAAATCTATGATAATAATTTATTTTTGATTTAAATATATCAAAATCATTTAAATATAATTTTAAATTATTTATATTATTATAATCATATGGTAATTTATTATATAAATTATAAAAATATTTTTCACGTTCTAATTGTTGTGATAAAATATTTGGATGTAATGAATAACATGTATTTAATAATATATTTTTAATTGTATTATCATTATTTGATATACTTTTATATAAACGTAAACATTCAATTAAATTTTTATAAAAACAAAATGGACCAATATTTTTATATTCTTTTAATTCTTGATATGATATATTATATAATCTTTCAGTCATATTTAATATATTATAACAAATATCTGAATTAAATGGTAAATTTATAATTAAATCAAATATATTAATTGCATTTATTAAATTACCATAATATTGTTTTAAATATGAATAATTAATTGAATATTTATCAATTAATTGTTTTATATCATTTGTTATTATTATTTGATTATATTGTGAAAATTTTTCAATAATATTTGATATTTTTGATGATTCAAAACCAATTGCAGCAACATTTTTTATTTGTTCAATTGTTGTTGTTACATTACAAGCTTGTGCACATTGTTCTTCATATTTTTCATAAATTTTATTTAATTTTTCTTTAACTATTTTCATATTTTCTAAATAATTTAATTCTTTTGACAAATTTGTATTTTCAAGATTGAATATCTGTTGGAATATAAAAAAAAGAAATAAAAAGAAAAGAAAAAAAAAGTATATAAGAATTTTGTTAATTTTTAGTCACATAATATTTTTTTTTTTTCTAAGAAAAATAAAAGCAATTATGTTGTTTTGGATTCAAAGAATAATCATTATTTTGATAATAATTGAACAAATCACGGGATTTTGGCAAGGATCAATACAAGTTAATTATGTTTTCGATGATGAATACGTATTTTTCAATCAAACTTCAAATGAAAATTAATTTTTTTTTTTAAATTAATTTTAATTAATTTGTTTATCATTGTTCATGTATTAAAATGAAAATTTAATTTAATTTTACATTTTATTTGGTGTTTTCAATACATAAATATTTGGAACTACCCTGTACACGTCCATGTTTGTCTGTGATTAGTGACCGCGAAACCCGGCCGAATATGTGTAATTAGATACATTTAAATCACATACAAACATGTAAAAATTCCTGAACCTGATCGTACGGAGGGAAACCAGATCGGTGCCAGAATGAAAATTTAAATTGTGATGCAAAAAAGATGTGACAATCTGTTTCTATCTAGTGAGTTTTGCATTTAAAGTCCTATAAAAACTAAAAGAAAAAACAATAATTCTGTACATTTTATGCAGATAGACTAATTTTATTACTTTTTTCTTCAAAATGTCTGAAACAGATCTCCAGAATGAAATAAGTAGAGTTTTAGGGAATCTATGTGATTTCGATTACAAAAATAATATTGAAAGGAAACGTCAATTTGTAGTTATTGGTTGTTCAATTGGACCAAAATCAGATGATATTGAAACAATGACAAAAATGTTACGTGCTGGAATGAATATTGCTCGTTTTAATATGTCACATGGTACACGTGAAGAATGTAGTGAAAATATTCGTAAATTTCGTTCAGCTATTTTAAAAAATAATGAAACATCAGAAATTATTGAACAAGTTGCAATTGCATTAGATTTATCTGGTCCAGAAATTCGTACTGGTATGTTTTCAAATGTAATAAATGAAATTAAATTAAATAAAAATGATATAATTAAATTAACATCATTAGAAGCATATTCAAAACGTTGTTCACAAGATTTAATTTATATTAATTATCCACAATTACCATTTATTGTTGAAAAAAATACAAAAATTTTTTTAGATGAAGGTCGTGTTATATTATGTGTTAAAGAAATTATTGCTGATATTGTACATTGTATTGTTGAAAATCCTGGTATATTAAGTTCAAATACAATTGTTCATTTACATAATATACCAATTCAATTACCACTTGTTAGTAATAAAGATAAAAATGATATTAAATTTGCAATTGAACAAAATGTTGATATAATAATTGTATCGAATGTTCAAAATTCTGAACAAATTATAAAAATCCGAAATTATCTTGGTAAAAAAGGAAGTCATATACAAATTTTAGCTAAAATTAATTATCTTATATCAAAAAATATATTAAATGATGTGATTAATGTATCTGATGGTGTTATAATTTCTAGAGGTTATTCTTATCTTATTGTTCCACTTCAACAATCATTTCTAATACAAAAAGCTGTTGTTGAAAAATGTAAAAAGGTAATGAAAAATTAAAAAGGGTACTTTCAGAAATTCACCATAGGTAAGATAACCAATATGATAACCTAATTAACCATTGAAAATATTTTATCACTGTGGTAACATAACCTTTACTGAAAAGGTAATGTTCGAATATGGCAATTGGTGAATTTATTTTTGATTATTGTAATTTCTATGGTGAATTTTTGAAAGTGCCCAAACTCAAAAAATTGTTTTTTTTTTAAATAAATATTTGCTTTTTTTAATTTTAATTTTTAAAGGTTTCAAAGCCAGTTTTAATTAGTGGTAGATTTTTTGGTTCATTAATTAATAAACCATATCCAACTGATTCAGAAATATCAGATGTTGTAAATACAATTTTATATGATGTTGATGGTATATTTTTATTACAAGAAACATCAAAAGGTAATTATCCTGTAAATGCTGTTAAAGAATTAATAAATGCTGCAAAAGAAGCTGAAATTGTTTCATGGAATCAAAATATTCGTATATTACGTGATAATTCAAAATTTAAACATATTAGTCATTTAGATTTATTTCAAGCAATTATTGTAACTAGTGTCGATATATCAAATCTAATTAATGCTTCTGCAATTATTTGTATTACAAAAACAGGTAATACAGCAATATTATTATCATTATATAGACCAAATTGTGTAATTTTTGCTGTAACAAGATCTGAAAGAACAGCTAAAAAATTAATTGTTCATCGTTCGATATATCCTTTACTTGTAACTGGTAAGAAAAAAAAAAAAAAAATTTACAAAGAAAAATTTAAGAAATATAAGTTAAAATTTTATGTTTTTTTACTTAGGACCCATAAATAGTGATTGGCATAAAGAAATTAATAAACAAGTAAAAACAACACTTTTAACTGGTAAAAAATTAAGAATTCTTAAAGAAGATGATTTTGTAGTTTTAATAAATGAATGGAGAAAAAGTACAGGATTCTCTGATACAATGCGTATTATGAAGGTTAAATTTGATGAAGATAACGGTGATGATCATGATATTGAAACTCAATTTTCTGTGGCATTTTAAATGAAATCTGTAACAAGTTTATTTTTTGTTAATAAAACTAAAATTGGAAAGCCAGTTGGTTTTTATCTGAACACCAAGAAAGTAAAAAAAGTTTCAATTAAGTAAGTAAGACAGAAAGTAATTTAACTATTTTAAAATTTGTTTAATACAATTACCTGAATAATATTTTTTGCTTCATCAAAATCTTCAGCACCAATAGCCGCCCACGCTAAATTCTCTGGTGAGCCTAACATTTTTGCAATAATATTTTGATCTCCAGCATTATATGATCTACGTCTTTTTAATTTTTGGATTTGTTCTGTTTGATTACTGGTCCCTGTTATTACAGAAGTACCAACAGCATCACCTCCAACATTTCTGTTTTCTACAGACATATCCGGTTTATTAACATTCCATCTACGTTTGACTTTTGATTTTCTTCTTGAAAAACTTGCATGACGTCTTTCAATATTTTCATCATCACTACTTGATTTCTCATGACTATCAAGATGTGGTTGTACAAGATGAAATAATTCATCAGAATTTATCATAAAATTATATGTATCACAATTTAATTTTGTAAATAATGATAATTTCCATAATGCATTATTAATTTCTTCTGAATGCATTATAAAACGATTACGTATTGTTTCATTTGAATTTTTATATTCTTCTGAATGATAACGTTTTGTAATGAAATTTTTAAAATATTCTAAAATTAATTTTAATGGTTTTGCACGACATATAAAACCATAACGATCACTTGATACAATACTTGTACTTATATTTGTATCTAAATCCGTACCAGATGATACATATTTACTTGCTTCTAATGTTTGATTATAATTTAAATGTTCCCATCTTAATAGTAAAATTTTAAAAATATCTTCTATTAAATTATTTAATATTTCAATATTTCGAATTTTTCGTAACATTACATTAACAGATGATATTTTATCTTCAATTAATTTTTCATAATTTGTTATTTTACTATTTGTAATAATTATATCAAAAATTGTTGATAATATAAAAATATATGAAAGATTTTCTAATTCAACATTTCTTTCATAATCAATTCCCATATTTATTGAATATTCTTTATTTTTATCTAAAATTAATTTACATTCATCATAACCAATTAATGAAACATTCAAATGACGAAATATTATATTTAAAATTCCATTTGATTCTAATAAATTATTAATTTCAATATTATGATTTGAATATTTTTTTAAAAATTCTAAAATATTATTAATCCGACATAAATCATAATAAATTATTTTTTGTACATCTGTTTGTATATCATCTTTTTTAATACAATTTAAAATTTTATTAAATGATGTAAAATTATCAAATGTTTTTTGTGATAAATTAAATTTATTTATTAATTTTACCATTATAATTACATTACGTAAAAATATTGGTATATCATCAAATGGATAATTTTTTTGTACAGATGCAAATAATATATGTTTTTTTTCAATTAATGTTTTCCATATAATTGATTTTTTTGAATATAATGGTAAAATTTTTTGTTCATATTCTAAATATGCATTTAATAAACGTTGATCTTTTCTAGTTAAAAGACTTAAATACATTAATTTTGGAAATTTTTTACCAATTTCATATAATTGAGGTAATAAGTTTTCATAAATATAATCATTTGGTAAATTGAAATTTGTTAAAAAATTAAAAAATAATAACATTTCAGAATTATTATCAAATTTACATTCTTCAACATATTTTTTTAATGTTTTATAAATAATATTTTGTATTGATTCAGATTTTATTATTCCTAAAATCTGTAATGTTGGATATGGTTTGTAATAAAATTGATTAAGTAAAAATTTTTGTAATTGTTCATTTTCTTCAATATAATTTGGATCTGTTTTAAGTCTTGTGATGACATCCTGAAAAACAAAAAACGAAATTATTCAACAAAAAAAATCAATTGCAATAATCTGCTCAGAGGGAAGGCTGCTACAAGGAGTCTTTTTTTCTTTTTGCAATTTTTTTTCGCTATATGACAAAAACAGGAATTTTATTATTTAATTAAAGTACCTACATGGAATTTTTATCACGTAACTCAAGAAATGAATATACAAGTTATAACGGTTGTATAGCTGTTGAATATAATTAATTATCCAACAATTGAATGATTGTTCTATCATATTTACTGTTATATTCTTTGTAGTTAATCGGAAATCTATAATCAAAAACTCTCCAACATTGTAACAAAAATATCATTTCATTGTTTAAAAATTGTAATAGTAGTATGTTATTAATTAAATTTATTATCTAAATTCTTATCAACAAATAAATATGAATCACAGTAATAGGTCAAAAGGTGATTTGTTTCAGAGTACAGAAATTTCAGAAAAAAATAAATAATTAGTGTTAAAATTAATTACCTTGAATATTTCTATTTGTTTAGCAGTTAATAGTATCGAATATTCCTTTAATTCTTCCATATTGTTTAAAATTCCCTGAATTCGTTGAAGAAATATAAAATAACTTTTAAATTGTTATTAATAAAATCATTTCAAGATTACTCATTACTGACAGTTAAGTCACTCACAGATCAAATGAATATGAAAGTCACCGTCTAGAATGCTGTGTGACTTGAGAACGATTGATTGATGTTATGCTAGAATCTTTGAGTATTAAATGCATATTTTCGAATAAAAGCTCGTTGGTGCAATTTTTCTTAATTAAATATAATTGTACTGTATTGCATAAATTATGATTCTTTACATTTAAAAGTTATTTTTAAAATACAATAAAGTCAAATAATCAAATTGTAAACTTGGGATTGATCTCATATACCCATGCTCTCATTCCTGTGTAATTACTCTGAAAATTTCGGTAAGAGGGCTTTTAGTTCTACTGTTGGTTAACAGGTGGATTTGAGTGATTGAAGGTTAGAATTTAGTAAACAAAATTTTCTGTAAACAGCTGTGATTTAAATTTTTTAAAAGAAATTTATAATTTTTTGTCAATTCAATTAACTTATCAATCAAATTTATATTTTACATTTTGCAATTTTTCATAAAAAGTACGTTCCATTAACGAAATACTCGCAAGTACTCGAAAGCGCTAAAATGATCCATTACATTGAAGTTAGCAACGGTCATTTAATTGTCACATGACAATTAGAACTGTCAAATGAAATGTCAAAAATACTTCATGAAGTTTTTTTTTCTTTGACTTGTCCCTTCTTTCTTTTTTATTTTGTCGAAACGAAGATTTTGTCGGAAGGAGATATTTTTTGTAGTTTAAAAATATTAAAATATAATCAGGAAAAATAATTTAATTTCAATTAAATTTATAAATTTTTATTAATTCATTATTTCGATCGTAAATAGTTTTTGTTAAAAAATATAATCTAACGATACATTAAAGTAAAAAAAAAAATCGTATCTAACTTTGATGTAAAATAAAAAAAAATTTTGTTAAAGCAACAAAAAAAAAGTAAAGTAAAAAAGTTTTTATGAAACATTACATTTTTTTTTAGTAAAATCATAATTTCTACAAAGTCCCTGATCAAATATAATTGTTCTACAAATAATCAAAATATAACTAATGTTCTAAAATCGGGCAATAAAATTTAGGAAATAAAAAAAAAATAGTGTGAAAAATTTTGAAGAAATGTTCATCAAATAAAAATTACAGTTTCCAGTTTTTTTTTTTGCATACTTATTCACTCATCAATTAGTTATATCAACTTGTTAAATTACAAAAAAAAAAAAAAATTTATTTATGTTGAATTTAAATCGAAGTAGAGAAAAATTTAGCAAATTTCTGGCATTTCTAGCGGTGCGTATAATTAATAATTAAAATCTAATGTTTTTTCTTTTTCTTGTATCAATGTAAGTTTGAATGTATGTACACATTCATTTTGATTTATATATTTTCATATTACTTGTTTACATACATAAATGGATTTTTTATTGTTGTATGCAAGAAATTATTTCGATTAAAAAAAATAGTATTTTATATATCTATTCTTCCTAATAAGTGTGATACTACATAGTCAAGAAATTCTATAAAGTATAATGTGATAAGATTTTAGGAAAAATAATTGTTGAGATCTTGAGAAGCACGAAAAAAATATTTATATTTCCAGTAGCTCAAACTCAAGCTGCCATGTCAGCTTAAAAAAAAATCTTTTAAATTTTTTTTTCTTTAACTTGTCTTGTTTTTCTTTAACTTCCTGAAAAGATATTTTGCTTTTTGTGTACATAATTTTAATGTTTTATGTTTTTTATCTTTCATCATCGTCATTGATCTTTAATTCCACGTGTAATGCGGTGTGTATGTAGTATTATTTTATTTTTAAGTTTATTTATCTATGAAATTTTAAAATTTTTAAAATTTTTGTTTCAATGTATACCATTTAGCCTAGATATTAATGAAATTATCTCAAGCATTGTAGTTAATGTGTGAATTTATTTCCCTTGAATAACCTTAATTTACATGTTTTTTTAAAACATTTTTCTTCATTTATGTGTCGAAAAAGATTTTTCTAGATTTTTTTCTTTCGTTTATATATATTAAAATTTAGATTTTCATCAAAATAAATCGTTAAATAAATTTAAATAAAAATATAAGAAAAACGAGAACTTTGTGTTTACTAAAAAGTTAATTGACTTAGGTCAGTGATATCCTTTTATTGTTGTTATTATCTACCTACTTATTGAGAAAGTCTATCTACCTACATAGTAAAATTTATAAGAATTGTAAATTTCTTATTTATTTTAAGTTTTATAAAAAAAATTATTATTGTTGTGAATAATGAATTTAAAAAATAAAATTTATAAATTTAATTTTTGTATAAATTAAATGATAATTTTTTTTAAAGTGTTAATTTAAAAAAAAAATACAAATTTTTTATAAAAACATTTAAAAAAACGAAAAACGAACATTTTCTGTTTTCGGTGTTTTTACAGTTGTTTTTTATGTGTGCTGTTTTGCCTTTTTGTATTAATTTGTAATTATTAAAATTAATTTTTTTTAATACCAACATATGTATGTACCTACATTTTTCAATATAACTACAACTATCATCGTCATTTGATATTTTGAATATTATAGTTTTATTTTTGTACACTAAAAAAAAAAAACAAAAATAACGAAATTTAAAAAAAAATCAGAGTACTTGCAAAAGATCTTAATTTAAATATAATATGGAACAACAACAACAACAACAGCAGCAACAACAACAACAACATAACGGAGTTATTGAAACGGAAACAACAGCAATAACTACAACATCATCAACAATAACAACAACAACAACATCTTCATCTCCAACACCAACAACAATAACACCAACAATTAATACACCAGAGGTAAGTGACTTGATTGTGAGATTATTAAAAGTATAGCTAAACTTTGATGCGAGGATAAAAACTACACATAAAATTATAGATAAAAAAAAATACATACAAATGTAAAACACATACATATGTATGTATGTATGAATCTACATACAATTGAAGAGAAAAAAATTGCGAATATGTCATCATATTTTTAATTTGTAATTAAAAGCAACGAATCAAAAAAAAAAAAAACAAACAAGTATGAAAAAAAATGTATACATAAATAAAACAAAAAAACAAGGAAAATAATTTGGCTTTAAATCAATTATTTAAATATATATAATATATGTATATATTTTTTGTTATTGTTGTTATTTTTATTCTAAGAATAATAATGTTGCATTTCAGCTTATCTTATTATTTTTTTTCTTTGAAAAAAGTTTATATCCAATTTCTGTTTGTTTTTTATTTAGATTTTTTTTTTTGCTTCAATTTGCTACAAATAAAATAAAGAAATACATAATATACCTAATTGAATATTTATTTTAAATATAAATAGGTAAGTTAGGTATTATTATATTAAAATTATGTAGTTTAAGATTGTTTATTTGTCATATTGTTTGATGTATTTTTATTTATTTATTTATTATTTTTTTTTTTTTTCAAATTTATATTTATAATTTATTAGAGACTACTGTATAATTCAAATTAGAAAATTTTTCAATATGAAATCATCATGTTAAAATTTTATTGTTTAAATTTAAAGTGACAAAAAAAAAAATAAAAATAAAAATAAAATCACCAAAAACATTTTTAAAAACAAAATCTCGTCTATACAAATTTGATATACATATGTATGTATTTTTTTGTTTCTTTAAGAAAAGTAAAAAAATATAAATAAACAAAAATTTAGAAAATTGATTGTATAATAGGTCGTAACACGTGTTATTTATTATTTTGTATTTAAAAAAAAAAACAAAAATCGAGACTAAATTTATAGTTATAAGTCTACAATGTTTAAATACTTTCTGAAATGTAGTTTATTTTATTTTTAAAATGAAATTGAAATTTTGCAACGTATTTGAAGTTCTTAAAAAAAAAAACAACTAATAATCCAATCAAAGATGTTGTTATTCTTCATTCAAAATAGGTAAAATAATACATAGGTATATATTTTCAAATTATGCAAATAATCTCTGTAATTATTATAAAGTTTGTAGTAAAATTTTGTTATAGTTAATTAATAATTTATTAGAAATCCATTATTTTAATTTAATTAAAAAATTTGTTTGGAACGACATAATTTGTCAAATAGCGTGTTATCTATTCCAACCTTTTTTTTTTTTAATTTTTTTTTGAGCTCTGACAACATTTTATCAAGTCGTTTATTATCATTATCTAAAATTTCGGATTATTATTTTGGACTTTTGTATAATTTTTAAATTATTTGTGGGTTTTTCATTCTGAAAAATATTCTCTCTCGGGTCTGATGAAATGAGTATCAAGGGATACTTACAATGTTATTGTTGAACACGAAAATGTAAACTGAAGATTGTTTTTCTTGTTTAATTTCATTAAGAGAAAAAAATATTTTAAATTATTAAAATTAGAAATTATAAATTACACAGAGATTATTTGTTTAATTTATAATAATTAAAGAATTTTTTTTTCCCTAGTTTTTTAGTGATATTCAAATTGAATAATTCAAGTGAGTTGAAAAATTTATTTTTATGCTAAAATATGCATGAAAATCAGGCATTTAGTTGTTTTCATTTTACATTTATTTTTATGTTTCATATATTCATTCATTGCATTTCTACCGAAAATACATATATAAATTTAATATACTTTTGCATTGTATTGAAAATTTTGTTCCACATGTAATTTAGTTTTGTTGTGAATAAATTATAACGCGTCTACCACATTAATTATTTATAATGTATTATTAAATATAATTTTTTTTAATTATTTTTTTTTTTTAATATTATATAATTTTAATTAAGTACCGTACCTGTTTTAATATTAAAATTAAAATATACATTCTAAAAAATTTCAGGCAAATAAAGAAACCAATAAATATGGTACACCACCACGTGATGCACCACCACCAACACCAATTGCAAAAGGTTTAAATTTATCTGGACCATTAATTAAAAAAGATAAACGTCAGAATAGTTCACGTTTTAATGTTTCTAAAAATCGAGAATTAACAGCATTACCGCAGCTAAATGGTAAGTAAAAAACAATTTTTTTTTTTTTTTAAAAACAAAAAAGATACAAAAATATTTAATTGTTTTGGTGGTTAAAAAAAAACATTACTTAGCTTTGAAAAATAATTATTTTTCCAAAATTCAAAGTTTTTAAAATCATAGTACTGTTCAATTTAAATGAAATAAAGTCGTAAAATTGTAAACAATAATTATACGGTTAAAATGAAGAAGAAAAAAAAAATACTACTAAAACCTGAAAGAGTTTTAAATAGAATGCTTAAAAAATTCAAATAAAAACTTTATAACTTTTTTTTTCGTTTTTTATAAAGTCAATAAAAAATATTATTTTTATCGATGAAATTCTTTTAAACAAAGAAAGAATTGAATACATTTTTATTTGTTTACATACACACATATGGAAAATGTGTTTCACACATTTTTTTTTTCTTTTTTGTATTTTGTTTTTTTTTTTTCATTTTGAAAATTAAAATATTCATTGCAAATCACATGAATTTGTTATCTAACTAATAATCTTTATATTTTTATTCTTATACTATTAAAAGAATTATAGAGAAATAAAATCAAAGAAAATAAAATTAATAATTGAAAATTAACATACACTAAGCACCGGCATAATAAATTAGTTTTTTGATTACTTACTTCATGAACACAATAATATCCGTTCATTTTAAAAGTCATGCAAGTTTTATAATCTTTCTTATTTAAAAAAAAATCGAAGTTTTTTTTTTTTTTTTTTAAATTTTATTTTAAGTAATTATCAATTTTCATACAGTTTCATTCTTGTCGATAAATTTATATTAATATCGTAGAGTACATTGGGTTTATTATTTTTTTCAATTTTTATCTAAAACACTTCTTTATCTTATATATATTTTTCTTTTTACAAAAAAAAAGTGGACTTACACTACTTTTAAAATAAACGATTCATATATTACTGAGAGCAAAAACAAACGTAGAAAAGCACTTTTTTTTATAAACAATTTTTTCGTTTAATGTAAATAAAAAAAAGAAACATGATTATTGTGCAAATAATTTATCAAAAATTATTCATTGAAAATTGATTCGTAAGTTATTTTTTTTTTCCTTAATTTTATAATAAAAAAAACCTTTTGTTTAATATTATTAAGTATTGTTATTTTTCAATCTCAAAAATATATTTGTTTAGATTGAATTTCGAATTGAAAATTCCAAAATGAAATTAGATTGTTGTAAATATATTGCAAAATTTTTATATAATTTTTATAAGTTAATTGTTGTATCGTTTCAATCATTAATTTTATGTTGAGTTGGTAGGTTATTTAATTAATATTATTATTGTTTTGTATTTTTATAGTAAAATTAAATTTTTATCGAATGAAAAATATTTAAAACATGCTATAAAAATTTTATAAATAATATTTAAACTATTTTTTAAACAATTTTAAAAACAATGTTATGTCTGACTGGAATTTTTGTTTCGACATTAACTAACTTTATTTAGTTTGTTGAATTTTTATTTGAGAAGAAGTCGATTTGATTTTTTTATGACTGAATTCCAAAATTCAGTTTTAAAATATCCAAACAAAACTTATGAGTTTCCAGCATAAATAAAACTTCAAGATTTCTAACTTTAGTACTTAAAAATCCATGTATGATTTATTTAGGTTTCTTCTTATTGTATTTGATGAGTTAAATGACTTCTTTTCTCAAAATTTCTTATTAGTCTATCAGTTTGTAAATTAAAACTAAATATGTACGTAAATTATTGAAAATATACAAATACAGTTCCCGTTTCAATCATATTTCCAACAAGGATTCTAAAATCCGTTCCTTTATGTATATTTTACAATATTTATACTATTACTTTCCAGATGGCGTTTGATAATTTTGAAGAAAAAACATCATATTTTTTACAGTTTTATTTTTATTATACATAAATTAAAAGCACTTTTAGAATAGCTTTTAGCTCCAAAGGGTTAAGGATCTCCTTATAAAGAAGTACCATTAAATACATATTCTTTGGCTCTGTTATTGGAGGGGATATGCTTAGCTTTTTGTTTTACACAGTTAGGTATAATATAAAATATACAAAATAAATACTTATAGATACCCTATATACACAGATTTATATGGTAACATTACATTTATATAATATGTATTATAATATGCTTGCTCTATTGTGATTAAAATATTGATTTTTCAACTACAAAACTTTTTTGTTAACTCGCACTGTTGCTACTACTAACAAGAATTTTGTATTTATGTTTTAGAAGTGTAGTATACGTCTAGGTAGTTGCATCAGAAAAAAAAATTTTTTTAAAAAGACATCCACATTGTCACAATAATTTTCAATTTCCTCTAGAATAATCTTTGTTGCAATTTTTTTTTCTTGCAAAATAATAAAGTACAATAGGAGTTTTTTAAATATATAAATCGAGAAAAGTGATTTAAAGTGATAAGAAAATTCATAATCATTGCATGTATAATCCATCACTGGCTGTTAGTAATCATAAGTCATCATAGGCATTGTCGTCATCATCATCATCATCAGACTTTTCTTTTTTTTTTTTATTTATTTTTTTTTTTTATGAATGAATTTGTAATTTTTGAAAGCTTAATTAAAAGTTTTTCAAATATTATCCTTTTTATAACGTTAACCGTTTTTTTTAATTCCTTTTTTATAATCTTCCCCCAGATTTTTATATGAGAAATTTTATATTCTTTTCCCAATAACGGAAGGAAAAAAAGTGCGGTGTAGGTTTTTTTTCCGTCAAAGTGAAGTGATAAGGTGATGTGATGCTTGATTAAATTTTTTTTTTTCTTCCTCTTCCTTTTTTTTTTTTTGTATTTTACTTAATACTATTAAAAAATCTGATTACTCAACAAGTGATTTTAAGTGATGATTTTAATTAATTTCTGATAGTATGATATAAAATCAAAAATCAAAAAAAAAAAAAAAAAAAAACGGATAATTAAGGATGGTTCATAAGTTTCAAAGTACCTATAATGATTTTTTTCTTACTTGTTTTTTTATTTTACAATCTGAGGCATAATTTTTTGATAATATCTGAAGTGTGTTTATTGATCTCTTTTATGATTTCTATGTGTATTTTAGTTGAATGTATTTTTTATAATTAAAAAAAAACTATCAGCGATTTAGCAGTAGAATTATTGTTTGTACTTTTTAATATGTAAAGAAAAATTTAACATATTGCAATTCAAACTAGGAAGTAGAGAAAAAAAATCCTTTTTTATGCATTTTACATGTATATATCAGGTAAACCTCTTGAAAATCGATAAAAGGAGCCTACAGAAAAAAATAAAGATGGTTGCTAATTATAGAATCTAAAATTTGTTTTTCTTTTCAATTTTGCAAGTAAACTACATCAGGAAACAATAAAACAACAAATATATGTATTTTTGTTTGTTTGTTTTTTTTTTTTTTCACATGAAATGATAAATTTTAATATTAAAATAGTTCACATTCCTTTCGATGTTTGAAAGAAAGTTGATTACAAATTGATGAAGAAAAAAAAGTGAAAAAAAGCAAACATATATGTATATGCATATATATACATACATAACATTCTTTATTTATTTCATTTTTATCAATCGACAGACAAGAAACAATATGTAATAATGTTGATTATATTGTTATAGGTACATAGAATATGTCATGCTCATTTTTTTTTATATCAGCACCAACATAAAACACAGTTACTTAGCACAATTATTTATATAAAAATGTATGTATGTATATTTTATCTATATATATTAAAAGTACGATATGAATTAGATACTTATATACATATGTGTATAGGGAGGTTTGATTTGCGTGACCACTCCTATAAGGTATCTTGTCAATCATGTTTTATTCAATTTTCTTTTTCTAATTATGGAATACAGCACTCAATTTATTAAGGAAAAAAAAATTACAAAAATAAAATATTTTTAAAATAAAATAATATAAAAATAATAAATAAAATTATATATAGGGTATATATGTACATACATATGTATATGATCAAAGAATTTTATCTATCTGATTTGTTGTAGGTGTTTGACTAGATATAGATATACAATTAAAAACATATGTATGTATTAAATTTATTTCTCATTTTCAAAATAAATAAATAGTAAAATAAAGTATGTACATATATATTTACTGTACTCGTGTACAGTATGTTCGTGTTAAAGAAAATTTGTTAAAAGAAAGCCGAAATTGAAGTTCAGGGCTGCATATTTTCATTAAGTTATTAATGAATTAAGTAAATAAGTTAATATATAAACATTTATATGGGAATCTGTTATATTTCAAGTATGTATTCGAAAAAATATTGTAAATATGTATATTATTAAATTGTATCGTAATCAAAGACACGTTGTGGAAGAAAAAAAAATGTAATTTATAATTAAAAATTTGAAAAAAAAAAAAAAACTGTTAATAAGAAAAGATTTTGAAATAACGAAAATTTTCATTAGTTTCAATATTTTTTATTTTTTGTTTCATCAAATAATAAATTGTTAAAATTTTAAAGTTTAAATTATGATTATGATCAAAATTTACAATTTATCACATGCTATTATTTCGAAAAAAAAAGGTAATTCTAGAAAAAGCATTATATATTTCTATAATTCAAGGAATCTTAGCACCTATTAATAATATTCTTCCAAGAACCATAATAGTCCACACGTAGTTTTGTAGAAAAATTATACCTAAGATATTACATATGAATTATTATTTTTTTTTTAAATTTTATTTAATTTGATAAATTAATGATATTCAATAACAAAATTTTACTTTTAATTTTTATAATTTTACTTAACATTTAATCGTTCGAATGAATATAAAAAATTTTCCCTGTCTTCGATGGAATCTTTTATATTTTAATTCTCTTTTATAAGCTTTTTAAATAATACATACATATGTATGTACGTGCCAAGTACTTCAACAATACAACAGATTCTTCTGAAGCGTTTCAAAAAATAAGAAGAAAAAAAAAAAAACTACTCGCAAATACATATTTCTGATACAAGAAAGTTTAATGTAAAAAAAAGTAAAAATGTGATGATGAATTTTGTTTTCATATCAAACCAACACTTTTAATAATAATCAAAACGAACAACAAAAATTTCATGTATGTTATATTCATCTTCAAGTTCATCGTAATAACAACTTCAAAAAAAAAAAAAAAAAAAAAATGAAAGAAGTTTTGTTTCTCTATGTATTTACAATTTAATCATTTAAACAAACAGAGCTTATCATCAAATAAATATCTCTTTTTTTTTTTTTTTTTTTTAAATTATTCGTAAAATAGAAAATACATGTGAGTATTAATTACAAATATTCACGCTATTACAACACCTTTAGGAAAAGAAAAAACCAAAACGGTAAAATAATCTTTGTATCTAATAATATGTAGATATACATACATACATACATATACATTTATAATATTGAATTCAAGATTTTATACAAAAAGTTTGTACTTGAAAAATGTAAAATAAAATTAATAATAAAAAAAAAAAAAGAACAGAAAGAAAATTCCAATAAATAATAATTTTCACATAAAAATCGATAATATATACATATACATATTATTTTATCAACACACAATACAAATGAATATATATATGTGTATCTTTTTTTTTCGTCGTTTTTCTTTATTTATTTTATAATCAATTACATGAAATTTCATAGTCAATAAAAAAAAATTTAAAAAATAAATAAATTTATTTATGTATGTATTTATTTTTCGCGAAATCGTATATGAGAAGAAAAGAAAATTCAATAAGAAAGCAAGGTGAGAATTATTTATAGCACCTTCTTAATTATTTTCAAATAAAATTGATTGCTTAATCAAAGTACAGACAATATTGAATATAACAGGTGAATTTGATATTAACAACAATCAAAAAAAAAAAAAAATTATTTACTTGCATCATTAGCAGATTACATATACATATAAGCGATTCCATGAAATGGACAACATGAGCTCTCGTTTTTAACTTCTTTATTTTATTATTTTATTACTTTGTGTTTATTTTTTTTTTTAAGTTTTACTTGTGAATTAATTAATTGAAACAGTTTGTAGAATATTTTAATTGCATCGATTTTATCATAAATATTTTTTTTATCAAAACCACGATATATGAGTATCTGTCAGTGACGGAAAATTTTTTTTCTAATTTACATACCAAAGTAAGCGCAAAACGAAGTTGCTTTTATGTCAGTCAGTGACGCCAATTTCTTAGATATATTATGTAATGAAAAATTCATTATTTAAGTCAAATAAATAAAAATTAGTATTTAAAAATTATAAAAAATAAAAAAATCATATAAAAAATTTCGCTAAATGGTGAAGTCACACATTACAAATTTTCCGAAATGTCAATCAATGATGCATGGAATTGTTCATATATTTTTATAATTGAGTTGTCGATGGTGTTAATTCAATTCTTATTATGTTTTTCTTGTTCTACATTTTATTTTCTTCTTTAAAATCTAAAATTTTAAAAATAAACGAAAGATTTATCAAAAAAATAAACCATCTGGTTATTTTATTTTGATGTCGATAATAAAAATTGGTATTATGATTCTTCATTATCGTGGAATCGTTAATAATTTGATTTAAATTAGAAAATGTGAGAAAATGAAATATGTATGTATTACCTTATTTACACGCGAAAAAAAAATCAATTAAAAAGTAAACATTTTAAATACTATATATGTATGTACATATAAACAAGATTGTATTTCTATTAAATTTGCAAAAGAAAAAAAAAGGTGAAAAATCCTTACGGTTTAATAAATTTGTTTCTATAGCAATGAATAATTTTTTTTTGTTTACTTTTTTTTTAAAAGAAATATATTTTCTAGTCACGTAGGTCGTAATTTTCTTGAATGGGTTAAAAACGTTACTTTAGTTCTGAATTTGAAAAAGGAAAAAATGAAAAGAAAAACTACATATAAAAAGGAAACAGGCCTTAAGATGTAATATGGATTATTATTTTTTACATTTTGTATTGAATTCATTATTTTTAAGTTTCTTGCTTTTTTTATTTAATTTTTTGAATAATTTTTAATCCTTTAACAACTTTATATTGTATACAAAGTTGAATTTACATGAAATAAGGATATAGGAGGTACTTACTTTTCCTTTTTAAACATATTATATTTATTTTTCTTATTTTTTACCATAAATGAGTCATTGAGCTTTTTTCAAAAGAACTATATCATCCTATTTATTGAGTTTATTTCTGCGGGTTTATAGCTTTTAAGAGTTCAAATAACATGTTTCCCTAATTCAAAGGAAACATATTTTTAAAATTATGAATTTTCTTTTTCTACAATAATTGAATAGAATTTTAATTAAATAAAAAATTTAAGTTTTTATCTAATGAATTAAGCATTCCAATCATATTTACTTCAATTAAATATTAATAAAAAATAAAATACACTACGTTGTAATTATTCTAAGAAAGTGTCAATGAACGTCATTGCTATTGTGTTGTTGCTGCAAATAAATAATGCATCCATTTGTCTGTATTTATTAATTATATATTTTTTACCGATATAAGTAGTTTTTGATGGGTGTGCTGCTATTGCAATTATTTCAGTTATTTTTTAATTGACTTTGAGATATTTTAATGTACAGAAAAAAATATTGATTTTAAGATTTTACTGCTAAATCGCTAAAATTTGTTTTTTTTTTTCTTTTTTTTTTTTGTTCTTGTTAGTAACTCAAATGATTTAATACTTTAATAAAATATCAGTAAAACAATAAACGGAACATATCAACAGAAAGACTTATATTTCTCATCTTAGAAAAAAAAAAAAAATCACATATTGAAATAAAAAAATTTTAATGCAAAAAATGAAATGAAAAGTGTGGTGTTGTTTATGAAATGGTTGTCAGTGCTATGTTATATTCCGGCAATACGGCCGGTCTAAGAATACCAAAATCACCATCATTTCATAGTGGTTTAGATTTAGTAGCTAAAAAAGATTTTAAATTTGTAACATCATATTCAACAGATAATATAACAAATATGCCATCACTACAGCCAGAACAATCCAATAATAAGGTTAGAAAAATTAAAAACCAAAAAAAAAAAAAAATCATTTGAATTTAGATTTTGAATATTCCCGCTAAAAAATAATTTTATATTTGAAATATTGATAATTTCTTCTTTTTGTTAGAGAACATTTTTTATATTACATATATTGTTCAGTTAGTTGAATAAAGAATATCAATTTCAAATACATACATACATATATGAAAAATGTTATAGTAAGAAATCAATACCAGAAATTTTTAAGTTTACATACATATTTTTTCTTAAATTTTCTGATGTTGTTTTTTTTTTAAAATTCTACTTGATGATTTTTCATATATTTGAATTTAATTGAAACAAAAGAAAAAAAAATCAAAAAAATGTACTTAAAATTAACTATTTCCTGTATTGTATTTCATTATGATCACAATTCATTTCATTTAATTGATTCTTCATACATATTTTCATTATTTTTCTTTTTTCATTTTAATATATATGCAGTCATCCTCACAAAATAATTTTAAATCATCCCCAAATAATTCGAATTTAAATTCGATACAAAATCATCATTTAATTGGGACAAATGGTCGACTAACAACAAATACTTTATCATCATTAATATCATCATCATCATCAACATCATCATCATCATCATCGTCATCATCATCAATATTATCAACAATAGCAACAACATCTTCAAATAATAATGTGTTTACAACAAATAATTCTTCAATATCATCAACAACAAATATCAATATTTCAACTTCAATATCATTACAACAAAATGGTGGATCTGGTTCATTATCACCACAATCTAATATATATCATCTTCAACAACAAATAATTGGAAGTCCAGGACGTGCTAGAGATCGTAATATTTTCAATTCACCAACATCTAATGCTGTTACCGCTGTTTCCCTTCCATTACTTAGAGGTGTTTAAACATAAATAAATACCATGAAATGATAATGCATAACAAATTATTATTCATCAAATTTCTATAGAATTTTTCCTTTATTATTGTTTTTTTTTTTTTTTTTTCATATGATGATGTTGTTGTAAGACTCACTTAGTTTTTATGATTTTACGTACATACATATATATTTTTCCTTGTTTGGTTTCTTTCTTTAACGGTATTTTATTAATAGTTTTTTTTTTTTTTTCATATTAGTTTGGTGTGTTTTGTGTGTGTTAACGAGTGTGTATGTAAATTATTATTACACATATGTATTATATGTTTTCTTTTTATTTACCTGATTTTTTCTTGTTTTATTCCATTTAATAGTCCATTACAGTTGATTTGCATTTTTACTTAGATTTTGTTTTTTTATTATTGTGGGGTTTTTTTTTTCTTTCTTCTTCCTTTTGTTGATTGAGTTTGCTTTTCCTTGTTTTAAAATGGTTTCAAATGTATTTTTGCATTTTTCATTTAATGGTTTTTTAAAATAAAAATAAAAATTATATAGAAATAAAACTAATTTAGTCAATATGAAGTTTTCTTGATTAGTTTTTTTTATTTTCTTTTTTTTTTTTATTATTATTATTTTTTTTTTTTTTTGTTAAAGACAAGAAACTGTTTATTTTTTTTCGTATTTTAAATCGAATTAAGTTGAATTTTAGTGAAACAATATAAATAATAAGATACTTTGTAAGATACAATACGTATATATAGATATTAAATTTACACTAGAACACTTTTTTTTTTATTTTCACAATTAAGAGGGCTTAACCTATAGAATTTTCATTTTTAGGATAAATTTCGAAAACTGATACTTCAACTAACTTTTTTTTTCATATTCATAAAACACGTAAAAATTCAGGACTGTCTTCTACAATAAATAAATTTTCATGCAGACCGTCAGTACTTAGAACGGTTTCTTTTCGTTTGATATCTTTCAAAAATTTCAATTACTCTTTCCACTTCCTTTTTCATCAACTTAAAGGCAACATATTAACATTGAAAGTTGATCAAAATTTGAAAAATTTTCATCTAAAAAAATTATAAAAAGCTCAATAAATTTAATATGAAAGAAAATATGAATATTCATTTCATCTTAATGCCATTTAATGGCATAATTTAGTCTTCTTTTTTTTTCGACTATCACAAAATTATATACTCGTATATAAATATGTACATATGCTTTTTTTTTCGTCAATGATGTGTGATTTAAACACAAAAGTCGAAATGGAAAAAAAAATGAAAGAAAAGCATTAATTTAATGAAATTTATAAGAAAATTCTATATACATATATATTTTTTTGTATATCCTCGGAACAGAAAAAAATATAATTTAAGCACAAATGTTCATTTGTTTCTTTTTTCTTTCTGACTTTATGAAAATTCTTTTCACAGAATTTCCTATTTTTTCGTAAGTAATTTAATGGAAAATTAATGGCATCATGCATAAATCATTTATTTTGTGCTTTTTATTTTTTGTTCCTTCCTAATAACATATGTATTTGTTAAGGTCAATTTATTTGATTTTATTTTTTATTCTATTTCGTTTTTTTTTTCTTTTTTTTTGTGATTAGAATCTTAAAAAAGGTTCATGTTTTTATACTGAAATTAATATTAAAAAGGAAATTACTTAATTTATCTTTTAAAATTTTGTAAATATTCTTTAGTTAGAAAATTTTGATTTAATTTTTAACTGTAAAAGTTTACTATTGTGGGAAGATCGTCGTAGAGAATAATAAATAAAAATAGAAGGAAAATATTTTGTAAAACAAAAATTTTTTTTTTTTGGAAGTTTATTCATTATTGAAATTTAATCTATTCTTTTTTCAATGGTTTATATGATAAATTTAAATACAATATTATTTAATTAATAATTTTAACTTATTCAAGGTATTTCACGTAACAAAATCATTCGAATTTTATAGGATCACCTTAGTACAACAAGTTCATACAAATATATATATTTTTTTATATGCACACTTCAAGGATAATAAATAAAAGAAATACGTATATTTATATAATTACTTTTATCGTAATAGTGAATAATCAACATTACACGATTAATTTTTCTTTTTTCACATTAAAACTTTTGCTCTAATTCGACACATAAAAATTATTCTTTTAAATAATTTCCAAGTTTTTTTTTATAAATGCCATTCATGAAATGAGGATATAAATTCTAATGATGTTTTTGTTTTATTATAAACAAATAAAAAAGAAAAACATGTCACATTTTACGCTTTTTAAATTATTTCTGTATTCGTTAAATGCACATACAAAGATGCAGAAAATGTATTGAATATGAAAAAAAAAAGTCCATTAAACTTATAAAACATTTTTTTTCCTTTTTTTGTTTTAAAAAAAAGTGCTTTTCTTGATTGCTCTCTTATACAATTTTAATAAGAATACATATTTTTTTTTTTGTTGTAAATAGAAGTCATAATTTTATATTTTTTATGTAATTTTTAATTATGAATGTCGTGTCAATGAAATATTAAAAAAAAACATTTTTTTTTTTTTTTTTTGTAAATAAAAAACGTTTGTACACGTTTACGAATCATGTGTATAATAATTTTTTTTGTTTTTTTTCACAGAAACACCAGCAAATGAACGTGAAGAATTATTTATTCAAAAGTTGAGACAATGTTGTACATTATTTGATTTTTCCGAGCCATTAAGTGATCTAAAATGGAAGGAAGTTAAAAGAGCAGCATTACATGAAATGGTTGAATATTTAAATACTCAAAATGGTGTTATTACAGAATCAATTTATCCAGAAGCTATTAATATGGTAAGATGAAAGCTTTTTTGTTTTTGTTTTTTAAGGGATTACATACACCTCTCTATTCACCATAAATATATAATTTTGTTTCTAGATTAAAATTATATCTGTAAAGTAATCTAAGCTTTATTTCACATATAAACTTTTCTGAAATAATTAATTCCTTTAAAAAAAACGTTCAGTAAACTATAAGATTCAGTATTCAAATTGGTCGTTTGTGGATGTGTGTGTATAGGACCCATAATGATTTTAATTTTATTAAAAAATTCGACTTAATCTTAAATTTCATTTTATTTTAAATTATAGTTTGCTGTGAATCTATTCAGAACATTACCACCATCATCAAATCCCAATGGTGCTGAATTTGATCCAGAAGAAGATGAACCAACATTAGAAGCATCATGGCCACATTTACAATTTGTTTATGAACTTTTTTTAAGATTTCTAGAATCACCAGATTTTCAACCTAATGTAGCTAAACGTTATATAGATCATCAATTTGTATTACAATTATTAGAATTATTTGATTCTGAAGATCCACGTGAAAGAGATTTTCTAAAAACTGTATTACATAGAATTTATGGAAAATTTTTAGGTTTACGTGCATTCATTAGGAAACAGATAAATAATGTTTTTTATAGGTAAAGAAAAAATATTGACTTTTACAATTTTATTTATTATTATATTTTTTGTTCGTTTGTTTGATCAGATTTATATATGAAACAGAACATCACAATGGTATTGCTGAATTATTAGAAATCTTGGGAAGTATTATAAATGGTTTTGCATTACCATTAAAAGAGGAGCATAAACAATTTTTATTAAAAGTTTTATTACCATTACATAAAGTTAAAAGTTTATCTGTTTATCATCCTCAATTAACATATTGTGTTGTGCAATTTTTGGAAAAAGATCCAAGTTTAGCTGAACCTGTAATAAGGTATGAAAAACTATGCGCTCATTTCAAAATTCAACATTGTTGTAAGCACCATACCACACCATATGGTGAATTCAACTTGGTTGCATGGTTGTGTTTATTGGTATGCCGGTGTTTCGGTGAATAAAAAGACAAATTGATAGTGGTATGTATTGAACAATAATGACAGTTGAAGTTGTAATGTTGAGTTCACCTTTCACCAATGCAACCTGTGGTGATAAATATGACACTTTCGGTGAATTAACGGTAAAGTTGTGATTATTGAAACATTGAAATGAGGTTTTGGTGAAAATGTTGTGCAACCTGTTGAATTTTTAAAATTAGCGCTATTTTAAAATGAATAAATTTAAAAATGTTATTGAATTTTTCTGTTTTTTTTATATTTTTATTTAGAAGTTTATTAAAATTTTGGCCAAAGACACATAGTCCAAAAGAAGTAATGTTTTTAAATGAATTAGAAGAATTATTAGATGTTATTGAACCAGCTGAATTTCAAAAAGTTATGACACCATTATTTCGACAAATTGCTAAATGTGTATCATCACCACATTTTCAAGTTGCTGAACGTGCATTATATTATTGGAATAATGAATATATTATGTCATTAATATCAGATAATTCACAAATAATATTACCAATTATGTTTCCATCATTATATCGTAATTCAAAAACACATTGGAATAAAACAATACATGGCCTAATTTATAATGCATTGAAATTATTTATGGAAATGAATCAAAAATTATTTGATGAATGTAACAAAAATTATCGTCAAGAGAAACAAATGTATGTCATTTTTTATTTTTATTTTTTTCCACTTTTGAAAAAAATTATAAGAAAAAATTTGAAAATAATATTTTTTATTTTATATTTTTCAGGGAGAGAGATAGATTAAATCAACGAGAAGAACATTGGCTACAAATTGAAAGCTTAGCTAAAAATAATCCAGAATGGCCAAAATTATCTGAAAAATTTGATAATCTCAGTATTTCAAGTAGTCAAAATGAATTTGATAATATACCAGATAATGATGATTTAACATATGATAAATTGGAACAAGAATCAAGAGAAGTAAGTTTTAATTTGAAATTTTTTTTATTTGGTATAGACTTCAAGTTATTAGTACAATTTTTTTTATAGGAATTATTTAAAATTGAAAAATAAAAGCAAAAGTAAATAAATAAACTATCTGCAATTTTAGATTAGAAAAAAAATTATAGAATATTAATAGAAAAATAATTTTCAGATAGTTAGACAAAACAAAAAAAAAAAAATAACGAAAAAATTTAGTTTTATAGAATATCATAACATTTTTTTTCTTATTTCAGCAATTAATTGTTTAAAGACTGATTAAATGAGAATATCCTCCTAAAAACAAAAAAAAAAAATTCACTATGTATGTTGTTTTACTAAAAAAAATACAAAAATAAAATTTCGAACTCATTTTTTTTTTTTTTCATATAAACGTTTTATTTTTCCTAACAAACTTACAAGAATTAACAATTTTTTCTTTTTTTTTTTTCTTCTCAAATTTAAGAAGTGTAATAAATTTATGTACATTTATGTGTGTCAGCAATTACAGTAAAATAGAAGAAAGGAAAATTTTTAAAATCAGAACAGTGATATAAAAACCCAAAAATAGAATTTAAAAAAAAAAAAAATTAAAAAAACGTAGGGAAAAATACAAGATTCAAAAATTATAACCTTTATTTTTTTACATACAATTTACAGAATTTCTTCACTTTTCTATTCACATGAGTTTAAAACTTATAATGAAAAAAAAAAAAAAAAAAAAAAAAACAGTTTAATTGCCGGAAGTGATTTATCTTGAATCTTACTTATTTATTTTGTTTTAATTTTTATTCTTCAAAATAGTAATATCATTTTAATTTTCTTCAGGCATCAATAATAACAAGGAATTCACATTACTGATTAAGAGCGTAAAGGTAGAAATTTTTTTTTTTTTTTAAATTATCTTCTAAATGTTATTTATTAAATATTTCACGTGAAATATAGAAGTTTTTTTTTCTTTTAAAAAAAAGTATTGTTTCGTAAATCTTTTTTTTTTCTATTTTCTTAAAAAATTATTTTTCCTTTCAAAAAAGTAAAAATATACAAGACATTCAAACAATGCACATACTATGTATTACTTGAATATATATTTTTGTGATTATGTACATATATAAAATAAAAGCATGAAAATTTCAAAAACAAAATATACTGTACATACATTTTCAACATACTTAATACGATAACAACAAAAACAACAACAACAACAATGTAATAAATACAATTTATCAACTTTCCTATGAAATATGAATTTTATTTAGAATTTTTTCTTATACATACATATATATTAATATTTGTCGTCATCATTATCATCATCATCAGCTCGACAGCCCGATGTGAGCCTTAGCTTGTGTTTTAAAAAAATGTGTATTTTTTTTTTAATCTTTTCTTTTTTTTGGTTTTTTTGCCAGTTTTTGGCCATTTTTTTTTTGTTTTAGTAATGGCCAAAAATTGAGAAAAAAAGTCAAAAAAAATGAAAATTCAACTTTATTATTTGGTAAAGCATCAACAAATATTTTAAATTCGATTTGTTTTAATTTAATTTTTTGTTCGTAACTAAAAGTTCCTGATTGATGAGAAATAAGCACAATTGGTTTTTTATTTATTTATTTATTTATTTTTTCTTAAATAGTTAAGCATGATTTTTGTGTGTTTCTGTATTTTAAATTCACACAATAAAACTTAATATGAAGAAAATAAAAAATAATAATAATAATAAATATGTGTTCCTGGCATGTTTATATATCTCCTGCTCCTCTTCCAATTATTTCTTTCTCTTTGTATATAATTTATAAATTATAAAAATTTTTAAATTACAATATAACAAATTTTATTATTTGAATTTAGAATTTCATTGAAATTGATTTTCGGACAAAACTGTTATACCATCTCAAATTCTTCAATTGAACCGTTTGCCTTGAAAATGACCTAAGTTCATTTTTAGTGAAAAATGATTTAAAGTTAATTTCAGATGAAGATCTATATGCCCTTTTAACTTTTCATAATATTAGAATCATTATGTAATATTATGCTCTAGAACTTTTCAGTAGAAATAAACTGTTATATAAAAATATTTGTATGGAAACTGAAATTTAAAAAACCTTGAAACAAAATCGAATTGACTTGGCCAATTTCAAAATAAACGGCTCAATTATACTTTATTCAATGGTAATGCAGTTTTTAAGTGTCTTGGAAAAATTAAATTAATTTGAAATTCAGAAAGAAAATCAATACAAAAATTGATAATTTCGAAAATTTAATTATGAAAGAATTTACTTTTTTTTTGTTTCATAAAATTAATATTTGTATTTTAGATAAGGAATGGCAGAAATAAGGATAAGCCCCTTATCAGAAGAAAATCAGATTTACCAGCTGATACTGGAACTGTGAAAGCATTAATTGAACATAAACGTGCTGATGAATTTTTACAAACACCACCAGATGTTAATAAATGTTAGAGCATCATCTATTTATATATTTTAAAATATAAAATCAAATAAAAATAAAATAAATAAATTACACAAAATTGTTTTGTATACATTCTTCAAAATAAAATTAAGATAAAAATTTAAAAAAAAAACCTACAAAAAAAGAAGGATTTTGTTTTAAAAAGGATGCTGAGAAAATTCATTGAAAAAAAAAATTTTATGAAAGGAAATGGGAAATAATTGGTTATAAGAAATTTTATTATTTAAAAAAAAAAAAAAGATTTCTAGTAATTTAAAAAAAGGTGCCATTGATTAAAATTTTAAAAAAATAAAAAAATATATATTAAAAATTTATGGGAAATTTTCAAGAGAAAAAAAAAAGTAAAATACAAAATTCGAAAAAAGAAAAATAAAAAAAGCAAACAAAAAAAAAACAATTTTATTGAAATATGTATTATTGTAATTTTTAAA
This sequence comes from Bombylius discolor, assembly GCA_939192795.1. Lineage (NCBI taxonomy): Eukaryota > Metazoa > Arthropoda > Insecta > Diptera > Bombyliidae > Bombylius > Bombylius discolor. The sequence goes on along the minus strand of OW584238.1, from coordinate 54,143,588 downwards.
TAAATGTGAAAGTAATCTTTATTTTATTATTTAATCAAAATACACGTGTGTAGTGGAAAAAAATAAATTTAAAGAAAAAAAGAGAAAATTACAAGAAGAAAATAAATTATATAAAATAATAATGTTGTGAACAAAAACAAAGTATTGAGTTGTAAACAAATAAAAAAGAAGTATACAAATTTAACAAAAAGAAGAAAAAAAAAGCAGAAAAAAGTAAAAGTATGTAATTTGAATTTTCTCTTTTCTCGTTTTTGTTTTTTCTTTTCTTTTTAGTGTAAATGGAATGTATTATGTATAATTTCGCAAAATTAAATATTTTTATCAATTAAATAGGTATTTTTTTCCTTCTAAGAAATATTTATTATTTTTGTATGAAAGTTTTTAAATGTTATCCTTTATATGTAAAATTGAAAATTCATTAGTTTTTTATTTTAATTTTTTTGCTTTGCATAAATAAAAAAAAAATAAAAAATTAAAATATTTCAAACGTGGATTTAGAAAAAAAAAAGAAATATCCTCCCCCACCGGGAAGTAAATTTTAATAAACAAATGTTCTTTAAGTTGCTGGTTAAATTGAATTGAAAAAAAAAAAAAAGTAAAAGTAAATTTAAAAATGTTTTTTTGTCCTAAGTGGTGAAAGTCAAATTATGTTTTTCGCTTTTTCAATTGAATTATTTTAAATTTAAAAAAAATATATATATTCCAAAATAGTGAATTAATTGATTTATTTAAAAAAAAAAAAGTTAATGTTAATCATTGAAAAATAATTCCATTCCTTCATTTCGCTTAATATTTTTTTTCTTAACTTTTAAAATTGGAAATTGATAGCTTGAAAGAAAAATTTTAAAATAAAATAAATTTTAAGTGCGATTAAATATACAAAAAAAAAAAAGACAAAGAGATTATAATTTCGGTTGAAATTTAAGATTTTGGATTGTTGAGAAATTGTTTTTTTTTTTTTTTGTTTCTTTTAGAAATTTATTTATATTTTATCTTCATTTATTATGTAAATCGGATAAGTTTTATTAATATTGTTATAAATTCTAAGGAAAAAAAAATCAAAATTGAAAATTTACATATTACGAAAATTGCTTATTAAAAATTTTTAAGATTTAATTTCGCGTCTTTTTTTTTTTTTTTTGTTATAATAAAAAATTATTTATAATCAAAAGAAAATATATATTTATATGTATATATATATATATATATATATATCACGTAAAAAGGACCCAAAAGCATGTAAAAGACTTTAAATTCGAATTTTTAATTTTATATTTTCAAAAAAAATAAAAACTATTGCCAGTATTTGCTAATTTACGTCCATCATCTGTAATCTAAAAATATTTATTTAAAAAATATCACACACATAAACACTTTCTTATTATCAAAATTTTAGTAACAATATTCTAAACAATTTTGTTTATTTTTTAATTTCCCCCTTTTATGTTCGGAAAAAAAAACGCTTATCAAAAAAGAATTTCAAAAGAAGAATTTTTTTATCAAGTATTTGTGAAAAAATTATATTTCAAAGAGAAGCAGCTACATATATTTTTAGAACAAGAAAAAGGAAAGAAAGAAAGAAAAAAACATTTTTTATTTTTTTTTACATTAAATTGCGGGAAACTTTTTTTTTATTTTGTATTCGGTGTTTTTATTTTAATTTGTAATTGACGAATGTTGAAAACATAATTTTCCATAAAATGTAAATAATATTCAATAGAAATCATATACATACATACATACATTATGTACGTTTATTTTTAAAAAAATGAATGAATTACATTTTGGACGATTTCAAAAATTCAAACTTGCTTGCGTTACTTTCATGCACACAAACCAGATTTTCAGAGCAAAATATCTTGTATTTATGAAATCTTTTAGCCGTTTTCTAAATGTTGATAGGAAATCGGTGCTGCCACAGTTTAAACACTGTTAATATTTCATTAATTTAATAATTTCATTGTATGTAAACTAAGTGCTGATAACAGGATCTAATTAGAAGTCAAAATTAAAAGTAGTGATGGATAAGAAATCACTCACTCACATGGTAACACACTAATTCTTGTTTAATTAATCAAAATAATTTAAATATGTTTTTTTTTTTTTTTGCTTCTTTATTATTAATTATAATTAATTTTTACATTTACACAAATCAATTAGTGATCTAAGCTTAAATTTCCATTCGGTATTTATGTTTTTCCTTTCTGAATTTCGTTTTATACTGAATGAAGTAGATCTTGTGTTGTTGTGTAAATGTTGATATTATTATGTTATTGTAAATAAAATAAAAATAGATAAATAAATAAAACAAAGAATAAATAAATAAATAGAAAGATAGAAATAAAAGACTTAAACAGGATAATTTTTTTTAAAAGAAATATGTATACTTATTTTTTTTTTTTTTTTTCAATAAAACAAATAAAATTAAAAACAAAAAACAAACAATTTACAATATTACCATTTAAAAAAAAAAAACAACAACATACAATTAGCTATATTAAATAATTTTACTTAAACATAGACATTAAAAAAAAAAAAAAGAAGATACAAAATAAATTTCATGTCAGATATTTATTTCGTTTTTTAATTTTTTATTTTTTCACAATTAACTTTAAAATAGTACATAAGAAAGCTGAAGAAAAAATAAATATATAGGGAATAAAATTAAAATTGAAAGAATAGTAGAAAAAAAAAATTTATAAAATTTTTCATTCTTACACTATTCATTCATTATTTTAGCTATACTTTAAAAAAAAAAAAATTAAGTAACACAAATACTATGAAATATTTAAAAAATATTGAATTAAGGAAAGGGGTAGAGTGAAATTTTGTTTATTGTTTTTTTTTATTATAATTTTAAAAGTAAAATAAATAAAAAATTTGTATATACGATATAATAATGAAATATGAAAGAAATGGAAAAAAATAATAAAATAAAATGTGTTTTACATTAAAAAAAAAAAAAAAAAAAAAAAAAAAAGTTTATAAGAAAAAAGTGAGAAATATTTCCTTTCTTTAAGGAGCAACAAAATTAAATGCTTCTTTCTGATTATGGTGAGGATAATGATTATTTTATGATGATGATATGACTTAATTGCAATGATTGTTGTATGTTAACAGATAAAACAAGTTAAAAAAAAATTAACAATAACAAAAAAAAATGTGTAAAGTTAAATAAAATAAGAAAATAATGTGAAAATTCCTATTGAAATTTTTTTTCTTTTTAATTACAAAATAATATACTCGGAAAGTATCATTCAATATTATATATATTGTAGAATCACATTGTAAAATTTTATTTTCGAATATTTCTGTTCTTGACGCTTAAAATTAGAAATAATATACATATATATATAGGTATATACATCAAATTATCATTAGTTTTTTGTTAAAATTATTGATATATTTTTTAGAATTTAAATGAGAATTTTCACATTTTTTTTTTTAAATTTGTTTTAGATTTCATTTCAAGATTAATCGTGAAATTAAATTTAAAATAAATTTTATTATTTGAAATAATAAAGCAAAAAAAAAAAAAAAAAATTTATAGGTTAGTATAAATAAATAAAAAAAGTAAAACAAAAAAAAATTAATAAACCTTAAATAAAATACATACACACACATTTACACACAAAATGAATATATTTAAAAAATACTTTATACTTTTGCATTGTTATATTTTTATAAAAACAGTAAACACAAAAAAAAAAAAAATAACAATTTAAAAAAAAAATTATAATTGTCAGTTATATATGTAATTTGAAAAAAAAAAATGCTTCAAAATAACAAAAGCAAAATCAAAAATATAAATATAAACAATTTTTAATTATTCTATTTTGTTTGTTTGTTTGTTTTTTTTTTTAAATATTTAATTTACTAAATAAACAATTTTTTTCTTTATCAAATAAAATTATAATAAAACGTTTAATACAAAACATTTATTGAAAATTAAAATACAAACAAAACAAAAAAATGTTTTAAAAAATCAAACGTTTAAATTGAAAATAATTACTACACATTATTTATATGCTGCTTTTGATGTTGAATTAAAAAAAAAAACGTACTAACAAAATAAAGAAATATAAATATTAAATAAAAAAAAAATTAATTAAATTAAAATAAGAATTTTTTTCTTTGTTAAATAATTTCGATATTAAAAAAAAAACTAATAAAAAATATTATAAATGTTTTTATTAAATTTTTAATGACAATAAAAAAAATAATAAACACTTAAAAAAAATAGAATAACAATAAAAAAAAAAAAGGATAAATAATTTAAATAATGTAAATGTATAAAATTATTATTATAATTATATTGTATTGGAATATGTATTTTTATGTTTTTCTCTCTCTCTCTTTATTTTTTAATTTTTCACAGTAAAAAAAAAAATGTTTATCTTTTTTCTTTTGCATTTTTAAGATGTTTTATTTTATAAAAAAGAAAAACAAAAAAAAAAACAAAATTTATTGAAATGAAATTAATAATTATAATTTTTTTTTTTTTTTGGATACGAAAGAAAATTAAATGAGAGAATTATAATTAAAAATTATGAAATAATTAATACAATGACTTCTTTTTTTTTTTCTAGAAGAAAAAAATAATAAAAATGGAATAAAAATTCATATATATAAAATTATAAATTATATTGCAAAATAAAGTTTAAATAAAGAAAACAAATTTATTTTCAAATAAACAACTGAAAAATGTGTATAAAATGTTTTTTTTTATTTTTGTTTAATGGGAATTTTTTAGTTTTTTTAGTGGTTTCTACTATTCACAATTTCACATACATAAACATGAAAGTTTTGAAACAGGTCTGATTTTTATTTAATTTGTTTTAAGAATTTAGCGTATATCCTATACTACAATCATAAATAATAAAAAAATATAGCTTTTTTTTTTTTGAGGCAGCCGACCAGAAATTCCTTAAGTGTATTTAATCATCCAACTGTATTGTACTGTATTAATACATGTACCTGCAAAAATAAAACAAATTATTAAACACTTCGCAGTCTTTGGAGACATTGAAGTTTCCATGTCCTCTTTCTTCAAATTTTAGATATAATTTTTAGTCTAGCGTATCCTTTTCTTAATAGTTTTATTATTTATTGAAATATCAAAAACTACTACGAAATATTTTTGAAGAAAAAGTTTTTTACAAAGAGCCACAATCTAAAATTCGCACGATATTTTGTGAGCCACTAAGAGAATCCCAAAAATACCATATATAGATCTGCTACAACATTTCTAAAATATGTATGTATGTTTTTCAAGGCTCGCATCAGGGCTGATGTAGATTGTAAAAATAAAATTACAATTTTTTTCTGAGCAAAGAAGCGTGAGTGTGTATAACAATTGAACAAGGGAGAATCAAACCTCATAAATACAAATATCTCTCATCTTGTAAATTTAAAGTTTATTCAGAACAGAAAAAAAGGTATAAGTAAAAAAAATTTTGATTTCAAACTTTAAAATTTAATTTCTAAAATTTTTTCCTTTTACAAAAAAAAAAGAATGTTAAATAAATTACTATCGAAAATACAAAAAATTTATTTATTTACTTGTGTCAGTTTTTGTTCAATCAACTTTATCTTCTTCAGGAATTTCTTCACCATCTTCTGATTTTTCAATAATTCTATATTTTTCAGCAGCTCTAAGACATTGTGCTGCCACTTCTCTTGCTTTTGCTCTTGAATCATCTGGGAATTGTGATAATCCACTCAGTAGTTCCATAACATCAGTTTCTATTATTTTTCTTGCAATATCTTCTCCTGCATTGATCATATTTAAAATAACAACAACTCCTCTATGTTGAACATCTGGACTTGGATTTGCAATTAGTGTATGTAATACCTGAAGCCATGAACTTGCATCGAAGATTTTCTCACAACATTTTTTACTTACTGAAGTTAACATTGCAAGAGCACCAGATGCAGCTTTTGCTGTATCTTCATCTTCTTCTTCGCATAGTAATGCCAAAAATTTAACCCTTTCATTATCGTCTTCATGCATTTTTACAACATCTTCTAACATCACTAAATTGCAAATGCATTGTGTTGCAGCACGACGTAACAGCAAATGATCTTCCATTAAGTACATTTCGATTTTTTGTAGACCACCTTCTTTGATAATACGTTTTCGTACTGTGTCATTCATTGAAGCCAAATTACATAATGCCATCATAGCTTCAAAATTTTCAAGTGCACTACAATCTGGATGTAATGAATTTAAAAATGGACGAATAACTTCTAAATGTCGTTGTCCAGGAAAAGCAACTTCAGGATTTATTGTGATTCCAATTCTAGCCAATGCTTGTGCTGCTTGTCTTTTACCCTTATCAGTCCCTTCTAAAGATAGAGGAAGAAGAGCTTTTGCTCCACCGGCTTGAACTACTTTTCCTCGTAATTCTTGTAAACTACATAAGGCATTAAATACTCTTGCAATTAATTCTTTAGAATTGTGACTTTCAGTTTTTGATAAGGCAACTAATGCAAATGTTATTCCTTCATTTCCTAAAACTTCAATTCGTTTATTCACAAAATCTGGATCATCTAATTCATGTTCTTCAGGGATGTGATGTTTAGCAAATTTTGCCAACTCAACCATTTCAGGAAGTACTTCTTGTTTCTCATATGCATTGCACAAATTTACAAAAGTTGTTACAACACCATACAATACTGACTGATCTCCAGATTTTGCCAATTCAATTAAAGCATGTAAAGCTGGACGATCTTCAATTAATTTCTCCTTAACATCTGCATCTAAAGTCAAGTAAGCTAGACCTTCAGCTGCCCATTTTCTAATATCTTTATCTTTTCCTGGCTTTATCAGGAATCTTCGACAAGCTTCTGCAAGTTTCTTGGTTGCACCATCTGCGAAGGGACGTACTGAAGCATCTAGACCACCTGAACTTCCAATTTTGCAGAGACCAACAAGAGCACGTACTCGAATTGCATCATTCTTTGAATGATATAATTTTTTCAGTATATCAACTCCTTGGGTCACTAATGTTTTTGCTTTATCTCTCTTTGATGTGGCTGCAATTATACACTCACAAGCGACTTTTTGTTGCAATTCATCGTCAGTTGTTGCCATAACAAGAATCATTTGTAAAATGCCTGTAGTTTAAAAAATAAGAAAAAGAAAAAATTATGAAATTATTAAAAATTAACTTTTAAAGTTAACATGATCTCTGAACTCACCTTCTCTTGATACAACTGAATTTCCAATATCTAATGGTCCCAGTAATAACGATGTTATTGCAACAGTTACTCGAACTTTCGATTCTAAATCAGGTGAAAGCAGCTTGTCTTTAATGTATTCGTCAATTTGTTCAGAAAATCTTTGTCTAGCTTCATCATAATACATATTTTCATAAATTCTTGCTAAACAAACAGAAGCAATTGTTTTTGATGATGGAGTAATATTCATGGCACTTTCGTATTTATATTCTTCCAATTCTGAACATACTTCCATTAGTCTATTTAGTCCTTTTATTTCAACTAATCTTTCTGCCCAATTTAATGCTGTATAATGAACATTTCTAGTTAATAATTCCATTATAGCATCTCTAGCTAATCCTGATATTGTTCGATCGGTTATCGAATAAACAAGGCACGTTAATAATGTATCAATTTCTTTTTTATATTTTTCACATTTATCTTTTGTTGGTTTACTATCTGCTTTATTTTCCATTCCAGAAAATGAATTTAATATTGTTTGCATACAATATTGTGCTGCATTAACTCTTTCTTCATTATTACTATCCAATACTTGTAAAAACCATGGTATACCCAATTCTTTTAGAACAACTTTTGTTCTTTCAACACTTTTATTACAAATTTCTCCAACAGTTCGTACAGCATTTACATAAATTTCTTCATTTTTTTCTGTTTTCATCATTGATGCAATTTTTTTAATGACACCATCTTTGAATATTAATTCAGCACCAGCATTTTCTTTTGCCAATACTAAAATATTATTCATAGCTGATTTTCTTTTATCTAATGGTGTATTAACATCAAATAAAAGTTGGCACATTTGTGTTACTTTTGTTGATGTTTGTGCATTCTTTTCAGCTCTTTCCTGAACAATAGCATGAAGTCGTTTTAACATTGGTTGAACAGATTTATTTGATGGATCAGCTTTCCATAAATCAACAGCATCTTTATAAGCTTCTTCAAATTTTTGAAGTCCTTCAAGTGCTTGTGCACGTCGAAATAATGCTTTTGGATCTTTTGGTGTCAATTCAAGAGTTGCTGTACAATCTGATAATGCATTTTCATATTCTTCTTTTTTCAAATATGCTGCAGCACGATTTTTATAAAATATTGATAAATCTTTATGTTTTTCACCAATTTTTATTGCTTTCGTATAAAATTCGATTGCCTCATTCCATTTTTCATTTTTAAATGCCTCATTACCTTTTTCTTTGTAATTTGATGCTTCATCAATGTTTTCTGTAGTCATTTTTTTTATACTTTCACTTCAATTTCACACCAAAAAAAAAAAAATTGAATTTAATTCGTTTTAAATTGACAAAGGAAATATTATTCACTTTCAAAAAAAATCTTTATAGAAGTTTCTATTCTTTGCACTTTATTTCTTTACTTGGATAGAAATTCTTTCGTAGCGTTCCTTTTATATAGCTACTCCGTCTCTGTAAGAATTTATTCTGGACTGCTCTAGAATGTTATACAAAGTGAAAAATTCTATTTATAAACTTATTGAAAAACGTGTGTTTTCACATTTTCATGAAAAAAATACTCATGTTTCGTGTTGCTTTTATTGCCGGTGCGATGATCATTGATTCGTTGCCAAAATTAGAACGGGAGAGATAAGATCAATTCCTTTTATCAATAACAAGGATGAGGAATATGATTCAAGATGACTGTGTTAAACTAGGTCAGTGAATTTGCAATCTATGGAAATTAAATTAGAAAATATTAAATTGGAAAAAAAAATCAATAAGTGCTTGAATTACCTTCTTCTTTCAAATTTTTCATTTAAATTTCATATTAAAACAACTGCCCTATTCCTCCATAAGATCTTTAAAACAACAGGTAAAAACAGAAAAACTGAACCATTACCATCACCCAACCCCACTGTTAACGGACGTAACGAATTAAACGATGCACCAAATACCATATAAAAAAATAGATGCATTTCGTTAATGAAATGTATAGAGTGACCGTTTCTGTTAATTTCCTTTTTTTTTTTTAAATTGAAGTTAAAGGTTTTTTGCTCTCGAAATTTAACGCAACCACATAAGGAACAAATGAAATTCTCATAATTGGAAAGGAAGGTTCTACAATTTCATTGTGAAAACTTGAACGTGTATTGTGAGCGAACAATTTTTTGTTTTTGGTCAATTTATTAAGTGAACTATAAAATACAACTTTAAAGATTGTTATGGAAACGGTTACATTGAAAAATGCATTCGAAAATTAATTTGACAACTAATTTCGAAAAATCAGCTGATAGTTGTCAAAATCTCAATGTGCACGTGCACAACTCTCCGTATTTTTTTTTCTTCGTTACGTATGTAAATAAATACTCCTCAAGGATAAAGAAATTAAATTTCAGCAAGGATTTTCTAACATTAAAAAACGTATCTGCCAGCTCAATCAATATGGCTCGACGTCCAGAACACATTGCTCCACCAGAAATTGTACGACAAAGAGTAATTTTTACTAAAATCAAACGTATTAATTAATTTTTTCTATTTCAGTTTTACAATGAAGAAGAAGCCAAGAAGTATTCAAACAAGTAAGTGCAGCATCGAACTTAAAGCCTTTTTGTTCAACTCTTAAAAATCTTATTTCTTTCACAGTACACGAATTATTGAAATTCAAGTCGAAATGGCTGAAAGAGCCATAGAACTATTATCACTGCCTGAAGATCAACCATGTCTAATTTTAGATATTGGATGTGGTTCTGGGTTGTCAGGTAGTGTTTTAGAAGATTTTAGTCATGTATGGATTGGTATTGATATATCAAAAGCTATGCTTGATGTTGCTGTTGAAAGAGAAGTTGCTGGAGATTTGATATTAGCTGATATGGGTCAAGGAATGCCATTTAGAGCAGGGACGTTTGATGGTGCAGTTTCAATATCAGCTTTACAGTGGTTATGTAATGCAGACAAAACTTCACATAATCCTCAAAAGCGTTTATACAAATTCTTTAGCACATTATTCTCATGTTTAACACGAACAGCACGTGCTGTTTTTCAATTTTATCCAGAAAATCCAGAACAAATTGAATTAGTTACATCACAAGCAATGAAAGCTGGTTTCTATGGTGGTCTAGTTGTTGATTATCCAAATTCAACGAAAGCAAAAAAATACTTTCTAGTTTTAATGACTGGTGGTGTAGCAGAATTACCAAAAGCATTGGGTAAGTAGGAAATTTTGGGGAATTAATTGGTTCAAACGATTTTTTTCTTCATTTTAGGTTCAGAAGAAGATGAGAAACGAATCGCTTATATTAAGAAAAGAGAAATGATTAAGAATGCAAGAGGTAAACCACTTAAAAAATCTCGTGTATGGATTTTAAAGAAGAAAGAAAGACAAAGGAGACAAGGTAAAGATACTAGACCAGATACCAGGTATACTGGAAGAAAAAGAAGTGGAAGATTTTAATGTATCTTAGGAAATAAAGATTCTTTTTCATTTTAAAAATGTTAGTTTTTCATGAACTTTCAGTTGATTGTTTCTGATTTAAAAAGAGCAATAATGTTCTCACAAAACTTTAAAAAAATAAATAATATATTTTCACTTTTTTTAAGTAACAAACGAAAAAAAAGAAAGAAAAAATTAAATTCACTAAGTAAAATTCATCTTCAATTCAACTAAACACAATCATCACAATAATAGAGAATAATCTTCTCTAGCATTAACTTTTATCGTTTTTGTTATCCACTTTCCTACCAACTTTATTTGTATCATATGAAATCTCTTGCCAAAACACTGAACCAATTCCAACTGTCACTATTCCTAAAAGAAGCATTAATAATTCTGCTTTGGATTGTAAAGCATGTCCAACTTTACGTTTTTCTTGCCTTTCAAAACGTTCTTTTGCTTTTTGTCGTCTTTCAAATGCCGTGCCATAATGTGCACGTGACCATTCATCAAAATCATAAATTGGAGTTCTACCTTCAGTATGTGGTACTTTAGATTTTTTCATATGAGCTTTATAGAATTTTGTTTGGGCATCATCTTCTTCAGGCTCTTCATAGTTTTCTTGACTATTAGCGAATTGTGGGCCAGCCGTATGAATAATACCTAAAAGAAAATATTAAATAATCAATTAATTGTAAAATAAAAAATATAAAATCTGATTTATACCTTTATCATATAATTTTCTTGTTCTAAAATTACCGAGCACCTCATATGCTTCTGTTATTTCCCTGAATTTTTTTGCTGCCATTTCACTACCTTTGTTTTTATCCGGATGATATAACATTGAAAGTTTATAATATGCTGCTTTAATATCATTTTGTGTTGCTGATGGTGTTATACCTAATGCATCATAATATTTTGACCACAAAGAGGATGCAGTGGTTATTGATCGACTATCAGGTGGATTTGATAAATGAGATTGTGTCGCTCCAGTTAAGAGTGATTTTCGATATCGTCGGAGAAACATTGTTTTTAATTTCACATTAAAATAAATTAATTGCTGCGTCTTGATGCCCAAATGCCCAACAATTTAATTAAATTTTTGTGTTTATAATTGTTATATCATTCTCACTGTTGACACAATATAAATATATTTTTACTAACTCCTCAACTCACTGTCATGGATTTTCGAAATTTACAGCTGATTTGTTTTGATTTTTTTTTTAATTTCGCCTTGAAAATTCGATCAGCTGTTTTTGAAGTTTAACTAAATTGCGATTTTAATTAAATTGTTGGACAAGATTGTTTGGATAAAATGTTTGTTTAAATAATAATAATAATAATAATAACTAATTTAATACAAAAAATTCATTAAAATATTCGTAATTACTAAATGGCATCAATTACTTTTAACATCATGTCTAAAATCACAACGAAATTAACGCCAAAAATTCTACCACAAATATTTAATGCTTCATCAGCTCATCGATTGGAACTTATACCAAAAATAAATTTTTTACGTAATTTAAGTAATGATACTTCATCAAAACCAAATGTTTTAACGAATCAAGATGAAAAAACATCTCAACAGGATCATCAACAACAACAGCAACCAGGTACATTGAAATTAAGTGAATCATGTTCGGAATATTTAAAACAAGTCTGTGATGATGGTTCATTTTTACGTATTACTGTTGAAGGTGGTGGTTGTTCTGGTTTTACATATAAATTTGATTTAGATAAAAAAATAAATCCAGATGATATTATATTTGGTGATGATAAAAATGGTAAAGTAATTATTGATTCAACATCATTAGAATATTGTTCTGGTGCAACAGTTGATTATCATAAAGAATTGATACGATGTGGTTTTCGTATAACAAATAATCCAAAAGCTGAAGCTGGTTGCTCATGTGGTTCATCATTTGCTTTAAGACTTGATTAAAGAAAGTGGAATATAGCTGTTTTTGTTTTTAGAATATTTTAATTTAAGCAAAATGAAAGGATTTTTAAAAAATTGTAAATATCTTTGAATTATGAATGTAAAAATTTATTAATTAAAACAAAAGTTAAATTTTTCTCGAACATTGATATACATGATCTTTTATTTATTAATTTTTTTTTTTTTTTTTTGTATAATAAATACACATAAAAATTACTTTTTTCAATTATTTTTCTAATTAAAAAGAAATGGAAAAACAAATTAAATTTCAAAAAAATATTCTACCAATTAGATTGCTAATTAGTTTTTTTTTTAATCTCGATCTAATCGCGTTCTTTTTTGTTTTCTAAATTTTAACTTATTTAATTTTATTTTGATGAAGCTAATTGCTCACTCAGACTTATTACTTGTTCGGTGAGTACGCTTATTTGTTCTTCATAATTAATTCTTGTTGTTGCCTAGACAAATTAAACAAAAAATTATATCTCAAAATAAATGATAGAATGTTTTAAAGTAACTTACTAAATCTTCTTCTAATGTTTGAATAATTCTTGATAAATTTTTCAATTCTTTATCTTTATTTTCTATTTCTTTTGTTAAAAATTCCATATTACTTTGTAAATTTTCACACTAAAATAAAAAGAAAAACAAAAGAAATTAGTGAAATATCAAATAATAATTTAAATATTTTACATACCTCTGTTAAATATGAATTCAGCCTTGATTCTGCCATACATTTAGCTTTTAATAATTCTTCAAATTTCTTACTGAAATGATTATATAAAACCTGTTCTTTTGATAATTGTTCATCTTGATGATTATCATTCGACCTACAAAAAATGACACAAAAATAATTTTTGTGGAAACATAAAATCAGAAATTGTTAATATCATTTACAATTTATTATCATTATTCGAATTTTTTGTTGTTGAAGAATTTGATGGTCCATTATGTAACATTTCCTTATTATTACGTTCACATGATTGCTGTTGTTGTTGTTGTTGATGATGATGATGTTGTGCCGCATTTTCACCAATTTTTAATATTTCATATTGTGTTCTCCAATGGAATAATTCTTTTTCTAAAAATGCAATTCTTTCTTCACTTGATGCTGATGAATTTGTTGTATGAAGTGGAGTATTGTCACTACCAGATGCACTTAATGCATCTTCACTGCCCATCTAATTTGTAAATTTTCAAATTTTATTTTTGTTCGTTTTTCATTAATTTGAAATGAAATAAAAAAAAATTTTCAAATTGAATTGGGAGAAAATGAAGGAAAGGTGAATTATGAGGAGATGAAGAAATGAAAAATCTTGGGATCTAAGGAAAGGAAGAATTTTATGTTAAATCTTTTTTAAATTAGAGAACTTTCAATTTAAAAAGAAAAAAACTTACCATACTGGCAGCTTCAACTAATTTTGTTTCTAATTCAGAATTTCTAGCTTGTAATGAATCGATTTCTTTTCTTAAACGTCTTTCTAATTCTATCACATCTATATAACGTTTTTCAATTTGTTTTTCTAAATCCCTAATACGATCATTATGTAATGTTATTTCTCTATCTTTATCATCGATCTAAAAAAGAAAAAAATTTTATATTTTTTCTTTTAATATACATTATTTAAATTTTGGAACAAATTTACTTTGTCAACAAACAAAATTATTTATTTGTGAAATAAATCATTTTTTTTTTTAAAGAAAAGATAATTCAATTTTCTAAAAGGACGAAAAGGACTTTGTAGATGTACAATTTTCAATTAATAATTATCAAAACAAAGTAAATTCGAAATCAAAATTATTATTCTTACCAAAGAAGTTAACTGAGCATTTTCTAAAATTTTCTTTTGTAATTCTTCAACAATTAATGAATCTGCAGATACATTTTCATTTCCTCCTACAGGATTTACAACATCATTTGGAGTATTATTAAAACTATTACCACGATTTCTATTTGATTTCTGATTTTTATTTGCTTTCTTTGATGTTTCTTTTTCAATATCATCTTGTAATGATGCAACTCTATGTTCTAATTGTTTATTACGGAATCCTATACTATCAACTTCTTGTTCAGTACGACGTAATGCAGTTTCTTTTTGCCTTAATGTTTCACGTAATTGTGAATTTTTATTTTGTTCTTCAAGAACAGCTTTTTTTAGAACACTTGCTTGTGCTCGTAACTAAAAGAAAAAATAATGAATTTTTTTTTTTCAAAAAAAAAAAAAAGATAAAAATAAATGTAAATAAAAAAAATTTATGTATACATATTAGTTCTTTTTTAGTTAAACAAACAGTGAAAGTGATAAAAAAAAAAGTGGGTGGATGTAGCGGATGTTGTCAATTAATATAATAAAAGCAAACAAATATAAAGTACACTCTTTTTCTTTTTTGTGTCTTATGAATATGATCTCATTATTTAAATTTAATAGAATATTGAAAAAATCTAAATGCATTTGTGGTATACCTTAGAGTATTCTGTTGCTAGTTTTTGGTACTTTGTTTCCAAATTATTTGTTGTTGATTCCATAGCTATTGAATTTTATTCTTATTTTTGTGAGATTATTTATACAAATAAGTAAAAAAAATAATAATAAAAATAACGTAAAACAAATAGAATATAAATTTTTATATATATCACAAAGTATATATGAATAAATAAACACCCATTGTATGAGTTTAAATAAGAACTTTTTCTTGAAAATGTTTAAAACAGTTAAACACAAATACAATTATACAATGGAAATCACATTTTTTGTTTTAGAATGATTTGTTGGCTACCTAATAATAATGTTGTTAATTATCTTTTTTTTTTCACACAAGAAAAAACAGATTATTTTTTTCTGTAATATTTCTATGATAATTTTTTTTTTGCTACTTTTTTTTTTTTGGTTGATTTAGGTGGTAGAAGTAGAGGATAGAAATGTCAAAATTTTATTTTTTAAGAAATGAGGAGTACCAACATGACATTTCAAAAAGCAAAATTCAAAAGAGAAAACGAGGAAATGAACAAATTTAAATAGATGGCGTATTTTAACGGTAATTTTTAAGTTTAAAAAAAATGTTCTAACTTCTTTTCTTTTTTAAATTTTATCCTTGATATAAAAGCAATCCCAACTAGACATCTTAGTTCTTGATATCATGTGTATGCGAATCTTCAGTCATTTGAATTCTTACTCATTTCGTCACAATATTGTATATATGGACTTTCGAGAGATCATTTGAAGTTGTTTGGTTTGACACGTAGCCCCGAAAACTATATGTATTCAAAAATTACTAATTGAACTAACGGTTCTGAAGTAGTGGCTGTAGCTGTAATTCAAATACTCAAGGGATTCTGTCACTTTGAGAAGGTTCTTCATGCTCAAACATATGGATCAGATGTACCTAATACCGGACGAAATGTGACATCTACCACCTAAAAAAAATTTTGCGATTTGATAAAGCCCTTAACTTTTAAGACAAATTCAGCAATACCCCAGTATTACAAAAGATTCAAAATGGGTCGCAGTAACGAGAGAATTAATCATCGAATCTGTAAGAATTGGATGAAATTTAATATAGTTTTTAATAAAAATGTATCTTGGTTTAAAAATATAAAACGATATCCTATATTGAACCTTGTCAACTTCAACCTGCTGAGTATCATGACACATATCAAAGGTTCAATTTTTTATTTATTTATTATTTTTTTTATTGTCTTTATTAAAATTTGAAGATGTAAAGTTTACTATTATGCATTGATTTCATATTGTCAATCAAATTATCCACATATTAAATTTTATAACAAAAGATTAAAGACTATGGGCATTTATTTTTATTTTTTTTAATATTTAAATGCATCCATGCGCATTTATAACTGCATATCGATTGATGATGACCTTGTTTAAAAATCATCATCTGAACTGAATATATGACATTGAACTAAACAAATGGAACTCATCATACGTATGTATGTGTTTTTTTTTTTTTTTTTTTTTTTTTTTTCATTTTTGTCTTTTATCTTGGTCAATAAAATACAGTTGACATGATCCATTGTTATTATTATCGTTATTATTAAAGTAACAGTCCAGTAATATTGTAGGTTCATTCTATTGGATCAAAAATATGATACATAGTAGCATTGTCATATCTATACTATAACAATTTTAATATGTAATGTTACCGTTCATTGATAACGTATTCTCAATTAAATTATTATATTATTATACCAATAATATAATCATAATAAAAATAATAATAGATCATTCTTGTCAACATTATACGAGTGTACTCTTTTGTAATAGCACACTTTTTGATGACTTTATTATAAAAAAAAATGGACAACAATTCACATGAGATTACATATCGTGTAAGTACATCATTTTTCTATTATTATCGTGTATATGTCAAATGAAAGATGATGTTTATAAAGTTACATTTAAAAGTTTATCACATGTAAACTTTACATGTTACGTATATATATTAATAATATTAAATATTGATCGTTTCACAAAATTGTATAAATTTATTATACATATGTATGTACATATGAGAGTATCTATCCCATGTGTAATCAAGCAAGGTCGTTGATTAATAAATCTTAAAATGGATTTGCTAAATCTTTTGAATTGTCAATCAATAAATTTATAATAATAATTTGATTTAACAAGTAAATAAGATTTTTTTTTGTTCAAATTATTTAAGTAAAAAATGCAATATATGACACAAACTATTACGATGAATTAATGATCAAATAATCTCACATATAAAAGATGATCATGATGATGATGAATCAAAAAATGTAGCTACTTGATAATGCCGTGTATGAGAGATGACATTTACAGTTGTTCCCATGAAAATGATGTTTTTATTAGTGCATTTAAAAAAAAAATTTTTTTTTTTTTGAAAAATGTAAAGGTGTTATAGCACGTTAAATTGTGTAATAAAAAATCGAATATGATGTGTTTATCAAAAAATTGTGTATATAACACACACAAATACAGGTGATATATGTATTCATAAAAATTAATTGGTTTTAATTCGATTTTTATGTCAATAATTTCTCATCATCATCGTCATCAACATATTTTAACAAATTTAACAAGAAAAATAAATTTTTAATAATAAATTATAAAATTTGTTACAATTATCTTTTAATAAAATACTTCATATAATTCGATAAAGGAGAAACTTTAATCCTTTTAATTAGACTTTTTTTTTCTGTCTAAAATTCCATATAAAAAGAAAATGTGATAAATTCTTTATCTTTATGTTGTCTTCTGTAAAGTTAAGTTATGATCAAAACAATTCTTGTATTTTTGTTTGTTTGTTTTGTTTTTGATTTTCAAGAATTGAAAATAAAAGAGCTTTAAAGAAATTAGCACTACATACATACATATGTAGCAGTACATATACTTTTTATAATATATGTATACCATTAAAAATTGTCATCATATGATGTGTACCTGTTGAGGTAAAAAATAACAAAGTACATATATATATACTGAGTACATGTATAACAGATAATAGCTAATTGCTTGTTAACAGACATTTTTAAACTTTAAAAATGTTAAATAACACTGACATCATTATTGTTTCAATAGTCTCTAATGAACTCATTACACTTTTTTGTTGTTGTTGTTGTTCTTGTTGTTATTATTATTGTTGCTGCTAATTCTATATAATACATTATTTCTGTGTTCAAGTGTTTTTAAAATTAAATATAAAATAAGATGTATCTACTTCTTAATGAAGAAAAAAAATTTAAAAAAAAAAAGCATATCAGAATAAGACATCTGACTGAAATAATTATTATTATAATAATAAGACAAATTCAAAAAATTTTCATATGTATACGAGTAGATAAGAGTACATAGTATATTTAATTTATTTCTTAAGAATTGTAAGTAAAAATTACTTTAAATAGAAATATACATAGAATAAAGACTAATTGTATTTGTTACTTATGTGTTTATTAAAACTTTTTACACCACATTTTTGTGTATACTACATACATATTATGTGTCATATAAACTTATTGTGTCCATGTACATTAAACTATATCAAAATTAAAAAATTCTCATGAGATACCTACATGTAAATAATCTCATCATCATCATCACTACCATCATTATACAATCTGACGATAAATATCTATCTACCTTCGTCATCAGCCTCATAATCAGAATCTTTCTGTAAAGGAATATCTATAACAATAATCTTTAAAAGTGACGATAAATTTCAAATGTAATAAAAAAAAAAACAGAAGCAAGAAAAACAAACCAATTGAAAATTACATACATATATTTACAATAACAACAATAACAAAAACAAAAACAAAAAGATAGTGGTTGAATGGTTTAAAATTCTTCAGTTTAACCGCATCATATAATTTTTTTTTCATGAAAAGAAAGGAATGTGCGGAAATAAATGACAATTTTTCTAAATGGCATCAACAATATTTACTTGAATAGAATACAGAAAAACATATATGCTTGTACGTTTATAATAAAGTATATATACATAAATATGAATACAATACATATATTTTACGATATGTGTATATGATGATTTTATTCAGAAGGATATTAGATTTAATTAAGACCTCACACGTTCAATGCTATTCAGTATGATGTGTGATTAGTGTTTATCATTTTGTGGGATGATTATTTGTTTTTCTTTTTTTAATGCAATGATAAAGAGGAAAAATAAAAGAATAAATTGAGATAAAATGATGATAAAATTATGGTGAAATTCTCATTTTATATTATATAAATTAAAAAATCGCATAGAAATAAAACAGAGAGTTGTAAAGATGTGTATAGTAAAAGTGTCAGTTAATATCTCATAATTTTTATTTGAATTTGATTTGAAATTTTGTCTAATAATACTGACAAAAATATAGAATAACGTAGGTAAAAATTACAAACATATCGAGAACGGCTTTAAGTTTCATATTGGGCTTTTACGCCTTCGAGTGACAAAAATAATTTGAATCACCATAATTAAATGAACTAGATCTTATCGTTTTTGTTTAAGTCTAAGAAGTATTCCACGTTTTTAATTTTATTAAAAAAATCTCACTATGTATTTATCAAGATTTCTTTCTGCCTTTTCACCACCACCATATTATACAAAAAGAAAAAAAAAGAATGAATAAATAAAAAATCTTTTAAGAAAAATGAACTTTCTTTTCTCAGATTTAAAGTAGCTTAGACAATTTTTTTAGATAGAAAAATTTGAAATTTAAAAACCAATATCTAAAACTTTATGTTTCTTAATAATTCAAAAATGGGGAAAAAAAAATAAAAAATACGAACAATCAAATCAAATGTCTTATTACATAGAAACAAACATGTAACCGGTAAATTTTATTTTTTCCTCATCAATCACATTAAATATGTGTGTGTGTGTTTTTTTTTACGGCAAAATACTTCTTGAAATTTGTTGTCTTCAATTTTGTTTTTTCAAATAAATTCTAAACACGTATAAAATACAAGAAAATATTTAATTTAAATAATATGTTATGCATTTCATAAAAATCATTAAGTCAACAATAATATAAAGAAAGATATTGAAAAAAAAAAAAAGAAAAAAAAAACCATTAATATTGTAAAAATTTTGCTGTTTTTATTTTATTTACAGGTATGTTCTTCATCAAGAATTTTTATATCATCAAAATTCTCTAATCGCATATTAAACAAAATATTTATAAAAGGATATTGAACACAAATGTTCAACTGATTTATGAAATAAAATAAATGTAGATTAAAAAAAAAAATAAAAGAAAAAAAAAAAAACAGAAAATAAATAAACAAATTACAAAAATAATATTAAATATTATTACTTTTTGGTTCATGACTATCCTATACAATTAATATTTATTCTATTCCATTATGTGCGTTTGTCTATATGTACTCGGATCTTATAAGCCTTAACATTTATTCCACACAAATTACAGAGTGTACCTTCATTCAATTTCCATTCAAAAGAATTTAAGAAAAAAAAAATAATAATAATAAAACGAATAATAAAATGTTATAAAAAATAATGATGAGCTAAAAAATATTTTGTATACACTTGAGAAAAAGTAAGATAAAAAAACATTGTGATAATATTTATTAATGATTGATTTTTATTTATGATTATTGTAAACTATTTTAATTGTTTCTCAATGAAATCACAAGTATGTACAAATATTTAATTTATTTAAACTTTGTGTATAATTTGATTAGAAGAGCTCTATTAATCTCTTTATAAAAATAATAAACAAATATTATTTCTATTTATTTACATATATTTTCTATTTAATTGTTTACCTTTTTTATGTAGTTTATTTATTTTGTTTAATCATGTTTCTCTTTTTTTTTTTCTCAAAAGAATTCAAAGATAATTGAATGTGATAGAAGCGTACATAAAAATAAAGAACATTTAAACACATGTGTGTAGTTATTGTAGGAAAAAAAAAACGAAAGATTTAAGCAAGAAACTTGATAATATCTTAAGTAATCAAAAACATAACACAATTTATAAATAATTTTTATTACAACATATTTGAAGTTTTTTTTTTTTTTTTTTTTTTTTTTTTAGGAATTATGGAAAAATTTAATGATTTTATTGGAAAAATATTAAATATTATTAATACAATAATATTTTTGCTTCAAAGACGATGAAAATAAAATTTGTATTTACTTTTAATGTGTATAAATACTGATGAAGTGGAATTCTAATGAAATGTTTTTATTTTTTCTTTTAACTACTTCATGATGATTAGTGAAATTTTTCCAATTAAACACATATTTACAAATTATATAGATTTTAAATAATTAAATATAAATTATAAAATAAATAAATATGTTATTTGAAATGTTAAGAAATCTTATGATTTCTCCATGTGTATGCAAATATTGATTGAAATCTGTGTGTATTTTTAAAGATATGTTTGTTTGATAAGCTATTTTTAATAGCAACAAAACGATATTGAATGTGACAAATTTATTACGTCAATATGTAAATTTCAAAATGTGAAACCTTTATTTGTTTTGATAATTATTATTATGACGATGGTTATGCTAATGATGATGATGATGATGATGATGGTAATTGTTTGATTTGCTGTGTATGGAGTGGTTTTCAATTCAAATTCAAAAAAAAAAAAAAAAAAAGAAAAGAAATTCACTTATTTCTTATTGTTTGTTGTTTAAAATTTTAATTAATGAAATGTGCAATATCCGTTGGCACAGTAACCTTTTAAAGAATCAATAAAGCAACATATGAAGTAAAATGTAAAAAAGTAATATGGAAGATAATAAATATGTATATGTACATATTGCAAAATTTAAAATACAAATTGGGAAAATTTGAAATGGATATTGTGACTATATAAAAAGATTCTGAAAAAAATAATAATCAAAAACGAATCAATATTTTGTTTTTATTTCGAAATAAAATGCAGTAAAGGGATATCACTTCTATCAGACTCGTTAAATAAAATTAAAAGATATTTTCTAAAATATTATATTGTATGCGTATATAAATGTATAATGTTTTTTTTTAGAAGAACTATTTTTATTTTTATTTTATAAAAAAAAAAATTTTTGTATTGAAGCTCATTTAATTAGATTTTAATTTTGTATATTTTTTAGATAAGTTAAAAAGCCAATAAAATTAATTTTTAATTTTTATTGAATATGAATTTGATATTTAAACGAAGGTATTCGCTGTGAATTTTTTGAAACCAAAAAAAAAAAACTTGAACAGTATACTCACTGTTTTTATGAAATTTTCTAATTCTAGAAAAATATGTAATTTGTTGTTGGCTTTTTTATTTATTTTATTCATTAAAAAAATTAAATACAATTACTGGAACTATATAAAATAAATAATTTATGATAACTGAATAAGTACACATGTATTTACGTAATAAAAAAAAATAAAAAGAAGAAATACATAGATAATTCACACATTACAACATATGTATTGCTTAAAATTATCAAAAATGCACTTTATTTTAACTTTAATCATCACAAAAAAAAAAAAATTGACACCCATTTTGTATACATATTACATATACGAGTATTTATATATGTACAGTAAACATCTGGAATTTCTTGTATCTTTTATAAAGTAAATATATATTTTTTAATATTGCAAAATTATCATAAAATTTTTCAAATAATGATTATGATCACATATATTTGACATATAAATAATTTTCTTTCCTATTTTTTTTTTTCAACTATTTGTGTGTGTGTGTGTCTTTTTTACTATTTCATAAATTCTTGGTGTTTTTACATACCATTAGTATGTTAAGAAAATTACTTTTAAGTGCAAATTAAAAATTTAGAAAAGATAAAGAAAAATAAAATAAAAAGTCAGCATTCATTTAGTGGAAAAAATTATCTGTTTATTTGTTGGAAAAATAAAAAATTAAAAAAAAAAATTTCTGGTATTCTGATACATTAAGAGCATTAATAGAAGAAAAATATGTATGTATTTTTTTCTTTTAAAGATCTTGAATTATGTAATTACGTGTACTTCGTGTGATATGTACAAGAGTAATTTAACACTTTTTAACAGAAATTTTCAAATATGTATTCGTATAAAATATTTTCTGGGTATAAAATTAATATGTGAGATGATAAAAAAAAAAAACAAAAATATGTGTATGTAATTAAAAAATAAATAAATTCAGTAAAATGTAATAAAATATCTACTGATGTTGATATCACGGTTAATGTTTTTAATAATACATACATATATGTATGCACGTAATAATAGTTCCGCATAGAGATAAAGAATATCACACTTTTCATTAGATGTGAAATTTTGATTACAAAAAAAAAAAAAAAAAAACATTAAGAAACGGAAAAAAAATTATTTAAATTCCTCTTTTTTTTCTCTTCTTCCTTCTCAAGGGTTTTTTTCTATGCTTTCAACGCTTTTTTTTATGTTTTCACAAACATCAAAAAATCAATTTAATTATTCAATTGCTTTATGCATTTTAACAAATTTTTTTTTTTTTCACATTCAATATTTACGTCAAATTAATTAACCATATAAATAATAAATGCATGGCATAATATAAAATTTAGTTATAGGCTATGTACATGACACGAGTACAATAATAGTTTTGTATGATGAGGTGATGGTAATAATAAGAAACAAAAAAAAAAAAAAACAAAAAAAAAATGAATAAATAAAATAATTTGAAAGAAGAAGGAAGAGAATTTTGAAATATACATACATATGTACATAACTATCTATGGTGTTCGATATAAATATATGAAGAGAAGGTGTGACTCAGAGAAAATATGAAGAAAAAAATTTGCTACTTTAGCCAAACCATTATAATGTATTATATTGTCTACATGCCATAATGGGGAAGAAATTAAAAGTTAAAAAAAAAAGAAAAAATATCTTTTTTGTGCATCATTATTTTGCGATATCTTGAGCAAAATCTATTATAACATTCACTTGTTGATTGAATTCATCAAACATACATTTTTTTATGCATAATTAACACATAACAACGTAAAAGAAAAAAAAAATCCGTACCCACTTATTTTTTACTCTTTTAATATCTCTAATCAATGAAAAAAAAAAATCAAATAATTTAATTATGTAATTAACATGAAGTAGAAATTTTTATCAAAATAAGGAAACTAAAATAAAAAATTAAATTGAAAAAGAATTAAGTGTGACGAAACTAATTAATCGTGACAATTTTGTCTGGGCCGATTTGAAATCATGTAATAAATCGGTTTTTATTCAATCTTATTTTTTTTTATCAAAAAAATATTTGAAAAAAAAAAAAAAAATGAAAAGTCTATCATCGAATTAACATATTATTATGAATGCCTAATTAAAATGCATGTACGATAATGTGTGTACATATATGTATGTATATTAGGATAAAAAACTAGCTCGGTATATATGCATGTGTTGCAGATTAAAAAACCATAAACAAACAAACAAACAAAAAAATTAGTAGAAATATTATATAAAAACAACATAATTGTATTTTTTTGTGCAAATTTGATAATCTTTCCTATTTATTTTTTTCTTCTTCGAATTATTACGTATTTGTTCACAATTTAATAAAAAATTTAAATAAATGTGATGACAAATATTATTATTATTATTTTTTACATTTAATGTGTAACATTTGATGAGCTATTGTTACTCGTATCTTTCTTTTAAAAATTACAAAATCTTTAAAATATTTTTCTTATCGAAAAACAAAAAAAAAAAAAACAAAAAAAAAACGAGTTCAGTATTGCTCTATTTACGATTATAATGACAACATTTCTGTATGTCGTCTACTTTATTAATTTAAAAGAAGACAAAAAAAAGCACAAAATTATTATTATAAAATATAATAAAAATATGAAAAAAAAAAAAACAACAAGTATTCAATAACTGTCAAAAATTACGCGATCATTTTAAAAACTAATATTGAACAAAAAAACAAAAAAAAACAAAAAAATGCAATTACATTTCTATTATTTTTGACTTTACACGTTTCTTATATTATTATTTTATTTTTTTGTGTTTATCAAAAAATATAATCTAAGTACAATTTATAATGTATAATAACAATAATAATAATAATACATTTATTTTTTGTTGTAATATTTGAAATAATAACAAAAAAATTTTTCATAACCTACTAGGTAATTCAAAATTTATTATTTAAGAAATTGACCATTCATAATAATATTTTTTTTTTATTTTCGTACATGAACATGACGTACGCATATTATTATTCCTGTAGTAGATAATTTAAATGAATCAAATAAAAAAAAAATATTTGTGGTCTTTCAGTTATAAAGTAAACTTTTTTTTTGCAATTGTACTTTTGAGCAATTTTTAATGAAAATAAAATTGCGTTTAGTTGTTGTGAAAATTGTAAAAAGAAAAAATAGCAAATAATGAGGATATTTTGAAGATAATAATATGAAATCTTTTATTTTTCAAAGACTTAAAAAATAAATTTCAAATTGAAAATAAGTAGTTTAAAAAAATGTATGCATATCTGGTATTTTTACGTAACCTTTACAAGAAGTTTATCGTTCCAATTAAGTCCCTGATTTTAAGGTTAATTTCAAGTCCTTCAAAAATTCATGAGAAATAATAAATATTTTTTTTTAAAAAAATAAGAAATATTAGAAAAATAAATTGAAAAATATTATAATAAAATTAAAAATAAAAATTGAAATAAAACAATAAAATTATTAAATATCATAAAAAGTTCTACTATTTCTCTAATTAGTTTTTTTTTCTCCATAGAAATGCTCATAATTTAATTTGTACTAATTTTTTTTCTCTTCTCTTTTTAAATATATCTTCCGTTACATTTTGAATATTAATTGTGATAATTAATATTAACTTTTTATTTTTATTTGTTTTTAAAATAATTTTTTATTATACAAAAATTAGATCAAAATAATAAATAAAAAATACAAATAAAAAATTATATACATACATATATGTATGTATTTTTCATTGTTATTTTGTTTTATGTAAGATCGATGTAAACTTTTTTTTTTTAAATTTTTTTTTCTATGTCATGTAAAAAAAAAAGAAAGGTAAAAAAATTATTACACTTTCCAATTGATATTTTTTTCTTTTTCTCTATATTATTTTTTACTTTCATTATATTTAACATGAAAAATTTTTCCTATAATATATGGAACATATAGTAGTTATTTATTTATTACATATTAATCACAAGTATTTATACAATGTACCTACAACAGAATCGAATTATAAAATTTTATTGATTTAAGTCCACAAACAATAACATATACTACACAAACAAACATGATATTACACACGCACAGGTTATCGTATTGCTTCACAAAAAAAAAAAAACAAAAAAAATTATAGTCAGTGAATGTTATCTTAAAGAAAAATAAAAAAAAAAATAAAAATTATTACCCTACAATCGAATTCACTTTCTTTATAACTAGAGCGATTTAAAATTTTAAAGAATGATGTACATATGTATGTATGTACATACCTACATATCTTCATGAGCACGTCATGCAATCAAGATTACAAATTAAAAGAATTTTAATACCACATGATAAATTGACCACACTATTTTTTTTACTAAAGATACCATATAACACATGAATTCCAAGATTAAAAAAAAAACCAATAACAAAAATAAAATTACAATAAAAAAAGAAAAATTTTATACAAATGATCAATGTGTATATATGTACATTTATTCACCATCAACATATTATTTAAGTTTTAAGGTATTCCAAAATTGCGGTAGAAATATTTAAACGAAGAAAAAAAAATGTACTATTTTTCACAAAAGAAAAAAATAAGAATTAAACTAATGTACACATATCCTAGAGTGTAATCTTAAATAAATATTTTTAATCAATAAAAACAAATTCACTTTCATTTCTCATTTTTGATTCGATATATTTGAATGCGTATACACACAACAATCATCATAACGGATTCATTCAATTACATTATATTTTTATTTTATTTTCTAATCATGAAATGGATTTTATTGAAGTTAGTGTGCACTGTAAAAAAAAAATGATTACTTTGTAAAATATCTAAATTGTAATATAATTTACAAAATATATATGTATGTACATATATTGTATTGAAGGAATACATATATAGAAAATATGTATATGATACATTATACAAGTAAATACGAATATTTATGTATGTTACATGCAAGTTCTTTCAATTATAATTTTAAATATATATTAAGTGTAAAATAATGTATTATACATACGACTATATGTGCTAGTATATATTTTTATTCCTTTTTCTAAATATGGTTTGTTTTTATATGTGAAAAGCCGGAAAATCTTATTTTTTAATACATTTTATAGTTAGTAAATCGTGATAAACAGGTATAATAATATCAATTGATATAAAATAAACCATATACGCGTACAATGTTTGCATATACATACATACATATGTATGTACATATGTAATTATATGCATGAGACATTAAAAATATGTTGTTGTTTTTTTTTGCAAAGATTTTTACTTTTACAAAATTATATACGTAAGATATAACTATATATGTATAACAACATATGTTACTATTGCCAAACAGCAATTTAATCAGCTTGCACTTTTTATCACTTTTCTTTAATGGTTCTTTATTTATAAAAAAAAAAAAATTTAAAAAGAAAAGTCTGTCATCAGCAGCAACAGTAACATCGTTTGTCGTATCTGTATCTTTTTGTTTTTATTTATTTGTTCATTTTTAAGCATAACAAACAGCTTTTGCTTTTACTTAAGAAGATCATTTATTTTTATCCTCGTGCAGAAAATGAAATTGTTTTTATATAGGATACCTAAATACGTACTTTTATGTATGTATGTACTATAATATATAGGTGTTCAAAATAAAAAGGTCTTTCATATACGCGTTTTTTTTACACACTCTCTCAAAAAAAAAAAAAGCTACAAAATTTTGTCATTATGTATTTACGATACTTGTATGTATATTTTTTATATTTTCATTTAATTTTAAAAATGTTAATAATATGAACTAAATTGATAAGTTAAGTGTCATGTGCGTAAGTTTAATAGCACATGCAAATCACTACTGGCGCAATGTAATAAAAAACTTTATTTGTTATATTTAAATACTTTTTAAATGGAAAAAGTAAAAAAAAAAAAAAAAAAAAAAGGAAAAATAAAAAAAATAAAAAATAGCAACAGGAAAAAAGGAAAAATTTTATTTTAATATATGTACATAAATACAAAGTATGTTATAAATGCATCAATTTAAATGCGTGGTATTCGTGCGTACATATTGATGCATCATCAACATCAGATACATTTTCTTGCACGCAAACTAAGTATGTATACATAGTAAGTATTTTTTTCTTTCTAAGTATTACATGCTGATATGCTAATGATCCTTATTTATAAGACGTTAAGATCAAAAGATTTACAACAAGCAGTAAAAAAAATTGTACTATATTTATAATATTGATGTTAAATTATCATTGTGAAACAAAAAGAAAAATTTTTTCTTTCAGAAAAACAGTTGTATTATTATTGTATCTTATAGGGAATAGATTTGATTTTTTTTTCTTCATCTTTTTTAAATAATGTTGTTTATTGAGTATATAATATTTAAATTACTAGTAGGAGGTAGTTTGGTTTTTGAAATTGAACAGAAAAAATAAACAACGTGCAAATATATGCGATAAAATAGAGATATCAATCTCTGTCCGTGTGATAATGAAATTTGAAAATGATTATTTTTATCATGATATGAAATTTAAATTTGCATATTTGGTCCCTTTATGAGATTTGTAAAAAGATTTTAAATTTTTTTTTTAATATTTTATTTGAGATGCGCACGAATATATTCTAATTAAATTTTTCAATTTTAAAAAAATGAAAAAAAGGGAAGATAAATTGAGCCGAAACAAGGTGTACCTCCCACCAAAGTTATTAGAAAAAAGATAAGCAGAAACTAGTTAAGAAAAAGATTTAGAGTATAGAAATCGGAATAAATGTTATTTGAATATTCTATGAGTGTAAATATAGGGAAATTTTCTAAGAGATGTTAACACAAAAATTTTCTCAATAAATTTGATTCTTCTGAGAAGATACTTGAATTTTCGAAGCAGGCAAAAAATAAGTATGTACATAAAAGTAATAAAAACACAATAATAAAGGACCTTTTTCCAAAATCTAAATTTTTTAAAGAACAAACAACGTTATGTCAAACTTTTTCAACTATACCCTAATCTCTTTGGCATAATAATTTTTCCTAAAGTTATTTTGTGTTTGAAAAAGAAATAAATTCCAGAACCCCAACAACTTTTTTTCATGGTGAAATTTACTTTCTAAGAAATTACCAATAAAATTCATAGTTTTTCTTTAATATTCGAGAAAAAAGCTAGTAATTTCATAATTTTTTTTTTTACAGGAAATTATGAAAATTTCCCTCAAGTATAGAAAAGAAAAAAAAATTATTTCTATTTCTCATCATAAATCTTAGTATTTCTTTATTTCTCCTTTTTTTTTTTTAAATAAAAAAACAAAATAAAGAAGATGAAAAAAAAAACATGTTTTTCTTCCAGCAATGACATCAATTTTCTTAATATTGACATAAGAAAGTGACAAGAAAAAGAAAAAGTTTTTCTATATTCGTTCAAAATAAAATATAGTGATGTATCTGAAAACATACAATATATATAACCATAGAATTTATTTGATTGCATATTTTTTTATTTGTAGAAAATGAAAAAAAAAAAAAAATCAAATATAACAGAAAACTCCCCAAGTAAAAACTCATAAATTTCTTTTACTGTTGATGTCACTGATATATTTCTCATTGTCGGTCGGGTGCTGTTTTATTTGGTTGGTTAATATTATATCTTCTTGAATGTACTAAACAACATGGACAACAAAAACAACAAAAATTTCGCATCTGATGAGGTGAAATTGTGAAAATTTTCTTTTTTATCATTTTATCAAATCAGTCTTTTATTTTTATTTTTTTTCATTTTATA
The DNA here is from genome assembly GCA_939192795.1 of Bombylius discolor. Lineage (NCBI taxonomy): Eukaryota > Metazoa > Arthropoda > Insecta > Diptera > Bombyliidae > Bombylius > Bombylius discolor. The sequence continues at coordinate 54,113,516 of OW584238.1, read as the reverse complement.
TATTTTTCTTTGTGATTTCATTTATATCTTAAATCTTGTACATTAACAACATAGTACATACATACATATATACTCATATATCTACATATACATACATATATGTATGTATGTACTGTTTTTTTTTTCTCTCTATGATCAAAATTAATTGCATCAGTTTTATATCGAAAGATAGATTTGCACAAACATTTTCACATATTACTTACTGTATATGATGAGATACTTATTATAAGAACCGTTTTTACAATTTGCGGAGACAGTTTGTAGGCATTTTGAACGCATAATTGTACGGTTGAGAGTGTGAGTGTGTGTATGTGATGCACTTGCACAACATCTTTCACTTAATTTAAAAACAGCAAAAATAAAAAAAATAAAAATGACTACCTTATCATGTGTGGCTAAATAACAGTGTTGTATACGGAAGATAATCATTGTTTTTTTTTCATGGATACTAAAATTACTTTGGCAGCCTATAATCTTGAACTTGTGCGGAAAATTGAAAAAAAAAAAAAAAAAAAAAAAAAAAAACACAATATAAAAAACAAAAATGCAACCTGTTACTGGCTTAATAGTAAAAGTTTGATTTGTTATTTTACAAGGTGAGTTTAATTAATTTTGATTTGTAAATAATACGGGAAAAATAAAATATGTAAGTAGGTTAAAATTTGGAGCTTTTCATGGGGTTTTTTAAAATTATAACTCCAATGTTTATTTCGTCCTTTACTCAATTTATTTTGATTTTTTTTTATAGTTACGATCTGGTTGAATGTTGTTCTTGTTGATTTAAACACCTGATGATTACATTTTTTTTTTACAGAGTCAGTTATGTAAGATATAAACAATGATTTGAGTAAATTTCATCAATAGGCCTTTGTAAAGTGTGGATGTCATGAATGAACCTATCTTCATTGGTCTACAGGAATTGAATTGCATTATCGTTGCTCATCAAGTTTTACACCTTTTTTTGTTTTCTTTTCGACAAAAAACAATGACGACGACACAGTAAACAGAATTTCAATACAAGTACAATCTCATAATATTGGATATTTTCAAACAAGTATGTTTAGTTTTAGATCTCTTTTACTTCATATTTTTTTTCTAAATTTAAAATAAAATAAGAAAATAAGAAAATAAAAATTCCAACAATATCAGCAGGCTTCTTTTTTTTGTTTTTTTTTTGATATTGTCACACGATGATTGCAAACTTCTTTCTTATTTCCAGTCAGCATGTCATATATGTGGTCGGATGGATACAAAATGCTTTCTTTGGCCTTTTAGATAAATCTTTTCAAGTATTACATTGAAGGTATGTTTTTTTTTATAACTTGTGGTTAAACTCACTTGTTTTGTTGGTTTTGTCTCTTCATCATCATATGAATTTCATCGTTGAAATCATATGATGTACATTTTTTATTTATTTGTATGTATAAATATTGCTGTATATTAGGAAAGTGGAAATACAGCAAAGTGAATTCCTGAGAAATTAAAAAGAAAGTCTTTATTGCAACAATTCCAGGAAGATTTTTCTTTCTGGTACTGCTAGTTTCTAAAGACAGTGCAACTTTTTTTTCTACAAATTGTTTTTGTTTTTCTGCATGCAATAAAAATCATCTTCAATATCAATGATTTTTCTTATAAGGTTTTTATTTTTCACTATTATTATTATTACTACTTTTTTGTTGTTGTTGTTGTTGTTGTAAGTATATAAATAAATGAAAATTAAACTTTCATTAAGGTTACGGTAAAGGCTATATGTCGAGAGTTAATAATATTCAATAAGAAAATACTAAATTGTAAAAGATTAAAATGAAAAATGATTTTTTTTTTACTTGTCGAATAATAGCGATTTATTATTGTGAGTATTTGAATGAATTTGAAATATAATGAATTAATAAAATAACAACAACAAAAAGTAATATTTTTACTGTTTTAGGGATTTCCGTATTTGTGAATTATTTGACTTTTTCAATTTTTTTTTAAATATTTATTATGGAAATGTTTTCTTTTCTTTTGAGAAAATTTGGAATTAAATTAAAATTTAATGTTTTTTTTTAATGAAAAAGTTTAATTGTATTAATTTTTTGTGGAGTAGTTGAAAGTTATTTTGAAAGTGTTAAGACGTTTTGATTTTTTTTTAAATTTTTAATTAAGGAGCTTTCTTATTTTTTGAGAAAATACGTGTTTAATCCATTAACGTCCGAATTGCTTATTGATACCAACTTTTTAAAATCTTTAATTGTAATTGAAAAACAGCAAGGTAAAACGTGAGATTTTGATTTAACAGAAAACAAAGTTTTTTCAACTAAAAAGAGTAGAATTTTTATCATATGAGAATTAATGTACAAGATTTTTTATACTATTATTGTCTAGTTGGGAGTCTATCTCGATCTGTCAATACTAAAAATAAGGAGGCTAATAAAAATCTCTAATTTTCGATTTAAAATTAAATTTGACAGTAACAAAAAACAATCAACTTTATTACAGAAGACAAAATGTCTTTTGATGTCATCTTAATTCTCTTTTATACGAAGTATGCTTGTTTGTTCATTTTTTTATTTTTAAATATCAATTACAAGTCTTAAAATGCATTTGGAGAATTCCACGCAAATCGACCACTTTTTTCCTTAAAATTAATATTAATAAAGCTGGTAGAGATAAGTATATATCAATTTTTGGTGTATCTAGTATTAAATTATTTACGATATCACGATGAGGAACAGTATTAAAAACAAAATGTTTGCTACTTATCAGTAGAAATTCGTTTCGCTGTCACACCCGTTACAAAATATGTCACACCCGTTACATTTCTTTTTTTTAATTATGAAAAAAGTATTGCATTGTTCCTCGTCAAATTTTTCCAAAAGATTCCTTCAAGTTTCTACAATATAATTAAAAATAATTTTTGGAATTGTTTATATGAAAATTTTATGATATTCAGTGAAATAGACGAAAATCCGTGAAATTCAAAATCTTCAGCGTCACACCCGTTACGCTACTAAAGTGACGATTCTGATTAAGAATATTTGAATTTTTCTGTTTTATCGTAGCCGTCGTTTGCTTTCACTAGAGGGCATATTAGGAACATTTAAGTTTAATCAGAGTGCAATTGCTCTACGAGTTTTCAATATTTAAGAGTCAGCATGTCACACCCGTTACAAAATGGAATTCCCCATTTAGAATGTATGTTCACATTTTTATCGTTTTCAATATTTTTCAATTAGTGTTCAATAATAATGTTTATTTTTTTTCTCTTCTAAGTCCATAAGAACAAAAACAATCATAACCAATGAAAAAAATTGTACGTAATCATGTTGTGCAAAAAAAAAAATGCTTTAGATAGGTAAACATATACATATGTATGTATGTTTTGCTTACAATTTATTTACTTTCCTGACTTGATAACATTTTATTCTATTTAAAAGGTGATGATTGTTGTTAAATTTATTATAAAAAACAAAATATTCAAAAAACTGTAAGCCTGTGAAGTGATCTAAAGGATATCTTATAAACAGCACTGTGTCATTTCAAAATTATCATCATAATCATCATATTATAAGGGTTATGCTGCTGGTACTTGAATATCATGAATTCTTCATTGTTTTTTTTTGTAATTTTCATAATAATAAAATTGTCTTTTAATATTTGTGATAAATGTTTTTTAAATAATAAATAAAATATACATTCATTTCGTTGACATGATTTAATAAATAATCAAACTATACTATCTTGAACAAATGCGTAATGTGTGTGTGTGTGTGTTTGCTTTTTATTCATTTTTTAATTTTTATGTACACATAGTAAAATAAAAAATGTTCTTGATTGCAATGTAAAATATATCTTTTCGTTGTTTTATGCAAAAGACAACAAAAACAAAAGCGAACAAAAAGTACCCATCATTGCAACATATTATACTTACGTTCTCTGTATTACCTTGATGATACATTAGAATAAAATTACAACACACCACCACTTTATTCTATAAAATATAAATTATAAAATTAACCTTATAGTCAAATGTATGAAGAAAAAAAAAACTCTGAAAAAAAAATATACATAAGATGGTGTATAGACACCAATTATATCCAGATAAATGTCCCTGTAATCTGATAATATTCATTAAGTATCTTTTTACATCTTAAAAAAACAAAGTTGTGATGAATGCAAAAAAAAAAAAAAACCAACAACAACGACAAAAATATATCTAAGAATATTACAAAAAAAATAATAAATAAATAAATAAAAGTTAAAAATCAGAGCATAATAAGAATAATGCACTTTTGTATATAATATTTTTCATGTGACGTTATTTGTTTTCTTTACGCAAAAAAAAAAAAAATGTTTAAAATGTTGCATGTCTATATCTCTTTGTAAAATGACTGACAGTTTTGTTAAGATACATTTTAAAGTAGAAAACAAAAATACAACAAAAAATTATGTTTTTTAAGTGTATTTAAATATTACAACTGTACTAGTAACGTAAATTTAGAAATTTATATGAAAAAATCACATAGTGTGACAAACACAATTTAAAGAAAAAAACTATTTTAGAAACAAACAAGCAAAAAGAATTCTATAAAATGTCATCTTCTATAAAGTGAATAGTTGTATGAATGGTGCGTTAAGATTAATTTTATCCTTTCATCATCAATCTTCAAGAAGAGTGTTTTTTTAATTACAAAAAAGGAAAAAAAAAAACTATGTAAGTAAAATTAAATGAGAAAAAACAATTTTTTTCCACTGTTTTTTTAAACAGGAGTACATAGGAAAAAAAAAAACAAATGAAATAACTCCGTCTTTGAGGAATTTTATCCTTCTTCTTTTTTTTCTTCGTATTTGTTTTTGTTTTTTTTTTCTTTTTTATTGTTAAATATTTTTGATGTCTTTTCCAGTTGATTAGTGTGAATTGCATTTCTTTGCTATAAAAGAGAGCGAAAATAAAATAATTATAATCATTCATATTAAAAAAAATAATAATGAAAAACTAAACTATGATTATAAATGTGAAAAATACATGAACAAATAAAATAAAACATAACTAAAATAAGTCTCGTGAAATTGAAATTTATTGCAATTTTGAATCACCGTCACAAAAATATCACCTGAATTGCTGATACTGATTGTGCACTGATTATATACATACATACGTATATATGATGGTGGTGCGGCCTCGGTGGTTATATTATATAGTCTTATTGAATGGTGTAAATTTGAACTGTCTTAATACACAAGGTATTGTATATTTCTCTCTACTCTAGTAATATGTTTTCAAGTTTGAAAAAAAAAAAAAAAAAAAAAAAAAAAAAAAAAAAAAAAAACATAAATAAATAAATATTCTTTTAAATACTTCATGAATAGCATTTAATTCATGTATGTAATATAATGCATATGAATATACATAAATATATTACAATTCGTAAACTATAAAAGATATTATAAAATATACAGGGTTAACCATAATGAATTTTTTTTAAGCTGGTTACTATTTTTTTCAACTATGAAATCTTAATATACTTAGTTGTCAATTTTGAAAAAAATAAGATGGTATTTACGATTGTATTTTTTGTTATTTTTGTTTAATAAAACAAAAAGATTGATTTCAAGAGTTATTGAGATAAATTGGTTTACTGTTAAAATTTTATTGAATTCCATTTATAACCACCCTTTACAGCAATTTTATTAAAGCAAAAATTTTATTATAAAAATTCACAACGATCTTTCATTGGTAGATTTGTTGGATTTGAATTATTATTTTTTGTAAATTTTAATTTTAATTTTTCTTATTTTTAACTTACTTACTTTATTTTACTTTTAATTTATTAGCAAAATTAATTGCCATCAAAATGAATGATAACGGCCAAGGCCAAATTGACCATCAGACAAAAGATGAAAATAAAAAAGAAAATAAGGATGAATTTTAAAAGAAAAAGTAAAAATAAAAAATAAAAATCATATTATAAAGATTGGTACATGTACTAGATACTTTTGTGAAGGTCACCTTATACTCGTACAAAATAATAATATTGTAATATAAAGCACTGCACTGCATATTTACAATAATTATGGATACTAAACGGTCCATACTAAACATATTTTATTCATTTATTTTAACTAACTTTTATAAATTACATATTATTGTATATTCATTTTTTATATGTTTTGTTTATACGAGTATATAATATTTTGTTTTATCGAAAAAAGGAAAAATTGTTTATTAAGATACATTTTCAGTATATGTATCTTACTATTTTACTTACTTGATAAAAAGAAAGATATTCAATTCGAGAAATATACATATGTATATAATTTTAACGTATCTGAAGACACATAACTTATTTAAAATGAATGTAAGTACAAAATAACATGTTAAGAACTACGACAGTTTAAGATAAATTTCCACACACGCTAATATCGTATATAACCTTATTACTTATTACTATAATTATTTTTTTTACCTTTTTTTTTGTTTTTTTTTTTTTTTTTTTTTGAATAATAGCTCTAAAGTTAACTAGTTAACTATATAAAAAGAATTTTAATATTTTTCGATTAAGTAGTTCAATTAATTAATTCATGAAGTTTTTAACAAAACAAAATGATATTAAATGAGGGATTCTACACGTATATATTTATGTATACATATGTACGTGCTTATTGAGAATAGCAGCAAGTAAATAAGAAAAATAAAATAAATAATTAAGAAAAAAAAAAAGAAAAACGATATTTAAAAAGACAAATGATGGTTTCAACAAAATATTTTAATAATTTCATTCTTGATGATATTCTTCTTATTTTTGTATAGATTGATTGAAAAATAATGTGTGATAATAAATTATAGAAGAAAAAAATTTTTAAACAAGCATAAAAAAATTAAAGTTATGTTTTTTTTATAGTTGTGCCTTCATCACACAAAAATTCTTGAAAAATACATTTCTAGAAATATTTGCTTTAAAAAATTTTTTTTTTTTTGTATTATGAAATATCTTGTATTTTGTTTTTATATTTCGTTAAATCATAAATAATATACTTGTATATATACAATAAAGTCCTTAGATGAATTTTGAATGAGAAACAGAAAAAAAAAACCTCCTCCATCCATTTTGCATCATCATGTTGTGCATAGTAAAAGTGTAGTAGATATCCTTTTATGCTTTTAAAAGGAGTATCCCTATGTCGTAGCCCATTGGTAAAAAACGCACAATTTAAAAAAACAAAAAACGTTATTTCTCGTATATTCCAAAAATTTTCTTTGATTCAATATAATATGTATATTTATTTATTTTTTTTTAGTGAAAAGAAATTCATGAGATTCAGATAAAACTAAAACAAATCCAGAGATAATATATCACATTATGAACTTTGTAAAGATTTCAATAATATTGCCTATTTAAATGAAATTGAAAAAAAAAAAAAAGAAGAATAAAATATCAATAAAATTCATAACAAATTCTATGCAATTGGGTTAATGTTGACCTTCAAATTCAAATCAATCCAACCACGCAATGTGTATAGTATGAAAGAGAAATGAAAAATCAAGAAAAAAAGAAAAAAAATGAATAACGCATGAAATATACCTACTTTCGATTTCTAGTATACATACATACTACATTAGCGTGCAAGTTCCTTGCTTAAATCTTTTGTTTTGATCATTTTTAAAATAAAAGTGAAAAGTAATAAAATTATCATTTACATTTAAATTAATTTTTTTTCAAATAGAAAAGTGATGAATCTTTAAAAGAAAATTGACCTATTTTTTATTTTCAATTAAATGCGGCATACATACTACATAAAATGAAAAATTGTCATCTTAACAAACTATAAATGTTGGAAATTTTAAAAATGATATAGAAATGTAAATTTACTATGAAATTATAAATTTTTCAAATGAATGAACATAAAATTTACAAAATTAACACTTCATCTTCGTCTTTCATAGATCATTTTGTGTTTGATTTATTATTAAATTTTAAAAACATATTTACAGATACTTATATTTGGTTTAGCTTTTACTTTTCGTCTATTTTTACCTTCTAGTTAGACAAATCTTCTTGTCATATTGTATTTTTTTATATGCCCACATATCGTCTCATGTATATAGCATAGTTACAAATATTTCAATTCAATTCGTTGCAATATGTTCTCACGTATCAATCAATTCATCAAAATGAGCTAAAAAAAAAAAAACAATACATATGATGTAAAAAAATATACTTGTGATATGTATGACCCCTTCAGCAGTTTGTGATGATGACCAATGTTGTTTTTTTTTTGTATTCTTTTTCTCTTAAATTTTTGTGCCTTTCAAATCGGCACATATAATTTCTTAATCATACAGAAGACATATGTATTTTGTTATTTATTTCTAAATGTTTGTTTTTTTTTCTATAATTTTTTACATTGGTTCATGGATTACTTGTTATACGTGCGACCATGTCTATTGCTGCAGAAGTTAATTTTGTAATTTATCATTAACCCACCATCACCGTCAATATCATCATCATCATCATCCTCATACGTTTGATGTTTTGAACAGTTTTCACATTATCCAATTTTAATATGATGCTTCTTCATTATTTTTGTACATGCTATACATACGAGTATGTATGACTTTGAAAGTATTCATTGAAATTATTACATACATATGACATTAACCAGAAAAGGATGATGATGATGATGATGATGCTATATAATCGCCTAAGAGACTATCCTGATAAGGAAGTGAATTTCATTTTATACCTTGAAGGCATGTTTATAAATCATATCGTATTACATGAATCATAATTTTTGATTTGAAAAATTAAAAAAAAAAAAAAAATCATGAAATAAATTTCAATTTTCATTTCTAAAAAAACAAAAAATTCACATATAAAAGTTTGTTTTTATAAAATCCGTCATATTTAACATACTTGAGGTTTCTATTTAAATTAATGTTACATACAAACATACATATGTACATGTTTTCTTCATTATTTATGCAATTATTTTGCCAGGCTATATTTTTATTTGAAATTATTACAATTACAATAAACCGAAAGTAAATTTGTGGTTTTGTTGAACAAAAAATTTTAAATAAATGAAAAAGAAAAAGTATACAAAAGAAATAGAAAGAAATATTTGTGGATAAAGATTAGTTCAATTGTCTTTTGTACACAAAAATTTCATTATACATATGTATATACATATTTAAATACTTTGCTATTTTTTTTTTCTTTTATTTATTCAATAGTACAATCATCATGTATTCGTACTTACCTTTCAGCTCATTCTATCACGATATTTGTTAATAATTTACCTCCAACAAAAATATAAATTAAGAAAAAAAAAGTATCAAAAGAAGATTTGTAAATTTAATAATTTTTTTTGTGAATGGTAAATGGAATGAATCTCTCAATTGATTTGGGTGAATAGATTAACTTTCGCTCTTCATAAAATATTTGTAGGTGTTCAATTGTGATATAGATGACTTAACAGTCTTCTTATAAATGAACAAAAAAAAAAGGTTTTTGTTTTTTTAAAGATGAATAATACCTATTTTGTTTTTCTTGTGTGAATTGAAATAAAAATTTGTAAAATGAGAGGAAAAGTGATTATTTTTTTTGTTTTGTTTTTTGTTTTTTTTTTTTCATTTAGAAGGCCATTGGGCATTTATAGGATAATAAATGTTTAAAGGAATCTTATATGAGATGAGCACATATCATTAACACTATGTACATACTAGTTCATATATTGATGAATATATCATACATATAATGGATTTTTTTTGTTGCTTTTTTGACCGCATATTGTTGTGGTATATGAAGAAATGAAGAAGAAGTGAAAGTTAATATAAAAGAATTTTAAATATCTTCTTTCTTTTTTTTTTTTTCATTTCAATTTTTTTGTTTTATTATTTTAACAAAGAGGAGTCTGTGAGTATAAATGTTCAAAAAACAACAACATTGTGTTTAAATCTACCATCCTCAATACATTAATTATAATAATTGAAGCGATAAGTTTTTCACTTTTCTTCTTTGCAAATAAATGGTTTATTGATTTCTATATCATATGTGTTTATGATGTTTTTTGTTTTCGTTTTTTTTTTTCTTTTATAAATTTTCAAAAATAACTCAAAATTTATGTACCGGTTGCTTGTAAAATTTAGGTGAATTTTATTTATTGGAAAATATAAAAAATAAAATACATATATAGTTTTCTTGTAAATTTCAAAGATAGTAATTGAATGAATTTAACAAAAAAAAATATATTTCTTGTGGTCTATTTATTTTTTCAATTATTTTTATCCTGAAATTTGGTGTATGATAAATTAAAAATTTACTTTTATTTACATGAATACTTTTTATACGCGAGTACGTTTAATTTATTTAGAAAATGTTTTGATATGAAGTTTTGCTGAATTCATTTGTTTTACGAATTTACTTTTTTTTTTAGAAATTTTAAGTTTTTGAAATCGGTTGGTATTGATCAAAGGTCACGGCACATAATTATCGTTATATATCTTCTGGTTGGTCCTTTATTATTAAACCTTTGGAAATTAGATACCTTCCATGTTTTAGCTATGTTCTCCTTATAATGAAGATTTATGTTTTGTTTTCCAGTGAAAAATTTGAAAAAAAAAAAAAAAAAATTATAAATAAATAAGTCAAGAATTTATTCTTCACAAAGACATTAATCAATCAATTTTTCTTTAATTTTTCAAACTTTAATACTTTCATCGCGTTACCATCGTTATCATCATCATTATCATCATTATTATTATAGTATAAAATTTTTCTATTTCATTTAAACCAATTAAAAACTTTAAACTCTTCCTGATATATTCAATTTATAAATTATTTTTACATAAAAATAAAAACTGTTTAATATTTTCTTCCCATTGCATTGCATACAAAAGTTAAATAATATTTCCTTGCATACCCTGAAGCATTACGACAATTGTTAAACAACCAAACTAACTTGTTGCGTTGCATTTAATGTTTTAAAAAACAAAAAACAAAAACAAAACAAAAAAGTAATATATTTAATATAAAATATATAACGCACTATATTTGTAACTATTCGCATATTATTTACTTCCTATCTATCATAATTATAATTAAATTGTACCACGTATTTTCTAATAAATATTATTATTATACTATTATGATTATTATATTAAACGACATCAAATACACGTAAATATGTAGTATGTGTATCTTGTTTTTATCATGAAACATGAATAAATATTTTTTTTTCTTCTTGTTTTCAAATTTATGCATTTTTAGTATTACTCATTGTATTTCCTTAGGCTTAAAATTACCCTTTATGTATGTTTTTGTGTGTATATACATTTTTTTTTTCAAAGAATATGAAGAAAAAAAAAGCAAAAAAAAAGAAATACTACAAGAAATTAAATAATTTTTGTTTTTGCTTCCAATTATTATTTATGTATCTTTTTATTAATTCAATATTTTGATTAACTTTCACCATCATCTGTTATAATAAAATAAGTTTAAAATCAGTTTAATAAATTTTAATGTCTTGTAAAAGATCTATATATAACTATTTAAATGTATGTTTATGTATATTATAAATTGTAACGGTAATAATTCACAATTTTTAAATTAATTTCAATAAAAACACTTTTTCCTAAAACTGTTTTATTAAATTTTCATAAAGAATAAAAACAAAATATTAAAAACATAAAAATCTTAAACTATTAAAAATTTTTTTATAAGATATATCGCATAAAAGAATCGTGGTTTGTATTACAAGTAATATAACACGTAATTCACTTTAAATATGTGTTCTTTAACATATGTCATATATCATGTAATATTGAATTGAAAAAAAAAAGAATATATTCATAATAATAATAAAAACTGTAATATAATAAACAAGAATTCATAAACTAAATAATGAAAAAGAAAATCTTACATTACACTTTGGTTCAGTCAGAACATGATGTTGTTTCAAACATTACCACTTATTTATGTTTATATGTTTGTTTCTAAGTGATAAAACCGCACAATTCATGGTTGTTAGTAATCAAAGCAAAAAGAAAATAATAATAAATTTATCACATCATTATAAAAATGCATACAGAAAATTGTTCAAATGCAATATAACTATCATTATCGCTTAATATACCGCTTTTTGATTGAAATGATAAATTTTCATCATTTTTAGTATATGAAGATTGTTTTTTTTTTCTTTTTCTAAATTTTAATGATGTGTATTCATTTTAATGATGTGTATTCATAACTGAATAAGATTTTAAATAATTGACGTGAATGGATGGATAGAAATTTTGGAATAATATTTAAACGTTTTTGGATAATTAAGTCATAAGAATATTGAATTTAAATTAATATGGTTATTCTACTTTAAAAAAAAATGTCTCTTACAATCTTATTCAACTTACTCAAAAAAAATCACTCTTTCATTCACAAAAAACATGAACAAAGTTATAGACGGGGACCCCTAAAGGAAGAGATTTTTTCATATAATAAAGGGGTTGAAAAGAGAGAAAAAAAATAGAGATTTTTTTCAGGGCACACTCGAAAATTTTTCTAGATACGTATTTGTACATACTTTTTTTTATTTTTATAAAAAACTCAATTCTTTGGTATTCTATTATACTAGTACTCAATCATCACATTTCTTAAAACTCTTGGTTATAAATACAAGCTCATTATTTTAAAGTACGTACATTTTTCTTTCAAAAACGTAAAATCTTATAATAATTTTAAAGGAAGTAAGTAATAATATCAATTCTGCAATATGCTTGCAATAAACATATTAAACGATATTTTAAGTATAAAATAGAAACTAAAAAAAAAATAGATTTGCAATATTGCGTTGTGATACACCTAAGAATGTTGTGCATCAATATGAAATATAGTACATATAACATGAAATAACATCATCACATATTATACATAAAACAGTTAACTTTTCTATCTAAATTACTCACATATCAACATCACCATCATCATCATAATCATCATAATCCATATGGGAATCATGATTTTGCTATTAATATTATTATCGTTCAAAAATTATGTGAGATATGTACTTATTTAATTTTTTACCCTCTGATACTTTGATTTATACAATATATGCTCTTTTTTGTTGTTTAGATTTTTTTTTTCTTATGTTTTCTAAATGTGTTTTAATACTTAATTTAATACATACTTTAAATTATACCTACAAAAAATATATACTAGCATACATGTGTAATAAAAATATAAAGAGATAATATGATATGATATGATAAAAGTTACAAAATACATCTTTTTACTTAAAATAAAATTATAATTTACTTTTAAAATTTTTAAAGATTTTAAATTATGTCTTTGGCCTTGGTGAAAAATGTTTACATAGGTGACATTTTTATCTTTTTTCTTTAAATTTTCCACAACATTTGAAGTCCTTCCACATTTATTTTGAAGTCTAGAAGTGGTATCCTTTTATTTGATATTTTAATTATTTCGCTATTTTCGCTTTATATTCATAAAATAATTTCAAAGTTTGTTTATATATGTATAGCCAAGAAAGGTACTAACTCCAATCTTTTTGGATCAGAATCCTTTTGCGGTCTATCTAGAAGTCACACGAAAAACAATATTAAAGAATGGGAAATGAGGGTGCGCATCTCTAGGAAACTACTCAACTATCTTATCTTATCTTACATACATATTATGTATATAGGAAAAACAAGAGGAAACTTACAAATTAGATTTAAAGAACAAAAAATAACAAAGTTTCGTCTGGTAGAGCTGTACATTTAATTGATAATAATCATATGACGAACATTGACAACATGGAATTATTGAATAATATAGAAAAGCCATATACTCGTACATATATACTTAGGATTAAACACTGTTAATCATTAAATAGATTTTAATAATAAATGTTCACTATTAAATCCGCTTTTTAATTTATAATTCGTTTTATTTGTATACACAATATTCAGTACATTCTATTTTATAATAAAAAAATTCTATAATTTTAGATTCATAATAATAAAATTACAAAATAGTGCATTTTGATTTAAAAGAAAAAGTATCAAGATTTAAGAAATAAATTTTTATACAAAATTTTTAAGAGAATAACATTTACTCTTCGTTTAAAGTTCAAGAGAATACTCAGCTATTAGAAATTTTATTTATTTAAATGTTTTTCCCCGGTGTTTTAGAAAATCTTTGATTTAATTAAATTTACAATATCTTATGAAATATAAATGATCAAAAGCTTATTAGAATCGTTGTTGGTAAAATAACTAATCGTCTTTTTTAAAAGATTGAAAATAAATTCATAATTTTGAACAATCAAGTTACTAGCTTAAATCTTTTATTTTTTTTTTTTGAAATTTCAAAGTTACGTGTTGGAAAAAAACTTTGAAAATTATAATTTATAAAGAAAAATATTTCTATTTTATTTTCTTTTTAAATTGGATGCTTTAAAATTTAAGCAAGATCCTTTTTTTTTAAGTTGATTTGTCAATTTTTTAAGGAATATTTTTGGGAAAATATTAAGAATAAATAAACAAACCATAATCAAAATGAAAAACATTTCAGAATAACTACTCTCTTCTCTCTTGCTGAATAATAAATTTTTTATCTGAATAAACTTACTCTTTTATTTACAAATTTATTTTTTAATAACCTGTTAGATTCGATTACATTTTAAAATTTTTTCAATGTTTCTCTTCTCGAAATAAATAATAAATGAATTACCAATTACCATTACCAAATACCAACTATGTACTATACAGTACAGTCTATCTATTCTATACACTATAACACCGTCTCCGTATAACTTGAAAACTTTACTCTATCTATCTACTAAAGTCGACGATGTAGTCATTGTCAGCGAAGTCTTACCACAATTTTCTTTTCATATATCGAATGAACTAGTAAATTCAAGAAGATTTCATTGACTTTCTGAACGAAGTCATAATAAAGTTAGTTTTACTACACTTATTAAACTGAAAAGAAATTTCAAATTGAAAATTCAGTATAATTTAGCCGGCCGTTGAAAACAGTCATCATTGTTATTATAAAAATAAAATCGTTGTCGATAATCAATTTTCGGTTATTCGATTTTTTTTTTTTTTTTTAAATTTTAAAAGAAATCGTTCGAAATAAATTCAAATCAAATTTAAAATCATGTTTAAAGTTTTCTATAATATTCAGTTGTTCTACATTTTTTCAAATTTATCAAATTTATTATTAAAAAAATTATTAGTATAATTTGGAAAGATTTAATGAGAATTCGATAAATTGACGTTATTTATTTTATTTGATTTATTTTTTGTTTTTAGTGTGTGTTTTTTTTTTTTAATTTTTCATTTTATTGGAAATAAATTGAGTGTGATTATATAGGTACATAGTTGAAAATTTATAGTGATCGTCATTATATTTGATTGATATGGTCCACTTAAATTAGGACAAAATTCTTTTTCTGAATAAAAAAAAAAAAGAAACAAAAAAAAAACTCAAAAAAAGTAAAAAAAAAAAAAAGAAATGAGAAAAAAAATTTAAGTTAAGATTGTGAGAAGATAAAGCATAAACATACAATTTTTTAAAATAAAGATTATAGTTATCGAATCTGACAGATAAAAAGTGAGTTTATATAGTTCAAGTAATAGCATTCAATTTTTTTCTTCGTTTTCGTGAAAAGTATGTTATTGGTGTCAAAATGAAAGTTGATCATCAGTTTCATTAATGAATGTTACGATCAAATAAAAAATAAAAAATTAAAGAAAGAAAAAGCAAAATTTGTGGTTTTCATATTTGATCTTATAGTAATTTAAAAGAAAAAAAAATAAAAAATAAAATTGCTTTTTAGTTTGTCTCTGAGAAAAAAGTTTTGAATAAATAAAATGTGAGAAAATAAAAGAACAAGGATTTTAATTTCAATCAAAATAAAAGTGAATAGAGAGAAAAAAAAAATCTTGTTTTGTATCTGTTTTGATTATTTTAAAGACAAAGTGTAGAATTTTGTGCCTTTAAAACATTTCTTAATTAATGCTTTGAATGTTCACATTTTCATAATTTTTAAAAATATAACTTTTTTTAAAATAAAAAAGAAACAAAAAAAAAAAATGGATACAAAATTAGAACAACATTCTAAACCAATTTTAAGTCCAACTCGATCACTTGATGAAGGCTTTGAAAGTGATCCAGATCGTATTTCAACAGATTCAGAACAATTGATGTCAACAGCAACAACAACTTCATCATCATCATCTGCATCCACCTCTTCATCTTCTTCCTCTAGTACATCCTCATCATCGTCATTAACATCATCAATTGTATCACATCCATCATCTACAACAACATTAGAACTCCCGGCCTTCGATGTTTTACAACGTACCGATCGTGATGGTGTACAACATACTCAAATTACAAGACGTCATCAAATATCTACTGTTGATCACCATCATCACCTCCAGCATCATCAACAGCCTTCTAATAGTTGTTCATCAACTACAAATATAATATGTTTACCAAGCAGTGAACTAGATTCTAATATACGTCTTAAAGATAGAATTATTGAAACAACAAATAAAGTTTCAATACCACGTGCCGGTCCTCCACAACGTTCTTTAGTGTCATTATCGTTAACAACATCCTCCTCATCAACATCATCTCCATCCTCATCAATGATGGTATCTTCAACATCTATTATACCATCAACAGTTCAAAATCCTCATGCAAATATTGATCAACATAATCGTCGTGGCCATTCTTCTTCCTCCTCCTCTGTTACAACAATTTCTTCTGCTTCTTTTCCATCATCCTCAACTGCAATTCAATCTTCACAATATAAACAACAAAAGCAACTTCAACATCTTCATTATCAACAGAATCATCATCGTCAGTTACATAATCGTACAGGATATAGAAGATCTTCAAAGACAAAAGCACCAATACCGCCTCATATTAATTCATCTATTGGATCGACAACATCATCATCATCATTACCGTCATCTTTAACATTATCTAATGGATGCAATAATAATTCCGCTATATCAACACAAACAGCTGCTGGTGGTGCATTAACGTCAACAACGGGCGTTAACATTGGTGGTTCATCATCATCATCAGCTACAATTGCTGGAGGGATTAGCGGTGGTTCTAGTGTCCGATCACATTCAGTCGATGCAATTAGACATCGTGATCATCATCATCATCATCATCATAATCTGCTTGGTAATGCGTTACTAATCCAAGATTACGCAGTATTACGTTCAACTGATACGCTTACAAATAAATTTTCACGGACAAATAATAATTTAGCGGATCTTAGAAATAATCGTTTAATGGCATCAACAAACAGTTTATATACATTTTATCCAGCTGAGGGTAGTCTTCAAGTGTGGCCATCACAATATGGATTGTCATATAAATCAAGTAAAAATGCAAATCAATCATTACAAGCACCAGTTTGTTGGACACAATCAATACCAAGACAAACTAGGAGGTAAGTTGTACTCATAGTTACAATGTTTTTTTTTGTTTAATTTAATTAATTTGATTGATAAAGTTAGGTCTTCCTAGTTAATTTTTTATTTGTCATGTATGCGTGTTAATTGATAAATCTTGTTACTTTTTAGTTTCAATTTTTATTAATATCACTTTCGAAAGATATGAGAAGATTTCCTTTTCCATAATAATAAATGTAAAATGTTTCAATGAACATGTATAGGTATAACGAGAAAAGATAAGATGTCTTTTCTTTTTACTTTTATTTTTTATTTTTATTTTTTTAAATACATATACAAAATCAAAGTATTTCATTAGTAATGACTTGAAGTACAACTTTCGCGTGAAATCCTACGGCGACAATGAGGCTAACTCTGTTAAATTTAATTCAAACTGTACATATCTGTATAGAATATATTAACGATGATTGCACTGGCCACTGCTATCATACTTTTTAAGAAAGCCTTCGGCCGCATTAATGACAGCTAACGAAATCGAAGGTTTCACGCAATTTTAACCGGTTCTTCCTCTTTATATGAAATCTTTCACTGATGGTTTAATTTTTTTCTTTTTATTTGTTAACATAGCTTTTTTGATTAAAAACACAGTCATTAAATAAAAAAAAAAAGAACAAAAAAAAAATTAAACCTAAAAAGAGGACTATAAATGATATTGATAATTTATTTAATCATGCCGTAGGCAAATTACAATTTTCTCACCTGCAATCTATAACTTCGAAAAAAAATTTAAAAAAAAAAATCTCAGTAGTGAATTGTTTTCCGGTTACCACATTATTGGACACTATTTTGTAAATTTACAAAGTGATTTTTCCAAAAAGAAAAACAAGGATTTAATTTTTTACACTAAAGTTCTCTTTTTTTCTAAATTTCTCAGTATCCAATAATTCTTTGCTGAAATAAAATGATCTTTGAAGGAAATTGCTTAAAGACACATCTTTTTCTAGCAAATTTCTTCAATTTCTTAATCTTTTTAATTTACCCTGTAAATTTTTTATGTTCACATCTTCCGTGTACATAATCAAGAACAGATAAAAGTGAATAATCACCAAATAAATAGTACTATTTAGCTAATAATTTATCCTTTTGCATTTAATATGGAAATCTATACAACAATAATAATAATCGATAATTCTCCAGTCTTCTTTTGTTAAAAAAAAATTTTTTTGAATGCTTCCTCTTTTTATAAAAATTCAGGTTCTTTTATAATGTTCACTTGAAAAAATAAAATACATAAAATTCAAGGTTATTTCTTAAATAAAACGCTAATTTACTTGATATGGCAGCAATTTTGGTGGCCTTTGACATTATTTAACAATCATCATTATTATCATCATAATCGTCAGTCATCATGTACATTACGAAAACAGAAAAAAATATTTTTACCATAAGATTGATGATACAACAAATAAAAAAAAATAAATTCAAAAATGTTAAACATACTTTGAACAATATAATGCAAGCTTATGGTGTTGTTATGGTATGTTATCAACTACTGACCAATCGACTGATATATAAATATACTACATGCTTGTATGATGATAAAAAAAAAAGAACATCATCATTATTTTCATATATGATATAACTTTTTTGTTTGTTTGAATGTGTGTACGTATTTGATAAGTTATACCCATCATAAAACATAACATTGCAATACTGCAACAAACATGAATAAATGATTAAAATTAATTATCATCACGTTAATGACAGATATTTGTCTTTATACAGAGGTACTATCGTTAACATGATTGAGGAATAAAAGGTACATAAAAAAAATATATGTATGTATAATATAAGATGCGGTTATATGCAAATGATTTTAATTTATATTTTTTGTTATACTTAAAAAGATAGAAAATATAAGTAAATAGCCGGTATAACATTAACAAGAATGTTATTTAAAATAGTAGAAGATACATCTTTAACATTTCTAATTACTGACGTGATATCAAAAAGTCTGTTTTATGATAATGTGATGATAATGACGTAAAACATGACGCCCATCACATTAAAATATTAGAAAAAAAAAAACCGACTCACACAAAACAAAACAAAAAACGAAATATGTATATTATCATCACATTATACCAGAAAATTTATTTAAAAAAAAAAAAAAGAAATTTAAATACTAAACTACTTCAATATTACGTGATAGGTATGTGACAGTTGTTGTCGTTTGTATCTCCCTACGCATTAAAATGCATCATCAACATTTAATTGCTTGAATTCTGTCCTATTTATGCGTTTAAATATCACGTTTTAGGGTTTTTGGTTTTTTTTTTTTTTTTTTTAAATTTTATTTCAGTTTTGTTTTTTATCAATATGTTAATAATTTACATATTTTTTTATATGCAATTTAATACTTTATTTCAATATTTAAATAATTTAATGAGGGAATAGAAATTCATAGTTATAAATTTTATTAATAATCCGGTTTTATCAGGTGCTTTAGTGCATACATTGTGACGTGTTAGATTACAGTGGAATTTAAAATTTCATTTAAATTGAAATAATTTCATGAAAAATAAGAAAATTTATAAGCGGAAAAAATCATTAATAAATCAAACAATAAATATTTAAAAAAAAATTTTTTTGTAAATTTTGAAATGAGTAAATTTACTTAAAAACAAAAGATTTAAGCGAGAAACCTCTTATGTTATGTAATTAAAACGATTGTGTTTGTAATTGCAAATTAACACTACAAATGTTCTTGAATTCTTATCTTTAAGGGTAATGTAATTCTGAATGGAAATAGCATAGTCGTTTTGTTTGTAATTTTTATCTTTTTTAAGTGTTTAATATGATTTAAGTGTATGAAGCTTTTGAAAGACATGCGACTTTCAACGTGAACGTTTTTGTATCTTGAATAGAATAACGTGTTTTTAAGCTATTAAAAAGTACGCTTATTAAAAAATATTAAATACAAACAATTTAAAGAATAATTAAAAAATAGATAAAAAATATTTTCATATCTAAATGAGAGGCTTTTATTTTATTCATGATTTCTTGATTTTTGAATAATTTATATTATTTTTTCTTACGTAAATCCATGAACCTTCTATTCTTTGTTGACCTTAGTTATATAAAAAGAATTAATAAACTTGAATTTTTATATTGTAAAGTAGGTACCTATTTAAAAAAAAATTAAAAGGAGATTATTTGTAATTTTATATTCAAATTCCTTTTATCTTTGTGAAATTCATTATATTTCTTTTCATCTGAATTTCAAATTATGGTCTGGCATTTTTTAGTGTATAAGGAATACAAATTATTTAATATAATACGTTTCTTGTTGTCTTATTGATCGATTACCTTAAAAAAGCAGGAATTTAAAATACAAAATTTTAAAACTACAAGATCCACTACTTGTTATAATACTTTTTTTTTTCCTTCAATATAAAAATCATAATTTAATGTTTATATAAATAAATTTATTTATTCAAATTTGCGATATTTATTAGCACGTTTCTTTATAAAATCATCTTAAAAATTTGACCTTTATTTGTCTTAAATGATCATTTCAAGAAATCTATTAAATTGATATTTATTATGATTTCATATGCGATTAATATATCAATTCATTTTTAATTTGTGGCATTTATTTTATTTGTGTTTTTTATTTTCTTTTTCAAATATCTACATCATAAAATAATTTATTTGATTCAAGTTCTACCTGTTTCTCTTTTCTTTTTCACGTGATGACCTATTGCTTATCAAATTTAAAGACATTTGAATTTAATTAACATTAGAAAGAATGTTAAAGATAAAAATATAAAAAAAACTTTTTAAAAAAATTTTGATTGATTAGATTTAAACTGAAAATATAAAACAAAAACAAAAACAAAAATAATAATAAATGTCGAGAAATCTTACTTATTTATTTCATCTTATATGTAGTCTGTTGAGTTAGTCAATATGATAAATATCTAATAATCAAAATATTTTCTTTAAGATATATTTTTGTTATCTCTTAATTGTGATGCATCAATAAAGATCAGGAATTTAGTAAATTATTTCTTTGACTTGTACCACTAGAGAGAAAAAAAAACAATTTATGTGATTTTAAATTGTTTTTTTTCCTCTCTTGTTTGTGTTGTTATCTGTTTTGTTTTTTCAATTTACAAACAAACAAGTCAATTACAACTTCAATTATATTATATTGAACTCAATAAGGTCATCATAATGATCATCATTATATTATGACTTTATTATCATATTTTATTTATTTTTATTTTTTTCATTACAATTCTTTTTTATTTTTTTCCTTATTTTTTTTTCAAACCGCATTGAAAATTTTAAAATAAGATCTCTTTTGATACTTAAAAAGTATTGTATTACTCGCATTTATTATTTTAATCGTTTCTTACATTTTTTTTTAAAAATTTTTTTTCTTAACTTGTACTTCGTTACAGTATATCATTCATTGAAAAATTATTTATACTCGTGTAAGTATGTACTTATGTATATTGAAAGATTATATTATGTATCTTTATTTCTAGACATCAATACATTGCAAGATACTCAGTTTTATGCAGTAAAAATATATATTTTTAGACATTATCGTTTTGTTACTGTTTTGTGTCGTTCTCTCGAAGTCGACGACGATGTCGTGACCCACTTTGACTTGTAAAACAGGTGAAAATTTTGCTGCGTTTAATGATAAATTGTTGTTTTTTTTTTCTATATTTTTTTTCTCTTATTTTTCTTTTTTTTCAATATTTGAATGTATAAATATAAATAATAAATGTGGTATAAGAAGAAAAAAAAAACCGCACCTTTTGTAGGTAAAACAGAAAAAAATAATAAATAAACCGAGAAAAAAAAAATATTGTATTATAGAATCGTAAATATGTTTGTATGAACACACTTTACTTTTTTTTTTTTTTATTGAACTATAAATATGAGAGCTTTAATACGTGCACATAAGTAATTTGCATTGAAAGTTTTATTAGCATTTTTTACCGGTCGATAAATATAAATTTGTTTGTAGTACAAACATTTTCATTTTTTTCTTTTATATATTTTTGATTTTCATTTTATTTTTCTTCAAAAAATGATTTTATATTTATTTTTATTAGATGCTACGGTACATGTACACATAAAAAGAAGTTACTTATCAAAATCCGGTATCTGGATATATTAAACAAGTAAAAAGTGAAACTAAAAACTTTGAAAATGTGTAAAAATAATTATAACGATCACCTCTCATTTGAAGGAATTAAAATGTATTGAAATGTTATAGTTATTCTGTTTTTTAATCGTGTTTTTTTTTATAAATTAGTACCTTAATAGATTTATCTTAATAAAATCAATATCATTAAAGGTTTATTTTGAAATCAATTGAATTTTTCAAGTGTTATTTTGCACGATTTCCACTTAAAAATATATTTTTTTTTTCTCATACATTTTGAACGAGAGAAATAAGGTTTCAATGAAGTTTTCAATATGTTTTTTTTAAATTTTTTTTGTTTTTTTTGAGATCTCTTGAAAACATTGATTTTTTCTCACAAAGTTGTATCTTATAACAAGCACTGAGTAATTCGACAAAAATCAGTGAGAAGTTTTTCATCATGTTTTGCTTCATTGTTGATTTGTTCCATCCATTCTACAGATACAGCGCCTTCGAATAACCATAACCGTTTAATAATGGATTATCCTTATGGTTTGGTAAAATACCAAAAATCTTTAACGTCAGTATACTTTCAAAAATGAAGTTATGTATTCACTTTTTTTTTCTTATTTTAAAAATTTAAATAGGGTTATAAGGACATTTTATAAAATATCCTATCATTTTATAGTTGATTCATAAAAGCGAAAAAAAAAATCGATTTTATCTAATATGAACGAACACAAATTGCGAATTATTAATAGAAAAATAATTTTTTTTTCAAAATTCATATAAAATTAAAAGTTTAAAAAAATATATTTTTGCGACAGGTTTGAAAAGTTTTTTAAATCAAGAATTTTTAGAAAGTAAAAATTACTTTTTTTTCCAAAAATAAAAGTTGTTAGCATTTTAAAAAAAATTACCGTTTCTTTTTTTTTTTTAAATGAAATTTTGAAAAAGTTGTAGAAAGAAAACATAAATCATCATTTAAGCTTTAGTTTAAATGTGTTAAGGGAAAATTATTAAATAAAAATTCAAAAGAAGTAAAAAAGAAAGAAATGAATTTTTACATTAAAATTATCATTTTATAGAAATAATTTAATAAATATTAGTGAACCGGTTATTTTTTAAATAAATTATTACCATAAATTCATAAATTTTTGAGTTTTCAGATATTTGATGTAGACTAGATTAGTATAAAAAATATAAGTAAGTTATACAAGTTGTACTGTAACCAAAATTATTATATTGAAATTGAAAAGTAAACGACATTGAACTTACCGCGTTGCTTGGTTACAAGATACTGTTATTGTTTTTTCTTTTTTCATTTTAAAATAAAGCTTTTTCTATTTTGTATCATTTTTAGATACACACAATACACATTTTTTCCATTTGTTTTAATATTTCATCTACAAAAATAAACAAAAAGACTAAAAATGTCACTGAAATATTAAGGTCGTGAACAAAAATTTTAATGAAATGTGTTAATTTATAATTAATTAAAAGACTCAAAAAAAAAAAAAAAAACAACTAAACTGTAGTAATAACTATAACCATTATGACCAGCATATTACATAACTTAAAAATATAAATAGACAAAAACAAAAAATCCAAATATAAGATTATTCGTGAGAATTACATGAGACAACAACTCAACAATATGTCAAACAAATCAAACAATTAAATTAATGTTGAAAAAAAAAAAAATATGAAGAAAAAAAAAAACATAACAAGAAAAGATACAAATTTGAATTCAAACTGTTATAATTGGTAACGTTATGGAATTTTAAAATGTTATTTATAAATTACTCGGTCAATATAATAACAGTTTGTTTTAATTTAATAAATACGAAAGCAAAAAAAAAAAAAAAAAAAAAAAACAACAACAATGAATAAATTTGCAATTCATGTAAGTTCACATGATACCACACCTTTTTATTGGAAATATTTATATTTTTTTTATAGAGCATTATTGTATAATTTAAATTATATTTTGCGGTTATTTTATTGTTGTTGTTTTATTGATTAGTTTGATGAGATTTTTATTATCGAATACAAATACATATTGAAAATACATAAATATTAGTAATTTTGATATAATAAATTCATGTAAATTTATTATTTTGTCCTAGAGACAATATTTGTAGGTATTTTCTGTTATTTAGAAATATATTTAAATATGATAGAAAATATTTTTTTTAACAAATAACAAAAAATATGGTTGTAAAATTGGTTGAAGGTTAAACATTTTTTTGTTAGTGAAATAAAATTTAATTAATTAAAAGTATTTTTTCAAAATATGCCGGCTAAATGATGATTTTAAGAACTCTTTGGAATTTTTGTATTTTAATTAATAATAAAAATTTGTTGTTTAAATTAAATTTTCTTGTAATTTGAAAGGTTTTTATATGACTTTTTTTTAAGTAAAAAATCTAAACCTGCAGAATATAAAACAAAAATATTTCTTATGCCGTGATTTAATTACAAAAACAGAAAGCTTTTATAGAAATTTGAAAATATGATAATAAATTTTAATTGGCTACAAAATAGAAAAAAAAGAAAAAAAAAATTAATTAATAATAAAACGAATATGTAATGTGTATATCTAGTTAAGATACTTTTTATTAATTTTTTTTTTAGAAATTAAAAACAAGAAGAAAAACATACAAATTGATTATTAATTGATTATGTAAAGCATGACCTTTCATTTAATGTTACCACATTACTTGTTCTCATCATAAAATGATCACCTTGAATATTTAATTGACGCAGGTAATACAGTGTTTGGAATAATAATTATTTAAAAAAAAAAAAAAAATACAGAAGATACAAAGTAAAAGATATTTCAATTAAAAATCATCTTTAGTTTTAACACTTTCGAAAATGTCAATATAAAATACTGTTATTGAACAGTAAATTTATATTTTTAGAATTTATGATAGTGTAGACTAAAGTAAATTCTGATTTCATGTATTTGGAATTTTTTTTTTTTTAAATGGTTTAGAAATTTGTATATCTTTTGAAACACAAGAATACTTCCCGAGTACATTATATCAAGAATAAATTTTGAAGGTCAAATAATGGATATTTCTTCCTACCGGAAATACTAATTAACACCTTGAAATTTCATTTAAAATTTGTTATTTTTCTTTAAAAAATTGTGGTTTGAATAGGCTCTTTTTTTTTATCTAAAAGCCATTAAAATATTACTGAACTTTTTTGTCTTCTCTAAATTCTATTTTCACAGAATCAATCTAATCAATCGATCACTTTTAAGAATTTTTCGGGAAAATAACCCCAAATTGATTAGAATAAATATTTGACTAACAGTTTTCATGTACGTTATAATTTTCTCATATGGTTTCATTGCCATATGGTTGCATTCCATGATAAAACACATTTCCTTTTAGTATTATTATTATTATTATTATTTTTTTTTTTTTTAATTTCTACGCTATACTAATTTTCTTGTAATTTCCATAATTATTTTAAAGGTCAATATACTTTCTCATGCGTTTTGCTGAATGTTTTTTTTTTGTTTGTTTTTTTCTTAAATTTGTTTAATTATGTTTTTAATACGGAACTGTTACCATGTATGTATATATATAGTACGAAAACCGTTATACGCAAAATTGTATACAATTTATAATGAACACATAAACATAATCGCTAATGAACAAAATAATTATCATTACGCAACTTAAACATAAAATTGACCTTTCAATGCATAATATGATAATGATTTTTTTTTTTATTTCGTCGTCTTGAATCTTGAAAATTTAGTGGTCTGGTCTTTTGTAATAGAGAAATTTTAATAATTCATTTTATATGTACATAAGTACAACAAGCATAATTTACAAAACATATGTATGTATGTAGGTACATGCCATATGTGTAAGTAAACTTTTACAAAAAGTTTTTATTTATGTGTTTTTTTTTTTTTTTTTTTTTGAATATACTTGTTCAAGAATTTATCCAACGGTGATAATTATGTAGTTTTTTCGCTTACATAACGAATATAATATGTATTTAACATTTACCAAAAAAAAAAAAAAAAAGAAAACACCTTTTCCATAAACATGAAAATTTTGTTTTTCATCATTTTATGTTCGTTTTGTATGTGAAATTAAAAATTATATCAAGTACGTATTATTTTTTATATTTTTTTTGAATTTTTCGTAAGAATATCATATTTTTTTAAAAATTTTATATCGAAAAATTTTTCTCATCATATATGTATATATTAATAGATACATATATATGTACACGTATGTTAAATCACTTAAGACACATTTAAATAATTTTCGCTAGTAAAGGAGACTGGAAATATCTTATGAGTCAAGTTAAGATTTTTTCTTACGAATTAAAAATAAATTTGAATTTGAATAAAGTTAATAGTGCGGAAATAATAATAATAATTTAATTTATATATTTTTATTTCTTTTTTGTGACTCCCACAAATATCAAATGAAAATAAAAATTTTTTAGAAGATATTTGGGGTTGGTAGCGTCCGGTCCGGTAGCAACAAAAATTTATTTTAAATGTGTAAATTTACCATTGGGTGAGTCTATTTTTAAGAAATCTTATTAAAATTAATGACTAAAACATGATTACAATCAACAACACACCAACAATAAAGTAGAAAAAAATTTAAAAAAGATTTAACGTAATGTCATCGTAAAAATATGGCAATTTTTTTTTTTTAAATTTTATGTTTTTATTTTCAAAAAGCAAAAAAAAAAAATATATATATATATAATAATAATGGATATACACATGCTGGGTTATGATAACAATCGAAATTATCTTTATTGACTCCAACATAAACATTAAAGATACAAAGATACTATTTATTTTTTATTTTTTTTTTTTCTTGTAAGGAAGTTATATAAGAATATTTTAAGATTTATTCTTTCATTTTACAAAACTTCCTTATGTTGTTATTATTATTATCGTTATTATCATACTTTTATGTCTTTGTAATGTAAAATGATGAACATGGGGGCATTCCATTATAATACATATGTCTATTAACGACATGTGTGTTCACCTGCTAACAAAATTGTTATCTATATAACATATTACATATAATAATTTGTAATATGATGAATACGCACGAGCCTTAGCATATGTATGTATATTAGTCAAAGATTAAAAAAAAAATATATAAACTATAAAATTTATATTGCTATTTGAAATAATTATTATATTGTGTAAAAAATTCGCGCATTTTAAAATAAAACAAAATGGAAAAAAAAATACATTAAATTAAAGGAAATTCATGAAAAAACACGTAAAACAAAACAGATGAAAATTTTTATTTTAGTTGTTTTGTTGGTATTTTTTGTTTTCCTTACATTTGATATATATATGTATGTATATATAAAGTGTATAGGAATTAAGAAAATAAAAAAATAAAAACTACACCTGTCTTAAATGAAAGTTAATTTCGAAATAGAAATGAAATAGAAAATTAGAGAAGAGAAAAAAATTTATAAGTAGTTTCACTATAAAAACTAGTCAATCGGAAGTTGTATTAGAAAATGAAAAAAAAAAGTTAATGATCACACAAGATCATGTAACATGTGTTTTTAGGCTTAGCTAATTGTAACATTTGTGCTTTTTTTTTATTTTTTATTTCTGTTTATTTTATGTTTCGAAAAGTAAATAATTTCAGTTGTTTTTTGGTTTTTATGTGATTTTTCAACGAAATTCTCTCACCATAATCAATGTTCGAGGCTACAATTAGTTTTTTTTAACCATACGTGTATATACATAATTTTTTTTTTCAGAAGAATTCTCAACTAATTTTGAATATTTAGAAAAGAAAATATATAGCTAAAAAAAAAAATTATTGAGGCTCTTATTTCTTCTTCTATGATATCACAGCCCTAGTTTGAGCTTTGACTTTCTTTTATTTCGGCTCCATAATAACCTGAATTAAATAAATTTTATGAGGAAAGGTTTATAAGAGGACCACAATACTCGGAATTTTTGTCCTTATGATGTCATTTTCGGAGTCCAACAGGAAACACATTTTTATGAAAATTTTTTTGAAAATAAAAGATTAAATTTTTTTTTATAGTAAAAACAATTAAAGAAACTAAAATTAGAACTTTTTTTTCGGTATATTGTTAAAAAAATTAGATTGAAAAGAAGCCTAAAAAAAGAATCTACGAAAATGTTCCATAAAATATAAATCGAGAAATTGCTCCTACAATGATTTCACTTTACATTCATTCACCAGAATCAAAAACTAAAGAACATCAATTTCTCATTAAAACAACATTCCTGCCTTTTGGGCAATTATTACCTTGTTATTTATCTTCATATATTTTATTGAAAAAAAAAGAGCTGCATTTTTAAATGCTTAAACTAGTCGAAAAGATGTCTTTATAAGATATTATGTAATGTAATAAATCAATGTGTTAGATATAAGTAAGGGGTAATTTTCTGTTGTACATTAAAAATTAGACATGATACTGATACGTCTTTTTGGATTAAAATTGATAATAATGATGACGATGATGATTACCGAACCAAAAAAACTTATGTCATTGCTAAAACGGCTCTACACAAAAATAACGTAATAAGAATAATGAGTATTTTTTTTTTTATCTAATTTTTTTTCTGTTACTTTTTATACATTAATTTTTGTTACACATGAGATAATTTTTCAATTTTTAACCACGAAATTAGAATTTTACAAATAAATTAGAATGTTTAAAAATTAACAAGGGGGAAAATAGTGATTCCAGTAAATAAGAAATGATTATTTTTAAAAAAAAAGAACATGAAAATACAAGAAATATAAAGATACTATATAAAAAATTATAAAGGGTATACAGAAAACAACATAAATTGATTTAAAATGTATTTTGGACAATGTATTCAAATTCATTTGAATTAGAAACATAAAGAACTTTTCAAAATATTCTTTTATTTGTTTACCAACAGGTAAAAGTTTTTTCACTTGTAATCAAGTTGTATTAAAATTGAAAAGAAATTTCACTTAAAAGTAGAAAAAAAAAATAAAATAAAACAACACACAAATTGAAAACAAAAGTTAATGAAATTCTTCGCTTCAGTGAAATTACAGGAAACCTACCATGCAATTGTTTACACGGCTATTGTACAATTGAAAGTGGACGATATAATTTTACAATTTGGCGGTTTAAATTGACCCTCACTTTATTTTTGTTTTGAGTTGTAATAAGACGTTTAAAAAAAAAAATCGAAAAAAAAAGTATTTTTGAGTTGAGAACAAGACCATTTTGTTGATGAATATTTCATTGAATTTCTTACATTGAATAATTTTTTCTTCAAATTTAAATCTTGATTCCAATTCAAAATTATTCTTGAAATCTTAATACAAAATTCATGCATTTTAATTTAACATATCTTCGACAAAATTTCCAATCCACTTTGTAATTATGCAATTTAATTACGAACAAAAATGATTTCAATATATGAAATTCCAGCACGAAATACGCGTAATATTATATCTTTTTAAGGACCATTGTACTTTTAATTAGCCTCATTATCATATGAATAAAAACAACAACAATAAACAGAAAAATACCTAATCGATTGAAGAATTTGAAAATTTACCAATATTCAATACACAAAACAAAAAATAAAACAAAAATTTTCCCTCAATCACCTTCTCTCTTATAACCAGTTTATCATATCAAATTCATCAAATCATTTTATAGGTGATCTTATATACCATAACCGAAGATTCTAAAGGTATTTATTGTATCGATAAAATTGAATTCCGTTACAGATTGCAATAATGTAGCCACTTAATGCACATGCATTACATAGCATGTACAAGTTTTGTATATATACATACTTG
This sequence comes from Bombylius discolor, assembly GCA_939192795.1. Classification (NCBI taxonomy): domain Eukaryota; kingdom Metazoa; phylum Arthropoda; class Insecta; order Diptera; family Bombyliidae; genus Bombylius; species Bombylius discolor. The sequence goes on along the minus strand of OW584238.1, from coordinate 54,083,068 downwards.
CATACTTATACATATCATGTGCACTGTTATGCATACTTAACTTTTAATTCACCTGTTTCATTATTGTACAGTTGGTTTTTTTGTTGTTCGTTTTTTTTTTTTTTTCAATCTATTCAAACTCTCTATTGATGTAATTTCATTGCAGCATTGCATTAAATGTTTTTTTCTTCTATGTGTGCTATACTTAACTATGTATGTATAAAATATGTACTTTTAAATAATAATGCTGTAAGCGCAAATTCTCGATTTATAGGTACCTGTTGATGCAATTAGATTTTTGTTGCATAATCTTTATTGCTCGTGTGCATTACACTTTATAGATACTCATTTTTTTTTTCTTTTTTATGCATCTATTTGCACATATGTAGATACTTTCGAGTAATCGAACCATAAGCTATTTTTTGCTTTATTTTTTATTTTTTTCAATTTGAACCCAAATGAAGATAGCAGTAGCAGTATACTGTTGTATTCGCAATGGACTCATTGGTAATATCTGATTTGGTCCGTTGTAGTGCTACTTTGTTTTCATCTCCTTCATTTTCTTCCTTAATATGTGATCATAATGTACATCAGGAAGATATTTTTATGATTATTTTAATTTATACTTACTTTTTTTTCTTCTCATATGTAATTTTTCAACACTTAATAGTTAATAAGTATTTACCGCATATCACATACATATACATACATAATTTTTTTTTTCCTAATACATACTTTGTACAATTCATAATTGTGATTATCGTATCTTTTATTATATTCTTAATTCTTGTAAATTTTTCATTTTCTGGTATTACTTTGTATTTATGCCCTGGCTTTTTGGGAAAATATCGAAATTTCTTTGAAATTTGCTTCTTTTTTTTAATATTTTATTTTAAAGAAACTAATTGAGATTTTTAAAAAAGTGGTATCTTTTTACTTGTACCTTGTCGTCACGATGATCAATAAAAAAAAAAAACTTATCTTGTATCTTGCAATTATAAGTTCAATCACTATACTGAGATACAACACATGACCAAGGTAATTAAGGTATCAAACTTGTAAATTATACATCATCATTTTCAGGAAATAATAAAAAAAATTTTTGATAAAATTTAAAAAAAAAAAAAGAAGTTATAAACAAGAAAAATAAAAAAATGATCACACTTTCATTAAATTAAACGTTTTTTTTTTTTTAAATTTTAGGTGGTTATTGAAAGTTCAGTTTTTGTACACAAAATTTTTATTTTTCATCATAAAAATTAAATGTTTTTATTTGCTGTTTCATACTTGATTTTATCTTAAGTGGAAAAAAAAAAGTTGTTTATAATGAAGTACGTTGAATTATACGATGTGTTCATAATAAAAATTATTGTGTACACAATTTTCGATAATGATTACAAATTGAACAACAACAATAATTTGAAATTTGTTTAAGTGTTTGCAATTTTTCTCTCCGTCTTCTTTTTTTTTTTTTTTTTTTAAATTTGAAGATCACGTATTATACGCATGGTATGCCAAAAATAATTGAAAATATTATGTTGAAAGGAATTTTTAAAAATTGTAAATTGATTTTATTTTCAAAGGAGAAAAAACAACATAATTTGATCACTTTTTCAATATACGATAAAAGGATTAAAAATTAAATTCAATTTTGTGTTAGAAAGCCTTTTTAAATCACAATTTTTTAAACATAAATTTCATTTTCAGCTTTTGTCTTTGTATGTAAATTCATCAAAATAATTTCGAATTAAGTTCCTGAGACATAAAAATAAAATCTTTTGTGTTCTTTTTATTTTTTTTTTTTTCATTTTTAATGTTAAAAAGTTCAATTTTCAAGAACATTCACCTATAAAAGGTAATACTTTATATTATAACTGTTCAATATTTTAATTGTTTTTTTTTTCCTAAAAGGGTAATAATAAAACAAATTTTTATTAACTATTTTATAAATTATAAATAAAAAATTAATTACACGAATTTTAATCATTCCAATATGAAAAATAAAATTTTATACAGATTTTTTTCCAAAAGAATTTTACGACATTTTCATTTATTGAACCAATAAAAGGTATTTATATATCTTTCAAAAATTTTTGACTTATCACCAGAATAAGTTTTAATTCTTAATAAAAAAAAAAAATTTTAATTAAAAAAAAAAAATCTTGAATTGAAAAAAGAAGAAGAGAAAAAATAATTTGTAACTTTTAGAAAACGAGAAAAAAAAATCACGATTATTTGAACACTTGAAAATTTTTTTAACTTTATTTCACTTTTTTATTTGTTTATTGATCTTTTGTTTATTAAATTTTTGTTACCTTCAATAAAAAACATTTATCACTTTTCAAATTCTTTTTATTGTGTTCTTTTATTTATTTGTTTATTTTTCATTATAATAAGAGATTTTTAATTCAAAAATTAAGATAAAAGAACACATAAAAAAGTGTATGGTTAATTGGTGATTATTTAAAATAAAAATAAAAATTAAAAATGAAATTTGATATGCTTTTTTTTTTTTTTTTAAGAAAAGAAGTATCTTTGTTATTATTCTTGTTGAAACAAAGAACAAACAAAAAAAATTATGTGTTCTTTCGAGCGTTTTATTTGTATTTTAAATAGTATTTTTTCTTTTTGTGGCAAAAAATGAATATCACTGTATAATACTCTAGAATATTAATTATACACGTTTTTTCTTAAGAGACTGCAATTACTTATTTATTTGTTAAACATCTTGTCATTAAGCACTTTATAAAATTATATATCTTCATCTTTAGAAATCACCACTTTCTGAATATTAAATGAAAAAACAAAACAAAAAAAAAAAACAAAAAAATAAAAACAGATGTTAACATAAAATGATAATGAAATGTAATCAATACGTTTTTTTACAAGAATTTCATATTTTTTCTTATTATTACTTTTTTTTTATTACATTTTTCTTCAATTTATCATCGTATTGTTCTTATTTTATAAATTCTATGAAATTCTGTCAACCATTAAACAGGAATAAGAGTTTCATATTCATTTTAAGATTATTTTTTCTTCATTTTTTATTTTTTATTACGATGACAATGATGATAACTTATAATTTTTCAAGAAAGATGAATTGTAAGAAATAAATATCTTGCGATAATAAAAAAAAAACAAATTTTCAATGTTCTAGAGGCATAAGAACCCTGGCGCTAAATGGAAAAAAGAACTTTTTTATTTCCTTAATTTTTACAATTCATTGTTGTATTCTTGTGATTTTATTACATTGATTTTGATATTTATAAAAGCATATTAAATTTACGTTTATCACATTAAAAACTATAAGAAATTTAGATATAATTTTGAGATACATACTGATATATGTATTCTATAAAATCATATAGTCATATAATTTAAATTGACGCGATATTATATTAAATTTCTGTTTCTTAAATTTTATTTTTTAAGAAGTAAGTCATATATTCTTTTGTACATACAAAGGCTCGTATATATGATATGTTTCATATATTTACACGGTCCGATAAATTTTACTTCATCTCTTGTTATATGAACCTGTTTTCACCTTTTTTTTCACTAGTTTTTTGTTTTGTTTTTTTATTTAAATATCAAATTCTATCACTTTTTTGTTATATGTTTTTATATTTTATTTTTATTTTATATCTCTACCTTAATTCTTGATATCTTCTAGACCAGAAACATAAATATATACATACATATATGAAAATACAGAGACTATATGGTGCTTCTTTTAATAATTTTTAAAAGGTTATAGATGACAATGTGATATTCGAAAAGGAGAAAAAAAGCAGTTGGTCATCTATATGGTAAACCAATATATATATGTATGTACATATATACCTACCTATATAAGATCTCAATGAGATTTTTATTTATAATTTTTTCTTATATCTTATTTTATTCTTCTTCAATAAAAAAAAAATTCTTCTTATACTTATTAGATAAAATAAATTAACATTTTATTTTCTCAGTGATAAAACCATAAACACAGACTCATATAGAACATGAAAATATCAGGTTTTGAAACCGGAAGAATTTTCATTTAAAAAAGATATTTTCTTACTTTATTTTTTTTTTAATAATAATAATCATACGGTCATATGAATGTTAGATATTAGTTTTTTTTTTGTATTGTATGCAGTATACTATATGTTATCATCATATATTGCATTCTTGATGCTTCGTATCTTTGTGAAGTAATATGTTTTTTTGAAAGAAGATTATTGTGAAAACAAAAAACAAAATTTACATTCATTTTTTAAGTGAAAAATTTAATGAACTTTTCTTCTTCCTGCATCAACAAAAAAAAGAAAACTGAATAAATATTTTGAAACCAGAAAAAATAATCTCTCAAAAGTATCTACACATTAAACGCATCATCAAATATTCAAATACCACATCAATTCAATATTGATCGCATTCAAATCAGTTTTATATATATATATTTTTTTTTGTTTTGTTTTTGATTCTTAATAGCTTGTATTCACGCACTGTATGTGCCTTGTGGATTTTATTGAATAAAAAAAAAATTATTGATCTTTATGAAATAGACATCAATGTGTAACAAGAATTTTTAAAATGCACTTTAGATTCGAATGAAATGTGTATAACGTTTGTTTTTTTTCCTTCTTCTTTGGTTTTGAAGAAATTTTTAATATTCTCATAAAATTCATTTTTATCTTCATGTGAACTATTTAAATGTGTATTTCACGTTATCTTTTAAGTTTTATTAATTTTTTTTTTGTTCTAATAATCTTTTCATTGTATTCGTAGAAAAAAATAAATTTAATACATTATGCATGTATTATATTCATGCACTTTTAAAGTTATATGTGTACATGTATATCTGTATAAATATTGATTTAAATTTTATCATTTTATCAATAAACATTGATCTCATTTTAGATATAAAAGAATAAAATTATTTTATTGTTAGTAAACATACGAGTTTTCGTGTAGAAAAATTTTAATAGAAAATTTAAATATCGGTTTTTTTCTTAATAGGTAGTACATTTAAAAATAAAAGTCAAAAATAAAAATAAACAAAAAATTTATTGTTTTCAGTTAATGTGAAATAAATATCTCATTTTGTTTTTTAATGTTTTATTTATTTAAATAATAAAAATAAAAATAACTGACTTCAAAAGATTTTTAGAATCATTTAAAGAAGAATTAGAATTTTGTTTTTTTTTTTTGTTTTCCTAGCAACCGACGACATGATAACTTGATTAAATTTGATGATAATGTATTTTATTGATAAATTTGATATTTGTGCTTGAAATCATTCAAATTAGATTTTATTTTTATTTAAAATTTTTAATATTTCAATTTAGAGATTAACGGAACAAACATTTTATTTTCTGGTTTTGAATTTTTATTCTACAAAATGTGAAATTTTACTTGTGACTTCTTTTTTTTGTAAACTTGAGATAATAAAACCTGTCTATTTTTTAACGACAGTTAGAATTTAATCAATCGACAGAAATAGTTTAGAGTTTTTTTAGAAATTATGTAAATTGTTTTTTTTTTTTTTTTGACATTTTAAATGTTTAAAAATCAAACGTGAAATAATATAAATACATACTAAGTTGAATTAGATTTTAGTAACAGTAATAATTTCTTGATTATCAACCGTAAAGACCTTTTTTTTTTTTTTGGAAATATTTCTTTAATCCTTAATTTCATTCAGGAATAACGGAATAAAATTTAGAACCAAATACATTTAAATTTCCACTCTTCGAATTTTAAAATTCAGCCAAAAAATCAAAAACAAAAGATTTAGATGCGAAACTTTGTACAATTTTACTTCTTGAAAATTTACTTTAATTCATTGCAAAATACATACTGACAGGAACCAAATAATTATCATGAAAAATTGGACCAATTGATATAAAATGGACCAATTTTCTTTTTTTAAATCAATTAAAAGTAATTTTTATTAATTTAATTTTTTGAACAATTTGAAAATTAATAAGAGAGACAAAATCTCACCTTCACCTCAATCATTTTTATTTGAAAATGAAAAAAATAAATTTACAGGAAAAAAAAAATAAAATAAAAACTTGTATACCTCACAACAAATCACAATTTCTGCAGTAAAATAATGACTTCCTTCCTTTTAGTAATAATAATCAATATATGTACTAGTTTTATATTTTGTTTACACATTTAAAAAGAATCAGATATCATATATGTTTGTATATATTTGTGCTATTAAATCTATACCGATCATTTGTGAAGTAAAAAAAAAATAATCAATAAAAACCTCATCGTTTCAATGCAATGAATTGAAAATTAGAAAAATAAAAAAAAAATTTTTGTAGAAAAACAAGAAAAATATTTATCTTAATAAAGTTTTGCCACACTGTTTCTAATGTGCTCTTTACAACTTGCATATAGGAAAAAACTCTTTTCTATTCATATATCTTATATAAACAATATATGTACCTATAAAATAAATATATGTACGTACACAGATTCTCATAATTTAAGTATGTATGTTTTATGCAAATTTTCATTTTTAATCGGAAAATAATTTCATTTTTCTTTTTTCTGAAATGAAGGTGAAAATATTGCTTACTTAGTATCTAACTGTTAATAGTATATACATATGTATATATTGTACATACACAACAAATAAGTAAACATTTTTATTACAATTGAAATTAAGTAAAACTTAATGCAGAAGCAACAACAGCAACGGCAATAACAATTTACAAAAAAGGAGAGATACACTCTATACAACCCAACCTACCTATTTTTTTGAATTTTATTTGATTTTATATCAATTTCAATTTTCTTATTCATTAATTTTTTTTTTCACTTTTTGTTTTTCTTAAAATTATAACTTCTTTCGTCCATTTCCCATCATCATTATATCAATGTTTGTTACTAAATGATGATGATGATGATGACTTCAATATACAAGAAAAAAATTAAAGAATTTATATCTATGATAAAATATTGATATGTATACATACAATTTCTATTTTAACAACACATATGTATATATGTATATACATATGTATGTAGATATATTTATTATTATGAATATAAATAAAACAATGATAGACAGACATAATTGGCATCAAATTCATGTTCATATGTCTGATCGATCTGGTTTTATTGAATGTTTTTCAATTTGCGGAAGTTTTATAACTTTTTAATTCATTGAAAATTTTTCTCTTTAAATTTTCTACATACATAAATGCAAAATATACTTACATATATATATTTACTTTACTATATTTAAAATATACATATGTATGTATATTATATAAAAATAATATAAATAAACTAATACAAACATGTCCAAAAATTATTCAACAAACATAAAATAGAAATAAAAGAAATTTTCATTTGATGTTATCAGATCATAGACCTTAATTGATCACGTTCATTTTATTTTATTTTGTGAAAAAGAATCTAATGCGAAACACATTGCAAATACAGAAGCCAATAATACGGATGAGTATAATTTTTATTCTACTATGCATATATGTATATACATATTTGTAATAGATACATACATATGTGGCTTTTTGTTTTATTTGTTTGGTTTTTGTGATTTAAAATTTCTTTTCAATTTCTAAATAACATTTGCTAAAATACAAACGGTCAACAAAATCTGTAATACATATGTATGTATATGCAATTTAATGTATAGAAAATATCATGGCTTGTATGTATAGAAAAGTATATGTAATTCTTTTCTTATAATAAAATATATATACGGAACAGAATCAAAAACATATGAACAACATGTATATATTGCGCGTTGTAACAACTAAATGCAACAAACAACACATATCAAAATGAAATGAACAACAGCAGCAACTTTTAGTCAAGTTAACATCCTCAGAATCCAGAAGTTAACATTATTTCCTGATTTTGATCTGACAGTGGGCATACACTCATCGCGTTCACAATATGTATGTGAAAAAGAATCATTCACGTACATGGTCATTTCCCATGTGAATCAAAACAAATATGGTTTTGTTAAAATTATTTTTATTGTAAAAGTTATTAAACAGGGAGTTTTTAAAGTACATAACCATGTGCTGATGTGGAACTGATTTAAATTTTTTTTAAATTTTTTTAGTTTTGTCATGAATGATCACAAATTTATGAATTCTTTGCACATAAAAAACATTAAAAGATGACAGGTAGATTTAAAGAAGTAAAACAAAATGACTTGAAGTGAAAATTACACGACTTAACTCATAAATTAAAATTACTTTGTTTTTTTTTTTTTTTAACAATTAAATGGCAGTTCGATTTTGAAGAATACAAGTATCTTTTCTAAATTGGATCCTATTTTTTTTTCATTTATACATACTTATGTTATGTTATGTTCATTACAACAATTTCATTGTAAACATAATAATATAGGCATTACATATTTATTCATTCTGTGTACTATTTACTAGATGATACTTCTTCTCACACTAAATATCATTGATAATGATAAAATAATAGTTATACAGAAGAGCTGTTGATGATGTTTATTAAAAAAAAAACAACAAAAATAATCTATTTCTCTTTTGATTTTCTATATCTATCTTTTCTACATAATATGTGTGCAATGAGCATGTGCAATGCAATTAAAGTTGTGAATACTTTCTAAAATAGAATATAAAGAGTTTTCTAAAAAAAAAAATGTTTTTTTGTTAAATTCTGCTATGTTTTAAATTGTATCTATACATCAGATAGAATTATATCTTATGACTACATCTACAATATCTTATTTCTTTGGGAAATAGATTCATTTTATTCTATGATACACAATTTATTTTTAATGTACATTGTACATACATATATGTTTAGTTATAGAACATTTTACTGATGATGTGATATTCGATATAAAAAGACGATAGATATTTTTAAAAAAGAAAAAAAAAATTAAATTAAATAAATCTTCAATTTCGCGGCAAATAAAATTCTAATGCGATAGAGGAAATAATTTTTTTTTTTTATATACGAGTATGAATAGATAGAAAATAACACAGCTGCAGCAAAACTATTAAATGAGATGTAACAAATAACATTTGAAACATTTTTGTCTTTAATTTATTTTTTTTTCACAAAAAGCTAAAACCAAAAAAAAAAAAAAAAAAAAAAAAAACAAAGAACTCATCATAGTTCTTTGAATGCATGTGAAAAAAACACGTTATATTGTAATGTCTTTTATATTGAAACTTTGTGTACGACATTTCATTTCTTTATTTTTGTTTTTTCGTTCTTTATTATTAAATGCCTGCTGAATTTTATATATAATCTTGTGTTTCTTCTTAAGAATTAAAAAAAAAAACAAATAAAGTATATAGAAAACAAATCGGTTATGGGTTGCAAAGTCAATTGCGTGTTCACAACAAGGGTATTCATAAATTAACCTTCTTACTATATACCGGATTATATATTGAGAGAACCGGAAAAATTCTATTTCCCTATTATAAGTATAGTTGTAGGTTTTTTTATTCCAAGTTAGATTTTTCTCATGTGTCAAACGCCTTTGGATAATAATATACATATTTCAATATTATTGCAATTGCATGTAATACCTAAAAAAAGTGTGAATATCTTCGATAGTCATAGTCATAATTAAAAACTTCCTTTTATGCAATAAAAATAATTTTTGATGTTTTAAAAATTGTAAAATTTTAGAGCTTATGAAAACCTTTATCTAATTGAATTAAAATACATACATATGTATATTTTTTTTTATTAGCAAGTGAAAACAAAATACCACGAACGGTCCACATTTTACGAAAAACATTTTCACCATGATTCTTATCCTGTCTTTATCGCTCCCTGTGATTATTTATCGACCTTTTTGAAAGAGTTCTAAATTAACTTATGTGAGATCTACTATTGAGTACCCTACTTTTGTCCATTTTTAAAAGAAACCTAAAATATTTTTTGCTAACATTGTAGTTCAGCTATTTAAAATATTTGTAAAATGTAGATAACTTTCTTTTAAATTGGATACTACTTGTCCAGTTCGTTATAAAAAAAAAAACAAAAAAAAAATTGAATGAATTAACATTCCCAGATGCTAAAATTTTATAGAATTTTTCTCGTTAAGAATTCTAAATCTTTTTTGTATTCATATGTCTTAGGAATTTAAAAAAAAAAAAGTAAATAAAAATAAAAATAAGGGGTACCTACATTGAAACTACTACAAGGAATTTCAGTTTTCTACAAAATTATTTTTTCTATTTCTTACTTTCTCGTGAAAAAAAAAAAAACATGAGAATAAAAAGCTCACGCGCTCTAAAGAGTTTTTTTGTGTTATGTGTCATCTCATGTAATTACACCATGATTTTGTTGGTCTTCCGTATATGAAATTTGTGTGTGACTGCAAGATTGTATGAATGAAGAACATGAACAATGTAAATACATATATATGTACATACATGTATATACATGTACGGAATATACTTCCTACGCTTTTAAATAGTTCAACATTTTAACTTTAGGTAGAATTTAAAAAAAAAAAGAAAAAAGTAAAGTTAATAAATATTTTATTTGCGCGTTAAACATAAACATTTTTAACCACCAAAAAAGATATCTTGATTATTTGGTTATTTTTATATATTGTTTAGATATATTCTTAAAGTATTTATAAAGTGTATAATACGAGTATAAGTAAATGTATTTTACAACATACAAAACAAAAATATTATACTTTAAGCACCAAGAGTAGAAAATGCATATAAATCATTTATGTTGACTTAAACATTGTAGGAAGCCGAGTAACTATAAGCTGTTGTAAATAGAAGTAACAGATATTTATATAAAAAAAAAACATATAATAAATATATCGTTAAAAATGTTTGTGGGAAAGAAATTATAAAATTTTAACATCTTATAAATATACAACATCATAAGTCTGTATATTACAGCTATATGAACTATAAAATTCAGTCAACTTGTAGTATATAGTCGACCCAGACAATTCAATATTCATATGAATATAATTTTATAAATATTATACATATATGAGAGAATTTGTTTTTTTTTTCTCTTCTTTTCTTTTTTCTACTTTTATTTATTATTATAAAATTCATAATATCAGATCAGTGTTTTTTATTTTCAATATAACAATTTAAATTCAAGTACGCGAGAATATAAATAAAAAATTTATTTCAAAAAACAAAAGATTTAAGACACGAACTTGATTATATTTTGAATGTTAAGATCTTTCTCGCATATATGAGATGTGATCATTTATTATATTATTACTTTTACACATATTACATTTACATTACAACAAATGCCATTGATTTAATGATATGAGAAATATGTTCGTAAAAAAAAAATTGTATTTCATTTAGGCCGAGTATTAAGTAGTTGTTATTGTTGTTATTGTTTGAGGCGAAGGTGGAGGCGATGGTGGAGTCTGTATATAATAATCGCTTATTTGAGATCAGAGTGATGTAAATGGAATCAACACTTGTTGATCTTTATTTAATGATCGGTAATTGCATGTCTGATGAATTTATTTTATTTTTCGCTTTTATTTTATCTTTTATAGACTTTTTCTTTACCATCTCGTTTATTTATTTTTTCTTCTACTTTTTATTTTTTGTATTTGATTGCATCTCATTTCAAGACTTTACAACAATTGTTGTTTTATGATTAATTTCTTCTAGATACAATTTGAATATGAATGATTTATGGTGATCATATATGTATATAGGAGAAAGTTATTTAATATTTGGTTGGTATGTGAAACAAAACAACAAACGATATTTTAAATGTACGTTCAAAAACAAAAACAAATAAATTCTTGAAGTTTTTTTTTTTTGATAATAATAATAATTAGAGAATTACATTGTAACGAAACATTGAATTTAATTTATATGATAGTTTGGAATCTTTTACTTGAGAAGGGCTTATAATAATCAACATAAATGTTTAAGACACTTTTTTTTTTTTTCAAATTATTGAAAGCACCTTGTTAAAGTTTTTTTCATTAAAATTCCTTTTTTTCAAGAGAAATCATACAAGTGTAAATAAAACAATTGAAAATGAAAATTACAAATTTGTTTTCAATTGAATAAAATTTAATGAGAAAACAATTGAATTTGAAATCATGAAAATCTTTTCTTTTTTACTTTCTAGTAACGTTTTCTGTACTATTTCAATATTAAAAAACATTGTTGAAAATAAAAAATGTGCCATTTTTTATTGATCTTTCTACTTCAACATTTCAAGAAACTCTTCTTCGTGTCTTTTTAAAATCCTAAATAAAATTCGAATTCAAGTGACATAAATTTGAAACACCATTTGTTAATCTTTCAATAAGATAATGTTGATCAATGATAATACATAAAGACAAACGTAATAACATTTGATTAATGCTTCTATGTTGTGATCGCTACAAGTTTTAGACAAAACCTTATTAGCACGTTCATCATACGTACGTCAGACGTTATACAAACACAATAACGTAATAGAGAAAAAGGGTTAAATATACATATTTGCTCCAGGTTAAAAAAAAAACAACCTAAAATATCAAAAATTATAATTACATCTCTTATTTAATTTTCAATAAATAAATAAAAATTAATAAAAATCCTATCCAACACAATAAATCGAACAAAATTAATTTATTTTGTAAGGAATTCCACTAATTTACCTGTCATTCATAAGTTGAATAATTAAAAGCAAACTTTAATTATTTTTTTCTTGTTCATGTTTTTTTTTTTCATTTCAAGTTTCTTTCAAAAATTCATCATCGTCATCATCATTATTTAAACACATTATGATTCCCATCACATCAATGCACTCTTCATTAACCTGTCCTTATATTATTGCAAAATCATTTAGTATTTTTTTTCTTCTTTTTTTTCATTTATTACTTTAAAAAATTTGCCATTTTATACACGTAACCAACTTTTATAAAATTCAAAAAAAAAAATTAAACATTTCATAAAAATTTGATTTTCTTGCAAAACACTTCTTTTTTTTTTAATTCACAGTTCACAGTTCATTCATATTATTTTTGTGGTCATTATATTAAGAAACCTTGTAATATAAAAATCGAAAAAGAACAATTAGAAGAAAAAAAGAAAGAAAAGAAAAATAATATTACTAAGCTTTAAGCAAAAGATTGAAATACAAGACAAGAGATAAAAACGAAAAGTAAAAAGGAAAAAAACATTTATTTTGACATATTAATCAACACAATTTTAAATAAATAATATAATCAAAATATAGATAATTGCATTTCATGAAATTATTATTATTATTTAGTATGACACAAGGAATGTGCATGCACAATATATTTGAATTTTTTTTTCTTTTTTCATAATTTTTCTCTTAAAAAAAAAAATAAATTATTAAAAGCTCACAAAAAAAGTTAATAATTTCATTTTTTGTTTTTTTCTTGAAAAATCGAATGACCTCCTGCATCAAAAATAAAGAGAAAAAACAAATTTGTTTTATATTTTTGTCACGTGAATAACTCCCCTCACAAATTAGGTATCTATTATTTGATGAAGATGAAAATTATGTGTGAATGGAACTTTACTGTTACTTTTAGCTGCTGCTAAGGAATGCATATCATTTATTAATGTTTTTCTTTTTTTTTTAATAATTTTATCTTAAAAGTAATATGTGATACCTTTGTGTATGATTGCAAAATGCAACGCATACGAAAATAAAATGTTAACGACTATTCATCTTTGATATAACTATTGAATTTTTTGTTGTTGTTGTATTATTATTTTTTATTGAATTGGATGCTTGTTTTTATTTAATTTTTTTTTTCTTGTTATAATTTCAAAAGTATCTATTATATTTTTTGTATCATTAATTTTTTTTAATGTCATGTAATACGCAATATTTCGTTTTTTGAATTTTTATTGTAACATGCAAATTGTAGGTTAAATATGATTTTTTGAATAGATTTAATTTTTTTTTCTTTGAAATTTATAAATCAGATATTTTTTTTATTGTAAAAATCTTAATTTTAATGTCTTCTTTTTTTTTTTTTTTTTTTTTTTGTTATGGATTATGACATCGAAAAAAAGTAAATGTTATTTTTTTTTATTATAATTCTTCATTTTTCGTAATTTAATGTAATTTGATCTTATATTTTGATTTTGATTCGAATCGAATCAAATTAATTTAATAAATTTTTGATGCTACGCATATCAGTTCATACATATGTAATATACTCATATGTGTGTGATTGGAGGTTGATGAATTTTTTAAATGTTTTTTGTAATATTGATTGAGATGTTTTTTTTTTTTTTGTTTGAATTGGTTTCAATAATTTTAATGATTTTTTTTTTAAAGTATTAAAAGATGTTTGACAAGACAAGACAAGATAATTGCAAGAAAAGACAAAAATTTACAATTTAAAACTAAAATTAAATATAGATTTTTTTTTTTTTTTTTTTTTTTTGACGATTTTCAAGACTTTTTACAATCAATCGAATAATTTCATACAAAAATGGATTTTAAGTAAACGAACTTTTGATTAAAAATTTATTTTCTAAGAAAGTCTATGGCGAAATTTTTTATTTATTTATTTACTAAATTAGATAAATTTTATTACAATCATAACATTAGATTTTTCAATTTAAAGAATACTAAGATTCAAGTCTAAAATTCTTTAGCAAAATAAAGTACATAAAAAGGTAATTTCTGTAATTAATATTTTATACTCAATCCAATATTTTAGATCAGGACAAGGAAATTATTAAAATCTTTCATACCTCTTTACCAAAGACAAAATTACCTATAACTTTTTTTAAAACCTTATTCGAAAGAAAAAAAAATCTTAAACAAATGCTTCGATTAAAAAATCCCCAAATTGTAAAACAAAACATTCGAATGTACACTTTTACATTAAATTTTATTACCTGTAATAGCGATAATTACAATGATTTACTCATATATTAAACTTGATTTCGTCTTTTTTTTTTCTCTCCACCATTAAAAGGAAATGAACTCTCACCTTCACAAATTTTTTCATATCTTTTTGTTTTTGTTAATATATCGATTCGATGACTAATAATAATGGTCAATGATCTTTTTCACATTTTCCCATTAATTGCTTGAGCATTTTTTTTTTTAATTTTCTTATTTTGAGTATTAAATTGCACAAAGGTCTGGTATATAACTAAAGCCGGATCAATTACATTTAATACACATATTACTGTTTTGTTAATATATAAATATTCATATACATAAATGTATGTACATTTGTATAAGATACCTTCCAAAAGATACACATAATATGGGATTTAATACCACATAGTTTTGCATTCAATCAGCCAATTCACCTTTCAATTTCGATCATTTCCAAACATATCAGCAAT
This sequence comes from Bombylius discolor, assembly GCA_939192795.1. Lineage (NCBI taxonomy): Eukaryota > Metazoa > Arthropoda > Insecta > Diptera > Bombyliidae > Bombylius > Bombylius discolor. Next base: position 54,067,748 of record OW584238.1, on the reverse strand, counting down.
TGAAGGAGAAAGTCCGCACGATTAAATTGATCACGTCTTGTTGATAGTATGTTTTTTTTTCTTTCTTATTTTCGTTTTGTTCTTTTTTTTTTTCCATCTTACCGCTCACAAAATAGCAAGCATCATTTTGTCAGGGATTACAATTTTCTTTTTTATTCGCTGATTTTTTTTTTTTTTTTTTTTTTTTTTTTTTTTTTTTTTTTTTTTTTTTTTTTTTTTTTGCATTTTTCTTATTTTAAACAACAAACATATCGTTCCGTTATTTTTTTACTTTTACCCATAATATGCAGATTTTTATTTAGATATTGTTGAATGTATCTGATTGTTACAATACCATCTTCAATCTTTTCTTTATAATATATGGTGTTACAGACCTTGAGATTGTCTTCTCTCATGTATGTATGTATGGTAGATTTGCATACAAGATATTATTGTTATTCGTTTTTGATTGTATTGTTTTTGTTGTTTCTGTTTTTTTTTTTAAATGTAAAATAAATTGAAAGATTATGTGAAATTTGATGTAAATAATCTATCAATTGTACTAAAATGTAAATACATCAAGTAATAGTACTATAATACATGGTAACACGTGTCCTATAGATGATGAGGGGAATGCCCATTGAAGATCACAAAATATGTTAAAGAATAATGAACCTTTTGGTGTTGTGATTGCAAAAAAAAATATTTTTTTTTTCTTGCTATTTTTATATGCAAAAGAAGCCGTATACAAAAAATTTTGTTATTTTTTATTTGAAAATCCAAGCTTATGGAAAGGAATTTCATTTCATTGAACGACGACACGATATGTGAACATTATCAGTTGAATTTGTTGCAAATACCTTTAACTGGCTTCTGAATCTGGTAATATTAAGGAGGACTTGTAAGGTTAGTGCACCTTATTATACGTTTACGTATGTACATACTCTGCATATATGTAAAACAATAACAAAAAAATAATAAAAAAAATACAACATTGTTTTTTATTAATAAATTCACCTGAAGGTACATACTTTCATCCTGAGCTGAAGATTGTTAATGGATTGAAGATGATGGTGATGATGATACTATGCATTGATTGTATGTTTTACATATGTAGGTATCTTCACTGACATTACATGGTATATTGTGATGATTATGGTACACTGCGCCTGATGCTACTTAAGAGAAAAGTAATCGCAAAAGGAAAAGGGTTTTTTTTTTTTTTTTAAATATTATTTTCATCATTTTTGAAATTTCTTTTGTGAATTCTTTTGTGCAGTCTTATATTTTGTTGTGTTTGTTCATTCCAATGATGTTGATAATTTTAAATTTTTTTGTTTTTTTTTTTAGTTTTTCTGTTGTAGTTGATTTTTTTTCTACTTAATCTTTAGTAAAAGTATTCGATATAAAAGTAATTACATACTCTGTACAAAAAGGGAATTTGAAAAAGTGAAATTTCTCCTGTTGTTTATTTTTTTTAAAAATTTTTTTCATATTTTGCTTGTCATTTATTTTTGTTATTGCGGTGCTGCTGTTTCTGTTGCTGTGATTTTAATAATAAATGTTTTTTTTTTCTTTTCTTTTTTCACTTTTAATGTACCTGCGTCAAAGGAGATCATGCATAAAACTAAACTAAGTAAGTATGTATACTTACTTAGAGAGTTCATGAAACAGGCATCATCATAATACACAATAAATAAAGCAAAAATCAAAATAAAAAAATTTTAAAAAAAAAGCAAACGGGTATGTACTCTTTATAACAAGAGTTAATTTATTGATTGCAGACATTTGGATGGCAACTTCTTCAAGTATCAAGTTATCGTAATTTTTTTATTTTTTATTTTCAAATAATTTCTTTTTTAGCAGTTTTTTTTTCTTATTCTCCTTCTCCTTCGTTTATAATAAATAAAAGCTTGTAATTGAAGATGCCGAAATTGAAAGTTATTTTGTTTTTCTTTTGTTGTTGCTTTTTTTTTTTTGTATTTTGTTTTGTTTTGTTTTATTTTGTCTTTTATTTCTATATTTTTTGATATGAGAAAAATAAAAATTATACTTTCACATTTTATGACCGCACAATATTATTCCAAGTCTTAAGTAAGTTTAAGAAGAAGTTTGAAAAAAAGAAAAAGTATTGATAGCTTAGATGATGAAGTTAAAATGTGTTGTGTAGTAGAGATGAATTATATTATTTGGTACATGATAATTTGTAAAAATCTATTATTAATTTTTGTTTTTTGTTTTTGTAATCTTCTGACCTGAAGTCATAATGAAAAATTATCTATGTTTTTTTTTTTTCTTAAATTTTACTTACAATTTATATACAATATGATAAATTTGATGGTACATTATGCTCATATACAATTTTTTAAAAAAAATTAACAGTCTTGTAAAGAAAAATTATTATACAAGTGTAAAATGAAAGAAAAAACGATTAAAATTAAAAAACAAAAAAAAAAAAAAAAATACGTAAGAAGTAAAAACTTGTCATGAAAATAAATCATTATAAGGTCTATTTAATATTTGAAAATTTTTTTATGAGGGTATACAAAAAAAAAAAGTGAAGAAGTTACGAAATCATAAAAATTAAACTAGCCAGTGTTTTGTTTTTTGTTTTGGATTCATATTTCAAAATTTCACTTTTATCTAAAGTTTTTTTCTAAAAAAAAAACCTGGCTTTTTGGGAAATATTATATGAGTGGGCAAAAAATTAAAAATAAATTCAATTTTCATGCAAAGAAATGCTTTCAGTTTTAAATTCAGATTTTTGCTTAAAGGATAAATACCTAATTTATTTTTATTTTATTTTCACAAAATTCGACTTTCAATTTCTTGTGATATTTTTTATTTCTTTCCTACTTTAAAACAACTTGGCAAATTTAAAAAAAAAAATTTAGGCTTTGCATTCACTTTCAGTTATATTTTAGAATTACTAGCTTTTGATTTAAATGCAAATGTCCACTTCTTGAATCCATTTGCTTCTCAAAGGGCGGTCAGTAGTCGAATTGGTAGAATCCTAGCTTCTGAACTTGAACATATTGGATTCAAATCCGTCTAAGGCAACTTAGCTTTAAATGAGTACCAATTAATTTGAATTTAGTATAAGTGCCAGTACCAGTACTGAAATAGTAGGTGTTTATTTGACCAAAGGAAAATATACAAACCTATACTAAATGAATCTAGTGGTTCACATTCCACTTAAAACTGTACATGCAAATATGACAGGAAAATAGTCTCAAACACTTAATAAGTTAACTTTAAAAGGCTCTGACTCACATCGAGCTGTTGCGCCACAGGTGAGAAAGAAAAAGTCTTCCAAAAAAGATCTGCCAATATCACCGAAAATATAATGTGGAACGAATTAAGTAATTAAAAAAGTCTTTTAAACACTACACGATACCAATTGTAAAGGTCTATTTTCATTTCAAAAATGTCAAATACTATTTTTTCTATTAAACATTTTACAAAATTTATGATTTATTAATTCCAAAAAAAAAAAAAAAAAAAAAAAAAAAAAAAAAAAAAAAAAAAAAAAAAAACATATCGTACTCAATTTGAATTAAAAAAAAAAAAGAATTAATCCAATTTGTTTATTTTTCTTTATTTTTTTCCTAAAAAATATAACTTCAAGACTCAAGGTGAAATAAATACGACAATATTCTCCGTTATAATGCGTTGTTAAACAATGTAACAATTTGTTTTATATTTACCGGAATTATGTAAATTAACAAATTTTATGGTAAATTATTGAAGGTTGTATGTTATTGTCATTGAATAATTTTTTTTGTCTTATGTTCAGGTAAAAAAAAAATATACACATGTGCTCATATTGTTCATATACGAAAATATGTAAATACCATGTAAAATGATAATTCGGAAGCTTATTTTTCTGTTGTATTTTAAACATGAATTTTCCGTTACCAACCTATCAATCAAAAAACAAGTGACATTTGAATTATAGAATTTTGAGAATTTTCAACTTTTTTTTTTGTTTATTGATCGTATGATTTCAAAAAGTAGGAAATTACAATAGAATTTTTCTTGAGAACAAAATAAAAAAAAAATTTGTAAATAATAATAATAAGGAAAAATAATTGTCATTTATAAAATTTAAAAAAAAAAAAAAAAAATCTAAATTTGAATATGACCTTTATTACAAAAATACAATAATAAAAAAAAAATATCTTTTCAATTGAAAATATAGAAGATTGTGGGAAATTCATATTTCACGGAACATTAAAATTATAAAAACTACGAAATATTGTATAAAGAGCAAAAAGCAAACAATTCTTGAAAATTCGATGACATGTTGATTTTGATTGTTGGTTTTTTTTTTTTACTTGATTACAGACGTGCCATTAAAAGTAATAAAATTTATCATGGTCATTTTATTTAAAAATATTATTTTTTTATCGCTTAAAGGTATGAAATAATATTAAAAAATTATTAATAAATGTTAAACAAGATGGTTCAGATATTTTTGTTGAAAATTGATTAATTTTCTATGAAGATGATGTTTTTGACATTGTGCATTAACCCTTTTTTATTCTCGAAAAAAAAAACATTACTGAAAAGGTCATTTCAATAAAGTTATGACCTTTCACATGTCAAATTTCTTAAAATTTCACATTGAGATTTTTATATAAGATTAATCTGAATTGATTAAATGTTTATTAAATGATCGAAAGTACATCGAATTTTAAAACAAAATATAAGAATTTTTTCAGTCAACTTGTGTACTTAATTAAATTCAATGTTTTTTTTTCTCAAGTGTGTTCCAATATCTTGAGTAAATCGTAATAAAATTAAAAGTTATAGCGAAAGGATTATTCAATTTTTTTGTTTTGTGGTTGTATACGTAAGTAGATAATCATTAGCTACTTCACTTAATATCTTTTCTTCAGTATGATTTTTATGTTAATTTGCAGTTTTGTGTAAAATTAAGAGCAATCACATTAACATTAAACTGAATATTAAAATTGATGTAATCGAATAAAAATAACAAGCGGAAATCGTTTTGTAACATTAAATTTACTCTATCCTCTCTTGTATTTTGAATTTGTGTTTTTCTTGTTTTCAAATTAAATACTACTACTTACTTTTTACTAATAATATACTAATTTGTATATGGGGTAGGTAAATGACTTAAAGCAGACAAAAATTTTAAATGATTAAATTTTATTTGAAGCTTCGTTTTAACCCCTCCCTCTCTATGTAGTATTTTTTAACATTGAATTCTAGATTAAATGTTTTATTTCGTCTTTTTTATTTTAATAATATATCTTATACTTATTGAAATTTCTTGTTATAAACATCTAATTATTGAATACCACAGTCTTACACTTGAATTTACTCTACTATAGTGTATTTAAATTTTTTCAATATGTAAAGAAATTGCATTTACATTTTTCCCTTAATTTAAATATTTATTGTCCAATAGAGTAGACCTATAGCTAATTACATGCTTAATAGAATATTTACTGCCAACAACTGGTACATACATACGTACATATATACATATATACACATATGTATATGTATATTGTATATGAGGTGTAAAAACTAAAGAGTGGCCGCCATTAACAGGAGGTAATTTTCAATAACGTAACATCAGGTTCGAGTAGCTGGTAACATTGTAATGCTGTACTGAGTATGTTTCGTAGAAGTTTTTTTTTTATTTTTTTTTTTTATACTATATGTACATATATGTATACACTTAGTATCATGTGAATATTTCATCACAATCACAAAGATATTTCTGTTTAGCACCTGAATCAAATCATCCAAAACAAATTATCACATTTCTTTATATTAGAAAAGTAACAGTTGTATACTGCAATAACTTTTGTTGATGCACTTTTTAGCACATTATATACAATGAAATACACGCGTTCATACATAATAATATTGATCTATCATTTTGTTGATGTTAATGTTTGTTTGAAATATCTATAACTACATAATCTTAACTGAATCAATATTATGTTGGCGTTACTTTTACTATTTGGTAACAATCATATCAAAGTCCCATATAAGTGAGTATAAATACCTGACGATGTTGTGTGAATGTTTTGCAAAATCCAAAAAAAAAAAAATTAAAAAAATAAGAAAAAAAAAAACACGTTACATAATATTCTTTGCACATATGTATGTACATAAATATGTTTGTATGATCAAAATTTATAGAGCGCATAGTCTCATATTATCTATTTTGAACAACAACAGCACCTAATAACCTATACCTATTTAGAAGCTCATGTTAAACATAATTACACGCATATCAAATCTCCTATACTCTATGAGAAAGAATTCTATTTGCAATATCTTAAAGTAAAGTTCCTTTTTTAAATATCTATATGTATACATACTTTTTCGTACAGTACATTAAAATTTTGTTAGTAAGTAACTAACGTTTTTCAAACAAGTTATTCACTATTTTTTTTCTATACAGATTTCATTATTCGCATCTTATTTTAAAAGAGGAATAAAAATTTTTGTTTAGATTGTTTGGACTCAGTCATGTGGTCATGGACTTCTTGACTTCTTGTTAATTTGTTGTTTTTTTTTTTTCTTCAAATAAAATGACATAAAATAGTATCGTCGTATACAAGAATTTAACACTTCAATTGCATAATAAATATTACCTTTAAATGGATACTAAAATGAAATAAAAAACAAAACAACATAAAAGTAAATAAATATTATGAATACAAGGTTTATAGTGAATGCATACACAAAATGATCTTGTCTTTTACAAAAATTTTAAAAATATATATGTATAAATAATACTTCTTAAATGTACCTATGTTATTCATAAGATTTTTGTTTTTTTTTTTTTCATGTGCAATATATAAAATATATAAAATTGAAACAATTATTCATATTTTGTGTACAAAAAATTTTCATAATTTATTATTCGATTGCTCATTATAATTGTTCACAATATCAAATTGCCTCCGGTTAAATTTTATTCCAATAAAATATGTTATTTGTATTTTATTGTATTGATTAAAAGTTTCAAATAATTATTTTTTGGAAATTTATTGTATCCTTATTTGGTAGAGAAAATTATGATTAAAAAAATTTTTAAAATAAAGAGAATATTTAAAATGATTTAAGGATTTTAAAGAAAATAAAATATGATTTTGTTTATTTGATGGTATAAATTTTATTACAAAATTATTTGTTGAATAATTGTAGAGATTTCGTAAGATTAAAAATTTTGTGTCAATAATAGTTTAGTGTAAGTTTCGCGCTTAAATCTTTCGTTTTTTTGAAATTTAATTATTTAATTTTCGTTCTTCAGTGGTACTTATCCAAATTCTAATTCAACTAATTTTTTTTTAATATTCTCTTCTTCTACTTATATCAAACTTGTGAGAATAATTGTTAAAGTAAGATTCAATACAAATCAATATTTCTTGATAAATTTCATATATTTTCTTATTTATATTGTCTGTTAAAAAATAATTGTGCCAGACCAAAAACAAAATAAAAAAATAAAAAATAATTTACGTAATAAAAACTGTGTCAAAACTCTTATTTTCAATAACACTTTATCACTTCATCACTATAATTATTTGGATTATTACAAAATAAAAACTAAAATAAATAAAAAAATTAAAAATACAAAACATCTTTTTTTTTTTCCTCTTAAAAATAATCATTGAAAAAAAAATGAAGAATTTACCTAATGGTTTATAATCACCGCAATTTTTATATTTAAAGAAAAATACAACAACAACAACAAACATTTTATCTTTCTAATTGAAAAATAGTTTGAAATAAAAACCTTAAAAAAAAAAAACTTCATATATGTATGCATATAAATCTTCCGCAAGCATAAAACTATTATTTATTATTTAATAAAAGATAAATTATTAACATCATCAAAATCAAAATAACTGTCATTATATCACCTTTATCATTTTTTAAATTGCAAATAAATTTTTGTATTTTTTTTTTTTTGTTTTTGTCTTTTCATCTAAAATGATTTTTTTTTTAACAAGAAAAAAATATATATTTTTCTTATTCAATATTTAAATACAAGAAATGATATCCACTAATTTAAAAAAAAAAAACAAAACAATTTTCTCATCATACCATTATCATCATTAAGTATTTTGTAATTTTGTAGAAAAAAAAATGAAATATAAAAACAAAGAGGCAAAACAAAAAAACAAAAAAGAAATAAAAAGAAATTAAAACAGTCAATAAATGACACCGTTAAATTTTTGCCATATAATTTAATTTTTAAAAAAAAATGTTATGTAATTAATAATAATAAAATGGAATTCGAAATTCATTTACTATCATCTATCTTGATCAGTTGAAAAAAAAAGAGATTCTCTATAAAATGAGATTCCTGAAAACAAAAGATTCCTTGATTATAGGTTTCGTTATTTTAATTAAATGTTTTTTTTTTTACTTTTAAATTGATATTGTTTAAAGTTACGCGAAATACAAATTTTGTCGAATTTTTAAAAAAAAAAAATTGAGAAGATTAATTACTTTTATTATGAAAATTAATTTTTTTGTGTAAAAAGAGCTGCAACAACGAATAACAGAAAAAAAAAATAATATACATAATTAATTAAGTTATAATTTCATTAACCTACCATTCCTTCTTACACGCCAATTAAAATATAACATTTAAAAAAGGAAGAAAAAATTTGTTATTAATCAAATTTATGTTATTATTTATGTTCATTTTTTAATATTTTTTTTCCGTTTTTTTTCCCTGTTTATCCAGGTATATAACACCATCAGTACAGCATCACATGACACAATCAATCAACAGTCAATCACCTCATCATATAATACAAAATTTCAGTAAACATTCATCATCATCATCATCAGCAACTGGACTATCTGCATCAGTAACACCAGTAACATTGATAACATCATCATCATCGTCTGGTACATTAAATAATAACTGTGGATTAGCAACAGGAGGAATAAATAATGGTTCATCATCAACACATTCATCGTCGAGTAGTGGTTTTTCACAGAAATTACGTGAATTGGCGGCATCAGCAGGACTTATGTCGTTAAAGCCACGTCAACCATTAAAACCAGTCATTAAAACTCGTGGTTCACCAGGACCAGAATTTCCGAAAAAAGTAACATTTAGTGCATTTGCAACTGTTCAGGTTGTTTAAAAAAAAAAATAAATAAATAAGTTATAGCACAAAAAAAAAATTCTTGAAGATAAAAAGAGTTATTTGTATTTTTTGTTCTTATATTGTCGATTTTTCTTTCTAGAAATTATGAGAAAATATTTTTTTTTTTAGAAATTTTTTCTTTAATGGGAAAGAAAAATTGTACATACATATTTCTTGTCAACGATTAACAATTTAAAAAAAAAAAAAAAAGTAATTAAGTAAAAAAAAAACGTAGTGAGAAGAAAATCAAACGAAATTTTTTATTTGATTTCATTTAATTAAGAAAAATGAAATTTAATAGAATTAAATTTTCAACTACAATTTTTTTTTTTTTTTTTAATTTTTGGTATTTTGAATGTGTATAAGATATTTTACTTAAAATGAACCAAGAAAAAGAAAAGAAAAATTAATTTAGGAATATTTTTGATGTCATATTCATTAGCCGTATTAATTAATTAATTAATTACTTATTTTATAATTTTTGTTGAAATAAAAAAAAATTTAAAAGAAAAAAAAACAAACAAAAATAAAACAAATAATATTTTTAATAAAAAATTACAATAAATTGCAAAAAAAAAAAAAAAAAAAAAAGAATTTACAATAAAAATTTTACATCAATTATCTTTTTAGTCATTATTCACACATGAAAAATAGACAATAATGTTAAATTTTTAATAGAATTATTTGTACGTAATCAGTTAGCTTTTTTTATTGAAAGAAAATTATGTTATAACATTTAAAAAAAAAAAAAGAAAGAAATATTTACTATGCAAAATAAGTCAGAATTTTATATTTGAAATAGCTAATTTTTTTTTAATTGGAAGAACTGATTTTTAAGTTATTTTATATAGAAAAAAATAATCTGGGAATAAAAAATACAGTAAAAATTGTAAACTTTTTATTAATATGATGCCGTTGTGCAATAATTGAAAATAAATTTTAGAGGAATACAGTTAAAATGATTCCAATTAAATTATAAAGATGTTTTATTTAAGTAGAAAAAAATTGAAACTAAGTCGATAAGAGAAAAATAAATCAGCCAAGTAAACTATCCATTTTCACCCAATAAATCTGCGATAATATTTTCACGATAAAGTTCTAAAAGGAAAATAGATTGCTTGAATGAAGATTGAAGAAAAGAAATGGAATGAGGTTAAACTTTAAAAAAGTGAACTAAGGGTAGGCTCTTTCAGTGGACACTATCCTACTAAATATCATCTAGTGAAAATGGCAGTTGAATAAAGTTATAATTGTAGATTCTACAAAGAGGAACTGGAAACCTCAGAACACATTTTGTGTGAGTTTAAAAGTATAACGCTGGACGAAGTATGGCACCTACTGTCTACAAAAATTTTGGGATTTGTTGAAGCCTTTGACTTTTAGGCCAAATTCAGCATTATTTAATGAAGGACAATTAAAAAACAATAAAAGCATTGAGCTTTAAAAAAAAACTCCAAAGGATACAGAAAAATCTGAGCATTTTCCAAAAAAGCTAAACAAATTAGAAAAAAAAGTGGAAAAAAATTTTCATTTCAAAACAAAAAATGTAGTCATCACAGGCTATTCAAACTTTTTTTTTTAAATTTAAACAATAATTACGATTTTTCTTTTTCATTAGGTTTATATTTTGTAGGAAGGCAAAAACGTTGACAAGATAATTCATTGAACGTATAAAAACTAAAGCAATTAATTAAACTACAACCTTTTTTTCTTTAAATTTCTAAATGAACAAAGTTCAATACCTTCTTGCTTCATAACAATATATTCAGATTTCATTTTATATGGAACGGGTATAATTTAATTGTTATACTTTTTTCCGCTACATTTGTTAATTATTTATTATTTTCATATTTCATTTTTTTTTGTTGTTGCTAATTTCCTCAATTAAAGTATATCAAAAAAAAATAAAATAAAGTAAAAAAAAAAATAATAGAGAAAAAAACACTTTCACTGACATTGAAACTTTGTTGTTCAAAATGTACAGTTTTTCTTTTACTTTTAATCACTTCAGTTAGTTGAACTTTGTGTGTTTTTTTTTTCTTCTATGTTTTATTTCTAAAATGACGTGAAATTTATTTTCTATTTCGCCATTAATTTTTTTTTTTTTAAATGATTAAAAGTATAAGCAAAAGTAAAATTTCTAATGTATTCCATAATGTTTGTTAATTTGTTACACATTATTTAAAAATTTCGAAAAAAAATAATCATACATGCATTCATGACAGTCATTATAATAATACACTCGAATATACATATAGAACCTACCGCTAGTTAAATACCACAAACTTTATACAAGTCAAAAACCTCACTTTTTTTAAATATCCGTTTTACTGTTTATGCTGTATTAAACTTTCTTTCATTTCACAAAAATTAACCTTTCTGGTTGATCTCCATTAATTTTATAGCAAAATGTACAAAGTTTAAAATCTCGCAAAAATTCTTTTTCAATTTAAAAACTCAAAAAAAAAAAAAAAAAATTGTAAGTTGTGCGAAACCAATTAACAAGGCATGAAACGAAAGAAATTATATCTGTTTGTGGTTTATAGATGATTTTTAACTTTTTAACTTAACTTGTTATAAACCTAATGTAAAACATACACATATATGTACATATACATACATGTACGTGCAATTAATAGCAGGTTGATTGTTTATTGATATAAATAAAACATACAAAATAATTGAACCGTATATGAATGGATTGAAATGGAATGTGAACTTACTTTACAGAAAAAACAAAAAAAAAAAAAAAAACAAATAAACAAAAATTTTTCTCTCTGCATTTCATACCGAATCTACTATATCCTATATATGTGTATGTATATACTCTGAAAGTATCTTTTTGTTAATAGTGATCGAAAATATACTATGTATAACTATGGATTTTTTTTACATCTAAGTATTAATTAATTTTTAAACTTTCCGATTCATTGATTTTGGGATTAATTGGTCGCAAGTTAAACCTTTTGGATAGTACAATAAAATCGAATCTTTTATTTATTATGTTAGAGAAATTACTTATTTTCAAAAGTACCTATATACATTATTAGATTTCTAAGTACCTGTTGTTCGTGTGTTCATTTAAACAAAATAAAAGTAAAACAAAAAGAAGAAATTATTTGTTTTTATCGGTAAAAAATAAACCAAAACGAAATAAATTAAAGATAGAGAAAATATTGTTAAAGGCTGAAGATCATATGAGCTCTAATGAAAAATTAGTATGTAAAGGGTAGGTGGTCCAAATATTGATTATGGCAATATATTTGTGGTGATAGAGAGAAACAAAAAAATTTAGATTTATTACTTTTACTAACAAATTTAAATACTTTTTAGAATATAGTTTAACCCTTTGCACTCGACTTTGATTTTCATGGGAATGTCGAATCAATGTGGACTCAAAAACTGTATGTTTGTCAATATTTTATTTTTATTTTTTTAAATCTTCAAATTCATAAGATTAAACAAGATGATTAATTCTAAAATTCTGAAATTTCTTTGATTCTTTGATGAGTAATATAATTTTCTAAATCTTTTTAAACACTGGAAAAAATAACAATTTCTTACATGGTCATTATTAGGTACGCCTACCCTCATGTAATTTAAAAAGACAAAAATAAAAGCACATAAAAACAAAAATTCTAAAATTTTTCAGACCAACCACATATCTTAAATTTAAAGTATAATTATTAAGTATTTGCTTTTTACTAAATAGAAAAGAAAAATGTATCTATAATATATAAAATATCTGTATCTGTGCTCACATTGTATTAATCTTTGGTATGCGGTTAATTTGCCGACAGTCCAGTACATAAATGATAGAAAATGACCAATGTAAAAGCCTAGTTTTAAAAAACAAAAAAAAAAGATCTTCTTATAACTTTTCCTTTCATTACTTAGATACGAGAAGAGAGAATAAATAATAAGTAAAATGCAAACTATACATTAACAAAGTATATTAAATAATTTATATAGTAAGAAAGAATGTTGCATATTTTTGTTAGGTTGAACACTTATTTTTAGTTTTTTGTTTTTTAAATTTTATTTTATTTCATTATTTTATTAGATTCGGTAACTTTTAAAAGGTATACATACAATATATATTACATATGTAACTACTTTTTAAGATGATTAAAATGATGATGATTTTCTTCATACATATGTATGTACATACATATATACATACGTACTCTTTTTAGATGGATGATGAAAAAATATATATATTTCAAGTTTAAATTTACAGGTTAGTTAAAAAATTAAAAGAATACAAGAAAAAAATCAGAAAAGATTGCTGTTTGGTGTTTTGAATTTATGCTTAATTGGCTCGTAATTAATGAAATACAATTTTACACTATTCTTTCTATTAAATAATAAAGTATCACGAAAAAAAAGACGAAAAAGAAGAATAAATAAATGGTTTTTTTTCTGTTGTTGTTGTTTTTATTTTATTTTTTATTTTTGTTACCTTTTTCAGTTTTGATACATGTGAGTTAAATGCACATAATGCTTTATGAACTTCTATGAATTTGTTTACTTATAAAAGAAAGAAAAAATATTCAAGAACGCTAAGGTTTTTCAAAAATTAAAAATAAGAAAATAACATATAAATATTTCAAAATGAAAAGAATTTAAATTAAATACCATAAAATAGAAAAATTTAACAAAAATAAATTATTCGCATGCAAACTGTGAAAACATATCATCATAATATTGAATGTGTGTGTCAGTTATTATTTTACAATTTTTTTTTTTTTTTTGTGGTTTTAATTTTGCACATGATGCACATTTGTGTATTGTGAGAAAGAAAATCCTTACATTTAATGAAATATGAATGTGAATAAAAAAACGTACATATGATCTTGCAGTGTGGTTTCTACGTTACTCAAATTTTTTTCTTTATAATTTTATTGAAGATTTTTCTTAAAAATGTTGTGCTAAATTTTTTTAATACTTAAAATTTGTTCATACCGTAACAGAGATGATTAAAAATATATTTAATTTTATTTTCTGTTCACCTTTTAAATTCCCAGATATGTACAAAAATATATGTACGTAACAAGTATCTTATATACGCTTAAGGTACGTAAAATAAAAGTAAAAAAAAAAACAAAATTTTATATGCAACGGTAAAAATAATATTCGTGCAAGTTATCAAAAAATAAAAACTAAATTTTTAAATGAAAAAAAAAAAAAAAAATTAGACTAGAGCAAACGTTAAAACTTAGTAATAAAATTAAAGATTACAAATAAATAAAAAGTAAAAAAAAAAACAACAAAAAAATTAAAGCACAAAAAATTTGAATTGAACGTACCATTAAAGATATAGCTAGTACACATTATATTGTAGAAAAGTGCATATACAAGTATATAAAGTAGCTATCTCTACCTATTACCTATTGTTAACTAATTTATATAAATGTATGTACGTACATATGTATGTACACAGAAATGTATATAGCCAATATGAACATATATAATATAGAAAAATATAGGAGTTGCAAGAAGATCAAAATTGTATTTTAAAAAAAAAAAAAAGTTCCTAAAAATTGATAAATTTATAGATAAAACTGTTGTTTAGAATGATGCATGCAGAATGATAGTAATTGTTGTAACTCTACATTATCTATAACATGTTAGTTTTTATGGTTGTAAAATGAATAGTGGACATTGCTTTTGTGCGCGCAAAACTTTTAAAATTAGCTTAAGAAAACTCTACATGTATATAAGACCAGGAAGTACATACATATATACAGAAAACATATCGTAAAACCTTTTCAATAAGATTTGGTTTTTGTTTTTTTTTTTTTTTTGACTTTGAAATTTTTTGTTTTAGTTTAGTTTTTCTCTTAAAATGCAAAGTTACGTGCTCTTTTAATATAATGACTTGATCGTATATTAATTACAAAAAATGAAAAATGAAAAATGGAAAAAAGAAAAAGAAGAAAAAGAAAATCAAGAGAAAAAAAATTAGATCATGTTGTGATGATATGAAATCTTGAAATGTTTATAGGAAATAATTTTTATTATTATTCATTTATAACTTTGATTTATTTTTAAAAAAAAAAAAGTAAAAAGAATATAAATAAGAAATTTATGTATGGGGAAGAGAAATATTCTTGTGAATAAAAAGGAGACGTCAATTTGTAAAATGTTTTTTTTTTTGTGTACAAACATATGCGGTTCATGATGATGTTTTATTATTATTAATTATTAAATTTATAAAAGATATGGTCGACTATAGTGTCGTTTTTAAATGGAATTTAAATTAATTTATTTTAAAAGATTTGAAATATAAAAAGTGATGAGTTATACACAAGAATATGTCGAAGCTTCTTGTTTAAATCTTTTGTTTTGCTCTAATAATTTAATTCATTATTTTCTAGAAAATTTGTAGAAGAAAGACGTAAGAAAAGTAGATAAGAAATTTATAATAATTCAGATTTTTACAGCGTCAGCGCAAGAAATTAAGTGTCTTTTTAGTTTTCATCAATGACATCTTCAATGGAAGGGCGTATTATGTAGTCTACTCTGGGGATCGCCTACTTCAATTATTATTTTTACTTCTTATACTTTGTAACGAATTGTAACCTTATTCTACTACAAATTATTCGACTCAAAGATAAAAACCAAATAAGAAAATCTCCTAAAAAAAATTTTTTTCGTGATTCAATTTAAATGATTATTAAATCAAGTTGAGAAATATTGCGAATATCTAAAAATTAGATTCATTTTCATCAGAAAAAGATTTAATGAAAAAAAATTTTTCTAGAAAACAATTATAAAATTTCATGTAGAACAAATGGAAAATTTAATTTAACTGTGAATTATATCATCTAATTTTCTATAGCAAAAAAAAAAAATACTTTCAGACTTCTTTTAATTACAAAAAGAAAATGAAAATTCAAACAAATTTCTTTGTTTAACTTTTATTTCAGGAAATTATACACTTTTAATCAATTGAAACAACATAATTTCTGATATGTAGAAAATAAAAAAATAAAAAAAATATTTCCTCATTTTCATTTATTTCCCTTATATTTAAATTTATACAATGTTATATTGAATTTATTTAAAAATAATCAACTTTCTGCTTAAATATTATAAATAATAAATATAATAATAATAATTCAATTCATGTGTGTAAACATTAAACAAGCATTTCAAAAAATACACGTCGTGTTAACACTTGCGATATTATAAATAAAAATTTTTCATATTTTTACATTTTAAGAGAAAAAAAAAAATCAAACAACAAAAAAAAAACAGAGAAAAAAAAAATTAACATTCGTCAAGGAAAAGTTTTATACATTGTAAATATTTCTAAGAAAAAGAAAAAAAAATCATTTTTTTTTTCCTTATTTATTTCCTTCTATATTATTTAATACATAAAGCGGAACTAATAATTATACGTTGTTGTGTTTTTTTTTTTTCATTTTCCTTAAACAAAAAAATTTTTCACCTTTGCATTTACAAGAAGAAAGTATTATAAAATATATTTAAAAAAATGCTACTTCAATATATGTCGTTTTTTTCCTTGTGTTAAAAAAAAAAAAAAGGTATTTAATTATTATACTTGTCAAATAATGTTTGTATTTTTATATTTATTTAGAAAAAAAAAACGAACTTTTATTTTTTTCAATTTTCTTTTTTCTGAAACAAAACCATAAAGTTAAGTGTAGAGTGCAAATAGAAAAATTTAATTATATGAAGAGAAAAAAAATTTTCATGTACATATATAAATGCAACTATGGGTGCATTATGCATAAATAATAACATATCATGTATTGCACATATTCGTATATACAATATTCACCACATGAAGTCTAGGTAACATACACGAAAACAATGAATATGCACGTATGTATACCTAAATTATACTTATGCTACAGCTTCAATCATTATTTGTTCTGGACCATATAACTGCGGGAAATGAAAATTTTCGCCATTGTTATTTTTAAAAAAATATATATTTTTTTATGAGATGTAGGTATATTTCTTGTTTTCTTCTCAGTGATATTATTTATTTTTTTTTTTTCATTATTTTATTTGTTTGTTTTTTTTTTAGAAATATAAAACAAACATAAAATTAGTAGTAAATACAACTTGTAGGGTACTCTGTTTTTTTTTTTTTTTTAATATTTTATTTGAAGAAAAAAATATGATGGAAAGAAATAATGTTTAGCAAATAAACACAATGATGCGTTTTTCACCAATAAACCATCATGTGAAGAAAATTTCACTTCTTTCAAATATGTGTTTCTGTTTGTTTTTCTTCTTCTTAATATCTGTAATTAGTAAGGGAAAGGTTAATAAAATTGAGAGAAATTTTTATTTATCACTTTTTTTTTTTTTTTTCAGTTTCTCATAATGTTGGTGTAAGCAAATTATAAATTAAAATTGTTACATGCAAATATAAAAATTATTTCTTTTAAATTGAAAATGAAGAGTAGAAAGAAAAATAAAATTAAACATTGAAACTCTTTGAATTGATAATTAGATTCTTAATTGAAAAAAAAAAAAAAACTTCAATAATAATTTGTTTTCACATTTTTTTTTTCTTCAATGTCTTTTTTATGTTTAATGTTCGTTTTTATTTAAGAAATTAACCATAATCTTTTGTAGAAGATAAGAAATTGAAAGTGGAGCTCTTCAATATAATTTAGAAAAATAAAGAAGACAAGTAAAATTTAAAAAATAAGATAAAAAAGCATCTTTTATTCTGTTTCATCCTAAAACATGATATTTCTGTTACATTTAAGAAAAAACCCAGATTTTTCTCCAATTTTGATTGTTGGAAAAATTTAAAAACTAAAACTGGACTTACTCACTCACCATATGATTTTCAACATACATACATATGTAAATTGGTAAAATTTTTTTTTTTTTTTTCTAAATTTTTTTATCGAATCAAGTAGAAATAAATATAATTTAGAAAATAATTCCCTTCTTTCTCAAACTATGCAGAAATTTTTTTTGCTGTACATACATATAGTAAATTAATTTTTTTTTTTTTTAAGAAAGAAAATACATTCTATTTCATAAAAATCCCTTTTTGGTATTAATTTACCGTTATACTTTTCATTTCACAATTACTCTTTTCTATTTTCATTTTTTTAAAATTAATTTCTTCAATCAACTCATAAAAAACTCGAGGAAAAAAAAAAAAACTTTTTAACCTGTCTTCAATTTATGGACAATATGTTCATAATATGGTTATCGATAGTTTAAATTTCATTCATAGAAATTTAAAAAGATATTACACTCCTGTGTTTCTTTTTATTATTCTCATTATTTTTATATTGTGACATTCATTGACGGCATGACATATCTTTGACCAATAATGTACATGTAACTTCAATCCAAATACGCATCAACCATTCTGGATATATGATTGCAATTTCAAAAAAAAATAATAATAATAATAATAAAATAAAATAAAATTAAAGAAATCAGATAAAACATATAAAGAAATCTTGATTTTACCATCTTTGATAAATGGTTGTTGATAAAAATGTTTTGCGTGACGAAAAACAAATTTTTTTCTTTAAAAAAAAAAATAAAACCAAAAAAACAGTAAAGAAAAAAGTTGTTTTCAAATTAAAAAAAAAAAAAAAAAAAATATTTGTGTTTTTTTATTTGTCAATTCATATTTTATTTGTGAAATGGTTTCCTAGATCGTGCTCTACACTTCTGTATTTAAAAACTATATACTTCAATACACAAAAACAAAAAAAAATTACAAGTAAAATGTCTTATTAGGTGATAACTTACTTTTAGAATAATACAAGACACTAATAATTTCTTTATTCACTTTTTTACTATATGAATTTTGTTTTTTTTTTTTTTTGTTCAATTTTTTAAACACATTGATCAATCGATTCAATATATTGACACAACAAGATGTCATATGTCTCTGTCTTGTAAAAAACAACAAACAAACAAACAAAAAAAAAAACAACAAAACCATATAAATAATGTCGTTTTAGTAGGTGTTTAAATTTATTGATCACATCTCATCAATTCAATGCAACTCAATATAACATTTTGCAATCAAATTGACGAGTCTAGTGCAATGTCTTCAATTGCATTGAATATAAATATATTTTTTTTTTATTACATGTGATTGATGTATGAATATAAAACACACATGAATATTTATAAGTTCAATAAATTTGTTTTATTTTCATTTTATTTTGTTTTTTTCACTTGAAAAGAATTTATTTTTTATATTTATAAGGAGTTCTAAAAAAATTGTCTCATAATTTTGCAAAAACATTTTTAAATAAGTTCATGTTAAAACAAAAGATTTAAGCAAGAAACGTTTTCATTTAATTTCTCAAGCACGTTTTTATAAAATTGCCTCATATGAAATTTTATTATACATACATACATATGTATATTGAAAGGTGCAGGGACATGTAAAATAAATTTAAAAAATTTTATTTAACATATAATTTTGTTCTTTTTTTTCTTCTTCTCATTTTAACAAAAATTCTTGGAGAAAAAAATTTATCCGCTAATAAATTTCTATTTTTAGAAACAAAACATGGCAACGAAATACAAAATTTTCTTCTGTGAATAGAAATCACAATGTGATTTACAGCATTTATCAATATTTAGTGTAATTTTGCAATGCACATAGTTATGTTATGTGTTAAATTAAATAAAAATAAAAAGAGAAAAGAAAAAAACATTATCATAACCTCAAACTTTTAGTGCAGCTTATTTTTTCTATCTCTGTTTTCTGATCGATGTTTGGTTTTGTATAATCATAATCGCATAACCCACAAAGGTCTTGGCACTTGGCAGTGGATCCATTGACTGCATTCTTGACGAATTGTACAATGTGGATATATTTATACATACCATATTTGAATGTATTGAATCTCTGTTGTTGTTTTATTTATTTTTTTTTTATTGTACTACCTTTGTTTTTATTTTTATTCTTATTTTTTTGATGCAATTTGCATATTAGCACGACGACCTACAGGTGAAAATTACCATTAACTAATTTCTTGTATACATTCAATAAAACACACATATACCTACAAACACTCGGATAAATAAAACAGATGCGATGTATTGTTGGTTAGTTTGCGAATGGTCCATGACTCTAAATGATGATGATGATAATGATGATAATAATGGTGATGATAGAAAAACGATTTAGATAAAGTCTGTCTAATAATGGTGATGATGTCAAATTTGCAGAGAAAGCTTCGTTGTACTATTCAACACAATTTTCTTCAAGTTTTATTTTTACATGTATCTTTAATTTTTGATTAGATGTCGTTTCAGATGTGCACACACACACAAAAATCAACAAACTGAAACAAAAATGGTAATGAATTTGAAAGAAATAAGAGTAAATAAAAGAATGATGAAGAAAGTTATAAATATGTATGTGTAGACGAATGTGCTAATAATGTTTTAAAAAAAGCGAAGGATTAATTCGATGGTTAGATATAAAAAACTGGGTTTTGGTTACTGTAATCATCATCTAATATGTAGCTTTCTGGTGTTGTCGTTGTCTTCGTTTACCTGGTCTACCTGTGCAAAAGTGGTTCAAAAAATATGTTTTTTTTTTTTTCATTTTTCTTATTTTTCCTCAACTTACTGATTGTGTTGGTATGTTTTTATTTCTTTTGTCGTTTTATAATGAATGCTTTCGTGAATTGTGATTATTGTGATGATGCTGTTGCATTTCTAAATAAAATTTTAAAATGCAACAAGAGGTCGACGAAACATTATAAAGTGTCATCATCCTATATAAAATATGTATATATATACAATTTTGTGTATGATTATGTCATCTTAAAAAAAAACAACAAATTTAGGAAATGAGATTTTAGGTTTTTGTTGCATTTTATGAGGTTTTTAGGTTAATTTTATGTAGGTTCATGTACTTAAATTAGGAAAAGGTACAGTTAACAGCCGCCAGGAAATAAAAAAAAAACAAACCTAAATAAATATTGCATATTTAATTATTCAAATTCCCGTAAAAATTCCATATAATTATTGCATTTATAATATTTGAATATTACATATTGATTTCTGATGAGATATATTTAAAAAATACATATATAACGTACATACATACATATGTATATGTATATAAAGCTTTTTTTTTCATTTTTTGTGTAATATATTATGCATTTTGATTACCTAGACTTAATGGGTTTTTTTACGTATTTGATTTAATTAGGAAATATCATAGATTAAGAAAGAAAAACCAGACATATTATTAATAAAATTCAGATTATATGGTAATTTTTAAATATTTTTACAATAAACTTTTGTAATCGATAAATTTAGAAATCTTTTGTTTTTTTCAAATGATATTTATTATTTTATCTAGACCTAGAAAATTTGAGAAAAAATAGAGATAGAAAGTAGAACAAAAGAATAATGATAATGAATTGAAAATAAGAAAGTTGACTTTTAAAAGAAATTTTCGTTGTTTTTTTTTACTACTGATCACAGAGAGAAGAAGCTTTGCTTCTTAAATTTGCATTTTATAAGTATCATTGAATGACATTGTTCAAAAGTATAACCTCTAACAAAAATATTATTGATAGATGATTTTGAAAGGAAACAACATAAATGAAAAAGTAGACAGAAAAGATTTATTCTTCTATTCAAGCATGAAAAAGTGGGTCAATTCCTCACTTTAAAAACCAGTGTGAACTCAACAATAGAGCTCACAGGTGGTGGCGGTAACATCAAATTCTACCGAATTGGCCATGTCCTTTGGAAGCTGGTTAAGACCAAGTTATCGACCTTTAAGGATTTTTTCACATAATGGGGATTTCCCTTTTTAAATAATAAGAATTATACACATACATATGTCACAGAAAGATGATTAGGTGAGCCATGGTCAAAACAAGGATGGAAACCACTGCACATTTCAAAATTCTAAAAACCAAGATGTGATCTGAATTTCAAGGTACTTTCAAAATATCTAAGGTAGACTTTAGAAAATTCTACAATTTTTTTTTTTTTCAAAAGAATAAGTAAATAATAAAAATATTTTACCTAGATACTCAATTGAATACAAACATGAAATAAAATCTATAATTAAGCTTCTCCATATTAGAAAATTATTTTATTGATTAAAAATCATAAAAAAGATAATTTATTTCTAATTTCTATTGTTTTTATAAATTAGATATTTTTCATTTTCCAATATATTTATTTACCATCTTTTTATGATTAGAAATAATAGTAGTAAACAAAAAATAGTCCTTCTAAAAAAACACACACAAGATTTATATGATATCTAAAAACTTTTTCTCATAATTACAACTATTCAGCATTTTTTTTTTCTGAAGTGAATAAAAAAAATTCCATTTGAAATACAAATATTTCTTCTATAGCCTCAACGAAATGAAATAATTATAATTAAACATTAGTGTAGGTAGTATGAATGCTCATATAAAGAATATATCAGCATTAGAATTATCTTTGCTATGTACTTAGTATACTTTTTGTTTATTTTGAAATAATATTTTCTAATATCTTATTTGCTCATCATTTATACATGTGTATATACTTATAAGAAATTTGTATTTATTCTATCTTTTTCACAAAAAAACACATCTTAGTACAAAAAATTGTTATAATAATATATGCTGAATAATTAAGATATTTTTATCTTTTATATTACAATGATGATGACGATCATTATTATAATTATATTTATCAAGTAAAATTATTAAAAGAATAAGAAATAAATAAATGATAGATATGCATGTTACATACTAACATATACTTGCATCAAAATGACAGATTTATTCGAAATGTAAAGACAAAAATATATATACCATATATACAGGGTGTTCAAGGATCTGGTGGTTTTTTGAAGAAAAAAATAGACTATGATAATTTATTGAGAATCGCGTAGTCTCACAAAATAATGTGAGATAGCCATCAAAATTACCAGATTGAATAACATTATTAGTCTATTTTACGCAAGAGGTCCAACAAAATTAAAATTTAGATGGTCTCAATTTAAAAAAACTATTCGATCAAATCAATTGCAATGATTCAATTCAAAATATTAAGAAAATATGTTGAAGAACATAATTTTCCAGAGCTTGGTACAATATATATATTTCAAATGGAATTGAAAAACTTAAATCAAAATCAATCATTTATCACAAGTAAAAATATTCATCCTTATTAATTTCTTTATAAGTAGGAATTGTTCTAAAAAAAAATAAAAATAGAACTTACTTTTGTGGCATCCTTTACATACATTCTTATATAAATCTCTTTTTATGTGATATCATGTTCTTTTTTTACTTAGATACTATTTAAACAATAAGCAAAAAATAGTAATAGAAATTATTGTTTGCCTTTTTTTATTTTTTTGAATCTTTTGTCATGTTATCTGTGCTTTAAAAAGCGCCATTCATTAAAAATTATATATTATTCTTTACTTAATACTTTGTTTCTCATAATATGTTTGAATATTTCAACTTCTTGTGTGATAATGACATTGTAAAGAAGATTTTTTTAAAAAAAAGTCCTTTGTATAACTTACTTCAGCATTTTTTTAAACATAATTATCACAAACTATAAAATGCACATACATAATGTGGTATTTAGTTGTCAATTAATCAAAAAATAAGGAAAAATCTTAATACAAAATTAATCTTTAAGATACATTTTTGCTATTAAATATGTTTTTCCTTATGTGAGATCAAATGCATGATGTGTAGTAATTTCATATTATTTTTCTTATAAAGAGATTTCAAAGGAAATTATACATACATTGATACATGAGTAGTTTAACGAGAAGGAATCAAACAACAGAAAATAAAATAAAAAAATGTTATATAAAATTGACTTTGAAGTTCTTAGGTTTAATTTCCGTTTCAAATTTACTTAGATTATAATTCATTTAAATTGGAGAGAAATTCCTAATATACATACATATGTACCATAGAATCAGATTCAATGGACTATATAAGGCTAAGTTTTGTTATACCAATAAAACCTTTCTCTTCTAAAAAATTTTGTGGTTCACATTTCACCTGAAACTGTATATATTACTGAACAAAAAGTATCTACTAAACTCTAAGTCCAAATTAATTTTATTATGAAAATACAAATTGTATGCTTTTGAACATGTTTTTATACGAATGCCCTTGTCGCAAAACCAATAGTTTTTTCCAACATTTCTATTTCTTATTCTAATTGCTTTGCATTTTTGTATAAATTGCAATGTGAGTTCTGCATAGAAATTAAATCAAGCATGTTGTGTGTTCATTTCTAACATTTTATGCACAATAAAAATAATTGAGTTTTTTTTTTGTAAAAAATATTCTGAAGAAGATAATATTTTCTTTAATTTTTATTTTATTACCTTTTTCTTAGTTTTTTTTTTTTTTTTTTTCAAATTTTATTTCCATCGGAAATAGTAAAAAGAATTATTAGAATCATCATAAATCTGAGTTTTATAGACAGAATGTATATATTCATACATTTATGTATGTATACACATATATTATATTCATTCATCAATAATAATGGGTTGGGTCTAAAAGGGTAATTTATTTGTATAGAATTTATTTTTCAATTAAAAAGGAATTACATTTTCGCACGCGTTCAAAAGTATAATTAAAATATTGTATATTGTACATAATATATATGTGTATGTATATAAATGAAAAGATTTATACTTTCTTTATTATTTTTCACATAATATTAATCCTAATTATTCTTTTCCGAAAAGAATTGTTATCTTTATTTTCCAATAACAAAGAACACACACAAACAGATTGATGTTGCTTCTGCTGCTGTTTCCTTCTGTTTGATTATATTATTTGCCCTTTTATTAAATCGTTTGCTTTACAAAATTTCCGACATACATTTGTTTTTCCTACGATTTCTTTAGTTTTTTTTTTTTTTTACACTTTTGCTTTATTTCTTTCAATATTAAATTCACATATATGTACATATGTATGTTCATCATATATATACCTTCAAGTAAATACAATTTTTACAGCTTATAATAATTCTAATGCAATTATTTTATTGTAATTTCAATGTGCAATTTTCCACAGTTAGAAGAACAATTATCATTCCATTTTTGAACAATAGTCAATAAATTTCTCATTTATTCATTCTCTAATCTTCTTATTTTATTTATTTTCTTTTAATATAAAATTGTAAGTGTTTTGCGAAATTAAAAAAAAAAAAAAAAAAAAAACTAAAACACAAAAAGTAAATTTTAATCGAAATACCATTACCTATAAAAAAAAAAACAGAAGAAAAAAAAGAGTATATAATTTGCAATCATGTTATTTAGAATTTCATAGGTACGTATTTACCTAAATATATTAGGTCTTTGAAAAAGAATCTTTTAGTATAAACTAAATTTATACATGTATTCACAGTACAAAAAAAAACAACAGAAAAGTCGAAACTTCATTCTTAATTTACCATTTTCTTAAACATTTCAAAAAAAAAAAAAAAATAAAAAAAATAAAAAAAAATAAAATAAAAAAAAATAAAAAAAAAATAAATAAATAAATAAAAAAAAAAAAAAAAGAGCAGATTATTTAAAAATTACACATTGATTGTGAACGTAAAATCAGAACACATATTTTTTTTAATGTGTACATCTGGTACTCTAATCTGCGGTACATCTCTGAAATTTTCTTCACTAGGTGAACTGATCAATAGTATTTTTTCATATCATGTATGTATGTGTGCAAATGCAAAAAGATATGTCTTTATAATTTGCTTTCAATAGTTTCTTTTATTAATCGAACATACTAAATTCACATTATATTTATAATCTACTATGTACGTTTCATTCTTTTTTCTTTTCTTTAAACAATGATTCTATTTATTTTATAATAGTAATCAAAAGAAAAAGGAATATTGCGCGTATAATGACCATGAAAATCGTTAAGAGATTTGTTCTTTTTGAATTTTTATTAGAATAACAAAAAAAAAAATAAAAAATAAATAAACAAATTGCACATGATGATCATTTAATGTTTTTCCACCTCTCTTTGTTTTGTTTGTTTTTCATATTCAACATTCTTTTTCTTCATCTATGAGAAAATTGAGAATATCTTTTCCATTATGTGAATTAGTATATTTTTATACTAGAGATATTTTTTAAATATTAAAATGATGAATCTTTTATATAAATTTTATTTTCAAATTACAGAAAAAATTATGTTTTTTTTTTTTTTTGTATGTCAAATTAAACTAATATCCTTTGAGTGTGAAACATAATTTTTTTTTTTTAAATTTTTAGTTATTTTTTTTCTCTTTGAAGTACGAGCATGTAATGAATTCTAAAATTTTTTATTCATGGTTTATGTTTGATTGAAGTAAAAGGAGTAATAAATAAATCCATGAAAAATTTATTCAGAAACATTATTTTTCTTAGAAATGCTCTACAGCTGCAATAAAATAAAATTTTTAAAAAAATGTGTGTGATTTGTAAAATAAAATACTTCACATATGCAAATTTTAAGATTTATTGAAATAACACGATTTTGTTTTTTTAATTTTAAGTTTTTTTTTTAAGTGTAATGTAGTACAATTTTTTGTTTAAATTTTTTTTCTTTCTTTAATACTACAGTTCTCTTTAAGTCAATCATATATTCAAGCTAACCAGAGTTTCAGCAATGCCAATATAAATTCTATAACTATCTATTCTATAGATATCTGCTCTGTGATTTCAGAGAGTTTCTTTTTTTTAAACTGACACTCACTCATAGATCTTATATTTCACGTGAAATAACAACTAAGAATTGTATACATCGATCATATTTAATTTTCATTTGACATTCTTGAATCAGGTTTTAGGATTTTCCAAAAATAATTTTCTCTAAAATGTTTCTACTTAATACCTATATGTATGTGTAATATATGTATAAAAAATACCTAAACTAGAAAAACTATATAGATTCTTTTCAAGGTTAATTCAAGATAATTTATATGTCAGGTTAAACCTTAAAAAGAATTTTTTTTTTCATTTACGATGCTTCAAACTATTAAATTACTTTTTTTTTAAGCTAATTTCAACAATAATTGAAAAAATAAAAAATAGTAGATTATTTAATTTTTTTGTATTGTTTATTCAAATTTTTTGTTCTATGTTAAAAATCATTACAACTAATGGCATATAAGTAGTGCAAAAAAAATGTGTAATTCTCATATTAGTAAAAACAATAATTTTTTTCAAATGTTTTTGTGCATACATTAAAATAAATTGACCATGATATTGACAAACAAACATAAGTTGTAATAGACAATTCACTTACAATATACCTAGGTCATGGATAGAAAGAACGTTTAAAATAAATGTATGTGTAATTAAAATAATTTAACTTTTTTACATTTACTTTTGTTGTTGTTGTTGAGTTTGTAATTCAAATTCAGGATAAATAATTGATTTGTTTTAATAAGTTTTTTTCAAATTTTCTAAGTTTAATAGCTTAATTTTTTTCCATTTTCAAAATTTTGCTAATGGACTTATTATTTTATCTTTTAAACAATTTAAAATGTAATAATTTTTTTTTCTCTTTGTAATCATAATTCATTCTATGTAATCTAGATCATGGAAGTACTTGACAGACTGGCCTGAATTACCTGTCTATACATAATTTAAAATATCAGGAAAGAAAAATATATACTATATATATACATACATATGTACATGTGAACATATATTGAGCAAATATCTGTAAAATAACTTAAATACATATTACAATAATTAAATGTAACCATTTCAAATTATAACCTTGAATAAGATTTTAATAGATAAAAAATTTAAATTGATATGAAATTATTACAACGTGTCAATTTATTGACAGATAATTGTATTGTAAATTTATGATGTGAAAATTAAATCATATGTGTATGCGTAATTCGTTAAATTTTGTATCTTATATAAAAAAATATATACATAGATGTATGTATTACAGTTTTTTAAAATATTTTTTTAACTTTTAAAGTATCTAACATCAAATTTCTCCCTAGTCATGTTTTTTGATGACGATAAAAGTAATTCTGTTATGATATTTTTCATCTTTAAAGTAAATTTCTCAACATAATAATTCAATATTCCTTTTTTTTTCTAATATTTCTGGTCATCATAGGCTATTAATCACTTTTACCATGCAATTGAAAATTCTCGACCACACCAGCCCACATACCGTCCAACCTAATAATAATCATAATAACTATGTATATACAAACATACAATGTACGACACCTGCAGACATCAACAACATTCAAATCTTAAAATTGAAAAAAAAAAAATAATAAAAATAAAAATTTAAAAAAGTAAAAATTTGTATATGAATTTATATATTTCATCTCACTATTACTTGTTTTCTTCATTCAGATGTTATATTAGGTTGCTATGGATGATGATGATGATACAATATACCAAAATACATTATCAGGATTAACCAGATATTCAAAAGAAAAATATGCGTTTATTCAAAAACAAAAAAAAACAACAAAAAAAAAACTAATGAAAGCATTTTAAATGATAGCAAAAACATTATGAAGGCCATAGAAGTGATCACCTAGTCTAACAACAACAGTAACAACAACACAATATCAACAGCAGGAACTTATTATACATATTTTAAAATTTGATACTTATACACACAAAAAAATTATTTTAAAAGCTAGAAAGTTTCTATTTTTGTGTGTGACTTGATAAAATTTCAAATTGAATTGACAATCCCCAGTGAAAAATTTAAAAAAATAACTAACCAACAACAAGTAATATTCTATATGACCAAAAAGTATATATGTACATGTGTACATATACAGAAACAAACAATAAAAGATTAACATTCACTTTAGTGCAGAGATCTTGTGTGTTGATCCTCTCATCAGCATCATGATCATCTTCGATGGTCAGTATTTCTTCTTTTGTTTGTTTTTTTTTACTGGTTCATATAAAAAGTGAAATGGAGAATGGATGAATTGAAAGATGATGCACCATAAACATGACCGAAAAAATAAAAATAAAATCCAAACATTTCTCCAAAGAAATTCTAGGCCTTAACTTAAAAACAACAAAAAGAATAGAAAAAAAAACGAAAAGTAAGATTTTCATTTCTTAAAAACACTTTACAGGTATGTTTTGAGATCAAGTTTTCATCTTTCTATCTTTTCGGTTTTTTTTTTGTTTTATTTTGCGTCTTAAAAGTCAAGTTCAGCGCTTTCAATTTTTTTTGTATGTTATGTTTCTCGTGTTCTTTTTAGATAAACGATTTTCGAATAAATCTTGTATTTTTTTTTTTTTTCTTTTTTTTTTTTTCATTTTGAATATGAAAATATAATAAAAAATTCTTGTTATTCACATTTTTTTTCCTATCTGTGAAAGACACTTCCCTGACCAGAGATAAACATTATTTTTTGAAAAAAAAAATCTTTTTTTTTTTTAAAAATTCTAGTCAAGATTGATTGCTTGATCGTGTGAAATTAAAAGTGGATTTTTGTTAATGAATAATGAGTTCATTTTGAATAGTTACACAGACTTTTTTTTTTTTTGGTAGTTGATTTCTTTTAAGATGCAAGAAATGAAATTAAAGAAATAGAATAGAAAAAAAATATGTTATTTAGGAATTTCATTATAAACATCATAGATTTCAATTCGTCATGGTCCACGAGTCAATAGGAAAGGTAAGTATTTTTTAATGGATGGTCTTTGATATTTTTTGTTGATGTTGTTTTTCTTACTTTGAACTTCTTCTATGTATGTACCTACATATGTTAATGTTTCTATTTTACATACACACAATGTATATTTTCATTATAAAACAATTTATTGTAATGTTAAAAATTTTGTGTTTTATTGCATTACTCGGACAGTTTAGGTGAAAAAAACGGAAATTAAAGTTTTTTTTTTTTTTTTTGTTAATGAATTCATCACTTTTTAATGGTATAATTGCTTAGTTTTGTTTTGTGGTTTTAATTTTTTGTTTTCTTCAAAATTCAATAGAAATTAAAATGTTATATTTTTTAATTTTAGTGTTTAATTGACCATGAAATGATTGCAATTTTTTTTCTTTCAAAATTATTTTTCAAAAACTAAATTTAAATTTAATGCATAATTCTTTTTAAAGTTTTTTCATTACAAACAATTTAATTCTTCATGCGATTATATAATAAAATAATTAAAATTTTTACCATAAAGTATAATTTATTGAAGGTAAAGGACATGTAAGATACATTTTTTTTTGTTATTTTAAAAATCATTTACATGTGACAAAAGAAATTATTTCCGTAAATAGATTTTATCTGCATATCAAATTTTTCATCATTTATTCGATAGTTAAATCAAAAAAAATTTCGGTGAATAAATCATTAAAATATTTATTAATTCAAGTTTCTCGCTTAAATCTTTCGTTTTTTTCTTCTTTCGTAATGTTTGCGACACTGTTTATTTATTAAAGTTAGTTATGAAATTACGTACATACATATGATGAGAAAAAAAGTTTTTCAAACAGAAAAGAAAGTTATTGGTCAATAATAGAATATATGGTTCCGAATTATTTAGATTATATTTGACTAGAATTGTGTCAAAGGATTCAAAAATAATTGTTGCACTTTCTTTTCTCTGCTTTTTTATTTTAGTGTACAATTTATTGTATTTTGAAAATTTCCAAGAAGATTTTACTATTTAATTAAAAAAAATATTCAAAAAAAAAAAAAAACTAATACATATTCGCCAGATTTTCCCATGACTTCTAAATTAAAAAATTAGTTTTTTAATAGAATCAATAGCTGGATCATTAATAAAATCAAATAATGCTCCCAGGCATTAATAACTTCTAACTCTTTCTTTTTTTTCTCATTAAATTACTTCTTTTATTTATTATTTTTCTCAGTACTAAAAAATATTTAAATTTCTAATGAAAACTTATGATTTTTTTGTACTACATTTTTCATACATTGTATAAGTTTTTTATTAATTAATTAATTTATATTAATAGGATATGTCAATAACCAACATCGATTGACAGGTATTATAATGATTTAATACAAGCATAATGCCGTAAGTACCTGGTGAAAGTACATACCTTATTAATACATTTTAGTACTTTTACCTTATTCACACTTAAACATGTTTTTGATTTTTGACAAAATAAGATACATTTCCTTATTCTTTTTTTTTTTCAAATTTAAAAATCAAGATCATAAATTCATTTCATTAAAATGTTTCATAATCAATTTTTGAAGTAGTGAAACTTTGATAGATATCAACTGTATTAATCAACACATTAATTTTTTTTTTCAATGGTCATACAAAAGTTTAATAATGCACTTATTGTTAAAAAAGACTTTAAAAATATATAATACAGGGATAATTTAAATTCCAAAATGAGGTATAGTCCTTTTAAAAATTTTCAAATTAAAATTTTGAAGAGGAAATTGAGTAGATATTTTATAAGAAGTCCTCAAGAAATACACGAGATGATTAAAACTATTACCAAAAACAACAATTCAAAAATTACTTGAACAATTTTTTTAGGATATTTTCATAATTTTCTATACAAAATGAAAAAATTTAATTTGTGTTTGCTTTTAAAACCCGTATTCACTTTAGTTAAAATTTCTTATTTAAGCAGTTTTTTTTTTTCTCTAAAAAGTCATTAAAATTAATTTAATAATGACTTATTCATTTGTAAAATAAACATATTTTATCATTGCAATGGACGGTTTTCATCGTCTCCTACAATACATTTAATAATTTAATGATGACAAGACATATCATTTTCATTTTATTACTTAAGATTATACTTTCATTAAAGAATAATACGCGACAATTAATAATATGTAAAATAATACCTAAAGAATGATAAATATAATTGCAATTGACGACTTTAAGATATTATTTAAAAGAAAATAAAACATTAAAAGAGGGGAAAAAATGGATTAATACATTCATTCATACATTATACATATGTAATGTAGTAACAAAGATACTTCAACTACAGTACATAACTAACTTGCTAAAGTACTCTGGCATTCATTCATATGAGTATATGGAAGAAAAATAATAATAATAATAATTCAAGTTATGGCATTACACTAGAAAGTATGAATTAATTTAACTCAGAAAAATGAGTATGTTTATATTCGAAAAAAAATAAATTGTTACAGTACATTGCAAGGCTTTCTCTTTTTTTTTAATAATCTGAATTAATTTCGAAAAAGACGATAATTGATAAATAAATTAAAATCTCTTTTCTTTCTTAAAAAAAAAAATAAATAAAAACGAGACATCATCAAGTGAAATTGATGACAAGTATACTTATGCCATAATTTTTATAAAATCGTGATATGAACATTTTTTTTTTTTTTAGATCTTTTATGGTGGAATTGTAATATATCTTTGGTCACAATAGAAATTTATTATGATTATGAAAATAAATTACTTTAAATAACGTTTTTCAAAATTTTGAATTTTATTTCGAATTAATTTAAACGTTTAGGATTAAAAGGAAATTTTAAATTTTCTTTAAAAATGAAAAATTAAAAATTTTAAATTGAGTTTATTTTATTTTTTTTTTAAATACAAATAGGTACATATATTCATCCCATTTAAAAACCAATTAAAAGATCCTGTGCTTGTTTTCACCTTTTTTTATCTAAAAGAAAAGTTATTTTTAAAAGAAATTAAAATTCAAAATTTTATTTGAAAATTTATAAAATTTTTTGTACAAATTATTTAAATTTTAATATAAGATTATCAAAATGTCTTAAATAATACATTTTAATAAAAATTAATGATAATCTTTACCACAGAGAATTCATTAAAATAAAATAACTCTTATATAAAATTTTGAAATTCCGTTATAATAAGAAAACAAAACCTACAAAATAAATGAAAATCGAATAAACATATTTTTTAATGATTTCTATCTGTAATAGATTTGTGATATTGGCATTTCCTTATAGACCTTAAAATTTTTTGATATTATCTTAAAATTTAAAAAGAAATATTATCTAATAATTACGATATTATTAAACATACAAATACTTATGTACATACGTATGTATATTAAAATTTTCATATAGTATAACATTACTAATCATATCACACATTCAAAAAAATCAATGAACACAATAAATTTTCTATGAATTGTTTTTTTTTTTTTTTTTTTTTTTTTTTTTTTTTTTTTTTTTTTTTTTTTTTTTTTTTTAATTTTATTTTCACATTTAAAATAACGACTTTTTTACTTATCCTAAACTACAATTTTAAATTTTATTACGAGTATATACGAAAAATAATTTCATATATTATATTGTTGTTCAGCTTAAAGCAATTTTCTCATATCTTTTATTTATGTTTGTACATGAATATATCCCTCCCATATATACATACATATATAAAAATAATATTATCACATTCAAATTTATTTTTCTGTTTTTTTTTTTTTGTTTGGAATAGAATCTTATCCTTTTAAAAGTCATCATAATTTTCATTTGAATGGTGCTTATACATTTACACCCTTTTTCAACACAAACTACTTTACGAGAAGTCATAGTATAAACTGTAAAATGTAATCATCATCATCATCATATCATATTAAGTTTTCTTTTATTTTTCTATCAAATTTTATGGACTATATTGGCTATCATTACAGAACTTACAAATAGAAGAAATATATACGTATATATATATATATAAGAAGGTGGTAAAGATGATGATAATGATGGCTCTTCACTGTGTTATATATATGATTGTGATATTTAAGTAAGAAGAATATTATGTACATGTGATAATATTCTTTTTTTTTTATCATTTACCTTCGTTTGATCACAAAATATAATATAAATAAAAACCATAAAAAATAAAAAACGAAAAAATTTAAACTAGAAGACTTTTTTTCGAATGAATTTCTCGCTTACAAATTATTTCATTTTATAAATTCTTCTATATGGTGTATCTTTTAAAATATTTTCATAAAGATACTGTTAAAAATCAAATAACATATAATGCATAAACTTTTTAAAATAGTTTAGGATAGGATGCTTAACTGAACGCAATGGATACATTTTACAAAAATGATAAGATCATACAATGTTGTGTATAAGAATTCAAAAGGTATTATCACACTAACAGGGTGTATTTTTTTTTATCTTTGGTTTATACCAAATACAAATTTCACAAAACTACAATTTTTTTTTTTGTTTTTTTTTTTTTTCAAAAGACCTTAACAGTTCATATATCTAAGTGATGAGTTCATTATTGAGCTTAAGAAGAGTATAATTAAATCTAACACAATTTTTTATCTCCAAAAACTTCAAAGAAAATATAAACAAAACGTAGCAAAAATTTCATTAATCACTTAAAATAGATGATATTTTTCAACAAAAAAAATGAAAATTATTAAATTAAAACTTAAACTTAAAACTTTGTGTATCGTCAACTCTAGCAACATTTAATTTTTTGTTTTTGTTTTTGGAATTGAAATATCGTGATTGCACAATTATTACATAGTTGTTGATGTGAGCGATACTTTAATATTTACACTATTTTTGCTTTTTTTCTATTTTATCAGTGATCCACTTTTTCAAATCTAATAAATTGTTTTTTGCCCTATTACTTAAAAAAAAACCATATACAAACACGTGAAATTCCCTATACGGATCAAGTTTTAAAAAATCAATTTTTTACAAAACAATGCTTCTAAAACACCTGTTATATGGATTTCTTGGTTTTTCTTAAAACTTTCTTACTAAACTGATCATTTCATTTTTCAAATATAATCCTCAAAAATACCCTTTAAAAAATTTTGCATCCACACATATAATAATGATTCACTTCATATTAATATAAATAAAATAAAAAAAATCAACAGAATTTAGAATTTATGTTTATGCTCTCTCTTCATAATGTTATTGCCGCACAGTCATATAGTAAATCCGAAAAAAAAATCAAAAATAAAATAAAACAAAAAAAAAAAATCTTATACGGAAAGAAAATTTACCATTTAAGAAAGAGATCTTCTTCCATCAGATCTTCCTCGAATACATGCTCTTTTCACATATTTTTCTTTTCCTGGATATATTAAATAAAATGGAATATGAAAAACCCATTCAAAAAAAAGTAACTATATGCGCACACCTATATTATGTAAGAGTGCATCACAATAAACACTATAACAGCATCATCATCTTAAAAGAATTCACATATGTATGAATATGCATATATAGTATATTTTGTGGAATAGATACATTCAGATTCAATCCAACGACGATCCCATCCCATTTCATAATCCCAGGAGCATCTTTCTGTAAATTCCTCTTTATATGGTATATTTATTTATATATTTTTGTGTTCGAAGAAGAAAATAAAGTGCCTAAGCACGCATAATCATATCATATGCTCATATATTTTCTTACCTTTATCCACTACATATAATGTATATTTTGTGTTTGTTATTTAAGAAAATGTAATGCTTTTATATATATACATACCTATATGTCGAAGCTGGATCATAACTAACCCACTGTTGTACTGTTTGAGAAAAATCTTTGCACAAAATTCTAGGATTTGATTTTTTTTTTATTTTTTCATTTATAAAATAATAAAAAAAATAAATAAATAAGATTTTTGTTTGTTTTGTTTTTGCTTTTTATTTTAAGTTCAGATATATGGTTACTTCTCAATTGCATAAAGTTGTAGATTTTCATTTATCCAGCAAGCAAGAAATAATATCAAGAAGAAGAAAAAAAATAATAAACTGTATAGATAATAATTTGCCATGTTGTGTACATTTAATGTAATTATATGCTTAGATTCGGTACCTTTGTTTAGATACTTTTTTTTAAAAGTCTTTTTTTATTTCAATTTTTTTTTTAGTTGTTGACTTTTTTCCTCTCTTTTAAGTAGAAAAAAAGAAAAGTTTTTAATTTGTATGCATGTACCTATGTATATATGAATTTAATATTGTGAATTGGTTGTCTTTTCGATGAGAACGCTCGTTTCGTAGAATGAATATATTTGAAGTGATTAAAATTTCAAATTAAAAAATTTGAATTAAAGGAATTACCGAACGATAAAGATGTGAGAAAAAAAAATAAGAAAAAAAATTATTTTTTTAATCTTTCATGGAAATTAAGTGGATAAAGAATGCTTTTGCTTTTTTTTTTGAAAAATAAATATATATGTGTATTTTGAATTTCTTGAAAAAGTCTAAATGTTTCATTCTATATGATATCTTTGTGATTTAAAGTATTTTGAAAATACAAAGGGTTTCAATAAGATTATTCTTAAATAGCTTTCATTTTTAAACTTTCTAACTTCTGACCAAATCAAAGTGTTTTCTATATCTTCTGACCTAGCAAAAAAGACAAAAAATATTCCTTTGCCAGTCATATTTCCATCTAATTTGGCTTTCTGTGTTATTGCGAATTTTTCGAAAAAAAGAAAAAAACAATATGGAAAAAAAACATTATAAAAAATGCAAAAATGTTGTTAAAATAAAAATTTAACAACATAAACTGTTTATTCAAAATTATTCAAGTTTTCAAAATATAGTTTCCCATATATACAAAGATTCTCTTTAAAATAATCATTCAAATTCCTTTTTATTTAAGAACTGTCACCTCTTTATAATGAACCAATAAAATTCACACCAAAAATGGTATAGCTTTGCAATGAAAATATCTTATAAATTTTCTTTACAACATGATACAAAATGTTTTGATATTGTTAAGATACATATTACATACATATATTTGATGATATTGTTTATTTCACATACTTTTAGAGTTTATAAATACATATGTATGTATTATACAAGAGAGAAGATCTTTTTCTTATACAATAACTGGTATAATAATGTTATATATATACCATTCAATTTATATGTTCATAAACAGTTAAATAAATAAAAATTGTTAAAAAAAAAAAAACAGTAAATGTATGTATGGTAAATTTATGAAGTTTAACTGATTATAATCGATTCATTGATCTCTTTTTTACCTGCCAAATTTGTCAAAATGTTACAACACTTGTTCGCACCATGTTATATTTTAAAATTTACCAAAATGATGATAGTATACATGGTGTATCTATCAAATGTAGAGATTGTAATTATACTTATTCAATGAAATTTTGAACAGTTAGTGTATACAAGTATCTATTTAATTTAATATACAATGTTTGTATTTATGTTGTTTTTATATGTATTATTGTATATTTTTTACCAAAAAAGATCATTAAAGATTAGTAAATTATTTTTTTTTATTCATAAATGCAGTAAACGGCTTCATTGAACATATGTTTATTACCATAGGTGGTAAAATGAAAAAGAGAAAAAAGAACACAGAAAAACTTAAGAAGAAAAAAAAAAAGAATAAAGTGAATTGAAATCATGATATACATAAATATATAAGTATATGTAGGTACTTTGAATGTATAAACTGTTTTTGGATCTTTCAAATGAGATTGGTATAAAATTTAAGATATATAGTATTTTTTTACACACTTCTTATTTTGTTAATGTAATCTGTTTTTAAGATATGTTATCTATAAATATTAATACAACATGCTATCAAAGGAAAATTTTAGTTAATTGAAAGCACACAACAAGAAATTTCTAAATTTAATTATAATTTTTATATATTCGAATTTTAATACTGGTTTCTATTCCGGGAAAATAGTATTAATACAATTGCTGACTTTCTTCTCTCCTGAAATCAAACAAAGTATTCTAATTGAGAACAAGAGTCTACATGAAGCATTTAAGAACAGATCTAGCAAAAACTACTACTAACAAAATGAAAAACAATGAATACAGGAATAATTAGATAGGTGAAGACATTGTAAATATTGTAAAATTTTTAGAAGGAGGACACCAGACGAATTGGACTCGGAAATATGTATGTATTGCTTTTCAAGTCAGACATCATCTAGTCACTGTTTAAAGACTAACTTTCATACAAAAATGTATTTTTTTTTTAAAATAAATTAAGAAAAATCTAATTAATTTTTACAAAAAATCTTCAATGCTCTTTTCAAACATGAGCTTTTTAGTTTCCAAATTTTATTTACATAATTTAAAAGAATCTGTTATATTTTCTAACGCAAAATTTTAATTTCATAGTCTTTAATCTTAAAAATTGGAATGTGTCTTTAAAGATACATTTCCGCATTCCGTGATTTTACATCTAATATCTTTAAAAAAAAACAAAAAACAATAAAAATTACAATTAAAACAGGTGTGTCTCATTATATTATTAAACTTATTAAAACGAATGTTCAAAAAATTGCACGAAATTAAAAAAGCAACAAGAAAAAACAAAAAAGTAATTTTCTGTTAACTTTAATAATACAAACAATTCAATTATACAGTTTTTTTTTTTTAAATAATACCTTATAATTCAAATAAATACACAAGTACATTATATTTAGTTACAGGTGCGATTCAAGTAGAAAAAAAAAATCTGTAATTTACACCTTTAGTTTTTTTTTTTTTTTTTAGTTTTTTTTTTTTTCTTATTTATTTACTCGTATGTTTTATTAGATGTATAGGTAGGTTTTTTTTGTTTTATTTTATTTTTTTTTTATTTTTTTTTTTTTTTTTTTTTTTTTTATAGGTTGACATAAATAACGTAAATTTATAACACGCAAAATCTAAACATGATATTAAATGAATGGCATAACAATAGAATATAAATAAATGACATCAATGCGAACACATAATGCTTTAAAACAACAATTCATCCACAGTTAGTATCTTATATATTTTTTACTAGATGATAAATTATCATCATTTTCATGAGATGATCATTATGATGACGAAATACATACATATATTTTTTATGCACTTATTTTTATCATCTCAACCTTAACAAAAAATAAAGAAAATAAGTTTTTTTTTTTCTATTTTATTTAAAACACCCATTTTTATGCACTTTTTTTACTATACCATAATCAGCAATGAAAGAGTTATCACATTTCTTCAAGAAAATCATTTTTCGCATTTTATAGAAAAGAAATAAATTTCAATTTTTTTTAGAAAACAATAAAATTGAAAAGTACATTTTTTAAAATAGACAACATACAATAGATACTATATGGATGTGCAAAATGAACTTGATTTAAAAAATTGGCAAATATAAAGCATACATTAATTTGTTTTTTTTTTTTAACTTTACTGAGAGAATCTAGAGAAGGAAAATATTATGTATTATCATTACCATCATTATCATCATCATCATCATTATTATTATTATTATTATTATTATTACAATAATTTGCTATAATGATTAAAAAGTAAGTATCTTTTATGTGATTGTATGGAATTATATAGCTAGGCGATATCTAAACATTATTGTTATACTTTTGCACCTGTAAAACAATATAGTACAAAAAAAAAAGTTTAAAAAGAAAAATAAAATTAAAACAGAAAAAAAGAGTTATTTCATCCAAACGGAAACGTGTACAGGGTTAATGTGCAAATGACATCTTTTCAATTCGTTGCAATTTTCAAGTTTATATACTATGTACAGAAACAATAAGAAAAGATTCAACTACATATATCTAAATAACACTAGATATACTGATGACGACAATGTCATTGCATGCAATGAATTGTTTTCTTTTCTTTTCTTTTTTTTGCCATTATTTATTCTTAATTTCTTTTTTTTTTTTTTGTGTTTTTTTTTTAAATTTTTTAATATCCAACAGCATCACAAAAAAAAAAAAAAAGAAGAAGAAGAAAAAACAAAAGTTTTAAATAAGAGAAAACTTAAAAGAAGAAAAAAAGCACAGTACCTATAAGAAAAGAATAAAAAAGTGCATTTTGTTATGTGCTATTTAGGTAACTGGGAAATTAATGCGCTAGGCCTTTTTCTTTTACCTTAAGATTTCTTTTTCTTTTTATCGTATAACAGATGGAAAAAATGTACTTTATTTTGTTTTTTTCATTTTTGTCGGATCTAAAGAATTAACACATACATATACATACTTTAAAAAAATATCTTCTTAACGACATAGTTTGTAGAAAGAGTTATAATATCCGGTTCTATTTGATAACGTTATATCTTTACTTATTTTTTTTTTTTTTTTTTTTTGTTATCTTGTAAAGAAAAAAAAAAAAGTTGTAAGCGCATTTTTGTGTTGAATTTGAGTTTGATTAAGGTGAGAATTAACCGGAAGAAAGTCTTTTGTACAACAATCTTATAAGTTTCAAGTTCATGTGACGTGATAAATTTATAGCTGAAATTCATATGAGAAATAATTTTTGTTTGTTCTTTAAATTAAACCGTCATCATCATGTTATATGTACATATATTGTTTTTTTTTTCTATAATAGAAATTAATCTTATCTTTTAAAAATTTTTCCTTTTTTTTTCAGTAAATTCCGTTAGTAAACCAGCGGAGCTTTTTTTCTCCGAAAACAAAAAAAAAAAAGATAATAAAAAGCAAATTTTTATTTAATGCGTGTACCAGATACAATTTACTTCTATTATTAGTTTTATGAGACATTTTTGATTAAACAAAAAAATAAAGAAACAAATGAAATTTATAAAAACACACTATAAGAATCTTAAATTCTTTTAAAATTTGAAATTTAGCACCCGGACATCATTATCAAAGTTTTTTCTTGATTTTAAAGACATAACTCTCTTGTCAAATATGTTATACAGATTTAAAAAATTTATTTAGCTTGAATTTTATATCAAGAGCAATTATGTACTTTGCATGCAAATCTTTTCTTAAATCTCTAAAGCAACATTTTGCAAATTTATATTTTACATACATATACTTTACTCTATTTTTTTTTTTTTTAGTTTTATTTATTTAAAAAAAAAAATGAATAAATAAATAAGGAAACACTTTTGACCAGCAGCAGCAGCAATATCAAGATGCCATAAATGTGATTCGAATTTTAAAAATAATCTACTTTGTTAATGTACACCACATTCTATGTATTTAAAAATTAATTTACTAAAATTAGGTAACCGTGTTGTTGTTAGTTGATATCAACTGACTACAAATGATGCAATTTGTGATTGAGTAAAAAACAAAAACAAAAAACATAAACAGAAAAAACATTTCTTACATGAGATTTTTTTTTTTTAAATTTTATTTTTGAATTTACCTTGTGTAAAGTATTTTTGCGGAGGTTGTTTTCAAATTCCATACCAAATAAACACATATGTACGTACATAAAATTCTTAGAACGTGTCCAGCATCTTAGAGTATGTTGATAGCGATTTTATGATGACTTAATGAATTATAATTTCAATTGAAGTGACAAATAATTTTTGTTTTTGTTAAATTGATCTTGATGTCTAATTTGAATAAATTTGAATATGGACATTTAAAAAAAAAAATTCTAGAAGTTAAATTTGATGACCATTAAATCTGATAAATTGTTATGTAAAGACGTACTTCCGGTATTCTGTTTTCAAAAACAAAAAATTTCTTTAATAGGAAATACTTTAAAAATTTAAAGGTGAGTACAAAATAAAATTAATAATATAATTTTTAATTGCTAAAGAATATTAAAATAAAATAATTTTATTTAAAAAACCATATCACGTAATTTGCACATTGTTTAAATTACAATTAAATTGAAATTCATTTAGCGCCAAATTAATATAAAAATTCAATTATTGTATTTTGATTTAAGAAATAAATTCTTTTCATTAATGAAACAAAGAGAAATCGTAAGAGATTTCCTTTTACGTACAATTTATTTTGAAAAACAACACTATGAGAAAAATGCTAAGAAAATATAGCAAGGAGGAAGTGTATTTGAAGGAATATTTGAGAATGTAGTAGAAATGGTGAAGGACTGCCTGCATTTGTTGAAAATGCAATTATTGAGCATATTTTACGGTGTTAAAGGCGAAAATGATAAGATTTTTTGTTTGTTTCCAAAAAGAATCTATGTATAAACTTTTTTTTTACATTTTATTGCTCTGAACAATAATTGAGATAATTTTATTGAATTTTTAAAGATACCTTGGTGACATTGGAGACAATATTAGAAAGCTTGGGATACTAGACTCAAAAATAAAAACACAAAATCGAAATGGAGTAACCTACTGTATGTAGATCAAGGCTCGAAAAAGAGCTGTAGCGCCGGTGATGATTATTTAATTTTTATATATTCCGGTATATTTATTTTTAAATCTTTTTCTTAAATGATTTTAAACTTAAATTGTAAAGCGATATATATTCGTGAATTGAATAAATTTATTAAAACTGGCATCAGAACAGCAATTCATTAATTGCATGCTTTGTACACATTTTATGTTAGAACATCCAATAAAAACTATTTAAATAAAAAACATAAAATATTACATTTGTCTATTTTATAGAATATATTTGACTATTGATTTGTAATTAATATTTTTGTAATTTTAAATATAAAATACATATAACGACTATAATTTTACAGATAGTTAGTTAATACATCATTTTTTAATGACTTTCACAATGATTTTTTGTTTTCCTTCTTTAAAATGCTTC
The DNA here is from genome assembly GCA_939192795.1 of Bombylius discolor. Classification (NCBI taxonomy): domain Eukaryota; kingdom Metazoa; phylum Arthropoda; class Insecta; order Diptera; family Bombyliidae; genus Bombylius; species Bombylius discolor. The sequence goes on along the minus strand of OW584238.1, from coordinate 54,025,112 downwards.
TGAAAAAAAAAAATATATTAAATATATCAAATAAATGGAATGAATAAAATAATTACACAAAAACAATTCATAAATATCTAATTTAATTTTTTTTTTTTAATAATTTTTATGAATCAGAAACTTTTCTTCCCTTTTTATTCTAAATCACACAAATTATAAAAGTTACTAACTGAAGGTTAGTGGATTGACCATGCATAAAATTATTTTAAATGCAATTAATTTAAAATATAAATAGAATTTAAAAAAAAAAACGAAATCAAATAACAATTTAATTATTTAGAAATATTTGTATATATTAATTTTTTTTTTAATTATTTTATAATATTGTTTTAATACTCTAAGTACATTTATTTAGTGTAAAATCGTTATATTTTAATAAATTCTAACATACTTAATAATTTCGAAATTGAATGATAAATTTTTTTTAAAATACACCAGACAAGGTAGACAAGAATTGATTGAATTAAAAACAAATTCAATCTTTTTTTTTTTCAATTGTTCCATTATTAATAGGATTACAATAAATTTGTCTTTTATTTCTCTCTCTTATCTGTTATTTTTATTTCAAAAAATCCAATATATCTTGGTGTGATAATGATGGTATATTTTTATTTTCTTGTTTTTGATTATTCATTTGTGTTCTCATCATTATACCCATTGTTGCTGCTGTTGTTGTTGTTGTTGTTGTTGTTGTTGTTGCTGTCGTTAATTGCATTGGAGATGATAATTTCATTTGATTCATTTTAATTTTATTTGTTACTGAATTTGGTGTTGCTGTTCCTGACCTAAATCCACTAAAAGGATCAAGAGAATTAAGTGAGCTCAAATTCATATTATTGTTAAATGTCGTTGAATTGTTCACAGTTCTATGCATCTGTTGTTGTTGTTGTTGTTGTTGCTGTGGCCACATCGTTAAACTATTTGATGACATATAATTCGTCATATTGCTGCTTCCGGTTAAAGTTTGATGTTGATTAAAACTATTATTGCTAACTACAGGAAACTGAACCATTGAATTATTGTTACTAGTGATACTATTGAAATTCTGTACTTCTGAGGTAAATGGTACAGAAGATGTATTATTATTGTTAGCAGATCGTATCATTGATGCAGGTTGACTTATCTTATTTAGATTTGCATCAAGCATTGCAGGAACTATGTCTGGTTTTATGGATGAATTTAACCTGTTAAATTATCAAAAATACGTTTAAATTTAATTGTAGTCCATTCATACATTCATCTAATTTATTTTTCATTATAACTTACGATTTTTGTTCTTTAGATTTCTGAGCTTCTAATGGTTTCGAGTAGCTTGGTGGTGGATTAATTTTTACATTTGCAAAAACATCTTCAATTGATGTTGGGGTTCCTCCTGATGATAATTCTGTTGTAAGTGATTCAGCTGGATCCAAAGTTCTATAGAAAAAAAGAAAACAACATGAAATGTAATTTAAAAATGTGTTGACACTGTTAATGTAGAAAACAAATTCATACCCAGCATCCTTTTGAATTGTACTTAATTGTTCTAATTTTATTCTTTGTTCACATTCAACTTTACCGACCATTTCTTTAACAAGTGAAATAATAGAATTAAACTGATTTACAGTTAATCCATTCTCAATACTAAGTGGCATTAAAAATGGAATAATTTTTGATGCCATTACTTCTTTTGTTATACCAAGTTTTGAATTAGTCATTGCAATTTTATAAATACCTGAAATGAACATTGAGAAAAAAAATATAAATATTTTTAATTAAAAAAAAAAAAAAAGAAACATTTCATTGAAATTACCTGTGATTGCCATTAAAACAGCCGGTTCACGACTTTGTATTTGTGTTAAAAACGGTAAAATTTCATCTAATACCAACCATTTGTCTAAATTTTCTAATAATTTACCAATACATAATAAACAATTAACTTTAACAGAAACATTTGGACTATTTAAACATAATTTCTTAATACGTGGTAATAATGCATTTTTGGTTGCATTATAATCTAATAAGGAAGAAAATGTTGGTAAAATATTTAAACATAATTCTTGCATTTGTGGTACATCACTTTCTAATGCACGATATAACATTGGTAAAACATTTGTTTTAATATCATCTGCTGGTGTCAATTTTAACAGAACATCCATTTTTTTCATAAAAATTAAAAGAATTTGAATTGGATCTTGTAATTTCATAATTGGTTTTAAATGAGGTAAAATTCCTTCGATGTATTCTTTTTTCGAGCATTTTTCAGCAATATAAAGAACATTTGGTAAAACAAATGGTATCATTGGTGAATTGACGAATTCTTTTATAAGACATGGTAGAATATGTTGAAGATTAATACGATGAGGTAAAGTTGTAATAATTTGTGGTAAACCCTTATAAAATTTTGATTTCTGTAAATTATCCCATTGATATAGAGAATCCAAGTAACTAAGAGTTTTGACACATACATCATCGAAGAAAGGAATCTAGAAAAAAAAAATTAAATTGTGTAAAAAGGAAAAAATAAAAACACTTTTGGAAAATTTTCAAAACATACTTTCGATAAATCGTGTAACTTTGGTCGATGTTCAGGACTGGGATGCAAAAGAGATTTTACAAAATCAGACAAACCAGGTGGTATGCAAGATAAATTTGGATATTTTCCTTGATTAAGGTCATTTGCAAATCTTCTGAATGAACTATAATCCTTTCCAAAAAGTTTTATAGGCTTCCCACCTGAATAAATTGCATATATAAGGACTCCTACAAAACAAAACAAAATAGTATAATACATAAAATTTCTGAATTTGAACATTTTATCAACAACCTAAAGCAAACAAATCACTGTATGGAGTATTTACTGAATTTAATGCTACTTCTGGTGCTGTATATTCTAAGGAAGGTTGCGTCAATGCATGCCATGTTGAATTATATTCTTGATGGGGCCAATATGATTTACCATCAGCATTTGTTTGATGCATAACACAAAAATCAAAACCAAATATCTTCCAACTTCCTTGTTTATTAATTATTATTGATTCTGGACATAAATTACGATGAATAATTTTAACGTCATTATGTAAAAATGATAATCCTTCAGATAATTGTAGAATTCCATGTTTAATTTCAACATCATAAAGTTTTTTTTCTGATGATGAAGAATTTTCGTTATCAGTTTTGATAATTTTTTGTGAATCTGTTGAGCAATAATCATTATTTGATAATAAATTTGCTAAACAAGCATAAATTGGTTCGGTTGCAAATGCTAAACTTTCACGACTTTCTTCTAAAGGATGTTGGACGGTCAACACATGTGGATGTCTGATTTTTGTTAATTGTTGTATTCCTCTTCTTAAAATATCAAACATTATATCACGATCTTCTTTTGGCCATCGTTCAAGCTGTTTCTTTTCAAATACAAAAACTGAAACTTCTTGTTTTGTTGTCTTTTTGTAACCACTATAAACTTTCCACAAAAGACCTGATTTTTTAAAATGAAAAATGGAGAAATTAAATGTTTTCCGAATGAATCATTTAAATTTAAATAACAAAATAAAACTCAAAACAATGTTTATATGTTCATAGTCCATAACATAACACACACTTACCAATGCCTGCACTTGAAATTTGATTCGAGACTTCATATTCTCGTGTTACTGGATTTCCTGGTAAGACTCCAGATAATTGTGAAACAGTGCTACTTACAGAAAAATATAATTTATTGAATACGTCCATTTTTTCACTTATTCAATATTTATTAACACTTAATTAAAAAAACAGCAACACAACACAATGATAGATTTTTTTCCTCCTCCTACTCCGCCAACACATTTGTCAAAAAAAAATTCAAAATTTGATTTCGCTGCACATGAACTCAAATTAATTTGAGTTGAATAAGAATATTTCAATTCTCTTTACTGCCAGTTTCACATGAAATTTTGTAGTAAATTACAAAAACGAGGAAAAAATGACATTTTGGTCGAACCGCTATTTTTTTGGTCAGTGATTGATTTGATTGTGCAGCTTTCTTGTCTTCATGGACATTGGACAATATTTAGTTTTTTTTAAATAATTATAAAGTTAAACTAAATTAATGTAAAATGACATCAATTATAAAATTGCACACCCTTTCGGGTGCAATGGATGAATCCCCCCCGTGTTACATGTTACAAATTGATGAGGTTCGAATTCTATTAGATTGTGGATGGGATGAGAAATTTGATGCAAATTTTATGAAAGAGTTGAAACGGTATGTACATAATTAAAATAACAAGATTTCTAATAGTATATCATTTTAAATTATCCTATTTTTCAGACATGTACATACAATAGATGCTGTTTTACTATCTTATCCTGATCCCTCACATTTGGGTGCTTTACCATATGCTGTTGGTAAATTGGGTTTGAATTGTCCAATTTATTCTACAATTCCAGTTTATAAAATGGGACAAATGTTTATGTATGATCTTTACATGTCCCATTTTAATATGTATGAATTTGATCTGTTTTCATTAGATGATGTCGATGCAGCATTTGATAAAATAATTCAGTTAAAGTACAATCAAAGTGTGTCGTTAAAAGGGAAAGGTTATGGTATTACAATAACACCATTACCAGCTGGTCATATGGTTGGTGGTACAATTTGGAAAATAGTTAAAGATGGTGAAGAAGATATTGTTTATGCGACAGATTTTAATCATAAAAAAGAACGTCATTTAAATGGATGTGAATTGGAAAAATTACAAAGGCCTTCATTATTGATAATCGATTGTTTTAATGGTAAATATCAACAGGCACGTCGAAGAGCAAGAGATGAAAAATTAATGACAAATATTTTACAAACTATGCGTAATAATGGTAATGTTCTGGTAACAGTTGATACAGCTGGACGTGTTTTAGAATTAGCCCATATGTTAGATCAATTATGGAAGAATAAAGATTCTGGCTTGATGGCATATTCTTTAGCACTTTTAACAAATGTCAGTTACAATGTTGTAGAATTTGCAAAATCACAAATTGAATGGATGAGTGACAAATTAATGAAAACATTTGAAGGTGCTCGAAATAATCCGTTTCAATTTAAGCACATGCAATTATGTCATAATTTAAGTGAATTATCCAAAGTACCAAATCCTAAAGTTGTTCTTGCAAGTACTCTAGATATGGAAAGTGGTTTTACACGAGAATTATTTGCTCAATGGGCAGGTAATTCACATAATAGTATAATTATAACATCCAGAACATCGCCAGGTACATTAGCACGTGATCTTATAGAGAATGGTGGAGAAGGACGAAAAATTGAAATTGATATAAGGAAAAGAGTCGAACTTGAAGGAGCTGAACTAGAAGAATACATTCGAACACAAGGTGAAAAACATAGTCGATTAATTATAAAAAGAGACATGGATGAAAGCAGTTCAGATTCAGATGATGATCTTGAAATGAATGTAATCACTGGTAAACATGATATTGTTGTACGTCCAGATGGACGAGCACATAGTGGATTTTTCAAATCGAGCCGTAAACAGCATGTCATGTTTCCATTTCATGAAGAGAAAATCAAGTGTGATGAGTATGGAGAAATTATTCAGTTAGATGAATATAGAATCGCTGATGTCGATGGATCTGCAGAAGATAATAAAGAAAATGTTCAATCCGCAAAGGTTGAAGATGTTAAAAAAGAGAAGGTAGATAAATATGATGATGGTGAGTTTACAGAATAAATTTAACAAAAGACTTTTCAAAACTGTATTAATTTTTTTCTTGATTTTTAATTTTAGACGTCCTTCCAGTTGAAAAACCAACTAAATGTATCAGTAGCAGAAAATTAATTGAAATTAATGCACAAATTCAATTTATTGATTTCGAAGGTCGATCTGATGGAGAATCAATGTTGAAAATATTATCACAATTGAGACCACGTCGTGTAATTGTTATTCGTGGTCCAGCACCAGCAGCTGAAGTTGTTTCAAAACATTGTCAACAGAATATTGGTGCAAGAGTTTTTACACCACAAAAAGGAGAGGTATATTTTACATTTATAAACTTGAACGAGAAACGACATAATATTGAAATCTATTTTTAGGTTATCGATGCTACAACAGAAACTCATATTTATCAAGTTCGTCTCACCGAAGGATTAGTATCAATGTTACAATTTCAGAAAGCAAAAGATGCTGAAGTTGCATGGGTTGATGCAAAAATTGGTGTACGTAGTAAAAATATTGAACAAATTACAAATAATGATACAGAAATGGAAGTTGATCAAAATGATGAAGATAAAAAAATTTTAACATTAGAACCTTTAGAAGCTGATGAAATTCCAGTTCATAATTCAGTTCTAATTAATGAATTAAAATTATCAGATTTTAAACAAGTTTTAATGAAGAATAATATTAATTCAGAATTTTCTGGTGGTGTTTTATGGTGTAATAATGGAACATTGGCACTAAGAAGAATTGATACTGGTAAAGTAACAATTGAAGGATGTTTATCTGAGGATTATTATAAAATTCGAGATCTCTTATATGAACAGTATGCGATTGTATAGAAAGATATGTGTGAAATAAAAAGTTTATCTTTGTAAATTTTATATTGTCTTTTTTTTATTTGTTTCATTTATTCACTTCACTAAAATAAAATTAATTTTAATAAACGGTTTTCTTTTAATTTTCTATATTCAAATTGTGAAATGTTACAAAATTTTAGAACTCATCCAGCTGTCCTTCGTCTACTCTACTTGCAAACATAATGTAGTAATTTAAAATAAAAAAAAAAGAAAGCTGTAGTTTTTGAGGTTATAAATTTTAAATAGTAATAGTTTAATCTCACAGTTATTTGCCGCATTTCTTGTTTTAATTATCTTTAATTCCAGCGATCAAATAAATTTAAATAAAAATCATTAAAATAACTAGTAAGTCGTGTATTCTAATATACCAGTAAAATCCTTTGGAAAAAAAATGGTAGGAACAAATGGTGGTGTTGAACTAACAGAGCAAGAGGCTGAGCTTTATGATCGCCAAATTCGTCTTTGGGGTCTTGAATCTCAAAAAAGGTAAAATAATAATTGATGTCTATTGAACTTTTAGTTTGATTTTTTTTTTTGTATTTCATATAGATTACGTGCTGCAAAAATTTTAGTTTGCGGTGTAAATGGTTTGGGAGCTGAAATTACAAAAAATATTGTTTTAGCTGGAATCAAATCACTTGTTTTACTTGATGATAAAAAAGTACAAGAATCTGATAGTTTTTCACAATTTCTTGCACCTCGGTCAGCAATTGGTGAAAATCGTGCTAAAGCATCATTACAAAGAGCTCGTGTATTAAATCCAACTGTTGATATAACAGCCGATACAGAATCTCTTGAAAAGAAAGATGAGAAATTTTTCAAAGAATTTGATATTGTTTGTGTAATTGAAGCAACAACAAAAGAAATATTACGCGTTAATGCATTATGCCGTGATAATAATGTAAAATTTTTCTCATGCGATGTTTGGGGCATGTTTGGTTATGCATTCACTGATTTGAAGGAACATGAATTTGTTGAGTAAGATTTTGTAAAAAGAATACAAATACTGATTCTAATTTACTCTTTTTTTTTTCAGAGATGTAGTTAAACATAAAGTGGTCTCAAAACCTAATGAAAAAACCAAAACAGAAACAGTCACGACAACAGCTAAACGGAACATAACATTCCCTAGTTTTCAAGTAGTCTTAGATTTTGATTATAAATCACCACAATACATGAAGAGAATTAAAAGATGTGGTCCGTGGTTTATAGTTATGAGAATTTTGCAATGTTTTCGTGATAAATTTGGACGTGATCCAGAAGGCGTAAAAAGAGATGAAGATATGGAAGCAATTCTTAAAATACGAGATGAAATTGCTAATGAAGAATTGGTAAATGACAGTGTATTTACTCATGTATTCAATCAAATATCACCAGTTACAGCAATTGTTGGTGGAGAAGTTGCACAAGAAATGATTAAAACTGCCTCACAAAAAGAAGCTCCACATCGAAATGTTTTTCTTTTTGAACCGGAAACATGCTGCGGATTTATTGAAGATATTGAAGGAGAAAATTAAAAAAAAAGTTACGAAATATTTTCTATACGATCGATGTCATTTTATATTTTAATTTTAATTTAATAAACTGAAATTTATTTTTTTGTCTCAAATATAATTTTTGTGAAAACTCAAATAAAAAACTAAAAATTTCTAAGATTCTAACCACTTGTATATATCATTCAATCCATGTCCAGTAATTGCACTTGCTTCAGAAATTTCTAAATTTTGTCGTATTTGTTTTTTTAATTTAGCAATTTGTAACATTAATAAAGCTTCATTTCTCATCTGTCTATAAGCTAAATCCATTTTTGTTAAAATTAAAAGAATTTTAGTACGTTGTAAACGTGGTTCAGCAATAATGGAATAAAGTAAAACACCTAAAAATATAATTATTAGGAGTATAAATTATTTAATTAATTCACAAAAGAAGAAAAAAAAATTTCATACAAACCAGCAGCAGATATTTGACACAAATTCGATGTATCAACAACATAAATAAGTTTTTTTACATTATTAAAATACTGACGCCATAATGGTGCCATTGAACCTCCAATTTCTAGAATTTGAATAAATTTATTTGTATTATTATTGGTTTTTTTTCCTGATGATGTTGATGATCCATTATTTCTAGCAGAAAATCTTATTGTAAATATATTTGTTCCAACTGTTGGAACTGAATGGGTTGTATTATCAACTGAGGATAAATTTTGTAAAGTAGTTAATAAATGCGTTTTACCAGAACCTTTTGGTCCTAAACAAATACACGACATTTTAAATGGACGAAATATTTCATTATTCGAAGATTTTGTTAAATCAATAGTTATAAAAAATATACCCACGGTAACCAAATAAATATTGATATGAAGCGAATAATAATTTTAACATTTCGTTTTCGTTTAAATTTTATATACGCACCCAAATTTTAACGCTACAAATGTAAAAATATTTGGCTTTCTTAAAAAAGTATGTTTCCGTAAGACTAGGTAGCTTAAATTTGGCCAGAATATTCCATGAAGGATTTTGTACTGAATAAATTTTGAATAGTAAAAATACGTTTACTAGGAGCCAAAGTTAGAGAATAAAATATAAGAAAAGTCGTTTCATTCTTTGAAAAAGAAAAAAAAAACAATAATTCGCGGTCTGCTGCAGGGATATTTTTGGTGTCAAAAGGAGTTTACTAGTAGATGCAGAAATTTCAAGTCAATTCGATCACAGTAGAGTCTTGTGATATGTAAATTTGAAAACGAATTTTTGACGAAAACGTCTTAAAATAGAATCAAGTGTTTAGAAAAGAAAAAAAAAGTGAAGGAAGAAGGACCTTGATGACCTTTATTAAACAAGTAAGAAATTTTTATGAAATTAAAAACAAGAAAAAAATCATATAAATTAAATTTTATGCATTTTTATTTATTTATTTTTTTTTTAAATATTTTTGTTTTTCATTATATTTATTAGTTGTGACAATGTTTTATAATTTTTTTGTTTTTGTTTTTGTTTTTTTAAATTTATTTTTATGTATATTTATACTATTTTTTATTTTACTTTATATTTTTTTCATAATTTTTTTTTTCACTTTTTTTTTTTCTCTCTAAATTTTAATTTCAATCATTAAAACGATTTTCTCATTACATATTACAATCAATAATAATTTTCTTATTTGAAAATGTTCATCTTCTTTCTCTTTTTTACACTAAGTTAATTTCTTTTTTTTTTTTCTCTTTTTTTTTCAAATAAGTTTATTTTTTATATATGTATATACTTTTTTAGTTTTTGAAAACATTAAGCTATGTATATATGATTTCAATATTTTCTATTTTTTTTTTTTTAATTTGATTTTAATAGAAGTTCTTTTTGTTCTTGTTACCAATTTAAGGATTAAAATCTCTCTAATTCAAAATGCATCTCAAGTACCTACATATACTTTTTTATTATTATTATTCTAGGTATTTCTAATTTTCTTTTTTCACACTTTTATGTTATCTGTTTTTTTCTCAAAATAGTTTGTATAAGAAGTGTGATATTTTTATTAATTGGTGGTATTTTTTTTTTCTTTCTTCTTCTTTCTTTCTTATATATTTTCTTAAAAATTATTAAAATACTTGATTGATTTTAATTATTATTATATAATTATGAATTAAAATGAACTCATTTAATTTGGAAGAAGATGATTTTGATTTAAAAAAAATTTTCATATCAATTACATAATTTTGAATTGAGATAAAAATAACGTACTTTAAAATCGAAATTTCTAATTATTTGATTTAAATTTTGTTTGTTGGTTTTTTTTCTTTTTAAAGACAAATAAAAAGATAATTGAAGAAAAATTCTTTCATTCATGTTAATATCCTGCATCAAAAGTATTTTTTTTTTTTTTTTTTTTTGTTGAGTTTTTCGAACTCTTAGGTCTCAAATAAATCTTCTGATATTAACGAAAATTTTATTAAATTTTTAAATTATAATTACATCAAACCGTTATAATATTAAATTTCATTTATTTAAATTATAATTTAAAAATAATAGTAATAAAATATTAAATCGGTTTTAATGTACTTAACACAAAAAAAAAATTATTTATTTAGATTTATGTATTATTGGTGAATTTTTTTTTATTTTTTCTTCCTTAAATATGGCAACAATATTGTTAAAATTTTTAATTAGATATTCTCTTCTTTTCATTTTGTTTTTTTTTTTTCAAAATAAAATTTCCAGCTTTGGTTTTTTTTTGTTCATCATATTCATCTTTGTTTTATTTTTAATTACTAATTCTAAAAATACACATTTTATTTAATTTTTTTTTTTAATCTTATTTTTTAGCACATTATTTGTTTTTTCGAATTTTATTTTATTTTATTTCTGTTTTTTTTTTTTAATTTTTATCATTCACTTACATTTCTCTTAATTAAGTATAAGTTTTATAATTCTTTTTTGTTTTTAATTTACTTTAAAAAAAAAAAACCGATTGCACTTTGCAAAACCGACAACAACAAAAAATGTAGCTATTTTTATTTTGTTTATTAAAATCGATAAAATCGAATTTTCTATTAAAATTTTAAGGAGTCAAATATATTTTCTTTTTAAACGGCACAAATTATAATAAAATTATAAAAATAATGACGTAAATACTTAAAATCTATTATTAAATAAATAAATATGGAAATCTAGTTTTTTTTGTATATTTACAAAAATTTAGTGGAAGTATTTTCTTTATTTTATTTTTTCAATCATTTGTTCTTTTTTGTTTGTTTGTTTTTTTTTTTTTTCAATTAAACAATAGGCAATAATTAAAACAATAGTAATATAAATAGGAAGATTATATTATTTATTGCCAAAAATTACATAATAAAATGTATTATATAAATTGAGTAAAAATGAGTTAAAAGCAAAACATTAGCATACACAAAATTCATATAAAACATAAAAATAAAAATATTCATCGAATTCATTTTTTTTTTCTATGTGATAAGTTCACATTTGATAAAAAATTAAAATAAAATTAATCCGCATTCATTAACTTATATATGAGAAATTTTTTCTAGTATAGCAAATATAATGCGATTAAAAATAAAGTGTGTACACATTTAAATATCATGCATTTTTACAGGTACGTAATATTTACTATATTAGAAAAAATTTCTATTGTGTTATTCGAGGATCATTTGTACAACAACAAAAAATTCAGTATGCTAAAGTTTTGATCTGAATTCTAGCTATTGAAGATTCTTCAAACACGACTAGAATTTTTAATTAGAATACACGAACGTGCTGAATTTAAAGCTATTAATTAATTTAAAAAAAAATTAAAACGTATTTCGAAAAATTATTCAGTTGAGGTTCTAATTTAAAGACAGATTCGAGAAAATGTTCATGAACTTGATTTATAACTAAAATTTCAAAATTATCTTTTTTTTGTTATTTTTTTTAAACTTAAAAAACAAATGGCATTCAAAAGGCAGCACAAACATAAATTTCTTATTAAATATTTTCATACAATTTTTTTTTTTTTTTAGAATTTACTATTCTATATTTTGTTCTTTATAATTTTGTTGTTGTTAGTATTTAGAAAAACAAAAACAAAAAAAAAATGGAAATAAAAAAAAAATTAATTTTACAATAAAACAAACTAAACAAATAATTCAAGAGACAAAAATATATATACATACATATATGTATATATGTTAAATATATTTTTAACAAAATTAATTCTATAAAATTACATTTCTAATTTGTATTTAAATTCATTTATAAGATAACTATAATTTAATTACTTTGTATTTGTTTGTTTTTCTTTTTTAATTAATTTATTTTTTAATTTCATAATAAAAAGTAAAATTAAACTAAATAATAAATAAACTAAATAAAATAAAAATAGAATAAACAACAAAAGTGTAACAAAAGGAAAAAAAATCCTAAAAATAAAAAAAGAAAGTAAAAAAAAAAAAGAACAAATAAATAATTTGTAAAAAAAAAAAAAAATTTAGTATTTTAAAAGATATTTGTTATTGTGTTTTTTTTCTTTTTCTTTTATTTAACTGGGAAATAAAAACTATTTTCTTGTATAAAAATAAATTTTCATTTGTTTTTTTTTTAAAGTTAGTATAAATTTTTAATCAGTATTATTTTATCATGTGCGTACAATATTTTTTTATTTCTATTTATTTATTTATTTTTTTTTTTTTTCAAATCTTCAAATATACATTATTTATATTTATAAGAAATAAATGAAATATTATTAAAAAAATGTGTAATTTTCTATTTATAAAATTAAAACAAAACAACAAAAAAATAATAATAATAATAATAAAGAAAACCTACTAGAAAAAATGACATTTAAAGTCATGCTCATGCATCTGTGCAATAATGTTGATTGATTTAAACTAACAAACTAAAATTTCTGATTAAAATTATCCTCTGAGAAAAAAAAAAAAAAAAAAAATTCAAAAATAATAAATTTTTTTATCCAAACGATTGCATTATATACGCTATACTCAAATTTTCCTGTACAAGAAAAATTTCATGACAGACTAGTAATTAATTTTTGTTTGAATGAATTATATATTTTTTTTTAAATCATCAATCAACATTTATACACACCATCATTCACATCATCACATTCACTATTATTTCATTATTTAATTATATATTATATACTTTTTCTTTTTCTTTTTTTTAAATTTCATACTTAATTTACTCTTTTTCATAAATATCAATTTAAATGGTAGGAAGCTATTATATAGCAATTTTTCTCTTTGTTAAATAAAATTTTTTTTTTTTCAATATAATATGTACGTTATTTATTTATTTATATGTATCTTTTTTTCTCAATTATTTATTATTTGTAATATATATTTTGTTTTGTGCTATGCAATTTACAGTTCTTTTACTTTTTTTTTTTTTTTTTAAATTAATTTTAATATTATATTTGACAATCTATTTTCTGCGCTAAATATCTTTTCTTTTTGATGACAATGTAATATGTTTAAATGATTTTTATTTTTACTTTGTTTCCATTTTAGGTAAACAAACTCACAAAATTAATTTTCGAAAAAAAAAACGTATTTTTTCTATGAAAAAAAAAAAATAAATAAAAAATAAAATAAAAAAAATTTTATCATTTTATATATTTTTTATTAATTAAGATTTGTTTTCTTTTTACTTTCTTTTTTTCTATATTAATTTAGTCCTAATCTATTTTTTTTTTTTTTTTCAAATGCTATTTGGTAGATTTTTAATTTATATTTTTTTATTTTTTGTATAATATGTTTTTTCAATTAAATTTCTGTGTTTTACTTCATTTTACTTTTTTTTTTTTTTTAAATTATCACTTAAGTAATCAATACAGGAAACATTTTATTTATTTATATATATTTATTTTTTTTTTTCAACAACTATCGATATCATTTCTTTTTTCTTGTTCATAATCATAAATCCATCATAACAATCATAATTTTACTGTTACTTACATTTTTATTTTTTAATTTATTTATTATTTTAATTTTAAATTTACTATCAATTTTTATAATTGTTATAAACTCGATATAATTTTTTTTTTCTCTACGAATATAATTATAACTTTTAATAAGAGAACAAAACTTAGTTATTCTGTTGTTTTTTTTCCTTTTCTTTATTTATTTATTTATTTTTTTTTTTTTGTTATTTTTCCAATGAAAACAAAAAATGTAAGGATAAATAAAAAAAAAATAAAATAAAAAAAAAAACAAGAATAAAATATATTTAATAATCAGAATGGATTTTCTTGTTTACAACAATATTAATTGTTGAATTATTGAAAATACATATACTCTTTTTGTATATATTCACGATTATACTTTTAAATTTTACTTAAACGAGAATATCATTTGTTTTGATAAATTTTAAAAAACTTAATAAAATTTTAAAAACAATCAACAAAATTATGAAAACGAGAAATATATAAATTTTATTCATTTTTTTTTAAATTCTACTTTAAACGTGATATATAAAATAAAAAATAAAATTTAATCAAAAAAAAAAAAACTTCAACAAATATTCTTTGAATATAATAAATTCCTTTTCTCTTCTCATATTTTTCAATTTAATTAAAACTTTTCATTTAAACTTAAATTTTTTTTTTTATTTTCAATTTGGAATTGAAATAAGATTTATATATTTTTTTTTTTTTGCTCTCATTTTGCTTTAATTTTTTTTTTTTTTTTTAAATAATTTAAATAATATAAATTTTTTTTTTTTTGCTTATTCATTATTTTATTTTTCATTGTTTCTTTTTCTTTTTACTAAATATCATTTTACGATTAAATTTAATACCTTTGTTTTTGTTTAAAATATGTTTTTTTTCTTTAAATTTTACTTTTATAATCATAAATTAATTTTTTTTTTTATATCTCAATTTATGCCTATTTGTGGAATATAGCAATCAATGTATATGTATTTAAATGGTATTTTATGTAATAATATTTATAATAATGTTATATGTTTCATGGGATTAATTTTTTTCTTTTTCATATAGTTTTTTTTTTAAATTATTTTTTTAAATAAAATTTCTTATAGTTTTGTTTAATTCAATATACTTTACGTTCTGGACCAAAATCTGGATTAACAAATGAGAATCCAGCAAATTCATCTTGATTGATGCATCGTATAACATCATTTGGTACCGGTGTTAAAACTGGTTCTTCTTTTGTGAATTCTGTGTCGAAATTGGTGGCATCACGTGCACATTTCTAAAGTTTAAAAAATATATATATATGTGTATAGAGGTTTGTTCAAACTTTTGATAGATAATTTTAAAATATTTTACCATTTTAGGCCGGAATGGTGGTTTCACATTACGCATTTCTAATTCTGCCCAATCTAATTTTGCAAAAAATGGATGTCTACGAATTTCATTCTCATCACCTGTACATCCTAAACGTTGTAATGGGCTTTTTGTTAAAAATCCTTAAAAACAAACAAAATTTTTATTTATAATTTAATTTTTATTTCTAATAAAAGAAATTAATTCACCTTTGAGTATAGAAACAGCTTCTCTTGATAACCAAACTGGATATAGAACATCATCATGTAAAATTGAATCAAATAATTCATCTTCATTATCTGCTTCAAATGGTGGTTGACCAGCCATCATTTCATACATTAATACACCGAGTGCCCACCAATCAACAGAAGCTCCATATTCTTGTTCTTTTAATATCTCTGGAGCAATATAATCTGGAGTACCACAAAATGTTGAAGTCAATGTACCATCAATTATTCCTTCCTGTAAAATTTTAATAAATTTTTTTTTTCATTAAACATGAGACATAACTAACAATCTGGTCATTAATTTCAATTTTAAATTTTTTCATACCTTACACATTCCAAAATCAGCTAATTTACAATGTCCTTCTTGATCTAATAATATATTATCTAGTTTCAAGTCTCTGTAAATGACACCATGTGAATGAAGAAATTGTAATGCTAATGTTACTTCAGCTGCATAAAATGCTGCTCGTGCAGCTTCAAATCGTCGTGCTTTTTGTATTTGAAACATTAAATCACCACCATTCACATATTCCATAACAAAAAATAAACGATCCTAAAATAAATTTATAAAATTAAGAAAGAAAATTTAAAAATTAAAAAAGAATTTTTTAAAAGTAAATTTTAATATTTTACCGGTGTCTGAAAACAGGAATGCAATGCCGTTAAAAATGGATGTTTAGCTGCCAATGCTAATATACGTTTTTCAGTCATTGTACAATCAACATCATCATCTTGTATAATTGCATCTTTTTTCAGTACTTTAACTGCATATATTTCATCACTTCCTTTCTTTTCAGCTAACATAACTTTACCAAATGATCCTTTACCCAAAACTTTTATAAAATTGAAATCTTGAAGGCCTAATTTGCCTGGACGACTTTCAACAAATTGTTCAATTTGTGATAATTGTTGTTGATGATTATTCGTACTGCTTCCACGAATAGATGGTTCACCACTACCACTACCGCTCATACCACCACCACCTCCACCACCTTCTGTACTAAATTCTGTACGTTCTGTTGTTGTTAATTGAGTATCACCAGCTGATTGATTTAGGTACTAAACAAAAATCAAAGAAGAAAAAAAGTATATAGGTATATATATATTTTTATTTTTAGAATAAATATAGAAAATTAAAAACTAAATAATTTACCCTTGATCGTCTTGGTGGTGCTTGTTTATCTGGTGATATACCCAATTGATTTAAAATTTCGGCCATTTGTTTTGTATTTATACCACATGTATTTGCTACATTTTTTTGACATCTTTTATGTACGTTCATATTACATACTTCACATTGTAATCCTTGTTTAATTAAACCATATAATAATGAACCACAATGATCACAAAATGTAAAACGCTTATAATTATGAACAACAAAGCGATGTGGAACATTTACATTAAAACGTTGACCTGCTGATGCTGGTTCTTTTTGACTTGGCTACAAAAAAAAAAAACGAAAGAATATTATTGAATTGGAATTATAAAAAATTATCTACTATTACAAATTTACCTCTTCACGCATTCCAGGACATTTTGTGACAACAGATCGGTGGCATCTTTTATGTACAACACAAGTACAAACTAAACATATACAAGAAAAATAATTTTAATTATTTTCAAAATAATACATTCCCTAAAATTCTTCTTAAAATTTTTATCAATACATACACGAAGAAAATATGAAATTTTTTCTTTTATAAACAGAAAAATCAAAAATGTAAATTTAATTAAAAAAATAAAAAATAACTTAAGAATAAACCAATGTTATATAACATGCATAAAAACGAATTAAATAAATTATAATTGTAATTTAAAAATCATGTTACAATTTTAAGTGCAAATAATAGAAAAATAAAACAACATTAACAAACAAAGAAAAGAAGAAGGAAAAAAAAAAATTAAATTGGAAGAATTTTTTTTCCTTTTTAGAGAAATATGGAATCATTTTAAATTGTTTCTTGCTTTCATATGGTGAAGGATATTTCAAAATTATTATGTCTTCTTTAAAAATTAAAGAATATTGAAATCTTGAAATTTCTTTAGAAAAAAAAAATTCATTTTACTCTATTATTACGATAACGGTTACTTAAATCACTTTGAAGCATGTTATGTATAAAATGACAAATTCAAGTAAATTTAGTGTCTTACATACCTTGACACTGAAATCCCTGTGGAATTGCACCCCTGTAAATTAAGAAAAAATTTGAAAGAAAAAAAAATCGAAATAATTAGAAAGAAATTTTTTTTTTATATTTCTATAATCAAAAAACCCTTCACCATTGTTCAAGGTAGAAATTCGAAAAAGAAGAAAGTCGAAAAAAAACTATGAAAAATGAAGCAAAAAAATTGAATTTCGAATTTTCGAAATTGATATCAAAATTATAGAAATGTGTAGAAGAAAAATAGGTACGAAACGAACATTTCATATAAATAATTTTATATTTTTGTTCAAAAAAGTTTTTTTTTTTTTTTTTCAAATTTATAAATGTATTTTTTTTTCTGAATGACAGAAACAGAAAGCGAAAGGAAGATATAAGTACATAATGTTAATTTGAATATACATATGTAACTTAATTTATAAATTTTTAATTTAAAAAAGGTCGGTTAGTACAAAAGCATTTAGAAAACATAAAACTACAATCATTAAATACTCAAAAAGGCCATCATGTCAAACAAAACCTTACTTAAAAAGCATTTTGAAAGATTTCAAACTAATCTTTAATAAAATAAGGAGATAACAAAATAAACAAAATAAAATTATAATCACATGTAATATGTATACATAAATGTATTAATTTAACTCTTTCCTCATTTAAAAGGTAAATGCAAAAAAAAAATAATAATAATAATAATAAAAATACAAAGATTATTTATTATTAGAAGAAAACTAAGAAAAACTAAAACGAAATATTAAAATAACTAAAATCTGATCACAAAAAATACGAAACATTTATTGAAACAAAAAAGAAAATTATAATCTTTGTCAAAGAAAAAAGAAAAAAAAACAATCCTGCACTTTATTTCAAAATTTTTCCTTTTTTTTTCTATCATAAAACACATACCTTGACATTGATAGCCTTGTTTACCAATTCCCCTGTAAAATTAGAAAATGTGCAGATCTTTGATTTTCTTATTTATCATATTACATTTTATTTAAAATTTAAAGTACAAAACAAAAACAGATAGCGATAATTTTTCTCGTCTTTTTTTTTTTAAATAAACAAAAAAAAAATTAATAATAATTTTCCATCTTTAGAATAAGAAAAAAAAACAACAACAAAGAAAATCAAATCTTTTGAATTTTCATTGAAAATCGAAAGAAATAAAATTAATTTGCTATCATAAACCATAATTAGAATTTAATTTAAATATGAATAAAATCATGCATTTTTAATCTTTTGATCACCACCACTCTGCAAAAATTCCCAAAAAACCCATAAACCAATTGATGGAGAAAAATAAATAAATTTTTGAAACAAAAATAATAATCAAGTTTTTTGTTTTCTTAAATTAGTTTACAATAGTATGAAAAAAAAAAAGAACGAATAAAATATTTTCAAAATAATCATACCAAATAAATTCTCTACAATGTGAACAAAATGTTGGTTGACGTAGGAACGTTGCCATGAATTTATGACCGTTAACCTTTAATAATTACGAAAAAAATAAAATAAATATAAGATACAATTAGAATTTGTTTTCTTTTTATTATTATATTTTCTATATTTTAATTTTATATCTCTCAATAGAAACAAAAAAAAAAGAATATAATATATTAACCTGATGAACACGCCTTCGCATTGCTCCCCGTCTTCTATTAAAGCCAGCTCTTTCTTTGAACTCATTTTTAGCCGTTGCTGTAGTTTGACCACATTCTGGTAAAGAATTATTTTGATCTTTAAAGAAGACAAAATTTTTTTTTATTATTACTAAATCCTTTATATTAAATTTAATTAGTATTACTGCCTACCTATTAATTCTATAATAACATGCAATTTTCCCTGGGGTTCTAAATCCACCTGTTTACAAGAAAAAAAAATTAAAATAAACAAATAAAAATGTTTTAATTATTATCAATTAATATTGTAAATGAATAAATAAATAAATAATTATTTAATAAAGTAAAAAAAAAAAAAAAATTAAATACACAAATTTGTTTTTAGTTGTGGTATTTAAATTATTTTATCAGCACTATGCGATATTTTCTCCTAAAAATAATTTATGATGATGATGAGTACTCTGAAATTATATTTACATTCTTTTCTTTTTTTTTTTTTTTTTTAAATTTTCTTACTGTTGCTTTTTCGGTTCTATTTAAATTATATTTCATAGAAATGTATACAATCTTATCAGTAATGTTAAGATAATTATCATTTGAATATAATAAATTTAAATTTTATCTTAAAATTGCAATGATATATTTTTCATTTGTAAGAAAATGGTTTTATGCAGGAAATAATTGTCTTTTTTCTAAAAAAAAAATATACATAAATAGTTTATTTTTTATTATTTATGTTTTTTAATAAAATGTATAACATCATGAGTCACACACATGATATGAAATTTTTTTTAAAAATTAATGAAAGATTTTAGAATATTGAAAGCGTGTTTTTATTATGAACAAATTATTATATAGTTATATCTATATATAAAGTAAAAAATTAAGGATTCTGGATAATTTGGATCGAAATCATGTGCATTTTCTTTAAAAAATTGTATCAAGAAATTTATTTAAAAAATTTCTTCATTTCAGTATATAAACCTTTCATTTCTATTAAGTTCTAAATTAATGAAAACATTTTTTTGATTAATTATTAACATTTGCACTTTTTTAATTAATTAATCATATATGTATGTATTTAATTATATATATAGTAATGTATATATATCATATAATTATTTCTATACACTTACCCATAAAGGGTGCGGGTTTTCTTTATGCATTAATTCATCCAATGGTATTGTACAATTAGCAACAAAATCATCCGGTGGTAATGCTGCATCATGGAATACTGTTAAATTTATATTTTTTGCATTGACAACATCCATTATGAATGTTTCATTCCAAATTGGATCAAATGTTTTATTTTTTGTTGTTGAACGATCTAGAAATAAAAAATTTAATGTTAAAATAGTTAAATTATACATACATGTATAGGTTTTTACTTTTATAAATAAAGGAAATATTGAAAAACCATATAACCATTCTTCTTTTATATATGTAATAGTGTGTCGACACTCAAGAGTATCCATTTACTTCAAGCACTGTTGCACATATTAAGGTTAAAGGTAAGTACAAGACAAAAAAGGCAAGAAGGTTGAGAAAAAGGAGTTGGCTTGGTGTACTTTTTTCTTGAACCTTTATAGATTACAGGATGTAAGGAAAACAAGGAAAAAAATAAAAATAAAATTGTAATTTAGAAGAATATTTTACATATTTTCAAGTAGTTAATTATTGAAACCCCTTAAAAATTTATTTTCTGTATTCAATATTTTTGTAATTCAATTTTTATTTATTTTCTATAATAATAAGTAATGTATAGGAAAAAAATTAAAATTCTTAAGAATTTAATTTAAAAAATATTCCTCGATTTTTCCTTATATTCCTGGTATTATTTTCTTTTGTTTGTAAAACTGAAAAAAAAAAAAAAATCTTTCATCTGTTGCATTTTATATTAGAAAAATATAAAAAAATAATGATGATAATCACGATACTGATACAAATATACAAAATTATATACATAACCACATTTTCATAAATTTTTCTTTTTCTTTTTCTCCCTAAGAATTTAATTTTTCCCCTATTAACAATGCACTGGAAAAAATTTAAAAAAATGTGCTCTTATACAAATTTTTATGTAGCTTTTCCAAACAACATTCAAAATAATGTGTAGGTGAATCAGTATACTACAAAAAATATGTTATAGCTTAATTTTACTACATTGTAGTGTATTCAATTTAAGAGTAAGTATATGGATATGTAAAATATATAGTACATATTTTCATATGTATGTTTACCAATTTTGAATTCTTTAAATGTAGTATAAAAGTACTTTGTTTTTCTGCTCTCTTTCATAAAATTCACGCATGTCTACAGAGCAAAAAATATACATTTTTCTTATCCTTTCCAATAAAATTGGGTTATATAGAGCATAAATTAAAATGTAATCACACATTATTTAAATCAGTTTGGGAATTTTTTTAATAATTGCAAAAAATTTTGAATTTTTTCAAATTTCAATTTATGAATAAAAAATAAAAGGATTCTATTCGTAAAAAAAGAAAGCTGAATTTGAAAATTCTTAAATTTTAAAATATTGTAGAATTTTCATTTTTGTGGATGTGTTTTTCATTATTATCGGTGTTCCTTTTTACTCAAATGATGCCCCTTTTTATTTATCTATACATACATAATATCTAATCCATTACATTTTACCCCTTATTTTTTCCATTCTATCTTCATATCCATTATATCCACCTTCCGTATATATTCAGCCTCTTTTTGAAAGAACAAAAAAAAACAACAGAAAAAAAATGTCATGGCGGATTCAATCTTATATGAAAGGTCATTTTGAGTGTACATATATACATACATAGTAAGAAGAAAAGAATGTTGTTGACTTTGATCATCATTTTAAATTAAGGACAAAATGAAGTATATGTAGTTTTTAAATCTGAATTTAATTCTAATTATGAAACTTCCTTGAAGGTTATTCAATATCTATTTTACATATTTTACAAAATCTCGTTTTATTTTTTTATCTTTCACCTTCATTTAATATATGTACTTGAGTTTTAAGGATCTATGTATTTTGAAATTCAATAAAAATATTTTTTAAAAAAGTAAAATTATCATAATTTAATAGATACTCATTTTTACTTAAAATTTTATTATTTTTTTAAACTTATTAATTAGAAAGAAAAAAAAAATAGTGTGGAAGAAGTTGAAATTAAGATTAAAATTTTTTAATATTTAAAACCTCAAAACAAGCACAACGAAAGAATATAACTTTCCTTTAAATTATATCCTTTTTTAAAATTTGTTTTTCTTTTCGTGTATTTTTTTTTAAAGGGCAACCACTATCACCATTAAAAACAATAACAACAATCTTTTATTAGTACATACATACATATATTAAAATTTCTCTAAAGCTGAAGTTACACATTGCATTGCAATGAATATATACCAGCTCTCTACCAAGAAATCCTTGACCTATTTTATTCTTGTTTTCTAAAATTATTTTTTTTTTTACTTTTTTTTTCTATTTTTTTTTCCTTGTATGATTTTAATACTAAACTGTCGACTTTTTTAATTATAATATACTATATATATAACATAGAGAAGTAAATACATATTTAATACTTATGACATGTATTCCAAGTATACAAACGTGTTACATAGTTTTTACGTTAACTTTACATACATATATAATATCACCATATATAGCTGCAGTGTGCTACAGAAGAAATTATGTGTAGCTACTTTTATATTGTTACATACTTAGGTATATGTACATACATATTTATAAAAAAAGTAATTTCTTCAAAGAAAATAAAATAAAACAAATGACAAATATCTTTTCTTACAATTATTAGGTCAAGTGAATTTTTCATTTTCAAATTTGATGATTTTATTACTATTTTACAAAAAAAAAAAAATTTCCTGTTAAATAGTTCAAAGTTGAAAATTCTTAAAGTTTTTAAATTTCAATTAATTCTTTTATTTGGAAAACACGTATAGAATTTCAATAAGTGTGATTAAAGATTGAATTTTCGGAATTACAGAAACTTAAATGAATAATTATATTTCCTTTGAATAATATGAATTTAGTTTTTAAAAACAGGCTCTATTAATTTTCAGTTTTTTAGACAAATTTTTAGTGAAAAAAATCAGATAGCCTTTAGATAAAAAAAATTAATACAAAGATAAAAGAAAAATCATTATTTTTAAGAAAAATACGAAAATTTTATAAATTTTAATTGAGTGAATGTAAATTGAAAATCATTATAAAAATCATGTAAAAATTTAGATACATTTAATTCTTATATTTGTGAACACGAATCAAGATGAAAAAACCTAATATTTATTTACCATTTGAACATCTTATGTTGTTGTTTTATTTGTTCTTATTTTGCTTTTTATTGTTTTAATTTTTCTTAATTTGTATTTTATTTTATTGTTGTAATTGGAAACTTCCTTATCAATTAAGAAAATAACTACTTGAATCATTGAGTTTCCTGTTAAGATCAAACAATATTAAATTAAATTTAAAACTTAAAAAAAAAAATAATAATAAGATTTAATAGAAGAGAGATAAAAAGTAAAGAAAAAAAAAACATAGAAAACACATTTTTACATCTGACAATACATAATTTTCAATGTTAAACGAATACTCAATTTCAATTAATTTAATATTTTTTTTAATTTTTTTTTTTTATTTTTTTAAAGAATGAAAAAATAAATATATTGTCTGGTCGTGTTTTTCTTTTAAATACATATTTTACTATAGCAAATAAATAAATTCTTCTACAGGGTTGAGCAAATATTAATAATATGTTTCTTTTTTCATTTAAAAGGAATTTATTCAAAAAAAAAAAAAAAAAAGTAATAAAATAAAAACTTAACAATAATGAAAATGTATAGAAAATTTTCTATTTTTTGGAATTGATCCAAATAATATCATGATGATGGTCGTTATGATATGTGTTTTAATATATTTCTTTTATTATTATTATTATTTTGAACATTAAAAAAAAACTTCTTTTTTTTTAAAAAAAAAAATATACAAGAGTATATATTATATAGTTATTTAAAATTTTTTTTACTTTACTTTCATGATTCATATAAATGTTAGTGTATAATTAAGAATAAAATTTATACATTCCCCTTTAAAAAAAAAATACATATTATGTATGAATGTATGTTTTTCAGATAATATACTACATGCAAGTTAATAGAATAAATTTATTATATGAACATATTTTTTTTTTTTCAATGATGTTCAAGAAAAAAGAACATTTGAGAAAAGGTTATTGAACTTGATGAATTTGAAAAAAAAAAAAAAAAAAAAAGAAGAAATTCATAAATATACAACAAGTATAAAAAATTTTAGTGTTAAAAAGAATAGAAAGTGTGAAAGCACAAAACAAATTTATGCAAAAAAATATTAAAATATTAATGGAGTAGCTTACATATACATAATTTCAATTTTTCGTATTTTTTTTTTTTTTTTTTTTTTAAATCTAAAATACTTAACTACCTATAATTGAACAGTTACGTTTAGTTTTTATACATATTATATTCTATGGTTTTCATTATATATACAATACATTAGTATTACGTTTTAAATCGAAAATAGGCCAAATATGAATTTATTTTATTACTACAAATAAAAAGTACTTAACATGTTACATTATTATATTCATATTTGAATAAAAGTGTTTATTAAATAAATAATTTGTAAATTTTCAACTTAGTCGTCGTTCATACATCATCATTATTATTTATGATACTGATACGTATACGTATATTATGTAGCACTCTTTAATAAAAAATAAACATTATGATGAAAAGGATTTTCATAGTTGAAAATAGTATATGTATATACATAATATATAGATACATATATGTACTTAGATACAAAGCAAATTCCAACGATTAGCATAACAAATGTTCATAATTTGCAAATTTAGTTTCATTTAGCTGAACATGTTAGAATTTTAATACAGTTAGTGATAATATAAGAAAATTTCTAATAATTTGAAAATTTATTAGGAAATACTAACTATATCTGTAATAATTCAGTAACAAATTATTTTATCAATTTGAAAAATTCATTTGAAACGGTTTCTTATAACACAGAAAAATTTTACGAAAAATTTTAGAATAAATTATTAGGTGATGTTTTTTAATAATTTTTTTCCAAATTAATAAGCATTTGCCCATAAAAATTAACATTAAAAAAAATTTACAGTGGTAAAAATTCAGTATACCACAAAATAATATCTTCTGGAAAAACAAATTTTCAGAACTTTTCATTTGATAATCTTTTAATTTGTAATTCGTAATTTATATGCAGTTTTAAATTAAAGTACATATTTTACTACTTAAATTACAATTTCCCTAAAAATTCAATTATGTATGTATAAAAAAAAATTTTAATTTTATAAAAAGTGCATTCATACATTTATTTAAATTATTATTCATATACTGAATTTTCTCAAAAACTAAAATTAGAATACTGATGTCTTAAAAAAGTGTGAAAATATTCATAATTCAAATTACTCAAGTAGGTACTACATATCTATGTATGTAGGTATATATTTTAACTTATGTGTATAACAAATATCACATATGTATGTATGTTACATGAGAAAAAAAATATATTGAAAAAGTACAAAAAAAATCTTTAAGTACAAACTATAATTTTCTAGTTTATTTTCCCTTGAAATAATAATTTAAAAAAAAAAAAAGTCGTACAAAAATAAGGTCAAGGTTTTAAATTAAATTTATTCTCAAAAAAAAAAAAAAAAGATGAATAAACGATTTTTAATTAGGATAATATATTTTTGGTTTTTTTTAGATTAAATTAAATTTGCGAAAAAATTAAATAATTTTTTTTTAAATATGTATGTACATATTTTAATAAATATTTTTTTAAAGATTTTATGTATTAATACAAACAAAAAAAATTTTCCTTTTATATTAGAAAAACAAATATAAAAACAACAGTAAAAAATTGAAATGTGTTTTATTTTATAAATCATTTAAATTGCAATAATTTCTTAAAAGTTACAATTTCTAGTTATGCACAATTTATTAGAAAATAGCTATGTATATTCAATTTTATTTAATATTTTGCATGTATATATATGTACCTACTTTGCAAAAAAAAAAAAAATAAAAGTAGAAAATTTGAAAAAAATCTGGTGATTTTTTTTTTTTCATAATACTGAAAAATAACTGCATAAATATGTCTTTTTTTATTTTTTATTTTACACAATCTAATGTATTTTAACAAAAAACGTACATATTTTTTTTTTAAATTTCAAATCTCATCAATATTAACATTATAGGTATGAGAAAAATCTACTTTGGACACAGACTCGTGCCAGACTCCCCCACAAAATTTGTACATTATCCAATATACATATATTAAATATAAAAAAAAAAAAAAAACAACAAAAAACAAAATAAACACTGTTGCAACTAGTAAAAACTAGAAACTATAATAAATGAAATTTTAAAATTTATACATAGAATATATGTATGTACATATGTGATATGTATGTACCTATATAGAATATTCAAGTGAGAAGAAAAGAAGTTTTTTAATTATAATTATAAAATTTTGAATTTGTAACTTTTGTGTATCTTTTAGGTTTTTTTTTGTTTTTTTTTTTTTTTTTTTGAAAAAAAAAATTATTCAAATATTTCCCGTATTATTGATAATATTTTTATGCATTTAAAAAAAAAAAACTCTAATTGAGATACATTTTATTCAACATCATCAACATTTTTATATATACATACATATGTACCTACATAGTTTCTTTAGCTCTTCCACCTTTGCTTTTTTTTTTATCTATACTTTAAGAAAAATATTTAGATCGAAGGGGCAAGGCTATTATAAGTTCTTTATATCCAATTCGATTTTGCTTCCATATTTCCAACGATAATGAAAGTATATGTATACACATATACATACATATGTATGTATGTATGTAAATATGTATATATTTTATATAAATGGCAATATCTACTTAGAATAGTGACTATATAAGTAAATTATATGTATGTATGTATATTTATATACATATATTATACATGTCCATATATCAGTATAATAATGTTCCTATAATAACACAACAATTTTTATTATTCTGATGATGTTTTTCTCATTTTAAACTTTTTTTTAAGTTCAGAAACATCAGAATTTTATTAGAAATAGGTATATAGGAATATCCATCTATATATGGTTAACTATATAATGTACATTGTATACAATATATATACGTATATATGTAGGTAGGTACCTATATATTTTTTTTTTATTTAAAATCAGATGAAATTATTCTATAACCAAACGTTTGAAGGAAAATAAAATTAAAAAAGAAAATCAGGTCAACGCGAAAATTTTCTATTTTTCTCATTTCAGTTATTACCAGTTGTAGAGAGAGAACAAAAATGAAAAAGGAAAAAAAAATGTAAAGAATAATAGTAAATAAAACAAAAACGACAAAAAAAAAAATGGTAAAATGAAACTTTTTCAGAGTAAATTCGTTTTTTTTTTAAATAACTTTTTTTTTTTATTAATCAAGATCACATCTTAAATGAATTCCATCTTTAAATCGATTAATTAAAAAAATAAATAAATAAATAAAGGAAAATAATGAAAATATTTCAAAAATTAAAAACTATCAACAACAGCAAACAAGTATTTTTTTGTTTTATCATAATGAATATCCTTATAAATTAAATGTATTGCGCTTTACCAGGTAAACAATTTTCAAAAAAAAAAAACATTTTTTTTTCAAGTTGTTTGTTCTTTAACTAGGTAAAAAGAAAATTTTCAATAAATAAATAAAATAAAAATTATAAAAAAAAAATAAGAGAATTTTTTAGATATGGTTTTTCAATCAATGTTTTTAAATATATGTACATATATTGTTTTTTTTTTTTAAATTATAAAATTTGAAATTGAATTACCTAAATGAGCTTCATCCACATCGATGGAAACATACGGGTCAATGAGCTGTTCATCTGGTTTACCAAAAGTCATATTATGTCGTTTTTGAAAATCTGTTGGCCTTAATTCCTTTGCTTCCATTATTTTAATTACTATTTTTCCCGTAAACATTTTATCGAATTTTTATGATTTATTTTCTTTTATTTTTTAATTATTTATTTATATTTTTTAACTTAAGTAAGTAGGTGTAAATTTTTTTTTTTTTTTAATTTTTAATATTTGATTTACTATTTTTTAATTTAAACTTTCAATTTGTAATTATAACAAAAACATACACTAGAATATTTCAACACTAAAATAAAAACAAAAATCAGTTAAAAAAAAATACATTACATATATGTATGTACATATGTACCTAAATTCTAAATTTTTAAATAAAAACTAGGTTCCCATCAAGAAAACAAATTGGTGAAAATATTTAAGTATAGGCAGGAATAATTGCAAGTGTCCTTATTGTTATTATGAAAATAGATAGTAATGTCTAGTAGATACAAACAATTAAAAAACTAAAAATTCATACATTTTTATTTGTAGACCAGAAAAAAAAACCAGATGTGATGAAATATATTGTAGAATCTTATTTAAAAAAGAAAAAATCAACAAATGGATGAAGAACAGAAAAAATTCATATTTAGCAGAAAATATAATGAAATACTGTGTGTACCTATGTACATATATAGAATAAAACATGGGCCCGTATGGTAGCTATTAAGCTAAGATTAGATAAAAGAGGGATGTAGAAAGGACAAAAAGGCGAACAATTTCTTTTACCTTGATGGAAAAGATTTTGTGGAGTAAAAGGTATCTCTGACATTGATATTCCATCGACTCAACAGTCGATCATCAATGTAGCCTGCAATGCAAAGCAAAAGAAAATTCTTGGAAAATTCTCTACAAAATTTTCTTTTCACCTGATCTGAACTGATTCTAAATACTTATGTACTATATTTGCAATCGCTGTTGTGTGTTGTTGCTCTTCAAGTGTATTCGTTTAATAAACGTGTGTACTGAAATATTTGATATTGAAAAAAAAAACAAGAAAAAAAAAGAGACAAAAATTATTTAGACAGCTATTGAGAACGTAAAGAAAATATAGAATCATTTTCTTTCCTTTTCTTGCAATTTTCCTTGAAAAATTTTCACCCACTTTTTTTCTCTTTAGAAATTTTCACAGAAAAAAAAAACTTTTTTTTTCTTTCTTTCTTTTTAAAGAAAATTCTCAAAATATTGAAAAACAATTCAACAAAAAAAAAATTGTAATCTTAATTCACAACATCATTTTTAATTAATGAAATTTATACATGTAAAAAAAGAGAGAATTTTTATTTATTTTATTGAATTTAAAATATTTAAGTCCTTTTTCACCTTGTCCACGATTTCCTTTTTTCACCCCACACACAAGGATATACGATATACCCATATACTTTTCTTTTACTCCAGTATCTAAAATTTTTTTCTTTTCTTTAGATGTTTAGATTTTTCTATTATTATTTTTACTACTTTTCAATCATTTTATTTATTTATAGTGAAAATTTTCACAAAATTACACTTTAATGAATGAGAAAATTTTGCAAAAACAAAAAAGAATGAAAATGAAGAAAATCACTGCATTTTCCTCCACACAGCACAGACAACACGAACACGAATAGGCAAAGGCAATATTAAAAGAATTTTTGCTTTGGCTGCTGTTGGCTGACGATGACGACTTTTTTTCGCTGTTTAAATTTTGATTATTGAAACAGAATAAAAAGCAGCGACAGCAAGCATATTTGAGATGAAAATAAATAATTGATTAGAAATACTAATATAATTTCTCAGAGTGAAATAATAAAAATGAAAATAATATACATAATTTTTGTTTGTATTATCTGTAATTAATACATTTGATAATTACCAAAATATCACCACATACATATTATTATTTACAAAACCAAGAAAATTGGCAGCTGCTATTTTGCTGCTTCGTACATTCATAAAATATGTGAATTAATGATTAACAAATTTCCAAGCGAAGGGATGTGAAAATTTCCAATTTGACAATTTCCACAGTCTACACTTTTCCAAAATCCAGTTCCGGTTCATCACTGAGATTTTAAATTTAAATTGTAGAAAATTTTATATTTAAAAGAATTAAACAATCTTTACTTTTTCAATTTTAAAAATAAATAAAAAAAAACTCAATTTTTCTAAATCTTTTTTATTTTTATATTTTAAATTTAATTTTTAATACAATATCTTGAGATACAAAAACAGGAAAAAAAAATCGGCAATTATACAATAAATTTGAATTTGTAAATAAATTTTTTTACAATTTATACCTACATACATATGTATATAAAAAAAGAACCTTTAGGTAGCATTTTAATTATCAGTTATTCTGCATGTTATTTATTTATTTTTTATTTTTTGTCATAGTAATAAATTTTATTGTGTATATTTTAAATATAAATTATAATTATTTCGAATCGATCGATTATCATTTTCAACTAAATTGTTTCGTTTGTTTTTTCTCTATACAATCTCATATTATAATTTATATATTGCCTCTTCTTCGTCTTATTTAATAATTTTTGTTATTAGACCAGCTGCAATTGTTACACCATTAACACGTAACATAATTCTACCAAGTTCTTTAAAATCAGCATAACGTTCAATACAAATTGGACGTGATGTTTCAATTTCAACCAAAGCACACGAATTATTACCTAAACACCTTGGTTTCTTTTTAATTACTTCACCACTACTTTTATGTAATTGTGCATTCAATTTAATTATTGTTACCGGTTCAATTAATGATTGATGATGTAATAATACAGGATAACCAATTGTTATTGGAACTTTTATATTAAATACCAATAAACGTACTTCAATTCTTGTAGCAACTGGTATTGGATTTTGTGTATCACATAAAACCCAACCAACTGATATTGAATTCATATCAACTACACCAGATAATATTAATGATACTTGATCACCAGCAAATGCAGTTGTTTTTGGCATTTCATCAATTAGAATGCTTTTTATTTGTGCTTGTTCACGGCTTGGTCCAATTAAGATTTTATCATTAACACAAATTATACCAGTTTCAATACGACCGAATATACAAAAACCAGATCCAGTACCTTTGAAAATATCATTAACTGACATTCGAAATGGTTTATCAATTGAACGTTCAGGTGTTTTAAAATTATCAATAACTTTAAGTAATGTCGGTCCCTTATACCATGATGTTAATTCTGGTTCTGTAGCTTCTTTAACTAAATTCTGTCCAGTGAGACCTGAACATGGTATATATGTAACATCAGATTCTTTAAATCCAGCTTGTCTAAGGAATGATTTTAATTTTGAAACAATCTCTTCAAAACGTTCTTTAGACCAATTCACTGTATCCAATTTGTTTACAACGACTCCGAGTTGACTAACTCCTAAAGATCTTTTATTACGAAAAAACGCAAGGAATGAAATAAATACTGTAAGCGATTATAAAGTAATGAAAACATTACCTAACAAGTAATGCATGTTCTCTTGTCTGTCCTCCTTGTTCAAATCCTGTTTCGAATTCACCTCGTGTTGCATCAACTACCAATAAAGCGACATCAGCCTGTGTTGCACCAGATATCATATTCGGTATAAAATCTTTATGTCCAGGAGCATCTAATAAAGTAACCTGTTTTAAAATAAATTTTAAAAATTATTTTCTTGTCAACAAATAATTATATTTATAACAATTCATTCTCTTACAATTTTTGTGTCCGTTTCAATTCTTGAGCTACCAACATCCATTGTAATACCTCTTGCACGTTCTTCACCAGTCTCATCAAGCACCCACGCATATGCGAAACTTTGTTTACCCATTTTTTTACTTTCTTGTTCATGTTTATGCATAATCCTTTGTGAAATATTCCCAGTATCGAATAATAAATGACCCATTAAAGTACTTTTTCCAGCATCAACATGTCCAATAACGACCATATGTAAATGTTGTTTTTCACCTCCACGTTCTTTTTCATATAATTGTTGAGCACTACGCTGTTCCTTTGATGATGTTCCTTTATATTGATATTGTCTTATTACATCATCTGATGATGGTTCAGGAGTATTACGACCAGAAACCGCTGGAGATTGCACTTTTGGTGAATAACTTATATCAAAACCTTTTTTAATTTGTTTATCAGAAGAACCCTGAGTTGAAGTTATAATTGGAGTTGTTGTAGAAGTTAATGAAGTACCTACTTTTGATTGTTTCAATTCAATTGTCTTCGTTGAGAAACCTAATAGTAAATTATTAAAATCTTGGTATTTTACGTCTAAAAAAGGAAACTGAATTTTATTATTTTTTTAATTAAAAGCCTTTATTTTATGAAGTTACTTTACAATACAAAAACAAATCTACCGTTAAAATTCTTTTATTACTCGTTTTTTTTCTTTTTTCTAAAATAATTTTTTATTTCAAATTTATTTGAATATTTAAAATATTTTTATTTTGTAATATGTTACGATGATAATTGATAAGAGATCAAAAAATATTTCATTTTGTGAATGAGTGTGTACTTCGCAATATTGTAAGAATTTTAGAATGCCGTTTTTGTACTTTTAATTTTTTAAAGATGAAAATACTATTTACCAAAAAATAAATAACTGACAATGTTTCTACAATTTTCAAGAATAAATTCAAATAAAAATCATCATAATTTCTTCAAGAATTAGTTGTAGTGAATTTTCAGAAGTTTTAACTTTAATATTCAAAAACTATTTAAAAAATTATTGTGATCCTTTTATTTTCTAATTTTTATATTTTTTTATTATGAGAAATTTTGAATATAAGATAATAGCGAATTGTTCTGAAATGGCTGAAACTATTAATTTAGCTTTATTTTTTCTTCAAAAACACAATAATTGTTATAATAGAACTTGTTTACTCATAAACAAGTCGTATAAAAATATTTTTAATTCTATTTTTGAACTCAATTAAGCTAAATTATCCTACTTTTTCCCATTTATAAACAAACTTTTAACTTAAATGTCTGATTTTTAATTAATTGAAGAAAAACTTTAAACAAATTAATTTAAACCAACAAAAAAAAATCAATTATATAATTTTATTTTTAAAACAAGATAATCAAGATATTAGAAAAAATTGAAAAAAAGGCTAAATATTCTAACTCTAAATACATTAACACATGAAAAAAGAAAAAAAGAAAATTTTTATAAAAAATTATATACCCGTTTTCAACTACTATTTGTCTTTAATGTATTCTTCTTCCATTCAGATTTTAAATCATCTGGTGATTTTGTATCAAACTTAAACGGTTCCGGTTGATATTTTGAAATGAAATTATGCTTAATGTAAGGCATATTTTTACAATTGTACTTTAATTTTATAATTTTTGCAAAATTTGAAGGTTTAGTATATAAATATAATTTTTCATGTATAATTAGATTTTCTTCATCTTTTAAATGAGATAAATTAATTAATTGTTTTTGTGATATTATATCACAATTAATAAATGGTATAGAAAATTCTTCTTTTCGTTGTTCCTCTTTTGATTTATCATCAGAACATATAGCTTTTGAAAGATTTACGAAAGTGTAATTAACATTTTCATTTTCAATTTTAGAACTCGTGTTAATAGATAATTGATTAAATGTATTTTGATCAAAAGGATCATTCACATTAGAAGTTTTTGGTTTTTTGATAAAATTTTTTAATTTGATCTCGTTATGTATTGGTAATAAGAATGGAGATGAATTTGTATCTTTTTTAAGTGTAGGAAGAACAAAAGTTAATCCACTATTACTACTATTTGTTTTATCATTGACATAATTCGATGATGTTTTATTCAATTTACTAAGAAATTGATTTAATTGAGTAGATAAATGTGTAGAAGTATTTTCCGAATTTAATTTTGGTAAAATAAAATTAGATTTATTTAAATTGTTAGAACTAATTGAATTATCATTTGTTGATGAAACTTTTAAATTATTTTTTAAAAGTTCATTCAATTTGTTGACTTTAGTATCTACTTTTATATCTAAATTACTTTTTAAATCTTACCTTTGCAAAATTTAAAAAAGATTTTAACAAGAGCAATGAAAGTAACAAATCCCAAAGCAATCACATAGAATTTATTTGAAAATAAAAAAAAAATAAAAAAATTTTTTTTAGATTTGAAGAAATTTTTTTTACATATTATGCTCTTTCAATTCACCTTTTTCATTTCCAATTGTAACATTTTTCAATGATTTTGCAGTTGTATTAATATCTCTCATCGGTGGTACAGATGATCCTCCTGCTACTGCTGAAGCTGTAGGTGGAGTTGGATTTGTATTTAAAATTGAGTCTAATGTTTTCGTAACATTATAATCATATATCATAGCCGTTTCAACAATTTGACGTTCTGATATTGCATCACCAACAACACTACGAATTTCATCGATACATGATAATAATTTTGCTTGTTCAATATCATCTAAAACTGGCATTTGATAATTTTCTGAATCACGTCTTTTCTTTGTATCATCATTATCATCATCTTCATCAGCCTCATCTTCTTCTTTAATATTACGATTATTCGCCATAAATGCTGATATACTTTGTTGACCTTTTGCACGATCAAAAATCCATTGTTGTGCATCTGTTGGTGATATGCAATTATCATCGTCTACCGAGTGTCCATAAACATCATCGTAGCTGTCGTATTCTATGTGAAATAGCAAAAAAAAAAAAAAAAACGATAATTGTATTTTAGTATTTTAAAAACACTTATTGATTAGAAATAAAATAAAAATCTTCTAAAAAGTAAAGACTGAAAATAAATATTTTTTGTTCAAATAAAAAAAAAAAAATGTCTATGTAATCATAATTTGTGGAATGTAAAATTTACCATCCTTATAATCCATAGTCCGAACAATCCTATGCCTTGACATCTTGATGTTTTTATTTATAATTGCTTTTCCGAGTAATCACATTTATCGTTAATTTAGAAAAAGAAAACTATTGAAAAATAATTTCAAAAAATTAGGAAATCCCATCGAGATGACTGGTGAGTTGACAATTGACAACTACTACCAGTTGCCAGCTTACTTATCAAGTGACTCTACAATCTAGGGCTGCCAGATTACTACGAAATTATTGGAAGAAGAAGAACTCGAAAAAGTACATATTTTAGACGACTTTAAAAATTTTTTAAATTTTAAGAAAAACCTTACATTAAAATTACAGTAATTTTTTATTTATTTTTTTTTACATAAGTCATCTGAACTAAAAAAAAAACACAAATTACAAGCCATATAATAAAACTTAAAACTAAAAGAATCATAATAATCATTGTTTCTTATAATGGAAATTCTTTTATGGACACTTTCGTTCAACTTGTCCTTTACCGGATTCATCATATTCTTGGGATGAGATCCACATTTGCTGGAATGTTCCAATACTTGCAAGAATTGATCCACCAATCCAAGCTCCGAAACGTCTTTCAGCAGTTCCATTTGGAGCAATCATTTTCAATCTTGTATTTGATGGTGCTCTGTGTGAAAGATCTCTATTCAGTCGTTCAGGGAATCCTTGTAGTAATGTATTTCCACCTAAAACAAGTAGAAATTTTCATTATTAAATAACGAATCTGTTTTAAAACATAACAATTTCATACCAGTTACTATAACAGAACCAAATAACGACATCCTTACATCAGCATCACACATTCCAACACTGGTTGATGCTAATTGTCCTGCACCTAACATTGTATGATCAAACAAACTTTCTGCTAGCTTAAAACGTTCTGAACCGAAGTCTTGATGATACCCATTGGGAAATTCATAGTGAACAGATGGAATCTGTGCAGCAGATCTTTCATCAAATGGTGTTTCCAGTACTTGAAGAACAGTCATTTGAAAATCTTGCAACAAACTCCTTAGCATATAATTTTGCCATGATTGAGTTATATTTTCTGGGAGTTTTCGTAAATTAAATCGTGGTGTATCACGTTCTTTAACAACATCTTTAGAAGCTATACAATATGCTGGTGTTAAATTAATGCCTTGTGCTTCTAAATGTTGACGACATTGTAATGATAAATAATCACCACCAAGAGGTGATTTAACGACAGCTTGTTGTAAAACATATCCTTCATGTACTGGTATAGCTGATGTATGAGATGCACCACTATCCACTACTAAAGCTGTTGAACGTCCATTAGCGAATGCAGATAGTACAGCATTTTTAACTAAGAAAAATGCTGGTACATTGTATTTTTCAAACATTAATTCAGTCAGTTTTTCTCTATTATTACGAACATTCCAAGATGCCTCAGAGAAAAGAACTGGATGATATTCAGATTCAGATAAAATAACTTTCGAATAAATGTAGTCTAAAACTTTTTCGAAAAGGTCCCAATTATCGATCATTCCATCTTTCATGTACGTCTGAACTTCCATATTCGATCTAGGAACATTAACATAAGCGGTGTCAACATAGTACTTTCTACCAGTAGCTGAAGCTAAATATTTTATAAATTGAGGTTAGTTTCAGAGTGAATTTTATTTATAAATTAATTTCAAATTTCATAATTACTTTGTGTTATATTATTATCAGTTTTTGTTTCTATGTCCATTGAGGTTTCTGGTTCCTCTGGACCGACTCCAACAACAGATGGAATTTCACCTTTTGGAGTATCTTCTTGTGCATAACCGACGCGAAAAGAATGATGCCCCGGATCAAAAACAATCGCTCCAATTTCATCTCCTCCATAAAGCATTCCACCTGAACTCATTTTGTCTTAAAAATTTCAAATTTTCTATTTAATAAAAATAATTAGAGCAAATAAAAGCACTAAAAATATCTTGAAAACTACACTTCACTTCACAGTTCACAGTCGGCACAGAAAAATTTTTGACAGGACGCAATACTTTAACAATGCCTCTAACGACAGTTTTCTGAAGCATCGAAGTAAACAATTTACTCCTAGCTTACGGTTCAGTAGAAGAAAAATTAAAAAGACAAATTTCAAAAATTTATAACTTTTTATTAAAAACTTTTTCAATAACAAATCATCTTTGTTTTATTTGCTTATGTTTTTTATTTTTACTTTTTGCTCTCTGCATTGCAAGGTATTTCTTAGGTTTTTTTTTGCCCTCCTTCCTTAATCGTTTCAATTGTTGGTTTTTATCTTGTTTAGCTTTTTTCTTATTCGTTAATCTATCGTAGTTTCTTTTTAATTTAAAAATTCTACTACTTTTCATAGATCTCAACATTTGTTTCTGTTTTATTCTATCCAAGTCCTTTTTCGTTTTCACTTCATTTATATTTTTGTTTGAAGATCCTAACAGTTTTTTACTTTTAATCTTTTCACTTTTTTCCTCTACAACACTCATGCCAAGAATATTTTCATGATTTATGTTAGGTTCATTATCAATATCATGATTATTATTATCATTCTCATTATTATCATCTTCATCATCATTGTATCTAGGACGATTTTCTCCTAACCAATTTTCTTTCTCAGCCATTTCACTCATTGTTAATTCAGTTACTTTTACAACAACTTGATCATCTTCAATTTCATCTTCTTTTTTTAAGAGTTCTTCAATTTCTGGTATGGGTTGATATGATCTTTCCAAATGTTTAACACCTTCTTTAATTTTTTGTTTGATGCGTTTTTTTTCATCTTTTAAAAGACGTTCAAGTTCTTCCTTGGCACGTTTTTTACGTTCATTTTTACGTTTTCGAAATCCAGTCAAGAATTCTCTAATAAACGAAATAAAATGATAAAAACAAACAATTTTAATCAAAGGAGGTACTTCTTTGA
The DNA here is from genome assembly GCA_939192795.1 of Bombylius discolor. Classification (NCBI taxonomy): domain Eukaryota; kingdom Metazoa; phylum Arthropoda; class Insecta; order Diptera; family Bombyliidae; genus Bombylius; species Bombylius discolor. Next base: position 53,986,990 of record OW584238.1, on the reverse strand, counting down.
TAATTTAACTTACTTTCTGTTTTTAGAATCAAAAACAATTTCCAATTTTCTTCCTCTTTGCCTTTTATTATTTTTCATTTTTACTTAAAAATTCCTTTAAATTATTATTATTTCATTTCAAATCAAGGAACAAGAAAAATCAACAAACCAACTTGAATGCACGTGCAGTACAAGACATATTTTATTTCAGCTGATTGCCAGTGAGATGAGTCACATTAGGTGGTTAAATCGGTTATTTTATTTTAGATGGTTATAAAAACTTCCGCAAAACGGTTTCAAAACCTGCTTTCACAACTGCTCAAATTACATCTGAAGGTGGCACGACCAATTGTAAAGAGAGTGTGAGTGTATTACAACCGTGAATATAAAATTATTTTAGATGATTCTTATTATACCAAGTTGGAAAAAAATTATACCATTATTGTTACAACCAGCACAAAATAACCGGTTTAACCACCTAAAGTGTTCACAGTATTACGAAGTTATACGATCTAACATTTAACAAAACAGGCCAGCATGTATGTTAATTAATGTAAGTAGTACTAGCCACTAGGGTAGCCGTAGGACGGAATCACTGGTTCGATGCGAATGAATTGGTGGGCTCGGGCTGCATTTACACAATTGTTTATATTTAATAATAAATTTAAGTTAATTCAAATTTTCATAGCAGAAATATGGACAACAAAGGAAAAATTGAAAATTTAAAGCTTTTTCACACTATGTGTTCAAGAGAATTAGAGCAAGCAGTTGGTTATATTGATATTTACAAGAGAAAGGTAAGATAACCTTATTTTATATGTAAAAATTTGTTTCTGTTTTTCCTTAAACACTTTATTAAAAATACTTTTTAATAACGATAAATACTTCTAACCATGATCCTCCTAAACAACATATGTAATAAAGAATATCTGTAAAGATTTATAATCAAGAGTTCGTCACCAGATTAGAGTTAATTTGAGGGACAATTTAGATCTAGATCATAATTAAAATCAATAATCAATATTATTCAAAATCCATTATAAAATTTTCTTTTTTTTCAGATTAATGAAATTAGCTCATTTATATCAATTGAATTACAAAAAAATCATGAATCGCAAGTTTATTTATTGGCATATGATAAGGCATTAAGTGATTTAATGTATATATCAGAACTTACACGTAAATTTAATATTAAATGTGAAATAGCATTATTTAATTTATATAATGAATTTTATTTATCACAAAATGTAAAAAATAATGAAAATAATAACAATTATTCAACTTCAAAATCAATAACTAACAGTGATGATAATCATGATACAATTTATAATGAATTTCATTTGTCACAAAAATCAAAAAGTATCGAAACAACCAATGATATAGTTGCAATAGCAACAAATTATAGCAATAACAATAATCATACCATTGAAAAAAGACAATTTTCATATTTAGAACCAGATCGTAATAAGAGTAAGTTGTTAAACTTTCTATTTTCAGTTTTAAATTTATATTCTGATTTGTCTTTTTTTTTTTTTATTTTTTATTTCAAACTTTTCAGTTAAATCTAATAAAAAAATTGATTGTATTATAACTTCCATCAAAGATAAAACTGAGAATTTATTTTACATAAATATAAGTGATAAGTAAGTTGTATTTCGATAATATTATATTTCATAGATAAATTTGAATAAGATAATATTTTTATTTTTCTTCAATTTAAAGATCAGAGTATATAGAATGCGTTAAAAAGTTACATGAATATAAAAAGAGATCACCACAATATTTAGATCATTTTCCAGAAGAGGGTGAAGTTTTTGGTTTAATTATTGATAATTATATGTTTAGAGCAGTTCGAGAAAATAGTCATGTAAGTTATCAAAATTAATACATTTTTTAATAAATACAAAATTGAAATATATCTATATAATAAAAATTTATTTCACAGAATTCGAGAAAAAATCTTGCAACAGAAAATTCTTTTAAGGCATATTTAATTGATACGGGTGAAATATATGATGTAACATCGAATATGAAAATTTATTATATTCCATATGATTGTAGGATACTAGCAAGTCAAGCAATTCTTTGTAAATTGAAAATGGTAAATATGTATACAGTTTTTATTTTTATAATCTCTGTAACATTATTGATTATTAAATTAATTTTGAATATTTTACTTCTAAAATTTTTTTCTTTGTATTTATACTATTTAGGTCAACTTCAACGAGAATATAGATTTCGAAGGTTATCTTTGTGATCATCTTTATGCAAAAGATAAATTGATTGTGATGGAGGAACAAAAGTTAGTATTAATCTAAAAAAAGAAATTATAATTAACTTGCTTTTTTTTTTACTTTTTCTTTAGCTCAATTTTTCACGTAAATTTGGTCGGTGATACAAATCCTTTTACAAATTATTCATTAAGTGAGAATTATATTGCAGAAAATAAACAAAATGAATTACCATCGAATTATTCAAATTTCTATGATAATAATTTTAAAAATTCTTCATCCCATGTAGCAGCATCAAATAATTTAGAAAAAACAATTTATTACAATAATTTTGAAAATACATTCACAAAAACATTAGATTTATCTCAAAAGAATTTCTCAAATAACAACAATAATAATAATAATAACATTGATCAAGAATTAATAAATTTTGATAATAACGATGATGCTGAAAATGATGATAATTTTTCGTGTGATGAAAATCGAGCATACAATAAATCATCATTATCAGAAATAAAAGAAACTATCGATCATAAAAAAAGTTTAGAAAAGTGCAATAACATCGTTACCAATAAGACTGATGAAAATATTTGTGATGGAGCATTACAATTATCTGAAAGAGAATTAGCAATACTTAATGAAGAACCATTAAATACAACAAATGTATTAAAAGCAGTTCTTGGTTATGTACCAAAAGATGAAAAAAGAATATGTCGTTTTTATGATCGAAAAACTGGAGCATGCTTTAAAGGATCACATTGTCAATTAGAACATGTTGAAATATTACAAGGTAAAATTAAAGGATATGTTTTTGATTTTTATTAAATACATATGAAGTTTCTATATTCTTTATTATTATTTTTTTTTTGTTTAGATGGTTGGACACGTGATGAAGCTGAAACATTAATTGATATTAAAAACAAATTAATATATCCATCTGTTGGTGAATTTATTTCATTATTTCCAACATGTTTATTAAATATGGATATTTTTTATGCTCAAATTTGTCAAACATCATATCAACTTCCTACTGAAATTCATGAACTTATTTTAAAAATGAATTCATCAAAAGTGAAGGAACAATTTCAAAAATTGAATTCTCCACCAGGTAACATTTTGAATTAATTTAAAAATAAATAAATAAATAAAATTAACTATTATTTATTTTTAGTTACTTTTCAATTAGTCATAGCATTGTACAAAGATAATTTATGGTACAGAGCAAAAGTTTTAGATATTATAAATGATTATTCGTTCAAGGTAAATTTAAAAAATAATTACTTTTCTCAAATTTTACTTAACATTTATTTTTTATTTTTTTAAAAGGTTTTCTTTGTTGATTTTGGTGATACAACTATCTTAAGAATTGAATATATTCGTAAATGGGAACCAAAATTTGATTATCTACCATTTCAAGCAATTAAATGTCAAATAGCCGGAATTCAAGCAAAAAATGATTCTTTATTTAGTGCTGGTATGAAGCAATTAAAAAGGATTATTTTAAATCGAAAGTTAGAAGCGAAAGTTTTGTAAGTAGAAAAAATTTAGTAATAAAAATTTTGTAGTTAGTTTTTATTGAAAATTTTGTACTATGATAAAAATTTTAAGATATTTCTCATGAAAATTAATAATTCATTTTTTTATATTTTTATTTTTTAAGACACATTATCGAGGAGGATATCTTACTTATTCAATTATATGATGAAGATGGTTACAATGTAGGAGAACGATTAATTTCAATGGGTTATGCAGAAGAAAAACAAATAAAATTCATTAATAATTCAAATACTTTATTACCAGGATAAAAATTTTTTATATGTATTTCCAAATGATAGTGAATGAATAGAAATTAAAAGTACTTAAAAAAAAATTTAAATTAAAAAAAATAAAAATAAAAATGATGAATGTAACATAGGTACATGAAATTAAAAAAATAAAAAAAATTGAAATTATAAACCGAAAAGATTTTTTAAATCATCTATAGTAAGTTTACTGCCATTGCTTGTTTTAACGCCAGTTAGAACTTCATTTGCTAAACCTAATTTATGATCTTGTAATGCTTTAATACGTTCTTCTATTGTATTTTTGCAAAGGAATCTATTGAAAGAATTTAGAAAATAATTTTTTTTTTTTTTTTAAATAAAATTTTGTAATTATTATAAATTTACTTGTATATGAAAACTGGTTTTTCTTGACCAACACGATATATACGATCTGATGCTTGTGCTTCAAGTTGTGGATTCCAATGTAAATCAATTAATAATAAATGATTAGCACCAACTAAATTTAATCCAATACCACCAGCAGTTAATGATAATAACATAATTTTAACATGACTTTTTGGATCATTAAATAATGTTACAATATCATTACGTTTTGATACTGGTATTGAACCATCTAATGATACATTATCAATATTTTTTCTAGATAAATAACCTTTTATAATATTTAAAAATGATACCCATTGTGATACAATAATTGCTTTATCACCATTTTTTAATATTTTTTCATCAAGATATTTTAGAATTATTTTAATCTGTTAAAAATGAAAATGAAGAAGAAGAGAAAAAACAAATTAATTATAGATTTCATTTAAATTTTTATAAAATAAGAAAATAAAGAAAATCACCTTTGAACTTGGATGATTTAAATCAAAAACTGGATTATTTTTTGAAAGTAATTTTGATGTTGTTTTTGCTATAACTGATGAATTACCACTAATTTCAGCTTCATCAGCAATTTCAAGTCTTTCAAGTTGTTCAATTAAATTTATTTCTCTTTGATTTGTACCATTTGAATTATTAACTGATTCTAAATCTCCTCCATCTTCTAACATCTAATTAAGAATATTAAAAATTTATAAATAAATTATACCTATATATGTATATTTTTTTTTCTTTCCATTAATGATGAGATTACTTACAGATTCAATTAAACCAGGATGACAGCATATTTGTCTTAAACGTAACAATAGAATAAGAATATGATATTGTTTAACTTCTTCTCTTTGATTACCACATATTTTTTTATAAATTTTATGATAATCTTCTTTTTGTTGTTTTGTTAAATTTATTTGTGGTGCATTTAAATCACCTGACATTAAAGAATTTTTATCTGAACGTTGTTTTAAAAATTCAGCAAATAAAGATTGTGAATAAATTAAGACTTTTTGATAAACATTCATTTCATCTTTTTCTAATTCAATATCAACTAATTCAATTTTTTTTTCTGGTAATGGTTTTAATGCACCATTTTCTTGTAATTGAACTTTTGTACGACGTAACATTAAAGATTTCATTAATGTGTTTAAACGTTGTTGCCCACCAGCTGATTTATTATCAATCCACTTTTTCCAATGCTTAAAAAAAAAGAAAATAAATTAAATTTAAAGAAAAAAGACAAATAAAAAAAATTAAAAAATCAATCTTACTGCTAAATCATCAAAAGGTGTACAACGAAGAAATTTTATGATAGCATATAAATCAACTTCACGATTTTGTATTGGTGTACCAGTCAATGCCCATCGTGATTTAGCACGAAGTTCACAAACTGATGTTGATGTTACAGTTTTATGATTACGTATAACATGTGCTTCATCTAGTATTATTCTTTCCCATTTTATATCACCAAGTACACCCTTAAAATCTTTTGTAACAATAGCATATGTGGTAATGACCATATCATACTTAGCCAAACGACGTGCTTTTTCTTCACGATTTTTACCATGATGAACCATAATACTTAGTGAATTACGTACTGTACGATTTTGTACTTCACATTCCCATTGACGAATAAGACTTGCAGGACAAACAACTAATGTACCACCATTATAATCTATAAATTATCAAAAGTTTAATTAATTTTAGTACTTATTTTTTTCATTGTCAAAAGTAAAATTACAATTTCTACGTCCTTTAATACTCCATTTATCATTTTCATTATCATTCTCATCTTCATCACTTTCTTCTTCATTATCTTCTTCAGTTTCACGCTCAATTGAATATAACACTAACGAAATCATTGTTAGAGTTTTACCTTAAAAGAAATTGAAAATAAAATGAGCATTAAAATATGATATATCTGTTCTCAAACCCTAGACAAGATTATCTCGTTTATTAGAAAAGCGAGAAGATTCTATCAAAGACGGGATACTGAGTAGTGAGTAGTGACTACTGACTATTGAATACAATATACTCTCCTGCCTGCCTGCATCTTTCTCACTCACAAACCTAATCTAATCCAACCCAAGAAGCTTTTTAAAACTTGTTTATCCCTTTAAAAATTAATATACCAACAAATATTTACCAAGACCCATATCATCAGCTAGAATTCCACCACGTGGCTTTTGTTTTTCTCTCCAATTCATCCATGCTAAAGCATGTTTTTGATGTTTCATTAAAGGGATCCTTAAACTTTTTGGATCATCGGCTAAAACATTTTCATCCGGGCATGTTTCTAACGATCCATGAATATCCTGCAATTTAAATTATTAATTTAAAAAAAAAAATGTATTAAAATATAAAATACAAATTTTACTTTTAAACGATCGATTGTGATAACTTTTTGTGCAGTAAATGCGGCTAAAGCTTGTTTACCGGTATGTTTAGATTGAATTGCATTTGTTACTGCTTGTAGTTCATCCCATGATGGTGCTTTCAATGCTGTTGTTGGTCCAGCAGCACCAATTAAAGGATTATTAGTTTTTAAGCTTCGGTCAATAACTAATGTTGAAATATGTTCTGCTTGCCGTTTAATTTCTAATTTTAACTTGTCTATTCTCTCAGACATTCGGATACCTTTATCTGGTAAATTTGAACCAACTGTATTTATTAAATTTTGACAGACTCCTAATTCACTTCTTAAATCTTGTAATTTTTTCATTTCTTTATTAAAATATTCTTCAGATACAACTTTTGTTCTCTCTAGAGCAGTAAGTGGTATAGAAGGAGGTTTTTGTTGAAATGTTGATGTAATTTTTGGTTGAACTCCTGCTTTTATTCCTATTACATCTGGTGAACAGCTAATTTCAATAACTTCTACAGATTTGTCTATTAATTTTGCTTTTTGATCGTTAGGTGTTAGTAAAACGTCTTCATTTATTGTGGAGCAGAAACGATTTTTTATAGAAGCATTGAAATAAGAACTAGATCTTGGTCTTCTTGGAGATATTTGTTTCTCACTACCATCAATTACATGTTTTACAATATGGTTTTCTGAATCAAAGCTATGTAATTCTTCTTCTTCATCCGAGAAATGTGATTGTGGTATAAATTCGTCATCAACTTGAACATTTTTCAAGGTTGATGTTTTTTTATTTGTTGGTGTACTAGAATTTATAGAAGCATAACGATTTTGATTTCCATTTTTTGCTTCTGTTTCATATAAATTTTCATCCTCATCATCACTTAACAATACAATAGAAGACGATTGTGTTTTTGAAGATGTAGCCTGTTTTTCAATAATCTGTTCTTCTGCATCTTCATCTGAACGATGAGCTTTAGGAGATGAAGTTTTATCTTCAAACATATCTTCTTCTGAATCTTCTTCTTCTACATCTTTATCTGAACGATGAAGTTTAGGAGATGAAGTTTTATCTTCAAACAAATCTTCTTCTGAATCATCTTCTTCGCTTGTTAGTGAAGCAGGACGATATCCTACAATTGAACGACGAGTTCTAGGAGATATAGCTTCTCTTTCAATTCTTTTCTCCACAGCATCGTCATCGTCATCATCACTACAAATTACACGTTTTGATTTACTTTTACGTTTTTGTACAATTATGCTACTTTCGTTGTGGCTTTCTATGAAATTTTAGAGATAAGACAACAAAATCATTTATTAGTTTGTTTATTTTTACTTTTTTTTAAATAAAAATTATGAATTATTTTGAGTATCAAAATAGTTGGAATGAATAACCGTCTGTAGAGGTTAAGGATACATGTACTATATTACTTACCATCAGATTCGGTTTCCTCAATAGTGACTGAATTATTGCTATCTGCATTTAAAGATTAAGAAAAAAAGTAAAACAAACAAAATCGGAAAATTATTTTATGCTTTACCTGTACTACCGTTATCGTTATCTTCATCATCTGAAGAGGAAAAAGAATCCTCATTGACTTCTGAACTATTTCTATAATCACTAAAATCCATTTTGTACAAAACTACTGAGTTTTCGTAAATAAATTATGAATTTACTTCAGTAATTTTAAACACACTTTTTAAATTAAAATCCAACAATGAAAACTGGACACTGGTTTTTATTTAAAAGTTTTCCTTCCTTGTCATTCAAAATTTCAAATTTACTGAAATTCTAAACAGCTCAGGGTTGTCACTTTAAAAAACATAAATTAATTTTTAAGTTTAATTTTCTCCATTGAAATTAAGAAGCAATAGCAGTAGGCACACTAAAAGATTGCTTTTTTTATTTTCGACCTGAGAAAATCTATAACATTTCTTTGCGTTCTAAATAAATAATTTGAAATATCAACATTATTTTCTATAGTGATGGCCCTGAGCTATTCATTGCCATGCCAAACTAAATGACGTCGTTACGTTACGTTACGATACGACTACCGTATGTACATTATATACTTTGTTCCGTTTAGTATGGCAGTGAAGAACTTACGGGACAGTGGTTTTATTGCCGCTGTTTTTTTTTTTTCAAACCACAAATTTCAACCTAAAAATTTAAAATTATTCCCATATTTCTGAGATGTGTCAGTTCTGTTCAGAAAAAATGTGTAATATAAAAATTTTAAATTGAAAGATGTGTGTAAATACTGAAAAATAAGTAGATTCTCGCGAAAAGTAAGCAGGTAAGTAGATCTACTTACTTTTTATGTAGAGTTGACTTTGACTTGTCAACAGAAGTGAAAAAAAGAAAAGAAGGCAAGGTGAAAAGCCGATTCGAAACAAGCCAAAAACAAATAGGAGTGAGTTTTGAAAGAATAATTTTGTTTTTTAAACAATTAAAAACAAATAAATACAAATGGTCCGTGGTAGTGTTATGAGAAATCGTTCAATGCGAAGTGGACTAAGAGGGCCATACAAGAAAGCATTTGTACCAAGGCATCCTTTCGACTTAACCTTAGCTGATATTTTTTTCCCAAAAGTTAATGTAGCTCCAGATGATTCTGCTCTTACTTCGGTAACTTATTTTTGTTAAAATTACTGAAAATTTCCAATTAAATATTTTAATTTCAATAAATTTAACTATTCCAGGCTTTATTAAAACGTAATCAAGATCTGAGTCCGACTGCAGTCGAGCAGACGGCCATTGGAAATTTGGTAACAAAAGTGCAAGGCGTTCTTGATAATTTAGTAGTTGCTCCAGGAGATTTTAATACATGTGTAAGTTATTTAAATACATAATTGTTTTTGTTAAACTTGTTAAACCTTTTTTTTACCTGTTTTCACTCAGCAATTGGATGAAGTAAGACAAGTTGGATCTTTTAAGAAAGGTACTATGGTAACAGGAAATAATGTTGCTGATATTGTAGTAATTTTAAAGACACTTCCAACAAAAGAAGCTTGTGAAGCACTTGGAAAAAAAGTTGAAGAAGACCTTAAAAATTTGATGAAAACTGAAGTCGTGACTAAAGCTGATGCATTGAAAACAACTTTACATGAAAAAGGATTTGATATTTCAAATTGGCAAGCAAGAGTTCGTGTATTAATTGCAACATTACCACAAAATATTCGTAAATTAGAACCAGAAACACATTTGGATGCAAAAACAATGCAATCACATTTGGCAGCGATACGTCACAGCAGATGGTTCGAAGAGAATGCACATCATTCATCGATAAAAGTTCTGATTCGTATTTTGCGTGATTTAACAAAACGTTTTGAAGGATTTTCTCCTCTATCACCATGGATGCTAGATTTGCTTGCTCATTTAGTTATTATGAATAATCCAAGCCGACAAGCATTACCGATAAATTTGGCATTTCGAAGAGTTTTTCAATTACTTGCTGCAGGTCTATTTTTACCTGGTTCAGCTGGAATTACAGATCCTTGTGAAGCAGGACATATTCGTGTTCATACATCTATGACACTTGAACAACAAGATATTTGTTGTGCCACAGCACAAACTCTTCTTCGAGTTTTGGCACATGGCGGGTACAAACATATTTTGGGATTGGAAGGAAACACAAGCATCGCCAGAGAAATGTCTGTTTGGGATGGTGTTGTAGTATCACCAATGGAACCAGTCTATGAGAGACCAGATGAAAAGAAAGAAGGTGACGAAGAGGATGACATGGAAGGTGTTGAAGGAGATATTGAAGATGATTCAATGGCCCTGGGAATGGGTATCGACATGGTAATGTGAATTCAATAGATATAGATCGAATTTAAGAACAAAAAATTAAGATAAATTATTTTAATTGGTTTACCTAATTGCGTATATGTTTTAAAAAATTCAATAAATAAATTTTAAAATTTCAACAGTTTATTTTATTATTCTAAATTAAGTTTTCCAAAAGATTTTAATACAAATAAATGCCAAATACCGTACAAATACAAAATAACGAAGAATTTGAAAATGCTTCTGATGCCTGATTATCACATTCAGCATCCCATCGACATCTTGCTATGTATCGACATCCTGATCCCAATTCTTGCCCTATTATAACTTGTACAACATGTTTATATCGTCGCATATCTAATTCACGTACAGCTTGATTAACTTCATCGGCAATTTCTTTTGTTATTGTCTTTGCTTCCATGGAATCATAAGTCTTACCTTCAAAAATATAAGTTTTTATTATGATAATTATATAATATATAATATATATAATGTTTACCTTGAAGACGGTTAACTAATATTCTCCTTATAACTGTTTTGATTTCAGATGTTTTAAATGTTTCCGAAAGTTTTGGTCGCATTTGATATGTTTTCTCTGCATTGATATCATCTTCATTATTAATTTTTGATTGTGAATTTGTTTCTAAAATTTCATTTGATTTTAATTCGCTCATTATCATCATTTAATTTAAAAGATTTGTTTTTGAATTTTTCAATGAATTTCAAGTAAACATACAAAATTACAAACAAACGACTGTCAAGTATTTGACGGTTGCTATGGCTTTGAGAAAAAACCAGTGATGCCAGTTGTAGTTTAGTATGAATGTTAAAAACACGCGTTGATTTTTTAGTTTAGAAAAAAATATAAAAAGTACTTATAATTTTTATATTTTTACTTATAAATGCATGAAAAATAGAATTTTTTGGCACATTTTTTCATTTATTTTTTTTTTTACTAATGGAGTTTATATGGACATTAAAGGTGTCATTGTAAAGAAGACAAAAAAGACCTTCCATATGATACCAAAAAACCCATGTCTTTTTTCACGTTATCAAAGGAAGTTTCCTCTACTTTACTTGCCTTGTTCACTTTGGAACCAACTTAGTGCCTTGGAGCAAGGAATTTGTAAAAATTAGGTATTAAACAATTTAACTGATAATGGGCAGTTATGAAAAAAAATTCGTGGGGTTTTATGCTGTAAATGTAACCCTTTAAACTTTTCTTGAAATTTTTTGAAGTTCAATGGAGTTGAGACTTGAGAGCTAAGTTTAATTATTTAAAAAAAAATAATCTAGAATGGGATATTAAACAACTTTGTTCAAAGTATTTTTTTGGATGGAAATATTTGGAATCTGAGAATTGGTTAACTGATTTCAAAGTGGCTAAAATGGGTAGAGAACTACGGATAAATCCAATTTATTCAAAACACAAATTACGACAAGAAAACAAAAAATTTAATAAAACAAAAATTTTTTTAAATATTTTAAATTTTTGAAATTTATTTCATTTTATGCTTCACTTTTCGTTTTAGTACAATTCCATTTTCTAGTGTTTCTAAATTATATAATTTTTTTTTTTCGTTTTAAATAATATTTTACATTTTTATTTGTTTTGACTAGAAATCATAATATATCATGAAATTTTTTACGAATAATTAATTAATTTAAAAAAAAAAAAAAAGTTATTAATTCTTTAAAAGATAAAAATATAGAAAATAAAATGAATGAAAAAATTGTAAGATAATTATAAAAATGCATTAATAATTAAAATTTTTATAAGACAAAAAAAAGAAAAAAAACCTAAAAGCATAATAAGAACACTTAAATAATTTTTTTTTGTTTAAAAAAAAAAAAAATGCATAATAATATTATTAAAATTATATAATAAAATAATTAATTTTAATATAAACAATTAAAAGCAAATAATTAATAAAAAAAAAAATAATTACAATATAATAATAATATTAATTTAATTTTAAAAATATATATATATGTATATGTATATATATACGAGTATGTATATAGAACTTATTAGTAAAAACCAAAGCTGTTTAAATAATAATTAAAAATATAATCATGAATATTTATATATTTCATTGTTTTTTATTTTTTATTTTTTAAATTTTCAAATAATAATAATAATAATTTGGTTTGAGTTAATGTTTTATATATTCTTTTCTGTTTTATTATAAAGACTTTTTCTTTGTCAGTTTTTTGTTTCTAAAAATTTATAATTCATAATTACATACTTTTTCATCAATATTTCAGATTTTTTTGTTTGTTTTTTTTTTTTCTAAATAATTCATTTTGCTTTTTTTTTTTAAATTCATTATATAAACAGTTATCGATACGATATTTATATTATAGATTTTTCGTAATTAAAAATTCATAATTATAATAATTTTAATGATAACTTTTTAAAAGTTTTTATGTGAATGTTATTAGTATATAATTTATATTTATTTATTTACTTTTTTTTTTTTTTTTAAATAGCATCATTTTAAAAATTCATAATTCATTTAATTTCTTTTTATAAATAGTTATAAGATAATTCGTTTTTAATATAAAGAACAAATAAGAATAAAATATTGTGATTTCATTATTATTATAATTATACAAATAAAAACATAATCATTTTTATTTATTTTAATAAAGCACATTCTAGGACATACATAATCAATTTTATTATTTAAAAATTCTATTATGTATTTGCTTTAGGAAAATTGTTTTCTTTACTAGTTTCTTTTTTTTTTTAATTTTTCACGACAATTCTTTTTAAAGACAATAACAGAAAGTAAATGCATGCATAAAATTCAATTTAAAAAAACAAAAAACAAAAATGTCATGTATTTTAATTTTCCAGAGAAGAAAATTTATCATAATTTTTTATTTTTTTTAAATTTGTTGTGAAAAATTATGTTGAAATTTTTTTTTATAAATATAATTTTAATTACATGGTCAAGAATTTATAGGTAATTAATATGATTTTCAATCTTCGAAATTATTATTAAGATCAAGTCAACTAAAATTTTAAATCTGATATAAATTAGGCAGTGAAAATATAAAGAATTATTGTAACATACACATTTTTTTTTTCCTTTCTAAAATAAATTTAATTTTAAATGCAGCTTTTTTACTTATACTAAGTCTAATATTTTCGGTTAGTTAAAAATATTAAATTAAAATTCATATCATTTAGAAAAGAAAAAAACAAATTTAAATAAGATAGATGAAAAAAAAAAGAAATATGAAGAGAAATTTTTGATATTGTGAAACGATAACAACAACAAAAAAATGAGGTTTTTAAAAAAATTTTTCCATAAAATGAGAAAGAATGCATTTGCTTTTTTTTTTTTGTAAGAACAAAATTCTTTCAATTAGAAAAATTTATTTAATTTTTTTTAGAAAATTAATTTCATATACATAACATACTTCAATTTGTGACTGAAATTATTCATAGTTTCCTCCCTAAATATTTCTTTAAAATGGGTTTTTTCTTTCTTTGTTTTAAATTAAAACTTAGAACCTATTTTCAAGTTAAGTTTTGCTTTTTTTAAATTAGGTTCCTATTGTATTAAATTCTTATTACACCTTTCATTGTTAAATTTTCAATTTCCTTTTTAAAAATTCATTAATCAGAAAAGTAAAAAGTATTTTGTACAATAGCAACTAAATTTTTAGAACTTTGAATTTTTTTAATTAATTAAATTTCGCTTCGAGACGAAATTAAAAATATTCTTTAATACATTTTTTTTTAAAAAAAAACTTTTTTGTAATATATGTATATATATATTTTTTTGTTTATAAGAGAATATGTTTGATGTGTCAGGTTAATTATATTTTTTTCTTTAAACTATTTCTATAATTTTTTATTCTAATTTAAGCATTTATTTTTTTTTAAATGGTTTTTTTTTCTTGTTCTTTAAAAATTTACTGGCCTATTCTATTATTCTATAATATCATCATAATTAATTATTTATGTTAAATATGTTTTTTTATTTGTTTGTTTGTTTTTATTTTTATGAATTGTATTTTCACGTCGATTTATAAAGTGTATTTATTTTTCTTCATTATTATTATTTTCACATTTTATTAATTATTTAATAAAATTAAATGTAATTAAATTCTAAATATTTCATGTTTTTTTTTTTTATTTTTATTTATTGTAAATGTTTACTTTTTAATATTTGGCAATTATTCTTGTGTTTCTGTGTTTTTTTTTTTTTTTTTTTGCTTATCTTTTCTCATTTTCTTATTCCATTTTTTCTTTTCTTAATCAATTAATTTTATTATTATTATTATTATAAGTCTATTCATAATTATGTACTATCAAAAATTTCACAATATGAATAATATTGATTTATATATTTAGGTCATTTTATTGATATTTTTATATTTCATTGAATTTTATTTGATCATAAACAGTAATTCTATAATTTATTGATTTTGTATTTTAAATTATATTTAATTCGATAAAATCAAGTAAAAAAAAAAAAATAATGATAATAATAAAGTAAAAATAAAATCAGATTATACAGCAAGTTATTCGTTTTATTTTCACAAATAAAAATTAGAAAGTAATTTAATAACAAATATGTATGTATTTCTCACTTTTCTTTTTTTGTAAATTATTTTAAAATTGAATTTTGGCATTTATAATTGGTGTGATCATATTTTCACTTTATTTTTATTTTTTTTGTTAATCACAATTCTATTATTTGTACTTTAAAAAAAAAATGTAAAATGCAATTATTTTCATAATTGTAATTCCAAAGTATCAATCAACAATTTATCCAATTTCAAAAAAATAATTCAAAACAGAAATGTCGTCTTTTTTTCTTTTTTTTTTTTGTTGATGAAATTGTTCTTTTATTAAAAAAAAAATCAGATTTATCTTTTAAGAGAGACCGTTTACATGATATAAATGCATAGCATTGGAAAAATTTTTGTATTGTAATGCGTGTATTTCATGAGAATACGTTCTCTTTTACACAATATGTAATTTTTTTTCTTCTAATATTTTTTTTAAAGTAATTAATTTTCTTTGCTTAAATATAATGCTTTGGCTTTTCTAGAATAAAAAAAAAAATTTTACAAATGAAATAATATAATTGCTTTTTTATTTGTCTTGTTTTTTTTTTTCGCACAATATTTTTCTTGATTTTCAAAATAAATTATTTTCAAAACTATTTATATTACAAAGTCATTAGAATAATTTCTTTTTTTTTTTTTAAAGAAGAGTTTACAATTAAAAGAAATAACAAAAATTATTATTTTTTTTTTCGTAATATTTTTCATAATTTTGTTATAAACACGATTAAAGGGTACTAAGAAAAAGAGTCTTATTTATGATACACAATGGTTTTCCATTAAAATTTAAAAAAAAAAAAATAAATTCCTAATCTAATTCGAAATCTTATCTTTGTTCATTATTATAGTTTTTGTCTTCAATAAAAAACCGTTGTTTTTTCTCATTTCTTTTTTATCAAACTAATCACATATTTTTATATTTTTTCAATTTGCAAACAAAAAAGAAAATATTTTATTTATGAATAAAATTTCGATGTTATATTTCCTTCCATTTTTTTTTATTCAGCAAATATTTAGAAAAAACATTTTTTTTTGAAAAAAAAAAATAAAAATCGTTATTATTTTATATTAATTTACAATGAATTACGTTGATTTATCACGTTGTATATGTACGAATAACATCACGTATAACAGCTCTACATAATGGACAATGTCCACCCCCAACTCCACGCCATTGTTCAATTGCACAATCGTAACACATACACATATGACCGCACATATATAATACTGAATCAATTGGATTTTCATAACAAATTGTACATTCTGCACCAGATGAACTATTCTCATGTTGTGTATCCTTCCATTGATTCATAACAGCATAATTAGAACTAGTTGGATGTGCTGCAGAAATTGGCTATAAAAATAAAATTAATTTTGTTATAAATCAATAACATTCAAATTATCGTACATATGTACAAATAAAATTTCACTAATAAATAATGTACTGTTACTCACCTCCATGTACGTGCTACTGCAATTTGATAACATTGTTGTACTTGAACCTGGTGCTGCAGCAATTGCTGTTGTAATTGGAACTTGACTAATACGAGTTTGACTACCATTAATTTGATTTGAGATAACATCACTATGAGCTGGGGGTAAATTAACAACTAAAACAGTACCACCGGGTTGAATTTGAATCATATCACCATTTGAAGGAACACTTATCATACGACCATTTGCTGATGCGGCAGCAGCTGTTACTGTGGCAGGATTTGTTGTTGCTGCTACAACAGCAGCACTACCAGGTGCTGCTGCAATAACTGTTGGTGTTGATAATTTTCGGCTATCAGAAATTTGTGAATTTATACTTGAAATCGATTCAGAAGGAGGAAGAACAACTTGAAGTCGTCGTGGTGATGAAGGCATTTGTGGACCGCATGTTTGTTGTTGTTGTTGTTGAGCTGCAAGAATTACATTTTGTGGTGGCTGTCGGAATACTCGAACACTTTGTGTAGATCCGTATACATCTAAGAACGCCCATAATTGAAGACTTTGATCAACATGCATAACAACAACTGCTGGCCCATCATTCTTACTAATTGTTACTTCACCATTTGGTGTAACACAGAATGCAATTTCATCGCCACGTTGTGGTGTTGATGCGATATCCTTACTAACGACCCAATATTCTGGACGATCTAAAAGTGAATCAGAATCATCAGGAAGATCTGATGGTTGTAAATTAGCTGGATTACATGAGGTTAAACCTAATGCTAAGGCTCCAACATACATATGTTCAGTTTTAAGAACTTGAACAATTACTTTTTCACCAATTCTTAAAGGACGGGCTGTGAATACATATCCTTGACAGAAATCAGTCTCAGTTCGTGTTGCAATGAAACGATCTTGTGATAAACGTATATTACGACCTTTCGTTATATGAAATGGTACAGGGATAAGACGTCCGCTTGCATTATATCGTACTGGAGGTATTGTATTTGTATCATCATTTATATTTAATGATTGTATTGAAGGCATTACACGGTCAATATCTGTATCTGGTAATGATCTTCTGCCTCTATGATATGCTGATGATTGCTGATACATATATATTCGAGCATCAAGAAATTCAATTGTTGTACAATTACCATATACATCAATTAATGTCCATAAGCATCCACGTACATCAACTCCACTTAATATAACACCTTTTTCTTCATCATTTATACCATAAATAACATCTCCAGCACTATTAACATAATAAAATAATACATTATCTTTTTCACAGAATTGTTCATGTAAGGCTTTTGCCCAAAATCCTGGTCGATTTGTTAAATCTGGGCATGCATACTTTGGTAAACTATTTTCTAATGTGGCAGGATCATGATTTGTAAAACCAAAACGTATTCCACCATTCCAATTATTTGATATTTCTGAAAATTTAACACATACTCTTTCATTTAAACGTACTGGTCGTGAACTAAATGTAATTGCACGACAAAAACTTTCATATCTTCTAGCCATTGTTCCATCACGAGATATTCTTATATTGTCACCATGGACTGTGTGAAATTGTAATGGTGGTAGATTATTTGGTCCGGCACAGGTTGGACTGCGACGTGCTAAAAAGAAAAAAAAAATGTTGAATTGTTTGTTAGTTACATCATGTTAAATCACTTTGTTTTTTTTTTCTATAGAAGAAGAATTATTACTTTTTCTTTTTCTTGTTTTTTGTGTACCAAAATTATTATTATTATTCCTTTTAGTATTTCTTAACATCTGTTTTTCTTTTTTAATGAAACAATACAGAAAAGAAAAACTTAGAATTCTATTTATTCAATGTCAATTCAAAAATTTTAAAAATTGCAAACCGTGATAATGATAAGAAGAATTCATCATCATGTGAAAAAAGGCATTGAAAGAAAAATAGGATATCATGAGAAGCACATTAGTTGAGTTTTCAAACACATTTATATAAAATAAAAAAAAACAAGATGCTAAAGAATTGAAAATGAGAAAAGTACATCTGTTTCTTCTTATATGCATTACATATACGTTTAAGACCTGGAATCACCCTCTTTTACAGTTTATTTTTTTCTCTAGATTTCTTGAATTTGAACATTTTCATCCCTTATGTTATTTGTTGTATACCTTACAACAAAATCTTCTTTTGGAAGAAATAAAAAATATGTACAATGAATAGAATGGAATTGTAACCTTTGTAGAGGTGGTAGTAATAATTTTAAAGTGCATAGCATAGAGAGACAGAAAAAAGAAAAAGGTAAATACATATGTATATAAATAGATAGGTACAAACACAATCTGTTTTTTTTTTTTTCGAAAAATTAAAAAAAAAAAGACTGAACTGAGAACATCTGCCAGCTGTTCCAAATATAATATAGAGAATTCAACAAGAACTTAAAATGAACGAACATCCCCTATATCAAAAATTCAGGTTTATATAAGAACATTTATTATCTATGGATTGTTTTTTTGTATCGTGTTTTGTTCAATTTTAATGATGTTTTACGGTTGAACTTTTTTTTCTTCATCTTAATTTTAATTAATGTGTAGTATGTATATACTATATAATATGTATCTAAATGTAATGTTTTTTTTTATTTATTTATCTTTTTTTGAGAAAATCTAAAAATGTTGTACGTGCTTTTATAGAATATAAATGTAAAATATTTTTTTTCTTGAAAATGACTTGAAATTTTTTAACAAAAAAATTATTTTATATGGCACTTTTTAATTTGAATACTTTGACATTGAGGGGCACAAATTATATGAAAGTTTTTTTAGATAATTTAAAAAAAAAAATGGGGTCTATATTTATGTAAATTTTAGGCTTTTCTTCTCAAGAAAAAATGAAAAAGAAACAATTTTGGCGGTAAGAATTATTTAATTTATCGTTCAACGATTTCTTTTTTCTTTTTTTTTTTTAAATTAAACAAGGTGAATATTTCCCACAAAAATCCAAAAAAAAATTCTTGTAAATTTTAAAACCGGAACTTATTACATTTAAAACAGGGGCTTTTAGTTCTTGAAAATTTCAGAAAAAAAAATTATGTACATATTACAAATTTTTACTTGAAAACATTCTGTTACAAAATTTCTCATCATTTTTTTTTTTTATTCCCATACGATCACGAAACTCGTAATAATTATCATTTTTTTTTTTTCAAAATGAAATACGAGACAAAAGAAACAATAAAAAGTCAAGAAACCAAATTAATAAACTAAATAATTAGCAAAACAAAAAATAAAAAAGCCAAGAAAAATTCAAATTAATAATCATACACATAAACTTCCTCATTATTATATTTTTTTTTTTATGTTTTATAATTGTATGTTATACGAATTTGAATTATGATCATCATTTGGATTTTTCACATTGTGACTAATCTACAGAAAATAAAGAAAGAAAAAAAAAACAACACAAATTTCCCACGCTATTACAACAATAAACGTGAATTAAATTGCAATAAAAATAATAAAAAACCGAAGAAATTGATATTGTAATTTGCAATAATAACAATAAATGCATATTATTTACACGAAAAAAAAAAGCATAATTGCAATAACAATAAAAATGATCTGCTCTTCGGCATACCTAATATCGTTTTTTTTTTTTTTTTTGGTTTTGTTTGAATATTGATCTTAATTTCACGAAATTATAACTCAAGTAATTGTCATGGACTTTTTTTTTTCTATTTTTATTATTATTGGGAAAATTTCAATAATATGCCAAATGAGACGAGACAAGAGAATTTGCAAGTTTTTTGTTTTTTCGATGTATAATTTTTTATTGTTTCATATAAAAATATTATGATATTTCAACCCACTTGTTGCATTATGAGTTTGTTTTTCTTTTAGATTTTTGACTTCGAATGTGAATTCTTTAACAGAAATCGGAACCAATTTTCGATCGAAAATGACTTGCTGTCAATATAACTTTTATTTGCAATTGAAATTGACAGTAAAATTGTCTTCGATCGAAAAGTTGGTTTTGATGAGATTTCGCAGTCAGAGTGTAAAATTTTTAGATATATAATTTTCTTGTGGAAAGTTATTTAAAAACGATATTTTGTGATAAATCAGGTTTTATACAAAAATGTAAGTGATTTTAAGTTTAAAAAAATGAATTTTTACGTCTCAGATCTCAGAATCTGTATGTTTTTGATTTTAAATAAATGGGTTAATTTTTTCATTAGAAAAAATTTGCCAGATTTTCTACTACACATGAAGTTTATCTTTTTTTAATCAGTATTAAAGACGATCAAAAATGTAATTGACATTCAAATTTAAGCGTATTCAAAGTTTAACTAATAATATAACGTATGTACATATATACAAATTGCATTCTACACAAAATTATTTCAAATAAAAGATTTTCTCTTTTTTGTGTTACTTTAGATACTTTTTAACTTTGGTATATATATATTTTTTTTTTTTTTGTATTTAATTTATTTTCATTGAAAAGACAAGAATAACGAAGAATGATTTTAACATAGAAGAAAAATAATATCTGGTATAGTTCTCCTCCTTATATATGTAACCTGTTTTTATGTATAGCAAGCAATTATTATTGGTTTTATTTTTCAAATAAATGCCGTTTAGTTTTTTTGTTTTGTTTTTTTTTTTTTTTGTTTTAGAGAAGATAGTCTTAACCATATTCTCATTCATCTTTATTTTTTATTAGTTAATACCGCACTTTGCCATTTCGGCATGTATGTAGATTCAATACACCTATGCTGTGTAATTTAACAAGAGGTTGATTATAATAAAATATAGGTACTATATAAGATAAAGAGGAGTTCATCGTATTTTTTTTATATAAGTAGTTATAAGTTCAAATGAAATATCTTATTCGCATAAACAAAATTTTTCTTTATGTACGAGTACTTAAATAGGATGTATTATATTTTTGTGAAAAAAAAAAAAAATAAAAAAAGAAAAATAAAGAATGTGAAACCAACGAAAAGAAGAAAAAAAAAAAAATAAAAATTAACACGAACTGTCGATCTTCTCTTGTATTACATACTTTAGTTTTGATTTTTCTTTCTTTTTTTTTCTTCTGTTAGTCACGATTTTTCATACCTTTTTTACATAAAAATTGAAAAAAAAAAAGAAAAAAAAATTTTTTCAAAAGTAAATTGAAATTATTTCTATAACCAAACCATATACCAATTATTATATTGTACATATTATTTGTAATATAATTTATATTACCACCAGGTAACCATTAAAATACGTGTATTTTGTACAAAAGTTTATTATTAAGTGATTAATAACAAAAAACAAAACCAAGGTAGCTTAAAAAATAAAAACAAAAAACAAAAAAAGTTTCGGCTTTATAAAAATATTTTCACTCAATTTGTAAAAATTTTTATTTCCAAATTTGTGGTTTTCTGTTTTAATTTTTAAAGTATGACTTTCTACTTTTTGTTCGATTAATCCCCTTCCTAATCCTTTGCTAAGTAATTCTTTTTTGAAAAAAAAATTTTCTTTTACATAAAAATAAGAAAAAGAAGAAAAAAAACTTCAACTCTTGAACAAAAGTTTAGTTTACATGCTACAGAAAGGAAAATAAAAACTGTTATTCCTTTTTATTTGTTAAATCCTTAAGAGAAATAACATTTGTTGCAATAAAACTAAAACATATAAAATCCCCTTTAAGTCAAGTGGATTTACCTACTTATTGACAATTTTTCTCTCTTTGAAAATTGCTTTTAAACAAAACTTTTATAGTATCTGTATGTAACAGAAAACACATCTGTGATAATTCCAAAAGATACAATTTTGTTTTTTTTCTGATGTTCATAAATTGCATACATATACTTTGTTTTTATTTTTTTCTACTCTATATTCCTCAAGAGACATTTTTAATTTTATTTTATTATATATGTACATGTGTATAGACTGTATTATATTGAAATTTCTATTTCAGAAAATCCACCCTCACTCTGTATTTATGTCTACGTTTTTGTGGTTTATCAATTTTAAAAACCTTTCTTTTTGGCTCCTTGTTGTCATCATATAAAGTCTATTGCATAAAAATTTAAACAAAAACAAATTTTTTTTTTTTGTTTTTTTTTTTTGCGATCAATAAAACCATTTTCATATTTGTCATATTCATTAAAACGAAAAATATTTTTTTCCTTTCTTTTCTATTTTCATACAATAAGAATCGTCCAGAGAATGTCACTTAAAGCGTATATAAAATTCTGATATTTTTGTTATTTGTTGCATCATAATCACCCAATCCACCCACTAAATTAACCGCACAATTTCAAATTATTTGTGTATATGTATATACAAATCTTTGTTGCTGCAGAATTTTATAGAGGAAAATAGAAAGAGGGTTGATTAAGGATATATGAAGTTCAAGCAATGGAATGGGATTGAAAAAGCAATGGACTATTGTAGTTGTAGGTTGATGAGGGTGGTATAAATAATATTTGTTATGGAATGGGTTGATTGAACTTCTGTAGACATATATGGATGTGGATATGATAAAGAAGCTACTTATTCAACCATGTTTTACTTTGAAGATAACATTTTCATATTTATCAAAGTTTTATTATTTTACTCTTGTATAAATTTCTTGCATCATTTTTGTTTATTACCCTTGAGGCGTTATAAATTTGCACAGCAAATTTAAGGGTCCCTTATTTATCGATTTTTAGTCAGTTTATATATGATACATACATATACATATTTAATTTTTCTCTTTGTGTCCTTGTGGTATTTCACCCTTCGTCTAACTCTCTTCAGTATATTTATACAAGATACACTAGAAGACCAATAATAATAATAATAATAAATAGAACAGAACGGAGTTATTGTGAAGATATGACACAAAAACAAATAGTACACAATAATAAACTTATTAGATAAAAAAAAAAAAGAATAACAAATGGCACTGATATATTTATGTATGTACGCGATGATGATATTGATAATAATGATGATGTAGTCTAATGGGTTGGTTGATCTAATGATATTTTGCTGAAATTAGCCGGGATTAATAGGTAAACACACGTGACTTAGCATGTAAATTAGAAGGCGTTATATATGTATGTATGTATTATGTATTGTATATGTGATAAAATATAGTAAAGGTCATTTTTTTTTCTACTGAAAATGAATGGGTTGGGTATATCCAAGGTCAAGCAATAGTATAGTAAATAACTATAGATAAAATATAAAAAATTAATACTGTATTTCTGACAAATACATTTACAAAATAAGAGAAAAAAATTATAATAAATTAAATTAAACACAATAGCGATGGGAAACAAAAGCATCACAAAAAAAAAAGCGTCATTGTACACATTAAATTAATTTTATCGTGTATATTTTTAATTAGTTTGATTTTTTCATGAGAAAATTATTAGCAAAATAAAAGTTTTTGCAATATCATCATTTTACTGTTATTTTGTGGGAAGTATCGTATTTTCATGATTCCTCCCACAACTATGTTTCACACTATAGGTTTCTTGTAAATTGTGTAAGTTCTGTAAATTTTTATATTGATTTTGATTTTGCTATAAATCCTTTTTCCATGTGCTAGCCAATTTATTAGTTAAAACAGTTTTATATAAAATTAAAATCCTTATTCAATTAATTTGTTTATTGATTT
The DNA here is from genome assembly GCA_939192795.1 of Bombylius discolor. Taxonomy (NCBI): domain Eukaryota; kingdom Metazoa; phylum Arthropoda; class Insecta; order Diptera; family Bombyliidae; genus Bombylius; species Bombylius discolor. Next base: position 53,962,788 of record OW584238.1, on the reverse strand, counting down.
TGTATATCTGTTCTATTTTTTCTTTCTTCGATACTTTAGACAATACGAAGACAAAGCGTAGACAATTTTTTTTTCCACTTGAAATCAACTAAATAAAATTTAAATAGAAAAAAAAAGTACAAGCAACATATGCAAGCATGCATGTATCAGAATTCAGAGATGCAAGATCCCCTGGACCGATACATAGAAATCTTAAAATTATTTTTATAATAGATGCAATATGAAAAATAACAGATTATTCTCGAGAAAATATTGTCTGCAATCAAAACAATTATCATGAAAATAATAATTGTCTTAATGTATTTAAATGAAATGAAATAAAATAATGAATGGGTTTCAAAAGAAAAATTGAAACAAAGTTGAAAAAAAATCTAAACGATAAATGTTATGTGTATGATTTTCAAGTGCATGTTTAGATAATGTGAACATACATAAAAAAAATATTATGTGAAAAATATTATGAGTAAAATGTAACGTTTATTTGTACATTAAAAGTGTTGTTTTTTTCTTTTAAACAAAATATTAAAAAATACATTAAAAAAAAATAAAATAAAAAAGACTGTCAGTGAAGAAAAAATTTTCATAATTGGATTGTTTACTTTAGATACTATGTAAATGAGACTAATTACTAAGTTGACGTATTCATGGAGACAAAAAAAAAAGTTGAGCTCAGTTACAAATTACGTTTGTAAATTTATGAGGTTTCACTTTAAAAAGTATTTTTTCTCACACACAAAAGTGTCACCACCGTGTTTTTCATTTCATGAAAAGTCAGTGCAACAACCTGGAAATCTAAAGGATGTATGCATACTTAAAATTTAAAAAAAAAAAATCTGTTTTTTATTAATTTCAAATTGATTTCCTTATTTCCCAAAGGTATTTTTAAAAAGAAAATTTACATAAAAAAAATTAAAAGAAGTCGTTTTGAGTAACTTTAAATTTAGATACTCATTTTATATTAATTTTATGCTACTGTAAACATACATCCTGTCTTGATTTATTGAAATGTATATTCCGTTCCATATAGCAAGGATCATATTACTTTTTATATGTATGGAAATTTAATCTATGTATAAAATTTTTTTATGATATATAAGCTCGGCATACGTAATGCTTATATGTAAGGATATGTGTTCCTTTTTATTTATTTTACGCTACGTACTTTTTTTTTTGCTTTCATACAGAATCTCTATTTTTTCAGTTTTTATCTCGTTATTATCACACATTATTTTCTTTTTTTTAAAAAGTTTTTGGTATATATTTTTTATCCTATATAAAGTAAAAAATTCAGGATTGTAAAGAATATTAAACAGAACGAGACAAGTGTTCCTTCCGGTTACAGACCTTATGTATTTCATTTTATTTGATTGTTTTTTGTATTGTTTTTGTATGGGGAACGATAATATATAAAAAATCGGAAGTGAGAGGAGTTTTTTTTATCCTGTTCAAAATTATCCTGTTTTTTTTTTGTGTATAGGTTCGCTGTATGGAACAGATATCATGCTATGCTCTGAACAGATATTAAGATAGATTGATTGTATTTTTTTTTTTTTGACTATTTTTTTTTTTTGCACATATGAAAAATATGTATTTATAGTTTTTGCAGATTTAATTTTTGACCTTTTGAACATAAATATAATCTTGTAGTAAACGCAATTTTTTTTACATTTTATTTTCTTTTTTATCTGAAGAAAAAATCTTTGTATATACATACATATATGTATTCGTATCGAAAATTTCAGTTACAAATGAATAAATTTTTTTTTTTCAAATTAATATATAAGAACAGCAGCTGCATGAAAAGATCCCTTCTTCGTATTTATATACAGATACTGGTATTATTTAAGGATCAAAAAATTAGACTCACTGTATTTATACGTATATGTACATATATATAACTAACGAACCCTTATATATTTTAAGCAATTTTCATTTCCCTTTTAGGTGGCATTATATACATTTTAAGATAACGCATTATAAAATTCATTAAATGTGCACTTTTTAAGGTAAAAATTATATTTAGGGAACGTTCAATATAATGAAATATTTAAATATATTTTATATTTTAAATTTCGATAAAGTACTTGCATGTAATAGTTTTATAGAAAGAACTTAAAATTAGGGGAGAAATTTTTAAAACAGAACCAATAACCGACATCAAAACAATTGTAAATTTTTTCTATCCACTGTGTCGGCTCAGGATATATTATCCCTTTATGGTTTCCCTTGTCACGAAATGTACATTTATGAGTTTGTGTGCTATGCTTGTGCACGCATTTATTACTTTATACCAGAAGAAAAAATTTATAATATGAAGCATTTTGGAAAAATTTATAGACAAATCACGATTGTGTCGATTAACAGACGACGCGTGCCGAACCGATTTTCATAAATTAATTATCCTCCAGAACATATTATTTTTCAAGTGACGGATTTTATTGAATTTCAACTTAATTTTCATTGGAAATAAAAGATATCTTTATCATTAGTAAAACAGTCGTGGTTTAATTTTGTATGTCACCCACTGCCACCGCGCAATACATATGAAACAACGTACCGGCATTTTAGAATCGGATATATGACTCTCATTTGAAAAAAAAAAAAAAAGTAATAAAAACCGACCACGATTGTTACAACATTGATTTTCATGCTACATAATGATGATAAGTTCCGTTTATTGTGATGCTAATTTGATGTAAATTATGAAGGTACTTCAAGGATTGAAGAAAATTCCATAATTGTTTTTTTTTAAATTTTAAATTACACACTAGCTGTGTATTATGCATTCATTGAGTAACATATTTTAACAACTATAGTAATTTTAATTAAAATTAGTTACTTTATGGCTTTATGATGCTCAACTACGTATTGAATAATTTTTTTTTTAAATGCAAATATAACACGATATTATATCAGAAAAAAAAAATGACGAAAAATTATAAAACCATGACGACAAACTTGTAACGTTCGTCGCTCATCATAAACCTCTTTAATTTTTTTAAAATTTAATATTGCTTTTTTTTTTTTGTAAAAATTACCCCTTTTTTATCGAGTTTAATAAAGGTGCAATTGTTTTATACAATATTGTGCACATTTTGTGTTTTTCATTACTTTTTTTTTCTTGTCATATTCAGCCAGGTGTAAAGCGATGATAATAGCAAATGATGATGATAATAATGATGGTTACTAACTATACAAACATGCGGGATATGAATTGTTTCAGTACTGAAAAATAAAATTGATGAAAAACTTCTTGAACTGAAACTTAGCTTGAAATATAAAAAAAAAATTAATTTTTTTTTTCATTCATTTCAAATAAATTTCGGTTCAAAGATTTTTTGTTTCCTTTAAAATGAAGCAAAATTTCTTTCTACCGTGAAGTTGAAAAAAAAAACAACAAAAAATGTTTTTGTTTTAAGTAATTATTTGTTCCGATGAATGATTATTTTTTTTTTATTTCAATTTTGAGTACTTTGATGATGAACTAAATATTCATAGTTATGGAAGAAATGAATAGTAAAGGGAAAAAATAAACTAATATTCATATAAGCGTGGAAAAGCAGAAAAAAAAAATTGTGTGTAGCTAAATGGAAATTTGAAATAGGCAAACGATGAATTAAATCTAAAAACGAAAAGACAAAGGAAGTTTCATTAAAAATGTAAAAATAAGCTACATAAAAATTTGTTAATAGATTTCTTTTCTAGAGGGTTCATTAAAATTGAAAACCTTTAAAAAATTTAGAAAATGCAAGAATATGTTTTACCTCAATGAAGAAACATAAATTATGACATTTTAAATTTAAAGGAAGAAAAATTTCGAAAATGGAGTTTTTTTTTTGTTTATATACAAGCAAAAAAATTGTAACTGAAATGAGATAGTTTTTGTTAACCTCTTCGTTTATTCACATTGGAGAATAAAACGCTGCAAATGAAAAAAGAAAAAAAAAATTAACAAAAAAATTTTGACAATAAATTGAAGTATTCTTTTATTTTGTCGCCAGTATAGGAATTTATTGAAGGGTTCTCTATATTTTTGTCAAACTTAAACTAAAAGTAAAAAAGTGAAAACATTGTTCAAGAATATTTTTTCCAAAAATGTTTAATCATTCCAATCAGATACTTTATGCCTATTAGCTTTAGAGTTTAAAATTGGAAGAAAAAAATTTTAACAATGATGAAAAGAAAAGGCCCCACTTAAAAGTTTCACATGAACTTCGAAAAAAAAAAAAAAAGAATAAAAAGCTTTATAGAAAAACCTTGTTGTATCTGTAAATTTGTAACGCCTATTGGTTACCACCATTAGTCTATTAAACAAAACGCCTATTAACAATATCATTCCATATTTCATTCATTTTAATTTAACAATTTTTATTATTATTAAACGAGTACCTTTTAGTTTCACCTTTATAAATAATTTTGTAGATGTGTGTTGTATAGAAATATGTAAGTCCAAAAATGGCAAGAAAAAAAAGTTACAACAACAACAACAACAACGATCTGATAACTTCTTTTTTCTTGAAATAATGAAAAAGAAAAATCTTTTACTCGATCTCCCGTTAGCATAATATAATAGGTACCTATAACAACGAACAGAGAGTATGCATCATCTGCTGCATAATATATCTCAAATCATATAATAACTTCCGTCATCTCCCCTTTTTGTCCCCTTACATGTTTTAATATTGTTTATTCGTTTATATCTTTTCCTTAAGACTTATTTTTTGGACAATGTGATTTGTGTTTCAATTATAATCTTCTTTATTTAGAGAAGGAAAATAAGTTTTTGTGTTAACTTGCGAAACAACTCATTGATGACTTTTTAAAATCTGTTTTTTTTTTTTTTTTTACAAAAGTCACCAATACCACTAATATGTATATATTAAAAGGGCATCAATCCATTTAAAAAGACACATAATAACAAAAAAAAGTGTGTGAATTGGATACCTTTTTATAGTACATACATATATTACCTTCGTTACCTGTTTGGTATTTGAAATGAATTCATAATAAACATATTATATTTGAATAAAAATAAAAAATATATTTTGAGATTTATTTTGTTGTGGTTCCATGATTTCGGCATGATTTAAAATGAACTCTTATATATTATTTTTTTTTCACAAAAAATCAAGGGAAATAAAAAAAGAATTATTTATGTCAATCAAATGATATTTTTTTTGTTTTGTAGTTTTCTTATTTATTCGTATAGCATGAATTAAAAAGTACTAAAAGTTATAAGCTCGTCATCATGAATTCATAAATTCTATGGCAAACTGTAATCTGTGTGTGTATATATGCATGTATATGTGTATGTGTTTTTCATTTTTTTTCCAGTTAAAAAAAAAAAAAAAAAAAGTAAACCGTGAGAACTATTCGCAAAGTCAAAGAAACTTCTTCAATTCAGTTTAAAAAGCATCAACAGAGAATACAAAGATGTGCAACAACAAGAAAATGGTTAGGATAATATGGTGATGATGAGAAAGAGTTGTTTAAAACAGCAGGTAAGGTATAATGTAAAGATACTTTTTTGTGTTAATATTATATTCATATATTATGTTTATATACACATATTAGCTTTGTGAATGCTGTATGATATAGATACAGCGCCACTAACAGCATCTTACACCATATTAGCAGTAGCAGTATCACAAGCATATATTTTTATGTTTATTAAATGTTATTGTCCAATTCAAAGACGACAATATTTTCAATTTTTAACTTTTCTTTGATTGTTTTTTGTTTATATGTATCTTAAGATACTTTTGAGAAGAAAATTAAAAAAAAAAAAACAAGATTTTTGTGTGATGTTTTTTTTTCTGTTTCATATATGTATATAAACTTGAAAATTTGATGAGATCCAAAAGAATATTGGTATCTCTCATAAGATTGTTGCATAACATACCTTTTCACTTTATTCGTATGTACATATATATTTCAAGTCGTTTTTGTCATTTAATTTTTGGTGTTTAAGATATTTTTTGTTTTGTTTTTCTTTTTTTAAATATTTTTTTCTCATATCTTGAAGATACTTTTAATTATGTACAATGTGTTATTTTGTTGTTGTTTTGATATAATTCATAAGTTAATTTTGTTTTCTATTGTTTTGATATTTAAAAATGTAAATATGTTGTATGAACAAAACAAAAAAAAAAAAAGACAAAACACATTGGTAAACGAATGACAGTAACATATGGCGGTGTTAAATTTTAATTAATTTACGTTAATGTTTAATTAAAAAATTATATAACATTTAGGTAGGTAATTGATATCGAATTTTTTTATTGCCTGGCAAAAAATAATAGTACCTACATACATATTAATTTTATTTTTTGCTTTTTAGTAATGCGGGTTGAAAGTAAAAAATAAGTCAAAAAGCCAAACAGTATGAATTATCATTTAATAAAAAATTAATCACATAATTGAAACATATGACTATAACAATTTTTTTTCCGTTACTTGAAGAACATTTTATAAAGTAATTTTTTTGTTTACAAATACATATTTTTTTAATGTTTGTTCACGCGATAAAATACCACAGATTACAAAAACTATGAACTTAAATGTATCTACAATTTTTCTGTCTGTTTGATAATTTATATCGAATTGAAAGGAAAAAAATAAATAAATAACAAACGACATTCATCACACTATGAAGAAAAAGCGAAAGGGTGTGGTGCTGAGCTGGTCAGAGAGGGCGGACAATTGATTTATAAGTTCAAGTTCTTAAAAAAGATACTAAAAATATACCATTTACCCTTGAAATGTAATTAAGTTACTCTGGATTTTTTTTTTTTTTTGAAAATTTATAATTACTCATAAAAATATATTTTAAGAGTTTTAAAAAAAAGATTATTTTTAGCAAAAGTGATGAAAGACGAATTTTTTATCAAAATTATTTTTTTTTTGAAGAAGCTTGTCTGCAAATTTTAAAAATTTGAACTTTATTTTGGTTACGAAGTTTCAAAATTTCGTGGGAAAACCTTTCATTTATTCAGCAAGTGAAAGAAATACATATATACATATATTATAAAATTATTTTCGCAGGTATTTATGTATATAAATCTACAACTTTAAGGTCTTTTTTTTTTAGCGGAAATACGAACAATTAATTTTGCAAAACGAAAAAGAAAATGGAAGGCTATTTTATAAATTGAGTCATTAAACATGGATCATTGAAAAAAGGGGAAAAATGAAGAAAACCAGTAATATATACAAATAAAAGGTAAATTTTACATGATTTGTGTTTTCGAAAGAAAAAAAATTATTAAAATTTTGCTAATTAAAAAATCAAAAATAAAGAGGAACTTGAAATTGTAAAGGACATTTTTCAAATTTAAAAAAAAAAGAAATTTTAATACAAACCTAGTCCAAAACGTTTACGTATTTTCTTTAAAATATGCATTTTCCTTTTATGAGGAAAATTATCCGATTGACAATGGCACGACGAATCAGTACCCTTTGTTTGTACTCCAGATAAACCCATGTAAATTTTGATTATCCAATTTGAAAAATATTGTTTTTTTTTCTTCTGTTATTAGTTTTTCCTTAAGTTTTTTTCAGGAAATTATTATCCTTAGTTCAATAGTACTTGATTATATAGTTAACAAAGTTCACAAGATTTTTTTTGTTTTTTGTTTTTTTTATTAAATGCAAATGTTTAATTGGTATACAAAATTAGTTAGTTCACAAAACACAAATATCTTTAGGGTGTAAGTTTTTTGAACTTTTTTTCTCTTCTTAAATTGTTTAAAACAAAAGAAAATAAAACTTAAAGTGAATTAGGAAAAGAAAAACACAATTCTTTATTTATTTTTAGAATTACAAAAAAATTGAAAATGTAAAAATTTTGTATTGAAACCGAAAATTGAAACTATTGAATTAATTATCCTATCGGTTATTTATAAACCTTCATCATTTTTTTCATATTCATATGCTTGTTATCCTGTTGTCCTGGAAACTTTTATATATTCCAGAAATTAAAAAAAGAAAACATTTAAACTAATTCCTAACGAAGACGAACTCACGACCGAACACTTTGAAGAACGAACTCGAACTGATGACTTTCCTCAAATGTGGTATCTCCACAGTTTTTTATCATCATTATGCTTTTCAGTTTTGCTTTAGTGAATTTTTTTTCATTGAGAATGTATGTTTTGGTTATGATTATAATCTTTTATGTATACTAACTTTTTAGTATGACTTTTTGTTGACTAGACATGAATACGGTACTTCATGATGAGTAAAAGCCCCAACCCAACATATAGTACTTTAGCAGTCCCTTTATTGAACAGGGTGTTTGTTTCACATTTCATTTCTTTTTATTTCACAAATACATTCATACTTCTAAAATTGAATGTGCAGATGAGAGAAATAAATTTAAAATTACATACACATATGTACATATGTACATACATATAATTGTACAAAATTTTCAAATGATTTCCTATGGATATGGTATGGACTATGTACTCTCTTTTCCGTTCTCGTCCTATTTGGTAGGAAAATTTTATTTGTGTATTGATTTTAAGCAGCTGCTGTTTGCTGTATTGAAATGTTATAAACATGGAAAAATTTTCAAAGCAGTATACATTATGTATGTATGTATGTATGTATTTGTAATTGTGGCTTTTTTGTAGAGTCTAAAAAGTCTACAAAATTGAATATCAAAGCAGAGTACTAGAATTATGGGGGTTTGATTTATTTTATATTTGGGATTTTTCTTCTTCTTTCCTTTTTGATTATTTTAAAATATAGGACAGGATGTGGTGGAAAATTTAAGGATGTATGGAGTCTACTTAGAAAACATGGAAAATAAATAGTAAATTAACGATGAAACAAAAAGGAAAATGGAGTTGGTAGATAGGTCAGGAGTTGAATTTTCTATTTCTTTTTTTATAAAACTCAATTTTAATGCACAAAATGAAATCTTGTATGAAAAGAGTCTTTTTAATTTTTTTTTATTTACTGTTTTATTTTCATGGGGCTATAAAGTGCACAGGAAAAACATTAAGGGGAGAAAATAAATGGCATTCTAAAATTCTTTAAAGTTTTTCTAGGGTTTTAACGATTAATTTTCAAAATGATTATTTCTTAAAAAATAAAAATAAATAAATAGATACCATTTACGTTGACAATCCAGCTCCCTAATTGAAAAATAATTTTATATATGGATACCAGGTGCTGTGGTATGAGATGCTAAAAATATCTTTTATTTAAGTACCTATACCGTTGTGGTAAAGTAGAACATTTTTACGATACTTCACCCTCAGCTAGCAAATTAATACTCGCTATCGCTAGCTGTTTGTTGACTATAAAACCGAAAACATTGTCGTTTTATTATCATGTTCTTTAATATTAACCAACAGATTGCAATTGCATCTGAAGTTATCCTTGATGCATTCATTTCTTGTATTAACTAGTTTATGTTTACTTTTTTTCAAAATGATTATATTTAATGTCTTCAAAACTATCATGGAACATATGCAATTGCATTTGCTATATTTACAAAACAACATGAGCTTCAAATTTCTTTTTCTCTTTTGTATACACCACCTTTTCACTCCTTTTAAACTTAAAATTGCAGCAGGACAAGTTTCATTTTTCATTTCTTCTTCAATTTAGTCTCAGTTCTCTTCTACTGTATGTTTGCTCTGTTATAATTTTTCTTGTGTTATGAAAACTCCACATCTATGTACATACAAAAAAGATTCAAGGGAAAAGGGAAAATATTAGCTTCAAAAGGTATGTATGTATATAAATAAAATGCATATGGTTTTTTCTTGAACCCAGTACTATAAAGTATCAAGCACTTTCTTCCCTTCGTTACCTGTCCTTTTGTAGCCCTCTTCTTTGCTTCTGCAGTGATAGTCGTTTTTATATTTATAGTCTGTTTGTACTAATGTTCAAGCCAGACTTTTGGCTTGCGTTTGTTCACTATCAGGATCAATTCGAATTCACATCTGCCACCCGTCTTTTTAAATAACATGAACCATGTTTTATTTTTTTCTTATTTTTTTACTTCTTTTTGTATCTTTTTATAGTACTGTTTGTACTGGTATTTGATTGGTCAGGAGGCGCGTGGCGGTTTGTATTTTTTTTTACTCTATGAGGGTTTTTTTTTTTGTTGGTAAAATTATGTGATCATTTTAGCAACAGCTGTCATTTGATTAAAATAAATTTAAAAAAAAAATTGTTGAAAAAAAACATTAAAATTTCTATCTTTATATCGAACATGATCAGAAGAAGTAAAGGTATTTAAATTGATAAGTAAAATATTGATGATCATTTTTAATGAGATATGTGTAGATAATGTAAAGATAGTATTGGAAAATGTCTTTTGGGGATTATTTATCAAAAATCAATAATTTAAACATTATTTAGAAAGTAGGTAGATAGTATAAATTGAATATACATATTTGAAGTATTTGTTTGTTTTGATATGAAAACATGCGGTCTATCTACATATCTATTCATTTTCAAGTATGTAGGTATATTCAATACTAAAGAGTCAAGAGTTCGGATTAACTGTGATTATCAAAATTTTTTATGAATAAAAATCTTTCAAAAAATTTATAAAAGATTTTCTTGTTTTGATGATATTTTTAAAATTTTAAAATGAAAATACCATACCAATGAAGATATTTTTTTATGATTTAAATTTAAAACTACGAGTTAATAATATGTAAATCCATTAATATTTGAAGGGATTTTCGAAACAGACTTCCGAAATACGAAATATTTTAATTTTATTTGTGAAAATTAAAATTTAGAAAAAGTTTTTCATCCAAGAACTTGTACCTATGTATGTATGTCTTGAATGCCTGGGATCATCATCTTGCCCGGAAAAATTTCCATTAAAAATTAGAATTTATAAATTTTTTAATAAATTAAAATTACCTAAAGTGATGATACTTTTCGCAATGGATTTTTTCAATTTCATTGTTTTGATTCATCATATTTTTTCTTTATATTTCATTTTTGATTAATTGCTATATGTTTAACATTTGTTTATAATTTTCTTATCAAAAACCATAAAATATTTATTACATACGAATAAAAATAAACACAAATACTACATGAATAATTTTGAAAAATCATGACGCACAATAAATATCTAAAAAAAAAAGATAAGGGTACATTAAATACATACATTATGTACTATATACTTCTTATAGTTTGTAAACAAAGACAAATTCATGTAGGTACTCTTTCCCAATATTTAAAATAAAACTAACTAAATTTTATCGTTTTGATTAAAAACACAAGGTGAGATAACACATTACATGAAAACAACAAAAAAAAAAAAAACGGAACAAAAATCACATACTTTTTTTTCTTTTAAAATTAAAGTATGAAAGGTTAATCTGAATTCTCTAAAAATCAGTGAGAATATTTTTTTCTATTGTTTTTCTTAAATCGAAAAATGCACAACATACGCGCCACATATTGTTAAAAAGAAATTTATAGTTTTGTTAAATGTTATTTTTCTGTAGTGGACATGAATTACCTTTTATTTCAAGAAATTACCTTTATTGATTGTAAATTTCATTTTAAATATTTTTAACATATGTTCTTACCTTAATGAGTGAAGAAAACATTAAAAATTTCACATTTTTACGTTTTTTTTTTCAATGCGGTGAACATATTTCTTTTAAAATATTTGAAATAACATTTGGCGAACATATTTAAAATACGTGTGAGTACAAGGAATATAAAATATATAATAGAATTTTCCCCTAAAACAAAAATAAGAAAATCAATAAAATATGGCGCCAGATGATTCTTATTTCACATTAATATTTTTCTTTTATTGTTTTATGGTTTAAAAAGAAAGTACAATTGTAATTGAAATTGAAAAAAAATAAAAAATGTAATTATTTTACAGCAATATTTTAATTTATAGAAAATTTATATTGACATCTTTCAATGTACGTATACATAAGAAAAATTTCACAAATTTATGAAAAATGTATGAAACTGAAATAATGCGAAAATAGATATAATATGTATGTATATAATTAAAATTTCAAATTGAAATATTACACGAGAATTGCATTTTTAAAAAATCTAATCTTTAAGAAGTAAGAAAATATAAATAAATAAAACAACTTAATTCTAAGAAATCAACTATCAATAAAATCAGATAAAAACAAATCAGTCGTTAAGTAAACATCAAAAGAAATCCTTCACGTGCCATTATTATAAATTTATTGTTTAATCCATAAAAAGAAAATATAATAATATCTTGTGTAAGAAAAATAAAACCATTCAACTAATAAATGTCATTAAAACCTTGATAATGAAAAAAAATAAGAAGAATAAGAATAAGAAAAAGAACTTTAGTTTTTAATCTGGAAAAAAGATACACAAATAAAGAGATAAGATGCAAGGCAGTAAACCACTTTAACATATTATAAAATTTATGATTTTTTACTTGTAATTTATAACGGACATAATTATGTATGTATGTTTGTACATAATAAAAAATAAAATTTTAAAACAAAAATAAAAATAGATATAAACATCATGATAACTTCATTACTTTAGAACGCATCATAAATGTCATTGCCGACAAAAGAACATATCAATACACTGAATAATGAATTATATTTTGCAATAAAAATGTAGATATCACTCAAATCGAACCATCTAAAGATGTACGTTACATAAAAATTGTAAACAAAGTAATATTTATGTTAATTTTTTTTTTGAATACACAATTAATTAGAAAAGAAAATGCATATGAAGAAAAAAATTAGCAACAACATTATTTGTTGATATGCGATCTTCATTAAAAGCATCATAAATTTTATATTAAAAAAAATAATATAATTTCGTGTTCTAATTGAACATCAAAGAATTTATTGTTGATTATATTTTGTGCCAAAAAGTACTAAGAATATTTTTGTATCTAGTCCATCGTAAAAAAATTTGAAAAGTCCTCAAATTCTCATTTGATTGTAATTTTTATTTTCATATCAATACAGATTTTTTTTTTCTACATGTACAAATAAAACATGTATAGTATTTTATTTCCATACATCTGTCTCATTACAAATTTTTTTTTTTTTTTGCATGAAAAATTATTTATTTATAATACAAAAAAAAAATTGTGTCACACAAAAAAGTGCAAGTACATTTAGCATGACGTTACATAAAAATAAGCAAGAAAGAAAAAAACAATAAATTAAAATTTTTAAGAAAAGATATACAAAAAATGTTGAATAATAGCTGACTAAGAAAAATCTTAAGAAAAAAAACTAACGTATGTACAATAAGTCCAAATCGTTAAAAATTAGTTTCTAAAAAGAAATTAATAGCGTTTAAATTACTGCGTCAAAAAAAAAAAAAAAAAATCCTAAAGAAAAAAATGTCATTTAACGAAAAAAATTGTTCAAGTGAAAAAAAAAAAACATTTTCTTTTTTCATCTTGATGTCAATGCACAGAAGATATTTAGAAAATTTTAATGCAAAAAAAAAACCATTTTTATTCCGAATACGTTCACATTGCGCATACATTTAATAAAAAGAAAAAAAACTTAAATCTTGAAGAGTTCAAATAACTTCTTGAGCAAGGTAGAATCTTTGTATATTTACTACCTGATGGAACAGCTGAGCTGAGATTCTTCTTCGTGTATCTTTCAAGTTTTTTTTTCTTCTCTTCTTCTTTTTTAATTGATTTCATTTTTCAGGTTTCTTTTAAAGATTTCACTTAACGTGGTGCAACATTGTTAAGGAAGACACCACATGATATAAAAATAAGGATCAGATGTTCTATCAGACAAAGATTTTTTTTTTTCATCTTCAATGAAAAAATACAGTTTTTTTCTCTTCAGATTTTCATGAATGTCAGGTATGGCTATTCACCTTAAAATTAAAAAAAAAGGATATTTTTTGAGTTCACTTTTAAGTAAGAAAAAAGTGAAATACATACATTTTCGAACTCAGTTTTCCTTGAGAAATATGAAAAAAAAAAAATATATATATATTCATTTTTTTAATCCTTGAAAAAGGTAAAATATAGAAAAATTATGTTATTTACAATCATTGGAAATAAAATGTGGAAAAATAAACTGAAAAAATTTTTTTTTTTATATTGGTTTTATGGCTAATACGAGAATAATGTTGATTTGAAAAAGGATTATAAGAAAGAATAAAAAACTAGGAGAACCCTTCAAGTCCTCAAGTTTGTGGGGCAATTAATATTAAGAAAAAAAATTAGGTTTCTAATAATATATACCACAGAATGAATTCGGGCTTGGAATCAATCCTTGACAACTTCATTTTAGAGAACTTTTAAAATATGCACAATTACACATTCTGTCATTATTTTATAAATTAAATTGTACAATCAAATTATCAAATAATTAAAATTTAATAACTAATTCAATCTGTAACCACCTTCATTTGCAATTAATTTCGCAAACGTGATTACATCAACGTAGTAATTGATTCTCCATCCATTGTATAATTATTTCTCTTCTGTAACTTTTTTTTTCTTTCTTGTATTCATGTATGCAAAGATTCAGATATAAACAATTCAGAATTATTTTCGTATGTATTATAATAAAAATAGAAATAAAATTAAAGATATTGCATTGCAATTGAATTAATTTCGCATGGTAATTTCTTTGTAACTTTCTCATCAAAAAAACAGAAACAAAAAAAATATATTTTTTTTTTCGTGTTTTATCAGAAGCTTTAAAAAGTATTACATTATTCGTTTACTAAAAAAATGTAGTGAATGGGAAAAATAGAAGTAATTTTTGATGGTATGAAGATGATGATGATGTTTTGTGTATATTGCCCCCTCTCATCTAAGAGTAATACATCTTATGTGAGCAATTTTAGATTTTTCTACTTTAAAGAAAAAAAAAAATAGTAATTGTTATGGTTTGCAATTTGTACGTTTACGAGTTGTATTTTCATGGGAGAATTTGTAAAGGTGATACACCATGTGAACAACAATTGATTGAGTGTTTATGTATATAGGTAATGGAAAATGTATATACTTTTAATAAAATGGAGAAGAAACAAAAAAAAAAAATTCTTTCAACATCTGTTTCTAATGTAGGCGAAAAATAAAGGTACAATTGATAGACAAAGAAATGTATTAAAATGAATTTCTCACCATTTTTGTATACATTTGCAATTGAATACGAAAACAGTACACAGAAAATAATGTAAGGCCAAAAACCGATCAATAGTTTTTATTTAACTTTTTACACGATTTTTATATAAATTGTTCTCCAAGGGCATATTGTTTACTACCTCCCAAATTTCTTGTTGATATCTAAAGGCTTCGAGTATACGAGTCAAATTACAACTGAAGTTTAAAAAAATTGAATTTTAAAAATAACTAGGCTTATCAATAATTTAAGGTTAAGTAATGAATAATATTCTAATTTCAAAAGCTTCCATACAACCATTTTTTAGTTTTTTTTTCTTCATCTTTTATATGTTTCACTGGCTTTCAGTTGCTGTTTCAAGACAACTGAGAAAAAATAGAGGATCGAAATATTTTGTAAAAAGAGCTTAAAAGAAAAACAACGTTATGAGTGAAAAAGTTCTAACCATCGTACATTAAATTTTGTGAGTCACTGTTTAAAACTGATTTTGAAATATTCATTAAGTAACATGATGTAAACAGATCTGCAAAATAACATACCTCTATTTAATTCTCCGGAAAACCACAAAAAGTCAAGCATCTTGAAATAAAAAAGAGCAATCATCATCAGATCATATGATCATGATGATGACGCTGATGACGATGATGACGATTGTTTAATTGTACATACAGGTCCGAACATGTAAAGATATGTTTTTATCATATAAAAATTTTTGTATTTTAAATAGATTCCCACGGTATACCTTTAATTTAATAAAAATTTTGTATATACATACACACACTATTTCAGAAAATTTCTAAATGAAAATCATTTGACCTTCCATCAATTATTACCGATCAAACATATCTCAAGCAAGATGCTATTTTAGATATTCTTTCATAATTTATCTTTTCAAAATATTTCTTTTTCTTTTTTTCGTTTTTTTTTGGTGCTTTTGAATCGATTGATGAACTTCATCATTGTATCTTAAGAAATATTTTGAGAAAAATATCTTAGAAATCTAATTTTTAAGGTCAAGAAAACAAATGTGACTGTGTAAAGAAAGTTTTATAATTTTTCAAATATTTGTTTGTTTATTTTTTGGTTTTTTGGTTGTGGAGGATGTTTTATAGGCTCCCACGTTATTATCTGTACGCATAATCAAAATCTATGGAACGATATTTCCGTATTAGACAAATTTTGATGAATTTTCTTTTCCATGGAGAAGACGTACAATATTTTTGATTTCCATCTTGAAATTCTTGAATTAGTACAATAAATTTTTATTCATATTCATGTTTTTTTTTCTTTTTCAATTGGAATTTTATTATTGATGAATTTTTTGTAGAAATAGTTTGATAAAAGATAGTCAATCTCATCAATATTGTCAGTGAATATTTATGTTGTACTTGCTTACATACTAAAAAACTAACTGACTGATTTACACATGACATAAATGCCGCGTGCTGAAAGTATGTAGTATGTATTTTATTCTACATTTTTAATTTTAATGATGAAGATGAGATACACGTGGGTATCTTATCTTAATTCGACTTAGAAAAGAAAAAAAAACTATACTCACGTAATCTTGTTAGGTGTTTAGACAAGTTTATTTTTAGTGTCATAGACAAGTCGATTTAATGATAATTATTGTCATTATTAATTTTTTTTTATCAAAATAAATTATGAATGTAAAGTGTTGGCGTTGTTTTTTTCTTTTTAGAAAAACAAATCCCACACTATGTGGTCCATCTTAATGCATTTATGAGTTTTGAATTAATTTAAAATTTTTTTTGGTAATTTGTGTAAATCTACAAGTTGACCATAAGTAAATGACATTTCTGAGTAGTTTTTTTTTTTGGATGTTCAAAAATGTGGGCTTAAAATTAAATTTCCCACCCACTCTTTGTTTATCATATTTATGAATTTTTTTAAAATTTTTGTTTTTGTAAAAAGCAAGTAGGTTTTCTGTTAAAGAAAATTTTTTTTTTAAATTGTGTTTTTTTTTTTTACTTTCAATATGTGAGTGTAGGTTCACAAGTTTTTTTTTTGTTCTTTTAAAATGAAAGTTCCAAAATGTAATTATCATTCTTTTATGAATCGCTTAAAATGTATTTTGTGAAAGAGTGTAGGTTAAAATTAATTCTATATAAAATTAATTATATAAATGCACTTTATTATGAAGAACAAATTTTAAAGCACTTTAGAAAACCGAGAACAAATCATGTGATAAACGTAAAAGTAATCTAACCCAAAATTTTCCATAATTGAAGTTATTAAAATAGTTTGTAGCGGTCAATGGCCGACCTTATATTATATTTATTGGCTTCTGATATTGGAAGTCTCTGTGCAATTTATTTATTTATTTTTATTTTTTAATTCTAATTATGGGGAATTGTTTTTTTATTTTTTTTTTTAATTGCAAAAAGATAGAAGTAAATAAGATATTTTTTTCTGAAAATTGAGTCATCATTGTTGTTTATTAATACATACAACGAAATATTGTATATGAACCGATAATGAAAATGACTCATATTTCATGGGAAAAGATATAGCCTTCCTCGGTGAATTTGAATGAACTTTTAAGATTAAACTTATATATAATTAAAAATGCAGAGTAAGCATTTATTGAAAAAAAATTTAAATTCAATATCACTTTTGCTTTAGTGCAAAATAATAATCTTATCAAATTTGAATTCATTTTATTTTTTAATGTTGTGAAATATTTTTGTTTGATTCTCAGAAAAAGATATGATTCAATGTAGCTCAAAAAGACTATATTTATATAATAAGGTTTAAAATATAAAATCAATGCAGTAGTATACGAATAATAGTTTAAGGATATTTCAGATGTTCTCGAAAAATTTTGTTTAATAGTTGGATATATTTTTTTATATGACTCCGGTTCCCCAGAGGTATCCAATACTGTGATACTTATATTTTAAATACAAGTGCTGGTTCATGTAGAAGAAAAGGTCTGAAGACACAAAAAAATCAAAAAAAAAAATGCTTGAAATAGTTGGAATCTTTTAAAATTTAAATCAATTTCATATTTTCAATAAAATTCCACATTAGATAGAAAACTTAATTCTCAGATTAAAAATTATTTAAAAAATTTATTTTATTTTCATGAATAAATGAATGCGTATCTTTTGTTTTTTTTTTTATTTAACACAATTCTTTATTCTTATTAAATGTCACATTTAAACTATTGTATCTAAGATGAAAATACAAAAGAAAAAAAAAAATATCATCATTTAAATAATGACAGTGTTTTAAGATAAAATTTCTATGTTGAATAAATCTATTGTTTAAATGTTTTAATAGAGAATGCAAATTTTTTTCGTCATTTTTTTAATGAGTTTATTTGAATATGATTTCTTTCGGCTGTGAGACTTTTTTTTTTTGCTATTGTTTGAAATCAGATTACAATCATAGTTTCAACACCTGACAAGATAATTACTTTTATTCAGATTAGTTTTAAATGAAAATCGTGAATAAATGTTACTCATTTTTTTATTCAATTTTTTTTTTTAAATTTAAAATATACCTACATTTGTTAAATTTATAAAACACTGCAGACACGTAATACAATTCTAAATTTTTTTTTTTAAATTAATAAATTAATCATTTTATCATTTAATTCAGCGATAATGTTATCATAATTAAGCTCTTTTTTTCTCGTTTCTAAAATTTTCAAATTAGATAGCAAATAAACTGTAGAAATATTGGTTGATTCTGAGAAAGGATAAGATTAAAATTAAAACAACAGTTCCAAAAAGAATTGCTTACGTAAAATTATACTAAATTCCCCCATTTATATTCGTTCAATAAATAATTTATTATTCGATTAATTTCCAGGTAAATAATCTATTTTACCTGAATTTTATCTTGTTTTCTTATTTTGACCATTATAAAGAAATCATCATAATACAATTTTTATATCAATTTTTGGCCTTCATTAAAACAACACAAGCTTGAAATTTAAAAATATGAAATTAAAGAACAAAAAAAAATTCAAAAAGAATAAAGAAAACAAGATTAAAATATGAAGAGTATGCAATATTTTATTAAATTAATCAAAAAAAGATACAAATCCACTAGTCATAACTTTGAAATCTTTGATAATTTTTGTTTTGCTTCTAAAAACTTGTTCTATTGTCTTGTTTATAATTCTTGTTCTTTTTTTTTAAAAAATAAAAATTGAAAAGTATTTCCCAAACCTTGTTTCTGACATTGAAATTTCGCAATGTATTGAAACACTATGTATTCATACATTCTGTCACCTTGCGTAATCTTTTACTTAATTTATTTATGTACATATTCAATTAACGTAAGGTTATGAAATAAATGTTGCATGAATCCAATTAATATGTAATTTGTTTATATTCGCGTCAAATAAATCATTTTTTCAATTGTATTTCTTTTTTCAAAGGTATATGAAAATTTTAGAAATTACCTTTTTCCATTATTTTGTAATGCTTCAGTGGAAATAGTTCAAAAATAATGATTTCATCTCAATTTTTAAGACTTTCTTTTATCTATATTTTACTAGATTTTTTTATATATATATGTATATTATCTTTCATTCGAATAGATTTTCTTTTGATTTATGCCGTGCTTTAATGATTAAGGCAATACATATGTATACATAAAAATACATAATATAGCGGTTTCCTCTTATACTTTATTTTGTTTTCAAACTCTAAAGGCTTAAGGTTGTTTGGCGTCTTGTTTTGAATTTAAATAAATTTATTTATATGTACGTATACATATGTGCTTAATACTTACTAGATAGTAGATAGGTACACAATATGAGTCATTTTTAGAAAACTAGTTATAGAAGAAGAATTCTTTAAATGTAAGAAAAAAAAGAAGATACTTTTACACAATAAAAAGGTACTCAATTTACAACGAGGTGAGGTGAAGTATGGTATCAAATGTTGTCTTCCTATGAATATTTTTTTTTTTATCTAGGTAATGTAGAACCTTAATACACCCAAGAAATGACATAAAGAAAGCTCATATTTCTGTCCACGATTTAAAAAAATCTTTCTTGATGACTAAACTCTTTTACTTTACCAACAAATAATAGTTTAAAAATAATAAAAAAATAAATAAATAAATACAAAAATAAATATAGGTAACTAAATAAAACTACTTAACTTCTCACATAACTTGGAATTTATTTACCTTATGATGGTTTTTTGACTTTTTTTTATAATTAATTATATGCGAGGTCATTATATTTAATGTTTTGTATACTTTATAATTTTAAAATTAAATTAAGTTTAATGTCCACTATAATACTTCAAATACAAATTAACTGAAAACTGGTAGATTGCATGATTTAGGGCAATTGCAATGCGAATTAACGAAAGAAAAAAATTCATTTGGAACAAAAAAAATTAATTATATTTCATAATAATAATAAATCACGACTCTTATGAAGTTCATGTTTAAATTTCGTCAGAGAAGAAAAATGAGAATTCGAATACATATTTGAAAAAATTTTAATATGAACCTGATCTGTTGTGTCGTGTTTTTTGTTTATGTTGAAATCTTTTCTTCTCAACCAAAAAAAAAAATTTATATATATATATGTACATATACAATTTCAAAGTAACTTATATTTGTTTGCATTTCGCAAACTTAAATAATAGAGAGTTAATTGAAAGTTAAAAATTTCGTAGATATACATAATATAATTTCAAAGAATTTCTGTAATAAATTCATTAAATATTTGTGCATTTTTGTGACGTTACAAATATGTACCTATGTGGTTTTTGCGAAATAGTTCATTAAAAAATTAATTAATTTTTTTTTTTCTTCAAGTTAGTAAAGTAAAAACATATAGGCACATTAATATAATAAAAAGTTTCAGAAAATCAAAAGAAATAAAGTAAAAATAACATTTCAATTGTTGTTAAAGTTTTATACAGGGTGTTTTTTATTTTTTAAAGGTGAAAGAAAGCAACAAAATCGATTATCTTGAGAGCTTTTGCAGTTGTTCGGTGGAAAATTTGATATTTTTTATCGAAGATATTTTTCATACGTTTCGTATCATTCGGTGGAACAACTTTTTGTTCGTGTACCTCAAATACTATGCAACTCGAGGGAGTTGCTTAATTTCAATTGAAAATTTAATATTTTCAAAATATAGTTGGCATTTTGGTATATTTTTAAGGATCATTCTTCCAAACTATGTATACAACGGAACGCCCTGTACTGTTTTTCATAACTGGGTTACTTCCTTTTAATTTTCTTTTTATTTTCAATTTCATTATATCAACATCCTTCTTTAGAAGAGAAAAAAACTCAGATTAAATAAGTAAATGTGTATTTTAGAATTAATCTTTGTTCCTTGAGTATCTATACCTTATATACACAATATACAAAATAGGTTTATATCCTCAAGGATGATAAAATTAAATAATATTTGTTATGTTATTGTATGTATTTTTCTTGTAGCAACGATTACATATGTATATTTATGTATATATATATAACTAGCAGTTACGTATAATTAATCAAATAGCTCACGATCTATTTTAAGTGTATACAATCTTGTAATTTTAGTATACTATATGTTCAGATAATTTCATTGCAATGTATGTGCAATCGATTAAATATCTGTTTTGAAAATTTTCTAGGAAAAGTAAAATTTTATGTTGTTAATAAATGTTCAATTTTAAATATTTTAATAATATAAAATTAATTGGTTTCCATATAAAACTTTGGAAATTTTTTTAATAACAAAAAAAAAAAAAAACAGAAATTTCTTTTTTAAATCTTTAATTTATTTTGTGATTAATTTAAATGAATAAATTTTGATTAATTTGAATGCATTATTTAATTAAAAGTTTGGATATTAAAAAGGTATTGATATTACTCGTAAATTAAAATATCTTGATTTTTTTATTCAGATAAACTTTTTTTTATATTTTAAATGAAGGTTAGACAGAAAATTCATGTAAAATACATTCAAAAAATATATGTACATACATATAAGCATACACTTTATCATAAATTTTAATTTTAATTTTATATATGAAATATTTTTTTTATTATCTAAATGATAAATATAAATATAGGAACAATAAGAAAGATACTTTTGAACCTAATAAGTATTTTTAAACTTTCTTTTTATTTTTTTATTTTCTTTTCTTCCATTCTTTAATACTTTTATAATTTTATTGTAGTGGGAGATCTTCACCCACAATAATTTATTTAATAATCGTTAAACTGTACATAATAAAAATTCTTTGTTGTTTTTTAAAGGCTAATTTTCTTTATATGCTTTTCTTTCTTTCTCATTTTGTTTTTTTTTTTTTTTTTAAATAAAATTTTTTGTATGCATGATTGCATGTGTGGTGTTGCGTGCCCATTAGGAAAAAAAAAAACATTTCCAAATAAAATTTAAAAAAAAAATGAAACATATTATTTATTACATTTTAAACTTACCATGTTTTCTCCTAAGAATAATTCTTTTTTTTCTTGGTCTACCATTTACATAACGTACAATAGATAATTGAACTCTGATAAGACTCATTGTTTTTTTTTTTTTTTAAATTATTTTTATATTTGAAATTTATTAAAATTTCTAATGGTTTTTATTTTAAAATTGTTTGCTTTGAATCAACAAATTAATCAAAACTGAAACAGGAAGATGACACCTTTTTTTTGATTTTTTATTCAGTGAAAGAAGTTTACCGACCTCGTTTCAATCAATGCACTTGCACTTTTTGTTTTAGTTTATGATTACTTTATTTTAAATATTTTCCTTTACATAATTGTGTATACAAAATTTTGAAATAAAAAAAAGCGAAAAATTGTGTAATATTACACGGAAACTGATTTGAAAAAAAAAAAAAAAGAAAAAACGACTAACTTTATTTATGTTTATATAGTTTGTCCGGGAAGGAAGACCCACAAGTTCACCACTAAGTCAGTTAAGTAAAAAGATAATTTTCTTTTTTAACAAAAACAAAATAAAATCACACAAAATAGAATTTGATTCGAAGAGCACACACAGATATTTGTACTGATGAATAATAATCAACAACAGATAAGTAAATCTAGAGATACAATTTTATTCTTACAAAAAAAAAAAAAAAAACTGAGCGCTGTTCAGGTTCACACCTGAGGGAGTTTTAAATTTAATATCAATGCTTTGCTTATAAAACTTTGAAATCAGTTAACGATGGATGGTTTCATCGACATAACAACAACAACGGCAACAATTTCATCATCACATTTTCATATATGATACAGTGTTAAGTTTTGACCGGATATATTATTATTATTTACTTCTATAAAGCGACCAAACCAACCGACCAAGAAGCGGATAAACTTAATCGTTCATTCTTTTCGAACAACATTTTATCTTACAAAGTTAAATTATAATACAAAATTTTTTTTTTTTCACTTTTATTCTTCATAATTATTATTGCGATTACACAATGTTATGTCAAGCATATAAAAAATTTCAAGAAAACAAGGTAACCACTAAAGTTAAAATTCACACAAAGGTTATTTTTTCTCTCTCATTATAGGTAAAAACAAAAAAGTAATATCACTTCCTATGGGAATTTCGTATTTGTATGTTAATATGAAAATATGATGAGAATGTCAAATCAGGTTCACACAAAAATATACACAACAAAAACATGTTTATACAAACAATAACTTTGATTAAATTGAAATTTTTTTTGGAAAAAACAAGAAACAACAAACGAAAAAAAAAGTGTGTTGCATTTAACGTCTAATGTTAAGGCGTCGTCAAAAAGAACTGAATTTGAATAACTAACAAACCTTGGCACCTCAATCTTTTACCACTTTGGTATATAAAAGATGTAAACAAACCAAAGAAATGTTCTTTTTTGTTTTTGTTTTGAAGAACTTACTATAAACTTTTACTCTAAACAATTACAACACGAGTTAATGTAAGTTTTACTTATAAAAAGAAAATAAGTAATGTTTTTTTTTTTTTTTTTTTTTTTTTTTTGATATCGTTTTATAAGGCAGATTGAAACTTTATATAGAATTTAATATCGTTGATGATGGCAGGGCAGGTCGTTAGACTCTGAGAGTTTATGAAAGTTATCCATTTTGAAAATAAAAGAATGATTATGCATTTAAGGAAAAAAAAAAAAACAAGATACTACTGAAACAGTGCAGAGCATAATATAAAACCCGAAAATTTTGTATGGCTTTTAAATATAACACGAATGAATATACAATGTTGAACACACACCCAGATTTTTAGCCTGTTTTTAGCTCAAAACTCGTGCTCATATATAATATGCTCAATAATCATTGTATGTATCTTATGTGTTATATACATAGTTGCAGTGTATTTACTATTTGAGAAAACATAAATAAAAAAAAAGTTAAAAAAAAAAAAAAAAAAAAAAAAAAAGCATTTTCTGTGTTGATGGAGTTTAGGGGCATATTAAAACAGATAGTTTAGTATAGTAAACTCTAAACAAAGTATCTTACAGTCTTTATAACGAATGATATAAAAAGTGAATGGGTTCCAAAAAAAAAAAAAAAAAAAAAAAACAATAATAATAACAACAGCAACTATCTTCTACATTATTTTACGGATGGACTATAAGAAGTAATCATGGGGATCTATACATATAAAACGAACAAAGAAAATTATACTCCATCATCAGGGGTCCGTATAATATGCGGTCGAAGTGCAGGCAATAATGACGGCGACGTTTATGTTGGTATGGTAAGAATATCTGACTTCAAAGGTAAACTAAATAACACTAACATGGGGTTCACTATAAACACGATGCTTACTATAAAATCATCAAGTAGATATTAGAATACAAACGAATGCTTTGTATTATTTTGAATTTTTTTCAAGTTGTTGCTTGCATTATGTTGAGATATTCTCTATAATACAATTTTTTTATTATATTAGAAAAAAAACCTGAATTTGAAGAGAAGAGACGCCCACGGTCTGAAATAGTAATTTTGAAAATATTAAAAAAATTTAAAAAAAAACATAAAACTTGTTAGAGAAATAGAAATTCATATAAAAAAGCTAGGCCACAATTTTTAATAATTTTGAGGCAGAATAAAAAAGGGGGGTTATTGAGGTATGCAGGGACATGAGAAAATCATGCCGAACCTAGAAGACCTTGTGAATAGTGTTGTTAAATAATAATATATACGCAATTTATGAAAATCATCCATATTTGAGGGGAAACAGTAACTGGATATGATACCATATTAGGATTGTTGTACATTCATGAAATTTTTTAAACGTACAATCAGCTGAGAGAGTAAAATACACGCGATTCTTTTGTATAAAAAGGTAAATAAAATTTTTTACTTTACATACTTTTCAAATAGATATGTACATGCTACATGTGCTAAAATTTTAGATTTTATTGCAATAAAGATTTATTCGAATTCGTGATGTTTCTTTGTATATCTATGCGGGTACACAGATGCAATCTGTTTTTTCTTATAATATTGTAAAAAAATAATAATAAAATAATTAAATCCGTGTTTAATTGAAGGACAATTGCGTAAGATGAATTTTTAAAATATTTTATAAGACTAAAAGAATAAGTTTTCTCTAGAACAATTATACATTCAGAAAAATAAAAAAAAGAATACAAGTCTTTAAACTAGAAATTACGATATTACAAATGGCTCCAAAGTTGAAAATGATTAGAAAAATTTTTTAAAAAAAAGTTTATCGAAACCCACGCATGAATATGTATGTGAACAGAATGTTTCGATTTATGTACATATATATATGTATATAGATTCAAATAAAATCATAATAGAAACGATAAAAAAATTATCTCACGTACAGGTAGTCTAGTAATCCCTGCAATGGAAGTTCTGTTTTATCCATTAGCCAGCATCATTCGTACCCATTATATTATCATTTTTTTTTCTCTCCACGAAAGAATTACGTGCCAGATGCATGGCTCAATTGATGACCCCTGAAGATTAAAAAGTGATCATCATCATCAACCTCGTAAAATAATCTTTTATTTTGTTTTCTTTTGAAGGAAAAAAAATTATTATCTAGAGTTGAAGCCATCAGAGAATGCAGGTACTATACAGGTATTATCTTATATGTCGCGTCTTCAATTTGATTTCACCATTGAATTTTTATTACACACCGATAAAACTTTATGTTTTTTTTTTCAAAGTGAAAATTATAACCACTTTTTATTTATTTTTTATCTCATTTCTGTTTCTCTAAAACTGTTATCTTATTTTCCTTTTTTTTTTTCTTCTTTACGAAGATTTATGAAAATAATCATAGCATTTCTTTTTTGATTTTAAAATATCTTTTATTTTTGTGGTCAAAAAAATTATTTTGATTCCTGACCTTTAACATAACCTATATA
The DNA here is from genome assembly GCA_939192795.1 of Bombylius discolor. Classification (NCBI taxonomy): domain Eukaryota; kingdom Metazoa; phylum Arthropoda; class Insecta; order Diptera; family Bombyliidae; genus Bombylius; species Bombylius discolor. The sequence continues at coordinate 53,936,291 of OW584238.1, read as the reverse complement.
ATTTCAAAAATGACTTCGATCTTCCAATCTATATATAATTTTGCAAAGAAAAAATATTTTACGCAATCATTCATCACTCGAAAAGCAAAAAGGAAAAAAAAAAATAACCTCAAATTAAAATTGATGCAGAAAGAAAAAGAGTAATTATGAGCAAGAAAGTAAAGAAAAATAAATACAAAAAAAAAAAAAATTTGTTCTAAAATTAAATGTTTAACACACCCTCATGAAACCATGAACTTGTTGACAGGTGTATCGCCCTCAAATAGCATTTTAAAATTCACCTGTTTCAAGAATCATTTTTATTAAGCGTATTTCATTAAGAAAATAAGAAAATACAAAATTTTTCTTGAGCAGGTATATCGTATTATTATTATTTTTTTTTAAATGTTCAACGGGAAATATTATACTACATATTTCGAGCAAAAAAAAAAAAAATGTACCAAAATAATAACCAGCTGCTTGGAGAAAATCAGGTTGTTTTGAACATTTTTTTTATAATTTTTGTTTTTTTTTTTGAGAAAGTTGAAAAAATTATAGAACAAAAACAAATTTTCTTCTTAAAATTCTTATATTTTTCGTGTAAATGACACTCAGGTTAAAATGGATTGAGAATATACACATGACTGTAATTTGTATAATTTTCACCTTGCGCTGTTAAAATTCACTATAAAAATCACATATTATATCGATTTTAAAAACATAATATAGGTATGTCTATTAAATTTTTGTAAATTAGGTTAAAGTCCTTTTAAAGAATGTCATTTTGACTTTAACAGGTGTAACAAAAAAAAAAAAAAAATTATTAAGTAAGAAATTTAAAAAACAAAAATAAGAAATTACTTAAGAGAAGAAAAATTTATTAATTGAAAGAAATTAAGTGTGTTTGTGCATGGTAGAAATAAACAAAATTTATGTAACAAAAGTACATTTCCTGGTTGATCATTGGACCAATTACAATTAAGAAATTCATACGTTTTTCATTTTTATTCTTTTGTATTTTTATGCTTGAGAAATTTTTACTTTTTGGCTATTTATAGAAATTCTGTTGGCTTGTGTATAAAATTTAGAATGTGCAACAATTTTCTGGTGTTGTAAAAGTACGTTGATTCTTAAATACGAAATACTAAAAGATTAATTGCGTATCTAGGAAGTGAAATGCGTGATTGGTCTTAATATGAAACTATTTTTGAAAATTGAAATTAATTAATGTAAAAAATTGTATGTTACAATTAGACATAGATTTTGTGTTAGGTTCTTATATTTTTATGCACAATGGTGATTGAAATATACAATTTAGGAATAATGTTCCGTGTTTTTTTTGAAGAAATTATTATAAAATGTAATCCAAGAAAAAAATTGGAAAATTTCACGTTGAGTTTGGTTAAGATTTTAAATTGAACCGAATACCTTTGATAAAAATTTATTAACAGAACTCTCAAATTTTGAAACACTTTTCCATCTCATAAATTTCAAATGTATGGCATATGTACATCAACACTTTTTTTCTTTTCTTCCTTAACTTTCATCATCCATTTTTCGCATCTTCATGTCCGGCACTGTGCATATTGGAAATGTAGTAAAGAGATATCCCTACGTCGTGGCTCTATTAAAACAAGAAATATATAGAAAATATATTTTTTAGCTAAAAGAAATACAAACAAGAATCCATTTCAACACTTTTTTTTTCAAATTTTCCAACAACGATACATGTCTACTGCCTACCGACATACAATTTTTCAGTGTTTGCTTCTCAGGTCCATATCCTTTTATCTACAGTTTATTTGATATGTGCAAAATTCGTGACAAAAGAGTCTTTGAAAAATCCAACAAATATCTAATTTTAATGTATGTATATTAAATCAAATTGTGTAACAATCCTCTATAGAGCCAACATTATTGATGTATACGTACTCGTAAGTAATTAAAATTACATTTGCGCTTACTCTAATTGAAACTGTGGGAAAAACAAGTGCAATATAAATTAATAAACATTTAAAATATTGTACAATATTGATTGTTGAATCTAGGCTATTTTACCTTATTCATACATACTTTCCACGACCTCATGAATTTTAAATTAATTTATGTATCTAATGAACTCTTTTATTATAAATTTCACACCTTAATAATGAATTTATTTTCCTCTTCTTCTTTTTCTATTTTTTTCTCATTAAATTAAAAATTACAAAATTTTCATATTTATACACAAATTTTGTACTAGATAATTTCTTTATTTATTTTTTTTAAATAGCTAGTAAGTGAAAATGCGTTTTTAATGAATGTGAAGAGACTAAAAAAAAAACACAAAAACAAAAAATATTTAATAATGTGTTTTTATTTTGAAGTGAGATTTTTCATGACAACATTTTTCATTTTTTACACTTCTGTTATTAACGTTATTATTATTTTATTATTTATTAATTTTTTTTTTAAACTCTTTACCTGCAAAGGTATAGTCAACTTTCTTATATTTATGTAATAGATATATAGTACATGTATATGTGTGTGTGCGTATAGTACATGAAAATTGTTTTCCCACGGTTGTCAGTTACCAACAATTCATGTTTAATAACAGAATAGTTCGACATAGATACTTTTGTTGTTGTTGCTGCTACCGCTATTACTAACAAAATTGCTACTATATATTACCAATAAAAAATAGTAACTATATAACTTCACATATACTAGTAAAGATACTTTTATAGCTTTTATATATGTATCTAGTAAAATGATACTTGATATATTTTCAGAGGTTAACTAGCTTTTGCGAAATAAAAAATATTTAAAAAGAAAAACTTTGTTTTACTCTTAACACACATATTAGTGTGGGAGAGGAGGTTTAGTTACTTCAATTTAATAGTTAATAAATATGTAGTTAGTTCATTGTATAGATATCTGATATCACTGATGATGCTACTGATGTCAGTATTGTTAATATGGGTATGAATACCATTATATTATACTTATTATTAAATATAGTATCAAAATATTAAATAGATGTATGCATAAAACATAGAAATGGACCAAAACGAGATAGAGAGAGAATAAAAAAAAAAAACATTAGATATCAATATTTTAAAGTAATATAGCCACTTTTGATGCGATATCATAGATACTAGATTCAATCGAGCGGAACGTCACATTCTACTTGTTAATAACTAAACGGTGTGCTGTTTATCCTTAAAGTTGTGCACTGTTTATTTATTATTAAAAATCCTTCTTCTTCTTTTTAAATATTTTAAATATGGATAAAATACCTGTTTTCCATATAAGATTTTTATTTACAATACGAAAAAAAAAGAAAAAAAAACCGATAAAGTATAAAAATCAATAAGTGCGTCTTCATATAAAATTGCAAATGCACACATGTATGTATTAATAATTATAAGTAAAAAAGTGAATGGTTTTCAAATATGTTTATGATTGTACAACATATTGGGAATTAGAAGAAAAATAATAATAATAATGACATGAAAAGAATTAAAGCGCCACAAATGGTATTAAATCAACTTTATAATGTGAAATAAAATGTTATAAGTATGTATGTTTGGTTATCATACATTACGCACAAACTACATATACTGGTAAAGATATTGAGATTTCATTTCATATCGAGAAAGGTGTTGGAATTAATTGATTAGAGAAAAAAAAGTAATTTTTAATACTTTGTCATGCTTATACGTCTATAAGTGTAATCAAAGATATACTTTTTTTTTTTCGCTAATACTTCTATTATAATGGTGTATAACGTGGAATGACACTGGTAATAAATATAGACATTTAAGATACACATACATAATGTGTTTGAAAAGATTTTTATAGATTTCTATTTGATAAATTGTTTCAACGAAAATGTCTTTCAAAAATTAATGATTTAAAAATAAAACAATATCAATTTAGTAAAAAAAAATATTATATACATATGTATATATTTTATTTTTTTTGCAATTTTCACATTTCAGAAAATTATTAATAAATAATTGTGTAAGCAGATGTAAAATTATATATTTTCAAGTAATTTGGAGAGTACGCATGTAGAGAGATCATAATCAAAATTTTATATATGTATGTATGCACATGTGATATGTGTGGCTACTTTTTTAAAATTATTATACACAAGGTGTTTTAAGTACGTAATAAAAATTATAATTATTGATAAAAATTTTTATGAAAATTAAGGCGACGACCGAAGAACTGAAATTTGAAATTCGATTTGAATCTTTATTCAGAGAAATGCTCTTTTATGTAGATGGTACCGCTAAAACAATCTTATTGTTTCAAAAAAAGGACATCTAAAATCCCATATTTTTCTGTGGTTCACAAATTTGTTTAAAAAAAAAAAACAAATTATTTTTCAGAACCAATTTTTGACTTTAGTATTTTCTATTTTCTCTCGAAACTCGAATGACAGCTTTTAAATTTTCTTTTTGAATTTATAAGATTGTTTCACGGTTCCCTTGTGTTAGTCTAAAATTAATGAACACCTTAAAGAAGAAGAATTCGAGTTAATAAAAAAACAGTACCTAATAAAATGTAAAATAAGTTGCATTTATGAACATTTTCAAGTAATATTTTGCACAGACGAAACTGAAAAAAAAAAAATTCAATCAGCTGCTGTCTGTGTAAATTTTTTTTCGCTTAATAAAGGATTTCATTTTTTGTTTTTGTTTTTACAGCAGCAACATATTTTAATATAATAATCATCTCACCTGCTCGAAAAAAAAAATATTCAAAAGAATTATTTTTAAATACGACAATAAAATGAGAAACCATGAGAAAAAGAAATACAAAACAAGAGAAATAAAATTGAAAAGAATTTTAATAAATGATTAAATTTTAAAAAGATCTTGCCACGCGACCAGACTCTTTTCTGTTGCTGTATCCATATATAGTACATATGTATAGCGTAATAATTTTTGTGGTAATCATCGTTATTAACCAGTTAGTAAAGGGCAGGGCAATTCAATTCAATTTAATAGACAATTTCATACGTTTTTTTTTTTTTTGATTTGTGTTGAATTTTACGTACATACATGTATATAAGAAGAATTCAATTAAATTGAATGGATCACCAGACGTTCACATACAATAAAAATATAATTATAAATTAAGAGAAAAAAAAAAGAAGTAGTGAATAAAACTTACATATTTATAAGATGACAAAAGAGTCTCACCATGTTATTTGCAAAGAATCGTAATGATGAGAATTAAGAAGTGATGTATTTTACAAGGTGATTAGCAGAAAGATTTTATTTTGAATGACATTTCAAAGTAGATGAAACAAATTAAAAACTAGATTTTATTTCACTAGAACCTTAAATTCTTTAAATTTCAAGAAATGTAATCCTTGGTTTAATCTGAGACGTCTTATTCTAATATTTAACTAATGAAAAAGATATATATTTAACCTTTGAATGAAATTTTTATTCTATGTAAGTGAGGTATAAAATGAAAAATAAAATATAAAATTATTTTGTCTTAAATACATATTTGTCTAACCAGAATAAAATATTCCTTTCTGCTAGTCAGAAAAATATTCTAGAAAACTCAAACTAAATTGAGAAGACCAAAGCTTCAAATGGATTGAAGTGTCATGAAAGGATTTTTTTTCAAGCAACACCCTAATTCAACTAATTCCATGTCACCCAGTAACTAATTTAAAATATTTAAAGAAGAAAAACATTTTTTTTTTTAAAATAAAATAAACAAATTAATATTTGAACTGTGATGGTCAGTGAATTTATTTTCCTTTGAAGCGGAAGCATATGTCTGTAGCCAATTAACCTTAAAGATCATACATACATACATTCTATAAAATGAATACACAAAAGAAGAAAACGATTATGTATAATAAAAAAAAAAAAAAAAAATTCTTTTGCATCATTGATGATGACATGATCAACATGATCGTTAGTAATCGCATATTGAATTTAAAAGAAAATTTCATATTTTTTACAAATTTATATCAAAAATTTTGTGATGTTAATTTACAATACAAATTGCAATAAAATCTATATGTATTAAATGAAATGAATTAGAACATCCGTTTTATGGCGCTGTTGGTAATTTTTTTTTTTTTTTTTTTTCAAATCGTTCGTAATTGCTTAACACTATTTTTACATCCTACATATAAATATTTTATAGTTTTTTTTTCCTCTTTTTTGTATCTAATTTTTGTATCTAATGAATGGAAGTAATTATAGATAGATAAATTCTTTTCTTTATGAATTTTTATATAATTTAGTGTTATAATGATAAAGGTAATCATTTTGAGGAAACAGGAAATTCTTAAAGATCAAATTAGACATGAATAGATACACTCATTCTTTGTAATTTATACATGTATCTACATATGTCTGTTGATACATATAATACATATATTAGGTGATATTTTATCAAACTAAAAAACCACATGAAACAGCTTAAAACTGTCAATTTTAAATTTTTATGGATAAAATAATTAACTTCCAAAATTAATTTAATAACATGACAAGTATCTTTTACTTTTTCCAAATACACGTACATATGTACATATATTCAAGTTTTTTTTTTTGGAGGGAAGAAATAAAAATAAACAAAAAAAAAATTATTTTTAGATGACACACGCATTAATTTTGAATTTAATTTTTGAAGATTTTTTATTCAAGAAAACTAGTTGTAAGTGACAAATTTTTGTGTATATAAAAGATCAAAAAGATATACTGAAGATAAATTTATGCTCATCAATTATAGTGACACTTTTGTGTTTTATTATTTTTTTTTCTCCTTAGATACGATGAATTTCATTTTATGTAATTTTATGTAAAATCTTAAATTAATTTTTTTATGTGACAAATACGTTTACTTTCAATTTCATTTTTATATATTCCGGTTACGAATATGTAAAAATTTTTCTCAAAGCTAAAATAAAACGGCAGTAAAATCTAGTGAATATCATCATGTTCATTATCAGTTTTATAAATATGAATATGTATATGAATTAAATTATTATTATTCATAAAATTATTTAGATGTTCAGTGTATAGTATCACAGATGCATTTCAAATTCCATTACTGTAAACAGTTTTTTTTTTTTTTACATAAAAAATAATAAAGTAAGCAACTATCTAAACTGATTTTGCATTAGTTAAATTAAATTGATCTTCATGTAAAACAAAAAAAAACAAAAAAAATAGATTCATATAAAGAAAGGATTTCTCGTACAGATTTTAGTATTCGTTATTTACATTAAATTTTGAGGTCGATGATTTACTTTTGCAAATAGAAAGAAGAAGAAAAAATAAGATATCATTTCCCATACGCTATGATGATGTACATCAAATTTAAAAGAATTGTAGAGAGAGAGAGAGAGAAAAAAAACAAAGAAAGATATAAATTAAACTGCAATAAGATTATTGCAATATTTATGTTTTCCGTAATACACTCAAATTACTTATTAAGTGATGCATATGGTTGCTTTCTATATAATGCTTACTTGTGTACAATAAAATAAATTGCAACAAATTTTCTTCTTTTTTTTTTTATATACATATATTTTGTTAAATGAAAGATACATTCAATAAAAGAGGGATTAGTTAGTTTAAACTGTATATTCAATACACAACGGAATTAAATTATTGAAATAACATCACACAAAAATAAGAAAGAAATAAGTATACTTAGGGGGTATAATGTTTATGTTGTTTCAAATTTTTTTTTATTGCAACTTTTTTTGCATATATATTAAATTTATATTATTTTGTTCAGTGTAAAAAGAAGATGATCTCTTATTTAAAATGCTGAAGATATAATGTAACCTTTAAAGATTTGAAATATGACCAAAATAATTGTTTGAAAGACTCCCAGTTATATATTCTTTCTTTATAAAGGTGTGATTCTCTGTAGCCGCTTTTTTTTTTTTGCTTTGACACAATAGCCTAGGATTAGTTTACATAGATACCTCCAGTTTTATGTAGAATGTGAAACACAATGCTAGTCGGTATCGAACGAACATGTTTGTGTCACAAAACTTAAATTGATGTTTGATGAAGTTTGATTACAATCTGCTAATGTTTCATAAGAAAAGTTTTTCTTTTTTCTGAAATACGAGCTATTTTTTAAATGTGAACTACGTTAAAAGGGTTCTAAATTATTTTTACACATGTAAAATTTTATAAGCTCTAGCTAAATAGCTTAAAAAACACACCCGTATAAATTTGCAAATAATACTTTTACGAAAATTTATATAAAAAATAATCAAATAAATGTTTTAGATACTCGGTTACTTACAAATAATATTGTAATGGATATAAAATACAGAACTTAAATATTATATCGTGATAAAAATTTAATAATATAATATAGAAAATCGTGACGAAAAGAAAATTGTTTTGTCCGTTTTGTCAATGCTTATTAATTCTGTAATAACAGTAATTGTATGAAGAAGAAAAATTTGTTTAGAAAAACTTTTGCACTGATAATGATGTAAACATTGGCACAGTATGTGAGTATGTTACAAAATAAGAAAAACAAAATAAATAAAAATAAAATACATTGTATATCGAATTGTTGTACTCGGCATGTTAGAAAATAATTTATTACAGATAACAAAAAAAAAAAAAAAAGAAATTAATGAGCTAACAAAAAACCACAACATTTTTGCACAAAAAAAAAAACTATAAAAAACTTTAAACTTAATGATTTTTATTTAATTTTTTTTTTTAATCTTTTTCTCTTTGAAATTAAATAGATAACGCTTATTGTTTTGTAAAATTTATAGATCAATTTAAAAATGACATCAAAATAGTAGAAAAACAATATTTTGGTTGGCCGTTTTTTAGAAATTTCCCTTGGGAATCAGTTTTTTAAGTACTTTACTGTATTTTTTATTGGAATAAAAAAAAAAAAAAAAAACGACAATTTAAAGGGTTTAAAATTTGATATAATTTACGACTTTTATGTACCATCAGTATATTAACTCTTTTTTTGTTGTTTTTGTAAATAAATTTTATTAAATTTTTATTTAATTTAATAATCAGAAAATATTGCAATTGGTTTCTGTTTTCAGAAAAAAAAAGTACTTTTTATCAACCATCTGCCGATTAATTAAAGTTTTGACCTCAAGAAACTTGGACACTTTTAATTTTCATCGATTGTTTTTTCCTTTTGCCTCCTTTATATGTACATTTTTTCAGTACACACATTCAAAATTCTTGTTATTTTTTATTTACGTGTTTTTTTTTTTGTGTTTTATAAATAAAAAAATGTAATATGTATCATAATATAATAAAAATAAGTATACGTATAATGCATGTAAGAAGGCACATTAAAATGTGTTACTTGCAACCATCAGGGGAAAAAAAAAAACAAAATAAGGTAAATAAAATTTTAATGGCATATGTGACATGTGTTAAAATTTTTAACCAATATATTGCAATATTTATGATCATACATTAAGAAAAAATAAAAAACAAATAAAAAACCGATCTCATCATGAGTTTCAATAATCCTGAAAAGCATTATCGTCATCATCAACATCATTGTTGCATTCGTATCCCCTTTTATTTCAAAAAGACTAGTCTGTGGTGTGGAGGCTCCACTACATCATTTTTATCGTCATCAATAAAAATTTTTTAAAAAAAAGTCGTCCTCTATTCATATGATAAAATATTAAAAATATGTAGAGCAACATCAAGTAACATAAGAATTATAATATGCCAAAAACGAATGATTGTCGCGTGCCATCACCTGCCTTTCTTTAAAAATTTATCTTAAAAAGATCATAACAACAACAATAGTATGATCATACAGCCTAGCATGGAGCAGAAGCAAAAGCAACAGCAGCTTGATGTGGTGGATGATGATGATGATGACGGTATAGTAAATGGACATGGACAAGAGTAACAGCAGAAGGCTACAAGTACAACATCATGATTATGAATCAACTAATACCGCATATATAAAATGTATTAGACCTTATGTTTGCCCTATAATGTAAGGAGATTGGTCTTGATTGTGTGTGTTGTTTTATTGCTTGCATCTTGCCAGACAATGCAGTTTTTTAATTTTATTTTTTGTGTCCTTTTTATTCAAGTCATTCATTATTTTATTCTTTTCTTATTTATTATTTATTTATTATTAAAAACCCTTTTCCGTTATAAATTTTGCAAATGTTATGCGTCCTTTTATTGTGTTGTTTTTTTAAAACATTTTTATGATTTGAAATTGAAAATGCACCTTTTTTTCTTATGGAAGTTCCTATATTGTGTTGATAAAGTACCTTATGGTGATTGTAAAATTTTGCTTGGAATGGGGTTTTGTTTTGATGAAAAAAAAAAAACAAAATGAAAAATTGAAAAAGGAAATTTTAACAACGAACAGAAATTTGTAACATGATGATGTATTAGATGCATACTATATCGAACATTGGTTTGATATGATAATAAATTTTAGAGATTGATTAATAAAGGTGATTTTTAACAATTCAGAAGGTAATTTGTATAAAAGTCCTTGTAAAATCAATGACACTGTGATTTTGACTGTTTTGTCTACATTTCGAATTTTTACGGTTGTGTCAATTGAAGTTCAAGAGCATTCTGAATTCTTTATTTTGGAATGTAGAGAAAATGTTTATCGTCAACATTCTTAAGTTGAACTGTGTTTTTGACAAAGGAAATATATAAAAATTGATAATAATAAACAGACCGTCTAAAAATAGAAAAGTTAATTTAGTCACTTTTTTCTACTAAATTTTTGTGAAATTTATTTTGTAAAAATAAATTTTCCAGCTAAATTAAACTCATCTGCAAAATTTGTTTCTTTTTTTTTTTTTCGTTTTGATTTTCTAAAAATAGCCTTTAATTTCCATGCTTTGAGCATAAATTATCTGCAATACTAATTCTTTATTATGAAATAATATTCATAAAATGGAGCATGGAAAAATTGCACACATTGACTACAAACATTTTTCAAGAATATGATATTATAATTATTCAAAATATTTTAAATTATGTGTGTTTGTACAAACATGCATATATGGAAAGAATATCATTTCAAAGTGACAATATAATATGAAATGATATGAAATCATGTCAAGTCAAAAATATGTACATATGTATGTAGTACTTATATGAGTTGGTCTTTCAGAAAATGTAGATTAATTTCATGTTGTTCTGCGCTTTTAGTGGCAGAAAAAAATGAAAAAAGCACAGAGTGTCAAAAACAAACTACAAAAAACAGAAAAAAAGAGTACAAGATAATTTTTGTAATTTTGTTTTGTAATTTGTATGCAAAAAGACTACATGAGAACCTAAAAGATAAAAAATAAAACATACAAATTCTTAGCATGTGGGCGACAAATAAATTTTATCACATTTCACATTCATAATATACATACATACTTATGTATGTATATGTAATTTATTTTTAAGACTTGATGATTTTTTTTTTTATTGTTTTTGTGGTTTTACAAGAGGATTTCCAAAGTAAAATAAGTTTTTTTTCCCTATTGTTTGTGGTTTTATATATCACAAAATGTATGATAAGGGAGAGTTCATTTGTTACATGAATTTTTACTATTTTTTGATAAGTTTGTGCAAACAATGAGAATGTTTTTTCTACATGTTAGATTAAAATATATGTACATTATATCTAAATAAAAAAGCAGAAAAAAAAAATTTTTTTTACAAAAACGTCAATCTTATAATGAAACAAAAGAATTTTCATATAACAGATGTTTAATTTTAATTTTTCTATACTTTTGTTCTTTTTTTTCTTCTTCTTTTTTTTTTTTTTTTTTTTTGCATACTGAAACCTTTTTCAAATTATGATCAGCTGATGTCTGGAATCATTTTTTGAAAAGTTCATTGAAAACCTATTCAATCTGCCCTCGATGAACAAATTTTAAGAAAGAAAAAAAAAAGTAAGACCATACGGTTTTTTTTTTCTACTTTGATCTTTCATTTGAATTTTGATCTACCGTCGTCGTCCATGTCCTATCAACCTAGGTCGATGACCAAAAAAATTTTTTTTAATCTATACTCATGGTTCCGCTAATTCAAATTTCATTTTCATTTTTCTTATGACTCCCTTTATCCAAATTCATGATCAAAAATATTTTAATGTTGTTTTTTTTTTCTTCAAATTTATTAAAAAGAAGTTTATACAGACCGGAAGTTACTTCTCTTATTAAGAGAACGCCCTACTTGTTTAATTCTTTTTATTTTCATTTTCATCATCATGATCTCATTTTACTGATGCGGTCGTTCCTCGTTCAGTGGCAGAATCCTTAATAATTTACTGCTGCTGTTGCACATATTATACATACATACATATGTATTATATACATTTACATATATGCATTACCTTATAAATTTTTGAACATAAGAGAAATGGTATTTTATGAAATAAAAATTTTTAAAAATATAAAGGACATGAAGAAAGGAAAAAAAATGTGCATGGTCGCATTTTTAAATTGCTAAAGGGAATGTGTGCACGTCATAACATATGAAGAAAATGTGTTTTATTTGTTAAAAGATGAAGTAGTTTCTACATACACATATTTTTTCCTTTTATTGTTTTTTGTTTTTCATTTTGGTTTTAATCTTGTAAATATTTTTACTAAAATTGAAATGAGGGTTTCACGATAATGATGATTACGAGGAGGATATATTAGTTTGCACATTATATATTGCTTGTTAGGAACATATTTCTATTTTTAGATGAACTTATTTATTATATTAAAATGCATCCGTCGTCAATCATGTTTTTATTTTTATTTAATTCATTTTTAACTGATTAATGTACGTTTTAACGCAAAACAGTTGGTATATGTATAATATTTAAATTCCTTGTTTTTTTTGTGTTTCTTTTATTAAAATCTGCAAAAACGTATTTAAATAAATATTACGGTTTTGTGGACATCTGGTTTATAGGAGTTTTGTCTCGAAAAGGATTTTTTTTTTGCTCATCTCAAATGTCTTTTTTCAAGAAATGAAAAAAAAAAAAATAAAAATAAAAATTAGGAAATGATTATTAAGTTAAATGGAAAACAGATTATCATGAAGTGCATGCATACGTTAGGATGTTGGTGTTATGGAAACGTATGTGTTTTTCCCTGTTAACTGTTTTAAATTTGAAAATGCAACGAAATTCATTTTTTTTTGGGTGATGAAATTTGAAAATCGAGGGTGAGTAGTATTATTTAAAAAAAATCCGTTTACTGTTTTGTTTGTTGTAAACCATGCACAGCAATTCAATTTTCCCCTTTTCTTTACATTAAAAATAGACCGGAAATAGGTAGTCTCTTGTTCATTGTGTATTTAACACTCGTCAGTCGTCGTTTAGATTTTTAAATGAATCCAATATGAGAAATCGGTTCTAAAGATTCATACATCATCAAGCATATCTCTTAAAAGCTGGCACGTGCTGCTGTATCAAATTACAATTGATCCATATTCCCTGCTGATGTTTTACTGTTTGTTAATAATGTTGATCGGGTGTTAGAAAAAAAAAACCCCCATTAAGTCCATAATGATTAGTTAAAATAATATTAGGGAAAAATAATGATAACTCACGGATAGATCATCGGTTAGTTAATAAATATACAACAACAAAAAATTAAAGGTGAAATTGTAAGAGATTTCGATGATAATGATGATGATAGATTCTTTCACATCTGCTTACCATATAACAATGTTTGTGATATTATTTGTATGAAGGTTTTGTTTGCAAAAATTTTCATCATGTGATGATAATTTCAAATTTTTATACTTTAGCTTTTATATCGGTAAAAAAAAAAGTTTATCAACTCTTTTCTGCAGCTGCAACATTTATTACACGTTGATTTTTTAAATATATTTTTTTGTTAACAATGACAGTTTTAACAGAACTGAGTAAAGGAAAATTAATCTTCCCCTTGGAAAAATGTCAATAAAGGTTTAACAGATTTCTAGGGTTACAGTGAATTAAAAGAATAAATTTTAGTAAAATATAAAAGTTTTGAAAAAAATATGAATTCACTTTATTCATTTTATCCACCAAATCGTCATAAATCAAATTTATCATCCTAGTCATATCCATCACAATAAAGTCATATTTACGATTTAAATTATTAAAATTTTTCTCAATCTAAACTATGAAATTCTTACTCAGATCAAATAAGACTTTTTGTTTTGATTAATGCGACTCATGCCATTCCAAAAAAAGAAAACAAAATCATTTGGTCTACCAAATGGACATTACATATGTACAAAAAGTCAAAAAAATGAAATTTAATGAATCTTAAAAGATACAAAAATTTAATCTGTAAAGCAATTATGTCAACATATTTTAATATATAATTTTTTCTATTATATTAAATCAAGACGGATATAAATATTAAAAAATAAAAAGTAAGATGTATTGTGACAGTTATTCAATACAGTAGGTAAAATGGTCGCGACAATAAATCATGAAAACATTGTAGAAAATTCATAAATGGCGCCGCCTATGAAGTTAACTTCACATACTGTACGCATTCTTTTTCTTCTTTATAAAATTATTAAATTTATTTTGGCGCCATATCAAAGTAGATTGAGAAGATCGTAAAAATCTCACGATGCAATTATAATTGCATATATACATACCTATATAATTTTATTATTTCAATTTTATAATTTTACAAAATAAACATACAAACAATGTTGTAACAGGTACCAAATGTAATAAGAATTTCTTAAAATATTTTCTTCTATGTTTTGTTTTTCTTTAAATCTAAACAAACAGGAAAAAAAAAATCAATGTAAAATTGAATTGCACTGAATTTTATTTCATTCACATTTCATCAATGAATTTTGTATTTTATTTATAAATTGAAAATGAAAACAATTCATAACTTCGATGATTAATGGTCTATTTAAAAGTCGGTTAAAATAAAATTTATTATACAAAATTGTTGTTAATAAGAGTATTATTGAAAAATAAACATTCCAGTGAAAATGAGCATACATTTCAAATTGTATAACTATGAAAAAGAAGAAAATAAGAAATGAGTTTAAGTATGAGAATATGAAAATTTCTTTAACAAAAATTCATATGTTCTGATCATTTAAAGGAATTTTATAGTGAAATTATATATAAATGATATATTTCCTTTTTATTATAAAAAATAACGAGAGTGTCATCGATAAGTATTTTTTCTTTTTTCATATGTAATAACTGATTAACTATAATTTTATAGCAATTAATCATTTCTCAGTGACTTTATGTAACTATTGATTAAATTCATATTACATACTTATACATTTCTTTTGATTCTATTTTTTTTTTTAAATTTTTTTTGTACACTCTATCAACATACCAGCATAATATTGAATGTGTTTTAATAAATTTTTCACATAAAAAAAGAAATTTTTTTAATCTAGTCACGCACTTTAATTTCAATCATTTATTGTCTGTAAAAGGACTGGTTTAACTTCCTCAACTGTATACGGATTTCTTTTTTTTTTTTGTTTTTTGTTTTACTATTGTCTTTATTTAATATTTTATTTCAAATGAAATAATTTATCAATAAAAAAGAATTGAAAAATGTACCTATAAAAAATTTTCTTTTCCTTTGTGAACATTTGAATACAGAAAGAGATTAACAATTGGTGTAACTTACCAATGTGAATTCAAAATTATGACTTGATTACAGTTACTCCAGCTTTTTAATTTAAATTTATTTGATTTTTTTTTTCTAATGGCATGATTACTGGAAATCTTATAAGGAAATAAGGTAGTTAATCATGTTTTCAAATTGAAAGGAAGTATATACATATGTATCTTAAAATTTAGTTATGTTACCACTTATTGAATTTTTAAATACATATTAGAAAAGGGTGTTTACTGTCACTATGTATTTCGCACTGATAAAAGTTGTAATGGTTAAAGAACAAAATGTATAAGCGATTCCGTGAAAATTTGTACTTAAGCTCTTGTTTTTAACTTCTTTATTTTAGTATTTTATTATTTTGTCTTTCTATTTTTAAGTTTTACGTAATTGTGAATTAATTAATTAAAACGGTTTATAGAAAATTTTAATTGCATCGATTTTATCACAAATCTTTTTTATTAGAAAAAAAAAAAAACGAAGTCTTAATAGGTTTTTTAAAAAATCACACAAAAATATTTTCCGAAATATAAGTCAATGGACGCATGGAATTGATCATATGTACTTATATCGTTTGCTGTGGTCACTAACCCGGAAGATGAATAATTTAGGCTCATTTTATATGCGAAAAAAATCTGTGCAAGATAGAACATTGGACCAAGAGATGATTACAAACGCAAAGAGAAGATAAGAAATAACAATACACAAAATGGTAAGAAACCGGCAGATGAGCAATAGTTTCATTACACTAATTCATTTCGTTATCTCGGTAGTATGACATCAGCTCAGGAATATGTGAAAATTAGAAAATGTCAGATCAGCAATAGTTCAACTTTACAAAGTTCGACGAACAAAAACAAAATTTGTTGCTAAGTACATAAATTTTTCAAAGTTCAAAATCCTATTGATATATTTTACTTAGAATCCACTTGTCCAGTAGATTTATTAAAAGATACGAAATTTAAAAAGTAAAATCCTATGAAATACACACTTTGGACCAAATCTCGTAAGTCCCATATGGTCTAGTGGCTAGGATACCTGGCTTTCACCCAGGAGGCCCGGGTTCGATTCCCGGTATGGGAAAAATTTTTCTTTTTGTTTTTTATTTCTTTTTTATTTAATTAATTTTTCAAATTCTACATAAATAAATTTCCATAAATTACATGTTTTGTACATCTTTTTTTCTCAAAAAACAAATTTTATTTATTTGCAACACCTACACTGAATACAATGCAATGCGGCAAAAGTTCATGTCACAAAAAAAGGGTGTATTTTAGCACTCCTACATTTTATGTTATTTGGAAAAAATGCAAATAGCTACTTTTAAAAAAAATTTAGGTAAAATTTTTTAAAAAGACTTACTGATTTTTGCTGTTGTTTGTCCCATTTCACAGGTGACACAATCTTAACCATTAATTGTAAATCTTGAACATTGAACGCGGCACATAAAAAGAAAATTAAGTACTTTGTATAAATTGAAGGTTGAGGTTGAAAATTTATCTGCACTTAATAAATGATTTTTTATAAATCACAAATATTATGTCACAATTAATAAAAACACTTTTAATTATCTTTATAAAATAAATAACCGATTACAATTAATTTAAAATAAAATTTCACAAATATTTTTTCTCATTGTATCTTTTTTTCTCATTTGTTAATAAAAAGCACAGAACGAACAGATGAAAGACGAATTCATCATTTTTTTATCAATTTCATCTTTCCGAGACGAAAGGGAGAAATATAATTTGACTTTTGTTTAATTTCTTTTCATATGTCATTCGTCTTTTTTTTTTGTTTGTGCAGTGTTAAAAATGGCAAACTTAATAAATTTAAAATTATTAAAAATTTCCGTTAATTTTGATTTTTTTTTTAAAAAAGAATATTATTTTAATTTTTTTATTGATTTTCTTTATATGATATCTCGAAAGATGGAAAAGGAAGAAAAATACTGAAATTTTGATTAATGTAGAAAATTCATTAAAACGTAATTGAAAATTTAAAATCTAAATTTTTGAACAGAATAAACGAACGCTACCATATTTTTATTTGCTTTTGTTGTGTGCCTTTTTTTAACTGTCAGTTGTCAAAATTTTAATCAAAACAAAAATCAGCTGGAGGTAGAATTTGTATGAAATATAGGAAACAAGATTCAAGAAGCAAATAACGTAACAGATGAAATAAAACTCAAGAGGAGGAAGAGAAAGTAAATAATTTTAGAATAGAATAAACCATTTTCTTCTTCTTTATTTATTAAGGGCCGGCCGGAAATTTTGTTTTCGTAAAAACGATCAAGAAAAACAGAATTATATAATAAAATTTCTGGTTAAGGCTGTATTTTATTTTTTGTTTTCAAATTAGTTACAATTTCTAAATAAATTTTCTAATTATAATGAAATTAAAGGCAATAATGATGGAGACGTCGAATCTATTGTCAAGATTTCGTGGTTCGTTGCTTGGAGGATTAATAGGAGATTGTTGTGGAGCACCATTTGAAGGTGAAGTTCTTGAAGGAGGTGATAAAATTACATTACGCAAATATTTCGATAAACTTGAAGGACCACTATTCAGAGGTATTTTTATAAGAGAGAAAATGTGAATTCTTTACTAAAAATTGAATTTTATTTAGCTCCTGTCAAACAATACACAGATGACACAGCAATGACAAAGTGTGTGGCAAAATGTTTGATTGATTACAAGGATCTACCAGCAAAAGAATTGGCGGGAAATTTCATGCGAGAGTATTATAAAGATCCAAATCGTGGATATGGTGCTGGTATAAAAAGTGTTTTTGAAAAATTACGACAAACAAAATTGGAAGATCCATTAAAACCAGCAAAGGAACAATTTAATGGAAATGGTTCATATGGTAATGGTGCTGCAATGCGTGTGGCACCAGTTGCATTATTCTGTCATAATAAAAATGATCAATTAATTGATATGGTGGAAAAATCAGCAATTGTTACACATACACATAAACTAGGTGTAAATGGTGCTACTTTACAAGCATTAGCTATTCATATGTGTTTATCTAGTAGTCCAGGAGATTTTGATCGAAATGCATTTGTTGATAATTTAATTGAACAATTTAAAAATATTGAAAAGGATGATGAAGGATTGGGATTGTACAACCAAACACTATATCAAAATCAGATAAAAGAAATAAAACGCTTATTGAGTTCAAATGTGAATCCATCAGATGATGAAGTTTTGAATACATTGGGACACAGTGTTGCAGCTTTATATTCTGTACCTACGGCAGTATTTTGTTTTTTAAAAGCGAGAGACAGTATTAAGGAAATTAAGGTATGTACTAGTTTATAGTTTTTGTGAAAAAAAAAAAAAAAAAAAAATTTCCCATACCGGGAATCGAACCCGGGCCTCCTGGGTGAAAGCCAGGTATCCTAGCCACTAGACCATATGGGAGTCGTGATATGTTACCTGAATATTTATCATTTGATCTGGTAGTGATATCTGAGTTTAATGAATTCAAATTTAAATTCTTTCATACGTGATGACGTGAAATGTACCTTGTTTTATTTCATCTATGTTCATATCCATGTTTTTTATTTTATTTTAGACGGACAACCCGTTCAGAAGAACCATTGAATATGCAATATCTTTAGGTGGCGATACTGATACCATTGCTAGCATGGCTGGCTCCCTTGTTGGAGCACTTCATGGAGATACCATAATTCCAGAGAATTTAATTAAACACTGTGAAGCATCTGATGAGATTATTAATTTAGCAAATGAATTGTACGAAGCAAGTGTTTAGAATAAATTTTATATTTTTCATGGTGAAAGTCTGAAGAAGATACTGACGAAGTTTTTTTTAAAGAATAAAACGGCCTTAACTATTTTTGTTGTTTCAATTTGGTTTGCTTCAATCAAAAATTCCAATTATGTTTTTACGGTTAAAAAATATTAGACAATAAATAAATTTTTAAAGAGGCTTCTTTACTACAAAGGTGAAGAATCGTGTTTTAAGGTTTTTCATCAAGAATATTTTCACTCTCATCAGCAAAATATGTTTCCGCCCGGGATCGAACCGGGGACCTTCCGCGTGTTAGGCGGATGTGATAACCACTACACCACGGAAACTTGCTGAAGGTTGTCCAACCTATACTAATTTACGTATTAGTTTAAAACCTTGACATACATTTAAACACTTTCACTTTCATGCTAATATATAAATGGGTGTCCTATGTCGGTATCTAGAGAGAGGAAAATTTCATATTTGAAGAATTTGAGAAATTTACAAAAATAAATTTTTCGGAAGTGGGCGAAAGTATTGCACTTTTGCTTCTATATATCATATATAAATGCTATAAAGTAGAAATAATATTTAAAATGTAAAAAAAATCAATATGTATACGGAATTGTCATATATAGTCGTCGTGTGTTGAAGAAATTAAATTTGAGACAATTTGAATTTGAATCAAAAATCATTTCCAGATCAAATGATAAATATTCAGGTCACGTACCACGACTCCCATATGGTCTAGTGGCTAGGATACCTGGCTTTCACCCAGGAGGCCCGGGTTCGATTCCCGGTATGGGAAAATTTTTTGTTTTTTTTTTTAATTTGCTCAGTTAATAAAATAAAATGGAGATTCTCAGTGCCTGGAACACAGGTATTATATTTTTTAAAATATATTATTTCTATTAATAGTTTTGTGTTACATAAATTATACTGTAGCATTCTATGAATTAAGGAAGCTGAGAATAGCTAATATGCAATATTCATAATTATATTATTTTATAATAAAAAAATTTACAGAATATATTAGTTTATAATTTTTTTAAAAAAACAACAAAAAAGGGATATTCCCATACCGGGAATCGAACCCGGGCCTCCTGGGTGAAAGCCAGGTATCCTAGCCACTAGACCATATGGGACTTGATATAATTGATTGCTAAAGTTTTCAGTTGGTGGGATGATTTGGTTTTTGAAATTTGAAAACGACTTTCAAAAATCGTCCTAGATAGAAAATAATTTCAAACATCCAAAAAGGAATTTTCAATTTTCTCAATTTCTAATTACAATGACAGAATTTTTAAGTTTGGATTCTCTAAAAAATTTTCATAGTTAAATCTTGAACGATTGTTCGATCGATTATACTTAAGTATGTAAACTGTTAAGTACTATTTTTTTCGTTTCAAATTCCATCTAACTCTGTGTAGAGTGCTTATTTTTTAAATATGTTTACAATTAGCTGTTAATCAAATTTTATTCATTTATTATGTGTACTTTTTCAATGGTAATTGAAATAAGTAGCTAGCCAGTACATATGTACATATTTAATTTGAAGAGTTCTAATTCCTAAATATTAGTTTCTACAATATTTCAAACTGAAAATTAAAAAAGCAATATGAACCCTCAATAAGTTTCCGTGGTGTAGCGGTTATCACATCCGCCTAACACGCGGAAGGTCCCCGGTTCGATCCCGGGCGGAAACATTTTTTTTTTGTTTTTTATTATTTTCATTTATTATTTATTATTTATTACTTGGAAAGTCAATGCACCCTTTGATCACGACCTTCTGAAAAAAAACCTGAATGTTTGTCGATATTAAAATTATTATTTCTTTTTTTTTAAGATTACATATGTATGTACTCGTATTAATATGTGTTGTTTTTATTATAGTATCGTTATTTTGTTCAAAAGTTAATGTTATTTTAAATTAACACTTTGGACCAAATCTTGTAAGTCCCATATGGTCTAGTGGCTAGGATACCTGGCTTTCACCCAGGAGGCCCGGGTTCGATTCCCGGTATGGGAAACATATGGATCCTTTTTGTTTTTTTTCCTCTTAAACTTTTTAGTAATGATTTTTTATGAAACGTGCGAATAAATTTTTTCCAATATATGTACCTGAATAAAAATTTAGAATACCAAAAATTGATTTGAGAAAGAGTACGTTTTTTAACTTGAAGAACATACTTAAAACGAGAACAATTTATAAAATTTGTTCAGTGAATGTGCTTAGAATTCGAAAAGAATTGCTTTAAAAATAGTTTACAAAATTGTGTACACAGTGATTGAAAGGGTTAAGGTAATGTTGTTGTTTAGCTATACTTGGGTAATACGTTTTTCTCATAGAAACTTGGAAGTATAAAGATGTGCGCTTAAAAGTTTTCGATCTATGTTATACTGGTCCTGCCTATACATACATATGTTCTCATGTTTTAGGGCGTTTTCAAGAAAATCACATAATCATTGGCTTGAAGTTAAAAGTAATAATTTGCTGATGATTATTGGTTGTCTAGAAAATGTTCTTTATAGTTTAAAATACTACAAAGATTTAAAGGGATACTTCTGTTCCTTTTACTTTTTAACTTCGAATTATATTTTTTCTAATGTAAATTTTAAGGTGAACAGCTTCTAGAAAAATTAGATTCTGATTAAATACATTATTATTCAGACCACTTGTACGACTCCCATATGGTCTAGTGGCTAGGATACCTGGCTCTCACCCAGGAGGCCCGGGTTCGATTCCCGGTATGGGAACTTTTTTTTACTGTTTTTTTCCTTCTAAAAAATCATAACTATTTTCAGAATTTCTGGTTTTTGTAAATTTTAAATGTACTTGAATATATATTTTTTTTATGTATAATAATTTTACATCTTTGTACCTAGTTTGGTAAATTTTCAAGAAATTTTAATATTAAAATCTTGAATTGTGTTGAATCATTGAAGTACCACTGTGACCAAGACGTTTTCAAAATAATGTAGTTACTCATGTCATGTACTTAATTTAATTTTCTAAAAAAAAAAAAAAAAAAAAAAAATCTGTATTAGGTAAAATTCACCTATTTACGCATGATTTTGTGTAAAGCGTTAATTTTATCTCTGCTTAGACCTTAGGTACTTTGTGCTCCTAAGTTTATCTGTGAATTTGGTCTTGGTGTAAGAATAGCATCTATTCAAATTGAAGTATATAGAAAAAGTGATGCTTTTTTAAAACACCATTTGGTAGGTATCATCCAATGACTTTGAATTTGTATTTATGTACGTACATATAGGACGTAAAACCATAGGCCAGTCAAAAACCTACGGAACTTTAAAAACAAACAAAAAATCTAGTGAAATTTTTGGTAGGACTTATCCGTGAATCCAAACTCTTTCAACTAGATCATACAAGAATAGAAGATACAATAAGCTTATTAGCTTCATTGTTAGGGAATTGAAGTTTTTTTCTCTTAGAAAAAATATAAAGTGTTCAAGGAAGTGCATTCAATGGAAAAATGCAATAAGTGAGAACAACTTTGTTCTTAGTTAGACGAACCCACTCAACAAGACGAGGTGGCCGAGTGGTTAAGGCGTTGGACTGCTAATCCAATGTGCTCTGCACGCGTGGGTTCGAATCCCATCCTCGTCGAAATTAATTAAGCACGGGGAAAGCTTGTTTTTTTTTTCCTCCGATAAAAAAAAAAATTTTCTGTCGTGCTTTTTACTTTTTTTCGAATATTCCACAGAAATTATATTTTTGAAAGTAGATTCATTTCTTTTTTGCTGAACAACCTTTCACTTCCTTTTAAAAGTATTCAAAAAAAAAAAAAAAAATACGTTTTTTTAACTAAATTTTTATAATTTTGTGAAAACATTTTATTTTTGAATAATAAAATTACATATTAAACATTCTTTGACTAAAAGTTAATAAAATAATTTTTGTTTCAATTCATGAAACATTTAAAGAATTATTGAAAATAATTTTGTCTTCTAAAATCGTAATTCTGGTTTATTTTTTACCATATATCTGAAAAATAATTTTTAAAAATTAATTTGAAAATTTAATTAAAAAGAAGCACATCATTTATCTTACTTATCTAGTTTTTCCCAAAATGTCATCAATACTGCACGATCAAGATGACGTTTTGTTCTTGATAAATTTAATACAGTTACAGCCCATTTAGCAACATTTGTATCAAGTTTCATTTCGTCAAATCTTAAGTGAAAAGCACAAACTGTAAAAGCAAAGGAAGGAAAAATTAATGAAATTTAGTTTTGTCATAAAATTAAATTAATAAAGAGAATATTCAAACTTTTTGAAAAAATTTCAACTGGATTTCCATCCCATGGCCATCCTTTAAATTGCCATGCAGGTCCCATAACAAATACAGCAACAACACGTGTCCAATCTTGTGCAGTTAATTTTTGTGGATTATCAATAATACGATATGGAACTGTTTGATTTCCATCTTTACGACGTTGCAATAAAACTTCATTATCACGTTGACAACCTTGTGCTTTTTTCTCTTCAGTTGTAACAAAACGTAATTCTTGTAAAATATCTTTTGCATTATACATTGTTATAAGACTTGTTGTTGCAGCTGGAATTATAATTATTGGTGTACGTGAAGTACGTTTATTCACATTTTGTGGAATTATTCGAGCCTGAGCAGTTGGTAAGAGTTCTTTTGGTCTTCCTGCTTTAGATAAAAAAATATTTTTTTCTTTTGTTCCTTGAAAGATTATTTTTTTTATTTACCTGGTGGTAAAGTTTGTGGTTTCTTTTGTAATGCTGAACCTTCTGTCACTGATTTTAAAGACATTCCATGATATGTACCCATAGTATCGATTTTGAAACCCTCAGTTTCTATAAACAAAATTTCATAAATTTTTGAATCAATATCATAAAAGCATTTTCATTTGAAGATAAAAGTCCACCTTCTTTCTGTCTATTGAATCTTTCTTGATCGTAACGATTATACTGAGCTGGTTGAGGGATTGGTTTTGATAATCTTGGAGGTTCGGGTAAACGAATTGGTTGTTGTGGTGGTTTAGAACGACCTTCTTCTCTTGCTTTGATTCCTTGAAGTATGGCAAGGATGTTCTTGGCAAAAAGCTAAAAAAAATAAAATAAACTTTATGTGAAAATTGGAAGTAGGCATTTAAAAAGCAAAAGAATTTGACGTTATTTACTTTTCCTGTACTCTGTAATATTGTTGTCCTAGTACGCCATTGACGTTCTCTACTAATAATATCTTTTGTGCTGTCAACATCAAAATCTAAAATAGCTCGTAAATCAGTACCCATTGCATCATCATTATCATGCCTTTTAATTGTTGTCCTCTTATTAGCTAAACGTTTTGCTTTAATTGCAGCAATTTTCTCTACAGACATCGTTTCTGATAATGATTTAATATTATCTATATTAACAGATGCTTCTTTTTTATTAACATCTAAACGTGCTGCCAATTGTTCTCGTACTTTTTGTACTTGTGTATCTTCGAAACGTGCTTTCTTTGCCAATGAATCCAATGCACCATCATTTTCTAATGGTCTTTTAACTTGTGTTGGAATTTCTAATGGTGCACTTTTATCAATACTTGCACATGTTGATGTTTCACCATTTAAATATGCCAATAACTCTTTTCTATCAGGTCGATTTACAGCTGGTATATCTTCTGCCTATATTTTCATATGAAGTACATGTATAAAATTACGAAATTATTTAAACAATTATTTTTTTACACTTTTTCTTTTAAATCAATTAAATAAAAAAGATAAAATAACGATAATGATTAATTATAACGCATATACTACGTATAAAAATATACTTACAGCACACTGTCGAACATAAACTGAATGCTGAAGTAGCACATTTTTTAGAAGATATAACAAACATTCTAATGTGTAATATTCTCGTGGTGCTCCTTTTTTTCCAGAACTATAAAAAAAAATAATTGAAAAACAAGAAAAAAAAAAAAAAACAAAATAATAATAAAAATTATTTATTGTAATTGGATAATATTTTTCACTATACTATTTGCCAGATAGCTAAAAATATATAACTTACCCGTATTTCAAATAATTTGTTTTTACATTTTTTGGCCATGAGAATTCACCAAATATTATTTGATTATCTCTTTCAATTATTTCTTTTTTATTTATATTATATTGTCTCAATAAACTTAATGGATCTGCCATTTTGATGTGATGTTATTTAAATTTTTCAAATTCTCCAAAAAATTATAAGAAACCTATTTTCTTTTGAAACACCACAAAAAATTAAATTTTAGATGTGTATTGCTGGACAGTGGACTGTTGATATGAAATTTTGACAACCATTTTGACATTTGATAGTTGTGGAACTAAAAAAGAGGAAGATGAAGAATTAGTGAAGTTAGCTGTAAGTTGTTGTGAGTATCGTCGAGTCTCATTTAATGTGAATGGAAAAATTGGCAATTAGTTTTTAAAAACGACCGTTTCAATTGAATTCAGTTTTACAGTCAACACTTAAGCTTTCGGAAATGAGACAAAGACTCTATACAAATATTGATGAAAAAATTGTTCGACTTAAAAATAGATTACACTTAAGTGGACTGTAAAACTAGGCCTCAAATTTTCCCAATTTTTTTTTTTAACTTGTTTTAAACTTTGCTTTTTGGCAATTATTCACCATTGCTTGTAACTATATTTGAAAAAAATATATGTACAGGAAAGCTTTGCCAATTAAATTTCATAACTTTCGGCTCACTCTCATATTCAAGAAACTTTGACGCCTATAAAAAAATATACAATAATTTTTCTCGTTTAAATTTTCTCAAATCCTTCTCATTGAGGGTGAGAATAATAACAAGTTACAAGAGGGTATAATTTTATATCAAATAACGAAACAAAATATCTATTTAAAAAATAATGATAAGATATGTTAATTGTGAAAAAATTCTCTCATTTGTTCTTATGTATGAAAAGTAAAAATCGTGATATCCTGGGCTTGTGCTGGTGCTATACTCCGTAATACAAATTTTCCATTTAACATACACTTTTATTTTCAATAGAATTATTACGCAAGGATATTTTTATGTGTGTTGGTAAATATATTTTATATGACCACATCCTTTCTGAACTTATATGAACTTTGAGTGTAATATTTATAAAATCCTAATGTATACATGTATGAAAGTAATTCTTTGATAGATGGATAAGCACAGAACAGGACGAGTTTTCATTGAGTTTTATAAAACACGAATGAGAAAATCAGTTGTGAAAGAACTATTGCCCGGGCTGCAAGGTAAAGACAAAATTTGAAAAATAAAAAATAAATAAATTAAAATAGGTATGTAGTTGAAACATTCAGTTATATTTTCCAGTCTCGTTTCATGTAAATTCTGTGAAAAAAAAAAAAAATTAAAAAAAATTCTTTTCTTAGTTATTTTTTTTACATAACTGTTAATTTATCTAAAAGTTAATATTAAATATTTTTGAATTATCTCGATATCAAAAGAACATTTTTATTAAAATATTAAACGGGAATATTAAATAGTGCGTTGTAAATTTATTCTTCCATGTATTTTTCAAATAATGTACAAAAGAGTTGTGTAACAATTAACGAACAGAAGAACAGGTGAAAATCATCATCATCTCTGTCAATTTTCTTTTCTTTTGAATCATGTAAGAAATAATGATGCTAACAACAACAATGACGTTTGAAAGGTGTGTAAATGAATTTATTATGTGAAAATGGATTTTGTTTCCTTTTTAAATCGTGTTAAAATGTAAAAAAAAAAAATGTATGAAAAAGTAACTTTTAATTAAAAATAAAAAACAACAGAATAAAAAAAAAACATTCTCGATCATGTAGAAGGATTAGATAGAAAATTTTTAATTAGATTTTGGAAAGAAGCAAAAATAAAAAATCCCTTTATTTGTCCTTTTAAAATAACAACAAACTGATTTAAAGTGTTTGATATATGCGTGAGAATATTCATTTTTTTTTTCAAGTTTCTTTTTTTCTTTATAAAATTCTCTTAAAATAGTGCAAATGATTACTATCAGTTGAATGCTTCTATAATAACATTTATCTCCTTTGACAGAATCCATCCAGCATCCTTTTTATGTAACTATGTGTATATGTGTATCTATACTTTTTACCCGACGCGTTCATATTTATAAAAATTTGTAAAAAAAAAAAACAATATTCCATTCCATATATATTATTATACTGAATTAAATATTCCCAAAAGTTTCTAAAAGTGAACACAAAAACCAAAAAGAAAAAAAAAACAACAACAACATAAGGTTATCAAAACTTACTTTGAACTTTATCTTATTTTACTTATTTCATACGTTCAAAGTCATCATAACATTTAGTGGGTGGATGCGTAGTGTGTGAAATTATTGTCTCGCGTTAAATATACTATTTTTTTTTCTTGTTTTTCTTTAAAAAATACATTTTTTTTTCTGTGGTTTTATTTCGTTTTTGACAGCACTAGAAACAAAACCAAAAAAAAAAACAAGAAAGAAAAAAAGCGGGACTCTTTAAATATTTTTAACAATCAACCTCATCCTTATACTAATTAAAATCATCTAGAAATAAAAGCAAAAACATACCTACATAACAGAAGAAAAAAAAGAAACAAAAAATTACACAAAAAAATACAAAATATAGCTACATATATATATATATATATATGTACTTGTACATATTCCTGGGAAATTCACGAAAAAATTTCAAGGAGAATTTTGTGTACATTTAAAGTTACTTCTTTCTTCGCCTGCTGTTAATTTTTTTATTCGTTTTATTTTCCTTCAGATATCTTCTCTTGATTTCTTTCCCTTATATATGTACATACGTTTTGTTTCATATGAATTTGTGTTAGTGGAAAATATTACTTTAAGTTAAACAAAAAATTTAAAAAAAAACAAACGTACCTATATAGAAAAAAGTTTAAAATAAAACCAAAGAAAAAGAAAAGGAAAATGTTGAAAAGGGAAATTAAGAAAGTTTAAAAAAAAAAAACAAAAGTATATAAAAGAAATATAACAGACGAAAAAATAAAACCAACGTAACCAGAAAAAAAAAAGTACAAAATAAGAACAACAAAAATTATAGGAGAAAAACATAAAAAGGAAAAATCCCTAAAAGGAACTATAATATATATGTAGCTACTTTTACTTATAAACGTCTTAGAAAAAAGAAACGAAACAAAAAAAAAACCTTAGACATTAAACTTATCCCAAAGGTGTGGATATGTATACACACATAAATATAAATACAAATTTTACAATTCTTGTTATCCTTTTAGATGATATTTTATTATTATTTTTCTGAGTTTTTTTTTTCTTTTTTTTTTTTTGATGATGGATATCAAAGGTAAAATAAGCAAAATTTAAATCACCGTTTAATAAACTTACATATATACATATATGTACATACTACATACATATACACACATAGAGAAAGTAGCTTCAGTTATTTGTAATGTAAAATAAAAGTGTGTATTACATCCTTTTACTTTTTTTTTTAGTATATGCAACATCATCATTCCCCGTAAAGGTAAGAAAAAATTATTACACAAGAAAAAAAAAAAGGTTTTTCTTCGTTTTTTTTTTTCTTTTATTTTGTTTAATATACGTTTCAAGGTCACATATAAAATAATTGGTGCAAAAAAATGTATGGTAATGATAAGGAAGAAGAAAAATAAAATAAACTCCCACAAAATAATCCTTCAAGAGATTTTTGTTTAAAACATCTTGTTTTTTTTTTCTTATTCTTTTAACACATGCTTAAGAATTATTTATTGTTTTTTTTTTTTTTGTCATGTGAAATTTTCTTGAAAATTTAAAAGTTTCTGTATTTGTTTTGTATTTCGTTTTGAATTATTTCTCCTTGGTTATTGTTATTATTATTTTTTTTTCTAAAACAAAATTTGACATTAAACATAACAATTTACGAAAATATGTACATAAAATTTATCTTGTTATTTTATTTAAAAAAAAAAATAAAAAAAAAAAATTATAATAATTAAAAATTCAAATACAGAATACACATAAAAAATCCTTTTAAATTTGACAATAAACATTTTCTTTTTTTAAATAATTAATTTCTAAAAACAAAAAAACAAAAAAAATTGTTAATTATATCTCACAACAACAATTTTCATTAAAATAAATTACATACCAACAAAAATAAATGATTATTTAACAGATTAAATGAATTTAACATAATTTTTAATTTAAAACTTTCATTAATAATATATATATATTTTTTTCTTTCTAAATTTAAATTTATTATCTTATACATTTCAAATTTTTCATGATTTTTCCTTGTAATATCAAGTAAAAGCGAAAAAAAAATATATATAAAGCATTAAATATTAACCGTAACCTACGGTAAAGATATTATCACTGTTTAAATTTGCATATTAAATTGTTGGTATGTACACATCCTTAAACACCATTACATTTAAAAAAAAAAAATATGAAAAGATAGGTAAAAATTTTATTTTAGTTTAAAGTTTAGGAATGAAAAAAAAAATAATTAAAAATAAGACATTAAATGGTAGGAAAATCATCATTGCTATACATTTATTGCTGATATAGAAATTTCAGATAAAATCATTTTAATTATATAACTTTTTTTTTTTTTTTTTTATTAATTTTTTTGAATTTTTGTTTTTTCTTTTATTTTTGAAATAAATTTGAAGTGTCTATTGTATTTTGTTATTGTTATGTGGGTTATTTCAATTTTCTAGACCATAAATGTTGATAAATTTTTATTTTTTATTTTTTTTTGTGTCTACTTGTTTCCTGTGTTTTTTTTTTTCTCCTATGAATGTTAAAGAGTAAAAAGGTTAATTACAATAAAATAAAATATGAAAATTATTCAATTTTTGTTTTTTATTAAAATTTTTAATTAAAAACTTTTTTGTTTTTTTTTTTTGAATTGATGAAATGAGAAAAAAATAATCTTTTTTTTACTGTTTAAATTATTGGGAATTTTATTTAATTAAAAAATCGAGATTAAATAGACTTTTTAAGTATCTATATCTGGATATATTTTTCAAATTTTAAATATAATTATGGTGTAAATTTAAATTTTCAAATTAAATTAAAAAGATAGATACAATTTGAAAATGTTCATCATTCTATTCGCAAAAAAAAAAAAAGTGGATTATGGATTTGAAGAAGTCATTTAAAGAATTCTACTCATAGTAAATCCTTTTCACAAACTCTATCTAATCAATAACGTGTCTGTAGGTTGTATGAATATTTCTCAAATTTCGAGAAGTTTTCTAAAAAATATCCACCACGTTATTCATGTTAAGTTTTCTCAAAGACCATGGGATACAAACAATATGTTTTAATATTAAATAGATTATCGGGGGAGTTTGAGAAGGGTAATTTGAATATATGTATGTGTATGTATGTATGTGCGTATATCATCAACCTACGATGTTTTTGTTTTTAATTTTTCCTTTTTTTGTTGTTGTAAAAACTCCTACGAAATGGATTTAAGCGGTTAATCGGCTTATTGGACTTTAAAATTTTTTATATAGATAAATCCTTTTATGAACACATAATGAAATTTATATTTATCAAAAAAAAAAAAACAGTTTAACTTTTAAAACAAAAACTAAATTCAGGAAAAAAAAAATCTAACCCTTTGAAAAACTTTAATCTATAGGTCAAGTTTTATATTTATTAATATTTTGTTGATAAAATTTTAATTAAATAATTTTAAAAAAAATTATTTAACTTTTTTTTTTTGTTAACTAACCACATATGTATGTATTTTTAATTTATTTAAATTTTTTTTTTACTCACATTTAAAATTTAATTAACAGTACCGTTATCAATTTTTTAATATATTAAAAAATGTGTGATAATTCACACTATAAAAAAAAAATTTAAAAACAAAAAAATATTATAAACTCATAATTTTAAGTATCATCAGAGGACACATAAATTTTTATTCAGTTTGTGGCTTTCATTTTAAAAATGAAAAAAAAAAAAAAAAAGAAAATGAATTCGATTTATATGTATGTTTAATGTTTTGCATTATTTGTACAAATTTACACTCATATTTTTTTACCAATATTTGACACAGCTTCAAAAATATTAATTTGTATTTTTTAATTTTTAATTTAATTTATGTATTTTTTTTTTCTTTCGTCTTTTTTATGTTGCATGTGTTTTTATTTAATTTAAATTTATATTTTTGTAAAACATATCTGTGAACAAGAATTTAATAATTTTTGTTGTTTTTTTTTTTTTGTTTGTTAGGGGGAAAAAAAATAATTAAAAAATGAATTATTTATCATTTTTCATTTTCAAAATAAACGGAAACAATCAATGTATAAAAAATTATTTTTGTATTTTGTTTTTGATATTTTAATCATATTAATAATAATAAGAAGGCATACATAAATTTTTTTGTCAATAATACAATATTACGTTGTGTTCATGTTCATTTAATGAAAAAAAAAAAAAAAAAAAATTAAAACAATATAAGAAATATTCTTGTTTTCGCAAATTCATTTTTCGCGTTGAAATATTTTATGGGTTATTGTTCCGAGATCTTATTTGGAATGGTCACTCATCCTAAACCGCAATCTGATATCGATTGTGAATATTTTACAAATTTATTTATTTATTTTTTTTTTTACAATTAAACCACAAAATTCTCATTGTTATATTTGAATTTTAAATCATCGACCTAATTTTGCAAATCTCTTAATTTCGTTTTTCGAAAAATAAAAAATCCACAGAAAAAGCAAAAAAAAAAAAAAATTATTACTTAAATTATTCAATGAATTTTAAATGTTCACGAATTTAATCTGTAAAATAAAATTCCATTGCAAAAAAAAAAAAAAAAACTGAAAGCTTGTACTTGTAAATTTAATCTATGCATTGAACTTCTTTATTTTTTAGGAAAAAAAAAAAATGAATCTATGAGGTTTGCAAATTTAACCAATAAATTTTTTTATGGAAAATTGTAAAAGAAAGTGTGTCTGTGTTTATTTTAAATATTTGTTATATTTTTTCATTCTTAGAATGTGCACAGGTGATTCTTTTATGATTTGTTGCCCGTTTTATATAAATTTATTTCAAATTTCTTTTTTGTAAAAATTTAATTTAAAAAATTTTCTCTCTTAATGGAAAAACATCATAAACGAAACGTTTTATGTATGCTCAGTTTTGTAGAAGATTATATGGTTTAAAACGTTCTTCGAATGTCACTGTACTGTATGAACAAACGAAGCCTTTAAGTTCTATAAAACTTATTATAAGACATCAGTTAATCTGCAAAATGTAATAGTATTATCCATTAGTATTCCAAAGCGTATATAATCGGTGCTTGTTCTAAAATACTGGAAGAATCCCTGTTTTGTGAAATATAACAAATATCCTTTTCAAGTATAAAATAAACCTATTTATTTTGTTTTCAACATCCAAATACAAAAATTTTTAACGTTTATACAAAAAAAAAAACAAAAAAATATATGTACAAAAACATAAATACACGGTATATTCGTTTGTATTTTGAGCCGTGAAA
The DNA here is from genome assembly GCA_939192795.1 of Bombylius discolor. Taxonomy (NCBI): domain Eukaryota; kingdom Metazoa; phylum Arthropoda; class Insecta; order Diptera; family Bombyliidae; genus Bombylius; species Bombylius discolor. The sequence continues at coordinate 53,903,393 of OW584238.1, read as the reverse complement.
AATATGAAGTAGCATTCGAAAAGGATCATAAATCAATTACACAAACAAATTAATATGCTTTTTGTTATTTTTTTTTTTATTTTTTCGTATCTAGATAGAGTTTATTATAAAATTTTTTTTTCTTGTTTGCATTTTTGTTTTTTCATAAATTTAATATCGTATTTCATATTCTTTATGCTTTTGTATAACATTTGTCAATAATTCTAAAATAAAACCATAACTTTATTCAGTTTTTTCTGCTTGTTCTAATCTGAAGAAAAAGACGTATTATAATAAATAATTTATTTTTATAGTCGGAAAAAATGATGAAAGATTTCATATTTAATATATATATATTTTTTTATCTTTTCCATAAATATTCCTTTTAGGTTTAAATTTTTTCCAATGTACATGTTAAGTGTGTAATGTAAAGTTAGATCGAATGTATGAATACATTCTTTTAATAGGAGAAATGAAAAATAAAAATAAAATATGAAAGATAAAAATTTAATAAATCTTCTAATACGTTTGAATAAAGAATTATATAATTCAAGAAATACGAGTATATGGTATAAAAAAGTAATTTTTACGGAATGTATTCGTACCGATAACCTTTTTTTAAGATGTTTTCCATCATAAAATGTTCCTTTTATTTATTTTTTTAAAATAAAAATGGTGTATAAGAAAATATAAAAAAAATGTTAATATTGAATTTTATACCTGTGGTGATATTAAGAAATTTTTTCATTATACCAAAAGCTCATTCCACTTATTGAAAATTTAAATTATATACATATATAAATGTTTTAAATCTTATGGTATTCAGGAATATTGAGTAAACCAGATAAAGTGTTTTTTTTTTTATCTTAGGAAAAAAAGGGATTATAAATTTTTTTTCATTTCATTTCAATAAAAAACCATAATACAAGAAATTCTAATGGTGTAATAAAAATGAAAAATCTCTTATGAATTTCGTTTGAATATTTGATTTAATGACGATCTTTGGTGGTTTTTTTCTTTCTAGAATTATAATATCTTTGCTTTAAACATAGGTTTACATACAAAAGTAGAAATTATTCAAAAATAAAGGATTTACGTTATAGGGATTTTCGAAATAATCATTATTGATTTTCAAATATTAGAACATACTCGTTATAGTAGAATTGATATGAGATATGAGTTTTTTGATTTTGAATTCATTATCAAACATTATGCATTGAAAGGAAAATTTTCTATAATTTAAAACCAAAAGTTATTTGAATTTGAATCCTTAAAGCGAACAATGAAATTAAGTTTGATCAAAAAGTACAAGTTTCCTGCAAATTTATTGTTTTTATTTTTTATTAACAGCATTTTGTTTTAGAAGACGTCATGTTTAATTTAAAAACAAAAAATTCAATTTTCTATAAACAAGTATTTAATTAAATTGTAATTTATTTTTAAAAATGAAAAAAATAAATCACAACATTTTCATTTTCTGAACAAAAACATCTTAAACAATATTTATTTATAAAAAAAAAAAATGTTATTTTATTGATTAAAAAATCACGAAACACATCTAGGTTATATTTTATAATTAAAGAATCCAATTAGAGTGTGTAAAAAGGATTTTAATTGAAAGTACTCGTACATATTTCAATCGATTTCACTTTTTTCTTTCTTTATTTTTGCAATTTCCAAACATTTAAAAGCGAATTAATTTTTAATTACTGTTCAAATTGAAGAAAAAAAAAACACATTCTAAAAAACTCTTTGTTAGAAAACTTTAAAATAATTGAAAAAAAAAAAAAAAAAAGACGGAGAAACAAAAAAAAAAAAAGGGAAATATTTCTAATAAAAAGGAATTTCAAGTGTATTTCAATCGAAACTTTTATTGTTTTTTTTTTCAACTTTGCTTTTTTTTATAATTCAAAATAAAAATATTGTTTCTAAAGAATATTCCGTTATGTAAAGAATTTCAAATAAAATCTAAAATTTTTTTTTTAAATCTCTCAACTCAATCTACATATTATGTATGTTATGTGTGTTCAATAGGATGGTCCAAAAATGTATCATGAAAAATTAAAGTTTGAAAAAGTTTTTACCATGGTTTCTTGTGAGCAGTTTAAAATGATTTCTTGATTCCTACCTTACGACTTTTATATAACATTTCACAGAATACCATGGATTTTTGTTTTTCTTTTTTCTTTTTCTAAAGAATTTGATGACCAAGGAAAATACTTAGGTTGAAAATATCAAATGTATAATTTTCAATTTGATTTGAAATTAGAAATCAAATTGTATTCTAACATATTTTGAATCATCCTAGTGCATCATACATTATATGTAGATATGTACATACATATGTCAATTGAATCAATCATATACAATATTTTATTGTTTTTTTTTTTTTTTTGTAGATACTTGAAAAACTAAAAAGCAAAGTTGTGTTGTTATTGTAACGATTCTATTATATGAGGAAATTCTTGGAAGTTTTGATTCGCTATTGTAGTCTCGTAATTTGTATTCAAAAAACAAAAAATTATTTTTCCTTCATTTGAAAAAGAAATTTACATCAAAACAATCATATTCCGGCCATTCTAGATGAAATATATGGAAAATAAGAAAAAAAAAAAAAACTACAAAAAAACTTGAATGATTTGAATAAAGGAATAAATTGATTCAAGTGAATACAGATAAAACGAAAGAAATAAAATTTATTTAATAAATTCAAATCAAATTGAATTTTTTCTTTTATATGCCGGCTTATGGTTTCGTATCCTTATATTTTCCATCTTAATTTTTTTTGTTAGTGTATCAGTGTAATAAAAGAAACTTCTTTATACTATTTTTTTGTTGTTGTTGGTTACCATCGAGATCTGCATTAAATTAAAATTTATAAGGTCAAAAATATAATGTCCTTTGTTTATTAATATATCTACTAACAAATTTTAATAAATATGCGGCTTTCATTATGAATATCAACAATATTGCCTAATTTAGAAAGACAAAAAAAAAAAAAAAAGAAAAGATTTTTGCATAATTAATGTACAAAAAAAAAGAAAATACTGAGAAAAGATATTTTTTTTTTATTTAAAATAAAAAAAATTAATACAGAAACTGTAAAAAAAAAATAATTTGATTGTTTGCTACTTTTAAGCTTTTATTTGAAAATGCAAATTATCATTATACACAAAAAAAAAAAAATCAAAATTTCCGATGATGATATTAATGATGACCTCATATTGATTTTAAATCTACAAATAAAATATTGTACAATTAAAATTGAGCCACCCATCAAAATCTATAGAAGACATATTGGAGCCGACACAGTATTATAATATGTACATATTATGTATACATAAACAGCACCAGCTGTGTAAACGCATATTTAAATGATAACGTAAAATGAAATCAAAACATGAAAAAAAAAATATGTAGAAAATTTGAACGTCATGTGAGAAATTATCCTTTCTATTTTTGTTTTACTTTTTATTAAATTTTATTGTATAATCTGTATATATTCGTAAGTAAGGATTTACGTACAGAAGGATTTGTTAGTTTTCAATTTCCGTAATCTATTGTAAAGCATTTGTAAACAGATTAAATTTTACACGTCCTTAAACGTATATGTGTGTATACGTATGTACATATACTAATAAGTACTTTTACTATATAATATTGGCTTGGCTTTGTTGATACTATCAGTTTCGCTACTATACTATTGGAGATTGTGTGTACTATTTATAGAAATGTGATGTCCTTTTTATTATATCATTATTACTTGCTGTTGTTGTTTTATTTTTTCTCAATTAATGACCTTGTAATGTGAAAAACATTATATATTTATTTTGTTTTATGAACAAAAATATAGGGTGAATTTTTTTATTTTAAAAATCAAGAATAACTTATGAGTTAGAGTCACAGAGACAAATAGGATTTAAAATCAATTTTAAGTGAATTTTCTAAATATTTTATGAAATGTAAAATTAAATTTTTTACTTTAATCAGTTTAATCCTCTTGAAACTTTGAGATTTTGTGTTTTATTATCTTAAAAACAACTGTTTTTTTTTTTTTGTATTTTTCTTCTTTTGTTTTTAAGTATTTCAAAGTTACTGAAGAACTAACAACTAATTTTCTTTAAACTTTATAAAGTCAAGATTCTTAAAAGGACATTATGAAGGATATTATGGAATCTTAATTTTTCAGTTGTAAAATATAAAAGTTCGAAATAAAACGTCTTTTAGAATTCATCCTTTTTCATTTGAATCCTCGGGTTTTCATGTTTTACTGCTTTTTTTTTGTTTTGTCAAAAATTTAATCTTCTAATGTGTGAAACGAAGTAATATGATGTTCGAAATTTAATACCGTTCAATAGTAATGTATAGATGAAGGCTGTAAGAAGCCTTCATGAAAATGTAGCTGTTCATGAAATTGTTAAGAAATAAAGAGAAGTATATAATATCTACAGGATAAATTTACAAAAGAAAATTCTAAAGATAAATTTAAATTTATTATATGTCCTGCTACCATAATATTTTTGGACAAGAATAAAAAATTTTCTCTTTAATAATTTTATTTACTTTGCTAAAGCAAAGACAGACAAAACTTAGTTCCTATAATAATCGAGACAAAAATTTAAGTTTTTATTTATTTTTACAAATCTTTAACATTTCCCATACTCCTTTTTTTCTTTCCTTCACATTACTTTAAAATCCTTATGTAGTATATATCTGACGTCATTGTTGGCCGTTGTAATATACAAAAGCTATACGTTTATTATTCACATTAAATTTAACATTGATTTTTCTTTTCCTTTTTTTCCACTATAAGAAAAAAAAATTCCATCAGTATAAAGAAAAAAAATGTATGAACTTTTTTTCTGATACGCACACTAGAATTCCTTTTCTTTATATATTTTTTTATAATACACACACACACACAGATCTCTAAAAAAGGAAAATGAAAATTGTTCGCTCTTCAAATTTCCTTTTAATACTTTGTGTTTTTTTTTGTTATTCAATTTTTACAAGGATACGAAAAAGTTCTGTCAAGGGTAATAAGCATTCTAATGATGGCGAGTTCTCGAGCTTTTAATAAATAAAAAAAAAAAAAACAAAAAAGCAAAATACTAAATTTAATTCATTCAATTGAGAAGCAAAGAAGTAAAAGAAAACAGTAGCTGGTATGTGTGAGAGATATCCTTTTTTAATGGAATTTAAATTTTACACATTCTTCTTCTGATAAGATTCTGCTCAGTGAGAAGAGAAGCTTTTGTATAATATAATGATGGTGCTTTCTTGAAACGTCAATTGTATTGGTTATTCGAAATTTTAATGTTTTAGTGTGGAATTTTTAAGGAAAACGTACAGACACGTGAACCAAATGATTTTTTTTCTCGTTTTGCGAATATTTTATTTCTGGCTTTTTTGTTTGTTTTAAGTTTTGTTTCTTGTATAAGAAACGTGATAGTAAATTTCTTGGAATGCGCGAAAAAATTTACTCTACAATATTGTAGTAGTATTATACATTTTATACACGCACCTGTAGAATGCTAACAAAAATAAATATGCGTATATGTATATGTAAAGTATATGTTTTATGGTATATGTTGAAAATTTTATAAAAAATCTCTTATACATTTCGAGAAAAAATTACTATCATACCACAGCAGACGAATTATGTATTTTTTTTTCTTCTGCAATTTTCTTAAATTTATTTTAAATGTGAATTTATCACGATAATTTTATTTGAATATTATTTTTTGTTTTTATTGAAATTCTTTCAATTATGAGAGTAATAATTACTAAGAAAGAAAATTAATTAAATTATATATGATGCGATTATATTATGAATTTACACACAACTAATTTAAAAAGGATATTTAAACATATGTATGTACATATGTATGTATACGATTATAAGTGTATAATAATAATTACCTCTACGTGACTTTGATTAATAATTATATATTTCATTGGTTGACAATAAAAAAAAAAATGTGTGGCATATAAAAGAACAAAAGATATTTCTATTTGGTCTAATAAAAATCTCAATATACGATATTTTTTATCAAAAAATTATGGTGAAAAAAAAAAATGAGTATTATACTTTAAACATTTGGTTTTAGTCCTTTTATTAGTCCTGTTGCTAGGACAGTTAAGACGATGACGGTTAAAACGATATATGTATGTTGAATTGATATGATCTCATATTCTTAAATTTTATGATGATAATAATACGAAAAAAAGAACAAACAAAAAAAAATTGTTAAAAATCGAATAGGAAAAAAAAAAACTTCTTTTTTGTTGATTAGCTTGTGGCTTCTTGTGTGATAAGGGCAAAGGTTGTTATAGGATTCTACTTTTTATTTTTGTTTCTCAATTTTGTTTTTTTTTCTTCTTGTCTATTCATACTCGTTTTTTTATTTTTTATTCTATGAACATAAAAATAAAAATCTATTGTGTTATGATGATGAAAATCGTATTATAGAATAGGGAATATGAATGATTTTTTTTTCTTTTTGAAGAATTTTTATATGTCCTTTGAGAAATTTTGATGAATTTTAATTTATATTATGGGACTAAGGATAAATGATATGAATGAAAGGTACATTACATAAATGTTATATTATTAAATTTTCATTATTATCATTGTTATAGAATTTATTTTTTTTCCTTAGTGTTTTTTGTTTTTAAATTTAATACAATTGGGAATAAAGTTTTTAATCGAAGATGCTTTGTTGAATGTCAATTAAAAAATGTTTATAATTTTTTTTTAAATAAAAAATTATTATTCAGTATGTGAGAAGCATTTTAAATATTCGCAAAGATATTAAATATGTATCTTTTCTCGTTTTGGAATGCTTTCAACTACTCCTTAAAAAGGTTTTTTGTAATTTAAGATCTTTGCTAGGGAAAAAACTGGATTGTATCATCAAAGAATACTTGACTTGAAGAAATTTTCAAACTATTGTTACACATTTTAACCCTCTTTGTGCCACTGAAGTGTCTCACGTATTTTAATTAATACGTATTTTCCTAGTACAGCGCTCTAGAAATAAGCGATGTTCTGGAGATTGTGTTTTTGTGCCTCCTTTACTCTTCTTAAAAACGGACTTATAAGTGATACAGCTCCAAAGTCAATCTGAACGTATCCAAAGGGTTAATAGAAAAGGTACATAATATGTACATCCAGTTTTGTTTTTTGTGCTAATAGGTTGTTAGAAGAAAAATTATATCTTTGTGTTAATTACGCTAACAAGTTTCAGCAAGCTTGAATAGGCCCCATGTACACGTTATATTATTTTATTTTTGTCCTTCTAAGAAATTTTACAAGAACTTTTGTAGTATCTACATTATTTGTTTTTTAAAAATTAACATTTATATTCAAATAAAATGTTCCTTCCCATTTCCATTTGAAAAAAAACAAAAAAATAAAAAAAGTAATATAAAGCATAAATTTTATTGCTCTTTTTAGTATCTTTGTTAAATTTTTGTTAGAAAAAAGTAAATTACATTTGCTTTTTATAAAATAATTTTATTTTTTAGAAAAATGAAATTTTCTTAAGAAAACATAAAAAGTGCCTTTACCTACTCAAGTATTCTTTTTACGTAAGCACAGTCTGTTTTTCTTCATACTCTTTTTTTTTTTTTTTTTGGTTTTCATTTTCCTTTCAAAAATTTTAATACATTTTTTTTTCTTCTGTATGTCATTTATTAAAACGTTCTTTTTTTTGTTGTTGTTGATTAAACACGTGACAAATATTATAAAAGTTTTTCTTATACCATATATGTATATGTATGTATTTTTTCTTTAATTCATGTTTTTTTGTTTATTCATTTTTCAATTTTTTGTTTGTTATTTTTTTTTTTTTTTCCTTTTTTCATTTCTGAATTTGTTTCAACTTATGTTATACATACTTTCTAGGCGTTATTTGTGTGTAAATTATCATCTAAGGATCGAGTTTATGAATACATGTGTATGTATACATAATTACGTATATTGCAATATTTTATCATCAGTTGTATGTATACCACCGCACCATTTTTGCAATATTCCATTTCATTTATTTATTATTGTGATATTCAAAAAGTCATTTCAAAAACATTTGAAGACATCTTTTCAAAACATGTCTAACATGTCTGTTTTACTTTTTGTGTGATTCTCAAATGTTGCTGTTAGTAACCTACTAGCTCATCTCAAAGGAAATGCCTGATGATGATATCCTTTCTACAGAACTATAATGAATAAATATTATATATATAGTACGTACATATACTTATGTATTCTTTTCTCTTATATATGATATTTTTCACTTTTATTTTTATGATTTATACATAAATCCACATATTCATACATACATACATAGTATACGTAAGCTTTTTACGTAATATAAAAAGGAAAACTTATATATGCCAAAAGAAAATGATTGACATGTTTTTGTTACCATTCCTCCTCATATATGTATTAGAACAGGAATCATTTTCTTCATGGCATAGAACGATTGATCAGGTTTAGCCTAGATTATTATGTATAACGATGTCCTTTTTCTTTGATTTTTTTTTTCAATCTTCTTCTATCAATTTGAGTTTGTTTTCATGTTCTAAAACCATTTTAGAGGTCATGTTCAAATATCATAATAAAAACACACTTTATAAAGAAAATGAAAAAAAAAATTTATTTTTTTGTCATATGTATAGGTACGAACAAAAATAAAATAAATAAAGGATATTTGGTGATGATGATGATGATGATGATATGAATAACCACTAGATGTTGATGTGATATCAACAACAACAAAAAAATAACAATGCTATATAGAGTATCTCTTATGATTTAAACTTTTATAAGACATTTGTTATGACCACTAGACCAATTTGTTCAACATCAGAATTTCAGTAGTTTTATTTGTTTTGTGATTGAAAAATGAGATTTTGTAAATAAAATCAATCATTAAGACTTAAAAGTATAAGAAGAAAAGTAAGTGAGGATAATATTATAGAATTTAAACAGATATTTTATTGTAATGGTTTTGATTTATGTATTAGGATTAAATATTTAAAAAAAAAAATAATAATAAATGTACTAGATAAATATTTTGTTCTTGTTGTTGTTGTAATTAATTTAATCTAAAACAATTAAGTACAAAAATGTAACAATTTATTATTATTATTTTTTTTATAACTTCTTGGTGATGGAAAAATAATACTTATAAGGTTTTTAAATGATTGGCATAATGCTTTCAGATAAAAATAGATTTGTGATAGATGAAAATAACAAAAAAAAGAAAAAAAAAACAGCAATAAAATTAAACTGAATTGAAATCAGATTTAATAAAATATTATAAAATCCAATTATAACTCTTTATTTTTATTTAAAAAAAAATTTTAATGGATTCCAGTCACTTTTATTCAATAGAATATTTTAAATTGATTTAATGATTTTTTTTTCTTCTGCATATTAATTGAATTTAATGAAAATTTAAAAATAATTCATGATATTCGTACATAGTTTGATAATTCTGATTTAGTATTTTTTTTTTCGTTTATTATTTCAATAAATATCGCAGTCATTCATTTTTGTTTTTATTTATTAATTTTTAAATTCTAAAATTTTATGTTTTTTCATATTTTTTTTTGTTTGTTGTTTTTAAATTTCAATACATTTCGAAATGAAAATTGAAAAAAAAAAAATAACTATGAAGAGATTTATTGTTGTATATATATAATTTTAATAACAATAATAATGAGTATTTTGAAAAATATACGAAAAGTGTTTTTTTTTTCAACTAAATTTAGATCATTTCAATTTATCTTTATTATCATAATCAATTTATTGTGCAAAATTTCATGCTATTGGTCTCTTCAATTGAGAATATTATTTTAAAAAATGCAGTAAAAAACAACAATAAAAAAATAATTATTAAAACAAATAAACGAAAAAAAAATTTAATTTAAATTTAATAAATATGTGATGAGAATGAAATGAAACAGACACACAAAATTAATAATTAATTTTGTATGTTTTGTTTGTGTGTATTTTTGTTTTCCTCGTTTATTTTAAATTTTAGTTTCGAATAAGAGCGAAATTTTTCAATAAATTTCAATGCTTATAAAATAATTATTTTTTTTCTATTACAAATATTGAAAGTGAAGAAAATTTAATTGATTTAGAATTTCATGAATAAAATGTTTTATTATTGACTAATTGATTATAATTGTTGTGATAGAAAATTAATAAATAAAATTTATGGAATGGTTGATTTTTTGAAACTGTACATTTGGAAATTATTTTTTCATTGATGTTTTTCTTTAATGAAAATGTGTTTACTTTGACCTATAAATTTTACCATTTGTTTTGTGTTCGTTATGATAATAACGTTCAAAATAGAATTCGAAAAACTTATTCATTATCATCATCATGGTTTTACAGTGTCAAAAAGAAGTTTATTTTCTGTCTACACCTACTCCTGTCCAATAATTTTTCTTTCCAATTTATCATGTTCAATCTTTTCAAGTCTTCTTGCACAGAATTCCGCCATCTATTCCTTGGTCTATTTCTAGGCCTTTGTAACATTATTTGTACCATTTAAAAGCCTTTTACACCGATTTATTTCTTGCATTCTATTCACATGACTAAATTATCTTAGTCTATCAATTTTTTTTAAACACTGTGATATCTTTGTTATTGTACAATTCATAGAGCTCTACATTTTTCCTTCTTATAAATTCAGTTTCCCTTATTTTTTTTAGCTCCATACATCCTTTTGAATATTTTCCTTTTGAAGCATTCCAATGTGTTTGCATCTAACTTCGTTTTGTATTTGTATATTCTTATTTTAGATGTTCTGCCGGTTCCAAACCTAATTAAAGGACGAGGGTTTAGGGTAACGAGGAAAACCTATCCCTATTAAAATAAAATGCACTGTCTTTATATCTTTGTATGAAATTTCTTAATATATGTATACTTGATTCTCATATTGTACGCATTAAAACAGATTTAGTGTTTTTTCCTTATTAATCGTATCTTAAAAATGTGGAACAGTATTCAATTGTACGTGCTTCGTATAAAAAATAGAAATCAAGAACTAAAAATAAAAACAAAATCTTTCAAACAAATCCTTAAAAAAATAGCTATAATCTTATAAAGAATTCTTATAAAAATTCTACTAAGAATAGGAATCAATTTGCAATAAATTAATATTAAAAGGTAAAAAATTCGTAATCAATTAAGTCCTTTGGGTCTTTCAGAATTGAGCCTAAAATCTTAGGCAGTTCTCTTGAGAAATTAAACAATTTCATATTCTTTTAGATACAACCTTCACCTCCAAATTACTAAGGGTTGTTTTAAAATTCATATTCACAACCATTCTCTAAAATTAAAGAACAAAAAAAATTTCAAATCATTTTCGACAAATTAAATAAAAATGTTCAAAATGATTCACAGAAAAAAACTAATAAGAACTTAATTTAAAATTAAAATTTTCAAAGTATTTTTCCATGTTCTTTTTTTTCTATCTTTTTATACGTGTTTTAGTAATTTTTATAGAGGTATTTATACGAGAAAAAACGGATTTTCTAAAATTATATTATAAAAGGTTTTCATCAATTTATTTATTTTTTTTTTAGCAAATAAATTGAAAACTTTTGTTTTTTTTTTTTTTACTTTTATTATACTTCAATAAAATTTTCAGGACTAAAAAGAGATTTTTCAATATTTGTTTATTTATAAAATTTGTGTGTGTGTGTGTACGTGTGTGTAAAATACAATGTAACTAAAAGTATTAAAAAGTTTTCTGTTTAATTGGAAGGGTCTGAAAATCAGAAAACAAAATAAAATACAAAAATTTATGTATAATGTTGTATAAAAGGATTTAAAAAAAGGTATGAAATTTTAAAATTATTGTTGTGTTTTCTAATTTTAAAGGAATTTTATTTATTGTACTGAAAAAACTAGACGTTTTGTTTCTCTTGCGTTATTGTTTTATATATTAAATAATTAAATTCTAAAACCAAAAATAATTCACACACACACACACACACACATAATTAAAAATTTCTCTTATTTTCATATTTGTATTATTTTTTTCTTCTTCTTCTTCTCAAATTAACACCTCTCCAGAAATAAAAAAAAAAAAAAACAAAAAAACTTAACCTCAATAATTTTAAATAATGAAATATCATAAATTATCCTTTTGCTGTCAACCCTTTGTCCTTAAAAAAATATCGTTTCAATGAAAAATTAAATAAGAAATTTTATCGTTTGATAATAATTTATTATATTTCTAAAAATTTTATAATATCCTTAAGCATTTTACTATTAATTAAACTTTTGTAAAATTAAAGTCAGAATTTATTATTTAAACCAACAAAATAAAAAATAAAAATTTGTTGAATTATTTAATTATTGCTTTCTTTCAATTTAAATTACAAAAAACAAATAAAAGACGACAAGAAAAAATTAAAAGAAAAAAAAAAATCTTTTTTTTTCGTGTTTTTTGATTAAAGTTGTAATCTCATTAAACATGTCAATGACAATTAACCTTTTCGAAAATTTCTCCTTCTTTTTTTATTTTTTATTTTTTTTTATTTTCAATTTTTCGTATTTTGTTCTTTGTGTTCTTTTTTCATTTTCTTGGCTTTCATTACGTCTTCATTTTGCTAATATCGAATTTCTTTTTTAATGGTTTGATTGGTATCAAATTTTTCTTTTTGTTGCTTTATAACGATATATTTAATCGATTAGGTATGCTTCACCTTTTTTGTTTTTTTGTTTTTTTTTTTTGTTTTTTTTTTTTTTTTGCCCAAAAATTTGATTATATCATTTTCAATTTTACCTGTGTTGTCTGTGTTGTTCATTCTCAATTATGTGTATTTCACTTTTTTATTGAAAACTTAAGTATAGTAATATTTTATACATAAGATGTAGGTTGTGCTTTATTAGAAAGTGGAAAGTAATTATTTATCACAGCTGGTAACCAACCATTAGTCTACCTTACTTATATATACTAATTTTACCTATCAGAAGGAAAAAAAAATAATAATAGAAGAAAAAAAAAAACAAAAAAGTTTATGTGGAAATTTTCTTTCCTTTCTAATTTGAATTTTCATCATTTATTAAGCACGCTGCACGCATACTATCGTAATTTTTGTGATAGTGAATTTTAATATATTTTGAATATATATTACAACAAGAAGAACAAAAAAAAAATTTCCTCCATGTGACTTTCATGCTAAATGAGCACCTCCACAAAATATATACTCGTACTCATGCGTTATATTTATATGCTACTTATACATGATATACATACAATTTTTTGGTATCGTCTCTATTTTTAGTAACAATTAAAAATTAACTCTATTGAAATGTTTACAACAGAAAAAATTATACAGGGTGTTAAAGAAAAATAAAACTAAACTCAAATTGAAAGTTCAGAGAATTTTACACCTGTGTTTTTGTTGGTCTTTCTGTAGGAGTGAATACAATGAAAAAAAAAAAAAAAGGAATAAAGTCATGTCAAAAATGACGAAGTTAAGGCAAAAAGATTGACTTTAATTTACTGAATTTAAAAAATTAATTATGTAAAATTAAATAAAAAGAAAAGATCCTTTCTTTTGAATTCTAATGATTCAAATGTTGATTATTGAATCTCGTACAATTTATATTATTTATTTTAAACTATCCAAACGTATTTATTTTCAAATTTTTTAAATGTTTCAAAATTTGGCCAAAATCAAGTAAATTTTCTTCTTTTTAGTAATTTAGATTTCGATCGAAAGTTGATTCCGTTGGAATTATTCCTTTGTAACGAATTTCGAAAAGGTATTGTGAAATCCGTTCGGAAAAATGTATTTGAACGCAATATACGCAATAGCAATTTTAATTCGAATGAAACAATTTCAAATGCCATCAGATATTTTGGAAACATAATATCTTGTATTGTAAACTTTTTGTTTTTTTGTCAATCTATTTTACTCAGTTAAGACCATTCAACCACTAGAAATTTTCACTTTCAACACCCTGTAAAGTTCTTACAATTTCTGCACGTATAATCCGTTCCTAAAATTAATACTAAAATGTATGTAATATAAAGTAAGCAATTATATAGCGTATAATGATGAATAAAATAAAGAACTTTTTGTAAAGATAATTTAGGAATTTTCTCATAAATCAATTTTTTTTTTTTTTCGTATATGTACATATTACGTTACGTGTCTTGTGTGTGAGTAGTTTGAGTATATAATAATATTTTGATAAGAAAATTCCTTGTTAATACAATGGATAATTGGATATATGGTATTGCCCAAGCAACATTTTTGGTAGTAGTTACTATCGATTTGGTAACAAGAATTATTTTTTGTTAAATTTACGTATTTCTAACATTTTTACTAACTTTCTTGTTATTGTGATAAGTATGGTAACATTTATGATAAAGTTACGTACTTTTTACTAAAAAGTAAACCAAGTTACAAAAATATTGATTCTACGTAACATTGACAATAATGTCACGCTTGTAACGAAAATCATTTCTTAGTAACTTATGCTGCAGTAACGTTATTGTCAGCTTTGTTACTTTGATGTTTTTGTTGTTTAGGTTACGTAGTTTTAACGTAAGTTCAATTTTGTTATCACATTTACACTAAATTTACTATATTGTAAAAGTTAAGTAAAAGGTAGTTTTTACGTAAGTTATATGTAAATTTAAATTTAAAATCACAAGAAAAAACTAAAACGATGCATAATGGCGTCCAAAATGAAAGCAACATATTACTTTATTTTTCTTATTAATATTGCATGAATTTCTTGATTTTGGCATAAAAACTGAATAGAAAATACTATAAGATCCATAAAGCAACAGTTTTGGGGAAAAAATTTTATAAAAATAAAATTTTTCAAAAATTTAATTTTTTTTTTCAAAATAGATATTTTGAATATTTTTAAATTAAATTTAATTTTGGGAAAGGGGCATACATTTTTAAGAATTATTTCCACTATATTCGCCAGTAAAGTGGAATCCGTTTTAATTTTATGCTTTCTAATAGTTGATAAATGTGCATAATTAAATTGTTAATTTGAAAAAGAATATGTTTTTAAGAATGTATACATATATTATTTGTCAAATTAAAGACTTCTTTATCGTATGTAATACATATAGAACATTTTTTCCTAACATAAATGTATATTATGATTTATACATGTAATGCAAAATACAAAAATAATATTTGTTTTCTCATTCTTTCCTTTGGGAAAAGTATACTCACACATGTTTACTGCTTACCTTTAGTCTTCACATTTACGTAAATGTAACGAAAAACTAATGATATTTCTACGTAGACCCTGTAACCTTTATGCTAATTTTGTTGCAAAAAGGAAACATACAACATCACAATAACGTTAATATAATGTAACACTCCCATATCACCTACTTGTAACAATGACTAAAAATACAAGGCGTTTTCTCACAGTTACGTACAAAGTTTCGTAACTGTGACATTTAAGTAACTATGACTTTAATCAAAGTTACCAAGAAAAGTATATTTTACGTAAAAAATGCAAAAAATGTTGCTTGGGTGGTAGTGTGTTATAAAATAAATACTGACATTTCAATCTTTTTATTTTTTCATTTCTTTTATAAATCTACAAACTACGTTTTTCGTTTATAAAAAAAAAAAATAATTAATTAATGCACAAAAAAAAAAAAAAAAATAAGGTAAAGCTATTAAAATTTAATTTAATTTATTTAGACCCTTCATTGTTTGATAATTTATTTATTATTACTTTTTTTTTTTTTTTTTTTTATCAACTCAACTCAACAGGTGTCAAATTGTATTATGTACATCAGTTAATATAAAAAAAAAAAAACAAAGAAGAAAATTTATTTTACATGAAAATAAAAAAAGATTGTCATTGGCATTGTATAGTGAAATTTAATTATAAAATAAGTTTTTTTCGTATATCACTGTTCTATTTTGTTAAAATTTTTGTAAAACAAAAAACTATAAAAACAAAATTCTATATAAATTTCAAATAAAACAATTACTTTTTTTTTTTCTTCTGTTTTCATACGTCATTCCGCTGTATACAAAATGAAAAATCGAATATACAATTTTTTTTGTTGTTTTCTTTTATTTTTGAAAAAAAAAAAAAAATTTTTTCTTATAAAAATTGTGGAAAACAAAACAGTATTAAATTTGTTTTAGTAAGAATCTGATGAAATTATTTGATTTCCTGATTCATAGTGGAAAATTTTTTTTCTCTTGAAGATTTCAAATATCTTGTATATACGCGAATAAAATGTCGTTTTCATTTGGTTTGTGGAAATTTAAATTTTTTTGTTTGAATTAGAAAAAGAAAAAAAAAAAAAAACAAAGTATTAGTCGTACTAATGTAATGTGTATTGGTTTTTGTATTTATTTTGCTGGAAAAATAAATCGAATTAACGAATTGTATAGGTGTTATTGTATCTTCTATTATTTTAAATTTTATTTTTTTTTTTTTTTCAAATTTATTTGATATGGAAATTGTATTGTTATTGTTGTAGGTTTATTTTATATTTATACATGTGTAAATTGAATGGCTTCAGATTGTAATTGTAACAGAAATCTTTTTTGAATCATTTTACAAATTACAATTTGTACGTAATAGTTAGAGTAATCAGTATACCTTTAACACACATTTTATTTAAGATATTTAAAGTGTATCTTTTATATAAAAATAAAAATAAAAACAATCTAAATTTTAATACAGATAAAATACTCCAATGTGATGTGTCATTGTGAAAATTTATTTGTAAATTTGATTTAAAGATAATTATTCATTTACAAGAAACGATTAGAAAGTAATCAATGTTTTGTAATTTGATGTGGTTTAAAGTGAATGAATTTTGTGTGTATCTCATACAGTACAGTATACAGGTGAATAGATAATTAGGGCGATAAACTATCATCAAAAGCCTAAGAAAATTTTACAAAATCATTGGTTTGGTAAATTGAAAAAGTTTTTACTTCAAATTTCTTTTTATTTTTTTTTTATTTATTTTATTTTTAATGACATTGAACTACGAAATTAACCATCTATCAACACACAAATTAAATACATTTTTTTTTTTCTTTTTCATTTTGGCAATTTATCGGATAATCATTAGATATCGTTAGATATTTTAATACATACATATGTATTTTTGTTTTGTTTACAAAAATTTTAAGTTGTTTTTGATTGCTTGTAAATTAATTGCTGGCGTTTTGTCAACTAATATTTTATTGTAAATTGTTGGCTAAAAGCACATGAAAGCAAATATTATGTACAATTGTAATTCATTATATTGAAAATATGAAATAAATTTTCAAAAAAAAATTTCGGATTCAATTTTATTCTATGTGAAATATTTGTAAATTTACCGAAAAAATGTGATATAGGTTTTTGTGTTTGTTTTGTTGATATTTTTACAATTTTAATGTAAATTTCATGTTTTCACATTCCAACTTTTTTTTTAAAATTTTTTTTTTTCTAGAAAACCATTTTAAATTTGAAATGTTTTTGAAATTATATTTTATGGACCATTAAAATAAACCTATGAATT
Organism: Bombylius discolor; assembly: GCA_939192795.1. Classification (NCBI taxonomy): domain Eukaryota; kingdom Metazoa; phylum Arthropoda; class Insecta; order Diptera; family Bombyliidae; genus Bombylius; species Bombylius discolor. The sequence goes on along the minus strand of OW584238.1, from coordinate 53,885,853 downwards.
CGAATATACAAAAATAGCAATTTGAATGTGCGTTACTCACACATTGCTATGGTGCATATCGAATATTAATGATTATTTTTCGTATCTTTCTGGAGAATTTTTATAGATACACATTTTTCATATATAAAACAAAATAATAACAATATCAGCATGAAAATCTTAATCGGAACATTCAATTATTATTATTTTTTTTTTTTCAAATTTTAATGCTATATTTATGTTAATGCAAACGCTGTGGTGATGATAGTGGAATATTTACAAATTTATCGGTGAATAATATTTCAAATATAATTTGGTCGTTCATATATTTTAAAGAATTTTTGAATCTGATTTGTTAAAATTAATCAAAAATATTAATGTTTCTCCATTTTTTTGTTGTTGTAAACAAAAATCCCATAAAATTCAAATCATACATAATTTAAATTGACTCCTGTTCCTAAGATAATTGAAACCTCAAAAAATAATCAAATAAACCAAAACACATTATTGATTAATGTTTTCTGTCATATTTTAAAATTTTTGTACATAAATATTTTTAAGTAAACAAAAAATTTACTGCACACATGCTATGTCATCGTGTTAACGATTATTATTATTATTATTTTTTTTTGTCCCTATCAAAATTATAAAACAAAAGTGATAATCTGAGGATTTAATAAAGATTTATATATTTAAGATTTCATTATTTCTATAAATATAATTTAAATTTACTCCCACTCAGAAAAGAAAAAAGAAAAAAAAAAAAAAAAAAAAGATGAAAAAGATTGAAATAAACAAAGTTGTTGTTGATGATAAACAGAAAACTGTGTTAGGTGAGAAAATATAATTTGGAAAGTTCAAAAAATTCATTAATATGTATTTAAAATATTGGAAAAATTATTATTAGAAAAAGATGTGATATTAAACAAAACACAAAAAAAAAAACAATCAAAAAACAAGAAAAATTATATTTTTATGACAAAAATTTATAAATATTTTGTTTTGAGAAAATTCTATTTTTCAATTAAAATTGAGGTTAATATACTGAACACGTTTTTAGATGAAAAATTTTCGATAATTTAAAATAATTTTTGGAAAAAATTATAAAATAGATTTCAGTTTTTCAGAAAATTAATTTTTACTACAAAAAAAAAAAAACAGCTTTGTATGCCTGGCTCTGTTAAATTTTTCTCATATATGTTCATTTTGTGAATAATTTACAACAAGACAAAAAAAAAAAAAATAAGAAGATAAAAGTAAAAAATAATTCATAATAAGGTCATAATGTTATAGTTGTATATGAAAATTTAATTATCAGATATCAAAATATTATCCTTATTCATAAAATATATTATTTAACCTTACCCAGAAGGATGAAAAAACATTTGACTTTACAACCATTAAATGTTAGCTAAATTTTTTTGTTGTCGTTCTTGAAAAAAAAAAAAATAAAATTAGGAAGTCAAAATAGTAAAAACCAAAAATTAAACTACACCAATAATAAAAATTTTATTATGTACAACACTTTTTTTTATAGATGATTCGTTTTTCGTATATTTTTAGTTTTAATATAACTTTTTTTACCTTTTGTTTTTGTATATTTTTTTCTACAAAACAACTACCAACTATCATATCGTAAACATAACATGAATTTCATTTTTAAAAATTTGATAAAAAGTTTTATCCTAACGAAAAAACAAAAAAATTTTCAAACTATGTACGGACTGTTTGTTTATGTGTTGTTGTACATATATTATCTACTTTTTATTTATATGTATATACATACTGGTAGATGCATATGTGTAGATACTCGTACAGTGTATGAACTTTTCTAATATTTTTCGCGTTCATATATTTTTTCAGTAATTTTTTGTTTTGTTTGCTATTGCATTGTAAGTGCATTGCTTACAGCGATTCTAAAAAAAAAAATTGAATTAAAATGAAACAGAAAATAAAAAGAAAAAAAAAAAAAATACCATGGTGAAAAAAAAAAAACGTATAAGGAGTAGAAAATAAAATACTGGCAAACATTTTTTTATTATTATTTTTTTAAAAAAAAATATAATAAAATTATGTCGGATGTTCCTTTGAGATAAAAAAAAAAGTATGTTGATGCAGTGGTTGTAATATTATATTTATACATATTTATATTAGAAATGAATTTCAGTTAGTTTACATTTTTTATTAAGTATCTTGAGGGTAAAATTTCAAAATTGTAAAATCTTTCAGAAACTAGTTTTTTTTATATTTATTTATTTAAAATAATTCCTTTTTTTTTTTTTGTAATGGAAAATGCATTTCCTCTGTTGTTGTTTTTTTTTCTCCGTATTTTGTTTAGAAAAATATTTTATTGGAAAATATTGTTAACGTAAGTTTAAGTCGGATCTAAAAAAAAAAAAAAAAAAAAAAGGAAGAATGAGCTTCCTGTTTATTTTATCATTTCAGCTAATTTTATTACAAATTTTGCATTTTTTTTATTATTTTTTTAAAAAACTGAACTTTTATGATTAAATTTAAGTGAAGTTAGATAGTATGTAGGTGTAATAACAAGTTTTATGATTTATTTTATGGTTCATTTTGTAAATAAAGTTTGAGTACCAGTTATTTATTTTACACATGAACAAAAAAAAAAAAAATTCAAAAAAAAGATTAAAAATTCCATAAAATTTATATAATTATTTTTATAAGTTTTATATCGCCTATAAAAGTGATAAATTTTTAAAGTTAACTTTCAAATAAATTTAAATATTAAGCACTTTTATTTGAATTAATTAATTAATTGTCCTTAATTGTCATTTGTTCTGATTTGAAAAAAAAAAAAAAGTGAGAAAACATTTTTAAAGAAAAGAAATTTTTTATATATAGTATATACCACACTTAACATATTCTGTATATGAAATGAAACCTCAATTCATAAAGGATTACATAAACATTAAAACGATTTCATACAATCTAGATTAATCTCTTGTGTATTTCCTGTGCAGTTATTTTAAATTTCTGAGTCGGAAAATTATGGAAAATTTTATTTTCTTTTAAAACTGAGAAATTATACACATGCATTTTCCTTTTTTTTAAATAATTTTTCCTTCACTATCCTTCTTCCTTATCATATGCATGAAGAAGAATTAAAGAATAATGTATGTACATATGTACATATGTATGTAATAATAGTAGTAGTAGGGTATATTATACAAAATTTTAATTAAAATAAACCCCTAAGGATGCCTTAAAGATAGTGATATGCCGACATATACGTATGTATATACATATATGCATATGTATGTATGAGTTAGAGTATATTTATATATCTGTACACAAAATAATGTAGTATATGAAAGTTTTAGGTAAAAATTATTGATTAAAACTTCTTAAAAATATCTTTGCAAAATTTTCACAACTAAACAAACTAAGAAGTTCGACAAGTTATTCAAGTTTTCTTCTCGTAAAAATACAATGATTTTCGTTTTTTTTTTTTTTTTTTTTTTTTTTTTTTGTTAAAATAAAAGTTAACAAGGAAGCTAAGGTATATGTATTTTAAAATAGATATTTCCTATGCTGTTGTATATTTTCATGTTAAAAAAAAGAAAAAGAAAACATTGGAATGTTACGTACAGAAAGAAAACTATAAAAAGGATATGAACAGTAAGTTTAATTTTATCTTCCAAGAAAATGAATATGTACTTGTATTTCAAGATCTGTTTTGTACTCATTTATACGTAATGTATGTATGTATGTATATTTTTAAGAATATGTAAAAACACTGTAAGAAAACGTGTCTATTAACCTATTTCCGGTTTATTTTTTGTTTTTCAAATCCATGGAAAATCTAATTTTTTGTTCTGTTTTTTTTTTGTTTTTTTGTTTTTTGTTTTTTTTTGTAAAATATATGCTACTTGAAAATTTTGGAAGGAATTTTAAAGAAAAACGATGAAACAAGGATAATGAAGAAAATTAGTTACCTCTAGATTTTCTGGAGAATGTCTAACTAAATTTAGTTATTAAACTTATTCTTTGTTCTAGAGACTTGTTTTTATAGATATTTTTCAAGGATGTGTAAATTTGTTTGAATAAGGAAAACTTTTATCGCTACATTTTGTTCTTGTTGTTGTTATTTTTCAAAATTTATAAATTTACGTACTATAGCAGAATCTCACAATGAAAATACAAATTTGTTCATAGAAATTTAATTTTTAATTAAAAAGGAACTTTTCAATTTTTCGATTTACAGTTAATTAAATTTAAAATTTGATAAATAACCCTAGCAGCCTTAGTGAGTCAATTGAAAAAAAAAAAAAAAAAAAAAATTAAATCTAATACCTAACGTTAATTTTAAAATTTTTTGTGTTTATGAAACATTATTAAGTCTTTGAACTTTATATATAATCTGGTTCAACCTCAACAGTAAAGAGTTAAAGACCATCATATCATATGAGTAGGATAACAAATGCAGATTCTATAAAGAAGACAAGGAAACCTCAAAGCACATTCTGGATGAATGTGAGCCACTGATCTGAAACAATAAGAAACAAGGGCGGCACAAAAGATCTTTAAAGGTCAAATTGCAATGATAGCTCATAACAATGTACTCTAGTAGATTGTCTAACCTTTAAACAATTTCAACTTTTCTCATTTGAAAGTTCTAAGTTTGCTTTAAAAAAAAAACACAATAACAAAAAAAAAAAAAAAAAAAGTTTAAAACTTTGAATAAACTAAAACATTTCAATTTTCCGGAAATGTCTTCTATTTTTTCTTATTTTTTGCCTTCATCGTAATTTTATTTGATTCATTTCAATTCAAAAAACAAAAGAATAAAAAAATGAATAAAAAAATTATTATTCTCTAATTCAATTTTAATTTTATTTTTCTTTTCAATTTTCTTTTATGTTGTTTTTCATAAAATTGTATATCGACATATGTATGTTATATACATTTTTTTTTCTGTTTTTTCTTCTTCTGTTTTGTTTTTATTCACTTTTGCAACTTCATCAAAATAATAAGTACATATAGATATGAAAACACATTCAAACAAATACATTTTATCATGTTATACTTCCTTGGAAAATTATTTATAAATATTTTTTTTTTCTCTTTTGTTTTGTTTTTCCCTTTAATAATTTTTTGCCTTATTTTACAATTTTTATTATTTTTCTTTAATATTCTTTTCCTTTCATATTTGCTTTGTTATTTTATTTTTTTATTATTATTATTATTTTTTTTTTTTTGCTTTGGAATCGGTTTCTCGTTAATCATCGAAAATATTATTTCCTGGTTTAATTTATTTTTTTCTTTTCTTGTAAAATTATTAATTTTTTTGTTTTTTGGTTTTATTTTTTTATTTTTTTTTTGCTGAACCATTATTTTTCTGTAATTATTGTTTGTCCTTACATAACTTTTTGTATCCTTTTTAACTTTATACCTTCATTATTTTATTTTGTGATTTTATCGATTATATCCCTTGATAGAGAATGTATCAAATGATATTACTATACTATGTATGTATATTTGTTTTTCTTTTTGTTCTTTTGCTTGTTTTTTTTTTGGTTTTTGTTTAAAAATAAATTTTCTTTTTCCTTTTGAAGAAGTTATTATTATTATTATCATCATCATCATTCCCATGTGATATAGCATATGTGGGATAGGCATAAACAAAAAAATTTATATTTCTGTAATAGTTACATCATATGATTTATTGTTTGAGGAAATATTCCGTTAGTATAGTAAATAAATATTTTGTATACATATAAAAACAACAATTTTAATGAATTTGTGTAACAAAAATAATACCATATAATATGTTGTACAAATGTCCTGAATCCTGATTATATTCAAAAAAATTTGGAAATCTTGTGAAATTTCCTGTTTTCTATAAATTACATAACATAAATAAATATAATGATTTGTACATATATATGTATGTATGTATGTTCAAAAGTATCCTTTTTGTTGTAAAATATATGACCAAAAGGTAAATGTAGAATTTATGGAAAATTTGTTGTATTTTTCTTCAGAAGAATTGCAGAAAATATTCAAAGGATATACTAATGTTGGTTTGTAAGCATGTACTTAATCAATGTAAATGATAATTTTTTTTTAAAAGACTTTTATCATTAAAGGCAAAGTACATACAATAGATATTTTTAGTTTTTTGTTATATACTACAATTTTATGTAAGACCAGATAAAAAGTGCATTAAAATGAAATTTAATGCATTTATCCTTTTTTTTTTTTTTTGAAATTGTACAAATACCAATTTTATTGTTGCTATTATTCACAATTCAGCAAAATACTATTTTTTGTATACTTTATCTTGTTTACCTATATAATAAAATGCATATTAGAAATAAATGCCAAAATGCTATTTAATTTTATTTTATTTTTCAAGAAAAAGACATTCTTCCTTTTATTTTTTATTTATTCCTTTTTTATAAAAAAAAGATAAGAATTCCCTAAAGCTTTAGAATTCTAAGGATTTGCATATAACAAAGATATTATATTTGTATATTTTTTTTTGTATTTTAAAACCTATACATAAAGTTTGACCTCAAGTATGTGGAATAACAAGAACAATAATTCTCTTCTTCTTATTCTGTTTTTATTTACGTATTGTGAATTATCCTCTTGAGGGGGCTTGTTTATAAACGATACATGGTTTGAGCAGTATAATTGCATATTCATCAGTCCAAGAACAATCATTTTAGTACACATATCTGACTGCAAGCTGTGTTTTCTACTTAGTAAAAAAAAAAAAAATGTAAGAAAAGGATATTTCTTTCATTGTACTGCTTTTATGTTTGTTGTTGTTGGTAGACTGTTGGTGTCTGTATATCTTAAGGCATACAGTCAACAGGCATTTGTTGAGAAATATTTTTTAAAATTGAATCAACCAAGCAATTCTTCATATTATTTTATGTTAATATTAAAAGTTGTCTACACATACAGACACACATCTCACTAGTATGTGTTATTTGTGCGGATTGTGTAAAATTACCTTAAGGATATAATTTTAGTGGTTAAATAGCAAAGAGCACTCAAGATACCCTACACTAACTGACACTATATCTAACATATAAAAATAAAAACAAAAGTAGTAAACATTTGCTTGAGTGTTTTATTTAAAAAAAAAAAAAAATAATAATAAAAACAGACTATGAAGAGGCTGAGGAGGGTTATGTAAGAAGTAAGAGTGTAAAATATTTTTCTTTAGTTTATGTTAGAATTGTACAGAAATTAATGTGTCAAGAAAATTTCACTTTTCATATTTATCATTATGTACTAGTGGTGTTTTTATCAAAGAATAAAAACATTACTTGAAAGCACGCAAATATTACAAATAATTCAGATAATAAAATGAAATAAATTATACATATAGCTATTATGGTGGATTATACAGAAAGTTTATCATAAAAGATTATAAACACCATAATATTAACGGTATAATATTTAACTAAAAACTGTTAATAGAAGACTTTTTACTCCCTACTAAAAATTTTATTACAATCCCGAAGTCTGAAATTTCTGTTTTACAAGTTCAATTTTGAAAAACGTACATAAAGCTAAACAATAGATACAATATTAATTTTCACCTGGAAAAGTTGAATATTACCTTTATTTCTCGTATATACATACATATATACGTGTGTATTGTGTGTTCACTATAACATGATATACTTAAAAAATCTAATATGTAAACAAATTCACCATATAATATACTAACTCCTTCTGTTTGTTACTGTTCTCATTAACGCTGTCATGCTATTATTTTTCAAAGTTTTTTTTTTTGTTATTTAGTAACAACATTCTTCTGTTTTATGTTAAAATTGCGTGCATTTTTTCATGAATTTTTTACACTAGTTTAATCTTTGATGTGTGTGTGTGTGTGTGCCTTTTTTTTAAATTCTTTATATATATACATATGTAGGTAGGTGTCAGATGAATATTTAACATTGTTTCTGGCTTTATTATATCAGATATCAAATTAATGTTTAAATTTGTTGAAAAATAATAAAGTTTTTAATTCAAGTTTATTTGAAATTTGTAATGATTTCGAAATAAAAATAATAAACGTAAGTTAATAAATGATTAAATCTACATTCTACATCCTTATTTAAATGCGGTAGGATTTAATTATTTGAATACTTTTTTTTTTCCTGAACTATTTTTTAAGTGTTTTGTTTTTTTAATTTGTTTTTCTGCTTGATGAAAATTTAAAAAAAATTGCTTTTTGAATACAAAAATATTTAATTTAAAAAATTTTTACGAAAATATTTTTTTTAAAGGAGTTTTTTTTTGCTTAAAAATAAATATTTCTCATATTTAATTATTTTTGTGTGCGCTTGGCCAAAATAATGAAATTTACCAAGGAGTTCTTTTAGATAGTTTTCACATTCATTTTTACTGAATTTTAGATTCTTAAGAAGTGAATAAATAATAAAGGAAAATATTTCAAATATTAATTTAAAAAAAATTACAATATTTATGATTTTTTTATGCAAAAAAAAAAAAATGAAATTAGGTCAAAGGTTATCTATTTTTTATAATCAATTTTTCAGATTTATCGATGAGAATTTGAAATAGAATTATAACTTTTCAAAATGTCACACTTTTCTGTCCAAAAAAATAATAGTTGTAGCAATTTTTTACAATTTTTATTATGAACCTGCTGTGCTTGCATTTGTAATAAATTTGAATAATAAATAAAAACGAAATTGTCTGTATATAAATCTCTAGAATTCTAATTTCATTTAATGTCTTTTTTTTTTTTTTTTGTTCAACAGAAAAAGGACAAAATCACATTATTCATGAACTCTTCTTATATCGCGACAGTAAGACAAAAAAATAAAAATAAAATAAAAGTAGTCAGTTATTTAATGGTTTTTATGATTTCTGATGAGATTTTTGTTTCTGGTGATATTTTAATATTTTGTTGTTGTTGTTATGCTAAGCCAAATAAACTAAAAAATGGTTTTCAAATTTTGTTTTTACAACATTTAAAATTTTTGCTGAATTTGTATTCTATTCATATTCAAATTTGTTAAAAAAAAAAAAATAAATAAACAAAAATAATAAAACAATAAATAAAAATGATGGTTTAGTCGTCATTATCAGATAACATCAACATTTCCTTTTTTTTTTTTGTTTTTTGCTTTTTTTTGTTCTAAAAATTTATCTGTGAATCAATTTCAAAACAAAATTCAAATTTATTTATGGAATAGAAATTTTTTTAAATATATATTTTTTCAAATCCTTAAAATCTGACAAGGCGGCTATAATGACTATTGAATTCCTTTTTTTTATGTACTAAATAGAAAAAGGATATATAAGTATATAGGATATACGGATAACTAAATTTAAAAAAAAAAATCATTGATGGAAATGAGAAGTTGATAAAAAGTTACACAAAAAAAAAAGACATGTCTTTGTATTTTTTTTCCTTTTTTTTTTGTTCACTAAAACTGTTTGAATTTTCCTTTTTTTTTGTCTTTGTATACATTGGAAACATGTGTCCAGCATTTATAGATTAAAATATTTTTCGCATCCGTTTTTTTTTTTCCTTTTCTATTTTAATTCAGATTTTTATTTTATGTTTTTAATTGTATCCTTAAAACTTTATGAGAAAGTTTAAAAGTTTGATGACATAATAAAAGAGAAATTTTTAACTGAAAAATGTTAGAAAAATTGAATAGAAATCGTAAACGTAATAGTGCTCGAATTGAGAAAAAAAAATAAAAATAAAATAATAAGTAGATACGTATACGAATATGTGTATGTGTGGTTTAAATTGAAATCAGTTAGAAAACAATTAAATGTAAGATAATGATTCTATAGATTGTCTGTAAAAATATAATTTTATGTGGTTTTTGTATCTGTGTGATGTGTAAGTATGCTTTTTTTTTATCTACAATTTCAATTACTTTTTATACATTTTCTTGGTTAAGTATATAAATTTTGTGTCAGTTAGTTTATGAAGACAGGATAAATTTTAGTTTAATGTTTTTCCTTTTTAAATGAAATTTTTTTTTGTCTTTTGTTGTTGATAAGTTTTTTTTTTTTTCATTTTATTTTAAATTTGAAAAAAAAAAAGTATATTTTCATTTAAATAAACTTTTACGTTGCATTTAAAGTAAAAAATACTTAATTTATAAATCATTTGCAGACATGCAATTTTTGTTAAATTTTGTAGTGAAAAAGTGTTAGAGGTGTTGTGAATTAATAAACAAAAACAAAGTGTTATAGTAAAATGATTTTTTGAAAGAAATCGTTTTAATTTACCACATTTTTATCTTAAAAATAGTTTTAGATACTTATACTTTTTGTTTTAATCTTGAAAAATTCTTTACACACAAAGGTAGCGTACATATTTAAAATGTGCTTGAAAGAAAGCATGGAAAAAAATAAAAATGAAAATTTTTATGTTATTACTTACTTTTTTACAATTTTTTTTAATGAAAATTTAATATTTTTTTTATAATAGAAAATGTTAGAAATCAAAAAAGCAATAGTTTTCTTGGAAAAGTTTTATCTGTTTTTCAATTCATATAATCTATTAGTTAATTCGACCTTTGACCTTTTTTTTTGTTCTAATACAGTAGAAGTTTTATTTGAAAAAAAAAAACAACACAATTTTGTAAAAACTTCCGAAGTATTTTAAGTCTTTAAAGTTTAAAAATTTCATATTAGTTTTTTTTTAAATAACATAAAAGAGCATTCCATTTACTTTTGTTCCTTCTAAACGACCATAATCCTTTTCCAATCATTTTTGTTTTTTTTTTGTATTGAAAAAGTTTTAAAATCTAAAAAACTTGAAAAATCATATAAGTTTGCTGAAATGTTGTTTGTTAAATATGATTTTTTTGAAGGTCATTTTTTATCCTTTATAAATTTTGTAACGTCGAAATACATAAAGTTCAACCTAATTGGATGCCTCGTGACATTTTCGATAACAAGCTTGAAAAGAATAAAAAATTTATTGAATATTATTTCTGAAGTATTAAAAATAATAATTTTATTAGATTTTTTTTTGTTTACATATTATACCGATGTTTGGCTAATACATAATGTTACGCAATTAAATTTCATAACAAAAAAAAAACAAACAAACAAACTACAATTGAATTAGAGCATATAACACACCTACAACTGAATTTATTATTTTTATTATATAATAACATTGATCGATACAATCAACGTAAATAAAACATAACAGTTTTTAAACGGATTTTATTTTGCATTATTTTTGATTACGTTTAAAAAAACAAAAATAATTTGAATCAACGTTTATTTTTTTTAAATCAATTATGTATTATGTGTGTAAGTAGATTTTGTTGTTTTTATTTCACATTAATGGTGCAGTATTTATTTTGCACTATTATTTTTTGTGTTACATTGTCTACACAAATTTTCAAAGGTTTTGCATAAAATAAAATACTAAAAATAAAAGTGAAGATACAATAAGGTCAAGGTGAAAAAAATAAAAATAAAATAAAAAGGAAAAGGGTGAAAATGACAATTGTTTTTTACAGGTGTTTCAAACACAAAAAATTTTATATGGATTGAGGGGTATAAAATCAAAATTTTGAATGAATCTATTTTCTAACAATATAAAAATATGTATATAAAAATATAAATAATTTTTTAAAATATTGTTAAAGTTATTCTAAGGTAGTAATTCTTGATTGAATATTAAAAATTCTACGTGCACAATTTTTATGGTTCTAAAAAGAAGTTCGAAACAATAAATGAAAGAAAATAAAATTAGAAAGTTGCTGGTGGTGGTGCCACTTTTGAACCACAATTTAGCTTTAAGAAATTGCTGGACTTATTTAAATGAAAATTTACTAGAATAAACACAATAAATTTTTTATAAAAATTCTAAAACGAGAATTTTTGTTTTTCTTTGGAAACCAGATATTTAAAATTTTGTTTCGTTACCTCTCATTTATGTCGTCATACTACGAAAACAAAAAAGTTAATCACCTTAAAAATTTATTTCTTAGCCTTTTTTACTCTTTTTTATTTCTTGTTTTCAGTTCTTTCTTGCAGTGTAACAACACTAACGAATTTCTTAAAATTTATTTATTCTTAGTATAATTCATATATGTATGTCCTTCAAGGACTATAAATAAATTTTATGTGAATGATATTAAAATACTACAAACTACAACCTTGAAAAAAAAAAAACAAAACAAAAACAATAATAATAGCAACAACAATAAATTAACACATTTTAGCACGTTATTAATTAATTATGGTATTTTTTATTTGTTATTTTTTGTTGTTTTTTTTTTGTTGTTATTTAAAAACATCAATGCAGAAATATTATTTAAATTGTCGCAATCAACAAATCATTTTTTTTTAAAAAAAACATTTTTGCATAAATTAGAAAATGTAAAATTTTAAGTAATTTTTTGTTTTGTTTTTATAGTTGAAGGAAATGTTGTTATGAAAATTTATTAAACAAATTTTATTAGTCAATAAAAAAATTCATTAAAATAAATGTAATGTTTTGTAAAATGAGAAAAAAAAAAACAAACACAGGAAAAGACTGCAACATGAAATTTTATTATAAATGAAATTATTGTTATTTTTATTATATGTGTGTGTGTGTGAAAAAAAAAAACACATATCATTTCAATCAAAAAATTATAAAATAATTTATGTATTTTAAATTTTATGTTTATTTTTACACGTCATTTAGAATCTTGTGAAGAAAAAGATATATATTTTTTTTTTCTTGAAAATTTAAAAAGAAAAATATACATACATACATAGGTATATTGAAAATTGATATTGAAAATCAACAAAATAAATTTTGTTTAAATTTTATTATTTGTGTAAAATATTTTTAAAATTTAATAAATTGATTGAAAGGCATAAATAAAATATAGGAGTACAAAAGAAAAAAAAAAAAAAAGAAAGAAAAATTCAAATTTGATATAAGTCAGTTTTGTAGACATTTTTGGAACTTTCGCAATGTTTGACTCTTTATAAAATAAAATATTGGCTGATAAACTAAATTGAAAAAAAAAATTTTTGTTTTTATTTCCTATTTCATTTATTGAAATGTTCAATAAATATTTTTCATTTGAAGTTTTATTTCACCTAATAAACATTTATAGGATCCCTTTAAATTGTTATTGTATTCGTCTTTTTTTTTTTTTTTTCAATAAATGTTATAAAACTTTGGCGTCTAAGAGCTTTGCCAATAAATTTTATTATTTTTTTTTTTATAAATAATAAAATTTTTCAATCGTTGTTTTTCTTTCAAAAAATATTTTCTTCTTTAAAATAATTTTCACTGGCATCTGTTGTAAAATTATAAATGTTTTAGTATTTAGTTTTTTTTTTTTTTTACCAGATTGCTAGATATAAAATAGGTAAAAATTATCTGTTTTATTTTTTTGTATGATCAGAGAAAAAATTATTTAATAGACAGAAAGTCTATGAAATTTTTTTAAACAATGAACCGGATAAATATGAGAAGAAAAAAAAAAATACATAAAAGCAAAACAACAAGTAAGGAAAAAGATTAAAAAAGTTTTTGCCTTTAATCTTCCACTCATAGATTAAAATTGTAAGAAAAATCTATAGAATAATAAAAATAATCTTTTTAATTCTGTAAAAAAAAAAAAAATAATAATAAAGGCAAAATAACGAATAAAAAGGGGGGAAAAAAAATCAGGAAAAATTATAAATCAAATTTATATCTTCATAAATTAACTTGACAAGCGTTTTTATATTTACTCTGATTATGTATTACAATTTTATTTCATAAGAAGGGAGATTGAATAAAATCCAATGGAAATCTCATTTTTTTTTTTCTCGTTATATATTTTATTTTTAAATGGATTTTTTTTTTTGTTGGTAATTTTTACTGACATAAAATAATCATTCATTGATGAAAAGGAACGTGATGGTGGAATATTTTTACAGATTATTTTATATGATGTACAATTTATTTAAAATGCTAAAGAAAAAGTAAAAAGGAAACAAAAACGAAAAAAAAAAAATGATTATAAAAATTTTTCTATAAGGTGATGTATTGTTCTTCGATGATAAATGTTTTGAAAAATTATTATGAAATATGATTAATAGAATTTTTCTATTCTCCCCCCTTTTTTTATGAAACTCTTAAGATGTGAAAAAAAAAAGTTCATTTTGGCTCATAGTTTAGAAAATTGGTATATTCGTTGTACGTAGAGTTAGTAACAATTTTAGAAGATTCTCGAAAAGTATTTTAAATAATTTTTCTTGTTGAAAAAGAATCTTAAGTAAATTTGATAAGATAATTTTTATTCATTTGATTGGTAGCTAATTATTCTTTTTATTATTAAATTATTGAAGTTGGTTCAGTAATTGAAGTTCTAAAAGAACAAAAGAATACATATATTCAAAATTATAATGTACGAGTAAGTATAGACTATATAGAGAACCCTTACTTTGTTACTTTTTTCATTATTTTCATTCTATAAGCTCTATAGTGAATAGATTTTATGATTAATTGTCATACTTTTTAATGTTTTATATTCAGATAAAAGGTCCCCTGTAGTAAACTGTTACAATAATCCTTAAAATTTAAATGATTTAGTGAATAAAATAGAAATTTTCATTCAATAAAAATAATTATACTATATAATACCTATTATAAAAGGCCCTTACATAAATAGAACGCATCATTTATAAAATTTTATGTATATACTATATGTATGTATGTGTGTATGTTTTTTTAAAGATCTTTTGAACATATAGATTATAATAAGACTATGGTAACATGCCAAAATAGCTAAAAGAAGATATATTACTTCTTATTAAACAATGATAAATCAATCTGTTACTTAAGAAACTCAATCTTTTCTTTAGAATTAACTAAAAGTTTTTTATATAAGTATATATATTTGAGAACAACAAAAAAAAAAAAATACAATAAATAAAGAGAAAATAAAGTTTTGTACTTAGTCCTTAAAATCCTTTTATTTCTTCCAGTAGATACAGTTGAAAAATGTATTAATTGAGTTCATCCGTTCATTTTATCCAGATTCTTATGTAATTTTCTTGAATGAGAAATTTTCAATATCAAGATTGTTAAAAGTTATGTATAAAACACATAAAAAAAATTTTTCCTTTTTTTTTTTTCTTATTTATATATAATTTTACATTTAATTCACATTTTGTATAACTTTGAATTTTCTATATCATACATCTTATTTTGAAATAAAGTTATAAAAAGGATGTACAAGCATTTAGTATTTCATTTTGTTTGTATTAACTGAATGTTGTTGAAACGAAAAATCAGTTTCACCGTAAGAGATTTTTATATTCTTGTTTTTCTTGTTGTTTTTTCTTTCACTTTTATCAGATAAAACATAAAATTTAGGTCATTCTCTTAGTTGAATAATATCCTAATTTAATCCATTATAAGCTATGTACATACATATATGTATTTTAGATTTCATTCGGTATATGTATACAACTAAGCTTATGTTAAGTATAATATAATAAAAAAATAGGCAATTTATCATTTTGTACAAAAGTTAATTTATTTCATCGTAAAATAATTTGGTATTTGACTGTTTTTTAATCTAATTTTACTTCTTTTTAAAAGAAATAAAAATAAAATCCTTTATTAAATCTTTTTTCTTTGAAAATTTGAAGGATGAAAGTTGGTTGCAGTCTTATGAAGAACAAATCAATTTGGTATACCATTTTTCACAAAAGATCTTCTTTTCTATTATTATTTTTGATCTTTAACTTTTTTTTTTTTTATTTGCAAATAAGTATAAGAACATATGTATGTATGAGTTATATATTAACAATTTTAAAATCTTATCTATGTATGTAAATTTGAATTTAATTTATGAAATTGTATATTTATTGTTATGAGTATTAAATTCAGTTACATAAAAAACCACACTGTAAAAGCTTTGAAAGATAAAAAGGATTTTATGATTAATGTGCACTTGGACACCTTAAGACAATGAATTTACCCACAAAAACCAAATATAAGTATTTTCTCTAATTCTCTATATGTGAATTTATATGTACAATAAAATATAAATAATGTGTTGGTATTATTAGGGTAATGTTACCAATAACGAGACTCCTAAGTTCAAGAGAAATCTTTTCAAAGAAAAAAATGTTAGTTGAAAGAGTACCTACCTCAAATTTTTTCTTCAAAGAAGATTTTTCTTTTTAAAAAAAATTTTCACTTGTCACAATTTAATTTTTATATAACCTCTTTGATCCATTTTCCACCTATAAACGCCATAGTACTAAGTTTTCAAGTACAGTAAAAAAATGTATGTACATATTTGAAAATAAAATAAATAAAAAAGTAAAGATAATTGTGAGAAAACTGTTCTTAAACGGATTATTACTTAACTTTTAGTATATGTATATAAAAAAAAAAAACTGTGTACTGAGTTTCTAGCAAATCCAGCAACAAAAATCAAATATAGTAAATTTTCAAATATTAAATTGGTAAGAGATTTTTGATTACCAATATTGGTACTTTTACCCTATTAGAAATATTTCATTCATGCATGTATAAAATTTATATCAGATACAAAAAACAAAGAAAAATTTAAAATATACATATGTATGATACATACATAAGCTCTAAAAAAAGGGTAAAGTTTGTGTATCACCAATTTAACATTTCATAAAACTCATCCTTTTTTTATTTTATTTTTAAAATAGTGATCAAACTATTTTTTTTTTCAATATTATAAAAAATATAAAACTTTTAACCTTTTTCATAGTGGGTTCAACTTTACACGCAATTTATTATCCAAGTGACCAACCAGTTAATAAATTGGGTGACATTTTTATCTTTTTCATTTTCTTTCATTTCATTCTATGTATTGTACAATTTTCTGTTAATTATGTATGTGTTTCATGAATGGATTAAATAAAGGATGACAAAAAAAAAAAAAAAGTGGAGAGAAAAACAAAACACCAACAGAAACAATATTATTATTATGCATTGTCCTTTCAACAGAATCACTATTTATCACATTCTTGTTAAGCCATCTAGAGAAAATGCTATAGGATAAAAAAGAATATGAACGAAACAAAAAAGGAGAAAAGTGTTATACTTTATACTTTTCAATGTACATACATTATATTTATATAAAGGACACACATATGTATGTGAATTATATCAACATATTATACAGTACTATTTAATGGACATTAAAGAAAAAGCAGTTATGAAAAGTAATTATTTTTTTTTTTTTTTTTTTTTTTGTATTTAAGTGATATAGTGTTAAAGTTTAATATAGAAAGGATTTTAAGTGTTTCATATTTATCAGATATAATAACTATGTAATTATATGATCTCTCTGAGAGTTCATCTTTTGTTTATTTTTTTACTGGTAGTTTTTTCATAAAGATACTTTTGTTTTTTAATGTGATGATGATATTATGAAAATATGAAATTTTCTCTTATGTTTTACAGTTTTTATTTTTGTCAAACAAAAGATATTCACTTACAATGTAAACAATATTAAAGTGATTTTTATACGATAGATACTTTTTTTTTTTTACTTGTCATACATGAAATTAAGTTTAACTATTCAGATATAAAATTTGATAGCTCTAAATGATACAGGCATATACATATATTTTAATTTAAAACAATGATTTTCTAATTTTATAATTCGTAAAAATTAAAATTTACAATTAAAATTTGAAATCATGTAAATTGTATCAATCATTTTTGTGAATCATTTGAATGATTGAATTTTTTGTAAGCTGATACAATGATAAAATTAAATATTTATTCATTCAGGATAATTCATATTAGAATCATGTGAATGAATGTGATGAGTTTTATCAGATGAAAATGAATCAAATTTTCAATGTAGAATTTATAATTTATAATTGTTGAGTTTAGCATAATGAGGTATATTAAATGATATTTGAAATATTTAAAAAATTTAGTAATTCTCAAATTTGAAATGTAAAATAATTGAATTAATTTTTTTGATTTTGATTTTTGTTTTTGTCATTAGATAAATTGATTGAAATGTATGACAGAAAATTCATAGCTAAAGTCAGAGATAAAATTTTTTAAATCAAATAAATCCATTCAAAAAAAAAAGTTTGTCAAAATATTTTTTGTACAATCCAAAAATTCTCTATAGTCTGTATTACACATTGTTTCATTAAATCGAACATACGAGTACATAGGTCTTGTTGGAACTAAGAAGAGAAAATTCCAGAAGTTGGCAGAAGTTGGGTTAAATTAACATTTAATGTGATAGAATGTTATTATTAAACTTTCGAGCACTCAAATGAATTGTGTGAATTTAAATTTGAAACTTCTAAATTCAAAAACCAAGACTCTACCACTACTTCAGCCACTAACTGCCAAACTTTTAAAAAGTTAAATTCTTTAATTTTTCAATTACAAAATCTACTAAAACTAATTTGTTAATTTACCTCCAACTCAAAGTGAGCACACATTAATCATATTTTCAAGTTTTTATCATATCTAATATTTCTAATAATTTTATTTGTGTACTTTCAACACAACAAAAAAAAAAAAAAAACCTAAGAAACAAACAAATTTGTGTTAACATTACTAATTTCATAAATTACAATTTAAATATTCTTGCCTTTATTTTACATTCACACAAACATATATTAGATTAACACGTAATTTAAGGATCTCCACCCATTTCCTGTTTCATAATTAAACCTAAACAAATGGACATTTTCTTCATTTATACATATCTGTATCATACTTAAATGTTTACATTATGTATCATGTGAATTATAACAAGAATTACACATGATTACATGTTAAACTAACATAATTGATGATGACTAAATCACCACTCATATGTAAATGTCATAAATTTACGTCGTTATTTTTATTAATTTTTTTTTCCTTTTTCCTTTTATTATTATTATTTTTTTTTTCCAATTAAACAGAAGAAAATGAAAAATTACACATCAAAAAAATATTTTTCTCACACGATGATGATGATAATATTAAAAATTTAATTTTCTCAACGTATTCAAAAGTATAAAGCTCATTTCACCTGCAAAATATAATAATAAAAAAAAAAAAAAACTCAAATGTGAAACACAAAGTAAAGAATAAAATAATAAAAATAAAAAAATCATAGGTAAATTCTAAAATGATTTGACTTGAGGTCATTTAAATGTATAATTTTTATATAGTCATAGCATGCGATTAAAATATTCAATTAAATGAAGAAAATAAAAAAAAATAAAATTTATAACTGTATTTTTTTGTTTTTGCCTTTCATTGAAAAAAAAAACGATTTTTGTGTGTAAATATAAAATGAATTCGATGTTATATTTGTATGTATGTATGTATGTATATAGAATTGCTTGAAGCTTAAAATCTGCTCTATGCATACCACCTTTAACATTCGGTGTTATAGAAGTGGGTGGTTTTTAATCCTTGCTGTATATCCTATGTCATTAATTTATTTTTTATGTAGATTTTTTTCAATTTTTTTTTTTTGGTTGATGTTTTTTTACACATTTTTTAAATTTTTATTCTGTTTTAATGAATAACTGTATTGCATGATCGGATTTTTTTTTTTGTTTTTCCCTTGTCGACGCTCTAATAGAATGTTCGTATTTCAAGTAAATTTTTCATTTTTTTTTTTTAATTCTTGTTGGTATATGTGTATAATGTATAAATTGTTTTTTTTTTTTTTTTTAATAAACTTGCACAATTTCAAACACATTTTAATTTTGCCTCAAACGTCAACAACCGATTACATTATACATTCAAGTCCTGAAACATGTAAACGAATTAATTAGGCTGTAATACAAAATAACAAATCAAGAATTTAATTTATGTAAAAAAAATTAAAAAAAAAATAAAAAATAAAACATAGAATATATTTGAGTACAATGAACGAATATGTATTTTGTGATTTGTATGACCTCTTAGGAAAAAGGATTTACATGCATAAATTCAAATATGCTAATAAATAAATTCTTGAGATAGAACTCTGAGAGAAAACATAAAAACTAGTCGAATTCGAGTAAAATGAATATTTGTGTGGGATAAAAAGGAGGAAATTTTTTGTTGTTCATTTTTTTTTTTTCTTCTTTTTAAATATTATTGAATTGAGTACTTTATTACTTACAAATTATATTTTTTAGAGAGATTAAATTTACAAATACACCCAAACACATAATGATTATTATTTTAAAATTGAATTTTATTTAAATTTTTCAAATTTATATTCTATGAGTATTTTACATTATTGTTATGATTTAATGCAAATATGCAAAATAGTATCTGTAGGAAAAAGCAAACTAAAAAAAACGAATAATCAAATATGGAATATGACAATTAGGAAACGAAAAAAAAAAAAGAAATTTAAATAAAAGTTTTCTAAAAATATTTCAGATGTCATGGTACAATTTATGTAAAATTATTTGAAATGCAGAAATCTTTTTTTTTGTTTGTTGTTGTTGTCATATTTGGTAATTTCAAATTTTCTATGTCATGGTTTTAAAATTGTTTGTTAAACTTTATAAAATTTATATACTATACATATTTTATTATTTTTTGTACATGTGATATATGAATAAAATTCTTTAAAAATGTTTAAAAGACATAAATATGACATAAAAATATGTGTGTACGAATGTGTATGCATAAATTTTCTTCAAGATACCCGTATGTATGTTCGTTAGTTTGAATAAATTTTCATATAAAATAAGGTATGGTATATAAATTTATTGTATGTATGTTCAAATAAATATAATTTTGATATTTGTACTTATAACGATGGTCATAAACGAATGAACAATTTAAATAATATTTAATGAGTGATGTAGATGATAATATAGGTACATATGTATGTATAAAAGTATATATCTTGCATACTAAAAGAATAGTCTTATTCATGTCATGTTCTACAGTATTTTAAGAGTCTTTTATGTTGAATAATGAATGCTCATATACTTTTATAATACGAGTATGTGCCAGAAAATGTTCAAAAACACTTATTTTTTAAAAATATCATTTAAATTATGATACATACATATATAGATAACATTATATTATACATTTTATACGTTACACATAAAAATATTTATTTATCCTAAAATGTATGTACATATATCTTTTATATCAATAATGATGATGAATTTAATGATTTGTATTAGACATGAAATTTTTAATTGTGTTTTGCATAAAATGTTTGTTTTTTTTTTTTTTTTAATTTCAAGTTGCATTTTTAGTATTTTTTTGTGAATAAAATTTATTATATAAAATTTTAATTAATTTTTAAATTTTATGAGAAACATTAAAAAATTAGTATTATATTTTTAAAGAAAAATAAAAACAACATTTTATTTAATAAGTAATTTCTTTGAATAAATTTTGAATTTTAAATATTTTACACAATTTTAAAACTCCTGAATAATTTAACCGAAAAATTTTGCAAATCTAATATATGTATGTAGGTACATACATAATTTTTGAAAATCTGTAAAGTATATTTTTTGCTTAATGTTTTCATAGAAATAGGGTGTGAAATTTAAACAAGATATTCCTTTAACTTTAACAAGCTTTTAATGATAAAAGTTCGATTACGAACAACATCGGCTTTGAGCAACTTAAAGTATAAAAACAAAAAAATCTCTAAAAAGTTAATACAATCCATTGGACGCTGAGTAACACCCCACGCTCAATGGTACCGACAACGTCGAACGTCAATGTGAACGACAAAATTAGAAATAGATCTAATTGAACGACAACGTCAGAATGGATGTTGCCATTGAACGAGAACAATGGTAGTTTCATTGAATTTAATTGAACGTGTCGGTGATGTTCGACGTTGTCGGTACCATTGAGCGTGGGGTGTAAGAATCATGTCCGGAGTACAAAGGGTTTATATGAGATGTTTTCATTTCTTCTTTAAATGGCAAAATCCATAAGCCTTTGATACTGAAGAAAAAAAAAACATCATTGTATGTACGTACAACATTTTTGATATCTACTTAATGTTTTCAATTACATTTAGAATCTAAAATCCTTTAAAAAGATCAAAAACAAACATCTGTTTGTTTGGGTTGTTTTATATCATTAGCCTAACATGTACATATCTACATAAAGAGAAAGCATAAACAAAGACTTAAATTTACATTATTATTTAATAAAAAAATTTTCGTTGTACGTTTTTATATACTTCTGGAATACAACAGCTTGTGAGCAAATCTAATTTCTTTTATTACGTGATTTTTTTTTTGTTTTTTTTTTTTGTTTTTAAAATTTTCGTTTTTGTCTCTTTTGAAACGTGTTTTAAATATTTAATGTGAAACATATTATACGTGAACCTTTTTGTATTCTTTAAAAAAAAAAAAATGACAATTTTTTCAATTATTCACGTAAAATACACATAACATCAAAAAAATTGAGTAAGAAATTTGTATTTTTTAAATTACACTTTTTTTTTTTTAGTTGGTTCACTTATTTTTAAAACTGAATTTTTAAAAAGAAAAAAATTAATGCATTAAAATTTAAAAAATATTTAAAATTTATATTTTTAATTATATTTAAAAAAATATACAAAAAAAAAAAACACAAAAAAAACACAAAAAAACAGAGAAAATAATAATTAAAAAGCCAAAAATAGTGAAAACACATTTTCCATATTATTTTCATAATTTTAGTTAAGTTATAATTTTATTTTATGTTGTTGTTAGTTTTTTGTTTTGTCTAACTTTTAAATTAATTTGATGTAAGGTAATTTTAAAGTATATTAAATCCTTTAAATTAACCACAAAAATTAAAACGAGACATGTACATAAAACTACCACAATTCATTTTATTTCTTGAAAAAAAAAACAAAAAAAAAAAAAAATACTGTGATGAACTATCTTTTACGGTTAACCTCGAATATTATTGTTATTATGAAAACTAACAAAAAAAAAAAAAAATAATAATAAAAAAAGGATAATGTAATGAAGAAATGAAAATACAGTGAAACCTGCTAATGTAACCATACTATGTAATTGGACTACGGTAAATGTTTTTTTTTTTTTTGTTTTTTTGTAGTAAAAAAAATTTTTTTTGTCCAAAAGTAAAACAATTGATTTTTGAAGGAATTTTGCAGGTAAAATAAAGTTTGAAATTATAAGTAGATATTACCGTACATAATATTTGTTTTTTACTCAAAATTCAGTAAAAAAAGTTTGATCATAATTTTTTTTTTTTTAGAAATTACATAGACTAAAGAAAAAAAGTAATTAAATCGTTTGAAGCCGTGGTCGTTGCACGAAATTCTCTATCGTTCTGCACTATAAAACTCAATTTACACTATCACGTAAGGACATATGAAAACAATTAATGTCGCCTGAATTTACATTTAGTTATTACTCATTTAATATGAAACATTAACATTTATTCCGCCAGAACATGAATATGTAACAGTTTTTAGTATATGTTTCAGTTAATGTAGTATATAATAATAACATGAATAAGGATATAACTTTTTTTTTAGCTGATTTTGTTCCTTTAAAATTTCAATTTTATACAGTGATATCCTTTATATACTTACTTATTTCAAAATATAAAATCTACGAAACTATAAATTATATAATTTTTTTTTTCATGATGAGAAATATAAGCTAAAAAAAATTTTTCTGAACTTTTGCCAAATACGGTGACGACGATGATTTTAACTACATATATAAGAACATCATAACAAGGACTTACAGAGATATAACTACACAGAGAAATTTAATAAAAATAAATGAAAAAAAAAATAAGAAACTTTATGAAAATTTATAAGAAAATGTTCTTTAGGAAAAGTTTTTTGTTCCGTTATGTCCTCCTCCAATTACTCAGTTTATGCGATTTCGAGAAGAATTATTACAACGATAAAGCTATATTTTTTTTTGTCCTTCATCTTCTTCTTTTTATTTTTATATACGTAGATATTTGTAATAGTTAAGCAATTTGAAATACATTTATGAGGTTTTCTGGAAGAAATTTTATGTTTTGCAAGTAATACAGAGGGAAAAAAGATAGTTCTAAAAGTCAAATAAAAAAAAAATTTCTTAAATAATTTTTTAGGTTTCATTTTTTGTTGTTGTTGTTTTTGTTAACATAAATGATTTGACATTTTCAGTACTGATTTTGACTTTTTGACGGTGTTGGTATTACAGGATAAGAAATTTTAAGAACATTTAAAAAAATTCTTATGAAAAAGGAAAATTAAATAGATGATGAAAAAGACGCCAGGATAATGGTTTTTTTTTTTATTTTCACGTATGAATTATTTTTTTTTTGTGCAAGGTGAATTAGGAAAGACAATAATTTTAACTAAGAATAATGACCAATATACTCGTATATATGGATGTAAAGAATTTCATAAATAGAATAAATGATGCAATTAATCTTTTACTGGACAATTTGTAATGACAATAAAAGAAAAATGAAAACCTCATAAAAAAATAAGCTCAAGGAATTGAAATAAAATTTATTGTTATATGTCTTTAACTCAAAATTTTATTTTTTACTTGGTATTTATGTTTCACGATTTTATGTATATGTATTTTACGTATTTATGTTATTCTCTCTGTAATTTATTACATCATATACACATCCATTTATCATAATTGTATATAATTTTTTGCCTTGAACAATTTTGTTTTTTATTTAGATTTTAATGTCCTACTTTAAATGTAATGAGCTTTTCTTAGTTTTTATAACTATATTTACAAAGTTTACAAATTCTTAAGTTACATGTATTCGTAATTTTTTTTTTTCAGATAAACATATTTACTAAATCTACTTTGTTATACAAGATACTCGATTTTTTTATGATTCATAAAAATTCAGAAGAAGACATTTAAAATAAAGTATCCTGATTTCGGAAGATTGTTGTTCATATTCACAACATATAGTATCTATAAAATTTGAGGATAATAATAATCGTTTACGTGTATTTCTTTTCTAAAAAGTATTTTTAATTTGAAATATTCTTAAATATCCTGAAATAAAGTAATCTAAATAAACATACACATATAGGGAATAGTGATTACTTTGAGTATAGCGTGCTAAAAGCTAAAAAGAAAATAAAATCATTAAAATCGTAAAACACATTGAAAAAAAAAATGTATAGTATACATATAACAAAACATTTTACAGTTAAACTTATTATTACCGTAATAAAATTTCATTTTGTTTGTGCTTAGAGAGTGTATTTAAAATCGAAAGGGTTGTAAAAAAAAAAAATCTTTAGATTTTTGTTTTTTGTTTTGAAAGAAGATATATCGCAAGAAATCATGCAATTCACACAAAAGTAAATTTGCTAGTAATTTTTTGTTGTTGTTTTAAACAAATGTATGTATGAACGACCAAAAGTCATAAGATTAATACAAAGTGCCATAACTGAGTAGTTGGAAAGCCAATAAAATGATTTTGGAAATATTAATTGTTGTAAAACACATTCAAAACTTTTGAGTTTCCTCAAATAACTTACAAGCTTAGTGGCTATTTCTGATTTTGTGGTTCTGTTCTGTTGAAAATAGAAAGATTTTTTATCAACCGTTTGTTAAAATTTCAAATTATGCACTTTTTCTGAAACTTTTTCTCTAGCCATTTGCTTTTACTTGTGTCCGAGCGGTAGCATTATAGAAACAAAATTCATTTTATGAAAAAGTCGCCATACTTTTCTAAAATGAAAATGAAATATTTGTATTTTACTTTGCATGGTTTTGAGATTCATTTGAGAATTCATGTTTTTTATATGAAACATAGGTGATCTGAATAAGAGTTTTATGTGTTAATAGAACCCAAAAGAATTTTATTGAATGATGTATCATGGCTAAAGGATATGTATAATAAATTAAAGATTTATTAAAGGTCAATTCGTTAGTACCCGGTTATGAATAAATCATTTAATAACTTTTGCAATTTTTACTTCATTATTAAAAAAATAGGAAAAACGTGAGGTCAAGTACATTTTAATTATCATTAAATGTTCTATTTTGTTACGAATAAGAAAAATTATATAATACATAAAAAAGACAAATGTTTTTAAAATGTTCATACATATATGCATGCAACAACAAAAAAAGACAAGAATATATTCTTATTTTTTTGATTTAACGGAAAAAGGATTTTATTTTTGAAAGACTTGTAAATCATTTTATTATACGTAATATTTTCTATTTTGTACAAAAAAAAAATATTATAAAATAAATCTACTGTGAAAACAAAAACATGAAATTATTGCTTTAGAAACCTTTCAAATTATCATTATTCATTTTAATTCTATTTGATTCGTGTTTATAAAAACAACAAAGGTAAATATACTAAAAAATAACCTTTTTCAATGTTGAAAAGTAACTTTCATAATAAAAATTAAAAAATTAAGTTAAACATGCAATTTATATATATATATTTTTTTTTTGGATTCATAAAAACTTGTAAATAAGTATTTTTGTACAACAAACATAATATAAAATGAAATATATATATATATATATTTTGATTTTTAGTTTTTGTATATATTTAATGTTAATTTAAAAAGTGAAAAGGATCTTTAAGCTATGTATTTTTACCAAAAATGGAATAATTTAATATAATTCAACATGATAATTTGTTATAGCTAATACTTTTATAATTTACTAAATGATGCGCTATACACTTATAACCTTTTCGTTTTTCATTAATATTTAAGATATAACATTGTTATTCATTCAGGCTGTTATGTTTTATTAAAATTTCATCATGAATTTTCATATCCTTTTTACATTAAACAGTATAAAAAAGGCCATATCATTTTGAAATCTTTAAAATGAAAATTTTATGAGTTTTATGTAATATATTTTTATAAATGTGTTAGATATTAGATTTAAAATATGTATGTACATATGTATGTACCTGTACATATCCCTAGTAACCAAAAGTCTGTCAAGTCAAGTTTGTCTTGTCAATGGGCTTAATAAGATGAGGTATTATTTACAAAGCGTGGTTGACCTAAGAATATTCGACAATAAGAAAAGTCTTAGATGTGTTAATGTGTTAAGTTTAACTATATATCTGAGTTTAAAAATCTCTTACGCTACACGATAAAATACCTTGTATAAAATTCTATATGCAAATAGTCTGGACAGAAAAAATAAACATACCACTAATTTTCGTTTTGTTTTTAAGAATTTGTTACTAGGGGTATTCAGTATTTTTATAAATATGTATGTATTTTTCAACTTTTAAAATATAAATGGTTATCGTATCTTAAATATAAACATTACATTTATTTAATATTGTTTTTTTCTTGTAAGAATTTTCTATTTTAAAAACAAAAAAAAAAAAGGAAAAAGGATGTCGGTACATTTTTATATATTTTCTTCAAATACGATCACGTACATAATATATAGATATGTGTGTATCATGAATTAACAAAAAAAAAAAAAAAAAAAAAAAAAGGAAAATAGTACATGAAAAAAAACCATGCGAAAATTTAATTTTACTCAAAGATTTAACTCCTTGTTTTTAGTTTTTAAAAATGTCATCACTCTGTGTTTACTCCTTTTGTAAAGTGTTCCCTTGAGGATATTTCTATTTATGTTGAAAAATTCTTATTTTCTTCTTCTTATATTTTGTATAACAGAATAAAAGGAAAAAAAAAATACTATTTTAGTGGTACAATATTGATGTGTATTTGTTTTTTTTTTTTTTCACTTCTCAAAAAAAAAGGTAAAAAGTAAAAACAATTTTAAATTATTGAAAAGGATACTAAAATAAAATGAGAATAAAAATGTACAACACTTTTACTATTTTGTATTTTTGTGTGTGTTAAGGATAAATGATATTCATTTATTTTAAGTTTTTGTCGTTTTTATTTTTTTAAGTTAAATTAGTTTAAAAAAAAAAAAAAATGTAGTAAATAAATAAATACTAGAAAGGAAAACTTATTATAATTTTAAAAGTTGAAAAGAAAGAGAAAAAGAAAAAAAATATTTTAAGTAATTCATTCATATTTTGTTTATTTTCAGATTTTAAAAACGGATAATATGATGATAATGATGATGATGAAGATATTCTGTTATTGTAATAAAAGTTATTGTTGTCGTTATTATAGTAGTACTCAGGGGTATTAAAAGTAAATAATTGTTGTTTATCATTAGATTACATTATTATGTAAAAAAAAAAAAAATTCTTTTTGTTTTCTTTAAAACAATCATTTTAAAATAAGTTAATTTTAAAATATGAAAAATATAATATCACAGTGGAGTTAACATATTTTTATGATTTCTGTATAAGCGAAGAAATTTGAAAAAAAAAAAAAAAATGAATATACAGAAAATCTAGTTGTATAGAAAAGTATAAATTAAATATTTAAAAATTATACATACCTACATATGTACATAGATTTAAGAATATAATTCAATATCAGGAAACCAAAAAGAAAAATAAAATTTAAAAAAAAGCATAAGTAAAATAAAATATCAAGAATTTCGATTAGATAAAATTTCAACGAAATAATCCAAAAAAATATAATAAAAAAAAATAAAAAATAAAAAAAATGGCTTCACCTCCTGATAGTCCAATTGAAGAGGTCGTTTATGAATTAGAACCTTCACGAGTGCCTAAACCAGTACCAGTTGCCCTCGAAGATTTATGCCGACAAACAAAATTTACACGACAGGAAATTCGTGTGATGTATAGAGGTTTTAAAACGGTAAGTAATTTAATGAATAAAAAAATGCATTTTTGTTTTCTTTACTATTTTTTTTTTTTATTACACTGAAATAATTGAAGAATTTTCTATTCATTTCATAAATTTAAAAAAGAAAAAAACTTTTCCTTTCTATTTTTAATTTTTTTTTTTACATTTTGTGAACATTTCCTTTTAAAATTTATTACTTTTTTTCGTTTTTCTTTTTTTTTCTTCATAGTCATTCATACATAGCTACAGTAGTACTTACATTTCATGAAAAATTACAATAATTTAAAACTATGAAAAAGCAATTAAAAAACAGACCCACATTTTTATTATTATGTATTTTAAAAGTTCACATGTGTGTAATCGTTTTCATCTTCTTTTCTTCTTTAAATGAAAGGCAAAAGAAAAAAAAATGAAAAGAAATTGAAAAGATTAATGATTGTTGGTAGGAAAATTTATTGTTATAGGATTTGGATAGGTAATGTATAGGAGATGAATTTTCTTCTTTTTTTTGCTTTTAAAAAGTCAAGGCAAGGGTTGAAAAAATACTTAATTTAAAGAAAATTAAAAATGTTCGTGGCATTTATCACCATAAATTTTGATCACCATATGTGATATTTTATAAGTACTTCCATATTTGAAACGATTCATCTTGATCTTGAAATTTTTGGATAATAAAAATATGTTAAATGAAACATTCACTACATTGAAGAAGAGGGTGAAAAAATCGACCTTAGTGAAGTTTTCTTTTATTTTTCTGTGTGTTAAATTAGTGTCATAAAAAAATTGGCATACAGTTTTTTAAATAAAAAGCTCTTAAGCCTATCTATTAATTTTATAAGAGGTATTTTTTGTGTTGTAAAAATCCCTCCCCTGTCGAAAAAAATATTGTACAAAATAATGAGAATATTTTTCACAAATTTCAAGAAAATCTGATGATAAAGTCAAAGGATATTTCAATTGGTTTTGAAGAAAACTGATATTCTTCAAGTAAACCTCAAAAATATTATTCAACTTCTTCAAGTTTTTATTCAAAATTTTGAAATTGTGAAAAATAGGAATTTTTTAAATTACTTAATTTCAAAGATTTGACTCTTTAACAACTTGTAATTTGTGAAAAATTTATTTTCCAATTTTGTATGTTAAAGAAAATATTAAACTGTAATTTCGGAAAATTAGAGAACAGAATTCAATGGGTTAATGGCTTAATTTCAATTAGACTTGAAATATTAGTTGAAATTTTCATTTGTTCTATTTAAATTTCTGACTTCATATGGATTTTGTTTGTCGTAATTACATTTCCTTTGAGTTTAAAAATATACTAAAATAAAATATCCTTTATGCTTTTGTACATCTATTCAATCTATTTGAACATGTACATATGTATATTTGTCTAATAGAATTCAATTTAATTGTAATAACTTTTAACATACTTAATTGAATTTGTCAAAACCATAAACTAATTATAAATATCTCAAAACACATACATATCTATAGGTGTATAGTATATATAGAATATCCTGTTTTTGTAACAACATTAGAGACTACAAATCTCTTCTCGTATTCATATTCTGAAACAATAATATTCTATTAAAACAATTGTAATATGAAAATATAGTTACTTCAATAATTAAAGATTATATTTTCAGATATTTTAATATGATAGCATTAATGCATATACATGTTACAATAAGACTTTTATGGGTTTTTGTTTAATAAACGGACATCCTTGTAAATTGATATCTTATAAATATCATATAATCCGTTTCTTTGAGTGTTTTCTTGATGATGATAATTATTTTGTTTGTACAACAGAAAATCATATTCAGATATATTCAAGTAATTACTTATGTATGTACGAGTATATGTACATCAAATAGATATCATTTGTACTTGTATCTTTGTCAAAGTATAATTTCATCAGGAAAAAAAAAACACCACTTGTGATGAATGTCTATTTTAACTCTCAAGTTCTCATCATCATGATAACAAAGTTTTTTGTTAGTTTTCTTACTTCTCCATTTTCTGCTTATTACTGCACTTCTATCTAAAATGAAGAAAAAAAAATAAGACACTTATCATCACTCTTGTACACCCTGTCATTATTTATAGTTTTTTCTTGTTAATTTATTTTGTTGTATTTTTTTTTTTTTAAATAATAAAAGCAACAGTGATAATAATTGTCATTATACACTCTTCATAAAGCTCTTAAATTTGTAATTCAAATTAAAAAAAAAATACGTACTTTATATAACGGCATTGTTGTAGATACATTTTTTTTTTTTTAAATAATAATGAAAAACTTATGCATACACTCTGTGCAGGATTTTTGTTGTTTTTTTTTTATTTTATTTCTTACAACAATTTTTATAGTGTTCCGTCTTAAGAATAAACTTTATTTTAAAGAATTTTTTCGTTTTATTTTGTTTTACTTTAAAAATGTGTTATGTTTATCACTAATTTTTATAAAAGAAATTTAAAAAAAAAAAAAAAAAAAAGAAATAAAAAAACAAACAAGAAGAAAAAATTTTAATTATGTCAACAATATTAATGGACCCCATTAGGAAAACGTAAAAAATAAAAAAATAAGAATGAATAAGAGATTCACAACAAGATCTTATCATGATGCAAGGTGCACAATGAAAAAAATTTTAAAAACTAAAAAAATGTTGAAAAGAAGAAGAATAGGAAGGAAATTCTATGGTTTTGACTGAAGAAGAATTTTTCAAGTGTTTCACGTAAAACATGAAATAAAATTTTTTATTACACATGATAAAAAAAAACATTTTTATTTCTTTTTTTTTATTGTTTCTTTATTTGTTTTAATTTTATTTTTATGTACTTGAAAAGTTTTTATTTTTTATATGTGTATATGTATTTGAAAATATATAAGGAAGTACGCTTATGGGAAAAATTATTTCCATCATATGAATTTGTATATAAAAATTAATTTTAAGTTATTTTATTTTATTTTATTTTCTTAATTTTTTATATTAAGTGTTTTTTAGTTTTTATATGTATTAAAAATAAATTAACCCTAAGAATAGTAGATCATCTATATCAAAAAATTTCCAAATTTTATACAAAAATACAAGTATGCCATATAACGCGAAGGATTTATTTGACACTGAATATAGAACTCTCAATTATGATGAAATCTGATAAAATTTTTGATAAGATTTATCTACGAATACAGATTCTTTAATTAGACCAAGCAAGAATGAAGCTGTATCTCAGCATCTAAAATATTTTCTACAGTATTTTTTTCAAAATTACTATACGATCAGTCAATGCTAGGGTTAAGTAATTTACCTGCCAAAAAAATTAATACTATAATATAATTACATTTAAAATATTTTTAAAAAAAATAATTATTAAATAATGTAACGCTATAGAAAAAAAAATATACATATATATATCCATATATATATTCTACAGATTATATAAAAAAGATATACATAATATATACTTTCACATTTAAAAGCACATAATAAAAATATTCAATTTACTTTTTCTTCTCTCATATTTATCTTCCTAAAATGTTTGTAAGAAAAAGCTGTTTTTGTTTTTTCATGGTTTTGTTGATAAATTTAAAAGAATAAATTTTAGAAATGACATTTTCAAATATCGATTATACATCATATCCAAAGAAAAGAAAAATATAAAGATTTTCTTACAATCAGATAGAAATTTTCTTCGCTACATGTATTTTCAATCTTACACATTAACTTTTACCTACCATTTTTTTTTTAACTTTTAGTTACATAAATATTTTGAAACAATTTTTTTTTTGTGTGTGTGGGAATTTCACGTTTTTAAAGAATTTTAAATGTCAAAGTATCGTATTGAAGATAAAATAATATATTGTGCCTAAAGGGTTACACAGAAATAAACTTATTTTAAAAATCGACACATTATAAGTAACTAAAATTTTGTTTTTCAATTTTTCACTATCTGGGACCTAATTTCGAAATTATCAAAATTTAAAATTCGAGGTGATTGAAGAAAGTTTTTTAAAATTTAAAAAAAAAAAATTGGGCATTTAGGTGACATTAAAAATTAGCAATAGAAGCGGCTTAAATTTAAAGTTTAATGCGTTGTAAAATAAATGTTTTTTAGAACCTCAACCATAGAATCTTTTCCAAAAGAATTTCGTTATATTTTTAGAGATTTTTATATTAAAAAAAAAAAAAAAAGTAAAATTTCAATGTGATAAATTTTTAAACATCCTATTTTGTATGTAAACCAAAAAAGTTAAGATCAGAAGAAACTAAACATCAAACAAAAAACGTTATTTTAACATTTGCATATACAATGAAAATTCAATTTGATTCGATTTTACAAAGTTTGTATACAAAATGTAAACTGTAACCTAAAAGAAGCTTTGTACATTTAAAAGAAAATTAAATGAAATAACTTTTTCTTCTTGTTTGTATTTTTGTTTTTCATTCATTTGTAAAATTTAAAAAGAAATGAATTTATTCAAAAATTATTATTTGCATTTTAAAAATACTATGTTGTGGAATACTTAAATATATTGTTTTTTTTTTTTTTTTTAAAAAAGAATCAAATTGTCTGTAAATAAAATTATTTTACGAAAAGATGCATTATTTCATAAGCACAAAAATGTATAAAATTTTAGAAAAAAGATACAAAAAAATAAGAAAATTTCTCGATTGATTGCACAAGAAAATTCATATTTATGTTCAAATTTTATCCGTTTTTTTTTTAAAAAATACAGACTTAAAATTTTATATAATACAAAAATATCAAATCCTTAAAACAAAAAATAGAATTACTTACATATTTTATTTCTCAATTTATTTTTTATCGTGCATAATTTAAATTTTCAATAAAAAATGAAATGAGAATATTTTGATTATGATTTTTTTGTTCTTTTTTATTTTTTATAAATAAAATTTTCTTTTGTGTATGTGCTTCATTTGATGTACTTTGTAATCAAAAAAATTTGAAAATTTTTTTTTCTACTTATCAAAAGCTTACATTCTATAAAAAAAAAAATGAAAAGAAAAACAATATCATGCTCCTTCAATCACTCACAGCATTATAAAGTCAATCGGAAGTTATTATATGAAAACCATGGAAATCTTGTCAGGAATTTTAAAAAGGGTTACTTTACTTGTATGACTATGACGATGATGATGATGATGGTTTCTTATGTGAATTATATAATATTTTATATGATGTATGTAGATTTACATTATTATGTTCTTCATACATGCAAAATGTGCGGAATATCAAAAAGACAAAAAAAAAAAATGTTTCGCGGATAAAAATACAGTGAACTGGAAAAATATCATTGTGTGATGAAGTTGAAGTAATTTTAAATTTTAAACATACATGTACTCATACACAATGTATTCACCATTCCAAGTGTATTTAAGCTCGAAAATATGATCCAAAAAAAAAAGAAAAAAAGAAATATTAAGGTTAAGAAAAAAATTTATACGTGTACATCAAAAGTCCAAGGCCAAAAATCCTGTAGCACATTATTATGATTTATCCTTTTTTCTATATGATTTAAAAGAATATTTTTGTAGATGATTTACGTGTACTTTATTTCATGCTGTTTGTTTTTTTTTTTTCATAAATTTTTGATTAAATTCAAATTTCATATATATGTACATATATAATGTAAAAGGAGTTTCCTTGGAATCCAAAAAGAGAGAGAGAAAAAAAAAGAGACGAATAAATAAATTGGAATACCTGTATATTTTTTACAAGTAAAAACACGAATATTTTATCATAAATAATAAAATTTTTTGTTCTTAAAAAAGAAATTAATTTATAATGAACTTTAAAAAATGAAGTAAGAAAATTTTCAATTTCTAAAAGTTACACATTTATTACACATACATGTCTACATACACATGTATTTTTGCTTGTTAGATTTTTAAAGAGATTATTCATTAACGACTTACCATTTTTCTTTTTCTTTTTTTTTTTTTTCTTTAAAAAACTTATAAATTTCAATTAAGATGCTTTTGTTTTTCTGTGTTTTTTTAAAGGTTTTATCAGATAGAATTACAAAGAATTATTTTTAATAAGAAAAGTTTCCTGCAGAAATTAAAAAAAAAATAACATAAAAATAATAAAAATAAAGACTGTTCAATTTTTTTTCATTATATCATTTCCTGTGAATTTTAAGTATCTTTTCTTTTTCTTCAGAAAAAAAAAAAAAGAAATAAATTTGTTTGAAGCACGTTTTAAAAGTTTCTCTTTTTTAAAAGTTTTTTTTTTTTTTTTTTTTTTTTTTTTTTAAATAAAAATCATTTTTAAAATTACACTTAAAAATTCAACAAGCACAAATATCTCTTCACATTGTTTTTTGTGATGACTGCTTTTTAACAATTATTTATTATATTATTTTTGTTGTTCTTATTGTGGAATAGTTTTTAGCCACGTTTTATCCTATTAGTAAACTTTTATTTCATAATTTTTTATTAAAATTCTAAAAGTGATTAAATACAATTATTACCACTTTATTCACACCGAAAAGCAAACGATCTTTTGAATTTTAATTTTTGTTTTTTTTTTAAATGTGTTCAACAATTTAGCAAAAGCTGTACGCGACAAATTATCCTTTTTGTAGTATGTGAAAATATAAATATGTGATATATATATTTTTTTTCCGTTTTCGTACGTTGCTATTGTTTTGTTTTTGGATGCATAATATCCATTTCAGAAAATCAACAAAGAAAATATTTATAAAATAAACACCATGAACAATTAGAATTATCATTCGATTGGTACATTGCATTGGTTGGCAAAATGCCCATTTAAACCACCATTTAATACATGTATATATTTGTCTCAAATTTTAGTGTACCTACTAGTGATACTACATGTTGAATAATAATCCATTCGAAAACAATTCAACAAGGTAGTTATATCAATTACTAAAACATGAGTTTAAATTGTACTCATATGAATTATGACAAGAATTCTCTCTTGTTTTTTTTAATCTTTTTCCTGTTGAAAAACAAAATGTATTGCCAAAAATGTGACCATTCAAGTATATAAATATTAACCAAAATTATAAAATTTAATTCAATGTTGAAAACTAATATTTCAGATAGAATCAATTTGATTTTATAACATGACAACTATAATATGTGATTTAAAGAATTAAAAAACAATCATTGATGCTTTTATTTTAAGTTCATATTGCTTGTACTTACAAAGGCACAACTGAACAGAATTGAAATTTAAGGTTATGTTATGTCATGTTCTACACTAGTGCTTATACGTACATAATATGTATATATACAGAACATTTTATTGTTCGGGAACAAACTTGAACAGTACTTCAAAATTTGATTTTGTACACAGGGCTTTTGGGATTTCAAGACGTTCTTCTTGAAACGTTTTTCTTGTATCGCGATGAGCTCAAGGAATTAAAAAAAAAAACTAAAAGAAAAATTTATTAACAGACCATTTATCTAAAGCTGACACAGATTAATTTTAATTTTTTTTTTTAAACAAAGTACATATTGTATTTTTATCTTATTTAGTTCATCTGTGGGCTGAATATCACTTATTTTGAGAGGTTTTACACATTTTTTTTTTTAGTTCTTTTGTTTTGTGTTTTTGTGATATATTTTTATAACATGTAGGTACTCTTCTATTTTTGGTATACAAGTTAACACATACATATTACATATTCTCGAAATAAATGTAATAGAATATGAAAGGAAAAAAAATTTAGATAGTGATTTGTGTTTTTCAAGTCATGATGATGTAATTTTTCTTCTTGTTTTTTTTTTTGCTTTTTTTTTTTGTTTGTTATTTGTTAAAAAGAAGATTTTAGATATCTCAATGGTATTCCATGTACTGAACTATTGTATAATTTTTTTCCTTTGGAATTTATATTTGGAAGTAAATTCGAAAAAGAAAAAAAAAACATTTTTATATTTTATAACATTTTTACCTTTGAGCATTATATTATATCCTTCTCAGATTGACTTTTTTTTCTTCTTAAAATAACTAAAACGAAACAACAAAAAAAACGTAACAAAACGAAGAAAAAATGATATAAAAGTACAAGAATAAAATACAAGATTAATACGTATCAAGAATAAGAAATTCATTCATTTATTACGAAAGCAAAGACGAAAAAAAAAAAAAACAACTAGTAACAGAAAAAAAAAAATTATGTATGTATGTCTATACAAGGATAAGGTTGACTAAGTGTTTCATCCTTTTTATTATATATAATATCCTTATATTTTTTTCATCCTCCAAAAATATAATACATACATATTTCATTTATCTGCCATTTTAGTTTTTATTTTAGTTGAAAAGAGAGAGAGAGAGGGAGTAAAATAAGAAAAAAAAAAAAAAAAACAGTAAAATAAAAGTTAACAAAACTTTGTCTGTATAACAAAGTTTTTTTTTTTGGTTTTATCATAAATTTTTTTTTTTTTTTTTTTTTTTTTTAATTTGATGTCACAAGAAAAATTTTAACACTGACAGGATACTACACCATACCGCACTCATCCTATTTTTAACGAAACAATAGAAAGAGTGCCAAGAACTATATCTAACCTACTATTACTTTAAAAAAAAAAATTTAAAGCTTTTAAATAGCACACTTTTTATTATCATGATAAAATTTATGAATATGTATCAGGAAAGAGAAATACATATGGTTACCTATATTTTTTCTGTTATCGTGGGATTTCCACTAAAAAATATATGTACATATATGTATGTATTTACTTGTATGTGAAAAACTTTTATAACCCCTATAAAAAATAAGATACATATATCTATTAGTTAGAGCATATAGATAAAATATACTAATACTGATGTATATGACATACTTAAAAATAATGTTTTATTTAGATAAATTTTAAGTTTAATATACGATTTTTGTATATCTTTTGCTAACTTTATGATGATTTTATCACCATCAATGAATGCAATTTAAAAGAAGATAATATCATATTGAATATATTTTTATTTGAAAATATTATTATATGGTTTACAAGTTTTTATAACACATATACAATAAAATATCTATATGTGTGTACTACGTGTTCTTGATATATTATATTTTGAAATTCGATTTTCCATATTTAGAATAGGTAATGTATGATATAATAAATTTCGATATTGTCAATAGAATAATTTATGATAAAATAAGATTTATATTTGTTTTTCTTATATTTTTGCGGCTTTTTTTTTTTTTTCAAAACTTCTAAACATTGCCAGACAAGATAGAAAGGTAAACAGATTTTTTTTTTCACATTTATGGCATAGTTTAGGATTTATCATAAATAATAAGCAGATTTGATATATGTATGTATATTTACTTTTTCTTAATATTTAATTTGAAAAATAGCAATTTTATTTGATAACATTGTTGAAGGTCTAAACAGAAAGAGGGGGTATGACATATCACACCTGTAGCTATTATGGAAAAAATTAATGTGTTATTCAAATTTGATCCTTATCACAGAAGTTCAAACAGACACTTTCCCACCTTGTACAACAGATAGTAAAGTAATATACCAAAGTTGTGGCTCATAATTTAAAAAAAAAAACTTACTACAAGTAATGAAAAAAGACAAATTTTTCTAAGTAGATTTCACAAATAATTCTCAAATGAATTTTCTCCTAATACGTTCGATATCACAACGACTCATAGTGTGCATTTTTCCTTTTCCTTTTTTAACAACAACAAAATGTCTGATTATGATGAAATAAAAAAATTACAAACTCCCATAACATTAAACTGTATCAGCGTAATGATAATGTCATCATAAAAATGCTAATATCCTGAATCATGAATTGGAATCATTATTAAAATCTTATCTATTTACAAATTTCGTGGTAATAGAAAAAGAAATTTATAAAAAAAATATCACTAATATCCTTAAAAATTAATTCGAAACTCTTATCGATATTAGGGATGTTTTTATAAAATGAGATAATAATGTGCTTTATTTAGCAATCAAAATTTAAATATTACAATATTACCTTAAGGTATATTCCAGAACAAATGTAAAAAAGAGAAAGAAGAAACATTAAAAAAAAAACACACATTAAAGAAAATGAATATAAACAGATTTTTCATTATTAAGAAAATTTTACACTCACATAATCGTCCTTGTGCTATCATCATCAGCAGCAGTCCTTTTTTCGAATGCTTTCAACACTCATCGTCTCTTGTGATTACAGTTTTTTTTTTTTTGCTTTTTATTTTAGTATTTTCAGAATAAATTTTTTTACCTTTAAGCCATTTGCGAATTTCGATTATTTACCATTTTTTTTCTTTCTCATTTATCCCATATTTATTATTTGTTTTTCTTTTTTCGAATCGACTTTTTCACTTTGTATCTACTTTTTCTTTGTATATAGGTACAAAATATCATTTTGTGAAATCTTTATGTAAAGAAATTTATCATAAAAAAAATAAATAAATAAAATAAAACAGAAGAAAAAGAAAACTTTTACAAAATACTACAAAAGCAGTTCTTCAATGAGCAAAAAAAAAATATAAAATTTTTTTTCTCACCCCTAATCAAGGTCGTTTTATTTATTTATTCATTTGTACATATGTACATATGTCTGATTATATACATATGTATGAAAATATATTATGTTTCTTATTTTCCCATCACTTGAATTCATCATATTCATCCATATTTATGTACATACATACATGAAAGGTATTATTTATTATGATGAGATGGTGATGATGATGATGATGATACGATGGCATCTTATTATATTGTTGTTATATGAAAAGTTACAATAACATAAAATATACATATGTCATATACTCGTATATATTACACACAATAAATGTATGTGTTCTTATTTACATAATATTCTTCTGTTTATATAAATACATGTATCCTATTTCATATACATATTTATTCATTATTTTTTGAGCTTTAAAAATGAGCTCAACAAATACATGCTATATAATAAATTGGTTTGTATCAGCTGCCTACTGTCAATATATAATCAATTTTCGTAGCAAAAATTTATAAGATTTTCATAGAATCAGAATAGGATGCATGAGATGGATCATGATGAGGTCTGAAATAATAGGGTGGTGGTGATGGTAAGAACCTGACGTTTTTAAAAAAATATAAACATACATATTTACCATTCTTTACTAGATATTATGTACGTATTCTTATATACGAAAATAATGATGACGGTGATCATGATGATGATGATTGTTGCCGAAGCGTTACTGATGTACATATTTTGTTTATGCTTTTTTTTTCTTCTCATTTTTATTTATTTTTCACGTTTTCATTTAAATATTTATTTTTGGTTGTTGGTATACATAAATTGTTTCTGCAACAGCGATTATATTATTATTTAAATTTATTTACATACATTATACGATATCTATGAGAATTTCATGAGAATAAAAACTCAAATACAAATACAACGGAAAAGCAACAATAACATTTTTAAAAAAAAATCAGTTCTAAAGTTTTGTTTTTTCTTTAAAAATATTGATTGAGGGTGCGAGAAATAAAAAATAAAATAAAAAAAAAAGTTAAATAAACGATTTTGAATAAAAATAAAGAAAAAAAAAGGATAAAATAAATATTCAAGTATTAAAGAAGATTTTAAAGTATACTAAAAAAAAAAACGTTAAATACATCAATGTATATATTTTCATACATAATGCATATACATAATATGTATATAATGTACTTGTACATAAATATAAATAGATACAACAAAAATGATATATTTTTGGTATAATATTTAATATATGTGTTGCATACATTCGTATTTGTAAATAATATGTACATATGGATATGTATATGTATGAACAAAGTTGGAAGAAAAATAAGTATATATACATACATACATATATGTATATCATTTTTTCCTTTTTACATATGTTCTTCCGACAATGAGGGTTATGTTCCTCATCATTTTGTGACATTATCACGTACATCTGACGTTAGATATTTTTAAAATAAACGAATAAATATCAACGCAAGGTAGAATTTAATATGAAATAGATTTTGATTTGATGCTAACATGCTAAGTTATGCAAATGCCTATACATATTATTCCTTTTGAAAAAAAAAAAAAAAATTATAATGTGAAATAATTCAAAGGGTATTTCTTTAACTTGAAAACATTTGCTATTATATAGAAAATAGAATGTGGGAAATTTAATTTTGTTCTATTTGATGTTTATGAGAAGGCTTAAAGTGTGATTTAAAAAGAATGTTAGACGTTATTTAGAGCAAAATTTTCAAATACTTTGTTTATTTATTTATTTTTTTTTTTCCTCCTTGTTCCAGATTTGCAATTACATATGAATTCTGGGTTTTTCCCACAATCTATCATATACAATATATACTTTATTTCTTCTTACCAGATATTAGTATCTAGTACATTTTAGAAGTCATTTTTCCACTTCATTTTAGATCATCCTGGTTTTTTTATTCTTACGGCTTTTATTCATATTTAATTTTTTAACTTCTATCAGACCAATTTTGAGATAAGAATAATTGAGAGCCTTTATGGCTATAAATTTGTAAAAATTTGTAAAAATTGAAACACCCTGCATAATTTATCAGTTCTTTCAAAAAATATGTTCTTGTAAAATAAAAATTGAGTACAAAATCGATATTCTTATTCTTATTTTATTTTAGCAAAATATTTAAAAAAATTTATAATAATATTGAAAATTTAAAAATTTAAATTTTTTAATATATTTTCTGTATAAGAAACAGGATACGAACAAATTAATTATTCAAAAAATAATTAAATGTATTTGAAATATATTAAAATAAAATAATATTCTTCACACATAAAATATAACTAATTAACCGTTTTGTGATGACACTAAATGTAACTCTTATTAATTATTATATAAATACTTCAAATTTCAATAACCAATCAACAAAATTATTATTTCACTAAATTTCATGAAAGGTTATCAAATACTTATGTAATATTGTTAATTGTATATGTTTGACATATGAGCAACACTTTTCCCTCATGTTCCTCGTATTTGTACTATATGCTTATATTTATACTACTTTGAATTAAGATTGCGTGTTACAAAATTTTACCTTTAGTACATGTCTTTTTATCTAAATTTAATGTTTTTATAAAATTTTATGAGTACTATTTACATGTATTGAATAGTACACAACCCGATAAATGTGATTTAAAACATCAAAAGTAGCTTAATTTGAAGAAGAAAAAAAAATCTAATAATTATCCTCCATTTATATGTCAAATGCAAAATGTATTATGACTCTTCAAAAATATGTAGCTTTATCCTTGTTAATAAAATTGTTTTTGTGTTGTGTTACCTGTTGCAGACAGATAGGCGTCATATTATATGTGTATGAAAATCAATAAAAATTTGATATGAGATTACCTAACCTACCTTTATGTAGTATGTTTGTATATACTTTTACGTAATTCATATGAATAAAAAATACATATGTGTTTGAGTGTGTGTTTGAGTGTGTGTATGAAAATTGTATGTAGATATGTGTATTGTGTATCATCATCTCATACCTATAATAATTTACAAGGGAATCATTTTCAGTAATTATCTAAAAAATTTGTGGTACTTTAATTGAATTATTAAATAAATTTTTTAATTAAATATTTAAATCTATTTAAATTGAATCCTTGTAGTTACATGTATTATTCATATATTAAATTATACATAACCGTAATCTAAGTAATTTCATTTTAATGTTTAAAATTCAATTAA
Organism: Bombylius discolor; assembly: GCA_939192795.1. Taxonomy (NCBI): domain Eukaryota; kingdom Metazoa; phylum Arthropoda; class Insecta; order Diptera; family Bombyliidae; genus Bombylius; species Bombylius discolor. Next base: position 53,843,445 of record OW584238.1, on the reverse strand, counting down.
CTTACTTTAAATTTGAAAAATTTGAAGATGAATGTTTCATACTTCTTGTATATGATAAATCGATTTGTTTTCTTGATGATGAAAGGTAAAAATCTAAAAGCATCATTGAAATATTTAATAATTGCAGTAACAACAAAAACTTAATTATTTTTTTCTCAATGGCCATATTAACACATTAATCTCATTTTAAAGTTTTTTTTTTTATATTTTCTTTCAAGAGTCCTTTTTAAACCGTTATTATTAATATATAAAAAAAGTACATATCTGTGTGTAGAGAATATAAAGCACAACAATGTTAGGTGCATTGTAGCATAAAAAAGGATGTATATATCCTATTTGATTTCACAATTTTTCGATTTTTGAAGAGCTTGAGCTTTTACGCCTATCACAACATATATTTAAGAAATTTTAAGAAATATTTCTATTATAGATAACCTGAGACCTCTTACTCAAAAATCTAACAAAAAAGAAGAAAGTTTTCGTTCGCTTCTTTTTAAATGCTTGCACTTGCACGTATGTATCCACCAAATTATGAACGTGAGCTCACTAGTTGTGTGTGTGTAGCTTTCGAATATTCTGTAATACAGCGTGCAATCCACTTGCTGCCTTCGTGGTTTCAGTTTGAAATGGAAAACAAGCGAACAATACATTTGACTTTAAAAAAACACATACAAAAAAAGTGAAATAATTTTTCAATTTTTCCCATATCATAGACACCCTGTGTAAAAAAATAATATTAAAAATGAAAAAAAAAAAATCTAATTGAAAAGTAAAAATATCTTTTCAACAACAAAACATTTCCTTTTAAGTTATGTGTACGACCAATATAGAGTAGAAATACTTTATCTTTGTTACTTGAAAAAAAAAATGTATTCTACTCATGGAGAATTTCAAATATTCTACTTCATTAAAGATTGTTTTTTTTTCTCAATTATGAGAAGAAAAAAAAAACGAAAATTAATAGAATTCAATAAATTTTCTGTCTTGTCGTTTTTTTTTTTCTTTTTTGCCATTATAAACCTCTTATCATAAATTTTTTGTTTTTCAGATACAACTCAAGTATTGTTCTAAAGAAAAATTTAAAAAAATAATAAATGAGAAAAAAGTAAGAAAATTAATTATGTATTTTCTACTTTGTTATGTATTGTAAGTAAGTGCAATTGAGAATAGTTTTAAGTCTAATAAATATTCATGTGACTTGAAAATTATATAAGAAGAATATTCACAGAATTGTTGTATATGTGACTGTACTTTTAGAAGAAATAATGCGATTTTTTAAGTAATTTTAAAGTGAATCGTTTCGCTGTAAATTCTTAATAATAAGTTTTTTCTGAAAATATGATTTTTTGTTATGCGAGTCCTTATATTGTCATTAAAAAATCAAGTACCTAATATTGAAAATTTTATACATAAACAAAAAAAGTAATAAGAAAAAAAAAAAAGATGATTCTTGACATAAATCTCATTTGAAAAGGAATTAAAATCATGCATTTTATTATACAAGAAATGTATAAAAAAAAGTAAATATCATATAAGTACTTCATTGATAATAATGGAACGCATATTATCTAATAAATGCACATAGAATATACTTGATAACAAGGTTTCATAAGAGATAATGCTCTTTAAATAATTTTTTTTTTTTAAATTTACTTGAAGCTATGTATCTTAGTACTTTATTTTTTTTTCAGTCCTTCAAAACGTGAGTAATCATACTTGACAAGGTTTAGAGCACACACCAAGAAAAGTGCAAATTAATCTTCTTAAAAAAAAAAAAAAAAAAAAAAAAAAAAATCATTACGTTCACTTACTTAATCATTATTACTTTTTTGTTTTAGTGTTTATATAACTTTGAAATGGCCTTTGAAATTTCATTCATCATAAAAATCTTTTTTAATTAATTTTTATTTTATGTTTTTACGTTTTAAAAGCATTCTTTTATCATCCTTTTTTTATATTTTTTTATTTTTATATACATAAATCCTCTAGAGTCATGATTTTTTCATGTACTTATCACGAATTCTGTACATTTATTTTTTTACCTTATCTTTTGTTTTAAATCTTTTGTACATATCTGAAAAACCATTCTTTATTTAATTTTTTTTTTTTTTGCTTTTTTTTTACGGCGATTGCATGTCCAGGTTTAATGCTACAACTTTAACTTTACTGTCACTGTAAATTTCTAACTATTCAGGTACATAAAATAGTAGGTGGAGTTTTACCTAGTGATAATAAGTAAATCCTTTAAAAAAACAAAAACATTCAAGTTATTAAGCGTGCGAGCACATTATCTGTAAAGATAAATCAAAATTAAAACATAGTTCATGTTCATTGCCCAAACCACAACAGAATAGAATAGGTCAAATTTTTTATTTTCATTTTAGAACATTGGTATTTCAAAAAAAAAAAAAAGAGGAAAAATAAAAATGAAACGTTTGTTGGACACATGTAACACATTAAGCAATGAACACAGATAGTTAGATTTTTCATGGATATATCAAATATCTTGATGTTGAACAAATGGATTAGGTGGCTGAATAAAAAACAATAAGAATTATTATAGTAACAATGAAATGCATATAAATTGCTTAGATAGTTTTTTTTTTTTTGCAAAAATTACATTGTAAAAAGAAAATTGTAAAGATTTCATTGTCATAAATGGAATTTTTTATTATCCTTCTATAGTATAATATTATTTGAGTCAATATGTTTGTCTGGTAAATGAATATTATATCCTATACAACTCAGATCAATTTATTGTATCACATCATAAACACGTACAACTTATATTTCAATTTAACGCATAAAACTCATCATCATATTCTTATTCTAATCGTAAATATATATTTTTTTGTTATTTTTCTACACACCACCCACTCACAATAATATTGTATATATATGTATGTACATATATGAAAAAAACTGTATATGCTCATTTAAGGATCAACATAAATTTAGACCAAAAGGGAATAATTTTCCAAACAGTTTTGCAGATAATATTCATTTTTTTTTTTTTTTTGTATTTATGGACTGTGGGAAAAATAGGGAAAAAATAAAAAAATTGAAAACATTGTGTAAACATAAAAATAAAATAACAAGAATATTGTATTGTATAGGATCAACTAGAATAATAATAATATAATAATATAACTGTTTTTAGTGGTATTTACTAATACATATATCGGATACATATGAACACAGTATACAGAAATATAAGATTGATTTGTGTGCTGATTAATGGTAAACACGCGAAGGGCATAGAATGAAATCAAATACTCATATAAACTCAGTATTTAAGTAAATATGTAATAAAATACCTATGTTTACAGTTTGTCAGGATATATAACAATATTTTATGTATTAAAAGGACTTGTCACTGATATTTTGTTGCGAAAATTTTATAGAGTACGTATACATATACATATGTATGTTACATACTAGTATATAGTATGTGATATATTATAATTTTGAGGAATTTTCTTTTACTAAAACTACTGAAACTACTAAAAGAAAAAAAAAAAGTGGAAAATGGAAGAAAAAAAACTGTATAAATAATAAGAACTCATGTGTAAAAAGAAATTTATTTCCTTTCAAACATATATATTATGTATTCCAACATCCACATATTTATATCTACATACATATATGTATTATTGCCTTGAAAATAAATATACAATCAAAATTGAAATTCAACTTAAATTCAACAAACCATAAAATTGTGGTTTTATGCACATAATTTTTGAAGCAACAATCTGTTATTGTATAATAATTTTATTTCATTTTTATATCCTAAAATATATTATATATGTATGTAGGAACTCGTAGATTTTTTTCAAAACGCATTTATGTAATTGGAAAGGTAACAGAGCATGAATTGATTAAGAAATCGGAAAAAATGAATTATTGATATGATGGATACAAATTATGTGATTATATGAATATGTATACATACATATGTATGTATATACGAAACATAGGTACCGTACGGGTAAAATTTTTATGATAATGTTGTAACGCGTAAAATCATAAGGATTCGTTCTTTTTTATAATTTTCGAAAATTTATTATTTATTAATACAATAAGTATGTATGTATCATAAATATTGGAATTATCATGATTAAATATAAATGATTACAAATAAATTAACGTCGTTACAAGCAGGTGAATGTTAAAAATTATTTATTTATAATCAATACGATTACAGAGAGCTGTAGACGTATCTGAAATATCCTTTCAGTCATCAACGTAGTATAATAGTGGCTCGTGAAAATAAAATAAGTAATGAGGGAGAAACTTTACTGTCTTATTGATATTTTTCTTCTTCTTGGTAATTTTTTTTTCCATACTATGTATTTTTTCTGATGTGCTACGATTGTCCATTCACAATAAAGATTTAATAACAGTTTCAATAAAAAATTTTCACACGAAATCTAAGTTCTGCAACATGAAATATTCATAAAAATTATCTTATAATTTTTTTAAAAGCTTCCAGCTGTGTGAAGGATGTACCTAAGTACATATGTACACAGAACATTAGTAACTTAATATGAATTTACTATCTTTTACCTTCTACATTATTTTCATTTAAAAAAATATCCATAAATTATTTTCCTCAGCATCCATTTACCGTGAAAACATTTCTTTTTTTTTCTTTTAAAAAAATAAAAGCAAAAATTTTTTTTAATAAAAACAAAATACAAAATAACATATTTTTCATATTTTCACATATGAACATTAATTTTCATTTTTCTTCAAAAATTTTCTAAAACATTTTACACACATACTCTACATTCCTTTCTATTAAATTTCTTCAGAAATATAGAAAACTTTTATACATTTCATTTTTATGATTTCTTTTTTGTTTTGTAATTTTTATGAAAATAAAGCTATTATATAGAGTATTTTTTTTTTCTTTTTGTAAACAAACATATTTAATTCTTTTTAGGAATGTCCCGAAGGAGTTGTACATGAGGACTGTTTCAAGGACATCTATGCCAAATTTTTTCCACACGGAAGTAAGTATTACAAAAAAGCTTATACAGATAATAATTTCTCATATTCATTTTCTACTTGTTTTTTAATGTTTTATTATTATTATTTTTTTTTTTTCTTTTTTGTTTGAGTTAAAATACAAATTATAAACAAATTTTTGAATATATTCATATTTTTTTTTTTTTTTTTTTAAATTTAACAACAAATGATTAATACCATGAGATTTTTAACAATTTTTAGTTTATGGATGTTGTAAGCAAATTTTCGTTTTTCTTCAATTGTAAGTTTGTCGGTTTCTGTGTTTTTTTTTCTTTGTTTGTTTGTTTGTTTGAATATACTAATTTGTTGTATTCATATGTTAACTGTCATATTGTACATATGTTATTATTATTATTTTTGTTTTTGTTACACGAAAATGAAAAAAAAAAAACTCATGTAATAATCATTCTAAAGAAGAATGAGAATAAATATAAAAAAGGATTTCATTATTGTTGTTAATATGAAAATGGGAAAAAATAAAAACAAACATTTAAATGAAAAAAACAACGGCTTTTTTTCTTCTTGTTCTTCTTTACTATGTATGAAAAAAATACTTTTTATGAATGGTTTATTTTCACTGTCAAAAAGAAAATGTGCGTTATACAACAACAATAAATAAGTGGGGTAATAAAAATGAGTTTTCCACAAAAGTTTTTTTTTTTTCTTTTTATTTATTTATTTATTTTTTTTTTTTGACTTTTCTTATTTTATAAAAATTAATGAGACGTATTTTTTGATAAAAAAAAATTATATGAAAAATGATATGCAGATTCTATTCTGTATAACAAGGAAGAAGAATAATAAAATATGAGTTGGCAAAAAAAAATTAAAATGAAAATGAATAAAATAAAAATGTGAAAAAAAACGGAGAACGAGAAGAAGAAGAGAATATACATTGAATGTGATAATTTTAAGAGAAAAAGAAATTCATCTAAAATGAAATCCAGAATAGAATTTTTTTTACTATACGTGAAATGAAAATAAAGCAAAAATGGAAAATAAAAAAAATAAAAAAACACATGAAAAAGATTAATGATGAAAATCATAATATGTCTTTTTAAAAATTTGAATATTATTAAGATAATATACGAGCTGATGAATATAATATATTTTATTTTATTTATTTTTTTTTTTCGTTTTGTTCAATTACACAATGTTTTTTGAAATGTTTTAGTTGTAAATTAAAATTTATTTTTTTAATAATTCAAAGTTTGGTGATACCATCAAGAGAATATATATTTTTTTTTTGTGTGACTCAAAATAAAACAGCATTGTAAAATGATAAAGTATAGTGAAAATTGTATGTAAATTTTTTGTTTTGTTTAATTTACCATGTAATTGCAGTTTAATTGGTATTCATTTAAATTTTAAATTAATTTTGTTGATTATTATTGTTTTGGTACAAATAATGGATAATTTTGATTAAATGACAATTGTTTTTTGTTGATGATATGCTTTTCTGGAATAATTTAATGAAAATCACTTATTGTAATGATTTTAATGTGATGATTTTCCCATGAAATTTCAAGTAATATCACGATAAATAAATAAAATTATTACAAAATCATTTTTTGCATGATTTTGATTGCAATTTGAATGGAATATGTAAATGGAAAAAATATCAGTCTTACTTATAAGTATGAGATCCTCAATTCATGAAAGGTAATTTTTTTTACAAATAGTAAGTGGAATAGATTAGGCTGGTCGGTCACGCTTCCAAATCATTTAATTATAAATTAAAAATGTATAAAATTACTTTGTAGTTTCCAAGAAGACAGAAAAAATGAATCAATAAAACGAAGATGGCACTCATTTAATTAGATAACTAATTAGAGATGACCAAAAATTAAAAATAGGAAAAATAGTAAAGTGAAAGTCACATAAAAAATTTATGAAAATTATTTACACAATTTTCAAAACTCATCATCATAAAATTAAGTTTTCTTATTATATTTTTTCATCATTCTTTTAAAGTCTTAAGTTGTAATTTACAATTCTGTTTTTGTTTTGATTCTTAATGACATTTTATAAATTTTTTTGTTGTTATCTTTTAAAACATAAATTGCTTTCTAATCCCTCTAATGACTTTATGACTTTATTATGTTTTCAAGATTAAAAGAAAAGTTTCATGGCAAAGTGGTTCAAAAATGCTGACATGGAAATAAAAAAAAAAAAGTGTAAATTACATAACATAATAAAGAGAAGGAGAATACAAGTGGTTTTTTGTATTTGACAGATTATGAGAGTAAATAAGAAAATATAGAATTTAATCCTGTCAAGAAAATCATAAATTTTACAGAACGAAAAACTTACATACTATATAAATTTCAAAAACAAAAAATAGAGTGTTTTTAAGTAACATTTTCTGATGGAGTTTTTCTCTTTAAATTTTTTTTTTCTTTTTTTTTTTCTAATTTTCCTTTTTTAAATTGAATTAATGGTTGTTATTTTAAGAATTGTTTTTAGAATAATTTTAAATTAAATTAGATAATATTATACATGTAAAAATATCATTTTTTTTTTCTCCATTATCACTTATTCACTTGAAAATATTTTCTATCGATAAATTTAAAACTTTCCATTTTCCACATAATTTTTAGAAAATAAACAAAAGGAAAAAAAAAAAAACAAAAAAATCTTCCATTAAAATTACACACAAAAATATTATTTTACATGTAATGGAAATTTCCTTAGAAAAATATTTATGTTTTCTTTTCTGAGAAAAAGGTTTACTTTGCTATTATTGAAATTTTCATGATATAAAAAATACAACATAGAGGCAATGTTTAATTCATGTTACTTGCTACTTTTTATTTAAAATATCTTAAAGTTACTTTTTTCTCTTTTATGTATATTTTAACATAATTTACAGGGTGTAACAGATATTGTGTTTTCAAATAATTTTGTTATTTTTCTATTAAAACTAAATTTCATTTAATTGAAAATTTATAGTTTTTATTATTATCATGTTGCAATATATTTTAAATAATTCTATTCTCTATCTATAAATGTTTTATAACTTTGGTGAGTCTTTTCGTAAAAGAATTGTATAAGCAGCACAGATGACGTCATCTGGAATTTCATTTCAAATCTTTACGAGTTTTTTATTAAAAATTCCTAACTGTAATTTTTTTGGTGTTTCCTAAATCTTACAAGATGTAACGTCATTTTTGAGTAATCCAAAGGTTTAAAATCTGTAGAAGATGTTGGCCATTATTTTTTAGATATAAAAGTTATGTAAATTTTTTTTTTATACCTGAGATCTGCTCGAAAAAAAAAATTGTTTTCTCCAAACACTTTTTGACCTCTGGTAGCAAATTTTTAATCATAATGTCTTGAAGATAATTATTTTGATTAGTGTTTTAGTTTATTTTTATACCTTTTTCAACAAATAACGACGGTATTTTTCTTATACTAAAAAAAGTGACCCATACTATATAGGTATAGACTAATTTTCCATTAACACTTACATAAGTACATATTTTAACATTCGAACTATTTTATAAGTAATTTTACCATGCAATGCAAATATAACTGCAAAATTACATTTTTCTCATTTGTTATTCATCTTTATTGGCTGAGTTCTTCTGCTAAAATGAACTTAAAATTCCTTATAAAAATAGTTAATAGATTCACAAACTGTTAACGCACAACAGTTATTTATATATCCCTGACATTCATATATGTACATTTGCTATACAAGATTGAATAAATGGGACACCATATCTGTTACACCCTTTATATATAGTATATTTTTAGTTTTGAAGACAATATTTCATATAATTTTAACATAAAATACATGAATATCATCTGAATTGTATAAAGCTTATAAAACCCATTAAATTTATCTGGAAAAGGTCATCATCATTTTGATTGTTCATATATTTTCTTTTTTCTCTAAAAATACATGACATTTTATCATTCTATCTATGCTCACACATTTGGTTTGAGGTTTTTTTTTTTTTTATTTTTTGAAAAGCGAAAAATTTAATACAAATATAATGAATTGTACCGTTAGCAATTTATATTTTACTTATATAATTCATATCCTGTGTGTGTATTGAACTATAAAAATGAAACATGATGAAAAAAAAAAATAAATAAATAAATAAAAAGCAAATAGATATTTTATAAATAAAATGTTTGTGTTATAGGTCAAAATACAAAATTTATACATGAATGAATGCTGTTTTTTTTTTTAAAAAAAAATATTATATGTGTAAACTACACTACTTTGTATATAGATTTGTTTTCCATGTGCAAATAATCATGAAAAATAGAAGAAAAAAAATAAACTAGTTTTTTTTTTATATTGATTTTTATTCCAAATGATTCGTTTTCATTTTTGTACTTTTATTTCAATGTGTTTAGTTTTTATTTTTCTAAAATTTCATATTAAATTCCTGTATTTATTTTTGATAAAATACTCACAATATATCTTTATTTTTAGAGAAAAATCATTCGTAATTTTGTGTTTTGTTTTTGTGTTGTTCATTCACACAAAATGCACAGTTTTGCTTATTTTCTTTTTGTTTTTTTTTTTCTTCAAATTTGCTCAAATATGCATTTTTCAGTATGTGTAATTCTATTTAAAATAAATGTTGTTTTTCTATTCTTCGTAAAACATGTAGGATTTATAAAAAATACATATAAAGATAAAACAGGATTTTCAAATGTAAAAGGATTTTATTTTATTGTACTGAAAAAAAGTAAACATTATACGAGTACATAATATCCGCTGTATATGATATGCGGCTAAAAATTTCAATGTATTAAAATTCTAATTGAATGTATACACCAATGCATTTTCTAGTCCTTTATCAATAAAATTTATATCGAGTCAACTACTGTTTTGTGTATAATAAAAACAGGAAATTCATATTATGTTTGTGTTACTTTTATAAACCTTTTAGCTAAAAATTCTCATGTGTTCTTTATGTGTAAATTCATATAAATTGCATACGTGCAAAACACATAATAACGATCGAATTTTCATTAAAAGTTTCTAAATCGCTACAGGCAGACAGATGTTTGTTTTTTCATCGAGATATGATCCAACATTGGATTATTAGAGAAAAATACTTATCTATAGCTATGTTCACGAAGTTCATTATTGAAATTAATTTTGCAGTACAGAAAAAAAAAAAATAATAATAATAAAACAACCAGGATAATACTATTTATTAGATTGACACTTTTTCATAATTATCCTGTGTGTGTGTGTGTGATATAATCTGTATTTTGTTGATTTTTTGTGATGTAATGTTACTGATAATATATATTTAAGGATATTTGTTGTATTTGTGTGTTTTTAAATTCAGTAATTTAATTATCATTGAATATAATATAATTTTTATAACATAATAAACTGACTAAATAATTGGATTTTGAGGTTTTTAACGCACATATGAAAATGACGGATTATAAATATTTAAAAGAGTTTTTTTTTTTTTTTTTCTAATTATGCAAATTAAATAATGAACTGATTGATTGTGAATAAAAAAATCTATTTAATTTTGGTTTTACATTATTTTATGAATTTTAATACGTGACTTATTATAATTTATATTATTTATATTTATTTATATAATCTAATTATGTATGTACATATGATAATTTTTTATTTGTTAAAAGGTAATCGCTTACGTTTTATTAAACTTTATTAATTTTAAAAAATTATATTTTGAAATTAGTGGTTTTTTTGTTTTTCTATGGAAATTTATTAAAATTGATATTTCATGAAATTTACAATGAAAATGAAGAGGCTTTTCTGTTTCCGTAATCTTGAATAATTACTATTTTAATTAATTTGTTACAGTGTAATTTTAATTGTATACAGGATGTTTGTATATCAAAATATAAGTTTGTGCATTAGAATACAAAAATAATACATTATACTTTATCGATGAACATATGGTTCATATTCCACGCAATATTGTGAAAGTGTAACAGAATATAAAAGCAGAAATATAGTTTTAGCAATGACAATGTATTCTATATGTATCTGCTCTGTGGTTTTAGTAAAGTTGTAAACAGAATTAAAGCGGCGAAATGCATGTTAAACTAAAAACTAAAAAAACTATGTTCGACAAACTTAAAAAAAGAGCTTTTACAGTTTTCGAGGCATTGTTTTCTACAAAATCATGCTTCATTTTTTAAATTAAAAATTACAAATTTTTTTTTTAAAAATAAAATCACGAAACGTCGCCTTTTTTAAATCAATTTATTCTAATTTATAATTTGATGAACTAATCGATCATTTTTCAAACTACTTTAAAGTCAAAAAATATTTATTTTTCAATCAATTAATAAAATTAAATTTAAAAAGTACTGTCATAAAAATTTCTTTATCGTTAATTAATTGAATTTTAACTACCACATTTTTCTCCTCTTTATTCGTTTTTAATTGAATTTATTTTCATTTTGTAAATAAAATTGAAAAAAAAAAAAAAAAACTTAAATTGGTAATTTTTTATTATACATTCTAATATTTTTTTGTATTTGTCATATAAAATTTACGATTGTATTTCATATTATAAAATAAATTTAATTTTTAATTTGCAAATAATTTTAAAATATTCTTCTTTTAATGGAATTTTATTTAATTTTCTATATACGTTTTGTTTTTCTCAACAGATTCTAGCCTATATGCACATTATGTGTTCAAAGCATTCGATGTTAATTGTAATGGAGCAATTAGTTTTCGGGTAAGTTTATTTATTTACTTAAAAAATAATTATTAAATTTTTGTTTTTATTATATATAAATAAAAAAAAGAAATTAATTTAAAATTTATTTTATTATAAAATTTGCAATTGTCCATCGTGTTTTGTACAAAAGGACATAATAAATTTATTTAATTATTAAAATTGTGTATACAAAACGAAACAGAATTATTCATAAGCAAACTACTACACAAAAATTATACAATTAAACGATGTTTCTGTCGTCTGTTCTCTAAATAAAATAATTATAATTAAAAATTCTTGATTTCTTCATGAATACTTAATAATGAAGCTCACTAAAACTTTCATTTTCCACCTCTATTACATTTCCATTAAATTTCCTACTCGAAGAGTCCAGTTATATGTTTTTTTTTCCTTTCATAAAATTGTATTCAAAAAATTACAATCAATAAACACACCCTGTTATATGTGAATTGTGATATTTAACGCAAATTTTTTCAAAATCTATTCAAATTATATTAAAATTAGAATTTCAAATTTTACGATTATAATCCCACACACAATCACAACAAAATTAAATACGAATAATATATTATTCGTTTCTGAACATGAAAATTTTTCTGTCGTGAAAAAAAAAAAAAAAAAAAAAGAATGTGGTGAAACACACAAAATTTATATTAAATTCACAATGGTATACCAAACACTTGATTAATACATTCAAATAAAATCAAAAAAAAAACAAACTACAATGATTTTTATTTGTCGCGTTATTTTCATTTTATTCAAATAATTTTTGTTTTTGGAATGTTGATTTCACCTTAATTACATTTTGATATGCATAAGCTTCCTTTCAACTCAAATGAATATACGAATTTTTAACGGTATATTTGCTTAAGGCAGTTTGAAAAACTAATTTTTTTTTTTTTTTTTTTTTTTAAAAAAGGAATTAAAGACTTGAATTTTGTTAAACTTTTATAAAGTTTTTTTTTATATATTTTTAACATTTTTCATGAATTCTTAATTTTTTTTGTAAATTTTCATTAAAAAATCCTTTGATTTTTATGAAAAGATTCTTTTGTTTGTTCTAAAACTTTATGAAAAAAAAAAATATATTTTTCTTTTAAACTTTTTCTAGTTCTAAAGTAGATTTTATTATATACATATGTATATATATTTTTTTAATATTTGCTTTTGCAAGATTTAATAATTTCCTTAAATTAATTAGCAGTAAAAAAAAATGTAACAGGAAGAAATATTAAATTTCAATTTAAAACCGCACTAATAAATAAAAAAAAAAAAAGATGACTTTATTTTTTTATGAGAAAATACAAAAAATTAATTTTTTTCATTAAATATTTGTTTTTTCTCTGTTAAATTCATCATAAAATAGCACTTTTTTACATCGTATTTTTTTTTTTTCTGGAAGCATAAGGACAATGTCAAACAAACAAAAAAGAAAATATACATACATATTTTTTATTTTTTTAATTAGCAAACAAACTATATAAGGAAGAATTATATGACATACAAAATATAATCATCATTAAGTCACTTATTTTTTAATTAAAAAATCAATTTTACAACATAATATCTTTTTTGTATTTTTTTTAGAAAATATTTTATGACAAAATGTATTATGCAATAATAACATACATATACATATTTTTACTACCTGTGTATTTACATTATTTAATATGATTTAATTTTCAATATTTTCTTTTTCTTATTTTTTTAAATTCATTTATCTACAGGATCTTCTAGTCACTCTTTCAACATTATTACGTGGTTCTGTATATGAAAGATTACGTTGGACTTTTAAATTATATGATTTAAATGGTGATGGTTGCATAAGTCGAAGTGAATTGGGTGAAGTTGTTATGGCTATACATGAATTAATGGGAAGAAGAGCACATCAACCAGAGGATGATAGAAAAGCAAGAGATCAGGTTATTAAAATATTTTAATTTTATTATATATGTATGTATTTAGTAAAAATGTTTTAAATCTATGTATCTTTGTACCTATCTATCATCATTATAGAAAAATATATAACATCATAAAGATACTTTCGGTCTAAACATAAATGTGTATATATGGGATATTAAACATAAAATTTAGATATTATATACTTTTATTAGACGATAATATAAATATAGTGGTTATAATGCCTCCGGAGAATATATGTATATGTAGATACCTACCTTTAAAAATTTCCATACACATACGAAGAAAATTATTATAGTTTAGTTAATTATTTATCATTAAACACATCAAAATTGAAGAATATAGACAAAAAGGACTTTAGATATAAATATACATATGTATCTTAGTATATAATGAGTGTATAAGAAGAAATAAAATTGAAACTAAAAGAAAAAAATATCTTTTGAACGGAAACTATTATGGATAAATCCTGTGGGAAAATTACCAATATTGTGGGAAAGGATCTTTTACATTAAAGTATTCCTTGAAATAGGAATAGAGAATATATATACATACATTATATCTATCTTTTTAACTGTTTTTTTGTTTACTCAAGCTACCTCTCTTGAATATCACATAGTTTTTGTCCTTATTAGAGATTATATCAGGTCGAGAGTAGAAACCTATTGGCATCAATTCACTCAGGTTTGATAATATCTTTAGTTTTTACTAAAACTCTAATGGAACATCTACATAAGTACATTGAATGATTTATACTTATACAAGTACTTTTAGAAAATTTGTAATAAAACTTCATGTACATTATCTTTTATGTTTGACACAAATTTCATATTTAAATCAATTTAAATATAAAAATGAAAATGTGAACTCATCTAATTTTATATTTAAAAATAAAATCTTTTTGATGTAACATTAGAGATTACATCTGTTTTCATATTTTTCTTATAAAAAAAAAAAAAACCAACATTATCATCAATTTTTAATTTTTACTCCCACATGCACTAAATCTCTGCTACATAAGTATCTTATTTGCATCCTTCAAAAACCTATATTTTCTTTGAAAACTTTTTCTTATGTTTGCAAATATTCTTAATAAATAGAAGTATATATTTTTTTCACCATATTTAGATAAAATGTCAAGAGATTTTTTTTTTTAAATATCAAAAAAGCAGAACTCTTTCTTACACTTAATAAAACAGAAAACAGACAAAATGCAATGTTGGCAAATTGCAAATTCATATGTATATTATGTTTATGTGGTGGGTGAACATTCTTTGAATTTGATTCAAAAATGGTATCTTTTCAACCATCGTGTACTTAAAAGAAACTTTTTCATTAATAAATACATGATGACTGACATTCGATAGGGGATTAAAAATATCTTTTGCTTTTTTACAAAATGAAGGAAAAATTTATTTTTCATACATACATATTTTTTTTTTCTTGAAAATGCACTTAGTTTATTCACTTGAAAAAAAAGATGAATAAAAATCAGATGAAAAATTTTTATGCTGACTCAAAATGTAAGAAAAAAAGTGAAATTTTCTATATTAAAAGACATTAGAAGGCCAAAGGATATGAGTAAAAGTAATAATAAAATCATTGATAAAGAAAATAATGTTTTTTGAGATATGATTTCCTTTGTGAATATCTATTTTTTTTTTTCGTTCTCTTAATAATATCTAATAACATTTCACATTTCTTTTGAAGATAAGGATAAAATAATTTAATTTTATATTCTTTGATTTTTTTTTTTTTCTCTTCTTTATTCACTTATTTATTTATTCTTTTTTTTTTTTTTGTCTGTTTTGTTTTATTTTCAGGTGGATCGGGTTTTTCGTAAATTAGATTTAAATCAAGATGGTGTTATAACAATAGAAGAATTTTTAGAAGCATGCTTAAAAGATGATTTAGTTACACGATCATTACAAATGTTCGATACTGGTCTTTGATGACCACCAGATGGAAAAGTATTTAGTAATAAGAATAAAAATTCAATTTCGTTAATCGATCTTTAAATATAAAAAAAAAATAATTTAAAAAAAAAAACAAAAAACATAAAAAAAAAAACAAACAAACAAAAAAAATGTTTAATGAATTAACAAATTAAAAAAAAATTAAGGAAGATAACAAAAATCATAAAATAAATATTATATAATTTTAGATTTTTATTGATATTAATTATTTAATTATTTAATTAAGCGAATTAATATAAGGAATAAAATGAAAAATAATTGTGAAATGTTATGTAACAATTGAGAAAAAAAATTTTTAAAAAAAAGTAACTATCAAAAAGTAAAAAAAATTAAAAAATCGAAAATTCTCAGTTTTATGAATTGTGTATACATATATCAAATTTTCATTTTATTTTAAGTTTTAAATTTAAAATTAAACAAACAAAAAATAAATAACAGAAAAAATAACAAATTTCTTCAAAAGAAATTAAATTCGCTTGAAAGCTATTTTTTTTTTTTTGTGAATTTCTTTTAATGCTTTAAAAAGTATGTGATTTCAAATTTTTCTTCAATTACAAAATAAAAAAAAAAAAAATGAAAATGAAAATGAAAATTCACCAAATATAAAAAAATAAATCAAGTGTAAAGTTAAATTAAGAGTAAATTGTTTTATCATTTGTGAAATTTTTTTCTATTTTTTTTGGTCAAGATAAAAATTTCAAAAAAATCAAAAACGTATAATAAAATTACATTTTTATTGATTTCTAAATGGTATACACAAGAAAAATAAAATAAAAATTTTTTTTTTTTTGTTTTTTACATGATTTATTTTCGGTTATTTTATTTTTTCCATACATATAGGAATTTTTTCTAAAAGGTCAAATAATTTTCCAGATAGAATGAAAAATTTTTCGAAGTTAAACAAGATAAATTTCAATCAAGCATAATATAAAGTCTTATACATATATTCGTATATCATTTAAATTCTCCAAGAAAAAATTATACTGTACAAAAAATTTTTTTTTTTTTTTTTTTTTTCAGAAAAATCAAACTTTCTAGAATTTTTTTTGGTTGAAAAATTTTTGTTCTAAAATTGAAAGAAAAACAAATCAAATTTTTAAGAATTTTAAAAGTCACTTAATTTTTAATATCTTATGCCTAACTCATTATTCAAAATTTAATTCGTATTAGATATATGAAACGATATTAAGAATAATTCTAATAGAAATCTTATATTTTTTAAGTAAAATTTGAAAGCTAATATTCAATAAAGATTCATGTGCCATATTACAATAAAAAATTTATTCAAATTAATTTAAAATTTGAAAAAAAACAGAAAAAAGAAAAAATTAGGCTTAGGTATAAAAATAAAAGATATATTAAATGTGTTATAAATGTATAATTGTAAAATGTATAGGAAAAGACTTATTAAAAAAAAAAAACATTTTTAAAGTTAATTTAATTTGTAAAACGATCCAAAAAAAAAAAAAAAAAAAAGATAAAAATGTCATTTATATTCAGTCCTATATTTGATGTATGTGCCGGTATGATATTATGATTATTTTAATGTAATTTTTCAATAATTTAATAATTTTTTTTTTTCTGTTTTTAAATAAAATAATTAAATATTATGTTTAAAAAGAAATTTTCAAATTTAAATGAATTATAATAATATAGGTATATTATGTAATTTATTACTGTTATTATATATCTATTTTAAAAAAATTTTAAAATATATATTTAGATACAATTAATTATACATATATATAATATTTTATGCCTTTATTTTCGATTCCTATAGTAATTATGTAATTTTATTAAATTAAGTGTTAATTAATGTAAAAAATTACATAAAAAAATATATATATGTATATACGAGTATATATTTAATGAAAAATTCACTAATTTATTATTTTTTTTTTTTTTCATTTTATTTTTTTTTTTAAATTTTTTTTTTCATGATAAATGATGTGCACTTTATTTTCATAAATCACTTTAATTTCAATTTTTATTTCCTTTTTTTTTTCTTCCTTTTTCAATATATGTATGTATATTTTTTTTAAACACTTAATTCAGTTTTTATATAATTTCAAAAAGTATATTAATTTAATTAAATTACACAATTATTTTTATCTCTGATGCATCCTGTATCTGAAAAGCAATTTAATTAATTTACATAATTAAAATGAAATTTATGAAAAACAAAAGAAAAATACAATTTTTTGTTAAGTTCGAGAAAAAAGTAATTAAATTCGATATTTTTTTTTTTTTTTTGTAAATATTTCACATATGTATGTACTTTTTAAAATAGATTTTCTTTTTTTATATTTTGTAAAAATAAAAATATTATTCCATGTGCGAATAACTTATTTATTTTTTTTATTTTATTATTTATTTTTTTTTTTTTATAATACACACAAACACCATCATTTACATTGTTTATCATTAAAATCAGATTGTAAATTCATGAAAATTCGGCTAAAGAAGAAAAATATGGAATATTTATTTTCATGTAAATTTTATTTTAATCAATATTTAAAATATATCCTATGTTTGAAACTTTCTCGTTATTGCTACTTTTTTTTTTTTTGTTTTTTGTTTTTTGCAATTAAAAAGAAATAAATCAATTTGGTTTTTGTTTTTATAAAGTCTGAAAATTTTGTTTTTTTTAATGTATTTAAGTAAATTATTTCATTTTATCTGATAGTTTTTGTTTCTTTGTTTTTTGCTTTTTATCACTTTTTTTAAAATAAATTGTTTTCAATATAGATCCTTTGTATTGTACTTGTTCAATGAATTTTAAATTGAAAACAATGAACAAAGGTTAGGAAAAAGTGAGTAAATTACGGCATTGAGTTCAGAATATTAGGGGCAGATGGGTAATGTCATATAATGATATGTAAGAATACCCAGAAACTAGAGGTCTTATTCAGGGCACCCTTGAAAATCTTTTATATATGTACATTCATAAAATGTATAGGAGTATTTCTAGTAGTAGAATTCAAGAAAATATAGCCTCATCTTCATGTGAGATATTTACCCACTTTCACCTACTTTGCAATGCATTGTTTGTGAATGTTTTCTACAAATATAAAAAAGCTTTTCAAAAACACACAAAGGGTTCATAATTGCACAACAATACATTGTGTTAATAATTTAGCTATTTTTTTTTTTTAAATAAAAAACAAAAAATCATTTAAATAAATTAAAAAAAAAAAAAATAAGTAACTTATGTCCTGTGGTTAGTGATAGTGTGATAAATTATTTTAAAAATAAAAATTAATTAAAAAATTGAAAGAAAAAAATACACTTATTTAAAATTTAAAATAAAATAATTAAAATTTAAATTGAAAAAAAAAATGTATGTTTGTTGCTTTGATTATAAATATTAAAATTTTATTAAAGTCTCATTTGTTAACATTCTTGAAAAATTTTAACTTTGAACAAAAAAAAAAAAAAAACAAGATGTGTAAAATTTTATTAAGAAAATAAAAATTAAATTATTATTATAATATGTCTTCCAATGACAAGTAAAATTATGCGATGTATGAAATAATAATTTGTATAATATATATGTGTATGTACGTATATGTACATACGTACATATGTACATACATATATGGTATAGAAGATACTGAATTTCTTTTGTTTTGTTTTTTTTTTTTCTTCTGTAATTTCCATCATACATAAGAATTTTAAATTTATTTTTCAAAAAGTAATTAAAAATTAATTTTTAATTAAGAAATTACGTAAAAAAAAAAAATAAATTAAAAAATTTATTAAAAATTTAACATGTGACATGAGATTAGAAAAAAGAAAAATAAAATAAGCAAAATAATGTGTTGTAAGTATTCATATATAGATAAATATGGCTATAAATGTTTTAGTAGATATATGACAGGGTATTTGGCCAAAAATATATATATATATATATGTACATAATATAAAAAATATATGTACTAATAATTAATAAAGAATATGGATTGTCAAACAAGATGATTAATTTTCTTTTTTAATTTTCGTTTATTTTCGATAATCGATGAAAATAAAAAAAAAAATTGAAAATTGTGTAATGTCTGTAACGTAGCAAAGAATAAAACAATTAATTCGTTCTATTGTTAGATTTATCACAAAATACATAATTAATCATATCTAATATGAAAAACGTCCTAGAATCTATAACTAAATGAAGAAAAAAAAAATAATAATTGATGATTATAATTATGTGTTCGAGAAAAAAAAGGAATATGTGAAGAATAAAATTAAAATGAAGTATACTCATAATTTATTTTCATTCTAAATTCTTTTGTTTAATAAAAAATTATACCATTCAATTTCAATACACTAATTAAAAATTTATTTTTAATAAGAAAAATTATTATAATTTTTAAAGTTTTAAATTTCAATTTAAATCGAAAAGATATTCTGAAATTGTAAAGTTTTTTTTTTAACTTACTAAAATGCTTTCTAAATTTATCAAAAAAAAAATATAAAAAAAAGGATATGAAATGTACATAGGTAATTGTAAAATTTTGTTATTTTACTTTTCTTATTATTTTTTTTTTCTTCTTTTTCTTTAATGTTCAGAAATTTTAACTTTTTCAAATTTTATTTGAAAAAAAAAATCGAAATCAAGAAGAAAATAATGGAAATAAATATCATATTAAATCAAAATACATATTTAAAAAAAAAAAACATTATCACCACTAACAACTAATAAAATGAAGAAAAAATATTAAAAAAAAAAAAACACCAATAATTTAGATAGTTACGCCAATTAAATTTTATAAAAGATTGTTAAACACGAAAAAATGAAAATCAAAATCAAAAGAAAAAGTAAAAAAAATAATAAATTACTTAAAAAATAATATTCAATAAAACTCATTAAAAAAATTTTAAAAATGTCATTAAAAAAACAGCGAAATTTAAGAAGAAAAAAAAAATGCTTTTGAAACAGAATTTTAAATAGAGCTTTTAAAAATGAAAATAATAAAAAAAAATATTTGGAAATAATCAAGCAAATCATGAATTTTCTTCAACACGTTGGCTACCAATGAATACATTAAATTTTTTTCCTAGGATTAACTACATACACATGTATGTACCTATGCTTAGACATGTGTCAATCAATGGTTTGTTATGTAGAAAATTTGAGGTGTTCATTGTGTACCACTTATTATTTACTGGAAGCAAACATGTTAAAAATATAATTTGATTTTTTTTTTAAACTTGCATTTTAAACTTTAAAACTATAATGTTAACTATGTATGTATATCCCAAGCAACTTTTTGTACCAAAAATTTTAAAAAATTCCAAGTAATGTACACGTCTTTATAATTCATGGCTGTGGTGTGGTGGCATATGTGTGAACAAACAGTTTCATGTCTAATTTAATAACATTTTCTAAAAGTCGATATTAACAAAAGGCGACTCTGAAAACTGAGTATGCTATGAAACTCAATCTTTACAAAATATACATATTGAAGTATTTATTTTTACAAGTATTAGTGTACAGAACTTTAATACAAACCCAGTTTTTAGAGTCGAATTTTGTTAAATTCGACTTTAAAAAAATGTTATTATTAAGGCTCAATTCGTACAAATGGTTGCTCGGATACTTATTTTATTTTCAAAGAAAAAACAAATTTACTGTTATTTTTTTAAATAATCTAAGGGCCCCTTACTCATAAACATTTTTTAGTTTTAAAACTAAAACAGTTTCGACTTGAAAATCAGAATGTACTTTGTAACTCCTTACAAAATGTTAAGTTCTAGGAATAATATTATTTCTTCATTTTATGAAGAATTTGAAAGTATACTCTGATTTTCAAGTCAAAACTATTTTAGTTTTAAAACTAAAAAAATGTTTATGAGTAAGGCCATAATTATCTAAGATCTTTACGTAAATATTTTGTTTTTATTATTTTATAAAAATAATAAAATAATAATAAATAATATGTAAATTATATTTAAGAAAAAAAAAAAAAACACAACTAATGTAAAAATTATGAATGAATGTACGTATTTAAAATAATAATAATAATAATAAATTCTTATTTTCTATTAAATTAAAAATAAATTATTTGAATGTAATAAAAATGTGTTATATTAATTTTAATTCTCCCTAAAATGATTTCAAAGAGGAATTCGTCCATTAATCATTTAATATCCTTATTTTGCAAATTTTTCTACCATTTTTTTATTCTGTTTGATTTTTGATTTTTTCATATATGTATATATATTTTTTTTTTTGAAAGTTGATAAGGCTAATATATCACTTTCCTTATTACCCTGTTAATTGCATATGACGAGTACACACGTCAATACGAAATTCTATTTCACTGCGTTGAACTTGACACATATTCTCGTCGTGTGAAATTCAAAATAATCATTCACTATAACAACGATTCGAAATTTCAGTAAAAAGTAATAAAATTAAATTAATTAAAGTACGTAATGTAGTGGTACATTTCCTTTATATTTAATTTATTTAAATCCAAGAAATTCTCTTGAATTTTGTAAAAAAAAAGCCTAAAGACGAAAAATAACAAAGATTTAACCAATAATACCAATAACCAATAGTTTTTTTGTAAAACATTTCAAAAATAAAACACGTTATGTGGATAAAAAAAAAATCACTTCCGGATTGTTTCACTTGAAGTTGGCTTCATTTTGACTTCAATGGTTTGTTCTAAAAATATCCCATGTTTCAAATATTTCCCTAATTCTGGTCGCGTGGTGTTTGCTGTAGCTGTACTAATTTTTTTTATACTTCAATTAAAAATATAAAAGTGGTGGTAGTAGGCAAGGCAGCCATATTGTGAGGTTTTGTCAAATGTGAGTATTATAATTTTTATATTTGCTGTGAGAAATTTATTTATTTTACTTTCATTAAATTTATAAAACTTTAATAACATGAAATTTTTCAAATTATATTTGTAAAATTTTATAAAATTAAAAGTGTGCACAAATGTATTTTGCCAAAATTTGGCATTTAAAAAAGCAAAATTGTTGAAACAACGGAACATTTATGAATTTCTTTAATTTTTCTTTCTACATTTCATCACAGAAAGTAGTTTTTTTTTACAATTTGTGAATTGTGAGAAAGAAAAGGCCAAATAAAGAACCAAAATTTTATTAAAAAGTGAACGAGAAAGAAAAAAGGAGTATCGTCGAAGTGTAAGTGAGTCAGTGTAAGTGGATGCAATGTGAACACGATTTTTTGTTTTGTGGTGATATTTTTTTTTTTTTTTTTTTAAAGAAAAAAAGTACCTTTTTTTTAGAACATCATCGTGGTCTAAAAAAAAATTTTTTTTGTTCTATGGGACGCGTTTTTCTTATGAAAATAAGTGAAAGAAAAAAAAATTATTTTTTGCTACAAAGAGAAACCCCAATTTTAATTTTAAAAAATTTATGAAAATAATTTTATAAAATTTATTATAATTTTTTTGTTTTGTTTATTTGTAGATACAATTATAAACTTTAAAAGAAAATATAAACTGAAATTAAATGAGAAATTCTTTTTTATATTATGTTAGATAAGAAATAAGTGAGAAGAAAAAAAAAAGTGTGTATTCATCAGAAAAAAAAAAAAGTGGAGTAGCTACATTACAGAATACTAATGAAATAAAAGGAACAAAAATTAACTTTTGAAAAAGTGAATTATAGTTAATAAAATTTTGTTGAAAAAACTTCATATATTGTGACAAAAGAAAAAATAACAACAAAAATTGACTTTTTTTTCATCTTCTAAAAAAAAATCTTTCAAAAAAAAAAAACCAAAAAAAGGTAATATTGAACTTCTTATTGGGGAAAGTTCAAACAAAATAACCAGCTACTGACTGGAAGTAATATGAGTAATGCTATTAACCAAAATGGAACAGGTCTAGAGCAGCAGGTAAATTTATCTTTTATCATTAACATCCTATTATTCATCTTTTTATTGTTTTTTTTTTCTCACATACAAATTATATTCTTGCTTGTATCTTATTCACATGGTAAGTAAGTCTAAAAGGGTCCATAGACGGTACAAAATTGTCATTTGGCAAGTACAAAACTAATTAGAAAAACCATGAGTGATTAGATTAGGTCAAAAACGATATATGAAAACGTCATAAGCGATACAATAATCTTCCAATCAATGCTAAAATTATCCATAAATAACTTGTGAATTAAGAATTTTCCTAGATGGTAGCACATTTTTATAGTGTACGGTTTACTTAAGAAAGCACTTTCCTAATCTCTAATTTGAAAAAAGAAAAAAAAAATTATGAATTGTGCTAAATAAGCAAACTGATTACTACCGCTCAGTATAATTTCTTGTCACGTTTTATGACACAATAAATTTCAATTCAATATATAAAATATGTAAAATGAATGCATTTAACTACATTTAACAATGATTTTTCACATGATAAAGAAAAAAGATGTAAATGTGTAATGTAGCAGTGTAGCTTTTAGGAACATAGAGCCTATAATTCAACACAAAATTATCATCATCATAAGTTTTTTTCTGTCACTTTTACACTAAACTAACAGGTAAAATAAAATTTTGAAAAGAATAAAATAAAAATGAAGCAACATACAGTATTGTGCAAAACTAAAGCAACCATTTGTAGTAAAATGGAAACTCGTAGGAATTTTACACTTGTATTAAAATTTACTTAAAATTTTTAACTTTCTTTTATACAGTATTGTGTAGTTGTTAAATACCAAATATAAAAAAAAACATTCATCAAATACATTATTTAAAAATTAAATAAACAATAGGAGATCCCAATTTCAGCCTGTGCAAAACTAAAGCAACTTCATTCAGGTATAAGAAAAAAAATGCTTTTAGATAACGGTATTCCAATAATTGGTAAAAATTCTGATTAGATGAGTTAGTTTAAGTGTAGTAGAGACACTTTTTCATCTTTTGTGTAGTATTTCAATAGTCGATCAGTGAAGTGTTCAATTTTCAAAAATTGTGTTAAGTTATGGCGCGAAACAAATATAATACTTTTTTAACAGAAAAAATAATTGGTGATTATCAAAGTGGAATGTCACAGAAGGCCATAGCGGATAAATATAAAATCCATAAATCGATTATTTCAAGAATGATATCGAGATTTCAAATGAGACATCACTTTGAAACTATACATGCAGGTGGCAGGCCTAGGAAAACTACACAAAGAGCGGACCGAAGAATAATTTCTTTGATAAAAAAGACCCTTTTATTTCTTCGACAGAAATTGTTAAAACTCTAAAATTAAAAATTGACTCGAGTACTGTTCGAAGACGTGCTTTAGAGAACAATTTGCGCAGTTACAGATCTGCCAAAAAACCACTCCTAACTGCAAAACAACGACGAAAGAGGTATGGCTTTTGGGACCACTCAGATTGGACTATAAGTAAGTGGAAAACAGTTCTTTTTAGCGACGAGAGCAAATTTAATTTAATTTGTTCAGATAGTATTCGTGGCGTGAGGAGATTAAAAGGAAGTCGGCTTCATCCTCAAAATTGTAAAGCAACGGTTAAGCATGGAGGTGGAGGTATTATGGTGTGGGGATGTTTTTCTGCTCAAAGTCAAGGTCCACTTGAAAGAATAGAAGGGATAATGGATCGTTTCAAGTATAGAGATATACTTGAAACACTCATGTTACCATTTGCAGAAGAAGAGATGCCACTTCGATGGGTGTTTCAACAGGATAATGATCCGAAACACACATCGAAGTTGGTGTCGGATTGGCTTGAACGGAATAGGGTTCAAGTATTAAATTGGCCTTCGCAATCTCCTGACTTGAACCCTATAGAGAATCTGTGGACCATTGTTAAAAGGCGTCTAAGTGGACAAAAATTCAAAAATGAGAATTTTTTTTTTCGTAGCCATTAGAAACGAGTGGCAGAACATCCCTACAGACGTTTTAAACAATTTGGTTGAGTCCATGCCACGAAGATGTATTGATGTATTAAAAAATAAGGGCTATGGCATTAAATATTGAAAATGAATTAGCATTTTTAATTTTTTTTCTTATACCTGAGTGAAGTTGCTTTAGTTTTGCACAGGCTGAAATTGGGATCTCCTATTGTTTATTTAATTTTTAAATAATGTATTTGATGAATGTTTTTTTTTATATTTGGTATTTAACAACTACACAATACTGTATAAAAGAAAGTTAAAAATTTTAAGTAAATTTTAATACAAGTGTAAAATTCCTACGAGTTTCCATTTTACTACAAATGGTTGCTTTAGTTTTGCACAATACTGTATGTACATATGTACATTATTTACCTTATAGGTATGAAGGTACCTAAGTACCTACATTTAAAATACATACAGCACAAAATTCATTCATTTGAGTATTCTTAAGTTTTCATTTTTTGCGGTCATTGATTTCCCTTTTTTCTTCTTCTTTTCTGCTTCTTCTTGATTGTTTTTCAATGTGTTTTTTTCTTTTTTTTCATTTGTTTTTCAACATCATATCAAAAAGAAATGTGCTTAGAACAATTTTTTTTTTCATGTTGTAAAGCATTTTTTCAGTACCTACATGCTGTTTTTTTTTTTTCTCATGTCAAGTTGAAATAAAAAAGGAAAAAAAAAACCTTATTAATAAATTTATAACATGCTTTAGTTTTTTATATGTACATACATATATTGTATATATATACACGTGTACAGGGTGTCTGTATTTCAATATACACACCTAAATATGAAACACAATGTTGATATTCTAATTATAATGTAAATATTCAAATTGACGATATACGCGATTTCAAGTTCAAAGTTATATATAATTGTATGTATGTATGTATGTATGTATTTACTTTTTATCTATACTTACTATTCCATCAAGGTGATAATAATATAGGTAATGTATGTATATTTTTTGAATGATATACCTATATATATCATCCTTTTTTTGACCTTGATATTTTGAATAAAGAATTTGTACTACCTACAAAGTTTTGTTTTTTATTTCGTTTTTAGTTTTCAAGAACGTAGAAAATAAATTCTTACATAATTAAGTAATTTCTAAAATTGAAAGTACATATGTATTTCACAAAATTGTTATTGTTTTTATTTATACTTTGTTAAGGTTAACTATTTAAAATTTTCAATAAAAGGAAGATAGACAAGCAAATGAAATAAATAAAATATAAAAACCGGTGGTTCAATATTCGAAGATAAATTTCCATTTCTTACAAAAACAATTGAATATTGGAAATGTTATGAATAAATTTAAAAGATCGAAAATTTATTGTAATTGTCTTTTATTTTCAGATTGCTGGTCTGGACTTGAATGACGGCAACACCGATTGTGGTAGTCCCGTCAACAATTCATCAAGTACAAGTACTGCTGCACGTTATATACCACCGCATTTAAGAGGTGGCAATCTTGATTCATCGGATTCCAATAACGATACAAGAGATTCAAGAGGAGGTGACCGTGATCGTGAACGTGATTATAGAAACGACAGAGACCGAGATAGAGATTATAGAGGAGGAAACAACAGTGATTATAGAAGGTACACAAAAAAAAAAGAATTTAAATTTAAATTTAAATAAAAAAAATACATTAACAGAGGAGGAGGAGGCGGAGGAGGAGGAGGAAACAACGATCGGAGGTTTAACAATCGCGATCGCATAGATCGCGGTGCCGATTTTGGAAACTTTTCAAGGCGACGCAACGACGATAATTCTCAAAACGGTAAATTGTGAATTGTATTTGTAGACAATAGATTATAAGATTTAACATTTTTAGGTGATGAGAGATATGATAGAAGAGAAGAGTGGCATCGTGGAAGCGGTGGGGGTCGTGGCGGAGGAGGCGGTAATGGCTCTTCAAGAGGTGGAGGTGGAGGTGGAGACAGAGATCGTGATAGGGATCAATCATTACGCACTAACGATCGTTGGGTTGAACCGAATGAGAAACGTAATGAATCCGGTGGATTCGGTGGTAAATGGAAAGACGAAAAACGAAATGATGCCACCGATTTTACATCACTTATGCCACGTGATGAACGCATCGAACAAGAACTTTTCGGTACTGCGAATACCGGTATCAATTTTAACAAATACGAAGACATACCCGTGGAGGCGACGGGAAGTCAGGTACCACCACACATCACATCATTTGAAGATGTTAAGCTGACAGATATTGTACGTAACAATATTACATTGGCACGTTATGATAAACCGACACCAGTCCAGAAGTATGCAATTCCGATTATAATAAGTGGACGTGATTTAATGGCATGTGCCCAAACTGGATCTGGTAAAACCGCTGCCTTTTTGGTACCAATACTGAACCAAATGTATGAGTTTGGTGCCAGTAATCCACCATCAAATAATCGACCATATAATCGTCGTAAGCAGTTTCCATTAGGACTTGTCCTTGCGCCAACACGTGAGTTAGCCACTCAAATATTTGAAGAGGCTAAAAAATTTTCATATCGCTCTCGTATGCGTCCTGCTGTTTTATATGGTAAAATAAGATCATGATGTTTTGAAGTGAAAAGTATGTAACAAAGTTTATCATTTTAGGTGGTAACAACACGGGCGAGCAGATGCGTGATTTAGATCGAGGTTGCCATTTGATTGTAGCAACTCCAGGTCGTTTAGAAGACATGATAACACGAGGAAAAGTTGGCTTGGATAACATTCGCTTTTTGGTTTTGGATGAAGCTGACCGAATGCTTGACATGGGTTTCGAACCTCAGATTCGTCGTATTGTCGAACAAAGTAATATGCCACCAACTGGTGAACGTCAAACTCTCATGTTCTCTGCCACTTTTCCGAAAGCTATTCAAGAGTTGGCCAGTGATTTCTTACACAATTATATTTTTTTGGCAGTAGGACGAGTTGGGTCGACATCAGAGAATATCACTCAGACCATTTTATGGGTTGGTGAGCAAGATAAAAGATCTTTCCTGCTTGATTTATTAAGTCCATTCAAACAAGGTGGTCCAGAATATTCAAAAGATAGTCTTACATTGATTTTTGTTGAGACGAAAAAAGGAGCTGATGCTCTTGAAGAGTTCTTGTATAACTGTAATCATCCTGTAACCAGTATTCATGGCGATCGTACACAAAAAGAACGTGAAGAAGCATTGAAATGTTTCCGTACAGGTGATTGTCCAATTTTAGTGGCTACAGCAGTTGCTGCACGTGGTCTTGACATACCACATGTTAAACATGTCATCAATTTTGATTTACCATCGGATGTTGAAGAGTACGTTCATAGAATAGGACGTACTGGACGTATGGGAAATTTGGGTTTGGCCACAAGTTTCTTTAATGAAAAGAATCGTAACATTTGCGCTGATTTAATTGAATTGCTTATTGAAACGAAGCAAGAAGTACCCAGTTTCTTGGAAGAGATCATGATGCAAGAAAGACCTCATGGTGGTAACAAGCGCACGGGAAATCGTGGCGGAAATCGATATGGTGGAGGTGGCTTTTCATCACGTGATTACCGTCAACCAGGAGGTGGTGGAGGCGGCGGTAACAGTGGTGGAGGTGGAGGCGGTGGAAATCGAGGACCACCGAATCGCAATGTAGGAGGAAGTGGTGGAGGAGGAGGCGGTGGAGGTGGTGGTAATAGCAACAGCAACAGTGGATATCGTAATGACAACAGTGGCAATTTCGGTAATCCAAGAGGTAAAACAGAAATAAATTATTAAATGGTAAATAATTTAAATTTTTATTATAATTTTTATTTTTTTCTTATAGGAGGCAATTCAAGCGGATATTATGGAAATGGTGGTAGTGGTGGCTATGGAGGAAGCTACAGTAATTCATCATATTCAAAAAATTCATCTCAACCAGGAGGCTATGACTGGTGGGACAATTAAAGAAGGAAAAAATAAATAAATAAAAGCAAATTAAGATAATTTAAAAAAAAAAATTGAAAAAAAACAACAAAAAATAATGAATTCTTAGAATTTGTATAACAGAAAATATAAAAGAATATTAAAATATGAATAACACGCAGAAAATATAAAATACATACATAAGTAACAGTATACACTCCACACCTATTATCTGTCTGTCTCTAATTAAAGAGATTTATTAACAAATTTTGAAAAAGAAAATATTTAAAAAAAAATAAAAAAAAATCTATGTTAAACTATCATTATCTGTTGAATTTGAAGAAAAATAAAAAAAGGAAAGAAAAATATAATAAAATAAAATTTTGAAAAATAAAAATCATCCACACACATGTAAAATGTTGATTAAAAAAGGCAAAATAATTGAATACATACACAAACATACATAAAATTCAGAAATATTTCAATAAATACAAACAACAACAACAACAACAAAAAATTAAATTTATAATGTTAAACATTCATTTAATTATCTCTCTTCTTTCTCTTTCAAGAGAAAAATTTCTATTAAAATCGATTATCACTTTAATTATAAATTTTAACATAATTTCGTTAAAATATTAGTTAAATATGCAAAATTTATAGGAAAAAGAAATTAAAAAAAAAAAACAAAAAAAAGGATATGCACTACATTTTATTTAATTTAAAATATAAAGGAATTCTTTATGAAAAAAAAAAACAAATTATTACAAGTAAAAAGTAATGAACTCTAAAAAGAGTTGAAAACGAAAACAAAAGGTAGTATGATTCTTTAATTTTAAAAGAATTTATAGAAAATTGTCTAGCTGACGGTATACATTTAACAATTTATTTTTCAAATAAATGAAAATTTGAATACACCGATTGAAAAAAAAAATTATTAAAAGAGAAATTAATTTATATAATTTTTTTTTTCCATTTATTTTTATTTGTATAATTTTTCTTTTTAAATTTAAAAAAATATTGGAAGAAGTTTTGTAACTTCTTTTCCACATCTCTTTTTTTTTTTTTTTATTATTATTTATTATAATAAATAATTATATATAAGAAATTTTCTTTTTCCTATTTACAAAAACAAAAAAACAAAAAAAAAAACTAAATGAAATGATTTAAATTAAAAATATTTAAAAAAGGAAAACAAAAAATGATTGAAATAAAGTGAGAAATTCTATAGATAGAAATCAAAGTATATTTTTTTTTAAATTTTTTGCATGAACTGTATTTTAATTTTTGTAGTTTGAGAGATACATTGCTGAAAAAATATATGTTGCGCAGTAGCATCATAATTATTCACTATGTGCTAGTTGCTTGATTTTGTCATTATCAAAAAATTACACTTGAGTTTTGAAACGGTATGGTTTGGTTGACGTTTTGGAATTTAATTTTTCAAATATGTTTCTCATAAAAGAAATTATTTCAGATTTCATTCATATTTTCGCATTTTTTATTGAGAAAAAGAGAAACAAAACTGAATAAGGCAAGTAGAGGCGAGATCTGGGGTGAAAGCATGGCTAAATAATCAATTCAGATATTAACAAGTCGATTGAAACAACTTATATGCTTTCATTATTTATATATGTATGTATGTACAGTAAAGGGAAGTGAAGATTTGTTAATTGAGGTGGCTGTGACTTGATTTACAAGTAAGGTGACTATTAGAATTAGTTAAATTCCAAAAGAAACAACAATAAACTCCAAAAATGACCTATTACAACCCTTTAATTTTTCCTTTGAACCCTTGAAACAGACCTGTTTTTTTTTTTTAAAGAATTGAGGAATCTAATAATATAAACAACGTTCATTTACATATTTTAAATGAGACTTTATTATTATTTTTTTTTTTTGTAAATAAAAAGTATTTTAATATGATTCTAACATTAGTTCGATCTCCAATTTTTCTTATATTTTTTTAGCTATGTACAATTAAATAAATACAAGAAAGTTTAGAAAAAATTCACATGTTCTTAAGTCCAAAAGAAGAGGGGAAAAAATACGATAATTTTCTTAATAACAATGAAGCCTTTGTAAAGTTTGTTTTGCTTTTTCATACATTGATCTAAATTAAAAAGAGAAAAATTAATCACTTGCTTTTTTTTTTTCTAATTTCATTGTGTTACTTACATTTGAAGAGGATTCTTTTTATCTAATTGCTCTAAAATATATTTAACAAATGCAATAAAATTGACTAAGCTCTCTAGAACACTGGAATCTGGTTGTAACCATGCTGTTGGAAGAGTATTTACAATCAGATTTGCTTTTGAAATTGCATCTTGTTGTGTGCAAACCTTTAAAAATGAAAAAAAAAAAAAATTTAACATTTAAAATACTAGTTTATTATTTTCACTTTTTTCTTTTAAATTTAGTTTACCCTCATTGCAGATAAAAGATATCTATTGAGTAACGATGATATTGCTAATTCAATTAAAGTTTTATCCGCTATAACACCCTGCCAGCTGAGAATATTACGAAATAGTTTAAGTCCACTACAAAATTGCCTCTGAAAGAATGATGATTTTGCCTCTTGAACTCTATAAAATTAAGCAAAAAATAATAATAAATTTAGTTGAAAAACAAAAAAATGAGAAGAAAAAAAAAGCTCACTTAGACGGAAAAATAGGAATAAAAACATCATTATCCAATGATGATTTAATTTTATCTAAAATTGAATTAAATAAAGTTTGTAATGATTTTGATGATTCCCTTAATGATGGATAATCTCTTCCTAAACGATTTATTAAACCAATTAATCGTAGTGTTTGTGATGATGAAAGTGGATCCCAGCAATTTTCAATAATTTCTATTATAAAAAGAAAACAACATTTTATATAAAAAAGGACTAATTTCTAGTATATACTGTAATTACCTGTTAATTTTGGTAAAACAATTTTTTCAATTAATGTTGGAACAAATCTAACATCTGGATCACGTGCTAAAGAATATTCAGTTTCATTTTCTGTAAAACCATATCTCATACAAACTGCATACCAATCCATTTTTTCAATTTCTTGATATCTATCATCTAAGGGATACCAACGTAATAATTGTACACGAATTAATGGACCAATTATCTATTGAAAAAAAGAAAAAAGAAAATGTGAATTAAGATAATCTCAAAAAGTATAACGCTTTATAAAATTTTACCTTAGGTAAACATAAACTAACAAATGCTTCTTTATATGAATCCATATCTGTATTGCGCCATATTTCAAATTTTAATAAAATATTTTCAATTCTACAAAATTCATCACGTGTATCAGCAAATAAATCATCGACTTCAATTTCCAATTGATCTAAAATATGTGAAAAAAAAGAATAACAATTTATTAGAATTTAAATTTTGTTCCTGTGAAAAAAATAAATAGTGGAAATGGAATTTATTTCACCTAAACTTGTTTTATATTGTGCGACATCCTGATCTGGTCTTTCATCATCACTTGACATTCCATCTAAATGTGAATTCATAAATTCATTTTTTTCACGTTCAAAACGACGACGAGTACGTCTTCCTTCACGTGCAGCTGTTCTTCGTACATGCTCTTCATGCTCACGATCCTTTTTCGTGGAACTACTTGGCTCTAAAAGTTTTGAATTTAAACAGAAAAACAAGTAAAATATAAGAAATTTTAGTGAAAATTCGGAAAATAAAAGAAATAAAAAATAAATCCAAATTAGTTTTATTTTCTTCTTGTTTTTACTTGATAAATCTGAAATTTCTTTTGCTTGATCTCTAACATCCTGCCGTCTTCTTTCAATTAGATAATTTGCATGTTTTGAAAATACTTGAAGTACTCGTTTTTCCACATCACTTAATTTTGGTGCCTACAAAGAAGAAGTAAAAATTGTATTTTTATTTGTTTCAAGATAGGATGTTATTTTGATATTTTTTTTTAAAAGCGTTGATTTCAATATCCACATGCTTGAAAATTTATTCAATTTTAAATTTACACTTGTTTAGGTGAATTTGTGTTGAAATTATTAACTTTTATAGTGTATCTGAATCTTATCAGGCTCATTTTCAATCAAAATTGTGTTTTTTTTTTTCATTGCCTCAATCAAGGAATTTTTTATGAATTATAAATAAGAGGATAAAAACGACCAACATTTAGCTGCGTTTCACTTCTTGATTCGATAGAAATTTGTGAATTACAAATAATATATGAGTTAGAAATTTAAAAGGAAATTTATTAGTTTTGTAAAAGGATTTATAAGACGCAGAAATCTATTTTTATTTTCGCCACACACGTACAAACAAATTTAAATTTATTAAAATTAGAAAAAAAAACAATACATAATTATTGTATAAAATTTAACTTAAAGAACATTTAATGTAAACAAAAAAAAAAAAATAGTTATAGGACAGAAGACAAAAACTGATAATGATGAAATTACCTTTTCATCAAGACATTCAACCAAGTCTGTGACATACCCACGTAACTCTTGATAAAAACGATATTTTGCAGCAGCAGCTGGTGCTTTTTGTGTACATTCCAATGCTTCAATTTTAGCATTCCTTAAATCTTTAATGATTCTTTCAATATCTGTTAGATGTTTATCATTGAGTTGTTTAAGTTGTATTAGCCTGATAGTTTACAAATAAAAAAAATAATAATAAGAAAGAGAATCTTATTTGACAACTTAACAAACCTATTTCGAACTGTATCATTAATTTCTTGTGGATTTCGTGGACCTGATGGTTTAGATTCATTCTTTTGTGTTGACAATAATATTTGACGTGGTTTTTCTAAACAATTTTTAGCATATGCCTGTTCGAGGAGTGTTGCTGTTGATTGTGGAATATTATCGTCAATATAAGCACTTGGTTTAATTACAAATTGTGACAGAACTTGTCCTTGAACGGCTGTAACAAGCTGTAAGAAAATATTTGTTTTTTGTTTTTTTTTTTAAATCAAAACTATTTAAATTTATTGAATTTATTCGATTTACCTGTGCACCAGTAACTCCTTTACGAATTTGTTGATTCTCCCATTCATTAGTTTCTAAATCTGAATCATCACCGGAATCTTTAAAAAGTGAAAAAGATTTTGAAATCATATTAGAAAAATATGAAAGTAAATGAGATAAAATGAAAAATTTAAAATTTGATATTCTGTAAAGTAATTTTTGTTTTGTTTTAAATTATTTTTTTTAATATAAAATAAAGTATTAAGTTAAACAGAATATTACATTCATTCTGAACAGAATAGAATTTTTCACGTCTCTCTTCGAGCTCTTTAATTCCAGTTATTGCATTCATATCAACTCTTTCTTCTTCATCAGAGCCATCATCATCATTTTCTTCACGAACAAGTCGTTTTCCAAGTCGTATTTCTTTTGATTGTTCTTCAATAGGAATAAAATCACCTACAATAAAAGTTCAAATATTTACTTGCAAAGATGTCCTTTTTTTTATTTTTATTAAAGTAAAATTTTACCTTGTTCTCTAGCTTTTTGTCGTCTTTTTCTTGCTGCATGAATCATTGCTGCATCAGGAATTGATCCACTCTCTAAAACTAATTTAAAATTATCTGGTTTAGCGAATCTATGATTTCCTGTTTCATTGTTATCTTCTTCATCTTCTGATGACATATCATTACGACCAGCACATAATGCTGCTCTACCATTAAGAATAACATTTTCTGGTTCAGATTTTTTAACGACGAGCTAAACGTGATTATGAAAATGGAAAAAAAGAAAGAAAAAAGTGACGTTGAAAAAACCATACAAAAATTTCCGTGAAATAAGTGTGCAATGATTTTAGTTTTAAAAATATTCTAGTGATTTCAAAATTTAAATGGTTTTAATTATTAAAAAAACCTACTCTGGAAATAAAGCCACAACACTTTAACATTTTTTTTTATAAAACAAGACTTTCAAGAATGTTTGCTAGTTTTAGAAGAACTTTTATTCAAAATCGTGAATATCTTGGAAATATGTAATGAAAATTTTACAGATCCTTTTAATAAAGAACTGTCTAAATTGATTTTAAAAATTGTTGAAAAATTTCCTCATGCCATTTACTTCTCTTCTCTGTTTAGTTATCTCTTTATGCAAATTTTTAAACAATTAACAAGATTTTTTCCGATAATCTTATAAATTTTGAAACCATTGTGTTTTATAAAAAATTGTACAACAATAAAAAAAATAAAAAAGTGCAAATATAGGTAAAAAAAACATAAAATTTTCAATTCAAAATGATTTTCATAAAAATCATACATATATATAAAAATTTCTAATAGCTTCTTTATAAGATTTGCTATAGAAATTTTTTTGTTTGTTTGTTCAATTCTTTAAATAAGAATTTATTTTTTGCATTAGCTAGGATTAAAAATTTTTATTCAAAAAAAAAAAAAAAAAAATAACTGACAATAATAACCTTACCACAAAGTCGTCTGTGCGTATTTCAGTTTGAATACAATCAGAATTTTTATTATTTTTATTTTGGGTGGAAGTAGAGGACGATGATGAAGATATTTGATCATAATTACTACTACTATTATTTGAATTTTTATTAATTGTAGATTTATTATCATTATCATTATTTTTATTATTATCATCTTTTAAATGTTTCTTTCGACGTCTTTCTTTATCCAACATTCTCATCATTTTTTTACTATGTGATGATTTTTTCACCTGAAATACTTCTCCTTCATCTTCTGTAAAAAATAAAAAATTTCCAAAGCAAAATTTTATTTAATAGTTTTTTTTTTTAGATATTTTTGTTTGTTTTTCTGCCTAAAAAAATATAATATTAAAAAAGAGAAATATGTGTGTAATATAATTAATTTTTTTTTTATAATAGATACATTTATCATAATACAAATATAATTTTTTAAAAAAAACCAAGTAATTTGGGTTACTTGAACAGAATGCAGAAATAGCATTATTCAAGTACCTTTAAAATTTTTAACATTAATTCAAATAAATACATAAATAGATATATATTTAAATATTCAATATGGTGTGGGTTGTACAATAGAACATACTGTTAAATGCTTTCTGCTTTAGCACAAGATACAGTTTAACAAATGATTTTAGTGACAATTTGTACAAAAATTTACAAATACAAAAGGAAAAAAATAACAATTAAATTACAAATATTCGATAGATGTACATAGTAAGTACACATATTAGGTGCATTCATGTAAATTAGATTTTAAGATACATAAGATGCAAAATCTCAATATGATTAATCGTATCAAAACACCCTTACCATCATCAGCAAAACTTAATAATGATTTTTTAGATTTTGTATCATCAGATTTTTTATTTTTATCTTTTTTCTTTTCTTTTTTTATTGTCTGATTAACAGAGGATGTTATTTGTGGTGTTGATTCATCAATATCCATTTCATCATTATTGGAATTGTTTTCGGCGTCTCCTTCATCATTTGCCATAAAAACACGTCGTTGAATTGTTTTTTTTGGCTTTCGAAACATTGACATTTTGTTTATAAATTATTTTAAAACTAATTAATAATTCGCAATTTAATTAAAATTACACCAAAAAAAATCAATTACTACACTCCAGTGAAATGTTTAATGTTAAATTGAGAAGAAAAAAAAACTTTTTAATAAATCCAACAAATGTACGCAGGCAGAACTTGAAAAGAAGTACCTAGTTTTTACTTTTTTGTTCTTATTTTTTGACAATTACGATCTTACCTTCACCACAATTTACAGTCTCAGGAATTCACCATAAACGTGCAAAAACGTAAAAAACAAATTGTGGATGAGTTCAGAAAAAATAATTCTTTTAATTTTAACGAATTTTTCAAATTGAAAAATTTCATATTGTGTAGTTTTTGTTACTTTTCAAACAAAATTATTGCTAAAAAATATTTAGTTTTAATGAAAGTGTTCTATATTTGAATACAATTATTTGTTTTTGTTTTTTTTTGTGAAAAATATTTTTTTAAATATAAGGAAAGAAGAGGCATTCTCGTCCAACTAATGGTTGATTAATATAATGGAGCATACCTAGCTTTTATGTGTAGAAAAAGTTAATTTTTTCTAAAATTTTCCAAAATGAAATATAGTTTCTAAAAGAATCAAATGAACTTTACAATTCAATTGAATTTGTTTCTCACAAAGAAATTAACTATTTCGTATTTACATATTTATTTAGATTATTCCTGTTTACCATTTGGCGAAAAAAAACACAATTTTCTTATATTAAAATTTGAAATTATGAGGAAAATAAATTTTTAAATTGATAAAATACACAAAAACCTTTTATATTTATGTGAATTTTCATTTTTCCTGATTGAAATTTTCATTATAGTTTCTAAATACAGTTTAGTCAATGTTTCTTTTTGTATTCTTTTCAAATACAACAGAAAAAAATTGTTATACAAAATATTCATATTTTAAATTATTCACTTAATCATTCAAAAATCTATTTTCATTTTAAAAAAAAAATTTGTGCGATTTTTTTTTGATTATATGTATTTTAATTGAATTTTTTTTTTTAGTTTAATTGATTTTTATGTTCAAATTGAATGTGATACGCGTTAATGATTTTAGTTTTTTTTTTTTTTCACACAACAAAGAATTTTTTTGGAAAAAAAAAAAAAAAATAATTATTTTAACGTTATTAACATGTTCGGTCAGAATATGCTTTTGATGTTAAACATAATAATTAGGAAATATGTATAAATGTGTTGTAAAGTGAATCTGAAGGTTTATTACAATAAAACATAATTTCTAATTACATTCTCTTTACAAACTAAATTTGTCAACAATAAATAATTTTAATGATTAAAAAGGTTATATTCAAAAATTAATTATTTAACCTTTTAAGGTCGACAACATATGTGTTTATAAACATGTAATGGCACTTTAATAATAATTTTTTTATAAATTTTATATTAATTATTAAATAAATATTACCATCCTACTTAATATATTAGTTTGATGAGAGATTGTGTAGGCTTAATACTGCTATATTTTAAGATAATCATTGATTAATTAAAACAAAAAAAAAAAAAAAAAAACAAAAACTAAAAAGTGTGTATAGTTACAAAACATCACATGTGATATGTGTCCAAGTATCATGGTCACAATCAATCAATTTAAGATGTTTTTTTTAACCTTTTTTATTTATTTTTTTTCAAAGTTTTTTTGTTTTTCTCAGCCATCGGGTCAATATAGATAAAACGTGTCGATGTTATCAAATCAAATTTAAATTTTCAACAACATAATGTCACTTTTACTTTATTGATTTGTCGTTTGATTTTTATATACACCAAATAATTTAAATTTTTGAAAGTATCTGCAAACATGAAAATTTTTAATGGAAGACAGAGAATTTTAAACAGAAAAATTGAACAAAAAAGAAAAAAATCTGTAAGTTTTTAAAATGAAAGTTAATACAATGTATGTACAATAATCACATTACATCATAAAAACCGTTCAAATGTTTTGTACGTTTTATTTTTCTATGAACTTTTTGTAAAATAAAATTTTAAAACATTGTTTTTAAATTGGAAAAAAAAAAATCTCATAAAACGATTCAAATATTTTTTTTTTCCAAATAAAATAAAAATTTCAAATGCTTTTTATTTACTAAATCAAACTTTAAAATGTTGTTATTATGAAAACAAAAAAAAAAGGTAATTAATGACAGTCTACAGGTATATATTTATAAAAAGAAAAACAAAATTGTACTGCATACTGTTATTTTCAATGATGAGTGGTTCATGCAGGTTTAAATTGTTCAAAAATTCATTTTCGAAATAAACATTTTTTGTTTGTTCAAATTTGCTTCTATTTTCAGGTATTTTCAGAAAAATAAAAAAAAACACATTTTAAGTGATAATTTTTGCAAATTGATGAAAAAAGTAAATTTGAAATATAAAATAAAAGGAAAATAATAAATCAACGGGATATGTTATTCAAGTATAATGTGAACTTTGTGAAAATTATAAAGCTAATAATTAGAGCCAAATTGAAGATGATTTTTAAAAAGTAACAAAAGCAAATAATTATGTATTTTCATTTTAAATCGAAAATTTAAAAATTTTAAAAACATTAATTTTCATCGAAATTTCACAATGCTTTGATTTGTTATGAAAAATTGAAAATTTTCGACCTATTTTTTGAATAAGTAGCTCCTACATTGGGGACATTGCTTACTGCTTTGAACTAAATTCAAAATGTAAATTCATTGAAAGTATGATACATTCATATGTATGTACATACATAATACATTGCAACATCATAAGGTATTTTAACATGTTAAATGCTCTAATAAAATCAAATATCATATATCATTCTATACTCAATTATGTTCATCATCCTATATAATTTAAGATTTTCACGTAAAATATCTTTTAATCATAGCATATCAAAGTTTTGTTTTAAAGTAAAGAGAAGCCCATGATATGTCTCATCAGTGAAAATTATTTTTACTTCAAATATCTATTTTTGAGAAAGGAAAAAAACCCTCTTTTATGGATCATATTAAAACTGAGTTTCCATTTATTAACATAATTGCCTGGTTTTTATACATACATATGTGACTCATGCCATGTATCAATAAATTTTTTTTATTAATTCTTCTACAAAAAAGTTTTTTGAACATGAAAATGAAATTATAATCATTTCCGAAGAAAGTAATTTTTATCATATGACAAAACTTTAAATTATGAAAAAGTTGTTCTGAAAAAAAAAATGATATCACTATCACTTTTTTAATGAGTAGTCAATCATTCATAAGATCATGAAAAATGCTTTCAATCATTTTTTTTTGTTTGTTTTGAAGAAGATTGCCTTATAGGCAAGATCAAAGTGCTTTAAACAAAATTAAAAAGTCTTGTCCCGTTTATTCGTTATTTCCCATATGGGAGAAATTAAATATAAACTTTATTCATGTATTACAAAAAAAAAAAATGTAGTAATCACGATAATTTTTACCTTCATATCTTTATCATGCACAAGATAAGTATATTTATGAGATTCCATGCATTTCTTGTTATTGTTTGTTTTGTTTCAAGTATATTTTCAAAGACAAAACTTTTATTTATTTTTTTTTTTTTTTGAAACTGATAATTTTTTAATTAATTTGTATTGGAACTCTCTAAAAACGTAGAGCTCAAGCTCAAGAAAGTTCTCTGAACTACTGGAAGGCAATTGTATATATTGATTCATTCATGCATTTTGCAGTTTACCTGTACATTTTTTAACGTTTTAGCTAAAAAAAAATACCTATAGTTTTTATTTAAAAAAACAAAAAAAACTGGTTGCATTATCTGTCTGCATTTAATCACTATAAAGACCATATTATATGATTGTGTATGTTGGTTGTTGGATTATCGTGGACTCATATACATACATATGTATGTATATAATATATAGTTTTTTGGTTTTATTTTTCCAATACTTGTTTGATAGCTGTTCGTTTGTTAAATGAGCTCACCATCACTAAAGTATAGTTAGTTTAGTAAGTACGTGCTGCTTTAATAATATTTATTAGTTAATTTGTCCATCGTCGTCGTTTCTGTTTATCTGTACTTTTTTAACGCTTTGAAAGACAAACCATCTTTAGTTTACCACCTTACCTTGACGTGAACGTTAGTTATAAAGGAAAAGACGAAATTCAAATCGTACAGTTTAATCAGAACATGTGTGAAATATAAAAATTTTTGTTTTTAAATATTTTGAAATATAATTTAAATATCATAATTGATCAAATTATTAATTTTATTTAAGCTTTCTAATTTAAAATATCACAAAATAATAATAATAATAATAATTTTTTTTTTTTAATTACCATAAAAATGAAATTGGTTGATCACATTTCAAATGATTGATCTATCGATTGCATACGACACTAGATTTTGATTGATTACACCATAATTACAATTAGAAAGAAGAAAAAAAACGTAATAAGAAATAATTTAATTTTGTGAGTTTTCAAATCAATAACAAACGTTGTTTGAAAATATTTTAAATATTTATTGTAATACCCTTTTTAAAATCAAAAAAAAAAAAAAAAAAAAAAAAAAAATTTGTAATCTAATTTAAAAAAAAAAATAATAAATCGCTAGTCTTTCTGCCTTTATTTTGTAATTCTCTTTAATTAATTTTGTTTTTTTGTTTTTTAATTTTTTTTTTCTTAGTGTTGTGTATTTTTAGTTATTTTATTATTTTTTGTTGTTTTTCTCTTATTTTTCATAATCAATGAAACAAATATTTGAAATTTATTATGATTAAAAATAATTTGTGGTTTTTTGTATTTATTTTATGTATTTTTTTTTCTTATATTTTTTTAATGTGTACTACTTTTGAAGGTTTTGAAAAAAAAAGAGAGAGTGGTCTTCTTCGTTGATTTTTTATATTAAATATATATTTTTTCTTTAAATTTTGTTTATTTCAAAAAAAAAAATATTAGAAAAGAGAAAGAAGTAAAATAAAAAATAAAATAAAGAGAAAAAAAAAAACAATGATTAAGATGAAGAAGTGGTATTTAAATTTAAAAATGTTTTAAGAAAGTAAACAAAAAAAAAAATAATAATAAAAAGAAAAAAATTTCGGTACATGTGTGTATGAAGACAGTATATAAGTAGAGGAGTATGTAACATATATCTATCATATGATTTTGTTTTAAAAATTTAAAAAATTTCTTTAAAAAATAATACACATACATAATTTCTTTTTGTTTTAAAATTATCAGTATTTTCGATAATCATGTACTTCATGTCATCATAAATTCCAATCACGAATAATCCTATCATATTAAACCGTATAAACAATTTTATACCGGATCTAGTTTTTAATTTTTTGATTGGTGCAAATGAAAAAAGTGAGCCATTTAAAAAAGCACGTTTTTATAAAATAACAATTACTATAATAAGAAATTGATTTTGTCAATTAAAAAAGAAAAAAAAGAAAAATAAAAGGTTCTTCTTCAAAATACATGGAGCTACTGTAATATTTAATAAACATTTTTATGTATTTGTAAAATCTATCTAAAGTGTTATTTTTCTCCATTTGAAAAAAAAAAACACCAAAAAATCAAAGATTAAAAGCATTAAATAAACAGTTAAATGCGGTAAAACTAAACCTTCTTATTGGTTTTATTTTTAACAATTTTTATTAAACGGTATTGCAGCATTAAATCTACAAACGAGTGTAATTGAAATTGCATCAGTAGCAGTTAGAATCAAGAAGTATATGACAAGCACCTGTTTTTTAAAATCATCAATATGAAGTGCATTCTCTTATTATTTCTTCTTATTATTAATGAATCTGCAAGTATGTATAACTGTAAATTTTTACACAAAAATGTTTTTTTTTATTATTATTATTCCACATTTATTTTTACAATCAATAAATTATCTTTTAATCTTACAAAATTGCAATAACTTGTTTGATTGGGGTTTTTTGTTGTTGTTTGGTTTTACATTTTGGTGAATGATCGCTTTAACATGCTTCTTTCTGATCATAATAATATGTATATATTGTAATTAACAATCTTAGTTACATTTACACGTTAATATGCATTTTATATGTAGATAGTTAGTTATCTTAACTACATCATACTTAATACTCTGTTTTCATATTATTCATTTTATTTTCATTTTTTTTTCTCTCTAAATTTTTTTTCCAGTTTTTTTTTTATAAAAAAATTTAATGTCGGTTAGAAAGTGGATCAATCACGAATGCATTTTTCCTTATAAAGATATTTTTATAAATATTTTTTTATAACATATGCACACATTTTTCTAGACTCTAGCACATGTGTATACGTATACAATATATGCGAAAAAAAAAAAAAAACTCAAATAAATGTATGCACCGATAATATCTGATGGTCTATTGATATTTAATAGTGGTATTTAATTATATTTTGTTATTGTATTTCATTTTTGCTACTAAACATATGTATGTATGTATATTGTCTTTCAATTTATTGTTGCTCTCTTTAAATTTTGCTTTCATTTTGATTGTCATGGATAAAAAGTGATGATGATGTGCATGTTGTTATGCTTATTGGACATTTTTATTTATATACGTACTATATTTATTAATTTTGTTTGTTTGTTTTTATTTTTTATTTATTTATTTATTTTTTTTTTTAATAATTCATGACATTCAAGTGAAACTGTTTTTCCTCATTTGATAAGAAAATCTATCGATATACTTTGTTCCATTAAATAATTTTTTTATTTATTTTATTTTTGATGGTCGAATTATCTTTGAGATCACTTTCTGATATATTTCAATAAATTTGTTCTAATAATTTTTATTAAAAAAATATATATGAAAAGTACTAAAAGTACCTACTTAAAAATTATTATTAGAAAACAACGTTAAAAAATTTAAGTACAGTATAAAAATAATAAAAAAAAAAAAAAACTATAGAACAGATATATACAAGAGGCTGCATAAAAAATGGGAGAGAAATTTAATAATGATCAATATAATATTTATTACAATGTATTAAAAATAGGATGGAATTTAATTTCATTAGTGATAAAGTAGCGGAAATAATTATAAATTTTCTATAAAATGTGTTATTAAATTTCATTTTTATATGGAATTTTTTAAAGAATATTTTAAATAAGGTTCGTCGCTTTTTTTAAATAAGGCATTGAAATCTTTTGTTTTTTTTTTGGTTAGATATTTTTATTAACACAATTTTTTCGATTATCTTTAATTTTTACAGGCGTTTAATTATTTTTGTTTTCCTTTCTCATACTATAAAAATTTCTATGAACTAA
Source organism: Bombylius discolor (assembly GCA_939192795.1). Lineage (NCBI taxonomy): Eukaryota > Metazoa > Arthropoda > Insecta > Diptera > Bombyliidae > Bombylius > Bombylius discolor. Next base: position 53,799,256 of record OW584238.1, on the reverse strand, counting down.
TTAAACTTCCTGATAATCTGAAATATCCGAAATTTAAATCCCACTTTTGCGGAAAAAATTATACAGTTAAAATTGACATAAATATTTTCATATTAATTCAATTTTTTTCAATTTTACAAAAACAATTAGAAAAAAAAAACTGGGGTCAAATATGAATGAAAAGGTTTTAGGTTTGGAATTTTTGATAAAAAATATTAAAACAAAAAATCTTTTCGTTTTGATGTGGGTTTTTTTTTTTTAAATAAGATAATAATACCGAATGATGCCATTTTGTCAATAAATTTAAATTTATGAATGCTTTTATTATGATTATATACTCTTTTTTTTTCTAAATAATATCTAAGTATGTTTAGATAAAATCTATCGTACCTATCAATATATACATATTTCAATAAAAAAAAAAAATGCGGTATAAATTTGTCCTTGAACAATAACCTACATTTTTCTGTATATGTAGATACAATTTTTTCACTACAAAAACAAATTTTATTTATAATTTACATATGTATATGCGAGTAAAATGCATTTATATGACGCATTATACTGTTTTTTTACAATAATATTTTCGTAATTTTCATAATTTTTTTAACATTTAAAAATTTCTTTTATTCTATTATTCATTTTTATATGCATGATTTTTTTTTGTTATCTTACTCTGTTACAAAAAATTCATCATTATTACATCTTTTAAATAATAAAATGGGAAAAAAGTATCAAATACCTCAGAAAAAGAAAAATCTTGAAAAAAAAAAAACTAACTGAGAAAAATTAGGTATGTAAACTTTGAAGAGAAGAAAAAACAACATTCGTAAAAAATGCTTTCACTTGTGTAATAGTGGTAAATATCTTGTTAGTGCCACTATATAATTTCTTAATTATTCATTTATTTAATTTTTATTGATATCTTCTTTTGTTTGAGATTGTGACCTTCTGAAAAAAAACCAATTATAAAAAAATTAATAATAGAAAAAAAAAGTAATTCATATATTCAAATGAATTAGATATGTATATGATAATATATTGGATTTTTAGTGCACTTTTTTCGTTATAAATCTACTTCATCTTGTAATATGTAGTCAAATGAATTTAAAAAAAAATATATACAACAAACTACAAAAAATTTATTATAGGCGTCGTTAAATGAATATAATATAAATTTTGTAACGAAAGTTCCGAAAAAAAAGGTTATATATTTTTAATTTTATTGTAAAATTTTTAAATAGATGAATGTAACTAAAGGTCATGGTAGTCGTTATTTTCTTCTTTTTTTTTTTACAGCAATAATGTTTAACAGAAAAAAAAACTGAACTGTTTGATATAAAAATTACAAAATGATTATTTGAATTTTATTTAAATGAATTTTTTTCACTACAAAAAAAAAAAAAAAAAGGAAACCATAAATAATTTATTGTGGGAATAAGAATAATGCTCATATATTGATAGTTATAATTATTTCAAGGTCAATAAGTTTATTTGAAAAAGCAAAATCGTAATATAAAGATACTCTACTTTCTCAAGAATATTTTTTTCAAACAAGATAATCATGAGTTTAGTGTTTTTTCAACGAAATAAGAAAAAAAAAATTGAATTGAAATTTCGTTGAATCTTATAATTCTGACGGAGGCTTTTTTTAACCTTCCCAGGCATTTAATGTTTTTTTTTTTTTTGAAAAGAGAAAGGCCAACATTTTAAATTGGTTTATTTTTTATTTTATCACTTACTATATTTTTGAATGCATGTACATGACATTATGACCATATTCTCATAAAAGTACTGAATTAAATCTTATGTATTGAAAAAAATAATGGCTTTTTTTTTTTGTAAACAAATACTTGAATTTATATTCTTACCTTTTACTGTTATTTGAACTAAATTTTTATTTAAATAATTACTTTTTTTTAAAGCTAGAATTTATTATTTTTATAAAATTAAAAACTTCACAATTATTTCAAATTAATTGTTAATTTTTGGTATAATATTTTAAATTGTGTATAATTTGTAATGGTTTATTGAAAAATTACATAATCATAATAATTCATGTTTAATGTGAAAAATTTAAAAGATAATTTACATGGAAACGCCTACTGTATTTAATTAATTGTGAACAATAAATTTAAAAAATAAATTTATAAACTTTAAGTATAGGAAATCCAATTTAACTACTTATGAACTATTCACACTTGCTACTTGGATATATACATACCTACATATTATAAAAACTAACTCCGTATCCATCAACACTTTTAAACGTATGATAATGTACGTATGTATGAAGTATCTGCAACGAAGTTGCCTTTTGCGAAAAATGAAAATTTCTTTTAATGACTTCATACTTAGTTTTATATGATTTTTTTCTTACCATTTTTTTTTTGTCATTACTTTTGCTAAATGTCCCATTATTGTACCGATACTATCTCTGGTAACAAATATGTATAATGATCATAATATGCGAATATGTGAATGTTATTTTGTTTAATAAGCATAATAAATGTAATAGTTGTTATAGACATGCTTATAAATTCTTTAAATCATAATTTTTATTTTCTTCATTTATATAAAGCGAAAAATTTCAATTTATCATTATTTCACTTTCTCCTCTATTGAGATGACTGTATAATAAAATGAAAAAGTTTGTCGTAATCATTGAACAAAAACAAATGCCCATCATCATAAAACGATGACCTTTAAAGAAACTTTTGCATTCGCAATATGGTGTAGCGAAGGCGTTTTTGTAATTATTGTAGGAAAGTTTTGTGTGATATTTTTGCAAATTTCCATCTATGACTAATGAAATTTATTGTACGAAAAGATACGTATTTGAAGTTAAAAAATGGTTTTCAAAACATGGTATTTTTTAAAATACCTAAAATCACGCATGACACGGATGTTATCTATGAAGATATTACCTCGCCATTGAATAGAAATACATATGTATTTTTTGTTTTATTAATTTAAAAAAAAAAAAAATAGTAAGAGTGTTTACTAAATATTGCGAATTTAAATTTTATAAGTTATTGTTTTACCGTGAAATATTATAAGCAAACTTGAAGAGTGAAACAAAACGTATCATAAAAATTGGAAAAACAAAATAACAAAATTAATAATTTATCAGTTTTTTTTGTTCATTTTATTTAATGATTTTAATTTTTTGAATGTAATTTGAAAATGAATTTCAAGGAAATCAATTAATTATTTGTTTGCTAAAATTAATTTATGTGTTTTCTTTATATTATTACTATGAGGCACAATTTATTAAATTTAAATTTAAAATTAACGGTTGGCTAACATGACAAAAAAACAACATAAAAAACATATTTTAAACATAAATCCTTTTCGATTTTTTGGAATGTTTGAAAAACATGAGATATTTTTATATTTATTAAACTGAACCACTATTATTTTATGTAAAAATTACACTTTCAAAAAAATTCCAAAAATTTTGATTCATATACATTGAAAAAAAAAAAAAAACAAAAATTTGCCAAATAAATTCAAAAGATTTAAATGCTTCATTTCTTTCAAAACGACAAATTTGAAGAATACTTTCTTAAAATCTTTTTTTGAAGGTAGGTACTTCAAAGTGATAATGAAAAAAAATATTTAAAAAAATGAGAAATCTTGATCTTGAGCAAGGTGAAGTGAAATTTAATTAATTAATTTTTTTTTTGAAGAAGTTCAAGTAAAAAGGTTCATGATTTTTATTATAAAAAAAAAAACAAAATTAAGACAAAAAATAGTTTAAAAAGTCAAGAATTTTAATTAAAATTGTTTGTTGATAAAATTTTCATGAAAGTAGTTCAAAAAATCGAATATATGAATACATTTTTATATTGTTTTGCTTTTAATTGTTTTTTTTTGCATGTGAAAACAGACAGATCTGCTAAAATCAGAGTAAAAGGAAACCAACTTTAACCTATATTGCTCAGAGCACAAATTCTGCTCAAAGGTAGAATACACCAATCAGTTATAATTTTTAACACTCCAAATGAAAAAAAAAAAAAGTAAAACACGAATTTTGCAACACTTTCTTTTAAAAGATATTAAATGCGAATTATTTATTATATCTCTAAACGATTTATTAAAATTTTCGAAACATTTTTAGTACGATTAATAATTCCTTTCTAAAAAAAACGGTGTCTTGCAATATTTGAACTTTTTTATAGAAATTATTTTTATAATAATGTCAAATATTTAGAAAGTGAATGCGCATAGTATGACAAAGAAATGAATTTTAGCGAATTATTACTCAATTTTATTAAATACCCCTGAGGTTATGAAATTTCATTTTTTTATTTTTAAGCATCTTATTTTATTGAATTTTTTATGGTAAATTTTCCATGTATTATTGTCTTTAATGATTCTTGAATAAGATAAAAAAGATAAAAATACTTAAGATTTTTCAAGACATTTTTTTTTTGACTAAATAAAACATTATAACCAAACCCATATGCCCATATGCATAAGAGACGACTGGTAAAATAGTTGTTATTTAAAAACAAACATTATATGAAAGAAAAGGTACATATGTATATATGTATGTATATGAGTGTGATAATAAATATTTCTTGAAAGGTGGAAGAGGTTGACATTTTATTTATGCAATAATAAAATTTAAAGAATAATAGCACACACATATATATGTATGTATATGAAAAAAAAATATTTTTCTTTTTATCACTTGTTAATGGTTTCATTTAAACAAGTGAAGTTAATTTTCATCCGTTTTATATTCGGCTTGCAAAAAATGACACAATATTTATCCAAAATTTTCCAGTCTGGGGTACTTACTATTTATACTTGAGCTGGATTTAATTGGAAGAATAATTATTACTATTATTAAAAATGATTTAATGGTGAAGTTCATAAAAAGTGGATCTTTTCATTTTCTGTATTTACCATCCTCTTCCCCTTTTCATCCTTTCTACGACTGCATTTTATGTTTAAACAATGTGCAAAAAAAAAAAAAATTATTGTCCTGTATTACCGCAATACAAAAAAAAACTGTAAATCCAATTTATTTTGAATCGTTAATTTTATCTCTTACATTAAATGCTATTTTTATTTCATTCCCACCCAAAAAATACATGTTAATTGCTGTCACCGCTATTGCCATACAAAATATTATTTCATTATAGATACTTTATATCAGACCGAAAACTTTTTTATAAACATATGTCACAAAATCTATCGATCTGCAATAAATTATAATATTAGTAGATTGAATGATTGTTGAGATAATTGGTGTATATATTTAAATTGTGGTTTTAAAAATATAATAGTTTTTATTACTTATATTATGATTAATTTTAATAAATTTATTAATATGAAAGTAAATTGAAATCAGATCACACTGTAATTTAAAATAAATCTTATACATATACGATCCTCCCACATTAGATTTAAATTAAGTATGGAAAAAAATTAACAATCAATCAGAAAAATCAGATAATAATCAATATTTGAATTATGTATCATGACATGCGTAAAATTTTCGTAAATGTTCGACAGTGATCTTTAGATGGAATTTGTTTATAAACAAGAAGAAACATATTGTGAATGAATTGAAAACAAAAAAATCAATGTTTATAATCATTTTTTAAAATTTGAATTTTTTTCTTAGTTGAAATGTCATGAACTCTCATTACTTGTATTTAATTTAAAAATAAAATATTGCGGTATCAAAAATTAGTAAACAAATAAAATAAAGTAAGGACATTTACATCAAGTTCGTTACTTTCTAATGGCATTGAAATCTTTTGAATTTCTGTCAAAAATATATTTTATGCTCAATTCTAAATATTGTATATGACACTAAAGAAACATACAATTACTTATTAATAAGAGTTTCATTGAGAAATTTTAATCAATATTATCAATGGAATAATTAAAAGGACACTTGTGGTTTTTTCCGTTTATTACAGAAAATTACAGAAAAACACAGACAAATTTATATTTTTAATTAATTTTATTGCAATTTTAATTTTGCATGATCATTAACAAATAACAGATTTCGTTTTTTTTTTCAAAACTGGTTACAAATTCTGACAGACGAAACAAAAAACAAGGTATTTATATTTCCAAGGTTCAACAGACTTTAAAAATAATGGAAAATTTTTCAAAATTTTTCTGATATATCACTAACAGGAAGAAAAAGTTTCAGGAAGTTTTATATTTTTATGATCGATTTAAAATGTATCTATTATAGCCTGTTATTTAAAAAAAAAAAAAGTAATTAAAATGTCCTAATAAAATTAATTTATTAATTTATGATCTTAAGCTTACTCGTAAATATTTTGCATTTTTTAATTGAAAATTTTACATAAAAGCATTATTGTAACTTTTACTTTATTCCAATTATTTTGTATATAAATCTTAAATTTTACTTTCTGTTTTTTTTTTTTTTAATTTCGACGCTGGACAATAATTTGTGTAATGAAAATAAGAAAAAAAAAATTTCAAGGTATAAAGTGATTCTTTCAAGGATGATGCAAAAACGAAAATATAAAATTTATTATTACTAAATTTTCACTTTTTAATTTAATGCGTAAGTTCAGTTCGTATTATAAGAAAATTACTTTGTTTTCCATTGAACAGCAAAGAAAAACAAAAATATAAAAAAAAAAAAAAATAAAAACATATTTTTAATAGGATCATTGCATATCACTGACACTATATCTTTATTATTGTCGTAATTTAAAAACGAAATGTATATAGTTTCGCTTTATCTGCTTATAATCTCTTTAGGTTAAGTAGCTACAAGAGATATATCACAATATTATCATTATCATTATTATTATTATTGTTTATTATTCAGTTGAAATCTATGAAAATTTTTTATTTAGATATTCAGATGGTGTTTGTGATATAAGAAAAGTATTGTGAAAAAAAAAAATCATTTATCTTTTTTTTTTTTTTTTGTCTTTCAAATTTTATTTTATTCACAAATTATTTTCATTTTTTTTTTTTTTTTTTTTTTTTGAAATAAAATTTTTTGTATTGTAGTGTTTTCTTACAATTGCCATATCATATTTATAAATATTTTCGGTAATTTTTGTTAATGTCTCAAAAAAAACATAAAACAAAAATGTAACCTTTTTTCTTATAACGGTCAGCTACCGCGTATTGTGAACATTAAGCATTATCAGACAGACGGTTAAACAATTTCAATAAAACTGGAAAATTCGTAAAAAAAAAAACTAAGTAAAAATTAAGTGAGAAAAAACTTTAAAAGAAAGAAAAAACTAAAATCGAAAAAATGTTAAAAAATTGCACAAATTGAAGAAGTGAAATAAAAGTGGGTCAATTTTTGTATGTAGGCAGGTTTTCATATATGTATGTATATGAATTAATGATGATCAATGATTTGGCATAGTAATATTGATTTTGCAAATTTTCTTTTTTTCTTTTCTTTGAATATTAATCAATATAGGGGAAAGTTATCAGTCTCGAGTCGGGGTACTGGGGATTAAGGTATACTAGCTCTACAAAATTTTAATTTCCTCTAAAAAAAGATTTTATTTCAATTTTTCTTGTTTTTCATATTCTAAATTGATAAATTTTTAATTTTCTTTGTTCCAGTTCCAATTAACACTGATTAAGTAGTACTCAGGTCAGGTGACTTTTCCCTACTAATATTTTTTGATTATTGTGTGATATTGTAAATTTTTGCTTACATGTGGTGTACAACACAGATCGATCAAGTATATTTATGTATGTATGTATATGTCTTATATGATCTGGTCTGGTCTGGCTATTTTATGAGTAACTTTGAATATATAAAACACTCTCACCTGAATCACCTTGTATAGGTCATTTAAGTGAAAATTTAAAAAAGAGGTGTACACACATGTTATCAATAAACTAAAAAACAGTAACAATTTCATAAAAACGCGTATGCAATAAAATATAAAAATGCGACATGTATCCAAAGTATAATACCTACGTTACTATGTCACGAATTATATATATGTTATGTATGTATTTGTTGGTAAATAAAGCATAATTGGCAATGAAAGTCGTTCCAAGGTTAACTATAATTTCATATAAACTGTAATAAAGCTGAGTATCAATCTGTTTTTTTTTTTCTTCTTAATTTAAAAATATTTTGTCATTAATAAAATAAAATCAATATACAAAAAATTAGTAAAATTTTGATGACATACAAATTGTAGTTTTCGATATTTAAATTAATAATAATCGGTTGCTGATGATGATAGTGATAATGACAAATGTATTTGGTAACAAATAATGACCATTAAATTTTTAATAAAAATTCAGTTAAATATGGGTGTGATTTAATTAATTTATATTCGAATACATTTAAATATAAAAGTGAAAATTTCTACAAAATATTGGAAAAATGTCCACAAATCCTCATTCAAGAGAATCAGAAAAAGTCATGCGAGGAAGATGTTGATATATCGGAAATTAGGCAAGCCATTTGTTTTTCAACTAATTAAATTATAAAGTTTCTTTTGTGATGATTTTATGATTAAAAAGTGATAATACGTGTGCAAAATCAAAAGTTAAAAAAAAAAGTACAAAAAATATGAAAGGAAAAGAAATTAAATGAAAACAGGTCAATGTTGATTTACCTGTGTTAATATGTAACCCACAAATCTACCATAAAGCTGAAAAAAAAGAAGAAAATTAAATGAACATGAGACACATGTCTTTGCCAAAATATTTTTCACTATAAAGAGTTTTGTCTTGTTTTTATGTTTTACGTTAAGAAGCATATATTGTACATAACTATTTGCAATTATATGTATTTATTTTCATATTAGTGACAAAATTCATATGTGTAACAGATAATATTTTCTTCTGATTTTTTTATGAATTTTTATTTTGAAAAAAAAAAAAAACAAAAAAAAAAAAAAAAAAAAAACGAACTTGTCAATCTTGTATCTTTGGTTTTTTTTTTCAAGACGCAGACAATTTGAACTAAATTCTCATAACTTGAATATTATTTATTTTGTCTTTACAGCTAAAGGCAACCACCTTCGTGTTACTTGTTTAAATTTCTTGTTTAATCGTATACGGTATACCTAATTCCGTAAAAAATTTACATTATATAAGTTTTGTAATGCTTGCACTACTGTTTAATCATAAAACATTTAAACAAATAGTGAATGTAATGAAATTAAAATATCTTAGTATATACTATTATGTAACTGTATTATGCTCTATTTTATTTGAAACTGGACTTTCAAGAAATTTATTTTTACATTTAAAAAAAATTTAATTGATAAATAATTCGAATGCAACTTCCGTGAATTAAAAAAACGCGAAAGAAAATGTAGTATAGAAATAAAATTCTCCAAGAAACAAAAAAGAAGGAAAGGGATGAATTTCAGCCTTCTAGTAGTCTAAACAAAGTCTTTTTTGGGGTTTTTTATTAATGTTTAGAAAAACTCCTTATTTTGTTGTTTATATGGGAAACAGACATGTAGTATCAATACCATGATATGGTATCAATTTTGTAGTTTCAATACATAGTATCACTAAAATCAATATTCACTACATACCACGTAATTGTCGCACTTTTTGCAGAAAATACATGGCATGGAAATTTCGCAGTATCAATATGTTTGTCTCCTATATTAATTCAAACTTCTCATGAAGCACTCACTATGTTTTCAATACAACGAGAAACAATTTAAAATTTAATTTAGATTTTTTTTTTTTTTCAAATTTATTATTAATTTGTAGCTTGTATTCTATTATGAATTATTTAAAAATAATGAAAAAAATAACAAATTTAATTTCAAACAAGTTTCAAAGAACAACAAAAAACTTAATTATATCGCACTCAATAAAAATTTTTTACATTTTAAATAATTAATTTTATTATTTAGAATATCATAATTACGGTTATATCGCATTTGCAATATAATATTTTCCACACTTGAGGTTATATTGTATGAAAAAATTCATATTTGTTAAATTCTAGTGTTTTTTGTTATTTTTGAAATCATTATTACTAGTGTTTTGTATTTTAACAAATGTGATCTTTTTGTTGCTAAAATAAAGTTACCATAAATGACATAATAATCTAACATGTATCTTTTTGGATTATGATAACAGCAACAACTTTTTTTTTGTAGTTTAAAAAATTACATGATAATTAATTTGCAACGAAGTACTGAAGAAATATTCTTATATACTTCGAAACTGATGATCAAAAAAGACCAATTGAATTATTATAACGATAAAAAAATATCGAAGGATAAATATTACATTGTTTAACTAAAAAACGGTCATGTTATCTAATGTTAAGAGTAAATTATAATTTAAATGTAATTGTGTGGTTAAAATTGATCATATATTTCGCTTGAATGAGCTTTTTATTTTGTGGATACACAATTTTAATATTGTTGCTGTTGTTATATGTAGTAGCAATATATTGAACCTGTTTTAAATTGCATAACATTTAATATAAGAAAAATATTATTATTGAATTGAATTCAAATGTATTTTTATATTAAATTAACTAACATACATATATGGGGTGTTCTGGATAATGTGATCTGTTATGCAATTCATGTACATTAAAAACGATTGCTTAATTATGTCTTAGAACATAGAAATATTAAAGATATTTATCAAATTGAAAGTAACCTCTAATTAACCGTGAAATAATAAAAATACGTAGTTTTTAGAAATTTATTTAAAATTGTCTTAATTGTAATTACATGCATATAAATGTTACCTTGATTGTTTCCTTAAAATAGCTATACATCAACTTTACAGCTATAGGAAGTTTGAACTTTCAATTTTGAAAGAAAAAAAATATTATTTCTGGTTTTAAATTGTACTTGAAAAGTTATATTTTCATATGGAAAAATACGTCAGTTTGTCTACCTTACGAGTCATTGAATGGAAAATTTCAGAATACTTTAAACAGTTTAGAAAGGTATTGTTTCCAGAAGGATATACTGTTAAAAAAATAAAATGAAAGGGTTGTGTCAATTAAACAACAATCCTAAAAATCATGGGCGAATATTGACCAAGAAAATAAACCTGTCGAGTTGATAAGAACGAAGATCAAAATCAAAGTCAAGAGAAAAATAAAAATACAACAGAAAGCAAAATTCAAGTTGAGTTCTTCTAGAAGGGAAGAAAAAGGAAAAATAAAAAACAAAATAAATTATTTTTATTTAAAAAACACCCTTTATTCAATCATGTGTTTAAAATAATGAAAACATTGACCTGGAAAAATATTGTATAAATAAAAATTAACTAGAAATAATTTTTTTTTTTTGCATAATATCTAGAGTATCATCTATACAACGATTAACATTAATTACTCTACAATTATACATAATTATGTATGTATGTCTTTACATACAATCTGAATCAATGTTACCATATGCAATTCGCTTTTAAATTTTTGTAAATATTGCACTTCATTTAAGAATCTTGTCTCCATTTGTATATCTTAATAGCATATAACAGTAATTTTTTATAAAATGGATAATTTTTTACAAATTATTGTGTAAATTAATTAAATTACCTTAATCTTGGTGATTTTTTTTTTTTTTAAAATATTTATATAGTAATGTTCTAATTAATATGTTTAGAAAAAAATTAACTTTCAAGCAAATATTTGCATTAAAATGTGTCACTGAAATTTGATAAATATGAAGTTTTTCAAGAAGAGTCCTTTCAGCTAATTTATGTCAAATGTTTTTACTCAAAAATAAAAATTAAATCATATAAAAATAACATGTGGGCTTTTTCAAAAGATTGTAATTTATATTTGTAATTTTTAACTTTAAATCATTTTGTTGAAAAATCTTAGAAAGCCTATAGTTATTTACTTTAATAAAAATTTACATTAAAAAAATATCTTTCATTGTGCTACGCAACAATTAAAAATATTTGTTTCATAACTAAATGATGAATTATATAAATGAAAAAAATTGTTTAATTTTACCACTGTTTAGTAGCAGATCAATTAAAAAAGAAGATTTGTAAATCAATCAATTGTAATCGATTGTTTTCGTTACCAAATAAATCTTTTATAGAGGTTCAATAAGTCTTCATGTACCTAAATAAAAAGTTAATGAATAATTTTCTATATTTTAATCTGGAAAAAACCAATAATTGAAAAAATTATTAATGAAACGATATGAACTGTATACAAATAATTTTGTGGTAATTAACTACAAAAGATATGCTTGAAATTACTCGTGTATACAAATTTTTTTTATGGTTAAAATTAAAAAATCAATATTACTTATCAAGCTTTAAAAATTGAAACTTTCATTATCTTTTACATATTGTATGGAAAAAACAAAAAATTTAAGCTATAAACTTTAAACTTAAGAGTAAGAAAATCAACGTTTCGTGTACAAATGCATCGAAAATATTTAAAAAATTTAAGAACAAAAGAGAAAAACAAAAGATTTAAGCGAAAAAATTTCAAATTGAAATAAATTATGCGAGTATAGCAGCATACATTAAAAAAGAAGCACGGTGCCACGATAGACAACAAAAAACAAAAGATTTAAGCGCATAACGTGAAAACCAAAATAAAATGTTAATCTACGATCTTGTTGAGTTTCTGATAAAAAAAAATATTTCTTCACTTGTAATAATAATTGTGTACTCATTTATTTAGTTTCAATTTCATTTTATTACTTTTCACTTTTTCGAACAAATTCATTAAAAATTAATTAGAAGGCCTACATAATTTAGGTAGTTCAGTTATTTTATTTATTTATTTATTTATTTATTTTTTTTGAGAAAAGATTTTAATCTTTGTTGATGACTGTTGTCACATTAGCATTCACTGCTGTCACTTTATAAAAATATCAACACACGTCCTGGAAATACATATGTACTTTAGCAACAACAACAATTTTTTTTTATTATACTTTCACTATTTCAATGTGCACTCATGCTTTTTAATGCTTCGTTTCTTTATACATATGTATATGCATTTTTTTAATCTAAAATTTTGTATTATGAATTTTACATTAAATTATTGTATCATTCACATTATTTCAGTTTGCAAAACTTACTTTAATGTGCATAATTTTATTGAGATAACGTGACAAAGAAAAAAAAAAATACCTGAAACAGTGTTAAAATCTATTTTAAATTGTTAAAAGATTTTATTTATTTTTTGTTTTGACTTAAAGATAATAATTACACTATATATAGTTAGTAAGATAATTTTACAGATCATGTGGTAAATGTTTATTTCAAAATAAAATTAGATTTATAAAAAAAAGAAAGAAAAGGTAACAATACAATTAGATGGTGTAATATTCGAATATTGTTATTTTTTTTTTTTTTTTGGGTAATATTTTTTGTTGTTTTTTTATGATATGATCTTTATTGTTTTTGACGGTAAATATTTGATGAAGTCACAGTGTAGTTTGAGCTATACGAAAAATGAATGAAAAAAATCCTTATTTTAAAACGGTAAATAATAATAAAGGTAAAATATATTACAACAAATTTTAGTATCTTAAAAATAATAAAAATAATTTCGTTAATGAGAAAAGAAATTAATATAAAATCTATGTACGAGTAATGTTTTTGTTTTTTATGCTGTAAAATAGGATATGTGTTAATTGCCTAGATTTAAGTCAAAGCGAAACTTGTTTTCAATTGTGGTGCAATATTTATATTTTTTTTGTAAAATGTTGTTTTTTTTTCTTCTAATAAATATTTTGAAGGCCATTTTATGTGTTTCATCTTTCAAATTTTGATAAATACATATTAGGTGCAAATTGCAAATTTTATTTTAAAAGTACTTTTTCAATTAGTGGGTGCCTATAAGTTTGAAAAAAAAAAAAAGAGATTCAAAAAGTTTTATTCATTATTTTTGGTATTTCATTCATATACCGTGCTTTTATTAAAATAAAAATCATAGCTTTTTTCATTTATGTAGGTATGTATTTTTTAATTTTAATTTTTTATATTTTTTCTTTTAAATTGGAAAAAAATGGTAAACATGGAAAAAGGAGGTTATGGGTTACGAGTGTTACGACATTGACAGGTCTGACTTAAACTATATTTTTTATACATGACAATTAAACCACCTATATATCATGTTTATTCATATTTCACAATATTAATTAATTTTAAAATTCGCAATTTATTGCAATTTTTTTGGTTAAATAAAAAAAAAAACAAACAAATTAATACAAAATTTTTGTCTTGTAGGATTGGCCCATGGAACCTGTGTTTTCGAATCTGATTTCGGTTTTATACTCAACTGTAACTTCAAAAAATCTGGATTATTTCGAGTGAGAAATTTGGGAGGTGTTAAAGCACACTTCGGGTTAGGTAAAAAAAAAATAGGTTTTAGGTAGATTATAGAAAATATAGTAAGAGAAAAAAATATACTTAAAGAAAAAGATATTTAGGTAAATAATAATTATTTAAAAAAAAAAATCAAAAACAATATTGAAGTTGACAGATTAAGTAGAAATTTTTGCTTCTTCTACTCGATTTTAAGTTTTTATAAATGACTTGATTTTATTGTTTTAAATGAAGTATAAAGGTTTTTTTTTTTTTTTTTTTGAAGATTGTAATTACTAAATTTAATAAAATAAAGTAATTTGATGCAAGTGTTATTCACATGCATAATACAAATTAATTATAATTTTTCATGAATGCATGACTGTATTTACTAAATCTTTTGAATAGAATTAAAGTGGTAAATATTTAACTTCTTTTGTTCGTTTTTAAATAGAAAAATTAGGTTTTTGGTAATTCAACAAATAACATATTTAACATCATGTTTAGATAATAAATTATTGAATAAAATATAAAATGTATTCTCTTAAATAATTTCCGTTAAATTAATAAATAAATGCATATAAGTAATTCTTTATAAGCATGTGATCTTATCTATATCGTAACTAATATTCAAATATGTAGTCATTTTGAATTTATTATTCACAAGAAAGGAACTTAAATAATAGACCAAATAGATCATATAAAGTTTATGCTAAGAGCATGCTTTTAAAAATCGGACTTTCTGTAAATAGAAAATATTTTACTCTTATAGTAGAAACTACAAAATACCGAAATACATATCATTCAGGTGTACTTGTGAATATTTAAAAAGTTATAAGCATTACCATGTTAATGGACAAGTAAACAAAACATTCTTTTCCATAAAAAATACGTTCACAATGATGGTCAGTGTTTGATGGATCTGATTGAATGCATTAAGAGACATTTAAATAAACATTTTAAAATTAAATTAAAATGTTGACATCATTTTTAAGATTGAATTTTATTTGTTTAGATACATTATGTGCTTATGGTAAATTTTTTAGATATTTGTTGGTGTCAACATTTAACGTGATTTTCATATGAATATATTTTTTATAAAAAACTGAGATACTTTTATATACATCAACATAAAAGTACGTTGAAAAAAACACATGTATTTGTAATTGATAGACATATGTAGAAGATACATGTAATAATCACTGTAATTCATCAAATATTGTACACCACACTTTTCACACAATACATATGTATACAAGGAAAATCTGCAGTAGGATTATTGTTAAAACATAAAAAATTGTATATTAATTAAAATTTATTAGAAAATTACACGATGAATTCCTATATATTTTAAACTTGTTCAAACGAATTATTTTCATTTTGTTTTTCATATAATTATTTATCTTTTTTTTTCCTCTCAAATGCAAGCAATATTGAAGAACCAGTTAAACAAGCTTTTTTTTTTTATATTTTTCAATTTCAATTGAAACTGGTTTAATTTAATTTTCAATTTGTATATAATTTATCATTTTCATTTTCTAAATATGTTTTTATTTCTTCTTATGAGTAGTGATAAACAAATTTGAAAAATTAGAAATTGCATTATTGTGAAATTGTTTAATACTTAATTTCAAATTTACGCATCGCACCGTTTGCATACAAAAAGAAAGTTCTCGAAAGTGAAAGTTTTATTTGTTTTTAAGAAAAATAAAACGTGTCTAAAACGAATAAATTATGAAATTTCAAAAAGTAGATTTTTATATATTTAAAAATTCATTTTTATCTTGCATAGTTTTTGTGCCAACATAACCTTTCCTTTACATATAATTTTAAAATAAATGATGAAATTTTAAACTTTCAAAACGAATTTATTTGCTTTCAATTAGATCAATAGATAATTCTTTTTTTTCTTCTCTTTAATATGTAATTGGTAATCAGAAGCAATTTTTTATTACTTAATATTAGTTTAATTCACCTAATGGATGATAATTGAGAACTGAACATTTTTTTTTTACAAAAAAAAATTATTTGCCTTGAAAACAATAGAAAAATTTACTTTCAACTTAATACGAAAAAAAAAAAATAACAGAAAAAAAGATTAAAAACAACACTAAAATTATATCGTTTGATAGTTCATAATGCGTATATTAGGAGAAACAGGGTGATTTAAAAGTCATTATAGGATTTGATTTAAAAGTAGAAAAATATATTTTTACCATTTTTTTTGCAAAGAACATAAGAAAATGTTTAAAGTCTCAAGACTGTAGAGAAGAAGAAAATGTACTTTTTTTTTTTGTTTTTCTGGAAAACTGATAAAAAAAACTTTCAACGAACAAGCATACCTTGTATTTCTTATTTGAAATATGTTTTCTAATAGATAATAATTCAATTATTGATATGAAATAGCTAAAAGTTGCAACATAAATCATTCATTGTTTTTTCGCTTTTTAAGTACTTGTTGACTGTGAAATTATTTCATAGAAAAATTGATTCATGCATATTTACACAATTGTACTTGTGTGTACCTTTTACCTTTTATTCCCTATTAAAGATCAGTTCTCCAAAAAAGTTAAAAAGCAATATGTATTTTATTTTTTTCTTTGTTTATAGTTCATTATTATTTGAGAAATACATACTTTTGAAAAAAGAAAAAAAAAACCATTTTACAAAAATTGATTAATGAACAAGAAAACTTAAAATATGAATTGAACACAACACCCATGTATGATCTGATTTTACGATGAAATGTATCATCAGTTATAAGAAATATTGAATGAAAATTGTACAAAAAGGAAAAGTAAGTATGTATATTGAAAGAGAAACATGTTTTTTTGTCTTCAGAATATATGATTTCCTTAATTAGAAAACAGTCTATTATACTAACATACACACATACGTGTATGAGCTATAATTATGTACAAAAAAAAAAAGAGTATAAATATGATAAGTTATTGCTTTTTATTATTTTATGGAAAAACATTTATCTTTAAAAAAAAATGTCACATTACAACCACTTTCTTTTGTTTTTATAACATTCTTCTTTTCATATTAATTTATACATGTGATTTAAGTACATACTTACTTGTATAGACACGAGATATACATACATATAAGTAGATACATTTACATTTTATATACTAAAACATACTTCTTTTGGGTTTTATTATACAAAATAATCGGATCGTTTGAATGTTCAAATGACTAATGAGGTTTATACACCTAAAGATTATTCAATGCAAATCGATTGCGTGCTGGATGATAACAAGCATTGAACTTTTTTTTTTTTTATAAAAGAAAAAATTGTAAATAATTACATGCATATAATTTTTCACTTTTTCTCTAATATTTTGCTGTGAATAATTTCTTGTAAAATTTTTAAAAATATAATGTTTGTAAAAAAATGTACTTTTACATTACAAATGATGTGTACATACATATACTATAATTATGTATATAGTTATCATAATTCTATCATAGTTAGTGTACTTATAATTAAAAGTTGTATAACTTTTTTTTTTAATTTAAAAAAAAAAAAATAAGGAAGTAATTAATTTAAACGTTTTTTATTTCAAATTTATTACATACATATGTTATATGTTAAAAGAAAACTTTCATTGTTATCATGGATTTTGATTTTATTTATTGATAGGTTTTAGTGTAGGCGATGAACTTGGATTCCCTGAATCGCTTGGTAACATAGAAGGTGGACGAAGAAGAGCATTAAATTATAAAACTGGTGGATTACCAAATAATATTGGAGTTTTACCAGCATCAAAATTACCACCGGTAAGTTTTTTATTTTATTTTTAAGAATTAGGATTTTTTAGGCTGTAATGAAATCATTAAGGAATGTAGCATTCCATTTCATTTTTTTGTTTTTCAAAAGTTTCATACTAATATACACATGAAAACATAATTAACTTGCTAATTTCGGACAGTTTCAGACTGTTCTGCAAGTCAAATAAAAATCAACAGAGCAAGAAACATTCAAAAATCATAATGCGCACCCTACTGTTCGTTTTAATGTACATATAGCTTTAACCCTAGTAGTAAATAATTTTTACTAAAGCTTATTTTAAAATAAATTTTTTTTTGAATTTTTTTTCTAAATTCCTCTTGAAACACACATTCTAAAAGAAGAATATATCCTCATTTTTAGACATGAGTAAATTTGTGTAATTTTTTATTAAATTACTATGTATATGTATGTATACGAGTATGTTGAAATGTTCCTGTTTTGTAAAAATATGTGGTAAAATATGTTATTT
Source organism: Bombylius discolor (assembly GCA_939192795.1). Classification (NCBI taxonomy): domain Eukaryota; kingdom Metazoa; phylum Arthropoda; class Insecta; order Diptera; family Bombyliidae; genus Bombylius; species Bombylius discolor. The sequence continues at coordinate 53,780,729 of OW584238.1, read as the reverse complement.
TATAAACACTCATTAGTTGTAATTTAAACAAAAACACTTAAATTGTTTACAAATTTTTCAAGGCCGTACCAACTCAAAGAAAAATGTAATAATTACCTACAATAGAAATTTTAATATTATTGTAAACATTTAGCTTATTTTTATGTACCTATTTACTTACCTAAATATGTATATACATAGTTAGTATTTGAACTTGATTTTACTAATTTTCATTTACTTTAAAAGAAAATAGCATATTTTTTCAGATATATGTATAATATAGCATTATTTGTTTTTGTAATGTATTTTACTAAGTGGATTTTTCCGGTTGACTATTAGTGTAGAAAACAATGAGACTCGGTCATTTCAATTAACACTTTAATGAAGATTGCAAGTTATTTCAATTTCATTTCTTCCTTTTTTTTTTTTTTTTTTTTTTTTTCTCTTTCTTGAAAACTATCTGATGATGATTTAGATATATTCGATAGCGATAATAAGTGCTGATAAATATGTCACATCTATTAGCAACTTCCTCTCGATATTATTGTTTAATTTACACCTTGTTTTCTTTTGTTTTGTTTATTTTTATTATTTTTTTTAAATTTTAACGAAAGATATCATTTTGTGGGAGCTGTTATTGAATATTTTATGCTAAAATACTTAAAAATAAATAACCGTTTAAAAATATGAAAATTGAATTAATTATACAATTTAAGAGTGTTTGATTTACGCAATTATGTTACAAAACTTGGTTAAAATTGAAAACAAAATGTCAATATGATAGATATTTAGATAACCTAAAAGGGTACAATGATTTTCAAAAAAAAATAAAAAATAAATAAATTAAAAATAAACATAATATTTTTGAAAATTACATTTTTTATTTCTTCAATTTGGGTCACTAAACCTACGATTAGTATAGAAAACAGTTATTAAATTTTAATATGGTTTAGAATGAAAAATGCATAAACGGTACCCATTATCCTAATAATTTTCAAATTGTATTTTGAAGTTCATCGGAAATATCGTTTTTTCAAAATATCTTTGACACACTATTAATTATTTAAAAGGATTTATTTTCCGGTAAAATGACTACTATACAGGATGTTTCACGGTTCGTGTGCCAAACTGAACATGGTGGTAGATCTCGACGAGAAATGAAAAAAGTCGTATGGGAGAGGAGGGGTCTATTCTCAATGGTTAATTTAAGAGCAGTTTCTTCAAAATTCAAAACTGCCATCGAATTATGATTTATAACTTTTGAACGGATAAAAATAATGCAGTAAAAAAACGCCATATTAAAGTAGACAAAATATATTTTTATTTAAGCCAAAAAAATAAGAGAAATTTTCGAGATATTCTACCTTGAACATAAAAATAATGTTGCAAAATGTGGAACCGGTTACTTTTCGAAAAAAATTGTCTTTGACCTTGAATGTCTCGGTAACAATTGAGAATAGATCGCCCCCTCTTATACGATTTTTTTCATTTCTCATCGAGATCTACCACCATGTTCAGTTTGGCACACGAAACGTGATTGTGAAACACCCTGTATACTACCAGAGATAACATAACAGGAATATTCAGTTGCATGATACTTGTATGGTATTGGTAATTAATATGTTAAAAAATGTAAGTCAAAGTACTTAAAAAAATGTACATTGATTGCTCAAAATACCTGAAAAAATATCTAAAAGTTGCGTGCTAACGGAAATGTATAATTTCACACATTGTTAACCATTCATCGACATTATCTTTCAGAATAAATTAATAAAATTTTAAAACAGAAATAACATGACAATTAAAAATTATTAACAATTTTTTAAAATAATACTTGAGGAATTAATTAAAACTGTACATTCAGATTTTGCATGTCACTTCATTTAGGTAGTCAAAGTCAGATATAACAATAATCAGGTAGTAAACAAAAGGTGAAAAATAGAGGGGATATTTTTCACTTTTTAATTTTCATTACATCAATGAGTTACATTATTTTACTTTTTTTTTCAATTTATTTTATTCAAATAAATTGATTCTATTTATCTTCCACGTAATACAGTAACTACAAGATAATTATTTCATCATTTCGCCTAAAAGCAATTCCTATTTCGTTTTTTTTATTCATCTCAATCAATGAAATGCTATAGGGCTGCCAATGAAATTTATCTTCTTATATTTTTATTAAAAAAACTTTTATTATAGTCATTGTTTAAAAAAAAAATAATTTTAAAGTGTATCATCAATAATTATTATTACCGTAAAAAGCACGTGCGTGTATTGTGAAAAGTTACTCAATTTAAATTATGTACGCACATTGTTCCTTATAATTATTGAAATAATTTCACTTTCATGTTGTTTGTTTTTTATTTAGCTTCTGTAGCTAATTATTAAAATCAGAAATGTAGTATTTTAATGGAATTATTTTCTCATTTATAAAAAAAAGTAATCTTTACATTTCTGTAACATTTCCTAATACAAAAAAAAAAAAAAAAATGAAAAACTAAAGTGATCTATTTTCAATCGTTTCGTAGGTGGGTGCGGTGCCACCAAATGTTCCGTCCTCAGTAGCCACAACAACAGTACAAAAGAGTATGCCAATCGCATTGACCCCATCTAGACCAAAATCTCCATCACCAAAACGTCTTCCCATTAAATCCACATCATCAAATATGATGGGCTATAGTAAAAGATCATCAGCACCATTATCACAACCATCACAACCATCATCACCATTCATGACTGAAGCAGCATCATTACCTTTAGGTGTTCCTGCATTCAGACCAATTCCTTCTAAAACAAAACCTCCTCTTACAATAGGTCAAGTTATGGTACAATCGAATACATCAAATGTGGCTTTAAATAATCGAATATTAGCTACTGTTCAACATCATTCATCAACACCAAATTATGGTCAAATTAATTTAAGGGTAAAATATTTAATTCATAAATATTTAATTTACAAATAATTGAACTAGTTTAATTATTTATAATTCATTTTAATTTTATATTATTCATAGGATCAAACATCATTGTCATTAAAGCCAATTACACAAAATTTAATACCTCAGGCGATACCACCATTCCAAAGGATGCCATCTTCAGTATCACGTATATCAAACGATGATACATATGATGTTCAAACATCAGGCGGTATTATTAGAGGTGATTTTCAATCAATGATACCTAATGATGTACCAAAAGTTGATTTAATGGGTCATACTGTTGAAGAATTGGCGATGGCGGCAAATGTTAGTGTTCAAGCTATTAGACAAGCGATCTATATGAGACAACAACAGTTATTGGCTGAATATCGAGCTAGTCAAATTAGAAATGAATTAATGCGAAGAGTACCAACAACAACAAAACCAATTACAACAACAATTCCTACCACAACATCAACAACAACAACAACTACTACAACAACTACGACCACTGTAAGGCCAACAAAACGACAAACAATGAAATCAAACACTGGTAATAAAGTAAGTAAATTTTTTTTTTTTTGATTGACGCTCACCCATAAAGAAATAATAAATATTATTGAAAAATACTTGTAGATATGCCTATTGTCACAAATAAATTATTTTCAATCATACAGGTGAATGGCTCTTGAAAAGTTTAACACTTTGTTTCCTGTTTTATTATTATTGTTTTTTTTCTTGTCTTTTGTTAATAAATCAATTTAATTATTCATTTAGTTGTTTGTTAGTTAAAGAGAAATTTTTAATTTCAATTTTAAAAGAAATTTTTTATTTTCTCTGGAATAATGAATATCAATTGATTTATTTAATTTATTTTTGTATTATAATACTGACAATTATTAATTTTAGGTAATGAATGCCCCAAAGGAATATTATCCAGTCGGATATGACAAGAATTTCGATGATAATTTTACTACAAAAGTTGATCTTCCATCAACAACATTTAGTTGTGGTGATCAAAAACATTTTCCAGGTCTTTATGCTGACGTTGATCTTGGATGCATGGTAAAGTTTTATTTATTTTTTTCTTTACTTTAGAAAAAAAAGTAATATTCTAAGCTTTTTTTTTATTTTAAATTTTTTCAGGTCTTCCATGTTTGTGCTTTAACTGATGATGGTCTCATAATGAAATCATTCCTTTGTCCAGAGAGTACACTTTTCGATCAAACTATATTGAAATGTAATTGGTGGTTCTATGTTGATTGTAAATCCAGTAAAACTCTTTATGATTCGAATATTCCAGTATCGAAAAGTTATCAGTTAATGAAATCACTTACATATTTTTCAAATTATAACAAACAAGGAAATGGAGAAACAAAAGATGTAGGTTTTGATATTGAAGCACTTAAAAATACTGTTATGAATGGTCCTGAAAATATTGAGAATAGTAAAACTACAGAGAATAATACTAATACAAATGGAGATCAAAGTGATTGGGAAGCTGTTGTAAATTCAAATCATAGAGAAGCAAAAACTAAGGACATTTTAAAGGGTGATAAGAATAATACATCTTGGGAGCAAATTGCAAGTGAAAGTAAAATTCAAAGTACCAAAATAGAACCAGTTGTTGAAGAAAAACAATCAATTGTTGTTGGAAGAAAGATGAATTCAAAAGAAATTAAAACAAATGAAAATACATCTTCTAGAAATTTTGCTAAAACAACGACTCTTAGACAAGTAGAAAACAACAGACAGAGAACAAGTAAAAATTTAAGAACACCTACAGCTTTTCGAAGTCGGACACAGAATGAAAAACAAGAATTAAATAAAAATCAATCTAAGGATGTTCATAAGAATGACCAAGTAGTACAGCAAAAAATTAATGAAACTGAAATTAAAGAAAAAGAAAATAAAACAAAATCTGAAACAAAAAATTTAGAAAGTTCTACACAAAATATCACAAATACGGATATTTTAAGGATATCAAAACCAGAATCAAATAGTACACAACCAATAAAAGGATCAGAAAATATTGAAAAAAGTGAAAATATTTCAGATAATTCAAAACATAAAGAAAACAAAAGTAATAGCACAAATCTTACATAGTCCTTAATTGAATTTTAATTATTATTTAATTAGTATCTTTTAATTTGAAAAATAAAAAGAGTAAAATGTTTTCATTCCAAATCAAGTTGAATTTCTTTAATTTTAATAATTTATTATTATTTTTTATTTGAGAAAAAGAAATTTAAAAAATATCATCTGCGAGAATTAATTAACAAATTATTTTTCTTAATTCGTTGTGAAGAAAATAATTTCAACATTGATTTATTTTAGTATTTTAAATCATTAAAAAAAAAAAAATTTTGCATTATGTTTTGTTTTTAATTATTATAATTTTATTATTATTATTATTTTTTTTTTTACAATTTGTAAATATTATCAACATAAACTTGTTATGAGTCACTCTTGTCCTACAAAAAATTTGTATTAATTAATTTGATATTTAACTATCATTAATATTAATACATTTATTATTAAATTATTAATTAATTAAGATAATGAAAAATTAAGTAATTTTGTAATTTAATTACAATTAATTTTTTAGAAAAAAAAAATTAATATAATTTTGTAAGCAAATAACGTTATAATATAATAAAAAAATAATAATGTCACTGTTCAGGGTATTTAACTATAATATTTTTTTATAATTATTTAGATGTTAAAAAGGATAATGAATGTTTAATTCTTCTTTGTTGTCTTAAGTAGAATTTTCTAAAGAATTTATTCATAAAATTAATTTTGAAAAAATTAATAAAATAGAGTAAAATATTTAAAAATGAAAAAAAAAAAAAAAACTACTTGAACGAAAGTCAATGTTGTAAGTTACTTAGGTATAGAAAACAAAAATATTATTAATAAAAATTCATAATAATTATATAAAGAGCAAAAATCAATGTACGTATAATTTTTAATTATAATTATTGTAGAAGAGGATAAAATTCCATGTGTTGTATTAGATTTTTTTTTTTTTAATGATGGTTGTAAGTTAATAAAAATTTTTTTAGAAGAGTCAAATAATTATTATTAATTTTAGTTTCATTATTCTTGAATCTTTATTTAATAACAGTACTTTTGTGAATTATCCTTTGCATTATTTTCTTAGGAGAAATATTTTCTATCACCTAGATATCCCGAGCTAATGTAGAAAATTTGAAAAACAATTAAAATTGAAAATAAATAAATTTATTATTGTGATTTGAGAATTTGAGAGAAAAAAATTAAAACAACGATAGAAATTATTTTAAAAAATATAGTAAAGAGCAAATTTTTTCTCTTGATAATATTTTAAAAATTAATGCCTTATTACTAGCTATAGCTATTTTAATTTTCTAAAGCTTGAAAATGGAGAAAGCCTGTATTTTACTGGGAAGAATCACAAGTTCATTAGTAGAGTCAAACTGTAGTGTACTGTGATTTTTTACTTTAAGGGTGGAATTCACTTATGAGAATTTGTTCTCAAATGAAGTTTAAAATTATGACTATGTAGCCACCAAATTTTGGAATTCAGTTAAACTTTAATTAAATATTAACTTTAATTACATTCAAAATCTCGTTTGTGTATTCTATCGTCCTAAAAGATTTCAGGTTCAACTCTAACTGCAACGTAACTTACATACAATTTGAATTGAGAGAAAGTGCTGTAGTAGGAAGACTGGAATTTCATTAAAAGTGATAGGGCAACAAATTTTCTCAGATAATATGCATAGTTAATTTTTTTTTTTTGTTTCGACAAAGTTGAAAAAGATGGTGGAAAATGGATATATCGGAGGATCTATAATCAGTTAAAAAAAGAACCATGAATAAATCAATGCTAATATGAAAATTATTTATTAATGATACAAAAAATAAATATAAATATTTTCAACAATAGTCTTTTTAATGTTTTACATCATATTGCACAAAAAAAATTTTAATTTTAATTTACACAACTTATTCATTTACAATTAAAATTATGACTTTTAATATCCTTGAAAATCAAATTTTTGATCTTGATGAATTTCTCCATAATTATGATTTGAAGCAATTTCTGGAATAGGTTCTGCGTGGCTAGGTGCACTATTCAAAGATGATTCATGAAGCCCTAATTGAGCATGTAATGCAGCTTCATTGGCATTATTTTGAGCTTCTTGTGCTGAACTTGAAGCTTTTTCAGCAGCATCTCGTGTCGCTTCATAATCTAATCTTGCAGATTGAACTTGACCTTCAATTTGTTCTACTTTTGATTTTGCATCACCAACCATCTGAGTTTGAGATGCTAATTCTGCAGCAGCTTCAGTTGCTGCTTTTTGAGCATGTTCAGCTGATGTTTGTGCATTATTCAGGGCTGCGGTTAAAACTGCAACATGATTTGTAGCTTGTTGAGCTGCATGTTGAGCAGCTTTTGCAGATCTTTTAGCTTGTTGTAATTGAGTTAATTCATTTTCAAGAGTTCTATGAGCTTCTAAACTTTGTTCTTCAAGGCGTTGCAATAGTACTTCTTTACCCTTAAGAGCCGCCAATGCAGTTGTTGCTGCCTGTGAGGCAGTTTGAGCCAAGGTATTTTTTGCTACAAATGCTGCTTGTTTTGCAGCTGCGTTTTGACTTGCTACCGCTACTGTTGCTTGATCGGCTGATCCTTGTGCAATAGATCGTAATCCACTTCCTACACTGTATCCTTGTTTTGGTTTATAAGTATATTGTGGTGAGTCTTCAGCAGAAAAATGTTCAACTAATGGATGTTCGTATTTGTATGGTTCGATGCTGACGTGCTGGGATTGTTGTTGTTGTTGTTGCTGCTGTTGATGTTGCTGTTGAAGCTGCTGCTGGAGATATTGATGATGAGGATCTTTCCTTTTTATTTTACGAGATTCACTTAGACCTTAAATTTTTTTAATTTTAAAATTAAATTATATAAAAATTATTTTAAAGTAAAATTTCAAAAAAAAAATTAAATTTTTTCACCTAAGAAAAAAATAATCAATATCCCGATAGAAAGCTTCATAAAAAAGTTTATTTGTTTCCTCGCATCCATTTTGAAATTTTGAAGTAAAAGGGAATTACCTAGCTTAAAAATAACATTAAATATAATAATACATAAAAAAGTAATTTAAAAAGTTATAAAAATTAGTAATATTCAAATTTCATTTTCTACTATACATAAAAATTTTTAAATTCATGTAAAAATTCAAATTTCACCAAGAGTGTTAAAATATGATTTTCATTTTTACCTATATTTTTATGTATTTAATTTATTGGATATTTTTTAACACCTTTAATCTAAAAATTTCACTTTTAGATAGATTGTTGTTTCAAATACATTTCACCTTCACTTTGTTTCATGTACATATATTTCGTTTTTAATTAATTTTTAATTATACTTCTATTCACTATTTTAGAAAATTTTTTCTCCACATCCAGTTCTGTTACAATTTAATTGCAATTCATTAATCCGTTATTACTTGTAATTGATTTATTTTTTTCTCAATTTTTATAAATATAGTGTGTAATTTTTCTTTTGATAAAATCCTATCTAAATTCAAAAATATACACAAGTAAACTTTATTTTTAATTTATTTTAAAGATGTTGTACGGAGATGGTGTAACATCAATTCAAGATCAATAACGACTAATATTTGAAGATCACAAACAAGTTATCTTATATGTTGTCCAAGTCTTACAATTGCAAGTAAATCTTAACATTGAACGGATATCCTACCACTTGCAATTTCTTTCTTTTATATCACATTGTACGTTGTCATCATCATCAACATCATCTCTGATGACTTTATATTTGAAAGAAAAACATTACAGGAGACAATAATAAAATTTGTATCTAATATATGAATTGTACATGTATATATACATATGTACATATATATGTATATATTGTAGATAGATATGTACATAAAGGTATATTTGTATCGGCAGCTGGCTAACCTGGAGGCTAAATGAAATTTTAAAAATCCATTCCATCCACATTAAATTGAACTATTGAATTTTCAAAAAAAAAAACAATACTGAAAATTTATCACAAGAGTCAATCCAGAGGTTAAAAAATATAAAAACAGAAAAAGTGTCGTAAAAGATTGTAAAAAAAAAAAATCTGACTTAACCTTTCTAATTCCAAGCAATTTGGTTGAACGTTGGTAGTTAACTTTAAGGTGATTTTTCTTAGGTTTCTGAGCTATGAATAACCAAGAAAAAGTCTTTGTAATTTGTAAGGTTACACAGCATCTTTTAAAAATTTAAATTTTCATTCACTAAGAAGTTTTATTCGGACTGATCGTAAGAGCAGAAACATAGAATGTCTTTAAGTTCCTTGGCAGTATAGCTGACGTTAGAACTTCAAAGGCCTTAATTATTGAAAGTTCTTATGCTTATTTTTGGAAAAAATCCGAAAAATTTTACATTAACCTGATGATTCTTATTCAAATTCTGATTGAATACTTTTAAAATATGCTGTAGGGTTTCCTATGGGTAACCCAGCTGCCAAAAATATGTAATAAATTTTGCTGCTGATAAAAGTGTTACATAGATACAATATTGTACCTACATGAATATACCAATATTATGATCTTGTAATGTACCATAAATTATTATAATTTCTTTTATACAAAAAAAAAAAACTTTTTTTAAAACTTAAATAAAAAATCGAAAGCGGAAAAAAACTCATATGAATAAATGATTAGGTGCACAAATCTATATGAGAACATGTTAGTAGGTATGTACACAATACAATATTGATGTATGAATGTAAAATCATCATGTACATATACATATGTATGTATGTATGTAGGTACATGAAGTAATTATATTTTGAAGTGCCACTGGTACTTACAAATTCATACTTAATTGATGATTTTTTAGTTTTTAGTTTTATTAACTATTTTTGTTTTTTTTCGAGAAATAATTTCATTTTCATAAAAAAGTGAATATCATTTATTTTGATGATGCTATTATATTTTGTATATAACATTAAACATTATATGTACAATATGTACATATATACTCATCATAATCATCATCATCTTACTTTTATATGCCATTATAATGTTTATGATAATATTCACCTTAAACTTGATGGAATTTCTTCTGGTACATTTACACTATATATTGTTGTATTCAACAATGAAACATAAAATAATGAAGAAAATAGCTACATAATATTTTCTAAAAGATTATTATGAAGTTCATTAAAGAGAAAAAAAAAAATCTTTTGTTTGTCAGCATTACTCTTTCTCTTCCTTCTTTTTTTTTTTTTTTTTTTTTGATTATTGAAGCTAATCAATTTAACGAGCTGCTATACTTAATTTGATGTGATTGAAGCGTGTTAAAGAAAAAAATAAATAATAAGTTTTTGTACACATAATATATGTATAAAGGTAGAGTGATACAAAAATCATTTTTCAAAAAATGAAAAATTTATGATGGAATATAAATTTTAAAAATATGAAAAAAAAAAAAATCTATATTTATTTATTATTGAATTTTGCATTAGATATACAATATGATGAAAATAATTGATTTTATGCACCTGAAATATTAATCAAAAAATTTATATTAAACATTTATTTTTTTTTCTTAAATAATATCAGCATCCATCAATATTTGTCATTTTGTTGTTATATGTTAAATTTTTACCATAAACACTTCATTCTTTTTAGTAAATATTGTTTTTTTTTTTTTTTTTTTTTTTTTTGTAATTAACTACGAAAAATATTTCTTCATGTTATTGAACGTTTTCATATTTATTAAATTTTTATTGATTCGTTGCCTTTTTTTTTTTTTTTCTTAAGATCATTATTGATTCGTTTTAAGTAATTATTACGGAGTCATGCATAAAATAGTTCATTTCATTTGAAAAGATCAAGATATCAATAGCTACATGATATTAAGTGACTTATATCTGAGCAGAAAATGAAATTTAGTTTATGAAAAATAATAAAAAAAAAATGACAACGAAATTGAAATTTAAAAGTAAAATTACTTCTTGTATTTTATAAATTTAATGTTACTTTTATCTGTATACTTTTTTCTTCTCAATAATTTTTATTTGTGAAAATTAGAATTATAAACGATTCGAGGTTAATTGATGATTATTTATGGTGTAAATACAGTAGTAAAAGGTGAACTAAATTTTAGTTAAAAACAACCTAATTAGAAATAATAAATCAAATTAATGAATTGACTTAAAATTTATAGTTTGATTTTTAACTTTGAACTTAAAAAAAATCGTTTAACAAATTTGAATTTTCTTTTCAATTATATTTTTTGAAGTATGTACATACATATGTATGTATGTTATAGAACCGTGAACAAATCTTTATGATTTTATAATCACAAAGTAACCCATTTTAACCAATTTGATTTGTCAAAGTTTACATTTAATAATGAATAGTTTTAAAAGATTTTACAAATGATTACCAAAACGGTTATATTTTATTTTTTAATTGGTAAAAAGAATTTTCAAATTGAAATTATTCAAAATAATTAAAATTTTTAAATATTTTATCTTTTTTAGTTTTTATGAACATGGTATTTGTGACATGGGCTGAATACTATCAGGATAATCCACATGTAAGGTATATGAAATGATAAAATATGAAAGTAATTTAAAATTGTTTTTTTTTTTTGTTCAGATGCATAAAAGAATACATATGCGTCGTCACAGGCCTTTAAATGATCGCTTTTATAAACGTAACATTCCAAAACAATTTAATAATTTTGCTGCTATTGTTGGTGATTCAAGTGCTAAAGAGCTATCAGATGCTCCGCCAGGACATTGTGGGAATGAAAAAATATCAGTAGGTTATAGTAAACAGAAGGCTTCAAGTATTGCAGTAAAAGCAGCTCAAGAAGCAAAAGCTGCAAGTGAAGCACAGCCAGTAGCTGCTCAACAAGCTGCTCATCAAGTTAAATCACAATTAGCTGATAAAGCATTACAAGCAGCTAAAGCTGCTGAAGCTGCACTTGCTGGTAAACAAGCTATTGTTGAACAATTAGAACAAGAAGTTCGTGAAGCAGAAGCAGTTGTTCAAGAAGAAAGTCAATCATTACAAAAAGCACAATCAAATGTGAATGCTGCAATGCAAGCAGCTACACAAGCTGCCGCTCAACTAAGAACATTAACAAATGCTGTTCAAACAGCTCAAGCAAATGTTGGAAATTCAGAACAAGCTGCACAAGGAGCTGAACAAGAATTAACAGAAAAAACACAATTAATGGAAGCAGCAAAAAATCGAGTAGAACAACTTCTAAGGCAATTAAGTGCTGCACGTACAGATTATGGTAGTACAAAACAAGCAGCATACAAAGCATCACAAGCTGCTCATGAAGCTAAAATGAATGCTGCAAGAAGTAGACGGAAATCAACCAATCGACGAAGACGTCGAATGAAAAATCCATATTCAGAAAAAGGAAAATAGAATAGAGGCGACATTTTTTGAATTTTGAATTTTTAATAATTTATTTTAATAGTGTATTATTAACAGAATTTAATATAAATGAAATTTTATGAAGAAATTTTGAATTTTAAATTTTATAATTTTTTTGAGAAAATATTAAATGAAAATATTTACAGTATAGTATTTAAGAGAAAAAGAACTTTACGTACACTCCATGAAGTAACCTTAGATTTTCTTTTTAAAATGTCAATGAAAACGAGAAAAATTAAACAAAAATATTTGAAAAATTGCCTACTAGATTGTGACAATTAGTTCAATTATTTGTCAAAAAATAATTTTTTCAAAAATCAAAAACTATTTGAATTCATTTAATTGAATATTTTACAAGAACTATTATAGCATTCAAAAGTTTATCTTATATTTTAACGCAATTTTATTAATATAATATATATTTTTTATCATACTTTATTTTTGATGATCATGAGATAAATGTTGGCATGTGTTATGTTCAAGAAACGAATATTATTATTTATAGGTAAAAATTAAATTTGAATGCATTTTATTTATAAAATAAAAATTTTCAATTACCATACGATAAATTTCAGTTTTAATAATTTTATGTGAAATATTCGAAACAAAAGGGGAATTTTATTCAAGATTTTCAAGATATGGACCACAATTGGATCAACCACCATCAATAAATTTTAGACAACCGAATATTAATCAACGGGCAGAATTTTATAGAAATATGAATTCAATCCATCCTAATGTTTTACCACGTCGTGTTAATGTTAGTCCAATTTTAAATCCACGAGATCCTACTAGCTTCTTAAAAGATATGGGTTTAAAATTTAGTCAACATGATTCAGGTAAAAATAGAAAAATATTTGAAATGTCATATGAATTTTATTTAGGATTAGTTAGGTTATTAGCTTAGAATTCATTATTTATATGTGTTTTTATGTGAAACGGAAAATGTTATAAAATTTATAGGCTCTAAAAATTTGTAGATACTGATTATAAGAAGAATTATCTTTTAACAAGATTTTGATGTGTATTTACATATATACAAATTTCTATTCCGGTAGTAAAACGTAGTAATGTACAACAAGAATTAAGAAGTAATATTCTTTTTTGCACCGGCCCTGATGGAAAACCTATAGGAAACTTGAATAATATAGGACGTTAGTAGACAGAGTAGTTAGATTTAAAGTCAGTTTAATATCTTTAAATGTTGACATTTTCAGAAAAAGCAAAAATTAACATTACTGTCAATAATTCAGAAGAAATTAAATCTTCACCAGGATCATCAGGAGGATCAACAAGTAAACCTAATGGTGTATCAAGCCCTCCATTTGATACAACAAGTGCACTAAATATTACACCAGCTCCAGCAACATCATCAGGTTCATCTGATTCTCATCCTGGATCTAATTCTGGCCATGGTTTTGGTCATGGTTCTGGTCATGGTTCTGGTTCTGGTTCTGGTTCTGCTTCTGGTTCTGGTTCTGGTTCTAGTGGGGGTTTTGGTGAAGCCGTTCAAACATCAAATGGTGCTCCAGAAAAGACGAAAGAGCTTCAGAAAATTATTCAAGAATTATACGTGGCTCAAGCACAAGTTCAATTAGAAGCAACTGAAATCCAACGATCTCAAGCAATTGCCGCTTCAGCTCAATCAGGTCTAGAAGAAGCAGCAAATAATGTACGAATTATTACAGCTGCATTACATGCAGCACAACAAACTGTCGCTTCAGCAGCGATACGTGCTCAAACCGCACAACTTCAACTTGCAGCTCACGATCAATTATTGTTCTCTGCTCGACAAAAGGTCGATGCACTTTCTGCTCAAATGGTTGGATTACAAGCTGAAGAAGGAATTGGAAGTCCAAAAGTTATTGTCGATGTTCCTGCTTTGCTACATCGATTGAAGCAACCATTACCGAATAATGAAAAACCAACACCAATACCATCTATTTTAGGTGGAAAACCTCGTGGGGTTGATTATCGACCAACAAAAAAAGAACTTGATATTGGTAAAGTTTTAAATTTTGCAGATAATTTTGATTTAGAAAAGGAACTAAATATGGATGAAGTAATTGCAAATGGAAAAAAATTAATTAAGTTTAGTGATGATTTAATTTATGATTATGTGGAAGGTGAAGGTTTAAATCCATATGAAGATGCACAAAAATTGGAAATGAAACCTATTAAAGCTTTCACTGATAAAGATCTAAAAGATTTAGTTAAATTAATTGTTACTTCCGGTACTAAACAAAGTGCTGGAGATGAAAGATTCATTAATGCAATAAAAAACTTAAATGATCCTGCAATATTACAACCAGTCGATCCATCACGATCAATAAAAAATTCACAAGATAAACAATATATTAATGACTTTTTAAAAAGTATACGAAATTTTGAAATGGAAAGATTCGGAAGAGAAGAAAAAAGTGATAGTAACACTGATCAGCCATCAACAACAAAGGCAACAACAGTAAAAACCGAAATTAAACAAAAAAAAGATCCAAATATAAATGATTATATACTTAATTTTAAAGAAAGTCTATTGAGACCATATTTAAGATATCCATATGGAAAAGATACTAAAAATCAATATAAAGATATTGGAATGCCAGTGGATGTAAATAATGAAGGTGATATGAATGAACAAAATTTTGATGATTATGACAATAATAATTTATGGAATAATCCTTGAAATTAATATACAAGATGGTTTTGTTCTTTTTTCCTAATTATAAAATTTCTTATTTTTATTATTTAATTTTTTTTAATATTAAATTAATTACACAGTAAAAAAATATCCTTTGAAGTTTTTTCTTATTTAGGAATTACAACTTTCCTTTCTTAGAAAAATTCTTATGGCTTTTTATCTTAAAGAAAATTACATATACGTATATTCCATTCTTAATTCCGATACAAAAAAAAAAAAAATTGAACAATCAGATATTCTACTGAAAAAAAATTAGTAAAAAATGGAAATCAGTGTAAAATTTAAAACTCATGATCTATATTTTGAAGGTCTGAAGAATAAACTATTTCACATGTTCTTTATTGTACTTATTAAATGAACCGCAAATTAATTTAAAAAAGAAAAATTACGTAAAAACATTGAACTTCACTTTTTTTTTTTAAATCATAAAATTAATTAGTATAATCCATTCACAATATTAAGTAATGATTTTTGGATAAGTATACTTTCAAACAGATATCAAGTTAACTTCTGAAAGGCTTCCTTATTTCTTTATTTTATACAAGGAAAAAAAAAAACCAAATTAAAAAATTTTACTATGTATGTACATACTTTTTTTTTATTTTTATTTTTTTTAAAAATCTCTTTCTCATTATTTGTATAACTTTTATATATTTCATTAAAAAAAAAATTAATCTTTCATGCATGTCAATTTTTAATTGTGAATTCTGTTTACTTTCAAGAGAGGACTAATTGTGTCAAATTACGAATCAATTATTAAATAATAATAAAATTAATTTATAATAAATAAAAGTAGTTCATATAAAACTCTTTCCCTATGTACATATGTACATACATATACATATGTACACATTCGTTATAATAGCCAATGGCCAAAATAAAGTGAATGAATGTTAATTTTTTTTTTATCTATTTCCATTTTAAAAGAAATTATTGCAATCACATCGGTATAAGATGAAGATAAAAGAAATAATCAAAAAAAAACCAAAACAATTAAAATTACAAAATGTTGAAAAAAATTTTTTGTAAAAAAAAATAAGTTCTATGCTCGACTAACGAAATGTTAATTGTTCATCATAAAACGATGTTAAATCTCCAACTTACTCAAAAAAAAAAAAAAAAAAAAAAAAAAAAAAAAAAAAAAAAAAAAAAAAAAAAAAAAAAAACCAAATTTAATTTATTTCGTGTGCAATACTTTTTCTTTTATTATTTTATTAAAAATTATGATCATGTTATACTTTTGATGATGTTTATTATTTGCTAATCATGAAGATAAAATAGTGTGATCATGATTTGTGGAACCATGTGCGTCAAGCCTTCCCCGAAAAAAAAAATTAATTTTTTTTTTCACTTTCCATTATTATTTTAACACTTTTTCTTCTTTTTTTATTTTTCATCTACATAGTCTAGTAGTTTTAATTGCATAATAATTGCATACAAGATCGCCGAATCATTTATTATATTTGGTTGAAAGGTGCTAACATAATCCACCAAAAACCTTTTATTTTATTTTAATTTCAAGTATGATTTAGCATGAAGTTTTTTTTCATATAAATTGGAGCAGATTCAATATTTTCGATATCATTCAACATTCAACAGTTTCTGGAATAACATACAGTAAAGTAAAATCGAATATCCAAAATGAAATATTTCATTACAATCGTTGTACTTGCTGTTCTAAGTGGTACGATTTAAAAAGGATTAAACGTTTTTTTTTGTTCTAATTTTAAATATAATTTTTAAAAAAATTTTTTCAGATGCAATTCCAGCTAAGAAAATTGCAGCAATTGAAAAACGATCACACTCAGATGGAGAAATTATATCCGTACAAGGCTATGAAGGATATCATGCTGGTGGAGAAAAGAAAGGTTACAGTATTGGTAGTGGATTACGATCAATTGCTCAAGGATCTGCAAATCAAGCTCACTCTGCTGTTGCTAATCAAGCAGCTGCTGCTATTCAAGCATCATATGTTGCAAAGAATACTTTAGCTCAAGCAGCCATACAAGCCGCTGCTACAGCACATGCTGCACTTGCCGGTAAACAAGTAATTCTTCAAGAACTTGAACTACAGCTTTCTGAAGCTCATCATGCATTAGAAGGAGAAATTGCACAGTTACAATTAGCTCAACAAGCAGCCTCTGCTGCAAAACAAGTTGCACAACAAGCTTCTGGACATGTTGCTATACTTAGCAGTGCTTTGAATAGTGCTCAAGAATTATCAGAAACTGGAGGATTAGCTGCACATAAAGCTGAACAAGAATTAGCATCACAAAGTGCTATGGTTGGTAAGGCAAAAGGACGACTTCAAGCTATTGGACAACAATTGAATGCCGCACGTATCGACTTCGAAGCCACAAAATCAGCCACTGAAAAAGCTACTGCTGCAGCTCAAGAAGCTCAAAGCAATGCAGCTGCTACTGGTGCTCATGCTCAAATAGGACTTCAAGAAGCCGCAGCAAAACAGAGTATTGGATTCAGTGGTGGAGAACAGCAACAAGTATATGATTATCAAGATGCTCATCAACAGTATCATCACTAATTTCATTTGGATTCGATTATTTCATTTTTAAGTTTAAAGTAAAAATTAATTTAAAAAAAACAATAGAAAAAAAAATTGTGATATTTTTTGGATTTAGTAGTCGAAATTGAAATTAATAAATTTGTTAAAATTTAGTAAATGAAAAAATAAAAAATTTGTTTAAAAAAATGTTTTTGAAATAAAATTCCGAATGATGTTTTTTATAAAACGAAATTCATTTTCACTTCTATTTTAGATTCCGATCGAATAGAAAAATATCCGTTCGAATAGGTGATGACATTCTTTAGTTTAAATTAAAATTGCTATTACATATATTATAGAAAGTACTCCCCTTTTCTACTTAGGTAATAGATTAAGAGTTATTAAGATACTTACTGTTAGGTAACAAAATTTCCTATTCTATTTTATACTTAGTTAAGAGATCGTTGATCAGCTGATCTCTTACTTTTGTAGAGACTTTTAATTAGTAGATTTTCGTATTCTAGCAAATGAATTAATAGATTATTCAGGTTAGAAAATTGTCTTAACTAATAGCTCCTGTGGATGAGCTACTAAGTTCATTACGTTGGATAGTGAGTGTATAAAGTGTTGTTTTGTAGCGACGCATTTGTATATATATCAAAATAAATAACAATTAGTATAAAAGAGTGCTTTCAAATATAAAAGTGTTTGAGATAAAATAAATAATGCCGGAGTAACTATTGAAAAGTTTAAATATCAAAACGACTGATATATTTGATGTGTTAATCTTTTATTCATAGCATACTATTTTCATACTTACAGTTATTATTAAAAGTCTAAAAATCTATTAATATGTTAACTTTTTACAGTCCACAAACTCTATTAAGTAGAATACGACTTTTTACTAACTTCTTAATTAAGAGATTAAGAGATCTATAAAAAATTCTATTACCTAGAATAGAGGGGTACGTTCGAAACATAACCTAATTTAATAACTAAAATAATTTTTCGGACTTCGGATAATTAATGTATGTACATATGATTACTAAATGCTAAATTTTAATAGGGAGTTACACATAATTGTGATTATCTTAAATTTTGATGAATTCTGCTTTTATTTTACATAAGAAAAAAATTCTTTTTCTAATTCCTTAAAGAAATATTTTTTATTGATTTTAATTGAAAATACAAAAATAAATCACAATTAAACACTTATTAATTAAATAAAAAAAAAAACTTCCGAAAAAGAACAAGGAAAAAAAAAATTGGTAAGTAAAATTTATATTAGAAAAAATTTATTGAACATTTCTTTTATAACCGACATCATGTTCATCTTGAATTACAAGATGACTTTCACCACCTTCAACTGCTTTTTTTACTGCTGTTTCTGTAAGTTCAGCTTGAGCATGTGCTGCAGCTGCAGCAGCATTATTTTGAGCTGCTTGAGCTGAATAAGAAGCTTTTTCTGTAGCTGCTTTTGTAGCCTCATAATCAATTTGTGCTGCATGTAAATGTTCCTTAATTTCATTAAGTCTTGCCTTCGCTTTTCCAACCATAGCACTTTGTGATGCTAATTCTTGTGCTGCAGCATGAGCACTTTGTTCTGCTTGTTCTGACACTCCTTGTGCACTATTTAAAGCACTGCTTAGTATAGCAACATGTCCTGCACCTTGTTGTGCGACTGCTTTAGCAATGGCTGCTGCTTGTTTTGACAAAGCTAATTGAGCAATTTCAGCCTCCAATAAATGATGAGCTTGAATGTGTTGATGTTCTAATTCTTGTAATAAAACTTCCTTTCCAGCAAGTGCAGCATGTGCTGTAGCAGCGGCTTGTATGGCTGCTTGAGCTAAAGTATTTTTTGCAACATATGATGCTTGAATAGCAGCAGCTGCTTGATTAGCAACAGCAGAGTGAGCTTGATGTGCAGATCCTTGAGCGATTGATCGTAGGCCACTTCCAACACTATAACCTTTTCCATCACCAACACCACTGCTACCACTTCCATAGGAATCACCATGTTCAATAATTGTATTTTCTAAAGCTCCAGAATCCAATCGTTTTTGCACCTTTCTTGGCTTATTTTCAGCATTGGTATGAACACTCCTCGATCTGACTATTTCTGAAATTATAACAATTTTTAAATAATTATCCTTTTTTTAAATACTTTGTTAAGTATTTTACCGAATAATGAGGAACTTAAAATGATCACGATTAAAGAAATTAATTTCATTTTGAATTTTGAATTTTTATTAAAATTTTTGTAAATAAATGCTTTTCGAATGAAATTTTTTTTAAATTCACTTATGAATTTCTTGAAGATGTTAATAAAATGAACTATTTGTTGTTTGAATATCAAATGATAGCTATTCCTAAAATTTTCAGCATTATATATTCGAATAAAAATTTGTTACGATTTTACTCTCACTCTCTCATGTGAAGCAAAAATTATTATGAAATAAATTTCATGTGTTATAAGTTTGATAGTGAAAAAGATTATAATTTTTTCTTATTTGAAAAAAAAAAGTAATTTAAACATTTTATTTTATCTTTACATTTTCTATTATTATTATTTTCCAGTGGAATCATTAAAATTTTTATGTATGTAGTTAAATACAATATTGAAAAAAATATATATTTTAGGAGGGTAAAATTAAGAAATTCACATCATAAATGTACTCGTATTTGAAATCAACACAATCATAAAATGAAATTATTGATTTACGAGTATATGCACACATTAATTCTTTTTTTTTTTTTTTTTTAATTTTCCTAACTATATTTTTATCTTTTTCTTTTTTTTTTTTTGAAAATTCAATTGGACATGGTTTTAACATATGTATAACGTAGGGTCAAAATAGACAAAAAAAAAAAAAGAAAATTTTTGTATTATGGATGCGTAATTTTAATTATCAATTTTATGTGATCAATTGAGGCAATTGTTTATGATTGCTACTTTTTTGTTATATTTTTATTTTTCCATTGCATAATAATGACTGACTGAATATATTAAATTTCACACATATGAGTTATTATTATTATTTTTTTTTAATTTGTTATTATTTAAAAATAAAGAAAATTATATTTTTCAAATTTAATTTAAACCGTAATGTTTATTATTATTTTTATAAATGTTTTGTTATTATCCAAGTGGAACGATTATACGTACGTATATTCTCCGTTTATGAATCCCTATTTTTTTGTTGTTGTATATATTCAATTTTAAAATTTATAAATTTAAATGAAAACAAAAAAAAAAGTATTCGTTGATTGATATCAAGGTCATATACTTAGCAAGGACAAGGAAATGAATAAATGAATTTTTGATGATAATAAATAATTACCATAATACTTCCGTGTGATTTTTTTTTTTTGTTTTATTTTGTTTTTTATTTTGAAAGTTAAAATTTTGTTGTAAGTAAAAGGAATTATGAAATCTGATATATATATTTTTTTCTATTTTTACATGAATTCAAGTTTTTAATCTTAATATTTTAATTAATTGCAATATGTTATCACATTGAAGTGTTATACAATAAAGATTACAGGAAGTCATGCTAGATTATTATTTACATAAACTTAAAAAAGAAAATCATATATGTATGTACATATGTATTACACTTTTTATTATTCTGTGATAATTTGTAATACATACTTGTGAAAGAATAAAAATAATCATAAATAATAAATCATTTAGGAATTCATATATTTGTTATTTATTTGTATGGGAAGTATAACAATTACAATATCCATTAATATCATACAGGAAATTTAAAAAATTTTATGAAACTGTAATTGAAAAAAAAAAGGAGGTTAAAAGGATTAAAATTTTAAACATATGCAAAAAATCGAATTTACGTAATACAATTTTTCTAAAATTTGTAAAAAAAATTATATCTATTTCAATTATCGGCACCGGTGCCGAAAATACAAAATGGCAAATTTTACAAGTGCAAAAAACTTCTAAAAATTACTATTTTCTTGTAAATTTTGTAAATATAATCAATTAATTGCAGTTGTACTAAACTAACTAGAACTTTCCAAACCTATGAAGAGGATTTAAATAGTACTGAAACTTTTCTTCTCGGGGAATACCCTTCTAGTATTTATTAATTTTGTATGCTGAAGATGTACGGCTAGTTTACATTGAGCTGACAAAAGTTTTTCATCTTGTACATTTGTACATGGTGAATTGACAATGCATGAATATGTATGTATGTTGGTTAAAATTAAAAATAAAACTTACTAAGTTATATTTTGTTTTCTTTTTACGTAAATTGTATATAGTTTGTTTTTTCTCATTTATTTACTGAAAAAAAAAAAACAAAAAACATGTTGAAATATAGATTACGAATTTTATAGAAATAAAATAATTTATATTGGCAATGCTGTTTGGAATGTTGAAAAAAGTTTAAGAAGTGTAAAAAAAACAAATCGACAATCGACAAGAACGACGTTTGTGTTAGTTTATCTATTTTGTGTCGATAAATGTCACTTTTTCTTTTTGTTGCGACTGCGCAGTAACAAAATTGTGAAAAATGAAAACAGGACAATTTGTCCCTATTTTTTTTTTTACAAACAGAAACAACGCACCAACGAAAACCTTATAGTCTAAAAGTAGATTACTATTTTCTCTTTTGACGTTTCCATAAAACATAATCAAGTAAAATTGTAGTGTTTTTATTCTTCCTTCTGTTTTCTTTTTTCTGTTTATTTGCTGAAAATAAAAAAAAATTAATGATAGAAAAGAATTTGTGGCAAAAGTATTTTTGTATTCAAAAAATTACATGACCTCAAAAATGGAATTTTTATTTAAATTTTTTGTTTTAAAGTTGTAGTTAATATGATTAGTTTTTTGTTTTAATGTTTTTGTTAGAATTTCATTGTACTTTGTGTTTTCTTTTTATACATACATATGAATTAAAAATAAAATGGAAGAAAAATCAGAAAACAATATTATTTCAAATCAAACTCCAATTGTTGAATTATCAAATTCATTACAACACACAAAACCCATTAAATCTGATACTTTAATATCAGAAAATGATAAAGATTGTTTTTCTGAAATGAATATAAAATTAAAAAATGAAAATGATTCATTACGTCAACAAATTGATCAACTAAAATTGGTACTTTTACAAAAGGATGGTGTTATTGCTTTGTATGAACGTGAAAAAAATATCCTTGAAAAGGAGAAATTAGCTGTAAGTACAATTTGCACAAATTTAAAAAAAAAAAATCGATTTTAAAATTATTGTAAATTAGAAAATATGAAAAGTAGGTACATTGACGTCATCATGATTATCAATTTTTTTTTTCTCAAATAAATTTGATATCAATATCAACTCAACAATGTTTTGATTTGGTTTTGTTTTTTTATTTTATTTTACAGTTGAAAAAAGAAATTGATCATGCCATAAAGGAAAAAGAGAATATTGTCATACGATATGCAACAAAAGAAAAACTATTATTGGATGCTAAAAAAGAAAAAGAAACTATTGAAAAATTATTAAATGATAGCAAAAAAGAAATAAAGAATTTATCAGTGAAATTTCAATCATTAAATGATGACAAATCTCGTTTACTCAGTATAATTGATGAAAAAGTAAGTAATCACAAAGGTTCTATATTGTCATTTAGTATTTTATTTTTTGTTTTGTGTTTTTTTTTTCAAAATCATATAGTGTAATGAGATAAGAAGACAACAAAAGGATAATGAAAAACTTAAAACGGATGTTAATAATCTGGAAACGAAATTAAAATGGAATACATTAAAATTAGCTCAGGAAACTGAAGGAAAAATTGTAAGATTTAAAATCCAAATGGATAAATAAGGGAAAAAACATGAATTCAAATGCTTATTTCATTTTTAGACCGCTGAAAAGAAGCTAGAAGAGTGCCATGACAAAAATACAGTAAAACAGGAAGAAAAACAAATTATTTTAAATGGTAAATATAAACGCCTGAAATATTAAAAAAAGAAATTCATAAATTTTCACTTTGTAGAACAACAACGTATGGAACAAGAGGCAAATCTTATTTTATTAAAACATGAAAATGAGAAAAAAGAAAAACAAATTGAAGTACTTAAAAAGGATAATAAGCAAATGTCTGATAAAATTATTGAAATTCAAAATGCATTAAGTATTAGAAAAGCAGAGGTAAAAAATAATTGAACACTTAGTGTAATTGTTAAAATTTACTGTTTTTTTTGTTTTTGTTCATTTTACAGAATGATAAAATTAGCACAGAATTAGATAGTTTAAAAATTGATCATGAAGTTGTACAAAATAATTTGAGCCAAGAAATGTTAAACTCAGCACGTTTAAGAACACAACTAGATGAATTAAGAATACTTCAGGCTCAAAACGTAATGTAAGGATTTAAAACTAGACATTTTCTAATATTTTATTAAAATGTTTTTTTTTTTCTTTGTTAGAAACGAAGAAAAAATCTCATCTCTTACCAAAACTGTAGAAGAATTAGAACAAAAACTTAAAGATTCTGATTTAGAAATATCACATTTACGTGATAAAGAGAGCGAATTACTTGCAATTAATAAAGAAATGAGTGAAATGGTTGTAAATTTACAAAGTGAAATTTATTTACGTTCTTCCAAGGTAAATTTTTTCTTTTGTTTTTTGTTTGAAATAAAAATCAAATTATATGTACTCTCAAATAAAAAAAAATGATTTATCTTTTCTAAAAAAGGTTACTGCTATTGAAGCTGAAAATACAATTTTAAAGAATGAAAAACTTGAATTTGATACGAAATACAATGAAATTGAAAATCGTTTAAAAGAGGAAATTGATATACGTAATGAAGAAAGAATTCTTTTAACAAAACATATTTCAGAGAAAACTAAATTGTATGAAACAACAAAGAAAAAACTTGACAATGCTTTGGGTGATTTGGAAGCTGTAAAGAAGAAAAATTCACAAGTCATTAAAGTAAACGACATAAAAAAAAAACAACTTTTCAATGAATTGTAATATTTTAATTCAATTTTTGTTTAAACTTTTTTAAAGGAATTAAATCGTGAGATTAGTAAATACAAAAAACAAGAAGAAGAAAGACATTTAAATGGCGATAAGATTTCAATAGAAGATGATTCATCATCAGAAAAAAGAAATGGTGAGAAAATTAATAATTCAACAGCACCAAGTCAAAGCGATAGTGAAACAGAGCTTCCTTGCGTTGGATACTCCTCTGTAATTCAAACAACAGAGGTAAAGTTTATATTAATAATGTCTCAATAATCCACTTATATTTCACAAATTTACTTTATAGCCTTCCAAACAGCATTTAGTCGAAAGAATATTAAGATTACAACAAGCTGTCGCTAGACAAACAGAAAAAATTGATTTTCTTGAAAATCATACAATGTCTTTAGTATCAGAAATTCAAAAAAAAACAAAAGTACTCCAATATTACATGTTACGTGATCAGGCTGGAGCTTTAACATCTTCAAAAAGCGATCAAAATAAGGTAAAAATTTTATAAGAAATTTAAAAAAAATATATAATTCAATTTATATTTTTAATTTTTTTTCAGTCTGAACTTTCAAAATATGGAGGTGTTATGTCAGCAATTTATAGCGGCCTAAAAGGCAATAATCAAAGTATGACTCTCGAATTATCATTGGAAATTAATAGAAAACTGCAGGCAGTTCTTGAAGATACTTTACTTAAAAATATTACTTTAAAAGTAATGTGATAATTTTATTTTAAATAAAATATTTCGTATTAAACATATTTTTTTATTTTTAGGAAAATCTTGATGTACTTGGTTTAGAAGTTGATAAATTAACACGAAAGATTGCTGCTCAGAAAAAAAGTTAATCAAACATTCCAAAATTAAAATAATAAATAAAATAATAAAAATAATCTATTTAAATAATATTTACGTTTTTTTCTTCTTCTTTGTTTTATTTTTGTTATTGAAATAAATGTTAAACGATTATTTTTCCTAAACTTTTTTAATATCAAATACACAGTTTTTTTTTTTTTAATTTCAAGAACATTTTTATTTCCTTTAAATACATAAAAGGAAACAAAAAAAAAAAAAAAAAAACTTTTACAGTTCATAGTTAAAATTAAATGTTAAAAAAAAGAAGGAAGATAAAATTCTTCTTTTCCGAATTCTTTTTTTCTTTTCCCTAAATTATAGACATATCGTCCAATTTGTGTCTTCTGTTATTATGCTTTTATTTTTTTCTTGTTAATTCATAATCTTTTTTTCTTAACTAATAAAAAAACTAAAAACTAATTACGTCGATCTATATAATTGTTCTTAGACATTTAAAAATGAAGTCAATCATAAGAAGCGATATTTAAATCAGTACACACATAATATTTTAATACATTTTTAATGTTTTATTCCATTTCATCAAAATTTCACTTCATACTTTAATAAGATCGCGATCTAGAGCGTGTATTTGATCGTGATCGGTCATCTTTTGAATGAGAAGAAGTAGTATGATGTCTACGTCGTGATGAATATTCATCAGAATCGGAATCGCGACCATTTCCTTGTTTCCGATTACTTCTTGATTTTTTTGCATGTCTATCTTTTTCCTTTTCTCTATCTCGTTCATGGTCTCTACCCCTTTCCCTTGTCCTTTCTCTTTCTTTACTTCTTTCCCTATGTCTATCTCTGATTTTTTCACTATCATGGTCCTTACTTTTTTCTCTGCTAGTCCTATCTCCATTTTTATTTTTTTCTTGATCTCTTTCCCTATGTCTTTCTGAATCCTTTTCTCTTGTCCTTTCCCTATCTTTCCTGGAATCCCTATCTCTTTGTCTGGATCTATCTGAATCTCTATCTCTATCCCTTGATCGATCTCGTGTCCTATCTCTATTCCTATCTCTATCTCTGGCACTACTTCTTTCCCTTCGACGATCCCTAATTTTACTCTTATCTGATTTGTCACGAGAACTTTTTGATTTACGGTGTTTACTATGGCTTGTATCAGAATCAAAAGAATCTGAATTTGATGATGATGACGATGAAGATGATGAATCTGTGGATTGTGAATTTTGTTTTGTAATATGATTGCCTTTTCTTTTATCATATTCATTGTTATGACTAGATGTAGCCATAGATGAAGTAGAAGCCGATGCTGCACTAGATCCAATCGATCCTGTTGTTGGATAAAAACTTTTATATTTTGAATCTTTGATTGAACTGAATCTTGATGTTCTCTCTTTTATACGTTTACCTAATAAGAAAGAAAACAAAAAAGAAAAGAAAAAAAAATAGGAAAAATTTGCATATTAAATTCATGCAGAAAATTTTTCATAGCATAGAATTCCCTGAAAAATAAGCTTTTTTTTTTTGTGAAATTTTAAATGAAAAATTATTAAAAAATGTATTTTCAAAAATAAATTAGATAAATTATTATTGTTAATATCCACTCTTCGGTTATTTTTGTGTTATAATTGATTTTTGTTCATTATTATGTTTGATAGTTTGTTTATTTCTTTTTTTTTTTCAATTATTTTTATCAAATTTAAAAAAGGAAAAATTAAAAAACGCACCATTAATGTTCATTTTTTTTTCAGGATGTGTCTCACCAGAATCATTATCATAATTAATATTACTTCCTCCTCCTCCATTATTAGTACCACTTTTTTTTGGTGAATTATTTTCCATATTTCGACGATATTCTTTCTCTTCACCAGTCATACAACTTGCTTCAATTTTTTGTGCTATCAATTTGAATGCATCATGACGTGCTCTAATACTTTCCTATTTATTAACAAATGAAAACTATGAAAATGAAATTTATTCATTTTTTTTTTTTCAAAAAGAAAAAACCTTTAGTTCTTCTTCTGAATCATAACTTTCATCGGCTTCCTGTTCACTTTTATTTGATTCATCATCACTATTTTCACTTTCGCTGTCCTCATATGCTCCTAGACCTACAAAAAAGCAATTTATCTGCGCATTTCTTTTTTCAAATTCTGAATTAATATTTTGTAAATATTTGATTACTGGAATTCTGTATTATCAATCAAATACAGAAATTAGAAAAAGGAGATTGTTTTAAAGAGAAAAATTGTAGGAGTTGGTTTTTCAAATTTTTTCAGATATACAAATTTGCGAATGAGTAATAACAATATTTGTTCTTTTACAACAAATTTATTTTTTCTTAGCATGACTTTGAAGATCTATTCTAGATGTTAATTTACCAATGACTCAATGGATTAATTTAAATTTAGCCACTTGAGTAATATAACTTCTAGAATAAACCTCCTTGTTTATATTAAAAAAAAATTTAAATATTAAGTTTTCGTTGAAAACACAAAGACATTTTAAAGCCAATTGTTTTCTATTCTTTTAGAATTTAAGTGACTTTTCCTTTTTTATTATTTTTAAATTCTACATTTCAAAACATACAGAAAAGTGGGATAATGTAAAAGAAAAGACAAATTAATGTTAATATTTTGTTTGTATCTTGAACTTATCATAAGAGGATACATACAAAGGGAGAGAAAATATTTTACAAATTGAAATTGTCCCGCTGTATTATTCTGTGTTCAGGATCTTGTATTTTTCAATAACAAAACAAAAAAAAGTATTTAAAATAATCTCAAGGTTTAAGACAATTAAACAATAATTTAATTTTCTTTCATAATTTCAATTTTGATTAAGATTTTAATGTAAAAATAAAAACTGTATTCCAAAACATGAGACTTAATAAAATTCAAATCAAAAAATACATCAAACCTGTACAATTTATATTCACAAGTATTTAAGAAAAAGAAAAAAATAATCCAAAATCGAAATTAATAAAAAAAAAAAAAAAAATCAAAGAAAAGGAGAATAATTTAATAAAAACTTACCCAATTTGCTGGTAATTGACGTAAGAGCACTTTTGCGGAATACTTGCACTGATGATGCTTTATAAACAACAATACAACATTAAGAAAAATATCTTTAAAAAAATTAATTCACAAAAAAAAATATTTTTGTGAGAGAATAATTTCTTTCTTTTTTTTTCTTCTAAATTAAAAAAAAAAGGAAAAAATATTTTTCTTTTCTTTTTAAATAGTCATACTTTGTTAATTTTATGTATTTTTTGTTTTTACAGTGAGTGTAGATTTTATTTTTGTTAAAAAAAAAATTATTATGTTATACTATACGACAATTTCATTATAAAAAAATTTGATTCCCCTTTGATTTGTTTCATTCAATAAATCATTACAAATACTACCTTTTGCTTTATTTTTTCTAAATGCTTCTTGGGCAATTGTTAAAATTTCTTCATTTGTCACTTCTAATAAAAGTTCTGTAAGAGATTTCCGTACAACTAACATCTAAAATTGAAAATTAAATTTTATGTGAATACTTCGAATAAAATTAAAAATGTTGATAAATAGTTATTTTACCAATTCCTCAATTTTTTCCTCTTTTGATTTTACCACGATAGGTTCTTCTGTCGTTATATTGGGACTATCGATTACATCACCTCTGTCATACCGGTTTCCTAACTCCTCTTCATCCTCTGATTTATCGCTGTTGTTCTGAAACTTTAAATTTCCAATTTAATTATTATTTTGGATATTTTATGTTGTCGAAGATCTTACCAATAAACTTCTTTTTTCAACGATATCTTTTTCTGATGATTGCTCTTTAAATTCCTGTTCACCAATTGCACGATTTTTTTCCAATTGTTTTAATTTTTCTTTTTCCATTTTCTCCAAACCTTCACTGTAATTGCAAAAATATTAATTCAATCAAAAGATGATAACTTATTTTCTTTGAAATCACCGTAATAAAGTAGTATGTACTTACCGAATCCATGCCGGTAGAGTCTTACGTTTAGCTGCATCCATTGGCATATCATTGGAAGATAAATTTTCGGTAGTTTTTAGGCTTTCTGATACATGTGAATTATCTTTAAGAATATTTATAGATGGTGGTGGAATTTGTATTTGTTGTTGTGGCATTTGTAGTGGCATATTATTAGAATTTGCTGACCACGTATTCCAAGAAGGACCTGAAAAAATTGTAAGTACCGCATTCATTTTTGAAATTATATTTTTCACATATTAAATTGAAGTTGCATACAAAATTGTGCTTGATTTTGAAACCATGTAGGTTGCCATTCTGGTGGATTTGAATATGACACCATATCTGTACTATTTTGTCCTTGTCCAAATGTTTCATCCTCTTTTACAACCTCCATTTCTGCTTCACCCTGTTCTTCATATTCTCTTGATATTTGAGGAGGCGGAGGTGCCACTGGTATACTGCTATTATCTATTCCATATGTACTAATACTACATGATTCTTTCATTTGTATCCATTGCTGTGCTAAAGCAGCCCAATCCACGTTATCTTTTGATGAACTACATGCAGTTTGACTAAGAGCCCAAGCAGCAAATTGATTTCTACTGTTAAATGGATCACCGCTGGAGTCTTCTCCAGAAAACATTTTCACTTAATTTTATTAATTTTCACGATCACTATTCGAATTAATTTGATTTTTACAGTAAATTGAAGAAAATTCACTCTAATTTTCTAGGAAAAAATAATTAAAATTAAACAATTATAGAAAGTCTCCGCTGGGTGAGAAAAATTTACATGACATTAGGTCGGTCGGCTTTGTGACGATGACGATATTTAGCCGATATGAATTTGACATTTGGCTATCAATTTTAATAGCCTTCTAGCCGTAAAAAACCGTAATCGTAAATCGTAAAATGACGAATAAATGTGGTGAACTTGGAAAGATTTAAATTTAAATAAAATAAATAACGGAAAAAATGGGGATATGAAAAATTAGTTTTTGTAATTTTAATTAATGTTCTATAAAAATGCTACAATTTTTTACATTTAGACATCAAATCAATACTGTACAATAATTATTTAGTCAAAATGATCAAAATATGGAAAAAAATTTACTTTTGTTTTATTTTTGACTATACATTCACAGTCTACTACATATGTATGTGAATTTGTTAAGTTTTATAGGAGTATTTATTAATTCTTTGATATAACAAACTGACAATTTCTCTGTAAAAAATCCAATGCTAGCTAGAAGTGTTTTTTGTTCTTAATTTGCTGAATAATCAAATTTTCAATGAATTTATTGTGCACTACAAACTTTATGTAATATAATAAAAATTTAATGTATTCCTATCAAATTTCATCAATTTTATACTATAATTTAATTAAACTAACTTTTCATCTTCATGCTTATATTCAAAGATGCATATATGTATAGCTTTTTTATGAAAAGTTGAAATAATAATTTTCAAAGGATCTTTATCAGTTCAAAATAAATGCATCTACACTATTAACCATACATACTATCCGAAAATCGATACACATTATTATTTAGAAATAAAAGAATTGCTGTAAAATATACTTTTAATTAAAATATAACCTTTTTAAATTAAATGCCGATCATTGAATATGTAAATTATTGTATCATATCACTGCTTATGTCATGATATTTACACCATCTGTACATATAATCCATCACCACCCATATTATTATAAACTTTCTAGACAAGTAAAATTTAATTATGATTAGAGCTTTTACAATTCATAAATACCTACGTATGTATGTGTATGAATCATATGGCCCGCATTTTAATAATAACCTATATAGGTGATACTATATGATGTAGGAGTATTTTTTTATTTATTTTAACTATAAGCATAGTACCACAAACTCGATTTAGGTGTATATGACATACGATTTCTATCCTATATGATGCAACTTTATTTGCATATTTTGTTACGTTATTTCTCTTACAAGTTCAAAAATCGCAAAAAAAAAACAACTAAACATTTTGATTTTAATTAGACTTCTGGTTGTATGGACATATAATACAATGGATATGTTGTTCTCAAAATCCAGAAATATTGAAAAAAATAAAAAATATGTAAATATTTCGATTGAAGTAGAGTGGAATAGCTCGATTATAATTTGGTATCTGGCAAAAGGAAACCAGGTGAACCAAAATACATAATTCAATAATTTTTCCTCTTAAGAAAGTTTTCTTTAAATTTTCTTCGCCTTATTTAATGTAAAACTATTTTTTTCGGTCAGTACATTTAAAAAACTAAAATCATGTTTTTCAGCTGGTCAGTTTTGTCAGCCATCTACAGAAAAAGTTTAAGATATAGCCTGTTGTAAATATTAAGAGGGTGAAATATATACCTATATATGTATATCTATATAGACAAAAAGCTTTTTACTTCATTTAAATGCTGTGTAAGAAAAACATTAGCTTTTCATAGGTTTCAGCTCATTTTATGTGTCCTAAATGTAAATGCGTATACCACATGATGTTGAATTTATATTCTTTGAACTTGATATACATACATAAAGAAATGAGCTATATTTGCATTCATTATAGATATTTTTACATAGGGTTAAATTCTATAATGAGAAATTTTTATTAGTAAAAAAAATATTTTCTGGAAAATCAACAAGTGGTTATATTATGCATTTTCAGTATTTTAGAATTCAGTTCAAGTTTAACCGCCAAAGTTTCTACAAGTGGGTTTGTAATACTAGAAATATAGATATAAAAAATAAATTTAAAAAAAAGGTGGTTCTATTTTTCCTCAACAAAAAAAAATTGTGAGAAAAAATTTGGAAAAAAATTTAAAAAGTTTAAATTTTCTAAGTCTTTCGGCTTGAAATTTATTTAGGTATTTTTTTTGGAATAAATATTGTTTTTCTTAAATTTTAAGTGTTTACTTGGAAAAAAAAATAATAGAAATTAGAAAAATTTGTTTTTAAAATTTTAATGAAGGGATTTTTTAAAATATCTTACACGCATTGAACAATATTTTCAAGTGAGAAAAAAAAATTTATTGTTTACATTTGAAATAATAAGCGATAAAAAGTGATTTTTTAAACAAACAAAATAAAATGTTTGTTGTATTTGTTTAATTGTGAAAATATGTGATAAGATTGCTATAGTGATTTCATGTTTTTATTTTATTTTTATTTTCAATTTATTTTTTATGGTTTCTTGTAAATTATTCGAATACAATTTTTAATTTTGGTATTTACAAAAATTACAAGTTTCATATGGAAGCTTAAAAAAAACTAAGAAGTATAATTATAAACTTACAGTATACTACAAAGGATAAACAGAAGTTTAACTTGGAGTCATTCTTTTTCAAATGAACTTGAATGAATTGGCTTTTGAGATTAAAATTAAGATAAATTTCAAATTATCAGATTTTTTCCTAAATCAATTTAAGATTTTGTTTCTTTTTTTTTTTCTCAATAACATAATGTTAAGAACATAATCTATGAAATAATTAAATTTTCATCAGATATTTCCTATAATTTTTTTTTTATTATAATATATTTCTATACTTAATTGACCAAAATTCATGACAATGACAACTTAAATTCCATTTGTTTGATTATTTTTTTTTAATCTAGAAATTAGATTTTTTTTTCTAGTTTTGTTTTTTCCAATTTTTTTAATTTTGTTACGATCTGTACGTTAACACGTATGTACGTACCTACACAAATTTATTTTTCCTTATAAAATAATATTGTATAAGAATATTTTGTTTGTCACTTTTTTTGCATTATTTTTTCTTTTTAAATTTCATTTTTAAAATTTCTATTTTATTTCGATGATAAAATTTGTTAGATATTCTTGTATTCATTGAATTGATAGAAACTTTCAATTACATATTGAATTAAAATAAGGAGAAAATAATTCTAGACTTGATAAAAGAAAATAAAAGACACAAAGAAAATATATAAAAAAAATATATATAATAAAGTATTGTAATGACTAGATATGTATATCAAGAATGCTTTAATAAGATGTGATACTTTAAAAGAGGATGTTTTCCTTGTTCATTTATTAAAATATACATATTAGCTTTCATTAGATGATAATCATATTTTACATTTGTACGAGATATGTAATTCATTTTAAAACTGATATTCACTTTAATCTTATAATATAATGACAATTACACATGATAATTTATTTAATTTACAATTATTCTAATGAAACTAGAGCTCTAATCAATTTCAAGGAATATAAATAAAAGTGCAAAAATTTAAAAAAAAAAAATCATCGAAAAAACCATGTGTGGAGAATAGCATATAGAATATAATTTCACACACATTATATTTTTAAACAAAGAAGAAAGTAAGAAAAGCAAGATACATGTACTACTGTACCATTATTTTTGTAAACAAAAAATTCATACAAAATTCTAATTTAAAATTTAATATTTTTTTTCTGATGACGAGATCATTGAATTACATTTATTATGTTCAAAAAAAATATTTGAAAGTGACTAAATTTGTAGTATACATATTTATATTTGACAAAAAAACTATCTACATACATATATGTATGTATAAAAATAAATTAAGAAAAAAAAAAAAAAATTATTCATAAATTAGAAAATGATCGAAAATATAAATATCATGAGAATGAAAAAATAAGACGTGTTAATTAATGATAATTATGTGAAAACGAATTTGTCACGGGGCTTTATTCACATTGAAGTACATATGTACATATATTTTACATTTTTCATATTTTCAATTTTCAAATAATTATATCAAAATGAAAAACAATATCAGTCAAATTGATATAATTTAATAAAAAATTGTTTAATATTATCATAAAATTAATTTAATTAGGTAAATGTGAATTGTAAAGGAAATATCTCTTTTTTAAAATTCTATTTAATTAAGCTTTTAATTCGTATATAATAAAAGTTTACTAAAATTAATTTACAAAAAAAAAAAAAAAAAGTTATTCATATACGAATTTTTACACTGAAAATATTATTTTTTTTAAATAAAAGGACGCATGCAATATTTAGTTTATATGATTTTTATTTAATTATGAATATTAACGATCACAATATAATTTACTGCCCATATATTTACTTTTTTTAATATATGCATGTACATAATATGTACATATATGTATTACTGTTATAAAATTAAAACTGAGAACGAATAAAATACTAATAAATTAAGTTTGCAAACTGCAAAATATTTCATAGTTATTATGTATGTTCGCATATAATGTTTGTTGTAAATATCAGGATACGTTGTACCTACATACATATGTATGTATGTACATACATATATGATTTCTATAAATTATATTTAGAAATTTTAAAACGCCAACAGTAGCTCATATATAGTTACCACTAATTAATGTAAGTGGAGACAAAAATTCATTATATATGTATATATGTATGTAATATGTTAAACATATGTACATACCATATATGTGTATCTGAATCCATTTATAACTTTTACTCGTTATAAAATTTAAAAAAAGAACTTTACAAGTTTTATTAATAGCAACAGGATAATAATAATTTAAAAATAAACAAAGTGCATTTTAAATGTGAAATGTTAAATTAATGTTTTTTTTTACCTGTGCAATACCATACTGTAAATTCTTGTGAATGGTATTTTTAGTGCGTTAGCTATTTGTAGTTATAAATTTATTTTGTATTTTTTGAAGAGTCTACATTGTATACTGTGAAATTTTAATTGTAATTTGTTGAATTATGCCCTTGGAAACTTATACTGGTTATTTTTTATTTTTGTTTTTTTTAAAAAAAGGAAAACAATGGAAAACAAACAATGTCTTCCCAATCAATTCTAGTCTTTCAAGAACAAGAAAAAAAAAAGTATTTTAAATAATAAAAATTATTTAACGTGAAATTTTTCCCAACAAAAAATTTAAATCTGAATTTATTTTATTTTTATTTGTTTCAATAAGGAAACAAATACATTTTTTTCCGGTGAAAAACGTTTCTAAAAAATTTATACATATATGCACCGAGCAAAATATACACATTTTAAATGTTTTGTTGAATGTCAGAGCACCAGGTTGCCAATTGTCAACTTCAGTAATTTGAAATTTAATAAGAAGACTTTTACTATTTGATTTAATGGGAAAAAAAAAATTAAATTCAACGTTAATAGTATTTATTGTTGAAATAAAAACAACTTAATATCAAACAGAAAAAAATACTGGTGAAAAAAAAATGAAAGCTCTTTGAATTTAATTTTCGTATTTTTTAATTAGTCAACGTTTTGCAACATAAACAAATCAAATACAATTACGATGATATTTCTTCGTGTAAATGTAAAAAATAAATTTCAATTAAAGAAATCAAGTTATTTATTTAATTAACATGATTATACAGTTGATATGTAGTTTTTTTTTTGTTGTTGTTGTTGAAAAATTCAGAAAAACAAAATGTTGTATTTTTGTGTAGAAAATAATATACATATGTACCACTTTCCACGTTTTTTAAAAATATTCTTCTAGTATCTTTGAGGGTTTGTAACTTTCTATTTATTATAAAATTCGTGAACTATTATAATTTTATTGTTTTTTTTTTTTATTAAATTTTCTTTTTCTAATTCAAAATAATAAAATTTTTATTTAATATTTTATTTGAAAGATTTTAAAAAGATTTTTTTTTCTCTGTAGAATATTTTTAATATTTGAATTAAATTTAAAGGAAATTTTCATAATTGAGTTTAAGTTTTTTTCAGAAATAGGTGTATCACCTACATAAAAATTCATTTTTTATACCTACCAATTTATAATTTATGATTAAGAAACTTTTATCATATTTTTAATGAAGAGGTCTTTTTTAATTCTATATTCAGATTTTTATTGTAAATTTTTTTTATATTTTATTGTTGATGTTTGAAAACAAAACGTTAACTTTGAAATTTTTTTTTTCACATCTGTTGTATTCTATTGATTGATTATGACACAAATAGGTTTTTGATTGATTAATTCAGACATTGAGTTAATTTATAATGATGTATAAACAATAATCCTTTTATGTATTAAATTTTTAGAATATATTTGTCAGAACCTTTAAATACTGTTAATATTTAATCAACGAAATGCTTTCTTTTGTTTTTGAAGTAAAATTATCTTTATCTTTTTTGTTTGTCAATAAGGTTTTGCACATTATTAAAATGCTAACGTTCCATTTTGATGAAATTTTAATAATTACTAAAAGCACTTCATTAAAAAATAGAAGTTATCTACAGTGTAACGACGTGAAACATGCATTAAAAAAATATAAAGCTCCTGAACTATATTTAGATGGAAAATTATCTCATCATTAAATCAAACACCGTAGAAATAATGTTTTTAGGCAAAATAAAATATAGATGCAACAGCTATATTACACCTGTTGAGTGTTTGTATTTTATTTCACTACACACGTACATGTTAAAATATTGGATATTATTATTATTAGAATATGTACATATGTATGTACATATATAAAAAAATATATATCGGTATATATGTATGTTGTGTTCAAGTGAGGTTGTTTAATTTAACTGAACAGTTTCATAATATAAATGATATATTATTACTTACCTGGCTACCAGATTAGCGATGATAATTATTATAATATTAATCCTTTTTCAGCATTTATACATTAGACCTTTGAATTTCAACTTCCTAATTTTACGGAAACATACTTTTATAAGGAAATAAGAATACGGAAAAGTGGCTCAAGAGCTCTCTTGAGCAAGACTACCTTGTTATAGTCATTTTAACATGCTTCTTTCAAAATTTTTGTAAATGGCGATTAGTTTTCCTGATGCACTAACCTTATAATAGTCATTCAACCATGATTCCTTATTTGAACATAGTTCAAGTCATATTTTTTAACTCCAGATTTATTATAAATGTTTAAATTAAATTCCCTAATTGCTGTTTTAAAAATTTAAAAAATCTTTGTAGCATTATAGGCATCTTGAGTGAGTCTATGTAGTACGAATAATTGAACATTTGAAGCTTGATGGAGTTAAACTTCGAAACACAAATTTAAATTATTCTGAAACTTTGAAAAATAAAATTTTTTTCTTGAAATTTACAAAAACATTTTAATTATTATTTACAATTGATTCTTCAAATATATTTCATTGAAATATCCCTCACAGTCATTATCAGAAATAAGAATAACGTATATGAAATAACTTATACGTCATACGTGGTTTATTTGTGCATTTGAAACATTTTAAAATTAACTGTAATATACACATATGTGAATTGTGAATAATAATATTTAACCACAATGTTTATTAAATATTTCTTTGATTTATTTGTTTCACTATTATTTGTAATACTTACATTTTGTGTTGTATTTAACATAAATTTGATATTTTTATCATTAAGTTTACTGTTAAAATATCTACAAAATATTAAAATAATGAATTTAATTATCATCTCATGCAGACTTTTAGTACATGTAATTCAATAAATTTGCACTAATATGAATATTGAAATGTGATTTACTATTTATTATTATTCACGAATAATATGCGATATTATATACATATGTACATTAACTTTTAAATTAAAAGATACATCATTTAAATTAGTATTCAATTAGTTTAAATATTTTTGTATAAGCACTTTGAAAAAAATAATACATTTTTCCTTTTTTATCAAAGATTCGTGATATTTACTGATACAATTTGTTAGCATTTCAATTATAATGTAAATGTAAATTATAGCTTGAAAAAAAAAAAAATTAACTATGAAAGATATTTTGAATACACACGTATACACAATATGTGAAAGAAATATTCAAATTGACGTACATATGTCTGAAACAAGTATAAAACTTCAAAAATAACTGAAAAATAAAAATATGTATGTACATATCTATGTGTGTGTAATTTGTGTTTTCAAGGAGAATAAGTATAATTCATAATTTGAATTTATGTGAATTTTAAAAGGAAAAAAGTATGTAAAATAAGTAAATGTGCAGTATAAAATAAAAGTTTTTCATTAATAATTAGGTAATGAAAAAAAAAAAAAAACTCAGTGGACCTTCAAATGATAGCTTTTATACTCGTATTAATAAGAATATTTTTTGTATATTTTAAATTAAATTAAATAAACGATTTGTAGTTTAAATCCTTGAAGAGTTAATTTTAATATTTGTCTAGTCATTTATTATTTTTTTTTTTTTTTACAAAAGATACAAATAAAAATAATGATGAAACAAAACAAAAAAAAAATGTCAATTCTTGATATCAAAGACAAAAAATATAATTAATTATGCTTTTGATCATTTCTCGAAAAATAATTTGAACTAATTACAATTACGAAAAAACTTCTTTTAAAAAATTTTATTTTTAGCGAATGTGGGAAGAAAATAGATTAAAATAAATTTTGTAGATTAAATTTATTTTTATAATTTGTCTTGTAAATAAATAAAAGGTGGGAGTAAATATTTTGAAAAAATTAAAAAAAAAAAATAAATAAATATTTATTTAGATAAAATTCGGTGTTATTTTTTTATTTTCATATTCATCAAACCTATCCAAAAATAAATTTGCATAAATAATTTGTTGAATTAAATGTATGTATTTTGAACCTTTTGACTGTTAAATGTTACATAATAATTCTATCTTTATATCCTCATATTATTCAGATTTATATATGTTTTCTAATATTTTATAATTATATAAAAATATAATCTATAGAACAAAATTTTTCAAGTGAATTCAATCATAAAATTAAATTTATGCTCTAACAGTTTTAATTTTATTTTGAGAATAAGAATATTTCTAAAAATTTTTCTTTGAAAAGATAATATTTTAATGTTTAAATTGTTTCATTATTTCAAATTATTTTTTTAAAATTATTTCTTACAATTTTTGTTTTTGTTTTTAAGAAAAAAATTAGCAGATTTGATATAGAAAATATCTTAATACATGTTAATAATTTTTATAAGTTTTTTTTTTTTTCATATTTTAAGATGGTAATTTAGAAGAAAAGCTTAACATATTCTTGCATATATAAGATTTTAGTTTAAAAAAATAGTAGTAATAATATATGCTCTAGCTTTTACTTTTCTTTCCTCGTATTGTAGTGTTTTGCATAATAAAAGAGCAGTAAAAGGATATCCCTTCGTCGTGGGGAATAACATATAACAAAAGAAAACTGTTTTACCATATTATGACACATATTTTCTAAGATATTTTCTAAAGCTACCAGAAATGGTATATTAATATTGCACTATTTCAATCAATTTCAGCCGTTACAATTCGTAGAATAATAATTATGAATATAAAGGTGATATACTGTTTATTTTTTTTGTTTTTTTTTTAAATAGAAAATCTAAATTATTTACTATTTTATTTTTTGCTCTAACTATCTTAATAATTACACTTTTATGACTTCAAATCATTAAAAGTACTTTTTAATTAGAATTAAGGTATCTTTTCTGTCAACAACATCAAATACTGAAAAAAAAAAGAACCAAATAAGTTTTTCATTCATTTACAAAAATTAATATTTTACTGTTATGTTTGATGTATTAACCTTGTAAACACTTAAAAAGAAAAACAAAATTAAATAGAACAAAAGACAGATTCATTAAAATCAAAAGCAGACAATTTAATGAAGTGAATTGTAATTAAAGATAATCGTGTATGCATAAAAGGATAATGATGAAAATATTTCTAGATGTTATATTAAATTTTATTTACAATATAACTTTAAAGATTCTGTATTATTGCATTGATTAAATTTAGTAAAGTTTATTATTAGCTCCTTTTTATTATGTGAATGAATTTTTAATCCTTTTCCGAGATATTTTACATATTTATTCTTAATCTTTTGAACTTTCAAGGCCAATTAATTATACTATGCCTATGGCACTTTAACGTCTGAACTTTAATTACTTAAGTTTATATGTTAAAATTATTAACTTATTTAAAATTTAACTGATATATTTTTTAAAATAGCATTGTTTGTTAAAAGAATAAAAAAAAAAACAGGTAAAATCTTGAAAATTGTCAAGATGGAGTAATTTACCAACATACCTATAGACAAATTTTTGTGAAATACAAAGCAAAGGATAATTAAATAAATTTCAAGTATATTATAAATTTTCTATCTTTATAATTTACTTAATTTTCACATAAGTTATGAATTTTCATTTACATTTTATTAATTTCAATTTTTTATTTAACATTGCATTGTATACAATACATGTCAAATATAAGTTAAATATCTTCAATTTTCAGTAAATTTTAGTACATTTATATATTTATCATGAATTTAATTGTCAATTTGTTAATCTACATATTTTATATGTTTTCACTTTACTATGTTAATTTACACAAAATTTATTTACATTGCTGTCTACTATAAAAATAAAAACAAAAATTCTTATTTAAATGAAATTTTCAAATATGAAACACTTTAATAACTGATTTTGATAAGTCTATGTTTTGAAAATTAATTAATTCTTAAAATCAACAGGCTAATTGAATTGTTAACTGCAATAGTATTTTACACTACAAGACCATATCAAGTTTATAATAAGCAAAATAACAATTTTTTATTTTTCATACTTATTACATTTAATGAATTTATTTTGTAGAAAAAAAAAAAAAAATTAATTAAATTTATTATTTTCATTCCAGGGATTAAAAGATAAATATGTAATTAATAATCATGTATGTTATTTAAATTATAATAAAACGCAGCAATATCAATAGAATCCAGTATGAACAATTAATTTAGGTTCTCACTGTTTTTTTTAAATTATTTTTATCATAGTTATTCTTTTGGACTTTTTTGTTTTTTTTTTTTTTTAAACACATTAAAGTAATGCAATCGAAGTGTTTAATATTAATAAAATCCTTTTTAATGGATTTTATAATATCAAGTAATAAAATGGTATTAATAAATAATAATATTAATAAAAATCTTACAATAGCAACAAAATTGAATATTGAAAATGACAATTTTCAAGTGAATTATTTTGTACAATAAAAAACATAGAAATAATTATTCATGCTTGCACAGTTTCATTTAACAAACAAAATACGACAAAATAAAAAAAAAAAAATCGATTTCCTCTTACTAAATATCATCTATCTATTTATTGTATTATATGTATTATTTTTTGTTCTCAAATAAAAATGCATAAAATTGTAAATTTTATCAGTAAATTTATTTTTATTGGATGTAGTGTAATAATTGTTATGTTTAGTGCAATATCAATAAAATCAGTTCAATTAAGTGTGATCACAACAGTTGATGAAATAATTATAAATCATAAAAATAATATTTCTGATAAATTAAACAATATAAATTTTATGACATCACAACCACCAACAACAGCAACAATAGCAGGACAAACAATAGAACAAAATCGAATGCATCAAATGTCATTAACAAATTCAAATGTCATTGATTCGAATATATTTACTATGCCATCATTTTCATTACCATCATCAATAGTTGAGACATCACCAATGAAAGGATGGAGATGTCATTGTTGGAATTCAACAAATGAATTTGAGGTAGGTATGTATGTAGGTGTTTTTATTTATTTTCTGATGATGATGCTACATATTATCTATTATTTAATTTAGAGTATCTGAAGTAAATAAATAAAAACAAAAAACATATATGAAAAAAACTTCAATTTCAATACAACTTGTTGACATTTCAAATTATTTATAAATCTATATAAGAATGATAAAGCAAAAGAAAATAATGAATATATGTATTTATATCTATGTATGATATATAACAAAAATATCTGTATATAAAATTTAATTTTCACCTACACTTTACTGTTGCAATGATTTTACTCAGAATTCACAAATTCATAAATACAAAAATTGAAATGTGATACATAGGTATAGCTAAACACATACGTATGTATTGTATACAAAAAAAACTTCACTATAGGTGACAAAACAATTTTATTGTTAAAAACCTAATCAAAATCATGTGTCATTTTATTTAAATAATCTTTTTTTTTCTCACAATATATCGAAAATGCTTATTTTAAATATTATGTAATCGATGTTTATTTTTATTTACATACATATGTTTTTTTAAAATTTGAACAAAACAAAATTTTTAATAGCACAACTGGCTAGAAATAATATGTAATATGGCAACATTTTAGTTTAAAGAAATTTTGAAGAAATTTGAAAGATATTCTGAGATTTTAAATCAAAAACAAAAAAAAAACTATTAGATCTTTTTTTTTTCTCTCATTCAAGCAAATATTCTACATATTGCCTACCTACTTCTCTTTTTTTATCTTTGGAACTCCTGAAACTATTTAGTCCTAAAAAAGATATTTCTTCAATTTTTGATGTTTTATTGTTGAGCTGTAAATAAAAGTTTTCGAATTCACAGGACATTAAATTATCTTCGTAATATTTCATCAAAAAAATGATCATAAAATGTCGATTTAAATCATTAAATACAACACACACTCAAGGATTAAAATAAAGATTAACAGATATTTAACAACAACAAAAAAATGCTACTAAAATTAAAATCTTTTAAGCCGATTCTGATTAATCAAACTTTTTTGTTGTTGTTGTTGTTATAATTTTTTTTCAAAGTACTTAGGTACGTTGCGTATTT
The DNA here is from genome assembly GCA_939192795.1 of Bombylius discolor. NCBI lineage: Eukaryota > Metazoa > Arthropoda > Insecta > Diptera > Bombyliidae > Bombylius > Bombylius discolor. The sequence continues at coordinate 53,737,709 of OW584238.1, read as the reverse complement.
CAATGTATTAATAAATCCACTACGAAACCTATTAAATGTTCTCTGTTAAAATCAATACAAATTGAAACACTATATTATTTTTATCTTTTTTTTTTTCCCGAATGTACAAAAATATTATATACATATTTCTTATAATCCGATTTTCATACTTTAAATGGAAAAGTTCTTTTACAAAAAAAAAATAAATAAAAAATAAAATAAATAAACTATTTTCATTAAAAAATAAAACTGTTTGTTCAACAAGATTCACTTTTTTTCTGTTTATTGTGTACTATTTGTTTTTTCAGTTGAACTATTAAGTAACTTAATTTATTTATAAAAAGTTTTTAAGTTGTGTAAACAAATCTTTGAAATAAATTTTGAAAAATAACAAAAAAGGAAGGTTAATTAAAAATTGTTTTCTTTATTTTCTTTTGCGTATTTTACAGAATGAATTAGAATGTCGTTGTGAAGGTGAATCTTTAATAAGAATACCACAAAAATTATATAAAGGAATGAATCGTTTAACAATAACTGCAGCTGGTTTATTAGTATTAAGGAGTACAGGATTAAAAATTTATGCATCATCTTTACGTGATATGTAAATTGAATTTGTTGTCAATTTATTTATTTTTTTTATGTTGATTCGAAGTATTTCAATTAGTCAATCTCAGAGAGTGTTTCTTTTTTTTTTTTTTTTTTTTTTTTTTTGGTTTTCTTTAAATAAATTTCAGAACATTGACAGATTTGAATAATTTTGAATCAATTCAAGCTGGAGCTTTTGAATCAATACAAAATTTAAGAACAATGTAAGGATATAAAAATTATAAAATAAATTTATTTTTCATTGTTATAAATTTGAATTGTTATTTGGAGATACAGATAAATTTTTTTTTATTTTTTTAGATACATTGCACATGCACCAAAATTGACTTATTTATCCAAAGATGTTTTTCTAGGAATATCAGATACTATTAAAACAATGTAAGTATATTTTAAATATTTATATGAAAAAAAAAAAACACAAAAAAAACTGATACAAGTATCTTATTGAAACAACAAACCTTAGTCAAACGAAACCCCAAAGAGAAAAATATACACAATTTTATTTAATAATATTTCATAGTTTGTTGCTGCATGTATAATAAAATTTGTATTTTCTACTTAATTTTTTAAAAGAATATATATCATGATTTTGGTTAGAAAATAAAAATTTTGGGAAAATAAATTCTTCTTGAAAAACTCTTTAATAACTTATATTTAAAGTATATTACCACATAACCAAACAAAAAACTAACTTTAGATATTTTTATCTTACATCTTTATTTGCTGGTTATCTTAATTCCTTAGAAATTATAATAAATGAAATTTAAATTGTGTGGTTTATTGTTTAATTATTATTAGCAGTAAACAACTTTAATTTAATTATTTTTCGCAATTGATTACTAATTACATTCTATGTATTTTGTTGTAAATAAATTATAAAACAAAAAATCATGCTAATCAATTTAAAAGAGAAAAAAAAAAAAACTATAATAATAATTTAATTAATACGATTATTTAACAAATTAGATAGATTTACATTACAGAATACTGAAATGTGTTTAAATGGTTTAAATATATGTATATATATTTTTTTTACAGAAGAATCATTTATTGTGGACTAGTAAAAATACCTGATATGAGATATTTATCGCCAGGAACAATACTTCACATGATGTAAGTAAAATTTAATAAGAGCAAGCAACAAAAATAATTAAAAATACAAGCACTTTAAAAAAAAAACTGTAATGCTCTAAAATACCGGAAATTAAAATACTATGTAAAAATTTCTAGGATGCTGTTTTAACCCTTTAAGCATTTTTTTTTTTATACAAAAATATGCAATGATTGCATTTGAGTTAAATTTTGAAAAACTTTTATTAGTGTGTAAATAGTATTTGCTCAGAATTTTATTTTTTTGTAAATTATTTCATAAAAAACCATTAAAAATTCAAAATTTAATTTTTCTTTTGTACTTTAAAAATTTTCAAAACGTTCTAAAGTTACAAATAAATAAATTTTTTTTTATCTACTATAAATTTACAATAAACGGCAAAAGTGACTTTTTTCCTAACGAATATACTAGACGTTGAAATAGAAAATAACACCTTCTTATGAAGAGTATATACTCAAAAAAAAGCTTAAATGGTTAATAAAATATTCAAAAATGAAATAAAAAGTATAAAAAAAAAACAGGTTTTTAACAGGAGAACCTAATTCGATTTTTATCCATTATATTTAAGAAGAAAAATGAAAAAAATATTACCTACATCTTTTCAAAATTATTTTGAAATATTTTTCTTTTTTTCATGTCTTCTTTAATTTAACAATGATTTATCATTTAATTTAAAAATATTTCGAAACTTCAAAGTAGTTTTTAATAATCAATATATGTAGTACAATTTCTTTAGTATTTTAAAAACAATAAAGTAATTTTCACCTTTATTTCTATCTACGCTATTTTTTACAATTTATTTTCACTTTTAGTGCTTAATATTTCCTGCTTTCGAAACGAAAATAACGAAGTTATAATGGAAATTATTTTAGAAATGTTAATTTTTTTAAAATAAAGCACATACTCGTAATACAAAATAAAAAGGATTTTAGGCAATTAAAATCAAAAATTTTATAATGTTTAGTATTCGAGACAAAAAAAAAAAAATAATAACTTATGTAAAAGTTAACAAAATCTACAATATTATACAAATTAGATTCCATATAATTAATGCTTTTCTGAAATGTTTTAATTAAATTATAATGATATGAAGAAGATATTTTGGTTTTATTTTACTGTTAACTTAATTGTAACATTTGTGATATAAAACAAATTTTGTTTGATTTTTATGCGATTACAATTGAATAAATAAATAAATTAAAAAGAGGATTGAAATTAACTAGGTACATATATAAAATACTATATGTTATAAAAATAAACTAAGGCGTAAAAGTAAAATATAAATTTTGAAAAAGAAAAAAAAATTAATTAAATTTATAAGGATTATTTAACATCATGCAGTGATTTGAGTATTTCTATTTGATATTAATATTATATTAATTACTTTAATTCAGGAAATAATATTCATAATATTTAGATACTTTTGATTTGAAAATCTGAATATAATGGAAAGATTAAAATTGTTATATACAATTTACATTTTATCTATAAATTTGAAAAAATAATTTTTAATTTTTTTTTTTTTGAATATTTATTTAATTTTTTTTCACAGAGATTTTGAAGGAAACCAAATTATTCGTATCGAAAGAAAGTCAGTGAGAATAAAGACTGAGCAACTGTAAGTTTCAAATGAAAGTTAAAAAAAATTTCTAGCAAAAAAAAAAAAATAAATAAATGATAAAAAAAAAGAAGAAAATAATAAGAATTTTCTTTTGTAGTATTTTAGATAATAATGCTTTAACAATGGTAGATGAATCAGCATTTTATGGATCAGAAATAGCTAAACTGTAAGTAGAATAATACATTTTTTAATTGAAATAATAAATAAATAATATAAAATTTAAAAAAAATGTATATACGAATATTAATAATAATTTCAATAATTTTCAGAAGTTTTAAAGGGAACACAAAATTACAAGAAGTCCATCCATCAGCATTTTTTGGAATTATGAGTATTCAAGAATTGTATTTAAAAATAAAAATAATAAAAAGCATATAATTAATTATATAATTAAAATAGTATTTAAATCTTAATATTATTTTTGTTTTCATTGTAGAGATTTATCAAGTACTTCATTATCATCATTACCATCGGCTGGACTTCAAGGATTGGAAATCTTACGTGTACAAGATACTCATTCTTTAAAAACAATTCCATCAATTTATAATTTTAAAGTAAAAAATAAAAAACGAAATTTAAGAAATCCTTAATGATCATTATCATCATCTTTGTTTTTTTTTGTTTTTAATAGAAACTGGAAGTAGCATGGTTAACACATTCATTTCATTGTTGTGCATTTAAATTTCCTTCAAGACATGATCCTTCTCGTCATGCTCAACGCATTAAATATTTAGAAAATTTACAAAAATTTTGTATGAATAATAAACATTTATTAAATGATAAAACAATGGTTTGTAAATATTTTTTATTTAATTTAGCTATTTCAAAAAAATTATGTGTATTAAATTTCTCCTGTTTTCCATGTTTTTTTTTTTTTTTTTTACATTTTAAAGTATCATATTTACTTTTCTTTTTACACATTTACTTTTGCTTTTTGAATAAATCAAAATAATCTACAAAAAAAAAAATTTTAGGAAGATACTTTTGTATCTGAAGCAGGAATATTTGAAAGAGATGTTTTTAATTCTAAAATAAAACCACAACATCAAAAACGTTTTATACAACAAAAACAAGAAAGTAGATTATACTTCCAAGATATTAGTAATGGAATATTTTCAAAGTAAATTATAAATTATTTTTTTTTACAAACTTTATGTATTAGTTCATTTAATTCTTGTATTATTTCTTTGAATCTCTTAGCTATTTCCAAAGTAATGAAAATGATTTTCATAAAAATTCCAATGAAACTGTGGAGACTGATATTGGTAGCAGTAGTAGTAGCAGTAGTAGTAGTAGTAGTAGCAGCAGTAGTAGCAATAGTAATAGTATCGGTAATAGTCGAGTGACAGATTATATACAATCAATTACTGGATCACCAATTGTCATCATTGAAAATACAAAAAAAATTATTGAAGAAGAATTATTACAAAATCAAGATATGGGAGAATTTCATGAAACAACAGCTGATGTAACACAAAATAGCCAATGGGATGCATTATGTGGAAATTTAACACAAAGGTAAATGAAAATATGATTAATTTTGCGTATAATATCATTGAAATTTAATACTGGGAAAAAAGTATTTTTTAAATTAAATTTCCTGTTTTTTTTTTTTCGTAGGAAAAACGATGTCAGCTGTTTTCCAATGCCAGATGCATTAAATCCTTGCGAGGATGTAATGGGCTCGTATTGGTTAAGAGCATCTGTTTGGATTGTAGTTTTATTGGCTGTTTTTGGCAATGTTGCTGTATTAATTGTTATTTTTTCGAATAAGTTAAATTTAATTTTTTTTAATTAGATATTTTGGGTTCTAATTTATATTTTGTAAATTTACAGTTCAGATGTTTCTGTTCCAAAATTTCTAATGAGTCATTTAGCTTTTGCGGATTTATGTATGGGCTTGTATTTACTATTAATTGCATCAATTGATGCACATTCAATGGGAGAATATTTTAATTATGCTTTTGATTGGCAATATGGTGGGTAAACACAAAATAACAAAAAAATTTATATGCATATGTATTTTAATTTTAAATTTTCAGGTGCTGGATGTAAAATTGCTGGTTTTTTAACAGTATTTGCTAGTCATTTATCTGTTTTCACTTTAACAATAATTACAATTGAAAGATGGTTTGCAATTACACATGCAATGTATCTAAACAGACGTATTAAACTTAAACCTGCCACATACATAATGATTGGTGGATGGTTTTATTCAGCAATTATGTCTGCTTTACCATTATTTGGAATAAGTAATTATTCTTCAACAAGGTAAAAAATTAATTTAAAAAAAAAAATAAATGAATAAAATCTTACTAATTTTTCTTATACAGTATTTGTTTACCGATGGAAGCAAGAGATGCTTTAGATATTGCTTATCTAGTCAGTATTCTTGGAATAAATGGTGCAGCATTTTTTGTAATTGCAATTTGTTATACACAAATATATTTTTCACTTGATAAAAATACAAGAAGAGCACAAAGAAATTCAACAGGTGAAATGACAATTGCTAAAAAAATGGCATTATTGGTATTTATTTATTTTAATATGAAAATTTTATTATATTTTTTTCATTAGAATTCTTATAGATTTTTATTTTACAGGTATTTACAAATTTTTCATGTTGGGCACCTATTGCATTCTTTGGATTAACTGCATTGGCAGGTTATCCTTTAATTAATGTAACAAAATCAAAAATTCTACTTGTATTTTTTTATCCTTTGAATTCATGTGCTGACCCTTATTTGTATGCTATTTTAACTGCACAATACCGACAAGATTTATATATTTTATTATCAAGGTAAAATAAATCTGAAAATGATACATACTTATTTATTTTTCATAATAATACAAATGTAGTGAAATTCTAGGAAAATTTTATTTTCAAAGTATATTTTTCTTTATTTTTATTTTCTTATTTGAATTCACAAGGTTTGGATTATTCAAGAAAAAAGCTGAACAATATAAAAATAGCTCTGTTGGTATACCATCAAATCAGATTTATCAGACAAGAAGTTCACTTAGCCAACAGGATAGTTTGAAACAACAACATCAACGACAACAACATGAACAACAACAATTGAATCATAACCCAGAAAGAAGGCAAATGCTTAGTGAGGAGTTTGTTTGAAAAACTCACAAAAAAACAAAAAATGCTAAAAATATTTAAAAAAACAAATAAAGGAGAAAAAAATGTACTTTTTGAATACTTTTACTATGTACTATTTAAAAATATTATTTATACTGCTTTTAAGAAAGTATACTATTTTATTCTATTGTACAAGAACTTTGTGATTTAAAATGACACTGAAATTATAAGAAAATAAAATAAAAATATTTATGTCATATTTCTAATGCAAATTAGTTTTTTTCTTTTCTTTGTTGTGTGAAAGATGGTTAAGAATACACAAAATTTAAAAAAAATTTCTGACTATTTTATATTTTTTATATTGCTAATAGGATTTTTTTTTTAAACTCTGGAAACAACTCCATCAAAAATGAAATTTAATTCAGATACACCCTTTAAATTAATGTAGAAAGCTTTTTTATTTTTTGTTGTGTCTTAGAAAAATATGAATAAAGTTATCAAGTTTCAGAAGGAAATTATCTGCAGAAGCTTTAACAAAACATATTTTTATTGAAATTATGAACTAAATAAAAGCTTTTAGGATAAGTTTAAAAAGTTAAAGGATACTACAGGATAATAAAATGGTATACATGTCACCTTTTATTATAATTAAATTCAACAAAAAAAAAAAAACAAAAAAAAATTAATATAAAACCTATTCTTAAAAAAACAAAAAACGGATATACAAAAATATAATACAAATTATGTTTTAAAGGATTATCAATTTTTTAAATACCTTGAAGAAAAACCTTAAATTTGGAAAATCTGATTTACATGATGAAGTAAAAAATAAACAATAATCAATAATTTTGTTTTACATAAGTACAATACATAGAATATTTTTAAATAATAAATTTTCGTTAAAACTGCACGTGTATTTTTAAATTTATTTCATTTAAAATTGAATTATGAAATAATTTGTTTTTTTTTTTTATATTTTCAATACTTTGTTTTCAAATGAAACATATGCCAAAAAGAAGGAAAAAAACAACAACAAAATTATTTATACAAGGAATGAGTAACGAGAAAACATGTTAAGCATAAAACATAATTTTTCATTTTATAATTTATTTGTGCCTACAAATTTTTTTTTTTAGGAAATTAAACAGGAAGACATTCTCTACACACATTTAACATCATCTTACAGAGTACATATACATATATATTTTTTTAACAATACACACATAATATATTAAAAAGCAACATTAAACTTGTTTGGGAAAAAATGTTAAACATGAAAAGAAAAATATGTATGAACATTGTATGTATATTTTATTATTTAAAAATATTCCTATACAAATCAATTTTCAATTTTTCAATCAAAAGAGATTTTTTTTTTTCTTATTCTTCAAAAGTATAAATAAATTTTTATATAATTGTTGATATAACAGAAACGTAAAAATTCATTATCATACATGAGTAGTCCTTGTTAGAGATGATTATAATAAAGAAAGAAAAGGAAAGAAACACTTATTTTTTTTTTTTTCATATTTTTCCTGTTTAATATTTCAAAATTATACATTTTTCAATATTTTTTTTTTTTTTATCAATAAATATATCAAATATGTATTATCGATATTTATGTACAAAAGTAATGAATATTTGTATCTAATGATGGTTCAATGACTTTGCAATAACAATTTACCTTTTTTTTTATTATTTTTTTTTTTTTTTTGAATTTAAATTTAGCTACTATAAAATAAAAATTTATTTATATACATAAGACCTTTCAAGAACATTTATTTAATATCTATTGTTTCGTCTAGTTGTATCAAATTGTATTAAGATTCTTTATTATAGACGTCTAGCTCAGAATGATATTATGATGATAAAAAAAAAAAAAAAATTTTAAAAATAATGAAAAGAAGGTTTAAAAGGATATAATTTAAAAAATAATTGAAAAGCATAAGGGCCCGTATATATTTAAAAAAAAAAAAATTTGAAAATATTAAGATCTCAAATTTAATGATGAATAATATTATAAACTGATTATTTTTTTTTTCTCTTCAAATAAACTTAAACTGAAAAAGTAAAAAACAAAAAAAAAAGGTAATAATAATACTTATCATATTTGTGCAGAAAATTTTATCATCAATTTACGCGAATGATAAATTTTACTGTGGAATTTATTAAAAAGAATATAATAGAATAAAAAAAAAAAGCTCAATGGAAAAATAATAAGGTGAATTGAAAATCAATTACCTATTATTGATAAAATTTATTTATTTGAAAAATTAATAATTCAATATTTTTTGAATTCAAATTTATAAAAAAAAAAAAGGATTTTTTTCGTTTAATATTTACTTGACAATTTTTTAAGATAAAAAAAAAACTTTAATAAACGAGGTAGAATTTCGAGTAAATAATAAAAATTGATAATAATCGACTCAAATTTGTAATTGTAAGAGGATAATAAATTTACAAAATATCTTCATTGAGTAATTTTTCAAAAAAAAAAAAAAAAAAAAAAAAACTATTGTTGAATTTCTACGACCTGTTTTAAGGAGATAATTGACATAACAATAATATAACAAAAAGGTAAACTGATACATATAATATGTATGTTTATTTTTTTAAATGAGAACTGATTGTGAAAAGATTTTACCAGATTTTCATGTTTATAATTTTATTTTCTTGATCTATCTATTTTGCGTCATACACGCAAAATAAAATACCCACATAGTATAAAAACACCTAAAAAAAATAAACAAAAAATAAACAGTTTAACTTTAAGTATAAATCAATATGCATGTGAATAAAAACAAATTATTCTACCTTCTTTTGTCAGAAAGTTAAAGGTTTTACCTTTTTATCACCTCAAAGTAATTTTTTACTTATTTTGTCATCAATACCTGTGTAAATATTTTTGTTAACAGTTTTTTTTTTCGTATTTTTTCATTCCTATTTTTATTTTGTATAACATTATCAGCTGTCATTTGATTTAAAAAAACATTATTTACCAATAATATGTAGTTTGCACATGAAATCAACAAAAAAATATGTTGAATTTTCCGATGTCAAAAAAAATAAAAATGGAAAAAAAAAAGAAGGAAAAACAGTAAAATGAAAACATTATTTTAATTTATTTGTGTCATTGATTTTTGTTTATCTACAAAATACTTTTAGATATTCTGTATGTATATATAGACGATATTTATTTTCGGAATGTTAATAAAAAGGCACTTTTTTGTCTGATTTTTAATTTTTTGTCTGTGTTTATTTTTTTTTTGTTTGTTATTTCGTCCAACCTAAGAATAAAAAATTTTTTTCGCATCATTAAATAATCAATAACGTACAACCAAATGGTGAAAAAAAAAACACACAAATAAATAAAAGGAATGAAACGAGTGAATAATATAAGGCTTATAAATCTCAATTAATCATTACTCTAACTTCAAGAATTATTCAATAAAAAATTAAGGATGAAAGAAAAATACCATGAGAATTAACAAAATTTGTTTTTTTTTTTATTTCTTTCAAAATCAAATTAATTTGTCTTTAAATATCTTTTCTTTTTTGTTTTAATTTGAAATGAAAAAATAAATGAAAATCATTTAAAAGGAAAAATTTCAAATGCTCGTTACACGTGTGTAAAATTTCTTGTTCAAAGCATTTTCATTTCGTTTTTAATTTTACACTTCAAAAAATAAAAAATAAAATTTTTGTACAACGTAGAATGTATCAGGAAATATAATTAAATAATAATTAACTTTTACTTTGTCTTATATTTTTTTTTTTAGAATTTCTTACAATTTTCTATTTATATGGAACGAAATAACACACATGCATGCTATTTTCAAAATTCCATGTATCATCATCACCTTCATTTAACCTGCAATGAAATACATGAAGACATTATGTATGTAGTATAGTGTATGTATATTGTCTAGCACGACAGTCATATATAATGATAAATCTTTAAGATATGTAAAGCATATGTGTTTTAAGTACATACATACATGTAATGGTAAATTCTCATGTAACATGAATATACTGTATCACTTTATAATAATAACATTAAGGACTATTTATTATCAAGAGAATACAAAATCTAGGTTATATGAGAAACTAAATAAGATGTATGAATAACAGTAAATAATGATATTGATGACTTGATTTGATATATGATGATGAAAGCTGATTTATAATAGAAAGAAGAAAGTCTTATATAAAATCGTTTTGACCTAAAGAATGAAAGAATAGAACGAGAACAAAAACAAACAACATATGTATATACTTATGTAATTTTAATTTAATTATTTTGTGTTGTAAGGTTATAGTTTTTGTTTGTATTCATTTTCTTCTGAAACATAAAAAAATATTGAAAAAACGAGTGTATGAAATCCTTTATCCTTTACCAAAAAATAAGTAATTTGAAAAGAAATTGTAAAAATTTTTGTGAAAGCATCTATTTTAGAATACTTCCTATATTCTTTTTAAATAAGAATAATGTTTTTTCATCCTTGTATTTTCCAATACTTTCTTCCTTTTTTATTTTAATTTTATATACCAATTACCATAAGAAGAGTACATCTTATTTACTGGTTTAAACAGCATAACTTTCCTGTTGATTTAAATGGTAATTGATAAAACAATTTAAAAAGAAAATAAAGTGGATGAGCTTTTTGTGAAAGAATTCATCAGAGATTATCAAAAAAAAAAAAAATTTTACAAAAACAAAAAAACTTAATCCTCCTCCTTTGTTTTGACTGTTTTTACTTGTTGGTTTAAATAAAATTTATTACCAAAATCAATCAATTATTGAGCCAAAAGAAAAATAAAAAAAAAACCACAATGAATTTGATCCTTTTGTGCGAAAGATAAATGAAAGAAAAATTAGAAAAAATATAAAAATTAGAGTGAAAAGACTAACTACTTTCTTGTTATCCTTTTATTTTTTTTTTAAATATGTCCTACTTTATAAATAAATGAAAATTTAATTTTTTTGTTAAATAAATTTTCTTGGAAAAAAATTCTTCATAAAGTAAAACAAAACACAGAAAAAAATTATAGAATTTCCATTTTTGTTTTTGGTTTTTACAAAAACAAAAAACAGGTGAAAGACCTTTAAAATCAAGGACAAAAGAATTAAACAAAAATGCGAAAACATGTACACACAAGAAATTGTTTGTGTGCATGGAAATGTACATATAATATACTTTTATTTTTGAATTTTCCTGTGTTTTTTTTTTGTCCTTTGCATTTGATTCTTATCAAAATAATTTGATAGGGTAATAAAAGCTTAAAGGACTAAATACTTGATATCAAAAAACGTATAAATGAAAAATAAAAAAATAAAAAAACCAGACAAAATAAAGAACAAAAAATTATAACCTTTTTGGTTTATAATGATGATGATAAGCTTCAATGACGTAATAAAAATGTTATATCTTGCTGCTTCTGTGTGTATTTAATTGAAATACGATTATTCATAATGATAATTTATATGCGGAGGTGTCATTGTATATAATATTTAATATAACAATGTACAATAATAAAAGCTTAACAAGTATGCTTGTTCAATTTATTAGTGAGGATTCCCATTGACACTGTACAATATCATTTAAATTATTTTTGTTATCGCAAAGGATGCGTTGATATTAAAAAAACAACGACACGAACAAATTAAGTATAGTGTAAAGTGAGTTTTTTGAAATTAGTTTTTGAAATGATTCCAAATTGGAAATTCAAAATTTACATAAATCAATGAATTTGCAAAAATAAAAGTAATTAAATCTAAATTGGTGGTTATTAAATTTTCAAGTTTTTAGTGATAAAAAATAACTTAAGATATCACATGATTTAACAATTTTTTTTTGAATGTTAAGTTATATTTTCACAATCTTGACATAATATCCTTAAAATTCTATTTAAATTAAATTGAAATTTTTATTCATATCAAAAAATAAGAAAAACTCAAAGAATTGAAAATAGAAAACGAACTGTGATAAGTGAATTAATATTATTCTTTAACTTCTAAAAATAGTATGCCAATTAAATGCCACATCTATTTAAAACATATAGGAATATACATATACTCTATAAATTAAATTTATTTTTATTTCTAAATTAAATTTATTCACAAAAAAACACGAGCCATGACATATTGACTAAAACGAAAAAAGTTCTGAATAAATTTTCCTTTTCTTTTTTTCAGGAGAAGAAGAGTATTTTTCTGTGAAGTTGGTATTACCTATTTAAAATGTAATTTATGCTTTTTTTTTTTGTGTTTTGTCGCAAAAGTATAAATATTTTATCATTCATGTACTCCCACACATTTATTAGACTAACATAAAAATTATATGAGACCCTTTTTTTATTTTACATATTTTATTTTTTGCTATCATCTCGTATATAGTTTTCAATATTAAGATACAGATAATTATACGTTCATCATCATAATAAATAATCAACTAAATAAAAGGTGAAATAAGTTCATAGGGTTTGATACGATTAATAAACGGCAAAATCTATACACACATTTACTGTAATGTTACATGTAATTTTTTGATATTACTGACTAGCTGTATATTATTTAATTCTGAATGAAAAGTAGTATTAAAGCAGAATGAAAAGTAAAAAGCTTTTCCATCCCCTTATTCAATATAAATGTACCTACTTTTTTTGTATTCTTCAGAAAAAGCATACATTCATACATAAGAGTATGTAGATGTATCTATGTATATATTGTGATATATTCACCTTAATTCCACGTGAAATAAAAGTCAACGTTTTCGTGTTATAATTTTCATTTATCTAATATGTTTTTGTTGTTGCTCTCTCTCTATTTATTTATCTGTCGTTATTTTCATGTTTTAACTTACGTACATACATACATATTTTACTTTTTTGTATGTACCTACATATATATTTGTGAGTGTATATATTTGTATTTTATATTGAAGATATTTTTTTAATATATCTTTTTTTTTTTTTCAACTGAAAGGGAATCCTTCTTATGTCCGGAATTTATTTGTATCGTATCGCAGTTGTGAATAGGCTTTTTAATGGTTTACATCTTATTCGAAATTTTTAATAGAAAATATAAATTTAAATGAAAAGTGAAAATATTTTTGTGTATTGAAATTATACGTTGTTATGCAGAGAAAATTTTTTCATTTACCGTAAACGTGATATGTGTATTTTGTATATTATTCTTATCATCGGATAATCATTATTATGATAAGTTTTTGAAAGAAATATTTTGATTTTTTTAATACAAAAAAAACGAGGATTTAATCCATATGTACATATGTTGTGATAAGATATCCTGATTTATTGATTCATTCAACTGAAATAGATTTTTTGTGTTCGACTGTCTAGTTTTTTTTTTTTTTTTCTATTTACATTTAGTATAATGAGTTTTGAATGATAAGTAATTTCGTGAAAGCACGGATGCAAGTACTTGAAAAAAAAAATTTAACTTTTATCAGTGTAATTATAGAAAACAAAGAGAAAAAATTATGTTTTTATCAGGAAATTATATACTTGAAAAATTTTTACAGGTGAATTTTTTAAAAATATGGGTGAATCTGTTGGAATAACGTAAGTTTTTTTTAAAACTTTTAAAGTCTAGTTTTTCCTTTTTTATTATATTGTTTTTAAAGGATATTGTGAAGAATAATAATGATACAATTAAAAAGTAAAATTTCGATTTCGAAATTAAATTAAATTTTGAAGTGGGAAAATTATTTTTTAATACATTGGAAATAAGTTACTTTATTTTATGTCGGAATTTAGTATCAACTCGAAAATTTTTAGGTAATCCTTCCGATTAGCGAGCTTGAGATTTTGGAATTTTGTAGAAGCTCTTGAATGTCCTCTTTAATGTGACATATTTCCTTATTAGCGCAAATTCCATTTTATAGCCGCAAATTACAGTTAAAAATTTTATAAGAAATTCGACATGTTTTAGAAAAGCCTTTATTTCTTCGTTTTAGGATATTGCGGATTAATGGTTTTTAAGATGTAGCGAAAATTTCGTATTTTTTGAAAATCGATTATTCAATTTCTTTTGATGACGATATATCTCTGAATCTTGAAAAAGGACATATACGTTTTTTGATACCATGTAAAAGGTTATTTTGTTTTCTTTGCAATGATACATCATATGTTCATATAGACCTTATAAATGGAAAAACAAACGAAAAAAAGTTCGACAAAATGTGCATTTTTATGAATGTACTGTTATGAATAAGGTTTATGTGGACATAAATAATATAAAATACAATTATCCTTAAAAAATTCATATAAATAATTCAATTGAAAAGTAAAAAATTTCAAATTATCCTTACAAATATTTTTAATTTTTAAAACAATTTTTTAACTCTACTTTCAGGATATTCTTAAAGTAGAATACTTTTTATTTTTTCTAACTAAGTAAATATTATATTAAAATTTATTACTTGTCCTTGTATTTTTTATATTTTATGAGTAAAATAAGTTAAATTAACTTCAATTAATGCCAAAATAAAAAATTATACAACACCAGTTTCTTTTTTTTTTGCATAGTCATATTATATACAAATAAAAAATCATAATAAAAAAATTAAAAAAAAAAAAATAAATTAAAACTCTGAACACATAATCAACAGGTGTGGCTTCATGATGGCAGACTTTCTATTCATTTCTTACATTTTAAAAATAACGATGTTTCAACAGAAAAAAGAACCCCACATAAAAAAAAAAAAATAAAAAAAAAATACAAAAATAAAGACTAACACTCTCATACAATATACAACTAATTCCTTTTCAATTTTCATATAACCTTATAATAAGAATTTGTGATGAATGTAATTAAATTACATTTTGCTATATCTACATACATAATATATGGTTGAAGATGCTTTTCATGTGCGATTATTATCAGTCTTAATTTTCGCATAAAAGTTTTATTGAATTGTAAATGTACGTATGTATGTACGTATGTATATATCCAAAAAAATCTAATTAAAATTATATGGAAAAACTTATATGGATATACGATAAATACATACATATATGTATATGACTATGTGTATTACATAGTAAAAGTTTTAAGGGTCGGCATTAAGTTTATGAGAGGGTGGGATATATAATCAAGTAATATACATACAATTATTTTCTTTTGAAATTGAAATTAAAATTATCGTCATCATCGTTACATGCATCAGTTGAATATAATAACTGTGAGTTGTAGAAAACCTTGTAATACATTGAATTCTATATTAAAAACTTACTATCTATATGGCATACAAATACTATTGCACAAATGAAAAAAAAATATATATATTTTCATTCATTAGAAAAATCATTACCTTTTGATTGAATAAAAAAAGCTTTTTTTTTAAGTTTTTGTTTCTATGTTTTTTTCGTTATTTTTGTTTTTGTTTTTAATAGTAGCAAATATCCACCTACATATATAAATATGTACTTAGTTTTATCATTCAAGTGAGTCATGTTTTATTTTTTATTCAGTTAGATGGTAAGGATAATTGTAGATTTGTAGGTATATTTATATCGAGTGTGTATGTGTGTGTGCAAGATGAATAAAAACAAAGGAAAAAAAGAAGAAATTAGTGGTACAATAACAAAAGTATATATTTCATGGATTTTTTTTGTTCTTTTATTTTTGATAAATAATGAAAAAGGATCAAACAAAAATTTAACATATGCAAATTTCTGTATTCTTTTTTATTTTTATTTTTTTTTAAATCTTTTTAATTAAAGTAATATGATACCTGAATAACGATTAAATTTTTTTGTTTTTGATTTTTGAATAATTATTGGAAAATCGGATATCAAGTGAATAATTTTATTATGAAAATGTGTTATCAATGTTATTATTGTTGATAAATTTATTAGACTTAATTGTGAATTTTATGATGATCCTAATTGGATAATAGATTTTAATTTTATTAGTTTAACATTACAGAGAGTTTAAGAAATTTTCAATTACACATAAAAAAATTTTTAGTTAATTAAATTAACGGTTTATTTATGTAATAAAAAAAAAATAAATAAATATATTATATTCTCATTTTTATTAGTTTTAATTTAGTGATGAAACAAACACTCATATTCTATTTATTGATTATATTCAACTTTTTTTTTTCCTCATGCAATTTATATTTTTAATAACTTTTGTTTTCCATATATTTATATTTTTAGCTTTAAAATAAAAATAAAAATATATTTATTAAACAAAACAAATAATTTATAAGCTTTATGGAATATTACAAAAAATTATTTAGAGCATTAAAATTATTATGTGCAAAATTTTTTCATTTCACGTATTTATTTTATGGATCGTTAACTAAAATATTTCAAATACGCTTACCATATGTACGATTAGTATGTATGTATTGTAGTATATGTAATAATTTTTTTTTTTTTGTTTGTAATAAACTAAGTAAATATTATATATACATGAGTGATTTAAAAAAGAAAAATGAAATTATGTACTTATTTATTTTTTTTGTATATATATAATATGATGCATTTATGTATATAATTAAATTAAAAAATTCCTTTTTAAAGGTGCAAAACTGTAATTTATGGAAATAAAAAAAACAAAAATTATGATAAATATGAAAATAAAATATTTATAAAATTATTAAATAATATGCCATAAAAATCTGATATATTAAAATATATATCAATAATAAATTGTTACATTACAAAAATGTGTAATAAATACTTTTAATGATAATTATAGTGAAAACAAAAAATTAATAAATTTTTTTAAAAACATACGAAATTTTAATTACTGCTTTTTGATAATAATCGACCATGTAAAATCGCAATTAATCGCAAAAATTCTGAATAATTTTTACATTTAACATTTTTCAAAAAAAAAAGAAGTAAACCATATAAATAAAACAAAAATGATAAAAAAAAAGTAATAATAATAACGTGTTATTAGTTAATTAGAATAACTTGAATAAATTTATAAAAACATTCAATTCATTGTTCATTGAGTTGTTCATTCACAGTTGAAGATCATTCAAATAATTCTTATAATTTTGTTTTTTTGAGGTAAAAATCTAATTTAAAATACTTTCCATTTTTTCTCTGAAAATAAAAAACAAATTATGAATAAAAATTTAATACAATCTTATATTCTTTATTTTTATATTACAAAGGATAAGTAAAATTCTCATTCATATAAATCATTCATGCTATTTTTTCAACTTTCTCAACTGCTTTGCTATTTTTTCCGATAAAAAAAAAAAAGAGAAAAAAAAAGACATAAAAGAAACGTAAATATTTTCGCCCACAAATTATGTTATAAAAATGAAATAAAGAATTTAATACTATCGGAAAATGTTTTCTACAACCATTCTAATTTATTATACTGATTTATATCAAAATGTCAATGTGTAGGTGTTATGAAAACAAAATACAAAAAAAAAAGATGAAGAAAAAAAAAATCACATTAATTGCTATTTCAAATTTTCTTTTTATTTCCTTATTCTTATAGAATATCAACAAATACCACTTATTTCCTGACTCACCATCTCTGAAGAATAAAAAAAAAAAAGAATAATTGCTAATACACATCGCAGTTATCGGCAACTATGTCTACAACAATAACAACAGCATCAATGATGACCACAGAACCCTTGTCGAATTTTAATCAAACAGAAAAAAATTATGAGAAAATTAATAGCATCATAGAATCGAATATTAATACTTTATCATCATATATAAATATAACTTCTGAATTATTAACATCAAATGTAACAACCACAACAACAACAAGGATACCAAATAATCCTGAAGAATTATTTCATATATCAGTAACAATTGTTGGTGCTTTAGCATCATCAGAAACAGTATTTCCAAATCGAAATGAAACAAATATCGATTCAAATTTAACAATTTCTTCTGTACAACATTATAATAAATTATCATGGTATAGAATATGTGCGATAACTCTTTTCTTAGTACTAATTCTCATTACGGTTATTGGTAATACACTTGTTATATTATCCGTATTAACAACACGACGACTAAGGACAGTCACTAATTGCTTTGTCATGAATTTAGCTATTACAGATTGGTTAGTTGGTATATTTGTAATGCCACCTGCTGTTATCTTTTATATTGTAGGTAAGTTGGGTGAATTTTTTAAATTTTATATAGAAAATAGTGCGACATTTAAGTAACCGGACTGAAAAATTTGAAAAAATTCTATTTTCAATTTTTATTGTGGGAGGGAAATAAAATAATGGGGCGTACAGTGCTGGCTTCTAAAACTGAAGGTCTCGGGTTCAAATCCGCCCAAGTTCACTCAGTTTCGAATCAGTACCATTCATTGGAGTTGTGCTCGATACTAAAGTATATAATTTGGTGACTCTGCTTACTGATCAGCCTGATCATACGAATAAATTCGTTCTCTACTAACGAATTTTGGGGTTCGTATTCCACTTTAAACTGTAGCTACATAATAGAAAAAAACGGTCTACAAATTTAAGATAACTTGAGTAGGCTCTGGCTAAATTTGAGCTGTAGCACCATTTGGAATTGAATCGAATGGAACAAAATCTTGGAATATTTTATAGTTTGTTCCATTGAATTTTTAATATTTTGTAGTCCTGTTACTCTATTACTACACCATATAATTTACAGTATATTGTGCTTTATAGTAAAAATCACCTTTAATGTGTTTCAATTTATTCAGTGAATTAATTTTCTGTTCTTGATTAATTTACCATACGGAAAATATCAACAAATGACAAACAAATAAGGAAAAATGAAACAAAAATAATAATAATAAAAAAATAATATAAAAGAATGAGCAAAAACATTTTAAATAAACTTGTTACATAAAATTGCTGGAAATCATCTACTATTTATGTATTGTATATCCTTTTCCTTATTTCAGTTTAACTATAATGTTTACTTATGCTTTAACTAAACTAATTATTGTTAGCAATCAAAAAGAATGAATTACCTTTATTACAAACTATGTATACACTAAATTCTTTTGTGAACAAAACAAAAAAACCTTAATTTCTTTGAAATCCTTGAAGCATATTATGTAAAAGACCACATAGTATGAGTAAAACATTCATAAAAACATAGTACCAAAGTAAATTATATAAATTAAACTTTAACGAATTATTCATTTCAACAAATTTCATTTAATTTTACAGGGAGCTGGCAATTTGGGTGGATCTTATGTGATATTTGGATATCATTAGATATACTTTTATGTACAGCTTCAATATTAAGTTTATGTGCTATCAGTTTGGATAGGTGAGTAAATATATACATATTTCTGTTAGGTTGTACAATAGAAAGAAAAAAATAAAAATAAAATAAAAGATATACAAAAATAAATGAACAACAAATATTTTAATTAAATTTTATTACATATTTACTTTATTTTTTCAATTTAAATAATCATATTATAATATTTATTTTTAGATATTTAGCTATAATACAACCATTATCATACTCAAAAAAACATAGATCAAAACGTTTAGCATTATTGATGATTCTTGTTGTATGGATTGTTTCTTTAGCAATAACATGTCCACCATTTTTAGGATGGTAAGTAAATTATGAATGTTTATTGTTTAGTCCTTTTTTTATTTTTTTATTTTCATTTTTTATGATTCTGCATAAAAAGATAAAAAAGAAAATAATTCTTCCAGCCTATAATGACGCATTGAACTTATACTGACATGATTTACACTTTTGAGAAAATCCTATATAGCAAATGGATGCATCACATTGTACAAGGTTATGTCATTTAATGTTTCGATTTTTCTGCGAAAAACAAAATTTATTATTGTCCATTGTCCACCATGTACAATTTGCATATGAAATATTCACGTCTAGTATTCTGATATGAATATATGTATGTACATACTCGTACATATGTATTTATATATATATTTCAATTTCGTTTTAACCACTTTATTTATATACGTTTAATAAAAGTAAATAAACAATGTAAAAAAAAAAATTGTTAAAGGACGAAAAATGAAAATTGATTGCAAATTTTGGTTTTGTGACAGTTAAAATTTTTCGAAAGAATCCCACATAAAAAATAATTGTTTGTTTTTGTATGTAAAATATTTATTTTTTGTAGATTTATTTTTGCATTTTATTCATATATGATGTGTAGTTGACTTTTGAATGATTGATATTTATTCAATTCAGTCAACCCATGTGTTGAAAATTTTTTCTTAAATTTCATTGAATTACCTAATTTAAGAAAAAAAGAAAAACAATTTTATTTCGTCCTTTTTATTTGTCTTTATAAATGATACTTTAGAAGGATATTACCAACAACATATGTAAAGAATTAGAGAAAATGAAAAATTACAAGAACTTTGACTTATCTTTTTACGGTGTTTCATTGAACAAAAAACCCTTAAAACTTTAAAATTTTCAAAACAACACAAAATAAAAATAAAAAAAACAATAAAAATAAACTTTAAATCCATGTTAACAATATGTGTATTGTATGAAACAATTGACGCACACATAATACACTAAGCCATTAATAATTCTTAAACTTTCTAAGTATTTTTTTTTTCTTAAACTTTTTTCTAGTTATCTATTCTTTTTTTTTTTTTCTAAACTTCGATAAAAACTCAAACAAATTTTTTTTTTAGTACACATATAATTCATTATTTTTTGATTTTCTTTGTCAATCAAATTATAGGTATGAACCTGGAAGACGTAAATTAGATGCTGTTAAATGCCGATACAATCAAAATAAAGGATATGTTGTATTTTCAGCAATGGGATCGTTTTTTATACCATTATCAGTTATGTTATATGTTTATTTAAGGATTGGCATTGTATTAACATCAAGAAGACAAAGGATAACATTGACAGAGGTATAATTATATTTATTATTATTTTTTAACGTGTAAATAGGCTTAATTTCAAATTGTAAACACATTAATATACATACATATGTAGCTATGTGTAGGCGATAAAAATGGTTTTATCTTTCTTTCCTTTATTTTGTCATTCGTTATTCTTAAAAAACAAAAAAAAAAAAAGGATAATTTTAAATTAGGTACCATAATGTTACTGTTATTGTTTTTACAAAGAAAAAAAAAATATACGATTCAAAATAAGGAAATACTGAAATCAACAAACACCTTTACAGTATAGGTACATACATACGTTTATTTGTATTTCATTTTAAATTTTTTACTTTATGTTATTTTATTCAAAAAAATTTATTCAAATATGAAAATTTCAAGGAAATCGAATTATTAAGAAAATAGGAGGAAAATATTTATATTGACAAAAAAATTTCTCAGAATATTTTTTTTTGTGAACTAATGAAGAGAGAAAACAGTGTTTAATTATTTTTTGAGTTTATTAAGTAGGTGTTTCTAATATTTTTTTTTTTTTTACTTTTGGTTCTATGAAATTTAATTTTCATGAATGAAATTTAATTATAAATTAAATTGAAATATATGTATGTCTTTTTTTGTTTTGCTAATATTCCATTTTCCAATAAATTGCCTTTTTTTTTAAAATAATTTTAATTTATTTTTTAATGTATTTTTTTTAAGGCCTATGAAAAAGCACCAGAAACAGATGCTGATTTTGAAAACTTTTTAACAGAAACTGAACATATATCACCAAGTCCAAAAGTTTCTGTATTTCGTAATTTGAAATCATTATCATCATCACCAATGTTATCTTCAAAATCATCTGGTATAAGAAATTCAACATCACATCCAGCAACATTATATGAACTTGTCGAAATATCAAGATCATCATCAATGATACGTTGTTCAACAATTAATTGTAAATATGCATCATCAAATCGAAATGGTTTAATACCAATTCATGCAATTCATTTATCAGAATCGCATACATCATTCTCTGAATGTTTATCATCTGCAACAAAATTTAACAATTTACCAACAGAACTTTTACAAAATTGTTCAAATAATAATCATCGTCAGAATTCACAAAGAAAGAATTTACAACAGCAATCACAACATAATCAGAATCAACAACATCATCCTCATCATAACAATAGTAGTATCTATCATCGTATACCACCAATGAGAATATCAACATTAAAACGGGAAACAAAAACTGCTAAAACTTTAACAATGGTTATGGGTGGTTTTATTGCTTGCTGGTTACCTTTTTTCATTTATTATATTTTAATACCATTTTTACCATCGGAAATTGTAAGCGAATCCTTAATGTCATTTTTAACATGGATAGGTTGGGTCAATTGTGCTATTAATCCTTTCATTTATGCTTTTTATAGTGCTGATTTTCGTGCTGCTTTCTGGAGACTTACATTTCGTAAAATATGTAAAAAGCAGCAACAGAATCATTTATCTTTATTTAAGGGTTAATATTAAAGACATTTAAATGTGTTTAAGATATCAAAATAATAGGAAAGAAAATATTTCATTTTTTCTCTTTTTTAATTTGGATCAAAAATTATTTAAAATATTATAAGCACGTAAAGAATGAAATATTCTTAGTTTATTATTATTATTATTTTTTTTTTTGTAACAATTTAAAATAAACTACGAAATTAAAATATACTTAAAAAGTAAGTTTGTTTGATGAGAAAAAAAAAATTGAATAAATGTTGGAAGGAATGGAAATGATGTGAAAATTTTTTAAAGTTATTTTTTAACAAAATTTTATTAGAATTAAGGAATAAGAAAACTTATTAAACTTTATCTTACAAAAATTGTGAAAAACTTTGTAATTTATCAAAAAAAAAAAAAAAAAAAAAAACTAGCTATTTTGATTGCATATCATATTCACACATAATTTTAGTAGACAACTTTTTAATGACATTTTTTGTTGTTAAAATTTATCATGTAATTTAGAAAAATATTACGTTAAGATTTTTATGATAATGAATGTATGTAAATTGTATAAATTTATTTTCTAACTATTCTTAATTAAAAAAAATAAGAAAAAAAAAATTTAGCTATTCCACTTGAAATGTGTTATATGAAAAATTATTCTGTTGTAGGACAAAAGAATTATACCAACATTACCAAAAAGGAGTTATAGAGATATTTCTGAATATCTGAAAATTTGAATTTTGTTTTTATGTATAATATAATATTTTGATTTTTCAGGACACAGTCAAATTTGCAAGAGATAAAGGGAAGACAGATTATTCATCTTGGAATTTTTTGAAAACTACATCTACCTATACTTTTTAAAATTTTGAAATTGAGAAAAAATTGTCAAAATTTCTGAAAAATCATCATATTCCAATTTTTTCACACCAATTACGTTGTTGTAATTTTTCCATTGTTTTTTATTTTTATGAAATCTTTATTTCATTGATTTACCTTCATATATTCCAAAATATTAGTGTTTGTTTTTTATTTTATCAAAATTCATAATTTTTCTTTTCATAAAAAGTAAATTAAGGAATGACTTTTGAAAAATTTAAAAAATAATTTATTTTATTTGATTCTAATATCCTTTCCTTTTTTTTTTCTAATTCTATAAAAAAAGAACGAATTTCGATTATAAATACGATTTTCAAGCAATTTTTTATATTATAAAAAAAAATAATTTAATTTTTTTATTTGTGTTTTCAAGAAATTATAAAATCAATTTTTCTAGTACATTCTTATACCACAAACTTTCATTTTATTTTTATTTATTTTATGTCCTTTTTACAATATTTAAGCGTACAATTTATTGTAACGTAATATCTTGAGTCAGCATAATAGCATAAAAAAATTATAATGTTACATGTATTTGTGTGTTTACTTATGAGGAAAAATTTTCAAAAAATGTGGGAGAAAAAAAATAAAAGCAAAAAATAAAACAAAAAGTGAAAATATCATCAGAATTAGAATTCTTAAATGTAACATTTTATCCTTCGAAGTTTATTTTTCCATCTTTTTCTTGTTTTTTCGTTTATAATATTTTTTTTTTTTTTTTTTGTGTTAAAATATTCATGATATTTTCTTTTAAGAAGGTTTTTCGTTTTATTATTTTTTACTCCTCCGCACCATTTAGTTAAAATTGTCTCATGATGACAATTCAAGTTAAAAACCATTCTACATAAATAACAAAATTTATTTTTATTAAGGTTCTTGTCATCGTAATGAAATAAAAAATTACAGATAGTTGTTTATCCAGACAATCAAATATGCAATGTAAAATGATAACATTACATGCTATCAACTTTTTTTTTTTTTAGTATGGTAAGTATACTGACCTTTGTTTTGTTACTTTTATTTAAATGTTATTTAGAAATTTAAAACGTAGATATTATGAATTTTTAGTATTAAATTTCATCTTATATTTCATCATAAAGAGAGATCCTTTTAACAGATATTTCCTGATTATAAAATACATAACAACTGTTTAAAGCCACTAGAGATGTATATTTGTGTTTTCTTTTTTATGGTTAATATAAAATCAGGAAGTAAAATAAGTTCGTGAGAAAATTTATAAATTGTTTAAAAGGATCTCAATGAATATTTAATGAAATGAGTAATACAAACATAAAAAGAGAAAGAAAAGTTTCAAAATGGAATGAATAAATTATTTTACAGAATATGTTATGAATTGAAATACTTTCATATTTTGTATATTGAATTCAAACAGGTTGAAAAGAACATTTTTAGATTTCATAATTATTTATTGATAATATGAATTTGATTTTGGTAGATCAATTTTGATTAATTTGAGGTGCGATAATGATTTAATTTCAACCGTACTTTCAATTTTGAAGTATTATGAATTTTTATCTTTTGGTCAGGATCAGTGTCCACGAAAAAAAAATCATCAGCTTTTGTTAATTAAAAAATAACTTTTTTTTTTTTTTTGTTACAAAAAAGTGAATTATTTTCATTTATTTATTTTTATCGTATACAATATATCCTTGCAATTCTGTAATAAAATATTTCATATGTTATAAAATTTTATTTTGACCAAGTAAGTTTTTAAAATTTTTATACAAAATTTAAATTACACCATAATTTCAACGCAAAAGTTTTTAATTGTTTTTTATTATTCAGTTTTTTTTTTTTTTTATAAAAATTTATTACTTGATTTTCTTGAAATTTATTTGCAAATTTTCATTGTAAAATATATACATATTTTAATATTTTTCATATTTTTAACCTTCGGCACCATTTTATAATTTTAAGTAATTAATTTTTTTTTTCATGAAACTGTTAAATATTTATAAGATTTCTCATTTATTATTATACACCAATTTGTTTTTAAAGAGTAATAAAAAATTAAGGAAAATATTAAAAGTTCATTAACAACATTCTCACTTTTTAATATCGCAAAATAGAAGTCATTGACATTTAACTTTCTTTTGGCATGAATTTCCTCTATTAAAAAAAAAAGTTATTATCATATACTGTGTTTATCTGGTAATTTTTTTATTTATAATCATAAATATCAAAATATTTAACAAAAATTTAACATTATCTTTCAGATGGTTTTTTTTTTAAAATTATTTCAAGACCATTTATTTCATATTATTTATACAAAATGAAATGTAATTATATAATGTATGCGTAAATATGCTATTTTGGTTTCTTACAATGAAATTTTCAAATAAACTAAAACCGCATACACGAATAAATAATTTAAACCAGAAAATCATTTATATTAAAATTTAACAGAAACAAAAAAATTGAACAGAAAAAGAAAAAACAAATAAGGGAATCATAATTGCAGGATTTATATTTAAATTTTGATGAAAATTTCAGAATTTTATGAAAATGAGGAAATACAAAATATTTGCATATACATATGTAAGTTTTTTTGTTGACCTAATTTTTTGTTGTTGTTGTTTTTAAAAGAATGTTGAAAAATTTCGATATTTTTTGTTTTATTTTTAAATTTTTTTCAATTAAGTTAATGAAATTCATAATAAAAAATATGGAAAAATTTTTTTACACTATTTTAGATGTCAAGAAATTATTTTGAATAAAATTAATGAAAGATATTTATTTAAAAACTAAGTTTCACACAAAATCAATTATGTTATCTAAATTCAAAAAAAGTCGTATGAAATAGAATTTGTTTTAGAAATTTTTCAAAAACTCTTTTTTAAAGCAGAAAAAAGTAAATTATAATTGAAAATCATATATTTCTAGGTCTTCTTCTTAGTCTTTCTTTTTTGTCTAAGACACCCATCAGTAGTTTTCTAAGTCTCTTGGTTCTGATAAATGAGATAGTTGTTTCCTATCTCCGCATTCCGCTCTCTAGGTTAGTACATGTCATATCAATGTCTTTTATACATGGTGATCTTAGATTATCATTGTGATCTTCACTTTTATAAAATATTGAAAATTAAAAATTTATCCTTAAAACCTTATGTGTCATGGTCCTTTGAATATTCCTAATAAACTTTATGTAATAAACAAAACATTTAATTCGACAAATGACCAAATAAATTGCCTAAATAAATGACAATACAAGAATAAAGTTTTTTTTTTGTTTTTTCATATCTTAAAATAACTTCTACAATTTATCTAAAATATGAAAAAAAAAAATAAAACTTTTTCAGACAGGACATATTTTTCTGTATTTTTCATATTTTATTTTCTTAAGTAACATAAATAACATGTAAATGTCATAATAGAAGAAAAACATTAATAAAATACATTGAATAAAATTTTTAATATCACGGTCAGAGACCCTTTACCTTTTTTTTTTTAAAAAAAAAATTTTTATCATTATTTTTTGACAAGCGTAATTTTTCAGGACAAAAACTTTGTCCTTCAATAATAAAAACTTTACAATAAAACACATTTGTTGCTTTGTCTTTTTATTATTGTATAATTTTCAATACTATATCTTTTTTTTTTTTTTGTTTGTTTAATTAAATACATTTTGAAAACAAAAATCATTCAGGAACTTACTGAAACTTAATAGCATGATCAGAGAAAAAAAAATAAATATGAAAAAATAAAATGTATAGTCTCATTTAAATCACAAAGGATTACTTTTCCACATAAAAAAGAAAAAAAAAAAAAAAAAAAAACCGGGAATAAAAATAAAATAAAGGATATAATGTGATGAAATATGTATGTAACATTTACACATAATTTTTTATCATTAAATTATTTTATGTTATTTCATATTTTATATTTTTATCATAAATTTTACTCCTAATATTTATCAATATAAGATAATTTAATCCCAATTGTAACTTATTTTATTCTCTTCATTTTAACTTTAAAATATTATTGAAAAAAAAAACTAATCAATTCAATATACGAGTAAATAGTCTCTCGAAAAAGTTTTCCCCCGAATATTGAATAAATTTTAATAAAAAAAAAAAAAAATATGGCTTTTTCTGTTAATAATATCTTTTTTCCTTGTAAGTATTATGTAATTCCAATATATCACATTTTTCTACGAAAAACAGATTTTTCTTATTCAATGTTTGCTATTATTCTTATAATCATAAATTTTATGCTTACATTATAGAAAATAAGCAACATAAAACAGTTGTTATTACTTTGAAAAAAAAAAAAAAAAAATCTAATATGATACAAAAAAAAAAAAAAAATCTAATATGATACAAAAAAAAAATATCCTTGAATATTAAAAATATTATATTATATTATATTATTTAATTTTCAAATTTACTCATAAAAATTTTTCATGTTTAACAAAAAAAAAAAAAAAAAAAATAGCAAGTTTAATTTTTCATGGAAAAACTACTGTGCCTTGAAAATTTTAATGTAAACATCAAACATATTTTGTGTGTTTTTAAAGATCCACAATAATGTGTATATGATATGAAACCACTTAAAAAGATAGTAGACTATAAAAAATAATCTCTTTAAAACATACATATATGAAAAATCTGTACTGTATTACATATTATGTATGTACATATGTACATATGTGTTGTGTTTAACTTTTATAAAATATTTTCATTCTATTAAAGCATGTATCTAGTGAAAAGGGTGTTAATATTGAATAGAATATTTTCATTTTGATCATTTTTTTTTTTCGTAAAACACTGAAGCAAGAAAATCCTTAAAAATACTATCGAGTCTCTTTTTATACAATACATAAATTTCAAACATAAAAAATTCGCACAAAAAAGACTTAATTTAGAATTTCACGTTATGTTTTATTTTAGAATGGCATACCCAACTGTATATAGTTTCAAAGAAATTATAGAAGTCTTAAGTCTGGGGTATAACAAACATGTAAAAAGAATTTTATTGAGCTTCCGAAAAAAAATTTTAAAATTTAATACTTCCGATAATTACCATTAATTAATTTGCAAGGATAAAAATACCTAAAGTTCGTATGAAATTTTTTTAAATTCACTACACAACATTTTAATAATAAAATTTAAGAAGCAAAATCTGTAGAATTAAAATATTTTCTATGGAATACCCGTTAGAAAGTACAAAACAAAAAAATCATATATGTACATAAAATATATGTACATTTCATGTATGATTTAAAGATATTATAAAAATGTGGTATTTTTTAAATTTTTAAGTCATAGAAAACGATTTAGAACAAATGCGCGAGGTTATTCATTTATCCATAGGAAGAAATTTATTCATAGGAATTCTTATTCTTTAAGAAATACATATACAATATACTTATACATAATATCTTAAAGGCACGAGTATACCACATAAATATTTTAATATCTGACATATTTGTGAATTGATTGTATATATGTACATACATACAAACATATGTAATTTTTGTAAGTCGAGAAAATTCAAGAGATTTACAAGTTTAAAATTACCTTGGGTTGATTTTATAAGCTACACATAATATATTTTATTTTTAAGATATAAATTTTAAGTTGATTATTTTATTTTATTTTTTTACATGATATCTTTGTGAACACGAAAAAGGATTTAAAATCTATTATAATAGAATATTGTTAGTTGATTTTGTCTTGTAAATTTTTTTTTTTAATTTTTAATATGGGCTTGATAGTCAAAATAATACATATTTTATGTTCAAGTAAATTTTTATGACTAATAGATTGATTTAAATAACATATTCTACTTTTTTAAATTCAAACATGAAAAATGTTAATAAAATTTCCTAAAAAAAATATATATTGGTCAAGAATCAATTTATATAAGTTGACTATAGCAATTTCAGAAAATTTAATCAACTTTTCAAAAAAAAAAAAAATTTTCTTAATGGCATTTTTTTAAAGATTTATTGTATTTTACCGTACTTAAATTTGTCGTTAAACATACATACATAAATATATCATTAATTTCAGAAAAAAAAAAATAATTTTCATATTTTCACAGATTTTAAATTAGATCTTTAGACAAAAATTTTATGTAATAAATAATATTTAAAGAAATAAATTATGTATATGTGTAGAATATATTTTTCCCATATGTATTTTGCATCTTCGAGCTAAAGAAAGCAAGAGACAAAAAAAAAAAAAAAAAAATAATAATCACGATACACATAAAAATTCTCATAAAATTTTATGAATGAATATTCATCTTGTTTATTATTGCAAAAAAATAAAAAAAAAAAACAACATTCTAACATATGTACGGATGAATATTAATCACAATAAAATAAAATATATGTATATGCATGTGGTTTTTTCCCTATAATATCTATCTTTAGAAAAAAAATTATGAAAAGGGAAGAAAACCGATATATGATCCTCTTGTATCTGTTAAAATTTTTTTATTATTTTTAATCAACCCTATAAAAATCCCCACAAAAAGGTCATTCGCACATCTTATGAGAATTAGAGAAAGGAAAAAAAAAAAAAAGGTTTTCTTTGGTTTTATTATACTCATATGAAAAACGAATAACAGAAAAATATTTTGAAAAAAAAAATTGTAGGATAAAAGTGTGTATGAGGTGTTTTTTTTTTTAAATAAAAATAAAATAAAAAATGAAAATAAAAATAAGACTGGTAAGGCTATGGAGAAAATCATTTATTTTTCATGAAATAACATATTTTAAAGGATTTTAAAAGTTATAAATTGCTTTAATACGAATTTTAAAAAAGTTAGAGTTGTATTACAATGAAATAACCTCGAAGAAAACTATAGTAAAAGAGTATTTCTATTTATTTGAACTATTTTGTGGGAGGAAAGGGTAACTTTTATAGAAAAGAAACTTATAAAATATTGTAGTTTGTTTTTATATGACCTTCAGAGAAAAAAAAAACAACAACATCTTTATTCATTTTGAAAGAGGAAAAGGAAATTTAAATTAAATTTAACTTTTATTTTTTATTTTTTATTTTTAAATCTTCTTGAATATTTAAAGAAAATAGGTTGACTTTTAGAATTAACTTAAACTGGAAATAAAACTGGAATTTAATATTCAGCTTATACAATGTTCTATAGGAATTTTAAATGTTTTATTTCGTTAGAATTAGGAAAAATAGTATCACTTTTGTGCTGATAGCTAAGTTAGCATAACAACCAATCTGAAGACCCATATACTATCTTATTACAGTATCCTGTAAGATTTCTAGTAATTTTTTTTTTTTTAAATTTTATGAGAAGAAACAAAGAGAGTTTTTCTTTTCTTCTGTAATTTAAAAAAAAAAATATTTGTTTAAGAAGAATTGTGTACTTTTCATATAAATTTTAAACTTTTCAACATAAACCGACAATAATATTGAAATTTTTATTAAAAAAAATTCAATAAACAAAAATATAAAATTTTTGTGATGTTTCTAAAAGTTAAAATTTTTTCATTTGTACATTTTTTATTAAACCACAAACATTAAGTTTAAAAAAAATTTATTTAAAAAAAAAATTAAATTTTCATTTGAAAAAAAAAAAACTCAGTTTTCAATTTATTTCAAAAATTTATTCCAAATTAATACTAAACAAAATGTGTAAAATCATCAAAAAATAATTCCTTAGTAACAAAGCAATTAAATAAATTCATTTTTTTCATTTTTCATTTTTTTACAAACAATACAGATAAGTACTCCTATTTATTTTTAAAAATCAAAATGTAGAGAATGTACGTATATACATTTTTTTTTTTTTTTTTGAAAATTTAATATTTAATGTAGAAAAAAAAATACATAAATTACAAATACACACAAATGTACGAACATTATAAATTTTATTATTTTAATATTTATTTAAAAATTGTATTTTTCAAATTTTTATTGTTATTGTTAAATTACACTGTCATCCTTATACACTAAACATCAAGTTTTTATTTGTTATTCTTTTCAATTTTCTTTATATTATACTTCATGCCTAAAGGGAATTAGTCTAGAATTAAATAGTATAAAAGACAAAAAGGATATTTATACCCTATGTATTTTATAGATAATACCATATGATGATGATAGGTACTCTAGCGATATTCTAAATTATTATGCCTCAGAAATATGTATGTACATATTTACATACTTACATATTTCCAAGTAATACGTACAAGATACTCCCGAAAAACGCATGATTTCCCATGTGTTTCTCCGCTATTATAATCTACAGAAGTTCAAATATGGCATACATCAACTCTTTCTCAATTTTCCATATCCACTTTTCGTCTTCATGTGCCAGAACTGTACATATTGAAAGTGCAGTAAAGGGTTATCCCTACGTCGTGGCTGATTGATAAAAAAAACAAAAACAACATCGAAGAAACGAAGATGAAATTTTTAGATTTTTCAGATTTATAACCAAATTTAATAAAAAAGTTTTAAAAAAGGAAAATTGAAACACCCTATAGTAAGCCAAAATTAAGGATATTTAATTGCTGGACTTATTAAATTATTTATTTCCTGTTTTAGAAATTGTTGTAATTATCATTATCGTAAAATTGTTATCATTTTATTTTTATTACACTTGTTTTTAATGCAAAGGCGTTGAAAAAAAAAGAAAAATTAAAATTCGAGGCAAAAAACAAAAAACCAAAAACAAAAAATAGAAAATTCCATGTTCTTTAATGTTTGGTAATAAAATAAAAACTAATTTTTAATTGGATAATTTTTTTTGGGGGATTAAATTCGTGATCTTCCTTTTAATTATTGTGTTATCAATTTAAGCAAAAAAAACAAAAAAAAGCTTTCAAATGAATTTTATCACTGTTTTTATTAAATTATTTGAATTTTCATATAGAAATAAAAAATTTTTTAGATGTATTTGAAAATTATGGAAGTTTTTTTTCATTGGAAGAAATAGAAAATTATGAAGTTTGAATTGTTTGCTTAATGAATTTTATAAATCAGTTTGAAAAAACGACATTGTGTTTCCTTAATAAATATTTGAAAAGATTATTTTCATTATTTACAAATTTGTTTTAATTTAAGATTTATTGAATTAATTTTAATTTATAATAAATATTATAAATAAGAATTCTACACTGAAAAATAAGGCATTGAAATTGAAGATTTAATAAGTTTAATAATTAAAATTTCTTTAATTGTTTTTTTGTTTTTGAAAGTAAAAAATTTAAATAGAATTCAGAAGAATTTCATAAAATTCATTTTTTTTTTTCGATTTAAATTTTTAAGGAACAACTTCACTTGGAGTTTAATTTTATGTTTTATTCCACTCTGAACTTTTAATTTTTTTTTTTTTTCATGTAATACTTATAAAAATTTGATTTATTATCCCGATTTAGTAGAAAGTTTGTTTTTCAACTAAAAACACCAGTATGTATTGTTCCGTACATAACTATAGAAACCTTTAAATTGTTGTTCACGTATAGTACGTGATTATTTTCTTATTCCTCCCATGTTAGAACATAATAACCTTAAATCAACAGGCATCCTGAATACAAAAAAAAAAATAACGAAAATATAAAACGGCAAATTTAAACATCAACTGCAAGGAAAAAAAAATCTCCTAAACGACATTTGCAATTTAAAGGATCCTGTTATTGAATTGTCAGATTACGAGTTTTTGCTGTTTATTTTTTTACTTCTTGTTGAACATGATATGTGAAGTTACTTTCAAGTTAAAATATAATCCATCCTTAAAAACAACCACACTACAAAACACATACCTATGTACCTAAATCTTGAAATACGGAAGTTTATTATCAGGATAAAGAGCTTTTCTCCTATTCTTCAGTATTTCAATGACATATCTTAATGCTTGGTTTTTTATATATTATATAATGATAAAATGAAATATTTTTAAATTTAAGAATACAATAAACAGGATTTTGTTTTTCTTTTTTCAAACGATACACTTTGTTTTCTTGGTAAAATGTTAAAACAAGAACAAATTTTTTGTAAGGGATTTTCTTTCTTCTTTGTGAAAGTAAAAGAAAATAATATCGATTGCTTGTTGTGTTTACACATGGCTGGTAGTGACTGTTATTTGTATGTTAGTGGGTAAATGTTATAATGTACATAAATGTATGTATGTATATTTTTTTGAAATACAAGTAGAAAATGGATCAAAATTATGGTATTTGTTGTCAGTTTGAAAAATTTCTACTGAAAATTCAGTGACTTAATGTTGAAATCATTTAAGCATGATAATTTTTTTCTTTACCAATTTTTTTCAATATAACGAAGTGGAAAATTAAAATGTTAAATTTAGGAAAATTTCAAAAGTTTAATAGAATTCACATCATCGAGACGTTAAAAAATCTAAAATGAACGATTAATGCTATTCCTTTTCATTGGTAAATAAGAAAATATAGAAATCTAGACAATCTGTAGTCTTTATCTGAAAAGCAAATTTAAAAAAAAAGGAAAGAAAAACTTAAAAGTTTTAACCTACACTCATAAATAAAATAAAAATTTATTATCTGTCATTTTTTTATTTTTTGTTTTCTACGGAACTTAAATGAAAACAAATTAAATCTTTAGAACTTGGTATACAATTGATATTTAAATTACCTTTTAACATTTTCCCACACATTTTTCAAATACATATATAGCGCATAATTTTAGTTATTTTTCACATTAAATATTTTAACTACATACATTTAGATACATTTGGCTATGACGCCAAATTTTCTGGCGCCAAAATAAAATTTATACAAAATTTTTTACAACAAAGATGCATGGCTGACCCTGACAAATATCACCCAGAATAAAAAGAAACATTTTGTTTTATTTTTTTTTTTTTTTATTGTCTAAAACAAAACAATAAAATCGAAAATAAGTGAAAAATCCATGGTATTGTTAAATTAATATAATACTACATATTCCCTTCACATTTTTCACATCATATTGTAATGGTATTTATATACTTTTAGTTCTTACAACTGATTCTCATTCAGAATACCAAATGAGCTTTCTCTTCTGCAAAAGCTTTATTCTACTTCTTATATTCATATATGTCCTTATTTCTGTTACATTTTATTTTCTTTTAAGGATGAAATAAAAGCAAATATTGTACAAACAAATGTTTTAAGAGCCATAATAGATTTACAAATACGATAGTGAAAATTGTTCATGCAATGCTGGTAACCATAACTTTTCAAGAATGGAAGTTTGAGAATAAAGAATTAAAGAATAGATAAATTCAAAAAAATTATAAAACTACATCCCACAACATATATACATATATGTATGTATTTTTTTTTCTATTTATCAAATTATGGTAGAAACGATGAAAGTAGAAAATGACGTGTTTTCTAAAGCATTTTCAATTATTTTTTCATGAATATTTAATATACATCAGAAATAATTGTTTGTATTTCAATTTTGGCATAAAAAACATTTAGGAGTAATATTTATTTTGGAATATAGTACATTGTATCTCAGCTTGAACGAAAGTTGTTTTAGAATTGACTGTGCAGCTTATCAACAATCTTGACCAATATTATTTGCCTTTCTTGATAAACATTATTTTTTACAAATTCACAAATTTCTCATACCGTGTTTCCTTAAGTTATTATTCGTTAAGTGTCAATCTAAATTGCAGTTTCTCTTATTGTACTATTTAACTCCACCATTGAAATTTTTAAACTTTTACCCAGGTAAATAGTAGCAATGACAATATAAGTTCTTATAACAGACTAATTATTCCGATATATTGAAATAATAACAGCCAAGTGGCCTCCAATCTTAAAGTTTAAAAATTTCTTATGAGATAGTAAATTTTTTTTAGGATTGAGCTCAGATTTTTGATTTTCCAGTGAATAGAAATTTTTTATATAAGAGAAAACAAAATACGTAGAAAGAAAATAATGTGTAGGTTGAAATGATAATAATAATGTATAACTTTTGAAAGTTCAATTTAATACGTAGTATATTTTACATGCTTTTTGTTTTCTTATTGGCACACATAATTTATTTGTTATTTTTGTGTCGATTATAGAAATAAGTATTTGTTTAAAAACATGAAAAAAGAAAATCAACTCATTTTATTTTTATTTTTTGTTAATGTTAAAAGTCATTTTAAAAAAGTAAAAAAAAAAGAAAAAATCTAGAAAAAAATATTGTTCAAAGCGAATGTTTATTTTTCTAATGGTCAATAAAATCAACAATAAAAAAATCTAGAAAGTTTTTACATTAATCATAAAGTACATATCTTAAAAAATGAACTAAATCAAAATCACATTTTCTAGGAGAAAAAATAGTACCTAGACTAGATTATTTAGTATCATAATTTAATTTAGAAAAAATACTAAATCGAACTGCACTATCGGTATTTCAATAAATAGTTTCCTTACGAAAATAAAACGAACGGACAGACAAGAAAGCGAATTAATATAGCATTGTCATCCTGTTCTGAGCTATGTATAAAGTTTCAAGTCTCTTTCTTATCAAATAGTTGGTTAAAAATCAATTTTTAAATTCCACCCGAACAGACAGACAATAATAAATATTCAACAGAGTCCCAAATGTTAAAGTACATATCTTTTTTGTTTTTTTCTGGAAATATTCATAAAAAAAAAAGCTTGAAGTGAATTAATATACCATCAAATGCAGACAATTCTTTAAAATTCCGCCTAATATTAAAAATTTTTTTATAACTTTTAACATTATTCAGTAAAGATTTTTAAAATACATGCAAAAATTTACATATTACATTTTATTGTAAAATTTTTTTTTTTTAGATACAAAGCGAAAACTAACAACAAAAAATATTGAAGAAAAAAACAATGCTTTTTCTCCTTCTTTCAATGATGTCATCAATTAGGCATAATAAATCAGTTTTAAATGCGTGTGATGAAGTATAACGAAAAAAAAAAAAATGTTTATAGGTTGAATCCTACACATTTTGTAAGAAATTATTATAAGAAGACGTGCCAAATAACATAAATGATGGATATTTTTTTCTTTTGTTTGAAAATAATTCAATTGGTCTTGGGGTTATGGAAATGAAATTAATTGATTTTCAAAGATGTATATAGTATCTATTTGCTATAGTACTTTTACACAATGAATGGGAAATAAATTTTTGAAGAGAAAAAAAAAAAGATAATAATTTTTCAAAGGAGAATGCTTTTTAGTAAATAAACTGCCAAAATGAATAATATTCATTCAAGAAAATTTCAAATTCAAAACAACAACAAAACAACAAGAATATCCTTTTATTTGCAAAATAGCAATTTTATTCAAAAATTCCATAAAATATTATTTCATGTCATTTAAACTTTTAAATGTGTTTACTTAAAAATATTTTAAAGAAAAATTGTGACTCATTTGAAAAACAATTGAAAACAATCAGATAAAAATTAGATTTTATGATTTTTTAAAAATAATAATAATTCTAAAATTTATGAATCCTTAAATACATATCATTTTTAAATGAGACTTAGTGACTCAACTGTTTTAATAATAATAATAAACTTTATGAAATTGTTATTTTGTCTTTTTTAAACATTGGTAAAAAAAAATTTAAAAGAAACATTTATTTTATAATGAAAATTTTGTAAACAAACTCAGATACCGATGTATGTATGTATGTAAATAACATAGATACAATTTTTAAAAATATATATTTTAACAGTAATCGAAAAAAAAAGATAAATTTATATTATAATATCATAACTACAGTTTATTGTATATAAATGACGTCATGATTTTAACAGAAAATATTGAAAAATTAATATCTAATATTTCAACAAGAGAAATGCAAACAATTATTTTTATACGACGAAAGAAAGTACTTTAGATAAAACGGCAACTTTTATATTGCAAAAATGAATTTGGAAAAAAAAAGAAATAAGTATATGTAATTTACAATGCCAAGGATAACACAGCTACTTTTAAAATTTATGAATGCAACAACCACGCAAAAAACTTTTGTTATTCATTCTAAATAAAAATTTCAGAAGATTTTTACAGAAATGAAAACTGTTGTGATGTCACACTTGAAAGTGTTATCTAAAAAAAAAGACAGAGACGAAAAAAAAATATAAAAAAATACATAAATCCGAAATGAATCTGATTTCGCAACAAAAATTATTCGAAAAAAAAAAAATTGTGAATATGTGTAGTAAGTGATTTTCTTTTGGGAAAAGGGCAAAAATACAGCGGAAAAACAGATTTTTGAAAAAGGAGAGAAAGAGAAGAAAAACGTATATAGTTTTGGAAATTTGCCAAAAAAATCAGATATTTGAATAAGTTTTTGAAATAAAATTTAGGGTAGTGTGGAATTTAGGAACGATTAAGAAAGAATCTAAAGTAGTTTTTTTATTTTAAAAAGTTTAAAATACAATATGTATTTCGTAATTGTTTAGCTTATAAGTTAGAAGAAAAAATTCATCTTTGAAAAATCTAAAAATTCATAATTGAATTTATTCATGTCCCTTTTTCCCATTTCAGAGTTTTGATTATTGTCTAAGAATGTTGGTCGGAATGCTCAGATAAAGATACACTAATAAATAAGAAGTAAATTTGAATTTTAACATATGTATAATTAATGTATTTCATACTTTAAGGATTATATTATTGTTTCAACAAGCAAAAATAATGCAATTTTAATTAAATTACCCATAACATATTGATCAATTTCAATGGATAAGAAACAATGTATCATGTTCCAATTGAATGAATTCACATGAATAAAAAGTATCTTTTTCAATTATTAATTGAAAATTATATACATTATTTAAATTTATAATTCTAAAGAATTTCATTATTATTTATTATTATGTATTAAATTCAACATTATATTATGCTTGTTATAACTTAAAAATATTAAAATATATAATAACATTTTCAATAGAATAGAACATTAATCATCTTGTAAAATCTAAAATTATTTTGAAATTATATAAAATGATATTCCCTATGTCCTATGAACATAAGAAATATATATTTAAATTGAAAACCGATGCATTATCTCAAAAGACTTACATAGTTTTAATATTTTACACAAATATCATACTTAAATTACACCACATAATAACTAACCCCATTATCCTCTATCTATGACCACAATTTATATTAAACATTCTGAATATTATCATGTATATATCCTTATATGTATATATTCAAACATGTATATGTATATGGTATTTTAGACCATATATCAGACAAATAAACTCTTATATGTGTTTTTGTATAAAATGGGCGAATGGATTAGTAGTACATTTAAGATACATATAATATAAGTAAATATCATTATGTATCTCTTCTTCTACAATTATAATGATGTAAAATAAAAAAAATTTATTATGTAGGTTTGTTTTTGCAATTTATCTTTTTTATTGTTGTTTTTTTTTTTTTCTAGTTTTTCGGTTTATTTGGTTGTTTTTTCTTTCGAACTTATTATTTAATCTTGCACGAAAAATATATTATTATATGTTTTTTTTTTGTTATTTTAAATTAAGTTTATTTTTGCGCATGTCCTTGTATTTTTCAGTTTTACACTATAAAAGATGAAATTTTTCAACAAAATGTTTTAATTATATATAAATTCGTATGTGAAATGAATATTTGAAAAAAAAATATATAAGTAAAGTAAAATATTTATTTAAAAGAGAATT
The DNA here is from genome assembly GCA_939192795.1 of Bombylius discolor. NCBI lineage: Eukaryota > Metazoa > Arthropoda > Insecta > Diptera > Bombyliidae > Bombylius > Bombylius discolor. Next base: position 53,698,412 of record OW584238.1, on the reverse strand, counting down.
TCAAATTAAAAACAAAATTCTTTTTTCGAATTAACACCATAGTAAAATAGACAATAATAAAGGCTGATTATTTAGCATAGAAGGATCAAAAAATAAAATTTTTTTTTTTCTAATTAGAAAGTGTTTTCCGGCCAGTTGCATTTTTAAAATTAAAAAAAAAAATAAAGAATAAAAAGGATATTATAAAAAAAAATTGTGATTAATTAAAAATTTTATAGAATAGTGATTCAGAACATAATTAAAAAGTAATCAATCAAGTAAGTATCTTTATATGAAGGAGATTTAGACGATACATAATGGTTATAAGAGTGCAAATTTTTTTTTTATTTTTTTACATTTGAATAAATGTGTCAGGACACAGAAGTGATGTATAAAAATTTTGAATTAAAGATATTTTAACCGTTACAAATTTAAATTACAAGTAAAAATTTTTTCGAATTAATGTAGAAATATTAAAATGAACAAGTAAAATAATAAAAATAAATACAGTTTAAATTTAACCAATTGATAATAAACTTGAACACAAAATTTATCAATTTAACTAAAACAAAAATTTAAAAAAAAAAATTATTATTTTTATTTCGCAATATTAACTTGTTTGATAGAAACCGTAAATAAATTCATGAAATTTTATTCGATTTAATATTTACTTTTTTTATTTATTTATTCAATAACCAATAAACTTATACTTTGCAACTTCTACTTGTTTTCTATTAACGAAATTATATTTTTAAAATAAATATTTTTAAAACACACAGTTTTTTTCTTAATATGAAATTTAAACGAAAACACAACTATGATTCATGTTCTTTTTTGTTTATTAAAAATTTATTATTTAATAATTTAAATTTCATGAAATCTTTTAATTATAATATTAAAAAAGAAAAATACTGAAATGTCTGGTTTTTATAAAAATACTTCCGGATAGTGAACCTGATTCTGAGGATTTTGAAAAATTAATTTTAATATTGATCGATTAAAAAAATTAATTTGTGCTAATATGAAAAAAAAAAAATTAAATTGTAAATATCTTATTATTAAAGCAAGTTTTCTCAAGGATTTGTAGTTTGTACCCTATATTTCATCCTGCTATTTAAATAAAGATGGTAAAGTTTTTATGCTGGTGTAATGAAGTGCTTCCTCGTTTTCTAAAATGAAAAATACCAATTATTTGATGTAAACTTGGAGATTTAAAATTTATGTTGCTACATAAGATGAATTTTTTTTTACATTTTTAAGAAAATGAAAAAAATAATGTCAATTTAATTGTAATTTATTCAAAATTTTGCACGAAAATGTCATAATTTTAGAAGAAAAAGCATTAGCTAAAGTTGAAATTATTAAAGTGTAATTACAAATTTTTCTTAATTGCACTCATTATCAATGAAACTTTTTATTTTTTCGTAGACAAAAACTTAAAATTTTTTTCAAACTTACAAATTCCTTGAAATTAAATTCAATTCACAAGATTTCTTGGCAAATATCCAAACTGAACCATAAAAATGATACCAAATCTATTTTTCCTCTAGCACAAAAAAAAATAAAAATATAAAGTAACATACATATAATAAGTGACAAAAAATCAAATGAAAAATTTTAAAATTTATTATCCTTCTTTTTTGAATATTATTGTTTTTTTTTTTTTCACGTTTCTTTGTTACTAAAATTTGTATTTTATTTCTTGTATTTATTTTTTGTTTTTTTGTAGGAAAATCCTCCAAAAAAAAACTTAAAACAATCTGAATATACATTTATATACTTTATTTTTATTGAACAGACAAAAAAATAAGGATATACAAAAACAAAAAATAAAATAAAAAAAAAAAACAAGGACACATAAACAACAAAAAGGAATCACCAAATAAAAATGAAATCATCATTAAGATATTCTTTATTACCATTAACATTATTATGTTTTTGTTTATTGATGGTAAATCAATGTGAATGTCGGCATTTACCAACAAGAGGTCAAACAGATAATCTTGAAAAATTAAGAGAACTGATGTATCAGGTAATAAAAATAATATACATATGTATATATATTTTTGTTTTTCTTATATAATTTATTTTTCACATTTTTACTGTTTCAATTTTTTATGCAATTTTTTTTTTATACTACATTAATTTTTTTTTCTTTTTTTTTTTTTTTTTTTTTTTGCAAACATAAAAAGATTTTGGAATCAAGTAATGAAAATTTAGATGAACGATCAAATAATAATCCAAATAATTTATATTCATTATTGTCAAAACAACAACAACAACAGCAAAATTTATTTAGTGATTCTGGTATACCACCACAATTATTGATGTCATCAAAATCACGTTATGGACATAATAATTTTGATAATAATTCAAGAATGTTTTAAATAGATATGAGATGGTGATAAATATAATCTTTAACTATCTTTGATGGAAAATAATAAATGAAGAAGCAAAAAAAAAATATGTCTTAAAGAAAAAAAATAGTTAGAAATTAATGTCGATTACTTTAATCAATGTTTTTACATAAAAAATATTTAAAAAAAAAAAAAAAGATGAGATAAAATATATTTAATATTATTTAATGAAATAATTAAATTCAATTTAATAAAAAAAATCATATTTATATATTTTTCATAGCAATATATCTCTCTATATATATATATATATACATATATATGACTGTTAATTATGCATTTTAAAAATAAAAAATAAAAATAAAAATAAAAAAAAGTATTTATATTTATGTATATTGAAAAGAAATATGTATGTCCTTTTATTTATAAAATTGAAAAATTTAATCATGTATTTTTTATTTACAAAAAAAAAAAAAAATTTATTGTAGTTATGGCTGATAAAATAGTAGTAAAAAACTTAATTATGAATAATTAAAAAATAAATAAAAATAAAATATTAAAAAACAAGGATATGTGTGTGTGTGTTTTTTTTTTTTAACCAAAAGGCTGTAAATCATATAAACAATTATAACGGAAAACTTTAATCATTTATTATGATCTGTTTTTTTTTTTTGCTTATTTTTATTTCTACTTTTTTCTAGATACATACATATGTATGTTTTTTTACGTATAATGTATAGTGAGAGCTGTCATAATGTAGATTTATTACTGTTTTCGTTATGATAATTTTTCGTGGAAACAAGAAAAACAAAAAAACAATAAAAAAAACCGTCTTTTTTGTTTTTGTTGTTATGACATACCTACATATTTATTGAATTTATTTTCACATACATATGTATATAAATATATGGAACTAGAAAAAAATTAATTCATATAATTAATTCAGATATAAATAATTTCTAGAAAGATCAGATATCAATTGTTCATAAATTATAAACATTTATCATAATTTTGACATCGTTATAAATAATTTTTTAACAAATTAAAATTAAAGTGAAAAATATTAATTTATACAAAAAAAAAATTAAAAAAAAAAACAAGAGCAAAAAAATAAGAATTAGTATTTTCAATATACCTACCTACATATGTACATACATATATGAATATTTTATGATTACGGAAAAACTTTATTTGTGAATTTTTGTAGATTTTTTGCAATTAAAGTGTACCTTAAAAAACAGTATGTACAGTTAGTATATATAACATTTAAAAAATGTCATAATTATTATTTATTAAAAATTAGTTATTTTATTCAAATTCTGTAGACACCAATAAACTATCAATAAATTTAAATATCATCATTGAAATATACTAAAAGCAACAACTTATGTATGTTTGTAATTAACATACTTACATAGGTCTATTCGACCTATCCAATATCTTACTATTTAAGAAAAACAATTGTACTGGGATGCAACATTTTAATAATATTATCAGACATGTTCTACATTTCATGTCTAGAATAAATTTGAAATAGGTGTTTCTGAATTCACGTGGATTTAAAAAAAAAAAACATTGTTGTTCGAAATAGTCAAATTTTTTATTTGTTTTTAAATTAAAAAGCAAAAAAAAAAAATGAAGTACTTAAATATCAAGAATAAGGTTTTTATCATAAATTTCTCCAAGCTTCGTCTTCGACTTTGTCTTTTAAATGTTCAAAATTAACAGTCTTATTCAAATCAATTAAAATGCAACGTACATAATTAAATAATTATATTTTTTATTATCAAAAATTAAACTTTTAATTTTTATGTATTAATTTTATATTTATTCAATAAAATAGAAAAAAAAAAAAAAAAACTAACATAAATATTTGCGCCATAATTTCTAGTGTACAAAGAATAAGATTTAAAATCTAGATAAACTTCTTTTTGTTATTTTTCAATTTTAAATTGATAAAAATTCATTAAATCATTAACATAAAAAAAAAAAACAAACAAAGTGAAACGTCTATGAAAAAACTAAAAATCTAATATCGCATCACACATATTAAATCAATAAAAAATTATGTGAATTGAAATTTTAAAAAAATATATATATTTTATGTTGCACACTATAAAATAAATCAAACAAGATTTAACTTTATAGTGATTTTAATGACCATATATACACGATTTTAATTTTTGCATTTTTTTTTCTTCAATTAATAATCTCTTGTAGAATAAATCTACCTAGAAAATAAAAAAACACTATATATGTATAAACAAATGAAATTACTCAAGAGAATAATTTTACTAATAGTTACTAAAGTATATGCGTTAGATTCATATTTATGGTACATTCAATTATTGTATTGTACGTACATACTTTAAGTACTTTAAGTCTAAATGAATTTCATATACATTTACAAATAAGTAGATACAGATACATATGTATACAAGTGTATATTTTACAATTTATTACTCATTAAACATATTTTACAGTAAGTCTATACGTATATGTATATTTATATAGCCCCTAGATAATATCCGTATAATTTGCTTAAAATTATTCCTTAATGATCATAAAAATAAAAAGGGCTCTGTTGTGTTGCATTTTTTTTTTTTTACTTCTTTAAATGATGTCTATGCGGTTTAATTTAAATTAAATTTTTAAATGCTTTTATTGTACTTTTTATATATTAAGTTTCCTCTTATGTTTATTATCTAGATGAACATGTACGTACATACATATAAGTATATATTGTATATTCTTCAAAATACTATAAAATTGAATTCTTAATGTATTCAATACATTCACAAAATTTAAAAAAAAAAAAAAAAAGAAGAAGAAGAAGAGAAAAAAAAACGTATATGTTCTGAAGTATAAAATGCATTGCTTGTGCAGAAAATAGTTTCAGTTGAAAATTTGTAATTAATGTGAGAATATTACTACTGTCAAACAAATATTTTAGATTTGCTTTTAATAGAATTTTAGTTTTGTTTTTACTTTTTCTTCTTGTGAAATTTTTATATTTTTAGTGATAACGTGAACAGTGACAAAAAAATTTGAAAAAAAATAAAAATAAAAATATATTTTTGAAATTTTTAAAATAACAAAAAAAAAAAAAAAAATGTTTAGAAAACAGGTTTGTGTATTAAATAATTTTTAAAAATTTTTTTTTAATAAATTAGGTAACTTTCTTATTTTTTGTTGCTAACTAATTTTTTATACTTCGGTTGAATTTAAAAAAAAAATTATAATATTGATAATAAATAAAAAAAATATTTATAATAAGAAATTCATGTTTTACAGATGTATTTTGTGATAACATCAACATTTTTATTACCAGTCGTTTTGGGATATATTTTAAGTAATTCATATGATTCACAATTAAATAAAAATCAAAGAGTACAATTTCTTATTCGTCCAACAAATTCAAATTTAAAACCAATTTTAGTTGCAGTACCAATCCAATTATTATTAAAATATGAAAATTTACAAAATCTACAGAATACGATTCCAACAGAATCACCACAATTAATAAAAGAACCACCAATATCATCTGTATCTACAGTTTCATCATTTTCAAATGATATACCTCAAGATTTAAAAGAGCTTGCAATTAATCTTGGATTTTCAAATGAACAAAGTCTTCCAGATCTTGAATTAGTTTCAGGATTTCTTGGAACAACAACACGAGATGAAACTATACAAGTAATTCGTGAAATTGCATCTACAGAAGATGGATTAGAAACAATAAAATCATATTTAGAAATATTTTTGAATAATACAACACCTGATTTACAAAAAGATTCTAAACAAGATCATAAAACAAAAGTTGAATCTGAGGCGTTCGTTCAACCATCAAAGATTCCAGTTATTGGAGGTCTAATTGATAGAACTCATACAAATGTTGATATTTTAAGTAATGTTATTACAACACCAAAACCAAATGTTGGATTTTTCGAGAGAGTAACATCATGGATGCCATATTTTAGAAATCCTTCAAGTGAAGAAACTACAATTGACATTCATTTTAAACCACCATCTACAGAATCTTCAAAAATTATTGTACCTCAACCAGTTACACCTCCTAGAAAAGTTTTACCACCATCACCTAACATAATTTTTGAACCGCAACCATTACTATCATCACTATCACAACCATCACTAGCATCACTGTCACCACCATCATTACCACCGAAAAGAGTTCCTATTCAATATATAAATTTACCATCATCACAGCATTATCCTCGTATTACATCAAAACCAATTAAATTATATCCACTAAATAAAATTCAAACTAAACCAATTATATTTAATGAATTCCCTTCACAATCATTTTATACAACTAAAAATCTACCATTATCATATCCTGTTATATCAAATACTGGTTTATCATCACATTATCAAAAATTATCTGATTTACCTTTAATGAAGAATTATTATGATTATCCTCATTCTCGAATAAGAACTTCATATGATGTACCAATAAATATTGAAAATAATACAGAAAACGATAAAATATTTATTAATTCACCGAAACAAGATATAAATGGATTAAATTCTGAAATAGAAACTGAATTTAATGGATCCGAATATAATTCATCATCTGAATCTTTAGAAATTGGTAATGAATCTCGAATACATGAATATATTGAAACGTTACATACAAAAAATCAAACAATAAATAACAATATAAAAAATTCAAATATTGATTCTGTTTATGGTACTGATTCTATTTTAAATGATAGAAAATTTTCATCATTAGAAAATGATAGAATAAAATTAGATTTAATTAAAAATATGAATTTGAATGATAATAATTCATCAATACCTCAACGTATTTCTGGTACAGAATTATATGCAACAGGAAAAATACATAAAGCCGATCCAAAAGCTATAAATACTTTATTAAATACATTTCAAATGAATAACAATGATGATAATAATCATGATGTAGATGACTTTAAAATAAATACGAATGTGTTAATTGAAAAGGATTCAAAAATAACAAATAATAAAGGTAAGTAATAAAAATGTAGAGTAAAATAACAAAAACTAACTAATTTTAAATGAAGCTTAGTTCAATCTATTTGGCAATTAAAATACTTATAATTTTACCTTTTATGTTTTAAATTAAAAGATTTTCTCAAATATTGTAGGTACTACATTAATTACATTTCGATATTTCAATATTATATTTAATAATCTTAACATAATTTCACTAACTTTATTTATAGAATACATTAAATATATTTTTCATGGAATTTGAATAAAAATCACAGAAAAAAAAATGGAAATAAATATTTATGATTTCAAATGGCTTTATAATCAGAATTTAGAATTTAGTTGCAAAATGAAAGTAGAAAAATTCTTATGTAAAAACCAACTTAATATTGTTTACTTAATAATAAATTTAAAAAAAAAAAACAACAAGCTTACATATACAAACGAATTTTTGATCATTTCAAAGCTTTGGAATTTATTTTAATATGTTTTTTTTTGTTGTTTTTTTTTGTTTTTTTAAATATCATGTAAGACTCTTATTTGCACAAGGAAAAAAAGAAAATATAAGACTATTGTATTGAATATCCTTAGTACTTACTTAGGAATAATTTTGAATACATATAATATCATTAAAAAAATTGTGTAAAATTGTACTTAAAATAATTTTTATTGTGTCAATAAGAAGCTTTTCTTGTTAGTTTTTTTTTTCCATATTTTTTAGGAGTATTTGGTAAACGTTAAGAACTCTAAATTTGTTATTAGTAAAAAAGATAGATGTTCGATTATTCTACCATGTTGTGTTTAATGGAATTTCCGAGAGTTCCTTTTTTTCGAAGACTTTACAGCTACTGTTAAATCATGTTAAATTTGATTGAAGGTGATTCAATTGCCTTCTTCTTTTTTTTTTTTTTTTTGTTATTAAAAAGTTAACTGAAAATTTTGCAAACAAAAAAAAAATATCTTCAAGTTAAAAAATAAGAAAATATTTAATATATTCGAGACACCTGCTTATACTTTTCATATGGTATTATATTATTTCAGGGATTATGCAAAAAACATTCGAAAAAGTGAACGTAGACAAATTTAGACTTCAGTAAATTACTATTTTTTTTTATTTTGCATTAAAAATTAGTTTTGTCTTCAACAGGAAGAAACTAATTATGTAAGAAGTTTTAATTTTGCGAGATCTATAAGAAATTTAAAGTGCAAGTAAAACACGGACACGAAAAAAATAAATCGAATTTGTACTTTTACAATAGAAAAATTTCATTTAATTTTTTTATTGTACGCAAACACAAAACATCAATTAATTTTCAAATATTTAATTGTGAAAATTAAATATTGTGAAATTTTAGTTTATACACATAATTTAAAAAGTAAAAGTATTTGAAAGTTATGATATAAATTAAAAAATTAAAACGAAAATCACATACCAACAATTTTTGTATATTTCATTCAAATTCTCTATTTACCTCTCAATCACGTTCGTTAAATTTATTTTAATTAAAAATAAAACACTAAATACAAAATGAGAAAAAAAAAAATAATTAAAATTTACTTATTGTCTGTTTTACAATTAACTATAGCATTAACAAATAAATATACTGCAATGAATTTTTGGTAAACGACACGATTATATAAATTAACTAGTCGTTATCAAAATTAATGTACATACATACATAATCGTATATGTATTTTAAAAATGCAAAAATATTTTACATTAGTTTTTATAAATTTCAATTTTAATGGAAAAATTTTTAATTTTTACTTAAAATTTTTCACAAAATTTTCACAAAATAAACAATGTTTTTTTGTTTTTTTGTTTTGTTTGTTTGTTTCTGTTTTTTTTTTTTAAATTACTTTCATGTGTAAATGATTAATATTGACCACATATACGCATGCTTTGAATAATTAAGTACATAATAAAATTTAAAAAATTAGAGATGTAAAAACAAGATAATCAAGATATAGTCGTATGATAAGTATGTATGTTTTTTTTTTCATCTTTTTCGTAAAAAAAAAAAAAAAGAACGGAAAAATATACGTTCAATGTAATCACGATGTCTACCTACTTATCAACATTTTCTTTTTGTCTTTGATTATGTAACATTTCAATATTTAGCATTATTTTTTCTTCAATTCATTATCTTGGAAAAATTGTTTTAAATATTCATTAGAAAAAGCAATCAGACACATTGTAGGCTTTCGTTATCGAAATTTTTATAAGTCATTGTTTTTCAATTTAAACAGTGTTTAAGTGTAATAAATGGATAAACAAATATACATTTTTTTTTGTGTGTGTGTTGTTGATGACACACTAAGTCTTATTACCTAGATAAAAGTTGGTACTTTACCTGATTCTTTAATCGAAAATGAAGAAAAAATAACATTAAAGAGCAAAAAAAAAAAAAAAAAAAAAATTATCCAAGGCCTTTAAGAGGCTTGTTGTACCTGCATAATTTTACAAAACTATGATATAGCGTGTCGAAAAAGGTTTTGAAAAAAAAAAAAAAAAAAGGGAAAAATTTTTTCAAATTAATGACTTTTATTTTTTGTTTTGTCTTTCAATTTATAATTACTTGCTATACTATACTCAAAGTGATATGGTGTACCTATTGCACCTAACAACTCATTGAACTCATTTTCTTCTTACACTTTTTGTTGTTTTTGTTGTTTGTGTTTTTTGTTTTTAAAGCCGGAAGCTGAAACAATAATATAATATATCGAAATAGTCACTGCATCATCAACAATGCAGACAGGAAAAAAATATATATTGTACAATAATTCAACATCATACATACGTTATACGTATTATTATCTAAAAAAAATTTCTGTATGTAGTCATAGTTTAGTACGTTTAGTACCTATTTACGAGTATATAGATTATACAGTTATACATACACATGTACATATGTACTTGTTCATGTAAAGGTAATTTATAAATTTTATGTATGTAATTAAACCTTTCCCGTATATTTTAAAAACAAAAGTCACATTATTTTGATTTAAAATGTTATTGTAATTACTTAAACTTAAAAAGAAGTAAAAAATTAGAAAAAAAAAAAATAGGTATCTTTTGTCTCTGGTACATATGTGTATCTTGTAATATTATTATATGTATTATGAATTTTAAAATTACCCATTATAATAGATCGTCATCATCATGCATCGTCGCCGTGTAAATTTACAAAAGATAAATCATTTATTTATTTATTTTTATTATCATGATGGACAGACTCTTTAACATTTTGACTTATGATGTCTACTATCTGTGTACTAGACACTAGTATCTATTTATATGTACATATATGAATGTTCAATTTTAAGAATGAAATTATATCCGAAAGATATCTATTAAATCAAAAAAAAAAAAAAAAAAAAAAAAAAAATCCAGTAAATGATTGAAAATATCAAAATACCACCAAAATAGTATTTTTTTCTATATTATTTTTCCATTTCAAATCAATTATACTTATAACGTAATATTGTTACATGGTCGTGTGTCTGCAGGTAGTACAAAAATTGATAAAAATACAAAAAAAAAAATTTAAAAAAAAATCAAAAAAAAATCACAGACTCTGTGAATGACACAAGAAAACAAAAAAACACTTACTGGCAAATGATATTGCAAGAAATTATACACGTATAAATGGTGTTACTTTTGAATTTATTTAGTTTACGAATATAATATATACTGATGGGTGAAAAAAAAAAAATTATAACAAACAATATTGTAATTAACTAAAATAATACAAGAAAAAAAAATTATTTAGCAACAGGTTACATTTGTGAAAGAAAATAATTCTACTTGAAATTGCTGTTACACATGCTATAACAATTTTTTTTTTTTTTTTTTTTTTTGTATTCAAAAGTGCTCTTCATTGACCGAGATTTAAAAATTTCGTTTTTCTTTTCTTCCTGTATTTTGTTTTGTTTTTTTTTTTTTAAATAATAATTTATGAATATGAAATTAAATTATGATAATGGAAAAAAATAATTTTAGAAGATAAGGAGTTTGAAAGGAATTCAACAAGTACATTTTTTTTAGTTTGTTCCCAACAAAAGAGACCCGTAAGATAACGCTCTACAATTTTAGTTTATAGTTGCCGTATCTGAATTATTTATACATATTTTATATGAACTACAAAGTAATAAGTGAAAAATCTTAAATTTTCATGCACTGCATGTGGTTACTGCGATACCTTTTTTTTCGCCTCATGAATAATGTTGAATTGTAGGAGTGTCATCTTTTCATATTATTATTATTATTATGACTCTTGTTATAATAAATAATTTTTAATATTAATTGAATTTTTGTTGGTTAAAGAAATTTCATGAGAAGTTATAGAAAATTGTTGACTTCCTCATTGAAAATTAAAAAAAAAAAAAAAAAAATTGAAGTGATGTAACATAAAGTAATGTGTAGCTAGTTGTAATTGTTATAAAATATGTTTAAAAAATTTATCAAACCGTTATTATCCTAGAGGGTTTTTAAGAAAAAAAAAAGGAGAAAAAAAAACAAAAGTAAAAAATTTCACTTTTTTTATTGAAATTTTTTAATTTTACATCGCATCATATCGATAGGCTACACGTATTATTTACGAATCATAATTTGTTGAATATATTTTCTTCTTCTTCTTATTTTTTTTTTTTAAACATTAGTCGTGAGTGCAATTATTATTAATTCTCTGATTGAAATAATGATGTAATAATCAATTTTAAAAATTTATAAAAACGCACTTGGAAATATAAAAAAAAAAATAAAGAAAAAAAAAATCATTGTTTTACAATTAAAAAGTGATAAATTTTTGTGATTTTTTTTAAAAGAAAATTTTTTTTTAAAATCAAATAAAAGCTTTTTTTAATTAAAATTAAATAAAATGGTTTCTAGTGAAAAACTAAAAATTGAAAACAAGAAAATTACTGCTCAAAAATTAAAAAAACAAATTATTTTGAAATTTAGTTTTTTTTTTTCAATTATTATGAAAACTTTTCAATCTATGCTCAAATCTGATTGCTCAATTTGTGCTCAATTTCTTCTTCTAGTTTTCTATTCCGCTCCACCAGTGGAGGTCGAAAATCTTCGATTCGATTTCAGCTTGTTCCTTGCTTTACTGGAAAGCTAAGTGGTGCATAAATTCTTAACTTAATTCTTAACGGAAGGTTAAAAATGTATAAGTTTTAAAAATTAGAAATTTGTAGATTATATGTCATTTAAAAAACACTATAAACCTTAAAAAAAACAAAAATAAAATAATATTCATAACAATTACTTAGGAATCCAAAATTCTACTTAAAAAATTGCAAAATATTTTTTCATTCCACTTGAATTTAATTTTTTTTACTTTTTTCTCTTGCAGATAAACCAAAAACAGTTACATAGTTCATCATTACAGGTAATAACTTTGACCACAATATAGAGGATGGTAATAAACTTCAATAAAACAATGTCAAAAATTGTAGCAAAAAATAAAGTCATAACATAATTAATAAATCATAAAAAAATATTTAATAATAAAAAGAGAAAAAAAGAAAAAAAAAATAACGTATAAAAAACATTTTTTTTTAAATATTCATTGATTTTCGCTTGATCCCACCTGTTCCTCAACTACCAAATATGTAATTATTTCATCAATCAATTAGACGTACTTAACAGTTAAAATCAGAAAAACTTTATGATGCAAACAACAAAACAAAAAGACTTATGTACATACCTTCAATCATCAAATCGATCGATTTAACTTTGACTGGCTTTGACCAACTTTTATAAAAGATTAAACACTTTCAATTTCTACACAAAAAAAAAAAAATTGCATATTACACAAATATTTTTAAAAGTTATTGTTGTTGGCTTGATTTGAAAATGAAATTACAAAAAATGAAGTGTGGTACCTTAATCATGTAGCTAACTCAATCAAAAAAAAAAATTTTTTTTTTTTTATTTTGTTTTTTCTTTTGTTTATCCACTATTTGATGATTATATAATTTATTTTATATTTTTAGATACTCATATGAATGATGAACAAAAGATAATTTTTCAAGAAATAAAAGGAAAAAGACACGTGCAAAAAGTGAAATGATTTTGAAGTTTATGATCACTAATTATTGACCTTCCTCTCATCATCATCATCATCATCAACATATCAAAATTTTTCAAATTAGAAAAACAAAAGAAAACAAGTTAAATATAATATTATTTGAAAATCCTAAGGGTTAACAACATATTTTAGTAATAGTCATGAAAAAAGATACAAAGATACAGATGTTTACCGTGTATGGTGTGTGGCATACATAGTTGTTATATGTTGCAATTATAATTTTTACTCACCTTTTAATAGGTTTAATGGCAACATAAAATTGAATTGGATGTTTTTTGTTTTTTTTTCGTCATTGTTATGAAATGTTATGATGTCCAAAAGTACTTGAAAATTGGTACATTTTTTTTCAATTTCGTTTTTTATTTTTCAAATCTCTCTATTATTTTTTTTTTTCATAACGAAACCAATTCTTTTTACTTGATTCTTGTAAGTTTTAAAATTATATTATATGTAGCATTTTAGTTTCATGAGAAATACTTTATTTTTTTCAAATTAGATACATAAGACAACAAAAAATTAAAACAAAAAAAAAAGTATGTATCTAAAAAAATTTGCACATAATTCTTTAAAAAAAAAAAAAAAAAAAAAAAATTAAATAACAGTCTTACTAGTAACATTTAAATATTAGACCATAGATGATTATCATAATCATCAGGTTGCATATCTAAATGGTTAAACTGGTGTGATTATTATTTTATAATATGAGGTACAATTATAGATCTAGCATGTTTTGTTTTTAAGATTTAGTTAGTATCTGACAAAGTGATTAGGTAAGATTGTGTACATCTCTATATTTTTTTGTACATATCATAACGAATACGAAACGAATAGATATGCGTGTATTGTATATGTACATAGTACATACTCTTATTATTTGAATGGTTTTTTAAATTTTTATCTGACATACTAAAAATAATGTTTACGTACATTTTCGACCTATAAAAATTAAGACATCTTTATTTGTTTATTTATAAATACTTTTTTTTTTTCAAATGAAAATAACATGTAAGAAAAACTCTAAAAGATTATCTTATTTTTAAAGAAAGAAAATATAAGTGTAATGTCTTCAACTTCTTTACAATATAACATCATCACCTTCATCACTATATGTAGACAATTATCATCATCATCATCATCATGTAAATGTAAGCGTACTCTCATAAATGTAATATTTCTCATTATAAAAAATTATAAACTAGTTATTATTTAGAAATCATTAAAAGCAACAATGAAAATGTAAAAACAAAATAAATAAAATACATTGCATGCTGAAAACATTTTATTAATTTTTTTTTTAGTTTTTAATACATTTTACAGCTACATATGTACCTACGTATGTTTCAATTATGATCAACAATATCAATAATCACTCATTTTTCTTTTATCTCTTTTATTTTTTATAAGAAAAAATCACGTAATCTTTGCCAATCATAAAATATTTATGCAATTATTGTAATTGTTAGATTGTTTTTTTATTTTTTTTTATATTTTACATAAAATTTAAATTAAATTTATTGATTTTTATTTAATTTTTAATTTTGTTTTTTTTTCTGTGTTAAATTAGAGGGTCAAAGTTCATTTAAAATACAAATTGTCTGATAAAATAATTATTTTATCAAATTTTTTTTTTTCTTTTGTAAAAAACGAATATAGAAAAATTTACCAGACAATAATTAATATCGTACTGAATTTATATTATAATCATTAAAATCATAATTGCTCGTTGTCGTTAAAAATAATTTTTTTTTTTTTTTTTGAATTAATAAAATAAAAAAAAGTAAGTAGCTATTCAGGTGATAAAAAAGAATAAATAAAAACGATGGTAGCAGAGAGTATCTAGATAAAATGCTATCGAAAGATAAGAAATAAATTTTATTTGATAAAATTTAAAATAATTTATTTTTCGTTTAATGGAAATCCAATAAAATAAAAAAATATAAAAACGATAAAAATAGTGTCTATGTAGTAGCTACAGTATAATTTTCCAAATTTTCCTTGAAAACGTTGTTCTTGAAATTTTAAAGCTATTTTTATTCAATTATTCAATTTTGTTATTGTGAATCATAAAATGAGTTATTCCAAAAACTAAGTACAATGGATTGTGGTGTGTAAGTTCTCGTGAATGCCTTCATAAATCCTAGACCTCAACCCTAACCTGAAACTAAATAACAATTTTGTAAAAAAAAAAAATCAAAATGAATGCAAATTTTCCTGAAATTTCTTAGAATTACTTATTTTTTGACTCATTCAAAACTTAAGTTGTAATAAATTTATGTTGATTATAAAAATAACCAAATGTTCCATTATTTGTAATTCAAATTTAAAGTTTGTAAATTTTCCTAAAAAAAAAAAAAAAAATGAGAAAAAGTATTTCCTAAAAATAACCTTCCTTATCACGACTTCCGCAGCATGTGTACCTTTCACTTCAAGTAAAATTAAGGAATTACATATAATATTTTGGCCAAATGTTAGTTTTCGGAAGTTGTTATTAAACTATAGATTGATTACATAAGACACATAATACACATTTTAAATCTTTAAATAATTTTGGAACTTCGTTGTTTTTTATTCTATTCTTACGAAATTACAAGCCTCAGTTAGTTTCAATTGAATTTATAATTTCTCATACAAAGAAGCTACAAATTCATTTGTTTTTCGATAAAATTATTATATAACATTTCTTTTTTATTTTACATATTTAATTTATCGAAATAACTTCCATAAAAACAAAAAAAAAATTAGTAAATTCGATATTAAAAATTTTTTTTTTATGAAAATTTTGCAAAAATTTCACATTATGAAATGCTTATCATTTATTTTCATGATTATTTAAATCTATAATTTAAATTAACGGTTTTTCATTGCAAAATTTTCACCTTATTATTTAATTTTTTTTTTTTTTTTAATTAAAAAAATTTATCTCGAAAAATAATAATAGGTACCAAAAATATAATTTTAAATTTATAAAAAAAAAAAAAAAAAATTAAACTGTAGAATACAATGACATTATTGTTAAGAAATCTCTTCTTCTGTTTATCAGATGTTGTAATCTTACTACGAAAATATAAAAATGCGTCTTGTTGTGTTGATGATGAGAAAAAAAAAGAAAAATTTGCAATTTTTTTAAGCTAACTTATCATACAGTAATTTAATTATAAGTTTTAAGACTAAGAAAGCAAAAAAAATAAAACGAAAAGTTTTATCAAAAATGAAATTAAAAGTAATAAATTAACAGCGCGAACAGCAAAAACAAATATTGTATATATGTATGTATATACATACATACGTCATACATACATATGTACATATTCAAGAAAATATCATCTAATGTAAAAAAAAAAAATAGAAGTATAGAGTGCATTGCAAAGTATCTACAATAAAAAAAAAATTATCTTTAAATAAAGAAAAAGATTAACCATTTATGTCTTAGCATTTGGTATGGTCATACAATGTTATACAAAAAAGTTAGATTAAATGATAATCATTATGATTATTGTTATTATGATGATGATGGTGATGACAATAACGATTCAAGATGAAATCACAACATCAGACTGTTTAATTATTATTTGGTTACTTTTTTTTTTTTTTATGGTTTTTATTCATCTTTAATGTTATTCCCTCTGAAAATTTTAGGTATTCTTCTCTGTGGTTTTTTTTTTTTTTTTAAATTATTTTGCCTAAAAACCAGATTTTCTGTTTTTTTTTTTTCTCACTTGCTAATTTCTTACTAGTTATCTACTAGATACTACTATTACTTTTTCTTTTTAAATTTAATTGTTTTGTTTTTTTTTTTTAGCTTTATTTTTCTTTGTTTTGTTTAAGAAGGAAAAAACAAAAAACAATCTTGTGCTTCTGTATCACATTATAAAAGATATTTTATAATTCACGTACCTAAACAATCAACCTGTAATATAAAAATTTTTAAACTTTCTGGGATCTTCTTCTCTAATACCATCTATACTTTAAAAACTGAAAGAAAAAATAAAAAATAAAAAAAAAACGAAATTTGTTATTGGTTACGGATTAGAGATATGTATAGTGTGATATAAAATGTGTAAAGTTACAACGATGGTGATGATGATGACGATGTTGATGATAGATTTGAATTGTTATATTACGGTTGGAGTGAGAGTTAAATTTTTTTTTTGTTTTTTTCTTTAAAATGTATGATGTAGGTACCATGACTATTTTGTATATAAAGTAAAAATCATGATGGTAACCATTAAGTATTCTATCAGTTAAAATCAAGTGCGGAGCGTGTACTGAAAAGAAATTTAAAAAAAAAAAACATTAGAAAATACGAAAAAATAAAAATAAAATTAAATTTAAATTTTTTTAATATCAATCTAGTGATATATTTTATAAAACTTAAATTTAACAATTACAAAAAAAAAAAAAACAGATATTTTTTAAGGATTTAAAAAAAAAATTACAAGGATTATAAACAACGAATAAATATGCAAACATTTTTTGTGGTATGTTATTTAATTTTGAAATGTTTTTTTAAGTGATACATTTTTTGTTTCTGATAATTTTGTAAATTGAATTTGATCAAGTTGTAATTTTTTTTTTTTTTTTGATGCTTGAATATTAATTTGTCTGGGAAATTTAATCAAAAGTTTGTAAAATGTGATTAAAATGTTATTTGTTCGTAGTGAAAAACTCAATAAAATTTTTAAAATATTTTAATTTTCTTTGTTTTTTATTTAAAACTTTTTAGAGTTATCATCATGATAATGAAAACTTTGTGTTATAATGCATTCAATTTTAAAATACCTAAAACAGTATTGATTAATTTCATCAAGATATGGTGAATTTAAAATGAAAATTTAAAAAAAATATATACTCGTATATATTTAAAATTTCAAAATGAAAAAATTTAACAAGAAAATTCAAATTTATGATTCACATTCTTAGAAATTTTCATTTCTTTAATGCTGTTTTTCTTTAGTTTTCTACATCTGTTAACTGAAAATAATATTAAAGAAAAAAAAAAAAAACTCAAAGGATATTCTTCGAAAACAAAATCAACACTTATTTTTTTATTTAATAAATTTCAAAAGTAATAAAAATTTACTTATCATACTAACTTCCTCAAATTAAGGATTTTGTTCCGCTTAAATTATTAAATCTTCTTAATGTTTTACACGTGACTGTTAAATTAAATATTTTTTTATTTATGTTTAAAAAAAAAAAAACAACAAGTTGGATTTTTTTTGCTGTTTTCGAATCCTTAGTGATAAGAGATAAGTACACAATATTTCCTTGTTGTACAAAACTTTGGTTGGTCATTAAAATCAGCTTATAATGTTCTTTAAAATAAAAAAATTTCCTTCCTTCAAAAGTTTTTCTTTTCAAAGTTTTATTTTCCTCACTTTTTTTTTCAAAAAAATGATACCCAAAGTTTTTTTTTAATTTTTTTTTTATGGGATGGTAAGGAAAACCACAAGTATCTTTTTTACTGAATAAATTTCAATATTATTTTTTTTTTTGTGAATTTCCAACAAATCCAGCATAAAAGATAAAACATTAAAATTTGTCCTTAAAATATTTAAAAAAAAAAAAAAAAGTTTGTTTTAAAATAAAATTACAGAAGTCAGGATGACCACTAGGATAGTTGTTTATATTGTAAAACTTTTTAAATAATTTGAATTTACGTTTGTTATTTTTTATACAAAATTTGTCCAAATAAATTTTTCTCTTGTTCGTATTGTTGGAAAAAATAAAAACTTAAACGAAGAAAAAAGATAAATGTTTTGTTTACTTTTTATTTATTTATTTTTTTTTTTAATTAATTTCCAGTAAAATACAAATAATTAAATTTTGAAAATTTCGTTAACGGAATTCTGTTAAAAATGTTTTGAAATTAAATTTTCAAAAACAATTTTTTTTTTTTCTATTTTATTTTCAAAAAGTTTGAAATTAATTTTGAAAATGACGTATGAGTTTTAATTTGCATTTTTCAACGTAATTTTAATGTAATTTGCAATTTTAAAAGTAAATTTTTTTAAAAAATAATAATAAACGATGTTCTTCTTTTGCAAATTTGTGTGCATAATTTTTTTTAGAAAAATAAAACAAATTATTTCAATTGAAAAAAAAATTCATACATACTGTATGTATTCCAATAAAAACAAATTTAAATCACCTCCAATATTTCACTAGAAATAAAAAAAAAGGAATTTCTTATAAAACACCTCTCATCATAAATTAGAATTTAGTGCTTGTCATCAATACTGAAAATTTACAACAACAACAAAAAAACAATAGAATGAAAAAAACTTTAACAGATACTGAAAATTTATTACAAAAATAATGAGAAAAAAAGAAAGCAAAAACTTTTTATTTTTCCCTTTTATTTGCACAATTGCAGGAAAAGACAGAAAAAAAAAAATTATGTAAAACACAATCTATTACGAACGGATATGTATTTGTTTTTTTTTTTTTTTTAAGTCACAGATATTGTGAATACTACTTTTACTCACAAAATATCACTTTATGTTAAGTAAGAGGAGGAAAAACTTTCAATTTCGTTTGGCACTCTACTGTTATAATTAGAACTTTCAATTTTTATGCTTTGTCTTTTGTATGATATATAATTCATAAATTGAATTGAAAATGAGGAGGTAAAAAAAAAAAAAAATAAAGAAAACGTGAAAATAGAAAGAAATAAAAAATATAAGAAAAATTTGCAAAACATTTGTTGTTCATGTGATTACATCACGACTTTCAACTTGGAAAATATTAAAAAAAAACAAAAAAAAAAAATACCAAAGTAAAACATTTGTTTCAAATATATTTGTCATAAAAAATGTAATGAAATGTTCATCAATTAAAATTTTTTATTGATTTTATACTTTTAAATATTATTTATGTTTTGTATATAAATAAATAAATATGTACATATATACAATATATACATATATATTGTCTTAAATATTACAGGTAGCATCTGTTTTATATGTTGCTGTATCAGCACGTCCTGAACCACCATCACCATATCAATATAATTCACCATCATCATCGATACCAAGTACAAGTTTTGGTTCCGCATTAACATCATCAATACCAAGTGGTAGTTATGGCCCACCAACACAATATGGACCACCAAGTCAACCACCTGTCATTCATAAGCATGTTTATGTTCATGTTCCGCCACCAGAACCAGAATACATTCCAGCAAGGTAATAAATTTATAAAAAAACCAAAATAAAATAAATTAAAAATAAAATTAAACGTATAAGGTAATAATGAATCTTTTTATTCTTTTGTCGCGTATCTAATCAAAGACATTTTTTTTTTTTTTTTTTTTGGTTTTGTTTTTGTTCATTCAAATCTTTTTTAATGCAAAGATTTTTAAAAAGAAAAAAGAAAGTAAAATTTTAGTAATAAATATTTTTTTCTTCTTTTATAAACACTACATAATTGCAATAAATGTCATTTTATTGTATTGTTATTACATTTAAATTGAAGATGATCTCTCTGATGATGACCATTTTATGATTTTGATAAGCTATTTACATATTGTATGCGCGGTGTACCTATACATGTAAAAATATTAAAACAAAAACAAAAACTTTAGTTTCACTTTTTTTTTTTTTGTAATTTAAAAGATACTGTTTCTAAAAAACAAAAAAACCATTAAAAAAATTTTCTTATGATTTTTTTTCTTCCATTTTTTATAGTTAGAGCGTCATCTTCTTTTCGCGTTTTTTTTTTCTTTTTGCAAAATGTATAAATTTTTTTTTTATATTTGAAAAAAATGTGTAAAAACTTCCGGAAAAGTGGAAATTCAGTTTTAAATTACAGTTCTATTGACTGATTTTAAAGTTTCTTATTACCTACATGATGTTACGTTCATGTAACTAAGCATTATACACTTTTTATAACACTTATATTACACCTGTAATGTGCTATAATTCTATAAATATTAGATAAACATATGTACATACATATATCATAATGAATTTAAAATATTTGCATTGTATACATTACGAAAATGAATTAAATTGCATAGTATTATCATCATCATGTTCATTATTCCTTCGTGTATGTGACTAATTTACAGATATCATAAAAAAGTTAATATGCTTCCGTTTTTTTTGGTGATGATTGTTTGTTTTTTTTGTTTTTTTTTTTGCTTTTTAATTTCGTAATTGTATTTTCACTATTAAATAAATTTTATTTCCTATTGTGGAAAAAATTATACTTTTTTTTGTATAGTATATTGTTTTGTATGAAAAGTAAAAAAGGTTTTAAAATTTTCATAAAATAGAAAATCAACTTAAAACTATTTCATTTATCTTATGCTTTACTAAAAATTTAATTATGAAAACCACCAAGGACCAAAAAAATTCATTATTGTTAAATTTCTATGTACATGTGTGCTTTACTTAGTGTAGTAGTGCTGTAGTGATTTTTCGGGATGAAAAATGGAATTTATGAAGGTCACGATTTAATTTTAAAAAAATAGGAAGAAAATAAAAACATTCAGTCTCTTTTTTTCCACTACAAACTTCTTTTAATGGTTTTTTTCAACTATTCAATTAATATGGTATTTCTAAGAACAGTGACACAGTCACAGAAACTTTCAAATAAAGCAATAATTTCAACTTACTCAAGAATAAGGACGAAAAATGAAAATATCACCAAATGATCCATTGAACAAAACCCTTAACACTTTAAATTTTTAATCAATATTAAAAAAAAAAAATTACTTTTTTTCAAAGATCAAGTTTTATTTTCAGTATTTAATTAAAATTTTGTTTTTTTCTCTTTCATACATATATGAATTTTTTTTCTTTCATAAAATATTTCAAAATTGTAATTAAAAATAATTTTCTTTCTAAAGTTAATTAGTTTCTAAGTACTTATACTTTGAATTTATATGTTTTTTGATTAAAGCACATTGGATTACTATTGTTTGTATTCTTCTTTATTCTCAACTTTCATTTAATAAAAGAATAAAAAACGGTTTTTTTTTTTTGTAAAAATAAAAAAAGTACAAAAGTTCATCTGTTTTAAAAATAATAATAAATCATTTGCTATTCCAACTTTATCACTGGTATTTGGATAAAAAGTGAAACATTTCATAAAATAAAATACAAAGATTTTAAAGTTTAATGAAGAAAAATACATATGTATGTATCTATGTATATACTTCAAGTTAATATATAGATTTTTTAACTAAAAATTTTTTTCTAATACACTTCATGTCACTAAAACTTTGTATAGATGTTTTTTGAAAATTTTATTCACAATATTTTTTATTTATTTATTAATTTCATAGTAAATTTTTGTTTTGAAGTTTTTATTAAATTTATTAACAGTAAATGAAATTTTTCAATTTCTACAAAAAAAAAAAAAAAAAAAAAAGAATAAAATTGATTTTTACTTTTACTTTTATTCAATTAAATTTATTAAAAAAGTTTACAATTACATTTAAAATAATTAAAATAAGAAATCAAATAAAAATTAAAACAATATGTGATCAATATTCAAAAGTTTGTTGAAATATTTCCTAAAAATTGTTTACAAAACAAAAATTGGATATTTTCACATTTATTGAATATTAAATATTTTTTTTTTTGTGAAAATTTCAAATTCAAAAATTTTATTTTATTTGTTATGAATAATTTTAGTTTTATTTATCTAAATACCTTTTTTATCCTTATTTTATTTTTTTATTTTTTTTTTTCAAATTTTCTTTTTTTTTAGAAAACCAATTTCATTTGCACCACCACAAAAACATTATAAAATTGTTTTTATAAAAGCACCATCACCACCAGCACCAACTGCTCCAGTTATTCCACCAATTCCACAAAATGAAGAGAAAACATTAGTTTATGTTTTAGTTAAAAAACCAGATGAACAACCAGATATTGTTATACCAACACCATCACCAACACAACCAAGCAAACCAGAAGTATATTTTATTCGTTATAAAACTCAGGTATGTTCTATCTAAAAATAATAATAGTTTTTTTTTTTTTTTTTTTAATAAAAAAACGAAAACGAAAATTCCTTTTTATTTGAAATTGCAAACACATAATATCATAGAAACGTGCAAAATGTACATAAAATTAAATGCATTGTATAACAATTGCAAAGAATTTTTAAATATTTTCATACAAATTGTAAAAGTGGAATTTTTAAGGAATTTTCATATGTAGGATTTGTTTTGAAATTAAAGGAAAAAAAAAATAACGAAGTTCTAAAAGAGCAATATAGAAAGATATTGCATTTTTTGTTTTTTAATTTTTAATTATTTTTATTGTCATTTTCCAGAAACAAGAAAGTGGAGGACCATATCCAAATAGTATTGCTCCAGCACCATCCGGTGATTATGGTGCACCACCACCACCACCAGTACCATCAATCCCACAAACGCCAAGCAGTGATTATGGTGTACCACATTAGCAACAACAACAATAATTTCGATCATGAATGGATAATACACCTAATTACATCTCTTGCATTAGAATTTATTTTTTTTTTTAATAATATTGAAATTTATTTTTTATCATCAATATCATTCTACACTGTTTCCATTGTACAGAAAAAAAAGAAAACAAATTCAAATGATAATGATTAACAATGTTTGTTGGTATTTTAAAGATTGAACTTATTCACCATGAAATCAACAACTGATCCTTGTTAAAATTCGTTAAATTTTATACAAAAACAATAAAAAAATAAAAAAAAAAATTAAATAAAATAAAACTTTAGAAAGTCAAAAAAAAAAAAAAAGCGTTTCATTAAAATTTTTGTCTTATTTTATTTCTGTTGTAGCGAAAATAAAATCAATTTAAAACTGTACTGAAACTTTTCACATAATTTTCAATATAGAATGACTATCAAGCAAGAAATTTTTATACAAACAGGATATGTTTGTTTTTTTTTTTTGCTTTTAAAATATTTTGTTGATTTATTTGAAATGAAAAAAAAATTACTTTTGTAATTTTTCATAATTTTTCATAAACGAATGACTTTTATTGATGAAATGTGTTCTATTTGGTCTCAAAAAGGAATAATAAAATGAAGATTTATTTGATGGAGAAAAAAATTTATTGAAACTAAACAAAAAAAAAAAAACGACAAGAAAAAAAAAAAAACTGTGTATGACAAGACAAGTAGAAAAATTTTATTAATTTTTGGACGAAAGAGCTTTTTGTATTCAAATGTGTTCATTTCTTAATTTTCATAAAAAACAAATGAAAATAAATAAAATTCATAGTACTCACGGTTATTCGATTTGAAAGAATTTGTATGAAAAAAATTAATGAAAACTGGAAAAAAAAATTTTTTTAGTTGTTTTTATAATTGAAAAATAGCCATTATTGAGATTCTGATAGATAATAATAAAAATAAAATAAAAAATTATGCAAAATTAGTACATTTTTTTTTTTAAATAATGACATTTAACGAGTATGTTCTTGCTTTTGCAAGGAGTTCATTTAAGCAAACAAAACAAACATGCAATTAGTCATGATTTCATTAATTCAATCAAATCTGTGAAGCAAACGAGTATAACCATAATGCAACGGTTGCTTTTTATATTTTCCAGGAAAACATTAAAAAATTTAAACATTTTTAAAAATTTTATATTCGTTGATTTATTTTTTCTCTAAAATTTTTATAAAGACAATTAACATTTTGTAAATTAAATCAATTAGCTCCACTTTTTCTTCTATGTAGGTTATTTTCAGAACTCGACTGGTTCCTAACTTTTTATGTTCAAAGTACACCTCTGTGATAAATTGGTTCTAAACAATACTAAATTAAAAAACTTTTTCAACAATTGAATGATAATTTGTTTATATTGGAGGATCTCTTTTTTTTTTTTTTTTTTTTTGAATTAACCAATTTGGCAAATGAGCGGCTCAGTTAACAGACAGCTGACTTTTTTTTTTTTACAAATTTTCATTATTGGAAATGATTTATTCGAGAAAAAAATTTAGTAGGAGTATTGTACGTGTATGTAAGTAACCTTGAAATATTGAAAAAGTTCGTGTTTTTTTATTTTTTTAAATCACCACCATTTGCAAACTTTAAAGATTTTTTATGGAAATTTTAAAACGACAATGTTTTATTTTTATATTAGTTTATATTTTAAATTAAATGCTTAGTAATCATTAAATTTAATATTTCTCAGAACAATTACATTTAATTCATTTTTTGTTAAATTTGTTAAATTATATTTATTACATATGTATATAATATATTTTTTTTTAATTACACATACTTATTCATATGAATTTCATAACTATATATATATTCTTAATTTAATAATTCTTATTTATTATTTTACATAATTTAAGCGAAGCTGCATATTATTTTAAAAATAATTTTTTTTTTTTTTTTGTAATCCCTTGGAGAGATTTGTTTTCATTTTCTATTTTAGAATTTCCACACTTTCAAATCATTTGATTTTTTTGTAAAAAATAATTTGTAAAAAAAAAAAAAATCATTAAAAAAATTATTAATTCAAACTCATTACTTTAATCAGTCTAAACTCTCGTGTCGCCTTTTTTTTATTCCTTAGTCCTTACCATTTTACATAATTATTACACAAAGCTTTTTAAAAGAATCTTTTGAAGTTTATTCTCTTGAAATTTTTTTTATAAAAAAAGGACGCTGTTTTTGTTAAAATTTAACCAACAAAAAAAAAAAAAAAACAAAACAAGTTAATATAAAATTTATTAAAATTAAGGATCAAAATTAATTGTAGTCTTAAAATAGAATGTTATAACATGGATTTATCTTAGAAAAAGTCATGGTAGTAACAATAATTTCCATTAAAGTAAAATGATTGACAAATCAAGAACAAAAGTTTCAAAATTAAAGAAGAAATTTTTTTTATTTTATTAAAATTTTAGAGAGGGCAAAAAGGTTATGAATATCTTTTTAAAATTTCTCAAACTAAAAGTTAGATAGAAGTAAATGACCGAAGATAATAAAAAATATATATATATTTGAAAGCATCTCTAAGAATATAAAGAAATATTTTATGTGATTTTTGTATCTTATAAAAAATTCCTTCTTTCAATTTAAAAAAACAAATTTTTTGCTAAACAAACCGTAAAATAATTTTATTACTAATATATATATTTATTTTTTTTTTAAAGTAAAATAAATAAAATTTAAATTTTAAAAATAATTTGCAAAATTGAAAAATAATATTTTTTCTTTTCCTAAAATTATTCCACAAATAAAAAGATGCACGTGTTTGTTAAAAAAAAAAAAATTTTCCAATTTAAAATATAATAAAATGAAATCTTTTGTATTCTCAAAGGGAAAACATATTTTTTCTCTAAAATCTTACATACGGAAGAATTTTTATTAAAAATAAAATGCGTAAATAATAAAAATAACAAGATACGAAAAAAAAAAATATGAAAAAAATAAACAACAAGATGATAAATTGAAAATCCCACATAATATGCTTTTTCGCGTCCTTTTTATATGTCATCATAAAAGTGTGTAAGTATTTTCACAAATATTATAGGTTTATCCTTTTCATTCTTAAATTATTATATTCTAAATTGTTTTGTATGACTTTATATTACGTTTATTTTATTTATTTATTTATTTTTTTTTTGTATCTTTTTTACAGTTGAAATATTGCGTATACATATTATGTACATACATACATATATTCACTTAATTTATTTGTTATTCAAAAATTCAAGTGAATTTAAAATTGTGAATAAATGCGATATTACACATTTCGAATTTTGACAATTTACAATTGAAAACCCGTACACAAATTAATCTTTCATAAAAAATATATATTTTCTATATACATATACGAATATATTGAATTTTTCAAATTAATAAAACGTGTAGTACATACATACGTGAATATGCATTATTTGTAAAAATGAAACGTATTAAAATTTTGAAAAATTTAAGAAAACAAAAATAAAGAAATAGAAATTTCAAATAAGGATATTTCTTATTTTAAAATTGTAGTAACTGAAAAACATGAAAAAACGACATTCGACTCGGCCTGGAATCGAACCACGGAACCTTTTCTTTGCCGGAGAAATGCTCTAACCACTGAGCTACCGAATGCCATGTCGTTTGCTGTTCTCAGTTACCACCTAAATCATTGATGAAGAATACTCAAACCTCCTACAAAATTAAAATGGAATTAAGGCGAAAAGCGGAGGCGTTCGGCGATGGTTATTATCGAAATTTTCTTCAATGTGTAATCTAAGCAATCTGAACACAATAATGGTGAAATGAAAAAAGCAAATTTTTCATCTGTGCCAAAATAAATCTAATTTCTAATTTTATGATTTTTTTTTTCAGGTTTGTTGCACTTCGTCGTTCTATAAAAATTCACTAAGTTAAAGGGCTTCAGATTAGAAATCAATGCTGTATTTCAATTTTAAACGAAATTTTTTTAAAGTAACAACAGATCGAATACGGAATAATTTCGACAATCGCTATTGCCAAATGGCTTTGCTTTTCGCCTTATAGTGTTCACGGCTTAAATGAATTTTTGAATGATAAATGTTCTTCAAGTTTCATATTTTATGATTTAAGTACAAAAAAAAAAAAAGAACTTGATTATTCGCTTTAAATTTCTTATTCTCAAAAGATTTTAAATTTCAAGTAACATCATTAAAAATATTGTAATTTATAACTTATAGCCTTTATTCTAAAAGATATTCATTGCAATTCTTTATCCTTTTATTTTATTATTCAATTTATATATTTTTTTAAATATGTATTTGTATATTTTCATTAGTTCACAGTTTTCATTTTTCTAAATAAATAATGTCATTTTATAGACTATGCGTAAAATTTAAAAATTTCTTTCATTATTAACATTCTAAAATCACATGAAATTTTTTATAATTAAATTATCCCTTATTCTATGTATTTTTTTTTTTTATTTTAATTTTTAAACATTTTTAATGAAATTTTTATTATAATTTTACCGACGTATCGACATAATATTATTTGAAAATTGTGCTTTTTGTGAATTTTTAATGAATCTTTTAAATGTTAATCTCCAAAATGCTGCACGAAAATCAACACTATAAAATGCATAAATAAATGGATTTATTGCACTATTAAACCAACCTAACCATGTTAAAAATTTAGCTAATGTCGGACTTAAAGATTCCTCAGATAAAAATGGTGTTATTAAATAATATATAAAAAATGGTAGCCAACATGCAATAAAACCACCAACAACAATACTTAATGTTTGTGTTGTTTTATTTTCACGTTTTAATGATGTTATACGATTTGTTAAAGATTTCTGATGTACTCTTGTATTACGAATAATTGAAGTATTATTCAAGTATTTATCATTATTACATATTGATGTTGTTGTTGTTGTTGCTGATGTTCCAGTTGTTGTATTAACATGATGATGATGTCTTACACTATGATGATGATGATGATGACGATTATTAAATGACCAATGTTCTGTATTATTACCATGACCAGATATTGTATTATTTGTTAAACTTACACCAGAACCACCAGAACCACCACTGTTTGTTATTATAACTGATGATGTATATTTTGCATTTAATGATGGCGTACGTTTAAATGATGATGTACGTGATGATGTTGTTACTAATTCATAACTACCATTTTTACATTGTCTTGCAATTTCATTATCTTCTAATATTGTATCTTGTAAATCTTTAACAATTGTTTGATTTGATAGTGTACGTCCAGCATTTTGCTTTTTACTACTTGTACCACTACTATCATGTTCAGATATATCTTGTTCTTGTTCATTTTCATCATGTTGATAACGTTTAAATTTCTATAAATAAATAGAATAGAATAAATTTTATACTTCGATAGTTATCATTATTTCAAGATCTGTAAAAAATCTAATTTTCTTATTAAACATTATTTGAATATACATACATATTTAATATACATATGTTTGAATTGTTCTTATGGAAACCTTTTACACATTTACAAATAAATTTTATATTATATTTATTTTAATGTTCACCTTATTATGAACTCCTATATCTGCCATTTTATCATGTCGTGATGCTACAACACATGATATCCTTGCATATACATATATCATAACAGCCATTGGTATAAAGAATGAACCCATTGCTGAGAATATTACATAACCTTCATTTTGATTATATCGGCATTCCATTATTTCATCTCTTCGTCCTGGTTCATACCTTTCAATAAATATTTAATTGAAAATTTTATATTAAATATTATTGAAAATTAATTGAAATTTTACTTATAAAAATATTATTTAAGACTGTATATTACGAATGTATAAATATTAGAATTTCATTTTATTTGAGAGAGAGAAAACAAAAT
This sequence comes from Bombylius discolor, assembly GCA_939192795.1. Lineage (NCBI taxonomy): Eukaryota > Metazoa > Arthropoda > Insecta > Diptera > Bombyliidae > Bombylius > Bombylius discolor. Next base: position 53,668,654 of record OW584238.1, on the reverse strand, counting down.
AATGATTTAATCTATTTGAGATTTTCTAAAATCAATAAAAACTATAAGAATTTTGTCAGAAGAAGTATGAAATCAAAATTGAAGTATTCTTTCCTGATTAAGATTTCTTTTTTTTTTTTTTTAATAACAAATACTGAATTAAATACTTAGAAATAATAAAAACTAGTACACCACATGAATATATCAATGATTTTTAAAGAGTACGGTTTAATAAAATAATCCATTTTTATTTTTTCAAGCTACTACATTACATCTCACTAAATTTTTCAATTTAACTTAGTAGTTTTAATTTATTTAATAAAAAGAAATTTTAAAATGAACGATTACAAAAGTACACGTTTCTATTCAATTGAATTTACAAAATAAATCCCACTTGTTTTTGACCCAATTCATAAAACCCAAAACAAAAACAGAAAAACCTAATCTATTCAGAGAATTTTTCATAAAATTATTACAATATTGTTTAAAAAAAAAACACCCACACTAAAAATGTTTGTTCAATATACTTTTCATCCAATTATTTTAACATGCTTAATCCATTCTCTCTTAATTAAAAAAAAAAACATTTAAAAATTATAACCTCTTGTTCATTTAATTTTTGATTTAAATATTTATAGATTCTGAGATTTTTTTTTAATTTACTAAATTAAAAAAAAAAACCAAAAACAGAACAAAAAATGAATAAACATAACAGAAAATAAAGAATAGAAATTAAAGATAAAGGTAAACAAAAGAAAATCCTTAAATTAATCTAAAATATTTATGACTTTAATTATATCTATTCTTAATTCTAAATGTAAATTATTTATTTGTTAAAATTTAAATTTAACAAAATTTTTCACAAGAATAAATGGCGACACGTGAATTTAAATAATGTCAATGATTTAACGTTAAACAAAAAAAAAAAAAACAAAAAAAATACAAAATTAATTTAAGGACACGTGAATTGATTAAATATAAATAAATATATTTGAATAAATGTGAGAATACTTGAAAAATTTGAAAAAATTAAATTGAAAAAAAAAAATATTAAAAACTTGTCAATTCAAACTCGTGCTATTTTTATAAAATATTTGAAAAAAAAAAAAAATTACATAAATAAAATTGAAATTATTAGAAAATTTGGTTAAATTAAAATTAATTTCGAATTCTATACCAGAAGCAATCTAACATTTAACTTTCATTAAGTTGAAAAATTTTGTAGAAAAAAAAAAACATATTTATTAAATTTACATATTTCATATTTTTAACGATGTATTTTATAATTGTACTTTTTATAAGATAGTTTTAATGCAAAACACATTAACAAATGAAAATAAGAGTATTTTTTTTTTACCACAAAATATTCATCTTCTTTTTTTTTTTTTTTTTTAAATTGCATTTTTTCACCGCATATTATGAAAATAAAATTGAAGGATATGCTGATGCATAAAACAGTATGTAGGTGGGTTATAGTTAGTTATTTTTTTTATGTACTGAATTTTAAAGAGCATAGATACTTTACTTGTGCATAAATTATTCAACTTTACTTCTTTTTTTTTTTTTTTCCACTTTCTTCACGTATAAATTCTTAAACACAAGTGTATACATTTTTAATGTAATTTCAATGAATGTTTTTCACCTTTCAAAATTAAATTTATGGAGAAAAAAATAAAAATGATAACCTTTTCACCTTAATATTTTAAAATATCATTTAATATACAAACATACAATTCATAACCGTCAGAATCATACAAATTAGGTCATAATGAAAAAGCTCACAAACTATAAGTATACATAATTGTATGTTTGACCTATCTTTCTCTGTAGGACATTATATACTCCCACTGTTGCTGGTTGTTTTGTAAATAAAATAATTTTGTAGGCAGGAAATCAAATGAATGTAACAGGTGTATTCATTTCTTCATAAAGTGGAAATTATTATTTAATTATAATTATACTTGGCATGAATACTGTATATGTATAAAGATATGATAAAGGTGAAATTTTTTGATAGCTATTTTTAGATTTACCTATACATAATGAATAGCTGTTCTTTAATTAAATTAATTAGTCCATTTTACTTTAGAAAATTTTAGCAGAGTAGCAAAATTAAAAATTTTTTTCTTGATTTTTCTCTTGGCAAAGTTAATTTTGCCATAAAAAAAAAAATGTAGGACTTTTAAAGTACATATATATTAGGTTAGATTATTTACTTCTTCACTTGTAATACTGTTGTAATTTCAGCTTTAAATTTTTTTTTTGCTAGAGGCTTTAAAAGTATTCCTTTTTTATGCAGGAAAAAAGGTATACTTTCCTAATTAAAAAGACTTTATTTTGTTAATTAATGTGCTTTGAATGAATTTTATTTATTCAGAATTTTCATTTTTACAGAAAACGAATTACTTGAAGGTTTTTTTTTTTTAAAAAAAAATGGAAAAAAAAGTGGAATTTTATTTTTTATGTTATTTTTTACTTTTTATTTCTTACCTGAAGCAACAAAACATACAATTTTTCTGTCATTTTAAAAGTTATACAAAAAAAAAACTATGGACGAGAATGTTTATTATATGTATGTTTCACTCATTTTGTTTAAGAATAAAAATTATTTTTTAATTTGTTTTTTTTTTTTTTTTTAACTAAAAAACCTTCTGTATATTTATTCTTTACGTATCTTTTCTCTACATAGCAATTAAATCAAAATCTTTTCACATAGAAACTGTGGCATGATTTTTTTTTCTTCTTCTTCTTTAATTTAAATTAATTATAAAAATTATAATAATAGGATCAATTTCCATCTGGTATATATATACATATTGTACATGATAAACAATTATTAAAAGATAAAATTTTATTTTGTTTACTGATAAATTTATTTACTTTAAAAATTGTCATGATAATTTATCAATTAGCAATACACGTGCAAAATAAATCACATAGTGATAGTGAATAATATGAAAGAGAGAATTTTAAAAAAAAACAACATAACATCTGTTTATTTTACAGAAAATTTCTAAAACAAAAAAAAAAACAAAAAAACAGAAAAAATTCAAAATAATAATAAAATAATTTGAACTGAAGTTTCTCTTTTTCAAATTTCATATAAAGATTAGAAACCGGACAACTGCGTAAAGAAACTTTTTAACAGATAATTGAAAAAATAAAAAATAAAATAAAATAAAAAACCTTGAAAATGAATCTTGTTACCGTCTGCTACTTTTGTTTCTATTTTGTTTTTATTCATGAATATTGTCTATATAACTTCTATTAAACATCGAAAATACAAAGATTTATACACATGTAGGTTTTCTATATCTTTCAAAATAAATATCCTTTGAAAAGTAATTTATTATCATGATGACACAACAATTTTAAAATTTATATATTTCTTTTTTTTTTTTTTTTTTTGTCATCGTGTTTATCGTATCTTATTTTTATTTTTCTATTTTTCCTTAAAAATATAAATTTACTTTTAACAAAAAAAAAAACCAGTAATTATACATTTTTGTTTTTGTTACTTTTATTGATTGAAAAAAGAAAACGTGCTTAACACATAAATCAATTTGTTGATCATTCAGTTCCATGTTAAATGAAAATTAAAGAAAAAAAAAAAGCATTAACAGGATAAAAAATAATTTAAACGGTTATGTTTTCTAAGTAGTCATATATGTATGTATGTCTGAAACTTCAATGTGATACAGTTGTATGTAGTCCTAATGGTAAATTTCCACGCAACGACGAAAAATTTTTTTGAAGTCGTCATATTTTGATTAATTAATTAAAATGTCCATATTTTTAGATAATTTTATTAAACATAAAAATTACAAATTAAAAGACAAGGAATTACCCTTATTTATTATCCTCATCAAAAAAACCTCATTATATTTGGATTATATTAGAAAATTTTTAAATACATAAAAATAATTAGTTAACCAATTACTTACCATCCTAAAATTGGAGGACATGTAATTGCTAAAGCTAAACACCATACAATTAAAATCATTATTAATGCTAAACGTTTTGATCTTCTTTTCCTTGAATACGTTAGTGGTTGTGTAACAGCTAAATACCTAAAAAAGAAAACAAGAAAAAGAAAAAAAAAATAAAATGAAAATACCTTAATATCTTGTTAAACATTTCAATTAATACCATACACACACATATGTAATATGTCTCTTATTTATTTCTAAAGCATTACATATGTAGTAATATTGTGCATTAAGAACAAAGCAAATATGTATGTAATTACTATTTTCAATTTAAAATAAAAGTTAAAATATTTTTACCTGTCAACACTAATTGCGCACAAACTAAGTATTGAAGCTGTACATAATAGAACATCAAGAGATATCCAAATATCACATAGTACCCAACCTAATTGCCAGGAACCTGTTAAATAGAGAAAATTCTATCATTATAAAATTTAAATATAAATGTATTGTATGTATAATGTAAATCTTTGAACATTAGAATGTTTGAATTTTGGGTGATGAAAAATTCCACCCACAATTTTAAGTTTCAAAAGAAATTTTTGCATTTTATCAAATGTTGGAAAGTAAAATAATACGCTATCATTAAGGAATACGAAATCATTAACTGTAAATATACATATTGTACCTCCCAATCTATTTGCAAACGATGTATAATATTGTGACTTTGAAAAAAAGGAATTTTAAATGACAATTCAGAATCTGTAAGCTACTTTACTTATTTTTTTTTTATTGATTTTTTTTTCACTTTAAATACTGATTGATTTTTTTTTTCAATTAAGCGTAACGGAAAAATCTAAAAAAAAAAAAATTTGAAATTATTTTACAAAGCTAAACAAAATGTACAACACAATTATTTTTTCAACATTTTATATAAAGTTGATACATATTATGTATACATATACTTATATGTATGTGTGAATTTCGAATTTTAAAGTATTTTTTATTGATTTTTTATAATTATTCAACATGATTTAAATTCTTAAATCCAACAAAATTCGATATTTTATCTAAAATTTATTGACTTCAGATAGAAACGAAGCTAAGCACTTTTTGTTTTTTTTTTTTTTTTTTTTTCAGAGCAATTATTTATTTAAAAAAAGGATTCGATTCACCAAAATCATTTTAAATATTACTAAATAAATTGATGTTTTTGAATACAGAACACAGATGGTTGTGAAAAATTTTAACGATTTTTAGAAGAAAAAAAAAAGCCAAAAGTTAAAGATGGAACTAAAATAGTTCAAGATAAATTTAGACTAATGGATTGGTTTTTTCTGTGTTAGCTTTAATGGAGTTACCATGGAAAAACTTTATTTTTATCGATAATTTTGTGGATATAATCTATAATTTGGGCTTTAGTATTGCAAATAATTCAAAGAATACAATTATCGTCGCCTATGACTTACTCTAGTCATTTTTCTTAAAAAATTGACTTTAGTCACTTTCTAAATAAACGACACAATTATCAATATAATCAATTTATCAATAGTCTTTTCACAACATTTTTTTTTTCTGTTTAGAAAAACTCTGCTTGAAATTCAAACTAAGATTAATTTGCATATTTATATGAAAAAAAAAAGAAGTATTTATAAAACAAAATTTCATCAATCAAAGATGAATAATATTGACATTAATGACATTTTTAATTTCCTATTCCTATGACACTTTCGTATTTGAATATCATAAATTTTACTTGTTTTATAAACGTATAAACTTTGAAATTATTCGAATAATTTATTCATGACTTTTATTCGAAAAGTATTACAGCTACTAAGAACTTTTTTTTTTTTCTATAAATAAATTCAAATCCTTCCTATACATTTCAATATTATGATAAAACATGTGCTGTATGAAAATTTAAAAACTTGGTAACAAAAATTCTTCTAATGAATTTTAAATCATCAAAAAAAAAAATGTATTCAGGCGCCTCTTTAAAATTTTTAATTAAAATTTTATAAGCTTTCATATAAACCAAGTATTTAATTTTATAGGTTCTCTATGGTATATAAATATTTAATTAATTTCTAAAAAATAAATTTTAATTAAATATTTTCTAACTAAAAATTGAACAACTGATTTCTTTATTCGTCTAAAACAAGATAGAAAAAAAAAAAAGCCATAAAATATAAGAATATAATTTCATTTTGTAATATGTATATTTTTTTTTTAAATATAGGCGTTTTTCCCTATATACTATTTATTTAAAATACATATTTAGAGAAAAATATGTCAAACTTATTATCCTTTGAGATTTTGCAATAAAATTAAAATTTACTAAAGGCAGAACGAAAAAAAAAAAACTCACATATGAAAAATTATTCAAAATGAAAAAGTCGCAGATGTTTAAAATGTGGATATTATAGATTCACTTCATTTGTTTTTTTTTTTTTGTGTATACTATGAAAATTCTCTTAAAAAATCAAAAAATCATAAAATAAAGTATTAATAATAATTCTTTTTGTCTGAATTTTTTTTTTTTTTAAAATAAATAAACATGAAAATTTCATTTTCTCAAACTTTTTATTAACTGTCAAAATTATTCTGCTTCGGTTTTTCTTCCATTTTACCGTTGTTGTTTTTTTTTTTAAATCAAATAATAAAAAGTAAAGAAAATCAAATAATTTCAAGAGATTATCTTTATTAATCTTGAATCTATTCAAAAGAATAAAAACCAAAAAAAAAAAAAAAAAGATACATAATAAACAGAAAATGTGAACTGACAAATGATTCGATATTAAATTTTCAAAATAAGCTTTTAATAATGATTTTTATGTATCTTCAATGTGTGTATTCAAAATATGTCTATAACAATGTTAAGATATTAAAAGATTCTAAAATATCTTAAAGTATTTTAATATACTTTATAACACTTCAAAAAGTTATGTCTTTATTTCAGTATTATGTATCATATTATTTGTTTTTTCAAGCATATTATTTTGATCCTTTAGAATTTATATTTGACAAATAATATGAAAATGACATTTATTCATTTTCATGTTCCTCTTCAAACAAAATTGAGTAAATTTGTATATGTATATATAGTATTTATACACCAAATATACATATTTATTTTGTGTTTATATTATAATATACATATTTGTAGTCATGAAAAGATTCGCAGAAAATTTATGAAGATTTTTAGTACAATCATCAACATTAAATGATTAATATCATTTACTAGTAGGAAACGTGTGATCTTAATATCCGTCAGTTTATCATCATCAGCATGAGGACAATCACTAAAACGCGTACCTGTAACAGATCGATTTTCTGTCTACTATGATACAATTGTAAAAAATGTTTATTTATATAGTTTCTATACATTTATTTGGAAGAATAGTTAAATATGAAGTTTTTCACTGTAGTCGAATGTTGCTCGATAATTTTCAGTTTTTTTTTTTTGTTTTGAATATTTTAGCTATGAGTAAAAAGAAGAATCCTGAGAATTCGATGACCTAAAAAAATTTCGAATTAGGAGTTGTTGGCGGGAGTAAATCAGGACAAAAGTAAAAGTGAAGATTATGAGAAGGAAATATTGGTAGATCAGATCTTCTCTAGGCAAAGATCAAAGTATGTTTAATAAAAGTAGACAAGCTTTAGGGAGTGTAATCCTTAAGGGCATAATTAAGGATATTAAAGAATGCTAGTGAATGAATAAATTCTGAAATTAAGTAAAACGTAAATAAATGCTTTATTTTGAATGAAGAAAAAATACAAAATGAACTCTTCAAGAATACTTTTCTCTTGGAAACCAGTAGCACTTTAAAAAAGAGCCTTAAGCACGTTTTCATAATTTATATGTTTTGTAAATTAATTTTTCTACTTATCTCAAAGGATCCCCTGTTAACTTATTTCATACTGATTGCTTCTCTTTAAACATCCTGTATGTTACATAAATATTTACACATATGTAAATAAAACAAAAGAATAAGAAATAAAAAAAAAAATAAAAAATAAAAAATTAATGAACTTTCACTTTCACTCTGGTATGATAATATAGATACTGATATTAAGTATCATTACCTGTTTTTGTTTAACAACTCATGTTCCTATGTGTTCTCATCTCATATACATATTATATGTACATACATACATATATTTGCATATATCATCATTAAGAGTATAGTAGGTAATTTGTGAATATATAAAATCTTCATGATAATTTTATTGTAAATCATAGATTTTTTATTTTATTTTTCACTCTTTTTATTATTTTCTTTCTTATATGTCTATTTATTTTTATTACTATTTCCTTTTCATACATTGTTTCTTTGCACCTTAATATTTTTATCTGTCAAAAACAAAATTTTTTGTAAATAAATTTTTTATATTTTATTATGTCTGTGAGTTATATAAAACATTTTATTTTCTTTTTTTCTATATCCTTTTTTAGTGTTCCAACTAAAAAAAAATAAAAAAAATGGATGATTTTATGAATAGTAATGATATGGTGAACTCTGATATACACATTATTACTCTATTTGACGTACTAGGATTCCAAATGATAAATTAGTGGGTTTGATGTGAATAAAAATTAGTATTTGTATTTTTTTTCATCAATAAAAGGATATAAATTACAGTTAACATTTTTAGTTGTAGGAAAATAAAAAAAAAATACAAATAAAAATACATACTTATTTTATGTTTTTAACATTTATGAACTTTTTTTCATTTATTTTTAATGTAATAATTGTTTTGAATTATAAACAATAAAATTCATATGAATTTAATCAATGATACACAAAATACATGTTTATGTGTTCAATCATTTATTTATCGAAGAATGTGATTGATTGATTGATTAATATGATATTAATAAGGGGAAAAAATTAATGTTTGTTTTTCGGTGAATACATGGTAATTTTTTTTTTTTTTTATATTTGAATAATTATATGTAAATAATTCTAAAATACACTATAAATAACCAAGAAATGTATAAGAAAATCTGAAAAAAATAAACTATAAATGTAATTAAAATTTAAGCATACCACCCACATCATCCTATACATTAAACTTTGGCTCTATTCTACAGACAATTACTATCATGGAAAGAAATTCTTTCAAGGTCGATAATAAAAATTACCTAAAAGATGTGATTTTTCAATTTCACTTATTTTATTTAATTTTTTTATCAATGAGCGACGACATGAGTCACTTAGAGCACTTTTAATAAGCATCGAAAGGATTTTAATTCAATTTGACACATTTTTATGACCATTTTTATATATTTTATAATTTTTGAGTAATAATCCTGCTTAGAGCATCAACTAAATTCACAAATATTTTCAGTATTGTTACACGAATAAATTCGTTCTCTATACCAACAAATTTAGTGGTTCGCATTCCACTTAAAACTGTAGGTGCCAGTATGGCAGAAAAAAAAAAATAGTCTCGAAAATTCACGCCAATTTGAGTTTAAGTCTGGCTAGATATGATCTCTAGTGCGATTGAAGAAAGTACTGGGAAATCATGGATAAAATAAACTTGGTTATGAAACATTTAAATTTTTTTCTTTTTATTTTTTAAAAAATGAATCCTATGTAAAAACGGATATTTCTTGAAAATAATAACACACATTTGCACAATTAAATCAATAATACAATATATTAAACTTCATGGTTATTAAAAATGAACTATAAAAGGAAAAAATTAATATACTTATAATATTCTATTTCATTATTATCGTACCATAAATTTAATCATTATAAAATGTGAAATATAATATTTCTCTAGCAACAATTAAGTTTTAAATTACTTTGAACTTTCAACAAAATGGTTTGTTTTATATGAGAGTTGGCCAGTTAATTAAAAAAAAAAAAAAGTTTTTTAAAAAAGAAAATAAATTAAATTAAAAAATAATATATTCTGATACTATTGTTTAATAGTACAATTTATCGATAATAAGTATTTAATGAAAAATGTTCATTTAGTACAAATTAATGAAATCTATTTAAACAATAATTCTCTTTTTTTTTTCTTTTTTTTTTTTGTCAATGAAAAATTGTTCATTAGCAAAAATTTATTAACTTTTTCAATCAATAACTATTTTTTCTCTTTTTTTTTTTTTTTTTTCAATATTTTATATTGAATTAAATTTTAATTTATAAAAATTTTAATCAGTATTTTTTAAAACAATACAAAAATTTTATTGAATTTATTTTAACAAAAGAAAAGTATTCGAATTGAAAAAAAAAAATAAGCATGCCAACACAGAAAAATTTATTTATGTATTTTATTTATTTATTTTTTTTTTTTTTAAAAAAGTTCTTACAAATAATAAATCGATTAAGTAGAACTTTTCATTTACTCTCTAATTGAACATTTTATTTATTTTTTATTTTGTCTGTTTGATGTTACTTTCGCTTCTCTAGATACAAATGAGATTTTTTTTTTTTTTGTATAAAAGGACAAATGATAATTGCACAATTCAATTGAATGGTGTATGTCTTTTTTTGTATTTAATAAATAAATTAATTAAATATTTTTAGTACAATAAATAATAAATAATGTAATTAATTCTCTTTTTTTTTTTTTTTTTAAATAAAAATTGTGATGGAAAAAAACAAAGGACTGAAACTTTGTTTTTTTTTTATTTGAATTTTCAAATAACCGATATTTAAAATAAAATACCACATTTTTTAAATTTCAAAAGGTATAAATTTTCAATAAATTTTTTTCTAATGAGAATAATTAGTTTAGAATTCGATTTGAAAATTTCTAAATTCAATTTATATTAATAATTTTATTTATTTTTTTTTTTCTTTCTCAATTTAATTAAAAATACTTTTTTTTTTTAATTTTTTTAAATTTTATTGTTGTTAAAAAAATAACTTTTATTTTCTTAAAAAAAAAAATAAAAAAATGAAGAAAGAATATCAATGTAGTCTTATAAGTTTCAAAATTTCAATTAAAAAAAAAAATGTAATTTAATTTCTTATAAATATTTTAAAATTTACACATTTTATTTTTGTTGTTATTTACTAAAAAGTTTCCAAGTAAATGGAATACCTAATTTACACAAATTTAAAATCCCTCAAATAAAATTAAATTAATCCTCAAGTAAATCGACGATTAAGTATAAATACTAGAACTTATGTTTACAATCTTTAAGCAATTTAATTTAATCTACAACTAAAATAAAGAAAAATTAACTGTTGAAAAATGGTAAATTTTTTAGTTTTGTATTTCATGAAAATAATGAGTCATTAAAATCTTTGAAAATAGAGAATAAAGAGAAAATTTTGAAAAAAAAATCAAAAAAAATTGCATAGTCATCACTAATTGTTTGTTTTTTTCTCAATAGTGTCTACATTTTCGTCACTGCAATTTTCTTTATGATCATCATGTGGGAGGTTTTATAAAAATAATTATACACTCCCATTTTAATCCTTTTAAAAATCTTTTGTGTCTGAAGTGATTATAATACGAGGCTTTTTGTTTTTCTTCTTTTTATGTTTCTTCAAATAAAGTTAATAAAATTAACTCTGAAAAGTATACAAACAATATATGTGCTTAACTCAATGAATTTTAATTAATTAAGAAAACATGTAGGTATGTAGATATTTTATGTTTTAGTAGTTGAAAGTTCTTTATGGTACCTACATACATATATGTACATATGTATGTACATGATCAGAATTTTACAAAAAGTACCTAAATTAATTAGACAATATGCATATGACAATTTTTCAAGATAATTATAAAAATTCATGTCAAATTTTAATTAGCTTTATAAAATTTTTTTAGAAAATTTAAAAAGGAAAATTTCATGTTCATTATAGAATTTACAAGAATTTGCTTTTGTTCTTTTATTATACATAGCTGTAGAAATTATTTAAAGATACAATAATGGTACATCTCTGTTAGTTGTTATATTCTACGAAATTAAATCATTTTTCTTTTTCTTCTTTTGAAACATGTTAAAAAAAAAGTAATTATACTGTTGTAAAATTCTATTTATTTATTCTATCTTTTTTTTATTAACACATTTAAAAAAAAAAAAAAAACAACATACAACAATGCAATATTTCTAAAAACGTGTATCATCACTCTACAAGATTTTTTCTTAATGTTTTATCTATTTTCATTTATTTAATTTTTTTTCTGTTGTAGAAATTTGTAAAAAACATTAATTTGATTACATGTATGTATATGTATATGTGCTTTTTTAATTTAATTATTCTGCTTTAAGAAACAAACAAAAATTATCCATATTTCATAGGCTTATTCTATTAGTCAATTTTACTTGTAATTTTTTAATGAAGAAAAAAAAAAAAACAATTAAATTATACCTGTGTAAGATGTGATGAATATTTCAAAACTTTTTTTTTTTTTAACTTCAGAAATTTTATTTGAATAAAAAACCATCTTGTTTAATTTTGTTGTTTAAGAAGTAATAAAATTAATTTATTTTTATCGTCAAGAGCTAAAAAAATAAATGAAATGAGAGAGAAAAAAAAATAATAATGATTTGTTTTTCCATGTTTTTTTTAAGTTAATTTCAGAAATTGGCAGTAATTATTGAAACGTGTTTGTAAGAAAATTAGTTTTTTTTCTTCTTCTTCTTCTCATATTCAATTTTTCCCTTGGCATTTGTAAGTTGTTCATTTTATTTATACATTTATGCTTTTACAATAATGTATTCGTATATTGAAAATGTATTTTGATCTAATTTAAAAACAAAAACAAAAAAACTAAAAGTGTGTTCTAAACAGAAAAAAAAATAAAATAAAATTATCATTAGATTCAAGGCACGAACTGTTGTAAAAAACAGAAGAAAAATTATAAAAGATGAGTTCATTGTCCGGAAATTACTTATATTTTTGTTACATAAGTTTGCTTTTTTTCAATTATCTTGTCAAATTTTTTCAAAATAATTGATGAGCAAAAGAAGGTTTTTTTTTTTTTCTTAAAACAAAACGAAAAATTATTTTCTTAGCAACTAAAATGTAGATTACGCTACATCTAAGTAAGTAGAATATCTTGTACACCATTCTTGTATTATCCTTCTTTCACATCATAACTACCATAATAGGTGTTTATCTTCCAATAGCCGAGCATATGTAATGTCGAAATAAAATAAAAATGTGAATTAATTGAAAATTTCGTATTTATAATAAAAATAAAATGTAAATTAAAACAAGAAACAAAACCAAAGAATTTTTAACACTATAAAATACTTACAACTTATGTAATCACATGCTTTACTTAAATTCATGATTTATTTTTTGTGCAATTAAGCTTGTAGATAATTTTTTTACTAAAAAAAAATAAACGAGATAAATAATTATTTTTCCACAAAAAATTTAAATTTCATTAATTAAAATAAACATCAACAAAAGCTTACATGAATTCTTGTTAACGAGACTTTTTTTTAAATATTTTTTTTTTTAAAAACCCAAAATTTTCCAACAAACTTCCCTTTTTTTTTTTTTCGTTTTTAAAGTTGAAAATATATCTTCAAATCCGTCATTTATATTCTTGGCATAATTTTTGTTTCAGATACAGGTAATTTCCCTAAAATATTATATTTGAAATAACAAATTTATGTTTATGAAATTTTCGTCATTTCCATAAAATATAAAATTTTCCAATTAATTAAAAAATGATCTTTTCTAAATTTGTATCTTATCAAACGTGTTTTTTGTTATTTTTTTTTTTTTAAATTTCTTAAAGTTTTTTAAATCGAACAATTTATCATAATTTTTCTTTTTTTCACATTAATTAATTATTAATTTATCAAATTAATTTATTTACCAAAATTTGCTTACCTTATTTTTATTGACAAATTGTTTATTTATTTAAAATCTGAATATCTTTCATCATATAAGTTAATCATACAAAACAAGGACTCATATTTTATCAGTTATTCATTTTCTCTTTAAATAATGTTTTCAAGAAAATCAATTCTCTTTTGAAAATTTTTCATATGATAAAGAAAATTTTGTTTTACTGTTTGAGTATAGAATCAGCTTAATATTTTTATCTACTATTTTTATGTTGGACAAATTGAAGTCAATAAATGTATCGAATGTAAGTTCAAAATGTCGAGATTTTGAACTTTAATTCATCAAAAACGAATTTTTTTTTCTCGTTTAAAAAAAAAAAGGAAAATAAAGAAAATAAAATCGTATTGTAATTTAGTGATAAAATTTTTAAATTTTTCACATGCCCAGCTTTTTTTTTTTTGGTTTTCCGAAATTTATTTTTTATTATTTTTTTTTTTTTCTACTTTAAACACGTATGCCCTTTTCCTAAAACAAAAAAAAATTTTATTTGAAAAATTCCCATAGCTTTCAAATAATAAAAATGAGTATACATTATTTTTCTTTTAGATGTAGATAAAAGGTGAAAAAAATTCTTGAAAAAGATAAATTTAATCACATAAAATGTCAGTATTATAGTACAAGAAAAAGGTACAATTTAATATCATACAATTACAATACAATAAAAGTTAACGTACATATACAAAAATTCTCATATCAAAAAGTGAAAATCATAATACAATTTTACTTCTGTTTTTTTTTTTTTTTTTTTTACGGTTTAAAATAGCAAGGTAATGTTAAAAATCACTTTTTCACCTTCTTTTTCAAAAGTTTTAAGAGATCTAAAATCAAAATTTTTATACACAACATACACGATTTCATAACGTCTGATATCAGACTACAGTCTAAAATTGTTCCATGTGATACTTTTCAACCTCATTTTTTCATCCTCAACTTCACAATATATTGGAAAATTTACGCACATTACGTAAATTTTAAAGCCTAATTTGAAATATGTATATGTAAGAAGATAAAACATAAAAAACAAAAACAAAGAGAGTGAACAATTTTCATACGTTTAAGAAATGTTACATTAAATAAATGAGAATGTTTATATTATCTTTTTGGCTTGAATACCTTTTACAAATGATTTTTTTTTTTTTTAAAGAAAAATACTTAAGATTTCCTTTGAGGCATTCAAAACACATACATACATATATGTGTAGAATATTTTATTTTTGCGAAGGTTGAAAAAATAAAGTTATAAAATTTTTTCAAATAAAAACAAAAATGGCAACAGTGAGAGATTTTAAAGAAAAAAAAAATCTAAGTAGTAAAAGTACAAATGTATGTATAGGTATATATGTTTTTTTAAATTCAATAAGAAAAATTAAATTAACATCACGTGTATTCAATATTTTGTATGTGTAGTCTGTAAATGTATTTTTTTTTCCTGTTTAATTATATAAAAAGGAATAGAAAGGGACGATCGTTGTAAATTTGAATCATGACGGCATAAAAAGTTTTTTTTTTTTTTTTTTCATAAAATGTAAAAGTCAAAAAACAAAATAATTCAATTCTAATCAGTTAATGAAATTCAATAATTACTTAATATTAATTTTTATTAAAAAACAAATTTTCTTTTATATGTAGGTACTTACCAATTAAATGTACAGCAACAGCTGGTGGCATTACAAATATACCAACTAATAAATCAGCAACAGCTAAACTCATAACAAAACAATTTGTAACCGTTCGTAATCTACGTGTTGTTATAACAGCTAATATAACTAATGTATTACCAATTATTGTAATTATAATAAATGCACAAAATACCATTATTAAACATATTCCTTGCCAACTAAATAATTCATCATATAAATGTGTTAATAATTGATTTTCATCATATTGTTGATTATGTGTTTTTGTTGATATTGTTAAATTATTATCAATTGTTGTTGTTGTTGATAATGTTGATAAGGATAATGTTGATCCTGTTCCACTTATTGATGATGATGATGATAATGATGATGAATTTAATAATGGAATTGATAATTTTTCAGTAATATTTGTTGTTGTTATATAAAAAACATTTTCATTATCATTTAATGCATTTGTTGAATTCAATTCATAATTATAATTATTATTTAATAATGAAGAAGATGATAGAAATGGTCCTCTATCATAATTTTCTTTATATGTGAATTTTTTAAAATTATATTTGGTAATTGTATTTAAAATATTTTCCATTTTTAATTGTTAAAAAAACTGTACTCTAATATATGTTGAAGAGTAAGCCAAAATAATCTGAAAAAAAATATATATGTGTATATGTGTATGTAAGAAAATTTTGTTTATAGAAATATTATAAAAATTAAAAATAACAGTCATTAATTTAAAAAGTTATTCTACAGAAATATGTCGCCCACAATTCGATTTGGTTTTGTTTTTTATTTATTTATTTTCTTTTTTATTTTTATTTATTTATTTTTTTTTTTTTTGAGAAAAGAGTATACTTTATTCTACTGACAACTAAGACCTCTCTAAAATTGACTAGTTGTGTAGAATCCTTTAAAGTTTCAAGGACATAAACCAAAAGAAATCACATGTTCTAACAACAAAAAAAAATCTTAAAATCGAAATATCATACATACAAAATGTACAATTGTATGTCGTAACTTCGTTCTATAGGATTTCAACAAAATTCTGCGAAATATAAATATGTATAACGATTTTTTTCAAAATATTATTATTATTTTAACCTAAAGCTCTCACCAATATTTTGTATTTTTATTGTAAGAAAAATACAAATTTACGAGTAAGATTATAATCAAATATATTCACTGAATATTTTTTTTTAAATTCATCGTATATACGCTTTTTCCTGAAAAACAAAACCATTCTACTTTATATACACACACTTTATTATTTATAAAATCTCATTTTTTTTTATCTGTTTATTTTTGCCTAATATTTTACAAATTTTTTATTTCTAAATTCAAACAAAAAAAAAAAAAAGATAAAAAAAATAAAAAAATAAATAAATAATTTGAAAACGTGGTGCAAACCAAAGAGAAAAAAACAAACATGTAATAAAGCCACAAATCATCAGAATTTTCCAACAAAAAAAAAGTTATGTAAATAAAAAGGAAATTATTTTTGCCTCCTTATTATTTTTTTTTTTGGTTTCTAAATAACGATATCAAACCACATGTTATTTCTGTTTTGTATTTTTTTTTTTTTTGCTTTTTTTTTTTTTTTGTAAAATGTCACATTAAAAAAATTTACAGCAAACTCTCGTATATTATAGACAATTATATGTATATTATTAGGATGAAAGTAGGACATTTATGAGCTTACACAAGTATCCTGGGGATATGAAGAAAAAAAAAAATTATTTGATTTTTTTTTTTCTCTTTTGATTACCATATAAAACAAACACATGTAAATTTTTTTAATCAAAAAACCCCGTTTGTTATAAAAACAAATGAATGTAAAAATTAAGTGAAAAAATGATATTTTGTTTTACAACTTTTGTTTTTTTTTTTTTTATTATCTTACATACTTGTGAAGTACGTGTGTAATATGTTGATATAATCAGAAAAGACATTGGTGTGGTGATTTATCTTTGAAACAATATTCTTAATTTTACATAATTTATCATGGTAAATTTTTATACAAAATCAAAAAATGTAGGATAATGACGATATAGTGCTTTTAACAATTATGTGTAATGTACATATAATATTTATCAAATAAAGTCGTTGTTTTTAAAGAATATATACTTTAGAAACAATCAAATTAATCATATAAAAATGTTGTCGTAAATATTAAATGACAACATTTATGAGAAAATGAATTATGTAATAAATCTAATTTTAAAATTCTATGAAATATCATTATTGTAGAACACGAAAACCCTTCCACTTTATGCATTTCTTGTCCTTTTAATTTGATGAAGTTCAATCAGAATATTAATCAATTCTTTCCATTTTTCTTTAAATCGTTTTCTCTTCTTTTACATTTTATATGCATCAGATTTATGCTTCTTTTTTATGCACTGCTACTTTTTAAAATTTTCTAAATTGAAAAATTACGCCGAAACAACACTTGTTTAACAATCCGTTTTTGTACCAGTGAGAAACGATGAAATCAGATACATATATGTATTTATGTGATGAAAAATTTAACATAAAATTGATGATTTTTTTTTTATTTTTCTCAAAATGTTTTCAATTTATTTCTAGTACCTAATTAGCAAAAAAAAAAAGGTTATAATATCAAACTTAATTATAATTTTAAACCTATAATTCGTATATTATTTCAAAACTCATAAAATTGAAAAAAAAATTTGTGATTTTCAAATTATTCTCAATAATAAATTAATGTAATAAAATAAATGAATAACTATTATAGTGCAATATAATTCCCATATTTATTATATTTTAAATGTTCAATAAATAAAATTATAAAATTTAATTTATTATCATATATTTTATAAACAAACAAAAAAAAAAAAAAGAAATAAACACTATAAAAAATTTAATTTGATAAAACATTTTAAAATTTTTCAACTTTTCAATTTGATTAATTATTTATTCAGGACAAGTATTATAAATGAATATCCTGTATAAATATAAAATATTTTACCAATAAAATACAATAAAACCGATTTAAGCTAATTTTAATATACCAAAATCAATATATGAACGTGTACATCGTTTTTTTTTTTTTTTAATATCTAACGTACATATTTATCTTGAAAAATAATTAAACATTAATTAAACAGATAAACTTTATTCCCAGTTAAATTATAAAAACTTTATGAAAGAGGAAGTTTTATATTATCAAATAAATAAATATATATATAAATAATAAATAATACACACAAACCGTTAAATTTTTATACATATATTTATTCATATATATTTAAATATTTAGACATATACGTAAATATTAGGCTTATTTTTTAGTTTATTTAAAATATTAAATATCTTTTATTTTCATTTTTTGTTGGTGATTTTTGAAAAATACATGCGACAATTAAGTTAATTAAATTTTTTATTAGATGGCTATGTCTTGTAATAAAATTATAAATGAGTGAATTATTACAAAATTATGTAAAGTACAAATATCTACACCACCACCACTGTGATTCACCCTATCAATCCTACAAAAATTTTACCCTAAAGCAAAGTAATCAACTAAATTCTATCAGATTTTCAGAAGAAAAAAAAACACAGTTTTTATTTTTCATTAATTGACAAAATCACTTGATAACAAAAAGTAAATTTTAGAGAACTGTAATATTTTTAAAAACATAGAAAAATATTTTTAGCTTTTTAGAAAAATTTCTTATTATCCTTGAAGCATTCTATCGATTTTAATTTATGTTTCTTTAATCTATATGAAATAAATCATGCCTACACTTCCTTTTGAGAAATCTGTTATTTAAAGAAAAAACACCCACATAATTTTGACACACGAACTCAATAAAAAACTTAATTAAATCAAAATAGACTTTGTTTATTTTGATCCTTTAATAATTCTTTTTAATCTTAAATTTAAAAAAAAAAAAAAGTAAACAAATATATTTTAAAAGTTTGTATACTACTATAAAAAAAAAATACTAAAAGAGTACAGAAAAAAAAAAAATGAACTGAGAATTAACAATCTCTTAGCTTTTACTTTTTATGTAATTAAGAGTTTTGTTTATTTAAACATAATTTGAAATAACTTATTCTTGACAAACAAAATTCTGACAAAATAATACGTTTTAATTCTATAATAATACTAAAGTGTAAATTAATATTTTATAAATTGATATACATATTCCGCAATGCTATTATTATTCCTTAATAAAACTGGTATTATTTTTTGTAAATGAAAATAACAACAGCAACAAAAACTTCAAATATTTTTTAAATTTTGCATAACAAACTTTCTATTTATAAGAAAATTTGAAAATTGTCAAAACTTTTAAACTTTCAAAATTAAATTCTCAATATTAAACAACAAACAAAAAACTACAAAAATAAAATATATTAATTTTCCTTGCCAACAAAAATTTTCACTAACAAACAATTTTCTTTTGATTTCTTGAAAGAAAAAAAAAAATGAAATAATTCTCTTGAATGAATAAAAACTAAAAATGAGATTTGTTTCTTCAAAATTTGAAAACTTCTGTAAAACACAAAAAAATTATTAAGAATAGAACAAAAATTAAAAAAAAAAATTCTTGAACAGGTAATCAGTTTTTTTTGTTCTCATTTTTTTTATTATTATTCACTTTTTTTTTTTTTGTATAAGAAAAAGCATTTTTTAATGTGATCAGTAATACTGAAAAATTCAACTCAATTTTAAGTTTTTTTCAAAATGAATTGATTTTTTTTCCTCTTTTTAAGCACTCATACAATAATAGTTAATACCCTTTAAGAAAAACTATTTGAAAAGATTTTTATGTATTTTTTCTCATATTCAGGACATTTACATAAATTCTAAATTCTTAGTGACATAAAAATATTCAATTTCATTGGGATATTGAAAAAAAAAAAAATGTTTAACTATAGAAGAAAAGGTCCTTGTTTTTTTCTTTGTTTAATGACATATAGTCACTTTTGAGCCAACTAACACATTTTCAACCTTATCGAGTTGTATAAGAAAAGGATTTATATAAACACTTACGTATTTACAATTTAACAAAATGAATAAAAAGTTTTCAAGGGAAAAAGGTCCTTAAAATGTATAAAAAATCAGACTTGCATTAAACTAATGAAGGAAAGAAAAAAAACAGAAATTCTATTTATAGAAAATATGAAATTAAATAAAAAAAAAAACTAAGAATATTAAACTTGTCAAGCACGTACATTTGTCGTCACATAAACTTTTCTTATTCGGGATGGCAACAATGACGACAATAGTGATATAAATGTGTTATACGTCTGAAGAATTCTCTGTATTGTTATAAGTGGTTGATCCCAACCTTTATTTTTTATTTTTTTTTCTTGCTTTTTAAAAAATTCAATGAATACTCGTACATAATGTTCACGTGTAATTCAAACATGTTTTGAATTTTTTTAAGAATCTTGGTTTTCTTCCTTGATGTGTACTTACAAAAATATAACACGTGAAAATATGCTTATTTCGTGAAATGATTTCACCAACTAAAATATGAGTAAAACAGGCGTCAAGGACAAAGATATTTTTGATGATAAATTTCTTGATTATTGATTATTGGCAACAACAAAAATCCTGTCTTCTTTTTTTTCTGTGATGACAAACTTAATTTTAAAGATTTCAACACGTGTTCTAGTACACTCGATTACCGGGAATGATTCACCAAAAATAAATTTGATAAGCTTCCGGTTCGATAGAAGGATTTAAAATTTTCTTATATTTAAATGAATATTCAAAGAAAAGGCCCTACCACATCATGTCTGTAATTGCAAATGTCTAAAAAATACGAATATACATATGTATGTATGTGTATGTTCATTTCCCTAGAATCAGATTAATTAAAACCGCACAACAATATCAAGGATCTTTCTGTAAATTACATTTCTCTTATATAAAATAATGGTAAGAGAACTAAAGCTTTAATTTATGCTTAAACTTCTAGAAAATTCATACTCTTCTTCAAATGTTCAAATACAAAAAAATAAACAAACAAAAAAGTTGAAGGACCTTTTTTGTCTGGGAGATAATTCCATTAGATGGTAAAAATATTTCTTATACATTATTTAGGGTTTCCCGTCCATAAATTGTACTTATTTTATTTTGTAGATTGGAATGAACTATAAAAACAAAAAAAATGAAGAACAAAATAAATTTGTTTGCTATAAGATTTCTGTCAAAAGGAAAGTGTGATAAATTTATTTGATGATTAGAATGAAGATAAAAAATTGTAATGAAAATAAATTGTGTTTTAATTAAAGATTTCGAACAAAATTTATTTATACATATAGATAAAAACCAGTCTGGAAAAGGAATATCTATTTAAAAGATTCTCAAAATAAAAATATTTTTAAAGAACAAAGAAAATACATTTTTAATGATTTTGTGGTGAAATTGATTTACGATTCATTTAAATTTTATGACTTAAATTTTACATAATTAATTTTTTGTAATATATTATTATACGTAAATTAATTACTAATAAAACATATGTTGGATGTATTGATTCATTGTCTAGTCTGTTTTCATTACAAACACATATTATTCAAGGCTCGTTTACATTTTTACGATTCATGAGATAGATTAATGTCTATACGAGTATAATATATACAGTTCAAGGTTTGGCTCTTACACACTTAATGCTTAATGTTTTACAAAATTTAGATATTTTATCGTAAAAAAAAAAAAAGAACCAACTGATGGTCGATTTACTATATTGATCATCATAAAAAAAAAAAAAAATTAAGGCCATTACATGCAAAACATCCTAAAATCCTTAATGTTTTATTAAAAAAAAAATGATGGTTTGATCTAGATTTAATTTATTAATTTTCATAATAATCTTCAGAAAAAAAAATCTATGAAAAAATGAAAAACAATTTTAAAATCAAATTAACTTTAAATTAGAATCTTTTTTTAACACTTTTTTACTTTGTAAGTATAATAACAAAGGTCATAACAAAAAGTTCATATGAATTTCTGAAATCCTTTTACTATGTAAATTTTAAAATGCAAAGTACAATACAATACAAAATGCAATGAGTCCATAAAATCCTTTTCTATGTATAAAGACAAGAAACATACATATGTATGTATGTACATTTATGAGCATGTAAACAAAATATATCACTATATATACTTATATGTACCATATTCATTGGTAAATACATAGTAGTTCAAATTTTATTATTATCTTATTTTGAACTTATTTTCATTATGTAGAAAGAAAATTTTCATATGCAAACACCCACATGGGGAATTTCATTTTATTAAGACAATTTTAACTTTATCTTGTTGTTGTTGTTGTTTTTTTTTTATGTTTCATAAACTTAAGTTTATTCATTACATATATTTTGTAGTGTATACATATATATAAATTTTTTTTTAAATTTTAGTTTTATTATAAACAATATAAAGAATAATACACACATCATTTCTTATCTTCATCATAAATCCTTCAACATTATCATTTTCTTCTATTTTTTTTGTTTTTAATAATGAAATTATTTTCAATTCATGAATTTTAAATAAGATTTTAAGGATTTTTATACATATTACAAAATCGAAAAGGTCAGTGTTAAATTAAACGATTTTATAGTTTCATGTGAAAATATTTTTTTATTTTTTTTTATTTTATACAACTCAATTTTAAATCATTATTCTTGAAAATACGAAAAAAAAAAAACATGTAAAAGGTCAACCAAAGAAAAAATATTCTAGTGCATGCATGTCAATTATACTGTCATTTTTTTTTTTTTTTCAATTATTTTTAATATTTTCATATAAAAAATAAATGTAAAATACATGTTTAGTGAATTTATGTTACATCTAACGAATAATTTAGATGTTATCGTTTTGTTTCACATTTAAATCATTTGATAGTACATTAAATAAAAATAACAGAAAAAAACAAAATAAATAAAAAAAAAAAATATATTGTAAAAAATTATTTTAAAAAATACGTTACTTTTCAATTATTCAGTAGAAAATTCATTTACAATAATCATTATAATTTCTTTGTAAATGTCCTTTTAATTTTAACAGACATGAAAATTATTTTAATTAAAAAGCTGTTTTTTTTTTTTTTGCACATTTAAATTTTTTTTTTTACGCTGCGCTAGAAACGTTTCAATTACATGGAATATTCTTTGTTTTTTTAATTTGAATTCACATTAATTTAATTTGAAAAAAATTTCACACTATTTAACGCATCGTTTTTCACAATCATTAATGATTGTACAAGTTTTATGATACGAAATTTATACTTTTAAAAAACATCAAAAGGAATTAGTCAACTGAATACGTTTGTATTTTACATTTGTTTGATCTGTAGTAATGTGTAATTAGTAAATTTTACAATTAAACTTTGTACAAATATCGAAAAAATTGATATTGCAAAAATTTTAAAAATCTTTTCGAAAAAAATATCAGCTTCCAAAAAAAAAAAATAATTTTTTTTCAATTTTTCGAAACTTTTTGATTAAAAAGGTAAACAAGTAGCGACTAACGATCATTTTACACATTAATTTGTGCTCGTTTTCAACTCACAAGAGCCAAAGTGGTTCGTATTTCACATTTTTTCATCTTGTATGAACAAAATTTGTTGTGGGCAATTTCTGTCATGCAATCTCATTTGTGTGAAAAATGTCGAAGAGTACAATGCAAGAATTTCTTGTAAATATAGACCCAAGGTTATTTTTAAAATGTGCACTAATGTCCTTAATTTTTTAAAGACCGCGACGAGTACACTCAACGAAAGTACTGTAAATGCTCTTTAGTTAAATTTTGTTTCTTTAAATTGTTTTTTTAATTTTTATTGATACATAATTTATGAATAGTGTAGGTACTTGTTTACAGAATTAAAAAATTTATTTTTTAAAAATTATTTTATAAAATAATCCTTAAAAAATTTAGAATTCATTTTTTTTTGTACTTTTATATATACATACTAGAATATTCTAAGCGCAAATAAATAATTTTTTTTACATAAATTTACAATAAATATCAAAAGCGAATTTTTTTTTTTTTTTTCTACATGAAGAGTATACTCGACCTGAATGCTTATAAAGGATTAAAAACTCAATTTAGAATTTTTTGTTTAATATAATTCTAATTTTCACATGTATAAATTTATTTTCAAAACAAAATACTTGAAATTAACATGATAATTTACTCAGGTAATTTATTCTCACACATATTATTTGTAATACAAAATTATGAGTGTAATTCAAATATGTAGTTTAATATTTTACAAAATGAGGTATACATATAATATGTACACAGATTAATAGCTCATCTTAATATTAAAAATTTTCTTGAATATTTTCTAAAGAAATTTCTAATTCTAATTTTAATATTCAAGATGATAAATTTTCATTATCTTTATCAATGTAATTTTATTAAATATAAACACACGAGTGCATACATACTACTATGTTATATCTATTAGTACTACACATACATATGTATATTTTTATAACCTCAATTTTATGATTATGATATATGTATGTATACATAAATTTATAATTAAAATTATCATCGTTTTAATCCAACTCATTAATAAGTAAACTAATAATAAACTAATCTTTTTAGATATTCAAATAGCTTACTATGTATATCTTGTAATATAATATTCACAGATACATTTATTGTTGTATATTAAAATTAATATATGATACAAAATAAAACAACTTCATTCGCTTCTTATAAGGATATTGTCGTCTTAATAATTCTAATAAATTAGAATTTTTAAAAAAATTTTCTTCATTATTACAAGATGATCATAATGTGTAATAATATGTAATAAACAATTTACAAAACTATGCAAAAAAATTTTTGTTTATTTTTTTTTTTTTTCTGTAATAGAAATATTTTAAAAGAAAAACTTTCATTTAACATATTTCAAGTTTTAAAAATAAGTCAAGTGAGTATACTGACATTATTAACATGTAAAAAATTCATATTCTTTGACTTTTTACTCTAAAATACAAAAAAAATATGTAACAAGAAAATAAAAAATTGTATTATATCTTTCTATGTTAGCATATGATTATATTGTTGATAAAATAATAAAATATTAATCTACATAGATAAATATCTTCGAGCAAAAAACAAAAGAAATAAAATTATTATCTAATAATACTTTAAGAAGAATTTGCCTTAAAGAACGTAAACAGAATATGAAAATTAAATTTTTCATAAATATTCTATATGAAAATGAATTCTAAATTTAAAACGAACATTTGATCAAATAATAATACATAACTTAACTTTCTGTAACAAGAATTGTATTAAAAAGTAAATATAAAATTGAAATGTATGTAATTCTTATAAAAAAATCATACACTACACTATAAAATTGAAAATCATAAATTTTAAATGAAAAAGATACATTTGTATCTATTTTCTATTTTCGTATGATAATTCATTTTATATTGATTTAAATAAACACGAATAAATAAAAAATTATAAATTTAGAGATTCTATAAATATATTAGTACTATTTTATTTTTTCGTATTTTCATAGATAAAAGAAAATTAAGTGTTTAAAAGAAACTAGAATATACAATTTTTATGTGTGCTTTAACAACAACCACCTCAAGAAAAAAGTGTATATTTTATTTGAAAAAAAAAAAAAAATAAATAAATAAACTTTTGAAAAACTTTTTTAAGAAGTTGAAATTCATAAAATTAGTTTTATTTCCCGGAGACTATTTCCTCTGGTATTCCTTCTGGTTAAAAAAAAAAATTTATGAAAAAATTTATTCTGTTTAAAATCTAACCAAATAAAGAATATTTTTAATTTTTATATTCATTTTTTTTTCTTTTTCGTTTTTAGCTACCTAAAGTATTCCAAATGTATAAATATTTCAAGCAAAAAAAGAAAAAAAAAAGATGTCTTCTACGTCAGAAAGTAATTTTTGTATGAAAAAATAAATAAATATCAAGTCAAATAATTTTACTTTACTAATATAACTGCTGTATATATGAGTGTTCTCAAAAAAAAAAAAAAAAAAAAAACTTAAGAAGAATAAAAAACTTATATGAGAAAATTTTTCACATTTTTAGCAAATACAAAATAAAAGAAAGAAAAAAATAAAATCAACTTTGAAATTATACGAGTACTTTAAAAATTCAATGTAGAACAAGTCATGTACAATGCTTGATATTTTCTTTTTTTTTTCGAAAACTTTATCAATTAAAAAATGGATAAAATTTAAGCATAAATTAATATCTAATCAATGATTTAAGCTTGAATAAGTATAAGATTTCATTTTTTATTATTTTTTCAAAATTTTCCTTTTATCACTTCTGTTTCTCAATTAGCATAGAAAATAAAAATGAAATCCATGTTACTTTTTGATCGTAGATAAAAGAATTAATCTAAAAAAAAACATATTCAAATCAAACTAAAACCCAAATAAGCTTTGTTTTTTTTTTTTGGTTGTGAAAACAGAATCTATAAAACCAAAAATGTGTTCTTAGGATATTTTCAAGTAAGTAAAATTGTTTTTCAATTTAACATCAGATTTTTTAATTACTGATTCCATTTCAAGTTCGTAATTCTTTGTAAGTCCATTATTAACTAGCACTTTAATAATGGTTATGTAATCTCTTTTTGTTTTGCTAATGAACATGTAACACAAAAATTCAATTTAAAATTGGTTCACTTATAAAATTCACAAAAAAAAAACAACAAAAGATTGTTTTTTTTTTTACTCATATTTAATTCTACCGAATAATGTTCTCTTACTGCTTCCAATTAAATCAGCCAATTTTTTTTTTTAAATCAAATTTACAGGCCGAAGCCTGAGGGTATATAATTCAATATTTACAAGTATACATTGAAAAATATGAACAGGAAATGATTTTTTTTTTTTAAAAAAAGCATATACAGTATGTACATATGTATGTACATATATTGTACCTGTTTATAATTTTTTTTTTTCTTTTAAAGAATCAAAATTTTGCTTCTTCTTTAATATGAAAATTTAAAATCTACTATTTTTTTGTTGTTTTGTTTTTTGAATAAAAATAATAAAATTATCTACAAAATTAATTCGTAAAAAAAAAATCTGATTTTTTTGCATGTAACCATATCAATTTCAGAGAAAAAAAAAACCATTAAAACATTTTTTTTTTTCATCTAAGTAATACATCGTAATAATTGAATTTTAATGTGTATTTTCTGTAAAGGAAAATTCAGAAGAAAAAAAAAATGAAACGTAAATTAAATTTATTTAAATAATGAAGAATGTCTTAGCAACATAAATACTGTACGTCTTTCTATATATGTACATACATATGTATTTTTCATGGTAGATTTATTTTTTAAACCAGTCAAAGAAGAAAAAAAAAATTTTTTTTTCATTTTTCAAATATTTTTCAATTTTAACAATTTGAGAAATATTATAAAATCATTATTTTTAATAAAAAATATTTCCATTGAATTTTTCTTTCATAATAATTGCTCTTTTTTTTTTTTTGCTTTTAAATTCCTTTTTTTAAAGTAGGTACTTAAATTTCAATGATTTATATTAACATCCATTTCTAAATTTATTAAAATTATTTTATTTAATTCATTTTTTTTTCTCTTATTTTTCACTGTACATATATTTTTTTTTTATTGCAGTTAAACAAACTATAAATGGACTTTATTTTTTATTTTAAGTATTTTTACAAATAAAAATTTCATTTTCATGTTCAAGAGAATGGGAGAGAAAAAAAAATTTTTTTTTTTTTCTGCATATCAACAATATTAATGAAAATATGAAAATTTCATTATTTTATTAAATATTTCATTTCTCACATTTAATAAAAACATAATACACACATAAAACCATTTAGAACAACAACAACAAAAAAAAGTCCGTAAAAAATTATAATTTTTAACTTACATTCTAGCATAGAAGATTATTTTAAAGGCTATTATTGTTTTACAGATTGTAATAAAATACATAAGGATATAAACATATTATTAGTGGGCAATGGCGTGCACAGAATTTTTGTATTTAGTATGTTAGATGAAAATCAAATATCCTAATGTTCTTGAAATGCAAACGACCAGTCAATTAGATCACTCATTTACAGATTTCCATTCAAAAAAATGTTTTTTTTTTATAAAAAACTGACTTTACTGTCAATTTTGTCCTATAACTTTGGTCTTAAAGTCGTAAAATTAAAAAAGTTCTGTTTTCACCAAAAAATACGTTTAAAAAAAAAAAAAAAAAAAAAAAAAAAAGTGGGTCTGGATTTGTATAGACATAAACACACATTATTGTAAATTGTAATTTTTCTAATGAATTATTTATAATATTTATAAAAATCCGTGAACAATGGTAATTTTAACCAAAGTAACCCTTACGTGCATACGTCACTGATAATAAAAATAAAATGTTACACATGAATGTTACATGTATAAATTACTGTTAGATAAATACATATAAAAGTGACAACAACAAAAAAAATCTTATGAAAATGAAATATGTTTAAAACAGGCCATTCCTTCCTTATAGTTCATATATATGTATGTATATATGTATGTACATAAAATTTATGTTTTGTTAAATGTTTAAAATTTTATTTCTACACGTGTGCTTCATTATAATAATACAAAGATCATGAATATAAATTAAGATTATTTTCTCATTCTAGATAAACTACATATGTATGTATATATAACATACAATAATAGTGTATAAAATACACAGTACACAAGAAATGTTTAAATTCATTTTGCACAAACAATTTTGATTTTTTCAGACATTTAAAAAAAAAAAAATTAAAATTTAACTTTTGTATCTGATATTTTTTTTCATATGTGGAAATTTTATAGAAAATTATTTTATTACTGAAATTATTAACAAAAGAAAAAGGAAAATTGCAATGAAGCTATTTTACAATCATTTTCCATTCTTTTAATTTTAAAATTAATAAATTTATTTAAAAAATCACTTTTAACATTTTCTGCTTCCAGGATAGCAAAATTTTTTCGTATAAAAAAATTTAAAAAATTGACCACGTTTTAAAACATGACAGGGAATGTATTGTAAAAAAATGATAAAGAAAATATTTTAAACAATTTTACAGAAAATCAAATCAGGTTAACTAAATATATTTGATTACACGTAATTATATAGCTTTTAAATTTGAATCTCCAAAATGCAAATAATTCTTTTGTTCAATTTACTTGTTTTTATTTTGATTACTTATTTCCATTATATAGTACTCGAACACATACATATGTATGTATGTACATGATTTCAAGTTAGATTGCTTTCAACATCAATTAAATACTTTATGTATCTTTAAAAAATAATATCATTCACCATCCATGCATATGACTTATATACTTTTCGAATTTTACCCTTTTATTAATTCCTTTATCTCACGGTATAAGTATGTACATATATAAAACATGTATGTTGATCTGTTTTTCCTGTTCAATTAACTTGACATTGCATTAATTTGTTTAATTAGTTTTACCTAGTCTGTGCGGTATTGTTTTTGTTTTTATCATCATGTACCGATACCACACATATTAATAGATTTACACATACACACAAAATATGTTCATAGGTGACTTCAACCTTTTTTTTTTTTTTGTGTACATAAAAAACACACGTACATATGTATGTGAAAAAATTTAACTTTTCATGTTTATTAAAGTCTTACAGAAAATAGGATTCAATTATATTATAAAGGACTTTTAATCAACACAAAAACCCTTCTTTTTTTTTTTTTTTTCAACTTCATATTCACTTAATATATGCTTTTAATATGCTTTCTATATATTTC
Organism: Bombylius discolor; assembly: GCA_939192795.1. Lineage (NCBI taxonomy): Eukaryota > Metazoa > Arthropoda > Insecta > Diptera > Bombyliidae > Bombylius > Bombylius discolor. The sequence continues at coordinate 53,638,449 of OW584238.1, read as the reverse complement.
AATAAAATCATGATGATGTTGGATGACGATGATATAATGCGATCATAATCATAATGATGTGGGCAAAGATATACTGTTGTTTGTATACAAGTATGCATAATATATGTACATATGTAGTTTGTCCAAGTTAAGGGTATAAACAAATTTATTATAAATATAAGGATACATTTAAATGCATTAAAAGTAATTTTCATTTCACACTATAACAGACTACATACATATGTTACATAATATATATTATATCAAACCCTTTGTGGTTAATTAACTTTTTGTAGGATAAAAAAAGAGAAAGTTTTGGAATAAATACAGAGTAAAAAATAGTGGTTGAAAGTGTTTTAAAGATCTAAAGTTATTCAAAATCAAGTAGAGCGAGAAAAGTGGTTTTAAAAGGTTTTCGGTTTAACACAGATTGTTCAAAAATGATTTTACGAGCAACCTAAATAATAAGTTTTCTTTCTTTTTTTTCTGTTACCTATGCAAAGAAATATTGCAAACAGTTCCAAAACTTTTTAACTTCATTCAGAAACTTATATTTCAAATTTTATCCAGCTAACTCGATAAATAACGGTGATATTAAAACGCGAGAATACTAAGTATATCATTTTTTTTTCTAGACCTTTTGCTTCATAAAGGATGAAAATTCCGAAAAATAGTTTGACTCTTTGGAGTGCTGACAAGAAGCGTTAAAGCCAACGGCAACATCATACATTGATAATTCGAGAGGAAGCGTTTAAGTGACAAAATTTTCTCTTTCCAACATTAAACAAAAACTTGTCTAATTTTTCAACTATTTCACTGAACGCATCGAACCAAGAATATTCATTGAAAAATATTTTCAATTTTGAATTATTTTTAAAAATTTTCTATAAATTTAAAAAACAAATTTTCTTTTCATTTAAAATATTTGTCAAAGTTGGATTATTTGCTTAAGCTATTAAAAACTTTCGGTTATGCAGAAAAGGATCACCATAAATGTAACCGTACAGTGTACTTTATAATTTTTGTTATACCTAATGATTATATATTCAGGAAAATTAACCATAATATTTTATAATTAACAACAATTTTATTTAAATTTAAATTGAAATAAAATTTTACAGTTACATTTTAAAATTAATTATACTTCAATTTATTATTTAATATATGATTTCACACGTTTTGTTTACCATGTAATGCACTTATGGTTTAACAAATTTGTGTTATATGACCAATTCTACATTTCATGAATATCAGGGTGATTAATAAATTATAAAATTATGTATGATGTTTCTCATCATATTTTTTATACATTCGTACATTCACAATATACATATACATAAACATATAATATATTTTGTATATTTTATCATTCATTAATTATTTATTTATTTTTCGATATGTAAAAAAAAAGTTATTTTGTTATTTGATAAATGTGTCAATCATATGTTTTTTATTTTATTTTATTTTATTTTATTTTATTTTTTTTTATTTTATTTTATTTTTTTTTTTATTAACTACATACATATATTTCATGCCTTCCTTTTAATACTTGAAATGTCCTTCAGAATGATAAAAAAAATATATGCCATGTTTTTCTTAAGAAAAATTAGAAAAATATATGATAGATGAGTTTATCCATAAGAAATTTTTCTTTTTTTGAATATAAAAAAAAAAAATGCTTTATATCGATAAAAGATATGTACGATAGTATATGCTAGCATATTTTATCATATATTAAATACAGACAATAAATTGAAAACTAAACTAAATGTTAGGAAATTGATAGATGATGTAACGCGTTGAAAGAACGCAATAAAAAAACAGCTTTTATAGAGATCAAAAAGAAAATCTTTAATTCAATAAAAAAAAAAAAATTCTTTCAAGTTCCTCTATAATTGAATGTAATTTTTTTTAGTTTTTTATTTTTCTTGTTTTATCACAAAAACGATAATTACCAAAAAGTTAAATTATTCCGTTTGATTTTAAAATTTTTAAATCAATTGATTTCTAAACTAACAATAAATTTATGAAAAAAAAAATTTACGTTCGCCTTGCTTTAATCATTTTTATTAAATGATGTTGAATAAAAACTAATGAAAAGGACTGCTTGAAATTTTACATATACATATATATTTCCAATATATAAAATGCAATAAGTAAAATAACTGAAAAAAAAACCATTAATTATCACATTGTAACACACACAGATGTGTGTTAAGAGTTGCGTGAAATTAAAAAATGACAAAGAAATAATACAATTCATTATATCCTCTGAGCATCATTATATTCTTTTTTAAAAATTTTATTTTATTTCATTTTTAATCTTTTTTCCAAAGGATTTAATTTAATAACTTTGATATATTTAATGAAATATAATTTTTTTAAATAATAATTTCAAATTTTAGAAAATTTATATAATTCTTCAAAACACCTACTACTACTACTACTACTCCATGGCGCTACAACCCGTCAAGAGCCTTGGCCACAATTTGTTCCTTTTTCAAACTAGAACAAAAAAAAATATCACATACGTTTGTATTAATAAGAAATTTTATTGATATTTCCGAAAATATTAATGTTAAATTTAATAATAATTTTATTTTGTATGGATATATTAGGTTTTTCAAAATTTACGTATTTCGGAAGAACTTGTATAAAAAATAATTTAAAAAAAAAAATGAAACAAAAATAAAGACTAATGGCAAAACTTTTCAGAAAATTTCTTGAGTTATATTAAAAATAGAAATTTTTAAGAACATTGAAAATATATTGAAAATTTAATTTACGCAAATTAAATAAATTTAAAAAATCTAAAAATAAAATTTTCCATGAATCGCATTAAATGCCCTTGCTTATGGCAATTTTAATTTTTCTTTATATTCATAAAAATATAAAATTCACTTATTCCATTGTTTTATATTAGAAACAAAATTTAATAATACAAATCAATGAAAAAATAATAAAATGGAATTGGTTATTCTTGAGAAAAAAAATATATATGTATATTGAAATTTAAAAGTTTTTTAAAACTTCTGAAAATGGAAATATTTTTTTTTTTACTTCAGATTCAAAATAAAAAGTTAGATGTTTTATTTTATTTTAGCTTTTTTTCTAAATTCGATAAAAGTAAAAAAAAAAACTTCCAATTTAATCTGTTATTTTTACCTCTCTATGTTAGAATTAAATTTTTAGACAGTAATTATATATGTCTTCTACAAATAACAAAGATTTTATACATTTTACAGATTAAAAATTAGATGAAAAAAAGTAAAATGTCTATACTTTATTAAAGTAATGCAAGATTTTTCAAGTGTACGAAATATTAAAAGATGAAAATCATATAAATTCAGTTATTAAATTTGCAAATAAAATATTAAATTAACTTTCACCAGACATTATCATTAAATCATTTAAATAATGGAAACAATTTACTTTTATTATTTTTATTATATTTAATTTAAAGAAAAAAGCATATTTTCATCAACGTTTTTTTTTTAATACTAAAAATAAATTTAAAGTGACAAGGATTTTTTTTTTCAAATTTATCTTTCCCAGAGAACAAAAAAATAACAAAAGAGACGCAAAAAAATTGAAATGAATTTGAAATCTTTACGAAACTAATTTAAAAATCAGAAATAATAATCAATTCTTTTTTTTTTTTTTTTGTACCATTTTTTCATTGATTTCTTTACAGAAAAAAAATTTGTATCTGTAATTTAATTTTATGATAGACGTGCTTTTTTTATCGAAAAAAAAAAAAAAGTAAATAATTTAACAGAATCCCTCATATACTGAATATTATATACCATCAGCAATGAATAAAGATATAAATTCAAAAAGAAAACAGTAAACAAATAACACAACAACAACAAAAAAAAGAATTTGGTTTTTTTTTTTAATTTTCATTTTTATTTTTGTGCTCTTTTGTCCTTTCTAGCTTAAAGCTATTTTCATTGATAGATATTTTTTTGATAAAAAAAAAAAAAAAATTTAAGAAAAACAAAAATAAACATGACTAAAATTTTATGTTATATCATTTTATACGCGAAAAAATATATGCAAAAATATTTTGTCACACTCAAAATCCATTATGTAAATTTGTTTTACAAGAGTATTTTCTTTTTTTTTTTTTTTTTTTTGATACTTTTTTGTTTTCGTATTTTTACAGAGTAGGTACTTGTGTTTTGTATTTTTTTTTTTTTTTTTCGAATTTCTTCAAAAGTAAATATTTTTCTTTTCTGTTACATAAGTTATATGAGTATATAATGCTTTTATTTACCACATGAATTTTATATACTCATATATAGCTACTGAAAAGATTGTTTTTGATTTTTATTTGTTCTCATAAAATGAAAAATTAAAATGGAATCGAATAAAAAAGAGATTTAGAATATAACATTAAAAAAATTTTTTTTTGTGTATATACATTTATTGTGTTTAAGTTAAATTTTATTTTTATTTATTTTCGAATAATACTCAAGGAAATAAAAGTCAATTTCAATAAAATTGAAAAATCACTTTTTTTATTTTTATGCACGATAATGTTTTATATTGAATATATTGGTAAATTCAAAACAATAGAAAATTTTTATGACATAAAGATATTTTATTTAATGTAAATTTGAATAAATCATTTATAAATTGTAGAATTTAATAAAGTATATCCATAAAAATGTCTAAAAGTCAAAATGTTTTTTCAAGTTTTTTTTTTAAGATACATAAATCCTTTTAATAGGGAAAAAATCGAAATGCTTTACCGTAGAAGCAGAATTCGAATTACGACCGAAGAGTGACGCATTATAAAATTAGACCTAATTTTTAATTTTGTAGCTATAGTCAAAAATTGCCAAAGGATTTCCATGTCCATTTTGTTTTTAGTATTACAGTGTTGCCGTGGGTAGAAGTATAATATATCGATTTAGGTATATTTATCTGTGTCGCTCTATACCATGCAGATGGTATCGTCCTGTACACAAACAGAAACACATGCAGAGCAAAATAGATAACATTAAGTGAAGTATGATTGTAATATTGACATAGTCGACAGTTATTTATGTATACACAATATATATTCAGAAAGCTAAAGCTGCGTTTACTATAGGCATCTTTGTGAAGAAACTGCAATGTTGCAAAAAAACAAGAGCCCCGAGAGATACGAAATCGCGATTTTGTGCTTCCATATACCTTATCCCGAATTCCGTTTCTACAGGTAGAATAGAATACTAGAAGTAAAAGGACTCTTTTTTTTTTTCAAATTTTCTTTAGATATTAAAGATTTTACAATCTGTAGGTGTAATTTTTTTATATTCATGTTGAAACATTATAAAAACAAGTGGTTTATTTTATCACCTGATTTATTGTTTAATTTAATTTTTTTTTTTTTGTACTTAATCATAAAAACAATTTACAACATACTTTTATTTTTATTAAATGTATAAAAACATGTTGATAAACATCCAAACATTCAAAGAGAAAAAAAAAAGGAAGAAATGTATAAACGAAAACTAGGATAAAGATACAAAAAACAATTTATATCACAAAATATTACTCGTAAATAAAACACAAAATAAAATTTTTATTTCTTATTACTTTTTATAAATTATATTATTTTTTTTTTTTTTGTTCTCATTACAACAGTAAAATGAAAATTCCATTAAGAAAAAAAAAACATAAAAAAAAAAAAGTAATTTCAAATTAAATTTAAAACATCAAATAAAAACAAATAAAAGGTTGCCATGTTGAAGGAAAACAAATTCATTATCATTTTTAATAAATAACATCAAGATTTCAAAGTGAAAACGTTTTTTATTTTTTTTTTATTTTTCTTCGCGTACATTTATTTTATTTGTTTTTACAAAATTCATTTTCATTTGTGTTTAAGTGAAATTAATAAAATATGTAATTTTAAGAATTATGAGAACATTTAATTTTACGTGTGTAATAATAATTAAAGTATTTTTTTTTTCTTTTTTTTTTTAAAGAATGAGAACATATTTTATTTTTTATTTTTCTTAATTTTTCATATTACTCTATCATAAATTATTTTAATACAAGTATACAAATAATATATAAATATTTCAATAACGGTGTATCCTAGACAATTACTTGAATATGATCCCCATGATATGTTGATTCAAAAATTGTATACAGAACTAATTTCTTGTTATATTTCATAAAGTCATATTTTCAAATTAGATTCTTCTCACAGTCAGAAATAGAATAACCAATAACAGATTAAGAAAAGTACGATTCAAGAACAAGATATGGCTGTATGCATATGTACAGTGGACTCTTGTATAATTTTAATCGAAAGTTGAACAAAAATTGAAATATATAGTAATGTCCAGCTCTAAAATAACAAGGACTTGTGGTTCGGAAACAAAGTTTTTTTGATGATTTGAACTATTTAGCTAATATAATAATAACAGACCTAAATGAATTTATTCTGAAATCGAGTTGGTTTTTAGGACAGCTCATGATCTTTCTACAATTTACGAAGGGCATTCACAATGGGCCTTTCATCCATTTATAGAGAGAATAGGTAATTGTATACATATTCATTTCTAAATAAAAAATCGAAAATAATTTTGTATATGAATGGCAATTCCTTTGACACGTTTTCACTTGAGTAAAATTTTGAAAAAAATTTGCGATTTTAAATTATTTTCTTTGAAATTATTTAACAAACTAAAATAACAATCAATTTATAGCAAACGATTAAAATGTCATTCAATTGAAATTTCAAGAATCTTGAACACTGTTTCAAAATCATGAATTTATAAAAGTAACACAGTTATAAAATTATAATACATAAAATCCTCGTGCTCAATCACATTAAATCATAAATTTTATTTTATTTAAAAATTAAATACTTTTATTCTTATTCTTCCAAATCAAGACCTATCTATCATCTTCCAAGTATTTTTATTGGTGTATGATAAAAACTTTTACCATACTTTCACACCACAACAGTACAACAACAACAAAAAATTGAAATATCTTAATATGCAAAACGAATGTCTAGAATTTTATACTTTTGATAAAAATAAATAACACGAGCCTCATAACCATATCTCTTGTACTTTTGTTTCTAAGAATAAAAAATTAATATTTTTAAATAAAATTGTAAAAAGTTTTATCAGATTTTAGATATTACGTCAAAAAAAAAAAGTTGTAGTTCAAAAGTTAATTGAAAAACAAATTTTTTAATTATAAATTAAATATACAATAACGGAAAAAAAAAGAGAATAAACTTTTGGAGTTTTTATAATGTGTGGATCTTTTTTTCTGCTGATATATAAAATTATTTATTTATTTTTTTTTTTAAACTAAAAGTAATAATAAAATTTTCCAACAAATATTATTTTTTTTTTTAATTTATAGGAAACACTGTACAATCCTTTTAATTTTAATATTTTTCAATTATGTATTTTAAACTATTTAAATAAAAAAAGAAAAAAATTTATTGCAAATCCAGAAAATATTTGTAAAAAACTAGTATCATTAGTTTAATTGTATAGTACAAAAATAATTGTAATTTAAAATGTTTAATTTGTGTTTTTTTTATTCCTTTAAGAATTATTTCTTGAAATTAAATTAAAAGTAAAAAAAACAAGTTTTTTTTTTTCAATTTTAGAACACAAATTCATTAAATTAATCACGTTTTTTTTTCTTTTTTATTCATGTTTTTTTTTTGTTTTATTTTCTGTTTTACAAAGATTTATGTTGTTAATGATATACATTTGCTGCAGATGATACCATTATTTTAGTTATAGATTCTTTGTAAAACATTTTTTTTCTTTGTCTATTAGAAAAGTGATACAGATTAAAATTATCTAACAAAATCAGCTTGAAAAAGACATATAACATTAATTTGTTTTTTAAAGTGCTTAAAGCAAATATCCTAGAGCATATTCTATTAAAGGAAAGTAAAAATTTTTAATTTACATAGAATGGGCATTATATTGCTTTTAAAACGAACCGTCATGAATTTAGCTATTTCATTTTATCGTTTTTCTCTTACTTTGTATTTTTCAAATTTATCTCAAATAAATACGTCATAAAAACGAAAAATAAAATTTATTAATAAAAATAGAGACACATATTATAAAAAACAGATAGTATAGCACTCGTACATGAAAAAACAAACTTTTGTACTAACATACATAAATGTCTGTATTCTCACAAACGATAAACAATTTTTGATTAAACGTTGATTTCATATAATAAAATTACTAACTTGTATTTATAACTTCAAAATCATTACTTTACATTCATTATTTTACATTTTAGTTTTTCAGATTCTTTTTTTTACAATACATATAAATTAATTAACAAATAAGGTAAAATATCTAGTGATGGTCGGTAGTACGAAATGATAAATTTTACAAGTTAGTTATTGGCATACTTTGAAAATATCTGTTCTGTTAAATTTAATTGGTTTTTAATCAAATAACTAAATTTTCAATAAATTTCATTCAAGATATCAATAAAATATTAATTTTTGCTACGGTTTTTCCTTAATTTTTTTTTTTTTAATTTATCACAGTTGACACTAACATTTTAAACTCTTCCGGTAAGATAAAGAACATATTTTGCAACACAATAAATAATAATAATAATAATGAGAACATGTATCATAGCTATTTTTCCCGAAAGATGCCGATTGGGTAAGGTGCCAAAGAGGTGTTTTACCCTAACTGATTAAGCACATGCAGAATGTGTAGGAACGCAGGAACAAATTATTAAAAATTTTATTTTTTTATTTAATAATTTTGCTTTGATAAAACTACAAAATGTGTATAATAAATTTTGTTTATTCGAACGAATATTTCCTACATAAAGTATTGAAATCAAGAAGCCATGAATACCTCAAAAAAAAAAAACTGTTTATTTACGTGGATAGAAAAATATACATACATTTTTTTTTTAAAGAATATAATTCTCATTTCAACAGAATTATTTTAAAATTAATACGAACTTTGTAGTGTATTGAAAATTCATTACACTTGTCACTTATGTAAATATTTCAAATTATCCGCCTACAGTATGATTTTATTCAAATAATACGAGTACATTACATTTGAATATGTTTTGCATGAGAAATTCGAAAAATCTCGCATATATCATACGACATATTCACAAAAATAATATTTTTCATTTAAAATAAATAATTTTAACCTTAACAATTTTTTAAAATATAATATGTATTTTTAAATGAATTATTCATTGAATATTTATAAATGCATAATATTGTATATGTAGTTTAATATGTACAGATAAAATTTATCGAATGAAATATAAATTTCAAATTCATAATTTATTTGTTGTAGTAAAATTTAAATGTGTACTAAGATACAATGACATTTTCAGATAAATATGAATAATATCATCTTGAAGGGAAATTCTTGAAAATATCTTAAGATGCTTGTTTTAAATTGAATTTTTTGTTAAAAATCCTAAATTGAATTCTAAAGCTATAAAGAATTTGTATATTTTCGAACACTAGTCATAACTTCTAATTCATTTTCATGGTAAAAAAAAAATGATAATTCTAATTTCTAAGATAATTTTAAATTAACTTAACACGCGAGATATTTAGAGAAAAAAAAATCTTTAATTACTTTAAAATTAAATTTAAACTTACAAATCAATCAATCAACAACAATTAACAAGCAAATCAATAAAAAAAATAAATAGAGAAAAGATAATAATATTATTTTATCCATAATATTTTATGATCCATTACAAAAAAAAAAAAAAAAAAAAAAAACATTAAAATTTTCAATTGTAATTTTTACAGTTCATAAAATTAAAAGGTATCGTATTTTCTTTAATTCACATTTTTTATTGTTTTTATTAAATACAGAATACCTGAATTTTATTAATAAAAAACAAAAATTATAAAAAAATGTTTTTCTTCATATGTGCACATGAGAACAAATATTTATTCGTATGTGAAGCACACTTACTCATCCATATCATAAATTTTATACAATTTTCTATTTTTTCACAATTTTTTATATTATTTTGATTTAATTATTCCTATACATACTTATACATATATACATTTATATAAGTCCACATAGCACAAACAACATCTAGGTATATATTGTTTCAGGAGACTAAATGAAATTAATTAACAAAAGAATTATAGTTTATAGTGCCTAAAGTATAGCATAACAAACATCTTGTACATACAAGAATACTTTTTATCTTGTTCTTCAATACAATATAATACTTCAATGTAAGTATCTAACTATAACATCTATTATCTATAGTATATATTTTTCTCAACTCAAATACATGTACCTACAATTTAATGCACAGAAAATTTATATGATTTTATAAAAGTTAGATAACAATATCATTTTACCTTTCACAATATATCAAATATCAAATCACCTGACAACCTAACGTATTATAGATGTTATGTGTAAATGTACATATACATTTACCCACTGTATCCTTTATGAAATACCAATAGTTATAGGCATAAATGAGTTATTATTATGTTATATTGTGCAATACTATACGGTCAGTGAATATATAGTTAATATAATAAAATATTCAATTTAATTTTCTTCTTATTTATACCTTTTATTTGATATGAGAATAAAAACTACATTAAATTTATTTAATTTTTGTAAATATTAATTTGATATTGTAGTTTAAGATTTAATATAAAAAAATTTATCCTTGAAGATTATTTCATATTACATGTAAAAATTTTAACACAAAAATAAGAATCAAATTAACCCTTTAAGTGCAGAACAATGATATATCGTCGTTAAGTACACTTTCGAAAAATACCAATGACGTTGTGCGTGAATCACTATCGGTGCTGTCACTGAATCCTATATTGACTTAACACTATTATTATAATGATTTAATCCTAAAAGATAATTTTATTTTTGTAATAAAAATATGTACAAAGTAAAAATAAAAATGAGAACGTAAGAAAAAAAATACTTGTTAATCAAAATTTTCTATTCAATTCTCTTTTATATCAAACGTAAAAATAATTAATTAATGTTAAAAAGAAAAGTTCTCTTAGGAAATTTTATTAATAAAATGTGCAAAAAGGCAATCAAATAAAAAGGCAATTAATATATTAAAAGGAATAAAAAAAACAATGTACTATAAAGTAAGTAGGTTATTGTGAATTAAAAAGCCAGAAAAACAAAACTAAGAAAGAAATTAAAATAATTGAAAGGAAAAGAAAATTATTATTATTTCCCTGAATGTAATTTTAATGGTAGCTGATAATAATATTCTTATCATTGTCAAGTAATATCCTTGTTTACGCAAATGTAAATTTTTTTTTGCTTATTTATTTAATTATTGAGAATTTTCTGATTATATGAAAGCATTATTTTTATTTACCTGATAGTATGACATTTTCTTTAAAAGAAGCTCTTGAAAAGTTTGTTTAATTTTGCATGTGACTTTCATCAAACGGAATATTTAATTTTCATAGAAATTTACAATTTATTTTTTTTTTCATTTTGTTGTGAAATAGAATAATTTTAAAAACTTTAAAATTTTAATTTCATTTTAAATTAACAAAGACAACATTAAAAAAACGAAAAACAAATAAAACCGTACCTTCAGATTGAAAAAAACAAAAGTATTTAAAAAGAAAATTTGATTGTGGGATTTTTAAATTTTTAATTAAAAAAGAAAAAAACAACGAGTAGGTACATATCGAATTTTATTTTAGACTTCTACGATAATGAGGAAAGTTTATATTTCTTCACAGCGTGTTTCCAAAATTATTTAAGGAAAAATTTTGATATTTACTTTTAATTTTCTTGATTTTTTGTTTTTTTTCAAGATTGAAGGAAAATGTAATGTATTTCCTTGAAAACTTTTTGTGCTTTAAAAATTTAACACCTTAATTATATTAACATCTTATGACAAGAACTTTAAGGGATTTTCTCGAGAGAAAATCAAATCTCCAATAAAGTATTTCCTTAAAAAAAAAAACCCATAAAGTATTTTCTACGAAATTAAAGTACAATCCTTTTTTTTTTTACGTTTATGTTACATATCGGTTTTCGGAAAGGTTTTATATTAATTCGTCTCAGGTAAATATAAAGGTCAAAAAGTTCAAGAAGTTTCCTTTTTTCATTTATTTATTTTTTTTTTTTATTGGTTTTCCTTTTTTTGGTTTCTTATGATGAAAATATAATATTTTTGCTATAAGTAAAGATAATTTTTTTTATCATAGAAATTTTATAAGATATAAAAAACAAATTTCAATGTAACATTTTTTTTCCTTATTCGAAAATATAAAAAAAAACCCAAGACAGAAAGAAAATATTTTTTTAATCAATATATCAAAAATTACAAATTTATTAGCAAAAAACAAAATAAAACAAAACAAAAAATAAAGTATACAAAAACTGATAAACAAAATTATGATACTTTTTTTTCTGATTACAGTTATTTATATTATTTGTTGCTGAAAGTAAAAAAATAAATCGAAACTTTTTATGAAAAAAAAAAAAAAATTAACATCCGGTGTGTCATAATGGAAGTTTCCATGTGTGATATGAAAAAAAATTGTACGATTAAAAAAACATCCACGTGTACTAATATACATGTATGACTTGCACGCATACTCTAACACCGTTTTTTCTTTTCTTATAATTTTTCTACAAATGTTAAAGTTTAAAAATTGAAAAAAATAAGTATGTACTTTAATTTAACCGCCATATCACCTTTAATATTACGTGTTTACGTATGTATGTATAAAAAGTACCTATTTGATGATTTAAATTATGTTACGCGTCATATCACAAGGACATCATCTTCAATAAAACAAAAATATCTAATGAAAAAAAAAAAATATATCAATTTAACCTGAAAATTTTTCTCAATGTACACATCAAAGGAATAAAAAACAAAAAAATTACTCCTTAGAAACTGATGCAAAAATTTTTGGGCAAAAAAATGGTTCATATCATGAAAATTTAAAGATGCTTTCACATTTTATTTAAGTTTTAATAAGCCAAAAATCCTTGAATCGTATGTCATACATACATATACAGATTGTTCCAAAAAAAAAAAAAAAAAAAAAAGTAAAACAGTTAGAAATTATAAAATTTGCATGATAGAAAACATAAATTCTATGGAAAAAAAATGACATTGAAGAGAATTTGTCTGAATATTGGCCATCCTATTAATTTTATTGCTCATATACAATTTGTGTATTTTCATGAATTATTCAGCAGTTCTCATATACTAAAAAATATGTCATTGTCCTTACACTATTTTTGTTTTACAGAATTGTGTGTCATTTTTTATGATAAAAAAAATAAATACATACATATATGTATTTTTTCCTGATAGCCTATGAAAGTTCAAAAATTAATTGTATTGAATTCATTAGAACCTTTCTGTATAGTATCCAGCTCATTTGAAATATCCTGTATGTGATATATATATATATATTAATACAACAACACATCTAGAAATATTAAAAGTATTTACACGTGTAAAGACAATAAGATGTAAGTACCAAAATTAAGGTATCTTAAGTATTATGAGTATAATAATAATTTTCATATATTTTATGTAATTTCAATACTCATGTGAAATAAATAAGTATATTTATACGTACATGAAATTTAATTTCTAAAACAAAAAAACAAGAAAGAAAAATAAGAAAAAATAATCGAAAAAAAATAAGATAAATAATGGATAATCTTCTATTTTTTGGTTTCATATCAGAAATCTATTAATGAAAATTTTTTATTATAGAAACAAAAACTTTATGAAGGACAAAGACCACAAAAAAAGGGGTGAACCAAAATATAAAAAATGAACAAATTTACCTTATATGTAGATATGTTATCCATATGGATTATATGTAAAAAATAGGATTTTCTCAAAATTTTTATTTCTTTTACTATATTTGTTTTATTTGTTCATCTCTTATCCTCTTTTATAATTTTATCAGGTTTTTTACATCTCGAATCGATGTAAAATTAAGACATAAATTTAAAAACAATATACGAGTATGTATGTACGAAATTACTTACAAATTTTTTCATTTTTATTTAGTCGGATGAAATTGTTAAAGAAATTTATCATTTAATATTCTTGAAAATGTCCATGATTATCCTTAAAAAAAAAATTTAAATATCAAGAGTGAAATATCACACTTTTTGTAAAGCTTATAAAATGTGACAAAAGGTTAAATATATCTTTCAAATTGTAAAAAGGGTTTGACATTTGTACTTGTATTTTTTATTGACAATTATTTATTGGTTTCTTTCCTGAATAATCCATAAAATCATAGATATAAAGAAAGATTATTTTTTTTATTTCTATTTTTTATAAAGTAACCTTAATTTACATGCAAATTATTCAGTTACTGGATGATTCTTTCTTGCAAAAAGTTACAACACTGTTTCTGTGTAAAAAAGAAATAATTTCAAAAAATCTACTGAAATGAAAATAATGAAAAATAAACTGTAAAATTTAATTTATGTTTCATGAATAAAAAATTCAAAATATGTAATATTTTTTCTTTGAACCCTTTCTTTTACTTATTTTTTCTAAAGTAAAAAAAAAAAAAAAATCTAGGCATAAAGTGAATTCATTAATTTTGTCATTTTTTTTTCTTCTTCTTTAATACTTGTAGGTCGTTTGATGTTTTCTTTTCTACCAAGAAGTGTTAAGGAAAAAAAAAACTACGCGTACCTATAATTAACACAAAAAAAAATATTTGAATTTATGTCACAACATAATTATGTAGAATTTTTTTCAATTTTTTTTTTTTTAATTTTTTAGTCTTTTTTGAAATACAAAAAACTAAATTATTATCATACTTATGAAAAATTCATAACTTTTTAGTGATATTTTTTTTATCGCCATCAAGTTTTATGAATTTAAATCAACAAAAAAAAGGCACAGCAGAACTCAACAGTATTTCTACTGACGCGTTTTTTTTTTAATCATTGAAACCTTTTTCTTAAATTTGAATGACATTCTATCATAGAAATTTTTTAAAGATTATTTCACCATCCATAAAAATTTCTTAAAGCACTTTCTAAAGTATTTCGAAAATTTTTTTTCAATATATCTGTAGATATTTATCAAAACTTTTTTTTTTACTAGTTAATTTTTAAAACCATTTATTTTTAGTTTTTAAATAAAACTTCCAGATTAATCTACATTCCAAGCATACATTTCTCGACAATATCTTACCCTTTTTTACAAGAGATAAAATTAAATTTCAGTATGTAAACATGAAAACAAGAAAATTAAATTATCAAAAATAAAAAAATAAACAAGAAAAATTCAATACACTTCATGTATCCAAAATTATTTCGTTATATAACCCAACATATATGAACATATACGTGTACACAGGTGTGAAAAATCCTTCAAGCATAATGCAGAAATAAATTAAAAAATTTCTCTTCAACGTTACAAAAAACCTATTTTTTCACTTTCTGTTTATTCCATTTAAAAAAAAAAAAGAATACAAAAAATGAGAAGAAAAATTAAAAGAGAAATAACCATTTTTCATTTGACCTAAAAAAAAAGCACAACAACAAATCACTTTAACTATAAATAAAACAAATCAAAGAAAAAACTTTAAAAAAAATAATAAAAAATGTTAGTTGAATGAGGAAAAAATGAAAAGGAAATCATGTACTACAACCTTTAATTATATCAAATGAAATTACTACCATAGTAGGATACATATTGTCTTGAATAGCGGAACTTATTCTTCCGTATCCGTAGACGAGCCCATATAAAATTTTCTCTCTAATTATTTGATTTAATACAAATTTTCAATTGTATACTATTACTTTACTGCTGTTTGCATTTTAGATGAAACTATTGCATATTTGCATTATAGAAGCTAAAACTAAGTATAATAGAAAACATTTTTTTTTTTTTTCACAGATTTTATGTATACATATTATGTATGTTAAGCTAGTATTTTAAAAGAGATATCATTCATTGTTATTACTTTCAAAATAGGGGTGGTTATTTAGGTCATAAAAAATACTGCAGTATCTATTATACTTTTTAGTCAATGCATTGAAATCAAAACAAAATAAATTTATAATTTTAATCCTGTGTGAGTATGTTAAATTTATTTATTTTTTTTAAACTAATATTCTTTACTTTTTTACAATGTATAACTTATAAATGAATTCTCTCAATACATCTGAACTTTAAAGCTCAAGGGAAGAAAATTGAATGATGTAATCAATTCTTGGTAAATTATTAAAGCAAAAAAAATAAAAAATTCTTGTTAACTCTTTTATTTGGATGATGAAAATAGTTTGTCATTTTTCTAATAATAATCCCTCAAAAGATATTTGCATGTAATTCATATTATGCGTGAAAGCTTAAAAAACTGTCACTTTATATGTATACGACAAAATCAATTTTTATACTTGAGTAGTTTTTAATAAAATTCTAAAAGCACTGTCAGATTATAATCAAATACTAAATATGTATATCTACTATATTCTACAATTATGATATATAAAGTAAAGGTCATCCACAGTAATATGTATATGTACATACATACAGAATATCTATTATCCTTTTTATGTAGAATTTAGTTACAAAACCTTTTCCTTAATAATAATACTAAAAATAATTATATCATAGTTCCTTGACATGTATATAATTTTCCAACATAAATTTAGAAATAATAGTTGAATAAAGTAGAAAAACTCAAGGACATTTTGTTTTAAATTGATAACATCGTAAGGTCGACAAAAAATAATAAATGGAATTTTTTGAATACTTTCTGGTACAATTTTTTTTTTTTTTTAATTTTAAGGACATTTTAAAATACTGTAGCACCTGCCGCCTAAAAAAATTCGGGATTTCTTGAAGCCTTTGAATTTTAACATATATTATGAACTCTAAAAAAAAAAACGAATATATACTTGAAATTTTACTACCATTTCACTTTTATATAACATTAAGCACATGTTATTTCAACAAATACACAAAAAAATTTAAATCAACTTACACATAATATGTAAACGGAAGTGTTAAAGATACAAAAAGTATGCTTTTAACAACAGTTCAAAGTCGTACAACACCATAAATAAAATGAACTACCTTTAAAAATCCATTATCATAAAATTTTACAATATAATTTATGTATTGTGAAACAGATAGAAAATATCTTTTCAGATACACGGGATATTTTTATGTCGCATGTATAAAATATAACAGTATAAAATTTCATTCATAAGAAATTATGTGTATGATGTCAAATATAAAAACTTTATACACTGTGATATAATTTTATTTAAAGAAATTTTTTTTTTTTTTGTTTTGCTTTTTTTAAAAGAAAAAAAAAATTTTTTTAAATATTTAATTTCCGTTATTTTTTCATACTAAGGAAAAGGTTATTTCCATAAAAATAATATTGAACTTTTAAAAAGTTAAATTCAATTTCTAAAATACGAAACTAAATAGGAAGAAAAACATTTTATAAAAAATAAAAAAAACAAAAATATTTTTGCAGCACGTAGTGAAATTGTATTTTTGAATTTTGTCTATGACTTATACATATGTATATTGCTGGAGGGCTTAGACTCAACATCCTCCTAGAATTTATTATTTATGTCAAATACATCAAATATCCAATGTAATACCGTGTCATGCATACAAATAAGTTATATTATTAAACCGTTGATTTGTGGTTCGTAATCTTTGAGTACAACACACAAAATACAAAAATATATATATATATATATGTATATAATAATGAATAAAATAAAAATCAACTAGATATAAGGAGATGTCTCGCCAGAAAAATAAAAAAGTTCATTAACTTTTATATCTGTCCGAAGGCCAAAAATAAAACAGCGAAAAATTTAAATAGTCTAAATAAAAATTAAATGAAGACTGATATATCAAAAGTTTAGAAATTGCATCACTTCTATTATTTTTATTTTTTTTTTGTTTTTGATTTTTTTCTCTGTTTTTAATCAAAAAGAAAAATATCATATCTTTATATTGCTTTTTTATTAAATAGGTCATGTATTTGTAATAAATCCAACATAAAATACCTTATTTTCTTAAATAATTCATATCTTAAAAATAAATCATAAGTTTTCTTTTTATATATACTCATACAATATCAACAACAAAATTGTTATGTTCAAAAATGAGATATGTATGTAAAAGTTATAAACCATATCCTTTATAATTTTTATTTTCATATAAGAAAAAAAATAACAACAAATAAAAATTCAGTTATCATGTGTAAATAAAAATAATAATAAAGTGTGTGCAGTGAATAAATATAAAACAGTAAAACAAAAAAATATGAATTTTCTTTTTTTTTTTTTAATATACCAACAACAGCAGCAAAAAAAAAACATAATCAGAATAGAAAAAATATCTTCTCTTTGCATGCATTTTTTAAATCCTTGAAAATTCCTTATAAAAATTTATCTTAACATTTTACTGAAGATATAACACATCATATCATAAATTTAATATATGTCTAAAACATTGTAAAATATTTTTATATTATTTAGAAACATATAGTATGTATGTACATATGTATATCTTTTTTAGCTCTCATCTTCCATTTACTCACAATGTAGAGTTAAAGCTTTTCATATTTTTTTATGTTTTCATATACATAGATATATTTTTTTATTTTGTTAAAGATCTCTTATATCAAATTGTTATTTTATTTCCCATATACATATGTATGTATGTACATATAACCCCCCACTCAAAATGCATTGGATACAATCTAAAATATTACATCTGTTTCTGCTTAAATTCCCGGAATGTATTTAAAACATTTCCCACACTAACATTCCATTTGAATTAATTTTGTGCTCATCTGTTTTTTTTTTTTTTTAAAAAGTCCCATAGTTAGCTATTGTATCTTTTCGCTTTTAATAATAACGGTAGTCTTTTAAGTGAAATTATATATTTTTCAACCAACCACCAACGGTGTACAAGTATTATATTAATAAAAATTACTTATCCTTCGAAACTTCTTTTTTCTTTTTCAAAAATTACAACATAAAATAAATTTCATGTTAGATACTTGAAATTGTGTATTTCTATTCCTGCTATATTTACAAATCAAAAGTACTTTTTATTAAGTATTTTCAAAGGAAAATAAGAATTATTTTTTAAATTTTTGACAAGTATTCTAGAAAAAATTTTGTTCGAATAATCATGCTTCTGTATTTTAAAATAAGTAATTTGCCTTCTTGGATAATATTCTATGACCTATGACCTTAGTCTTTTTTAGTTTTAAAATTTAAAAAATATAGAAAGATAAGAGATATCTCTTGACGTAATTTTTAAATTACATATTGAAAAATGAAAATTTAAAATGATGTAAATACAAAAATAGTTTTAAAAATATTCAAAAATTTCATAATGGACTGATTTATTTCATGTTACACTATACTTTCGTACACATCGAAGACATTGTATCTGTAAGTGTAACTTTGACATTTTAAAATTAATTTTAATGCATTTTTTTACAAATTCCAACAAAAGTGAACCGTTTAATAAAATAAATAATTTTAAATAATTTTAAGAAAATTTCCAAAAAGAAAAAGTGCATTGATTCATACCTATAAAAAAATAAAAAAGGGAAAAGTACCAGTTATCTTCATTTAATATAAAAATGTACTATGTAAAAAAAAAACACATAAACAAACAAAACAGACAGACAAACATATGTATGTAAAACTTTATCATCATCATAATCAAAAACTCTGTCTTTTGCATCGTATAAGCAACATTTTAATATAATCCTTTTTCTTGGCATTTAATCACTATTTATATTCTCATAAAACTTTTTCACTTGTGAATTGTGTATATGTACAATGTACATACATACGGGTATATCCTTTTAATATTTTTATATATTTTTGTGTTGTAAGTGCTACATTAACTTAATTTTCATGTTAGAAATTAAAATAAAATGCATTTTAAGTTCAAATTTTCATACAAAACTCCCACACGAATATTACAATAAAATACTATTTAGTTCTTGAAGTTTTACCCAAAAAAAAAAAATTTATTTACACAAACTAAAATTTAGTTATAGTTTCTTCACATGAATAAATAATAGAAATAATTTTAATATTTACTTTCAAAATACGAAAAAGTTTATAAAACACAACATAAATGAATTATCGTTATTTTCAAAACAATCGTTTCCTAAATTTAAAGTAAAAAATTTTATTTTATTTTGCAAAATAAGGTTTATTCAAAAAAAAAAAAAATGAAATCTCTATAAGTACGTTGAAGTAATTGTTAACTCAATTGTGTATTACAATACCAAAAAAAAAGTTATATTATCCATATAAGAGGATTCAATGAAATATGAGATATTCCGTAATATACTTACAATACCCAAAAGTATATTCATAGATGTGTGATATCAGTAAAGCTTTGAAAGCATTAAAAAAAATATATTGAAAAACATTTATTTAACATATCGAATTTTATATAGTTTCAGATACTTAAGTTCTAAATTGTCTTTTTATCCTTTGAAATAGTAGACGTCAATAAGGTAAGTATTTGAAAACCAAAAACAAAAATAAAAAAAATTAAAAAAGTATTTCAAAAATTTCTATCCTTCAACAGATTTCGAATTAAATGGACGTTAGTTTTGTTATTTTTTACTTTTGGATTTTTGTTTTTTGTTGTGGTTGCAGCAAAATCATAACACGATAATTCACAAAGGATAAAGTTACAAGTGAAGGATTCTTGAAGGATTATAAAATTCCTTGAATTTTTATCTAAATAAAATGTGATCTTCAAATTTTTGATTTACTAGCCAGAGAAAATGTTTTTTAAAAACATAGATCC
This sequence comes from Bombylius discolor, assembly GCA_939192795.1. Taxonomy (NCBI): domain Eukaryota; kingdom Metazoa; phylum Arthropoda; class Insecta; order Diptera; family Bombyliidae; genus Bombylius; species Bombylius discolor. The sequence continues at coordinate 53,617,614 of OW584238.1, read as the reverse complement.
TTGGATCCTTTCAAGTTGCAAAGATTCAGATATATTAGACACAAACATAAAAACTTAACAGAACTAAGTATAATTTACAATGTTTACTTAATGGATTTTTTTTTTATCCATATAGGTGGGTATCTCCATTGTGTAGAAAAAGCAAATATGTGTGTAAGAAAGTATAACAGGATAACCATATATTCTTTAATTTATTTTGTTTTCCTTTATATTTCAACAGCTGTTTTAAACCTGATTGCGATAATACTACATATATCAATTTATATGTATTATAAAAATAAAAAGTACACATATGAATTGTAACTGTGGTAATAAAGTAAAGATTACGTAAAAATGTATTTAATTTTAAAGTCTTCTTAAAAGTCCTTCATCATTTTAACTATAAAACGCAAAACGTAGTTAATATGTAGAATAATATAAAAAGAAAAGAAAAATAAAAACCACAATACTTTTAAAATAACTTACTTATAACAAAATAACAAAAGGAAAACAAGTTAAACTTATCCATTTAATAGCATTTTTTTTACCTCAATAAATGTATTTAAAAGGATTCTTAAGAAGTTTGTTTTCCTTATTATTATTATTTTTTTCTTTAAAGCTTAAAGCTAAATAAAATGAAATAAGAGTTCTGTTCAACATAAAATGCATTTACACTCCAATTACTACATTAAATTACAACTGTAAATATTATTAAAACTAGAAAATTGACTTTATTCCTCTTCAATATATTATACCACAAAATAGATTAAAATACAAGGTGTTTCAAAAAAAAAAAAATTCTAAATGTAGGTACTTCAAATGACAGTCAATTGTTACAAAAAAAAATAGCACATGTTCTAAAGAAGAGGTTATTTTTGAAACCAGTATTTCCTGCTTTTGTGTAAAAACCAAAAAAAAAAAAACAAATTTTCGTAAAAACAAATAGGTACTGAATATTGTTTTACAAATTAGCATCCTGTATTCGAGAAAAAAACTAGTAAACAGAAAAAAAGACTAGAAAAATTTTTAATGGAAAAATATTTTTATTTTATAACAATAAATTTAAATTTTCTTTACATTTTAAATAATATTATGAAAAAATGAATTCATATGAAAACAAACGGTAACATAAAAGGATTATCAAGGTTAATAAATATAAAGAAAAAGAAGAAGAAAAAAAACTTATCAACAGATAAGGAAGAAAAATGTTGCATAAACCAAAGACTTTAAATTTTCTGGAAAATCTCGAAAAAAAAAATCATTACATAATCTGAAAAATATAGAAAATATGTAATTTGTTTTTTTTTTGTTCAGAACTCGAATGAACATTTCACTATTTACACTTCATGATTATGCTTTTATTTTCAGTAAAAATAAATGTTATGGAAAACATTCTGAAACAACAAGCGCCAGAAACAGAAAATACAAAAAACAAAAAAATTTATTTTTCCAAATAAATCATTAAAATATCGAACGTTAAATTAAATTGATTTGTATTTACTCATTTTTTATTGTCTGGTTAATTTTTTTTTTTATTTATTTAAATATTATTTACGCTTTTCACGCACACACCAAAAATAAACTGTGAACAAATAATAATAAAAAAAAAAAGTAATTTATGTTCATTTAAGTATTAATGATTTTTTTAATATTATAAACATTTAATGAGTAAACACATTAAAATGATAATAATTATTTATTTTTATGAATTTTATGTTTCCTAGGAAAAAAAAACAATACAAGGATTTCATTTTTTTATACAAGTATATCATAAAAAAGGACACTATTATCATAAAGTGGATAAATATAAAACTTAACTGAATTTTTATGATTTTCAATACATAATTGTTCATAATAAAATTTTTTTATTTCTAATTTTGTATTTTAAATAATAAATTAATTCTAAAAAATATATAAAATTAAAATTTTTAAATTATAAATAAAAAATAAACATAATGAAAAAATCGATTTTTAATATATTTTCAATACAAATTGGTAAAATGCCAAAAAATGATTTTCCAACAAAAAAAATAAAAAATTTTTAAACTTAAATTATCTTGCTGGAAAATGTTGACAATTTGGCTTTTTATGCGACTTTTTATTATATTTATGTATGAATGTATGTGTATTATACTCATATGAAATGTATTTTTACACTGTGGTTGCAATAACATCAACACCTTTTTTTATGATTAATAAATTTTAACAAACAAAATATTATGTAAATGAATAATACATACATATAATCTTCAATAATTTTGGCAATTCTGCGAAAATTTATAAGAATATTTCTCTGTATAGGTGTATGTAGGTACATTATATGAACTATCAAACCACATTTATGTGGGAAAACGATAAAGTCAAGAAATAGCCTTGCAGATACATTTATATGTAATAAAATCTAATAAAGTATAAACTTTTCAAATATTGACATAAAATAGAAAATTCTGTGAAATAATATCACTTTAGTACAATTAAATTAAAGGATATAAATGTCTTACTGACACATTAAGTATCTATGCAACTGTAATTCCATTTTCCTCTATTATTATGCATATAGTATACATATGTATGTATATATGTAATACAAATATAACTTTGTCTTGCTAAATTTAATTTAACCTTAACAGTTTCAAAACTTAACAAATATTTAATTCAAACTGCAATTTAGTTACTCTATAAAATTTCTATGGTAATTAATATTATCCTATAAATAATTAAAATTGCCGTTGATTTTAATTTTAGAAGTTAAAAAAAAAACAAACAGAACAAAAAATAAATTTTAAAATGTCGGTATTAATTAAAACAATAAAAATATAAAATTATGTAAATTGAATTTTTTTAAAAAAAAGTAAAACATACTAAAATAATCTTTTTATAAAACGGTTTTTAGTTATGATGAAAATCCCACAAATATAAAACAGAAAGTATTACCAAGTACCAATATATTGATTTATTATTTAAATTTTCCATAAGAAAGTCAAAACTTAAAGGAAAAAACAACAACAAATATCTTCCTTATGCTACTTTAATACTCAAATCTACTATATGCATTTTATATATGTACATACGTTGGAAATTCCAGAACTCTTTAATTTGATTGATTTGAAATTTCTACACCGCACCACTATTGACTCTATTTCTTCCTTATTTCTACAAACAAACACGGTTTACATTTATAACGTTATCATTGATGCACTTAGCTAAAATTTAAATAAGATCGGAATGGTAATAAACAACTGATATGTGTAATTGATTAGGCTGGTTAAACTGAAAACTCACGACCAAACCTTGAACTTTTTTGGATACTGAAACAACACAACGTATATTATATTAAACTACTCTTTATTAATACCCAAAACTAATTATCCTTTTTTAAGTAAATATAATTATATACTTTTAATCCTTTTAAAGAATGATAATAAATAACAAACCTAAAATAAATATTATTTATCATACAAAAATTATGAAACCCTATTTTTCAACGATAATTAAATATTAATATTATATGCCTCCCATTAATAAAGAAAATCTAGTAAATCAAAATTAATATTTAGATTGTCATATTTATACTACACATACATTATGTATAGTACATATGTATGTATATGATAAAATTTAATATAAAAATAATTTCAAAATTTTCTATTTGACATTTTTAAATAAAACAAACAGACAAGAAAAAAAAAAAAAGATAAATAAAGTTTTTGTCGCTTCATTTGTTTTAATGATTCATGAAAAAATATCTAGAATCACATATGTACATACACATATTAGATCAATTTCACATAATACGTATCACATACATAGGTACATACAATTCGGTCATCATGTTTTTATAATTAAAAATAGGAAAATGTGTCAAATATTATTTAAAAATTTTATAATCTAATAAATTTTACGATTTTTCTTATTCCATTCATTAAAATAAAATTATAAATATCTTTTGCGTTCGGATTTTAAAATAATAAAAAAGTTTAAAAAATAATAAAAAAAAGAAAACGAAAAGAATAAGATTAATAATTTTTTTTCTGTTCTTTTTAGAATAAAAATAATGTGTAATTAATATTCACATCCATATGAATATTTTTTAAAGAAAATTTTAATTTTAAATTCAAATATCTTTGTATTTAATGGTTCAAATTTTTATTTAATTGTCGCAAGAAACGACAAAAAAAATGTAAAGTTTTTGTCAAATGTTTTGCTTTGAAGTAAACATTTTTAAATTTTAGTAGAATAATCTTTGAAGGATAGAATCGAATAGTATGTTGACGTGAGAAAAAAGTTGCTGAGCAAAATTTATGGAACAGTATGTGAAGAAGAAACTTAGAAAATCTGATGAATTCAACCGTTTGACTGGCTATGAAGATGTAAGATTTGTCAAAGCACAAAAGTTAAAATGAAATGGGCCATTTAAAAAAGACCTTGAAATGATGAAAGTGAATAGTTGGTGGGTCATAGAAAGAAGTTTTTTTATAAAAAGGATTTATATGAGTAGCTATTAATCTTCGCTTTTAAATAATAAATATCAATTCAAAATGAAAAACAGATCAAATTAACTCACAAGGAAACCTTTAAATTTTTTTTTTTTTTTTTCAACAAAAAACATTTTATACAGCAACCTGGTCTATTATACTCCTATAATATATATTTAATTTATTTAATTCAAAATTAAAAATGTAAATTATGTTTCCATCCCCAATTAACAACAAAAATGTACGTGTTTTATAACTTTACACCTTTATTAATAATAACAAAAAGACAACCATTATATTTTCATGAAAACAAAACACCAGAGATTATCCTTGAAATTTATCATGTCACAAACATGAAAATTATTTTGAAATAAAACGTAATAAACATCATATATGGACCAAAATTAGTATGTATACATCATGTACAGTAAAAATTAAATTTTCTTATAATAATGTGATTAAATTTTCAATTCATGAATTAACAATAAGTATGAATAGTATCTTTTTCAATTCACAAATTTATGAAATGTTTTTTTTTTTCTATTTTTTATCAAAAAAAAAAAACAAAAAAAAAAAATTTAATTCCTTGCACTGAAGAAAATTTCACAAAGCAATTTTCAAAAAGTAAATACAAGTAAATATTTAATTTTAAACAACCCTGTAAAACGTAAATTTGTATCTTAACCAACTGTCGTTGAATTTTTATTAAAGAAAGTAGTGGAAAGAGTTGGTTGGTTGGTTCGAAATCTTTCGAAGACCCAATTAGCACTGAGAGTGCCGTTTTGATACCACACTTCGCGTAACCTTAGGCAATGACATTTGACAGGTAGATCATTATAGCCACCCTGTTTCGTTCAGGAATCAATATGCTCTTTTAATCCTCATCATTTTGTATAAACGTCAGAAGTTTTGCGTGGATTAATATTCTTCTTTTCTCATATCTTTATAGTCCGTATCTTTCTCGCCAATCTGCTGCATTCATATTGGTCTCTAATCGTCTGTTCATAAATTTACATAGAACTATTTCCCAAATTTGAAATTTAGTTTATTCAACATTAAACACACACAGAGATTTAAATTTTCAAAGAAATTATTGTTACATTTAATTTTCCATAAAGTGCTTCTTAGTAAAACTATGTATATTCATTTAAATACCGACCAAACTAAAGTGTTCACAATTTCCATTAAACTTATATAAATTGAAATCAATTGATTGTGAAAAATATAAAAATGCCATGAGTTGAATGGAGGATGAAATAAAAAAAGAAAAAGAACATTTTATGTAAACACACGAACATATTGTAAATAAAAGAGACCAAATTTTAATAGATTTTCTCATTATATAAATTTTAAAATTATTATTCAGATGAAAATCATGTGAAAATATTATCGATATTTTCGAAAATAAATATGAATTTTAATCATTTTGTAGTTTAAATATTATTTCCATTTATATTTATTCGAAATTACAATTTAATCTTCACAACAAATAAATAATTACCAATAGAAAAATAATATATGATATTTTTTAGTTGTTTTCAAATATAAACTCATTAAAAATCTATTCTACATTTAAGTAGATATTTAATAAGTTATACATATATAATTGTAAATAATATTTTGATTTCGATATTTTAAAATAAACAATCATTGTTTGATAAATTTGTTAAATCTGCCATGCCTAATACATTCAATTGGAACACAATGAAACAGTTTATGATACAATTAATTTATTATTTGAATTTGAAATATGTATGTAAGTATGTAAAACATGACCTAATAAATAATAAATGATGGTACAAATATTTCAAAATTAAAAAAAAAAAAAAAAAAAAAAAAAAAGTTTTAAAGTACATATTTGAGTAATTTTTTTCAGAAATTCAAGAAGAAGTATTTTTTTTTTCATTTTTCAATAATTTCGATCATTTTTATACATAAGTATGTTTACACCTGTTCTATAGTCTTCTATTTTGGTTCTTTAAAATATAATTTTTATACGTTTCGAATAAAATTTTTTTTCTTTGAAATTTAAAAGAAATACAATGATTTGAATTTCTAAAGAACATATTATGACCTTAAAATTAAAAATTAAAAAAATACAATTATCATTTCTGCCATTTTCATTTTTTAATTAAATTTAAAAAAAAAAAACAATTATGGAAAATGAACAAATACAACGATACACTTCTGAGGCCCAATACATATCTAAATGATACTGCTAAAAAAATGTTATGGAGAGAATCCAGTTATTGCACTTTGCTCTGCTCATCAGAAACTTAAAAAAAAACGATACAAAGATGCATTTTGTAAATAAAATATAAAATGTAGAACCACTCTGAAGAAACCTTTTTCAACATCTGAAAACGTTGAAAAACTACTCCAGTGGGCAATGGGATAAAAGAACAAAAACCGTGACTGGAGTAAAGCGAGATCAATATATTTTTTGTAAATGATTGATTTCATTCACTGGAAATTTGCAAACGAAAATATTAATAAAAAATTATTATTTTCGTACTTAAAACAAAACATTTGGTGGAAAAAAATAAATAGATACATATTATACTTATGATTCACAAGATATTCTGAAGCATAAAAAATTCAATTAATTTGAATTTATGTGCCAATTCTTTTAGATTTTTTTTTAACATTTTTTTAAATTTTTATATTTATTGTCATACGACCTAAATACTTTCAACGAAAAAAAAAAAAGTAAATGTATGTTTCAAGAACGTCTAATTTTATTGCAATATAATACAAAAAGTTTTTAATGTATTTTCAAATTAAATTTTCACAACAACAAAAAAAATAAAAAAACAAAATAAAGAGGAATAAAAAAAAAAACCTATAATAAATACGAGACATGCACAATACACCCTACCTGCAATAAAATAATTCAATTTATTTTCTGCACTAACGCTTAAGAAAAATATGTACTTAAAGTTTATTTTTCATTAAAGTTATCATGAAAATACTTGAAAATTATAAAAATAAATTTGATTTCTTGTTAAAAGTTAAAAAAAAAAAAGTTTTCATGTGAAAAAACGGCAATTTCAATTTAAATTTCAATAAAAAGAAAGATTTTTTTAATGAGATCATTTTTATTTATTTTCTTTCAAGTATCATTTTTTTATCTCTGAATGAAAGAACATATTCAAAAAAAATGAAAAACTTTAATTTACTACCACAAAAAATTTTGATTTAAAAAAAGTGATTTTATGACTTTTCAAAAATAGGCTATCAACCTATTTTAAAATATTGAACATAAAAAATATGTGAGTAATTTTTTTAAAATCTTTTACAAATTTTATGATTTTTTTAAAGAAATTATAAGAAATGCTTTTTATTCCTTGAATAAATTTTCAAGAAAAAAAAAAAAAAATTGTTGTAATCGTCTAATAATTCGCTTTAATTATTAATTTATGAGGGTTTTTAAAAATTTTGTTTTTATATATGTATATATTTTTTTTTAAATGTTAAACAACAACAAGGATAATAAATAAAATTTTAATCACATCTTTTAAAAAAATATATATATACATAATTTATTTATAATTTTAAAAAAGCCTTCATAAAAAAGAATTCAGGAAATTATATTTTGTAAAACAAAAAAATAAAAAAAAAACGGATATTAAAATTTAAATTAATGGCAGTTCTTTTTTTTTATTGTTTTTTTTTTTGCTTTTAAGTAGATCAATAAAAATGTTATATTGAAAAAATTATTTTAAAATGTAACTAAACACTTCCATGCGGTCATTAACACTATTTTTTTTTCCAAGATTGTAATAAAAAACAACTAATTCTTAAAACAAACTGTAAAATTTTCAATAAAAAATTAATAATTATCATTATTTTTAATGATTCATTAAATTTTTAAAAGTAAAAGAAAATTTTTAATGGAAAAAATGAGAATTTTAACACCTACTTTTTTCTTTTATAAAAATTATTTGCGTAAATTTTGTCGTCTTACTTTTTTTTTTTTTATCATTTTAATTTTTTTTTTTTTTTTGTCGTCAAAAATTTATCGATACAGTAAAAATCACTTCTATAATCTATTACCTATACATTGGGATTTATTATTAGAAAAACATCAACTTTATAAAACTTTAGCTATGATAAAATAAAAGTCCTAAGGAGAATCAATTTAATATATTTGATAAGTTTCGTGTCCCAGGACGTACGTAACTACCTCTATTAATTAAACTGTACTACCTACACAAAGACAAATAATGAACGATATAGTTTGTGTTTATTTTTCTTATTAATTACGTCATATTTACACAATTTTGTTTTCTTTCAAATTCCTGTCCATTATTTATCATGTCCTTTCTGTAATTTTTTTTTTTTTTCACTTTTATGTCTCAAATTAATTATTTAATTTTTATTTATCAGTCGTTTATTTTATTATTATTACTTTTTTTTTTGGAAAAAAACGCGATTTTATTTTGTCCTTAATCGAATAAATTCATCACTTACTTCCGCCATAAGAAAGTTTGTTTTCTGTTAAAAAAAATAAAAAGTCTGGAAATTGTAATAACGTATCTGAAACTTGATATAATATTTTAAACAATCACAGATACTTTCCAAAAATCTTTAAAAAAATGTTCAAAAATATTCTGTTTCAATATGGTTATCCTTTATTTCGTATTCAATGTCAGATAAATTTTTGTTATCCTTTTTTTTTGGTTTGTCGTATTTAATTGTAAGATACATGATTTTTCTTTTATATTTTCCGCTTATTTTGTAAAAGGAAAACAAAATTTTTTTTTAATAAAAATTTTAAAATCTTTTGATGATAACGAATGCCAATAATAGTATGTGTAAATTTGACCGGATATGATTTTTATTTTTTTTTATTTTTTTATTCCTTTTTTTATATTTTTGTTTCCTTTTTGTTGTGTAGATACATTAATCAAAAAGGTATTATGATGGGGCATAATGCTACTGAAAAAATTTAGAATCGAAATTATCAAGGTTACAAGAAGAAATCAAAATAAAAATTTATATTATTTTTTCGAAATGGTTTACTGTAATTCGACTAAATGAAGTGTGAAATTTTCAAAAAATTGTGAAATAGTTATTAACCCTTTTAAAATTTAGATACTTGATTTTTGTTTATTTTTATTTAAGAAAATATAAATTTTCAGGAAGTTTTTTTTCGAATAAAATAAAAAAATAATTTAAAAAAATTAAATGTAAATTAAAAGAACAATCTTTAAAATCTATTTAAAATACTTAATGTTTTATAGGGTTACTTACTTACCACAATTATGTAATGTTTTTTTTTTTTCAATCAAGAAAAACAATTAGAGTAAAATGTAAAACCTGAACTCCGTTTTTTTTTTTTTTTTTTTTTTTTTGTTATTCAAAAAAATAAAAAATACATTTTTGCTATTTTCCGACGCTTTTTTTTTCTCAAATGTTTAAATTCAAAATGAAAATGTATTTTATTGTATTTACTTATTAATTATTCACATAACATTTTAATTAAATTTTAAAAAGAGTATAACATAAATTTTTAAACAAAAACACACACACAAAGTATTTAAATATTTAAAAAAATTTATCAGAAAAAAAAATTTAAAAAAAAAATACTGGTTTTTAACTTAAATCTCACATATGAATGCAATTATAGAATTCATATTTTTTTTAAATACAAAATTTATCTCTATTTTTTTCTTTTTTAAACTTTATAAATATTTGAAGAATTAATTTGTAAACAAATAATTGTCTGTGTAAATTGTAATTATGCATTAAATATTGCGCTATTGCAAAAAGAGAGACGAGCAAAAAAAAATATAATATCTAGTGATCATAAATTCTGACTATAAAACAACAAAAAAATTTTTACAAAAAGTTATTTTTATTGTTCAATTACATGATTGAATTGGCATAGTCAATATAATAGCACTTAAAATATGTGAAATAATTACAGGGTGATGTATATAAAATATTATTTGAATGATTTGAAGAAATGATGAAATTTTTTTTAAAATAAAATTCAATAAAAATTCAACAAAAGTCTATCTTTTTAAGAAATGTATCTGTATAGCGAAATATATGTTTATTAGTTAAATTTAAAATTTAAAATGATCCAAGTAAGTATAAAACTACAATTTAATTTTAATTACAAAAATACAATATTAATGAATGTATTTACACTGTAATATTTTTGAAACACCCTAATTATTTTCAGTTTCGTATATTTTATATTTTATAAGTTTTTTTTTATTTTGTATGTATTTAAAAATATAACACCAAATGGTACCATCACTTTTTTTTTTTTTTGTTCATTTCAAATTTATGTCTTTATTATCATAATATTATCTTTTTAGGCTTTCCAATGCTATCAAATTAATAAAATTTATACATTTTTAAAATAAACACTAAAAAAAACATAAAAATAAAAATAAATTAATTACATTCCTTTCAAATATAAGAACAAAAAAATTAGATTATTATTTTTTTTTTTCGTACTACATGTTGCTATTACTTTTTGGATTTGTGGTTTAAAAAAAAAAAAAAAAAATTAAAAACTTTTAAATTTTTTTCATACAATCTTTCAATAAAACTATATGTAATTTTATATACCAAAAATTTTAATCAATACAAAATACCACAAAATGTATCTACAATAATATTTATTCAAAAATTCTATCTAAATAAAATACAAAAACCGTTATTAATTACAATTTCAATTTTCACCAATTATGAAAAACCACATTAACTGAATGACAAAATTTTAATAATTGTAATGAATTTTTTTTTTTAAGCACAATAAAAATTTTCACGTAGAAAAAAAGATATTTTTTTTTTTATATTTCAAAAAATACACATAAAAATTTTATACTTCATTATTAAGGATTAAACTTTTTAGGTTTAATTTTGGTTGTTTTTTTTTTTTATTATTATTATTCAAATCTTTGTCTGTTTTGAATAACAAACGAATTGAACACCACGAGGTCTTCAATGAAACTATTCAATATTGACAGGATACATTTAGATAATAACAAAAAAAAAAAAAATAAAACACTTTTCAAAAAATATTATTTTGTATAATACAATACATTTTTGTTTTTGTTTTTCGTTTATATGATGATGATGATATTGTTGATTCAATTTTATAATACCTCATAATAGTACATACAATTCGTTTATAATACAAATTATTTTTGTATAACAGAAAATTGTCTAAAATGAAGAAAATTCAAAGATTGTAATACTTCGTATTCAGAGGTACGTTAAATACTTAGTATACGAAAATTCATGACGTTTTTCTTTTTTTTAGAACAATTTTCCAGTGAAACATAATGCGTCGGCGCTTTTTTTACTTGAATAGCATTTAACAATTTTACCATAATATCTACCAAAACAGTACAATATCAAAGTATTCAGGATCAGGTACTATTTAAAATGATACCATCATATAAATTTCGTGAACCAGAAAATCAGTTTTTCATTAACCATCAAAAGAAAAATTACTTCCAATGTTGGTTCATTAGACCAGGTCAAGAATATGGTATCGAATTAAATGTTGACCACGTTGTTGTGGGTAAATTGAAAAATTAAAGCTTTAAAAAGTCTTTTTTTTTTTACATTTTATTCGCAACAGTTTGTATTGAAATTCAATAGTTGATAAAGTTTTTATGATTCAATTGAATTAATCAAAAAGTCAATGAATTGATCAATTAAGTGAATAATACTTAAATAAATCTTTTTAATGAAAAATTCAATGATAATTGTTCATCTGTATAGTTTTGTAAAGATCAAAAATCCTTCTTTTTTTTTTTTTTGAAAGCTTAATTTTATTTAGTTTCGATTTATCTGATTAGAGTGAAAATAAAAGTTGAAACAATTATATTACAAGAAAGAAGACATACGAAAAAATTGTGAACGACAAAAAAAAAACAAAAAAAAAAATATTGAGATTCATTAAACGCATACAAATTGGATAAAATATTATACTTTATTCTTTAATTTATTATAAACTCTTGTTTTTGGATTTATTAATTAGTTCATATTTTTTTAACAACATCCTAAAGCTCATCACTCATATTGAAACACACCTAGTCCCGATGTGATACAAATGAATATATGATATAAACTAGACATTTAAAAAAAAAGTAATAAATAAATAAAAAGGAAAATAAAAACTTACGTGATTGTCCTTCAAACATATTACATATACCCTACATTTATTTATTATTAATGTGAAAGACGAAAAAAGTATACGTATAAATATATACCTGTATAAAATAAATAATAAATGTAAATAAATATATAAATGCCTGTAGTGAATGTATCTATTTTTTATAATATAATATTTTTAATTAAGTCTCAATTGATGTATCATTCTTAAAAAAATTTTCTCAAAAAACTTTCAAGATTAATTATATTTTTAGTGATAATTACAAAAAGATACGAAACATGTGCATATATATGTAGATATACTCGTATAATACGTAAATTAAATTTTTTTATACTTACAGATAAAAGATATAGTAGGTATTAATTTATATTATGAAAATTTAATATGAAAAGAACACTAAAATTATATTATAAAAATTTATTTAGTTGATTTTTATATGTATGTATATGAATATGTAGCCATTAGTAGAAAAAAAAAAAAGAAAATACTCATAAAAGAATTAAAGAAAAAAACAGAAAAATAATTTACAATAAAGAAAATATAAAATAATAAACAGAAATTTTGTTTTGTTTGGAATTTCTCTAATGTTTTTCTTTTTGTATTTTGATTAAGGTTATGTTTTTCTTACAGTATTATGATCATTTATCATTCATTCATTCATATAAAAAAAAATGAATTGTTGACTTGAAATTGATATTGTCTGATTTTGAAAGAAAAAGAGTGAAAAAATGCATAGAAAACAAGGAAGAAGAACTAAAAAGAAATAAGATAAAAAAGTATATATGTAGTATATTTTTTATACAAACAGAAAAATATAATAATAATTACAATTATAAATTAAATAGCAGTAATTTATTTTTGCTGATATTCAACCAAAGATAAATCGAGTTTTCTAAAAGATGTAACTTTTTCGGTAGAATCATCCCATCAGCCATGCTCTACATACTCTACAGTCCATTGTCTTACTCATCGCTGATTCTTCATAAAATTAATTATTTTTTCTATCTTAAAGCTAAAAACTATAAAAATCAAACAATTAAAACAGGACAATACTTAATACAGGAAAAAAAAAATTTGGTAAGTTAAAGTTCCGTATATTTTTACTTCAATGTCATTTTTTCGGTATAAACAAAAATTTCAGTGTTCGGAGTTAAAAGTAAATACTTAAAGAAAACGATTTTTTTAAATTACATGTTTATAAAACGTAAAGCCTCTACATCCGGAATAGTCCATTCAGTACCAATTATAGTTCACAATAATCACTTACTTTATTGAAGAAATGTATAGAAGAAGAAGAAGATATTGTTAAAAAAGATATTTCAAGAAGGCAAAAGTTGTAAATTGATACAGGACATTATATGGTGCTCTGCTAAAATTGATTTTAAATGAAAAAAAATAGGATCCTTGGGAAGTGTTAATGGAATGCCATTAATTGATCTTTCAAATAGATAAAAAACTTTTGATTTAAAATTAATTTTTCGTAATTTGTTTTAATTTGAAGTTCTTTCGTATTGATTCTAAATTTCTAGACTTACACATTTATCAGATTAATTTGCTTTTAATGCCATTGTAGGATAATAATGTAGATGATTTAAAAGTTAAAGTTTCACAACGAAAAAGAAAACTTACATTTTCGTACACGTTTCTTTTTTTTTGTATTAAATATTTTATTTTTGAAAAAAAAAAAAAAAAGTATCTGACTCATGGGATTGATTATATTAAGTGGTTGGTTTAACATAAAAAAAAATGGAAATAAAATCAAAAATTATAATATAAATGAGCTAAAAAAAAAAAAAAGAATAAAAGAAAATTGTGTGGCTAAATTAAGTTTTTTAGATTTTTGAATTAAGTTCTTATTTAACTACAATTCATTTTTAAAAGTTTTCTCTGGGCCGCAAGAGATTAATAACTTTAAAGTTACTTTTTAATAAAAACGTTAATCTGTTGTACTTCTGCAAACGTTTTTAAACTCAAATTTAAAATTTTATGTTTTTTTTTTTGAAGATAAATTGATTGATTGCTTTAAAGACAAAGAAAAAGTATGAAATATATGAGACTCATTCAAATTAAATGACTTTTGACATCTCAATTTGATTTGTTATAGAAATAAGAAAATAATAAATCTAAATCTATAATTCTTAAAATAGACAAGATAAATTTAATTTTTTTTTTTTTACTATTTAGCTAACTGACAACAATTAATTATTATTTAAAAAATATTTTAAAAAAAAAAACTTCACAACTTCAAAATATCCTAGATTTTTTGAATCATATTTTAGACGTACTGGTGCCATGAAATAATAAGTATTTTTTATTTTTATTTTTTTTAATTTTTTTCCAATTGCTCTACTTAAAACTCATCTTTAATTTTATCAAAATATCCTTATTTTAATGTCTAAAAAAATTCTTAATAGAATTTTGTGACAATAATTCTTTCTTCAATGCTTTCAGCTGTTTTCATCACTTTTTTTTATAAAGTAGCATGTTTTTTTTTTTTTTTTTTGTATTTAATTTGAATAATTTTTTTTTTTTTGAAAAAATGCTATCGTGCAAGTTTTAAAATATACATACAAGAAAAAAAAAACAAATAACCATTTTTTTTTTTTTATAAAAAATTTAAACATTTTGTTTTCATTTAACAGTCACACAATTCAGTTTGAATTTCTTTTAAAATTTTTTAGCACAAATCAAGAAAACTTCTATATTTACTTAGACATATGTATATATATATGTATGTATACATACATGTGGTAATCATAAAATTCAAACAAAGATCTTAAAACTTTTATAAAATTTTCAGTAAAAAAAAAATCCTAAAATGTTTAATAAAAAAATTTTTTACAATGCAATTATTTTTATAAAATCAAAAAAAAAAAAAAAAAAAAAAAAAAGAAGTTTAAAACATATTCACATAAAAATCTGCTAATGACTTTGAACAAAATTAATGACATTCATGCTTTTAAAATCAAAATTTAAAATAAAGAAAAATGAATATCATGGGAAATTATAAGTTTATTTTATCAACAAAAACACAAAATAATACAATGATAAAATGTATAAAAAAAAATAGAATGAAGGGTTTTTTTTTCTTTTAATTATTTATTTATTTT
Source organism: Bombylius discolor (assembly GCA_939192795.1). Lineage (NCBI taxonomy): Eukaryota > Metazoa > Arthropoda > Insecta > Diptera > Bombyliidae > Bombylius > Bombylius discolor. The sequence goes on along the minus strand of OW584238.1, from coordinate 53,601,904 downwards.
TTTTGTTTTGAACATATTTTATATTTACTTTAATAAATCTTTCAAAGCACAAAACATTTTATTTTACTTTTTCATTTATTAATATGTTGAAACTTTTAGCACAAAACTTTATTATTTTTTCTCTATCTTTTTTACAACAACACAAAAAAAAAAAACAAAAAAATCACATAAAGCAAAAAAATTAAATTTTCTTTTAAAAATTTAAATTTGTAAGGGATTTTAGTTCATTTTTAGAATATGATTTTCTCTTTCGTTTAATAACTAATCATCTAACAATAAAATTTTGTCTAGACAATTTGATTTTGGTTGGACTACTTTTTTCTTTTGTTACTTGTTTAACAATGTCTTATTAATATTAATTTATTTATTTCCATTCAATAAACTTACAAATTAAAATTATTAGTTTAAATTCTTAGAACTCATTAAATATGATATTTTAAAGCTTAAAGCATATTAAAATCAAATTATACTTTATTTGAATTAATAAATATTCAATAATTTTAATGTTTTATCATTAAAATATCTTGGAAAATGTAAAAGCCAACTAAGAAGGAAATTATCATATTAAAAATGAATGAAAGGATCCTGAAAGGATTTCTTCATTTTTTTTTTTAACTCGTAAATAAATTTGATTGTAAAGATGTATGTAATAAGTCAAATTGTCCATAATTAGGTATACGAAAAAAAAAATAATAATTAGGTACTTCTAGATTCTGGAACTTGGCTTTTAGAGTATAGGAGGTGAAGACAATAAAAATTTAATTTGCATAAATATTTATTCATATACAATTATTACATGAAAGGGTTAGAATTCTTTAAATAAAATTTTGAATTTAGTATTCTTATTATTTTGTTATCGAAAACCGTAATATAGTATACTTAATCATATCAATACATGTATAGAACAAATTGAGTTATAAATAAAAATTTAAATAATATTCAAATTAACTTAATTCTATACATTTTGTACGGTATTTCAATTTAAATTCAAAATACTCTTATTCACATGACATACAAACGGAAATTTTCTTGTTAAATTACAATCACAAATAAAACTAAATCAAAAAAGGAATTTTTTTTCTCTCAAAGTTTGATATCACCTTCAATGACCCAAAACAATAAAAAGAAAAAAACAATACCTTTTACCCAACCTCTTAAAGTAAATTTATTGATGAACAATTCAATTTTATTTTGTAAAAAGTTTAAAGTAAATAGATATACATTGTCTGTATTAAAATTTAAAGTAAAACTTAAAAACACAAAAAAAAAAAAAAAAATATATACAAGAAAAAATATTATAAAGTTAAATAAAACTTTGTCATTGACTACAAAATAAATTAAATGCAACACCTGATACACCTGTCAATTTTTCAATTCTTACCCATGTTTGTCTTGTAAAGTTTGTTTTTTCCTTTTTGAAGCCATGAATAGTATGGGTTTGTGTTTTCTGACACTAACTTATGAGTATAATGCTACGTATACTAGTTTTTTTTTTTTTTTAAATTTAAAAAATTAAAAACCACAAAACTTTTCCATTAAATACTTGTGTACTATGAAAATGATAAGTTTTCATAAACTTATGTGGCACATATAAACCACTAATAAATATACAAATGTACATATGTATGTTCCATTCAGGTTTACCATAAAAACCAGAAGGAAAAAAACAACGAAAAATTGTGAAAAAAAACAGTAAAGGATCATCACTAGATAGACATACAAAATAAAAAAAAAATAAAAATTACAGTCCTAAACACATTATGTAAAATTGAAAATAAATAGGAGCTGTAAAAGTTTAAATACATCTTGTTGTTTTTTTTGGCTTGGGACATATAAAATGATAATGAATTTAATATAATTTCATGGGTATTTAAATTTTAATCATTTTATCAAAATGAATAAATTTAAATTTTTGAATTATTCCAGTTAATTTCAATTTGATGAATTTTATTTATTATGAATTTTCAGTCTCTACATGTAACTAGTTACCTAATTTTTTTTTTTAAGAAATAAGTTTCCATAATGATTTCAAAAATTTTTAATCAACATGATTATGTATCATTTTTAAAAAATGTAAGTAGAAATGCTGGCAAATATACTTTCACAATTTTACGTGTCTTGTGAACCATAAGTTCGTTAGTTAGAGTATGAAAATTTTTGTAGCTGAAAATTGATTCGATTCTTTTGTTTTTTCTTTATTTTCTTTATTGTGAGTCACAACATATAGGGATATTGCATTACAGCATTTTTTATCAGCACATTAATGACGCATTAAAGATGGCGAAATGGATAGTGGAAGTTATGAGAGAAAAATAAAAAAGTTATTCTATCTAACCTATTCATATATATAACGACTTCCTAACTTTATACCTTTACAGTAATCAATGCATACACTTAATTTAAATTCAATTTACCGTTATGTTCCATTTAAGTGGAATTGTTCTTTTTATACATAAAATAACAATCGAATCGATAAAAAACCAACTAAAAAATAAAAGGAAAACAAATAAATTGTGATAGTAAATGAAATGGAAATTATGATAATTTGATATTTTAACTTTTAGATGAAAAAAAAAAACCATAAAGATTTTCTCTTTTTTTAATTTTCTTTAAATTTCCGGATTTTTAACTTTTATTTGTTTTATTTTTTGATTATTTTACTTTTTTTATAATATTCTTTTACGTATTCTTTCGATATATTCAACAGAACGATAAAATGTTTATGACTTAGCAATAAGGATAAAATAAATAAAAAATATATAACATCAAAATAAAAAGATATCAATGGATTATAGATTGACAGTTATTTGAAAAATTAATCGATAAAAAAATTATAATAAATAAAAACAAATTATGAGAAATAATTTGAACAATAATAAAAAAAAATTAAAAAAATAAAGAAACTATCTTATAATAGATAATATATTTTTAATTTGTGAAATATTATCCTTAATTTCACTATAAAATTAAATTGTTTTTGTTTTTTTTTTTTTTTTTTGCTACTTTTTTTGTAATAATATTATGCTTACATTATCTGTGTATTGTTTTTTTTTATATGTAGAAATTATAGCTATAAATATTTTTATAAATATATGTATACATAATTTAATTTTGTATTTTCATTTCCTTTTATTTCTTATATATTTAAGGAAATTTATGGAAATGTGTTATGTATCTTAATAAACCGAAAAATAAAAGATACAGGAAATTGACTTAAATGAAAATTTATTTTTATATACTACCAATATCCGGTTAAGTAATTTACTTACTTTATATTTATTGTAATATGTAATTTTTGGAAAATTTATTCTTAAATATATGTATATTTCATATACATGAAAATGAAAGTATATATTACCTACATATGTATGTATGTACATTTTAAGATTTTTTTTTTTTTAAATTCTAATTTAATACCGTTGAAAATTTTTTACAGTTAAATAATGTTATTGTTAAATTAAGAAAATTAAATTCACTTCTAAGGGATTTCTTTTAAACAAAAAAATAAAATTATTTGAATATCAGTTAATAGCATACACAACAAAAGGATACATGTTGCCATTAAAGATTTTTTTAAATAAAATTTAAATATTTAAAAGGATTTTATTTTATCTTGAAGTATAAAATCTCAAAAATTTAAAAATCTTTTTTAAATGTTATCGACCATGTAAATTGAACATTTTTTATAATCTTCAGGATTAATTAACTCTAATGAATATTGAAAGTCAAAGGTCAGTATAAACGTTTTAAATTAAAATTAACTAATGAGATCTTTGAAATTTACAAATAAAATTTTAAAATGGAATTTGAAAAGTGTTTTTTTTTTCTTTTTTTTCTAAAATTAAAGTTCCTTTTAGCGAAAGTACTTTTTGTACTTGATAGATGACAATGCAGGCTTTTTGATAGGAGCTTTAACTTAATTCAAACGAGTTGAGCTGCCATGACTCCAATAAAAATGAAACAACAAAGGTGAAAAATCAGTGGCTGTTTATTATTTATTCTCTCTCTCTGTTCAATGCACAGTTTTAAAATAAAATAGTTTTTTTCCAACGTTAATATATATTTTTCAATGAATTTTTAAATCAAATAATCCTTGTTCTTTAATTCATATTAAATTGAAATGGTTATTATTTTTAATTTTGAATTAAAATCCTCTTCTAAAAAAAAAATTCTACAAAATAAAAAAAAATTTTCCATTAAACAAATTTTTAACTGCATTAATTTCAAACTAATCTTTTAATGCAACAATAGCAGTATGGTTTTATATATAGTCTAATTAATTTGGTCTGATTTAAAATTTAAAACTTTTTCTGTTCTGATTTCTAACTTTGAAAAATTTCACTAAAAATTTTTAATTAAAATTTATGTTCAATTTATATTAAAAATGAACGTGTATACACTATACACTGAAAACTCTTGATAGTCGTTAGACAAAAACGAACGTTTTTATTTTTATGTTTAAATTCTTTATTACTTACACCATTATTTTATTTGTTTTTTTATTCACGTCTTTTTTCAGTTCGATTTTAACCAATATTTTTAATATATCATACATACCTATGTACATTTGCTTCAATAACCATAAAAAATAATTTATACAAAAAAAAACTGTCATCTTTACTTTCTTAATATTTTTAATGTGTTTCAAGTAATTTTTAACAAAAAATCTCTAAAGAAAGTAATTGAACTTTTCAATAAATTGAAACACTCAATATTATCTTCACTATTTATTTTTCTAACATCATCGTATCTTTGTTAACGACACACGAAGTCAATATTCCTAAAATTTTATTGATAATTTTTTTTTTTTTCTGGAACAATGAAAGAAAAGAAAATCCTTTCTCAATCTGATTCATCATTTTCAATTAGTGTTAAATTGATTTTCTTTTATAAAATAAATTAGTAATCTTCAAATCTTTTAAAGCCATCAAACTACTATTATGAAAAAAATTCTCTCGTTATTTTTTTTTTTTCAATATTAAAGGAAAAAAATTTAATTTTTTTTTTTTTTTTAAATATTTGTTCCTTTCAAAAAAACATGTTACTGACCGTTTAATAAGGATACAATAATAAAAGAAACTTACAACTCGTGTTCTTCCATCAGTTTGGATCCTTTTTTTTACATTAATTTTTTTTTAACACATGTTCTTAATATTTAAGGATAATCATATTATATTATAATAAGTCAAAAAACTATTTTTCTTTCAATGTCAATTTTCAATATAGATACAACATAAAAAGTCGTAAGCTATTGAACTTTTATGTTTCAGAACAAAAAAAAAATTAACAAGTTAAGATAACTATTTTTTCTTCTCAAATTCAAAGTAATAAATCTTTTTTAAAAGTGTTACATTAAACAGTTTCTTCTTTTTTCATTCCAAAGTCTAACATCCACAAAAAAAAAACATATGTAAAAAAAACATCTGCGTAACAAAAGAAAATATATACATACATACATATTTTCTTCTTTTAAACTTTTTTAATTCAAAATTTAAGTTTATAGAAACTACGATGAATGGATATCATTTTTTATATCCTATCATCTGTTGAATTTTTTTTTTTTTTCATATCTCTTCAATAATCATTTATAAAAAATATATACATATATATATATATTTTGTGCCAGCTATTCTTCTCTACCCAATTATGTGTTATCTACTTAATTCAATTTGAAAATTTCTTCTATTTTTCATTTTCTAAATATAGCAAAGGTGAAAAAGAAAACCGCTAATTCTTTTAAGAATTAAATAAAATTCTGATCACGTACGAAATTTCATTTTTCGTTATCTATATTAATATAATAATCAAATCGCATTATACAAGAAAAAGAAAAAAAACAACAAACAAAAACAAACAAGAAATGACGTAAATTTTAATTTATATTAAAATTCAATTGAAAAAGTTATATGGAATAGTGAATAAAAAAAATAAAAAAAAGAACACCTTGCAAAAATGTTTTTGTAAATTTGTAAAATTTAAAAATTCATAAAAAAAAACAACTGATCTTAACGAAGGTAAGTGAAATTTTTTTAAATTTAATAATGTGGTTGTTGTTTTGTTGTGTAAAAGAAAAAGTTTTTTTTTTTTACGCAAAAGTTAATTATTTTACTCCTCAAACTATTACACAGAAAAATTACTTCGAAATGTATCTTGAAATAAAAATAAACGTAATATTGATAACAAAATAATAAGACAATTTTTTTATTTTCTTTTCATATATTTTTTTTCTTTCTTTCTCTTAAATCCCCATCTTTTATGTTTCCATAATGAATCATTTAAACAAAATGTCAAGAACTTTTTAAGTTATTATTACTTAAAAGTCAAAAAACTTTTTTTTTAAAAGCAAATTAATTTTGAGAATTTTTTAATTGTTTCGCTAATTAACGTCGTTTTATTTTTTTTTTTCTTTTAAATTTATTATTTTTCCTTCTGTATTTTTAATCATAATTCATCGTTGTGTAAAGATAAAATTTACATTTATTTTTTTTTTTTTTTTTCAAATTTTGATGTTGATAAATATTTAATTGTAAACTTTACTTACTCTCTAAAAACAAAAATATAATAATATAAATAACAACATAAAGCGCCTTTTAACGAGAAAACATTTTTTTAAATGCAACAAAAACCCTTCATTTTAAATTTTTATTTTCTTGTTGTGAAAGATACATTTTTTTTTTTTTTTTAATTCTATTTTAAACATCAATTATGAAAATTTTTAAAAATAATTGTATAGAAGAAAAATACTTTTTTCTAAGTTGATAATTCTCAAAATGAATTTTTATTAATAAACCGATTATAATCATTATTTTACTTTACTTCTATGCACAAAAACTATTCAACTTATTTTACATTGAACTTCATTTTTTTAAGTTATTTTTTCTGAAAACTTGAAAAAGTATTTCTGTAAATTGTCATATTTTCATTTTTTTTTTTTTTCAATCAAAATTTCATAAAATATATTTGTATAATACATATATAAAATCCAAATATGTAACTGCAGCTTTTTAGAATATTAAACTTTTTAAATTATTGACAATTCGAGAAATCTTCAATTTTATAAAATTTTTAAAAAAATTTACTAACGAGCTTTGATAGTTTGTTTTAAAATATAATAATCCTTTTTTATTACTGAATTTCTTAAAAAATTCAATAGATTAAATTTCAAGATGCATACTACGAAAAAATTTGATTATGAATTTATTCAAAATTTTACAATAAATTCCAATGAACAAACTGAATATTATTGAATTGATAGTTTTAATAAATTAAAAAAAAAAACTGTTTAAATATGTAAGTATGTATACATACATACATACAAATGTATATCTATGTACATACTCGTACATATGTTGTTCTACAGAATAAGTTAAATTTTTTTTCCACTTTCTAGATTAAAATCTTTTATTTTCTATGAATTTACTTCTAAGATTTTCTGCAATATTTTTAATTTGAATCTATTTTTATTAAAATTTATGATGAGTTTTCTTTTAAATAAATTTTTAAAGATTTTTTTTTGTTTTCATTTATAAAGATTGTTTTGTTATTTATTATTTTCATTAAATGACAGCATAAAATTATGAAAATAAACCCAAATTTATTGATTATTAATTTTTGCCTTTCTAGCAAAAACAAAATATGTATATTTTCTTTCGAAATGCTCAATCATCTGAAAATAAAGCTCACAAAATCTAATGAAAAAAATGTTTTTTTTTTTTTTTTTTTCAAAAATGTAAACAACACTGTAATATTATTTTTTTTCAGATAGTATATGTCCTTGGTGGTTCTTATATTTCATCGTAGGTGTTTTCATGACAATACAGAAAAAGGTCATGAAAGTTCAAATTTGCTTTTGAATACCCATTGCTCACATAATTTTGTACTTGTTTTTTGTATTAATTTGTATTTTTTAGTGCTTATTCACTTTTTTTTTTTTTGTATCTCATGTAAACAGTTTATCTTGGAAAAATTAACACAAAAAATGTAAAGTGCATTAGATTAGTTTTTTTTTTGTTTGTTTCATTTTCATATTCCCTTTTCTGTGTTTTTTTTTTTTCTTTTTTTTTCGTTTTCTTCTTCTTTTTTATTCTTAATTTACACCTGAAGTTTCACGTTATAACTTTGTTTTTTCCTCTCTAACTTACTTTTTTATATTAAAGCTATAGTATGTATAAATGTACTTTTTTTTCATACCTTAATAACATATTTTTTAATTATTTTTACCTAAAGGATTATGTTCAATTCATTATTATGGAAAGGTACAAAAAAATTATCCATTATTGTTTAAATTTGTAACATGACATCCATTATTATACTTTTTTTTTTTATTATAGTTTTTAATTTTTTGTTTTTGCTATTTTAATGCATACAGAACATTAGCATATTATTTCAAACTTAATTTGTATATATATTTTTTTCAAATACCATTATTATGTACACAAACATACTGTTTGTATAATTAATTTTCTGCATTTATATTTACATAGATCCTTCTTTGTCCTTACAATAACAAAAATTTTCATTTCATATTTTTAATTTCTTATTAGTCGAATATTTTTCTATATTTTTTTTTAGTACAATTTAAACCTTCATTGGCGAATATACTTTTTATTTGAATCTATGAGTATACACGTTGAAAAATAATTTTTTCCTCTTTATTGTTTTGTATAATAGTTCCAATATTTAATTACAGAAAAAGTATAGTATGTATTTCCACCCTGACTTCATCATCATTATATAAAATTTTCACATTAAACGCTTTTTTTAGAATTGTAGAATAAAAAATAATCAATAACCGGGTCTGTAAGGTGGATGGACCAGAGATTCAAAGTTACATATGTGTAGAGTGTGTTAAGGAATTTAATCACAGAATCGTAGAATGACTCAATTACTTGATATACATTTATTCCGAATGAATACCGTTAATTGTTTATACTTAACGAGTAGGTCCATTTTGCTGACTTTTAGACCTACCCTCGTAATTATCAGCTATTCATAGAATAAACTTCTTGCTTTTGTTTAATTTTATTTTTAGTGTATCCTTGTTATTTCTATTATTTATATTCTTCATATATCAATTCATTATAATAATATGCACATAAGTGGACATAAAAATCATAGATTGTAAATATTTTAAGTGATTTTGAGTTTTTGTAATAAAAATTTAATGTAATATAATTGATTTTTGATTGATATTTTGCTAACCCTCGAATAATTATTTATGTAACGATTAATTTATTTTTTTTTTTTTTTTGTTTGTTAACTTACCTACGTACATATATGTATTTTCTTTTTAAAAAAAAAATTTTTTAAGTACTTTTCCTTTAGCTCCAAGAATAAAGACAAAAAATAAATAAAAAAAATTCATGTAGAAACAGATGAAAATTCAAAAAAAAAAGAAAAAATTTGTATATTAGACATATTTTAATTTCATAAAATTTAAAATTGAAATCTGTATAATAAATTTTTCAAATTTATTTTTACAAAAAAAAAAAAAAACGAAAAATGAACATAGCAACAACAACAAGAAAATTATTTTCACTTTTAAATATCACATGAGTAATGTGTAGAAACAACCAAGAAATCCTTTAAAATTAATTTCTCTGAAGCGAGATAAAATAAAATATTTACCAAATAAAATATTTACAAATAAACTGTAAGTCCTCAAAATAAACACAAAACATCATTCATGACGTTCTTTTTGTATATATATTTTTTTTCATTAAAAAATTCAAAAAAAAAAAAATGTTGCAATACATTTTATTTTTACATTAAAAATTCTTTCACATCTTCTTAAAGAAAATCTTTTAGATTAAACATGTTAAACATTTTTTCTTATTCATTTAAAAATGATTTTTTTTTTCTAACATTGCATTTTCTTTCAATACAGAAACAGTTCACACTTTAAAAAGGATTAATATAGATTGTCTTATATATATTTTACTACATTTCATCTCTAAAAAGATTTATTTTCATTTTTCCAGGATTAAAAATAATTTTACCTCTATTCCATTACTACTACCGCATACTATAATACATACATTAAAAAAAATATGTTCGCAGCATTATCATAAGAATTTTTGCAGCGCATTAAAAAAAAAATTGATTACGTGTTATGAACGAACAATTTTATATTTCATAATGTTAAGGATATTTCATACTTAAATTTTATTATTATACATACTTACATATACGTCAATTCAATTTTCTATATAATTTTATAAAGTATTGAACAATTATGAAAAAGGATATTCATAATTCAGTGGACTTGGTTTAGTACATATTATTTAGGAATGATTTTTTTTTTGGCGTTCATCCAATCTGATTATGTAGTAGGTACATATACATATGTATATATATAAATATGTTTATTTCGTGCTATTCATAAAATCAATTTATTTTTCATGGTATTATTTTATTAGAATTATATTTAAAAGTAGAAAAATATATTAACGTATACGTGTATGTATAAAACTATACACATACTAGTATATAAAGAAAATTTGATGACAAATATGAAAAATTTTATTTTTTTTTAAGTTTAGCCAAGAATGAAAAAATAATATACGAATTAAAAATATCGATTATTATGTATCCACATGTACCTACATGTGAATTTTAGAAAGAAAAACCAAAAACGTTTAAGCCTATTAAACATATTTTCGAAATAATGAATTTATAGGTATGTACATATATTTAATTTTATGAGGCGTAAAAAAAGAATTAAGATAAATTTTTCGCTTATTTGAGTTTTTTTGTTTTTAAAATAATGTTTTTTTTTTTTTGGAAAATCAGATTCAGTTTCAAATTTAACTGAAATATAAATTACCCTTTAAGAAAAAACTGAAAACTATTATTCAACACTTCCGATCGATTAAGCTTAATATGCGTAATCGCACTAATACATATATACATTTACATATGTACCTTATCCTTTTTTTTATTCCATTAAAGGACGGAAGACACAATTTTTTCTTATTCAATTGTTTTTATTCTTTTTGTTTTTCTATTATTTTTATCCTTTCGAAAGAAAAATTATACAAATTTTTCATTTATTTAAAAAAAAAAAAAAAAAAAAATTGTTCGGTGATTCTTTGCAATTTTCCGTAATGATCAATGGAACGTATATAATTTTAAAAAGGACTTACTTATTTAGATACTCCTATTAAATAACAAAACAAGGCAACGAAATAAGAAAAAATTAATGATACCAAAGATATTCTTAATTCATTGTATTTAGTTTTTGTTTTTGTTTATCAATTATATTTTCTTGAATGAATTTCAACAAATACAGTTCTCATGCTGTATATAGTATTGACTTAATTAATTAAAAGAAAAGCAGAAAAAAAGTTTGTTTATTATTACAAACTTTTTTTTTCGGTTATAGTTTTTGCGTGTGCTAAAATAAATAAACATTAAATTAATTTATTTTATTTTTATTTACAAAACGTACAAGATTTCTTATGTAATTTATTGGTAATTCAACACCGGATAAAATCAATTTTTGTACAAATTAACACACAATGTGTCAGTAATTATTTTGTGTTAATTGAATTTTTTATAGGTCCGTTCATAGGAAATTCAAATTGATTAATTTTTTTTTCTTCTTTTTTCAATTATAATTATTATTTTTTGTATGAAACAAAATGTAGAATAAAAATCAAAATGAATTCAAAAAAACTTTATGGATAATTTAGCGTGTATTTTTTCGAAGACTGAATTAGCACTAAAAGTTATGTTTCGTTTTGATAACGTCTCAATCTCGCTTCATCTTTAGGAAGGTAATGTAAAAAGTTTGATGTATACGGAGTTGATAACCATGTCATTCTTGAGATTGCACATCCCACCAGTTCTATCCAACGAATGTTAGCTATTTCTACAGAGTACTAAAAGAGAACTCTCTTCACACAATCGAAAGGAAAATACATTTCCTATTCTTTATGTATAGCTCTAGAAAAAGTTCAAAAGGACTTTACGTTTTGGAATTTTGTAGAAAATTTTTGAAACCTACAATTAAAAATTTTGTTATAAACGACGGAAATTCAAAGAAGTATTTATCGAAAATTTTAATTTTCCTCTTGGAATTTCCTTTTTAATCATTTTTCATTCAACATAATACGCCATTTTACGAAATTCATAATATACTATAGAATGTATTTTATTTTGAAAAGGTGCTCAATATTTTTTTTTTTTTTTTGACAAGAATAAAATAAAAACATGAAAATAAAAATGAATTGAACTAAATTGAACATCAGAAATGCATGACCTTATTTTCAAAATAAATAAATAGAATATAAATGCCTTACAATCTTGAATCTAAGTACACGCTACTTATAATAAAAGCAATTGTTATGATTGAATTAAATAGTAAATAGGTACTCTGTATTCGTTACATATTTTTGACAATTTTTTTCTCATATTATGTATCGCTTAGTGGAGTTTCTTATGTATTTCATGACTGATAAAATTGAGTATAACAAATTTTTCATAACAGCTCTTACTCGTACATGTTATTGTCCTTTTTTTTTTTTTCTTTACTATACTTGAATAAATTTATTAATTTTATACACGCACTCAAATAATCTATGTACTTAAATGTTCTCACATAAATACTACAAATGATGAAGTAATAATAAATCTTCTATAGACGTACGATTTAAGGAAATTGAAAATAACAAGTCAAATTCATAATAATAGTACTTTACATAACCTTTGACGTTGTATATTATTTTTGTTATAATTCTTTTTAAAAGGGATAAATATTGCACGTTATATCTTTGCTTGTATTTAAACGAGATTTTATTTATTATATATTCATCAAATAATTTTTTGAACGTAAAATAATATCTACAAAATTGTTAAGATTTTTCTTATTATTTTTTTATTATTGTTTCGCTTCATTCCCTGGTGGAACATACGGCCTTAAGTTTTTTCTAATAAACTCAATTCTATCATCTTTTCATGGTTGATAGTTTTTCTCCATGTATTCCTGAGCTGGTCTTTGCTTCGCGGGATCTTTGTGGGTTGTATTTTAGGGCTTCTAATGCGATGCCGTTTCGCAACCGGATAGATGAACTAACATTAACTGGCTTTGAAAATGCGTATTTTGTGAAGTGATACTGCGATATAGAGTTTGATGATCCAGATCTTATTCAACTGTTTCACTACGTTCCGTGCTATATTTATTCTGTGGATGACTTCGTTTCGCAAAATTCTTTCTTTCGTTATACAGATAATATATGTCCATCATTAGAAGACTTTTGTTAGTTGTTCTAAATTCCATATTTTGTTAAATTAAAAAAAATTAAAATTCATTAAAAACATTAAATATCTTTGAATTATTATATTATCCTTATTATAAGTAAATTATTTATAAAACAATTTTCGAAAAAAGCAACAACAATTTCACTATTAAATAATTTCTTTAAATATATAAAATCCAAGAAGATTTTCATAAATTCTTGTTAAATTAGAATCAAAAAAAATAAAATAATACTATGAAACTATCGTTTAAAATATCTTGTTTTTCTATATCTTCTATTATACAAATCATATAAACACTTTGTTTGCTATTTCTGTTAATATTCATGCTTACAGAGAAAATATTTTGTATTTAAAAGATTATTTAGTTCTATTCACACATATGTATGTATTTATTTTCTTATTTTGAAGGAGCGCAAAAACATTTGAATATGTATATACCTACTCGTATTTTTGAATAAATTTAAAATAATAGTTTAAGCACTTTTTACTTTATAAAAACAAAAGAGAACTACAATATATACTCACGTATGTATCCTTGATCCTTCGTGTACAATTTAAAAATGTATGTATAGTACATACATATATCTATTGTGTTAGAATTCTACAATATTGCTTGAAGGTTGAGATCCAGTCATAATATAAATCTCAAAGCTTCTTTATTTTAAATGTAAATTAAATAGATACCACTTTTGTTAAGATACATTAAGTATGACGTTAAGTATTTAAATAAATATTAAAATGCAAATGATAAATTAGAACGTAAATTTGAAGAAAATTAAGATATTATAAGATGTTACTTAAAAATTCAACAATATTATAATTTTATCAAATATGTACTTTGAAAATATGTATTTTGAAAATATTTAGGAAAATTAATTAATTTTGCTAACGAAATATCTTATGGTTGAAAAACAACAAAAGACCTAAAGGTGCAAATGATTGTTGCAGAAAGCCCAAAACAAATTTGGAGACGAAAATATAGAACGAAAGCATAAGACTAAAATGAATGACTTGGGACTATATCGAAAAAGCTATGGACCATAAAGGACTTTGAAGCTATAAAAGAAAAATATTTAACGAATGAAAAGGACCAATGGGAATTTACACGATTAACAATTTGTAAATTTATTTTGGATTTAGAACAGCCCAAGCTTATTGTAAATATCCGCTTTAAAAAAACAATATATATACTTCATTTTGAATCCTTTTTTTTTTTTAACTGAACTAAAAAAGTGTAAAAAAAAACAACAAAAAAATATTTGAAAAAAATTTTAATTATAAATTATACACAAGATGACAAATGGTATTAAATATAAATTAAATAGATGCATTTAAACAAAACAAAAAAACCAAAAAAAAAATCAATATTCACAACAACAAAAGTGCAATAAGTATCTCACATTTTTTATTTCAAAATGCTAATATTTTCTTCACTTATATGCATTTTTTCAATACTTTTTTGAATGATTGCAATACGATCAATTTGTTGTGCACATTTAATATCAACATCATGTAAATGTTTTTGAAATATTTTTACTGCTGTCTTTTTTTTATTTTTACGAAATTTATCATTTTTTGTATCATCTAATGCTTTTTTATATGTTACTAAATTATTTTTTAATCTTTTTATATCATCATCATTATCAATTAAAAATTCATCAGATGATTTTGATTGTTGTATAACTTCACGATATTCTTCAATTTTTGCATAAACTTTATCACGATTTATACATAATGTATCAAATATAATATCATTTGTATCATTACAAAAATTTAAATAATTTTTAAATGTTGTATTATTATTATCTTTTGATATTGATAATTTTTTTGATATTTCTAAATCGATTGCATTACGATAATTTAATTTTTCTTCTTCAATTTCTTTTTGTAATCTTTCCATATCTTGTTCAAGTTTTAAACGACGTTTTTCTAATTCTTCTAATTTTTCTTCTTCAATGTTAATACTTTCATTAATTTCATCAATATTCATTTGATTTAAAAATATTTTCGATTTTTCATCATCAGTTGCAGAAAATAATTGATTTTCTAAAGGGATATCATTTACATTGTTAAACAATTGATTTTCATTTATATTTTCTTCAGAAGTGATATTTTCAATATTATCATTATTTTCCATTTTGTGTATGTGTGGGAGTTTTTCTTCTGTTAAATGTTTTTTTTTTTTCAGCTTATTTAAAATGAAAATAATTGGAAAACTAGAAAATATAAAAAGAAATTTTATAGTTTTTCCCGTTACGAAAATTACACAATAATGTCGAACAAAAAGAAAGAATATTTTTGTTTTTTTATTTTTTGATTAAAATTTCATTGGTAGTTTGAGGAAAAAAAAAAGGTAGTTCAATGAGTTTACTGAATCAAGAAATTTTGTAGTATTGTTTTCAAGTTAAAAGTTGCCATTAAATTCAAAATCTTACTTAGAAATCATAACTACATTCATTATACGATAGGATCACCTTGTATAACTGTAATTATTAAAATTTAAAAAAAAAGGATGAACTGTAACCATCTATTAAAATCTTCTTATCCAGATATTTTCCAATTCATTTTCAAATTCAGAGGACAGGATTATACAATTTTTATTCTGATCCTGAAAACGTTTATTTCTCTTATTTGAAATTTAAAAAAAAAAAGGATTATATTTTCATCAATTTTTTTTATTTTTTTATTTAAACATTTTTTCACACTTTTGAAACTTAAATAAAAAAAAAAATTAAAAGAAAAAAAAACAAACAAAAAAAGAGAGGCCAGAATTTAAACAAAGACAATAATACATATAATTTCTTAAAAAATAATATATTCTCTCAATCTTTTACGTAAAAATTATAATATCATTTTTAATAACATTAAATTTTAAACTTTAAACGTTTGTAAAGCCAATTCAACCTGTAACTGTATCAATTCCTTATTTTCTTCAAATATTTCTTTAGCTAACATATTTTTTTTATGTTCTAATAAAGCATTCTCTTTTAAATAACGTTCAACAATTCGTTCATAATCTCCATCACCTGCATCACCTCCAACAGAAGGATGCTGTTGCTGTTGTTGTTGTTGTGTTTGTTGTTGCTGTTCAGCTAAACTTAATAATTTTTTTAATCTTAACACTTCAGCACGTTCAGAATTAATTCTTGCCTGAAGTTGTGTTTTCCATTTTAACAGCTCTTGATTTTCAATTTGTAACCTTAATAAATTCAAATATTCAGGATGTGTTTCAGGTAATATTAAAAGTCCTGATTCATGTAAATATAATCGATCTGTTGGATTAAGTTTATTGAATTCTTCAATTGAAAATCCATCATCTACACCTACAACATTACCACTACCACCATTACAACTACCATTACCAACAATATTATCACCAACATCATTACCATTACCATCATTATCATCATCATCAACAATTTCATTTTCTTCTGGCACCATTGTTGGTATGTCAGGAGTTTCTTGTGGTGTATTTTTGGTTTCTGTATTTGTTGCTGATTCTGTTGACAATGCAGTAAAAGTTTTAACAGATTCATCATCTGAACATGATGATTTTGTTTTATTATTAATTTGATTTGAATTTAATCCAATTGCACCTTCTGTTTCAAGATTATCTTCAGTACTTTTTTGCATTAAATCAATTTTTCTATCAAATGTACGTAATTTACGTTTTAATTGTGTTATAATACGTTGTACTTCCCATAATTGTTCTTCACGTTTTTTTGATACAAAACCAGCATTCATTTCAGCATGAATTTGTGCTAATAAACTTTCTTGTTTACATAGTTCAATTTGAATGGCATCACGTGTTTCAGGTAATTTTGGGCTTGTTGAAGTTATTGGTGGGATATATCTATATAAAAAAAAAAAATAATATTAAAAATAATAATTTAAAAATTAATTGAATTTTACCTTGATTTAGAAAAAAATTTCGAAAATTTAAACCTCACAGACATTTTATTTTTTATTTTTTACGATTTAAAATTGTTAACAATTGAAATAATAAAATTTTATATTCGAACGGAAATTATAAAAGAAAAAAAAATTGAATTGCAATTAAGGTATCAGATGTGCTTAATCTTGTATATTTTTTCTCTTATCTCAATGTATCATGCCGCAAATGTAAATAAGCAAATGTCGCATTAATAAATATTTATTTACTTTTTTTTTTTTCTAGATCGCATAAAAAGCATGTGTGCCATTATTATTACACCTATTCTATGATATTTACATATTTTACCGTTTTAACCCTATATAGCTAATAGTGATATGAATAAATTTGAAAATAAATAAGAGAAAATAAATTATAATTTTAATACTTTTTCACACAAATTAAAAATTTCTTCCCGATTTTCATTTATCCAACTATGAATTAGAACATTAAATGTAACTTTTCTAAAATTCAAGATAACAGACAATTAATTCTATTAAATTTCAAGTAGGGTTAATGTTTTTATTGGCTTATAAAAAATACCTACTACTGAGATAATAGCTTTTATCTCATCTTATAATTTTGAAATTTTTTCATTTCACATAAAATCACATAAAATTGTTCAATTCGAATTTTTTTAAAAACGTGAAAAATTTCGGACTTTCAAGAAATTTTTCTAAATTTTCATGGTAAATTTACACGACAAAAAACTTTGGTTTCCAGATACCATATCCTTATTTTCCAGCTCTTTTAATAGATTAACTGTAATCCCTTTTAATGTTGTTTTCTTATCCCTGGTTTAATCCATATCCTATTTTTATTTTCTTTTTTAAATAAATTTTAAAAGCAAGATATCAAGAACCTGGAACTCAAAACTGCCTACTCATGTTTAATTTCTGTTTGAACTCTGGAGAATAAAATCTCCTATCATGTAAACGACCTAGAAATTTTAGTCTCCATAATACTGACTTTAGAGACCAAAAGCTTTTTGTCGTGTGAATCTACCATTAGAATCTAAAAAAAAAAACCCAAATCTTGTATATTTTTTAATAATAAATTTCATTTTTTCTAATAACATTGAAATATGATTCACATTGAAATATGATTCACTTACCTGATAAGTTTAACATTAGGAAATAAATTTGAACAATGGCATAAAAGTGTAACAAGTAAACGATGTGACATTTGTAATGTTGGACTTAGAAGCATTGCTAAACTTTGAGCATTCATCTTATTCATTTTTTCATTTTGTATAACATTATCAAAATGTAATAAAATCCAAGATAATAATGTTTTATTACAACTTGGAAGTTGTTCTAATAATGCACATAATTCTTGTTCTTGTTGACTTACATCAGGATGTGAAGCAGCTTCTTCAAATTTTGCAATTAAATCTGTAGTGAGTACTGGTTCAGGAAGTTCTCTACAAAAAAAAAATGAAAAACAAAAAAAAAGAAGTTATTAATTACAAAACACAAATTAAAGTCAATAAAAATTATATACTTTAAAAACAACTTTAAGAGGCTACATGCAGTTGGTACATCCAATTCATCGGTTCCTTGAGATTCACGATTATTATACAAACGTTTAAAATATTGTAAGCGTGTTTTAACAGGTTCAACTTTATAAATATGTTCATTATGTAGAGCATGCTGTTGTAAATAATCAATACAATCTCTTATGACTAATGGTAAATCAATTCCATCATGGCATCGACTTCTTTCTGTTGCTAAACTTACTGACACACCAAAAACTGGTTGAACATCACCTAATTCAAGTACTTCTTCAGATATGCTAGATTGTTTTGTTTTTTTATCTTTTTTATCTTTTTCTTTATCCTTTTTATCTTTGTCTTTTTTATCTTTGTCTTTTTTCTCTTTATCTTTTTTCTTTTCTTTTTCTTTTTCCTTTACCTCATGATGATGATGTGAATCTTTATCCTTTTCTTTAACTTCTTTTTCAGATTTATCCTTTTCCCGTGATTTTTCACGTTTCTCTTTACTTTTAGATGATGTAAATTTAAAAGCTTTTGATTTTTTAGATGATTTTGAAGGACTTCTAGAATAAATTAAAAATTTTAATCATATTATTTTTTAAAGAATTTCTAAATATTACTTAGTTTCGATTTCTTCTTCTGGTGAACTTTCACCTTCTAATGCTGCATATCCACGATCTTTTTTGTCCTTTTTATCTTTTCGTCGACCAATTAAAAGTTCCTTTTTACTAACTGAATGATCACCTTCACTAACTATTTGAGAAATGATAAAAAATAAATTTATTTTTATTATTAGCAAATAAATTAAAGAATTTTATTAATCAATGTAATAGAACATTTACAATCGCTCTCCTCTTTCTTTTTGCTTGTACTACTTTCTGATGCATAAAGGCCAGGAAAATCTTTTTCAACATCTGGACTATCAAAATCCATTTTTATTTTTAAATTTTATAAATTGTTTGCTTTGAAATTAATTAAATTTTTTTGTTTTTAAATTTTCTAAGAATAACAATTTTAACAATCAACTCAAAAATTCATAAACTTCACAAGAAACAACAAACAGCTGTTTGATTTGATTGTCAATTATCGTTGATTCCGAATTGAAACGATAAATCACGAAAAGACACATGGTAGAATGTGGAATTTATTACAATACAATATTTACAAAACATTCAAAAAAACTGAAATAAATAGGATTCGTTTTTTTTTTGGGAAATAAATAAAAATTAAAGTAAAATTTAATTAATATGAAACTTTATTTTTTTTTTATTTATGTAGGTATTCTAACAAGAAAATAAAATAAAAATAAGAAAAAGTAGATACAAAACTAGATTACCATCCACATTATTAAACTAACAAGAATTTGCACATAACGTATAAATAAATTTTCTATTCGATATCTTATAATTTATTTTAATAAAGAAATTTATCATGTTGGTGTCGAAGACAGAAGAACAAACATAACCCAAAGATGAAGAATTGCCACATAAATTAAAACCATAATTCGAACTAATGGATATCGTCGTAAAAAAACTCCAATTCGAATTCCAGCTGAATCTAAAGATGAATACGCTCTTTTAACTCGTCTTGTTACGTTCGTATCGAATGGATTCTCTCTCATCAGATATGGTAATTGAGCTTTAGCTAGAAAATCAGGAAAAAAAATTAGGAGAAAACAAGAACAAAGGTATTTTCACTATTTTTCATACCATCATCTGTGTCATTTACATTAATAACTTGAGAATTATTCATTTTACTTTGTATAATCATTTGACGAACTTTATCCTAGAATAAAAAACAATTAAATTAAAAAAAAAAACAAAAAAGTACCTAAAACAGTTTTAAAATTACCTCTGTCCTTTCCAATTGCAGTTTAAGTGCATTTCTTTCAGCAGTAATCGTTTCAATCGCATTCTGTTTTTGAACAAGAGCCTGTGTTAATGATTGAATACGATCTTCTAGAATATTTTCCTCGGAAAATCCATTATATCCATCTTGTTGTGACTGTTTTGCTTGCTGTAATTTTATAATTTCATTTTCTTTTTCATGTAATTTTACAGAAAATAATTGTCTTTGATTATACATCTCATTTCGGACAGCAATCAATTCTTGATTCAACACTTTAATGTCTGATTCAAATTGTAATGCTTTCTGTTGTTCTTGGTTTAACATTTCCTGAAGTAATTCTTCTGCTTTAATGTGTTCTTTAGAATTCTCAGTAAATTTATGTTCCATTTGTTGTAACATTTTTTTCATTTCTTCAACTTGATTGTATGACAATTGTAATTCTTCATTTAAATTTGAATTTTCCTGTCGCATTCCATCAATTTCCATTCGTAAAATTTTTTCTGTATCACTTTCTAAGAATTCATCATTTTGATCATTTTTTCCATGCAATTCAGCAATAATTTTATCTTTCATTTGAAGAGTGGCTTGTGCCTTCTTTCTATATTGTTCAAATTCTGTTAAATGTTGATTTGATTCTTTTGTTTGCCATTCTAATTTTTCTGATAATTCTAAAATTGTTTGCCTTGCTTTTGATAAATTAGTTTCCAATTCAGTAATCGATTTCACATATTCCATGCAATTATTTTTCATTTCATTAACTTCTACACTTAGATTTTCTCGTTCACTTTGTAATTCCGTAACTAAATTTTCTAATTCTTGAATACGCATCAATCCTGTTGCTTCTTTGATTTCTTGTTGTAATTGTAAAACTTCATCTTTTAAATCATTTCTTTCGGAAGTCATTTCAGCCAAATTGATTCTCAATTCAGACATTTCTTTTTCAATGCTGTAATCATTAACTTGTTTATTTAATGATGATGAATTTTCAACTGGAATCTCACATTCAATTATTGTACCATCTGCTTTAGAACTAATTGAACTTCGTCTTGATGATAATCGTGATGAACTGGACTTTTCAGTTTTCTGAGATGTTTCATCATTGGTTATTGTTGTTATTGTTCGTTGAATATCAATTGCTTTTAAAATTTTTTTAGGTGATAAGGATTTTGTTAGTGATAATGAACTAGAAGATAGATTCCTTCGTAAGCCTTCAACTACTGATTCCTCTGTTTTTGAAGAATTATTTGTATCTTTGATGATGCCATTGTTTTTGTTGTCAGTCTCATGTTTTAAGACACTTGCTGCATTTTGATCAATTTTATTAAGAATATTTTCTGCTTTCCCAGCTAAATCTGTTATCCAGGACATTTTTATTGGTAATTACGAGAAATTAAAGTAAAATTTTTAACACGAAAATTTGAAATGAAACACCAAAGTCAAATCTAATCCGAATTCAAAACTCCAAAAACAAGAAAAAAAGAAAGAAAAAACATCAAAGAAAAACAGCTGTTAATTGATGAATTGGAGACAGTCGCATTTTACAAATAATATGAACCATTTTTCACATTGGTACCACAAGAGTCGCCATTTTGCAATTGTGAAAAGTAGAAATGACATAACAAAAAGCGGTTTGTTATGACTCGGTGCCGTTTCCACCTTTTCCCTACGGCTTTTAGAAAGTGTTCAGAAAATATATTACAATGGTTTTGTTCAATGAAAAAAAATATATTTCAAAAAGTCAAAACAGCAAAAACAAAATTTGAGAATTTTATGTATGTAGTTTTTGAAAAAAAAATTTCCAAATTCAGAATCATTTCCATGACGTTTTACGAAAGTTAAATTTTTGTTAAGATATTTCCTGTATTGATTATTTGCAATACTGCAACTGCATTAGTGGCTTAAAGTTTAGACTACCACCACTCTAGACAAAAGCTGTGTTTTATTGAAACTGATGAAGTGATAATTCTGATATTTCTCACTTCCTCACTGAAGAAGGACGTTTTTTTTTTTGGTACTCAGTTTCTCGTCTGTGAAGAAATGATGAAAAATTATATTTCATCAGTTCATCAGTTTCAGTTTACCAGCTGTTTTAGTGTCAAGGTATCTTATGAATTGAAGTTTGGGAGCTATTACGTGAATTTGTATTTTTTTACAGTTAAAAAGAGGCTATTTTCAAGAAGAAGATAAGTGAGCTGAGCAATTCTTCAGTTCCAATAAAACACAGCTAAACTCTAATTTATTTCACTGAACAAGACTATTTTGTCAAATTGACATCTGAATCTGACTACTGACATCACTGACATGACAACACGCATCGCATCGATTCGCATCTTTACTTTCGATCGAGTTTCGTTTCGTTTCGTTGCATCATTCACATTGATGACTCAAGAAAATTAGAAGCCGGCGTTGTTTTGTGCATTCTGTTGTTTTAATCAAATATTTTAATTAAAATTAAAGAAACATATTACAAATTTGTGAAAAATAAAACAAAATAATTAAAAATAAATGGCAGATCCAAGATTAAGACAATTAACAATCAAAACAGGTGTTTTAAAAAGACTTACTAAAGAAAAGACAGTTTATGAAAAAGAAGCTGAAGCTCAGAAAAATAGAATTGAAAAAATAAAATCTGAAAGTCAAGATGATCATTTAATTCGTAAGCAAGAAGAAGTATTACAAGAATGTCTTATGATGATTCCAGATTGCCAAAGAAGGTAAGTAAGTTAGATTTTGCAATATTAAAACGCGGTGATTCAATTTAGTAAGTACAGCAACAATTTCAATTTCATTACCATATAAAGACACTCCTAAAACATCATAAAGTAGATTTCGTGCAAATTAGATTCTATATTTAGCATATAATTTTGTTCATTTTCTAAAATTTATATTCTCTAATTTTATTTTCAGATTAGTAAAAGCGTATGAAGAATTAAATGAATTCGTTAAAAATGAAGAAGAATTAAAAGAAACAAAAGAATATGAAAATGCAGTTTTAATACTAAACGATGCAAAACTTATGTTACCTTAAAAATATTTATTTTATTTTGTAATCTTCATATCTTTTCCATTTCTTATAATCATAATCAAATTTAACTGTAAGATATTCAAAATTTAAAAAATATAAATTAAAGCTTTTAAAATACAAAAAAATTAAATAATGGCATCAACATCATCTTCAATTCATTTACAAGAAGAAACACCCACAACAACAATACATCAATGTAAAATTGAACTAGTTCTTCTAACAAAAAAATTAAATCATTTAAAAAATTTAGAAGAAAAATTACGAAAATCAATTGATAACATAACAAAAGAAGAATGGAAATTAAAAATTAATGAAATTAATAAAGTAAAATTAACAATAAAACAATTGACACAAAAATATTCAAATAAATCACTAATAAAATTATTAAAACAAAAAATTATTAAACGACAAAAAAAACGGGCTCGTATAAAGCAACGTAATATAAAATTAAAATTACAAAAATTAACAATACAAAAAAATCGACAAAAATTACATAAAGAAATTGATGAATGGATTAAAAATGAAAAAGAGAAAGATTTAAAAATTTTAGAAAAAGAAGAACAAAAAAAACAAACAGAATTTATATTATCTGGTATAACAAAGAAAAAATTTGAAGCACAACGTTATATTGAAGTATTAAATTTATTAAAAGAATTAAGAAAAATACGTAAAATTGCAACAATTGCACAATATAAAAATGATTTTAATGAAAAACAATTTGAAATAAAAATAAATCAATTAATAAATGTATGGAAAGATGCATTACAAGAATATGAAAATGAAGAAAAACAACTAAAATTATTATTAGATAATAAGATAAAAACAATTGAAGAACAATGGTTAGAATGTTTATTTGGTAATTATTCAGAAAATGAAGCGATAAAATTAAAAAGTGAAGAAAATGTGAATAGTTTCTTGGAAATTAGGTAAATGGAAAAAATAAATTTTAAAGAAAGAAAAATAAAAAAGCCAAATAATACTAATTTCCTCTTTTTTTAAATTATTATTTTAGAAGTACTTGGGATTCATATTGTGTACCTGAAAATTCATCTTATGGTTCGAGTGTACCAGTTGGCTGGATAATGCCAAATGAAAATCCATCAGATAAATGGAAACCATATCTCAATAATGATCATTCAATTAACGAGGATATCACAATAGAATCTAAATTAAAATAATAATTTTTAGTGATTTTAAATGGCCATTAGTAGTTTAGAAATTAGAATCAAAATAAAAGAAAAAAAGTATGTATTTATAACTTAATTTGCCTTTAATTTAAAAGCATTTAATGCAAGAAAAATCAAATTTTTTGTTTTGTTAAAATAACAGTAATTGTAAATTATACTCAACAAACTTTTGTCAAAAAAAAAAAAAAAAAAAAAAAATGAATAAAAACTTTATGTATTCTGTCTTTAAAAAGTTAGAAGTATGTATTTCTTTGTTATTACATAGGAGTAATAATAACTTTTGGTTCCTTCTTATACAAATCGAAAAGCTTCTGATTATTCATATCCTTGTTACAAATTTTTCAAATTCAAAATAATATAGATCCTCTGCAGTATTTAATCATTGGTAAAACAGGGATGAAGAAATGTTAATGGGGTCTCTAACGGACCAAAAATTATTTTGATTAATTGGTTGAGGGCAATTTAAATATAAAAATAAAAAATAAAACATTGTACATATTTTACTCATGTATTGGTTTAGTTTAGGTTTAGTATTGCGAGTGTCCTTAAAATCTGAAAATGAAATTTACTTTTAACTTGTAACTTTGCTCTCAAAACAACAATTTCAATGAAATAAAGTGTACCTTATGAAGAACCCTCCTAGAAACATTTTTGCCAAATTTGAATAACCAATTTTAACAAGAACCTTTTTTTTTTTTTTTAAAGGAATTTTTTCATTTATTTTTGATCAGAATTATTAGAAAATCGTTTATTTATTAAATAAAAATAAAAATTTTAGCCAATTACAATACATTTTTTTAAAATTTTTAATGAAAAAATAAAAAAATTTTCAAAAAACCCCTAAGAAAATTTTCAATTATAAAAATTCTTTAAAATAATTCCCCATAAAACGAAAGGCATGTCGCAACAATATATGTATGTATAGACTCGGGTGCAAATTTGAACAAATAAATGAAACTTTGAAGTTTATGGTTGAATGAAAAACCTGGTGAAAATGTGGAACGTGGAACGAAACTACAGAACTTCAAAATTCTATTTATGACATTTTCTTTTGTAAAACAGAACGTCAATGTTGAAACTTGAAAGTCAACAACAAAAAATTTTGAGGATGTGTCAATTCGTGTAGCAAACTAGCAATCATATTTTTCAGAATAATTTTTCAGTGTTTTTTAGTGGACTTTATATACTTTTTTTAATATAAAAAAATAGTTTAGATTTTCTGATTTAATAAAAACTTCTAATGTAAGTGAATGTGTAATAAAATAAAATTCTAAATGAAAATCATAAAAAATCAGTTTGTTGTGGTGCTATTGTTATGCATCGGAATCCCTTTTACTGCGTTTTTATTTGTGTCAGCTGAAAAAGAGGTAAAAATCTGAATTTTTTTTTTTTTTTTTTTTAATATATAAATCTTATCTTTATTGAAATGTAATTCCTTATTAAACATTAAAAATTAATTTAATTTATTGATACCAGAAAAAATCAAAATTCGAATATTGATTGAATTGCTTTGTTTGTTTTTGTTTTTTGTTTGTTTTTGTAATAGGATTATTGCACTGACTTAGCACGAGATGAAGAAACACTTCTGGTATTTTCAACATTAGGAGGCGGATTAACTGCAATTGATCCATTATCTAGTGAGATAAGATGGACTATAGCAGATGGTAAGGTTAATTTTTTTTTTATATTTTAATTTTTTTTTTTTTTTTTTTTTTTCAAATATACATATGTACATACTTGGATTTTAGTTTGAAATAATAAATTGCTTTTTAAGAATTTTAAGAGAGGTTTTTGTTAATCATGCAATAAATAATTGAAATGTTGAAATTGCTTACGCATTCATAATTTACCTTTATATGTATCTATTGATATATTTTTATAAGTACCTATTTAATAAAATATGTACATAAGATTTAATTGTTGTGAATTGTTTGCTTATCTCCATATGTTTTTTTCCTCTCTATATTTTCTCCATGTTTCGTTATCAAAAGCATGTATGTACAATTGTTCTACTTAACATTTATACTAATGTTATTATTATAGATAAGCATAATACAAAAGTAAATTATTACATTGGTATTTAAAGAGATTCGCGTTTATTTGTTTACTATCTTTTCTTAATCTACATGAATGTATTAAATTTTTTTCATAATATAACTACATATATAAGGTATAATAGAGTTTGCCGGGTGTATTTAAACACATATTCGAATGTGTGAAATTTTTTTTATTGTTTTTTACGCATTGCTCTGAGAAGTTTTAGAAAATCTTACATTTATTAGGTTTTTTTTTCTTAGCTTATTTTATTTTTTATCAAAAATCAAATGAGATCTACACCTATCATTTTAAAAATTTTAAATTTATCAAGAAAAAAAAATGTTTGATAAGTTTTTTTTTGTTTATCGAGAAAAAAAAAATTAAACTGAAATTATAGGAAAATGGTTTCTTGTTTCCATACACTTTTTGAAACAAGATTTTAAAAACTATTATAGAAAGAAAAATATGTACCATAATATTAGATTTAGATTTTCAGTTTCAAAAAAAAAATTAAATATCTAATAGTTTAGTTGTTTACCTTGAAAATGTAATATTATTGAAGGACGTTGATAAGGTTTTTGTTTTCATTTTTATTTATTTATTTATTAATTTTGCATAATAGATTTGGTTTAAAAATTATAAACTCATGGATGTTGATAAGCAAACTTTAAATTTTATGCTTATTTAATATTTATTTCAGAATTTTATACTGATTACGCCTTTAATTTATATAAAATTTGTAACGGTTTTATATTTCAATAATTTTTACATTATGAAAAATATATGTACATTTAAAGAGAATCATGCATTTTTTGAGTATTTTTTTTATCATAAGATTTAGAAATTAAAAAGAATCTGAAAAAAAATACGTTAATTTATCTTTCAATTTTCATATTTAAAAAATAAATTTAATTTTGAAGATTTTAGATTTGAATAAAAATTTATAATTTTTAAAAGTTACAGAATTAAATTTGTTAAAAAAAAAACATGCTACAATTCTTGAGGCTTTCTAGTGGTAAACTATTGAGACTATTTCCCTTGAAGCATGGCTTGATGATTAAAACTTATTAGGTCTTGAATGTCCTTTAAAATTTTAAATAAGAAAAAACTAGAAGTAAAATTATTACTCAGGACTTAAAATTGTATTTAAAATTTGTTTTCCATTTAATATTTGTTTTGTTTTCTTCAAATTTCAGACAAACAATTTAAAATTCAACAGTGGTTGCTTATTTAAAAAAAAATTAGTTCCATTTTTTTCACGTAAACTAAGCTAAAAAAAAAAACAGAAATGGAAATTTTGTAATTTTTTGTTTTATTTATTTAGTATCTGCTTGTTTCACGTGTGTGAACATTTGCCTAGATACAAATATTTTCTATTTTCTAAAAAAAAAAAAAAATTCGTGTCGTCAAATATTTTATTTTCGTATTTCAATATTTAAATTATGATCTTTTTTTTTTCTAATACATAAAAAACAAATTTTAAAGCTATGTAAAAATCTAATAAATGTGAATATTGTTTTGTGTTCAACAATTAAGTATTTAAAAGATTTTATCAAATAATTATGAACATTAAAAAGTAATTCTGTAATTGTTTTCCTTTTTTTTTGTTTGTTTGTTTATTAATGATTTTTAATATGCTGATATAATATAATTTTTTTCTGTTTTATTTACTTTTGTTTTTTTATATTTAGAACCTGTGGTAAAAGCAGCAAATCAAAATGATTTTCCATCACCACAATATTTACCAGATCCAAGAGATGGTAGCCTATATCAGCTTGGTAATATGGGAGATTTAAAAAAATTACCATATACAATACCAGAATTAGTTGCAAATGCACCATGTCGTTCATCAGATGGTATATTATATTCTGGTAAAAAAAGTGATACATGGTTTTTAATTGATCCAAAAACTGGTAAACGTGAAAAATTAATGGGCTTTGGTGGTCCAAAAGATAGTAATAAATATGATGGAAACGGACATATTGATGAATCAATTGGATGGGCAACATCAAGATCAGTATATTTGGGTAGAACACAATATACTGTTTTAATGTATGATAGTTTATCAAAACAAAAAGCTACAAAACCATGGAATATCACATTTTATGATTATACATCACATACAATGGCACCAGAAATTTCAAATGAATACGGTAAAGTTTTTTAAAATTTTTACAACAAAATTATAAAACAGATTGATTTTGTGTTTATTGAAATTTTATAGAGTATTTACATTTAGCTGGAAGTTCAAATGGTCAAATAGTAACTTTAGTTCGCCAACAGGGAAAATTTTTATGGCAAAAAGATCTATCAAGTCCAGTTATTGCTGTTTTTTTATTAAGTTCTGAAGGTTTATTAAGTGTCCCATTTAGTACAGTGGCCGATGAAGCACTTAGAAACATTGTGGAAGAGGCAAAAAATGGTGGAATAAATGAAATAAAATTATTGTAAGTTTTTAAAGGTTTAATGTAAAATTAAAGAGAAATATTTAATATTTCTTTTATATTTTTCTTTTAGCCAATCTTTATATATTGGAGAACATCCGCATGGTCTTTATGCAATTCCATCATTAGTTGATAAAAATACTGCCACAATTTCAGCAGATCCTCCACCAAAATTAATTGATGGTAAAGGTAGTAATTCTGAAAAAGAACAACAAAATCAACAACAAAATCGAAAACTTGTATATCTTGATAAATTACTTGAAAAAGAGCAAAATGTTATTGTTCTTGGCCATTATCAAATGCCAAAAACAAATGGAGATATTGAATTAAAAATTTCTGCTTCAAATCGTAAAGCAATTGATAATAGACAACTTGCAACAATTATTCAAACTGATAAAGATTTTATTATTTTGGATGGTGGCGGTGATGAAACATCAGAAACAAATACTGTTGGAGTTCAAACTGATCAAGATTTAATGGATGATAATAATATGATTTTGAATAGATCAAAGAAAACATCATCAAATGCAACATTTTCTAATCGTAAAGGCATTACAAAATTATTTGATGATTCAAAAGCTTGGCTAACTGATCAACAAAGTGGTGTTGTTCATCAAATTTTATTGATTTTAATTTTAGCTGTTATAGTAATGTTCTGGTATACATGCAGTACAGTTCGAGAATTACGTCAAAATAGTCAAAATGGTTCACAAACATTGAATCGTAGTTCTGGTAGCAGTACTATAAGTTCACAAGATATAATTGATCTTGGTAATGGTGAAGTACAAGTTGGAAAAATAACATTTAATTCTAATGAAGTATTGGGAAAAGGTTGTGAAGGAACATTTGTATTTAAAGGATCATTTGAAAAAAGAGATGTTGCAGTTAAACGATTATTACCAGAATGTTTTAGTTTTGCTGATCGTGAAGTTGCACTATTACGAGAAAGTGATGCACATGAAAATGTTGTACGATATTTTTGTACAGAACAGGATCGTCAATTTCGTTATATTGCAGTTGAATTATGTGCTGCAACATTACAAGATTATACAGTTGGTGAAATGTCAAAACAATTAAGATTACAAATTGATGTTTGGGATGTTTTAAAACAAGCAACAAATGGTTTATCACATTTACATTCATTAAATATTGGTAAGATTTTAATTGAGAAATTTTATAAAATTTTTAAAAAATTAATGTAAAATTACAGTTCATAGAGATATTAAACCACAAAATGTACTTTTATCGATTCCGGATGTTAATAATCGAGTAAGAGCAATGATATCAGATTTTGGACTTTGTAAAAAATTAAATTACGGTAAAACAAGCTTTTCAAGACGATCAGGAATAACTGGAACTGAAGGTTGGATTGCACCTGAAATGGTGAAAGGACAAAGAACGGTGAATATTCATTCTTGTAATTCATTTTTTTCTTGTAGAAAAATTATTTATGTTTCCCTTTCTTTTTTTTTGTACAGACAACATCAGTCGATATTTTTTCTTTGGGTTGCGTATTTTATTATGTACTCACAGAGGGTGATCATGCATTTGGTGAAAATTTAAAACGTCAAGCGAATATTTTATCAAATGAATATGATTTGAAGAAATTAATTTCAGAGGAACAGCAGTCTAGCAAATTTGTAAGTTTAAAATTTTTAAAAGTATTTTTATTTTTTATTTATTTATTTTATTTTATTTTTTTTTTTTTAAAATTTTTTCAGGTTTTAGCCAAACAGCTTATAGCTGATATGATAAATTATGATGCACAAAAACGTCCCCCAGCAAAAGCAATTTGTAATCATCCAATGTTTTGGAATGAAGAGAAAATTTTATCATTTTTACAAGATGTTAGCGATCGTGTTGAAAAATTATCATATTCATCAGAACCATTACGGACATTAGAGAAAAATGGACGATTTATTGTTAAAGAAGATTGGAATAGTCATTTAGATACAATTGTAACAGATGATTTAAAGAAATATCGTGGATATACAGGAATTAGTGTACGAGATTTACTTAGAGCAATTAGAAATAAGGTGAATATTTTATTGTATAATTAATTTTTTTTTTTCAGAAATTTTTATTTTAAAAATTTTTCTATTTTCAGAGGCATCATTATCATGAACTTTCATATGAAGCTCAATTAGCATTAGGTAGTATTCCTCATGAATTTACAAATTATTGGATAAAGAAATTTCCAAATTTATTATCACATACTTATCATGCATTAAGAATATGTTCTAATGAAAATCCATTTAAATCATATTATGATGATAATTATCATTTTTCATATCCAGATTATTTCTTTGATGATAATTGTGAAAGTCCTTTAGTATTAGATGGTATACAAACATTAAATAAACAATTAAATAATAAACATAGTCCAAAGAAATATAATACAGACAAAGTGCAGAAAAGTCATAAAGGTTTATATAATTTTCATAGAAATCAAAATCAATCAAATCAATTACAACTTGATGAAGGTGGTGGTGGTGGTGTTGTTGGTGTAGGTGCAGGTGGTGATAATAATAATTTTAGGAAAAATAATAATGAATGGGGAATTATGGGACAACAAAATGATGGAAATAATAATAATAATAATAATAATAATAATAATAATAATAACAATAACGAAAATAATAGAAGAAATTCATTTGCAAATTTTCGATTTAGAAATCGTTTAAAAGGTAATAAAAATTATCAACAAAAACAAGTAACATGGACTTTAACAGAAAATAATGATGGAGAAAAAAATAATAATAACAATAAAGGACATAATGACGATAAAGAAAATAAAAATTAAGTGGGAAAAATAAAGAAATATAATTCTTTGGAAGGAAAAAAGAAAAAAAAAAAGAAAAATCTTGATTTGTTTTTATGCTGAGTGACAATTCAAATGTGTGTTTTGAAATGATTTTTCTGATGGTATGATGTTTTTGTTTTGTTTTAAAGCACATAACATGCAATGTGTGTCGTGATTTCCTTTAAAGAAAGTTATAAACATTAAAGAAAAGAAAAAAAAAACAACGTTACCTGTATTGCTCTTCTGTTAATTGAATTAATCAGACTTAATTGAAAAGGCCGTGATTTGGGAAATAATTATTTTTAAAATTCAAAAACATTTTTTTCTTTCTTCAGATTGTTAATTGATGAAAAGAAATTTAAATGCTTTTTCATTAATTTTCAAGAGATAATTATTTCATTTTGGAAATTTTCTAGCTCAAAAGTTATAAAAAATATGCCAAAAATTTCCAAAAATTTGAATTTTGTGGAATTGAGCCTAACTACATAAAGTGTCACTTTCTCGAAAGAAAATTACTCTAATCAGTGTGAATCGATATTAAAATATGGTGGTTTTTTTTTCAGTAGCAAAGTAAAAGCATGATAATTTTTTCTATTTAAAAAGTTTTAATTTGATTAATTTTTTCCTGTTCAAAGAAAATGTATATTCAGTGTATGATTTATTTTTCATATACTTTTTACATCTTTTTAGTTTTTCCGATATATTAATTTTTTTCAAGAATTAAGAGTTAATAAATATAAAGCTTTAATGGTGAATAAGATAAATAAAATTTGCATTTAAGAATGAATTTTTTCAGAATTTCATATTTTTTGTTAATGTTAAGACCGTCTGTAGATAATTATTTATTTTCTTTCCTTTCAAACACATTGCCCTTTAAACATTTTCGTTCTCAAAAATTCTTTAATTAACTTAAGTTTATTTTATATCCTACGTTTTTTCTACTGCGAATGTATTCTGCACTTTGACTGTGATAACAAATAACTATTTTCTTTTTTAATAACAAAAATTTATTAAAAAAAAAATAAATTAGAAAAAGAAAAAGTTAATATAAAAATTTCATTTAAAAAAAAAAAAAAAAAATTTATTTATAAAATGTTTGGATGACTTTTCTAAAAAAAAAATAGTGAATATTTTTTAAGAATTAAATTTTAATTTATGATAATAACACAAATTGTGACTATTTTTACAAAATAAAATAAAAATGAATAATTAATAGATTATGAATTTTTGTATTATATAAGAAATTAATTATGATTGTTAAGAAATTTTAAATAAATTTTAAAAGAAAAAAAAAACAAATGTATTCTATTTTATTTGCGTTATGAGTTTGCTTAGAAAGTTATCAAAATTTTACCTTTAGTGAAAGTAGTGAAAGTACATTCAGAAAAATACTTGAAATTTTTTGGCTAAAATACCAGAACAACAAAATTTCAATCAAACCATCACACAAATTTTCGAAATTGCCTTAAGCAGAAAAAAAAAACTATGTGAAGTAGGTTTTACGAATTTCGAAAAGAAGTTTGAAAAATTAAAACACTCTTGTTTATTTTTTAACAATTCTTTTAATTTATTTCAAATTTCAAATATGACAATTTATTTAAGAAAATTTCAAAAATAATTTAAAAAAAAAACAAACAAACAAAAACTTAATACAATAAATTCAACAACAAATTTCAACAATCCTTAGAAAGAAAAAAATACTGCCCAAAAAATAATACAGTAACAAAATGTTTAAAATTTATAAAACAAACACGTTATTTTTAAAATAAAATAAAAAAAATAATTGAAAATTTCCTTAATCAATACGAAGAAATAAATTCATAATAAAAAATTATTAGGAAAAAAAAAACAAACAATACTAATTTGTTACTTTTTGACTACAAAATTACAATGTAATAATATCATGCATAAGTATTTGAAGAAAAATTTATTTGAGATATATTTTTTTTTTTCTTAAATGCTCTGAGCGAAAATTCGTAATTAAATAAATTTCTGGGGATTCTTGTTCCTCCATTCGATAATTTTTTTAATAATTTGAAAATATATACTTTTATCTGGAAAAGTAAAATTACATTTGTCCTTGTTTCATTTCTTGTTTTAAACAATGTTTAAATGCATCCCATCCTTCGGTTTTAGCAGTTGACTATAAAAATTTAAAAAAAAAATTTATTATTTAAATTTTTCTTTTTTAAATTAGCAAATTGAACACAAAAAAATTCCAATTGTACATTAAAAAAAAAAAATAAAAATGCTGTTAAAGAATAACAAATCGAATTTGTAAGAAAAATTAAACACAAAAAAAAACCTTTTTTAATTCTAAGAAAAAAGAATTTGCTGCAAAAAAATAAAAATAAAAAATGTTGATATGATATGTAAAAATTGTGAACTGTGAAGAATCAGCAGGTTTTGCGTTTTCCAAATATAAAATTTTGAATATTTATTTTAGAAAGAAGAAAAAAAATTGTCCAATTTAAAATTTTGAATGAAGCAAGTCGCTTGGGTGTAGTTTCTTATGTGCGAATTCAAAATGAGATAAAAGCCAAAAAAAAAAAAAAAATTTTTTTTTTTATTGTTTACAGAAAATCAGTGAATGAATTATGTGATTTATGTCAGAGGATTTGTGAAGGAATTAATTTTAAGGATTATTGGATTAGTTACAAAACTTTTTAAATAAAACAAAACACAAAACAAATTAATAAAAAATAAAACAAAAAACTTTTAATTTTAGAAAAAAAAAAAAATCAATTCAGTAAAATAGGAATGCTAATTGAAAATTTTGTTATAAGAATTTTTTTTTAACACATTTTTGAAAAAAAAAGTAAAATATTTTTTTTAATTGATGTTAAAAAGATTAAGGATTATATTTAATTAAATCGTGTCGTGAACTTTTTCGAAATCGAAAAAAAATAAAGGTAGTTTTGAATGAGCAAAAGAATTTCTTTATTAGAAAAGAGTTAGAGAGCAAAGTTTTTTTTTTTTTTTTTTTTTTTTTTTTTTTTTTTTTTTTTTTTACTTTCAGAAACGATGAAATTTGAAAATGTGAAAATTTATGCGAATAAAATAAATAATAAATGAGATCATAGAAAATGAAAATTTTCTTTTATCATCAATTAAAGAAAATATTCTACTTACAAAAATTAAACTTAATAAATAAATTACAAATTGTAAAAGTAATAAAAATTTGACAAAAATATTAAAAAATTAATTAATTTACTAAAAAAACACAGCAATAAAATTAATAATTAATTAGTAATTTAAACTATAAAGATAACGTCTAACTCTACGGCAGGCTTTTGATCTTAACATTGATACAACAGGAAAACGTGGATCATCATCATCCAATAGTTCTTCATTATATTCAATACCGTACACACTTACTTTAAAACCTCTATGTAAACGATCTTTCATAATTGCAATAAATTCTTTATATGATAATAAACCATCTCCATCTTCATCAAATATTGCAAAAACTGTTTCAATTAAATGTTTAGTTAATGTATATCCTGTACATATTTTAACAGCTCGAGAGAATTCCTCTGTAAAACAAAACAAAAAAAAACAAAAGAAAAAAAAACGAAAATTATGAGAACAAAAAAAAAAAAAGGATATCACTTTCAATTAAATTATACCTTTTGAAATTGCACGATCAGCTAATGTATACATTCTCATTGCTATTGCAAAATCTTCTAAATTATTTAAAAATTGACAAAAATCTTTAAATTCATTAAATGTTATTCCTTTTTCATCTTTAACACGATCTAATAAACGATCTAAATACATATCATATTCATCTGTATCTAAGTACGTATAACGTAATAAAATTTTAGCAAAATCAACTTCTGTTATTGATGGATTTCCTTTTGAAAATTCATTAAATTCCAATTCTAATACTTCAGTTTGTAAATTATCCATAAATTTATAAAAACCTTCAAAATGAAGATCATTATTGCCTTTTTTACCAAAAAAATGTACTTGTAATGTTGTATCAACTTTATGTTTACGTTGTAATCCTTCTTCATCATCAACATAATCATTTTGTTCCTTTTAAAGTGAAAAAAATTTTTTTTTTTCCATTTTTTCTTGATTATTAAAATTAAATGAATTTTCAATAAATTTACCGTTTCTTCACCTTCCTTCTTTCCTTCATCAGATATACCACGTTTATCCTTCCAAGCTCCACTAAAGATTTTTTCCATCTAAATTATTCGATAATAATAAAAAAGGTTTTAGAATTACATTATAGCACCGTTATTTAATACAAAGAAAAAAAATATCAACCCTTCACAGATAAAAAAATGTCAAATAATTTAAATTAAAAAATTTTTAAACGATTTCTGAGATTTTCAACGTTTGAATTTTTTAAAATTCAATTTCACACTTTAAATAGAAAATATTTTTAAACGTATCTGTAAAGGGTTAAAAATATATTAATTATTTAAAAAATACTGTTAAACTCAAATTTAATTTAATTCAACCAAATTTCTATTAGAAAAAAATTAGAGTTAAAAATTAAGAAAAAAAAAACATAATACAAAAACTTAAAAAAAAAGTACAAAAACAAAAGCTCCTTCTTTTTAATATTTACATTACTGACTTGTTGTAATGTTTGAAGGTCATACATTTTTTTCTTCTGGTATCTTGTATTTTGGAAATTAAAATAATATAACGTTTCCTTACTTCCTTTTACAAAAAAACAATAAAAATGAAAACTAAAACTAAAATGCAAAAAATTTTACAGAATCTTAAATTATACGTATACGTACTTTTTGTTTGTTTAAGTGACGATGATTTTTCAGTTATTCTATTCAAAAGAAAACATATATATTTTCAAATGAATTGCTATAGATATTAGTTTTTCTTTTTTTAAATAAAAAAAAAAAAAAAAAAAATTCAGCTAGATTTTTAGAGCCAAAGCCACAAAATACAATGGAAAATAATTTTTGTTGTTGTTATATTTAAGATTTTTTTTTTTTCGTAATCTCACTTACTAAAGATTTTTTCGGCTTCGGTTTACGTAAAAGATTATGTGCTTGTTCTTCGGTTGAAAGTAATTGAAAAAGCTATTCGATAAAATTTTTATAATAATAAATAAAAAGATTTAGCTAATGTTTTCAAAATTGCTAAGAAAATTGAATTATAAGCACGTTCTTTTAATTATCTTAATTAATTTTCCTTATTTTTGAAATTAATTAATTTCTTTTTCTTTAATTAGAAATATTTTGCATTTTAGTATTAAAATGGGATAAAGATCCTTCAAGTTAAATTATTAAATTCATTCAATTGATTTTCAACCCATCGAGAATATGGGTCGAGAATTTGTTAAGGACGATGTGAAGGATGAATACAGTGAGACTTAAAGATGATTTATATAAAAAAAAAAAAAATTTAATAGCCCCTTTGAGAGCTTATAGAGTACCTTTATGAATTTTGTTTTTCATTTGAAAGGGTTAACAAATGCAAAATATTTCTTTAAGAATTTTGTAAATTAATTCTACCTAAAAATTACTTATTAAATAATGAAAAATAATAATAATAATAATAAAAAAACATAAAATAATTCTCACAGCTTTACGAGTGAACTCATCAAGTTCATGTTCTCTAAGTGATCCACCTAAAATACTTCGAATCTATTAAATAAAAATAATAATTTTAAAATAAATTAAAAATAAAAAATTAAAATTGAAAAATAATCAATATCATAATTTAAATAAATTAAATTCTAATCAATTCTATTTAAGTAATTTAATTACTTAATATTTTTTTTTTTAAATTACTCACAACTAAAAATTCATTTTTATCAACTCTTTGGTTTCCATCTGTATCAAACATATTAAATGCAATTCTAAAGCCAGATTGTGGTTCTAAAATTTGGAAAATTTAAAAAAAATATATATTCAATTATAAATTCAATTACATTTTTAATTACAACTTATTTATTTACTTGTAAGAATTGAAAGAAGAAAAAGATATTCCGTGTACGAAATAATTCCTGTTAAAAAAGAAAAAAAAAAATTAAAACTGTTATTATTAAATGTACTGTTATTGCATCCGCATCTCATTCATGCATTAAAAGAAAAAACATCATAAAAATATTTTTATGATTTTATTTAATTTTGTTTTCGTTGTGTAATTTTAATTTCAAAATCAGAAGCTGCAAACCAAATGTTTCTTGACCAAATAATTTAGTTTTTATCCTTTTTCATTGAAAAAAAAAGGAGAATTTTATTTACAATCTTCTGTTACACTTTTATTTTCGTTCTCTAAATAAATATCCTATTAAATCAAAATTTAACAGAAAAAAGAAAAAACACACATTTCACCCAAAGATACATAACGCGGTTTATTAAATTCTAACAAAAGGATCCAATTTGTGAAACTTATGAATTTCATGACTGGCGCCTATTAAACATGAATGAAAAAAAAACAGGCAATAAACATTAAAGTGTATGCAATAAAAAATGTATGTACATTTTTTTTCAATGATCCTATTTTTTATGCCTTGTTATCCCTTTTTGTTTGTTTTCTTGCGGCGTCAAAAAAATAAATAAAAGAGAATATTTTTGTAACCAATAAAAAAAAACATCATGGTGTTGTGTTATGATGAAGTGCAATCAAATAATGTGTTTTATCAACAAAACAACTTGTTAGAGAAGATGTTCAACAATATGACCACCCATATTGTAAGATATTGAGTAAAAAAAAAATAATAATAAAGAATGAAAAAAAACACAAATGTGTACTTTTATTTGCTACGGTATTTTAATATTTGATAAGAAAAGGACAATTGTCTCCATGGGGGTATTTTGGGAAAGTTCATTATACGATTTATAGGACGTATGTATGTATATGACAAAAATTTCACTTTTATTTTCATGTCTTGTTGACATTCAAAATTATCCCTGGGGGAAAACATTTCAAATAAGTTGGCAGGATATGTTATGAAGCAATAACGACAAATTACATCAAAATTTACTATTTACAAAGAATTTTATTTTCTAATTTGAAGAATGAAAGATAAAATGGTAATTCATTGTATTCGGTGGTGTTGAAAAGATTATTATTTTGCAACAAAACATTTGTTTTTTTTTGAAATTTTTCGTTACAGCATGTGTCTTGATATTTTATATGTTCTGCTTGATTTTTTCTAACTTTAAACTTATACCTTTATCTCTTAAGTTCCTGAATAGTGTTGGAGATCCTTTTTTAAGTGATGGTGTAACATCTTTAATTTTATTAACATCGTTTGCTGTTAATGTTCTTCTTTTGAGTCTTGCTGGAAATAAAATAATTGTTTTTGATAAAAAATTTCATTTTATTTTAAATTCTTTTAATTAATTCGAGAAAAAATTGTTTAAATATATACCACGTGCTTTTTAAATTTGAAACTTACGTCTTGGTTCTTGTTCTACAACAGAATCTAAAAAATCTTGTGGTGTCATATATAATTGACCATCGAATTCAGCTGATGCAAATTTTATGAATCGTCTTTCACGTGCTGTTAGTTTAATGGCTTTTTCCTCCTCCTACAAAGAAAATAAAATTTAAAAAAAAATAAGTATATATATTTTTTTTAAAAAATCACTTTGAATAGTTGACGTAGATTTTTTTGTGAACTAAAAATACTTAAAAATTCCCGTTTTTTTTTTTTTTTTTTAAATAAAATAAAACAGACAAAAATTAAGCTAAATTTTTTTCACAGAAATCTTTTAGAAATCATTTTGTTTTTTGGTTGTTTTTTCAGTCTGATGTCTGAAGAAAACATTCAAAAACTATATATACACATTCACACCAACGCAACATGTATCGTTGTTGTTATCAATTTTACCATAAAGAAAAAAAGTAGCAACATCGTTTCATAGTCCTGAAAATCATCATTTTTTATGGACCATTTAACTAAATTTCAACTTCTTGAATGTCTTCTTGACATTAGGTTGTTCGCGTGGTATTGAATTACGAGGATATCGATATCTTGTGACTCCGATTAGCATGTATCTTTGTCGTACGTGTTTTCTTGGTTTTTTTTTTTTTAGTTTTTTATTATTTAATTTATTTGCATATACATAAAACATTTGTACGGGTATTTTTTTTTTTTTTTTAAATGATTATCGTCTTCTTTTCCAAAAATGAATAGAAATAAAAAATATATATTTAAAGAACAATTTTTATGTTGAAATAAGCCCAATGCAAGTTAGTGGGAAGAATATCAGTTATTTGAAATAAAATAAAGATAAACTTTTTTGTTTTTTCTGTTTTTTTTTTTTTGTTGCCTTCTTTGTTTTGTCAATTTTTTAAAAGAATTTGAATTAATTAATTGTTTTTTTTTTCTTTCTTTTATCTTGTTTTGTGAAGGTATTATTTGAAAGGTGAATTTTTTATGTAAATTTTTAAACTTTACGACGACCTTCATTTGTAAAAATGCATATACTTAAGTAGCCAAATAAGTCATTCGGCAAATATTACGTTAATTTTCAGAATGTTCTGCCAAATTGTTTAAATTAGGGTAACAAGAAAAAAAAATAAGAAAATCCTTTGAAATTATATTAATGAAGAGGAAGCATGTACATACATATATTTTAGTAGTACATGTAAAGGTTCACTCGGTGTTATATGATGAATAAAAGGATTTTTATATCAAAGAATTTTTTTTTTAAAAAATTTAACATGAATTCAAGCTTTTTTTTTTTAATTTTATTTACTTGTGAAAATGACCATTAATTGTTTCCGAGAATTTTAATTAATTGAAAAAGAAAAATATTTTTAGAACAAAATGATTCATTTATTTTATTCCTTGAAAGAAGAGAGAGAAAAAAAAGGACAAAAAAATGTAAGCACGATTTTTAGGTTCCGATGAAAAAGACATTATTTTGAAGGGTCACTGTGCTGATTTTATATCCGTGTGAATTTTTTTTTTTTTTTTTCATTAAAATTTTCCTTCTGATGTATTTTTGTTTGTACATATTTTAAAATCAGAAAATCAAAGTAAAGAAAAATCAATTTTTTTTTCTTCTTTTTCTTGGAATTTTATTTAAACCTTGGATTTTTTCAATATCAATTTCTGTACAATTAAATTCTTAAGATTGAATAAAAATCTAATTAATCATTATTAATTATATCTAAAGATTTATGTAATTTCATTTTGAATATCTTTTAAAAATTTTTATAATTTGTCAGATTAAAATGTGAAATAAACAAGATTATCAATGAAGTATATTTGTGATAATCAAGCAATTATCGAAGATTCATCTGTCATTTGATAAAATAAATAAGTTGAATAAGAAATGAGATTGTAATTATTCAAATGAGATTTTTTCAATATGTATTTTTTTTTTTTTTTTTGTAAAATTTATGAATTAATTATGTATTTACAACGGTGTTTTGTGAAGTGATATCAAAAATTCTGTAAATAACACCTAATAAAAATATCAAACGATTTTTATCTAAAAATTTGATCCTCACAACACAAAGTATATAAATGACCTGAATAATATAAAAAAAATAAAAATAAATAAAAATATATTATCAGACATTTTTATGAAACATTTTATTTTTCTTACAATATAAGAAGAGTTCATATTTATTTCATATAAATATTAAGATCCGGATTGACTGCTTTATTTAAATAAAGTCATTATATATGAAGTATAAAGTAAATGTGGTATCGTTCAAAAAAAAAAAAAATATATATTTTGTAAAATTAATCAAGTTTGAGTTTAACTCAGATTTAAGATTAGCCAAAAGATCTTTCATGCACATTTTACTAAAATTGTCAGATACCCAGAAGGGAAAATGTATTGTTTTTTTTTTTTTCTTATTTTCTTTCAAGCATTTTAAGTATGAATATAATGAATGCGATATTTATGACTTAATTCACATGAGTTTTATGTTTTAATTCTGTCTGAAAATTATAGCATGTAAGTTTTCTTTAAACGATGATGCTAAGTGTAAAGTAAGTAATTGTATGGCTATTGTTTTTTTTTTTTTTTTTGTAAATATTATTTATGAAACTTAAATATTGACGCTGATTGAGAATATTAATTTCATGCTTCTTAATCGGAGGAGATGACTACAGTGCATTATATGTATTTAACACCTTGATGCTATTATCTGATGATGTGTAATATGTAATTTTTATTCTTTGAGTAACCTTAAGGTTATTTTTAAATTAATCCTAAGATATTTGTGGTATAAATCATCCAAAAATTTGAATTTGAAAAGGCTGATTTTCGAAGAAGATAAAGCGATTATGCAGAAAATTTGAAAAACGATAGTAAAAAATATGAAAAAAATTTTGCTCTTGATTTTAATGGTATAATTTTTATTATCTGTATTTTTATATTCTCCTTCTTTTTTATATTCTGATTGGTTGAATGAACTTTTGGAGTTTTTATTTATAAAATTTCATGTATTTAATTTTATCAAATTTAAGGGTCACTACTGATTTACAAAGAACTAACTTTACTTTATTTGCAAAATTAAAAAGACTTTATCCATTGAATGTTTGGTTAAATATTCGATTAGTTAAAGTTCTAAAATCTTATGTGCCTACTTGATATGGGCAAAGACAAGGCGAAAATTTAATTAAAAATAAGCTGCTTGAATATGACATACTGGCTGGCAAAACAAAAAACCGAGAGATAGACAAAGAATTAGATCCAAAGAGAATGTAAATACTAATGCTGAGAAGATGATCAAAACTAGGGATTGGAAAACGGTTGTCAGAAATTCTTCTAATTGATGTGGAAGTTACTCAACGGTGTTCATGAACGCTTGGTAGGAGCCATTGAAGCAGACGAAGTTAAATAAATTTTTGATAATTTCTATGCATTACACAGATTCAATTGAAATTATTTCGTGAAATAATTCGTCACTTAATTTGTTAAAGTACAAAAATGACAATTAAAAAATTACATATACATACATACATATTACATACGTATACATCTCCGGATGTTTAATTGAAATATTGTTCAATTGATAAATATTCGAAATCACGATAAATGTTATCTTTTTAATTTTCCAATTAGTGCGATTCATAATTGTATTTTGATAGAGATCTTATCAAAATCGTAAATATCCGTCTAAAGTCTATTACATCGTCGAAAGCAATTAATTATCCTTTCTTTTTTTTTTTTTTTTCTATTAACATACTTCTCGAATCGGTTTACTTCTATAAGATGCATGCAATAGATAGACATCAATAATAATATTATACTGATATACAGATATACATACGTACGTATGTTGATCTGTTACACCTGATTTGATTTGTTATAGTTTCAAAATCAATATCTGTATAGTTTTATCAAAGAAATGTACACACAAGTCAAACAAAGATTTATTTGTTTTAAATTTTGTTCTTATTTTTTTTTTTTTTTTTTTTTTTTTGCTCTCCATATCTTTTGCTTTACTTTTAATAAGTATAATTAAAATATTTATATAAAAATACATATCTATATGTATCAGAATAAAATACAAATATTTGCTAAGATTATGTCCTATAAATAATATAGAAAATAAAAAAAATATTACAATTAAAAAAATATATATAGATAGAAATAATTTTTTCTTAGAATTGAGATTTCGTTTTTCATTCTTTTTTTGTTTTTTTTTTTTTTTTAATATTCCTAGTTTATTTCTAGCTTAGTGTTACTATTATTTATTTACATTATTCTTTTCTCCTTTTTAAATATCACGACTTTTTTTTATATATTTTATTTTATTGTTATTATCAAGTTATTTACTATATAATATTTTATTGACCGACACCGTCTAGTAAATAAATCTTAAATGATTAAGTATTATAAACCTCCCCAGTTGTTTAGTTCTTAGTTGTTTTATTTTTTTCCTTTAATTTGTTTTTTTTTTCTTGACTGATCTTATCTTGTTTTGATCACAAAATTTATGGATCACCTTGCAATCGACTTTAAAAAAAAATTGTTTTTTTTCTTTTTCATTTTGTTGTTGTTGTTGTAATGATTATTATCGCATAAAATGTGTATAATTTAATGTATATTGAGTAGAAATATGCGTTATTCAGATATATAGATATATTATATAGAATTTTTAACACGTGTTTTAATAACCGGGTATAGTCGGATAATCAAAAAAAAAAAAAATTCTACAAGGATATTTATGTTAAGCTAGAGATACAAAATATGTGCAAAACACTTTTTTTTTTTATAAAATGATTTTTTACTGTATGAATACGACAAAAAGAACAATGGAAAATATGGTTTTTTAAATTTCCAGGATCAGACTTTAAGTACATTTACTAAAGGTGAATCCATCTACTTTTGATACGTAATGAAAAGATTTTCTCCCTATCATTTTTCCATCTTCATGTGTCAAAGTTGTGCTAATTGAAAAAAACAAATCCTTGAAAAAACTACAGATATTCTTGGATAAATTGTATATATTTTCCGAACGAAAATCGTTAAAGTGCGAGTATTCCAGTCATACAAACTTGGACATATCATGGTCATTGGTACACATGTATCAAAGTAATTCATATGTAGTCAATAAAGCAGAAGAATGCTATTTTAGAGATGAGAAAATTCTACATTCATGTGTTTTTATTTATTGAATAGCATCACAACGACAACTCAACCTATTGCCATCCTTTTATCCTTTCACTTTTTTTTAAAAAAATAAAACATACATACATATGTACATGCTTAGTGCCAATGCTTTTTTTCTCATTTTATTATAATAAAAATGATATTTGATATTGTCTAGATAGTAGTAAAAATCATTTTGCCAAATTGTTTTACTGATAAGAAATTACAAGTTCCTTTCATTTATTTATTTACCTTTATTTTATTTTTTTTTTTTTGGCTACTTTATAGATTATGGCCGATGTAGTGTGATGTATGTATATTCGTCGATGCATTATATTCATTGATGTTTTATATTTCTTTATCATTCTGATAAATTCACATTGACTTGATGAATTACAGCA
The DNA here is from genome assembly GCA_939192795.1 of Bombylius discolor. Taxonomy (NCBI): domain Eukaryota; kingdom Metazoa; phylum Arthropoda; class Insecta; order Diptera; family Bombyliidae; genus Bombylius; species Bombylius discolor. Next base: position 53,556,916 of record OW584238.1, on the reverse strand, counting down.
ATAAAAAAGGGCTTAAAAGTGTTTTCTTTTATTTATTTATTTTTTTTAGTTTCTTAAAAAAATAAAACTATTATAACTTTTATATACAATACAATAAATAGAGAAAAATTTATAAGAAAATAATAAAAAACAAATGAAACAAAAAGAAAAACTGTTGTAAAAATGGTCCCATTTAACATTAATCTTAATTTTATGCACCGATAAGATTATATTATTTGTTTTCATTTACACATTTTTAAATTTATTACATTTTTGCTATTGATTTATTTATGAGAATTTAAATAATTCAACAACTGTTTTATTTTTTATTTTTTTTTTTTCACATTAATTTGATAGATGAAGTCAAATAAACAAAAGAAATGGAACAAATACCTGTCCGATAAAAAAATAAATAAAATAAACGAAAAATGTGACTTGAAAAAGAAAAAAAAAAACAAAAAAAACAATTTTATTGAGATGCTGATTTCTATGAAAAAATACTATTTATTTTCAAATGAAAAAAAAAAGTTGAATAAAAATGCCAAGATTTTATTGACTTTTCGGCATAAAAAAAAACTTTAATAAAAAATTGAATTAACTATGTATATGGAAAAAGTATGGAACACATAATGTAAATCGTGATAATAACATGCTGATTTCTTATTCGTCCTTACTTTCATACACCTATATAATATCTTGAATGGATAAACCAATTATGAATGATTTCATATCAAATTGTAACATAGAAAATTTAATTTAAAATTAAACCAAAAAATTTTTTTTTTTTAGAGTTTATTTTTTTGTACTTGGGACCCGTACTGAGAAATTTGAAACTCATCTAATAAGTGAGAGATATGTACATACATAAGAGAATTATGTTCGTGTCAAAAGATAAATATAGTACTTGAATATTTTTAATGTGTTTCATTGGTCAGCAGTTGGTCCCTTTTATTAAATTAAAATACGATGTAGGTACTTAAAAAAAAAAAGATAATAAATTCAGAATTCAGATACTTATAAATTTTTTGCTTTCTTTTAAATGTATTCAGTAAATTGTTAAATAATTTAAAATCTGTATAAGAAGTAAATATTGTTTTCTGTGAAAATTGAAATTCAAACATGCAAGATACTTTGTCTTAATGTTTTTTTTTTTTCATATTTTATACATTGATAAATATTTGAAATTATTGTTAGTTTTAGCTTCTGCACTTATTATTCTATATAAAATGAAATATTGTATAAAATCTTAGATTTTCGATGGAATGTTATGTAACAACTTTTAAATTATGAGTATGCCTACAAAAAAAGAAAGGAAAAACATATAAGATTAAGTATACTGTTTATCCTCCTGCTAAGAATAAATAGAAGGTATAGGAATTTAGTATTAGAAAGGAAAAATAAACGATAATGAACTATGAGTGCAACTGTTGTAAAAAGATTCAAAATCAAAGTGTTTTCTGAAATCGTTTTATAGTGAAAAGTATGAGGAGTAATTAAAGATACATATGTAAGTATATTTCAAGATTTCATTTACTTTTACATGGAGATAAAGAATTAGGTCATGGTTTGTGCTTGTAAATAGTATATAAATTTGAAATTTTCATACTTAGTAGATTATTTGGATTGCAAGCATTATATGGTGTGATAAATTCCACCGCGGTCTTTAGTTTTTAAGAAGAAATTTTAAAAATATTTTTGTGATTTCTATAGAGAACTTTTTAATTGTTAGAATTTCCAGAATTCACGAATATTTAATACCTTTGTTTTCTACGTATAAGACATTTGAAACTAAACATTTTTCTTTTCAATGATGAATGTATTGCAAGTACTATTTTCTTTCATAAATAAATAATAGTATCTACATAAATCATATATTTATATGAAATTAAATAGACTAAATGAGGTATAGGTACAAAATAACCGTTAAAAAAGGATTACATGATAATTTAATTCAATTATAATCTTTATACCTACTTTTGCATGTTGTATTTTAAATTTTCTATATGTTGCGTGATTAAAATTTTCATGTCTCAATTTTTGTTTTTCAACGAATAACTAAATTGACATTAGATCACACTTAAAAAAGGCACATATTCACTAACATGAACATTTTGAAAACCTTGTTGTAAAAAAGATTTAAAACAAAACAACAAATAAACAAACAAATGAAAACACATATTTCGAAACATAATAATTATTTGTGATCAATGTAAATTAATTGTACTTTATCCTTATTTTTCAATAAGCATTTAAAACAGATTTATTGTTATTTTTCTACTCAAATTTTAGAAAAATTTTTAACCCTACCACCAACTATAGACCAGTATACAAGTTACTCCTTTAGGTGTTTTTTTTTTTTTTTTTTTGAGCATAAGTTTTAAGTTTTTAATTAATTTCATTATTACTATACGAATTTATTGTGCAATAAACAAAAATAAATAGAACACATTATTTTTGAACAAATGTAAATCTTATCTATACCAAATGTAACAGTATAATGAAGTATTTAATTTAAAAATAAAATGTTATTTATTATGTCTAAAAGGGAATAATCTAAAAGACTAATAAAATATTATAAAAATCATAAATTTTTGTATATACTAAACTTCCTGGGTCATAAATACATTATACTTAATATAGAAATAAAAAAAATATTTACTTATGTATATTTATTCTCTAAATATCATTTGAAATTGTTTTAAGAAATGAATCTTGATTGATCATAATATTGATGTGAACTCGTTTTAATAGAGAATAATAAATTCTAAGAACTTGGCAACTCAATTAAATATAACATGCAATTGTTACAGAATAAAATAAAGAAGACAAGAAAAAAAAAAAAAACAAAAATTTTCAAAACAAAAAAGGAATACGTTCTTCTAATAATTTCTATACATAAACAATCTCCTTATACAATATTTTCTTTAGCTTTATATGGTTAGTATAATAAAATTTAATTTGTGGGTGTAATTTAGAATTTCTTAAAAAAAAAAAGAAAAAAAAAAAGAGATTTAAATAACAGATTAACACTAAAGATACTTTGGTTCTAATACAAAAATTAACCAATCAAGAGACATTTAATGAATTTGTTAATCTTTTTATTTTTATAAATTTTATTTATGTATTTTGCTTAATAATTATGTTAATTGAAAAATGAGAAAAAATAAAATAAAGAAAAACAAAAAAAAAAAAACAAATTTATTATTTTAACAAAATTCCCATGAAATTCTTAAAGATAAAAATAAATTATGTGTTAAATAAAACATTACTTTATTCTGTCAAAAATTTCCTGTTACGTACAATTTAGTTTGAAGTGATATGAAGAAAAAAATGGTTTCATTACAATATTGACTAATTAATACAGGATATGAACTTTTTAAACAATTCTCTGAGGTGTCAAAAAATACATTTGTTTTTTTATATTTTTTTTAAATTTTTTCATGACGTCATGTAAATTGCTTTTTTAAATATGTTGCCTGTAATTAGAAACAGAGCAGTAAGTTATATATGTGTGCCTCAAGTGTTTTGCGGCAAAGAATGAAAAAAAAAAAATTACTTAAAAGAAAATAAGAACTCCGCATGGAGTGGTATGGTATAATAATCTGAAATTTAAAAAAAAATAGTGAATGAAAATTTTAAAAGTCCTGCAAAATTAGTGGAGTAAAAATATTTTTTTTGATACGTAGTTCCTCATACAAAAAAAAAATACATAAGACAGGATAACACAAATACTTAGCTAAAATAAATATGATTTAATATTGTGGAATATCCTTAAGCTTCATTATAAGAATTCTTGTAAATCATGCTTCTTCGAGAAATTTTTAGGTTCTATTTGTCGTTAAAATAACATGTTCTGCAATATCGGTCCTTTAGTTTCACTTATAAAACACTTATTAAAAAAAGGATTATTATTTCAAAAAATTCCAGAAGATTTCTATCAGCATTACCCAATATTAGAGTAAGGTGTGGAAAAGTGTTTATCATCAATCTTGGTCTAGATTTTATTTTTATTTTCTCATAAAATGTTAAAAAAATATTTAACAAAAAAAAAAAAAAAAGAATAATAATCCTAAATGATCGATTATGTTTTCAAGGTGTTCGTTAATTAGATCGTTGTTTTTTTATATCTATTTTTTTTTTTTTTCTGCATTTAAGACGCCACATATCAAAAGCGGCGCCTATTAAGAATTTCGAAACACGTGTTCAACACAACGTGATGCATGTTTGTTTTTCTTTTAATTATTTTTTTTTTCTCTTACAAAATACCTTTTTACTCACACATATCTTTTTTTTTTTTTTAATTTAATACTTTATTAATAATTTATTGATGACTTTTCAATTTTACATACATATTTTCACTTGAATGTTTACACCTTGTTTTTGCATTTGAAAGGCATATAAGGAAATATGTCCTGTTCTGTTGCAAACAATTAGCAATCTAATCAATTTGAACAAGATTTCATTTCTTGTAATTTATAAAACAACATCATCTAATACAACAAGTATCTACTATAGAATTTGTTTTTAATAATAATTAATTCTTTATGAATTGCTTCTAGTGTTTAAATTTGTTTTTAATTAATTTTTATGAGCATCGATTTCACATTACGTACTTAAATATTCGTACATATAGATTCATTTCGATTCAATAAACATTTTTGAATATTCATGCATGCAGATACCATCAGTGTTTACTTTTATAAGTAAATTGATAAATAATTAATTATTATTATTTATTTAAATTTAATTATAACTTGATTTTAAGTTTTATTGAAACGTATAAAAGCTAAGTGCTTATGAGGTTTGACATACATATGTATATATTTTTCTTATAATTCCTTGTTTTACATTTTTATGAAAAAAAGTAAATCAAAATTGATTTATTTTGTGGCATTGTCAGAGGTTATGCATGACATAATATGCTGGAATTTTAAACTTGAACTTTTACACATAACACGTGTTTCAGATTTCTTGTTTAAGTTTATTATCTCTGTAAAAATTTTATGATATGATTTTTCAAAATACAGTGAAATGAAAAGGTAACAAAACTTATTAGAAGCTATTTCCATAAAATTTGCAAAATTTAAGTCAATTAGTCTGTTTCTTCCCTCTTATAACTCACTAAAATGTGAGTGGAACTTCCATCATCACTTTTTTTTTTTGGATACACAAAACAATCATTCAAGATTGAAATTTAGCTTTGAAAAAGTTTGTTTAAAGAATCTAGGATGTGTTTTTGACAAAAACTCGTTTTTAAACAAACGCTTTAGTTATTTTTTAATGCTAAAATTTTGTTACTTTCGTAAATTACATTTTTAATTTTTTTTTTTCAATTTTAGTTTGTGAACTTTTTTTTTTTTCGTTTTTTAAAATACGATTTAGAATGTTAACAATTTTTAGAATTTTTCATTTTTTTTTTCTTTGTAGTTCGTGGGTGGATTTTAAGACACAGAACGTTAAATTATCAAATTATATCCAATTACAAGAAATTTTTTGATTATAAAAATAACTCGTTTTTAAAGTTTGAATACGAACAAATATCTTCAAAAGATACCAGTCTGAATTGTTCAAAATAAAAATATAAAAGAATCATTTATTGTCTCATAATTCATAATAATCTTGAAATTAGATCAAATAATGTTGTAATTTATATTTTTGGTGATTCAATTACAGAATTCATAACACATATATGGACATCGATATCTTTGATTTTTTATTAATTTTATTTTCTGTTTTTTTTTTTATTATCGAAAATTGATTTTTCATGTTTGTGGGATGTTCACAAACTATGTGACATATATAACTTGAATTATTGTTTTTTACTCTTATTAAAATCTCTTTTTTAAACTAATTGACAATTTTCCTTATATGTATTATTTTTTATATTGGTACGCAGAATTTACAATTCAATTCAATTAAAATTTGATTCAATAAACTTGTTCCGGTTCGTTTATCGATATACATACTTTTTTTTTTTCTTCTTATTTTGTGAGGTTTGTGATGTTATAATTTCTTGACTAAGAACAAATTCTTAGCCAACGCATATCTAACAGCAGAAGTTGATATTATTCAATGAAAAAAAAAAACCAATGCTTGTAACATAATGAAGCATACATATATGTATGTATCTACATGTATACATATGTATAACGTTTTTCAATGTTAATAATTTTATGTTACTTAGTGTGGTTCATGTTAAATGCAAATTTCATTCAAAAAGAGCTGTTGATGGCATTTTATTGAAATAGAAAATAAACTGGTTGTATTAATTTAAAAAAAAAAACAACAAAAAAAAATTATTTACAAGCGAGTTGAATGAAATTTTTTTTTTTTCGACTTGATCAAAAATTAACTGTAACATTATCAACTGGCTCAATGGTCTAGGGGTATGATTCTCGCTTTGGGTGCGAGAGGTCCCGGGTTCAAATCCCGGTTGAGCCCTACCAAGAAAGGTGCACGGTTTTTTAAAATATAAGTACGTGCTCTTTCTTTTTTTTTTTTTTTTCATCAATGAAGTTTTTTTTTTTTTTTGTTATGAGAAACTTTAAAATTGTTTAGAAAATTCAACAAAAAATTAAATATTATCTCGTAAATTATGACAACCATTCAAAGATTTAAGAAAATTAAATTCATATAAGAAATAATCATATTTTGATGTAAAATACAACAAATTTTGTTTATTAGTTTAAAGCAGATTGCTTAGTTATAAAATTTACGTTGGTTTCAAACAAATTAAATGTTTATTAGTGAAAATATGTATGTATGTATCTCATTAAGGGTGTTCTATGATTCTTTTGCTGTATATTTTGTGGGAATATAATTCGAAGGCTTCATTCATAAAAATTTGTCTAAAAATTAGTGTATGTTATAACAGTAGCTTTTAGTAATAAAAAAATTATAGGTTTTACATGCACATACCTCACGTCCAGCCAGATGATCTTTCAAAAAAAGCAAAAAAAAGCTAAAAATGTTGAGACACCCTAATCTATCTGAAATACTTGTCTTTCAAATATTTATGAACATTTTACATTTGTATTAAGAAAAAAAATTTTACAAACATAAAGTCGATGTAAGTTAAATAAAGTTGAGTGCTTTTCAGTTTATTATGCAAATTTTAAATTTTCTGATGAATATAATTATAGTAAGTATTTCTTTATGCATTTGTATTTAATATTATTAATAATACATGAGCAATTCCATGCGTCACTGACTGACATTTCGAAAGATTTTTTTATGTGATTTAATCATTTAGCGAAATTTGGCATATGATTTTTTATACTTATAAATTTATTAATTTTTGTAACTTTTAAATACATACATAAATTTACCTTGTGTTGGGCTTTGGTAAATCACAAAAATTTTTCGAAAATTAGCCAAAAAATATTAAACCAAAACAAGTACCTACAATGGAGGAAAAGGATCAATTAATGCCTCTAAAAAATTTCTTTGCTTAACTACTAACAGAAATATTTTTTACAGAAAATGTCATCGTAATTGACTGAAATTTTTTTTCGTCACTGACGGACACCCAGATATCCTGATTTAAATGTAAAAAAAAAGGTTAATGATAAAATCGATGTAATCAAAATTTTCTATAAACAGTTTCAAATAATTAATTTACAAGTAAAACTTAAAAAATAGAAAGAAAATAATAAAATATTAAAATAAAGAAGTTGAAAACGAGAGCTTAGGTTGGCTTTTTCATGGAATCGCTTATATATAAAATATATATGCACATATGTACATATAACCGTAATATTAATCAATTTAATTCGATTCACTTGCCATGTCAAAATTGTAGTATTAAAAATCAAAGTCATGTTGTTCTTATATAGACAAGAATTTCAGTTAGGTATATATGTATACATATATGTATGTATATAAAAAAAAAAAGAAAAACAAAAATATACTACTGTAAAGTTTGTAATACATATTTTATTAATTGTGGATAAATCAATTATATATTAGAAAATAAAAATAGAAATCTGGAAAAAGAGAAAGAAAAAAAAATTATCATGTGCAGGAAGTATGATTGCATTTGAGATAACATCCGAATGCAAATCAATTGAATAGATAATGTCCGTCCGAATGCAATTACTCTGAAAGGTGCTTAATGGTCACCTGTTTTAAACATATGTACATATGTATATGTGGGTATTTGATAAAAAAATATAAAATTAAATACATGTCTTAAAAAAGATATGCAAAAATATATATAGATAATTAAAAGAAAAAAACAAAACAAAATCTTAATAGTATAATGATTTACAAGTAGCATAAGAGGGCATATAGAAAAATTTTCTTGTAATATTTTGAAATCATGTTAAGCAAATATGCGAATTTTATGTAAAAATAATGTAAAAGATATTGTTTTATGAAAAAGATACAAAAAATATACCTATAAGAATCTATTTCAATTTAATTGAAGGAAAAAAAAAGAACAAAAAAACAAAAATCTAGTTCATAATACATACATACATACTTATTTAATTTTGATATTTGAATATCTTGTAAAGACATAGAGTGCATACGTTGCTTTCATCTGAAAACTAATGTACAATTTTGATGTAAGAAATTCATAGTTATAACAAAAGATTGATGATAAGTGTTACAGAGAATTTTATTGAAAAAAAAAAAAAAAATTAAACTTTGTATGAAAGTTTTGAACAACTTTAACAGTTATTAGTTTTTGTTATTCATAAAATCTGAATAATTTATTAAATTTTGTTATTGTCGAATTTTAAATTAATAGATTCAAGATAGAAATTTCTAAATGATGCTTTTCATAACCTAGTCTGTTTAGATTCACATTTTTTTTTCGGGCTGTGTTTTCGAAGTATTCATTCTTGATAATTAAAAAAAGATAGAAATTTCTTTAACATTGGACATACAATTAATTAAATATGTTTGCTAAATTCAAGTTTGAAAGTTTGAGATTCGCTACTAAACAATCACATACATATATGTATTGCATAATTTAATGAATCCTTAGCGCGTAATTTACAAAACCTAATTTTAATAATTCAAAGTAATAATTTAATAATTCAGTCACAGCTTTACATAAAATTTAACAAATATATCTACTGTCACAGTAGCTTGTAAATTTCAATTCAAAATACGGAAAAGATTTTTATATGTAGTATATGTAAAAAATAAAACTTTCTTCAAAGGAGTACCTTTATCAATAGAAACATAATTATTTTCATATCACTTTTTAATGTCATTTAGTTATTATAAAATGACAATAAATATTTTGAAAAATACACATTAGACATGTATTTTGACCATCCATTATATTAAATATGTAGATACATATATGTATATCACTCCATTTCAAATTCATTTATCAACCGCATCCATAACAAATGTTTTTTTTTTTCCAATATATTTCTATTCATTCACCAGACAACAATCGCATATAAATTTCAAATAAAATCTTGATTATTTTTAAAATTATGACATAAAAGGTTCAAATTACATGTTCTGATTTAAAACGAGTCAAAAATTATAAGAGTACATGTATAATAAAGAATGTTTGAAATCATAAAATTAATCCAGGTCCACAGAAATAGAACAAATCTATGACTTTATGTTACATAAGTATATCTGTTCAAAAGTTTCCTATTTCGTTTCAATAATTTTCAATATATTTAGTAACTTTACCAACAGAAAATTATATGACAGATAAATACTTATGTATATTAAAAATAAAATCTATTTATGAATTATCATATCAGTTAAAATCAAAAATGAAATGAAGAGGCGCATTCGACAGCCATTAATTTATGTAATTGTTTAATTCATTGAACAAAATGATATGAGAAAAACAAAATAAATAATAATATATAGGTGTACATTCATTATCGTTATGTATATTACCAATAAGTATAAATCAAAAATAAACAAGTAGTTAAGATTTTTTTCAAAAAATAGATCAAAATCGTAATGAGGTTTAAACATTAAAAATGTCATATACCACCTCTTAGTTTAATTCATAAATTTTTTATTTTTGTAAATTCATAAGATAAAAAACCTACACAATAATCTATAAGAATACATCATGTTTATATACCAAGATTGAAAATGAAATGTTCTTAAATAACAAAAAAAAAAAAAATAAATAAATAAATAAATAAATAAAAAAGAGTTAAGGTAGGTTGATTACATAGGGGCGTGAGATAATAATAATAGAAATAGACAGGGTTCATTTATTATTTGTATTTCATGTAAATTGGTTCAGTTAAGTATATTTCAGAAATATAAATTGTAACCATGCATCAGAAAAAATTACTCTTAAGTAATTTTTTTTTTTTGAAATACTTTCACAAATTATCAAAAATATACATAATTTTTTTTAAGTTCTTTTTTTTTTAAATTCCAAATAAGACTTATCTTTTACAGATCCAAACTCAAAGAATTATTGAAATTGAAAGCTATTTTATATAAAGAAAACAAAAATGTAGCAATATTCGTTATAAATTTTCTCAATTATCATAATTAAGTAACTTTTTTTTTAACTGTTTAGGAATTTAAAACAGAAAAAACAAGTAGCTTTTTAGTTCATTAACCGGTCGCATGCATTTCACTTATCATCATTTTACTATTTTCTTGACATAATGCAACACAACACACTTTTTTTTACTCCTCAATCGTCTTCTCATTAGGTGAAATGTATCTAAGCACGCAATATTTTTTTACTGTTTTTTTCTTTTTCTTCTCTTGGATCTTCCTACTTTTATAATATCCATTTCAATTTATTAGACTTATTTTTCAAGAATTAATTTTTTGATAAGTATCCAATGATTCCCTTTAGGAAATAATTCATATTATTGAACAAATTTAAAATTAGCTAGTAAGACTGATTTTTTTTTCTTTTTGCTTTCTCTTATGAAAATATTCTTTAAAGTAGAAATTTTGTAAATAAAGATAGCAAAAATTGTCAAACAGTAACGTGGGTAGAAGATGATGTTATGAGTTTATTTTAATCTTCTTTAAATTTGTGAGCCCTAAAGAATGTATGTACAACATACATATTTCATAGACTGTCTATAGAACCAATTAACAAAAAATGTTACTAATAAAATATAAAACAAAGAATGTTAGAACTTTTGATTATTTACAAAAGCTTTTCACATACAAAAGATTTAATATTACAAATACATTCACACATTCTCTATGTTAAAAAAATGAAATTCAATATTTACAAAATAAAATTTTTATCAGAAAAATTCAAGCACACCTAACTCATTTATTCGCCAAAATACAACTTTTTTGTTTTCTTTAACAGATATAAAAAAAAATAATAATCTTAAACTATCTTGACGTGATTGATATGCTAATTCGCCAAAATGTTTCGTTTTTTATTCTTGATAAAATTTTTCGTTATTATTTATGTATATGTACATTTTACAGTTTTAATAAAAATCTTCTTACATTTTTGTTTTAAAAAACAGCAAAATTCGTTCTTTCAATGATGAATGTTAATAAAGTTCAAGTTAAAAGGGAATCTTTCTCATCGGATTTATAAAGATATCATGACCACCCTAATAAACTTATTATGTATGTATGTTATTTTTCTTGGTCTTACATATTTTTTAATTGAATTTCGTTATTTTTATCAAGTTTTAAAATTTAAGGATTGCATTTCAACCTGTTGTACATACAAAGGTATCCGTATCGAGTCGTTGTACAGTCTTAATTCTCAGAAATAAAATTGCATAAGCGATTACGTTATCAATTTTTTGTATTTATTTCATTTTTTTTTTTTTAATTACTTGTTATGTGTTTTATTTGCATGACATAATGAAATATGAAAAGAGTTTTTATTTTGGTAAAATATTTGTTTATTAAATTAGATTATAGAAACGAGAAAGTAAAGTTTATTTAAAAATATTCAAGGATAAAAGTGTATTTTAAAGATTTACAAATGTATCTAGTATCTAAATTGTATTGGATACAATTTTAAATTTTTTATTTCATGTTTAAAACTTCACTTTTTTTTTTAAATTATTTTATTATTTTTACAAATTAGGATATATTCAACGTTAACAATATTTGAAAATTATGAGATGTTTATTTTTATTAAATTTTTTGTACTTTTTTTTAAAAAAAAAAAAACAAATTTATTATAATTGGGGCCCTAACTTGTACTCAAAAATTGAAAGTGAATTTATTTACAAAGATCTATATATTTTATGTAAAGTAGTTTTACACGGAAAGTGAATTTACTCCAAATAAATCACGGTTTATGATCTTTATGAATTGAATTGAAAAATTTAAAAAGAATCATGTTAAATGGATTTTTTTCTTACAAAAACATCATAAAATCATTCAATAACATATCATCATTTTAAAATTTTTAGTAAACAGGTTCAATGTATGAACTGTAAGAAAAGATAATCACATGAAAAATTTTTATTCATTATAAGTTGATTGTTGTAAAGTGTTAACTAACAATAAGCCAATTGAACAAAAAAGGTGTAGTAAGTACCATTATGCGTTCATTATTTGAAAATGAATTATGAGAGTACTGAGTAGGTAGAAAAATAATAATAGAAAAAAAATTACAGGTGAATTAAATAATACAAAGAAAAATAATTCTTGAACTCGAAGATCCAATCTTGAATCATACGTCAAAAAAAAAAAAAAATCCAGTTTTGATAAATTTACCAAAAACGATGATGATGATGGTCAATTGAAGATGTGAAAATGTTGCTAAAGATACATCTTAAATTTGATTAGTATATATGTATGTACATATAAGAAAAAAACGTTTAAAAGGAAAATAAAAAAACTTTTAAAAACGAAGCTTTAAGGTCGATCCATACAGGTGCTACCAAGAATGATTTGGCACCGATTCCCCTCTGTTCGATCAGGTACAGGACAACGATATAGAAAACAGGCTGGTACTATTCTCAAGTAAGGCATACATAAATAAACAAAGATATTTCTATATTGAATCCTTCATTATAGCTATTTATTGAAAATACTTTGTAATTGAAAAAAAAAGTGAATATCTACCTTTTCAAAATTTTAGTTTTTGAATTACCCTAGAACCTAGAGTAAATTTAGACATGTTTGGTAATGCCGGCATCCACGTGCTTTTCGTTTGTTTTTAAAGATTGTTTTTATTTGAAAGAGAAAAAATTAAGAGATAATATAATACATTAATCCATATACATAATGAAAAATTGATGTAATTTCTCTTTCAATCCTATTTGTGAATTATTTTCCTTGCTTAATAAAAATTTGACGAAAACAAAAATTTATTTAGTGTTGCCAATTAATGTGTAGAAAATATAAAAAAGTATACATATATTGAAAAAAATTTTAAAAAAAATGTAAGTCTTAAGGCTTGATAAAATAACAATTTTTATTTGTCATTTTAACTGGACATTTTTTGCTAGAAGCTCAAAAAGTGATACTGTACTAGTTTCTGAAGCTGAAGACTTTAAGTGATTACTACAAATCGATCTTTATTGTTCATCATTCGTAGTTGTAATTAAAGTGAATATAGTAGACATAAACTCATTTGGTCAATTCTGTAGCAGTGCGAAAACTTCTGATTATTTTTGACTCGTACTTTAATTACAGTATAGAAAACTAGTACTCTTAAAATTTATGAAAAAATTGTTAAAATGTGACAGACCTATTTTTGAAATTTTATGTCTTTCCGTATTCTCTAAAAAGTTTTGAGAATAAGTCTGTGATTTGATATTTTATTTTACAGAATCTAAATTCAAAAAATAAGAAAAAGCACTATAATAAATTTTTGTGAAACTTTAAAAACAAGTTATGGTTACACTGGCTACATTGTTAGATTTCCTCATTTTTACCTGCAACATTCTATTCTGACAATAAAGTTCTAATTTATTTTTAAGTCATTGATATTTTTACATTTTAATAATTCGAAAATAATGATTAAATTTAAAAATAAAAAAAGAAATTTACTAATATTTTACAATATTTAACAAATTCTTAGGTTTACGTCGACCTACCTTTATTTTTCTTAAGTTCAATGCCTGCAGTTGTGATTGTTTTGATTTTATATAATTTGTGCTTATAAATGCAACTAATGTGCCACCAATTACACATAAACTTGTTACTAATGATTTATTAGCATTGTGAAAATGATTAAATTTACTAAAATTACGTGAAAATTGTGAAAAATTTCGAATATTTTGTGAACAGCGAAGTGATAAACGACTCAACGATGCCATTGTTAAAAAATCACTTGACAATTTTGACATTTTATTTGACAGTTTTGTAATATAATTCTTTTATTATTTTGCTTTTGCTGAGAACATTTTTAACGAAAAATAATAATAAATATTTCGTTAAAAGAGTAAATAATTATTTTGAAATTATTAATTTTTTTTTTCAAAACTGTTATAACTGAATTTTTTGAAAATTTAATCTAGAATATCAAAAGGCGGTTTTTAAATTTCAAAAAATATATTTTTTTTCTTGTTTTTTCTTTTATTGATGATTTCTTTTTTTGTATTCTTGCGCTAGTTTTCGTAAATTAAAAAAAAAAAAACATTTCTTGCCTCAAAGATTAATATGTTGTCAACATTTTCAGAAAAATCCATAGATAAAAATTTCCTTAAGCCTCAATATTACGAGATTGTTTATTTGTTTTTATATGTATTCCAAACTTGAAAAATAATTAATGTATACTTAAATCAAATACTCATCTAAAATTTAACAAGGCAAATGAACTTATAAGCAATAATAACCGTTAGGTTACGATTATTAATTGATATTTAAAAGCAAGTGTTAGATTTTTGACTTTTATAGTCTATTTTGGTTTTTGAATTTTGATTGTATACCATTTGTATACTCACACTTTTAAAATCTTTTCCTAAGGAATATAAGATACTTTTGAGGGTTTTTTTTTTTATTATGATATAATTTTCTTTTAATTATCACATTAAATTTCACATTTAAATGAAATCTTGTAATTTTTATCCACTTTGATTTGTCTCTTAATAAAACTATATTTTATGTTATATGTTGACAACAACAAATTGGGTTTTTTGTTTCTAATTTTAGAATGTTAAGAAAAAGGTAATTAAATATAAGAAGGTGTTAAAAATTTTTTATTGTTTTTTTTTTCTAAATACATAGCTACATAAATATGTACATACATATGTATTTTTATTTTATTGTTATAACAGTCATGTGGGTAGAATTTTTGCTGTTGTTGTTTTTTATGATGTGACAAGTCTTGTAAATAAAATTAATTTAAGAACAGAAATAAAATTAAAAATAATCAGTTTGTTAACTTATCTTATTTGTCAAACTATTTAGTAGAATTTTTTGAAGACAATAAATTTAAATTACATAGTGACACGCGATCAATATTCAGTTTTTTTTTTTCTTTTCTGGTATTTTGATTTGTTTTTTTTTTTTAAATCGTTACATTCAATTTTGTTTAATTTATTTAATAAATGAAAACAAAAAATAATAATAATAATTTCGCACTCATATTAAGCTGTAAAAATAAATTAAATATTATGGCGTTAAAAATTTAGCTTGATTAATTGTTTAAATTTTTGAAGTAAAGAAAAATATATTTTATTGTTGTGTTTTTTCTATACAAATATTTTGTTTTGTGTACGTTGTAAAGACAATATAATGTTATTAAATTTTTATATTCTTTTAATTAAGATTTTATTGAATACTGTTCAAAAAACAAACTTATTTAAAAAACATAATTTTGGGAATATGGGAGGAAAAATACAAAATTTTTGTTGTTGTGTAATTGAAAATTCTACTGAAAATTATGAAAAATAAGAAATTCAAATGCTACATAACAATAGAAATACTTAATACTAATAGAAAAAACTCAAAGGATATCTTCGGCATACTTAGATTAGAAACATTGTTTTATCAGGATTTTAGTAGAGATTCAAAAATGTATTTGAAAATCACTTGTAAAAAACAAATCTTGGTAGAATTAAAAATTTCTTGCTCAGAAAAATGAAATTTTTACCTAGAATTTTGTGTTATTTAAAAATTGTAAGGTTCAACATATCAAGTCAAGATTCACATGTATTCAAAGTAGAATTTTAAGAATTATTACAGCTACACAAAATCATTTACTTTTTAAATTTCAAACACCCTGTTCAATAAATTCTATAATTTATATATTTTAAACTCAATCCGATACACGCGTTTCATTTCATGTAAGTAGTTAAATCTTGAACTTTAACTTTAATGTTTACTATATCTTTAGATAAAATTTTAAGTTTCACTTTTAATTTAGAAATTTTATACCTTTACCATTATATATTACACCTATAATCACACACAATATAATCTGTTAAATGTGATAGGATCAAATATATGTATTTTTCTTACAATACAGAGGCATAAAAAGATTTGTAACGAACTTTTTTATTTTTTTTATTTTTTTTTTGTTTTTCTTTTAATATTTTAAATCAGAATTTAAAGAATTCTTGTTTTACAGAAATCGAGAATTGTAATCTGATAAGTTCTTAAAATTTTATTTTACATATTTAAAAAAAACAAAAAGAAAAGACATAGTGATCTTAAATTAGAATTAAATAAATCTAATTTATATAGAAAGTGAAATTAAAAATAAAAGTTATATATTTATGCGCGTGTATATGTGAATATGTATTTTGTCAGACTAAAAAAATGTTTTAAATAATAATAAAAATAAAGAACAATAAAAAAAAAAAAAAAATAAGTTATTTACATAATAAATAAAAAAATTAAAATTTTTAAGATTTGTATCGATAAATTCAATTTGTGAGATCGTTTTGAATTTCACAATTATATAAAATGACAAAAAAAAAATAATACAAATAATAAAACAATAAAAAAAAAATAATAACATTTTGAAAAAAATTCTGGGTGGTCTTTTCATTGAAATTTTTATTATGTTTGTTAAATTGACTTAAATGTCACATAATTTTTTTTTTTTATCTCGTTCTTGAAATGAATTATTTAAAATTGAAATATTAAATTCATATAATATTTAATATTAATTTTATGATTTACCTACATGTGTTTAATTTTACTTAATTGTCTATTTATTATAATAAAAATTAGAAGTGATATTGAATTCAATTTGTTATCGATATCCGTAAACCTTTAAAGTATAGATATTATATTAACATAACATAGGAGAGTTATTTTTTAACGGTTGTTTAAATATTTAATTTCTATAATTTTTATATTTTCGAATCTCTCGTGGGTGTACGAGTTGTTTTTTTTTTAATTCTTATATTTATTTTAAAATTTATTACAATTTATTACAATTTATTACATATAACGCAGTGTAATTCTAAGAAAGCGGAACTTAGTTACTTTATTACTGAAATTTTTAGCCGTTAAGAATTTTTTTTAAAAAGATGTTAATTTGCAAATTAGAATCTAACTATGTATTTCTTTCTTTTTTGAAGTTGTATACATACATATGTATGTATGTATCTTAATAAAATATCAACTCCGAAACTACCAAATTAATGACAGTGTACAATGAAGGCGGAATTTGAAACAAGGACGTTCTGGAACCTTCAATTGACACTTTCTAAAGTTTGTTGTCAATCTAGAGGCCTTAAGAACTGAATCGAACTGTTGGACAAATTTAAAAAAGAATATAAGGATTTCATCAATTGAATGGGGACAGTATTCTTAGAGTGGTACCGAACTATTTGATCCTAAAAGTTAACACTTAACTTTTCTTGTTTTTGTTTTTACAAATAATTTGTCTAAAGTACAGCAAAAAAAAATTCAAGTAGCTGCACATGACTTTGAATGCCTTAATTTGAAGTTGATATTTTACAAAGAATTCGCAATTCATTTATGATTGTTTTTATTTAAGATTTTAATGTGAATTAACTCTTTAATTTGGAATAAAATAACTAAATAATAAATATAATCAATGTTCAAAAACATTGCGACAAAGTAAAATTTGAAAAAAAAAAAAAACAAAAAAAAAAAATTTATATTTTTTTTAACAAAATTTTAAAAACATGAAATATAATGTTTGATATACCATTGTATTGGAAAGAACATATTGCCGCCTTATTGTATATATCCAATAAAATATATTAATAACTTCATCATCATCATCATCATGGTATAGGTACACGGATTTAGATGTATCCAAGTAGTACAGCAAGAAAAAATCGTATAATTTTCACATATTCTTTCACCTCTACTATACGTTATTGGGATGTATAACACTGATTTATAGTCGGTTGCACTGATAATATGTCGGTTTTAACTTTTAAGTAACAAGAATAAAAAAATTAAAAAAAATTGGTTTGGACAATTTAAGTGCGAATTATTATTTTGGTTTAATTGTAGGTTGCAAGATTTCGATTTGATGTATTAAGTGTATGCGATCTTCAATTAATTGTTGTATTTAAAAAAAAAAATTTAAAAAAATAAAAAGAAGGAAAATATAAAAAGTTTAGTGGTTAATTGCACTATTGAGTGAAAATATATGTACATTCCTTAATTGGACTGTAAGAAACGATATAATAAAAGGGTTTGGTGTTAATCGATTACTTAAAAAGAATATTTATCGATTAATTTATTTAGTAAGTCAGGAGAAGATTTTTTTTTTTTTTTCGTATAGTTACGAGTATATTGAACATATTCGCTATAATTACATATATTGATAAAAACTAACATATTTATATGTATTTAAGATTTATGTATGTGTATAAATAATATAATATATGTATATAACTACATAAATATAATATTGTAAAATCATGAAATGTGTGTAGGTATTGGAAGACGTGATTTGAAATATAAGAAGAATTTATTAGAACTTTCAAATAATTTTTTTTTTTTCCTTTTTTTTTTGTTGTTGTAATGAATAAACTAACAGTGAAACAATAAAAATAATTCTTAAATTTATTTTCTTAAAATTTTTTATACATATACATATATTATATATTTTTTTTTGTATAGTCTACTGATATTTAAAATTAAATTATTTAAAAAAGTATATATTTTATAAAGATTATAAGTTAGCTTTTAATTAATTCTTTTGTATAATTTTTCAAAGAACTGATTCTTTATTTATGTATGTGAAAAAAATTCTGGAAAAAATGAAATAAAATAAAATCCAATCTAATTTCTTTATGGATTATAATATGTGTATCTATGTGAGCATAGATTAATTCAGTCAATTGAGTTATTAAGAAAGGCACCCTGCTGTTGCAATATATCATTTTTGAAAATGTAATATTTCAACAAATATGTCACCCATAAGTGAATAAAAAATAAAAAAAACCAAAATGCATGTATCATAAAGATAATCTTCTAGAAGAATTTTTATTGATTATAATTGTATATTTACATATATCTAATTTTATGTGGTTTATATACATTAAAATGGTTTGAGAGGAACTTGAAATTATGTAAAACTAAAAGTAGTTTAAATTATGTAATAAATTTATTTAAAATATTTGATATTTTTCAAACATGCTTCCGTAATGGAATACAACTTTAATGTTTAAGTAGGTACCTATAGAGTGTGTATTATCAAAAGTATCTTTTGAAAGTAACAAGTTTTCATTACATTTCTCAAAGATTCTATAATGAAGTTTTAAAACTAATTTCACTTTTTATAATTTGGTTAATTGTCTTAAGAACTTACTTATATGTATCTTTATACTGACCGAAATGTAATACTATGTTATCATAAAGATACATATGTACATAATTCTCAGGAAGATCGATCAGAATATGTAAGAGCGAGTTTGATAAAAATCGTTGAATTTCACATTAAAAAAAAAAAGCAAAAACGTGGATTACAAATTTTAAAAAGTATCTTCAAATTTCATATATTTTTAAATTTTGATATGAGAAAATATTTCAGTTTTTCGATTATTAAGCTGAAAAGATTTAAGATATTTTGGATGTTAAAAAATATGAATTTTTTTGTTATGTCGAAATTCAGAGATTTTGCCTCCTTTTTTTTTAAATATAATAGATCTGAAAAAGGCAAATGATTATTGAAGATTGAAAAATTATCAAGGGCTAAAAAAAAGTTCTAATTATATCTTTTTTAAAAATTCTTTGAAGTAAATTTTCATAAAATTTAAAAATTAACGAAATATTAAAATAATATCATTAGATTTACTTTTTGTAAACATCACATATGTATCTGTTACATGAATTTTTATCGTCATCATTATAAACTTTCATTTTAATGTTTTATTAACATGAGTTGAAATCTTTCTATTGCAACTTGCAAGTCTTGGTTGTTTTTAAACTAATTGATTTGTTTTAAAAGATAAAATTATATCATTGAAACAAAACTAACAAATATATAATTGCAATTCAATTTAAATTTTCTAATTTATAATAGCCATCTTAAATTTAGATTTGAATCAAATCAATTTTGTGTATGAATTTTCATAAATCATAACAAGTTTTTTTTATTTTTATTTTATTTTTATTTTTATTTTTTTTTAGAACAATAGCACAATTCATGAATGGTCTGACTTTGGTATTCAATTAAATAAATATGATAGTCGATATTAAATTTTATTCATTTTTTTAAATATATGTACTTTTGCATGTATGATTTAAATAAATTTTCCTTCACCCCATTACAAAAACAAGTTTTTTGTTTTCAACAAAAAATAAAATAAAATAAAATAAAATAAATAAAACATAAAATACATTTTCATTAAGTTTAAAATGAATTTGTATATTTTTTGATATTTATTGATAATAATTAGGCGCCTTTTAAAATTTTCCAAAAAAGGAAAATATAAAACATGCAATCACAATATTATGTTGATTAATTTTATGTATTTTTTATTTTTTATTTTTTCCTCTGTATCGTACAATGTAAGATATTATATATTATTTTGTTTTGGCTTAAACCTTCAAGTTTGATAATAATTTTCACGTACTTAAAGGTAAATCGATTTTCAATGCCGACAAAGAATTTGTTGTTTTTTCAAAAAAACAAAAAAACAAAAAAAAAACCAACAAAAAAATGAAATTTGCAAAAAAAGCAAGTTTTGTATTCACAAAAAAAAAAAACAAAACCAAAATGAAACACTAACAGTGATGTTGATGATTATCTTGTTAAATTTTTTTTACTTCTTTGATGTATCTTCGAATATTCATCGAAAAAAAAAAAATAGCCAGAAGCGATTAAATTTTGTTCTGACGAAGCAAAAAAAAAAAAAAAAATTAGTTCAATGTCAAAATTAGATTTTTAACATGTGAAACAAAAATTTTAAAATTCAAGTCATTATTGGTGTAAAATTTAAACGATTTTTTGAAAAATTTTTGTTGATTGGCGAGAGATTTGTTCGTTTTTACGGCAGCTCATTGCTAATTTGTAAATTAAGTTGTAATTTGTTAAAGTGACTTTTTGCAATAAATTAAATTCTGAAAAAGATGAAGAATATATTGCAGGGTGTTTAACATTCCAATCAACTACAATTTTGTAGTATAACATTTTGATATAATTGTTGAATACAAAATGACTTTTTTAAAATATACCATAGCTTAGGCATATAAGTATCTTTTTATTACACTATTGTTAGCACAGCGCAGCGTTGGAATATGAAGAAAGAAAAAGAGGTTGGAGAATGTTATGGGGATATAGAAAGGAAATGTTGATGGAGTTGAATAATTTTGTATCGAAAATTCTTAGTTTTTAATGTAATTTGTAACGATGTGGTGTTTTGACAGGCTTCTCAAATAAATGGTGTTCCTTTGGAAGGTTAAAATAAATTTAACAAGTGTTAATGAGAGGTAAGATATCAAAAAAAAAAAAATCGTCCTTGAAAGAGTCTTAAGAGAGTAAGGTGTTCTAATTTATTAATTTATTTCTTTTAGGAAATACAGTGGCTAGATTTTTAAAAGCATGAAAATTATAATTTGACCTCTTTATTTACACGTATTACTTATTAACATTGTACAAACAAATAAATAATAAAAGGACATTTCAAATTGATCGTATTTTTCTGTATAATAAATCTTTTTTATATCATGTATCTTATATTATTTCAAAGTCCTTTCTCACCTTTCAGACATAAATTTCATGTATATACAGAAAGTGAGAATTAAGCATTTAATTTATGTTTGTTATTATTGGAATACAAAACATAAAGGACTAGTTTGACCACTTACCATACATTTTATTTAAATAACAACTATGTACATACATAAAAATATCTAGACATACTATAGATACAATGAGAGGTTTGCACCTGTTATAAAATTGCAAATTAAGGATTTGACGATATTAATTAATTACTATTCTGCAATTTAATTTATACACCCTCTGTCTAGAATAGTAAAAAATACATAAAATAAGTATTAACAGACTAAATTAATAAAAAATAAAAAAATAATGAAATGAGAAAAGTAAAAAAAAGAAAAAAATAAACAAACATTTTTAGAGACGTGTAATAACATAACAAATCTTAGAAATTAATGGTATGTATAAGGCTGACCAAAACGATCAGGTTTCTTTAAATAGGATCAAGTTAGTTATAATATCAATTATTATATTTTTATTTTTCTGTTTTTTTTTTGCTTATTTTTTTTTCTGCCTTTAAAAATATCAGACATGTTTTACACTTAGAACATTTAATTTTTCTTTTTTTTAAATGTGGTTTGTTGGTCAAGTAAATTATTTTTTTTATATACAATCTTGTTCTGTTAATGTTTTTTTTTTTTTTTGTTTTTTTTTTTCCTAGTTTTTTTTTCTTCTTTTTTTTCATATTTAAGAAAATGTTTGTTGCAATTATATTACTCAGTATGTTCAATAATAAACATAACATGCCATCGTAAAAGTAACAAAATGTAAAGCAATTTGATTCTAAAAGACTATTATAATTGTGTCTGGTAATCGTTTAAAGATACATAAATTATGTTTTCCGCCCAGAAAAAAATAATCTATATTTTGATGTAATAAAATGAAGAAATTTATAAAATTCAAGAAAATATTGTGTAGAAATAAAATATAATAGGAAAAAAATAATCAAAAAAAAAAAAAAAAGTTATAATTTTTCGATTTTTTAATAAAATATAAAATGTTTTAATTACATTTAAAATATGTTATGCAAAAGATATTCTTGTATTTAAATGTAGAAAAATAATATAAGTAAATTGGTAATATGTCATTTTGTTAATTAAAATAGTAGAAATTACCTTTTTTTATTTAACTATCATTTGAATTTTAGTAATAAAATGTTTAAAAAAAAAATAATACTTTGAATTAAACATTTTCGACAATATTATGTCAGTTTAAAGAAAAAAAAAAAAGGCAATGATAGATGCAGCAGGATGTCAATTAAAAACTTTTCAATTAATCATTTAGTTTTTCATTAGATGCTGCGTTTATTTTTGATTTTGTTAGTGAATAAAATGAAAAAAAAAAAAAAAAAATAGAAATCAGGGACTTATGAGGAAAACGTAACTAACAGAACGACTTATTTGTATCTTAATCAGATGATTTGTGCATAAACAGAATCAAAAACGGCGAAAGTTTAGACAAAAATATTGGGAAAAACAAGAAAAAAGTAAAGTAGAATTTCTGAGTCTACATATATGGAAGGGACTGCGAGGCTCTCGTCGAGCTAATCACAAGGCAGTACACATTCAAGCACCAGAAAGAGAGAGAGAGAGAGAGGTTAGAGATCCTACGTGCGGGGCTTATTTGGAGAATTCAGAGTACACACTACACACAGCCTGTCCTGTCTTCTTTATGATTAGGATATGTACGTGGGATTCTGACTGAATGAGAATACATAGATGATGAATGATGATGATATCTACTCTCAACCCCTAGATAGACTCCAAGTAAAACTTAAACCCAGTATGTGATGATCAAGCAGATATGTATAATCAATGCGGAAAAAATATTGGCGAGCACACAGTACCAATAGTTATGTTCTAATTACTTTGGAATAATCTTCAAAATTTGCTATTAATTTTAGTTACATATCTCAGGGAATCCTGTTTCATTTCATTCTTTCGTAACAGTATTGTTTAAAAAGTTTTTAATTTGTTTTTATGTTTTTAAAAAACAAACACTTCAAGCGTATCTAATTTCATTTTGTTTTGTTATTTTTTTGCAAATGAATCCTACAAAATATGTAGCAAGCAAGGTACCTCGTAGTCGTAGACCCAAAAAAGCAATAAATTCTTTTCTTAGAACTCAAAAAATTATTTTTTTGTTATTTTTTTATTTTCCTCTTATTTCATACATTTTAACATCTTATTTTATTATTTTATTGTATAAAATTTGCATACAATCACCAAATAAATAAATGAGAATTTTATCACGATATTATTGTACAACAAATTGACTTAAAGAAGCTAATAAATAAATAACTTACATTTTTCTTTTTCAAAAAAAAAAAAAAAAAAAATTATACATTGTGAATTTTGGAATATCACGAATTCAAGCGCTTATAAGCGCTTTATAATGCGTGAGAAAAAGAATTTGTCCTTGTTTACAACTTGTGATAAAATCAATAAAGAATTTGAGATTTTGAATATTTTTTTTTAGACGCCTCTTTTGAATATTTTGTGGTTTTGTTCTTTAGTATTGAATTTTTAATTGTTTTTTTATTATTTTTTTTTTTATATTATTATTATTGAATATTGAAATTTGAGTCAGACAATCCTGATATTCGTGTTTACTATGCACATAAAAAAAAATTAAGGAATTGTTTTTAATTTTATTCGACGTAGACATTTTCACATATTTATACTTAAATAAAAAATAAATACATATCTTTTAAAATTAACAAAAAGGAAATTGATTTCCTGTATTTGAAATTGTATAATCCTTTTGAATTGAACTTTTTAATTTTTTATTCATTGAAAAAAGAAAAAAAAAAAAAGTAAATAGACAAATTGAATAGAAATTAAATATCACAACAGAAAAATCCAAATGAAATCAAGTGAAAACATTGATTTGACATTTTCCTTTTCAAATATGTAATCTATATTTTTTGGTATAGGATAATTTTTTTGTTTTCTATGTGAAAAAAAAGAGCATTAAAACTTTTGTAAAACAAATTATTTTTGAGTCATGTAATCTTAAGCCATCTTCACACAGGTCACATTATTTATATTATAGGAGGTATTATTTTCAATCCCTTAAAATTCTTATGATCCCTCTCAATCTTCACCCTATTACTGAATTATATATTACATGGTTTTCATCATCGTTTTGTTATTTATTTTGAGAAATTGAAATATGATCTTTAAGGGAAGTATGCTTGGTCTCATTGTAATTGAATTTGGTTTTTATATTTACAAAATTTTCATAATGCGATAACAAAAAAAATAAAAATAAAAAAAACACACGAAGGATAAAAAAAAACGTACGCATGCCATAAAATAAATATTATGTGTACTCAGTGTGTATTATCCAGATCATATTATAGATATTAAAAAATGATGTATTTAATTTAGAAGATTCATAGAGAAAAACAAAAAAAAAAAAAAACAATAAATTTCTATGTAGAATAAAAATTGTTAAAATATTCATAAGATTTTTTTTTTTTTGTTTTTTTTTTCAAAGAAGTAAAAAATGATGGCATTGAAATTTGTTTTCAGATCAAATCTGAATTTGACTTTTATACGTTGAATAAAGTGTTACACCCTAAATGAATTTTTTAAATGATAATAAAAGGTATATAATATTCATTGTGTAGTCTTAAATAATCGTGATAAAGGAAAGAAAAAAAAAAACATTAAGAAACGAAAAATAACTTTTTATTTATTTTTTTTTTTAAAAAAATTAGATTTATAATTTTGAAGGGAATTATTTTTTTTTTCGGTAGTGTTAGTATGTATTTAAATGAAAGTGTAATAATTTGAATTTTAAATTTGAAATTTATTAGATTCCAGCACGTATGAAATTTGATAGTATATACTTTGTGATCTATTTATTTATTCTTGAATTTTTTTTGAAACTAGACACAAAACGTTAGAATACGTTTGTCTAGATAGCTTTTAATTCAGTAGTGAGTATAATGATTCACAGAATATTTAAAAAAAAAAAAAATACTCTGTTCTTTTTCATTTTGTTCGTATTTATTTTTTTATTATTATTATTATTATTTTTTTTTTTGTATACATAAGAAAATTTTACCTTATATCATTCATAGAGAAAAAATAAATTAAGGACATTGTAATTAAAAATTTGTTTTATCTTGAATTAGATAGATTTTCAAAAAAAAAAAAAAAACACTAAAAAATCTTGCTTGTGTCTTGTGTCCATTAAAAGTAAACTTTAAACTGGTAAATAACGAAAAGAAAAAAACTACATAATTTACAATGGCGACGACTATAAACTAAATTATTTGCTCATTATATGTCATCATTATTATATCCTGATAATATTTATTTCAAATTAAATATTTTATAATTGTTTTTATTAATTTTAATAATAATTCAATGTTGAGAAATATTTTATTTTGTCATTTTTAAAATTTTTTCTTTCAATCTTTTAAATTTATTTATCTGTTTACAATTATTTTTTTATTTAAAAAAAAAAAAAAACTTAATATATAAGTCTTTTTGTACATTCGACAGCTTCACTGATTTAATTTACAGAATTATTATTATGTATTTTTTTTTTTTTTCAGAATATTCTAATTTTTAAAATATAGGTAATTTGTGTTGATTAATTTCCTTGTTCACACTTTTGAATTAAAAAAAAAAATAAATAAATAAATAAAAAAGAATAAATAAATAAAATGTAAGCTTAATTTTTTAAATTATATATTTTACATAAGGCTAATTGATTTATTACTACAAAATAAATAAAATTAAAAATTTAAATTCATATACATAAATACTGTAATAGTAAATACAATATTTTATTGATATTCTTGTTTATTTATCATGTTTGATTATTATTTTCAATTGCTACCTTGGATTTGTAATAAATATGACAGCATATGGAGTTAATGATAACAATGACGCCGCATAATTGCTTGTGTATTAAATTACAATTTTTTTTAAAAAAAATATTATATACATATTATTTTATTAATGTAAAATAAAATGAGTAGGCGCCATATAATTAAAAAAAAAAAAAACCGAGAAATTTGCATTCGAATAAAAATTGTTTGTGTATAACGCGTGTCATTTAAATCAAAGTATCTTTTTTTTCTCTTCTTTTTTTTTTTTTTTTGAAAATCTTTATTTTCATTTGGACTACTTAAAATAAAGAATCTTTTTGTTTTGTATCTTAAATTTTAAACTTTATCATATACATATATTCTTAAATTTTTTATCAGATTTTTAATGTGACATAATTTCACTTGATTTGATTGAATGACTTTGACGTCAATGTCTGTTTAATTGACAACTTTTTGTTAAATAATGTAACATTTAGGAAAATTATTTCAATTCAATAAATACAATTTAATTTCAGGTTCTTTACCAACAATATGAAAAAAAAATAAAATAAATAAAATGTTCATAAAAAAAGGCCAAAAAAATTTATTCACATATCATGAACTGGTTTAACTTTTTCAATATATGTAGTATGTACATTCAATGTCAACTTAATATTTTTTTTTATACAATTTATTGGAGGTATATTTTTGTTTTTTCAAAGTATTTTCGAAAGTCAGTTATAAAAAAGTGAATTGTAAAATTAAGTTAGAAGTTAAACAGATTTTAATGATAATTTTTTATATTCGCTGTTTATGATTAAAAGATTAAAATCAAATCTTTCTAAATTTTTCTTATTTATTTCAAATTAAATGTGATAAATTAATTTGTTTAATTTGTCGTATTTAGAAATTACTGTAGCGTGAAATTACTATAGAAGAAATTTTCAATATTCACAGTTATAGAAATGGTTTTTTTTAAAAACAAAAAAAAAAATGCATTGAAAAGGTTGCAATGAAAATAAAACTCAGAAAAACTGTAGAAAACTATAACGAAATCAGTATAAATGAATTTTGCAGGCAGCTTAAAGTTTATTAACCGTAAATTTTTGTAATAAGAAAATCTCTCTTTGCAGATTATTAAAATTTAAAAGAAAAGTACTAAAAGTTTATAAAATTATTTAAAAAAAAATTTCCTGATAGTCCTTATCATCCTTTTTCAATAAAATTAATACCAAAATCATTTCAGATTGATTAATTACCATTTTCTAACATCAAGTGATAAATGCCCCGATGTACTATACTTATACGGCATAGTTAAAAGATTAAAAAAATAAGAAGGTCTTAAATTTTAAAGGGTCACAGTAATTTAGGTCAAGGAATCAATTCTTTGAAATATTGTGCTTCTGCTTTTATTTATTCGTCGGCAAGTTGAGTCCTTTTTTCGTTAATTTAATTTTATTGTCTATTTTATTTAGTTTTGATATTATGTTGTAAAAAAGGTATCCTGTTAAAAACCGATAACCCTTTTTTTTAAAAAAAAAAAATATTTTTGTCGCTTCTTGAATTGTGCATTAACAGGAAAACTTAATTTATTGTGATTAGATATTCTAACATCGTTTTTTCCTTATGCGGTTTTTGTTGTTGTTTCTCGTGAAACAAATGTGTGAGTGTGTAACTGAAGAGTTTCAGATAAAATTTTGTTTTTTTTATGATAATTTTGATATTTTTTATGTAGTGTTTATCTGAATGTGTTTGTTTTTTCGGTATCATCTTTTCGTTTTCATCTAAATAAATTAGAAATTCAGTTCAATAACTGGTTGCATGTATGTCCTTCATTAATATAAAATTTTCTATCCTAATGTGGCACAAAACATTGTACATACTTTCTCACATCGCGGGTGAAATATATTCATGCACGCAATAATTTTTATTTTTCATATCATTTCTAAAAGAATATTTTTGATAAAACGAAAAAAAAAAAGAGGAAAAATTGATAAAATTCTGTAGACATAAGGAATGTTGAAGAGAAGGTATGTTAATTAAAAATCAAAGGATTAATTTTTGCACTTTAAAAAAAAAAAAAAGTGATTCGCTTAGAATTTGTAACATTTTCTTTTTGCTTTTTTATGTTATGTGTCTTGAGAACCATCTTATTAATGTCATTGCTCTGAGATATTTCTTTCTAGATGTAACTAATAACTTCATCGAAGAAGATAGCTAGAAAATTGACAGAGCGTGGGCAGTTTCATATAGTATTTGCAATAAAGAGATTCAAACTATATCCTATGAGAATGTCTGAATAAAAAAAAAAAATAATATACAAACGGTTGAAATACGTGCATTTACAATGTTTTAAAGGATGCTTATAATATAAGTCTCCTTATTAAAGAAAACAGAAAAATGAAAAGTGTATGCGTATAAGTCGATTTGATTGAGATGTTGAACTACTCAAAATCAACAAAGTGAAGATTAAAAACTAGTATCACTAGCTGTGATGATTAGTTCAGTCATGACTTAAAGAATAAAGATATGCAAATTTATCTTAGGCAGTCAGATAAAATGTTTTTGTGTAATAGAATATATTATATTGTGTGTAGAATTTTTTATGCATTACAAAAAACAAAAAAAAAATGAAATAAGATAAGTTTCAATATTTTATGAAGACTATGATTTCTTTGACAGATACTATGTCTTCCGACAATGAATGAGAGTGTAAATCTTTTCCTTTAGGCGACATTCTAATAATACGATTAAATACAACTAAAATGTGCAACGTGTGATTTAAATTTTGAAATTTCAAGCTTTTATAATTCACACGAAATTTGCTTAGAACGTCGAAACTCTTTATTTTGTACGAATATAAAAGTTAATAATGAAGAGAAAAAAAAAGAATCATTTCTTTGAAACGATGCTGAAGAATCATATTGTGGACTTTTAAGTGTCAAGTCATAAATTTCTGGGTGTCAATGATTTAAAACTTCTTTTTTTTTATCTTCAAAATATATAAAAAACAAAAAACTTGTTTGTTGTTAGAAGAATTTTTAAAAAATATAAATAAAAACGCTTTGTATAGCCAAAGAATCCTTTTTTAAGTGGCTTGTGATCTCCCATGTTGAATCGATATGATGTGTCAATGAGTTAAAGGCATTTTTCATTATTTGTAGTAGAATATAAAATTTAATAGGGTTTAGTTTAAAAATTGATTTATTTTTTGATAGGTTTGAGTTTTAGAAAAAGGAAAAAAATATTTAAATGCCTTGAAGAAAAAATTCATAAATCAAATTCGATCTCGTAAAGCAATTACGAAGAGGGCGTGTTAAAATAAAATTACGATTAGTTTTTGAAAAATGAAGCGTTAAATCTGAAAATAATCAAACGCCTACGATTGCAAAATATCAGGAATACAAATTTTGGTATGGTATTACAGCTCGGGCAGGTTGCTAATAGGAAGCAAGTCCACTCGACAAACAATGTGAAAACGTTCAATAAAATCAAATTCTAAAGTAGGGTAGAGAAATTGGTTAATTCTTTTGATTTTTCCAGACACATTAGTGAGATTTTTTGCAACATATTAATTACAGCCATGATTTTTTATTTATAGAGAAAGAATTCTTTGACAGTTACACACAAAAGTGAACAAAGCTTTATTCTGTTTTTCTATGACATCAACAGACACACATAAATATATGTTAGGTTTTAAAATAACATCAGATAAATCAGAATTTTTGAAATTTTTTAAAATTTATTATAATTTTCTTGTTTTTTGTTTCTTCGTAAAAAATTTTACCTTAAAATATCATTTAAAAAGGTCAATGATTCTTCAAATTGAAATTTCCGTAAACATAGTAGCAAAATATCGAATTTATGGGAACTGATTATTTAAATTAAATGTTTTTTTTTTCTTTATCTAAAAGGTAAATTCTTCGGAAATTTCGCTAATTTTCGTTTTATCTAATCAAAATGACAAAATATCGAAAATATGATTCATAATCATTTTAACTTTCTACTATTGGAAAGTTTTATAAGAAATTTTTTTTTATTTTTAATCAATAATATTGGAGACACGTGTAGAGAAAAGAAATTCAATTTTTTGTTGTTTTTAAATTGCGAAAAAATTTTTTTGCAAAAAAAAAAAAGCAAAAAAAAAAAAACTTATCGGTTAGTGAACTTTAAACTTTATTGAAAAAAATTTAAAGTTAAATTTCATGTCGTAACATTTATGATCTCATAACATACTTTACTTTGTGTTTTTTTTTTTTTATTTGGTTTACATTTATCGATCGACATTTTTTAACTTTTATACTTTAATAAAAATAACAACAAATTAAACATTTTGTTCCATTTTATTTGGCAAAATTCCCATCATATAAATTTTTGTTGCATAATTTAAAAAAAAAAAAAAGCTTTTTGTTGACCTATTTTAGGGCACATAAAGTTTACAACATGCTTTTCATAAAATATAATAAAAAAGGATACTAAAGCTTTTCTGTTGTATGATTGCAAATTTGATATTTGAATTGGAATGCAAGAAAGACAGGAAATGAAAAGGAAATAGTAGGTATATAGTATATTAAATCCTTTACAATTTATGGGCATTTAAGTACATACATATGTACATATGTATGTACATGAATACATATTGTGGATATTTTTTATTATGTTCTCTGTAGTGAAACTTTGTTTTTTTTTTTTTTTAAATTTTCATTTTGAATGCTACATAATACATGTACTATTTATTTTATATTCAAATTAGTTTTTTTTTTCCTTTCTACTTTTATGATATGATTTCTAAAAAATTTTCAGATAGTCATATTAATTTTATTTTTCTAGCTATTTGCATAATGTTAAAAAAAAAAAAAAAAATAAGAATTTAAATGACACATATTTTATGTGAATTTAAAAGACACAAAGACATTGAGGCGTGATTTATTTTAAAGTTATTTAAAATTCCTAATATACGCGTAATTTAAAAAATATATAAAAAAATTTTTGAATAATAAATCAAATGGAAGACATTAATCAACCCCTGTGTAACAAAAAAAAAATTAAATAAAAAAATATTTAAATGGAATATCAAATATGTTAAACGGCGGTTACAATGTCATGTGAAAAAATAATTTGTCAAAAAAAAAAAAAAAAAATTTAGTAATGTTGTTTTTGTTGTTATTATATTCATTCAAAAAATAAAGTATTGTATTTTTGAAATAAAATTATTTATTTTAATGTCTTAATTTGCAGTCATTATAATGTTTTATTAATATGTAAAATGAAAATAAATTTTGTTGTGATCAGTTTGATAAATTGTAATCAATTTGTAATGGTCTTGTAATAAATTTGTTCTCTTTGTGAATGCGAAATATAATCAACGATAATAAAATAAGTGTGGAAAGGGGGTTGAGTCATTTGTTGCTTTACGAAGAAGTTGGGCTACATACAATACATTATATTTTATTCAATAAATGATACGTACATGTTTATATCCGTGTATAAGGTAAAATGTATTTTTAAAAAATGATCCGGCCTTCAAAATTTGAAAACAAATTGTTCTGAGACAATTTATGAATTCAACAAAGACAAGAAATTGTCTTTTGTTTTTGCAAAATTTTAGTCAATTTTCTAAACATAAAAAAAATCTCCAAAAAGTTTATTTTGGAGAGATTTCTAAAATTTCTTAAATGTGTCAGTAGTTATGAAAAATAAGTCTACATGTGAGTCACGAAAATATTGACAGGATCAAAATGTTTGTTTGACTTTTACAAAATTTAATTAATCGAATTTCATTATCTACTAGAAAAAAGGTAACAGCTCTTACAAGTTTAAAAGCCTGCTGTTCATGTGATCTGGGCTTTGATGTGAAGTAAACGAAATTTAAACTTCTTTTAGATTTGTTAATTTATAAAAATTGTGTTTATGGATTTCAGCTACAAGATGAATAATCATAAAATTCTGAAATCAATTGCACATTAGTATTTTATTTTCATGTGTCTACGTAATTTACGTAAAATTATTAAATTCTTTCGAATATTTTCAGATTTTCAACTATAATTATAAAATTATATTACTCCAACTTTTTTTCCTTGAAAAGTTTTAAGTCTCTAATTATATTGTGCATGATTGAGCCTTAATTTATTCATTTTTGTTTTGTTTGTTTTTTATTTTATGGAAATTAATTCATGTAACTAATGTTCAATTTTATGATAATATTTCTCTTTTTATTTAATTTTTTTTTTCATTTTTAGACTAAAAAATATCTATTTTAAGTGCAGACATATTATTTTATATCGTTTTTACAACTTGTTAGACAAGGTGTACCTCACATGGCGCCCTTGATAAGATATGTATGTTTTCTATTTTTTTTTTTAATCAAATTTTTGTTTTCTATTACATTGCCGCATATATAATTTCTTCTAACCTTATTGTTAACCCTTTATATACTTTCATTATTTAAGGTATACATAATATAGAAAAAGCTAATCTTTTACTTATTTCATCCAGACGATATTCATTCATGAAATGTATATATATGTATATATATCTTGAATTGGTTCAAATAAATGTATCTTTCACTAAGAAAAACAAATTTCATTTAAATAGAGTGCAACACTAGGTTATTTTATCAGAAATGTGGAGCACGAGAGCATATAGGATAAAATGTTGAAAAAAAAAAAAAATTATTGAAATAGAAAAAACAAACATTTTTTAATTAACTTTTACTTAATATGGTCAAAAGAAGGGCGACAATCACTTAAAAGTCAATAAAATATATAATATCTATGAAAGCATAATAATATACATACGTATATATGTACATTTACATAGCCTTGTACGTTCTATTCGTTTTACTAATCAATTTGATAAATGTTGTGTCATTTATGTAGATTCATTTCAATTAGAAATTAAATCTTACTCCTATTTTTTTTTTCATTACAATCATTTACCTTAATTTAAATTCTTAATTACAGTTGAATTCTTAGAATTTTTAATTTTTTTATTGATATTTGTTTTTGTTTTCATGAACTTAATTGAATTTATGAGACAACATTGATTATAAAGTATTTGAATTAAAATTAAAAAATAAGTTATTATCTTTCACATCTATCATATATGCATTTTTTTTCTTCTTTGTAAATCTATAATAATTTTTCAATATTAGAATGTATGCACGCACACGATGAAAGTAAAAGTAGAACTAAAAGGAAATAAAAATTAAAATAAAATGTATAAATTTTGTGTATAATTACAGTTTTTAGGACTGAAACTGAAAAAAAAAAAAGTGATAATGATTATGTACATATAATTTGTATTTGGTACTGGTGTAAGGATGTTAAAATACTAACATTTTATGTACATATTTTATGTGTAAATATATGTATGCCTTTCACTGTCAAATATCAACGAAACATGTATGAGATGTTTTAATTTGTGAAGCTACATAAAATATGATACCAATAATTTTGTGAAATATGGCCTAGATCAAGTTTTAGTAGCCTTTAGCAAAATTTTAAACTACTAAATTAGACAAAAACAAATAAAGTACTCATGAGAAAAAAATTTAAGTTTTTAATTAATAATTGCCACAATATTCAATTTGAAAATAATAGTTGTTAAGATAAAGTTAAAAAAAAAAAGAATTACACATGATTTTCCTTTTTTTTAAATTTAGATAAAAGTTTGACTTTACATTCAAAAATAAAATTTATTTCACGATAAGCATTTTATCGGATTTTTTGTGAAAATTTCAATAAGCTGTTTTGTTCTTAACACATTGTTAACCGATAATTTTAAACTGAACGCTATTTCATGTCACCAGCTATTATTTTGCAATTACATATACTTATATAAAAGTTAAACAATTTTATAAAAACACACGAGTTAACTCGTGACCGTTCAGTAACGTTTGGGTATAAAAAAATGAGTTAACTCGTGACCAGTTGTTAACAGTGTGATTGTGTTAAAGATGATTTTTTTCAATATTGCTTTGAAATTTGAATGACTTTTCTACAACACGCTCAAATCGTTCTTTTTTCTAATTTTATATTAGATATACTGCTTGTTGAACCGGTGCAACTTCAATCGTTATCTTGTTTAATTCACCAACGAAGATTAAAATCTTAGATAAAATCGATTAGGATTTTTAAATAGGTATAAAAGATTTGGTTTGTCATAAATACAAAATATTTTAAATGAAAAAAAAAAAATTATAGAAATATTTTACAAAAATCATAATTCGAAAAAAAAAATAAGGTGAATAACTTTCTTAAATTTGTTTTTTGTTTATGTTGATGTGTTATAATTTATTATGTTTTCTGATGAAACTAATGTTTTCAATTTTAAACTAAAGTTTTTCTCTCCCTAGACTATAATTTCAGTATTTTTTTTTTTTTTTGCAATTTATTAATTAATATTTATCGAATCAGAAGCTTATGTTTTGTTAATTAAATAACATAATATTATTCATCCTCCTGTCAACCTTAATCAAAAATATTAGATAATTTATTGTAGTGCTTTCTAAAAAAAAAAAAAAAAAACACAAAATCACAACAACAAAAATAGTCTTGTAAAATTAGATGTTGCAAAATCTTTGATTTATTTGTTTTCATATTGAGTTTGAAATTATATATAGAATTTAATTATAATATATTAAAAATTCATTGCCACGAGTTTTTTTGTTTCACCACGTTTTTTTGTTTTTTGTTGTTTTGCAAACACCTTTCCCTGTAATTTTATTATTTTAATAAGCCAATTAAATTGCATTTAAATGTGATTTGAAAGATCACCCACTTACTTCGTTTTTTCTTCTATTTTTTTTTGTTTAATTAAAATTTAAAGTTTTTTTAAAATTAAAAAACAAAAATCAACTAACAACTGAAAAACCCTTTCACTAACACACTTAATTTTAATTCATAAAAATTAAATAATATTTACTTTCAATTTGAAAATTGATTTGATTTTTGTACTCGTATAGTTACATATAAATTTTATAACAAAAAAATTAATGCAAAAAATAAAAGCGAAAAAAAATAAAATACAAAGTGTGCGTATTCTAGCACCTGCAACATTCAAAAGATATATCTTTTACATAAGTTTCGTGCGTTGTATTAACATAAATATAAAATACAATACATATGTATATATGTATGTACGCTGACTATACGCCCCTATTAATTTTGTGCTGAATTTTACATTAAACAGCAACAGGTTTTCATGGATAAAATTACAAATTTTTTTTATTTTATATTTTTTTTCTTGCAACTTTTTTTTTTTTTTGTGTTGATTTTTATCGATAATAATTAGGCGCCGTTTAATATTTTCCAAAAAGGGAATTAAACATGATCACAATCAGCTGTTGTTTTTTTTTTTTTACTGAACGCATATGAATACAGTATATGTACATAAATACATGATATTATCTCGTTGCATGAAGCTGAGCAATTTTCAATAGTGATTAAAATGAATCGATTAGAGATATCGATAAAGGAATTTATGACTCCAAATGGTACGGTACAATAAAAAAAAATATGGAAAGAAAAATTGGTTTATTGTATGTTGTAAGTGCGAAAGCGGTATTATATATGTACATATGTACTTCTTCAGTGGAATAATATGACCTGTTTGAAGTTTGAATGATGTAATGTGAAAATTTAAAAAAAAAACGTACGTACAAATGTACATATATTTTAATTTTCAGGTGTTTTTTTTTTTTTTTTTCGAAATTTAAGAAGTAATATATTATTAAAGTTTTCTACCAATGTCAAGTTCAATGTCAAAAACAGTTTGAATGTGATAAAAAAATTTTGGTTAGTGTTGAATTTCATAGGTATTAAGGTTTTTATTTTTCAGTAAATATTGAGTTTTCAAGAAGAAAAACTATATCTTAAATGGTTCGTTGGTGAATGTAATTTGTATTAAGTGATATTCTACGTATGGTTTTTTATTTCATGTTAAAAAATTTCATAGAATATTTTAGTTCTACGAGAAGTACAAAAATTTTAGTAAAATACAGATTTGGTTGAATTTCCGATTAGGGGGCCTGAAATTTTAGAATCAAACCTTTGTATATGAAAATTTTAAAATGTCCTTTTTAACATAAAAAATACGTATTTTTTCGCACTTCAAGTAATATCAAAAATACATACACATATGTAGTATGTATGTCCCTTGTCAAGTTTCGGAGATATACTATTATCAAAAGAAATTAAAAAATCAATTTTTAAAAAACACGATCTTAAGAATGATTTATCTGATCAAATATAGGAATATTCAAACACACCATTAGATAAGTGTCCCGTTTCAAATAGCTTACGCCCTCTAAGCGGAAGTTATTTCACGGAATTAGAGTTATCTCTAAACTAAAAAGTACATATGTATATTTTATCTTTTTTCATTTTAATTCTGTTCAAACTTAATAAGTGCTTTTTTTAAAATTAAATTCGACAAGTTTTTTTAATGAATCATTATACCACCCATTCGTTTTTTAAACAAAAAAAAATCCAGAAGCTTTTTTTTTACTTCAAATTTTCCTCATTAAAAATTTTATTTTAAAATGGAAAAGAACCAAGTGTTTGGTTAAGTTTTTTTTTTTTTGTCGTTTTTTTTTCTTATTTTTTAGAAATGAACTTTATTTTAGTGTTAAAATATAAATTAGATCAAAATATTTATTTTCAAGTCGTAAAATGGAAATAATTATATCAATACGTTATAAAGTTAAATATGATCAATAAACAAATTGAAAATGAAAATGTTTGTTTTGTACTATGAAATTCCTTATTTAGTCTCAAAATATTCATATTCACTTAAACAAATACAGTGGAAATTGCAGTATCTCTTTATAGAAAAAAAAAAAAAAAACTATATTGACATATTTAATGTTTATTTATTTTATAATGAAATTTATCAGGTAGGTCAGTTTTATGTATAGAAACTATAATGAGATTATTGACTCGAATTAAGTGTGAATTTTATGGAAAAACAAACTATTTATTAAGCAATAAAATATAATGACAAAAAAAAAAGAAAAAAAAAAGAATGATTTTTACAGTACGATTGAATGAAATTTTAGTTTTTTAATGTTTAGGGAATTTAAATAGAACACCACTTTTTAATTCTATATAAATTCAATTTCAATTAAAAATTATATTGTGGTTCTTTTTGCATTGATGTGTATTTTCGTATTCAATTTTAACACTTAAGCTGTGAAAAAAAAAAAAAGATTAACTAAATCAAATAGGATCAAGAAACAAACATTTGTCAAAATGTACATTAAAAAATCAAAAAGGGTAAGAAAAAAAAAACCACAATGTTGATGGGATTTTTATTTTTGACTTCACAGATAATTTAAATTTTCCGCTAGACTTATTTATTAGTCATCAAGGGTTTGAGCGCCGCCTTATAATAAATTGTAATGCATAATTTTTCTTTTCGTTAAAAGGGTACAAAAATCATATAATTTGACGTTTTTTTTTTTTTTTTTTTTTTTTATAGCAGACAATTTTTTAATAAATCAACTTAAAAAAAATTATTATTATTTTTTTTAAAATTAGTTGCATATTTTCTGACGCTTTTATTGTATTTTACAGACTTTTATTATTTCATTTAGACAAATTTAAATAAAATGATTAGTCTCGAAAAAATAATAATAAAAAAAAAATTTTATGAAAATCAAATAAGTTAAATTGATGTTTTATATATTTTTTAAACCTTTTGTATTCTGTAGTTTTTTATCACTTGACGATAAAATTTAATGTGTGATTCTCTTCTTCTTTTTAATGTCATTTTCTAGCATCATCGCTAAATTTAATGTATTCAATTTGAATATTGTTGTTTTTTATTTGGATTGGTGAAAAAAATCTGAAACAATGAAGATGTTTTTTTGTGTGTTTGTTTTACCACCCCTAATAATCAATTTAAACGACGAAATACCATTTCATGGGAGT
This sequence comes from Bombylius discolor, assembly GCA_939192795.1. Lineage (NCBI taxonomy): Eukaryota > Metazoa > Arthropoda > Insecta > Diptera > Bombyliidae > Bombylius > Bombylius discolor. The sequence continues at coordinate 53,518,113 of OW584238.1, read as the reverse complement.
GAACACTTCAAATTGGTAAAGTAGTGGATATTAATTTTTATTTTCGAAATAAAAGAATATTTCTAAGAAACAAGTACGTACATATGTAGGTACATATTTGAAAAATATTGAGACTAGACAAATTAATTAAGAATAAAATTCTAAAATTAATTTTGTAATATCTTTAAAATTAATTATTTTGAAGATCAAAACTGCAAGAATTATTCTTTTAATTAAGTGAATTCGATAATATTTATTTTAATATTTTTGTTGTAGTATTAAAATAAAAAAATGAAAAAAAAAACGTAATTAAATTTAAGTTTATAAATGTGATCATGTAAAGTATCGTCAAACAAGGTCTTACAATTTACAATAATCTCTTCTATAAAGGTTTCACTTTCATTAGCAAGAACATTATTTTAACACTTGAATGCAATTAAGAAATTAATTACTTTAAAGTGTTTTTCATATTCTTTTTGTTGTTTTATTTATTTATTTTTTTTTGTATCGAAGAGTAGATAATCGCGAACTACCATTTTTTTTTTTTTTTTTTGGTTTTGTTTAACAAATTAACCGCCTACGCTATAACACCTACAATTTAAATTGCATATTTAAATAAATTACCTTTCTGGTGTTTAGTTGAACTATAGAAGTAATTTTTAAGATCTTGAGTTAATTAAATCTGATATAAAAACAACAAAAAAAAAAAATAATAAAATAAAATAAATAAAAAATAAATGAAGCAGTACAATTACTTTTGGTTTTTTTTTTCAATTGAATTGAATTATAGTAAATTTATACACTTATTATTTTTTTCTTTTTTCAAAATAGTTTTCATGTTATTTCTAAATTAAAATTTTTTTTTTTACTCTATTTTTCCCCTTTGTTTTGAGTAATTTATGTAAATTTGAAAAAGTGTGAAATTAAAGCATAATTACTCGTTATTTATTTGTTATTCTTATTCAATTTTTATTAAAATTGTAATTGTAAAACTGAATAATTTTTAAATTGAAAAAAATTAAAATTATAAAAAATCCTTAAGAATAAAATGAAATAGTGATATTATTTTAATTACTTAGTATAATAATACAAAATAATCTTAATTGTATTAAGAAAAAAGAAAAAAAAAAACATTTTTATCATTAAATACCAATTATAAGGAAATAACGGTTTAATAATAATTTATTAATATTTTCTATATAGTGTAATCTAAAATTGCTTCAATTTAATATTTATCTCAATTAGAAATGTATGAAAAATTCCATGTGGAAGTCACGATTTAATATGTTAGATAAAAAACTCCATAAGAAAAATATTTATTACAAAAATTTATCAGAAGATAATTAAGATGATTTATTAATTGTTTTAATTAAAATCTGATTTTTCAATAAAAAAAAAAAAAAAGATTTTTTTATACATTCGATTAGTGTTTAATTAGATTATGTATTATTATTTCTAATTAAATAATTAATTAATTAATTAATATTTTGAAAGATAATTACTTAATTTTTCAATATGAGAATATTTAAAAAAGTAAAAAAGGTCAAATTGTATGCATAATTTTTTATGAAGTATGAGTAGGTACCGCATTTGAAAGAAAATCAAACATAAACTTTCTGTGAAAGTATAAGAGTTTTTGTTTTTCTCATTCATCATGTATTAATTTTTTTTTTTTTTTTTTTTTTTGTAAAACATTAACGGTATGATTTTAATATCCAGTTCATCAACATACATAATATTTGTGATATTTTAATATAATTTATTAAAGTATTTACCTAAATACAATTTAAAAGTCTTTCTAAAGTCAAAGGAATTATATACATATGTACATATATGCATGTACATTAAAAAGTTTTGACATAATATTTCATACACGCATTTTGAACAAAATTCTGGTTTTTAATTCCATCCATACCATTTAAAAAACATTAACAGTTTTGTTTTGATGTTGTTATTTATTCATATTACAAGTCATATTTAAATTTATGAAGATCGTTTTATGATTTTGTATAGGGTGTGCCTTTTATTAAATTATAATCCTGTCACTCATAGAAGTACCATCCTTGATAGATTGCACTAACGGATCTTAACAGATTTATTCAAAAATTGGGACTGTTTCACAGCATAGGTCATGTTCTTTCTAATACAGGCACATCATTGAAGAGTATTCCTAATTGACAATTGGCCTTTTGGACCTCCGAGTATACATACTTTCAAGCAAGCAGCCCGATCTGCCTAACCTAACTATCTTTGATAATCGTATTGTATAGGTGTTGACCAATGTTTTGAATTTCTTGTGGAAAAATTATCTAGTAATGACGTATAGGTGAGTGGACTACAATATTTTTTAAAAGATAGAAGCCAATAAATATTAGAATGAAGGACATGTTTACTATTTTGTTTTATTTTTCAGAAAAAAACAATTTAAAAAACTCTTGTCAAATTTCAAAAAAATAAAAAAAAATATATATTATTTAAAAAAAAAATTCAATAACACCCTGTCTTTTAATTATTATCTACATTTAATTCTGATAAATGTGATTTAATCAAAACAGATTTACAATAAAGTAGATCTCGTGTATAAACAAAATACCTGTGCCCAATCATATGTAATTTTTTTTTTTTTTTTACAAAATTAAATGTTTTTAAATGATTGAATACGAATAATATTCAGTTATTTTCATATGTCGACACACATTATAATCGCATTATAATATACATGTAGAACTAAAACATTAATATACATACATAAAGCTATAGTAAATTTTCGAAAAAGATCACTTAACCTTAACATTAAAATTTAAATTAATTACGTAGAAATTTTCACATAATAATTTTCAATATTCTTTAAGTTACTGAAAAAAGTCGCTATAAAAAAAAAAGATTCTTAAAATTTCGTAAATTTTATAGTATTTAATTTTTTTCAGTTTATTTTTAAAAATTAAAAAAAAAAAAAAATACGAATAAGTATACTTTTACTATGTTCAAAAAAACAAAAAATTGTTTTAATATACTTAATCTTAATCTCATAATTTTTTTTTTTCATTAATTTTTTTTTGTTTTTTTTTTTAGATACTTTTTACAACATCAATTTCTCACTTGTGATAATAAACAATTTAAAATGTTAAGAACTTTGATCTCAAGTGGTATATTAGAATAACATATTAAATACAATGAGGAATAAAATATACTAAACAGTTTTTCAATGTAGTAAAGCACGTGGTTACAATTATTATAAACACTTCCTCAATTCTTAAAACATAAAACAATTTTATAATATCATACAAAAATATCTATATACTCGTATGTATACGCGTATATTCTTAATATGTGTATAAGTACATCAGAATGTGTAGTAAAAGTAACCACATGACAACTCAACGATATAAGAACTTATCATCCTTTTGAAGAAAATGTATTTAGTAATTGTTTTTTTTTTTTAAATGTTTTTTTTTGTTTGTTTTTTAGGTTTTGTTTGACCAGCCATAAGTCTAATAAATTTCATTTTATCGTGATAAGTATTAGCAATAAATAACAATAATCATCATTTGACTTTGTATATGGTACAGAAACAGCAGGAGATATTTATTTATTGTATTTCACTGTACTTTCTTTTCAATATAAGAATAACATTGATTTTGTGAAATTTTCAACATTTCTCTTGAAATACTTAAATATCTTGAAGAAAAATTAGATAAATGCTTGTTGTGGTCAGAATGAAAAATTTTTTTTTTTTTTAGAATTTGAAAATTAGAAACTACATATACTGCAGAATTAATATGAGAATTATTTTTTTTATATATAGTATGTACATCTGTATATTAAATAACTCTATAACAGTGGGGGTGGGTGCATAAAATAAATATCGGTATTTCAATTAAAGAAAGCGAAAAATAACTAAAAAGAAATATCATTAGCCGTTTACATTATTGTGATTAAGAAAGGTGAAATCTTGATTTAATTTAGTATCTTGTCTTATTGCTCCAGAATGCGATATCATTGTCTGAATATATAGCAAAAAAAAAAAAAAAAAATTGTAAGGAAAATAAATTATACATTACTTGTATTTAATTAAAAATAAGTAAAAAAAAAAAAGTAAGTAGAATTTAACATCTTTTTATTTATCAAAATAAAAACTAGAAATTACAATGTAAATAGAAAAGTATATAAGAAAAGATACTTTTCGGATTAATGCTGATGATGAGATCTTGATCAGATGATGCTTGGTAATGTTTTGAACAATATCATTTTAAAAACTGGTATGTATTATTTTTGTTGAATATATCTTTTTAATCAATTCCGTTAATTGAAAGATCACGTTTCTTATTCATATACATGATATGAAAGAATAGATACATATACTCATGTATTAAAGCAAAAGTTAAAGATATTCATTTAGATTTTCAAGAAGACATAATAGTTAGCAATTATATTAGGTTATAATTTTTTCTAAATTGTGTTATTTTTTTTTTTTTTTGCAATATCATTGTTAAAATTACCTTTATTTTCTTTCTTTGTATTTCAAATCAGATTGTTATGCGAGAATTTTTTTTTTTTTTTTTTTTTTGATATCATTTGCTGCTGTGTATAAAAATTATTTTAATTTATTTAAGTACGTCTTTAAAACTACTGTATCTTATCAAATTTTATAATAATAATAGATCGCTGAGATTAAAAAACTGACTCGTTTCAATATTTAACATGTTGAACACATATACCTGAATACATCTTAGTTGGGTGGTGTTTACTGGTGTGATGTTTTAGCGTTTTCGGAGAATAAAAGACATGTCAATATAAAGCACCAAGTAAAATTGACAGTTGTAATGTTGAGCTTACCTATGCAACCAGTGTTGATAAACATGCCACTTTCGGTAAGTTCACGATGAAATGATAATTTTAGTGGAGTGGTGTTCAACATGTTAAATATTGGAACGATTCCAATCGTAAATATTTTTATATTTTATAAATATGTATATATACCTACATACTATTCCTTTTGTTTAGCATCTCTAAATCTTTTTTTCACTTCTTTATCAGGTTTTTTGTGTTCCTTAAATTAACACAAAAAAATTAAGATGATTTATTTTAATTGTGTCTTCAACTTTGACTTTTCTTTTCCTTTTCAGCGTTTTGTTACGTTTATTTATTTAGCTTTTGTTTTAAAAGGTTTTTTTTTTTTTAACTTAATGCTCTCATTAAATTGAAATTTTCTATAATTTTTTGAAATTCAAAGCTATTTACTTTACAAAAAATTTCTCTGAATTAAGTATATTGGAATTTCCATTTTAAAGATGGTGTTTTTGAGAGTTTATCTTATTTGTATTTTTCTTGTTATGTTGTTCTTATTTTCTTTAGTAAATGACAATATCATAAATGTCTGATTTTGACTGACATCCTAAAATTTTTACTTTGTAAAAATGCTTGAAAAAAAATTGATGTATTCAAATTATTAAAAAAAAAAAAAAAAAAACTTGTATCATTAAAAATTTTGATAGTCTTTTGTAATATTTCATTGATCTTTGATTGAATAAATTTTAATACGTGTTAAAATTTTATAATAAAGTTGAATAATATAGATACTACATAAAAAATTAATCAATAAATATATTCTGATAAAATGGCACTGATGTCATTTTATGTTAATCATAATTTTGTTTTTTATTTTCTGTAAAAGTAATAAATAATGAAGAATAAAAATTTTTCTATAAAAATCATAAACTAAATTAATAAAATCTAATAAAATTTAATCTTTTGATATTTTTTAGCTTTTGCAAAAAAAAAAAAAAAAAAAAAAAAAACGACGATAAAATTTCAAAGACAAGAAGGACGTTATTTTTATGACGGTTATAAATTTTTCAAATAAAATTAAGTAATTATATACATATTTGTAAATAGCTATGTATGTGCAATTATTTTTGCATTAGACATTTTATAGTATCGTAAATTGAATTTTATTATGTAATTATGTAATCTAATGTAGTAGGTATGAGTTTTAAAAATTTTCAAAAAAATTAATTCTTTGTAGTTTTTGATTTAAAGAAAAATTTTTATAAATTTTAGAACACTTTTTGAAACAATTGAATAATCTTCAAAAATTAATATTTGTCCGATTTTTTGTAGCCTTTCTTTTTATACTTTGAAATTTTCTCAATAAAATTTTGTTTTCTTTTTATGTGTTCTATTCCCACATTTTTCTATAAGATGATGTAATCATCTTAATGACATCTGTCAGAATTATGTTTGAATCTTATAAAATTCATTTATTAATAAGATTTCCGCATACGCAAAAATGATAAGTGAATTGCAATTGATTTACGTGGGAATTCAATTTGATGAACGTAAAATATGATTTATTATTTTTATTTCTATTACAACATATAACACTGCTATAAATCTCAAGTATAACTTATAAGTGTCCGTGTCGGCAAATAAACAAAAACAAAACAAGTATATGAAACTTTCTAAAACACTAGAATATTATAATATAAAAAATATTTAGAAAATTTAAATTCAAAATCGTTTTTATTTTATCTTTTTATCATAATCACAAGACTAGGAAATTGTGAAAATAATTACATTTATAATTTGTGTCGGCAAAATATCTATAATATCCAGTTCAAGTATCTGGTATGTCACCGTCAGGTTCAATTGCAATCAAACGCAAATTGTATACATACTTTAAATTTTTCTGAAATGATTTTCGATAACTTTAATCTTGATCTTTCAAGGAAGTAACTTTTATTGGCAGGGTCAAATATGAAATGAAAAAAAAAAAAAAATATATTTTTTATTGGATTTTTATAACATGTTAAAATTAACTATTTTATTTTGAATTTGTTTACTTTTTTTTTTGGAAAAATTTACTTTTATTAAGTTAATTTAATTTAAAAGATGAAATATTCAGTTTAAGTCATAGTCAGTTTTTTGTTATTTTATTTTCATGTCAGTCAATTAAAAAGGTTATGATTTTTTTTTATGAACTTATTCCTTTGAAAACCTTTAAACTTGCTTGTGACCATTGTAAATAAATTTGAATTATATACTCACTTACTAGATCTATTTTCTAATTTTCTTTAATATTTACTTCTTATTCATTTCAAATAATTTTTATTTTTCAAGTTTTTTATACATATTTGCAAAAGCAGCTAGCAAAAGGTTAACAATACGTAGGAAGTTTTGCATTTGATAAGAAGCAACTAATGTTTTTTTTTTTTCACATTTTATGAATGTAAAATAATTTTATGAATCAAAAAACAAATACCAGTCGTTTTATTATTATTTATTTATTTTATTTTAAAAGATACTTGAAGTCATATTCAAAAAAAAAAAAAAAAAAAAAAAAAAAAATAGGCGATACGATAACCTATTTGATTGAGATGTTAAATCAGTCAATGAATTTGTATAACTAAGAATGGACTTAAAACTATGGTAGATTAACTATGATCAACTTGAACGCGATATTCTGAAAAAAAAGAGATACTACGTAAATGTAAATTTTAACCCAAAGGCAATGAATACGAATCTTAATACTTTTGCATCATTATTCAAAATGACGAAATGCTGTATATATTTTTATGTGAAAATATTCTAAGTACAAGGAACATGTCATGTGAATAAAATGAATGAATAGCTCTAAACTATAAAATGTGAGAGTAAAATGGTTTTCTTGGGGCACCTTTGTTTTTTTTTTTTTTTCTTTTCTTCCTTTGCACAAAGATGCTCTAACAACTGAAAAAGTAGCTAAGTACAACAGCAGCATCAGACAGATTTGAATTTAATTATTATTTTTTTTTTTTCAAAGAACTGTTCATTTACAAGAATCTCAAGAGGTATTATTATTGAGAGAAAGGCACGATAGAGGATCCTTGTCAGAAGATATCAAGATCTTTCCAAAGATAAATGTATCAATGATATTGAAAAAAAGAAGAAGAACAAAAAAATATGTTTGTGAAAAAAAGGATCTTATGTTAATAATGAGACATCTTGTCAACTGAAATGATATGGTTTGATAGAGAATTTCATATTAAATTGATGCAGCAGCAGCAGCAGCATTAACATCTGTCTGTTATATTATTTGCATGTCTATCACACAATATCAGCAGTTGATGGAAATGATATTGATTTGTAGACTTAAGCTTTCAAATTATAAGGTTTTTATTTTTAAAAGTTAATATTTTTTTTGATTTTCAAAAGAATATTCTGATCTACCACGAAGATAATTTAATGTTTTTTTTTTTTTCTTTATATGAATGATAAATCAAATATTAAATTATGGTGGGATTTTATTAATGACTGTGTAAAGTATTTTGAAAATTGTAGAGATCATTTCAGTTGATATATGATTTCTTTATGACAAATTATATAATAATGTATCTGAGAATTCTTTATTCAATTTATGTTTAACATAAGATATACATATACATATATTTTATATTTATGAATTTCCAGGTTTTCTACATTGTAATTAGACAATTTAGAAAAGAGTATGCTTTTAAAAATAAATAAAGTAATACAAACTAATATAAAAAGAAACCAAAACAATATAACGCCTATTAATTTTACTTCAATCAGCTAATTTCTAAAAAAAAAAAGAAAAAGGAAAAAATTAAAAGAACTAAAAATTTCTTGAGATGCAAGATGAAGATCAAAATGAAGATGCTATAGAGAAGCAAAGGTAGTTTTTAAGGTATAATTGATTAAATAAGCCACTCTGAAAGGATAAAATTATAATATTTAAATTTAGTTTACAAAATATGTGATTTTTTTACAATAAAAAAGATATTTAATTTGAGACTACAAGCACACATCCAAAATCAAAAAAGTTGTAGTTTAGTGTTCTTTTGGAAAACCTCTGGAAAAAAAATTCATAGCTTGAAGGTTTAAAATGAAAAACATACAAATTAGAATTAGAAAATAAAAGCAATAAATCAAATTCTAATTTTTATTTTTATTTATTTTTTTTTTTTTTGAATAAAATGTAAAACAAAAAAATAAGTTGTTTTCAACATTGGTACAGTCATAACATTTTTTTTTTTTCGTACTTTTACATCTTTCAACGAATCTAATCTTGTTCGTTTTCCATACATCTACATATTTAAATATTCATTTATTTAATTAAATCTTGTATGGTTGCCTACATAATAATGTAGTTTATTTGTTTTTTTTTTTTTGTTTTTTTTTGTTTTCGACTATAGCATTTGGTCAAGGACAGCTCTTCAAAAAATAAATAGAAACTGAAAATAGATAAATTTAAAAATGAAAATAAAAGTGAAATACATCCCACATACAAAATATCTATATATGTATGTACATTTGAGAATACAAATATTCTATAATATTTACTTTCATATTTTCTTAATTGCATTTCGAAGGTTTCATCATACATCATTTTACAAGTCTTGTCAGTTTTATTCATACACGCAAATTTCAATTATTGCAAATCAAGTTCAATGTTCTGTGCTCCTATAAGAATATTATATACTTTTCAAGAATGAAAATGAATTAGGTATTAGATGTAGAGAAGATACTTTTAATGTATTGAGACTAAGAATTAAAAATGGAAAATTTATAAAAATAGTTTTTACGAAAAAAAAAAAAAAAAAAAAAAAATTCACAGAATGCGTTGTTGGTGGTTCTTTTTTTTTTCCAGATAAAAATGTGATGAGAAAAATTTAAAGATTCTGAAATGTATTTATTTTTTTTTTCAATATTTTATTTTCTATAAAAAAATAGTTTTTGTCAGATATTAATTGTTGTATGTCGTATAAAAATATGTTGTTATTTTTTTTCAACGTTGTTATCCTATCCTTTGAAAGAAATTTTGAAGCGTAATTTGAAAATTTTTCTTGAGTCACATATGTGTCGGTTTATTTCAATATAAATATCTCATTTAGATAATATTAATTAATATGAAATTTGAAAATGTTGTGTGGTCAATTAAGTACTATAATGTCTAATCCGATTAATTTTGTTGTCAAGTTGAATTTTTTGTTTGTTTTTACATTTTGTAAAAAATTTCAAGAGCCATCTAATTTGAATATCCTTGCCCTTGTATTCATTTGTCAAAATGTCAAAAATGGGTCAATGTTGACATTTTAATGAACATACTTAAAAACGAAAAAAAAAAAAAACAAACAACTTAAGAATGTTTCCAATATGGTTTGTTCTAGTTCAGCATGTGTGAAATGATTTTCTAATGATTACGGCATACTTGAAAGATTTTTTTATTCATTTTTTCTTTCTCTTTTGAAATTTTTAGACTTTTTTTTTTTGAAAAATTAAAATAGGTTGAATGGTGAAGAAAATAAAGTTTTCTCAGGATATTATGAATATTATAACAGAAAAAGTTTGTAGAAAGTATCCGTACATCAAATGCAGTCGAATACTTAAGAAAATTCAAAACGAAAAGAATGGAGAAAAAAGCTGAAAAACTGATGATTTTGTAGAAAGGGTTAATAAACTTTAAGCCACCCTTGACCCTATGGTAAATTTTTTATTAATAGAACTCTCAAATTGTGAATTTCTCTCTCACCCAATGTGTTTTCTCTCTTCATCCATCCATCAAGACTTTCTTTCCTTTCTCTCTTAACCTCTTATCAATTTTTCCCATCGTGTGCCAAAGCTGTGCTAACAAGTACAATAAATAAATGATATCACTACGACGTGGTTATAAAGAATTTTGAAAAATTTATTCAGGTAATTACAATAAATTTGTATCTATCTACTTAATTGCACATTGTATGTTTCACTTTTTCTTACATTAAAATTAAATTAAATTTATTTAAATTATATTATGAACTAATTTTTCGTAATAAATTAATATTAAAATACTCATTTAACAAAATATGTACTAGAATGTATATATCAAAGATTATGTACTCATATGATATCAGATCATGTGTAGGATGCATATATACTTACTTAATTAAATTTCAGTAGGCGTAAAATTACAAATTTATATTTTCTACAAACATTTTATAGTGCATATATTTTTTTTAATCAACTAATTAAATTATTGACTGATTAAAATTAATTATTATGACATTTTACAAATGTAAGATTTATTTAAAGGTAAAAAAAAACTAAATTAAAAATAATTGCTATTTAAAACATAAACAAATTATATCTAAGTATTTAAATTTAAAATAAGGTTAACATTTTTCTTTATAGGAAGTAAAAAGATATTTACAATGTATTTTTAATTAAAAGAATTGATATTTATTCATAATGAAAATATTATTCAAATGTCAATTTTCATTGAAATGATCTATGAATTCAAATATTTTTCATTTTTTTAATGTTTCTTTAATGCATACGATGTGTTTTAATTATCTATCTATAATAACTTAATCAAATTTTTTATCATTTATTAAATAAAAATTAACAGTTAAATAGGAGTAGTTTGTGATTTTTGATTTTATAAAAGCCATCTGGACGTATTAGTATATCTTTCCATGTTATTCCTGAATTGATGAAAATGTAATTCAATAATTTTATTAGTCGTTTTACACGTTCAAAATAATTTCTACAACAAATTTTTGCTTTTCTATATGTACATGATATATTCTCAAATAATTAATCACTAGAAATAAAAAAAATTCTAAATCATTTCTATGCAGTACGTAAAGTACGTTCACTTTCACTTCACTTCTTCCTATAATTCCACATATTTCTTACAGAATGCTTTTGCAGCTTTGTTGCATTCAAACATTGTAGCAAAAATAACAATAAGTATCTTTTCTTAAATCAAATCAAAACAAATCTATCATCTAAATTATTTAGAAACTTAAAAAGCAAAGGTGTTTGTTTTATCTACATAATATGTTGATGATCTTACGGAAGACTTCATCTAATTTATGATCAAAATATATAAAACAAATATTGATTGATGAATATAGCATTCTCTCTGTGTTCTATACTTGTTACCAAACAAAACAAATTTATATTAAACAATAAATTTACAAAAAATATTTCAAAAATTCTAAACAAAAGTGAAATTCATGTGTGTTGATTCAGAATATTTCTTACTTTTCCAGTTTCTGCAACACAAACTGGTAATCAATTAAAATTCACAATAATTATAAATTCAAGTTTGTTAATTAAAATTTTCATACGTGTTTGAAGTAATATTATACTATATTCAATTAATTATTCGTAATCGGATTATAATTTTATTATTGTAGATATAAGATATGTATATATATTGTATATTTTAAATATAGTGAATGGATCACCTTTGGGGGCAAATTCTTTTAACCAGATACCCTTTAATCTGTATTAATTATTATGCAAATATTAAAAGACCTCCCACTATACAAATTTATTTTAAAAATACATTTTAATTCAATAAATTTTCTCAGCCGACAAAGAGATAAAAATCTTGTTTTTTTTTTTTTTGCTTAAAATGAAATTTTAGCAGGTTTCCATATGAAGTTGTTAAAAGAAAATAAGAACAAATAAGATACAAATAAAATCTAACAATGAAAATGTTTTTGTTGTTCACGGTTTAATTGTCACATAATAAAATGTGACGACAAATTACAATGTTTTGTTTTTTTTTTTTATTTGTTTTTGAATTTTTAATGAATTAAAATTTCCACATTCATTCATTGATATTTCAGATATTGTTTCTTTTATTGTACAATTTTTTTTTCCAGATTTTCTCCATTATGTCACATTTTTACCTTAAATTGTTAACATTTTCATTTCAATTTTCCAAATGTCAACAAGTAAAGGGATATCCTTATGATTTGCCTTTTTAGTCGAAAAATTTTCAAATGTGTCAAATTTTTTTTTATATACACTTTTTTTTATATACACTTTTTTTCATATTTTTTTATGGCTGATTTATTATCAAAATACAAGCTTTCCTTTAAACACTTTAATTATAACAAAACATTATTTTTAAAAGTATCTACTACGATGCAAGTAAAATAAATTGTCAAAAAAAAATTCTCAACAATTAAAATTGAAAAAAAAAAAAAAAATATATATTCAATTTAAATTTTGTGAAATGCCCCTTAGCAATCAAAAAATTATTATTTTATAAAATACTTTTCAAATTCAATAAAATCGCTTGTTCCTATATTTTGAAAATTTAATTGAATTTATTATTCGTTAAAACGCTAACAGGTACTTTTATTATGGGTATATGAATCTTTATATTATAATTTAGTTCATAAAGTGCAAATTTGCACATGTAACTTAATTATAATTTTCACAAAATATTTGTAATCATTTTGAACTTCAATTTGATACACCCTTTATATATTTTTTTTTGTATGAAATATTTACTTATTCTTTTGAAACTGTCATCACTGTTGGCTGCTCTTAATTTGGCCCTAAAGCAGCTGTCAGTTAGACTTGTGCGTGACGACTTTTGGCAAAAGTGCCGCACTATTATCATTATTATAATGCATTCATCGCATTTTCATATGTTTACGCACCTTAAGATTTGAATGTCTGGTGTTATTTTAAATTTTTTTTTATGTGTATGTGTAATTCGTAAATAAATTTATCACGATTACGATTCCTTGTAATAAAAGTACTGGAATTTTGAATTTGTTTTGCTTATCATTTATTTTTTTCTCTTAATTTTTTTATTTAACTTGGGTTTTTGCATCATACATATGACATGTAAATTTAACTGGAATATTATTATTTTGTTGTTATATGAATCTTCTTCCGCATTTTATTTACATTACGTACATTTAATATGTATATAATACTTTAATAATAATGTACATGTATAAGTACATGGTAAACTGACTTACATGAGTTTATTGCTATATAATATGAATGATTTTTTGTCTGAATTTTTGTTATGGTTTAATATGTAAAAGACATGTATAATTGCATTGACATTGCATATATGTACATATGTGGAAAATTTTAAAAATACCTTATATTATTTTTTATTTTTATTTCTCTTAAGATGATTTTCACTCTTTATTTATTTGATTTTCTTGTTTTTGAGATTTTTTGTCATGTGTTATGTCATTCTGTTCGAGATGCGTACTTGATATCATTTATCATTTTGCTATTAACTGTTATAAAATATAGGATGTTTCTTTGAATGTTTAATTAAAAAATATTTATTTGCTAATTTTATCTAAAAAAATCGAGACTTTTTTTAAAGATAAAAATATGAACATACATACATATAGAAATTTTACTTTGAGACCTTAAATTTCTTAAATGAATAGTAAAATTCAAATGAATGACATACTTTTTAAAAACATCACGATTAACTATCTAATAATTTTGATAGTCAGTGCAGGGTGAAAAATAAGGTTAATAATTAATTCTTTATATATGTATAGTATATATGTATATGTATACATATCTCAACAGAAGTCAGAAACAAATTCATACTTGTTGTACAAAAAAATTTTAAATATATTTTCTAAATGTTTTTTAAAAGAGCTTATAATTTTACATTTTTAATATGCAAATTATTAAGTTTCTGGGTCATATGTTGTTATAGTATTTTCTATGTTTGCATTTAAATTACACTTGTGATATACCCTGTGTATATGACTTCTTTGTAAATGTAAAATTATGTTTTTGTTTTGTTTTGTTTATTTAAAAAAAAACAGCCTTTCATTCCCTGACTTAAACTCTGGAACTGAAAGTGGCGCCACGACTTAAGATTGTCACGTTATAACAGTGAAAAATTTTTCTGTATTAATTGTAAAAAAAAAAAAAAGGACATGCATATAATTCTACGGTCTGAAAGAAAAATGTCATCTTCTTGAAATTATATATGCATGCAAATACTTTTTTTTTTTTTTACTTTCACTTGAAAAAAAATCACAAAAGAAAAGAAAAGATTTTAGATGATGACATTAGTAAGTTATGAGGTTATTTAAAATTAAAAACTTTCAATTACCTTGAATTTGATGTAAAACAAGAAAAAAAAAGTTTAAGAAAAATAATTTGAATGTATTTAAGGTTCACGATTGACAAAAATTGAAAAAAACAAATACAAACAAAAATGTAAATTAATTCTGATGTAAGGTCAAAAAAATTAAATTAAGATCAAACAGAGTAGTTATTGTTCTATGATAAATATAATTCTTGATCCTAATGAAATCCTCTTGAAATTTAAAAAAGTAAATAAATGAAGTTTCGAAAAATGTTTTATTTTTATCACCTGAAATATTACGAATACGACTAACATACATATGTACATATATACATATCATATATCTTTCCGCCTACAATTTATTTTCAGAGTGATTGATGGATTTCCTTTTTTTTTTTCTCAAATTTGTCTTATTTTTTTCTTCATAAATTTTTGTTTTTTTATTTTAAATTAACTATTTAGAATAAAAATATTCTTACTTATTTGTATACATAAACAGGTATATATAGATATTCATCTGACTTGTCACTAAATAGACCAGAGTTTAGAGGTGTGTATCATATGGAAAATCATTGAAAGTGAAAGAAAATTTATGTAAAAATTATGCCTTGAAAAACAATTGAATTTAATTAAATTTATAATGTTTTCTTATTTTTTTTTTTTTCAATTTTCAAGGATACACATAATATGTATGTACATATTTGACTGATGTCTATCTATTTGTTTTGAAATTGAAATTTATATTTATGAATTTGAAAAACGAATTTATTTACATTTTTTTTTAAATTTATAAAATACAAGTATTGTGTTAATTTCTTTTTGATATTTTTCGACTTTATTCTGATTCTAAAAAAATGTCGTTTTTTTTTTATTTCATTAAGACGGTATTCCTAATAAGGTTGAAAATTTAATTGATTATTCATTTATCTTTTTAATATGTATAATTATGAATTCAATTTTTTAATGTGAAAAAATTGCATTATATACTTATTATAAATTATAAAAAATTCATTACGTGTTTATAACTGTTTGAAGATTTAAAATTTTTTACATTTAAAGTTAATTATTTTTATTACCTGACAAATTCTCATATGTACATATATCAATTTATAATACCAAGTAGGTTCCTGTTAAATAAACTATTAATATTATTTACAGTAACTTGTCCCACATATGTATATTACTTTTTTTTATGTAACTTTATGTAAAATTTTAGCCGTCTTTTTTTATTTTTTTTTTTTGAAAAATTTACATAAAGATTAAATTAAGAATTTCTTGGAAAACGAAAACTTTTGCATACAAAAGGAAATCTTAGTTCTCAGTATAAAGCTTCATTTTTTTTAAAATACTTTTAAGAAATAAATATACAAAAAAGTTTTCAATTCAAAATTATTTCAATGAACTCCTCTAAATGACAAGACATCTACATATGTATATAAAATAAATATCATGATTTAAAAAACATTTATTGATAAACAAAGTTTTCTTTATTGAAAAAATATAGGAAAAAAAAAAAACTAAGAAATTAGGGAAGAAATTTGCAAAAATTTATTTAATTAAAGTCATGTGTTTTTAATTTTTTTAATACGATAAATTATCAATATAATGGACACCTAGAAACAAGAAAAATCGAATGTTGCATTATATTTACTTTATTCAATGATCTCATTGGTCCACAAAATATCTCACTTAAAATTTGATGTTGTTTCTATTTACCTTATATTTTAATGGGTGATAAACACATATGGTTAGCATTTTCATATACATTCTTATTTATTTTTATTTATTTGTTAATAATCGAATCACTTGTCCAAATAGCCTCTGTACATTTGTACACCATAGAAACCTAGAGAAAAAAATATTAATAACTTTTTATTTGAATAATGAATAATACACCTCTCTTGCACGTTGTATAAAAAACCAAGATTTTGAAACAATTCAATTAGTAAGAAACAAGCAAGATGGAAATCAAGACAATTTTAATCTTCAAAGCGCTCATAGTTTCAGTGTTAAGTAATGCTATTAGTTTACCATCAGGTGAAAAATATGCAGGCGAACATCAATTTCCATATCAGGTTGCATTGAAAATAAGCTTATCGCCTGTTTCTGATTATTTTTATTGTGGGGGATCATTGATTTCTCCAGAATATGTTTTAACAGCTGCTAGTTGCCTTTATGGAGAGGTTAATATATATCCTCCAGGTTTCTCAATATTATCCACCCATATCGAAAAGCATATACTACTTGATGAAGTTGTCGTTGTTTTGGGAAATAACGAAGTGAACGATAGGAATTACTTAACAAAAGGACAGTCAATACAGACATATAAACAAAACTTCATAGTACACAAGGATTATGATCCTGAAAATAAAAAAGTATCAAATATCGGTTTAATCAATTTACCTGAACGAGCTAAAATCAACGGTAAGTTAAAAATAATCTTTTTTTTTGTTTTTTTCAAAATTATTTATTTTTCTCTAATTACAGAATTTGTAAATATTGTAAATTTACCATCAAAAAGTATTGGAGATTTTACTAATAAATCTTTAATTGCAACTGGATGGGAAATAAACAAAAATAAAATTTATCCTAATTATAACCCGGTACCACTAAGATACACAGAAATAAAAATTATTGAAAGCTATGATGAGGAATATATTATTTCTAATAAACATTGCGTACAAAATCAGGGTGGATCTTTTGTTATCCAAGAAGTAGACGGTTCGTTCACACAGATTGGATTAATCGCTCGTTCTGATAGATCATGTAAGACCGGATTTCCTCCTCATGCTGTAAAAGTTTCTGCGTATTTAGATTGGATTTCAAATAATACTGGAATTGCAGTGAAGAATTGATAATTTATTTTACTAGAAAAATGGAAAACACATACATAAATTACAATAAAACTGTTGCATAATTTGAAATTTTTGTTGTTGTTTTTAATTCATACAGGAATAAACGTAGCTTATGTTTACTCGAAATAATCCGAATTCACAATTAAAAAAGTTGAATTCTACCTAACGACCCATCTAAAATTGTTATTTTTTTGCTTTTTTCGTATTTCTTTGTTGTTTTTTTTAAATATTTTTTTAAAAAAACACTTTGCTAAGATTTTTTTTTGGGCAACAAATTATCACAAAAATTTCTCAGAAATAGAAAGTAGCTCATATTCAAAATTACACTTTAATAACAAACTAGCTAAAATTTTCTACATAAAATTAATAGTGAGTCATTTAATCTTGTATTTTGCATTTTGAAACATTAATTTTGAAATATATAACACATTATCCAGTTAAAAATAAAATACACATGCATGCAAATAAAATTACATGTACACATAATTCTATTAGAATCTGTTTTTTTTTTTTTTCAATAAGGAAATCTAAAAACTTTGTTATAACATTGAAAGAATTTATCAAATGTGTTACATTCATAAAAGTTCAAGAATAAATTTAATGCAAACATAAAATCATGTTTAATAGTTGTAAAAAAATTTATTCTGTTTTTTTTTTTCTTTTCTTTTTTAAAACACCTTAGGCAAGTGTGAATTTTTAAGTATTTCAAACTGTTTTAATACATAAATTTATTAATCCAATCATCTCATCTGTTTAATTACTCTTATAACAACTTAAATGTAAAATATATTTTGTTTTTTTTTTATTTTTATGCAAAGGTATAAAAATAAAGATGATGCCTAATTTTCAAAAACTTAAAAAATATTTTCATGATTTTCTAAACAAGACATAAAAGTATCTATGAGGTTTTTAAAAAATTTCATAATTTATGTTTTCATATATGTTTATGTAATTAATTCAATTAAATTATTGCACATCACTTACTAGCGTTTTACTTTTTTTTGTTTTTTTTTTTTTCGGTTTTATTTTTTTTTTCTGAAATTCATGAAGTTTATAACATATCCTCTGGCATGTCTGTGAATGTATGATATCGTACTACTTAAATTATACTATTATTTTTATATGTACATATATGTATGTACATGTATCTAAATTTATAGTTTTGATTATAGTAGTTTAACATGCGATAATCTTGTTTTTTATCCTAGATAACGGTGAAGAATATTTAAAAAAAAAATAAAAAATAAATAAATAATGATAAAACTAATGAAATATTGCATATATTGTATTTTAGTAGAAAATTTAAAAAAAAAAAAAAATTTGTAATATTAAATTATGAATTATGTCAAATAATTTATGAAAGTGTGCCTACAATATTTATAAAAATTAATTAAGATTTTTTCAAAGATTTTATTTATTAATTGTTTACTTACATATAGATAATTATTAGCTAAAAACAGGCTACATTAACGCAGACATTAAATAAAATGATGATTAAATGTTTCTTTAACGATTTAGAAAAAAAAAATATATGAAAGCTAAGAAATGTTACTAAATACAAGAATATTTATTGAAATCTTTTTATACATATGTACAATGTACATATATGAAATTTTATAAGTATCTTAGAGACTAAAATTAAAATTATTTATTGATATAAAATAATAGAAATTTAAAATATCTTTCTATGTAGATCTCATAATAATAATAAGTTCAAGTTTTGATCTAATGTTATACAAGTATAGAACTAAAAATATCTAAATTACTAATTATTATTAAAAATATTTTTCCTTGTAATATCTTGTGAAATAATAAATATTTTCTACATAAATGCTTTATTATTATTTTATTAAAATTTAAATCGAAGAATGGAAAACGTTCATGACCTTCATTTTAAATTCACAAAAATATCTAAAGAGAAATTTTTACTACTTTGTAGTACAATCATGTAAGTACATTCGCTGAATTAAAATTTAGATACATACTTCCCATATACAAACTAAGTACGAGTATGTATGTATGTATATATCAAATACAATGTTACTGTCAGAGAATGGTACAAGTTCTTATTTCATTATAAAAATTGAAAGTGCATTTCAAGATGATTGATTCTTTTTTAAATAACAAAAAAAAAAAAAAAAAAAAAAAAAAAATCATAAGAAAAATCAAATAAAGATACAAAATGAATTGAATGTCATACAATGATTATGTTTAATAAATAAAATAATTGACAATAAATTAACATTTTAAGTTCACGATGATATTCATTTATTTATTAATCTACTGAAACGTTTAACTTGATAATGGACTTGATGATAGCTTTTCTACTGTATACAAATATTGTCAATATTGTCATATTGGTAAAATGATTTATGGTGCATCATCAAACATGCTAGGTAATTGTATAGTGTAGTTATAAAAAAAAAAAAAAAATCTTTATTATTTTGTCATTGACGAATTGTAAATTGTGTTATTTATTTATGTTGAAAAAAAGAATTTAAAGTTGATTTGATTGATTAACTGTTAAATTATGAATTATGTGATAGATTTTTGTAATATCATTTGAAACCGTTAAGAAAAATTAAATCAAAAAATGATAAAACGTGATTTTATTAACGTACTACATTGAAACAATCTGTAACAATGCACTAAAAAAAAAATATTTATGAAAGAAGGCAAAATATTAAGTTGCTTTATTAAAAAAAAGTAGAATAAACATCATTTAGATATTCTTGAAATTAAATCGAGTTTATTTAAATTTTGATATCTATAAAATGTTATCACATTTTATCATAAAATTAGATACAAATGTAAATTTGAAATTTTCTTTTGATATAAGATATTAAAATAATTAGAATAATAATAGAAAGTACATACTATATATTATTGATACCGGAATAAAGTGGGCACAATGCAAATTATGTATTGGATAGACACTGTACCAGTTAAAAATTTATATATGTACATACATACATATTTGTAAAGTAGAAGTGATGTTATGAAAAAGTTAACTAATAAAATGATCACTTACCATGGAAGTATTCAATTGAAGATTATAATGTTTTTTTTCTTTGTTTAAGTTAAACAAAATTAATTTTTCCTCATTGTTCTTTATTTTTCTTAATCGTTTTTACACATTAATGAGTAGTAAAAAAATTTTTTTTTATTATTCTGTATGATTATTAACCGTGGAAGTGGACACACATCAGGTTGTAACAGTTACATAAGTGCATGTTGTAATTTTTATTTGTTTCAAATTTATTTATTTTATTGAATTTCATACTAAATTGAATATGTAGGAGGTTTGAGTATTCTTTATCAATGATTAGGTGGTAACTGAGAACAGCAAGCGACATGGGATTCGGTAGCTCAATGGTTTAAGAGCATTACCCCGGCAAGATAAAGGTTCCGTGGTTCGATTCCCGGCCGAATCAAATATCGTTTTACATGTTTTTCAGTTACTACAAATATTGTATCGAATTTAATTTTGTATTGAAATATTTCATACTCCTACAAATTTTATAATATTTTTCACATCTATAAAATAAATTAAGAAATAACTTATATGAATTTCTTTTCCCCATGTATGAGTTTGTTTTATTCTTCTTTAAAACGAAAAATGTTTTTCATATTTGTTCCTGTGTGTGGTTAGCCTATTGTACATACATATGTATTTGTGGAATATGTGTTTTATTGTAAAATTATTGTCACACTAGCATTTTGGCGGTTGTTGTCTTGTCCTTTTAAAAGATATCCATGGGTGAGTTTTGTGTACCATATCTTTATTCTCGTGATAACTATAGCATCAATTTTTTTTTTTTTTAAGTTTTGGATTAGTTTCCATGGATTGGTATCTTTTCAAATTGCTTTTAATTTATTTGTTACTGGTTTCGCTGTCAAGATTATTTTGCAGTTGTTATTGATGTCTGCACGTACATATATTAATTTTTAAAACTTTTATGATTATTTTAGTGTTTTCTTTAAAGTTTTGCTTTTTGCAAGTTTGTCTACATCTTCATTGAATTTTATTCCTAAAATGTGATTTGGTATCCATTTGAATATTACATTTATTCGACTTTCAAATATTATTGTGTTTTTATATCTGTTGCTAATTGATTTTCTGGTATATCAAATATATTTATAATCAATCCTTTATTATTCAAAAATTTGTGTAAAAGATATGTTTTCAAAAACATGGTGTGATTTGATTGTACTATTTGAATTGATCGAATGTTAAACTGAAAATTTAAACGTGTGTTGAAGGTTAAAATTTTTATGTTTGAAGTAGTATATTTAATATCTTTGAAAAAAAAAAGACGCCTCACACAATGTACAAATTCACTGTTCCAAATAATTCAAAAAATTATTGTTTTGTAAACGCTTAGTTTGGTAAATGAGTAAAATTCAATAGATACTTGTGACCATTTTTAAATATGTTTAATAGATCAGTTTTAATTTGTGAGTTGATTAATGAAATAAATTTTAAATTGATTTAAAATACAGTTTATTATAATAGATAAACTGTATTATTATAAAATTATTTACTATTTCTGTATCACACAGCACATACATACATATGTATGTACTTATACAAAACATATATAATTCTGTATTTTTTGATTTATGGGAATTTACACTTTAGAAAATATTTTATTGCCAATAATTTGCATATTTGCATTATTTTTCAAATTACATTTTAAATTTCTGTTAATTTAATGAAGCATTAAACTATAAAATTAACACTTCAACGTAACTGGGTTTATTATCATTAAAATAAAATAAGTCATAAAACTATACAATCTAAACAAAAGACTATAATCGTACTTTACAGATTGCATTTTCAACAATTTCATTTATTTTATGATCCTATAAAAAATTTGCAATATAGCAAATTTTATTTCAATTGTAGAATATTTTTAACCCTTTGCACTCCAATCAGTATATCACCTTCTCTCTTTCTTTGTTTTTATTAAATACTTTTTCGTTTTTGAAGATAAAATTTAATTTTTAAGGTAAAATAATTGAGATTGTTCCCTCTATTATATATTACTTTGTTGTTTAGATGACGCAAATGGGAAAGAACTTTCGAATACAAAGGGTTAAAGGTTAAACGTACTTTAATTCTTTCAAATGTTAAACAATGTAAAAAAATTATAGATATTTGTGAGAATTCGTGCAGCAAGCGGTTTAAGTTTTTTTTTTTTTTTTGATTCTCACAAAAATATTTTAAAATTTCAATATCAAGCATTTTTTATTGAATTTTTATTTTTATTTTGTTTTTTCGAAAAAAGTAAAATGGTAATTTTGAAAATATTTTGTGCAACTGCAACTGTAAAATTTAATTTTAAATTAAGTAATAAAAACATACAGTCTGATTTATGTTTTCAGAAAAAAAAAAAACAATTTTTAGAAAATGAATAAAAGTTTATACAAAATACTTAGTTACCTCTTTTTTGAATCTAAAATTGCTAAAAATAAAATATATGTATTTAATTTTAAAACAATCTGTATAATGGAATCTTTGAAACTGATATAAATGTTAATTAGATACAAATATTTTAGTTTTTTATTTTTATTCTTATATTAAACTAAAACGAAAATTACGAGTATTTTCTTTACTTTCAATTTCATTCATTTTAATTACGTATTATTTGGTCTCATGATAGACTATCTATGGAATTCACGAATTATTATGATTTAATGTGAAAGTTGATTAATATATTTTTTTTTTTTTGATTATTATCTGCGAATGAATCGATTTGATACTAACATAAATTTTAAAAATTGTACAATTTTGTACGCAAACCTCCCTAAGACTGTACCATATTTCTATGAAAACTGTATCTAGAAATTAAAAATTTTTATGTCTTAAAGCATTTAGATACACAAAAGTCCAAAATGTCTGCTGATAAAATATAATGTACCTATTTGAAATTTTTTCAATAAATTTAAATTGTGAATAATATAAGCTCATATAGGTACAGAACACCTATAAAATAAGTGATTGTTCGATTACCATCTGATTCATTTATTTTGAAGTTTTTTTGTTTGTTTTATTTTGAAAATAAATTCGAATGGAATTTATTGAACCTGTTTTCAATATTGTATATCATATTTTTTATGTATCAATGAGGTCGAAGTGACTTAACTAAAAAACATATGTGTGGATAAATAAAAATAAACATACGAATAAATGTTAAAAAACAAAAAAATTAAAATTTATATAAATTGGCAAAACTTCATTTTTTTTTTCTAAATAAAAGTTGACTGAATGTGTTTAAAATTGAGTTATTTAACTTGAATTATACATATAGTACTTACATACATATGTATATATGATACGTATGTTCCAATGATATACATATGCATAGGTATGTCATATTTATGTTTCATGATATTTTCATACCTGTTGTATAATGTGTATAACAACTTAGGCGAAGAAAAAAATAACAAATTTTTTTTTATTTCCTTTTTTTATTGAAATACGAGATTTATGAATCAAAAGATTTGTAATTCAGGATATGGAATATTAATAAAATGAACTCTTTTTTTTCTGGAAAATTCTTTTTATTTTTTCCTTTTATTTTTAATTCAAAGGTAAATTTTTGATTAAATGTTTCTACTTATACGGAATAAAATTTTGATAATTAGATTAGATTTAAAAAATTTTTTAAGTGTATTCCAAAAAGACCAAAAATTTATGAATATTTTTGTTTTTAATTCTTGTTGGTATTCTTTTTTTAACACGTCCTTCAATGACCACTCACCTTGATTGCACATAATTAAATCAGTTTTCTATTTCTTGAAAAAAATAAAAAAAAAAATTAATTAATAAAGCAAAAAAATATTTCAAAAATTTGCCTAAAAGTATTCCAAAAATTCATTTGGAAAATATCTTATAATTTAACCTAAATTTGTTAAAACATTGTCTTCCACCAAAATATGAAATTTATAAAAATATTGTTACTCAAAATTGAGTGTATTAATCCTGCAGAGTTTTAATTCTACAACACTCTCGCCACTTTTTTTGTATTTCTTTGATTTAGTTTTTTAGTTTTGAAAAAAAAAAAAAAAAAAACAAATATATTTTTCCTGACGAAAAGACTAATAAATTTCATTTATCGTGATGAGTATTATTAACAATAAATAAAAATAATAATCATCAGACATGATATCACAGCATGTTGTCCTCTCTATAGTCAGGAGCCAAATCTCATATATGTATATACATATGTACTTATGTACATATATTTTTTTTTTCGGTTTTCCTTAAAAATTTTTTTTTTTTTTGATCAAGAATTTTATTTAAAAAGTTGATAATATTCAAGATTATACTGATCCATTGGTTCAAAGATCAATTGATTATCATCATGTTATATATGTTAATATCACATTACTCCTACAAAAAATAAAAAGCACAAAGGAAAAAAAAAATCCAATCAGTCAGAAGCTAATTCGATATTTTACTGATGATCTTTTTTGTTAAAGATACTTTAAAGTTTTTCTTCTACGCATAAATATTTTGTTTTACCGATTTTATCTGTTGATATATGCAATGAAATTTTCGTATTACATATATACGAGTATATATACATACATATATATTACATATATTTTAAAATGAACAAAATTTACCAACCAATACCAGTGTATATTATGTATGCATGGTTATTTATTAACTTTTTGGAAAGCTGGCGAAATCATGAGGTGGAACTAAATTTGTAAACTGAACTTAAATTTGTAAAATTACAATAAGTCAATAGTGACAGAATATCTTTTTTTTTTTTTTCTTCAATTTTTGTAAATTAAATTGTTAAAGTTATAAAAAAAACATTTTGTGGTAAAGTATATATTTTTGGAGGAAATGTAAATTTATAAATTTGTTTTCGGTTATTAATGAAGGAAATTGTAAAAATCATATTGCAATTTAAGATACAATGTGAATTATTTAAAAAAAATTTAGGTGACTTGAAATTTTATCTCATAATTTGAAAAATTAAATTGTAGATAACTTTTCCAATAGATGGTTAATAATATAAAGATGGATCTACAAAATATAAAGATGGATCTACAAGAAAAATAAATTTCAAAAGGTAAAAATTAAAAAAAAAAGTGTGAAAATTTAAATCATGTCTTAGGTAAAAATTAAAAAAAAAAAAATTGTAAAAATTTAAGTCATGTCTTAAATCTCTTCAGGAACCAATTCGCAATCTACTATCTAGATTGATAAATAATTCAATTGAAGATACATCAAGAGCGTTTTCTTAATAAAATTTTTTTTACTTTGACTTTGCAGAAAAGGTCTTAAATATAATTTTATTACATTTTTTTAAAGATAATAATTGTATGACCCGAATTTTTACAAAGATTCAATATTCAATTATTAAACATACATACATATGTACCTATATGTGTTCTACGTACACGAACTAGAAATCTTTGTAGTCTTGAAAATAAGTAACTCATGTTTGTGTTCTTTTAATCAATTCACCACGGATCATTTATAAAAATATGTATGTTCGAAATTTGATGAAAATCTATTCAAAATTTAAAAACGATGAAAATAAAAAACTCATTTTCAATAAACTATAGCAAAAAAAAAAAAAAAAACTGCTATTAACAACAAAGCATTTTTTTCTTATTTTTTTTTTAGCGGGATAGCCTATTAATTACATATTCAAAATATAATTAAAAGTGATCACCTGTTGAGGCACAACAATTTGCTAGATAAATTAATTAAAAGTCAAAAACCTTTTAATGCTTATTGTGCGTACAAAAATCACGAAATGTTATTAAAAAAAATTTTTTTTTAGTAGTAAATTTTAAGCGGAAATTTTTTTTTCTTTTGATGTTAAAATTATTTCTAAAAAATCATCATTTAAATATCGATACATTTTGAAATTGATTAAAAATTTTATAGTGGTTTTTTTTTTCTTCATAAATTTAAAAGTTAATTGTTTTTCTTTGAAGGAAATAAAAATTAAGGTTGAATTTTAATTAGGAGGGAATAAAATTATTTACAAAAAAAAAAAAAAAAAAAAACAACTAGTTAATTTCCTTTTAAATAAAAATTTATTCTAATTTAAAAAAAAAAAAAAAAAAAAAAAAACAGTTTTTACATCAATTTAGTGATCACATGAAATACATAACAACACCTTGTCTAAAACAAAAAAGATGAAAAAACTGTAAACAATTTATAAATTAATAATTAATTTTCAAAAGCTTTTTTCCTTCTAATTAAGTTTAATTATTATTAAACAAATAAATTCACACTTTTTTCTTTTAATATTTGTTTTTTGACCTAAACGTAACTGAAAATAATATTCTTAAATAAAAATTTAATTTATATACAAACTCTTCAACGAATGAAAATCGACTGAATTTATTTTCATTTCATGAATTTTTATTTCCTGATTTTATTTTCATTAAACTTTTTTACCTCACGAGTAAAATGCATTTATCAGCACTTTCAGCATTTTATTGATACGTTATGACGCTACAATACAGTTACAAAATAAAAATATATGAAAAAATTTTAAATTATCATGCAACGAAAATTTTAATTTTGAGATTTTTTGTATACGAGTATCTTAAAGTTTTTAAGTAGTTTGAATTTTTACCTTGCTTTTTTTTTGTGCTGCTGTGCTATGTGAAAGTTATTATTAAAAAAAAAATCATTATTTATAAAATAAAAATTTTTATTAATAATTTTTAAAAAAAAAAAGTGCTGGAAATCATATTTATCAAGTTAAAAAGTTTCTCTCAAATAAATCATGTATTTTTCGAAATTAAGCTTTAAGAAGAAAAAAAGCTAGTAATCACGTATTAGGGTGAATATGTGAAACATACTTATACATATCAGTTTGTTGTTGTTGAATTTTTGTTCATTTTTTTTTTTAAATTTTGATTTCGAATTTAAATTTTTTAATAAAAAAGAAAATAGTTAAATAGTGATGATGACGCGTCTAAAAAAAAACAAGATAAATTTATCAAATCATTATTTAATTCGCTAAAATCCATGAATAATGATTTGTTGATGCAAAAAATTGAAAATTATGTCAAATTTTATAAAAAAACTTTCAAATTTATTACGTTTATGCATTATCCTTGCTCAGTTCATATAACTGTAATCAAATTTTAAATATTTTATAAAATTGTATTATTTTTCAAATGTATTTTTTTCTGGCATATTTTTCCAGCTGTTTATTTATTTATTTTTCTTATTTTTTTTTTAATCTAAAATACATAAATGCTTTACAAAACGGCATGCGGCATGTTACATATCATAAATCAATATATCTGACATTTTATAGTGTTAACGTGAAAATTTTAAAAATTTTTTACACATTTTATGAAAATAAGTTGCAATCTTCCTTAGAAGGTATCACATATGTACTTTTTTATTTTTATGTATTTACATTGTATATACATAGTTCTGGAGCATTCTTTTAAAATTCATTGCCATTCTATCTTATCCAATGAAATAATCAATCATTGCTTTTGAAGATTTAAAAAAAAAAAATAGAAAAAAAAACAAAAATAATTATTTTTATTTCTGTTAGAATCTTTTAACAAATCATAAGTTTTATTTGAAAAATATTCTAGGGGTCATTTCCTTTTTCAAAAGGAACATGTAAAATACAGACAGTAAATTATGAAAATGATTTAAAACAGTGTATCATGGTACTCGTACTTCTATCATATTTTTCTAAAGGTGTTTTCTTAAAATATAAAATGAACATTTTACGTCTGCTATGCGTGGGCGGTGTAATTGTATCTAAACTTAAATATTTTCTCTTTTTTTTTAAAAAAAAAAGAAGATTGATAGATGATAGAAAAATGATGTTAGTAAAAATGTATAAATTGAAATGTTCTTCAGAAAAAATAAATAAGAAAATTATTTCAGTAGAAGGTGAATGTTAAGTTGAGTTTCCTACTTAATTTACGTAGAAGTATATATTTTTCTGAGTAGCAATAAAAAAATAATTTTTTTTTTAAAGAAAAATTCTGATATATTTCTTAATAGAAAATTTTCATTTGTAAGATTTTATTTTTTTGATTGGTTTACGTATGTGTATTTTTTTTCTGTATCTATTTGCACGGAAATATATTTTTAAAAAAACATATTCACTTTGACTAAATGATGTTGATTTCATTTTTCAAGTGAAAAAGTGTGATTTGTCAATGATACCTTTGATTTTTTATGACAAATTATGTGAAAATTTTGACTATTAAATGCGACAACTACAAAATGAACAGTTTAAAAAGAATAAAATATTCTGTTATTATTGAAAAAAATTATTTATAGCAGATACAAGTTGAGATTTAATTTTATATAATTTTTTGGAGGATGTCTTCTTTCAATTTGAAAAAAAAAATTGTCAACAAAAATGTATCTTAAAAACACTTTAAAAAATTTTTATTTATCAAATAAAAAATTTTTTAATATTTTTCAAATTATAAAATACAATCGATCGTAAAAATTTATTGATATCAAAAAAAATTTTTGTATATAACCAGGTACATTAAAATTTTGTATGTTTAATCAGCAGAAAAACCGGAATATAAAGCTTTTTCAAAATGTCCTGACCCATATAAGATAATAAACGTTACATAAAAAAAAAAAATTAAAAAAATAGAAATTCAAAAATTTATGTAAAAAGAAATTTTCAATACAGTAAAAAAAAAAATAAAAATTAAAAAAAGAAAAAAAAAAAAAAAAAGTTGCATATTAATGTACTTGTCGTGAATGTCATGCAGACTTTCATATTAGAAAGCCGATTACACCTTTTTAATTATACAAATAAAAAATGTTAAAATCTTAAGTACTCGCGACTACATAGTGTAATATGAAATCATTATGCAAATAAATTTTCTCCTGCTGATGTTCTGATTGTCACGCAATTTAACTTTAGTCTCTTGCATTTTATATGTAATTTTTTTTTTTTTTTTTACCCTTTTACAAGTGATAAAACTGGGACTGAATTTACTTGATTATTTTTGATCTTAATATATGAATCTCTAAGAGAATACCTGTTTTCTGTCAATTCAAAAAAGAATGAAGAAAAAAAAATATATTTTAGCTATACAGTTCATACCAAGGAATAAGTGAATTATTTGCATACCGGAAGGTAAATGAAGTAATTTTACAATTTTAATTGATTTTCATAATCTAAGAGTATCTGTTTGGTCAGCGGTAGGCCCTTATTTTATATAACATTGCAATTCAGGAAGAAAAATATTATACAGATAAATGATTACACTTCTAAAAATGTCCTGTGTAGATCTATAAAGAAAAAAATTTAAAAAAAAAAAATGGTAAAACGATTTCTTCAAATGGAATTTAAATGAGCTGAACATTCTGATGGTATCAATTCCTGTATACATTTCTGAATATTTCAATTATTATTTATATTTTAATTGTTTTATATTTAATAGTATTATGTTTTCTTTATCGAATGATACATATACGAAAAGTACATTAATGTTTGTCTTTCAAAATAAATAATAAAAATCAAGGGATATGCACGCACCTTTTTTTGTTGCCAGACAAAATACATCATTTTATATGTGTTCATGATTGATTATCGTAAAAATGAATAACAGAAAAATAATTGAAAAAAAAAAAAAATCAAAATTCTTTGTTTGGTATTGGTCTACCAGCATCAATCTGCAAATAATGTCATTTTATAAATTTTTTCATTCATCTATTTTGCAATTCAAAACATGATTGACTTTCATAAATTTTATTCGATCATCGATCATCAAACCCAATATGAAGTTTATGTCTAGGATTTGTACATATACATATACATATGTACGTGCTGTTGTTGTACACCTTTATGAAGAAAAAAAAAAAAAGACATTTTTTTGATGATTACTAAAATACATCTGTTTCTTTTGAATTATGTACAATAATACCATCATTAAAATAAATTTGATGATCTTTTGAAAAATTTCATTGATCTTTTGATTATAACGTGTTAAAATTTTATAATGAATCTAAAGAATGAAGAATGATCTAGTAATTAACATTTTTAAATAAAATATATATCAAAAAAAAAAAATAAATAATAATAATAATAATATAAAAAAAAAATAAAAACAATATAAAAACCAATAAAAAAGGATTGACATCATTTCAAAATTATGTTTAACACTCCCTAATAATTTTTAATATGATATGCGTGAAAATATGTGCGACTATAAAATAAAATCATAATTATTAATTTGGTCATTTTGTGCTGAAGCTATATAATAATGAAAAAAATTTAATAAGTAATATGATCATTGTCAATATGTACGGCAAATGAGACGTATGATTATAAAAAAAAAAAAAAAAATTGTCTACATATTTGCAAAAAAATGTCAAATGACAATGACTCTACTGTTTAATCTATCTCTAAATATATATTTTTTTTTAAATAGAAACAAAAATGTACTATTTGAATTTTTTTTTCATTTTAAATAAATGCTATGAGTGAATATATAATTGATAAAAATTAATGAATGCAAAATGTGATAGTTGACATATCCTGACAATTATCATCAATTAAATATTTTGCCGCTTATTAATTAACTTTAATTAATTTAAACTAAACTGTTATATTGTATGAAAAATGATTATTATTATAGAAATATATAGAAATTATTATTGTAATTAAATATTTTACTTGGATACAAGAATAAGCCTATAGTCAGTTTATTAATTTTTTTTTATCAGAAATTTTTTTTTTTATATTCTATATTAATGTTAAGATATAGTTCGAAAAAAATAATATGGAGAATACGAAAATGATAGTCACTGTATTACAATATACTTTTTTTTTTTTTAAACTCTCCAACAGCGACTAACGTGAATATCGCATTTATGTATATTATTCTGTTAAAATCCACGGGCTACGCTTTTATCGCGTCGCCATTGTATTTAAACTTCACATTATATTTTTAGCTCTAATTTTTATTTTTATATTCCATTAATTTGATCCTTAGAATGAATCTGAATAACGACAAAAAACAGTCCGTGGTTTTATGTCGAAAAAAGTTAAAAATTCACTCGCGTTTCAAAAATTGAAAAGAAATAAAAAAATTTCTTGATAATTTTTAATTAAAAAAAAAAAAAAAATAGTCTTGACGGTCAGTGGCTCAAGAAGTTGAATGGTATCTTTCAAAACTAGAGTTCTTGGGTTTAAATCTACTATATGTCCACTCAACTTTAAGTCTACAAAATCGAAATGTAAAATATTAAATATGTACCTAAACAAAGAAAATACGAACAAAAACAAAAAGAACAATTCTATTTTTATTTTAATTGAAAAAAAAAAAAAAATGGGAAAACAAAAATATTCATGAATAAAATCATAATAATAAGAAAATACGCACCCTACTTTACGGGTACTATGTTACATACATAATATGAAAAAAAAAAAAAAAAAAAAAATCACATAGATTTAATCAATTAAATAAATCTAACTATCGCTTATCTAGAATTTCAATTATTACTTGACAGACAGGTCATGTTTACTTTTCAATTCATTTAATTAATTATTATGAAATGTGTGACACAAAGTATTTAAATAAATTCATATCATAATCACTTGTTTTATAATAAAACGTATATATTTTTATAATTCTAATATACTATTAGTACATATACAATACATTACTACATGTAATTTACTATTTGTATCTACTATATACTATAATCTCATGTTTGTTTAAAAAATACAAATATAAAATAAGATTTATAATACTTTCACACGTGAGATTCTTAATTTAAAAAAGACAAAAAAAAAAAGGATTAAAAAGGAAAAATCAAAATTCTTTAAAAAAAAAATAAAAAAGATTGCATTTTACATATTTTATTTTATCATGTCCTGAGAAAGAAAAAAAAGATCAATAAAATTAAATATGTAGTATTTCTTTATTAGGGATAATATTTCGCCGCATATAGAATGATGTAATTTACAAGATTGCCAGCGTTAAATTCATCAAAAACTGTCACTTTAAATCAGTGCCAATCACTCTATTATAACTTGTATAAGTATTTTTTATTTTTTCCTTCTTACATTATTATGCACATACATATATGTATATTGATTAATTCAAGAACGCAACCATCCATCTGGCGCCTTACAATTCAATATAACTTCATGTAATTATTAGATCAATATCATAATCAATAGAATAGATCTTGTATATATAAGGTCATAATTGCATAAGCGCACAATGCATCATTATTATTATCAACATATCAATGTAAATACATAATATATGGTTGCATGTAAACACAAGTATGTATGTATTAGTAATATTTTCCCGGAAGTTTAGTTTCATTTTATTTCTCAAGAGTCATTGAAGATGAACTTTCTTAGAGTTTATTATTTGACATCGATTAGTTTCTAATTGATCGGTTTTTTGCAGTTTTTTACAATGAGATCATATTTCTTCTATGAAGTTTTAAGTAGTTTTTTTTTTTTTTTTTATGTGAAATAAATAGATATCGATCGCTTGTCTCATCAAGTAGTTAGAAATGCGGAAAAATAGTGTGGCATCTGTAATTGTAGCTAGTGTTATTAGTTAAAACTACTGGAAAAAAAATTTAAAAAAAAATGTTGACATTGGAAATCAAAAATTCAATATTTTGAACTTCTAACAAATAGTCCTAAAAGTTTGTTAAAGCTTTAAAATTTGGAAAATTTTTTTTTTATATTCTCAAGGATCAAAAATTAAAGTTTTGTGTTTAGCAAATTTAAGATACATTTTGGATTGAATTGAATTTTTGTTATATAATTGTCACGTTCTTCTTTTTTTCTCCTTTTTTTTTTTTTGTTATTTTTAACTCTTGTTTATTTATGCAGACATTTTGATATATTATTATCGATAGCCTTGCTTTATAGCTTTCAGATTTTTATCACTTGTCACGCGATTATTATTTTGTATTCGTTGTACTGCAACAATGTATAGTTTTTGTTTTTCATATTAGCATCATGTTCACAACATAATTATATTATTTTGCACTTATTCTTGAGAGATCCGTCAAATCGTATATAAATTGTTGATTACATGCGAATTTTTCAAATGAATTAAATCAAATTAACGTTGAAAAAATATTTGAATTTGATAAATTAAGTAACAGGTATTTGTTTAATTATTCTAAGCTATGTATAGGTTGAAGTTCCGAACCTTCACTTTCAATTTTTTCTGGTTTGCTGAAACGAAAAGGGATTTTTAAATGTACCTACAAATATTTTGTAAAAAAATTGCTATTTTTTTTCTTTTTTATTCCATTTTAAGGATTTACTAAATTTATTCATGATGAGAATTTTTTCCTTTCGTCTGTGAAACAGAACTAAGCCTCTGAGTCTCAAGAAAAAAATTAAAATTTTTTCGAAAACGCTCTTGTACTTTCATTTTTTCTTTACTAATTATTTTTTCTAGAAGTTCGCTTACGCTAACAAAATTTAAATTATAATTAAGTTTAATTTTTTTTTTCAAATCCTCTGAATAAAATAAATTACAATAAATATTTTTAAAATTTTACGTGTAATTTAAATACAATGTGAAATAAATCTTAAACCCATAACTTAAATCACATTAATTATAATATAATTAAAACAGAATTCCTAAAAAGTTTAATCATATATTTTCCAACATAATTTGTGTTCCAATATAGACGCTCTATATTTTATACAACCCTTTAATGTTATCTACAATAAAAATTAAATAAAAATATCTGTGCATACAAAAAAAAAAATAAAAGACGAATGGAAAAGAAAAAAAATTGGTAACACACGATATCTTGATCATAATCATTTTTATAAAAAAATTTCATAAAATTTGTATCGATTGAATTAAAAATTTTATTGATCGTCTTCTGATCAAATAACAATTATTAGATTTTTCGGTTTCCTTTAAATTCATTTTAATCTTAATTTGGAAATCTAAACTCAATATTCTTGTTGATTTTATAAATTAGATAAAAGAGAAATGCATTTTATATATAAAACAACAATCAGTAGAACCCATCTACAAAAAAAAAAAAAAAAAAAATACAAAAATACAAAAACAAAAAAGTAGGAGACATATAACTCATTGACATGGGGGAAAAAAAAAGGTCGAAAAAAGATATTTGTGGCTTTTATTACCAAATTTTTTTTTTTTTTGTTTAAATTTCTTTTTTGATTTTTTATAATTTCGTCATTATATTATAGTGCTATGTAAACAATCATGTGATATAAATGTGTATTTCATGGTTATGACGCCTAACGCTTGAAGAGGTATTAAGTTTATTGATTTTAAAATTAATATGGGTCAAGGGGTTTTTGATTGTTTGAACGCTTCTAAATCATCTTAAAATACATATGATTAACTTTTTCTTTATTTTTTTCTCACTTTTTTCCTTTCTAATCACATTTTGGTTTAATATTCATTTATCTTTTTTTTTTTTTTATATGAATTTTGTTTATTTTTTTTTCATTTTCCTTTTTTTTTTTTTTTAGAAAGGTGTCCTGTGATCTTTATTCGAACATGCTTTAACCTAATGATTGTGACACGCTACTTTTTTAAGGAATTTTTTTTCTTCTTTTCTTTATTGTTTTTTGTTTTTTTAAAGCTAATGTAGACGCCGACGAAAACCCCCTACGTGCATTCAAAAAATTTAATAAAATTTTTTTTAAAAAAAAGGAGAAAAAAAAAACCAAAGCAAAGTTAATCAAGTAAAGTCCAACTTGAGTCAATTTATGTTAATGGTTTGGTTGACAGGTAAAATGAAAAGGTAAAATGTGTTTAATTTCAATTTTTCTTGTGTATTTTGGTTTTGATCTTTTTTAAAATTAGTTTTTGTTTTTTTGTTTTTAGAAGACTTTTTTTTCCTTTAATTTTAATTTTAATGAAAAAGGATTATCGAATGCCTAAGAATTGAAAGATTGATTAAATTTGTATTTCCTTCTTTTTTTTTTTTTTTTTGAAAGTAAAAGGGATTTTGAGTAAAAAAAAAAAACTACTAAATTGCATGCAAAATATGTGAAACCTTTTAAAGATATTTTTTTCCATGTTCTGTCAATGATCTAAGATCATGTCAATGATGACAAGTGTATTAAACTACTAAATTAAAATATATCTTTTAATTTATTTTTATTTTTTTTATTTTTTTTTTTTTTGTGGTTTTGTATATTTTAATTTAAACTATTATTGATTAATTGTGTTATTACAACATATTTTAACCATAAAATTGTAAATGGATATTAGGAAATAATTTGATCAAATTACTATAACATGTGAAATATTAGAAATAAAAATCTTAATGCAGAAGTAAGTTTTTTTTTTTTATTTTTTTTTTTTTTTAAATTTTTATTTTGTATTTCAATTATAAAATATTACTATAATGTATTAAAATTGTTAAGTAAAAATTACTGTTAAATGTAATCAAGAAAATAAATTAATTACAAGGTTGTGTTGTATTATTTCACATAAGAAGATTTACTAAATTAAAAATATTTAATAACAAAAAGGTGTGAATATAATGAAACAGTTTAGATTTGTTTCAAGGACGGTATTCTGTAGTATTGAGGTGGTTTTTTTTATAGTTTTTTTTCTTCTAAAAAAATTTATTTCTAAATTTTTTGAATTTTAAAGTTTGATAGTAAGAAACTTTTATATGAGAGGATATAGTCCTGAAAGTACTTTGTTTTTGTCATTTGTACACTACAATCTTGAATTTATGTTGGTGCTACGTTCTTGAAGAGTTCAACTTAAAATGAAGCAATGCAAAGTGTGATATATTTTCCCGATTAAGTTGTTTGAAAAAGAAAATAATAGGTTTAAAAATTCGAATTTTAATGACGGAAAATGAGATATTCTTGACACATTTTGAGTTTCCTGTTATGAAAATAACGATTAGATGCAAACTGAAAAGATGTAAAACGAGATTATAGTTTTTTTTTGCTTATTAAAGTAAAGAACAACAATTAAAAATGAATAAAATAAACCTAGAAAAATACCTTTTATATTTCACATACAAAAAAAAACTATAAACATGTAAAATTAGTCATCAAATCAATTTACAGTTATAATATTATATTCACAATGTTTACATACATATAATAAATTCTTTATATGATAAAATTCACATATAAAATCGATATAGCTTAACATTCACTTATATGATTATTATTTTCAATTCTTCCTACATATTTGAATTTAAATTGAAAAACCGATGACATTTCTAAGCTTTGATTAATTTTTCCTGTTTTCCAGATTGATATCATATATGTATGTATCTATGTACAAAAAAAAAAAAAAAAAAAAATATGTAGGAACTAGAAATATATATAGTTTTTCACACATATACATACATATATATATGTATATATGACATGTACATATATTATCTTTTGCAAAATGAAAATTGTAAAATTTCTATGAAAAAAAAAAAAAAACTAATGCGTGAGTTGTATGCTGTTAACTGCATAATCTTTAATGTCATCATTCATTAAATCATCTTGAAATCAATTATATTTTGCTTGTCATTAATTACCACCCATTTAGTCCTTTCATTTGGCGCCATACAATAAGGAATTATGAATTTAACATCACCATCCATGTTGTATACTTAAAATAAAAATTCAAATTATAAAAATGTAATGTATAAGTAGAAGGGAATTATATTGTAGGCAAAATAAATATATGTACATTTGTATATTGAGCTTATGTATGTTTTATAATTGCAAAAGATATAGAATGATATCTATCAAATGAAGTTTTACATATATCTTAGAAATGTTAAATAATTATTTTGTATACTTTTTTTGAATATATTATATATAGGATGAATTAAAAATTTAAATGAAAAATTGTTATTTTAATGCAATAGAAGTGGTTAATAATTAGTTTTAAAGAAAAAAAAAAGGTAGGTTAAAGTAATTTAAATGAAGTAATTAAGTAAATTAAATACAAAGTCATATCCTTTGGCTATATAATCCATTTATGAAAATGTCTATGTACATAATGAAATTTTTTTTTTCCTATGTAGCTTTCAAGTTTAATTCGACTTTTCATTTATTTGAATTTTTTAGTATTTTTGTAGTTTTCCGTACATTATGAACCATAAGTTATTTTGTAAGAGAATAAATATGATTTTATGATGAAGCTTATCGATTATGTGAATGAATTCCCTTAGACAGCTTTATTTTGCAGGAGTGTATATATTATAATTAAGATGATCTAAAGTTTAGTCTTCTTTGTATTAATGAGCCACAATGAAGGTTCATTTACTATAGTCAAAATTTTAAAAGTTTAGGTTTCGTATTATACTAGAAAAACATGCGCAGAAAAAAAGATAATTACACACATGCGTTTTTGTTGTTGTAACACATTTATTCTTTCTTATATCTATACAAAAAAGATCACTACGACATGTAAAACATGCGCAAAAAAACCTCAACTTTTAAAATTTTGACTATATACTTAATTAACACAACGTTGGAGAATATTGAAGAAAGGAAAATCGATGTCGATGAATGCCCAATTTGAACCTCTGTAGATTATGAAAAAGAAGAAAATTATATTTACAAAAAAAAAAAAAACAAACAAAAAATTTCATGTCACCCTCTATAAATGAAACATCATTATACACTAAGATATTCAATACATCTAATTTACATGAATTTTATCTTAGAAAGTATGAAAAACAATTTTTATTAATGAAATAAGAATTTATCGTTTTCTTACTTTATGGTGATCAAAGTCAAAGTATTCAAGCAAAACTTTCTTAATCGGATTTTATAAAATTATTTTCTTAATGATAAACAATTTTTACAATGACCGATGTACATATGGTGTTAAAGTGATTAAAGATTCCATTAGAGTAGAATGTCAGTTTTGCTGCGAAATTCATTATCATTCATGATATCTTATTCAATAATTCTCATTGATAAATACCATTATATAAGAAAATTTATTATATTAAAATCTATTACTATCTGTTTATCGATGAAATATACATTTTACATATATACATATATGCAATACAATACTTCTATACGTTCTGAACAGATAAATGTTACCTATATCAGATACATTAGAATTTCATTCATATTACAGAAAGTGATTATATCGTTTTGATAATGACATATTTTTCATTTAATCGATTTTATTTTTATAGAAAATAACGGATGAAATTCCTGTTCTTTATTTTTTTTTTTTTTTTGTGTTTTTAGAAATGATGTCAACATAAACAATTTCAAATGGTACATTTGAAATTTATTTTGAGCTTGTGTTTTTTTCTTCTTCTCTATTTTTCCAAAATAAGCAGCTTAAAAAAAAAAAAAAAAATTTAAGAATCCTGTTGTAGCTGTATTAATGATTTTCACAAGTGACAAATAAGTTTTCGACCCACAAAGAAATTAGTTTAAAAGGTAAAGATCTAACGATTGCATTCAATTAGAATTCTGACAGTTTATCAGAGCTTTTTTTTTAGGATCAAAGAATTTGTTGTATAGAATAGGTTGAATGTACGTTTTGTTCTGATTTGATTTCACAAATTCAAGACTATAACATTTTTTTTTTTCAATATAAATCTTGTTAGAACGCACAGATGAATTTTTATTTCCGCAAAGATGTTTGTTTTTAAACGCATATCGATTTATTCATGATTAAAGCTCAGAAACTTTGCATTTAATTTACACATTCTATAAATAAAGTTTAGTTCTCTCTTTTTTATTTCCTTTTTTTTTCAATGTTCTAAGAAAAATTATGGTGAATCTTTTATACACACCACTTAGTAGAAAAAAACTATCGTATCTTCTAATAAATAAAAAACACCAATTTGCAATTAAAGAACATTGCAAATTTGAAATGTTAAAATGTTATAGAACTTGTTTTATACCTTTAATTAATTCGAAATCGAATCAGGATATGCAAATACGTATAAGTAATTTCAAATAATGATTGACTGATTGAATAGATTCAAATGAAAGAAGAAACGAAACCTAAAAACAAAAACGAAAAAAAAAAAGAAAAGTGATTTTTAATTGCGATATATGTAAGTGGAATAAATATTAATTTACTTTCAACAAAAAAAAAATCCAGTTTGTTTTTTTGTTTTTCAAGGTAGATATTTAACTTGAATCCAAAATTATGGAATCGTTAAAAAAAACATCTTTTTTTATTGTTTTATCTTTTTGCCTAAATTTATTAATTTTTTTAAAATTCTATCCCAGAACAAAAAAAAATTTTTTTTTTTTTTGAAACGTACACTGACACCAAAATGAAAACGAATTTACCACTTTCAACCGAAAATAACTGTAATTTTACCATATTCGTTAACTGTTTTCAATTAAACTGTTTTTTTTGTTATTAAAAAAATCCATGAAAAAAAAAAAGCAAATCATTTTCCGAGAAATTAAAAAAAAAAATCTGAAATTTTATATCGCATTAAAAAAAATTAAAAAAAAAAAAAAGGAAAAAAAAAGATATCTTTTCTTGAAATGGCGTTGAACTGTAAATATTTGTTAACTGTAGCAAAATCATCATCATCATCATCATCATCATTCAAGTTTTCTGTAAAACAGTTTTATTTAAAACATTACACATTAGTAAAAGGTATCGTCCACCACACATATCAGTTTCCTTTTGAACAGGTGTAACCAGTCATTATTTTGGATTCACCTTATGATGAACGACAGGTAAACCATGCATGAATCTTTTTATTTATTTATATACATATATGTATATATTTTTTTTTTTTTCATAATAAAAAAAACGATCTGAAATCTGTTTAATATTTCTCTGAATTTATATCGGTCTTCAGATCATTTATCGTCTTATTTTTATATAAATTATTTTTTTTTTTTTTTGTTTCTCTTTTTCGGTTTTTGTTCATAAAATAAGAATCGATCCATCTTTTTTATCAGTTTATTTTACTTTGTTTGTTTTTTTTTTTTTCATTTTTGATTTAATGTCTCGTCTTGATTTAACGCGACCAAATTTCAAAATTTTCAAGGAAGGAAATTTTCTTTATTGTCTGTACCATCTGATTACTATTAAAAAAGAAGAAAACATTTTTATATATGTATGTATAAAGATAAAGAGATATCTTTGACCACCCTTGTGTCCTTTTAGTATTTAATTTTTAATTGAATTTCGTTAACTTTGCTCACTTTACCGCACGTATTCAACGTTCATTGACGTATACAATTTTTTAAATTATATACAAGAATAAATTTTTATAGAAAGTGTTCTTTATGTTTTACGCAATTTTCTTTAACCATTTTTTGTTGTTGTAATAAAAGACATACATTGATACACATTGTATTAAAAGAAAGAATTTTTATGAACAAACAATTTTTTTTTTTCTCATTTTCATCAAAAAGAATAATTATGACATTGTGATTATACATATGTATGTATGTATATGTACAAGGTAAAATTCTTATAATTAAAAAAATTTTTAAACAGAGAGTGTAACTGGAATTAATTAAAACGTTATATTATCGTCCTTTGATGGGGACATTAAATGCCGCATTTTTTTTTTTTTTTAAAACCTTTCATTGTTTTGAAAAGGAAAGATAAAATATTTTTGAGTGGAAAGAAAAAAAGCGAAAAAAGAAAAATTCTTATTAATTAAGTTCTCTCCTTTAAATTTTATTCATTAAATGAATTTCATTTTAAATTCTTAACAAAACTTTTCATTTTATTAAATGTCGTATAATATTAAGTAATTAAATTTTGATTAGATGACAATTAGATTTTATTTGGTCAATGAACTTTTAAATTCTATGCTCTACATATAAAACGTTATGCGAAAAAATAAAATACATTAAATAACTTTTAAATTGGTATAAGGATTACAAATTCCAAAATGAAAATATACTTTGAAATTGAATCTTTTTTATGGGTGCTATTAAAGTTTCTTTTTATTAAATGGATGTAAGCTATCACTAAAGTCATTTTAAAGGTAGAGGAGTAATTAAAAACAATGAGTTCTTAAAACACAATAGCTACAATAAAGTAATGATAAAATAAGGATAAAAGTATTTTATATATTTACTAGTAAATAGCGGTTGTGCAATATTAAAAAATATAAAAAAGATACATTTATATGATTTTATCTGATTTGAATAGTTTTTCGTTTTTTTTTTTTTGGAAAACCGTAATTAAGAAACTTTAGATATTAATAGGGCAACGCCTTTCGTGAATAAGTGAATTATCAAAATTTAAAGAAGTCTTAAAAAACGTTACTTTATTAACAAATATTTCTTTTGAATGGTGGTGCACTTGTCCCTCAAGAATTCAAGTTTTGTCAGAAGCAAATTTCTCAGGATACTTTTCTCACAGTATTATCTTCCCAAGCAGTTTTATTGTGATGAATTCGAAAACTTTTTTCAAGTTATTTTTCATGTTTCATAGGACAATTATCCTTTATTTTCTTATTTCAAGTGTTTTAGGATTTTTTTTTTATAAACACATATCTTGTCTTGTTTTTTTCTTCAAGATCCTATATTTAAAATTAAAAAATAAATGAAGAAAAAAAAAATTTGTAATACACCTATGTATGTATCTTGAAAAGATTTTGACATATTCAAAGAAATGCGATGTAATCAAATGATAGTCTTTTCTATGAGAAACAATATAAATTTATGTAGAATAGATATTCTTGTAGATATTATAAACCATGAGATCGGAGGATCTAATATATAGAATCGTGTTTGAAGGATTTAAATATGCGTTAAGTGAATTTTAAATAATTAAATTACATTGTGAATTAATAATTTCAAGTCTAAGTAAATGCGTAGATTATTTTCAGCTTACAATCATATTAATATGAAGTATGATTTTAATGAGAAAGGAAAAAATAAAAAAAATAATCGTAGGATAAGGACTTATCCATTATCGTCATTGTCAAAACGGTATGTCATCTGACAGTGTTTTGAATTGACAATGTCACTTGAAAATGTAGGTAGTAGGTACACTTATTCAATTAATTCAAGAATAATCTCTCACACCATGTGCTTTTCATTTAATTATTTTGAATTTATTATTATTATTATTTTTTTTTTGCTTCATTTTACTTGATGTGTTATTATTATTCGCAAAAATTAAAAACAAGTCATTTTTATTTTGTTAATTCATACTTTTCATCTTCGTGCGTATTATTTCAATATATGTATGTATTTTTTTTCTCAACCTATACCTGGGATATGTCCAATTAAAACATAAAATGTCAAAAATTTTGATATCAAAATATTAATACAAAAATATTATTTTTGTTTTTATTTTTATTTTTCTTTTGAAGCACATTTAATAAAATATGCTACATTAATTTAATTTATATTTATGGTTAAAAAAATTATTCGTAAAATAAAAAAATAAAAATACGTTATTTGTAAAAATGTAACATATCACTGAAATTGTGTCTGATACATAAAATGTACCAGAAAAAAAAAAAAAAAAATTAAATAATAATGTAAATGTAATGACAACAAGGCTAAGGTCAAGAAGATTGTTTTAATATGCAAGACTTCATCACAAAATAATAAAAAGTATAAGTTTGAATAAAATATTTCAACAGAAGAAAACAGCAGTTTAAAAATTATGTATGTACCTACTTTTGGTAACATGAAGAAATTTATTTTAAAGAAAAGTTCACTTTCAAAAATTCGTTCATTTGTTTTTTTTTTTTTCAATTTCTGGTAAAACAACTTTTTTTTTTTTTTTGTGTTTTTGTTTGGTTAGAGTGAAAATAAATTTATGATCATAATGAATTATTTTTGTTTTTGTTTTTTTTTTTCTTAACAGAAAGATGTCAATTTTAGTTACAATCGTAATATTGAGTTTAAAATGACATTCGAAAATGATTTATGAAGAGTTACGTTGTATATAGAACAAGAATTTCAGAATTTATTTGTTTGTAGTTTTTTTTTTTTTTTTTC
This sequence comes from Bombylius discolor, assembly GCA_939192795.1. NCBI lineage: Eukaryota > Metazoa > Arthropoda > Insecta > Diptera > Bombyliidae > Bombylius > Bombylius discolor. Next base: position 53,474,482 of record OW584238.1, on the reverse strand, counting down.
GTTCTGAAATTTATGTTAATGATGAACAAAATAAAATGATTAACGTGCTAAAAATGGTTTGGATTGAATTCATAATATTAATATTATGTTTTTAATACATACATACATATATAATGTGAGAATTTGTGTTCATTTAAAAAGAGAGAAATTTATTTGAAAAGAATTTATCAGTAATTTTAATTGAATTCTTTTCTTTAGAATTATCAATTTAATCAGTAGTATTCATTATCGTAATCAATGAGAAATGTTTTTTGAATACACTTAAAAAAATTTATGGAATACTAAAACAATGACCATTAGACCCTTAGACTATGTCAATAAATAACTTGTGAAATTCGATTCACACAAGTTTCTAAAAATGAGTTATCATGCAGTTAGCAGAATTTAAAAAAATTGTTTCTTTTAACGGTTGTGTTATTGTGTTACCCATAAGCCACTTTCGATGATTGAAATTTGTCTTTGTAATGTGTCATTAGTATAAACTAAATTTCTTCTGTGATTGAAGACTGTTCTTGATAATAATTTAAAAATAGTAAAATCTGATTGGAGATTAAGTGTAGAAAAGCCAAGATCCAAGAGCAGAAGAAAAAAGAAGCTGTAGTAACTGAAAAACATGAAAAACGACATTTGACTCGGCCGGGAATCGAACCACAGAACCTTTACCTTGCCGGGGTAATGCTCTTAAACCATTGAGCTACCGAATGCCATGTCGCTTGCTGTTCTCAATTATCACCTAATCATTGATGAAGAATACTCAAACCTTCTACAAAGTGTAGAAGAAGACTTTGGGAATATTTTATAAGGTAAAAAAGTCTCGACTGATTTAAATTAAAAAAACAAAAAAATTTGTAAAACAACAATGAGGCCTTTGAAGTAAGAAATTACATTATTCTAAAATTGTTCTTTCTACACTTTCAAACAATCACCCTGTGGCCTGTATACAAACTCAATAAACAATACTTTGTACTACAATGTTGCATTTATATAAATTTTTAATTTTATCAAAACACATTACAGGTGATGAAATATTTTTCACAGAATAAACCAGAAAAAAAAAATAAATAAATAAAAAAAAAAAAAAAAACATTCAATTGAAATTTTGTGCGAAAAACCCCATAATGAATGAATTATAATTTCAATAAAATTTATGCTAAAATAAAATTGAAAATATTAAACATCAGGTAATTATGAATCATTTGAAAATAATTATAAGTTCATTTGTTTAATACGAAGTATATGTACATATGATATTAATTAAATATTAAATCGAAACAAATAAACTCAAATAAAATAGATAATTTTGACCTCATTACAAAATTTCATCTACATATGTATAATACGAGTAATTTATTGTCGATGAAAAATTTTAAAAATTCTTCTATTTCGATGAATATGGTGATATATGTATTTATATGAAGGTAAATTATATTATTTACATTTTAATTATGTGTATTTAAATTTAAGATAGTTTTATTGTAATATGATGTGTGTGAAGATATTTTTGTTAAATAAACGTAACACGTATAGTATTTATACGTTTTTTTTTAAGCTATTACATTTTTTATTCATTAATATCGGTCATTGAACTTATCATTTAAAATTAATAACGAGATAAAACACATTTTTGTATCTTTCGACTTTCAAAAAAAAAAAACAAAGTATGTATATATATACATACATATATATAAGTATATGTATGTATATCTGTCAAAAACAAATTAAAAAGTTAACAGAATTGTCAATGATATTATGACAGTAATGAAATTTTTTTTGTTTTTTGTGTCTTAAAAAAATTATTTATTCAGAATTTAAAAGAATTGGTGCAATATGTGTAAACTGTAAAGTTACTTAACTCTTTGCCTGAAAATTTTGTACATTAATTTAAATCAAGATATGTGTATTCAAAAAACAATAAAAATCACTTTAGATTTTTATACTGGGGCTACATCAACACGGTAGTTAATTTTATTTTGAATTTTGAATTGTATTTTGATGATCTTGAAAACTAAAACATGAGAGAACATACATATACGTACTTATGTGCTCCCCCCAATATATGATAGAGTGTTATATTTGTTACATTTAAAAGGTTTCTCCTCATATAGAATTTCCAAAGTCAATGTAAAAGATTCACTTACGCATTTTTCTTATTCAAGAAAAGTTCAATAACCCGGAAAACAATATAGCACCATTATATATGAATATACATATATGGGTATAGTTGTTTTTTAGCCGTTATCATCCTCAATTGCAGTTACATACATACATATATACAAAAAAAAAGCATTATTGTAAATTCTAGATTTGTATTTGCATATGCCCTTTTAGTTATAAACACAACATGTGTATGAAATGTTAAAGTACACGGTTCTTGTTATATAAACATAATCAAGGAAGTTCTTCATATTTAAAGGAAAACAAAAAGTGAATAAAAATAAAAATAGAAGAAAAAAAAATTACACTCTACTTAAAAATCCACAATACGCAGTTAAATGAATCCTACACATGTCTCATAACCACAGGACAGATATTTTTATGTGTGACAGATATTGTATGTATATCTTCTCAGAACACTTGAGGTTTCGCACATAATACATACTAAAATATTATATTCATTTGAGATTTGTGTCAGTTCTTGAAGGTAAATCTAATGCGTTAGAATTATGATTTTCTCACCCATTAAATCCGATAAAGTAGTGGTTTCTAAAGTGAAATGTTAAAGAAGTCATTACGTTTGATTGATTTATGTGATAATAATGTTGAAAAATTAAATGCAAAGTAAAAAAGGAAAAAAAAATAAAAAGAATTGACACTTACTTTTACATGAAAGGGAAGCGAATTTTAATTTCATTTTTCTTTTATGATTTATGTTCGTTATGAAATCATACATATGTAGTACATATGTACATATGTATGTGTCTAATATTTTTAAGAAGAAAATCTTGAACATTGACCAGTGAAACTATCAGTGAATTATTAGTGGTTGGAAATGTGATATTCAGGTGGGCTAACATGAGGTGATATATTTTTCAATGCAATGATACTCACTTTACATATATTTGCGTTTTGTTCGATAAAATTCGATAAAAAAAAAAACACGCTTCCACACCCCAATTTAAGTGTGAATTAGCTTTTTGAGTCTTTAACTTTATCAATTGCTTGTCATATATAAGTTCATTTACCCTTGGACTTGAATTTTAAACGGATGATGGTTTTTTTTAAAAGCTTAAATACCAATATAAACTTCAATTACGCAAAATCTTATCATTTAATTGTGACGTTCAATCAAATTTTCAATTATACACTTGCATTTGCAACGCGACATCGTGATTAGCATGTTTTTTTTTCTGCATGCTATCAAAACGCGCATTATTTAATTTTTTATTTTTAATTACTTAATTTTTTTTCATAAATAATTTATAATGATAGAATAATAATTATGTAATAATTTGTCGACATTCATACAATATAGCGTGAACATCCAATAAGCGCAATAACAAAAGAATAATTGCAACAAAAATGTCTGTATGTATTTATTAAATTGATTAGCTAATTGTTTTGAGGTAAATAAAAACATACTATTTGCGCTGCTTGACGTTATACTATTAATTAAGCTTTTAAATCATAACAAGTTCTCGAGATTAATCTGTTTTTTTCTCATTTTTTTTTTTTTTTTTTCATAAACAGTTATGACTACAATATTTTTATTAAGTTATGTAGTTAGCCAGATTTGCTTTTATTTTTATTTTACTTTTTGCAAAATCAAATATTAAACATGATTTCTGTCACGTACTCCATTGAGGTAGTGAAAAAAACTTTTAAATTAAATGCGAGACATAAAGTTTACTTTTATTTTCATTTAATTTAAAATAAAAAATTCCCACAGTCAATGTTAAAAAATTCATATTTCAATTTAAACGGTTGTCTGATTTCAATTACAGTTCAAAGCGGAAAAAAAAAAGTAGTATCTTTTATTTCTAATTAAAAGTTTGATTTTATATTAAGATACAAAATTGAAAGCATAAAAATAATTACTTAGGAGCTTTTCCTCTAAAAACAAAAAGATTCAACATAATTCACGTGTTTCATGTTACAAACGTCATTGAAGGCGTCATTTAATTTAATGTATTTTTTTTTTCTTTCACATGCTAAAGCTTTCAATTGAAACATTTTAGACCAAAGGTCATCCATCTGGTTTGTGGTGGAATGAACAAAAAAAAAAAAAAAACAATTGCAAATAAAAATAATTTTATTATGATTGTCCGCAATTTAATTTCAGTCATGATTTAAATTATTTGAAATTGTGTAATAACGCAATCATAATAATGAAATTTTTTGAATGAAAGCGAAATTTTTAATTGTTTTTTTTTTTTAGAAAAGAAAAAAATTATTCACTCACTTTAATTAGTTTTTCTTATCTCAAAATTAAAGCGTTAATGAATTTTAACTGATTTCATAAATTCAAATTTCAAATTTTAATATGAATTAAATTTAAATCTTCGTAATTTAATATTGCAATTTTTCTATAAGGATAAATTTTGTATGATTTATCATGGGAAAAATTTGGTGCTGGTGTTAAAAATTTTATAAAATTTTTTAAGTTTAAATTATTTTAAAAATTGAATAAAATTTGTGATTCAACAGATTTTTTACCATTCGATTCTCATAATTGGGTGGTTTTTTTTTAATTCCACATTATTGCTCATTTATTATGAATTTGAATATGAAATCATTAGGGGAAATTTTAAAATACAAATTTTTTGTCACCATCATAGTAAATGATTCACGTATTTTAAAAAAATGTCCTACTTATTTTCCCACAACATAATTTTCATTTTTTTTTATTTGTAATTAATTAATTCATCATAAAAACAATTGTTCATTTTACACAATTTTTTTTTTTTTTAATATTTGAACAAACCTTAAATATCTGCATTTTCCTGTTTTTTTTTTTTTTTTTTGTTATTAATAATTGAACAACAAATAACTATTTTATTAAGGGTTATTGGCAATACAATAATTTCCGTCCTTCAAAAATACTATAAAATTACAGATTTTAACAGTTTATGTATTCGTAAAATATTGTTTTTTTTTTTTTTTTGCTGTAGCCACTATATACTTTTGTCTTATCTGTTTTTCTTCATATATAGTAACATATAAAATAAAATCAAATAATAATTTTTCTTCATATATAAAATTTTATTATTCACAAATGATAAACTCATTTTTACAAATATTAAATTTCTTCTTTTGTTTTTTTTTTATTTTTTATTTTCTTGTATTTAATTTGCTTTAATTTATTTTCATATCATTTATGTATCTTTTATTTACGAGATATTACACTTTTTTTTTTTCTTCAGTTTTTTATATTTATTTTATATATATATATATATGTATATATATATATTTTTTTTTTTTTCGATTTTATGAATATTATTTTGCAAATTAAATAAAATTAAACATAAAATCGTATATTAAATGTATCTACGATGGCGCTTAAGTTTTAATTATCCGCTGCTTATGAATTATTTTTATTTCGATTTTTTTTAAATTTTCTGCATTAAATTATTCAATTTTTCATTGTTTTTTGCTCTGTTGTGGTTTATTTTTTTTTTTTTGTTTTTTAAATTTTTACACAATTTTCTTTAAAAATTATTTTCTTTGTAATTATTAAAAATAAGGCTTTACAATTTAGAATAATTTATTATTTTTTTTCTTTAATTATAGTTATTTTTTCTTAATTTAAACATTTAAAATTTTGATTAAAATATAAATTAAATTAAAGGCAAATTTATTGTTATCTTTTTTTTGTTGTTGTTTGTTTTGTTTTATTTTACTTATAATAAAATTATAAATAATTTTTAATATGATAGTATTTAACACAAATGACTTAGAAAAAGTACAATTTTTTTATAATTTATTATTAATTTTACGTTTATTTATTTTAATTCTTATTTTTAGTGAATTCGACAAATAAAATTATTTTTTTGCATAAAATTAAAAAGCATTTTTTTTTTTTAATCTTATATACTTTTTTTTCTTCTCTAAGGCGGGGAATTTTTGTTTTATTTTTAAGCTATAGCATACTTTAGGGATGAATTACTAATACCTATAAAAAAAATATGTTTTTTTTTTCCTATAAACCTATTGCGAGGAATTGTTTTTTTTTTCTTTCTTTTCTTTCTTTCTCTTTTGCTTTTCAATAGAAATTGCATTTATTTTTTAAGATTATTTTTGTTTTTTTTTAGTAAAAGCAAATGAAATTAATTTATAAAAAAATTATCGTGAATATTGTGGCCTGGTGTGAAAATTAAATAAATAAATTTAGTGTGTATAAGAAGTCAATGTCGATAATGACAGAACAATTGAACAATTTTAAATTTCATATACTTAAAAAGAATTCTGGATTATAAAATTTCACAGGACTAAGAAAACAGTATAAAAATAAAAAATAAAACTTCAAAAAAAATTTTTTTTTTTTTTTGAAAGTGTCTATTATCTCTGCTGTCTGACGATGCTGTTCTTCTGTAGCTTTGTATCTGAAAAGATTTACCATTTTTGATAAAAATTATTTCTGTTACTGGTTCTAAAACATTTTTGTTGTTCCGATTTTCCTTCAGTATGATTCTTATGTAAAATTTTTGTGAATATTATGATAGAATATTTTGTTTGTTTTGTTTCATACCACATCCAAAGAAATACCAACTTCACTGCTACAATATTTTTTTATTCTAAATTAGTAACAAGTAGATATATTTTAAAAATTTTAAAAAGGAACACAAAATATTAAAAAAATCACGTAAATTTAGAGATCTAGTTTCAAAAATTCACAACGTCTAGTTTGAAAAAATAAAAAATTTGCAATAGTTAAAAAAATTAGAAAAAACAACAAAAACTATCCACACTAAGAGAAAATTCATGCAAACATAAAACACATACGAGTACACTCTATCTACATATGTACATATGTATGTACATCCAAAACACCGAAGACAAAATATCTAATTACTTAGCTGTATAATTTACAAAATTTAAAAAAAAAGAAAAACAAATACATACTAAATATTCATCACTTATGCAAATTACTACATTTTTAAACCAATTATAAAAAAAAAAAAATTTAAATTATCAAACATTAGAAAAAAATTTTAAAAATTTTGAAAAAAAAAAAAATACTTTGAATTTTCTTAATTTTCATTGAATAATTTGTTGTTGCATGAATATGATAACGTGTTATATTGTTGTGTGTTAGAATTTTGTTGTTGTCATGTTTTTAAATTAAAATTAAAAAAAAAAAACAAAATTTAGAAACTTCGACCATATTGTAAGGACCAAATTGTTATCCAAATTAATATAACCCATCTCCATAGGCTCATCCTGAATTTGAAACTAGAAAGAAAATTAAAACAGGATACGAATAAGTGTTTTGTGTAAAGGGAACAAAAAAAAAAAAACAACAAGACAAAAAAGTTTATACAATTTTTTAGAAGAAAAAAATCCCATTTTCATAAACATGCTTTCAGAATTTCCTTTTTGTTTTAAATTAATTATGTTTTTTTTTTTTTTTTACAGATAATGGCATTCCATTGAAATATTTTGTTTTTTTTTTTTTCATTTTCTTTTTATGTCAGAATTCAAGAAAATATAATTGTGTAATTTTTATTTTTTTACATCTCTCTGAAAATGCTTTTTAATTAAAATTAAATTTATTTTAAATATTAACATTCACATAGTTTACTTACATGTAGTGAGTAATTAAGTTTATTGAAAACAAAAAAAAAAATAAAAAAATCAATTTTTTGTTTCTTAAAAATTAAAATCTGAAAATATTAATTTTTCAGTTCATATACAAGGCCACAATATTTACTTTAAAATAGAAAATTAATTAATTAAAAAAAAAAAAAAAATTAATTGCATTCAAACATAAAAGCGTCATGGAACTTACAAATTGTAAAAATTACACATTCTTATTATAATCAAATATTGCAATTCATTTTGTTTTTATTTTTTTTATTTTTTTTTAATGAGCCACCACACCACAGGATATACCTTTGCACTTTTATTGGTAGAGTGGTTTGGAGATGAAAAAAATAGAATAGCTTGGGAAAAGTGACGAGGATAAAGAAAGGAAATATTGATGGATAATTCACTTGAACTTCTGCAAATTATAAGAGGGAGGGAACAAATGAATGATTTTTATTTTTTTTTTTGTATGAAATTTAAATAAATTAATTGAAATTTTTTTTTTTGATAGGAAAAAAATATGATGAGTATTTTAATGTAATATGAGATCCTTCACAAGGATACTGTACTATTTTAAAGCGTATCAATTTAGACAGTAAATTGTCAGTAATTTTAAAATTTTAATTGCAATACTTGAATTTTAAAATAAAAATGTGTTTAATTTTTTTTTTTATTTTTTTTTTTTCTTAAATTAAAAATTATAAATAATATGTATATTTGAATGTACGAACATTTAATGCATAATGACATGATGAAAGAAATTAGTTAAAAATTTTATGAAGAAGAGTATATGTAGTATGTATGTATAGATATATGTATATATTTTTAAATGTATTTATGTGATGACTATTTACAAAATTATTTATGTATAATTAATTACATGACTGTGACTAAATGAATTTTATTTAAATTTAATTTAATTTAATTTATTTTTTTTTTTTATTGCTTTCTTAAATGAAATACAATATTTTTTTAAATTTTTTATCAGATGATTTGTGATTTACAATGTGTTCTTTAAAAAAAAAAAAAAAAAAAAAAATTCCTTTGAAAAAAATATGAACAAAAATATTTAAAAAAAAAAATAATAATAAATCAAGGATCATCTGTAAGTAGTTCTCTTTTTAAATTAACTTTTTACAATATACCTAGGTATTTTTTTTTTCTTAAACTTTTTTTTTGTTTTTCAGTTGTAAGGACTACACAGTTTTGCCAAGTTTGTTTAATGAAAATTTCTTATGCATAATAGAAAATTTATAAATTTTATATTTTATTAATTTTTAAGTCAAAAATAAAAAAAAAAAAAAACTATTTATTTCATAATAGATCCTTTTTTCTTTTTGGCTTCCAAATATTTAATTTTCGGAAGCAATATTGCTGTTAATAGCATACTGAAATTTTTTGTTTAAGACGAAAAAGTTTATCAATTTATTTTGAAAAAAAACAAAAAAACAATTGAGCATTCAAACTTGACAAAACTTGCCTATAAGTAAGATCTTATCTTTTATGAATATCCTTTTTGTTTTCATCATTTTCTGTTTTGTTAAATTTTTTTTTTTTTAAATGCAACTATGAAATAAAAATTTGACTTATTCTCAATTTTTAAACTTAATATGTTCACCTGAGACTTTTTACAAAGATTCTTTAATATTTTTTTTTCTCTTAAAGTTTATAATTTTGATAATTTAAAATTTCTAACATTTTTTTTTTTCTTTAATTTCTTTTAAATAATTTCTTTCTTTTTTTTTTTTAATTTTTTTAAAGTATAAAATTATGATCATATTTACAATAATTATAGTGAGAATTTTTTTAATTTTTTTAAGTCATTTTAATAATAAATCGTTTCGAAAAGGAAACAATAAAATACAAAAGTTTTGTATTGTCAGAGAATTAAGTTATAATAAAAAATATTTAATATAATAAGAAGAAGACAAACAAACACTCACACATCATAATCGTTGTCATAAAAGAAATCATCACCAACACCGCCTACAAGTTGTGTATGTTCTGCAATTGATGGTATACTGCTTATATCCTCATCCTCATCATCTTCCATTGATGCAGCTGTTAAAAGATCATCTGTATCTGTTTCACCATCATTATCCTGTTGTTCGGTCGATGTGAATTGCATTGATGGAGTTGTTGTTTGAATGGGAATTGTTGATGTTGGTGTTGGTCTTATTGTTGTTGTAGTAGTTCGACCATTATGTTTACCTTTTTTACCGTTATTGTGCTGTTGACCATTTGATTTTTTCTTACTTTTATGATTTCCATTACCGGCTCCAACACCGCCACCACCACCACCACCATTTTGTTTTGATGATTGATGATGATGTTGTTGCTGTTGTTGTTGTTGTTCACGATTATGCTGCTGCTGCTGTTGCTGATGTTGATGTTGTTTCTTCTTATTTTTTCGACTTAAGTGACATGCCTCATCATCTGGCGGACATTTACCCTTATGCGGTCGTTTTTTTAATGCCTGAGGCCGATGGCAGTTACTTCCTTCAGCCTCATCAGGCTTACATCGTCGTTTTTTCTTTTTCTTTTTTAAATTACCATTACTATTAATACTACTCGAACTATTATTATTACTACCGCTATTCGTACTCTGACTACTTATCCTAAGTCTTCCACTGACGGCTGCAGGAGCAAATTCATTTGAATTTTTACTTTGATTATTATTATTCATATTGTTGTTGCTATTATTATTACTGTTGTTGTTATTATTATTTGTATTATTTATATTGCATTTAGGGTGTTCTTTCATAACCTTTGCTGTCAATTCTATTAAAGGTTTTCCACCATCACAGAGTTGACGAAGGCCATGTTTAACACGATTAGCTCCAAATGTTCGAGCAATTAATTGTTCAACACGTTCTTGAGGTACTGTTTCAGTTAAGGCTTTTGTATATGTTGCTAATTTTCCCAGCGGTCGAGTAGGTGGTATTTGTAATTTTCGTGGTTCACCATGACGATTAAGTGCTAAATACAGTATACGGCGTGAATTCGAATTAAATGTTGATGAATATGTATTATAATTATGCTGTTCCATTGATTCATTGAAGACACAATCATCGGTGAACACCTTCTGTAACAAAAAACTAGAATAAGTTATTCGGTTATTTTTGAGTAAAAGTTATGATAGATTTAAAAAATAAAAAATTAATGAAAATAATAAATTTTGTTATTTATTAAAATATTCAAAAGAAAGTGAAGAAAATTAATTGATAAATTCGTAAGTGAATTCGAAACTTATAAATTACATCATCCGATTAATTTATTCTGTAACACAATCCTTTTACGATTTTTTAGAACTTTGAAGAAATTCTTTCAATTTAAAAAGACAAAAAAAAAAAATGCTTTGAATCTACATAATATACTGTCTTTTCGTAATCCGTGACGCCAAACAATTATTTAAAAATTTTAATTAACAAGAAATTTCTTTTAGTAACAACTTGTAATTTATTCATTATTGGCAAAGTGTACGGGAATCTTTCACTATAGTAAACCATTTATTAAATTTTATTTGAATTTTCGCCTTTTAAAAATAAAATGTTGAAATATTCATCGATTTATATGCAATGCATTCACCATTTCATAAATATATTTATTTTTAAAGTATTTTTAAATGAAAACTAAAACTAATAAATCGTATCTTTATGAACTCTTGCCATTAGCATGAAAGTATATATACATATATTCTAAAATTATTCATAAAAAAAAAAAAAAAAACAACGTATAATAATAATGCAGCAATTTCTTGTCTTTTTGTCATATGCTACATATAATTTATGAAAATATGTTTTATCTAATTTTTGCATGTAGATCAATTTGAATTTAGGTCAAATTAAAAATAAAATCCATATTTATTCCACATACATATATATGAATGAAATTTATGACAATTTTTAGAATTTAAATAATGTGTTTGTTTGCAAAAGGACCATCATTATTGTTCAAATAGATTCGATTTTTTTTTCCTTAATAAACTAATCAGCACTTTCATTTAGATTTCATAAAAAACAAAATTGTAATTAACGAAAACATTGAACTTGTATTTAAAATTTGTTTAGAAAGAGAAAAAAAAAATTTATCAAAATTTTTCAAATATTTTCCAGATGTCATTTTTTTTTTTTGTTGTTCAAAAATCTGAAAAGTATAAAAATAATGTCATTGAAAGTCATAATAAAACTAACAAAATGAAATTATGTAATTTATTTCAAACAGATTTGTTAATTTTATTTCGGGTACACGGAATACAGGATGTTGAAAAAGTCTTGGGTGAGTTAATTTTTTTCTGTAAAATTCATTTGTTTTTTTTTTCTTTTTGAGAACATTTTTACGAAGTAACATTGTGCATTAGCCTTGAAAAGCATTATTTTTAATTCCCTTAATATTTTGAATTTTGAAAATCGATGAGACTAAAATGTCTCAGAAACTACAAAATAACGTTCTTATAAGAAAATGAACTTATAAGACTCTCAACATTATCACCGTTCCTTTGAACTTTGATTTGAAGGAAATAACAATCAATTACTTTCTAAAACAAAATAAAGAAGATCCTGTAACATTCGTATACAATTTACACGCAAACACCTGACTATTAGAATGTTTAAACACAAAAATTCCGTGAGATTGAGGTTGAAACCTTATGAAAGTACTCTTTAGATCCTCAAACACAGTTTTGTTGAATCGCCTTGTACATGGGAGAAAATAATGAATTTTGATGACAAAGTTTCATTAATAAAGAATTTTGTTATTTTTTTTTCATTCTTCTTTTTATCTAGATACACTTTATGTGTTCTAAAAAAAAAATCATTATAATGTTCGTATTCTAAAAAATCTTACATTTTTGCATTACTTCACATTAAAATCTTTATAAATAATCTAAAAATAGTTTTGATAAAATAATGACAAATTTTTTTATTACATATCACACAGTTGCTGTGTTTGTTGTCAAGTAATGTGAAAAAATTTTAATCGGTACAATCTCTAGACGTCTATATTATGTTACATGATTTTTTTTTTTTTCTGTTTATATGTATGTTGTCTTTTTTCGTAAGATTTTTAAAGTGAAATTTTGAAATTTTCTTTGAACAAGTTTTTCAATTTAATTTATGCACAAATTTTAATGAATTAACGCATTTTATTTCATTTAAAGAAGAAGAAGAAAAAAAAAAAAGATACAAAATGTTGAATGTATGAAATTCATTCAATTTAAAATTGTTTAGACCGCTGCTAAAAAAAAAAAAATTGATGCGGTAAAATATACATGAATACCACAAATTTAAAATTTTTTGCATATCTGTAAATGTAAAATGTGAATCTGGTTGTGATTAAAATTCAAGAGCAAATCTTACTAAATTTTTGAAATTTTCTGAATGAAATTTTTAAATAATTTTATGAATAAGTTTATATAAAATTGTGTAATAAATTTAAAATTTTTACACAATCAAGGTGATTTGTAATGAAATTCAATTAACATACAAGTATACTAAAGTGCTGAAGTTTTAGACGAATTCTTAAAAAAAAATTCAGACAAAAAATAATTAAAAATTGGTAAATTTAACTTTTAAAGATACTTTATGAGTATATATTGCAATTAATGAGCCACTGACACCTGCATAAACGTGAACATTTGTTTTTCTGTTATGTCCTTATTAATATAATAACTAAAAACAAATACATAGTTCATGTAATAGTGTTAAAAAAAAATCTGATAAGTATGTATGTATTAAAAAGGAACTTTATGTGACTTTTCAATTAATTTTCAGCTTCATTAGTGAATTTTATTTTTCAAGTATTTTTGTATAGAAAAAATATTATTACATATTTTCGTGCTGGTAATTATTTCTTCTTTGTTTTTTTTTTTTTTTTTTTAATTTAAAAAAGTATTCACATCACGTATTACAATTATTATGCGTTAACGTTAACTCATTATAATTGCCTTGCGTGTTACTTTCAATTTGAAGTCTTTTATTTGTACGACAGTTTGATTGTTCGCGATCAAATTAATCAGATTAATTGTGTCAAGTTTTCAGAAAGTTTTTATTAAACAATTATTACAATTGTTGATTTAATTCTGTCACATTTAGTGTTAAAAAAAAAAACAAATAAATAAAAAAAAAAATAAAAATAAAATAAAGTAAATGTGTTTCACATGATAAATTTTGCTTTTAGTTATTTTTTACTAAAAGTTTTAAATATACGAAAAAAAAAAAAAAGTTTGATCACCAATAAGAGATTCAACCTAACATATACATATGAATAGGCATTTACAATGGGTCTTTAGGCCTCCGGTTGGACTTGCTTCCAATTAGCAAAAAATTTTATCGAAATTATTTTCAAAAATAAAAGAGAAATATTTTTAAACCTCCACATCAAAAACTAATATTTCAAAAAATTATGTATGAGACCTAAAACATTGCAATTGATAAAAATTTTCTCTGCCAAAAATATAATCAATTCATTTCTAAGTCAATTAGAATCCATTCAATTAAATTTTTTTTTTTTTTTCAATTTATTTACTCTGTTTTTTCACCTATTTTTAATATAAGATACATTTACCGTCTATCTGCATATGATATTAGAAATACTTTAATAGAAAAAAAACAAACAAAACAAAAAAATTACATATATTTGTTTCACGATTTATAAATAATATACTTAAAAGTATCTTTTTTCTAAACCATTTCTATTTCTTTCATTATACGACCACATATATGTTTCTATATAAAAAAACAACAACAATAAAAAAAAAAAAAAAAAAAAACTTAACGATAAAAATAAATATCAATGCGTTGAAATTAAGAGAAAACAATCACATTCATGAAAGGCGGAAGACTTCATCACTTGAACTATTTATTTTCTTCTACATACAGAAAAATCAACTACATATATATAATTTAGGTATGCACATTTTAAGTATTTTATGTATCTTTTTTCACTTCAAAAAGATTAAAATGAAAAATAAAAAAAAAATAATGAAAATTTGTGTGAGACAATATTATAGGTATTAAATAATATATATGTATAATATATGTATGTATGTCTCGTTGATTATTTTCTATTATTATAATGCTTTAGCAGCCGTTTAAAGAAAAAACATTTTGGTCATCATATGTCACCAATTTAGTACACATAGTTTCAAATAAAAATGAAAAATTTTACTTTAAAGATAGTTAAAATTTTAGTTGTACTTATGCTATAATTTCTTTTTTTGTTTGTTTATTTTTTTTTTTTTATGAGAAATGCATGCATAATTATAATATATGAAAAGTTCTGTCTGTGTTCATTAATAAATTAGATTTTCACGAATTTTCAAATATAAAAGTATATTCAATTTTTAACACCTCATTTTATTGACATAAAATAAAAATAACCAAGAAAAATATGAAATAAATCTTTTCCTTTTATTTTTTACAGTTACTTGTCAAGTTTGAAGTTTTTCGATGTTTTTTTTTTTTGTTTTCTTTTTTTCATTGAAAAATGTCATCACTTTTTAGAAATTAAATAAAAAAAATTTAATCTTTTTTGACGCGTCTTAAAACTTTTGTTTCTTTTGGTTTTTTTGAAAATTTCTAATCGATTTTTAGTGAGTTTTACCTAGTTGAGTTACAAAGCTCTAACAGTTATTTTCTTGACGTTTCTATAGTGAGTGCTCAGTGTATCTAATAATTTAGATTTTCAATCAAAATAAGTATTTAATAAATAAATTATTTAAATTAATTAAATTTCTCAAACAAATTTATTCCTTCAATTCGAAAAAAAAAGCATCCTTTCGTCATAAATCTTCCAGTTTTTGTAAAACGAAAGAAAAAAGGGACATTTCCTTGCATCGACATTTTTTTTTTTTAAACAGAAAATACTTAAGTAAACAACAGATAAAGAAACAACAAAAAAAAAGGACTTTTTTACCCAGATTGCGGCATGATCATTTAATAAAGTACGATATTTTATTATATGAACATTTTGAAACCCTGCTGTGAATAAGGAATCTCTTTGAATTCTATCAGAAACTTGTTTGGTTTCACACCTTTCTTAAGTTACCCTATATTTATCAATGTTGATATACATACATACCATGTAATAATTATCCTGTTGCTTTATCTAATTGAAGAGTTTTGTTATACTTAAAGGCGTGTCTTTTGTTTCTCTTTGTCAATTAATTAAGTAAAGAGGGTGAAAAAAAAAAAAAAAACTATCGAAAAATATTTTAAAAAAATATGTGTGTTTCAGATAAAACTTATAATGAAGAAGTGAAAAGGATAATAGATGCTCTTTAAGTAATTATTAATTTGAGCGGCATTTGAAATCGATTCGATTTGTTTCTGTTTTTTTTTTGTTTGTTTGTTTTTTTTTTCTATGAAAGATATTAGAAGATCTGAAGACTATTTTAGATTCATACTAGACCTATTCTTTTTTCTCATGTAATGAAATCTATATAGATTTTGAGTTCCTTTTTGTCTTTCAATTTTTGATTAATTTCGATTTATCACGGGAATCTTCATATTCTTCTTCCAGAAAAAAATCTGTTTTGAAAATACAGATTTTCACCACCTATTAAATTATTTTCACATTTAATTTTTTTTTTCTTTCTTCCTTTTTTTTTCTCCTTTTTCTCATATATACGTTAAATAAACAAAATTTATATAGGTATTTAAAAATAGAGTAAATTTATTATTTTTATGATTGTTTTTCGTTTTTTAATTGTAACATTGAACCTCATAAAATTTGAAAAACAAAAAAAACAAAAAATTTTATATTTATATCATGTGTGTCATATCAAAAGTATATAAACTATAAATATACTTTTATGTATACGCTTAACGTAAGCATTAACTTGTATCATTCAGATTTAACCATTCGCAGTCGTAAAAATTTTATAAATTAATTATTTTTTTAAGACTATGTATTTCTATAAAAAAAAAATGATTATTTTTTTATTGCTTGTATACAATAAATTTAGGTATTTAAGAATTTTGTGATTGAAAATTTTCTTCAGAAATTATTTAAATAAAAACACAAAAAAGACAAAGAAGTAAAAAAACAACAAGGAAATTGTAATGAAACTCAAATGGTTTTATAATCTAGAAAATATAATTTTATTGTTGTTTTTGGGACTTCTGTTAGTTTAATTTAACGTTTTTTTTTTTCTTTTCATATTTTAAAATCCAAACATTTTCAAGATGAGACATACAAACTTGTTTATCGAAGGCAAGTATAATGTTTTTCTTTAAAATTTATACTGGAAGGATTTATATCTTTAAAATTTTTTTTTGGTTTTGACATTTATTTCATAGTAAATGATAGATTACAGGTGTGAAAGTGTGATAAATTCTTTTTTCTTATTTTTCTTTTTGCATAAACAATTATAAATTGGTGAGTAAACCAAGAATTTTTTTATGCTAACTTTTGTGTTACTAAATTTAATTTTTCTCAACCACGATTCTAGTGAACGATAATTTAACTGAAGTATTTTGCAAAAATGGCGAATTCATCAAGCTGTATTAGCAATGCATATTTACATAGTTTTTTTTTAAAGTTTAAGTCAAAAGATGACGTTATGCACAAGAATTTTTCTATTCAAGTCACAGGACATTTATTACAGGTCAGGACAGTATACTTTCCAGATATTGCAGTATAAAACCAATGACAATATAAATTCTATAACAGACTAATTATGTATCTGCTCTGTGATAAAACTATCGTTATAAATTATTCTCTTTAAAGAAAATATGAAACATTTTTATCCTGAAATGTCGTTAATATAAGATAAAAGGATTCTCAAAAGTATTTTTTTTTTTTCACATAAAACCAAAAACATTTTAATTTATTTTTAATTTAAGTTATCATATCGATGAAATATCTATTTACGTGAATTTATCTCATATAAACGCACCCATACGAAATTTATTTACGATGTGAAGCTAATGCATATGTGTTTATCTAAAACTTTTCATTTTTCTGTTTTCTTTTTCTCTAGAAAATCTTTAGATTTGGAGCGAAATATCATCATGAGAGCATTATCGTTTTACAGCTTGTCAGACAAGTTTTACCACACATGGCGCCTCTGATAAGGTACCTCTTATTATCATTATCTATATTTTCTATATATGCTATATAATTATTTTCTTTTTCTTTTCTTTTATATTATTTTTATTTTATTTGTTCGTTTTTTTTTATCAATTCTTTTTAACGTTATCGCTTGTTAAACAAGAAATTATTATTATATAAAATCAACCTAGTGAACAAGTTAACTTTTAATATATTACTTAGTTCCAAATGATGTTCACTCATTAAGACAATATTAAACTAATGGATGCATGAATGAAAGTATCTATTTATTTTTTTTCTTTTTTCCTAATTTTATTTTATATGTATTGATGAACATTATATACTATGAGATTGGTTAAAGACCAATACAAATCATAGAAAATGAGTTGTTCAATAAAACTTGAAAAGAATTTGATCATTTATTATCAATAAATTTCAAGAATCAAATAGGTTTTTAGAACTCAGATTTTTTTTCTTATTAGAAATTTATGCCATATTTATTGGATAAAATTTTTATCAGGAATTTAAAAAATACTTTTATGTTTTATTTTTTTTTTTTCAATAAAGTTTTTTAAAAGCTTGTTGCACAAATTGTTGAATAAAAAGGTTAAATTGTAGAAGATTTTAAATGATGTCCATCAGCAAGTCAGAACTATCTTTTTGGTTTCACTTAATTTTCACTTTTAACTCTTTTTTTTTATCAGTCGCATATGAAAATCTCAAAGGCTTGTTCTAAAGATTTTTTCGTGAAAAAAAAAATGGGGTAATTAATGTATTTGCAAAGTGATGAGATCATTTTGATAAAAACACTTTACAGATAATTTTAAAAAAAAAAATCTTACAGGTGTAAATTTTTCGCTATACTCAGCTCATTTTCTTTTCAATTAAAAAAAATTCTATGTAATTTATTGTAATGAAATCTCATTTAAGACTTTTTAGTGTCACAATTTTTATAATTTTGTGTAAATAATGGGTTTAGAAAAAAATATAATATTAATTACTCACATTAATGAGATCGTGCCATGTCATTTGTTTTATTTAGGTAATGTACCGTTTATAAGAAAAGTGCATAAATTATTAACATATTAATAGAAATTTAAATAAAAAATATTTATTATTATTTTTTTTTTAAATTTAAATAACGTGATCGCAGAGACTAAAAACATTTTATCATTGTGATCACAATAAAAAATCTTAAAAGATTTTCTTTTTTTCTTTATACACTTTTTCAAATTTCTACACATAGAACACAAAAATTTTTTTTTAGTTTTTTGACAATTTTAAAATAATAATGGTAGTCATTAATAATACTTAATTTTTGATTGAATGTGTGTGCATAAGAATTGAAATAATTTTTAATAGTTTCTCATAAAATTATTTTTATGTTTTTTGTGCATACATACATAGTTGTGTAAGAGTGGTCTAACCCAAATTCAATTTTTTGAAATATGTAATTTAAAAAATATTATTGAAAAATTTTTAGAATTCAAAGGGTTAGATCACTTTTGTGCAAAAATATTGAATGCGTCATGTGTTTAAAATGTGACATAAAATTTTTGAAAATTAGGACACAACACATCATGCGATTGACAACTCTTCATTAATTTTCAATTTATATCGATTTTCTAAAATTTGTTTTTAATTTATTCAAAATAATATGAGAGTCATAAAAACAATTTGTAATTGATTATCAATGTTGTTTTGTCAAAAATAATAAAACTTTGTAGGAGTATTATTTTAATTTGTTGTTTTTAATTAAATTGTCCCTCAAATGTAATAAAAATGATGATTTTTTTTTTTTTTCAAATAATGTTTTTGTGTTTTAAATGAATTATCATGAGAGAGAGAGAAATTTTTAAAAATTATTAAAATATATGTTTTTGTTATTTTAAATTATTTAACTGAATCTTGGATTGTGTGAAGGCTTTGATTTAAATATTTATCCCTTTGACAGATGCATTAAACAGGTAAATTTATGCGAAATTGGACGCTGTTAACTATTTAATTTTCCACGCATTAAATTGGAATACACTCTTCTTATAAGGTTGCTTGATATAATTTTCTTTTCGAAAGTTAACATGTGTTCCTGATTAAAACAAGCGTATTCCTGTTTGTTTGTTTTTTTTTGTTTTTTTTTTTTTTTTGTTATACATATTAGATTTATACTAAGTTTCCCATATTATTTACGTACTAGTGTAATTTATTTTATCTGACAAATGCTTATATGACAACCGCAACAATATACACCATCATTTATTGGTATTAACGTGACACTAATCACCTGACTTTTTTTTTTTTTTTTTTTCAAACTTGAAATTTGTCTAAAATTTCTAGTCAAAAATTTAAGACAATTTAAAACAAACAGTTATGACAGCCAAACAGTTAAGTCATAATAGTGCATATGAACATCAGACTATTGTTGTTTTTTCTCCTTTCTTTGTTTTTTTTTTTTTGCATTTGAAAGTGCATTCACCTTTTTCTTGTACAATAATTTCATTAAAAACAATCAAAATATGACGAAATTAAATAAAAACAGGTTGTTAATTAACAAAAAAAAAAAAATAAATAAATAAATAAATAAATAAAAGTAACTAATAAAAAAAAGCGAAACTTACTTACCGAACCGTACACCGTTCCACATTGGTCCATACATAAATACAGACAGGTAGCTACACCTTGAATTTTTATTTGTCCTACATCTACTGTGGTACGTTGGAGAATTGCTGAAATTAGAATTTAACCAGAGAAAAAAAAAGAAAAAAATCAGTATGCAATGATAAAGATTCAGAAAAAAATAAAATAAATTTTATAAATTTTAATTGCACATACGAAAGAACAAAGTCAATTTAAGATAAAAAATATAAAGGGATATCTTATCCCTACGCTGTGGCTTATACTAATAAAATAAAAAAGATAAAAAATACAGAAAAAGTACACAATTCATTGATAAAATCAAAAAATCTTAAACAAATCGCATTTTAAATTCTGATATATTCTAAAGTCACAAAAAATTCAAGTATTTTAAAAGAAAAAAAAAATTATTCAATAAATAAATGTACTTGCCACATAAAATTCAAAGATTAAAATCTAAAAATCGAAAAGATAAAAAAAAAAATTTTCAAAATTCACATTTTACAATAAAAATGACCTTCAATTAAATTTTGAGAATTGTTTTATATAATACGAAAGTGAAATTGAAAATGATCATGATTTTATTTTGGCGCTACATAAAATACAAAAAAAAAAAAAAAAAAAAATACAAAACAAAAATGTGTGTTTGATTTTCAGAAAATGTGTTTCGATTGAAAAGAATCAAAGTGAATACAAGAAAAAAAAAAGTTTCATAAAGTTTACATATTTTTGGGTGGTCCATTTGAATCGATTTTGATTTTATCATCGAATAATTGACAATTTAAAATAGCTCGTGGGGTGATGTCGTTTTATTTTCCTATTGTCACTTTTTTTTATGATATTTAACTTTTAAATTCATTATATTTTCTCACGTATCATTTTTATAAAACGTTTTTAGTCTTATTATGAAATTGAAAGATTGGACTATTAAAATTTTAGATAGAATTTGAATATTCAAAGTGGTACAATTTCTTTGATATTAATCATATATGTATTTTCTTTTTAAATCTTATTTGTTATTGATAATCTCTGATAAGTTCACCTACTGAAAACATTTTTCATGTTCGAATTTTGTTTTTTAATTTGTCTTTTTCAATTGTACAGGTAAACGATGTTATGAAGCTTAAAAATTAATACTAGAAGGTCTTGTAAGTGTCTAAATAGATTTAATTGAACAATTTTACATTTATGATGTAAAATTACACGCAACGCCAATTTATATTATATATTGTAAGCTATGCTCGTATAATAGATTAATAAAATTGATTCACAGGTATCTAACATACATATACCTATTCTTTAAGAAAGAAAAATAAATTAAAAGAGGTCAATGATTTTGAAAAAGAAAATTGATGCGATAGTTAAAACACAAGGCCTCTATCAGAATAATTTCGATGCTTGTATTTCATTTTGAAGTGTGAAAAAAAGCCGAATGTGCTTTCGGTATTTTGAAATATTCATACCGAAAGTGTGTCGTTTTAATTATGTTTAATATCGGTAGTCGGTATTTTGTTTATTCTTTAAAAACACAAAAAAATCAACAAAACCGATACTACGTTCTTTAGAAGAAAGCTCTTGTCCTCCATTCGTCTAGTGAAGGATGTCTAAATAAAATGGCATCATTGATTTAGATTATGGCTAACAGGATATGAAAACTTTAATTAATTTCCAATAAAATAGCTGAACAAATAATTTAAACACTACCAAAAATCGAGCTCTAAACAAAAAAATAAATAATCTTTAAATACATTTTTATTTCAAAATAAAGCAAAGCACATGGAATAAGCCAAAAGAATTACTTTAAAGAAATCCCACTAAGTAAATATTCCTTAATTTTAAAAAAAAAATTGATTTTCAAATAAATAAGTTTTCTTAATTCACTTAATTCTAATTCTATAACCAGAATGAAAATGTTATAAAATTCAAACTTTCTATTTTGAAATCTTTTAAGTTTTAAAAAATTCCATATAATCAGTAATTTACTATAAGGACATTAAAAATATGTATGTATATATCAAAAATCATATTAATATATAAAACCTCTATTAATGAGATATAAATTATTATGACAGTAAACAAACTCTATTTAGGTTTATTTGAAAAGTTTTTAAACCTTTTTTTATTTCTCTTTTAGTAAAACGAAGAAAAAAAAAAAAGAAAAGAAAAAAAGAAGTAATCTGGCTTTCAAAGATTTAGATAGTTATCTAAGAATTTAGTTTATTGATATCATAAAAATAATCAAAAGATAATAATTTTCATAAACAAAGTATTTTATCGGACATTTTGTACAATAGTATTAACTATACAATGTATAATAGTGATAATTTGGCTTAAATGAAGGCCTCAATTTCTATTTCAAAATAATAAAATTAGAATGAAGATGAATTGAGTTGATCAAAAGATATTTAAGTAATTATTTTTATCACTTTTAAATTTTTAAATTTGAAGCAGCGAATCCGTCATAAATAAAACCTTATCCTAGATTTTTTTTTCGTTTATTTAAATAATTTTACTTATTTTTTCTTTTAATTTTTATTCACTTTTCTTTTAATTTGTTTTCTTGTAATTTTTCAATTCAACTTTTAATTGGATGAAAAAAAAAAAAAAATCAGCTAAAATACAAATTGTCTTTAAAACAGTAACGAATTAATTTACTATAAAATAAGGACTCCCTGCTGATGCAATATATCATCTCAAACAATATTAACAAAGATGTCAGCAACTTGAGAAGAAAAAAAAAAAAATTGTTTAATGCATTTACTTGCCTATAATTTCTTCGAGTTATGTGTATATGTACAATAACGATAAACTGTTCGTTAAAGGAACATTATAAATATACATAATAACTTTTATCCTTGATGAGGGAATAAAATAAAAAGAAGAAAAAAAAAATGTACAACCTGAATTATAAGAATACCCTTTTTATAGATACTGTGTTTATCACTGATGATGCTGATGATGCTGCTGTATTTTTAAAATTGAACCAAAAAAAAAAAAAAAAAAAAATTGTTTTTACTTTCATTGGGAATATAAATTATGTCACAATATAACGAATGCAAACCTGGAACGGTGTAAGTTAAAAGAATTTAGTTGCTTGTCTTTAAATAATGAAAAAGAAGAAGAAGAAAAAAAAACTGATCTTTAAATTTACATAAATTGTATTGAGTTAAATTGAATAAATGCATTTGTTTTTTTTTTTTTTGTTTATTGAAACAAAACCCAAAAAACACACGTATTTTTCGAAATTCTTCAATAAAAAAAAATACAAAAGAAAAGAAATTTTTTTTTTTTTTCTGAATGAATTATTATTTTTAAATTTACTGAATTGTAAATATGTAAAAATCATAATTTGTTGTCAAGTCATATACACTAAATACATATCTCAAATATATATATATGTAATAATAAATAAAAAATGTGTAAAATGTGTATTTTCAGTAAATTCAGTACTTTTATAATAAATACATAATTTCAATCATAATCTAATTTTAGAGAATAATAAACTTTTCATGTCTGGCATATATGACACACATTCAATCTGTATATGAATACTAAAAAAAATCGAAAAAAAAAAATTAAAAAAAAATTTAAAAAAAATAATAAGAAGTACACATTCTTAAAAAATGCAACAATGTTGCATTTTATTAATAAATTGCTTGCGTAATGTTGTACTCACCATTTAATGAACTACATTTCATAGTTTTGTCTCATATATATAAAAAAAAATTCATGATAATATAAAATATTTATCTTTAAAAAAAAATAAAAAAATAAAAAAATAAAAAAAGTTATGACATGTGACTATCAGTGTCGTAATTCAGATAATATTGCATATGCGTTATATGTACGAGTATATGCATTATTTTTCCGTTGTTCCTCATTTACACATGATTTATAAGAAACAAATATCAGGCTATGCTTTTTTTTTTGTTTTCTATTTTAAATAGAAAAAAAGGTACTACATACATATTTCCATTTAAAAGAAAAATTGAGAAAAATAAGTGTGATAGTAACGGTGTAATTATGTATAATATGTAACTTGAAGGTAATTATGAATATCCTGGAAATGTCAGAAATTAATTTTTGGAAGTAAATTAATGCTTGTATGTAAATGATTTCCTAAAACAGACGTTTTTAAACACCATTAAATAGTTCATATGGGATTTCTCAATCATTAAATTGAAGTGGAAAAGGAAAATTTATTTTTAATTTGAGACGAAAAAAAAAAAGAAGGAAAATGTGAAATATTGGTGTCAAACGGATCATTTACTCTTTACACAATCTGTTTTGTTTTGGTTTTAAAATTCAAAGAAATAATCAAGTAGCATAAAAAACAAATATAATTGTCAGGATATTGACAAAGATCATTTTAGAGGTTAATATAATAAATAAGTACATAATATTGTATCTTAAATTTTGATATTTTGAAAAGAAAATCATATTTGTAATTTTTTATGTTTTGTAACAGTTTCCAAAAAGATGGTGCTTTAACTATATACTTTTTAACATACACATACACAAAATGATTGTTTGTGTATGTGATGTTGAAAGAAAATAGAAAAATTATTCCTTGCAACTAAAATGTTGAAACATTCAGCTTTACTTCTATTTTTTCTTACATGTAATTTTTTTCTAGAAAAGTTCGTTTCTTCAAAATTGATTATCATTAAAATTTGGATATTTGGCCTATTTAAATTTTTTTGAATAAACAAACTTGCTTCTAGATTTAACTTTTTTTCTTCTTTTCTCTAAATTTTTCAATGAAAAAGGAAAAAAATATCTGAACTAAAATTTGTGATGATTTTTTCCATTCATGTTTCCTTGTAGTTTTTTAAAAATTTTTTTAACATTCCATTCTCTCATTTTTTTTAAAAAAGTATTTTATATACTGAGAAACAGATGTGCGTAGCCAAATAAAAAAAAAACATACAATTCACCCACACATTTATTTCTACTTAAATCTCTATCTATTAGATATCATGCATATTGAATATATGTATAAAATACGAAATATTACTGTGTTTATTCATATTTTATGCAAATTTTTATTTTATTAATACTTATTATTGTCAATATTAAAAAATTTATGAAATTTATTAATTCTTTGAAAATATTTTATAAAATTTCATAAAATTGAAAAGACAAAAAAAAAAAAAAAAAACAACATAATATTTTTTATTACATTACAAAAGCCTTGACATGAAACTACAAAGAGATAAGCAAATTACTGGATGATGAATCATTTTCTTTTATTTTTTATTTTTTCAAAAGAAAAACACACGTATTCCATTTAAAATAATTCTTTGAGTTTATGAAGAGAAATAAATAAAATAATATAAAAAAATTAAAAAAAAAAAAAAACATTTTATTGCAAATAAATTATTGCATTGAAAAAAAAAAATCACTTTGAAAGTTAATATTCATTTATTATTTATGCGGTTTTTCAAGGTTGCATCAGAATGAATTAAAAATCCCTATAATTATACCTTAAACAATTTATGGAGAAAATATAATTTCTCATTTCTCAAAAATATAAAAATTTGTTTAAGATTATATTGGTAAGTGTCAAAAGACCGTAGCTATAATAACTATTAATTTTATTATCAATTAATTTCGAAAATGAAATTATACATATGTGTAAATTTCTTTTACACATGAAATCGAAAAATTCATTTTGTGTTGTATCATATTGCATTATAACTTATTTTACACTGAATACATTAATTAATTTTATAATTTACACTCATTAATTTCACACTTCAATTTCAGTGTCATTCACTATCAATTATCAATGATGATTTCCGCAATCTTTTTACTATTATTTTTCAATTTTATGCAAGTCAGATTTAATGACGTGTGCATAGAGGAATATCTAAACTAATATTTAAAAAAGAAAAGAAATAAAAAAAGAACTATTGATTACACTTTGTTTTTTTCTTCCTTTGGTTTTTTTTGTTTTTTTTTCTTTTTCAAAATCTTCCGCAGTGTATTAAAAAATACAAGTCCTTTCACCATACCATAAATTGACCTATATTTTTTTGTTAAAAAGAAAAGCAATTAATTTAATTAAAATGTTGGTTAGCAAATGTATAATTATTATTAATCTCAGGGATTGTTCTGATAGTACTTTAACGTACATAAATGTGCTGTAAAATGCGCTGATTAAAGTTATATTTGTAGCTCTTGATTGACACGAATTTTTTTACAAGTTTCAAGTTATAGGAATTTTCTTGGAATCTATTTTTTTTCCGAAAATCTTCGATAGTTCCTTCGTGCATAAAAAGACATTTACGCGTCTATGAAAATAAATATATTCATAGTCAATTCGTTCCAAAATACAATAATGTCAAATCTTTAAATGGTTTTAACGGAACAATAGCCATAGCTTCTTTTGTACCAATTTTGTATATTTACTGTGGTTAAAAGTGCATTCAATTAAAAGTACAAAAACGTTATTTTCTTCTTATTTGATTTAATTGAAGAAAACACACAGCAATTACTTATTTCATATTGTTTTTATTTTTTATTATTATTCTTTATTTAACTTTATTGTTTTTTTTTTTTCTTTTTTCTTTGTAGGCTGTCATCACTTTTGACGTTTCTCAAATTGGTTCTCAAGCACTGCCATTGCCATTTATATCGTGCGTGACGACTTTTGGCAAAGATGCCGCACATTGGCATATCATTTGATAATCTAAATGCATGATATTCGTAAAGTGTTAAATGTGCATCAGTTTTAATGATGATCTCTTATACGTACTGGAAATTTTAAACTCCTCTTGTGGTATAATAATAAAAAGAAAAGGAGAAAAAAAAAAAAAAAAAGTCAATATAATACATCGTCATCATTTTCATTTTGTCATATTTTCTTCCGCATTTTACGTTATATTTAAAATTAATTACATATTTTAGTAACATACTGTAAGAATCATTTATTAAGAATAAAGAGAAAAAATAACGTTCAATGAATTATGATCGTTTTTATGTTGGATTACATAAGATCACATAAAAAATTTTCTGTTTTTTTTTTTTTACTCCACGTTTTGGGGTTAGTAAGTGATTTAATATTTTCAGAAAAATCTGTTTAATGATTCTTTTTACACAGACTCTTAAATTATACACACACAATTTGCAGATGATTTTTGTAAGAAAATTAAAATATACAATTTTATCGAAAAAAAAAAAATCTTATATGTACTTAGTTTTTATTCCTTCTATTGTTTCTTTTATTTTGAAAAGAAGTCAATTAACTATTTATTTGAATAAATCACACCTAAGTGTGATTAAGTCGTATAACAGTAAATAACTACCTGGTGCCACAGTGGAATAACATTTATCATAAATATTTGCTTTAAGTAAATTTATATTATCAAAATATTTGTCCTTAGTAAATATCACAATCGTAATCTTACGGTTTTAAAAGAACATAGAACTTTAAAATGAATAATTTTTAAATAAAAACAAAACAAAAAAATCGGATTTTTTTTTTATTATTTTTAAGTGGCTTGATTATACAATTAAAAAAAAAAACACTTTACTTATTTTATCAAAAAAAAAAAAAAAAAAAATTTGATTACAAAGATAAAACGAAAGAATGCACTTGTTAAACATATTTAAATTTAAATTTACTTATAAAGAATTCCGTTTAAAATATTAAAAATATCTTTTTAAAATCCTAAAAACCATATAGAATATATTTTTCCATGTACTATGTATGTACAGTATACATATAAATGTATCTGTTTCTTATTTTATCATTAAAATCGAACTAAAGAAGAAAACAAAGTTAACAGAAATTAGTTTTATTGTAATGTTAAGCAATTTTAAAATGTAAATAACAATTTAATTAAAAATTATTTCTTATTTATTGATTGTATATAAAAATGTAAAACAAGAAATTGCCTCATTTTAATTATGAAAAAAAAAAAATAAATAAATAAATAAATAAAATAGAAAAATTAATTCGTATAAAATACACATTTTAATAATTTAGCAAATCATGAAATTTACAATTTATGTTTACTATTTTATTTTAAATTTTAGCTAGTATAAATATTACCAGGAAAAATGATGGTTTTTTTTTTCTTTTCTTAAACTATATATATACATATACATATGTATGTAGTTATTTATATTGTGTCTATATACATACTAATTTATTGTGATTTTGATCTCACAGATTTTCAAGGAAATTATGAAATTTGAGTGTAAAAGCAAGAATGTACAAAATAATTTTATTTTAGGTCGAAAACAAATTTGTTTATTAAATAGGATCAACGCACATGTGGTATTTAGGTCTAGGCGTATTCATTTTACAATAGATTTTTCATTATTGTTATTTTTAAAATTAATTTAGTTTATAAAGTACTTTTTTAAACGATACAAAAAAATTAAAAAATTTCTAGATTTTTGTTATGTGATTAAGATTAAAAATTTGAAATCTATCGTAGATACTTTGACTTTACACATGTATCTTATAAAAGTTAGTCATTAGAAATCAATTGAACACATTGGACAAAACCTACTACTTACTTACAAATTTTATGAAACAAAAAAATAAAACTTATAAAGACATATCCTTTTAAGTGGAGTAGCCAAATTTTCAATGAAATATAACGAATACAAAACAAAATATTTCTACTGCCCTCTTTATGTTCAAAAAAAGTGTTTCATAATATTAAATCTTCTGAAACACGAATTGTATTTGATTATCTTAAATCTTTAAAATGTATGAAAAATGAATCATCATGATTCAATAAGTCAAAAACCCAAAAAATTTAATTAAAAAATTTTGACTAAAATGTATTTTGATCGTGACAACAGGATAATCATTTTCAAGTTAATGTTTAAGGAAATATTACAAATAAGTGCCAGTAGAGTTTGAATTTTAAGAAATTTTAAATGGTTCAAAAAAAAAAAATCAACTACAAATTCAAAACATTAAAAATACTTTTAGAATTTCTAGTTTGAAAAAAAAATACAAAATTAATTATATATTTCATTTGTCATTAAAATCTAATCTCAATTTTTTTTTTCATATGTAGACGACAATACGATGGTTATTTTAAAATTTTCTATCTCAAAGTGTTCAAAAACAATATTTTCCACGGTATTTAAGAAAATTCATACGAGCAATTTTTTGTCATACATGTTTTAATAGTTGCAAAAATTACAATATTGCATTTATTATATGTCATTTATTTTCTTTTATGTCAATGTACTGTATTTCGACAGTAAAATCTCTTTGCTTATTTGTAGGGCAACTTAAAATATATAGACTTTATACCGCATCACATTATTATAGCTACTATATAAGTGGGTGGTGTATACATACAATCAAAAAAAAAAAAAAAAAAAGGCTTATTTAGAACATTTGAAAAAAAAAATGAAAAAAAAAAAGGTACTGGCATAATAAACAAGAAATTATTTTTGTGAATTACAAAAAAAAAATCCCTGAGGGCTGAATTTAAAACAAAAATTTTTTTGTCAGTTTATACCAACTACAGCTTGAATTATGATGATGTGATGTCATTAAATGTGTAGGTATTAAAAAAAAAAAAAAAAAACAAATTGATGAAAATGAGACAAGACAAGACAATCTCTTGATGTAATAATATTTTAATGATCTTACATTATAATGTGATGTGAACGCATTATATATTACTTATTTTAAAAAGATAGATGAAAACAACTGTTTAAATGACATTATGTTATATAATTTATCTTCTTAAAATGTTTTAAAAACATTGTTGCACTTTTTGGAAATTAAATGAACAAATGAACGTTCTATTTAAAATAAATCATGCATTTAAAATGATCATTACTTATTTAGAGTACAAAATTGGTACAATAGAATTATAAAATAAATTTTTTTAAATGTGTTATGGATTTTGATAAGTTTGCCAAAATTATGTTATGGATTTGATAATCCTTTTTTCATGCATTTTTTAAGACCTAATTTTTGAGAAACAAAAAAAGACGACAATAAATAGTTTTTCAACAATTTTTGAAACAACTTTTTTGCAGAAATACTATTTACACAGAATGTAAATCATTTATTTTAATCTTTTGAGACAGTTTTTTCAAAAAATTATATCCTGAGCAATTCCATCACTTACAAAATTTTAATGAGCCAAATTTTTGTAAAAATTCGAGACAAACACCATCTCTACGGTGTAGCACTTCAATAAAAAAAAAAAAAAGAATCATTTCATCTAACAAGCTTTAAAAATTACTAAAAAATTATTGAAAACTGGAGCCTCTTTTTGAAATAAAATTGCGTATTCAATATATTCTTCAAATTTCATTACTTTAATTAAATTTATTAACACCTAATATGGAAGCATTCACCTTTTCATTATTTATTTTTCTCAATAAAAAAAAAAAAAAAAAAGATATTTTATCAATGCCAATGCGTGACACAATGTCAATTAAAAAGTACAATCTTTATTTAATTTTTTCCCCGAGACTTGGGACTGTATGATTTTTAACGTCATATTCTTGAAACATATTCCACAATTTTCAGACAAGAAAAATAAACAAATGGGTGTTTTATTTAAAAAAAAAAAAAAAAAAAACATTTTTCTATTTCTTTTATGAGAACCGCCTTTATAATTTTAATATAATTTTATTAACCATAAAAAATGTTGTATTGTTTTTAACGACAAAAATATTCGAGAAAAAACAAGAAAAAAATACATAAAATTTGATTGCGAAAATGTCTCGCTTTATTATACATTCTGCATAAACAAACAGATGCTTTTTTTTTTTTTTAATATTAAATATCTTGATTATATGAGACGTTGATGTCGACGACAAATAAAAAAAATGTAAAGAATGTTGATATACCTGATAGTTAATTCATATGTTTGTAGTTAAAGTATTATTTTGTATATAAATA
The DNA here is from genome assembly GCA_939192795.1 of Bombylius discolor. NCBI lineage: Eukaryota > Metazoa > Arthropoda > Insecta > Diptera > Bombyliidae > Bombylius > Bombylius discolor. Next base: position 53,443,155 of record OW584238.1, on the reverse strand, counting down.
CAAAATAAAAAAATCAAAGCACACATAAAACGGATTTCAACAAATGCAACATAAAATGCATAATATTCCTGATTACTTTGTATACTGAAATATACATATGTTTTATCGTTTGTGTGTTGAAAATCACTTTTTAATATTCATTGTACGTGGGTGTATAATAGCTTTATCATGCATAAAATAGGGGATCAAGTTCAAGTTTAAAAATGATCGTCTGAATTTTGTATATTCGTTGAAAAATAAAAAAAAAATAAAAATGAAGGAAAAAAAAAAATGAAAAATAAAAAAGGGTCTGTTTATAAAATTGACAATAATACCACTATTCATTGGAAATTCACTTTCATCGTTGTTAACAAATATTATTGTTGATTTGACATTAATCCGCTAAATTTTAAATATTATTACAATTTTTGTGTTCTATTTTATTTAAAGATTACGTGATATTGGGAGTGGAGAATAGAAAATGATAAAAGAGAAAGAAAAAAAAATCCGATATTATTTCGCCCACTTTCGCTAATAATTAGATGCTTTTATATCTGAAATTGCAAATTTTTATTACTTTTTTTGAGAGAAAACAGCTCATAAATTTTACTTTTATCTTAAACTGAATGACAATTTTTCAATGCTTGTTATGAAAAAGAATACGTTACAAAATATTTACTTTGTGTGAATTACATTCAAAATTGTTTGAAACTGATCTAGATAATCTTTTTAGATTAAGGAAATTGTACAACACATTTAGGATATTATGCAAATGAAGAGTAATATCATGATTTACATATCTTAGTATGTTGTACTGCTTTAAAAAAGGAAACCTCCTACTCTGAAAAAATACCGTTATGTTATTAGTAATATGATAAATACTAGTTAGTTTACAAAGAACTTTGGAAGTACAAAATAAAATGACAATAACCTATTGCAATATAGAAAAACATTGAGAAAAGATACTTCTAAAATTTTTTAAAAACTCTCAGGAACTTTTTTCAAATGCTAAAATTCAATGATCATCTCTTACTTTTCAACTTTAACATCTTCAAAAAAAAAAAAAAAAAAAAAAAAAAAGTAGACGATTATTGAAAATAAGCTGGAATATCTAAAATCAGTTGAACGCCAATATTAGGCATGATTGATATTTTACAAACAGAAAAATTTCCCCCAAAAGCAATTTAGCGAATAAAGTGTTACGTATGAAGGAAAACAGGTAATTGAACTGACTCATTAACCTTTCTAACCTTAAATAGATTTTATGAATTTATAAAAAAAAAATGGATTTATTTAATAGCGAATTAAAAAGAGGAAGTAGAAATTAGAAAAACCAAAAATCTATACCACAAAACAATTTTCTACAATATAACTATATTTAAAAGATCTCTTCCACTTTCGAAAAATCAACTAACAAACTAAAAACTACTCATTGAATTTAAATAAAATTTATCCTGCGGGCGCTTGTTCATAATTAACTGAAGTTTTTTAAATTTTTTTTTTTTTTTTTTTTTTTTTTTTTGTGGTAAAAAAATTATGTCATAAAGTATCATACATAAATTAAATACGATATATTTTTAGTATAAGATTTTTTTTTATTTAACCACAGAAACGGTAACTATACTTATCATATGTGTTGTACCCCTAATCATTAATGTCAAATAAAAATTATCTATAGACTATATTTTTATCTATTATATATTTTTTTTCTATACAAAAGCATAATCTTAAAAAAAAATTAAGACTTCATGTAGAGTTTAATTCATTAATTATTACAAAGTAAAAGATCGCATACATTTGATATCTTCATTTTCATTCAAATTAAATATCTTTAAAACTCGCCTACACCTCTATCTATTGTATCTACATATATAATAACTGAATATCATGTATAATCGCGATCATGCTGATCATAGACAATGCATTTAAAAGAATAATAAAGATAAAAACAAGAAAAATTAATAATAGTTGTATATTTTACAAAACAATTTTCATAATGATCATTAATTTTCTTCCATAATGCACATATAGAATTCAATATTGTATTTATGTATTTATATGATATAATCACGTTATAATTTTAAATCTAATTTGATTGTAAATAGTATAATTTAAAAGTTAATGTAATATTGAAAAAGATCTATAATCATGTCATGTCAATGACACTTAATTTCAAGTACTTACTACTTTTCAATTTTTATTATTTTGTTTTTTTTTTTTTTTTTTTGTTTTTTTTTCATTTTTACAATATGTACTAATTTTTTTCTTGTTTTGATGAACTATTGTTAGACAATTTATATGAATACTGTTTACCTTGTACAAGATTTTATAGTCATGAACAGATAAGAATCACATATACTTAACGTGAATTATTACTTTTTTATTTCATTTTTTATTTTATTTGTTTTTTTTACTATGTTTTTTTTTTATTGAACTGTAAATTCAATTAGTTTGTATATAATATATGCAAGTAGAACTTATTAACGATTGTTCTTGTGAAGATGATGAATAAAAAATGAATTTCAAGTGTAAAGTCGACAAGATTATGATTATAATGATAATTTTTTAATCTTAATAATGCATCTTAATGCAATACAGTAGTTATTATAATAATAATAACAATAGCATTTTATAAAATAGGGTGACATTGTTATTTTTTAAATTTTAATTTTTTTTTTATTAGAGAAAGCTAAATTTATTTGAATGTGAAGTAATTAAAATACGAGTATAATCTTCATAAATGTCATAGTTTTTTTCAAATCATTCATATGTGATAAATTTGTATCAAAGAATGATTAACATAAAACAAAACATAAGATTACAGGAAGAAATTAAAATATGTATTATTATTTTAAAAATGATAATAAGATTGCATTGACATTTGCAAAAATTTTTTTTGAATATTGGAAATACCGTTTCGACTATGAAAATTATTCTACAGTATAATTCAAAGTCGAATCTCACATGTAAATTTCTACTATATGTTCATTGTGTGTTTTACCTACATATTATGTTGAGTTCCGTTCTAAGCAAACAAGCTTGAAGATACAATCAAATTATCTTCAATTCCTGAAGAATGAAAATTAGGCTTAATCTTTCGAATTGAATCTTATAATGGGCCATTAAGGTGAAAGACTGCATCATAAGACACACCCTATTCATATACACATATTAAAATTTTTATTAATAATTACAATTGCACCCTGTTTAATATTTAAGGCATTTTGTGATATATTCCTTGATATAAAATAACAAAAAAAATTAATTTTGTTCTTATTTTTTTTTATCAAACAATGATCACGTCTTGTGCTTCTGTAGAAATAAAAAAAAAATGAAGTACATTTTACATTTTTTTTTTTAAAAATAATAAATAGTTTCAATGTGTACATAAAAGATGCATCATTCGTCGTTGACTTTGACTATTTTTCTTAATGTTGATGATTTATCAATGGAATAAATGATTCCTGAGAAAATGCATCATCTAGTTTGTAACTAATTGATCGTGTCAAAATACACTTTTTGCTTTTTTTTTTTTTGTCTTTTTTTTTCAACTTTATTTTTTAAACAAGATATTATTCTTTTGTATAAAATTAAAGATAAATATTATTTTATGTATCTATGTACTATTTAACATATACTTGTATATACTGATGCCACATGTATGATGCAAGATCATGAATATACATTTATTTAACATCAAAAGAAGTTCATGATCTTGAATCATACATCATTAGAAGAAGAAAAAATTAATAGAAAAAAAAAAAACGATGAAAAAAAAAAAAACAAAAGAAAAATTGATTGTTACATTTTATATGACAAGCAGAAAGTATCTTTACTTCGTTTTTTTTTTTTTTTAATACGGAAATGAAATTGTATTACAATTAAAGAAAAATATAAAATCAGTGTGTAGGACATATATGAAAAATTTATATGATCAATCAAATGCAACATATTAGAGATCTTTGTTTTTTTTTTTTCGTTTTATTGCTGTGCATTATAAAATTGAAATTGAAAATATTCAGTGAAATGTAAAGGACGTGGAAAAATATATAAATGCCATTACAACGGTGGTCATAATATATATGAGCTGATTGCATCTTTATGATGAAGTAATCGATAGAATATGAGAATACTATCTAGTTAGCTACTGGTATATAAAATAACGACATGGAATTCATTTTATTAATTTCAAAAGTTCAAAATAATATTTAATTTATATTTTCAAGTTATTATATTACTGCGTGTGTGTCTATGTGTTTGTGTTGATTTATTATAAGATTTTAAATTGATATAGTAAAGAAATTCATTACACACTTTGTTATTTGCCATCAGCAATAAGTAGTGTTAAGTAGTCATTGCAATTTATATCGATCATAAATGAATATTATATGATTTGAATGAAAAGAATGAATAATTGTTGAATGTATTACTATCTGATCTGTAGATTTATTTGTAAGTTGATGAATGGCTATTACAAGTTTAAAAGCAAAAAAAAAAAAAAAAGAACAAAACAAAAGAAAAAGAATACTGAAGAAAATAATAATAATAAAATAAGTATCTATTTAGACATTTGAAATGATCAGTATATGATGTAAATAAGGTGGCCGCCTTGAAAATTTATACAATTAAATTTACCAAGTCCATTTATCGGGTCATCAGTTGATTTGTATAAGCCAAGGAAAAATTATTGAAGTATATTGGCATATAATAGAAATTTAAAGTAATTTATACCACTTTGAAAATTATTTTCATTTATTATTTTTTTTTTTTTACTTTTTTGTTAAAAAGTTTGAAAATATTCCAATAAAAACAGAATAAGAGCTTCCTTTTGATGTTTTATTACAAGACACATTTTTATTTTTAAATTATAGTTTAACTGATTGTATTTCACCCTCAAAAATACCTACACAAATCACAAAATTGATGTCAATCACTTGTTCTGATTTTAAAATTAAAGAAAGATTCTTTTAAAAAATAAGATTGAAAAAAAAAAAAGTGAAGTTAAACAAAAAAACGAAAAACATTCACTTACAGCATGATAAAGTGTAGTCAATATATATTTTTTTTGTTGTTGTTTTGATTGTACTTTTAAAAAAATTCGTACTGAAAATAATTGTTTCTCATTTGTTCATTTTTCATTGTTTATATCAAAAAACAAAAACATTAAATTGACACAAAAAACATTTAATGTTATTTCGTTCGAAAATATGTGAGAATTCATGTTATCATCACAGATATTTTTGGAACGCGATAAAAAATAGATACATGATTTGATCATTGATCAAATAAAAAATAAAAAATTCAAGTAAAATACAAAAATAACCAAAAAACATTCAATATGAGACTTCTTAGTTATTTTATAAAAAAAAAAAATTTAAAAAAACATTCCTCAACTGGTTCGGTTCAATTTTTGGAACAGGTATTTAAAAAAACAAAAAGATAAAATAATTACACAAAAATCTCAGTGTCAGTCCTGTCATACGAATAAATTCATACTCTATGAATGAATTTAGTGGTTCGCATTCCACTTAAAACTATAGGTGCATGTATGATGATTGAAAAATAGTCTAAAAAAACTCAAGTTAATTCGGATAGGTCCTAGTTCACATCGAGCTGTTGCTCCTAAATAATAATTTGAAGAAAAAAAAACTTATTTAAAATTCCAATTATTGATGAATAACTTGTGGAATATTGAAGCAGTAAAAAGGACAATTTTTTACTCTAGTAGTCCTTAACAGTTAATTTTTTTTTCTATGTTCCTTTACCTTATATTGTTTCATTTTTCCATTCTTCTTCTCTTTTGATTTCTAAATTTGTAAAGAACATCATCCTTTATAATCTCCAACAAGAATAGAACTCATATTTTTTCAATTTTTATTTTTATCTATTAATAAGAAATATTACGTAACGAAAAATAAAATATATATTTTCATCTACAATTGTGAATGTAAGTAATATTAAATTTATTTGCAAAAATTATTAAATACCAGTATGTCATAGATTAATTATTTATTATTGCTTCAATAAATTTGCACATCAATGAAAGCTTATAAATTAGTTTAATGTTTCATTTTTTTTTTTTTTTTAAATATTTCTCTGTATTTCAATTTACATCTTCTGTGATAAAATCTTTCAATTTTAATGTGACATCTTTGCTACTGTGTTGTAAATTATTCACTATACTAGATAATCTTATAACGTTCATTCGTTCAGCCCATTACATGTCTATTTAGGTACATACATATATTAAGTGTATGTAAAAATGTTGAATGATTTTACATACAATAGATATATGTATATAATAAGTATATGCATACAATGTATATTATGCAATAACTTTTTAATAATAAAAATGTTTCATTTTAAAAAGTTTAATGACCTGACAGACGTCATAAAAAAGACGACAACGACGGACGTATGCATAAACTCTTCCTCTCATTATTATGCCATGTAATGATATATGTAGTATCAAAAAATATATAGACAGAAAGAATTCTTATGTAGTATAAAAATGTCTCATACAAAAATTTTTGTTCTGGGGTTCCAACATTGGAACCCCATTAGTGAAATAGCTTTGAATGTACATCAGCATATTTCAGTTTTGTTAAAAAAGCTTTTACTTCTACATAGAAATACATATGTACATGCGAATACGACAATTACCTTGTTTATGCACAAAAATTAAAACGTATTAACGATAAAACGTTTTGAACATCGTTTTGAGATAATACATTTTAATTGGTGTTTATGCGTAGTACAACATTTCATTCTCACTTAAAACGTTTTGAGTAATAAACTAATACTACTCTAAAAGTTCATATTGATGTTTAGTATGTTACCAACACCCTTTTGAAAGGTCAAATATGACAATTCACTTAAAACGAAGAAAGTGTACATGCACATTTTAAAAACGCATTGAAATTTTAAATTCGGATTTTATAGTGTATTCACTCAAAACGAAATAAAGTTTCAATGCGTTTTAAAATTTGGTTTATGCATCCGTATTTAGTCAAAACGGCATGAGTTAATGCGAATAAAAGCTTCGCATAAACAAGGTAATTGATGGTGTCGGTGTGACTCATTTTATTCACATATGTTTCACCATTTGAAATTTTTTTTATATTCTATTTAACACATAAGAGTAAAATTTTTTTTTTATTTTTCATTCATCTTGATCATGTTAAAAACAAAACTTAAATTTCAAAGCGCTTTAAAGCATAGTTAAAAAAGCTTTCACTTCCTTCCTTCTCTTACCGTACTGTTCTATAGTCTAATTTAATAATTACAATTTTTAGTTGATACTACATAAGAATTCTTTCTGTCTATATATTTTTTGGTAGTATGTACTCGTATAATATATATTTTTGTACTTTTATTGTGTATATACAATTCAAATACGTCAAATGCATAATGCAATCAAGATTTTTGAATGGTGTAATAGATGAGATCAGATGTTTTTTACACATTTATACAGAATTTATTCGATAATTCGAATTAAAGTAGGTATGTAAATAGAATAGTCGATAAACCTACATACTTATATGTATTTAAAATTGCACATATTGTGAAAGGTAAGAATATTTAATTGTCATATAAATACTTTACACAATAGAAAAAGCTAAAGAAAGCACTAAGTTTACGTGATTGTTTACGATTTTATATATGTCACATGAATCTATTATCCAAACACCCACTTTTATCATTTACATAGTTCTTATTTTATACAACAAAAAAGCTTTTTAAATAACTTTCACTTTCCTTTTGAAAGCTCTAATTTACCGATGCATTTATCGTCATTGATTATTTTTCTTTTTCTTTTCAAATACAGCACCTTTTTTCAGTTTTACAATGACCATGAAATAAAGCCTGACCAATTTAACACATTAAAAATCTTTTAATACTTCCAAAATACATTATGTATGTTTCTTTTTAACTTTTCAGTTACAAATAAATTCTAAATAAATAATAAAAAACTCCGTGTTATAAAAACCAAATTCGAACTTTAAAAATAACAATAAAAAAAAAGTTTCATGTTCTTATTTCGCGGGATCACGCTATACCAACAAATCTAATTTTATATATAAACTTTGCAAAAAGAAAGTATGCATACACAGTTATACATACATATGTGTATTACATTACATACAATTATAGTTACATACACCTATATGTAGATACACAACTTGATCAAATACACGCTGAATATACAGATTTTGTTATTTTATATCTAATGCCTCCCACTGTCTTTAGTATTTTGGCATGTAATAGAAAACTATTTGATAAGATAAGGAAGATAAAATATAATACCGCGCCAAACAAGTATCTATATGCTAATGTTAATCGTTAATAAAACATGAATATATATTGTGATGTTTGTGAATCAGCACTATAATATTTGACGGATGTTTTTCCAACAACAATTATTTACAACGTGCTTTGAAATAATTTATATGACTGCGTGCATCGTTGATTTGACCCAGATTCTGTTAGAAAATTACATTTATATAGGTAGGTGGATTGCATATAATATATTTATATGTATGAACACTGCATTTTCTATTGTGATATAGAATGTATGTGGTTGATATATTGAGGATTTAGATTAAAATACAAAATTAAAAAATAGAATAAACAATTAAATTGAAGTGTAGAGATAGTATCTTATCGAGAGCATTGCTTCTAGAAATTTTCAAATATCTAACACTTTATTTTTTTTTTTTTTTTTTTTAAAAGAGAAAAAATTTGTGCTTTAAAAAATTAGAAATTTTGGTTTTCTTATTTAATTTAAGAGTATATTTTTTTTTTGTCAATTAAAATACCATTTCGTGAAAATATAAAAATCCCTTAGCAACTAATTGTTGAAAATTTTTAAAATTAGCAACCAAATATTTCCTCTTATACCGGACATACAAACCAAAAACAACTTTCTTTATTCAAATTCTTCACATTCAACTCAAGTAATTGATTGTTATTGAAAATTTACCAAAAAAAAAAAAAAATGTTCAAAATTAATTCACACTTCATTTTTTAAAATTTTTTTTCCATAGAAAAAAAATATCACATCAGTCAAAAGATTAAGAAAAAAAGATTTACTATTTATTTACGAGTATATACTTACGTAAAAATAAAAATGTCTATTTATCTACTCATATCATAAATTGCATTGAATTACAGCATGAAAGACGCCTCCGTCTCAAGTTCATTAAAAAAATCTTTTTTTTTTTTTTTATTCTTATATACTTTCTTTCATCATTTAGTATCTGTATTCATAAAAAAGTCATAACATAATATTCACTTGAGTAAATAAATAAATACTATATACTATGTATATAAAAATTTTTTTTATTCTGGATGTCTTACTAGCTCAAACTGATTGAGTATTATATCAACTCAGAACACCAGAATTTTTTTTTATTCAATATTTTGTTCTTTTTTATTTTTAAAACTCGTATGACAAAAAATTAAGAAACAATTCTTTTTGGTTTTTAATATTTTTCTACATGGTTCTACACAGTCACTTTTAAACAATAATTTGCGAGGTAATTCACCTCTGAAAAAAAATCTTTTTCAAAGTACCAGACAATCCAGTGAACAAAAACAAAATTAATAATTTTAAAATGGAAATTTTTTTTCTGTTAATATGGGTCATAATCTGAATATTTAAGATTTTCAATAATAATTATTTGCATAAAAGTTATTATTTGTAACTTCCATAAGGTTTGTTTATTATTTTTTAACCCTCTGTAGCTCGAAAATCTTTTTCTTCTTTCTACGATTTTTATTGCTGCTTGTAAAATTCAAAATTGAAAATCAAGCCATGAAACAAAATTCTGCAAGATGACTATATACTTAAAGAACCGTTTATAAGTTATATGAGTCTCAGGAACTTACAACGTATTTCATTTGAATTCTTTTTTTGTTAAGTAGACTTTTATTATAATTTTTTACTTACTTATTTTTAGAGAAATTATAATTTTTTTCTAGAATCGATAACTTAGCACTTAAACGTAAATTAAAAAAATAAAACATAAAAATTTCTTTTTACTCCCACTCCTACTGTCACAATTTGACAAACAAAAAACGTACATAGAATATGATTTAAAAAAATTTATTTTCATCTATTCTTAAGGTGACGTTATTATTACGTGCATTGAATTTATAACATTAATTTATTTGAAAAAAATTTATTTTTTTTGCACAACTGTTCAAATTTAACAACATTCATAATATAATACATACATATATATATCTATATGTGCATTACAGCTGTTTCAGAGATAAGAATTTAAGTAATTCACTAGCAGAAATAAATTATAATTTAACTACATACATACATGTACCTATACTCGTACATACAAACATATTTAATTTTTATATGTGAAAAATAACTCTGTGTGTGTGTGTGTGTGTTATTGTATATAATATTAAAAATACTAATTTAAAAGTAGATACAATTTAAAAACTTTTATTCCCCTCTCTTTTTTTTTTTTTCTTGTCAAAATTTTAATTGAAAAAAAAAAGTTTTTTCTGTATCTTTTTTTTATAAAACAAATTAATCAAAAATCGTTATAACCTTAAGGCATAAGCTTTTGGCATCTCATTATATATATATTTTTTTTTTTAAATTATCTCACATTAGCAATCCGTCATTTTTACTGATAACATTTTTTTTTCTCTTTATATTCTTATAAAATGTTACAACAAATATCATACTGACCTGTCACAACCGTAAATTATTCAACAACATTGATTCTTATCTTTCACAATTTTTTTAAAATGTATTTTGACATAAAAAAAACAATTCATTTTTTATGGAAAAAAAAATTCCAAAAGAACATTGACTTCAAAATAAATATCAATAAAATGTTCACTTATCAGACAGAAAAATAATTTATGTCTTAATAGGAAAAAAAATAAATAAATACTTTTACTTTCACTTTACAGTACGAGAATCTTTAAAGTATTGGACATAGTTCAGTGGTAATTTTTTTGTTTTTTTGTTTGTTTTTTTCTAAATAAAGTTAAAGTATGAAAAATTAAGATACGCGGAAGTCTAAAAATAAAAAAAAATTAATTGTTACTAAACAGAAGTATCTTCGGTAAAAAAAAATAAAATAAAATAAGATTGGAAGACTTTATACGAAGGTAAAAAAGTTAATTTAGCTGCTAGAAAAAAAAAAAAAACACCGATGAATATTTATAAAATCTTAGAAAATCTTAGTAAAAATTTAAAAAAAATTTAAAAAAATTTATAGTTTGAAAGTAAATTAATTTGCAAGTGATAATTTAAAACTTTAAAAGTTTTCTGTTACTTTTTCATTTTTTTTTTTTAGATTCAAAAAAGTAGAGAAATGAAAAAAAAGGGTTAATTAGATATTTTCGACACTTCAGGCAATAGAAAGATACATATTACTTTTGATTTTCAATGGAATTTAAATAAATAATACTTTCACAGATATAAAAATTTGAAGTGTTAAAAATTTCAGAAAATTAAAAGAATTAGCATAGAAGTTTGCTAAAAGAAAACAAAAATATATTATACAAAAAGTTCTTAGTTCTTACGTTTTTTCGTGCAATAAATAGGAACTCAATGCAAACTTGGCCTAATGTAATCTAGAGATTTTAATTTTAAAATGCAAAAGAGAGACAAAATCTTTGAATATTATTTACGAAAATTGAAAAAAAAAAAAATAACAAACAAAGAAAAAAAATTAAAAAAAATCATTTTAAAGAAACAAGAGATAAAGAAAAATGTCATCATTCAAAAAAAATTTTTTTTTTATACAACAATAACAATATTTCACATGTCACAAATTTGTTGCTTATTTTATCAATTTTGTCTCATTATTATTTTATTTATTTAATTTCATTAAAATGTTCTAATTTTTTTTTTTTTTTACAATAATTTTATTTTATTTAACATTTTAATTTCATTCATGTCACTAATTTTGCAAATAAACATAAATTTTAGTTGTAATAATATGTTCAAGATAATAAAGTAGTTTATTAAGAAAAATTCTATAATAATTTGTTTAATGTACAACTGGAAGTAAAACAAAAAAAAAATAAAAAAATATTTTCTATAATCTATACAACATTGTAAAAAAGAGGCGATTTATATAGTAATTAATTATCCTAATTGTTATTGTGATAATCTAATTTTTATGCAACAATGTAAATTTTATGAGACATATTTGGTTTCGGGTGAATAACTTTTTAAGAAAATCTAATTCATTTTCATTTTATATTTATTTACAAAATTTTTTATGAATTTGTAAAGTAAAAAATTGCTTTGAATTTATTTATTTAACCATATGATTCGTATTAAAAAAGAAAAAAAGAAATTATAAAAGTGTATTGATCAGTTGTAGTCACGTATCAATTTTTAATACGCACTACATATTTATTTCTATATATACAAAAATCTCGATCAAAAAGTAATTAATAATTGCCAGTAAATTACAGATACTTTTATTTATAATTTGTTTATAATTATATACGTTATAAATAAAATCACAGAAACATTTTTTTTTTTCGATGTTAATTAAGATAATTTAAGTTTTTTAAACTTCAACACTGTCATACACATACAATATATACATATACAATATGCATGTCCATAGTTCCACGTGAATTATAATCCACAAATCGTTGACAATATATACATAAATCAACTTATGTGTATTACATATGTCAAATTTATACTTTTAAGTGCATTGGATATTTACAATCAGTTCATTTGGTTTATTAAGGAATTGTTTTTAACAAAAATTGAATTTAAGACCTCCTAAGATTCAACAATATTTGGACATCTAAATAGTCATTCAGAGAAATTTATGAAATACATTTTTTTATGATTTAACACTTCCATATAATCATTTAAATTACAAATACAATTTTTTTTTTTCCAAAAATGACCAAAAATACAAGAAAGATACTTACATTATATTCAGATACTCGTATTGTCACACAATACAAAAATATAATATAGTATTTTAATTGACATTATGTGAATTTATTGGGCCACATTCTCTATTCTACTATACGAGTATATTAATATGTATATGTACATACATATAATGTGTATCATATCACTTATATGAGTAAAATATAACCTCAGCCTCAGCCTTTAAAAATTTATAAATTTTCGAGAGGAACTTAATATTATGAAACCAGTTTTCAAAAAATATATAATATCAATGTGATCGATGTGATTGAACTAAAACATATTCATTTAAGATATCTACATAAAATTTTTATATATTGTACAAAAAAATGCATATGCATATATACAAAAAATTATTTATAATATAAAATTTTCAGGTGATCGAATGCGTAAAATGCAATTACTGGTATTAAAATCCACGGAAAAACACGAATTTTTAAGAGAACCAAGATAAAAATAATATAATATTTATATATGTATGTACGTATTTAATATGATGTATGATATGCAAAATTTATACATACATATATGAAACATGAATATAAATAATTTATCTTGAAAGATACAAAAAAAAAATTAAGAGAAAAAAGTGTTATTTGTGTTTTGTATAAAAACTTGAAAAATACCATACAATAAAATTGTACCATATATATTTTTGTGAGAAAATAATATGTATTGAACAATTTTATATATCATATATTTTGTAAAATTGAATTGTAGAATATGTAAAAGAAAAAAGCACACGAAAATTGAATTAAAAGAAATGTTTCAATGTATATTTTTTGACTTTCAAATTAATATTTTTTTTTTTTCGCTTGAAATTTTTTCAAAAAAAAAAAAAAATTATTTATTATGTAAGAAATGAAAAAATGTTTTATAAATAAAATAACAATAATTTTCACGTGTTTAGAGATTTGTTTTTTTTTTTTTTTTGTATTAAAAATAAATAAAAATAAATAAAAAATATATTAAAGAGTATACGTATCTAAATGACACAATAATATTTGACAATTGATTTTGAACGTAACATGTTTAAAAATAAAATTATCACATTTATTATTTTTAAAATAATATTGTAAAATATTTGAAATAATCATTAAAATTATTGTGAAAATTGAACTAGGTATATTATGAAGTTATTTCTCAGTATACCTTGAAAATGTCTTTTTTTTAAAAAAAAAAATAAATTTCTAGAAACATAAATAACTTCTGTACAACCAGAATGTGATCAAAACATAAATGTATACCAGTTGTAAATGGTGTTGAAAGATACCTCAATTCGATAAATTGCAAAATAATTTTCCAAAACAATGAACAATGAAATATGAGAAATTTTCATAATTTATTTTCCAAATTTTTATTTAAAAAAAAAACTACTTTTTTTTTTCTTATCCACAAAAATTTTATTAAACAATCTGTATATGCCCCAAAATGATATCTTTGCTCTCATTTTATAATACACATTCTAATCAGTACAGCTAACAAAATGATCACGATAATCGTATGATATACATATTATGTATGCACAAATAAAATACAAAATACACAAAACTATCTATTTATTCTCTATACATGTATAGATACATTGTACTTGTACATTAAAAATTTAAAGAAAAAAAAAAAACATATTTTGAATTAAGTTACTCGGTTAGTGGTTATATAGATGATTATTCTACATATTCTTTTTTAAGTACATACATACTACAATCCAATAATTGTAATTGTGGTAAACGTATTCAATTTAATTTTATCTACTTACTGTATCTACACAAAAATTAAAATATGTATATCTTGCAAAAACCAAACAAACACTTTTTATCTAACACAGAACTATTTACTTAAAACAGTAATAATAATTTTGTTCTTGATGCAGCTATCACAAAAGCCAGCGAACAAAAAATAATTAAAAAAAAAAAAACCTTTTTAATTTTTTTTTATCTTGAATCTACTTTTAATCTACTTATCATTCGATAAAATTTTTTATTAAAATTCATAACAAAAAATAACCACAAATAATTAAGACATCAATCTTTTTTTTTTTTTTTTTCTTTCTATTTAACTTTTTTATGTATCTTTTGTATTATAATTGAAAGCACGGTAATAAGATTCAGCATCACTGGTCTTTTGTTTTTTTCTATTAAAAGTAATATTAACCTGTCCATAAATATTTGTACTCAATTTTGTTTTTATTAGAATATATTTTTTTTTTTATTAAATTGCTCAATCAACTGACACACAAAATCACACCCTATTCAAATAATTCATAAAATGAAAAAAAAAAAAACAATATACAATATATTTTCGTTTTGCAGTTATTTTATTTGAATCAAATATCGTCGCCATTCATCGATTGCATTCTAGATTTTATGTCTGGGAAATATGAGATATGACAACATCAGTCAACATACATTACAAAAAAAATGATTGTAACTATGATTGACATAAAAATCTAGTAACTGGCTTATAAGAAAATGAACAAAGAAAAAAAAAAAACAACAATAAACAAAATATACTGTTTAACATCTTGTACAACAATTAATAACCACAATTCTTGGCTAAAGAAACATAAATAACAGTAGATGAAAATAATTATAATAATAATCATATCAAATTAAAATTATCTGATTTTATATATTTTTATAAATGTATTGATTTACAATTGATCATAAAAGTATCTTAATAAAGTAAAGTAAAAGTTTTCGAATATTATAAAAAAAGAATTTTGACTTTTTTTTGATTTTTTTCGAAATATCTTAAACAACTTTAGATAAAAAAAAAATTATGAACAATATTGACTGATAGATTAAAGTTGTTGAAAACATACATATTTAGTATGTACAATGTACATGTACTTAAAAAATTTATAACAAAAGTGTTCTATACACACTTGAAGTACAATTGAATAAATAAAGATTGCAATCAAAAATATTGGGGTTATATGTATATACTATTTATGTTTCTTTAGAGTATCTATAGAATTTTTGCATATTATTCCGATTAAAGCAAAATAAAAAAGAAGAATATTTTTGTTTCTCGGAATCAACAATCAAACCCACTACCAAAATTTAAATTCAAATCAAATTCTCCTAATCCAGGTAAAAAAAAAAAATTTTGAAAATTATGTTTTAGTTTTGTTCGGAACGATTCGGAACAGATACGATTTTTTAGAACTTTTGTTAAAAATTACTAGAGTTTTTTTTGTTGTTGTGACAAGCTTTTGCAATTGTTTACAATGTGAAATATTTTGTGCATTTTTCCAATTTGCGGAAGTTCCGTTTCTAGCTTGAAACATTATCAAAATTTAATCATTATGACGACTTTGTTGTTAGAAATGTTTTGTTCCATATACAAGTGTTATTTTTTTTTCTAATTTCCAAAACAATAAACTTCCACAATTTACTATTACCATGTTTAATGACACATTTGAGAGTTTCTTTTTTTTTTTTTTCAAATAAATAAATAAAAAAATTTAAGTCATGTGCATTCACTTTGCATATATATTTTTTTTTTGTTTTTCATATGATTACATTCTACTACAAAATATATTTGTACTATAAAATTTTGAGGACATCGACCTATTATTGTGTTAAATTTTATTATTATAAATGCTTCTAGTTGTAAATAAATATATTTAAATATATGCAAACTCACGTATTTACACAAATTTAATAGTTTTTGTACATTTAAAAAAAAAAAAAAAACAACAAAAATATAAAAAAATAGGAAAATAAATAATAATCGAAAACTGATAAAGAAAAATTGGTAACTATTTCGCATATTTGACTTTGAAATTTTACCTTATTTAAACGTCAAAATAGTCAATACAATATTATGTACTTTTTCGATAAGCTTCTACGCATAAGTATATATACTATGTATACATATCTATTTTGTCTAATAATACTTACATCGTTTTAGTGTAAATACATATATAATTATTATATTATTAGCAAACTTAAATTTATACTTATAATACATACATTACAATAGAATAATTAAATATTTGAACTAAAACTTTGTATGGGATACCACATGATTAGTTAAGCATAAAATTTTTAATGAAGCAGTGTCGTTGTTCTTTACACTTTTCATTTTGAAAATATTTTTTTTATAGAATAAATAAACATAAGAGGTTTTGATATACATGTAAATATGTATGTAATTTTGAAATTGTGTTAATTTTCATAACTTCAATGAAAATAATTCAATTTAAATAATAATGTATTTTAATTACTCGTTTTTGTTATGTAAAA
This sequence comes from Bombylius discolor, assembly GCA_939192795.1. NCBI lineage: Eukaryota > Metazoa > Arthropoda > Insecta > Diptera > Bombyliidae > Bombylius > Bombylius discolor. The sequence continues at coordinate 53,425,977 of OW584238.1, read as the reverse complement.
TTTCTTTTTATTTGGCTTGTAAAATAATTTTGAAATGCGTTCGTGAAACCTTAGAAATTATCTATAAATTCTTGTTCACTCAATTTGTCCACTTTAGTTCATATAACATAAAAACAAAGGGCGATGAACGAAGGAAAATAATTTTTTTAAAAACCTCTATTTTATTAATTTCATCTAAAATATAGGTAAAGGTTAATTGCCAACCTGCGTCAAGGTCAATTAATGCTTGCAGATGCAGAGCATTTATATGAAGTTTTTTAATGAATAATCTTGTGTTTTGTTTTCTACAATTTTCCATGGAATAAGGTAATTTGATACAAATACATAAGTGACATATTTACAGTTTTTTAATTTGAAATTACGTTTTTCATAACATTCAGAAAGTGCTTGGACAAATTATCTATATGAAATATTATCAATTAAAAATCATTTTATAAAAATAATAATGCACATGTTTATTACACATGATCTTTCGTGTTGTTAGTTGTGTGTCTTTTAGGTTTTTCCGCATCATTTCACCTAAGACCTGCAATTTACCTTGAGATGTTAACGACTTGTACCAAAAATTCAAATTAATTTGGTAAAACAGTTAAACTTCCACAAGAACAAACTTCATTTTAGCTGTAGGAAAAGTTTTTGGTTACTTGACCTAGATTATAATTCCCTATTTATTTATTTTTTTTTTAATTTTAAATATTAAATATACAAAAATCAAAGCTTAAACTGCAAAATATTAAAAATTTCAATACAAAATAAAAATCTCATTCGTATCTCCGTAAAATAATACCAGCGATTATGATTTTTTTTTTTCTTCCTACTTTCATTTATCAAATTCTACATTCTACTTTCAAAATAATTTTGTGAAACAAAACAATGAGAAGATTATTATTAACGTTTTTCCGAATAAAAAAAAAAAAAAAACAAATTCAAAATTAGGAACAAAAAATATTATGTAGATAGATACAAATGTATTCTCACTTGTATATAGTCATAGTATATTTTGTTGTGATCATATTTCAAAAATTTATGTTGTCACAATTAATTTTTTCCGGAGATTTCATTTCTTTCACTTCTTTCACCATTTAGAATTCATGTCTTCTTTCTTTTTCCCCAATATATATTTTTATTTTTATTTTTTTTTTTTATTAAATTCTGTCGTTATCATAACTCAATATAATTCTTGTTGAACATTTCACGAAATAAGTTATGACATTCTTTTAAAATAAGAAAATAATAAAAAAAAAAAAAATTATACAAAGAAAGAACGAATACAACAATGGAGAAAAAAAAAAGTTTTCTTAAACTTTTACACGAACTTTTGGTTTGCTGAACTTCAGTAATTTAATCACGAATTTATTTTTATTTTACTTTTTAAATTTTCTTTTTTATTTATATATGTACCTACATATATGTCATATGACTTTATGTACCTACATACTCACCACATAAGTTTATTTTTATTTATACGTGAATTTTCTCTTAGATTATTTTTTTTTTCCTTTTCGCGAATTGTTTTTTTTTATTATACTCTGTTTTTTTTCTTTGTTTTTCTTACAATATATTTAAAAAATAAATGCTAAAATAATATTTACTGGAATTACCGTTAAGTGGGTTGTAAACTGATTCCAATCCAATTCCTTATACATATTACAGCTATATACATAATATGTATGAAATGTGGTATGTATAAAATTGAAGACCCATGTCCCGACAGAAAATTAATATACCCCTGCTGTGTACATATTATATATTATATAGAATATTTTTAAAAGAAAAATAAAATAAAAAAGCAACTACATACAGTATTTTTTATTCACGGTTGACGAAGTTTTTTATCTGTTTTTTTTTTTTTTTTTTTTTTAAATTTTACTTGTGAAATATTCGAAAGTGAAAACCTTTACCTTACCACAACATGAACTGTGTTTTACCGGTTATATTATACCTATATTTTTTCAGTTATCATACAACTCTATACATTTATTATATGCATTATATTGCAAGTTTAAATAATTGTTATAATTCTTGAGTTGAACGTATTATTGAGAAAAAAAAAATGTAGGTATGTAAGTATTTACATGAATACATAAAAAACAAATTATAAGAAAGGTAAAAAATGCAATGTAAATGTGTGAGTATTTGACACTATTTCCACTAATATATGTAGTTGAATTACATTACAGGTAAAAAAAAATAAACAAATATTACAGTGAAACTTAAAAATGTTGACCACCATTACCGGTACAAATATTTAAGATAAATATACACAGGTGATTAAATGTATCTTCGAAAATGCAGCTATGCGGAATTCAGCTTGAAACCGTTATATTTACTTTTTTTCTTGTTTCGAGAAAAAAATCAATTTTCCAACATACAGTTTTTAATTTTTCAAATTTCAATCAATCAAGAGGAAAAGCAGCATTAAAATCTCCCAAAATAAAAATGGGCGCCACTTTTGTGAAATGACATTGTTTAAAAAGTATTTCTGATATAGAACTAAAAGGATCAGGATATATATTTCGTGAAAATTGTAAGATTATGTACTCTGTTAACTCAGTTTGTAATAGCAATTTTGTAATCACAACACAAAATTTTTGACAGCTAATTTGATACACTATACAATCCAGTATGTGCCCCATTATCGTATATGTTTCCTAAAATTGGTATATTCAGAAAGGTAGTAAACTTGATGGGTTCCACTGTATATGAGAGTTATAAATCAATAAAGTCAGAAAAAAAAAGAAAAGAAAACTTAAATATGAATAGCAAAATAAATAAGATCAGCTGATCATGCATATACATATTGTAAATTGAATATTATTTTATATTTTGTATGAATATTAATAGAAATTAGCATAAATATAGATTTTAATAAATTTTAAAAATAAAATTTGTTTTTTTTTTAACATGTTACATATGACCAAGTTCATAAATCAAAAATTGTATGGCTAAATATTGTATTTGAATTACATCTACTGAACTTTGAAAGATTTTCAAGGAATTTACTGATATCATAAATTTTTTTTTGCTTTTTTTCTAAAATATTTCAAGGTTTTCATTATCAAAAGGAAAAAAGTGCAAGATAGTCGGACCAAATTTAATTTTATTGGCAAATTTTTATGCTAAAGAAAGGATGACTGGAAGTATGTATATTGTTTGCAAAATAACGCTTTTTAAAGCTCATCACTGGAAAAAATCCTTTGTAATGGTTAAATGTGTAAAAGTATTCTTATTTTCGTTATTTTTTTCAAAAAGGACTAAAATTTCTTCAATTTATAATTTTTGTTACCTTTTCGAAAATGACTTAAATTTCTTTAATTATATATTATGCTGAGTGCAAATTTGTTTTTTTGTTTTTTTAATTATCCTCAATTAAAAAAAAAAATAAATAAATAAATAAAAGAATACCAAAAAAAAAAATAATATACTTACTGTAATCACTGAGATCATCCTGTGTACCATTTATTGTACCATCAGGAAGTAATTGTATAAAACGATTTTTTATGTATAATTGAATTTTACGTGCTGGTCCAGATATATGTGATAAATTTGTTGATCTTTCATTACGATCTAAATTACTACTTGTATTTAATTTACGTTGATAATAACGTTGATTTGATGTTGTATGAATACTTCGATCAGTTCGTGATAAATAATGAAATATTGTTGAATTATCAATAATTGGTATTATTGTTGTTACATCATAAAATGTACTATCTTGTAACATTATTTGTTTTTCATAATTTTCACTAGTACTTCTTTTTTTAAATGATTCTAAACGATTATATGATGATGACGATGATGATGATGATATTTGTAAACTACGTAATGTTTCAGAAGTTACATGATATACATTTACACTATTATTATTATTATTATTAATATTGGTTTTATTAATTTTTTTACGTTTTCTTTTATTATATATATTATTACTAAATTTTTTTATTCGATTTACATTTAAATTTGTTTCACTAATTACAGGTGTTTTTGATAATGATGACGATGATAAAGGAGACAATAATGATGACGATGATGATGATGATATTTTTATATTTTTTTCAATATTGTCATCATAATTTGTTAAACTATTTTTATATTTAATGTCAATAATACTATCACTACTACAACAATTCCTATCACTACTCCTACTACTATTACTATTACTACTACTACTGCTACTGCTATTATCATTATTATTTTTATTATTATTATTATTTATATTATTTATATTACTATTTCTAATATTATCGCTATTATTACTATTTATATTTATATTAACACTACTACTGCGATTTTTACTATCGATCACATCATCACTGCTATAATTTGTTGAATTAAAACTAGTTGCACTACAATTTCTATTCAAATTAGTTGAAATTTCATTGCTTCTGGTTAAATTGAATGCATTAGTGTTACTACTACTGCTGCTGCTATTACTATCGCCACCTGTACAATTTATATTATTACTAAAATTGATCATTTGGGAGGGCATTTCGTATGTTTTTAATATTGTCGTATTTATTGCTGCCGGCATTACAAAACCAGTTGACGGCCATTCGATCATTATTGATGCAAGGAGGGCGCCCAGCACGGCCAGGGCCCTCCACCTAAGCCGGCTACTCACCATGTACAAACGCCACCCTCCAACTTGAATTATATTAATCGCTTTGATAAAAACAATTATAATCGTGATTGAATAATAAAATTTTAACGCACAATTATTTTTTTTTTTTCTGAAATTTTTAAGGTAAATAAACTTTACTTTTTTTTTTATGTTTGTTAAATTCTTATTTTATCGTTGTGTACACACACCTGTATCTGTTAGGTGAGAAATTTAAAAATATTTTTTTTTTTTATTGAAAAAAAAAAAATCAAACACTTTTTGTTATTTAAAAAAAAAATAATCGAAAATTTCCACTTTATGGGTTAATCAATATAAATGCAATTATTCGCACATTTGCAAAAAAAAAAAAAAAAAAAAAAAAATGAAGACAAAAAATCGCGTATTCCATCAAAAATATTAACAATTAAAATACAAAATGTTGTTCAAGTCACCATTTCATGTACCGGATGATCACTTTCACATCGTCTTTCGTCTTCATCATCATCTTCGTCTGGTCGATAATCTTTTGTCGACACCAATAAATGATCATGTTTCTTAGCCATTTTGCATGGTACAGTAGTTTCATTTGATTATCACGAATAAAATTGTTATACAAATTTTTTTTTGTTTTTCGTTTCTTTTCTATCTATTATGTTATATTATAAATATTAGATAGTACACATGAAATTTTTTTTAAATAAGTACCAAACATATTAATATTATAAGATCATTGATCTATATAGTATATTTAATCGATTAACACTAAACTCACATACATAATTTACAGTATGTGTGTGTGTAGTATGTTTATTAGTTGATCTTTTTAAATCTTTGGTATATATATATATAATTTTAAACATAATATACGCAATATTATTGGAAGCACTAAAAATTCGTATTGTACATTTTACTTAATAACTTTCAATTTGCTTTACCACTGCAACGTTTTAAATAACAAATATCAAATTGCAATACTTTTACAAAAAAATTTGTTTTCCTTGAATTTTGCATATTTTATACGTTTTTATTTTTTTTTTTCAATTTACTTTTCAAAGTTATCTGCCCATCTGCAAAGCTTTTAAAAAAATATTTTCTTTTTAATTATAATACTTTTAACAAAATTTATCTTTTTTTTTCACATGTTAATTTTATTTGTGCTCTTATAAGTCAAAAAAAAACAGTAAAAATGTTAAAAATTAAAAATTTTTTATATTATATCAAATTTTATACTGTTAAAGTTCGAAAAATAAAATCAATATAAATGTATCTTTTGGAGATTATTCCTACGAAAGTGCTCTGTGAGGTAAAAAAAATGTAGTCCTTTATAGTGATAGATACTAACATTTTGTAGGAGAAAAATTAATAAATGCTCTATCTAAATCTGTTCAAATCTGTATCTATTAAATTGTCAGTAAGACAAAAAAAAAATAAATAAAGTGGTAAGTCCGAAAGATTCAGTTTATCTTTAGTATTTATATCTCAATTGTTAGGAAGACTTATCATGCCGAATCCGACAAAAGATTTCGATAATAAATTGAAAGATATACTGAAATAACATGTAGAGCTCGTCGTGAGCTTTCTAGCCCAAACAAGCTAGATCTGCACTCGGAAGGAATTATTGAGAATTGAAGCTTTTGATGTGAAAAGTATGTACCTAACATATATCTAAAAATGTCAGATTATTATAATATAATAGGCACTTTTTCGAGTATCACCATTTCAAATTCGTCTTGAAATTCTTAAGTTTTTTCTAAGAACAGTGCTTCTTTTTTTCTTTTGAAGTATGTACATATATAATTCATAAGTGCTGACAAGATACAATCAAAACTAAAAAAAGAAAACATTTCAATAAAATAAATTCTTAGACGATTTCATATTGTCAAAATCAAGAATGTTAACAATTTGTCTTTTCAAAAAAAAAAAAAAAGCCTCCTTCGCAACATCATAAAACAAGATTTTTTTTTTTTTGTGTGTAGAAGATCATAAAATGTATCTACTTCTATTATTTAATAATAACACATGTATCACTTGAATAACATTCACCTGAATTACGAATTGTGATTTAGAAAAATACAAAGTGCTTAACAACAACAATAAACTATTTTTTTTTTTTTCTAAACATGATTTCCGAAATAATGACCGATCATAGAAGAACAAAAAAAACAAAAAAAAAAAAAAAACAAATTGTTCTTAAGTTTAATTTGAGAAGAAAAAAAACTTTAAGATCCTATTGTAATAATTTTGATTATTGTTCTTGTTTTTTTTTTTTTCTCATTTAACTCATGTTAAATTTTGTTATATCATCACAAAAAATTTATTCTGTCATCATTTTAATCAATTTATTACCTTAAACTCAAATTAAACGATGTATAAAACATCAATTTATTTGAAAATTAAAAGATTATACTCCCACTTTATGGTTTTTTTTTTTTTCATTAAGTAAAAAAAACAAAAGCTAGGTAAATTAGCAAAAAAAAAAAAAAACCATATTGTTGAAAAAAGGCTTTTATTTCATACTCCACGAGAAAAAAAAAAAACAAAAAGAAAAGAAAACATTTTGAAAAAGTAAATTTCTTTTGTATATTTTTAAACGTTGAAAACGCACACAAAGGGTCATTGGCATAAATTTTAAAATTAAACTTTTTTTTTAATTTTTTAATTTTAAAATAAATATCTGTAGTCTATACAGTACTGATACATACATGTATACATACTTAGTAGACAGTATAGGTATATATTGTATCTACGTGTAATTATTATGTTCTTTTAAATTTTTTTATTTTAATTCTATCTATCGTGTATCATTGTAAGTAAGTACATATACTTTTGTTAAATAAAATAATTTTATACTTTTTACGCCCCTTGTATTTTTATTTATCTTTTAGGATGTAATAATGTGTAACATATTAGGAATGATTGGTGTAAAAAAACATCTTCGTGTTTTTTTGTTTTTTTTTTCAAACACTAATAAAATACAACATGAGATAGTCCAAGTCATTATTATATATTACATACATAAATATACATATAGTAAATACATACAATTACAATTCAGTCGATACACGGCAGCATTTCGTTGATAATTTGCCAAATTTAATTCTGGTACGGATGACAAACGCATAGTTTTATTTTTTCGCAAACAAACACAGAATATAGATAGTTATCTACATAAATGACAATAATATATTTAATAAAAAAAAAAAAAGAAGAAGAAGAAGAAGCACAACAACAACAGTGCATAAGTATGTAAGTTGTATGAAGAATAGCATAAAACGAAAATACTTAAATAAAAAAATTCAACGTCCTACATAAAATAAAATACATGTTAGAAATGTGCATCAACACAGAAAAAAAAAAGTGACTAATAGTTTGATACCAATTGCAACATTAATGATTAATGTCACGTGATAATGCATTGATAACAAACATGTAACTACTACATTTTGTGTTTTTTTCTTTATATTTCCTTTTTTTTTTCTTGTACGTAGTGTGATTACTTTTCTAATTGACATAAGATTAAAATTTATACAAAAGCAAAATCATGAAGGAATGAAAAATATTCATTTAAAGAGTAAATTTTTTTTTTGTTGGTGTGTTGTAAATTTAAATGCTAAAAATACACATTTAATAATATTAAATTTAAAAGTGAATTTTTTTTTTAACCCTTTCGAACTGACATAATTAATTTTAAAAGGAACAAAAAATTTTTGTGAGCTTTCACTGTTGTGTTGATATATTTTTTTTGACTGTTTATTTTTTTTTTTCTTGGCATGATTTGAAAGAATCTAACTTAAACTGCATTTGAAAATTTTAATAATAAATAAAAAAAAAAATAAAAACTTTATGCAGCTGCTGCAATACGCTTTTCATTGTATCTTCAAATAAATAATTTTCTTGACAAAATTCATATAACATTGTCTATCTATTGACTATCAGCTTGTACAAAAGGGGTTAAATTTTAAATAATAAAAGTGAGGAATTACGTTCAGGAAGCAAAAGTGAAAAGGGATTTCTCATGTTTTTAATTAATTACATTGCACAAAAATGCATGCATAATATGAACACGAAAAAAAAAAACACATCTTCAAAAACTGATTCATTATTTTTTTTTTTCTTCTAATTGTGTTCTAAATTTATTTTTGCTTTTTTTTTTCACTTTCATTAGAATTTTTTTTTTCTTCTTGTGTTTGAATAAATAAAAATAAACTTCAAATTGAAATTTTAAATATTTGCTAATAAGGTACGATGTACACTTTCACTTTCAAAAATTTAAAACGTTAAGTGCATTAGCATAAATATTTTTTGGCAAAATTTTACAATTTTTGAATTTTTTTCTGCCAAATTTGAAATAATTCTGTGTAAATTTCTTACAATCAACTTTAAAAAGGTTAAATCATTTTCTTATCGATTAGAAGTAAAAAAAAAAAAACAAAAAAAAAAATTCATCGAGTTGTTAAACAAAATGATCAAAGGAATCATAAATTATTTGAATTTTAAATCAAAATTAATCAAATAAAAAAATAATCAATTTTAATTTAATATGAATTTTGATTTTGAAATTTTCCTTGATTTTATATTATTTTTCTTTTAGATTTTGATTTTTTTTTTTTTTTTATTTAAAAAAATAATATCTGAATTTTTATGTAAAATATAATTTATTCGTGATTACAGAATCTTTTAAATTCTTAAGCAAAAAAAAAAAACAATGATGCGTTATTCATTTATAAATCAAATTCGAAAATTAGGAAATAATGAATTTAGAACTTTAAAAGGATTAACAAAAAAAAGTGCTAATTATTGGAATAATTTATTCATAGAGGACAAACAAAAACAATATAAACGAAGAACATCTTCAGTAAATTATCTACCAAAATTTTTTATTGTTGATGAATTATTAGGTGAAAATTTAAGAAATATTTTTAAAAATTCTTTTAATAATCCTGTCGAAGATAAAATGAAAAAAATTACTGTACCAAGAATTAATAGGACAACATTTAATGAAAATGAAATGATTAAAAAAATTATAATTAAACAAATTGTTATTAAACAAATTGAACAAAATGATTCAAAAAGTATATATCACGTTTAAACTAAGTAAAAAGATAATTTCATATTTCCATCGAAAATAGATTTTTATAATTGATTGAGTTCAGCTTATAAAAATTATTATTTTGGATGGAATTGTGGAATACCGAAATCTTTATTAAATTTTCTATTTTATTTGAAAAATGTATGTTTTGTGAATGTTTGTTTTTTTTTGTTTTTGTTTTTGTGTTTAATAAAAATTGTCCAAATGCAAAACATAATTAGTGAAGCGTTTTTATGATAATTCAGTATAAAATGTTTCATGATCAAATAATCCAAAAAAATACAGAAAAAAAATTTATGTTTATGAATTAATTAAAAAAATATTTAATTAAATTTAATTAAAAACTGATAAATTCAATGAAAATTAACCGATAAGGCAATAAGTGTGTTAATTTGAAAAATTTAAAAGACTTTTATTGTCATAATTTTCAATAATCATGCTCATTATGATTAAAATGACTAAAATCTCTGTTTTTCTTTTTTTTTTTCATTCTGCTTTAAGAACGTTTTATCAATCAGAAATTTTTTGAATTAATATTCGATTAGGTATCCAAATATTTTTCCTATTAGGCACAAATTTGAATTTTATTGATTGAAATTATGATAAAAAATTCATAAAATTTATTAAATATCAAAATTTATATAAATTTATATTTTATGTTAAAAATTAAATATTCCATAAATATATATGTTTTTTTTTTGATGAGAATATAATGAACTTTATGGAACGAAAAATTTTTTTTAAAAAATTTCGTAATCATGTAGGCAATCTAAAAATAAATTTAAAAGTAATATAAAAAAAAATACAATTAAATCAATTTGGTATCTTTAGATCTTTTAATCCTTTGTGTGCCAAATTTTTTCCCCTTAATTTTGGCATAATGAATTTCAATTTAAATATTATACCATCGTTATACCTTAGAAACGAATAATAAGGTTATTAATTTTCAATTTATTCTTTTTTCATCTTACACATGAAAAAAAAAGTGTGTATCTGACGTGATCATCATGTTGGTGATAGATATAAAATGATAATTTAATTTAAACATTTATTCACTAATCATTGAAAAAAAAAAAATAAAATAAAATCTATAATTGCATTAATTAAATTTTCCATTTAAAACAAACTCATAAAAATAAATTGTACTTTCTCCTATGCACAGTAAATCTTTCCGAATAGCTTTTTTCAAAATGTGTGTATTTTCCAATTTCCATACGATAAAAATTGAATGAATAATGTAGATATACATATGTAAATTCGTTTTTTTTTTTTCGTATCTTCACTTCACACAATGAATTTATTAAAAATTAATTAAAATTTGAACAAAATTCTAATAATATTTTGACTTATAAGAGCACTTTAAAAATATTAAAATAAAAATTTTATTAGTTTTCTAAATTTTAAATTCACGAAATTTTTTTTTTCTTCAATTTTTTTAGCTTTTTTATATTTTATTTACTAATTTTTTTTTTTTTTCATTTAATAATTTTACTAAACTCATTTATAATAAAAATTAAATAACGGTTTTGATTTTTATAATAATTAATTACCGATATTAATTTGCATTAATTTGTATCTTCTTCATATCGGTTTTTTTTTCTTTTTTCTCTCTTATTTACTTTCTTTGGAAGTAAAAAGTAAAATACAAAAATTTTATTGATCACAATATAGGTTTTTTTTTTTTTTTCTTCCAATTAATCTTTTTTAAATCACTTCGTTTTTTTTTTTGGATTCACAACAAATTAATGGCTATTTTGTGTGTCACTTTAGCACTAACAAATCTTGAAAGTTGATAAACAACTTAGCTATTTTTAATTTGATTTTTACAAATATTTTATTTTAATTTTTTTTTTTAACAAAATCTAAAAAAAAAATTAGAAATAAAAAAAAAAACTGATTATAAGTAAATTATTAGTTTTTCACGTTCTAAATAAATTTTCAATTATTTTATTTAATTTTTTTTTTTAAACTTTTTTTTGGAATCAATCACTTAATTCTTGTAAAAAAAAAACAAGAAAAGAAAAAAAAAGAAATGCTAAATAATTATTTTTTGTTTTACATGATAATTACGCATTCAAAGAATGCAATTTGGATTGCAACCGGAAGTTGATTAAAGAATTTCAAAAATTCCTTTTTATCTAGATCGTTACAAGTTGTGAATTTATTGTGTTTTGTTACGTAAACTTGTGTGTATATTTTTGTGTATTTTTAATTGAAAAGAAAAAAAAAAGAAGATTCTTTTTTTTTTAAATTTTAAATAAAACAGCACAAAAAGTGAAAACAATAAAAAAAAAAAAAAAAACAAATTAATTAAAATAGGTATTGAATAATTTTTTTTTCTCTAAAATTCACGATAGCACTTAATCATCTCTCGCTTAATTGGTCGATATTCGAAACAATTAAAATAAATTACAAATTATAGTCTCACATCGTATATATTTATATCAAAAATCCTTCGTATTCAATCCGGCCTTGCTATTGCTTATTGTTTCTTTATAATTACACATAATCGTTGAAAGATTTTATGTTCTAATTGCACTCTACCGTTAATCACAAAACAGAGAATAAAATGGGCAATCACCGAAAACAAAAAAAAAAAAAAAACAAAAAAAAAAATGTTCATATATTTTTAAGAGTACAGTATCTATCGAAAAATCACAAATATAATACAATACAAGAATAAAATAAAAATCAGATACAAAATGGTCAAAAACATGCTTGGAATTTTTTACTTTTTCTATACATTATCATTTTTTATTGTATTTATTCTATGTTTATCTGTTATGTGCCAACAGACGATCTAAAAACATCACTTTTACCGGCAGCAGTTACAGATACACGTCATTAATGTGCTGTTTTTGTGATTTTATTTATTTTTTTTAAAAAAGACATTAAATTTAAAAAAAAAAAAAAATCTTTAATTGTAATTCTGATGAGATTATTTTTTTTTCTTCTGTATTTTAAGATTTTTATTTTTTGTAATTTTCTTTTTTATTTTTCTCTTGAATTTTTTTCCTTCCTAATTATCAATACATAACCGAATATTATGTATATAGCATTCGAACCTGATCTGATGACAGATTGAGAGATAATTGGCAATTTTAGGCTAACAGGAAAAAAATCACTTAATTATTGTGTGTAATTCACATTGAAAAAAAAAAAAATAGAAAAATAGAAAAATTGGCTGCCGGGTTAAGTTTTTTTTTTTTTTTTTTTTTTTGCACTCTCACCCCCAATAAAATTTAAACAGGTTAAAAAACAAGCAATTTTCGTTTATTATTGCGTGTGTCACATGCACGATTCGATCGAATTTACTATTTATTTATTTATTTTTTTTCACTTTAATTGCATTAAGTAAATTACGTTAATTTATTTAATGCAAAAAACTAAAAAAAAAACATATAACATTACTCCTACTTAAAATGTTCAGTCGTTACTGTTTAATGTTCATTTCAAATTTACTCACAAAAATATTCTCTTCAATTAATTTAAACTTAATTAAAAAAAAAAAAAAATTCCTAATTGATTTAAAATAATTTAAAAAGCCACAATAAAAAAGTTAACTAAAAAGCTCACAAAAATTATTTGCAGCAATAAGTATTCATTGCGTGTACGATATGTCGCGAATTTACACTCTCAATTTTTTTTTTCTTGCCTATGACGATAGATAATAATCGATCATTTGTAGGATTCGTTTTTTTGGACTTTTGTTGGTTTGTGTCTATCTTTTTAAAGTTATTTTTAATTTTATTCTGTAGCCCGAAATTCACAACTCATTATATTATAAAAATGCGTTAACTCATTAGCAGATAAACAGTGATCATTACACGAACGAATAATGAGTACTTAAGGAAAAATAATCGAAAAAAAAAAACAACTTTTTTTTGCAACTTCCGGGTGCGTAAATATCTATATTGTTGCAAATTTAAATTTAGCATTTTTTTTTTTCTAATCGATATATTTGCATTATAAATGTATCACATTGAATTGTAATTAATGAATTATTTGAAAAAATATAAAAAAAAAATTGAAAATTAATTAATTAATTGTCTGATTATTTTGATTGCGTAGATTTTATCTTGAATGTATTCAATTATTCTTACAAAAAATTGTTATAAAATATTCACAAAAATTTGTGCTAATAAAACTATTTATTTTTTTTTTTAAATTAATTAATTTAATTGATTTAATTCTATTTAAAAAATAATTTTATACATGAAAACGTTATTAAATAAAACATATAACCTCGACAACGGTTAAGCACAAACTGAATTCATTTTCATTTTCTGAATTTGTGTTTTCTTATCGAGCATCATAGTACCATAGCAGCACCAGCAGCAACAGACAGCACCAACAGTATCACCATATTATTATGCCAAATACAAGTTGTTCCATTCAACAAATGCTACAGCAACATTATCAATAAACATATACAACAGATACATCAGAACACAGCATCAGATACAGATACAAAAAGTATCTTTCTTAGCCACACTAAATTTTCTTTAAACTTTTATTCTTTTTTTTTTTAATTTTCAATTGATTGTCGATAATTACAATTGTTGTTTATCAAAGTTTAAATGATTTTCAATATCTTGATTGATTAGATATTCGAAAACAATAAATTTAAAAAAAAAAAGAACTAAAAACCACCGGTGATATCAGATAGAAGTAAATCACAACATTTGTAATGATTTCACAATGCCCCATTTTTATATTTTTCCTGAATTTTATGTGGACGTGACTTATGCAAAGTAGCTTACCACTTATTTAACCCAATAATTGCATTTAAATTAAAGGAAATGACGAGAAAAGCTTGTAAAAAAGTCACAGGTAAATAAATGCCGGTAAAATAATTTGCGGCTTTTGCACAATTATTATAACGTAAAAAATAAAATGATATCTTTACTGATAACAAAATATGTATGTATGTATCTCTTTTTACAATAAACACGGTGTTTTTGTCAAAGACACAAACCATTTTATGTTAATTTACTCTCGTTACAGTATAACAGTTCGGATTTACTCTTAAAAATTTGTTCTTCTTCTAGTCTTATTTAGGTAAAGTATCTTATACTTATTGCCTTATTGGACTTGAGTATCTACAGTAGTTACAACCGTTACAACTATATATTTACATAATTACATATAAATTGAGGTTTTGCAGTCACAAAAAAAAAAAAAAAATAGTTTGACTACCAAATCTTCTGTAGTCTTTAGAACGTTTTAACTATAGAACCATAGAAGAATCATTCTAAAATATTACTATTTTGAAAAGGAGTTTTTTCTTGACATTAAGCAAGCTTTTACCACAAAGAACTTTTAAGAAAATAATAACGTACATTATTTAATTATTCTGTGTGAGACTTGTAAACAGTTATGAACACAAGTATTCAAAATTATTTTTTTATAATAAGAGTAGTACGTTAAAGAGAAAAATTCCAATTAAGAATTTGTATAACAGTTTATTATCATTAAACTGACTCTTGAAAATTAATGACGTAATTATCTTATCAGTAAAATGTGTAAGTGGATTTGATTTACTGACCGAATGACTATAAGTTTTGCTTTACAAATTGAATGCAATTAATATTTCCGTATAGTGTGCAAAAAAAAAAAAAAAAAATTTTTTTTCGTACTTAGCTTGGAAGAAAGTCTAATGCATTGCATGTGTAATATGTCACGTATTCAAAGATGAACATTGAAAATTATCCAATTTCATTGAATATCTGATTTATGATGTCAATTGGTCATATGATAATCTAATATGATTATCAAATTTAAATTATCATATGACATATGCAAATATTCATGTATGTCGTATTAAAATTATTCATAAAATTTTTATTATCTGAAAAATGATAAATATGTTAAAAATTTTCATTCACAAAACGAAACATCAATTTTAAAAACGGAAACGGAACAAAGCTTTCATTAAAAAACGTTTTTATTATTTTTTAATTCAAATTTAGCTATTTTTAATATTTTTCAAATTTATTTGTACAAAATTATGCAGAAGCAAACATTAAGCAAAGCGTTTATTAACAAACGCTTTGAAGACGTGAGTAAGTGTGTGATACAATTTTCTAATTTAAAAAAATAAATAAATATGATGTTGGTTTGTATTGTGTATTTTTAAAAATTTATATTTTTCTAAAAAAATAATTAAGAAATTTAGGCTTGAATTATAATAATTAAAAAGTTAAGATTATGTGTCACAAGATAACAATTTAATTCAATTTTTAGGAGAACAAAATAATGGTGATATTTTCAAAGAAGTTTCAAATTTTTGCATCAAATTTTATTTTATTTAATTTTAAAAAAAAATCTTAAACATTTAATGTTTTTTTTTTCTTGCCCATAAAATTCTAAATTCACTTAACAGGCTCAACCATCAAGCTTAATCAACCATGTTCAAGCTGTGATAATTTTGGAAAACAGAAACCTTGAACCACAATTAAATGGAGTCTAAATGTCCTTTGACATTCATTGCAAATTCCTGCTATCATTGAACTTTTCTTACACTCAAGTAAAATTTTCAATGAAAAATCTAAACTGGAATGAGGTATGTTCGAGTTGGCTGAGAAATCTTATGAAGTGTTGGAAAATTTTCAAAGTTCAATAAATAACATGAGTGGCTGTAGAAAATTCATAGTTTCTATCTTAAAATATTTATTGAACCTATGTCACACATTTAAGATAAACAACAGTTTTAGTAATTATAGTAGATAACATGATCGTTTATGTGTAAATTTACAAATTGTAATTTTATAAAAAAAAAAATGTCCATTAATAAACGTTTATCTTTAGAGCGTGTCATAGGTTTGATTTTATTTAATTAATTTTAATTCAAATTTTTCTCTCTTTTCAAAATTATACATTACATAGCATTGATATTTCAATTAATTCATTATGGAATAATTTTTATAATAATTCAGAGTCATTTTTAAAATTTAAAAAATTTAAACTTGAAAAAAAAAAACCACCTGTGGACATTTTTTTTTTTTCAAAATCCTATCGAAGACGTGTGCTAAAAAAAAAAAAAATTCGAAATTTTTCAAATAAAACACACCTTCAAATTACGTCATTTTTTTAAACAAAAAAACTAAAATAAGAAAAAATAAAATACCGAAAACAATTTAAATTTAAATTTTCACACCTGAAAATTATTAATACACACACAAAAAAAAAAAAAAAAAAATGATTTCTTTAAATCATCAAAATTACCTAATTTAACCATTTTTAGTATGACATCTTTATAAATTTTGGTTTTTTTTTTTTTTCGTATAAAATTTAAATATTGATTGCTATTGAAATCACAAATTTAAACAATCTTAATCATTGAGATTATTATAATAATTTTTTTTTTTCGATAAAGTCGAAAATTTTGAAATTTTCATACATGGAAACGAAACGATTTATATTTGTTAGTTATTGTTAAATAAATTATAATTAGAAATGACAGAAAAATAAAATTAGCACAAGATAATAGTGTTTTATGTTTTTATTATTATTATTTTTTTTTTTTTTGAAATTCATATGGATCATAAGTACTTATTTTTTTTTTGAAAATCTAAATTAGTTATCAAATTTGATTTTTTTTTTTTATCTTAAAATTGTCGTATTAAATTAGAATTATGCGTACATGTGCGAATAGAATTAGAATTTTGTAAGAAATTAAAAACAAAAATTCACGGAAATTGGAATTTTTTTTTTTAACTTTATGAATTGTTTTTCATAATAAACTTTATCTTATGATAATCATGGTAATTATAATTTATTGTTTTTTTTTTTTTGTATTTCCAAACAAACATAAGTGTTATCAATAATCAGCTATATATATAATGTCAATAACCTTTATAATTAAGCAAAATAAATTTTTCAAATAATTTTTATTAATTTTATACACATGTTATTACATTTTAATTTAATGAAATTTTAATTAACACACCTGTATTTACATATTAACTGAGTTTTTTTTTTTTTTTGGTATTAATTTTATACTAAAAATTCAACAATTAAAATTTGAAACAAAAAACAAGTCAATTTAAAAAAAAAAAAAAAAAAAACATTTTTTTCAAATTATTAAAAAAAATAATTAACAAGAAAAAAACAATTCGTAACATGAGATGTTTTCACTAATGCAATTATCTTAAGAAAATTATTTCCATATGATTTTAATTGAATTTTTTCACCCTAAAGCTTTTTTAATGAATTTTCAAAAATATTCAACAAGATTTGTTTTTTTTTTTTCACAATTATCCTGTTTTAATTGAATATCGGTTCAACAGCCTTTTATGTGAATTTCGGTAAAATAACTTTCAATGTGTTTTTTTTTTATTTTTTTCAATAAATTTATTTTTCATTTGGGGTGGTTTTGTGAAAATTTAATATAAACTTTGAACTAAAAAATTATTTATTACAATTATGTACAAAGGCGCCAAACATAAAATAAAATGTCATAAAGCCGTTTCTCATCAATTGAATTGAATTGACCTTTTAAAATTTCTATTTAAATAAAATCTCATAAATTTTCGCCTTGTTTTTTATTTTATTCGCTCATATTAAATCAATTAGACCACAAACATTGTTTTAAGTTTTTTTTTTTTTGAATTTAAAATTTGTATGAGTGTTGTTTTTTTTTTTTTTTGACGTTGATACTAATTGAATTGTGTCACATATTTTTAAGATACAAAAAAAATTTTGAGAATTCAATTTAATCATGTCAATGTCCATCAAAAAATTGTAGTAAATTGATAATGTTGTATGCAGAATAATTGGGTTCTAAAGTATTAAAAAAAAAAACAAAAAAACAAAAAAAAAATTAAATAACGAAAAGGACAATGCCCTGAATTTTGTGTTAAATAAATCATGACGATTATAACTTACATATTTTTGAAAGAAATTTTTTTCCTATTAGTTTGTTTTTTCTTCTTAATTCTCCATGATAAATGCTTTCTTTTTGCGTCAAAAAATGTGACCCTTGTTCCTTGGAAAATATTAACATTAAAATAGGATAAATTATTTCAAAATAATCGAAATAAATCGAAAAGGACTATTATGTAAGTACAAATTTTATTTAAAATATTTTTAGATTTTTTTTTTTTTTTGAAATTGTGTTTCATAAATTGTGATATTTATTATTGTCATAAATTTTTAAGAATTTTATAGACAAATTAAGAACTTCTAAGTACTACGATCTTAAGTTAAATTGCTTTTGTGACATGTGATGGAATTTCATCTTTTTTTAAAAAAGTCCTTTTAATAAAATATTCACGTAATTTGATAATGAACGTTTTAAGTTCTAATCCAATAAATCCGTTAATTTGTCATTGATAGTGGATTGAAAATTTACATAATATCTATTGAACTAGTTTTCAATAGCTTTTCTTGTGTTAAAAATGTGTTAACCAACGGTGTTAAATAGCCGCACTATTTGAAATTTAGTAACTCTGATATTGGGTGAGGTTGTTATTGCTTTTTTTTTTGTTTTCTTCAAATTTTCTTTAATCTTGTTTTTAAACTGTCATCACTTCAAACTTCTTTTTTAATTTAGCCCTAAGGGGCTTGTCATTTGTATTGTGCGTGACAACTTTTGGCAAAGACACCGCTTATATGCATTTCAATAAAATGATTTTTTTTTTTGAAAAATAAATGCATCTTAATGCATATTTGATGATGGAAGTTACTGTTATTGGGTCCATTTAGATTGTAGAAAGTATTTTTTTGTTTGTTTTTTGTTGTTGTTCTTGTTATGAAAATGAAATATGTATGTGATTTTTTCTTTTTGTAATTTAGAAAATAATTCTACACTTATTCTTCCGCATTTTATGTGTTTTTTTATGATTTACAAATAATTTTTAGAACAAGTATAAAAAATAGAAATAATAAAAGTAGACAGTGCAAAAGTTTATTTTATTTTTTCTAGTCATGTGTCCAATACATCGAAGTACAGGAAATTCTTAAAATTATTTTTATGTACATGCCACATCTATATCGTCCTGTAACTCAAACTGTCAGAAATATGTAGGTGATTGTGATGAAAAACTAATTCATTCGAAGGACACCTTGTCGGTGTCAAAATTAAAAAAAAAAAAAAAACAAAAAAACAAAAACATGGAAAAACAAGAATGATTAAACACAAAATATTAATTTTAATTAAATTTATAAAAAATAATAAAAATGCAAACAGTAACATTCTTATTCTCCAAATGAAAAAAAAATAAAAAATAAAATAAAGAATAAACATTAATTAAACAAGAACATTTTTTTCCCCAAATGTGTCTAATTAGCGCCATCATATCATTCTAGCCATTGCTCATAATCTTAAGTTGTCACGATATTATTATTTTCACTATTATTCTTTACTTTTATTAATATTAATTTAGATTCATTTTTTGTTTTATTTCTTATCACAAATTGTAAATAAAGTGTAAAACAAATAGCCTACGTTAAATAAAAATAAAAGAATAATAAAAATTAAATACTGAAGAATATAAAATGTAAGAAATTTATGAAGTTCATATTCTTCTTCTATTTTTTAGAATTTATTTTATGTGAAGAAGTTTGTGGATTAGTAAAATCGGATTAAAATTATATATAATCTCTTGTCAAGATAGAAATGACACTACACGTGTAATAGCACGTGCGTTGAACTGAGAATAATAATGTGAAAAAAATAATTTATTTTATTTTTAATTTTCTTTTTTCTACTAGAATGTTTAACGTTAATTTCGTTTTTTTATTTTTTTGTTTAGTAAATGAAGATTAATGAGCTATTTAAAAAGTGATACTGAGATGGCAACTCTTGCGTCACGATTTTTGCATATGAATCTTCAAGCATTAAATCTATGTAGCCCGTTTTTGTATCTCAGAATGTTAGGGGTTATTATTACGCTTCATATAGTTTTAGTCTTTTGATGAATCCTAAAAATCTATTAGAAAGTCGCACTCCATGTTTTCTCTTGAATAAATATTGTATTTGAGTAACGTGAAATATATGACATCATATAGACATAGGAATTAATTTAAACTCTTCAAACTCTTTCTTATTCCTTTAGTCCTTTTTTTTTATTAATATATTTTTTTTTCAGTTTGGAAATATTGTACAGTTACCCTATATGCTGTCTCGAAAAGTGACAGAAAAAAAAAAGAAATTTTTAAGAAATATGTATTTCAAGTTCAAGATAAAAGCAATTTGATTATTAATCCTTTTTATTCTCATCATGTGACTTTATCTACAATTGAATCTGTTTACAATAAGTTTAATCATTTTATTTAAAAAAAAAAACAAAAATACTTTCACACAAATTCTTTATTTTTAATTATCATATTTTCTTTCCCACATGTTGAATAAAAAAAAAGATATATTCATATGTGCTTCAATTTGCATTATATTGCCAAAAATGTGAACATTAAATGCAAGGTCAATATTCTCATTTAAAAATTTCATAATTTGTATTGAATATTATTGTTTTCAATTACAAAAAAAATATTATCATAATTTTTTTTCAACAATAAAGATAAAATATTTTTTTAAACAGTTTTTTTTTTTCGATACAAAATCATTTTTTTTATTTGTATGCCAAATTAAATCAATCGATTATACCATTCTGTATTTTATTTAACGTTTTTCAAGTCTTAAAAAATAACCTCTTATCAATTAATTGCTAAATAATTAAGTAAATTATATTATCAAAATTGTCAACATTTAAATCTTATCACGCAATACAAAAAAAAAAAAAAAAAAATTTATATATTATTTATTTTCCATAAAAAAAAAACAAGAATATTAACCGGAATTTCGAATAAATTTATTACTTTTTTTATAGATTTATCTACACATATGTGTTTATCATTAAATACAAAAAAAAAAAAAACTTATTTTAATCAAAATTGAGATAATTCAGTGCAATAACTGATCTTTGAAATATTTCAAACATAAATTCCATAATTCTCTTGACTTTTACATTTGAAAAAAAAAGAAAAAGAAAAAAAAAACAACAAATTTTTTTTACATAACAGGTGAGGAATATTAATTTCAAGGTGTGAATTAAATCTTTTGAAAACGTGTTTAAAAAATAAACAAAAATAAAATGCAATGTTATACGCATCTTCTTTTTTTAATATAAATTTCATGTTATACCGCAAAATCTCAAATGCTGAAGGCTTTTTCAACATGCTTTTGAAAATTTTTTTTATAAATATTCAAGTACTCGTATGTATATTCTCAATGTGGTTACTAGAAAAAATAAAATTAAAAAACGAAAAAATATATGTATGTATATATTTTAGTTGTACTGGTTGATTATAGCAATTGAGTCTTGCGTAACCACGCAAATTTGTTCCTCAATGATGGTTACAAGATAACCGTGTTTTATCTAAACAACACTTATAGCGCAATGAAAAAAAATAAAAAAAATTAATAATCATAACTACTCGAAACAATGACAGATACAATTAAAAATCATAAAGTTTTCACTTTGAAAAATTATAGTATTAGATACACAGAATTCTAAAATTTTTAAAAGTCGTATTGATTGGATTTCATTCGAAATAAAATTTATTTTTTTGACGTTAGTATCCTTATATGGAATGTAATTTTGAAATTGATTGTTTTTTTTATGATCCATAACGTAGAGATATCCCTATGCTGCAATTGTGTTAATGGAGTAGGGTTTTACATTCATAAAGCATAACATATTTCTTCGTGATTATTTTGAAGATTTAAAGCCTAAAATAGTAAAATCCTTAAAGAATGACGCATAAATATTCTATATAAATGTTGAAACGTCAAAAAAACATTCAACATTCTGTAGAAAAGAAAATGTATTCTAAAATTGTTGCGAATATTAAATTGAAAGATTAGAAAATGGTATCTATGATAACTTCAGGCGTATAACATATATACATGGGTACATACATGCCTACATATAAAATATTCATGTATAAAAAGATGTTCTTATATAACTAGATAGAAAACAACCTAAGTATTTTAAGATAATAACGATGATGATATGATTATATAGTTAGAATATTATAGGAGTACTTTTTTTTTGTCCTCTGGAACATAAAAGTTTTTTTTTTTTTTTCTCAACAGGACAATGAACTACATACAAGAAAATTGCGTAAGTGATTCGGTAACTTTGAAAATAATCTTGCACTATAAAAAGAAACCTTTTAAATACTTTGTTATTATAAAAATAGTGTGAAAGTGGTCGTACCAATATAATTTTTGTTTTCCGTCTGAATTAATTTTATTTTATTTCTTAATTTTTTTTTTTTTTTGGAATTAGTATTTTGAAAAAAATTTGAAAATTAATGTAGGTTTTGTATACAAGTTTCCCTTTTCAATTTTAATTAAAATTGTTGTATGAAAATATAAATAGAATATTATCAAGACGTTTCTATGAATATCACTGACGTTTATTTTTGATTTGAAATTTTAATTTGGAGCACTCGGCTTTAAAACACCATCATTTTTCAGAATTCTTGAATTTTTATAATTATGTATGAAAAACCTGGTTTATTGGTATGTGTGAAAATAAACATTTAGAGTAGTTTAGAGCATCTTTGCTATTTGGAAGTTTTGAAAATTGATAAAAATTGTAGCTAAGGTCCTTCTAGTGCTAAGAACATCATTTAAAAGCCGGAATAAAGAAAAAAAATATACGATATAATTCTATTGTTGTAAAAAACTCGATCTCTAGTTTAAAATTTTACTACCAAGAAAATATAACACAGAAATTTCAGGACAGAAAATATTCTAAATTTTCTGGTATACTGTTGTACTTACTCGTTTGTTGGCAACATGTTCAATGACATCCTTTTTTCCAGAAGATTTATTTTAAAAAATAACGAAAATATGACTTTTATTTTATTCATAAAATCTATTAGTACCGTTCAGCATAATTTACTTGTATTATAAAATCTAAAAGAACCAGTTTAACTAAAAAAATACAACTAATAATGATTATATTGATAATTGATAACCATTTAAAATAATTGAAAATACGGATTTCATTCAAACATGTATGACTTAAAGCATTAAATTCATAAATTCTCACTTTGGCGCCATACCACATACAAAGAATAGAATAGATAAAGTAAGAAGCAGGTATATATATACAATAAAATGAACAAGTCACTGTAATTAATTTCAATATTATTTTAAAAATTGTTTAAATACATATATCAAATTTTTTTTTTCCTTTACGAATAAATGAAAAATTATAATTGAATAATTGAATTATATAGGAAATAGATACTATATATTAATAAATTTAATACAGATACTTTATTAATTCTCAAATAAGTGGTTCTATAATATTTATATTCGTAATAAATTTTATTAACAGAAACCGTATATGTATTCTGTTATCAGATAAATAATATTACATATAGGTACACAGAATAAATATTTTTAAATTACATATATGTTAAATGAAAAAAAGATAAATAATATGAAATTATTTAAAAATAACTCGTATAAATTTTTTTTTTCTAAATTATAATCAAAAATATACGTACGTGCATATTTTACAATTATCAATTTGAAAATGATATTCCCGTAATATCGTATATTTAATTTATAAAAAACAAAATATATAGCTATAAAATTTCATACTAAAGAAAAAAAAAAAAAAAAAAAATCAGGGCTCAACCGGGATTTGAACCCGGGACCTCTCGCACCCAAAGCGAGAATCATACCCCTAGACCATTGAGCCGCTTGTGATTATGGTGACTAAATTATACTTTTATGTTGCGCTTTTAAAGATTGAAATTAAAAAAAAAAACATTTAAAGTTATTTTTAAATTTTATTAATCATTTTATTTTTTGTATCTACTTGAAGATTAAATTATAGAATGTGTGTGTTTATTGCTACTGCATACGTGTATGTAATGCGATAATATTATTTGAATAAATATGATGACGAACAGAACAACTTTTTCTTTTTTCACCATGAATGAATGAATTGCTGATAAGCAGTTTTATAAAATATTAATGAAAACTTTTACTAGAAAAAAAAAAAGAAGAAGATAACTGAAGAATCGTATGTAATTTAAACTAGCATTTAATAAAAAAAATGGACATTCTTCCAAAATATTGAACATGGCTATAATATAAAATATGGAAGTTTGTGTCTACAGTTTTTTTTTAAAAAATGTTAAGAGTATTCAAAATTGATTAACTGTTAATTAAAAAATATTTCACATGTATCTAAAAAAGGACAGTACATAACAGTGTAAAACATGACAAAGAGGATCTAAAATAAAATAAAAAAAGTTTTTTTTTTTCCTTTCATTTTGATGTTTATTTACATATGTGTACTACATGGGCTATTTTAAAAGAAAGTTTATA
Organism: Bombylius discolor; assembly: GCA_939192795.1. Classification (NCBI taxonomy): domain Eukaryota; kingdom Metazoa; phylum Arthropoda; class Insecta; order Diptera; family Bombyliidae; genus Bombylius; species Bombylius discolor. The sequence continues at coordinate 53,400,927 of OW584238.1, read as the reverse complement.
GAAATTTATATTTTTTATATCTTTATTTACAAAAAAAAAAAAGAAAAAAAACAAAAAAAAAGACAACTGTTTTCTTTATTCGCTTAAACAAGTTTAAAACTTACCCAGTATCAAGCTTTTCCATGTAATTTTCTGTAGAAAACCAAATCTTATTATCTTTTCGAAAGAATTTTCAATTATTTTTCACATACCTTTACACTTTTAATTAATTAAATAAATGTAATGATAAAAAAAAAATTTGTTCACATATCTGTGCTATTCTTTAAAAATTCCATGTAAGAGTATTCAAATTTCTAATTTAATTCAATAAATTATAGTATTCAGTTTTTTTTTTTTTTGTATTGTTTTTCTGCTTTTCAATTTTTCTAACGGAATTATTTTATCTGAATGAACATCTGATCGAAATTTTGAACTTACATTCTAAGCATTAATGTACATAATGTACATATGTATGTATGTATATAATTTGTGATATACATATAATATGGAGGTCAATTTAATAAAAATCCTGTCACGAAATTATAAACACGCAATTGAAATTTAATCATTACAATATCTTTATTATTGTTTATATACGAATTAATTAAAAACAATACAAATTTTATTCTCATTATAAAAATAACGGTAGTTTTACATTTTAAAAAAAAAATAAACAAAAAAAAAAACAAAATGTAGGTAAGTTACATTTTAATTATTTAGATGCTTAAACCATTTACAAATAAAGTGTTACAAAAATTAAAAAAAAAAAAAACAAAATTTAAAATATAAAACAAAAAAATAAATATTCTTTGATTGTCGCATGTGTAAAATTACTGATTCTAATTTCGAATAAGACTATACATACATATGTTAATAAAAGTTTTTAACAAAACAGAAATTTATTTCTTATACCAATATATTGTGTTATAAAGATCTGAAATGCGGTTTTATCACTTTACATTCTTTTATGAAATAAAATAAAAATATTTTCTTATGGCTTTGTCTATTATTCAACTGAAAATAATAATGAACAATTTTCAGTAAAAAAAATATTTCATTGAGTATTGATATATACACCTTTTAACATAACCTACAGAAAACGATCTTAACGCATGTTATGTATTTGAAACAAATATACCTACATACTACATACATGTATGTATAAATTAAAATCATTAAAGATTCTTTACCCAATTAGATATTTAGTATATTTTGTTCTTTAGAAAAAACATTTTCTATTCTAATAAAATGAACTTCTCTCTAAAAAAAAAATAAACGTTTTTTTAAATAAAGATACATTTGTTTTAATGTTCATTTAATTTGACAATATGACATCTATCATCTATATGTGTGACAGCGTGAAAAAGATCTAAAAAAAATAAAAAAAAACTTCAAGTATCTTTGAATAGATTTTTGCTTAGTCTGAGCTTCCAAATCCAAAAATAAATAAAAACAAAAGATGTTCATCATCAATAAATGAGTAAATTAACGAAAATTAATAAAAAACCATCAGTAAATCAACACACAGAATGAATGATTAAAAATAAATAAAATTATAGAAGCTGTCGATTATTTTATTCATTAAATGTAATCTATTTATGACATATTCCTTCTTTTTTTTTTCAAAATACTCGTACATGCATCTTTTATGATTTTACTAACTCCGATTAAATATTTTTAGATTTTTCGAAATTTATTTTCAATGCACACTTTTTTTTTTTCAGGTCATAAATTTCAAATTTCTAATCGATCAATCATCATTTATTCTTCATTTTATTAATATGTAAAAACTACAATTTCAAGAGTATAGATACTATATGTAAAAAGTTCAGTATAAAAAAGGATAACAAAACATGTTTTGATGTGAAAAACTGAAAAATCAATCTTCTATTGAAATGTCACCCATACAGCAAAGAGTTTATATACATATGTACATACATACATATATGCCATAGTAAATTAAAATCGAAATCAATCAATTATTTACTATTAATTCTAAATATGTACTCTAAGCCTCAATCACATTTGTAAAATATCTTTTTTTAAGAAAATTTTCATTAATCATTTTAATTATCTTGAAATTACTCGGACATTACTTGAATTTTTCGAGCTTATATCGAAATTTTCGATATTGAAATTTAATAGATTCAATACTTAATTTAATTTAAAATGTATTCAACATAAATTCATATTTTGTCTCATGTCAATTTAATCTTTCTTGAGCTCCAGACACGGACTATTATTTATCACTTTTTTTTTTCTAAATTTGCATCTAGTTTTTTTTTTTATTCATTTATTTCAATTATTTCCAATTTGATGATTTGTATTATTTTTTCACAGGGATCAAAAATTCATTATGATTTTTTTTTCTTTTTCAAAGGATCATTTATTTGGTTTTTTTGAGGGGGTGAAATTAAACACCACAAACCTTCATATGAACTTCAAATTTGGATTTTATTAAGACATTAATGATGTTTACAACGAAAACGTCCCAAAGTAATTTATTATAAATTTTCCTATGTATGTATGTATGTATGTATGTCGGTATATTAACACAAAAAAACACATGTCTCTAGAAACTACATATCTTTATTGAGTCCTAATGTATTTAATAAATTTTTTTTTTTTTTTTTTGTGCAAATATTCAACAAATTGCACAGATCATTTTTCGAACTCATCACAGGAACAAGCAATAACAATGCAATTCAATGGCATTTTTAATTCTTGTTTAAACATCTTTTCTGATTTTTCATTACCTTTAAAATAATCACAGAAGTCAAATATTTAAATTCTTTAACACTTATTGAATGTTCTTTGCAGATTTCTAAATTGGATGGGAATTTTAGTTTTGTTCATTAATTAAATGTCGTGACTACAAGATCACAAATTATTAATATGAAATTTATTTTAAAAATAATTTTAATTCAATTTCTAGAAGATTTTTTAGATACTTTATGAATATATGAAAAGAAGAGAGGTGTTAAAGCATGTTATAAAGAATTTAATAGCTTATTCAGTTGTTCTTTCATTCAAACTAAGAGGATTATTTTGAGTAATATTTTGCAAATTGATTTTAAAATTAAATTTTCATGTTAAACATATTTTTTTTCTCATGTTTTTGAGCAATACTGTTTTAATTAAATAAAACCTATTTATAAAAATAAAGGAGCAATAGAGGAGATTAAGAACCATTTCACATGAGTCATTTTTTCATTTAGTCACAACTAAACAACTTAATCTTGTATCTTGTATCTGTATCTGTATCTGTATCTTGTATCTTGTATCTTGTATCTTGTATCTGTATCTTGTATCTTGTATCTTGTATCTGTATCTTGTATCTTGTATCTTGTATCTGTATCTTGTATCTGTATCTTGTATCTGTATCTTGTATCTTGTATCTTGTATCTTGTATCTTGTATCTTGTATCTTGTATCTTGTATCTTGTATCTTGTATCTTGTATCTTGTATCTTGTATCTTGTATCTTGTATCTTGTATCTTGTATCTTGTATCTTGTATCTTGTATGTTGTATCCTGTATCTTGTATGTTGTATCCTGTATCTTGTATGTTGTATCCTGTATCTTGTATCTTGTATCTTGTATCTTGTATCTTGTATCTTGTATCTTGTATCTTGTATCTTGTATCTGTATCTTGTATCTTGTATCTGTATCTTGTATCTTTTTATCATGTATCTTGTATCTTGTATCTTGTATCACAGAGCAGATATCTATAGAGAAGTATTGTATGGAAAAAATAGAAAAGATAATAAATTTTAAAAAATTGAGAAATTAAGAAAAAATCCCTGAGAATAACAAAGAGCTCAAAACAGCTTTTAGATTCGAGGCCAAACTTTGAGATTGGAGGCCACTTGACTGTTACTATTTCAATATATCGTAATAATTAGTCTGTTATAAGAACTTATATTATCATTGGTTATACATACTACGTTACGCATACACAGCTCATGTGAATGATTTTAAGAAGGAAAAAATAGATAAAACATCGATAAATATTTCGTTTGAACTTTCGCAGATCTTAAGAGAAAGGTAACATATTTCTTTAATCATGAACATCATCCTAATTAATAATGATAACCAAAGAATTTTTTACCTTAATTGTACACTCAAACAAATTAGGTCATTGGTTCATTTTAAAATCGTGTGAGTATCTGTCGGCACATTCATTATTTATAATCACGTCTTTGAATTGTATAAGATTTAAATTAATTCTATTCATGTAAAATTTGTCAATGAAATCTTCTTTTTTTAAATACACAGAACATACAATTTTGGTAAGATATTTATGACTTTTTAACAAGAACAGAAGGATTTAAAGTTTTCTTGTATAACAAAGTTTAATAAAATTGAAATTCAATTTTTTAATCCTTTTTTTTCTCTTATTTTCTCATTGCTTTTTTGCATTAAGCTTTTAAGCATAATAAATAACTTCATTTACCAAATTTAATTTTTTTGTAAAGATTTTTTAATTGTTTAAAATGAAATATACGTGCAATAATTTCAGATATTTTGTTTCTCTTTAAATCTAGCTTATTTCATTTGTAATTTTTATACTTTGAAAAGAAAGATAATTAAAATTGAAAAACAGCTTCTTCGAACATACAAAAAAAAAATCCTTTCAAAAGGCAAAATTCTTGAAATACATTAAGATTAAAATTTAATAAGAATTAAAGCCATGAACTGCAAAAGTAAGTTTAAATTCAATTAGAAATTAATAGAAAAGATATTTTTAAGAAATACTAAGAAGAAATCATTTTTTACTGAATTTTTGTTAACACATCAGCTCTGGCACATGCAAATGAAAAAAAAAAAACGTTGAGGGAAGTTACGGGGGTAAAGAAACAAATACAATTTTAGTACTAACTCCACTTGAACTTTTGTAAATTATAAAAGGGGCCCAGTGGAACAAAAAAGATAGAAGAACGTTGCAAAGACATGATACGTTCGAGTATACATACTTTGAATCTCATTAGAACACTTACCATGGTAGTATGTATCTTCAAAACAAAGTTCTGTTTTAAATTTTGAAATTTCAAAAATTAAGATGTACATACATATTTATGATGATTCCTTAATTATAAGCACTATGGCTTCTTTTATTCTTGTATATGTCTATGAATATGTTGTTAATATTCAAAAAAGATACTATGTTAAAAAATACAACTAATTATTGGGATTGAAAATCATATTTTAAAAGTGTTAAATTTTATATCTTTTAAAGGCATTTCTTATAAATTTTACATGGAACAAAGAACAACTCAATTAATATACCTTTAAGGTATATATTTAATAAGCCTCGTATATGTATCCATAAACTGTTGCATATCTGATTCATTAGTTATAAAATTTGTCTGTAAAAATTGTATAAGAATAATTCTGCATTTTTCTTACTTTTTTTTACTTTATCTTGTATATCTTTTCTTTTACCAGTAACATCAATGAACATTTATATTTTTGGGAATTCATTATAATTTATATGCAAATATTTTTTTTTTATGAAACAATATAATTACTTAAATTTGACGATAAAAATTATAAACATCCTGTTCAAAACTTTATGACTTACTTAGTTTCATATTTTTAACGCTTTAATAGAATTATATACATATGAAGATTTTAAAATGGGAATTTCTTCTGCTAAGTTCTCATAGTCCGATGATAGAATTTTATTTTCTAAAAATTCTTTTCAAATCAAAATCAATAGAAGAAAATTATACATACATACATATGTACATACCTATAATTTTAAATTTATTAAAAAGCAATTAATAATTAATTGTCAGTAATTTGTTTTTAAATTGATTTTTTTTTTCTAATACTTTATTCAATGTGTTTTCAATCAATTAATTTGTATTCTAATAAACACATGTCGAAAGTGTCATATTTTAAACTTCTGTAATTGTTAAATATAAATGACGACAGTTTATGTAAAATGAAACTGACATTTAAAACGCCCACTAAAATCTTGTAAACATATTGAGTGGGTTGAATGAATAAAATTACATATTCAGTAAAAGCAAAATTTTATACATTGAAATGTTTTTCTAAAGTGATATAGACAGATGAAGTTTAATAATTCAAAAAAAAAAAAAAAAAAAAAAGTCAATATCTAGAGTTATGATCTTAAAAAATTTCTTATTTGCTTAACGTCCATAATTTGAGCTAGATAAAATTATTAGGTATGTAGATGATTTTTTAGTGCTTCTTAAGTATTTCTCAATAATATTAAAATGTAACGATAGAAGAACCTAATTGAAGTACATATTAGAATTTAAATTGAAATAGAATCATTTCCAAATCTTCGTTCATTTTCATTTTTTAACGCTCAAATCAATTTTATAGGTTTTCATAAGAAATTTAAAATTCTGTAATGCGACTGATATGAAATGTTTCCACGGTATTCTTCTCATTATTTCTTCCAAAGAAATTTTCAATAGGACATGAGTTACAGAGCCAAAAAAGCAACTACGTGAACCAAATTTTAAAGTTCTTTCAAAAAAGTATATTTTCGGAGAAGTAGGTATAGTTTAATTAAGATATTTTTTGAAGAGTTTGTTTGTTTGTTGTAGGTGGAGGGGATTAAGGAACCCCATCTCTAGTAAAATCTTTTAGTTTTCCTAATAAACGAAAGGATTTTGTCTAGAGGTTAAGAACAGATGTCTTCCACTCAGTGTGTATCACAATTTCTTTTCTATTCGAGTACAATTGGTTCAATACAGCCTGGAATATAATTGCCTAAAATTGACAAGTCACATACGTATCTTTCTATATACTCGTAAGAATGTAAATTAATCAAAAAATACTAGCAATTTTTTTTTCAACTTTTAAAAGACATGCACAAAAATTATTTGAAAATATAAATTTTAAAACAATTTTGAATACGAGTATGTAATAAATTTTTTTTTTTTTTTTTTTTTTTTGGCATTTAAAGCTTGCAGATTAAAATTCATATTGTCTTGAAAAACAAAAATTAATAAAAGATAAAACATAAAAGTGAAAGTTCATAAAATTTATTACTACTTGTAAATTTTTTATCATAAATCATTAAATCGAAACAAAAAAGGTTTATGATTGTCATTGAATTTTAACGTAATTATTTTTTTTTTCTTTCAAATATAACAATTATATAAACCATGCCATTATTAATTTCATATAAATTATAACGACAATGACGTGTGTCCAATATAGATACATACATACATATTTATATATAAAATCTGAAATGACAACATGATTTTGATTTTAATAAACTGCACGAATTTAATAAAAATTCAAAGTATATAATATACATATGTATGTACATATGTACATATGTATATGTATAGCTAGTACATATTCAAGAATGAAATCAAGAATATCTTGTTTATTTTGTAAACAAATTAAATAATTTTATTTTCAATTAAAAATTAAGATACAAATTGCAATAATATTACAAGGAATGACAGTTGAAGTTGAATGATCTGAGGGTTTTGCAAGTATGTATCTTCAACTTCTACTGATCTTTTGCGATCCTTTTTTTTTTTTTTTCTACAAAAAATTTATAAAAACAAGATAAGACAACCGTCGAATATTTCGGGAATCTTTTGAATTTAGAACTTTGAAAGCGTAAATCAGAGTTTTATATTTATTTTACATTCTTTAACACAAAAAAAATTACTCATTTGTATATGTTTTTAATCGTGTATCAATTGAATTATTGATACCCCTTGCGCATACAGCAAATAACATTGCGATCATTGCACTAGAATTAAAAATTAATTTTTTTGTCATATTTTTTCACTAGTTTTAATTTTAATACCTCTAGGATTAGAAGTTGATGTAAAACATCTTTCTTTCAATAATAAGTATCTTTCATGTCCAAAACAACTGGATTTGTCATTGCAAATTACTGTTATAATATTTCAAAGTACATTTATATACATACATACATAAGTATTTATGAACTATACGTATATACACATACGAATGGTTCAGATATCTTTTGAGTAATATCCACTTAGTTACAAACTCATATCTAGATACAATAAATTTATAGATTATTTATTCATTGATTTTTTTCGTTTTTTTTTTTTATCTCGTATTTTTAAATTCATATATTTTGTCTATGATGAAATTTCTTGGCAATGTCGTCTGCTGGTAACACATTTAATTCTTATTTTATTGAAGAAAAATTAAGATTATAAGACAACATTTGAATTTCTCAAGCCACCCAAAGTGTAAAAATTAACTTTTTTTTTTTTTATTTAGACCACATATTTTTCTCTTCGTTTTTTTTCTGTCATCATAGATATTATTTGAAAATCCGTTAAGATTATAAGAGAACAGGTGGTGTGTGTTTTTAAGAATTTCCATGATCATTGTCAAGATCATACCATCATCATCATAATCAATGTTAGAAATATACAAGATAATTTTTGTATCTTGTATTTTTGTTTTTTCTTTACTTCTTGAAATCAAATTTTAATTTATTTTATTCGAGAATATTTATTTTAGAATTATTTTATCGTATGTTCCATGAAAAAAGCAAAAATTACATATTTACGCATTTTGTTTTTTATGATCTTGTTTATAGATTCATGTAACAGTAGTTATAAAATGTTAAATGTAAATTTGTATTTTTCATTTGAAGTAATACGATCACCAACTACATTATATCTAATATAAAACATTTGATATGTTGTTATCTTTGCCGAAAAACAAGGATTACATTTAAGATATGTGAGATACATGGATATTTTGATTTTAAAGTATGATATAAATCTTAATTTTCCATTTCCTTTTTTATTAATTTACAGTACGTACAAATTATAGAGGAACAAGAAAATTTATTTTGATTACATAATCTAAAATGTATCTTGTATTGATAAATATTTTAGCTTCTTCATTAGATGTACAACTATATTACTTATACCATTGAAATAAATTTCCCTTTTTTAAATTTCGAGACATTTGTTACGTTAATGAATTTTAAATAAAATAAATACCGTTAATTTTTTAAACAAAATATATTTGAAACAAGCAAATAAATTTGATTCCAGGAAAACAAATTCATTTGGTCACAAATCTCTCTGAGATCTATGTATTTTTGAAGATTATCTCTTAATCATCAAGAACAACATTCATAGTCTACCACATAAAAATAAAGAAGCTAAAAATTAGTTATAATAAAATTATCCCACAAGATTTATTCCTAAAGAATCATTAGATCTAACTGTATTCAAACAAAAAATATTTATTTTAACACACATAAACATTATGAAAAATGATTTTGACCTTAGAACCTACAATTGAACAAATGTATGTACATATATTGGTAAACAATTAAATTTTCTTTGTGAAAATATGTAGTACACTGGGCGTCTCAGAGTTTAAATCAATAAATTCAAATTGGAATTGCATAAATATTTATTCAGACCTCCCATATATTTTTAAAATTGCAATTTAGTGTTTTTTTCTTCAAAATTTTATTACATAATCCTTCAAAAGAAAAAAGTTATTAAAACCTAAAAACAATCTAAAAATTTGACATACTTTTACTTCAATCATTTTCTTTTAAAAATGAAAAAGTATCTTTTAACTATGACAGGTGGCTTATATTCTAAAATTATTAACCATACATGTTATAATTGTGAACATTATAAAAAGATACTCATATTATTTTTGTTGTAAATGCAATTTACCTAAAACTAATATGCATTTTAATAAAAATAGATATTCATATAAATATATTACTATATGTATATACAAGTATTCTATTATATCTGCATACACAGAATTACGGAAGAATTTCACATAAATCATAATGAAAGAGATGAAAATGAATGAAAATTTACTGCATACAATATAATTTCTTTTATGCATTTAATTAATATTCTACATTTAGATACAAGATCATTTTATTTATTTCCAATGAAATGATTTCATTATAAAAATATTTTAAAAATAGATAAGTCATTTGGATTTTTTTCACTTTTTTTTTCTTATTTCTTTATTTATTTTACATTTAGGTCGCTTCTAATGAAATGTTATGAGTTTTGTATAAGACAAAGTAAAATTACAATTGTAATACTTCATGCAAAAAAAAAAAAAATTTCAAAAAATTTCAATTGTACGATGCATCTCTGATGAATGTGTTTTAAAATTGTAAATTTTAAAAATTCTTATATGTACATATGTAGTTAATGTCAATCTTGAAAAATGACAATAAGAATAATGAACAACTTTACTAATATTTTTTGTAGTATCATTTTTTTTTTATTGTTTTTTTTTTATAGATTTTCACATTCACATGAAAATCGTTGTATTGATGATAAGATTTAATCTGAAAATCCAAATAACACGTTCATAGATCCTTATGACAATCCTTTGAACACGATCTAAAAAATAATCTAGAATATATACAATACATATTTTAAGTAACCTGATGTCATATTTATTATATAGTGAGGAATATATCAGACATAAAAAAATAAAAAAATTCAAGTGTGTGAAATTATTTAAATTGTATAAGACTGATCTTCAATGTCATTATATTTATACAGATAACTATGATCCTGTTGTAAATATTTAAATTATTTACTATTTATAATCTGGAAATACAAAATAAATTTAACATTGTTTAGGCTTTAAATTTTAATGTGCTATGATGTATTAAACATGCATTTTATAATTTAGATTACTCAGAAATAAAAAAAAAAATACGATATTAAGTCTGATGACTGAATTGAAAAAAAAAGAATATTTTAAAAAGAACTATTTTTCAAGATAAAATCAAGAGTTTAATTAAATCAGAAAAAGTAATTCAATTTTCTATGTTACTATATGACTTTTACAAATGATATATTTGAAGGTCATATTTAAGCTTCAGTCCAACGAAGTTTAGTCTTACTTTCTGTTTTATTTCCTATCCAAATTTGTTATAAAATTATTATCTATACAAGAAGAAGAAGTTACTTGTTGATATTAAGCAACCCACAATCAAGCAGTACACTGTATCTATTAAAGCCTCTTTTTTTTCACAATAAGTAGTATTGTGTAACACAAAAAAACTCGTCCCCACCTACAACTGGCTTTAACCGCATGTTCATACATGGAAATGGAAGCTCAAGTAAACTTTCTTATCAGCGAAAACTAGTTCATTGTGTTTTAAAAGTGAATAATTGTGTTGTGTGTGATCTTCACAAATAACTACAGAAATGTAAATCTGCCAATGGCTTAGTGCTTAGATGTTAGCTTTTAACAGTTTTCTCGGGTTCAATTCTCACGAGAGACAACTCGTGGTTCACAAATATTTTTTTTTAAATCTATTTACAAAACCCTAAAGTCCAAAGTTCATTTGGCTAGAAGACTGAAATGGTCGTCTTTCGATTTCAAACACAGCCGTTCTCTCTGCTAGTGATCATATGTATGTGTGTACGAACAAACATATGAGATCGAAATCATGTATGAAGGTTTTTATGACAGACAGACTTAGACCTCAACTGCCGCATTCCCTAAGGATAGTTTAGATTCTTATTCAATGCTAGCACTATCATTCAATGTACGCTCGGTAGCTCAGTGAATAGAATGGTTCTGTCAGGATCTCCTCAGAATTTTCTCCCATTGATTAAAGTAATGGTAAGGTTCAAACCTACAAAGGTTCGTAATGACAACACAGGCTCTTTTTTTTTAATAAGTAGGGAGGGAATGAAAGAAAAAACAAATGTTAAATACTGCGAAAATAAATTGTGAATTAGCGAAGTATTCTAAGAAGAATACTTCGAAAGAAATATACATAAATGAATTTAAAAGAGAACTAAGAAATTATAACGACAAAGTGAAAATATATACAGATGCAAGTAAATCCAAATTAACTGACGCAACTGCGTTTGCGATAATTGAATATGATGATGAATTTAATAATGAAGCAATTATCTTGAAAAGAGAATATTGTTATGATATTGCTTCTACATATCATGCTGAATTGATGGCGGTTAATGAAGCATTAAAAATACTAGAAATGTATTATCCTCATAGAAAATCAGTAATTTTCTCAGATGCTTTGACTGTAGTTCGAGCAATAAAAAATCATAAAAACAGAAATGATCTTGAAAGCGAGACACGTGAACTACTTCGTCAAACTGATACTATTCTATGTTGGATTCCGGGACATGTGGGAATAGAGGGTAATGAAATAGTAGATAAGGTAGCGAAACATGTTATAAAAGAACATGAGTTTGTATCTGCTACATTTGACGATAATAATAACATGATTAATACAGATATTACTTAGCACATTATCACCAATGGTCGTTATAAAGGTTAAAGGTTTTATCTTTTGCATTTTCCAAATACTTTTTTCCCCATCTCAACAATAAATTCATATTACGAAATCCTTATCAGACTAAATGTTTAGTTTTTACGAAGATACTAATGTATGTTTGAATGTCTTGACACTATGTATACTACTTATTTTTTTCGTGGGTATTTGCGCTTATACTCGGACACACAGTATAAACTTAGACTTTCTGTTTCTAGTGAGATTTTATTGAGTACACAAATAAATCATATGTATGAGTGCTTTCAGAGCGAACAAATTGTTCGTCACATTTTTGCAGGAGATTCCGAGCTACCTCTCCAATATTATATTTTTCCTAAGTCTTATACAGATCTTTCTTTATATAGTTTCAGTATATGTAAAAAAGTAACATTATTTGTGAGCTAGAACATGAACATATGTATACCCTGTATCATTAGTACATTACAAGATTTTCTGCCGTAATATCCATTTAGGTATTGGGACGTGATACCTATCGTGACCCAAATGAGGATTTTTATAAAAATATCGCACTTGCTAATTATGTTTTTCGTGAAACTGAACAATGTACTATTCTTTTCGTTATAAATCTCTTATATCTCACAAGACGGAAATTTCGAAAAATAAATCTGGCAGGCAATAGATTAAAAAAAAATTATCTTTTATTTAATTTTTCAAAAAATACAATACAAATAAAAATTCTGTCTGGCAAAGAAAAACTTATAAACCAAACATACTTAAGTCTTTCGTTATTTAATACTTATCACGTGAATAAACTTCCGTGTTAAAAAATATTTTCTATTTTAAATTCTTCCGCCTTTGTTCTTTGAATCGTATAATTTTTTTTTCTCTTTTAAGAAAAAGAATTCAATCTCTACAAAGAAATACTAAAAAACAAAACTAAGATTCCCTTGTAAATTTAAATAGTGTAAGGAAAAAACTAGATTATCAAGAATTGTATGTATCACTTTTGTATATTTTGTTTTATGAATCTTTTTTTTTTTTGTTTTTGATTTTTGCATAAAAGCATAAAAAATATAGTATACATATATGCATGTGTAAAAAGTTCAAATCATGTTCACACCTTAAGTAACATGATCGTAATACTAAATATTAAAATATTTTCAACACAATTTTGTATTAGAGAAAAGACTACGCAAATGACTTATTCTTTAACTTTATTTTTTTTTTTTTATTTCTTTTATAACAACAGGGCCCTTTTTTTTACTTTAAAAACCCTTTTATTGTAACATTCTTAATATTTTTAGATATACATATATATGTAATTGAAATGTAAAGCATATCTATAGATATTGTGCTTTTGCTGGTGTATCGTTTTAGAATATTTTCTAATTGCAAAACAACAAAATGGATCAAATTACTTTCAACAAAGTCAAATACTACATAATATGTGATAATCTGCCCTTGTTCCTATATAAACAACAAACAATTCTAAATTTGTAAAAGATTATTTCTTCAATTTCTTATTTTACTTTTTTTTTTTTTTTTGTACATATATGCATGTTTTAGAAAGAGTTCATCGAACATTAAGTTTAAAAAAAAAAAATCTATTCTAGTTTTACAATTTACATATTTATATTCAAAATGACGACAGAGTATAAAAAATATTATTCAAAGAAATTTATTTTTTTTATATTATTTTTGTACAAAGAAAATCAATTAACTTCTACAAAAAAAAAAAATAATAATAATAATAATAAAAATAAAAAGTGAAAAATATGTATCTAAATACTTACATACATACGTTGATATCTCTTTAGTAACTTTTTCTTTCAAACAACTTTTTTTTTTTTTTTCTTATTAAATACGAATTTCTAACACGAAGAACACATATATATGTATGTACATTACGTTGTATTGAAAGCGAAAATTACATTCCTACCGACCTATTGATAATGTTAAAAAAAAAATGACTAAAAATTTCACTAGACAGATAATAATTTACAAGATTATCTATAGAATAGATTAGCTAACTATTTAATAAACTGTATTTTAAATTAGATAATGTATGTATTTTATATCCTTTAAACTTAGATTTTTAAATGTAGAATAAATATTCTAAATATAGAAATTTTTTGCACCTGCTAATAAATGCAAATTGAATGTTTAACATGATTTATCAATTCTTTCTCACTTATGTTAAACAGAAATGCATTTTATTATTTAAAAAAAAAAAAAAAGGAAAACTTTGAATTATAAACAAATATCACTTTCTGTATATAATCAAAAATAAAATTAATCCTGCAATAAAGAACGTCGATAAATGACCATTTCAGACTTATATACGTTATACTCAGCATGTGACAATTTCTATGTTATTTTATTTTACGTATAGCAATCTCATTTTCATTCAACTTTTAAGGAATATGAATTAATTTAAATCGTAAAATAGATTCATTTTTACTATAAAAAAAATAATTACACGTGATAAGATGTACGAGCGTTTACCTTGAGAAGGGGTCCATTTTTAAAAAACAAATTAGTTTAAGCGAATAACAGGCAAGAATTGATGTGCTCCTTTGAATTAGAATATCTTGAAAACACATAAAGTTTGGACTTTCAAAATAAATAACTCATATGTTGTTTATCTATTAACACAAGACTTTTTCTATACACATGATGTCTGAAATTTTTTATACACGCTGAGGTTATAAGAAAACCTTTAACAAAATAAATAAGCCATGATGATTTTCAAATGAAGAAAAAGAGATGTCTTTTGTGAGCGTGTCTAAATCACAGAAAAAAAAAATTAAAACACTCAAACAAACAAAAAAATTTTTTTCTTGCTTATTTAGCCAAAAAATTGTTTAATATTTATATTATCATGTCATTGTAATAAATTTTTGAGTTTTTAATTAAATATAGTTTTGTTGAGTTATAATCATGTGGAATCATGTTATATCTTTTTTCGATAAGAATTTTGCGCCAGTGTGTCTAGAGTATAAACTTCCGCTTAATTAATTTTCTCCTGAATAAGATATTCTCATAATTTCTTAAGTCAATGAATAAAATTCTCATAATATAAATTCAGAACGAACAAACGAAAAAGGTCAAATATTTAAGAAATTTATTATGATTAATTTCTAAAAATAATTTCAATTGGTATTTTAATTGTTAAAAATAATGTATTTTAAAATGAAATGATGCGTCTATAAACTAAGAAAATAGAAAAGAAAACAAAAAAACAAACTAAATAGAAATATTGCAGAATTAAATAGAAATTTCAACAATAATTTAGCATTTTAAAGTTCAATGTCTGAATTAAAATGAAAAAATTTATCCATCATATGACGTGAATAATTTAAATTTTAATTGATATGAAGAAAACTAATTTATCAAATGTTTAACTATTCAACAAAAAAAAAAAAACCAAATAGAATATCTGTTTTAATAATGACTAATTTGAATATGTAGTTAAGAAAAATTTAAGATAAATAATTATTAATTGTTTTTTTTTAATGTTTTTTTTTTTGGTTTTTTGTATCCTGCACGTTTATTCTTTGAAGTAAAACCGCATTTATTAGCAATTTAAAAAGTCATAACGAACTGGGATAATGATGTCAAATACGAGTCTTTGCCTATTTTTGATACCTTTCCATAATATTTCTCACAAATCTTTTTTTAATCAATACAAATAAGAATTCAATTTCTTTTAAAAAGGACTTGTTTCGGTCAAATACTTTTTTTTCAAATATAAACCAATTTATTTTTCTTATCAAAATCTTTAAATTAGCACTGATTTTTTTTTTCTTTCTTTAATTTAAAAAAATAAAATTTATTTCTATTTTTTTTTTTTTAAGAAAATATATTTATTTTGAAAGAAGAAAAAAAAAAGACTTCAGTGTAGATATGTTTTTCTACTCATACCTCTACTCATAGACTATATTAGAGTGATACTTATCTTTATTGTGATTATAGTCTATAGTGTCCATTGAAATTGCTATTCGATCAATCGATATATTTAATTTACCCTTTGCAATTAAAAAATATTACTGATTAGTAATACATCATCTAATGGTGTACCTCCCCACCATACATCGCATTATAGTGTTTAGAACGTACATGTACTGAATGTTTTTACACACAGGCACACAGCATACGTGTTTATTTGTATTAAATTTCATTTTATATTTTATAAAATAATTTATGCTCAATGATAATTTTATAATTGCCTATTAAAATAAATCAATGGAGAGATCTGAAGAAAAAAATAAAAATTACAAAAACACTAGTTGAATTTATGCAATTTGTATCAATAACTAATAAATTATGTTAAATGACAGAACCATGTCAAGCTTACTAATTAAGAGTATAATAAAAAGTGACAAAAAGCGTAACTATAACCATTGAATATAGCATTGTAATACTAAAGCCAACAAATAATAATAATAATGTCTCTTATTTTACTACAGACCGTTACTCTTTTATTGTCCTGTCCTGTATTCTCCAAAAATGAGAATAAGCAAGTTGGATTGTGAACAAATGGGAATAGAGAATATCTTTCTGTTATCAGCCCCTTTATAGGATCCTATTGTTCATTAAGAAAACGAATAGGCTCTGTTGGAGAGACAGAGTGTTTGAACACAATGATCTCGTTTACTGAGTATTTATTGACGCTTTCATCTCCATCAGCCTCAATTCTGGCCTTGTTTTCCAAATCATTTTCAATACTTTTCCTATTTTGACGTTTACAATCTTTAAAAAATTGTAATTTCTCTCACATAATTTTTTTTTTAAAAATTGGTTTTGTTTAGTTTTCTTTTTTAAACAGATCTAATATAATTTATTGACTTTGATATTAAATATGTATAATGAATTATAAAAATGGGCGTACAATATTATATAAATTATAAAGATGATTTTAAGTTAATTTTTACATTCAACCCACTCCACTCCCATTTTATTGTAATAATCCATAATATATTCAGAATAATTACTGAACTTAATATTAAAACAACAAATTTTTTAACGTTTTTTTCTTCTTTTCTTTTTTTCGTTTGTGTTCACGTTACTTGTTAATGAAAGTGAATCATAGTTTCCTTGTTTTTTTGTTTTTTTGTTTTATTTTCGCATTGCATTGCATCGTTAATCGTGAACTTGAACTCAATTTGCTATCATGTATTAAATGTGCATATGTACTTATACAGTATATAAATTATTATTCGCCTACAATAACTATCAAGAATGTTTATACAAGTGACTTGCATTTTTATGCACTTATAAATATCATAGTATCTGATATAATTATATACTAAGGCGATATTTACATCTGTTGCGCAAAATTACTTGATGACAGTAGTATATTATATAGTATACACATTAGATGATACACTTAGATAAGATTTGGGATATTAATTCACCCAATACTATGAGAAAATATAGATCTTTTGTAATACCCGAATGCTAGATTGGCATAAAATCTAAAAGCATAAATCCTAAAACTTATTTAGGTGGTAGCACAAAAAATATGTGTGTTTCGAAGTTTCAGGTTCTTATTTGCAATATCTATACGAGTTGTGATTTCTCTTCAATCTTTACCGAATGGTATTCAAAAGGACAATGTCAAATGAAAAGGCTTATTCTCTTACTGAAATTTTTTAATCATCTTCATCTTGTTGCTACTTTTGATTCTTAGTGTAGACATACTCTAAAATATTACAATATTGTTGTTGTTTTTAATGCTTGAAATATAATAAATTTATCGTTTTTGTAACAGCAAAAGCACGTTTCATAGTTTTTTTTTTTGTAAGTTTTACACCTTGCGAAATGAAGTATACCTTAAATAAAATTCAAAAGTTTATTTTAAATTGGACGAAGTCATAATATTTTTCTTTACATTTTAATTTCATAAACAAAAAATTAAATTTTTTAATTTTTTTTTTGTGCTTTATTTATTTTAAAAGAATACTTTGCAAGCATTAAAAAAAAAATACTAATAATAATTTTACTTATTTGAAAGCCATTTTAAATGCAATAATAGTTTATAGTAGACTAAGAAAATAAAACGACATTCGATCAGACTGGGAATCGAACCCAAAACATTTGCCTTTCCGGGGCAATGTTCTTCCATCAAACTATAGGATGCCATGTCGCTTACCGTTCTTAGTTACTACTTAATCATTGATAAAGAATACTCAAATCTCCTACAAGTTTTAAATGGCAATAGAATATTTATTTATTTTTTATTTACAAAATAAATAATCATTACTCAGCACCTAACAATTGCTACCAATACAAAATAAATTTAATAAATAAGCAAAAAATATTTTTACAAGCACTTTGAGATTGAGGTGTCTAATGGTAAAATTTATATTTTTATAACTAAAAATTCAATAGAATGTACAAAATTTTTTTGCAAATGAATCCCTTAACATTAAATTTATATTAAAAGTTAATTTCACGATTAGATATATGATCAGTAGTGTAGAGTGTTAATAGAATTTTCTAATAATGTTTCTGGTTTTAGTTAAATTATGTTTGTGGGTTCAAATCTTTAAACGGGAGCTCTTTTCAAAATGTGAACCGAGAAAATTTTCTTTTAATTAAAAGAAAAGTGATTGGGGAATTTAGATATGTCTTTCAACACATATTTGACTAAATTTAAGAAAAAAGATACTTCATTTGAAACTTATCAAATTGAATTTTCCAATATACTGAATACTTCCGAAATGCAAGATAGAATACAGTTATATACGGATGCAGCAGAATGTAAATCTTTAACCGGATATACATATGCTGTTATTCAGTATAATGATAATTTACTTAATAATTATGATGTGTTAAGAACCGGGTATATTCAGAAATTAAATTCTACTTATCATGCTGAATTAAGGGCTGTTAATGAAGCATTAAAAATTATACTAGAAATTTATTATCCTAATAGAAGGTCAGTAATTTTCTCTGATTCTTTGTGTGTAGTTCAAGCACTAAAAAATCATAAAAACACAAATGATCTTGAAAGAGAGACTCGCGAATTACTTCTTAGAACTGATACTATTCTATGTTGGATTCCGGGACATGTGGGAATAGAGGGTA
The DNA here is from genome assembly GCA_939192795.1 of Bombylius discolor. Taxonomy (NCBI): domain Eukaryota; kingdom Metazoa; phylum Arthropoda; class Insecta; order Diptera; family Bombyliidae; genus Bombylius; species Bombylius discolor. The sequence goes on along the minus strand of OW584238.1, from coordinate 53,381,581 downwards.
ATGAAATAGTAGATAAAGTTGCAAAAACTTTGCCTTTAATGTCAAGTCTTGATTAATCCGTAGTAATAACTACATAAATTTCTAATATATTTGGTTTATGATATATCTAATTTCCTCAGTAGTTTCTTATATTTTTTGTTTTTTTTTTTAACTATTTAATGATTTTCAAAAGATGATCGTGTTTTTAAACGTGATGAATAAAAAAAAATGAAATACACACATAAAGTTGTGTCACTTTTTGTTTTTATGCAAAAATTTATGTATATATATACATATACCTATATACGTATACAATATATGTATATAACATCCTACGTTCTTGGACTTATAATTAATCAAGAATTTCATTACATTTTCCTATGATGTTAAAGTCATTAGCTAGAATTAATTGAATCTAAAAACAAAGAAAAAAAAAATACTTGAATCAGTGCAATTAACTATGTCACTAAGGTCATGTTAATTGTTTTGTATTTTGTCGTTTATTTCTTAACGAAAATGAATTCAAGATACACAGAAATAACATATTTTTAGTAAAAGGATGATTTTTTTAATACAATTTACTTGATTATATGTATATCCTCAAGAAAATTTCAAATTAATTTAGAATTTTTTAATACCGTACTGCATAATCATCTTCAACGTCAACTTTAATCAAAATAACGAAAATTAAGTATAAGACTGTTTTTCCTTTAACGCCACCCCCCCCCCCCTATGTTTCACTCCCTTCCCGTTTTTCTCCTTTAAGTGCTAGTACTGTATCGATAAAGGGATATAATTTTACGCCTGATCACATTAAGTAAGAAAGAAAGAAAAAAACAGATCTGAAAAATTTTTGTGAATTTATGTATTTTGTTTAATAAAAATCAAAGATACCTATTAGAAAACAGTTGGTACATTTTTGTCCTTCTAAATATTTTTAAAATATTCAAGCCAAAGAAATTTTCTAATTGTGAAAAATTAATTAAAACTTAATGATAATTTAAATGAGAAATGATTATAGTAATTTACTAATCATTAATTTTTATACAAAAACAATCATCAAATAATTCATGCTCTTGAATGACGGACCAATGAACTTATACTATATGAATTAATTTTTTAACGGAAAAAAAATAAAATAAAAAATAAAACACATTTAAGAATAAAAATGCAATTTTTTTTGTTTATCAACACTTTTTCAATAATTTATTGGCTTAATGTGTCATAACCTAATTTGGTTTAATCTTTAAATTTTAAATGGATTCTCATGATTTATGATTTTTTTTTTTTTAAATTTTCTTAATACAATACAGATACAAATATAAAATTGAAAAATAAAATAACATATCAGAAATTTACATTTCTTTTGTTTAATTTTAAATTTATATAATGAATCTAATCAACAACTGAAAATTGAATAATATAATTCATTTTGCAGAATATTTTCATATAAATTAATATCTGCTATTTCAGAATCGTAATCAACAGCACCTACATTTATTTATTTATTTTACATAGTACATACATACATACATACTATAAATAGTACATATAATATTTATGTCCATATATCAAATTGTGATTTAACCAAAATTTTAAACAACAATAAACCATGGAGCAAACCTTAATAATTCTAAATTAACAAAAAAAAAAAAATTATTTTTTCAACCAGGCGGCAGGCGCATAGTATCATATACAAATGTACATATGATCAGTTATATTAAATCCAAAATAAGCAAAACATTGACTATAAACATCTCAATAACTAAATACTAGCTCTTTTATTTAACTTCAAAAGTAAATTCAGACTCAGTTGGTGGATAAAAAAATTATATTCTGATTTTTATCACAAAAAAAAAAAACAAAAAAAAAATGCAAAGAACTGCAAAAAAATACTTGAAGGGGAAAAAAAAATTTAAAATTCTATACTTTTTAAAATAAAATTAATGCGTGAGAATTCTCTCATTTAAAAAAAAAAAAAAAAAAAAAAAAGTGCAATAATACAATTTATTGATCATTTATGCTCGCGTATGTAACATTTTATTGGTAATCAAATTGTAAGAATGCTCATTTATATTGACATTCAAAAAATTTATGATACAATTTTTACAATTTATGTATAGACATGAAATTACTTCATTTATTAGTTTCAAAAAAAAAAAAAAAAATAAATAAATAAATAAACCTTGAATCTAAAAAACATAAAGTATTACATTTTTGAATCTTTTAAATGTGTGTGTTTTTTCTTTGTTTTTTTTTTTTCCTACGTAAAGACATTTTTTTTTTTTACATGCACAATTCTATACCTTAATAAAAATCTTATCCCTTTGATTTTTAAGTGCCAAAACATACTATAAAAATTTTATTTATATCAGTAAAATATATTTGCTTGAGATGAAATTAAGTATAAAAAAAAATATTGTTTGAATTGTGGCATTAAAATGTCATACAGAGCAATTTTCATAAATTATTTTCTTAAAAGTGAAAAAAAAAAAAAAAATTTATACATATACATATAAATATTTTATTTGATGTTAAAAAATCTTCACAAGGTCAAATTTATTAGTATAAAATTTTAATTCAATTTATATTGCCAATGGCGTTATAGTATGAAATATATAAAATATATTATGTATAGTAGGTATTTTAATTTTTTACAATAAAATTAAAATATTGAGAAATAAATTTGATTTTAGGACTCAAACAATTGTTTTGAAATTTATTAAAAGATACTAGATATTTCCAAAATTAAGTAAGATTTTTAAATAATTTTTTAGTTGGAATTATACTCGTATATCTGGATTATTTCAATGGTTTTTTTTTCCATTTTTTGTCTTTTTTTTTTTTTTGTAGCATGTGGATTTTTTTTATTTCGAAAATAAGAGTTGTTTCTGAATTTAACGAGAAAAGAACAAAATTCAAACCAAAATAATTTAAAAGATCAAATTTAAAAATATTGTTTTTTAATTATCAAAACAAAATTTTACATTTTTCAAAATAAATGCAAAAATTGAAAAGCACTAATCAAAATTTCACGGCAATCAAATACGATAAATTCGAAAGTTGCGAACTGATGCTAAATTAGTTTCATTACTAAAAGAGTCAGTCTTTGCTTCAGATCTTCACAGTAAAGGTGATGTTCTTTCATAAACTTTATCTTCATTCTGTATAGATGTATCTTTTCTGACAATTTAATCACTAATTAAACTTTACGATGATAATTTCATTAATTTTTAATTTTATTTTATTACTAATTTTCACAATGGAAACTGTGAATAATAACTGCGTCTATAAGACATGTTGAATAGCCAACACGTGAGGCGTGGGCGAATATTACATATGAGAATGTACCGCACCATGCTTAGTAAAATCTCGAATCCGAACTTAATATAAACCGCACAACTTTAAAAAACCTCATAAAAAAAATTCAATTTTTTTTTATTTTTCTTTTTAAAGGTATATTGAAATTTAATAAATATTGTATATATGTATATATATGTGCATTTATGTATGTATTCGTATGGTAAAAATAATAATTAAATTTCATTGCAATAAAAGCGTGTCATGTATTTACATAAATTAATACAAAAAATAATTTTTTTTCAAATCAGATATTCATTATTAAATTTTATGATGATTTCTTTTTCTTTTTTTATGTACACACAAATATTGCAAATTATTTACTAAGTGTATTTTTCTCTATATATATAATATGAGTGCTGTACATATCTAAAGATACTTAAATTTCTAAAGAAATCATAATAAATGAATGTTATTTTTCTTAACTTTCAAATACATCTGTTGACAATAAAATCTACACATTTCATTGACATTATTAATTAACAAAAGGTACACACGAAGAAAATAAAACATACATACATGTACTTACTTATATTTATATATTGTATGTAGGTATCTTATATCGTCATAATTTTTAAAATATTTTAGAGGAAAAAAAAACTACATATATGTAGCAGTTTTACTTTCAAGAATTTTAATCAATGTTAACACTTAATAACCAAACAGATGCAGACAGATCCAGAAAATTCATTATACTTTCGATAAAGGATACTATATATATTTTTAACATACTATTTGTACTTTTTCTCATTTAACATTGAATTTAATTTTCAAAGCATGCAGTGTATTATAACGATGAATTCTTACTTACCAATTTATTTATATATATATAAAGAACTTACATATGTATGTTATGTACATCAATTTTTAAAAATAAATGAAAACAAAATAAATTCTACATCTCAAAAAATTATCATAGTTATATACGAGTGGATACCTTGTTCTTATAGTTATAGTTTCACATGTATTCATAATGATTATTTGATTTTGCAAACTAGTAAAACATATATAATGACACTCTACAAATGACATACATGACTATATTCATGTTTATATTTATATGAAGGTATGTATTATAAAGCTTGTCATATGGTGTTACTATTATAATGTTCTTCCTTTTAGTTAGATAAATTTATTTACTATCTCTATATCATTAGAATGACGATCATCTGTGCAATCATAATGAATTCATGTTACACTCGAGTATATTTCACAAGAATTATTTTTCATATCAATTTTGTATTAGGTATTTTTTTTTTTTTTAAATTACACCAGGTAAGCATCCCAATCTCTCATAGTACCAAAGAAAATAAGCACTACACGTATACATACTATACATACTTAAATACTTAGTTTTATAAAACTTGAATGCGCGAGAACATTTCGATTTCATTTTATATGTACTGTATGGTTTTCAATTATGTATCTTCACAAACATATGTATGTACATATGTATATAGTACGCATACTATCTATCATTAGATTTAAGAATCTTTGCATCTGTAATGTTTTATAGTATATACACCTTAAGGGTTTCACTCTACGTTAAATTCATAATTTTTGACATTGGCGCCAACACACTAAAAAAAAAAATAATAATAAAACAAAAATAAATAAATAAAAATAAAATACAGATACAAACAACCATCTTATAAATAACATAAAAATAACAAGATCAGATGGGTGGTAAATAATGACAAGCACAAAATGAAAATTGATTTCAAGATGATTCAATAAAAGTGAACTGTTTATAAATTGAAATCGGTATATTCATTGTTTTTTTTTTTTTTTCATCTTTTTGTGTTTATATGTGTAAAAGTTTGTATGGATTTTATAAAAATATTTATCATTGATGCAGGATATTATAGGATAAAATAAATTGTTTTTATTTTTGTTTTTTCTTAGATATAAAATTTACTATAAACTATCAGCATATTGCAATTTATGCGTATATGTTTGTTTGTTTGTTTGTTGTTTTTTTTTTCTCCTTTCTTTTATAATAATCATCTTGCAATCATTCAATAACATAATCGTTTTAAGGAAGTATAAATCAAAGTTTAGATGTCAAAGAATTTCTAACTAATTGGATTCCAGGAAGATACGTACACATAATAACAATAATAATAATAATATAATGAATATTGGGGATATAATATAAGTGAAGATATTTTATGAAGATTGTACACAATTAATTATTTAGTTGTTTTTTTTTTTCTTTTATTGGTTTTAAAGCTATAAAGAATTATTTTTTATACAAAATGAATACAAATTTGATACTTTATAAATATGTGCGGGTACTGTAATGCAGAAGAATACAAGAAATATTATTCTAATATAAAGTTCTACAAGATACGAGATTTAATTTTTTGTTATAATTTCGAAGACGATATAAAATTAAAATTTTCTGCATACAATCTCAAAATTCCATTATAGTTAATTCTCCTCAACAGTTTTTTTTTTTTTATATTTAAATCGATCCTAGAATTTTTTGATATGCTTAACTTTTAATAATGAGATATACTCTAGAGCAGCAATACATTCTTCCTGTTTATTTAATTCAATTAGTGATAACTTGAAAAATATGCAAGATCCATCTTTTGAAAAGATTGTTGCCAACAAATAAAACTCTTATCTATAATACAAGGGGCATTTTAGTAATGGTCTACCAAAAAAAAGTTACAGGATGATTTATAGAGAAAACATAATAAAATTAAAAAAAAAAAAGACCTGCAACGGGAGAAGCTGACATGATGGAAATGTTTTAGTACCTATGTACATAATTTAAAGTCAACACCTAGAATTTAGAAATCTATAAAGTCCAATCATAAGTTTCTTCGAAGGATAAACCAGTGATTATTAGTTTTTGTTTTTTTTTTTCTTTAAGGTTTAAGTTAAGATTGTTTTTATTTTAATTTATTTTCATTTTTTGCCATTTTTTACGCTTTTTGACCGTGACTGATTTAGAAACAAAGTTTTGAATAATTACTCTATTTTATCTTCAAATTATACCATAAAAAGACATATTATTTATTATTAAAAAAAAAATAAAAAAAATTGTCTTGATTTAAATAATTGATTTTTACTCTTTGTCGGTAATATTATAAATTACTATGATCAACTTTTATACACTGTAAAAAAACAATAATATGCATAATATGAAACTGTAACAAAAAATAACTAATATAAATGATTATAACCCTTTTAAGGAAATTTTTTTTAAAATGTTGCCCCTAATCTTATGATAATTGATTATATCATATTATATTTAATTACAATGTCATTGTCTTTCTAATATGTCATATGTGTACATACATATTATACCTTAGAAAACTAGCTTTGAAATGAGGTGAAGGAAATTACTTTTAGAACGCATTTAAATACAGAATTTTATTTGATATTGAAGTTAACAAAAAATTGAAAAAAAAAATATATATATATATTAAATAAATAAAAGATTAATCTTAAGTGATATATTTAATTGAATTTAATATGCAAAAATACATTTACATTTTTAATAAAAAATTCCTTACACAAAAAAAAAAAAAAAGATTTATATGAAATTAATAAAATTGATATCAATTGATCAATGGATTTTCAGTTATTTTGTTCCTGAAGTTATGTATTAAAAGTGTTAAAAAATAATAATAATAGAATTATTTATGATATTTAAATTATAGAAAACTAATACTATGTTCTAATTACTGGGAGGTCTTTTCAATCTAACTAAAAAGTTAAAAAAAAAAACAAAACAAAAAAAAAAAACATGATGTAAGTATGTAGAAGAGTGTACGAATTAAATTTATATACCTGTTTTTATATGATACATAATAATTATTATTAATATTATATTTACTCAACTAATAATAAATAACATAAAATATTTCAATTAGACAAGTGTCCAACTATTTATATGCAAATTAATAATAGTATCGATGGGCGTTTCATAAACAATTAAATCCATATTAGCGCTGAATATTTAAATACATATTTGGTTTCTTGATTGGTTTCTTTTTTTTTTTTATTTTTATTTTTTTAAACATAATTTATATTCAATGAATTTTTAATGAATAATGAAAAGAGAAAAAAAATATATACATACCTGGGTTTATATACAGATTATAATAAATTATAATATGTAAATTTTATTGACAAATAAATTTCAAAAAAATATCACAATCAATTTTAATAAATTCAAAAACAAACAAAAACAAAAACATATTTTAAATATATGTATGTACGTACTTAAATATTTTCTGGTAATACAAGGACATTTTTTAGCGGAAAGCATAAAAATTAAATCTAAAAATTCTATGAAAACTTTTATAAAACAAATTTTTACTTATAGTTAATAAGTTTCAAATTTTTATTAAATTACAAATTTTTTTTCATTAAAGTTTCAACCCCAATAACAGAATAAGAATTTTATTATTCAAAATTATCATAAGACTTATTTCATAATTTATTATTATTTTATTTAGTTTGATACCGACATCGTAAAAGTTGGGGTGTTACGTGAAATGAGAACACATGTAGCATATGCTTATCTGTTCCAAATCTGTTTCTATGCTGGGTATATTTTTTCAAGAGCATTCTGATGATGTTTTCGGGTAGATATGGAGTATACATACATATGTATATGTAACACAAATTTATTTGCTGATATTTCAAATCCTTGTGAATAATATACATATACCTACGTGCAAAAATAAAATAATTTTCACTCATTAGAAAAAAAAAAATTACTACTTATACTTACTTATTTTAAAAATATTACCTATTTTTTTTTTCGTATTAAAAACATCTTTTGAATCTTTTTTTTACAAATATCGCATCTTTTTAACGTTATTGTATTTTAAAGAGCATACAACATACATATATAATAATAAATGATACAATAATCTGTTATTTAATTCATATAATTATACATATAACAAATAGAATATATCATATTTAATTTCTTAATTTATTTTAATTCTTGTATATCATGATATTAATATGTTAATTTTTTTAATATAAGAAAAGTAAAATAAAATTAAATTTTAAAAAAAAAAAACAATAGATGTGCAAATCACATGTGTAGTTAATTAACACATCTTTTTTTAATTTTTAACGACTTTGACTGATTAGTTGTTAAAATACTTACACACACATATACCTTCATACAATTACATTTCTTTTTTATTTTGTGTAATGAATTTATTCGTTACAATACATATCTTTTCCTTTTTTTTTTTTCTAAATCATTTTCTAAAAATACTTAGCAAAAAATAAAACAACCGCAAAAATCTTATCTTATGCGTGATATGTCATAAGAAATAAGAAAATTTTATTATTGATATTTATAATGAAATGTAATTCTTTATCATAATTTTATAATGTTATATATTAGTTAAACTAATTTATAAATGCATACATATCATATATACTCGTACATATAATAGATAAATACATCTATTTATAGTTATTGTTCATTACATATTATTTTACATGCATGTTCATTCACCTTAATAGTATGTTTTCGTTGTATGTACATACATATATGTAAGATACACTAAATATGATAAAATTACATTCGCGTATTAAAATTAAATAAATCTTAATAATTTAAAATGTTCATTATTCATATAATGAATTTTTCTATCTTTTTTTTTTTTTTTTTTTTTTTCATTTTAGAAAACTTTATCTTTTCATCATAATACGTCCAAAGAAAGAGAGTATCTATGTACAAAAAAATATGTATATATAAAATAAAAGGGTACCTTATAGTATACTAATACAACAAGTGCATATTAAATGTTATTTTGAACTTGAAGTTATGAAATAGTTCATTTTATTTATAGTTTTATTTAATATCTTTCACTTAATTTCATATATTATTAATAATAATAATAATTATAAATAAATATGTACATATATGTTATATTAAATATAAAACAAATTACTGTTATATTAACACGCATATTTATTTCTAGTCATATCATATAAAATAATTCATAAAATATAAAATTATTTAGATTACATACATACATATGTACATATGTATATGTATATCAGTATGATCTCAAATTTTATTAATTACAATTATATGTATGTAGATAATACCCCTATGTCCACACACATGTATGTATATTTTAAGAAATTCATACTTAATACTTATTGAAGAAGAAAAAAATCCATACGTATACATACATACATACATATATAACTTATTTAAATAATCTTTTATGTAAAATCTCACTTTTAAGAATGTGAATATTTAAACCACCCATGGTATAAAAATTTAAGATATTATTAATAATAATCTTCTATGTCCTCTTTCAATGTTCCGTTAAAATGTCATGTTAATAATTTTTATACAAGTAACATATCAAAAAAAAAAAAAAAACACACCACACACAGAAAAATATATGATAAAATTTCATGTTATACAGTAAGAAAAAAAAAATTAAGATTTAAAGAATTTATCTGACATAATTAATTTCAATTATTGCTGTTGTTATTATGCATTAATCGATTTCATATTCATGCTTGAAAATTTCTTATTTAGAAAGTTGTATATGTTGAAAAAATGTCTATTTATACTTCACTATCAGATACAAACAAGCACTTTTCATCAAGATTTTCCATTATTTTCAAAAAATTATTTCTGCAAAAATTACTTTTACATTATCTTTTCAATAAACAGAAGTTTATTATAAAAAGGACTTTTCTTTAAAAATACAAAAAATGGAAAATTTTATCAAAGGCACAAATCGATAAACCCGCACATTAAATGTAATTTTCCTGCATCATCTGTTACCGTAGTAAATTTGAATATTTTCTTAATTTTCTATTGATAATTCTACTTGTATCTACAATAGTATTTTTCAGAAGGATGAGAAGCATAAAAAACTTTCTAAATTTTTTTTATTGAATTTTGGTTTCAAAACATTCAATAATTTTTTATTTTATATACAAACTCAAGAAAAAAATAAATTTAAAATAGGACAATATAAAAAACTTAAAACCTATTTTCATCCAAAATAAATCTAACATATTCATTTTCAATTAACCTTTTAAAGAGTTCAATGCAATATGTCTAGAATCTGTCTGTTAGTAAGTCAAGAAAACCACTTTCATTCAGAAGATTGTTAAAAATAAACTTAAAAAAGTCGACTTTTTTTATATTTTTAAATTTTAATCAGATGCAGATCATACGAATTTCAACATTTTGCATAGTAAATAAATTCATTACAATGCATTCAATACTTAAGAAAAATTAAATCTAAAGAGACAAACAAATAAATTAAAAAATTTCTATAGAATCGATATTGTACCAACAAAATGTATCTTGTATTCATTCTATCATGTATCAAAATCTTTTATTTCTACGCAAAGATTAAATAAAACATTTTATTAATGCAAATTTCTATATTCTTAAAAAATACTTTTTCCTAGACGTCTACAACATCAATTAAAATTCTAATGATTTAATCATTAACATTTAAAAGATTCTTCTTATTGAAATTTTCATTTACTTTTATATTTTTGCAAATCTAGTTAAATTAAAAATAGATTTCCAGAGAAAAGAAAAGTGTTACACAAATTTATTTTAAATTTATGAATCTTTTTTTTTTTTTAATAATGAAAAAAAGAAAAATGTACTTATAATGTAGGTACTTAAATAAAATTAAAAAAAAAATAAATAAATAAAAGATTCTTCCTGTCAACAAGTATCTTACAAAAAATGAAAATTTTATACATCTTCAATCTGATATTTGATATTGTGTTCAGGTTTTTATGTTTAAGATAGAAAAAATAAAATTTTATACTGTTTTGTTTTTATTCTTCTCATGAACATACATATGTTAAATTAAATTAAGTGGAAAATTGTGGCTTTTTTTAGATTAAAGAAAGCGAAAATATTATAAATATAAAAAAACCAAAAAAGAAGTACAAAAAAAAAAACAAATAAATAAGAAAAGTAAGTGAGAACAATGAAACAATTTTATACATTTTAAGAACATTTTCTAAAATTTCCGAGAGGATATTGAATACCTATCTTGTGGTTTTAGAGAATATTAAATATATATGTACATAAATGTACTTGTCTATCTTTTTATAATTTCACACATTAATTCCATTCAATGGATGAAGAATTTTTTTCCACATATAAAAATCATCTTTGGAATTTATGTGGCATGTTAAGAATTGTGGTTAAATTTTCTATATTGTTAAGGAAATCAATATTTACATGAAATTTAATAAATAAAAAAAAATAGAAAAGTTAACAATTTTGTACAAAGTAATACAAATAACTTTTTAATAGTTTCCATAGAAAAACTTTTTTCCATTAAAAGTGACTTACATTTAAACATTTGATTTTGTTAAAAAAAATGTTGAAATAACTCCTAGGTGACAAGAAACCAGGTTAAATTAAAGGACTAATCAAACACATGTATCAAATGTATCGAACACCGGACGAAAATTTACAAGTATCAACTAGAAAAGATTTGGGTTTTGTCAGAGTCCTTGACTTTTAAGCCAAATCTAGCATTAGGGTATTACAAAAGATCCAACATAGATCGCAGTAATGAGAGAATTAGGCATCCATATTTAAGATCTCTAGTCTAATCAAATTGATAATAGTCCATTTTGAAAATGGATTCGAAAAAACATATACATTTCAAGAAAAGAATCTCTTAGTCAACGAAGATATTCAAATTTATCATAGCAATATCTGTATAGATTTATCTGTGTACAGAATAACAGAATAACTTCACATCACATTTTTTCAACATAATAAAATTCCAGTGAATTTTTTTTTTTTTTTTTCTGCTTTATTAAAATTCGGATTTAATTTAAAATTCCTATTGAAATATTTTACAATATTTTCAACTTTAAGCAGTAAACAAAAGACATTATAAAAAATCATTAATCTTAATTTAGTGAGAATATATATATGTTCATACATAGTTACTTTTTTTCCAAGACAACAATAAAAATTTCCATATATGTATTTACAGCACATTATCATTTATGACACCTGTCGTAAAAGGTGTGGTGACCAGATTAAAAGATCTTCAAATCATAATGCATATGAATTGGTAATCAAAATTCTTGAAATTCATGCATTTAATACATATTTAGCAAATTTAAATTTTTTTTTTTTTAAAAATCCTTTAAACACGACTTAATTTCAATTATCATAAAATTTCACATAAACATAATAAAAGATCTTTGATATTATCATGCATTTATTGTAAATGATGGATTGGAAGATTGAAAGAAATTATAAACTGCTTAGTTCTAAAGCACTTGATGGTGGCAAATTTAATAAATATCAGAAAAAATTATCGTATTAATGGTATCCGATAAAATTTGCAATATTGCAAAAAAAAAAAAAAAATTCAACTCTTTGCATTAACAGTTCTAATAGGGAATAATAACTTTTATCTTCTTTAATTAAAATTGGAAAAAAACAAATAACCCAACATAGATATTTTTAGTACCAAAAAAATTAATGTCACAAATATAGAATCTTTGTTGAATATAACAATGAATGTAAAAAATAGATATTCTTTTTATTTATCTGAAAAAAAAAATTCATTAAACAAAAACAAACTCTTAGCTGTTCCGAAAATTAAATACACCTTTCAATTTTAAATTCACATTTTACTCAAGTAAACCATAAAATTATATAACTCGGTAAAAATAATGTATAAAAAACGTGAATCTTGTTATAACAAAAATACATGGAAAATCATCATTGTATTAAAATATATAATTTATCTAAAGCCATTTAATTTTAATCATGTAGCTAACATTCTCAAGAAGATAATTGAAAAAAATTATTGCACTTTAAGATTTTCAGCGTATGTATAGGTACATATATGTACATACATTGTATATACACCTTTTGGTGATCCACATATAATTATTTATTTTGTTAAACAAACATTTCAGATATTTTTTGTTTTATTAAAAAAACAAAATTAGTTCATAATAATAAACTTTTGTTGCAGGTTGCAGGTAAAAAACACAAGAAAATTGAGTTCGTGAATAAACTAATAAAAAAGTTCAATTATTATATACCCTATGTATGTACAATGTACATACATGTATGAAAAAGATCAGTCTGTAATCATAGTGTGATATTGCTTTACATTATATTACCCGCAACCTCAAATCAGAATTTAAGAATTTATACTCCACGAGTTCAATTTCGAAATTTCAGAAGAATGTTGGCAAAACTTAAATTAAAAAAAAAAATTTTTTTATAGGTTATATCTACGTTAATCAATTTTACTTTCAACTTGAAAATAAAAATACTGTTTTCAATTTCATTCATGACCAAATGAGATTTTGAAGATGCATATATACATATGTACCTCGATAATGTTAAGTGTATACCTGTTTTTAAAAAATTTTAAATATTTTGCTTACAGACATAATAATTGTCACTTAAATTCCACAACGAGCTGTTCATGTCTTTCTAAGTCGATCTACAAAAATGAAAAATTTCACATACATATTTGAACAATTCAATTTTTTATCTAATAAAGTGGAGAATTGAGAAGAAACATTATAAATTTTAATCTTTAAATTCCCTCTCATTCTGATAATTTACACACTCAGTCATATCACAATCTTGTGAATCCCCCTATACTGATAATATACATACATATATCAATATGTATGTACATTGTACATATACAATAGAATACAAAGCTTTCAATTCACCATTAACCTCCCTCCAATTACAGTTCCCCTACCCTGGTCAAAATCTTAAAACATTTTTATGCATTTATGCATTATTAATTTTTACCAAAATAATTTCTGATTTTTTTCTGTTAATTTTCCAATCAAGTAATTTTGATTAAAAAAAGAAATATTTAAAAATAATAGGAGTAGCTAATTAATTTCTTGTAGTGAAAATATGTAAAGATTTTGATAAACGAACATCAGCTGGCTCAATGGTCTAGGGGTATGATTCTCGCTTTGGGTGCGAGAGGTCCCGGGTTCAAATCCCGGTTGAGCCCTTGAATTTTTTTTTTAAATTGCTGTTTCTTTAAATTCTTTATATAAATATATGTACATATATAGATGTATATTTAAAATAAATACTATACGACTTACTAGTATATATTTCTATAATTTACATATTATGATTTCATCATCATGAACTATAATAAAAATTAAAGTCAAAAATTTTATTTCATAAATAGAAAACTGCAATACAAATTCATTTGAAAATGTTAAACGAGAAGATTTGATGAAATTTCAAAAAACTATTCTTCAAGATTTTAAACCTTCTTACTATGGCTAATTATTTGGGATCCAAGAATAGAAAAAAAATATTTTCAAAAATGTTCTATTTCCAAGAAAATAATAATAAGTAAGTAATAATAAAAAAAAATTATTTCAAAAAAGATATTGAGGAAAAAATATATTCTAAATTCTATAATATACTTAGTTTATGTTAATTGAATATTTCTAACAACAAAATTTAAAAAAAATTAATATTATATATAAGTAAGAATAACAAATATGTCTAGTATCTACGTTGATTTATCATTAGCTCAGTTGAAGAAAAAAACTACACCTCGTAAAATATATCGAGAATGTTTCAAAGATCTTCTTCGTAAATACGAAGATAGAGTTAAAATATATACAGATGCTAGTAAAAAAGCAAACTATGATGGAACAGGAATTTCTGTCGTTGAATATGATGAAAAGAACTCTAAAAAAATTATTCGAAAAAGTGAATATTGTGCTAATATTTCTACAACATATGATGCCGAATTACATGCGATAAATGAGGCAATAAAAATTATCTCAGAAACACCTCATGTAAAATCAGTAATTTTTTCAGATTGTCAAACTGGCATTGAAGCTGTTAACGATTTGAAAAATAATAATTATCCCGAAAAAAATATACGTAAGTTTTTAAAAGAAACGGGAACTATTTTATGTTGGGTTCCAGGGCATGTGGGAATAAAGGGTAATGAAATAGCCGATAAGGTTGCGAAACGTGTTATAAAAGAAGCTCATTTAAAATCAGTAATTTTGTCAGATTTTCGAAGATCCTGAAGATGTATTGCCATGACCAGCATTCAGTCCAGACCTAAACATAATTGAAAATGTATGGAAAGTTTTAGGAAACAGAATTTCGAAGGCTAGACCAAAAACAGTACCAGAATTGAAAATGTCCTTTAAAAAATACATCTGGTCCTAAACTTTTACGCAAAGTTTTTGATCTATTATCGTATTAAAGTGTAATATACATATCCAATACAACTAGACAATTATTTAAATCGAAAAAAAATTATTCACAACTAGAAATTCTTGCTAAAAGCTTTAAAAAAAAAGTCTGATAAAATATTCAAAAAAGGAAAAAAAATGTTGAAAAATAATTACCAAACTGATTCGATTTTATATAAATTTGTAAACCAGTTTCAATATTTAAAAAAAAAAAAAATTTTTTTAAATATTTATGTATGTTGTTGTAAAACCGATCATGTGAGAAACTAAGTAAATTTTGCATTGCATTTGCATAAAAAGCAGTGAGTGCGAATTTATGCAAAATTTCTGTGAAAAATATGAAAGAAATTTACTTGTTTCACAAAAATGACATCATTTTAACAATTATTCAATTTTTTACGTCTTTTGCAAAATATAAATTATAATTTTAATTTATTCTCAGATAAATCAAAAATAAATAAATCAATTTTAAATTATTTATTTATTTTGTCGCAATAATGAATTTTTTCATCACCATTCCTCTTTATTACTTATTTTTGTCATCATTTCTTCATTTATTTTTTACCTTTTGTTTTATATAAAAACTAAAACAGAATTTAAATAATTCTCCTGATAAATTATTATCCTAATAATATAAATTAACGCCTACACAGCACATTAATTTCAATAATAAACTCATTTTAAATTCTATAAAACACAATAACACACTGAAAAAGTAGCAAAAAAAATAATAAATAAAAAACAACAACAACAAAAATTAAGTTACTGCTATAATTTAATTTTTTATTGTTAACAACAAAATTCTACAAAACGTTTTTTTTTTCTGTTGACAAAAATTTTTTAACAAATCATGAGGTGTCTTAGATTTTCGAAAAGGATTTTTTTTATTAAGTTTTTTATCAATTTTAAAAATTCCTGCTTGTAATGATTCTTGTTCATCTTTCTTCTTCTTACGTTAAGACTAGGTTCTGTGTTTTTCAACCGTGCTTAGTCTTGAGTCTTAGTCATTTCGGAGGTCATCTGGATAATCTAAAGCTATTGGGTTTTCCTCTTTGACAACTTCTACCAGTCGGTCGTTCGTCGATAATTTTTTCCAAATGATCGTTTCAAAACCTATTTTTTTTTTGTTGTCCCGTCCATCTTACAACAGCTAGAATAGGATCTGACACGTTTCTTTTATTTCCTCATTCCCTTTCCGATTGTGCAGTGTGCTGTCTGTTCTGCTATCAATTGAAGTACATACATACTCGTATTCGCATTTCAGTTCAGTTATCCTCAAGAGGCATTTGGTTGATGTATGTACAATGTACATACATATGTAGTTCATTTATAGGGTGCAACAGGAGTTAAAGAAACAATAATCCCATCACATTATCATATAATTTCTTATTCTATGACCTAGACAATTTTACTTCCTTTTAGGTTATACAATTTTTTTTTTTTTTTTTTTTTTTTTGAATGAATCTGTCTATTAAAAACCACAAAATTTTAATTATTACAAGAAAAATTCGGAAAAACAAAAAAATTAATCAAAACAACATAAATAAATACTAACAAGCATAATAATTATTTCAATAAAAAAAAAAAAAAAATGGATGTGTGACATTTTATCATGTAAGATTTATACACTCAATTCCGTCGACTAATAAATAACACAATGACCACATATAGTACATTCAAAAACAAAACAAAACAACAAAAAAACCGTTGAATATGTAAATAAATGTAAACAAAAAACTTTAGAAAAAAGTAAATATTTTTTTTTTATTATATTTTAATGGAATTACTTTAATTAGGATTAAATAAGATTCGAAATGTAGGTACTTGTATTTAAAGAAAAAAAAAAATAAAAAATTCTAAAAATAGATTTATATCAGATGTAAAGATACGAATTATATAGTGATCGCGGTGCTAAGTATAATTTGAAAAGGATAATAAATTGCTAGTTTATATTTGATGTTATTATTGCAATGATAAAATCTAATAAATGATAACATCAAAAAATATATACACACAAAAAAAAAAAATAATTATCACATTTTTTATAGTATTCTTATCTTGATAAAAAAAAAAAAAATTAAGAAGGATCGAGATTTTTAGAAGGATCAAAGAGAATAATGATGATATATACAGGATCTAAAATTGATAAAATCTAAACTTTATCGATTTATTATTAAAGTGTAAATGAAGATTTATTATTATTTAAAAAATCATGAAATATTTTGATTAAAGTAATTTTTATTTTAAGTTTTACTTTTGATTTTATAGTTTTATTGAGTTTAATTTGAAATTTCTTTGTTATTTATTTATAAAGTTTATACTTATGTAGTTTTTATTAGTATTATATTACTTGCTAAAGTGTCTAAATTTATTTGTACTAATTTCAAAAAAAAAATCACATTCAATTTAGTAATCAACCACAAAAATCATGCTACTTTTGAATGTATAAAATACGGACCGGACCGTACCATCTAGTATTCGGTATTCTAGTATTCAAATGAATTTATTTTCAATTTGTTTTTAAAGAATACCACTGTTATAGCTGTATTGCAATTAGACGTAAACGTAATGGAAAATATTTCAAAGATCCATTCAAAATTCGATCCTTTTGACAGTATTCCATTCAGTGTAGCAGTGTAGGTGTAAAAGCTCGTATTAATTAATGTGATTTAGAAAACACGTATTTTAATTTTAATTAAAATCTTTTCAAATAAATTTAATTTTTTCATGCCAAATTAATCGATAATATAAAATATTACCATCATACAAAAAATGCTATGATAATTTAGTAATCGCATGATATATGTATGTATGTATGTAACTGATCATAAATTAGAACGACCAATTGTGTAAATTTTACGATTATATACATACTTTAGATTGTAAAGATGAAATTAGGGTAAGATTTAAAGTTAATATTGAATACAATTGTAAAAAATATATACCAGATTATTGTTCATCATACATTTCAATTTTTATTCAATTTGAATTATTGGAATTCCTTTCCGTTCGTCCGACACAAAAAAAAACACCTTCGAAATAACTTCTACGCACAACAACAAAAATTATAAGTAATTTGAACAAAATACATTTATTTTCTAATTAATCTACATATGTATATAGTAATTTTTTAATGTTATCGGAATATTGTAATCTTAATTTGTTATTTTTCTTACTTAAAAAAAAAAATAAGTAAATTACTTTCTACTTTTGCACATAAAATTAAAAGTTATATGGTCCAATTTTGCTTTTTTCAAATATAATTCAGTTTATACATGAGCAATAAATCTGTATAATCATGACAAAATATAAATTTTATGTTATCCTAGGTATTTTGTTTTTGTTATTGTTATTTTTTTTTTTTATTTATTTATTTTTTTTTTTTTTCAAAAGTTATATTTGTATAATATTGTAGGATGTTGATGATGACATATAGCATATAACGATTATCCCATAGTTTAGAATCTTTGTGGACACCCATAGTACCGCGAAAATTTACCTGCAATGGTAAACTGTGATGTAGATCAACATACATATATGTGAATTTATAAGTAGCTACATCATCAATTGAAGGATTGAATAAAATTTAAATTTTTTTTATACATATGTATGTGATATCAAACCAGATCCTGAATGTACGTAATAAAGAAGACGAAATCTTCATTGAAGATTGATGATTATACCTGTGCATATACATATACATATGTATATCTTTTTAAAATATATTATGTTGGTATTATTTTATGATTTTTGTATCTTTCTTTCTATCTGTACATATATGTATATAGGTATGTTATAAATAGCGTATTTATATCAAAGACTACCTCACTATATACACAGAGGCTCCGCATTTTTTTTAACCCGTTTATTATCAAGTTTCAAAATGATTTATGTAATAAAATCGTAAAATTATCACCTCAGGATGATTTCAAAAGAAAAATGTATCTTTTATACACTTTTATATATATGAATAACATTTTATACTCGTTTTTATTTAGAGGCGTCGTGTGTGTGTATATATAATGATTATGAAGATGAAAATGATAATGATGATGATGATGATGACGATGATATACTCGGTGGTCAATAAGTCAAGAGATACATCTCAATCAGTGTCATATTGTGATCATAAATAACATTTAAAGAAGACAAACTAAACAATCTTTTATATGTGGAATTGATATACACTATGTATTTTATTTTACGATTTGTTGTTTTTTTTTTCTTTCTTTTTACTCATTATTTTGTAAAGTTAGTTGCAATTTTTATATTAAGATTTTATCTCTGTTTAAGGAATCGGAAGAGTAATTCTTCTCTATTGGAATATTTATTAAGAAAAAAAAAAACAATAAACTTCAACACAAATTAAAATATCATTCAATCTTTTGAATATACATATTTAAAATAGAACGTGCTTTTCAAAATAATTATTTTGTTTATTTTAAAAATAAAAAACAACAACTATGTATGTAGTATGTGTTTCTAATTTATGGAATTTATTGAAATATTAAGGAAATTTAATAAATCATAAATTAACTTAATCAAATTAAAAAATTTAACTATAGAATTTAAAAAAAAAAAACAATCACGTTAATGCTTGCTGTTTCTGATACGTTTAATTAGATTTCGTATATGTTTTATGAAACTTCTGTTGCAGAAATTAAATAGAAAATAAATACCAGAAAATTTTACAGTTATTTTAAACGAAATTCTAAATAATTACCTTACTAATATGATATTATTAGGAATTTAGGTCATTTTAACATTCTTAAGTAAAAATTATAAATGCATACTCAAACTTTTTTTTTTTAAAAAATATACATATGTAAGTGATACATCATTTAGTTCGGTAGTAACTTTAAGATGAAAGAATTTTTTTTTTCTTCAATTTTTCAAATTCTTCTTAACAAATGTAAATTTATCAAAGGTTATCACTTATCACTTAAAATAAAATTTGCAATCAAATATTTTCACATCTCACTTTAAGATTTCATTTTTTTTTCTCTTGAGATAAATTCTTTAAAAAAAATATATATTATTCATGTTCGCACTGTGAGTTCCACAAGTATTTATGTAGGTATGTATGACGAATGAGGCGCCAATATTTTCTTGATTATTTTGAATGACATTTTGTAAATTTGTAATAATTACAAATTAATTTTATTCTAAATTAGACAAATTACAGTTTAACAAGGTTTTTTTATCAATATGATACAAAATGTATAAGAATGTATCTAGATTTTAAAACAAAAACAAAAATATTGTAGTTCATTTAACCATTAGAATAATTTGATTAATCGTATATCAATAATTACAAATTCAGTAAAACTTTATCAGAATATTTTTTCTTAGAACAAGAAAGAAAAACTATTTTTATAAAAAAAAAAAATAACTTTAAAAAACAACAAGAAAAGATTTTCAAAATAATAAGCTAAATGAAAATTTAATTTGAACAAGAAAAATTGAAGGAGCTAACGATGAAAACAATCATCTAAAATTATTTGCATATTTATAGGAAATTAGTTTACTTTCGATACTCGAATATAAAAATAATCGAAATTGTTGTTTTTTGAACTGGTTGGTGTGGTCGTCTTGTACTCAACCAAATTTTGCCGGAAATTATAATAATTTGAAAAGTAAATGAAATTTAAATTACTAAATATGTTTTTTCACGTTTTATTCGGTTAATTTTGTGATTAAAAAAATATTTAAACTTTCCCAGCTAATCCTAAACATTTCACAAAGTGTTAAATAAATTGATTATACGGTTAAATTCTTTCATATTCCATCATTAATAAATTGGTGCTCTTATTGAAAATAAATTAGATTTCATTTTTCTTTCATGATTCTGTTCGATAAAAAATCTTCGAAGAATATCTAATCCTATTATAGTTTTGAAAAATTTTCGAAATACTAACTTCATTTTATCCTACTTATGTATACTCAATTCGACATCGTATATTTAATTATTATATATTTTTTTTAAATCAAAGAGAAAGAAAAATAAAATATTTACATATGTGTAAAATACTCCCCACATGTGATTTTTCAATGACATTTTTGTATATCATTTTTTTATCTACTTTTTTATCCGATTGTTTTGCAAACCTTATTTATTTAATTTATTTAACATTTTTTTTTTTAAATATTTTCTCATTCATATATACCTTTCAAATTTCATTTCCTCGAAAATTTCCATCAAAAAAAAAATATATATTTGTTTTGTTTTTAAATTTTTTGTTTTTCGTATAGTAAACAAAATGAATTTCTTAACTTCCAGAATTTTATTTGTAAAAAAAAAAATAAAACAAAACAACAAAAAAATCATACGTGATAAAATTAATAAATTTAAAAAAAAAATTTAATAAAATTATTCCAATACATTGAAATGTTGCACGCATTAAGAATTCAAAAAAAAAAAATAAAATAACAATAGTAATAGAAGAAAGAGTTTTTTTTATTTTCTACCTTTTTCTTTTTCATTTAAATAGAAACATTCTACTTTGTAAAGTAAATTAGGTCGATATTTTTGAAATTATTGCACATATTTCATACTTTAAGAACTTTAAAAAAAAAAAAAAACATAAATTAAATAATTTTTAAAACATGTAGATGAAACGAGCCATAACAATGTAATAATATGCACACAAAGAACAAAATTGAGAAGTGAAAAAAAAAGTTCTAAATTTTTTTTGGTATGCGTAAGAATTAATTTTTATTCACACCGAAAAAAAAGCAAAAAAAAAAAGAAAACATTATTAAAAACTCGCATTCAGCTTAATATTGTAATTTCGTAAAACAATACAAACGAACAAAAAATAATAATTTAGATTGGAAAAAAAAAACTTTCTCTATATTTTCTTTTACTATCTTTCTTTTTTTTTTACCCTACTTCGAAGTTTTCATTTTGCTTTTTTTTTTTTTTTTCACTGTCGAACTGAAAAAATTTAACACAAAAAAAAAAAAATAGAAAACATTATAATAAAGAACAAATACCATTTTAATAATAAAACAAAATATTCTAATAGTGGGGATTCTGAAAAACAAAAAGCACTTACGAAATTTTTCTTTTAGTTTAAAAATATATTACATTTAATTAACGTTTACTTGCGAGGTAATTTTTAGATAATTTATGATAGTTATTAGTAAAAATTTGTAATGTGAAGTTGTGTTGTTTTTTTTTTTGTTGTTTTAATTTAATTTTGTATAAAAGTGATTTTCTTTTTTTAAGTGTAGTTAATTTTTAATTTATTTATTACAAAATAAGAAAAGATAATTAAATTGATTAAAGATTGAAAAAAAAAAAAAAGGATAATAATGATCCTGGTGAGTTATAGTTTATTTTTTGAAAATTTGAATTGAAGAAAAGTGCTTGTGTTTAAAATTTTTTTAACTGTTTTTTTTTTTTTTATTTTCTTTCTAAATTTTTCATTTATTTTTTTTTTCTTTGTTTAGTTTTGGAAATTTCTTATAATCCTGAGTATATTATCAGGATTATTAAGTGAAAATTTTATAAGTGCTCAAAATGATGATGAATTTTTACAATTAACAAAAGGTTCAAATTTGGTACGTTATTAAGTATTTAAAAAAAAACAAAAAGAAAAAATCATTTTTTTTTATTTTAATTTAAAATGAAACTTGATAAGTTATTATTTTATTTTGTTATTTTTATTTTATTTTTTTCATTAAAAAGGATGAAGGAAATGATTTACAACCACCAAAAAGTTCACAATTTGCAAAAGGTTTAGGTCAAGCACGTTTAAAATTAATGAGAAATGCAAAAAATTTAAAAGTTCGTTTAGCATCAAAACGTAGCGGTTTAAAAAATCTATTATCACCACATAGAGAACAATTAAATAAAAATTTGAATAATGATGATGTTGCAGATGGTAGTGGTCGTAAAATTTTCAAAGGTTTAAATTTAAAAAATAAAAATAAAAATAATTTCGATGAAACAATGGATGCAAGTGAAAAAAATTATTTCTATCAAAAACCAATAGTGGTAGGTGAAAATTTAAATTATATGTTAAATGATAATTTAAATGATAATAATAATTTAAATATAAATCATTTTCATTCACCAAATGTGAGGTATCAAACTGATATTGATATTGATAATCAAAAATTATTTTTTTCAAATGAATTAAATAATAATGATAATGAAAAAAAATTATTAAATCAATGGTGGGAAAATCAGGATACCTCACAAATTCATAATACTCATAATAATTTAAATCATAACATAAACACTAACAATAATAACGGTAAAAATTCTGATAGAATATCATTAAATCAATTTAATGATGAAAGTAATTTTGAAACATTCTCTGAAACACATTTGAATCCTGTCCAAATGGAAGGATCAAATGAAAAACTTTTTAATGCAATTCAACAAAATGCCAATACAAATAAACAAAAGAGACAAGAAAACATATGGTTTGATAATTACGAAAATTTTTATAGTCCAAATATGGAAAACAAAGAACGATCAATGAATTCTGAAACGATGTATCGAACACCAAGTTTTCGTAGTTATAATTTTCAGGATGCCGAACCTTTTGTTTGGTATACTTTTAATAATAATGAAGAACCATTTGTTATGCAGCAACACCATCAACAACAGCAATATAGAACGCCTGAAAATTTTTACCCTTTAAAACCGATATTGCAAAATTCTAAAACTGATGATTCCTCACAAAACAGTGAATTTATGGTTGGAGCACCGGCTCCAATTAATAAAAAGAAAAAAGTGAAAAAAACTAAAAAAATAACATTACGTTCTGAAATTGGTCATAATATGGAACATTTAAAAGAAGATAATGAAAATGTGAATCCTGTTATTATGGATGAATATTTACAAGCAGTACGTGGAATTCGACATATTCCTACATCAATGAAAACTCAACAAACCTCTGCTAGTTCTTATAAACCAATAAAAATTAAAATGTTTGAAAATAATTCAAAGTCTTCATTAGATAAGGAAAATACGAAAGAAACACAAAAATCTAACAAAAACATTGATTTAAAGAATGAGTTCAAGAATGAGAACCAATATCTAATGGATTACCTTTCAAACAGTCATGAAGATATATTCACAGAAATAAATATGATTGAAGCAATTTCACGAGCAGAACAAAAAATACAAAAAATTGAAGAAAATCTTGAAAAAACTCAACAAAATATTGCTGAATTGAAACAAGATAAAAATAAACGATCCTCAAAGAATGAAAATGATTCTGTAATGGAATCAACAAATCCAAAAATGGTTATTATGGCATTACATAATCGTGAATTGCAAAAAAGACGTATTAATGACGATGAACAATGTTTGAATAATATTAATGGTGAACCAGTATTACAAAGATATCTTCTAACAGATGTTTCATCAGAATGGTTATCTGATAAACATAATTCTAAATTAGCTACAAATAAAACTGATGAAAATGGAAAAACAAAAATCGAAACAATTAAAGAAAAATCTGAAACCGAAAAACAAAAGGAAAAAGATAAAAATTTTGTTGAAAATAAAAATACAACCGATAATATAAAATCAGAACAATTGGTTGGTTCTGAACAACAAATTAGAGTTCCATATTCTGAATATACAGTTTTCGAACCCACTAGAACAGTACATTATCGATCATCTGGACCTCCGATTGTAGTTGAAGACGATGGAAAAATTCCTGTTTTCGAAGAACCACAAACTGTAATTAAAATAAATGCAGCTCATAATGTTAAAATGTCTTCTCCATCACCAATGCTTCTTTCACAAATGTATAATCCAAGTGGAATGTATGCAATGCAATATAATTACGGTAATCCACCAACACAAACTTCTTCACCACTCAATCAACCGATATATAGATGGCCAATTGTTCAACCACTAACATATACTTATGAAGGAGTTCAATATCGGTTTCCATCGAATCCTGTAAGTTCTCATGAGCCCTTTTTAGGTTTGTTTACTCCTGGAAATATTCATGGATTAGGAAAATATAACAGCGGATATGGAGGTCCAATGGGTAAACTTCACTATTATCAATCTCTTATAAATCGTAGGGATCATCATCAAGATCGTCATCGCCATTATAGTGATGATGATGATGATGATGATGATGATTTTCAAGAACCCCTTTATATAAGTCAACCATCAAATAAAGTGGAAAAATTAAATGTTCGAAAGGTAAACTCAAAATTTCATAAATTCATTCATCATTTTTATCACAATGTATGAGTTTAGGATTTTATTTATTTATTTTTTTTCTTTTTTTTTTTTAATTTTATAAAAATGATGAAATTGCATTTTTCTTTATTATTTTATAGAAAAAATCAGCAGAATTTTCAGAATCATCAAAGATACCAACATCATCTCAAGAATATCGTTACTTGACAAGAAGAGATATTCACAAGGATACAAAAGTTCACTCCAAACGACATAGAAGAGATGCACCATCTCCATCTCCATCCTCACCAGCTACATGTCCATGCTTTTCATATCCTTTTCATGGACCACCGAAATACAATCCAGCATATCAAAGTCCGGTGATGCCCTACAATCCAGAATCCAGGTTAGCAATTACACGTAATATTAGACATAAGCGTGAAATCCATAATAACGATAACAATAACAATAATAATAATAGTCCAAATAATGATAATAATAATAATAATGACGAAAGTGAAAAAACTAATAACGACAGCGATAACAAAGGTATAAGGAAACAAAGACACCTCGATAGAAATTACTTTTACTCCGATTGTGGAACTGGCGGATGTCCAAGATATAATAATGCAAATGCTGGATATTCTGTAACAAGAAGAGATAGATCTAGCCCTTATATTGAATCAAATCCCCCTCAAGACCCTTCATATTGTAATGCTGATCAATATCAAAATTCTTATGATCAAATGGCTTCGTATAATCAAAATCAGCCATACAAAGAAATTACATTGAAATCAGACGATGATCCAAATGAAATTTTAAAATCAATTCAACAGCATAATGAACAAGCAGTAAGAGAAGCTCTTTCAAAAGCTGGTTCTGATCCACTTCATATTGCTGCTGGTGGTGCTTTTGGTGGTCAAATCGTTTTAAATGAAGAAGATTTAAGATCAGGCAATCATCCACAAATTTATGATGCTGGCTACAATTCACCACTTAGTATTCAAGCAGATCAATCGAACATCAATAATTATGCAATTCAAGCACCAACCGATTACATAAGGAACAGTCCACCAGAAATTTTACCAAATACACAATATTATTCACCAAATAAAAGAGTATATCCCGAAACAGATGTACCACGAAAATATTCACTTTTGCCTCAACAAACTTCATGCAGATATTCCAATATTTTCTTACCCCAATCTCAAGAGCCTTCAAATTACAGATCTTCTTTGCAAAATTATGTTCCATCACAAAATATAATGCAATCATCTTCATCATTATCACAACCTTTATCGCAATCAATTTCTTTGCCTTCCTCTCAAACACATTCATCAACTTGCCCACTTTCTGTTGGATACCAAGCAATCAGTCCAACTGATATTTATGCTCGTAATTATGTTCATCCAGTTTTTGCTTATAATCCAAAATCAACAATTGATCCCATATTAGATCCATTAAAACTTTTTAATGTTCCCGATGCAACTGGAGATTCTTTTCGACAATTATTAGAGGCAATCAAATCAAAATTATTAGCATGTTGTGAAAAATGTAAAACGAAAATTTTAAAAGGAATCAATGAAAAAATTGATGATGAAGATAATGATTGTGATGCACGTTCAACAGTTGAAACAATAACAACATCATATGAAGATTCATATTCAAATTCAGCATGTAAAAATTGTCGTACAGCAAAAGATATTTATAATGAAGTTGAAAATTTAGGTAGAAATATTTGGAATGATGATGAATATGATTATAGAAAAAATAAAAATAGTAAATCATCATCAAGAAAATCACATCTTCGTGATAAAAAGAAAGAATTACGTAAATTAATTCATCATTTAACTGAATTACGTAAATTATCTTGTGAAGATGATACATCAAGTGAATGTAAAACATGTACAAGTACAGAAACATTACCATCATATTTATATTATTCAACTGAACAAACATCATATGAAATTCCATCAACAAAACGAACATCATCAAATTATCATAAACGTTCAAAAGGACCAAATCGATCGAATAAATCTCGTCGTATTAAATATTCAAATGATGATACCGTTATACGAAATTCAAGAAAAGCATCATCTGAAAATAATAAAAAAAAAATTTCAATATCATCAAAACAAAAACCATATAAAAAGGATACAATGAAAAATTGAAATTTCTTTTCTTTTTCATTTTTCAAAAATGTTTTTTTTTTTGTTTTTGTTTATTGTGAATTTTGAAAAGGATAAGAAATTATCAATTTATTTTACAGTTTGTATGTGTGAATATGTCGTCAATATATAAAAGTAATTTTCATTTTAATTTAAAAAAAAAAATATATTTGAAAATATTTAAATTTCATTTCACTAAAAATGTGTTCTTTGAAACTTGTAATTTTTTGCTTAATTTGCAATTTCGAACTTTTAATAATTCGTACTCCATTTCATTTTTTTTTCTTTCAAATGTGAAAAAAATACATTCCACAATATTTTCAAGAAAGAAAACAAAAAAAAAAACAATTTATTATTTGAATTGCATATGCACACATGTTTCGATGTAATCAAGCTGACACATATTTATTTCATAATAATTATGAAAATAATCAAAATAACAATTAAAAGCAGAAATGAAACGAAAAAAAATTAAATAAATAAAATTCAAATTGTAAACAAAATAAATTCAAAAAAAAAAAATAATAATAATAAAAATTACTTAAGAAATTACTTAAACTCACGTGCTGTAATCGTAAATTCTTGTATGCATTGAGTAACACGTTTTATAATACTTTGTTTTATGTTCGCCCTTGTAATCAAATTATTCTTAATTGGATTTTTTTACTAATTTTATGAATGACCTTCTCATTTTTTTCTATTTATTTAAATTTTGTTTCTACAAGTTAAATGTATAAATATTTGATAAAATTTTTGAAAAAAATTAGGACATACTAATCTTATAATTAAAAATAATAACATTTTTAAATTTCATTTTTTTTAATCCACAACTTTAAAATTTCGCGAAAATGGTAATTTTTTATCTTCTAAAAAAAATGAATTTTCAGGTAATTTAATAATAAATTTCAAAGAAAATTGAAAAATAGGTCGATTTCGAAAAACTTCGAATTTTAGGCGCTACAAATACTTAAGTTTTGAATGTAGTCTAAGTTGTGCACTACAAGAATGAGGTTGTATTTTTTTTAGAGGAGAACAAATTAGAGATTAATTACCGCAAAGTTCTTAAAATGTGAATTCATAATTGTGAAATATGCAAGAAAGATAATTCGAAAGAAGTACGCTTGATAACTTTAAAAGCTCCAACCTATGGTTCTACTTTTTTCGTTTTCCTCATTATTTTAAATCAAATGTATGTATTTTTAATTCACAAAATAGCCCTATTAAACTTTAAATTTTATTTTTTAAAAAGACAAAAAAAAATTTTAGAACTTGAAACCACTTAACCACTTTTTCTTTATTATTTGCATTTTTATGTGTGTCGGTGATAGAATTCGAAAATAAAATAAAAAATAATTATCCCCAGAATTAAATAAATTGATTAAAAATTACATAAAAAAAAATTCTAAAAACTATTCTTAAACTTGGTTGAGAAAAGACAAAAATCATTTTTTTTTCCTTTTAGACGACAAACACACAATGCTGTAACCTAAATCCTTATAGAGAAAATAATACACACATACACACTTATAATGTTCCTTTAAACTGTTATATAATTTGTGTTTTATTATTTAAATCTAAATTAATTATATAAAATACTCAATAAAATTATAAATTTAGGTTAGAATATTATTATATAATAAATATAATGAATTCCTATAGAGAAAAAAAAAATTAATGTAATTAAAATAAAAATTAAAATGTACAAATTTAAAAAAAAAAATTTAATTTTTTGTTAATTTAAAAAAAAAATTTATTTGAATTAATAATTTTTTTTTCTTATTTTTTTTTTTTTCATAATTATTTACATTACAACGCAATTCAAAAACATCATCATCATCATTACATCACACATACTCCATATTTCATATATGTATAATTTTCATCAAATTACATCATCTTTATCAATCAATTTTCATCATGATTTATTTTTCATCAAATTTTTTTTTTATTGGATTCATAAAAAGTTATGCTTATTCACGTAATGATCCAATGGTTGGTACACCATTTACAAAAATTTTAAGCAGACCATATTTAGGACTTTTAACACCAGATCGTTATAGAAGACGTTGGTTTGCACCACATGAATTTACATATCCAGGTGATAGACATCATCGTTTCCAACGAAGTAATAAAAATGAAACATTCTATGATAATAGCAATGAAATGCCATTTTTTATTGATCGTAATTTATTAACTAAAATTGAAACGGATATTAAGAAAAAAGGTGGACTTTTAGATAATGTTCGAAATACAGTTAAATCTAGTTTACAAATGGTATTACCAAAAATGAACAAGAATTCAATGGAAATTATAAAAGATGAAAATGCAGAAATTTCTGTTTAAAAAAATGTAAAAACAGTAAAGAAGATTTTTTTTTGAATTAGGATAAAATTTATTTATTGGATATTTATTGACGAATAAATAACAAATACTTGAAAAAAAAATTAAATTTGACTTTTTATTTCAAATTAGAGCTTGTGCAGGATTTTTTAAAATATAATATGTATATGTACTTCTGCTGCGGTTTAATTCAGAATTAATTGTTTTTGACTGGACATCAGGAATTTTCCGTATTTTTTTCGTTTGAAATTTTTATTATATTTCTTTTTTTTTTATTATTGATCTACAACTTAGGAATCCCTTCTATATTTTTTTTGCTGTCACGGCGCTTGTGCATGAAGATGGAAAAAAAGGTTGGGGAAAGCTATACGGGTAAAGGAAGAAAGTGTTGATTGTTGCCACGCTTGAACTTCTTTAGATTATAAAAAGTGGTAAAATTTTAGATAGAAAAGCGTTCTATAATTTAAAAGTCCTATTTATGAAAGATTTACCATATTTCAATTACGCTCAAAAATTGTATTGATTAGCAAATTAATTTGCTTCTCATAAAACACAGCGAAAAATATGGTAAGTTGATTCAGTGATCAATTACGATTTTTTATTTAGTACTGCTTTAAATGATTTTGTAGCTCTGGATTGGAAATGGCAAAATTTCACACAAAATATCATTTATTTGTTGTAAGTAGGTATGTCTCTTATTTTATATTTACAAATTATTCCGTTATTTCCGTTAATGAATAAATTAATTGAAAACAACAAAAAAATAAAAGAAAAAAACGAAAACGAACATTGAACCCCATAAAATTGAAATCGCCGCATTATAAAATCACATTTGCATAATTTAATTTTTGTAATTATGTCAGTCATCTTATTTTTTGTCTTTTTTTTCCCTATTTTATTTATTTAAAAAAAATGTGTAGACACTATAGAGAGAAAAAAATAATCAATATTGTGGGCGAACATGATATTTTCACAAATATATAAAATTTTACACACAGGTAAAAAAAACAGGTTAGCAATTTCTTGTACAAATTTTTAATAAAAAATTCACCAATTACAGAAAATGATGTTATTTTGTAATTTTAACAAATTTGAATTTTTTTACACAGTTTTTTATTCTTCAAAAAAAAAAAAAAACTGTTGGATTATGGATTCATTATAACATTACAAGTCGTAATCTTTATTACATAATAAAAACCAATCCTGATGTATTAAACGTGTTTAAAATGAAAAAAAAAATAATAAAAAAAAATAAAAAAAATGTAAAATAAAAATTTCACTTTTATTTTTGCAAAAATATTTAAAAAATTGTAAAGAAAATGGGGATCACACAAATTGTGTTCATCGATTGAAACTAATGAAATGTTTTTGTTAAAATTAGTTTGATTTTAACTTACTAATGAATCGGTTTCAAAACAGTTTGTTGATTGGAAAATTTACAAAATAAAAATGATTTTAATAAAAGTGAGTGTGTAGTCAATTTAATAAAAATAATTGTGTAAAATAATTTAAGAATCTTTTTACATAAAAAAAATAATTACTTGAAAATATGAATTCATTTCAGGCTTATATTACAGTGTTTATAATTATAGTGCAATTATGGTTATTATCTGTAAAAGTAGTTGAATGTTATTCTCAACAATTTGATAATAGACCAAGTACAATACGAAATTTATATAATTCTGAACAAAATTCTTATTATATGAATCGTCGATACAAAAAATCTTCTGAAAATTTATCATCAAATAGTAAATTTATAAATCCTCAAAGTCCAAATAGTAAATTTTTAGGAAATGATAATGATGAAGAAAGATTTTTTCATAATCATAAACATAAACGTAAACATAAACGTCCTCGTCCACAACATCATCAACATCATCAACAACAACATCATCATCATCATTATCAAAAGCCATCATCATCTAGTATTTCCAATGATCCTTGTGCTTCATACAAAACAAATTCAGAAGGTAGATTCTTTTGGGATATAAATGTTTACAATATATTTCCAAGTCAGCCAAATTATCCAAGTAATAGTCATTATGAAACAAATGGAATTGATTGTGGACAATACCAGGATAATTATGATCAAAATAATTATGATAATCAACAGAACGATAATAATAATCATCAAAACGATAATAATAATCATCGTCCAGTATTACAAGCATGGAATCTAATATACAATTTAATTCGTCCAGGTGGTGGTTTAAATCTACAAAATCCTTTTAGCAGTATAGGCGTAGGAGGTGATGGAAGTGGTACAGGTATATATCGACCAAGTACAAGTGTAAATTCTCCATCAAGTAGTAATAATAATCAAGCTAATGGGGAAATTTATGATCCAGTCTATGAAGATAAACCAGTCCATGAAAATAATTCAAATGATATTCCAACACCAAAGGTATTTCAGAATTAATTTATAATGAGTATGATTTTTTATGTAATATACATATGTATATATTTTTTTTAAATTTCTTCTAGCCTTTTACAGCTGGTGAATTTGTTAGCAGTGTTTCAAATACAGTAAATGGTGTCATACACACAATCACCGCAAATCGCCCACGAATTAGATTTCCGTTTTTTTTTTAATTTTAAATAAGTATAATAAAACTTTCTTAATTTTATAATTTCCTTTTTTTTTACTTAACTTTCCAAAAGTGACGGAGAAAATATTATTTTTTCGTCTTAATTTTCAAATAATTTATAAAAACTTCCGACATATCATTAAATCAAAATCAAAACAAAAAATATTTAAAGGAATAAAATATAAAAGATATTTCAAACAAAAAACCAATCAAAGTTTATTATTTAAACAAAGCATAAAAACACAAATTTAATCTAATTTTTTTTTACTAATGAAGCTTGTCTTGCAGAATAAGGTGAATACGGACCTGGATAATGTCCTGACAATGGATATGATCCTGGTCCTGGATAAGGCGCTGGATATGGTGATGGATATGGTGATGGATATGGTCCTGGTGCTGGATATACTGGATACGATGGAGGATATGGACCTGGTCCTAAATACGGTGGAGGATATGGTCGTGGTCCAGGATAATATCCACCACCAGGATATCCATTATTACCAATTAGGTATCCATTATAGTATTTTTCTCGATAAGGTCCATTATAATTTCCATAAGCGTTTCCATAATTATTTCCTGGATAACCACCGTAATAACCATAATACGGATTTTTATAATCAATGTAACCAGGACTAGGACCAGGTATTATACCATATTTTCCAATTTGTCCAAAAGTTGCAATGATTAAGGGTAAAAATGCCAGCTGAATAAATTTGAAGAAAAAAATAAAATCAAATTTTAAATTAAATATTAAATTGAAAAAAATTAAACTTACAAAAATTACACTTTTCATTCTACTCAAACGAAGTTATTTAATAAAAAGATTAAATTGAATTAAAATTACATCTTAAAATGCAAACATTCTTATATAAATCGAACTCAAATAAAAATAATACCAATAAAAATACATGTCTGGCTAGAATATGAGATACAAAATAAAAACGAGTTAACACAAAATAAAAAAAAAAATTGCGTGGGTGCATTTAACTATAAAATGCAGCATGTGTGTAATAAATGAATGGCAAAAAAAAAAAAAAAAATCTGACACCAAAAAAAAAAAAACCAAAATGTGTAAAAACAAGTAAACATATCCGGAGATAGGTCAAGGAAACACAATATTTTCACACAATTAAATTTTTATTTACGTGACATAATCATGATCTCAATTTGTCATTCAATTTTCCTAAAATGGAAAAAAATTTAAAAGGAAAAAAAAAAACTTAATTTAAAATTTTACGCAGTGTTAAAATTCTTAATACTTCATTAATAAAATTTATTTTTTTTTTTCAAAGTCTATTTAGTTGAGCTTTTAAAATAATTTAGTATTATTTCACAACAATTGGAAAATCACATTTCAAGCAAAAAAGGAAAAAAAAAAAATATATCATGGAAAAATCTCTAAGATCTAAAATGTATCTAAATTTAAAAATTAAAATATAAAAGTGATTTATATTTGTAAATTAATTTATTTCTCACACGTTATTTCCAAAGTTACATCAATTTTCTGACCTAATACAAAGTCATGGATTATAAAAGGTAGACGTGAAGTAATTAGTTAAAATACCTTAAGACACCTAGTGAGTTGAAAAAAAATACATATATTCATTTACACACTAAAAACACAGCTTTTTTTTATTATTGAGATAATAGACGACATAACACAAAAGCACACTCTATCAATTCATTTATTATCAATTTTATGTAAATTTGACATGAAACATAACAAAAATCACAAAATATGGTAATTTTATTTGGTTTTTTTTTTTTGTTTTTAAATTCAAATTTTCAAAACGTGATTCGTATGTTTGATCAAACACTTTTAAGCATGTTAAATCTTATTAGGACATTAAAAACATTTCGGAAACTGGGAATTTTTATTTATTTGTTTACATCTTCTTTGTTGTTTTTTTTTTTTTTTTTTAAAAAAAGCTTCTCATCTTTCAAGACGGTCCAATAATTTGAAAAATCAATGAAAAAAAAACAAACTTACATTTTTTCCATAAAAATCATGTCAATAGATGAGTGCATTGCATATTATGTACTTACATTTAGGTTACATTGGGGTTTATTTTGGATAACTTCAGGGTCAAATATGTAAAATTGTAATCTTTTTTGAACATTGTAACTACCTCAATAATACGTAATAATAGCATCTCATTATAATTAGTGTTCGATGTCATAGTATCTCATCTCTCTATAAAAATGAAACATTTATGTTACATACTTCCAGTTTTTAAAGTGATTTTCAAACTAAAAGTTATCAAAAAGTTCAATTATAATGAAAATTATTGTGGTAAATAATTAATTTTTTTATATATTCCGTTATATCGTAAAATAGAAAAACAACAAATTAATGATTTTATTTTTTTATTTAAATTTTTATATAGATTTTTGTGTTAATTCTTGCAATGGATTTTTGCCAATCATATGGAAAAACACAACCTAGAACACTTGGATTTTTAAGCGGATTATTTAATCCAGGTTTTGGTCATGGTCATGGTCATAGTCACGGTCATGATCATAGTCATTATTCAGAACATTCAAGTCATGGTGGATATGGATATGGCTCACATGGTCATCATCATGGTGGTTCAACAGGACTTTTAAATTTTCTTGGTGGAAATAATCATCATGGTCATTATGATCATCACGAATCACACCATCATGATAGTCATTACCACCATCATCATCATTGATATCTTATAGCCATGAATAGAATTACGTTTTATTTTTATGAAATTAAAGAAATCATACATTTTTTTTTTTTTGCCTTTTTTTCCTTAATTCATTTTTAGTGTAATTGTACCAGCACTCATAATTTAGTAGAAAATTATCATTATTGTTTAGAAAAGTAAGTAAATGTTAAATAAAAATATTTAATAAAAAAAATGAAAAAACTTGAAGATTGTAAATTACTGCAGATCGTTTCAAATGACGCAAACACTTCTTTTTGGTTACATATTTCCATTGGTAACAAGTACTTATCTGTTTTTTTTTTCGCATCTTTTCAAAAATATGTAAAAACTTGAATTTCCAGTTTTGTGGAGATGTAGGCTTTCTGCTAATTTAAGAAAAATTACAAAAATAAAGGCCGTTTTCAGTAATTCAAACTTGCTTTCGCCATCTTGCATATAACATACAAGCCAAGCTTTCATGCAAGATTACTTGCATTTATGAAGTTTTTTAGCTATTTTCCAAATTTTTACAGAAAATCAGAACAGCCGCAGATCGCTATAAACATTTAAATTGATAATTGAAGGATAAGAAAAATAAAATTGATTTAGGAAATGCTTGGTAAATGTCAAAAACTGTTAACTTATAACACTAACATGGTAACACACATTTTTCTTATTTTTCAAAATATACAGTGCCAGTAGTTTAAAATGCTTGCAGATCTGGCACAAGATTTCCTTTTAAGCTTGATTTTATGAAGCTT
Organism: Bombylius discolor; assembly: GCA_939192795.1. Classification (NCBI taxonomy): domain Eukaryota; kingdom Metazoa; phylum Arthropoda; class Insecta; order Diptera; family Bombyliidae; genus Bombylius; species Bombylius discolor. Next base: position 53,345,305 of record OW584238.1, on the reverse strand, counting down.
TTGACAAGTAAATATTGCGGCAAACTTGAATTTTTGAAAACATCCAAATTTTATATACATACTCTGAAACAAATATAACAAAATATAAAAAATTTTTAATTAAATCAACATTATTAGGCCATATTTTCTTTTTAATTTTTTTTTTTTTTTTATCTTTTTCTCTTCATTTTTTGTTTTGTTTTGTTTCTATAAATTTTCTTTTGTTCTTTTAATACATTTTCTTCTTTTTTTTTTTTCTATGTTCTTAGAATTTAAATAAAGTACATTAATAATAATATATTCTTTTAAATTATGTATAATAACTAACATTCATATATATGTATGTATATATGTATATTTTTATAGTATATAATATTTTTTATTTTTACTTTTTTTTTTTAATAATTAATTTTATAAATTCAATACATTTAATTTTAACATTAAGAATAGAATTGAAGTACACAACACATTTTTTTTTTTTTGTTTTCTTTAAATTCTAATTTGAATTTTTTTTGTTTTGATTTATGTTCCATGGATTTTTATTTTGTTTTTGTATACCTATTTTGTTTTCTTTTAAATATGTTCTTAAAATTTATTTTTGATAAATTTTTCAAAAAAATATTTTATAGTATATTTTTCAATTATTTCAATTAACACATTTTTTTTTTATACTTTAGTTTTGTTTTTTTTTTCTCTTTGAAATTTTATTTCATTTTAAAAAAGTAACTTTGTTTTTCAAAAAGGATAATGAATCATTTTTTTTTTTTTTGTTTTTAATATAATTTAACTATGAGCTTTTTTATGCATTTAACAATATTTTTCAAAAAAATTTGTTTTTGTTTTTTTTTTGTTTTGTAAATTTTAATATGTAGGTAATATTTTTATTTTGTCAATAAATCTTTTTTTAAAGACGAAAAAATTTGTTGTATTTGTTTATTATTATTTTTTCTAAGTAACTATAAAAATTATTTATTTTTTTGAACTTTAGATTAAGTTAATTGGCCAAAGATAATTTGTTTTTCTTTTTTTTTTTTGTAATTTTTTGTTATCTAAATATTAATAAAAATTTATTTATTTTAAATATATTTTGTGCAATATATAATTCCTGTAATAATTGTTTATATATATATATTTTGTTTTTGTAATTTTTTAGTTTAAAATGAAATATAAAATTTGAAAACAACAATATTCAATAGAATTTCATTTTTCTAATATTTCACATAAAAAAATGAACTTAAGCAAATGAAACAAGATTAAAATCATTTAAATTATTTAAGGAGACTTTTTCTTCTAGTTCGTATGTGGGAGCAATGGTGTAGAGTAGAAACTTTTAGTATTTCAATTATCAAATCGATAATTTGAATTTAAAAGATTTTCTCTATCTCTCAAAATATGGTATAGAAATTTTTAGAAATTAATAAACACATTCCTTTTTAGATATACTCATTTTCTCCCACACTACATGAAAATTCAATTCAAGATTTCAATAATTTTTCAAATTACAGTGACAATGGTACACAATGAAAATTAATTTAAAAAAAATATATATATTCTAGAATAGCGATTCCTAAAACAGTCCCATTATTTGAAAATTTATGTTATCGTTTTAAAAATTTAATGTGCCATAAACAAAAGTTTAGACATTGCATTTAGCCTTAAACAAAACTTAAAAACACATTTTGTTTAAAGAATTGAGATTCATATCCAAATTTCAATAGCAAGTAAATATTTTTCATAAACAGTATCTTCTATGAAATCGGTCAAGAAAATGATGAAAAACAAAACAAACACAAAAAAACTCAACTAAAAAGTTTTAAAACGAAATGATAAAGGATCTTCTTAATCATATTTCATTTGCTTCAAATTATAACAAACAAACAAAAAATGATGATGATCAATCTTATTAATTGGCATTATTAATTTTTATACATTACATGAGCTACTTAACAATATTTTATTAATTCTTTTTTTTTTTTTACTATATTTTACTTTTTAATTTTTCTTTTTTTGTTTTTTACAAATAAAATTGAACTGAAAATCAATAATTTATCAGTTCAAAAAAAAATAATAATTAAAATTTTATCTATAAAAATCTCTTCTCTTTACTTAAATATTATTTACAACTTTTACAAATTTCTCTTAAATTTTTTACTTTTTTTTTTATTTTAAAAATTAAGAAAAAAAAAATATAGGTATATAATAAATTAAAAATAATAATAAACATTAGAATAAAACATTTTAAAATACATCATAACATATAAATGCGCTTACATATAATATGTACGTTATTACATTACAAAGACAAAAAAATAAAAAAAGACTTTACAAAAAAAAAAAAATATATAACAAATTTATTATTGTACACCTCATGTAATGTACACATAAGAAGAAAAAAAAATATATATTAAAAACATTTAAAGAAAATTAATAATTAAATTCTTTATGTTTTATATTTTTTATCAAAATTGTATAATATTTTTGTCTTAATTGACAAACTTTCCAAAAACAAAAAAAAAAAAACGAAAAAACAAAAATTTAAAAAAAAAAAAATAGAAAACAAGAAAAAATATAAAACCTTTTCGTTAACCATAAAATATTTTGTGATCTACACAAAATTTAGTTAAATCATCATTATCAAAATGAGATTATGAAAAGACTTAAAATTTATCAATACAAATGTAACAAAATAACGAGAAAAGTCGTTTTGTTTTTAAATAGAAAAAAAAAAAGATACTTTTTTCTTATCACAAAAAAAAAAAAGAAAGAAAAAACGTTTGAGAGAAAAAAAAATTAAAACAATTGATGTTTTTTGTTGTTGTTGTTGATTTTTTTTTTTACATCTGCCATAAAAGCAGGTGATTTGTACTGTCTTCACGTCCAGCTATTTCACTCATTGTATTCGCTCCGGAACATCTAAAATCTTCGTATCCATCTCCTCCAGATATGATTAGAACATTTCCAGTTTCTGATTTTGTTTTCGCATGAGTAGAATGTCTAAAATTTAAAAAAAACAAAATAAGAAAAGGTTAAATATGTATCTTAGATTTTTTTTCTTTTAAATAAATTTCTCTTTTTACCGATTATTTTTCGTGTCAGAATTTTGATTATCCCCACCATTAACATCATCACCATTAGTGGTATCATCGGTATCAACATATGCTAAAAATCTTACATGTCCTGTATGTCCATGAGGTATACCAGTTAAAACTGGCATATTATTGCTATTTATGTTACCACTACTACTGTTACTACTTTGATTTTGACCAGTTGCATTATTATATCCCTGAGATGGTATTGTTAAAAGAACTCCGGCACTAGTTCCAATCCAAATTAAATCTTTACATGCTAAAAGTGATGTAACTCTTAGACAGGCAGCTTTATGCTGACGTATTATATCGTCACAATTTGAAAGCATTTTATTAACGGATGGTGCAAGATTCACTTCAAAAACTAAATCATGACTGAAAAAAAAATAAATCAAAAAAAAAAAAAACAAACAAATTAAAAAATTATAAAAAAAAATGTTCTAGAATTTAATTATTAAATGAAACATACGTTTTGGAATGAAAACATTTAATATGAGCTGAATTTTGTATTGATACCCAAACATAATTATTTGATACAACCATATTTGTTATTGGCTTTGAATCCGAAGATATTTGAATTTGATTTTCAACCTAAAAAAAAAACAATCAGTTAGGCGCCAATTAAAAAAAAAAACAAATACCAAATTAAATAATTTTTAAAATAAATTTAAAAAAATAATTATTAACCTGTAAAGTTTTCGTGTCTAAAACTTTAATAATACCCTGTATTGAGCACCATAATTTACCATGAACATTAAGTAGTTTATTAACTGGACTTGTTACTGATCCTATTGATATACAAAGTGGAGAATTTGTATTCCAGCCTCCTGGAGAAAATGAAAAAAAAAAAAAAAATACAGAAATTATGCGATTAATTTATTAATTTTAAAAAGAGCTTCTAAACAAACCATTTTCTCTAAGATAAACACAAATATCACCATTCGCTAAAGCCACAAACACTCTATTGTCAAGATATCTGAAAAATAAGTGAAAAATATTTTTAAAAAACTAAAATTATTTTAATAATTATAATTTTAACTTACAAAATGGAATAAACAGCACTAACATGCTGAATTTTTATTTTATTTTTCTTAATACGAATATTGTCTGTGCAATTGTATACATGAATGCAACCATCTTCAGTTCCAAGCCACATTGTTGACTGTTGATTATCTGTTTCATCTATTGGATTTGAATCCTGATGCTGATGTTGTATAACGGTGGTTGTTGCGGTGGTAATATTTGATGTATTCATTAATACTGATGCTGGAGCAGGACTTGGTATTCTTTCTTGTTGTTGTTGATTACCAACACTTTCACCACTGCCAGCACCAGTGGTATTTCCACTTTCTGGTTCCGAATCATCACTTGAACTATTCGAATCTAATTGTATATCACTACCGTTATCTGATTGATTGCTATTCTTTTTATTTTCGGTATTTCCACTACCAACATTTACACTACTTCCACCTTGAACTGATAAATTACCAATTGTTGTTGTTGTTGTTGTTGATGTCTGGCAGTTTGATGAGTTACTACTTCTAGGACTATGACATTGTTGAGAAGTTTCATCAACAGATAAGCTCATACGACTTGTTGTTTTACTAAAAAAAAAAGTTTCAATTTAAGATAATATGAAATAAATAAGGAAAAATTCAAATACAAACTCACATTTCAATTTGAGCTGCAGGTACTGAAGCAACGCATAATATTCGAGCATTACAAACTCCATTACAACTTGTTACATTCGGTTCTGGTACAATACTTAAAACACAAACTTGACCAACATATCCGTCACTATTACAAACCCATACATCTTTTTGACTACTTAATGTTGGTGCTGCACAAGTAAATTGAAGTCCTGCTCTTGTCTTTCGTATAGGAATCGACATTAGAAATTCAGGTATCGGATGACGTTCTAATGATGCAGCTACATAATTAAAAAATTATCAATTACCAAAAAAAAAAAAATAGATTTTTCGGAAGACGAAAAGAACAACATTTTAACTTACCAAGTTTTTGCTTAGCCTCATTGAATGCTTCTTCCCATTGAGAACGTTTTTCAGCTTTATTGAAAACTATTGTCAATTTTTGACTGCCATTTCTTGAATAAAAAAAAGTGTTTTTTTTTCTCTCAATTTTCTCAAATTAAATAATAGAAAATATTACAATAAAAAAAAATACAAAAACAATACTTACGATGAATTAACTGTCAATTCCAAAACATTTAATTGTGTATCATTTGACTGTCTTTCAGATAATTGACGTTGAACTTCTCTCTGAAGATCACGTATTGTTTCTTCTAATAATTGATGAGGATATTTTAATGTTGATGTTATTTCAGCAATTTGTTGTAATTTATTACAATCATCAGCTAATTGTTCAATTTCATTCATAATACGTCTTACATTTTCATCTTTGGCTAAAAAAATAAATTTATATTCAAATAATGCAACAACAAAATTTAAAAAAAAAAAACAGATAGTTATTCTTACTTTTTAAAATTTCTAAACTATCTAATGGAACTTTAGTCAGGAACTTGTATTTATTTGTATCTAATGTTGAAGCTACACTTCCAGGACATGTAATTCTACAAACACACACACAAAAAAAAAACAAAATAGAGAAAAAATTAATAAAAATTAGAAAAAAAAATCGATTGAAATTTTTTTCCTTACGTATTTGGTTTTCTTATTGTTCCACTTCTTCTTTTAATACTTGTTATAACAAGTAAATCACTAAATAGAAAAAATCCACGTTCTTTTCTTGCACCTTGTCCAGATGGCATTGATACTAAATCAAATAATAAAAATTGCCTTTCTGGTACAACTAATTCTGTAATCCCTTCAATAATTCCTTCTAATTCACGAAGTGTTGCCTCACGTTGACCATTCTCTAATACCTCTTTCTCTTTGCAATTAATATGAACTAAAATGTCATGAACTAATTTTAAAACGTCTTGTAATGGTTTTTGATCAGGATGATCGATATCAGTATGTTTGATCAGTCTTGTAAATAGCATCTCATAACTTTTTTTTTTTTTAAAACAAAAAAAAAGTATAAACAGAAAAAAAAAATTAAATAAATTTTTAATTTGAAAAAGAAAAGCAATTCCACAAAAAATAAAATTGCATACTTTGGAAATTTTTGAACTGGTTTTATTAATAAATTATCCAATGATAGTTTTCCTTTATGTTCACGTGCTGTAGCTTCTAAAAATCTTGCAAATGATGGACGTTGTTGACTAGTTGTTTTAATTGCATCCTTAGCTCGATTACAATTATTCACAAAAGATGTATATGTTTCTAATACTTCAGTTTTAGAAAACTAATTTATAAAGAAATAAAAAAAAGATAAAAAATTGTCAACATACTCCTAAACTTTTTTATTTTTTTTTTAAAACAAAAAATACGTTATGCATGAAATATGAAATAAATTCATTTAACTTTTTTGAAATTTTTCTTTAGAAACGTACCGTTTCATGAAAAGCATCACCAACTTTTTGCTGTGAATCCCATGAATCTAAACGTGCTTTTAATTCATTTAAAAATTTCTCATGTATATTTAAAATTTCTGGTACCATAAAAAATATTTCATCGACGGTTTTTGAATCAATCATTCCAGCATATTCTGGCGTTTTTAGAACATTTAAATATTTCTGAAAAAAATAAAAAAATTTAAAAAAAAAAAATAGTTTTTATTTGAAATTTAAAGTGTTATATGTTTTTTTTTTGTTTTTCATATATTTTGTATTTGTTATGTTTCATTAATTACCATTACAACTGTCTGAAGTGAATCGACATATGATTGTTCATTACGAAATATCTCTTGCACGACATGAGTTCTTGTGTCCTAAAAAAAAACGAAAATAGGAAAACAAAATTAAAAAAAAGTAAATTTATTTTCTTATTTTACGAGATATTTCAAAAATACAAAAATTCATGTGATTTTGAAATAATTTTTCTTAAAAATTTCTGACAAATCGAAAACAGGATTCTAGAAACTATATAAGGATAAAAATACTACCCCTACTACTGTTTATCTAATTCGACAGGTTCTTTAAAAATTTATAATTCACTTTCTAGTAGAAATAGCAGAAATTCAAATAAAAATTGAAAAGACAGAAACTTCTTATCAAACATCAAACACACAGATTTTTGCTTGGTGACAAATAAAATTTTCGATTAAAAACATAAATTTATAACTTTTCCCATTGCATGACCTAAATTATCGTTTAATAAAAAAAATTATGTCTTCAGTCCTCATTATTTCTAATTGCCCCCATTTATACCCTAAAATTGTCTCATCACCTTGAAGAAACAATTTTCTGTCATACTTTATTGAATTGCAAAAATTTTCAAAATTAAACGAAATTTTAACCAATTTTTAAAAAAATAATTCAAAAACAAAAAACGAACTTGAAAAACCATTTTTTTTTTTCTTCAAATCACATTCCTTAACTTTAATACTGAAAATTCTTAAAATTAAATTAAAATCAATTTAATATCAAATAAATTTCTCTTTTCAAATTTCATAAAACACAATTAATACATAATTCATTTAAAATTTGTCAAACAAAAAATTTCCTACAGTCCTTCAAATAATATTGGACACATTGATAAATTTTTAAAATAAATTTAAAAAGAAAAAAAAAAGAAAAACACAAAAACAAAAACACTAAGGAAAATTTATAATTATTTCAATCAACACCAAAAATCTATATAGAATGGCATTAATGATGAAGTCAAGGAAAAACGTTTTATATAAAAAATTAAAATTCAAAAAAAAAAAAAAAAATGTATATTGAAATTTTAATTAAAAATAAAAAAGGAAAATAATTGAAAAAATAATTAAAAAAAAAAAAACAAAATTAAAAATCTAAAAGTTAATCCTAAAAGAAAATAAAGAGAAAAAAAAAAAATGATTCATCCACTGGAGGAATGTACGGCCTCTAAAAAAAACAATTTTTTTTATTTTTATTATTATTATTTTTTTTTTTTAGTGTGATGGCCAGATGAGGCCAGACATCATAATAACGTGTGTGATAATAAAATATACTTACATATAAATATATACACTACACTATTCATATATGTATGTACTTTTTCCTATAAAAATAATAATAATCATTCTCTAGGTTGAGGGATTTATTTATATAAATTCTTTTTTTGTTTAAAAAAAAAAAAAACACAAAAAAAATCAACCTAAAGATAAACAAGCTAAAAGTAAAATATTTAAAATACATAATAAAAATTCTTGAAGAAAATATGAAAAATATTATTATTATTCCCTCTTTGATAAAAGAATTATGATTATTAAATATGACTTTTTGGATTTATGAATATTAAGATTGTTTTTCATATATTTTATTTTATTTTATTTTTTTTTTTTTAAATTTATATTTTGAAGAAAAAACAAAGTCGAAAATGTTTTTTTTTTTTTTGGGAAAACACGCATGTTAACATTGATTTGTATTAATTATTTTCAAGTCAAAAAGAAAGAAAAAAAGCACGAAAATCAGGAAGAAATTTGTTATTGTTGTTGTTGTTGTACACTCAATTATCATAATAATTCTTTCAGTGAAATTTAAAGAGAAAGTTTTTTTTTTTCAAATCATACAACATAACATATGGTGCAAAATTTACGACTAAAAAGTTTATGATTCAGAAAAAAAAAACAAGTTTTTTTTTTTTTGTTCTTTCTAATTTGCTTAAAATTTTAATTACATAAATATTGTCTTCATCATTGACATTTTTCATTTATTTACTTTTTTTTTTCAGATTTTCATTTTTCTTTTTTTTAAAACAATTAACACTGTAATAAATTTATAATTTGGAAATCTTATAATATTCAGAAAACACCAAAATATTTAGAACATAATGATAATAAATATTTAATTTCTTCTTTTTTTTTCCCCCATTTTTTTTTTTTTTTTTTTTTTTTTTTTTTTTTTCAAAAAATGTATGTATTTTGATTGGTTAAATTTTTCAAGTTATAACAACAACAAAAAAAAACCATAAGACTGTTAAATTAAAAATTGTCATTTGATGAAGATTATTGTATGACAGATTTCTGACACTTTTTTTTTTTTTTGTATTTTCCATGATATGTCAACACAATTTCACAATTTTATTATTATTTATTTATTTTTTTTTTTTAAATAAAAATGAAGACAAAAAATATGAGATGAAAATTATTTATTAAAATTTTAATAAATACCGCTTTTTCTTTGTGAAATATTGTGCTGGATTTTTGAATGAAATTTTTTAAATGATTTTTTTTTATTCTTAGAAAAATGAATTGTTTTTGTTGAAAGCTTTTGAGGATTATTTTAAGTGAAAAAATAAAGAAAACAAATTTTATAATGAAACTTTTTAAACCTATGCCTACATATTATGTCCTTACACAAATATCAATCCAGTCCTGTCATACGAATGAAATTCGTTCTGTACCAACGAATTCAGTGGTTCTCAGTCCACTCTAAATTGTAGGTGCATGTATGAAAAAAAAATTTTTTCAAAGAAAAATAACAGGCACGAAGCAAGAAACCTACATACATGCATATGTATGTCCTTATTAGGTAAAGTTATAAAATGAAATCTTTTAAATAGGGTTAATATCATTGGAAAAACATCATGAAAAAAAAAATAATATTTAAGTTGAAAATTTCTAGAAAAATATCTACAGAAATGTTTTAATTGAAAGTAAAATTTTTTATTGCACATATAAGGAAACAAAAAATTATATGAAAATGATTTGTGAATCCAAACAAAGATCATTCATACTTCTTTTACACTGCATGTATGATATTTTTATGTGAATATGTAAACAAATTTTAAAAAACTGATTGTCAAAAAATAATATTGTAGAAAATTTTTTAAACATTCATTATTCTTTTACTGGAAAAACAAGAAAATTTAGTGAGAAAATTAGTCATCATTTTAGCCATATGGAAAATATGTATGTATATATAGTGCTTAATGGAATTTATGAGTGGATGAGTATACTTATACCTATGTAATTAATTTTGAATGAAAAATAAGATAAACTAACCGCACATGAAGTAAAGTATTTATAAAATTAAAATGTATATTTTGTTGATACGAATATGTATTTAGTACAAGGTCAATTCATATAGTACATATAATATGTATGTACATATGTAAGTGTATGTGTAAGGTAAGAGTAACGGATAAAATTGAAAATATGTAAAAAAAAAAAACACATTTTCCCATTCGATAAATGAAAAATGCAATAACAATGAAATTAGGTCGTATGTTCAAAGAGAGATTGATAATTTTATACTTTTAATACTTTTAGATCCAATCTATAATACATATACATATACCTATACATATTTATTTATAATTAAGTTCCTAAAACAAAAACAGTTCCCTAACCATATTTCCGCGTATTTTTTTTTTTTAATGCGCTATATGTATACATAATGTGTACATAAAGAAGACACATATATACATGTATATATATGTACATATAATTATAATTTTCCATACATAAACAACAGAAAAATCGAGAAGATAGAAAATTAATCATATACACAATCTGGATATATTAATATTGAATATTTCTAATATTACCAGACACAGCATGAAAATATTGTTTTAATGATTAACTGCTGTATTCACTAACATACATATTTTCTATTCGAAAGTGTCTAGTTTGAAAGGATGAAATTGCTTTAATTTTTGACGATAAGTGTATGGAGTTATTGTCAGAAAGCCATCTTTATATTGAATAAGATAAATATAATAGTAATTTCATTACATAAAAAGGGCATTATTTAGGTGAATATATGTTTGATGTGTGTACTTTTAAAATTTTTTTTTTTTTTCAGAAACTATTGAAGATAGCAGTCGTGATCGTGGTAATGATTCGTAATCACCAATATTTACTTAGATCTTTGGTCTAGTTGTTGTCATAACTTTATTGTGACATTAAAGAATGATGGTGAGTTTGTTCATGACTATATGTATGTATGTATATCATAAAGTTATAAAAAAAATTGATGAATACGGCCGTAAATGTAAATTATAGGTACATATACATATGTATGTTATAGATGTGATGGGGTTTTTTTTTTTTTAAAAAAAACAATAAACAACACAATAACATTATAATTATTGAACGTATCTAACGCAATTTTCATTGGTCTAATTTTGTATGTATTTATAATTATTTATTTCCTGTTTATGTAAACATTTTATATGAAATTTCATTTATTAATGAAAATTTAAATACGAATTATTGTATTAAAATTTTTAATCCTCTATAATATAAAAATATAATAATCATCTGTAAAATTTATATTAAGTATTTTCATTACATTTTAATTAACGGGATTACAGCTTTTTATTTGAAATATTATTTAATATGAGTTAATTCCAAATTTCATGATGTAGTATTAAAAGAAAATAATATTCTTTCTTTTTTTTTAAATATGTTCATTTTTTTTTTCAAGTTTTCAAAAGTATAGAAAAAGCTTTTCTTTTTTTTGAATTATTATCATTCTACCTTACATATGCTTACATAAAATTACAAACTAAATTTCTACTTTACGAGTATTTCGATTAATTTTTTTGCTTTCAATGTAAATCGAGAATTCGAATAAAAAATGGAAAAAATTGAAAAAGACTTCTCAATGGAAAATCAGTACAAATATGTATAAAATTTCAGAAATTTTAAATTAAAAGAACACACACACATTTTTGAATCAAAACTAATTTTTTTTTTTTTTCAATTCTCTTATTATCCTTTCTTCAACGTAGCATAAAAAATTAAAAATTCAAATTATACTTAAAGTGAAATAATTGAATTTTCACTAAATCAATTAAAAAATAATTAATATATTATTTATTAATTAATTTTACTTTACTTACACCATCATAATGTGAATTCCAACGATTATGTATATGATCGATATGTGATCTTCTATCAAAATCATCTTCAGAATCAGAATATGTACTTGATGGCATTTTTTTAAAACGTTCACACTTATTATATTGTTGTTGTTGTTGTTGTTGTTGATTATTATTATTATTATTAATTCTTTTTCCAACAGACATCTGACCAGCAGTATGTTGTTGTACTGGTGAATTATGTAAATCCGAAAGACTAAGACGAAGATTTTCTCTTGTATTATTTATATTCATTTTTTTTTTTTTTAATTTATATCAGGAATTGAATAAGTAATTATATTTAGTGTAAAATAAAATTTCTTACGCACAAATTTTGTTTTTTTTTTATTTAATTTAATTTTATAAATTTTATTGTAATCTCATTTTTTTTTCTGTTTTTAAATATTTTTTTCCACTTGTAAGGAAGAAAATTATTTAATTTAGATTTGGATTAATTTATCTTCATTTAAATAAAGTTTTTTTTTTTACAAAGGATAATATTTAGCAAGAAATTTTTGTTTACTGTTATTAATTATAAGGACTTAAAAAGAAATTTTGAAATCAAAAACATTTGAAAAAATTCGATTCGATAAATTCTACAATTATTTTCCATTATATCGACTTGTCTCCTTTTAATTGAAGAATTAAAAACCGCAGTTGGTTATTTACTTCAAATTCCGTTTGAAAATTATTAATTTTCCTAAAATGTCATTTTTTTTAAAAAAAAAAAAAAAGCAATAATGGAATGGAATCTAATTAAATTCAAAAAACTTAATTAATGCTATAAAGAAAACATATCTTCTCTTTATCTAGGATTTGGATCATTTAATTGCTATTCAGAAACAAAACATTTTTATTTATTTCCAAACAAGAAAAAAAAATTGAATTTTTCCATTACAATTGAAATAAAAAATATACATATGTATCTAAAAAAAAATCCATTTTCGAAAAAACAAACAACATTGAATTTGCTTATGCAAAGTTTAACATTCCTTTTGAAATGAAAAGTAAGCTTTGCAAACTACCACGTGTTGAATAAATAAATGTATGTATGTATATTATACACATGTTGTCCAAAATAATTACATAAGTAATATTATTGAAGAATTTCAAGTTTGTTTTGAAAAGGATTATTGGACACGTTTTAAATAAAAATATGAGGGAAATTGTAAAATATTTGAGGTTTTCTTCTTCTTTTTTTTTTTTTCAAGGAAAAGTATCTGGCTACTGTATACATATTTTATTATGTACGATGAATTTAATTTTACTGTTTGGAATTAATTATCTATATTCGAAAAACTTTTACATTTTTTTTTTTCCACAAAATTACAAAAAAAATGTATATTTTTGTTCAGAAAAATGAAAATAAACACAATTTTTATTTGAAATTTTTCATCATAATACACGTTATTCGTGTATATAATATCAAAATAGGGAAAATAGACTTGTAGAGTACTTAATAAATTTTTTTTTTTTTTTTATAAATATGTATAGTAAATTGTTTGTGCTCTTCTTTTATCGTTTAATGGAGAAAAAAAAAAGAGACATTATAATTTCGCCATCAATCTATTTTTGGAAAAACCTCTTATCGATATCTGTTGAACTTTTATAATAATGTATCTGTATAAACAGCATTCGAACAATATCTTGTTTTTTTTTTTTCACATATTATTTTATTCAACTGTACGCGAGTTTATACGAAATATATATGTATATATGTAATGATACACAAATCCCTGCTGTACGTTTTCCCACAGGCACATATGTATAAGCAAACAACAATCAAATCACTATTATATGATCTAACAAGGAAAAATAAAAAATAAAGAAGAAAACACAAATTTCACCATGTACTAGTGGTATTCATATAAAGATTTTTAATATAAAAGTATGTAGAAAAAAAATTTTATATGTAGATAAACAGAATATATATCTATAGTATTATATGTACATAAGGAATATAAAAACAATATTTCGTATAGGTACATATTATTTTGTTCTTTTTTCATATTTGAAAAATTTTGTGTCTCTATATAGAAATTTTTTTTTCCACAAGATTGATTTTAAATCGATTGATTTTATAGATGAAAAAAAAAAAAATTGAGCATTTTTCGTTAATATTATTTTTTTAATTGTGAAAATTTTCCTATAAAATTTATATTTATTATTTATTATAAGCACAAAAGAAATTTAAATTAAGAAAATTAGAGGAGTTTTTCAAGAAAAAAAAAAAAACGAGTTAAACAAACAATTTAATTTACAAAAAAACAAAACACCATTTTTTTTTTTTTACATGTACTTTTTAGGATCACTATTTACACATCCTTTTAATAAATTTGATTTTATCATTATCACTTTTTTAAAATGCTTTTGGAACAGATTTTTATGTAAAAAAAAAAAAAAATTTCAAGTTTATGGAAACACCGTTAAAAATCTTAACTGTTGCACGAAGAATGAGAAAAAAAGAAAAGAAAACGTAAATCCTTTTTTTTACACAAGTCACTAATTTTTAATTCACAAATCTTGAATTTATTTCACAATTTCTTTACAAAAAAAAACAATCTACGTTTTCTAACCTTGAAAATCAAATACCTTTTATATCTTTATTTTTTTTTTCTTTTCTTATCTTTCACCCTAAAATTAAAAATATAAAACAACCACTAGCGTTTTTCAAATAGTATGCGATAATTCTAAGCTCTAATGTGAAATGTTTTTCTCAGCCTATTTAACTTCTCTGTGTTTTCTCATAATGAAAATTCCACAGATGAAAGAAAAAACATATTTAAAAAAAAAAAAACAAGAAAAATACCTCTGTATACAACAATAGAATAAAAAAGAAGAGGAAAAAAAAAAAAAGAAGAAGAAAATTAATCTACAAAATTTTCTCAATTATGCGCATGAAAATGGAAAATGAAAATTCTTCCAATAAACGTTTTTGATATCGTATCAATGATTTCGTTGTTAATTATATTGATTTGATTGTTGTGTATTAGAATTTTTCTAACACAAATAGTATACAATGGTAAAAAAAAAAAATAAAATAAAAAGAAAAAACATAAATTCTAAAACAACAACAACAACAACAGAAGCTAGAACATTTTCCATTTACTCTACTGTTGCTAATTTGACAAACACATTAACATCTCTAAAAGCAAAAGTGTGTATAGGTAACGTACATGTACTCGTATGTTTTTTTTTTCCAGGGGAAATTGGAAATTGTTCTTCTTTATTTTTATTTTTTCCTTTTATTTTCGGAAAATTTAATATAAAATCTAGTCTTGGTTTGTTTTTTTTTTTTTTTGCTAACAATATTGTTTTTCACATGTGTACTACACATGGAGAAAGATTTTTCATAATTTTCACAAATTTAATAATATTTTCTATAGAAACTACATAAAAGTAGATATATCATTTCTTCTTAAATTGTATAGCAATTTACTAAATGATATTTTTTTTTTTTTTAAAGTCTCCTCAAATTTTCCTTTTTAGAAAACGCATGCTCATTGAAACTTGCACATAAGGCCTTTCTAAAAAGCAAGGCAAAGCAAAGCAAAAAAAAATTGTATGTACCTGTTGCTTTAAAAAGGAAAACTTTCTCTCTATATATGATGCTAATAAATAAAAACGTAAGAACTTTTTAATTGAGTGACGTCGGATATTAACGACGCGTTATAATGAATTTAAAAAAAAAAAAAATTAATAAAAAATAAGAAAATACGTATAATGAGTGCGGAAAATTATTATTATTATGCATGTAAAATTAAGTACAAATAATTTTAAATATTAATGTATACAATTTTTTGTTTTTGCTATTTTACACTCCTGTCACTATTATAGCATATTTTAGCACAATGTCTCTTTCTATGTCAATGAGATATTATATTTTATTTATTAAATATGCAAAAATAATATATACATATTAAGTTTTACGTCATTACATGATGATTTAAAAGGTGGAATGTGATGTTAATAAAAATTAAAAATTATAAGTAAAGAAAATATTTAAAAAAAAAAATAATAAATAAATTTTCATATTTTATCTAATTTATACAATAAAGATTATATATTTTAATTTTACTTATACATATGGATATTTATGTCTACCTGCATAGATATATTATACATGCAAATATGTAATCTATTTTTAATGGAATGCAAAATGACGTTAAGAAAATTTATAAATACAAATTTTTCCTTGTTGGTGTTTTTAAACAAGAAAAACAAAAAATTAAAGGCTTTATATGAAAAGATGAATTTATTTTAATATTTTAATGTATTTTTGATTGGTTTCTTTTAAATAATTGAAGAATTGAAAAAAAAAAAAAATTCCAATAAAAGAAAAATCATTTGTAAATACAATTTGTTTAGTTTAATTGAAGAAAAATAGAAATTACGATTAAAAAACTTGAATTTTTACATTAGGAAAAACATATGAACTTTTCAATGCTTTGTGGAATCTTTTGTATGAATCTAATGCATCATATTTAAGAATTTATAAAAATACTTGAATGTAGAATGTTTATTTTTTTTCTTTTTTTTTTGTATCTTAAGATAACTTTTTAATGTTAAAATTCCATAGATATTTTATATAACATAATCTATATTTAAAAACATAGCTTATGAACCTAAAGTGTCTTGGGAATTTTTTCAAAATTAATTTTAAACAAAAAAAAAAAAAAAATTGATGATATTAATTTTTCACTTTAGGATTAACTTTTCAAATTTATGATCGAAATATAAAATGTCAACACAAAAGTTAAGAGAAATCAACAAAATATGATGTATAAAATGTCAAAATGGGTGTATAATCAACATGAAAAATATTATTATTGTTTTATTTCACTTTTTTTTTTTTTTAATTTTTAATTTTCCAAAAAAAATTTTTAGCAAATTTAAATGACTTTAGTAATTGCTTGTTATAATTTTTTTTTTAAAAGACAAGAATAAAATTAAAAATGAATAATGAAAAGAATTTTTAAGAAAAATTTTTTCTTTTAAATTTTTTTCCAAAAAAAAAATAAAAATTCATGTTATTTCCTCAGGTTTTTTGCATTAATTATAATAACTTCCCCTTATCAAAAACGAAAAACAAAAAATTGTAGGAGATACATTTTACAATAAAAGATACATACGTACATATGTATTTTATGATATGGTACTATGACTCATTCAATTTATAATAAATATTCACTTTTCATAGATTAATTGCATGGTTCTTTTTTTTTTTTTTTTTTTGCTATAAAAATTTGGCATTTCAAATCAACCACAAAAATTTCTTCCTATTTTATTATATATACTGCCATAATATCATAATATCACACATTATTTTATACACACAGACACACCATGTGTTGATCATCATCACACCGTAATGAATTTTATCCAAATGATTTGCTTCAGTTATGTCTAAAGCAGCAAGTGATTAACCTTTACAAGAACGAAAATTCAAGGTGGCCCAAAAACAAAATACAAGAATTTAAAAAAAAAAAATAAAAATAAAAAATTTTCCAAAACAATTTCAATACACACATTGTTCGTACGAAATTTTATAATCATGTTGCTAATGAAAAAATAGGATTCTTTTTTTTTATTGTTTTTGTTTTTTACTGTCGACAATAAAATAACTTTTACAACCAATAAAAGAAAGAAAACAAAAAATAATACTCCTAATAATTTTCCATTAATATTTGCATTGTACGATAAAGATTGATTCTATTCAACTGGCTCCAACTAAAAATTCTCTAATTGTTACTTGTTGACAGATTTCACTTACAATTCAATTAATTCCCCATCATAGAAAATGATTTTTCAATTTTCAAAAATAATACTAACACAAAACAAGCAAAACAGAAAAAAAATAATTATCGAATAAAAACAAATTTGAAAACTTTATAAAGTGGCGCTAGCATCTTGGCTATTCTATTCGACTCATAAAAATGAAAAAAAAATAAAAAATAATAATAAATAAATAAATAAATATTCACAAACACACACACATGACAATTATTCCACTTACCGCATATATCTGTTGCCGTTGTTCAGATATTAAACGTTCACTAGATCCCTTTAAAAGTTCAGCCAATAATTCTGGTGTTGGCATTAAATTACCAGAATGTTTTCCGGATTCAGCTGAACCCATACTACGTTCTGAAGGGGTACGGCTAACTTGAGACAGACGCATCTCATCTAGGCTACGTTTCTGTTGTTTTTCACTTGCAGTCGATGAACTTCGTTTTGCATGCTGATGTTTTGTATCTGGAACTTCTGATGAGGCACGTTTTGGTGATCGATCACGATTACTGTCAAGTGAAAATTTCTTGGCGTCTGCTACTTTAGATCGATATGTTGAAGGACTTTCAGATAAATGTGATATCGTATCTGATGTACTCTGATATCGTTTATGATGTGGAGTGAATCCATCAATTGAAGCTGTTGTTGTTGTTGGTGTTTCCATTTGAGATGGTGTCGAGGCAGCTCTTGTATGAATCGGTATTGGCAGGTATGCAACATTATTCCTTCTATTTCGGCCACTTTTCGATTGTAATTGTTGTTGAATCGAATTATTATCTTCAAATGAATGGCTTGGAGTGCTATAATTTCGTGTAGGCGGTGAAAGACTTCCAGGTGTACTGCTATAAATAATATTTATACGAAATCAATATAATTTATTTTTAATCATTCTAATTAACTTACCTTTCTGGTGTTTTTAATTCCTCTAGAATCTCATCGTAATACATTTTTGCTGGTTTTTTCATTTCAGCTTCAAGCATTTGTCCGTATGGTCCTCTTAATGGTCGCTTTGAATATCTTCTAAAATCTTGTTCACCAGGAGCAGGCGATGGACTAGCACGTGTTCGATCACTTTCGTTATCTGACGTAGAATCTGTTCTTAAAAATATTGCATTTCGTACGGAACGTTGATTATAAGGCACTACAGGAGAACTATCATCTTTCTCCTCTGAACTCTGACAAGATAAACTTGAACGACGACTACCTTTTGGCCAAAATGGTCGACTGTAATCTGATTCTGGTGTGAGTGGATCATACGAAGCAAGAGATCCCGGAGTTCCTTTACATTCCGATGGTCGAGAACTGGCAGAAGATGATATTGGTTCTGTGGCTGAATCTAAAGTTTGATTAATTTTTGAAAAATCAACTTTTGTAAAATCTAATGTAGGTCGGCCTCCAACAAATTCACCTGGTGTTTGACCAGGAGTTTCACTCCAATCTGAATTTTCAAGATCAACGTTTTTATCGATAGTCGGCCACTGAATGTACATTCCTTTCCGTCGTCTAGACTTATCTATTCGACGTTTCTCTTCAGAACCTCTTATTACGCAAGAATCTGTAGATTGACATCTCTCACCCACTTTCATATCATCATTGCTATAACGTTTTTTCACTTCCACATATTCGGGGAGTTTAAAATTTGTGTCTTCGATATTTTTAGATTCTGCTACTCCTGCTGATGCTGTTGCAACTGCTGTTACTTTCTCTGTTATATTATCTGAAATACTTGTATTTTCTTTTTTGGTATTTGAAGAATTCATTTCAGTTTGTTTCTCATCCAGTGACGCCATAGAAAGACTTTCTTGACTAACAGATATTGTCGGTAATAATTCAATAGCGAGTAAAGGTAAATCTTTTAATTCACTTGCATCTTTTTGTTGTTGTTGTTGTTTTTGTTGTTGTTGCTGTTTATTTTTCTTCTCCTGTTCTACTATTTCATTCGATTTATTCACTTCGGAATCATTTTGCGAACTGTTTTTTATTTCCGTTGATGAATTTAAAGGCACACAAATTTCTGGATTCAAGCCAATTTCTTCTGGAGCCATATGCAACCATTGTTCAGATGTATTTTCAGCATTCCATTCACCAGCAACACATTCATAAACTGGAACAGGTATTAGACAAGTGGTAGCTGTTTGTAAAAAATTTTCTGGTGGTGATTCTAAGGGGATATCTTCTTCTGTTAGCACTGCTAAACTTGCTTCCTGTTGTTCATCTAAATTTTCATTTTTCATTTTCATTTTTGAATTTATTCTATTTTTTAAATTCATTGTATATGTTTCATCAGAAATATCATCATCTTTTTTTTCTTCTATTATTTTTTCTTCAACTGTCTGTGGAATAATATCTAATGAATCTATTTCAGATTTATTTATTAATGATTTTTCTGATTCAAATATATCTTCATCTTTAATTTGATTAATTGAATGTCTATCAATTTCAGAACTATTACAATCTTCTTCTAAAATAACACCTGGTGGATTTACAATATCTTCTAATGAAAATTTTTCATTATCTTGTTCAAATTTTAAATTAATACTTAATTCAGTTTTTTTAATTGAATTACTATTACCAATACGATTATTATCTTTATCAATTTCATAATTTTCTAAACTATATTTTTTTCTTGTACTTTCATTACGAAAATCATCTTTTTTTCGTGGTAATGTCAAATTTGTATTATCCACAACTGATGATTCTTTATTACTTCTCAATTTGTCACGTATTGCTCCTAATGCTGATTTTATATATTTTCCAGATGTTGAAGAATAATCAATTTGTGAAAATGATGCTGAACGAAATGGTATTGATTTTTGTGTGTATGAACCAATTATTGTTTTGGATTCAGCACGTGAAAGTTTTGAAAATAAATCATCATCCCTTAATTGTAGAGGTTTCGGTGTTGGTGATGGTGATTTTGATTTATCCTTTCTCATTATAATTGATTCTAAATTTGAAATACTTGTATTAGGTTTTAATGTAATTAAAAATGGTGACGGGGATCTATGATGATCATTATTATTGTTATTATTATTTGTTAATATTTCAGCACTTCTTGTTCCATCATTTTTTTTATTTTTTAAATGTGAATATTCATCACTTTTTCTTTTTACTGGATCCGGTATATTATCTTCTTCAGCTTCTTCATCCATTGGTAAAATATCATCTGAATGATTACCAGAAAATGAAGAGATTGGTTCATGTTCAATTGTTTTTTCTAAACTATTTGCATGACGTAATTTACGTGGTGGTGGTATTGGTGGTGGTGTTGGTGATTTTCTATTACCTTTTAATAATTCTGTTAATTCTCTTAAACGTTCAGATTTTTCATATGATTTTCGTGTTTTTGTTTGTTCTTGTTGTGTAGGACTAGGTGATGATCGCCTTCCAAATCCTAAACGTTGTAAACGATCTAAAGTGTTACGACGTTTTTCCATTATTAACTGAAAATAGAAAATTAGAAATAAATTTAATTTTATAAATATAATATTCGTACAATTTTTGTTTTTCAATGAGTTCTCATGCTATTATTTTGTATTGAAAATAGCAAAAATTTTGAAAAATAAACAAAGAAAAACTTTTAAAAATTTATTACTGAAACTTTTAAAAAAAATAAAAATATAAAACTACGTTTAATAGCTTTTTTGTACGTAAAATAAAAAACTCTTCTAAAGCCGAACGTGAGAAAAAGAAATTGTAATCCTGTTATACTGACTGAGTGATAGAACTCAAGTATGTAATTTGTCAAGAAGTAAATGTATGAGAATAATCTTTTAAAATTATACAAGTTTTTTATTTTTAGTTGAAACAATTTTTTCAAGAATAAAAATAATTTTAATTTAAATCAAAATTAAGTGAAAAATACTTAAAAGTGCGAATTTTTTAAAATTTTCCAAAAATTTAAACTTGAAAAAATCTTCGTTTTAATTAATTCATGAATTATCCCTACAACACCAAATTGACAACTTGATTTATTATTATTTCTTTTCTTTAGTCTTTTTCCAATAATTACTTTTTCTTTTACAACTGAAAATTTATTCAATTAATATTTTTTTTTTCAAAATTATTTAAGACTGATTTAGTGTCGCATCATTACCTCCAAAATGAAAAATAAAAACAAAAAAAAAAAAAAACAGCAAAAAAATAAATAATATTTCAAAAATAAATTCATTGTTAATAATTATGAATTTTTGCGAATGATGACAGAAATATTGAATTAATATTTTAAGTAAATCATTTTCTTTTTTGTTTTGTTGTTAAACAACGTAATATGTCATATCCGCTCAATTAAATATGACAAAATATATGTACATATGTATGTATGTATATGTATACAATACTACTTTATATTTAAAAAAAAAATTAAAAATAAAAAACACGCGTATTCATTTGAATTAAAATTATATTATATATTTTTTAATTTGAAAGAAAAAACAAAAAAAAAAAAAGAACACGCACTTGATGAAAAAACAAAAAAATCTGAATCCAGAAAAAGTTTTATAAAATTTTTGTACATAAAATAGGTAGGTAAATTGCTTATTTTAAGAAAATAAAATATCCATTATTATATACATACTCGCATTTTATTCGTTAAAATTACATAGATATTATTATAATAATCTTATTTTTTTTTTTTTTTTTGAAAAAATGAAAAAAAGTATTCTTTTTAAACTTTTATACTTTTATCTGTCAATGATTTACACAACATCATCTGTTGGCCATTGGCACAAGGTCATCACAGAGAATAATCAACAATAATATATAATTTAATATTTTTCAGAGTATTTTAGCCATCATTTTACATAAACACATCGTTTTCATTTATATTATATACAAAATGATGACAAAAATGAAATGGGCAAAAAAAAGTATTATTTTTCTCCTTTTTTTTTTAAATAATTTTCTTAACTTGCCAAAAAGATTGTATTTTATGAGACACACATTAGATATACATGTACACATATACATACATACATAATATATATTTTTCTGTTCTGTATAGAAGCTATTTTAACAGCAATAGCAGTGTGTAGAAAATTTTTCGTGTTTCTTTTTTTTTTGATTTATTTTCATAATGACGTTATTTTGGTTGCCAACAATTCCATGGTAAAAAATTTTGTTTTTTTTTCTTCACAAAAAAATAATAAAAAGAAAAACTAAATAAAAATTGAACCAAAAAAAATATATATTAACTTTATGAAAATCGAAAAAAAAGTGTTGTTATGAATTTTCTTTATTTATCAATCAGTTTACTGTATAGGTATTTCTTTCCAAATTCTTATCTAGATATATGTATGTATGTATCTAAATATTCCACAAAAAATGTTTGGAAGAAAAAGTAATTTGAAAAATAAATAGAAATATCTTTGCAATTTCTATCTTTTAAAATAATTAAGTTGTCAAATTCGTAAATTTGATGAAAAGTATTTAAAAAAATAAATGTTAATGATCTAATGAGAAAATGACAAGAAAATTTAATTATTTATTTCTAATTTTATGATATTGACTTGTACACAAAGTATCTATATATGTATCTTCTTTTTTTCATTCCAGTTTCAAGTGTCTGCTAAGTAGGTATGTATGATACATATATGATCTTATGTACAAAAATATATGTACTACATTATTATAAGAAGGATCGAGTTTATGTCACCATTAAAACATTTTTTCTTCTTTTATTTTATTTTATTTATTTATTTATTTTTTTTTTTGTTTTACCAAAAAATTGATCTTTCTCAAATGAAAATATCAATTTTTTTTTTTTTACTTTTTTGTTGTTTTCGTTTCCAATTTTAGATTAGAATGATCCACATGTTAACAAACATCACTAAACAAAACTGAATATTTTATTTCATTTTATTTTATGTATACGGAAAAAGATGAGAAAATTGCCGTCATCGTCGTCGCCATACCATTACTAAATACAATATCACATTATTTTTCTAAATGACGTATACAACGTGTCGACAAAAAATTGAACTCTTCTACATAATTTTCTTTATTTTTTTTTTTTTTTTGTACAACACAATTCATAATTTAAGAAGAAAGAAAAATAAATAAAACATAAAAAATAATAATAAAAAATAAAAAATGATATTAATTGCGGAAAAAGCGTATTCGATTTTATATATCTTTTTTTTTTTTTTTGTTATTGTTTTATTTTTCAAACAACTCTTTTGTACCAAAAGTGCAGATTTATAATTAAAATTTATAAAAAAATTAAAAAAAAAAAACAAATGATTTGTCAATTTCCTAATTCAAATTTCTTAGGATGAAATTTGTAATCTTTTCTATGAATTTTCCAAATACTCATTATTTTAATTTTAGTTTTTTTTTCATGTATTCGATAAAAATACGATATACCAATAAAATGTGTAATTTTAAATCAAATTTTCTTTTTCTTTTCTTCCTTTTTTCGTTTGTTTCCGAGTCATAACAATGAAAGTTTCAAAGAAAATAAAAAAAATAATAATAATAAGAAACAAAAAACTGAAAAAAAAAAAAAAAAAAAAAAAAAAAAAGGAAATTCTTTTTAGTTGTTATTATTACAAAACTCCTCCATTTTCTCGTGATCATGACATTTGAGATCGTAAAGTATTGAATCATTTATTTTTTTTTATGAATCTTAAATAAGAAAACATTTTATAATTCCAGTATTAAAATATACCACTAAAAATTTAAATATTTTTCTTTTGAAAATTTTTATTTGAAAGAAGAAAAAAAAAAATGTATTAGAAAGAAAATTTTCTATTTTAGTGGGAGATAACATATTTTTTTTTGTTTTTTGTTTTTTTTTTTGGTATTTTTCATGTTGTTTTAAAAATAAAATTTTGAACATTTTTTTTTTCTTTTTATTTTAGTTTCTATGATTTATTCTTTATTACCTATAAAAATTTTAAAAAGAAAAAAAAAATAACACGAATCATAGAAAAAAAAAATATTTTGATGACACATATTTAGGAAATTAAATAAATATACATACAACACGAACACAGATTATTACGCAAGAAATATTTTGAAAAAAAAAAATCATATACATAAATCATCGAAGTAATTTCAAATTAATTGAATTAAATTTCAATGTCTTCAAAATTGATGTATGTAATTTTAATTTAAATTATGAATACCATAAAAAATTTCAATAAAATTTTAAAGGTTAAAAAATTTAATGCTTCGGTAAATTAAAAAAAAAAAAAAAAATTAATTATTGAAATAATGTGAATTTATTATACTATCCTTGGTGAACTAACTATTTAGAATTTCTAGGTTCTTTTTCTTAAAATTTTATAGAAAACAAATTTTATTTTTCTATCTAATTTTTTTTATGTTTCTTAAATGTTTTTCGGTTATATTGGAAAAAATTTATTGTCTCTTGAATAAGACCATTTATGTGTTTATCTAAGATTCTACTTTCTATTTCAAACTATTCCACATTGGAACTAATTTTAAAATTTCTTATGCTTATCCTTTATTCTAAAACTGTCAACCTTTATACATATTTTTTTTTTTATTACTTCACGACGATGTGTATAATTTCGTATTAGTATTAAGGGACGAAATCTACAACTTTTATTTATTTGAAGAATTCTGTAAATGAAAAAATATTTGGAAATTTCAATTTTTAAATTTTTCGTTTTTCTTACTCCAGTTAATCATCTTGCGTATATGTGACAAAAAATATCGTCTAGAAAAAGAATGTTTTCATATAAAAGTTAAAATTCCAAATTTTTAATCTTCAACATGAACGGAACGTAATAAATATAGTGAATAATTTTTGTTTTTAGTTCCTTTGAATATCAAAGCCCAACGTTAGGATTTTTATTTTAGTAAAACACACGAATAAGTACCTAATAAATTTTACTGTAAATTATTAACACCTTGCGGATCGATCAAGAGGATTTTCTGTTTTTTCTTCTAATATTTATGTCCAAAAAATTCTCTGTCTTTTGCTAGGAGGCTTATATACGTACTTAGCATATGGCGAAAATTCTCAAATTGTCAATTGTAAGTTAGTCCTTGTGAACTATTTTAACAGTTATTAAACATTATATTAATACCTCATATAAAGCCAATAATAACATAACTGGTCCCGCTATGTGCTCATATAGTCATTTTATACAAATTATACTGTGAAAGTAAATTGAATTTAAAGAAAAAAATATCTCAAATTATTACACTTTCATTTATGGAAAATGTTCCGATAACATGCTGTTATTGATTATTTCTTATGAAAAATAAATATTTTAATTTAAAACGAAGTGGTCATTATCATTATTTCACACCATAAAAAAAAAAAAAAACTCCTAAAAGAAAAAAACCATAGCCGGAAAGCAAATCATCATCATCATCATCGCAAAGTGAATGATAAAATTCATATGTGGGTGGAAATTTAACTGTGTTCTTTTTTTTTCTTAATTTTATTTTCCATAATTAAAAATTAAAAGATTCCACTTCCGTTTAAAGAAGAAAATAAACAACATTTTTTTTTATATATTTATTTTTATTTAGAATTAATATAAAAATAAATACGAAATATAAGTTTCTGTAAATTTATAATTAAATTTCAATTGAACAATAAAAAAAAAATTTATTTTTAGCTAAATATAATATATTGCAATTTATTTTGTAAATACAAAAAAAGGAAAATAAAAAAAAAAAAAACATGCTTCTTTGGAAAAAAAAAAAAATTTTTAATTTATGGAATTTGAAACATGAAAAAGATGTCTGTTCGTTATGGTTTATTTTAAAATAAATTTTAGTTACATTTTAATTTATAGATTAATTTTAAGTTCAAAATCAAAACTTCAATAATTTAATGTATTTTTACATAAAAATTGCCAAGAAAAACAAATATATAAATGAAAAAAAAAAAAATTAATTACTTGAAAAGTATCATCAAATTTTTGTTTATATATTTATATTTTTATTATACTTAAATGTCGTAATAATTTGAAATAAAAATAAGTCTTTTGATGTTTAAATATTGAAAGGAAACAAATTTTTAAAAAATTTTATAAATATGTATAATAAATGTATAAAAATGATAAAATAACGCAGTTATATTATGAAATTTTGACGACAGAATAATTCGCTTGAATTTAGTAAAAATTCATTTAGTTATAAATTTATTATTACAAAAAAAAAAAAAAAAAAAAAAAAACAAACAAAAAATTTAATTTTAATATGAATTACAAATTATCACTTATGCCAACTTGACACATACAATTTTTCTCTCTATAAGGATACCTGGTACGTGGTTCAATATTTTTCGTATTCATTGACCAAAATTGAAGTCGACATAATCTGAAAAACAATCTTTTGCAGAAAAAAAAAAAAAAAACTAATTAATTGCCATGATGATTTTTTTTTTCTGCATACATGAGTGTAAATCATTTTTAATGTTTCACCCACTTATTTTAGAACCAAAAAGCTTAATTTGTATAATTTAGATTGCAAATCTGATTCACATTTAAATGATAAAATAGGTACGGTCTTTGCCATTTTTGATTTTTTAATAAATAATTTTTTTAATAATCTCAAATGGTCAAACGGTAGCCTGTACTTAGCTATCAAGTTTATAAACTTAAGTTTTTGTAAAAAAAAAAAAAATTTTAATTTCCTTCCAATCCATTTTAAAATACGGAAAGTCATTTAAATGTATAAGGCTTTTTGGTTCCAGAAAGACAATAAGATAGACTTTTAAGATCTTTGAAATTCTTTTAATTTACTTAAGTCTTTTCCCGCATTTCCGTGTATGAAAAACCGAAGTTGTAACATTTTGAAATATCTACAATCAAAAACTATGAATAATAATTCTATTTGGATTAGATGATTCAGTTATTTTGAAGATTTTTCTGACATGTACAATTTTTACAACGTGATTATGAAAAAAAAAAAAAAAAGATATCAAACATAATTTAAAAATTGTAATTTTTCTTGTGTTTTTTTTTTCTACAAATTAAAATTTATACTTTTTTTGAAAATATGTATTAATTAATTTTCATAAGAACTGTACAATTAACATAAAATACATAATTGACAGTTTCACATTTCCGTAATTATTTTCTATAATTTTTATGTTAAAATATCGATAAATATTCTGTTTTACCTTGAATCTTTATGAAAAGTTTGTTCTTTTTTTTTTTTTTTTTTAAATTAACAATAAAATTTTCGATGCGTGTGCGGGAGCACAAAAAAAAAACAAAAAATAAAAAAATAAGAAATACTTTCTAACGTGCTGGCGGATACATAATTTTCAATATATTCAATATGTATTTTTCGTTTTGAAAAATTATTGTACATTATTTTTTATTGTCAAAATAAAATTAAATATAAATTGAATATTTGAATAGTTCTAAAAAATGTTACTTGTGAACTTACAATGTACAATATTTTAAAGAAAACATAAAGAGGGATGTTGAAATTAATTTTTTCTTGTCTTTGTTTTTTGCAATTAATTTACTACATGGCAAAACAACGCACAGTTTAGTTCAATATATTATTTTATTGAGTTTATTTTTTATTTTTATTTTATTTATTTATTTATTTATTTTTTTTTTTTTGCTATTCACATGTTCTGATATCATGTTGTTTTTGTTCTTCTTCACACAATATGCTATAGATACTCAAAGGAAAATAAAAATTTCTTTTAACATAAATTTTTAATTAAACATCATACAGCACAGTTGAAATTAATTTATATTTTCTTTATAAATTTTTTTTTTTTTTTTTTTTTTTGAATTTCCTTTCATCATGTGTAAATTTATTTATTTTATATTTAAAAACATTCTTAGTCTTACGATTTCAAATGATTCGATTTCATTCAAATTTTGAGGTGCGTAGACGGCCTATACGTATATGCTTGTAGAAAATATACTTAAAATATCGTTAATGTTATAATGTTATCTATGTAAACCTTAATAATGAGATCTAATGTCTACTATAAACAAAAAACAGAAAATTCAAAAAAATAATATCTTTTTTTCATTGATTTTATACTGATTAGAATTGAAAATTTAAAATTGCATTTGCATATTTAGCTCAAACAATGCAGATGACATGAGAATAAAATTCAAAAGTATTATATGATGAATTTAAATCAAAAGGGTTAAATAATATAAATGTAATATATTTTATGTATATTTTTATTTTTGCATCTGCATTTATCTATAACAAGAAGTTTTGATATTATACAATTCAAATCAGCATGATCCATTTCAATATAAATCGTTGTTGTCGTCGTCATCGTCGTTTTTCTTTGTACACATGGCTGTATTGTAAATACGAGTATATGTATATTTAATTTGAAAAAAAAAAAAAAATAAAAAAAGATAAAAATTTTCAATTACAATTTATAAACATAAAATGTATTTCAGTCAGTCAGTAAGTCAATAATAAATCTTTACAATTGCCAAAATATCAAGTGGTATGATCATTTGAATTTTGCCATTTTATTTACGAATAAAATATTTTTGAATGCAACAAAATTAAATACTTACATACATAAATTGAAGAAAAAAAAACAAATTAATAAAAATTAAAAAAAAAAAAATAAATAATTATATATTTAATTAAATTATAACTTACCTCTCTATCTTGTTGACTACGACCATGTAATTGATTTTTTCCAATATATCCAAAAGATTCAATAGCTGGTACACGTTTAAAAACAGGTCCTTTAACATATCCGACAATTGATTCTTCTGTAATTGTTGTTGATATTGTTGGTATTGTTCCAACTCCTGTTTCACTAATATTCGGTGATAATGGTGGTGGATGTAATGGTGGTAGTGGTGGGGGAGATGTTTCTGAATAAATTTGTTGTTCACGTAATTTTTTTGTATTAATTCTTTGTTGTTGTTGTTGTTGTTGTTGCAGATAATTATTATTATCACTATAATTACTACAACCACTACTACCGCCACAATAAAATTCTTGATCTTGATTACGTCTTTCACTAAAACAGCCAATTGTATGACTTTTTTTTAAATGGCATATATCTAAACTTTTATCACTGTTACTTGTATTTAAATTACAATCACAACAAATATTATCTTCACTTAAACAACTTATTGTACTTGTTTCATCGATATCAGTTAAACTATCATAGAGATCTTTAATTAATAAATTTTGATTTATATTTTGAGTATTATTATGAATTAATTTTATATTATTATTTTCATAATTATTATTATCATATTGAGTATAATTTGAATTGTTAATAATATTATAATTATTATTTAAATTTTTATTATTATCACTATTAATACTATTTAATATTTTTGGCACTGAATCAAATGATAAATTACAATAATTTTTTGAATTTTTTATTGGTACAAATGATGGCACATCATTTTGTACTGATAATGATGATGTTACCTTAATTGATTTTAAATTTTTTATTTCTTGTATTGATGATAATTTATTAGAATTTTTTATTGATATTGGATCAATATCACTTAATGATGAACTATGATCACCATCACCACCAGATGAATCAATAAATCCAATATCACTATCATAATCAAAACTATTATTACCACCGCTACAACCAACACCAATACGATTTAATAATAATTTACTTTGATTATTTTGATTATGTTGTTGTTGTTGTTGATCATTAATTAAACGATCTTCACTATCACCACGTGTTATATGATCACCAAATTTAAATGATTTACGTGTTAATTTTGGTGTTAATTTACGTATAACAACTGATGCAGCTGTTGAAGCTGTTGTAGATGATGATAAAATTTTTGGTACTTCATCTAATGATTTTACTTTAATTAAATCATTTGTTAATCTAATATGATCGATATTATTATCATTATTATCAATTGATATCACGTCTTGTAATGATGAATTATTATTTGATCGTAAATTACGTTTTGATAATTGAACACTACTAACAGCATTTTGTTGTTGTTGTCGTTGATTATTAGACTGATTGACGCCACAACTATTTTTATTAATATTCGATAAATTTTTTGTATTATTAAATTTTTTTACACGTAATATAACTCGATTATCACCTGATGATGATGATGATTGATTCGGTGGTATATAATTAATTTCACTATTTGATGAACTACAATAATCACTGCTACGATCTGAACTACTACTCACTTGATCATTGCTTGAAAAACAACCGAAAAATTCGAAACGATTACCACTACAATTACCATGATGTTGTTGATTAATATTACCGCTATTATTATTATTCGAACATTGTTGTTCGAATTTTTGAAGTTTTCGATGAAAATGAATCGGATTCACCGAATCATCTTCACCAGATTTCGGTGATAATTGTGTTGATGTTGTTGTTGATGTCGTATGATGTGGTCGCGGTGGTATTGGTGGGGGGATTTTACGTGAACTAGAAGAAGATAATGAATTTTTATTTGCTAAAGAAGATGGTGAAAATGTTGAAGATGATTTCGATGAAGAAGGATTAAAACTATGTTGTTGAACAATTGAACGTGGTATACGTTTTAAATTATTATTCGAACGATTCAATTGCTTTGATATTGTACGACTTTGAGATGCGATTGTATAACAACAAATCGATGATGATTGAGAAGATTTTGGTATTGAAGATGAAGATATTGAAGATAATTCGCGATCGCGACACTGTTCAACTGATACTGCAGAAGATGATGATGATGATGACGAATTTAGTAGCTTACAACAATTTATTGTAGAATAGCTAATACTATTACATGAACGATGTTGATCGCTATGTGATACTGAAATGCTATTGTTGGTACATGATGATGGTGATGATGATACAACTACACCAGCAGATAAAGATTGTGTAGCTGATGTTATTTCTATTGGTGGCGATTCTATTTCTGCAGGTAATAAACAATGTGGTAGTGATTTTAAAACGGACGACGATGATAATGATGGCGTCGTTACTGTTTGTATATCATTTCCACTTTGTAAATTTTGTCTATTAAATTTGGATACAATTTGAAATGTCGACGATGGGGAAGATATTGATGATTCTGTGCTGGCTGTTGTTGCTGATGTTGTTGTTGTTGTTGTTATTGTTGTTATTGTTTGACACGAGGATTCATTTGTATTTGAAGTTAAATTATTATTTTTATTATTTTTATGTATTTGAAGATCCCGGTTTGCTAAATTTAATGTTGTAGATATTGGTGATGATACAGCATCAGCTGCCGGTGGTGATGGTGGATCTGGCGCCGACATTGCTGCTAACGAAAACGACGACGATTGCGACGTCGACAGTATTCTATTCTTAGCTGGAATATATGAAAAAAGAAATTATCATGAATATCTATTTTATTAAAATGTGTATCATTTATTGTTTTTGTTTTCTTCATTCTTTCTTTTAATTTAAAATTAAAATACTTTTTTTTTATAGATTTTTTTTTTTCGTTCCAATTTATTTTTGTTCTAAACTAAAAACTTTAAAAAGAAATCTTATGTTTAGCCTTTTTTGCTTTAACGATGTGAACCATAAATTTATTTTAAATGAGTATACACTGAGACAATTTTTTTTTTTTTTGTTTTGTAAAATAATGAATATAATTTAGAAAAAAAGTGAAAACTATTTTAAAATGTCATATGTATGTATAAGTAGAAAATTAGAAAGAAAAAAATATTGTTTTTTAAAGTGATTTCGCGTGAAATACTATGATATTTGCGATTTTAATAATAATTTATACTTTTTTTTATTTACTTAATGTTTAAGTTTTAGTAAATATTTTTTAGAAAATTATTAAGTTAATTTGTATTTACATTAAAATCTTAAATTTTTTCTTAATTCAAGGAACTACGGAAAAAATATGAATTAGAAATTTTATTTAATTTTAAGGATTCATTTTGTTCGAAACTTGTTATCCAGCAATAAGCTGTTGAAGAACAGTTTTGAAAAAAAAAAAAAAAGTTTTAAATTTTTATAAATACGATAAAAATAAAGTAATTTACCTGAATTAGACGATTGCGCTGAAATTTTTGTTCTAGCATAATTTGTTGTCCAAGGCAATGCAATATTTGATGAACCAATACAACAGCAGGAATGATTATTTGAACTATTTGTACTCCGATCACTACTTCCAGAACGGCTTGGAGTTATTGAACATGATTGATTCCCACTAATATTACTTGAACTAGTTGATTTTGAAATTGTATTATTTGAAGATAAAGGAAAGGATTTAGTTGATGATGATCGATGTGGATGATTATTATCACTTGATAAACGAACGCCGTATCGTATTGTTCCAAGTGTAATATATCCCGCTTCTGGAATAGCTCTGTAATATGAAAAAAAGAAGAAAAAAAAAGTTAATCATCATAGCATCTAAATTATTTTAAGTTATCTGTTATCTGTTATTTTAAAAACATAGCAAAGCAACAATCCTTTTTCTTAGTCCTCCATCAAATTATAGCCATTTTGTAAGTACATATTTAGAAAAAATTTAATAAAATTATTTTTATAGCGAAACACAATTAGCTAGGATATTATTGTTCTATTACTGTTCTATTCAATTTATAAAGTGTTTTTTTATTTACATAAAATAGAAAATTCTATTGAAAAAAGGATATTTATTGTAATTTTCTAAAATCAAAAAGAAACTAAAACGGCAATACTAAACTTTTAAATTAATAATTATTTCAAACACCAAGAAGTATGCAATATATATTTACAATATCTTTCATACTCTCACCAGTGAAAATTCAAATTTCCCAAACCACCCAATCTTATTAGAAAATTAGATATGTTTGAAGATATATATAATTATAAAAGCATTTGTCATATTGTTAAAATTTTTGTCCTTTAAAATGAAAACAAACATGCATGCATGCAAAAAAATAAAACAAAGTTACTCTCTTTTCTTT
This sequence comes from Bombylius discolor, assembly GCA_939192795.1. NCBI lineage: Eukaryota > Metazoa > Arthropoda > Insecta > Diptera > Bombyliidae > Bombylius > Bombylius discolor. The sequence continues at coordinate 53,311,668 of OW584238.1, read as the reverse complement.
TCTTCAAAATTGATGCCAGGGACATTAATTTTTAAAATCGTTTTAAGCGTAATAAACAGCAATTCAGTAAGCAATTATATTGTGGATTTTTTTTTTTATTTTGCTTACAAATTGTACCTGTTCCATTGCTGAACTCTATCAGCCACTCTTTGATATGGTTGAACATTATTAATATTTTTCTTTTCTTCTTCATTTGATCCCTGATGAACAGTTGACATTTTTTATATCTAAAACCTAAAAAGAATTTCAACAATTGGATAAGCTTTGAAAAATTTTAAAAAAAGGATATATTGGTAATTTTTCTAGAACTTTCATTGAAAAAAAAAATAAAAATGATTAAATTGAAAAAAAATATATATTCTAAATTGAACAATTTTCAAAATTTATAATTTCAACAGACAAGTTTGCGATTCATTGGTCTGTAAAACAAGATTTGAAGATTTTGATGCGATGAATGTCGGTGGTGGTAATTTGAAGAGAAAAAGAGTTATAAAAAGCAAATTTGGCAACAAAAATTTTCTCTATATTTTTTCACATAAAACTGCAATATAGGTACATATTCCTAACAAATTTGATAGTCGCACTCGCTTTATTTTAATTTTCCTCATTTCTTCCATTTTCTCCTTTTTTTTTACTTCTTTTTATTTGAATTTTAAACATTAACAAATGTTGTCAACTAATATTTTCATTTTAACATTTTTCATTCGAATTTTATATTATTTTTCTTATTTTGCATAATAAATAAAGTAATTATTTTGTTTTGTTGTTTTTGTTTTCTTCGATTTTAATTAAGAAATATTCGTATCTACTATGACATTAACTTCCTTCATATAATAAAAAAGTCACGTAGCGCCATTTGACCTTTATTTATATTACAAATTTTACTTTAAGATATTTTTTTTTTTATTTGCAAAACATACAAAATCTTTGAAAACAGCTAAAACTACTGAGAAATATCATTATATTAATATTCGATAACATATGATTGTATGTAGTACCTATTATAAAAAATATACAGAAGTCTTTTAGGTTTAGTAATATTATTATTATGAAGCTATATTGGACGGCGCCTTTAATGTTTTTTTTTTCAACTTTTATACTGTCACTAGTAGATTTTTATGAGTCATAATATACATATGTTCATGCGGTTCAGATACATGTAAACTATGTATATAATATTTTTAAATATATTTCACTAAACTCTAGGTTACTCCACAATGTACATTGGTACTTATATGTATATCTATATGTGTATCTACATATATTGTATTGATCTTCTACGTATAAGTATTTTAATAAAAGTAAAGTGCATATAAAATGCATATACATTTGCGTAAATAGAAAACATATTAAAAATAATGTTTTTTTATTAAGCATTATAACCACCGATTCTAGCGCAGTGTTAAAAACGTTGTTTGTCAGTTAGTTAAGAGATGTCAAAATCAGCTGATCGCTTCATTTCGTGAAACATGTCACTTTACAAAACTGGGTATTCTAATTAGGAAGTTTAAGGACTTCTTCTAAAGAACCGTAAAATTGCCTGAAGATCATTTGATTTTCACGTTTTTACAAGATCTATTACCCAGAATTCCATTTTTTTTTAATTTTAAGATTTGAAGACATCTTTTAAAATTCCACTATGTAGAATTGCTACCTTAACAAACCTTACATGTAAAATGTATCTATAATAACATATAAAATTATATGAAACATATAATCTAATTGATAGCATTCATAAAGATATCATATACATATACTATACTTAGTATGAATTTAAAATTTCATTTTGTAGATCAAGAGTATTATTTATACTATAATACTACATATCTTTATGTATGACTTTCTGAATGCGTGATTTAATTTTTTAATGTGTGATTTTTATTATTATATGAAATTCCTTCAACATATAGATTCAAAGATCGTTTTTGTTAGTACAATACAATTGAAAATATTGTATTGTAGAAATCAATAAATTTATGATTAAGTGAAATATAATTGACATTTATATTTAATAAGGTGCGGATATATTTATGCACATGCATATATGTACATAAATCTATTTAATATAAAATAATAATATAAAAATTTTATAATATGAAATCATTTCTTAATAAGGGAATATAAAATAGAAGAAATTCAATATAACCTTTTACATATTGTCTACAAACTTATTTAATGTTGACAAGGATATTAAATTTATACATTGAATTAACGCAAATAAACATATTTTTGTTATTAGTAATTTTTTGAACAAAGATAAAATGATCATGAAAATATGCAAATTAGTAAATCACAAAGAAAATTTTTCCTTATTTCTTTGTTTTTAAACAATAACCAGAAATTAAAATTACACAAAATTATATTATGTGAATGACGTATGATGAATCAATGTAATTTTATGAGGATAAAAATATTAAAACGCTCAATACGGTACATAAATATATAAACAGGTAGCAGGCAGGATATGTATATCAAATGTAGTAGTAAACATGTTGATAAAGGACCAATCGAATGCTAAGAGACACCACGATGTAAGAAAAAATAATTTAATTACAAAGAACTTCCGCTATTTAGAAAAAAAAAAACAAAAAAATAGAAAAAATAAATAAGTATTCTCCATACAAAAATAATCACTTAGTTAATTTGAAAAAAAAAAAATAATAATAATAAAAAAAACGTAATTAGATACAAATTTAAGTGATAATTTGATAATTACCCTTCCCTACTTTTTTTTCAAATGACATCTTTTTCTTTTTTCTTTTACCCACTCAAAGTAACCAAAGATAACATTTCAATTATTCTAACGGTTTATATTATAAAAATTTTAATTATTTCGCCTGATTTATACTTATAATAAATTATATAAGATTGAACTTATATAAAAAGTTGCAAAAGTAGCAAAAAGTCTTTATAAAAATTCTATTTTTTTTTTTGTATCAAATTCAAATTCGCAAAATGATACAGTTTTAATTGAAATTAATTACATATTTGACAGTTATTTATAAATGCTCATCTTATAAAAATTTAATTTATAAAAACTATACAAAATAAATTTCATGAATTTGGCATATAATAATTAATTTCACGATTTATGTTGTGTATTTTTTTTCCTATCTTCAATCAATATCTATTAAAAAAAAAACATTCTAACTGCAAAAAAAAATCTAAATTTATTCAATTTTTGCAAATTAAAAGTATTTCATGGTTTTTTTTTTTATTTTCGTCTTTTTTTTTTTTCTTTTAATTCGTAACTTCACTTACTAAAAAAATCTGACATATTGCAATATTCCATCACTTCAAACCCCCTTAATCGATCAACATTTCTCTTTATATTTTATAATAATCTTTGTTGATCGATCGATCAATCTTCGATTTCATATATCTTTTCGCTACATGTATCGATATACATATTGAATATTACATTTGTGAAAAAAGTGAAATAAGTAGAAAATATATATATATGCAACATCTTTAAAAGATATAAACACAATTCAAGTTCATCAAAGAAGCAATTCTTGAAAATCATTTTGAATTCAATCATCGCACACAATCAGCCTTCAATTGAGAGTTCCATCACATCACATAATCATTGATTCAATTTTTAATATAAAATATAATATATAATATCTAAGTATGTATGTATATAAATAAATGTAATATAAGCACAACCGTCATGTCAATTTCGATGCTTTTGGGAGGCCCCATTACAATGACCAACAGCATGTTACATGACACTGCAAGACATCACTATTGACCATCTATTGATCTTTTTTTATTTTTTAAAGATGGGATATAAACATTTATAACATATGTTTTATTGTAATACATCACATTCCCATATTATATTATATTCACATATCTTTATACATAAAGATACATACATACATATGTTATATGAATTTAATCTACAATTTATTGTTATGTTACATACATTATGTATGAAGATTGTACAAATGATGAATACCTTTATTTAAAAAAAAAAAAATAAATAAATAAATAATAAGAAAAAAAAAAAACATTAAAGGAATTTTATATTTTGTGTGATCATTCAGAAAATATATCTTTGATACTGTAACACAAATTGATGAGCTTATCAAAGTGCATTAATGCGTGCAAATGATCGATATATGACTTGAAATTTGATGAGAATGACAAGCTTAAATGAAATGTTGTAATGTCACTTAATTGTATGGTAGACGTAATATGATGAATGTTTTATAACATTCAGGAAAAGAAAAAATAACAAAAACAAGAAAAATATATGAACATTATGTACAATACATATATATAAATTAAATATGTATATGAAATTAGTTCTTTTTTTTCTCAGTTTTTAATTTAAAAAAAAAAAAAAAAACTTTAATTAATCAAAAGTGAAATTGTTTTAATAAACTAATAAATATAAAAAATTAATAAACATTTTTTTTTTTATTAATTAATAAACTTTGGCATTTTAAAGTTATTTTCTTAAGAGAATAAATACGTGTAACTGTAAAATGTTAATTATTATTATTATTAATCAATCTGCAATATATTTTTTTTAACGTTTAAAAAAATCTATAAATCAAATTAACCTTTTCTCGTAACTTGTATTATGAATTGATCACTTCAAATTTTTATAATTGCGTTTTTAATTTAATGTTCTGAGTAAAACGAGTTTGTAAACCTGAATATTAAAAAATAAATCGAATTTTCAAAACGTCGAGTTTTTTTTTTTTTTTTGTATTAATATTCCTTAAGAACCATAAATGAATTTTTTACAAAAAGGATATCAAGGACAGTGAGTATAAGGACTGGCAGAAAAGTAATAAGACTATAGTATTATTGCTCACAAACTAGCAACAATTCAAGCTTCACTTCCACAGTTTATTAAGGTCGACCCAACCTATATACATATATAATTTACGTGACGAGATTACAATAATTATTCCGAAAAGTAGGAATGAATTACTTTTAAGTGGAAATTTGTTCTTTTTTTTTTCTAATACGCAGTTTAATTACTATTCTGTCAGACCTCATATATCACAAACAAACAGTTACTTTCTATCCAATTATCATTTAAGAATGATAGAGAATTAGAGCAAAGGATAAATTTTTAAGGGATAGCTTAAAAAAAAATTTTAAATGTTTTATCATGAAGAATTTGTCATAATTTTCCAAAGAAAAATTATATCGAAGAAATTTTTAATCTTTCATTTGTTTTTCTTTCTTATTTATCGCATCGTAATTCTTTAATAAAAAAATTGAGTCTAAAAAAAAAACAGTAAACAATGTGTATACTTCCTATAGATTAATGCTCATATGTAGTACATATATTGTACATATGTATAGTCTAAGAGTGTATATAATATTTTTTTTCGAATTACATACATATATATCTTTTTCTTTTTTTTTTCAAGAAAACTTTTCTTCAAATCAATTTTCACATTTAAAAAAAAAAAGTGAACATGCTACATGTATCTAAAAATAAAATGAAACTTACAGAGTATATTATTTATAATTCAAATTCAATTAACTTCTGTGTCAGATCTTTTTTTTTTTTTTAAATAATAATTCAAACTCCTACTCATCATCATAACATAATTCTTTCTTCTTTATTTTTTCAAATTTTAATTTCATAGTATATTAAATCTATTTTGCAAAGATCAAAATCTTTATAAAATATAGAATTTTAAACAACAAAAAAAAAAATTATTTTAAAGCAAAAAATTAAATGACAACTGATGGTAAGTAAATATAAGAAATTTATTTATGTACAAGCCCACCCAAAACACAACAGACAAGAAGAATTTCAATTTAATTTAAAAATTCTAACAAACATGACTTTGATCTTCAATCATACAAAACTTCAGTCGCATTTGAAGATACTTTTTTTTTTTTTAAACAAAATATAATGAAGAAGAAAAAATAGTCTTTAGAAAATGAAAATTATCACAAAAATATATTATACACTCTCTATGATTTCGACCCATCAACTTAAATTTCACTAACATAATAATTTTCTATAATATAATATATTGCATTTATTGACAATTTTAAAACCTTATGACGCCATCACAATAAAGATAAAAGATTTCTATTAAAAAATTATTTTCAAATATATAGATACTTAAAGATTTAGTATCTTTACATGAACATCATGTACATACATGTGTATATACATACTTCTACATACTTAAATATAATATGTAGTATAATAATAATAAATAATTTTAATAGAATGATATTTATTCAATTTTAGATATGTGTCCAGTTATAGTAGCAACAATATAACATCAGAACTGAATAAAGTGTAATTATAACTACCACATGTATTTAACAATTATGAATTATTAAAATGTAATATAACTTTATTTTAATTAAAATAAAAAAAATAATAGATAAAATATTATTAAATATAGGTATATAAAAAAAGCTTGTTTATCAAGCAACAGTGGTCGTTTAAGTCGGTTCGGAAACAAAAAACCACACAACAAAAACAAAATCAGAAGAAATATGATATTGTCGCGATAGGCGCAAAGTATTCAAATCATTATATTATTATGTGCGTAGATACTGTATATTGGGGTATATTTTATTATAATTCAGAGATCTCTGTCCATGAGCTTTTCTAAACATCGAATTTTCTTATAGCGTCTATTGTTTTTTTTTTTTTTCGTAATAAAGTTATATCGTTGCATATTCGTCTACAAGGAATCTTTCAAAATGTTTTTTCTTGCAAAGTAGCAAAATTTCAATATACTATATATGTATGAATCTCGATTAATGTCATTTTACTTTTCTGTAGGTACCCTTTCTACATTAGTTTTTATGATCAGAGTAGTATTGACTGAAAAAAGCTAAAAACATTTTTCGTGACATTTTAAATAAGTTGTACAATGTGCAATAAAAGGACATTCCCAAACTTTGGAGGAAATAATAAGAAAAATAAAATACTTAGAACTATACTTATTATTTACACATAATAAAATTGTAACATACTTAAGTACAAAATGATTTTCAATTGGTTAATAATGTTCAAGGATATCAATAAGGATCTTAAGTTATGTAGCTATTGACCATAAAAGTTACCCCAATTTACAGTACTTCTTTTCATATTATTGTTACCTAAGTAGGTATCTAAAAAGATACATTAAAACAATGTATGTAGAAGACATCTGTTATGTTATGATTATCCATTTATATATGATATTTATGTTTATGTGAATATCATAAAAATTTTGTATTATTTACATATTTTATATTTATTTATGTACAACATATATTATGATTACACACATTTTATGTATGTAATATCTTATGAATTTTATCTATATATAGTAATCTTTCATATGATACCTGTTTTTGAATGCATATTATGTATACATTTAATAAAATAGACATTTTATGTATATAATTTATATGCATAAATACAGTACCTATACAAGCATTTGTACATATATATTTTAGCATATAATATAAAATTTTAATGAACCAAGAAAATGAAAACATTTTAATTACAAATGAGATAATTATCTTCAATAATGTGCAATAACTATAAGAAGTTAAAATGTGTTAAATTTGTAATAAAAAATACATTTTTAAACACACAATATAAAATTATTACTACTTATATTGCAGATAACTACATTAATCTGTAAGTAAGTACGTTCATTTTAATTAAAATAATTTAATATTAAAATAAATAACAAAAACAACAACAACAACAACAACAAAAAATCCAATAAATACACATTTTACATGCATTTAATATGACATATTTAAATTGTTATACATAAATCAAATAAAGTGCTAAATACTTAAAAAACAATAATAAAATTTTAACTAGATTTTAAATTGCATATAAAACACCTAAAAAGGATTTTAAATTATGTATGTATATCGATTTGTTTATTATTTTGTTGCTTTTTAAGAGTTTTTATTGGTTTTACATGTAAGCTAGAAAGTATGTTATTAATAAGATATGTCCTACTTTTGAATGAAGTGTTTAGGAAAAAAAAAAGCTATAGATTAAACTAGGTGAACATTAAAAATATAACCGAAAAAGTACTTAAGAAAAATTTAAGTATATTTTTTTTGGTATATTTCGTTTTATAAATGTCCTGTTTAAAATTTCTTGGAAAATTTTTATTATACAAGAGAATAAATATAACTTGATGCAGTCAACTATCTGCAGATAGGATAGAGAAACATGTAAAAATGGTATAAGTAGATTCTAAGGCTACAACAGTAGTTTCATCGTGTAAAATAAAAATTGAATTTTATTATCCTTTTATTTATTATTAAATTCAATCCAGTTTTTAAAATTTTCTTTCTTTTTTTATACGTCAAAACGTAAAGATATAATTAAGGGAAAAAAAAGATAGTGTTGATCATATAGTAAGAATTTTCGTAGATCACAAAATAGTTTAGTGCATCAAGAAAAATTAATATGTATCATACATCTAAACTTAATAAAAGTTTAAATTTGATTCATTACAACTAACTTGAAAAATTGTTGTTTTTGTTTGATTATTTAACAGAAAAGTGAAAAGTTTTAATTGTGTGGTAAAATATTCAATTTAAATCAATTTGTGTAAAATTGTAAATAATAAAAAAAAACCAATAACAACAAATTTAATATTTCTTCATGAAATCAAAACATTCACAGTATCTTTTACTTTACTTAATAAAGAAAACTAGAAAATTACAATAACAAAAGTCTAAAATGCATATTATGCGGTTTTTAAATCATATCAGATGCAAGAATGCACAATTTTTTTTTTTTTTTTTCACCGGATGAATTGAATTACAAGTGCACGAGCGTGATCCGAAGCAGACTTAGTTTTCAATTACATAAGAGTTTCTTTCTTGCTCTGTCGAATAAAACATGAAGTCATGAGGTCGATTCTTTTCAATTGTTTTTTTTTTTTCTTTTTCAAGGAAAATGTATATTTATTTTATTTATTTACATAAAATTGTAATCTATATAGTATTTTTATTTTTATAGTTTTTTCAGTGAACTCTATACATATACAAATCCTACCTACATATATGTATCTCATCAAAGACAAAAACTATAACAAAACCGCTTTTTACAATCACTTTTAGACAATCACCTCAGTATTTATTTTTATATTTTTGTTACTATTTTTATTTTTCACTTTTTTTTTCGAGTCTTTTCATTTCATTTCTAAAACAAATTGTTTTCCATATATGAAAGAAAAAAAAAAACATTTTACATAACATGTATTTATTTTTATTCTAAAAGTTTAGTTTTTGTTCAGTGACTTCAACCCTGACGCAAAGGAAGTCAGGCTCTAATTCATCGAAATAATAGAAAAACAAAAAAAAAACAAAATAATTAAATCTGAACAAAAGATAAAATCTTAGAAACATGTATTCGCATATATTATTCACAATAATTATTTTAAAAAACAAACTTTATGAAATATCATAAGTTTCTTGCCTTTTATGCTTATTATTGAATTCAAAAAACTTCTGACTTCTATTATTGAACAAGGTCAAAATATATCAAACACATTTATACATTAACATTAATTTACTTAAAAGGAAGCATAGGGTGGTTATGGGGGGAAGGAACCATAATGAAAAATCAAAAATTTTCAAGTACTCAAGTACATATGTATGTACTATATAATTTCGAAAAAAACATTGAATATCCTTGATTAGAATTAAAAAATAACCTGAAGGATCTAAGTTTATAAATTGTGACTTATTTTTTCTATTTATGTCATTTTTTTAAAAAAATGAAGGAATTATTTAAAACAAGGCTTATTTTTAAAACAATGAAAAACAAACAAGACGAAAAATATTTATCAAATTATTATTAATACAATCTAATTAGGCAAATATGAAGGAGAAAAATAAAGTATGTACCGTGTATATGCTGTAATGGTAAACTGTAAACTTGATTTAGAAAAATATAGTAAAAAAAAAAAAGTGCTGTTGTTAACCAAAACAAAAAACTTGCTTTAAAAAAATTAGTTGCTTTTTTTTTTACTAACAAACAAGTTAAATTTTTTTTTAAATTTTATTTTATGTATTAATTACAGGGACTTACAAAAAAGCCTACACAAAATCTAAAAGAAATGAAAGAGGAAAATTAAAAAAAAAAATCATATTTTATTTCATAAAAAGTAAAACATAAAAAATTATCATAATACAAATTGTTGACAAACTTAAAATTACATTACGAAATACAAATACAAGTAATAAATAACTTGTCATTCAAAAAAAAAATTTTTTTTTAACATATAACAAGACATTTAAAAATATCTGAATAGTTAAAATAATAGTAATAAACACAAAATTATTTTCAAATAGACCTTCATTGAGTATTTTAATATATTATTTATCCTATAATATTAAACGACAAAACAGATTTATTTTCTTAAAAAAAAAAAAAAAGATACTTATTTAAAAAGAAAAAAAAACATGTACCTACATATATCTAAAGAATAAAGTGCAACCTACAATTACCGGAAGTAATACAAAAGTTTAATGGAACATCGACTTTAACTCTTCTCTATGATATTGTTTTGTTATTAGGTACCTACGTACTTATGTACATATGTATGTATGTACATGCTGCCGTTGTTATTTTGTGTTACTATTATTGTAAAAGTTTTTTATTCTGATACTTATATAGATACTTCTTTATTTTTTCTAATCATCGTTTTTTATTTGTTCATTGTTTTTAATAAAATCTTACAAAATTTTATGGACAATCATTATCTGCATAAAATAATAAGAAAAGCGGTATCTATATTATTTGGACTTTATACACAATCTTCATATGAATATTATTATGTACATATTGTATATTAGAAGATATGTACTTGTGAATAGATATACCTGTATGTATATATGTACATAGTATAGTAATATTGCAAAAAAATAAAAAATAAAATAAAATAAAATAAAAATCTCTTTAAGAAAATATATAAGAATCCTCCAACATAACCCGCTAAAAAGACCCTCCTGAAGAACCGGTTCTTTAACATAATGTATGCACCACGTATCACATTTATATTATTATTATTATTATTATAGGTATAGATACCGCAAACTATACCTACCTATATTATAGAAAATCTGAGTTTTGGTTCAGCCAGAGATTCTGTTTTTTTTTTAAATTTTTTTTTTTTTTTTTTTGCAAAATCCAAAAGAGACTTTTCTTCAAGAGTCCACGATTTCCTGTACTTCTTTTATTTTAAAAGCTAACGTGCTTTTATGTTTATTCACTTTTTGTTGTTGTTGTTGTTTTGTTTTTTATTCTTCAGTTTATTTTTGCAAATTTTATTATTTTTTTTTTCTGCCATTTTTTTTCGTTCTTTTTTAATTTAATTTTTTTTATTTCATTTTATTTTGCTTGGTTAAGTTGCAATTTTAGACGACTCTTAAAGTCTTAAAAACGACCTGATGCTGGATGAAATACATATGTATATGAAATATACCTATACTAAAAACTTAAAAAAATATGAGTATAAAATGTATATTGTTGGATATACATATAAATAGGTATGTATATGTAAGTATAAATAAGTATGAATACAATTTTATATAATATATGCTTCATTGGAATCATAAAGGGACTCTATATTGTGCTGTTATTGTTGTAGATTCAATTTAACCACTCTTTATTTTATTTTATTTTATTTTTTTTTTTTTGCAGAAATCTTTTTTTGGTTTTGTTTTTATGCTTCAGGTTGGTTTTTTTTTTTTTGCATGTACTTAATTCTTAGTGTATCTACACATACTAATAGTTATACTATATTTTCTGGAAATATCTTAGGATATATTTATTAAAGAAATAGTTATTTATTTTATAAAGTATGTATGTAATAAGTGTATCAATTCAAACATATGTAAAATAGTTCATATATTTATATATTATTATAAAATGTATTTTAAATTTATTTATTTTCATTTCATTTTATTTACTTTGTTATTTTTCTTTGTTTTTCTAATTGAATCACAGTCATAATATATCGTTCTCTTAGACCAAACGGGATTTGCTAGATTCTTTCTACAACATATGTATGTACCTATATCAAGTATGTAGGTATTGGAGTAAAATAAAAAGTACAAAATTTTTATTCAATTTTTCGACATCGTAATTATTAGTTATAACAAACTAATGATATCTAATTGAAATCAATTTTAATGTATAACAAGTTTTAAAATAGAAAAAAAAAAGAAAAGAAATATACTTGTAAACAAAGTTCATAAATAAATTAAAGGAATTTTTTAAAAGAAAATAGAGTGAAAATTATAAAAAATAATATGCAAGTTGTCATGTAAAAAAAATTGATTGAAAATTTTTTTAACTAAGTTGAAATGATTAATTTGTTATTTTACATTAAAAATTATTCGAAAATATTGTTTTTTTTTTTTATGTTTCAGGATGTTATGGTAATTTTTCAGAACTCTACTAGAATATTAATGGCAAAAAATAGGAGAGAAAAGTTCATATGTATGTATTTTATTTTAGGTGTTTACTTATGTTTATCAGAAAAAAAATTAATAAAACTCAAATTAATTTGAATAAGTCCTGGTTTAATTGGAGCTGTTTACACTAATAAAGAATACATTTAATTTTTTAAGCTTTCACAATTGAAGTATTCGGATCCCCGAAACTTTAACTCTTTGAAAATTAATTTAAAAAAAAAAAAATATGCAGAGTTTGTATTGACAAAGTTGTTTCCGAAAATTGTAATGCTATAAAGCTGGTTATTTAAGCACTTTTCGAAAAATATTTCTACATTTTGAGTGTGATTAATAGTGGATTAATCAACTTTTTTATTTCTAAAATTTATGTAAAATATAATCTAAGATTAAATTCTCTTTCGAAAAAAGTTTTTTTTTTTAAATATTGGCTACTATTATTTCACCTTTTTTAAATATTCTCCAATTTATATTTAACAAGTAGTTGACATTTTAAAAATTTCAAAAATATTTACAAATATCTTCTCAAAACAAAAAAATATATATACATATTTAAAATTTCGGTAAAAAAATTCCACAATAAAGTTAAAAAATAAATACTGATTTTATATCGTTATATTTTAAAAAACTAACAGTTAGAAATTGTACATTAATTATTTTTATTAATTTTATCGCGAAATAATAAACAACAAATAAATAATAATTAAAAAATCGAAAAAAAAAATCTTTACTCAATATGCAATTAAATAAAATTAGGTCATATTCATCCTACAAGTTTTTTTTTTTTTTTTGTTTATTCTCGCATTGATAAGAAAATTCTTTAAAATTCATTAAATTATTTGCATATTTTATATACCATAATCAATTAACTATACAAACATATTACATTAAATAATTTACATTTTTAAATAAATTTTTGACATAAAATACATAAAATTGAAAATATCTTATCAATTTACAAATTTAAAAAAAAAAAAATTCTCGAAAAAAATCGAATTCTTTTGAATATAAAATTCATGGTGGTATACAATTAAAATAATAAAAATTTTGCAATAAAAAAAAATTATTTTTTCTTGTACTTTTTTTAATTTGATTGCATTTTTATTATTATCAATAAAATACATTTTTGTTTTTGTGTATTTTTTATTTTTTTTAGAAATTTCTCTTTTTATTTAATTTTAAATTCGTACATTCACCTGAATTACAAAAACAAAACAAAAATTGTATTTTTTTCATCTTCTTTTTTATTTTATTTTTTAGTAGGTATATCTCAGCTGTTTTAGATCATATTCTTTTCCATTAAAAAATAAAAATGTAAAAAAAATAAATGTGAAAAATTGTTAATTTAATATCAGACCACATTTTCCACACAATGTAATCATCATACAATAATTCTTTCACTTTTCAAAAGTTCTCTTAATATATTTGTTTTTTTTTTTTTTTTTTTTTTTCATTTTAAATTTATTTTATAAATAAATTTTGTCTTCAACTTCAACATTTTAAATTTAAAAGAGTATACCTACATATCTACACAACAGTGTTGCAAAAGATAAGTACATACTTTGTATTCTTTTTGTGTGTGCGTGTTTGTGTGTATTTTAGAACTTTTTAAATTATAACGATTTTTATGAAAGCGGAAATATAAACACATTTGTTTTTTTATGATCAAATTTAAAAACATATAAAATTCACTTGTATATTTTAGTGAAAGTACCTAAGTTACATTATTGTAAAATCTATTATTGCATTTATTCATTATTGTAAAATATGTATGTAAGTTTTACGCGTCTTCTAAACTTTTTTTTAAAAAGCAAAGGGTAAAAGAGAACATTATTGAATTATTTAAAACATGAAAGATAAATTTTAATAAATGTCACTAATTTTAGAGATCACGCATTATTGTTTTAATATTTAGCCTACAGCTGAAAGTTTTTCTTAAAAGCTTGTGATAATCAAAGATGTCTTGAATGGACGCTAAAGCAAAATATTTTTAAAAAAATATATCAAGTGTACAAGTCTCAGTAAAAAAGATAAAAAAAATTTAATTCCTTGATAAATTAATCTTATCTTTTAGAAAGTCGACTTTTCGATAGTTCTGATCAATCGAAATATGTATTTAGAAAAGTTTGAAAAACCCATATTTTATTCAGCAATTGAATTTTAAGTTCTAAATAAAATTTAGATACAACTTAGTACTTTTCTTCAGCTGAATGAATATAGTACGTTTTAAAAAAAAAATCAGTGTTCACAACACTATATCTTCGTAATTTGTTTTCAGTTAATTTCTATTATTAGAAAAATATAAGAGAAATTGAAATTAAAAGTGGTATTAATAGTCTAAATATACATATGTACACGCATTTTTAAATTTAAATAAAAAAAAAAAAAATTGTATACAAAAAAATTGGGTGTTGACATTTCTTTTTTTTTATTTAGTCAGAAAAATTTTTTTAAAACATTAACACATTTGCTTATTTCACTTCAAAATACATAAAATTTCAATTTATAATTCACATTTTTGTTGTTCCATATATTCATATTTTATATGTTTTGAATAATATCTGTTTTTTATTTATAAAAAAAAAATAAAAAAATATATTTTCCGGAATTTGTCACAATTTTTAAACTTTATTTATGAAAACAGATGAAATTTTCCAATTTTTTTCTTTAAAAAAAAAAATATATATTAAGTTCAAATAAAAAAAGATTTTACATTTTTTTTTTTAAAAAAATATTATTCATCACTTTTTTTTTAAATTTTAATTTTGCCAAAAAAAAAAAACAAAATTATATTTCCCTGAATATACAAAATTTATACTCATAAAAATTTAAATATTTTTATTATTAAATTTTTACTCAACAAAATCACTTAAAAGTTTTAAAATAAGAAATATAAATTTCATAGAAAGAACATAGTGAACATAATAAGATAACTGAGAAAAATAAATTTTTTTTTAAATATTGTACAAAAATATACGTTACAACATATCGACTCAAATATATTTTCTTTTCTTTTTTTTTCCAAAAAAAAATTTATTTTCGAAAAAGAAAATGTAAACGTACGAAAATTACTCTCAAGGAAATAAATTTTATTGAACAGAGAAATTTTCTTGTTTTTTTTTTTTTTTTTTTTTTTTGAAAATTTATGTTGTGTTAATATTTAAAATTATTCTGAAACAATGTTTTCTTTTGTGGGTTTTTTATAATTATTTGTTAATTAAAATTTTGATTTATATACAAAAGTGGGATGAACTTTGTGATATATTTTTTCAATAAATATTGTGTATATAATATTTTTTTTTTTTATAAATATAGATAAAAAAAATAAAAGATTATTATTGGAAAGAAAGAAACTATAAATTATATTTTAATGATGGAAATAATTGAGAGCACTTTTAGAAATCACCTTTTTGCTTTTCTTTGAAAAAATTTTTTTGGCGGGAAAATTAAAAAAAAAAAAAGTTGCAAGCTGTATCTGAGAACTTGATCAATTTCGACTTTTTTTAAAAATACATTTTAAAAATGTTCCTTCACTTGTTCTCTCTTCGTTTTTTATTTATTTTATTTTATTTTATTTTATTTATTTTTTTTTTTTTTTGTACTTTAAAAAGTCATAAATTGTTTTTTATTGTATCTGATAAAGTGCATTAATTTTGGCATTATTTCAAAATTTTTAAAAGGAAAACAGTATTTTGTAGCTCAGTTCTATTATATTTTCTGTCCCCTCTTAAGCAGTATGTGGTCAGAAGTTGTCTGTGACATTCGGATTTACTAAAATTGGTCATTATCGTGACTACTAACTGGAAGTAGACATTGACAACAAGTTTTTTATCATTCAGCTAGAAAATTATATTGCACAAATTCTTCTTTATACAGAGCTAATTTTACATAGTTCAAAAAACAAAAAGCTAAAGTTTGGGAATGCCTTAAGACTGTCAAAACACTTACTAGTATAATCCCAGAACATAGAAAATCAAAAGTAACAAGGTGATAGATACTCTATCAAAAAAAGGTATAAACTCCTATTTCCTTAAACCAAAACTCTTCTGTGGTCTGATTAGAAGTAACACAAAAAAAAAAAAACATTGAAAAAATGAAAATGAAAAACTGCATCTTGAGCTAGAAACTGGAAGGAACTTCCAGAAATCAACAAGCGAAGGAATTCATTTATTAGCATTCAGAAAATCTTTTCTCCTATATCGTCTAACTTGTCACTGTCCACTCAAATACTATATGAACTAGGTAGGGCTACTATTCAAATTCAGATTTTGCAAAGTACCTACTTAAGTATGTAATCATGAAAACTTTCAAAAAATATTTTGGGATTTTTAACATGTGAACAATGTTTTGTCATTATGTAATAGATTTTAAGAAATTTTTTCACAAGTATGTATTCGTATGTAAGTACTTTTTATCTGTGAATATTTAATAATTCAAGATAAATCTTATATGTATGTAATATGTACATATGTACATATGTATGTATACACTCAAAGATATTTTCCCACATATATTTTTTTCCTCTTTTCTTTAAATTATCACATGTAAAATGTCATTCACATTCCATTTAAAGAATTAAAAAAAATAAAAGTGATATACCTATAACAAATAATTGTGTATAAAATTGTGTACAACAATAAAAACACTTAAAAAATGAAAAATGAAAAAAAAAAACTCAAACTTGTTATCATAAATTCCTAAGCCTAGGTTAGTAAATTAATTAGTGAAAATATTTGCAAGAATTTTATTTATCTTTCTTCTTTTTTTTTTATATCTATATATTCTTTAGATTGGAATGTGGGAGAAGAAACAATAGCAACAATATTCAACAACGTAAATGTAATATAAATTTAATTTTATTTAAATATAGAAAAAAAAAATTATTTTTATATAAAATCACCCTAAATATTTTCATTTATCATTATTACAATTTATATTTGTACACATAAATTTATTACAATATAATTTAAAAAAGCAAAAAAAAAAAAAAAATGTATCTATATTTACACATTTGTGATATCAGTCCAAAACGATGCGGTTTATAAACAAAATGATAGAAAAAAACAGGGAAAGAAAAAAATCAAATGTGTGATGGCCTTCATATGGAGTGCTTACTATTCAACCTTTTTTTATTTATTTTTATTGATTATTATAATAATTAAAATAATTTTATATTCGTAAAAATTATCTTTGATAAAATGCGCGTCAAGTGCTATTGTAATTTTACATATTTTCAACTTCAAATTAAATTCAAACATTTTATAAGTTTATAAGTTGTTGTACATCATTATTTTATTTATTTATTCAGTTAACAAATAGAAAAAAAAAATGAAAATTTTTTTATCTAAAACATGAATTGCTTTTAAAAAGTAAATAAATTTTAAAATAAGGAAAACTTTCCAAACAATGAATGTGATATGTTGTATATATGTACGTATAACATAAACGCATAAAGCAAAGTAGCTATGTATGTAGAGAATTTAATGTTTTTGTATTTTGAAATTGATTAAAATTAATTGAAGAGAATTTATTTTGTTATTTTGCTATCTTGTTGCCAAATTAACAAACTGAAAATGATAAATAATATTGCAATATAAAAATTTAGTACTTTTTTATTAATTTGTTTTTTTCTGACATTATACACAGTAATAATTTAACTGACAAATAAAAAATCCTTTTTATGAAGACTAGTAAATTAACTGAAATTCTTGATAAAGAACGGTGTACGCCTTTGGGAAAAAGAATTTCAGTCCTTTTAGTAGAATTTCGTCTTTGCAACATTTTGAAATTACATTCGAAACATAATTATGAAATTCCAGATATAAATCATAAATAATTTAAAATTTAACATAAATTAAATCATTATGATGAAACAAAGTATTTTTCAATAAAATTGAAACAAAAACTTGATCAAAAATTACATTCATAAAATATGATTTACATTTTCAACAAATTAATCTTAATCAACAAAAACAAAAAAAAAAACCAGCTCATCCTGTCAAAAATTTATAAAATTACATATTCAAAACAACACTTTTATACAAAATATTTGCATAATTTCTTCTCGATAACGCAAAAAAAAAAAAAAATAAATAAGTTTTAAAACATGATTTGTTGCAAAAAATTAAATAACAAAAAACATGAAATTTTACAGACTATGTTACACTCGTATTATAATTACAATCTCATCTTAAAATAATTTTAAAATCAGATAAGTTGTAAATATTTTACTTTTTTTTTTTTTGTAAATCATTTTTTTTTTTTTTGATGAAATTTTTCACACTTTTTCAATGTAATTTAGTCAGTAGTTAGTAATTTACGTTATTTTAGTGCTTATGTAGTACATGATTTAAAAAAATTTTTTTTATAATAATACGTAATTTATATATACATATATGTATCTTGTTTTTTTATATAATATTTTACTTTTAAGATATGTATGTACTTTTAAATGTATGATATTGTGATCTGATAATATTTTGCGCTACTATACTATAACATAACATTAACAAACTGATCAATATAATATTATTAAAACAACAAAAAACAAAAAACATTAAAAAAAACATAACAAAATATTAAAAAAAAAAAAAAAAGAGTATTATTATTATTATTGTACATGATATGAGGTATCCAACAGTCAGACCATTAAATACAAGTCATAAATCTTTCTTGTAAAAGTATCTATATAAATAATAATAATAATAATATAAGTGGCTTATAAAATGCAATCATTTTCATTTCATTTTTGTCTGGAGATGATTGTAATTTTTTTTTTCAATATATTTTACTTGTTTAATTAAGATCAATGGACTTTTTATATTTCTCTTTTTTTTTTTTTTTTGCAAAAAATTAAGAAAACAAAATTAAAAAAAGCTATATGAATTGAAGTACTTAAAGCCAAAATAACCCTGAACAAATTCAAGGATACATTGAATCTTTTTTCTCTCTTGTAATTATAAGGGAATTTTATAACAAGTTCAATGACACATATTTTTTTTTTCTTTCATATAATGTTAAAAAAAGTGAAAAAATTTTGAAAAAATCTAAAAAAGAAAATGTTTTGAAAATTGTTTGTGTTTAACGGAAAACGTGTCCAACCTTATCATCCCTCGACCAAAAATATCTATTGTAAACTTATGAAAGCCGATTTTAAAACCACATATCTTGAAAAGAGTTGTTTTAACCAAAATTTTTACAATGTCAAAATTTAGATTGTTTATGAGAAAAAATGAAAAAATTTCATCACCTTCAATAAGACTACAACATTTTTTATTTGTAAAATTTATAAGACTCTTGAACTTACTCATGTAACTTTTAATTTAGAAAAACAAAATTGAAAAAAAATAGCAAAATTTAAATCCCTGAGTTCTAAAAAAATTAAGAAAAAAACACTTATAGAAATAGACAAATTTTGAAAAATACATACAGGTTTTTCATTATCTGTGAAATTATCAAATGAAAAATCCTAGCATAAAATCCAATTTGACAAGAAAAAATCTTTTAACGTTTATCTTAATAATCTCAAAATTAGCAATTTAAATGTTAAATTGATTTTGTAATATTATACAAATGAATTCGAATTATGTACTATTGAATTGCTTGTTTACTATAGTTTTCATTTTATTAAATACGATTAACTCTAATTTATTAATTTATAGATTAATTACACTTTTAAGGTAATGTACCATTAAAATAAATATTTAACATTTCTACAAAAGTTTTTCTATGATTTTTTTTTTTTTTAAATCTAAAATTTGCTTTAATGCAATATACCGCAATTAATGCAATGCGAATAACTTGATGTTAATAAAGTCAAAAAGAAAAAAAATAGCAATTAAATAGTGTATCATCATATCATCATCGGTATCTAACGTTATAAAAAAGAAATATGTGATAGAGTTATTTTATAAATGTTTCTGTCATACATATGTATATAAATATATATGTACATATTGAATATGTAAGTATTCTATATCTATCTTTATTACCATAAAGATAATTATCTGTGGCAGGCACAAGGTGTTTTAATTTTTTTTATTTTATTTTATTTTCATTCTTCTTTCCTTTTCTTATACTTTTTTTTTCCATCATATTTTCTTTTTCTATCTTATTTTTTTTTTTTTATTATTTACATACATTACATATTATTTGATAAATATTTTGCTGATGTCAAATCTTCATTGCAAAGATATTAAATAAAAGATAAGAAAAAATTATTCTATAACAAGTTTGAAAATTTCATGTTAAAATATACGTATATAAGTATGTATGCATATTTGTACGTAGGATAGATTGTATGAAAAATATTTGAATATTTTTAATTTTTAAATTAAAATTAACAACAACAAAAATTTAAATAAAAATAAAAATTATATTTTAGGTGGGTATTTGGTATTTTATATATTTTTGAAGAAAAAAAAAAAATGTTTTTAAGATTTTTCTAGATATTGTTGCGTATGTCTCTGCCTTGAAAAGTACGTAAAATTCAAAAGTTTATGTATAGTTGATATTATTACTACGTAATTATTGTTTATTCAGAGACAACGTAAAATACATTAATCCCTTTATCTAATTTTTAAAAAACAGTATTAGGTATGTTTATGTAAACAAGGTTAAAATTAATATAATAATTATGAGAAGAATACGTGAGAATTGTATGAAAAAAAAATAATTGATGTAAATTCAAAATTATGAAAATTCTTGCAAATCACTCCCTTAATCAAATTTTCTAAATCGAAATGATACAATTTTATTACAGTAACTTAAAAAATAATTAACCCTTTAACAACGACTAACGACTAACTTTAACAACTGAGTCTACGTAAATGTGGTGTAGGTGTCCTTGTAATATAGAATAAAAATTCATAATTCCTAATTTAAATAGTTAATAACAAAATAATAACAAAAATAAAAATAAAATCAAAGTATTGTATGTATGTAGTAGCAACTACTTATTGTATATTTTTAAATTTTATTAAATTTTATATTTATAAATTATGATAAAAGTCAAATATAATCTTAAACTACAAATAAAAGATATTTTTTATAACTTATTCAACATATATCATTGAGAGACAAAAAAAAAAAATAGGCAAATAACCTATTAATATCATAATCTAAAAATCTAAAAGATATGTTAGATACTTACTATAATATAAAATGATAACATCAATAATATCCTTTTATACATGTATAACAATCAGTTAAAGATCTATTTAACTATTGACCACACATTTCATCTAAATTTATTATATTTTAAAATGACTCACATATATACATACATACATATATAACGCACTATATATTACTGAATAAACTAGACAACAAAATAACAAGGAATTGTTTAAGATCAAAAAATTATCATAATTCAGGATTACTGTCTTATGACAACTATTTCATTTCTATATAGTAAAAGTATATATTATCCATCATACAGTACCTACACATCATATACATATGTATCTAAATATAGCTAGTGCTTATACTTATATGTATATAAAACAACATCAAAAATAAAAGTAATAATAATAATAATAACAATAAGATCCAGATTTAATACAACATCAAATATCTATATTATATGAATTGAGCGTCAATTACTAATTCAAAACTTATATTCATAAGTTAACATGATTGTTGACACAGTTAACCTACTATACATACTGTATGTACTCGTCATATTATACGGTACATATTTATATGTACATATGTATATACCAAGATATATTATTTAGAAGAGGTGCTACAACTAACATGACAACATAATAAATAATACATGTTGTATCTATGTAGTATATAGGTACCATCATCCTACGCTCATATAAAATTTAATTATGCAATCATTATAACCGACAATATGTATGAATTTCAAATAAAATTTTCACTAAAAAAATAAAAATCAAATAATAAAAAAATAAAAAAAAAAACACAACACTAAAAAACTAACAAGTTAGGTACTTATTAAATAATGAGAGAAAAAAAAAATAGAAGTAATAATTTTAATGCAAAAATCTTGTTAACATATTAAAATTAATTTCAAAAAACAAAAAAAAAAAACAAAAAAAAAATTATAATTTTACAATAATTAAAATTGGAAAATAAAATTTAATAATAATCAAGTTTATGTTGTTGTTTTTGATGTTTTTTTTTTTTTTAAATTCAATAATATAAAAAGTGCAAATAATATTTTCCCTTTTCTAAAAATTTTATTTGAATTAACGATACCGAACATTACATTCATTATATTTGCTACTTACTATATGATGAAGTTTTTTTTTTTCTATTTTTTTTTTTTTTTTGTGGTTTGTGGTTAATTACCACAAAAAAAAAAAATTTCGAAAGTGTGTTAACTATTTATTTATAGTATTGAACAAAAATGATTGAGAAAAAAAAATATATAATAAAGATAATAATTAAATAAATCAATAACTGAATTAGTGCAATAGAAGATATTAAAATCAAAAATCAATTTCAAATTAAAAATAAAATTAAAAAATTATACTGATAGAGCACAATCAATTTAGTATAGAACGTATAATTGACTACTCTGATGATCATTAAAATACAAATTTAATTAAAAAATTTAAAATTTATTAAGGACACAAAATCAATTACTTTTTCTTACTTTCTTTTTCAATGGAATCTGAAAGTTCAAAAGACAAAAAAATTATTCTTGCACTGAAAAAATTAGGTTGAAAAAAAAAAACAAAAAGATGCACGAGGAAATTAAAATTTAATACAAGGTACAGTGGCTCCATGAAGAAGAAATATAGCCTTCATATTTTTTATTTCCTTTAATTTGTCAATGGCAAAGAAAATTATCAAAAATCTAAAACTGAATTAATATATAGTACATATGTACATACATTAATTTCACCAAGACTAAATTTGAATGATGATTAAAAAACAAATCGAAATCAAATTACATAAATACTTAGCTTTTTATGTTAGAACGGCTGATCAGGAGGATATTTGACAACCCTTTTCTTTTACCTTTTTCTGCTGCTCTACATGATCTTAATTAATTTTTTTTAAGTTCAGAAAATCCACATTTCTAAAATCTATACTTCATTTCTTTCTTAACTTTTATATTTGAATGTAGGTTTTTTTTTTATCAAATTTTAAAAAGCGAAAAAATTTTAAAACTTAACCCTAATGGATCAAATGAATTATGCTGCAGATTATCTTAATACACTACATTAATTTTTTAATCGTTCTGAATTTACCATCTAACAAATTATTTCTTTCTATTTTAATTGTAAAGTTGCTAAATCTGGACTATTTTGTTACTAATTTTAATTGAAACCATCATGCCTTATGAAAATAATTCTTATTTCACATATGTACATATGTGAATGGAAAATAATAGTTTTCTTGTAAATGAAATAATTTCAGATCAGAAAAGCTATCATACTAAATTCTCTTTTAGCGTTTTTTTTTTCTTCTTATATTTTTATATATGTATGTATATTTTTTAATTTCTTTTTCTTTTATTTTTTTTTTTCCACATAGTAGAAAAATTTGTATTCTCTAAAAATAAAGAGGACACAAACATAAAATACTTTTATTTTATTTCTTAAAATACACATTTTTCTCATTATTTTTATTGCGTAAAATGAAAATATTTGTTCTCTCTTGATATAAAAAAAAAAATAATAATAACAAAATAAAAATAAATAAATAAATTTAAAAAAAAAATAAAAATAAAAAATAGTATTTTAAAATAAAAGCGGGACATAATTGAAAAAAGAAAAATATAAATTGTAATAGAAGAAATACATGAGTAAAGTTTCACAAGAAAAAAAAAAATACACACATAATTCTACTCACTTTTATTTTTCCTCCATCAAGGTGAAAATCCTTTAATCCCAATAATACTTGTGCAATAATGTCTGACACATAACAAAATCTGTTGTGTTACTTTTGTTTTGTTTTTTTTTTTTTTTTTTTCTGTTAATTTTTTTCTTATTTGTAAATGGTTGTTGTTATTGTTGTTGTTGCTGCTGCTGATGTTGCTAAAGTAATCCACAAATATATTCTTTTATGTTTTTTTTTTTTCTTCTACATCTTCGGTTTTAACATTTATCAAGACAACACAAAATCTTTTTAAAAGCACACTCTACTAAAAGCCTAAGTATAATAATATTGAAAATACTTAACATTTATGCATCTTGATTTGCAATTTATTTTCTTTTTTCGTGTTTATTTTTTTCTTTAAGAAGGAGGCACTAGGCAAAATTATCAAGCAGCAAGGCACATAACCATATTATACAAAGGTATTTTTCAAGTGTAGATAACTTTTTATTTTTGTTGTTATTTTTTGTTCATTTATTTATTATAATAATATAGATATATTTTGTATACTTATAGTATAATGCAACACTTCTTTTTATTTTTTTTTTTTATTTTTTAATATATTAACTTAACTTTCTGCACACTACTATATGTATAAAGATTCAACGACACAACATTGATGATGATGATAATGAGGATGAGGATGTTGAAAAATATAGTTGGAGAAGCTGTTAAAAAAGGTGGTACATCCACAATTATTTTTACAGCATCAGCATAGCAAAAAAAAAAAAAAAAACTTAAAATTTAAAATATAGATAAATGCTCATATCATATATCTTTTTCTATTTATTCTTTTTTTTTTAATTCGACGGAGGAAATAATCAACATTCACTCTTTACTTAACAATACGGCTATAGATAGAAAGATATATTTGTGTAAAAAAAATACTTGTTTTGCAAAAAGTACAAAAATAAACAGCAACAACGACAACCAAAAAAAAAAAACAAAAACAAAAAAAAAAAAGATAGACACAGAACACCAGATAAAGTAGATAGATTTTGATGACACTTGAACACTTTCACAGCTTCAAGCTACTATATATTTGAAAATGTAAAAACAAAAATTAATATTCAGATTCCGCCAACAAATTTTCGACCATTTGAGGATCATCAAATTACAATATTAATATTTTTTTTTTTTTTTTTTAATATTTTAAAATTCACATTTATTTTGAAAAACAAAAATACTTTTTTTACTTGTGTTTAACCCTTTTTTTTTCTGTAAAAAGTAAAAAGCAAATTAGATAAGTACAAAAATTCTTTGTACTGTAATGATCCGTAAATTAGATCTACCTTAAGTTTTCACTTTTAAAAAATCTCGACTTTTTTTTTTTCTCATTTAAAATAAATCTCAAGGCTCAATAAAAAAAAAAATAGCTTTTATTTTTAAACTAATACAAAAAATTTAATTAATTTCAGGAAATATTATTCAAAAAATTTCTTGTTTTATTTTTGTAAAATGAAATTTACTTGATCAACAATATACATAAGAATGTAATGAGTGTGGTACACTTCTTTACAACGAAATTTAAAAAACAAAAAAAACCAAATAAAAATATACACAATAATAATTATATCGACTAAATCGTTCGAGAGCGGAAAAGTAACTAAATATCTCTGATTTTGCTGCTAAAAAAAAATTTTTTTTTTCATATGATAAAAAATATAAGCAAAACTCAAGTAAAATAATATAATCGTTTCGTTCGTATTAAAGCAATACCACAATATAATAAGACGACGACACAACCAAACAAATAACGTGAACTAAACAAAGTAAACGTGCAATTCTTCTACAAAATCCAAGCTCCAATAATTAATTTTTTTTTGTTGTTGTTATTTTTCGTGGGTATCATGCTTTGCATATGCTCAACTCAGCAATTTTCTTATATTGCTGATGATAATATTGTTGCTTTTTTTTTGCATGCTTAACAAAATTGTTTAGCTTGCCTCAGCAACTTCTTCTATTGCTGCTGATTCTTTTCAGAGACTTTACCTCAAAAACAAAACAAAAAACCCCATTATATGTATCTCCACTACTTGAATATCCTCTAATATAAAAATAAATAAAATAAAAAGGGAATCTTATTTGAGAGACGTCGGAGAATTTCATCGATACATATTTACCTTCTTAAACTGACTATACACTAAACTACATCATCACATCATCATCATGAGAAGATATTTAGATACAAAAATATAGAATATAAAATGTAAAATATCATGAGTGCACGGTGCAGAAGATTTTTAAATTTACATTTATAATACATGTGATATGCGGTTTTGACTTAAAAGTATCTACTAAAAGAGAGCTTTTTTTACATATAAATTTCTACAATCAAACTAAACACATATCTTACCTGTAATACACTGCCTGTTGTACGACTGTACCTGAACAATACAATATCCATATGGCATAAAGAATTACTTCACACATTCGGAAATGAAAAAAATAAAGAGCACTCCTTCATTGTATGTACTTTATTAAAAAAATAATAAATTGAATTTATATACACACGTGAAAATCCCTCAAAATTATTGATAAACTACTCATTTTGGTCGAACATTATCATATCGCCGGCAAATAAAGTATAAGATACATCTTGATGCGCAGGCGAATATTCCACATATTAAATGGTACCAAAATCGAAGAAAAATCTTAAACATTTGAGTGTCAAACCAAAAAAAAAAAAAAATGATACATAATGCAACATTAAACTTGCATTATGTACATACTTTAGAAGTTGATTTAAATTTACTTAAAATACAGGGTGTTCATTTGAATTATTAGCTGTTATGGAAAAGAAATTGTGTATTTGATTATTCAGATAATTTTATTAATAAATAACAATATTACCTAATTTTTTGTAAACAGCCAAAAGATTCTGATTCACATTATATTAATATTCTCCACTCTTTTTTGCCTTTTTGAAAAAAACAATTTCAATAAATTTGTTCTGAAAACAATCATATTGAACAATATCTTTGGCATTTCCGGCATTTAAATAGATTGAATTCTAAAATTTAGAAATATAATTAAAATTTTAATATAAATTTACTTCATTTTTGAATTCTCATCACATAAATAAAAATTACTTACCTTGACAATGACTTCAAAAGATTTCTACAAAACAATATAAATTTTTTTTATATCGAAATTTTTTTTTAATTTTTAAATTTTAACTAAGCTATGAGCTTTGTATCTTTGCAAGCAATCGTAAAATTCACAAGTATCTTTTTTGTAAAAAAAATTAATTATACTTTTTGAAATTTTTTATTTAATTTTAACTCAAAAAGTTCCGACAAACATTGAAATATCAATTTTTTGTAATGAATTTTCTTTTAATTCTTTAATAAATCATTAAAAGTGCTCTTAAAAGAACATTTTTTTGTTTTTTACGTAGGAGGAAGTTATTGTAAATCATATTTTAATTAAATGTATTTTATGATAAACTGCAAAAATGAATAAAAATGAAAGATGATAGATGAAATATATAACAATTTTGTTCAAATTTTCAAAAGAACATATAAAAAATTGTGAAATGTTCTCTTTGATGTATGCGAGATTTTAATATTTACATCAAAGTAATAAATCAAAAATGTGGAAAAAAAAAACGTCATCTCATTCTTGTGATCATAAATTTTTTTTTTATTTTTCTAAAACAACACCCTGTTCCTCAATTAAAATAATCTATTCCATTTTCATATGAAATTTAAATAGTCGTTTTTTTTAGTGACTAAAATTATTTAACAAAAAATAATTTGTGTTACATCATTAACATAGCATAACATTCCAAGCATTTAAAATTAAATATTTCTACAATTCCTCCGCTAATCTCCTAATGCATCTAGATTCCAGAAGACAATTTATGCATTTTTTTTGTTTATTTTTGGTTGACTTATGTATGATGTAATAGTTCTCTCCGTTAAAAGATCAAAAATATGTATATGTATGTATATAAAAGGTGCAATAATACATAAAACAGATTGCATGTTATCAGCGTGAGTATAAAAAAAAAAAAGTAAGTAAGTATGTAAAGTATCATGTCTTTCTGTTTCTGTATTTCCTTGGAAATGGTTAATTTAATAATAATAATAAACAGAAGTATTAAACAATTCAGTCAAAATGAACCTTTACTTTTTAATTTGGTGCCGCGATATAAAACATACTACAAATTTTATCAATTTGTATTTTTTTTTTTTTTCTTTACCCAAAGACAGACCATTACTGTTGATACACGTAAAAAGAAAAGGAAAGAGAGAAGTGGTTTTTGGAAGAAATTACATATTTGTGAAATGAAGTCTTAAAAAGCATAGTACACTGAAATATAATCTACAGAAGTTCAAATGTAGCATCTATCAACACTTTCTTTCTGTCCTTCCTTAACTTCCCCCCGTCCAATTTTCGATATTCATGTGCCATCGCTGTGCACTAAAAGTAAAAGTGCAGTAAACAGAAATCCTTACGTCGTGGCTCATTTGAAAGGAACTTGGAACTTGAAATCAAGATTACTATTACAGCACTCAAGAATCAAGATTAATGTAGCCATAGCCAACAATTACTGGTTCTTCTATTAGGCACACCATAAAGCCTTATGGCTTCATATCACGGCGCTCCTCAACGTTAATATTAATTTTTTGTTTGTTTTTTTTTTCTTCATATTATTGACAGGGATATTAAATAGGTGTTGACTTGTATGTTAAGTACAAAAATGTTTTGAATTATGTAGGTACACATGCATTCAATTCATCTCAACATAATCATCATCATCAATATTACAGAT
The DNA here is from genome assembly GCA_939192795.1 of Bombylius discolor. Classification (NCBI taxonomy): domain Eukaryota; kingdom Metazoa; phylum Arthropoda; class Insecta; order Diptera; family Bombyliidae; genus Bombylius; species Bombylius discolor. The sequence continues at coordinate 53,282,582 of OW584238.1, read as the reverse complement.
ACAGAATCATTGGAAAAAAAAAACATACAACAAAATATCTAACAATCAACTACTGTTGTTTTGTTTTCATGTTCTGTGGTTAAATAAAAAAACAAAACACACATATTAAATAATAAACATTAGAAAAGTATAAACAAAACAACAAAAAAATATATGTATGAATGTATGTTACATATACTTATATTATGTAACAAACATAACTATAAATTCTAATAATTGTATCTTGAATTTGTTATAATGTCTGTTTCTCACCTTCATTTTTTTTTTCTTCACTCTTACCAGATAAATCACTTGTTCACAATACTAAAAATAAATTTGAACATGATGATGCTTGTAATTGAAAAAAAAAACAGGCAAAAAAAAAAAAATTCAAATAAAAAGAAAATTATTGTAAATTTGAAAAAAAAAAAAAACTAATAGTGAGTAGGAAGAGTTATTTTTTAAAAATAGAAAAAAGTTGTTCTTGTAATTTTTTTAATCTCATAGGATTTTAATTTTTAATAGATCAAATTAGTTTTTTTTTTTTTTTTGGTTTGTTGGCTACAACTTCCTACTTAATTTTACATTTTATAATACATATTTTAATTTTATTGATAAAATTTAAATGACTTATAAAACTATCGTTTAGCGTGATATGTTCAGGTGCAAATATAATTTTTTGTTTTATTATAAATTAAATCTAAAAATTTATAAAAATGTTTTATATATTTGGCACGTATAACAAAACAATTTAATAATGAATTTTATGTTAACACAATTCAATTCAACCATTTACATTTGTGTAGAAATTTAAATTAAAAAAATATTTTTTTAATAACAGTTCTTATATTATATACTTAGCTGATAGCTCAAACGAAATTAAAAAACAGTTTCTGATCTTCGTATAAGAACTTGCAATAAGTAGATATTAGAATTTAAACATTTAATTTTTGGTAATACTCCATTCCAAGGTAGACTTTCTAAGCAAACTTCTTCATATGAATCTCTTTTTCGCAAAGCCAGTTAAATTTTTAATTCTTCTTCAATAACATTGTCTTTAAATCATTTTTATTCAACTACCAACTACTTTTCTGGGCTTTCTAAATGTTCTAGTTATCTTAGTGTTTGTATCTGTATGAGCTTCTCGATAAGAAACCAACGAGATTTTAACTTTGTATGAAGCCCTCAAAAAAATACAATGTTGAAAATTCTACATGTCTCAAAAAAAGATTCTACTTGAAAACATTAAACATTTATGAATTTGTTTAAATATACTTTCGATTATGAAGACAAAAATGTCAATAATAAGTCACGAATCTAGATAATAATTTGTAAGATTTTATTGTGATTACTTCTTTCTATTTTTGTTTTTTTTTGTTTTTTAATTTTTTCATTAAAATTTTACAATAAATTTAACTTAATTTTGTGTTTTTTATTTTTGTTTTACTTCTCTTTTAAAAGCTGTTTTATTTTTATTTTAATTGAAAATTTATGATCACTAAACCCTTTTTTTAAAAATACATAAAATTTAAGGTAAACGAAATGCAACGAATTTTTTTTTTTTTTTTAAATTTTATAAAAATTTTTAATTGAGACACAACAACCGTTTTGTAACAATAAAATTAAAGAAAAAAATAATTATGATTATTATAATTTGTCAATTGAAAATTTTTGTTTAATTTTCATTTGCCGCCCGAATAATTTTTCAATAATAATTATGCTCTACAAGTGCTAACATGTGTATGAAAATTTACACATGTGTCATGTACATATACATACATACATGTACATATGTATCTTTTTATTTTTATATGAAAATTATATTGAAATGGTTTACCTATAAGCCATTGCCATCATATCCATCAAAAGGAGGCACATTAAAAAATAAAACTTCAAACAAAACTTTTAATGAGGTCGGTATCAAGCAATAAAAATGTTTTATTTTATACATTTAATTTGTTTTTATTTCGTCTCTTATTTATTTTCAGCCTTTTATACTTTGAACTGATATCTTATTTTGTACAAAAATATCATATTAAAAAAAAAAATATACAAGAAGCACTCTATCTTAATGGACATAACAAAATATTCTCTGGAGCTACTATACTTTACTAAAAATAAAATTCCATCATTCAACTGAAACATTGAATTGATGATCATAATGATGATGGTGATGAGATGGTTTTTTGCTTTCATTGGTTAGTTGCCCATTGCCATTATAATTTAAAAAGTACTTTATGAGTGATTTTTATGAAAACAAAACAAAACAAAAAATAAATAAAGTAAAAAGCAACATTATTACTGATTGAGTTTTTATAATCTAAAAATTTTTTTTATATGAATGTAATGTACGTACATATATGTATACATATTTACATATGGGTTACGTTTTTATTTTCAACCATAAAGATATTTTGGAAGAAAAAAAAACTTTTGATCTGATTGGAAAAAGAATTTTTGTTTTTTCTTTAAAAAGAAAAAAGAAGAAGTCATAAATTATATATTTTCAGATAAATTAAAATAAAAAAATATATGTAGGTACTTGAATTAATTAATATTGTCTACCGTTTTGCAAATTACTCAAACACATACAAGATTACTGATAAAAAAAAAAATAAGGTAACTAAATAGTGGTTCAGTATCTATCAAGTTAGGGGTATAATTTTAGTAAATTTTGGTTTTTTGTAACGTTACTTAGGATGTTCTATTCTAGCAACAATCACGAATATATAAACGAGAACTTGACATAATATTATATTCCAAGGACCAAAAAGTGTTATGTATTTGTGACGTAAACTATATTTACACATATTATGTATACCTTTCCTTGGTCCGTTTAGTATAGCTTGTGAAAAAGCGGTTTAATTGCCGCTACTTTTTTTTTTTTTCAATACTAAAATTCAAATTTAAAATTTAAAATTATTTCCATATTTGTGAGATTTAGCAGTTCTATTCAGAAAAAATATGAAATATTCAAATTTGAAGCTGAATAAATAAGAAGACAGATTTAATTCTTCACTGCCACACACAATACAATAATTCATTTTCATAGTGATATTGAATACGTAAAACAATAGCCTTTGTATCGTCTCGTCCTTATAGGTACCGACTGAAGCAGATACAAACAATATACATATTCCATCAGATTATATTATGCTGTTTATTAAATCAAATTTATACCATTTTTAATTTTTTTTCCGAGAAATTTCTTATTTCATCAATGCTCTTTTTTAGTATCAGAAAAATTTAACATAGAATTTCAAGAAAATTTTCTAAAAATATGTCGTTCAGGATATCTGAACTGCCTATGATCAGTAATGATAAGTTTAAATCATATTTTCAAAGCTATACTATTACTAATTATGTACCTTTTAAAACCCAATTTAATTTTAAAAAGTAGGCACCTACTTACCACCCCATTTTTGTCTGACCGTATTAAAACAAATTTCTTTCATTTAACACTTAACGCAAACACAAAACACAACTATTAATTGAAAATTTTAATTATTAAAAATTCAAAAAACACTTTAAAATGTATTTTATTTAATTTAATGCTTACATTTTTTTGTAAATTATAAAATAAAACTTCAATAAAACAAGACGTCAGGATTGTCAGGAAGAAAATTAAATTTTAGGGTTATTTTTCAAGATATAATAGCGGGAAAATTATGATACACAAACGTCACAAACCACAAACTCAATCACCTAATTTTTTTTCTTTTTTCATGGTAATCAGTGCTGCCAATTCGGCACTTAAAAAAGCAATAAAAAACTAATTTCAGTGTATTCTTCTTTTCTTATTTTTTATGCTGGAAAAAATATATATGTACACTTTTTTTTCATTTTTTGTTTCAAAAATTCTATAACACAAACGGAATATAAATTAGACAGTAGTTTCATCAGAAATAAAAATAAAACTTTTGATAAAAACTGTACCGTCTTTTAGCTTACTAAACTTCGGTTATATGGCAGTACTGAGATAAATTTGACAATTGGCATTTCTTCTCTATGTTCATTTCATTTCGTGAATTTGTTTACGTTTTGTTTTGTATAATTGAATTTTGAAATTCGGTGTTAATTTTTATTGAAATTCAACCAAAAAATTTAACTATTAATGTAATGAAATTATTAATTAACAAACAAAAATAATTCCTAAACATTAATTTGTTCTTAAAAATTTGAACATAAATGTAAAAAATCGAGAAAAAAGCATAAAAAAAAGTCGTAGTATTTGGGGCGTGTCTTCATAAAATCTTAAGTGATCTTCATTAAATTTGACTATTTGAGTAATTTGTATAATTTTACAATTTAAAGTTTAAATTGAATTTTTTCAATTGAAAAGAAAACTTCAAAATGCCTATTTTAAATTCCTGTTGGTCTCCAATTATTTGGACAAATAATGTAAAAATTGGAAGTTTTGTTGTTGCTGGTTATACGATAGCGCTAAGTGTGTGCTTTATAACGATGGTATACAAACGATTTAAAAAAAAAAAAGCAAACAAATTAATCAGAAGTAAAATTTGATGTAATTTAATTGAAATTATTATTTTTTTCTGCTAGATATCATATATGCTTTCTGGAGGTGAATCAACACAAATTTACTCACCATTTTTTGAAGCTGATATTCGATTATCAATGGTTGTTTGGGGTGCATTAATTATTTTTTTCCTGTTAATGCTAATAGGATCGGCAATACTTATTATTTATGGCATAAAAATATGGTAATTAATACATTTTATTTCAAATAGAAAAATTTATTTATATTTTATAATAAATATTTTCAGTGTTCGAGGATTTCTAATTCCATGGTTGGGACTTGCTGGTTTTGCAATAGTTTTTCAAATTGCATGGAGTTTATGGTTAATGGGTGGATATTATATTTACGTAAGTACCTAACAAAATTTAAAAAAAAAATATAAACCAAACACCTATATAAAATCTTTATTTTTATTTTTTTCTATTTTAGTTGGATGCAGCATACGCTGCAATTATAAATCTTTTTTGGGCAGCATATCATGTAAATTTTCTATTTCTCTTTTTTAATACCTACTTAGAAATTATTTATTTCTTTTATTTTTACAGGTTTATTGTTGGCTTTGTGTATTTTCACAATATCAAATTTTTATAAAATATCAAAATCCAAATATTGAACTTTTGGAACCATAGAATAAAAAGTCCATAATTCTATTAGTTTTTGTAGTACAAAAGTTTAAAAAAATATATGACAAAAATTCTAAAATTCTGGATTCCTTTTTATTAAAGGCATTTAATTAGCTAAAAGACTTAAAAATTCCGTCCATTTTAATTCAAATTTTTATACAATGTATTTTATTTTTAAGTGTATTTGACAATGATTTATATTTTTCAAGATGAATTATAGTAGTTTTTTTTAATTAATGTAATTATGTAATTTTAAAAAAGAATGTTCACATTAAAAAGTGTAATATTACTTTTAAAAAGTTTTTAAATAAAGAATAAAATACTTTGACAAATCTCTTTGTACTTTTTCACTTGTTGATTTTTTCAAATGGATTAAGCAAACTTTAAACTAAATTCAGTTAGAATTTATCATTGCTACAAGAATTATAAATTTCTTTATCCTGTCCCACAAATCATTCCATAACTCATAAACAAATCTTTGTATTTTAAAATTTCCCAATGTGGGGAGAATATGTTAAATCTCACAGCACTAGATAATTCTAGCAAACATTTTAAAATACTGAAAATTTAATTGTTGGAATTGAAAATACTTTCGCATACTGAACTGAAACAAATTTTTGGTTAGAAAACTAACTTAAACTTTTATTAAAGTGGCATTACTTTTGGTTAGTTCAGTCCAGTATTCAGATTTTAAAAAATATTCCAACATACTAAAATAATAACCCTTAAATTCATAGTTGCACATTCTCATGGACCTAACACCTTCTAACATTTTAAATTAAAAACGACGAGGAAAACAATGAAAATTTGTTTGAATAAGATTTTATTTCATTTGAATACATACTAAAAATATAAAAAAAAATTTTAAAAAAAAGAAAAACTTTAATATTACTTAAATTATTTGTTTTGAACAAGCGTTTGATTTTATAAAATTCTACTTTGAAAACTTACATTTTAAGATTTTTTGAAACTTATAGACATATGTACATTTACATAATGCATTCTATATTGAATTTTCTCACCCTATAATTATTTTCTTTCTCTCAACGAAAAATTTGACCTTACTCGGTATTTTTACGCACTACAAAAATTATAAGGTAATTTTTCGTCATGAGCTCTATATCACTTAAATTATGACATGTATTTTTTAACAATTCTAAAGAAAATTTACATCCTGAAAATATATAAACTAAACCAATCTCATTTTTTTCTTCATTTAATAATCGAATGACACCAGCTGAATTTTTATACTTCAAATATGATTTTAAAAAGTCAATTCGTCGTACATTAATTTTTATAGCTGATTGTGAATCAGTTAAACTAGTTGAACACAAAAATATTGTACCTGATGATATTGAACGCTTTTGAGCATCATTTAATTTTAACAAATCTAAACGTAATCTTTGCTTTATATGTAACTGATTTTTACCATTTATATCTTTTATTATTCCAATAATGTTTGGATCACCATTAATTAGATGTAATTTAACTGGTAACAGTATATTTTTTAAAATAAGTTCACCTTGCCAAATAGTAGTGCATATATCTGTAACTTCTGACAACGATTTAGCAGTACTTAGTGCTTTAATTTTTTGTGAATTGGAATTAGCATTTTTCTTCAATGAAGAACGTGATCGTGATCGTGATCTTATTTTTTTTCTTTCGTGATGTTCACTTTCATATAATCTGTAGATTTTCCTTTTTTTTGAAGATGCGCTTGGTGGTATACGGTATCTATCAATATAACATGATTCTTGATACAATCCTGTCCTTCTGCATTCTTCACAACATTTATAAAAGCTGCACGTTACAAATGCTTCAGAGTTTCTGTATTTATAAACTGATGTATTGTTAGTTCTTAGTAGATCAGCAAAATCAAGTTTTATACGACTTTCACCAAGTGGAAAACCTCTCATTCGATTAACTGCAGTGATAGCTGCATCAATTGACTCATACTGAATATAAGCACAACTGCTACCGTTTTGGTATTTAATGTCATTTATAAAACCAAATCTGCTAAATTCTTCTACCAATTGCATAACTGACGTCTGTATTCCAAGCCCACCAATCCAAATACACATCGTAGGTTTTATTTTAGCATATCCAATTTTACATTTATATTTACCGATATATTGGCCAGATAAATTCACTTTGGCTCTATATGCCATATCAAGATTTAAATAACGAATAAATGCAAAAGCATTTCCAAATAGTGGCGTTTTGAAATTAATATCTTCAACAATACCATATTTTACGAATGTTAACCAAAGTATTATTTCAGGTATGTTCACATCCAAGTTTCCAACAAAAAGTGTTCTCGTAGCTAACGGGTCATCTTGTGGTTGAATATGTTCCAAAAAATTTGTGTAATTATTCAAAAGTTTTTCTTCAAATACGCGAAACCTCGGAAGAACATGTTTCATTGGCTCCTGACATAGAACAGGGTGAAAATCAAGTTGACCCATTGATACTATTGGAAGTGCAGGTGGCGGACGCAATAGCACAGATCTTGCATTATAATGACGATCAGACATCTCAAACTCAGACTGTTGTTCATATTCACTATCTAATGCTTCATATACTGGTTTAACATCTACAATTTTATTGTATACAATAATTCTTGGTTTATAATGTCTAGCTTTTCGTGCATTTTCATGTGTTCTGAAGCAAATAAAAGCAATATGCTCATTCAAATTATACGATAATATTGGAATGAAATCTCCAAATACCCAATATTCTCGATATAACGCCTCTTTTATAATTTCATCCGATACTTCAAAAGGTAGCGCACTAGTACATAAAACTTTATACATATTCCTTTCAATAGTAGGCTCGTACTGTGGACACTGTGATCCTGGACTTCTTTTAACACCGTTTGGATCGTCAGAATTATTGTAATATTTATTCATGACGCTTCTGTTCTTTGTTTTTTGTTTTTAAAAAAATTGAAATTATTTGCCACACACAATCACAACTCACAAGAATAATTTTGCAAATTTTTTCGAAATTTTGGCGTTAACACCAATGATCTAGAAAACACAATAGCTTAAACAGAATTAAAGCAATTGCGATTTTAATGGGGCGAGTGGATTCGAATATGGAACACAATTAACGCGACAAGCGTTATATGTACTACATAGTACATACAAACGGTCCAACTTGGTAACCTATTCGAGTTGGATTAACATTGCATAATATACCTAATATCTACAGGCTGGTCGGTAGACCAATTTTCAAGATTGTCAAACGGTCGGATTAAATTAAATAAAAAAAAATTTGATTTTACAAAGCGTAAACACATCCATTCTGTCGATTCTAAAGTCATTAGGTTAAACTTAAAACCAAGTTAACTAATGTAAATCCGAATTTAATTTCAAACATACAAACGCACTAAATATGAATATTAATTTGAATAATTTCCCATTTTGTTGTGGCATTACTGAAAATATCTTTCAAATTTTTTTTTTTAAATAAATTTTACATTTACTCACACACGTGTATTGGATCGATATGGCCATCTTGATTGGGAACGACGAAAAAGAATAGAGAAATCACATAAAATAAAGAAAGTTGGTTGGTTGCTCGTGAAGTTGAAGTTCTTTGAGAAAAAAAAAAGTATATATAAAATATTCGAGTGAAAATTTGTGGTTTGTGCTATATTTTTTTTTAAATTAATTTGTGTTTAAAAAACAAAAAAAAAAACTTCAATTATTTGATAAAAAATTTTACAAAATATATTTAGATATCAAAGAAAAAAAAATTTGTAAATTGTTATTAAAATTTCAAAATGAAAATGCAATCAAAATCGTAGCAGAAAAAAGAAGAAAAAAAAGTACGGAAAATTTTTTTTTCATATTTTTTTAAAGTGGGTGGAAATTTGAAATTTATTCATTTTAATATAAAATTTAAAAAAAAATTACACACAAAGGAAAAAGAAAAGAAGGAAAAATTTCATCATCGATTTAAGAAAAAAAAAATTTTTTTTTTTCGTTTTCCGAATTTAAAATAATTGTCTAGTCATATTTTTTCCTTTTTTAACAATTTTTTTTTCCAGTAATTTTCCATGTGAGCCAGTGAATTATAATAAAATTTAACATTTACATAAAATTTTATTTTATTTTTTTTATTTAGAAAAATAAAATTTATTTTTATTTGTATATGTACCTGAAAAATTCTTTTGAGAGTTTTACAATTTTCTTTGTGTTTTTAAAAGAGAAAAAAAAGAATTCCATTGTTTGAATTATAATTATAAAATTAAATTCAAGGTAGAATTTTATGTGAAGAAAAAAAAATGTATTTGGCCAAGTTTGAATTTAAAGAGTTTTTATATTTCTTATAAACTCATACAATTAATTTCAATTCGAATAAGATAACGACGTAGTTAATTAGAAGAAAAAAAAACTTTGCATAATCCCGTTTACGGGACGGACGGGAGCTATTTTAAGTGAAAAAATAAAAAATAAAAACACACGATCAGCTGCTCAGTGAGCTAGTAAAAAAAAAAATTCCTACCTAAGAATTCACACCTTAATTTTAATAATTTTCAGCGATTCGATCCTTTCAAAAAATTTAAAAAGGAATACATAATAGGTGCAAACAATTCATTTCATCAAAAAAATCAATCAAAAACAGAAATTTTTCATTCTTTTTATTTTCCTTCAATTATTTTTCTAAGTGAAATTTAGAAAAAAAGAAAAAAAGTTTTTTTTCTTTTAGAAGTTTTTTAATTAGAAAAATTATTTTATACACTAATAAAAAAAAAAAGTACATATTTAATTACCATTTATTACAAATTTAGAAGAAAAAATAAAACAAGTAATAAAAAGAGATAAATATAGTATTACATATTTTAAAAATAGCTATTTATTTTATTTATTGTTGATTGTTGAAAATTATTTTGCACTTATTGTAGATTTTTGTATGCGGTGGAAAAGAGAAAGAGACTACTAAAAACAGCCGATATTTTCTATATTAAATGGTATTACAAAAAATCAACAACAACAACAACAACAAACATACATAATATTTAAAAAAAAAAAAAACGATCATCTTGAATGAAACAAATATAACAACAAAAAAGAAATATAAAATAATCAGCAGCAGGAAAGCAGCTGTTTTGTATATAAATGAATAAAAATAATAAGTGAATGACAAATAGGAAAACAAAAAAAAGGCAAAATTTTCACATTAATATAAAAAGCATTAGAGTAAAAGAGGCAAAAATAAATTAAAGTGCGCGCATCTATATAGAAAACAAAATACATAAAAAAAGGACGATATATACATAAATTTTTTTGTCTTCAAATTTTTCCTACTTATTTGAATTTGAAAAAAGAATTTCTTTAAATTTCACTTTTTTACTGTCAGATTAAAAAAAAAAAAACAATTTATATTTTCTGAAAAAACAAAAAATAAGAAAAAGTTTAAAGTAAGATTTATCAAAATAATTAGGAAAATAATAATTAAAGAAGGAAATTAAGGATGTCCACACCCGCAAGAAGACGTTTAATGAGAGATTTTAAAAGGTATTTAATTTTAGTTTTTTATTTGTTTTAATTGTTTTTTTTTGTATCCCCTTCAAACAGTATATCGTTATATTGCAATGGAAAAGTAATTAAGTCAAAAATTGCATTCGAATCATATTTCAAAACTTTTTCTACGACTTGATTAAAACTAAAAACCGTACTGATTTGAATACGAGATAAATTTTAGCTATTTTTATTGAAATTCAGAATATGAAATCAATTGTTTTTTTTTTTTTTTTTTTTTTTTTTTGTGTTTAATAAAATAAAATTGTGTAAAAATGGATTTAGTTACTTTCTGCGAAATGATGACGATATACCGTATGTTAAATCATTGTTAAAAAAAATATAAAAAAATAAATAAAAGAGGGTAATATGATTCATTGTAAAATTCTAGCCTCTCACTTCTGGCCTTTTCACTTTTTTTTTAAATAGGTAATTCATTTCAATTTTGATTTGTTGAGTGTAATTAACCTAAATTGACATAAAATTGTCAATACATATTTAGATACCAACTATTATTTCTCTATACAATACAGTTACCTACTTGCTACTTGTATATTTTTATTTACTAATTAAAAAGTAAAAGTAAATTAAATTGAACAAAAAAAAAAAAAAAAATTAGCATCATACAAAAAATACATAAAAACAGCATATAATTCGATGATATCTAGTTATGTAGGACGAGTTTTTAATAGTACCTAGATATTTTGATTTTGACGTATTGATAGATGAATTGATGGATATAGTAAATTGAAAATATATGTATGTTCATGTAATACACAAACTTTTACATATATGTACCTATACATACTTCTATATTTTATTAATAATAGAAAGACTGAAAAACAATGTGAATGGTGTCATCTGAAATTCAATTAATATTTTGTAGGTATGTACCTATATATGAAAATTAAAAAAAACAAGGGTTGTGTTGTCTTTTTCGAAAGGAAAGATAAAATGAGGGTTCTGAAAAACTGATACAATCTTAAAGGGTAAATGTAACATTATTTACTGAATTTTTTTACTGCGTTTGTTTATCAGTTCGGCAAATGTATGCCTCAACACTCAACATATATTTTGAAAGTAGCCTAAGTCTGCTTTTGACGAAACATGAGTTAAAGTATAATTAAGTCCTAGAATTTTTCAGCAGAAAATCAAGCTGTTATATGAAAATTGTATGAGAACTGAAATAAAAAACCTTGAATAGGTAGCTGGTATCTCACAACAAAACCAATTGGACTAAAGCCACATTTATCGAGACATGCTTGACTTTCGTCATTAGTTTTTTTTCCATTAAAAGATAAAAGTTTGCTAGAAGTAAAACTGCTCTGAACCGATCTTTTTTTTTTTTAATTTTCATAAAATCAAAAATTATGTATCTTTAATCAATTAATCTCAAATTTGGTACATTTACCCTATTTTAATAAAATTCAATTTTTTTTCCATGGAAATTCTAAAAACTCCAAAACACATGTGATATTCCACATTTAAACTATGATATAATAAATTTATTATTCACATAAAAAGAATTTTTAAAGAAAGTATGTAATTTCTTTTAATTTTATTTATCTGTTTGTTGTTTTTTTTTTTTAAATGTTATGCAGAAACATGTGCTTTACATTTATTTTAAAAAATACAAATCGCGTGCTTTTTAGAGAGAAAAAAATAATTGAATAAAAGTTTTAATTTAGACATTGCAGAATCAACAAAAAAAAAAAAAAATACATGATAAAATTTATTGGGGAAAGTTTTTTTTTTTTGCTAAATTCTCATTTATGATAAAAATTTCATTAATTCATTGAGAAATGGAGCGATAATTAATCCATGACCTTGTTGAATTTTTAATATTTATATTTTTGTATATCTCTTTTTTGTTTGTGATAAATTATTTTAACAAACAAATAAACAAAAGAAAAAAAAACTATTTTGTATTTAAATTGTTCAAGTAAATACAAACTAATAATCTTTAAAAAGAAAAATTGATAAGATTTTCTCTAACAAACTGTTTTTTTTATATATATACGGAAAATTAGCAATTTTTCATAATATAATTAAATAAATTATGTAATGTATTAATGTTATTAATGTTCAGAATATGTTTTATGATATGGAATTTAAGAAAAATATGTAGGAAAATGTAGAAGTTAATAGTACATATAAGCATATACATAGGTGGTATAGATATGTAATATTTATCTTATTTATAATCTTTACATGGTCGTATAATGACCTTTCTACCAAAATTTTATTTATTCATTTGTACAAAGAGTCTCTTAACTACAGTTCTTATAACTGATTACCAGACAAAATAGATACAAAAAGTATGTAAGTTCGTGCTCAACCATAACGTCTGTAAGATAGATGAGTTTTATTTTTTATTTTCTCTACTAGATTGTTTTGAACCAATTTTATTTATTGGTTTACAAATAGTTATATCACGTAAACTACACATTTAGAATAAAATATAATAAATAACAAGAAACTAGTAAAAACCAAAACAAAATAGAACAAATAAAGGTTACATAATATTGAACTCAGATAAATTATTTGAAAATGAAATAAAATATGAATTTCCCTTTTTTTTTAATTTTAAAAACGGTAACTTTATGAAATTTTAATCATGTATTTCATGTTTTGTAGCAGTTAATGAAAAAGTTACCTACTTTTTCAACTTAGATAACTAAATAATTTTTGTCACCTGTTCAAATTAAATAACATGTGAAAAATAAATATATGTATGTACATACATGTAGGTATATTTTTTTTTTCTTGAAGAAAATATTTTTTAAATTAGTCATTTTATTTTTTATCATTCGTTTTAATTTTCAGTTTTATTTACGCGAATATAAACCCTTTTATTTTTTCTTTAAAAAACTATTTTTTTTTGTAAAATTTCAACATTATTTTGTTTTGAAGGGGTTCACTCTATAAAGTAATTCTAAAATGGTAAAAAATCGATTCTGCCACTGTAACTTCTATCTTGTTGCAAGAATCTCTTTTCATGTTCAAGAAAAAGAATTTCAAACTAATCGAATAACAAAATTTGGAAATATTCAAATTTAAAAAACTAATTTTTCTACAAAACATACAAAAATTGATTTAAAACGTATTTTAAAATTAAATTTTTTGTTTAAAAATCAATTGAAAGTCATTTTGGAATTATAATTGAGTAAGTACGTTCTTAATTATTTTATAAATTTAAATTTTCCTTGTTTTTTTATTTTGTTTTCGCAATTGAATCTGATTTATAGTCAAATGGTTGCTCATTCGTTGATGAAAATAGTTGAAAGAGCAATGAACGAACGCGTGATATTTTTTTTTGTCTAGCTCAATTTTTGTTCTTTATTTCCCTTTTTATTTGCGTTTTATTTTTATCAATTTAAATTAAATTAAATATTGTCCTACATTCGTTAATATGAATAAAAATTTTATTATCAATTTATTTTGTGACATGTGAAAAGATTGTGATTTTTCATACTTTTTTTTATTGTTGTTCTTGGCTTTTTTTTTTCTCTTCAAAATTGTAGTTTGAATAAATTTTTCTATTTTTAAATTTGTATCATTTTTGCAAGAGAATATTGAAAAGAATATTTTTTAAAAATTCTGTTAAATGATTGATAAATGAGATATTTATTTTATTTAAAATAAATTTTTGATGGTGGATTAGAGGAGGAGGTGGTGTTGATTGTATTTTATTTTTTTTTAAAAAATAGAGTACAGAAATGGGTATATGACATTCGCAAATCATATTTGCTAATTTTTTTGAATATAGTTAAATTACAATATTCACTGAAAAAACTGTTTTAAAATTTGAAATTTCTTTGATGAATTCAGAAATTTTTTCTTTTAAAAATTTTCATTATTCGAGCAAATTCAAAAGAAAATATTATTGTTCTTATAACACTGAGACTGTGTCTTTCAGAACTTTTTCATGTGTACACAATTGTTAAAAAAATTGCGATTATTACTTCATCTTCTTTTTGTAAATTTTCATATATATGTGTACATACATAGTTATGTACATTACGTAAATAAAATTATTTTCGGTTTATTAAATAAATAATTCAAATACTTGATTATTAAATGAATGCAAATTCTTTTTAATGAGTTCTTGTTAGAGTTCAAGGTTGTTTGTTAAGTTTAAATTTTATTCATTTTATTTTTTACTTGATTAGTTACTTATTTTTTTTTTGAAAAAAAAAAAAAATTGTGTAGCAAAAAAGGAAATAATTAAGAAAAAATAATAATGAAATTTAACACTTTCCAGACGAGTGCTATGTTTTATTTTTGAACATGTAGCGGGCAAATCCAGTTTATTACACAGGTTAATCAACTTGATAATTTAAGAATGTTATTGATTTGAAGAAATTTTTAAGGAGAAAAATTGACGAAACACATATGTAAATTGCTTGTCAAATCCTTTCATTTATTGTATATTTGATAACATCAACCTTGATTTCATGTATTAAAAACTTTCATTGAATTTATATCTTTCACTTAAAAAACATTTTTTTTTTCTCATAATCATAAATATTTTACTTTACTTTTACTTTTTGTTTTCTTTGTTTGTTCACTGAAAATTAAAAACTTTAAAACGATTTTTATATAAAGTGTACTAAAAATGTAAAATATACGACTACAATATTTTATTTGAAAGGTTTCTCTGAGAAAACAAAAAAGAAACTGAAAAAAGAAAGTCCTCCTAATACAAAAAAAAAAAAATAAAAAAAATAAAGAATTTTTTAAAATCAAAAAGATTACAGAAAAAATAAAAATCTAAAGAAGCACTTATCTGATTTTATGTTATATATACAATGCATGCACGAGAATGTGATATATAAGTCTGTCATTTAAGTGATTTACTTCTTCTCTATTTTTTTTTCTTGCTTTCATTTGAATAAAATGTATGTATAAAAAAATCAATTTCTTAAAAAGCTCATAAACTCATAAAGTATTCATTCCTTGTTGTTATTATGTTGATTCAATATCTGGTGTAAAATAAATCTTCTATCATATTATGTAGTTGATGTTACATTTTTAAAATTTCAAAAGATACTTTTCTTTTGGACAACTTTAAGATGTTTTTTTTATTCTTCAATGGTTGATCTTTTGTTTATCAATATTTTATGTTTTGTATTTTTAATAAACAAAAATTTTGATATAATTTTCTATTTTATTCAAAAGTATTTTCATAAAACATCCTTCGAAAATCAAAATCTGAAAAGATCTTTTTTTTTTTTTTTTTATATAATAAAAGTGACTTCATTAAAATTGTGTTTGTTGATGGGATTTAAAAAAAAAAAAAGAATTGAATGTATTGGCAATGCCATTCGAAAGCTTAAGCTTGATCGATTAACAATTAAACCTTCGAAATTGATGCACCTGTTTTAAAGTTACGGGAGCATTTGTGAAATTTTTTTTTTTTACTAGTTTCAGTATCTGGTAACAAACTCACACTATTTTTTTCTTTCACAAAAAAAAAATTGTTTAATTTTTAAAAGAGAATACCTTTAAGTCCACCAAAATTTCACAATTAAAAAAATAGTAACAATGAACGCATATTGCATAATTTTTATATTTGAAAATGATAAATTCAAATTATCTAATTCACCTTTAACTTCTTTTGTAAAAAAAAAAAAAAAGAATAAAAAATATATTAAGATTTTAATTTCAAAATAATTATTACGTCAATTGAGAGTATACAAAAGGTATGACACAAGTTACTTATTTTTTTTTATAATGTATTGTTAGATTAATCATCATTCTTGTACACATATTTAATATCTTTGTTAATTACTTAGTTACCTCTGTCATCATTATAAGATTTTTATTTACAAAGCATTAAAAAGATTCTAAAATCTGTATAAGTATGAGTACTTATATTTTTGCAATATAATGCAGTAGTTGTACAATATATTTAGATATAGGCGTAATTACAACGACTCTACATATAAATTATCTGATTTAATTAATGATGAACAATATTAGAACATTTTGACTATACATGTATCTATATTTGTTTTTACTACTACATTAGTTAAATAGAACAGATATATATAGTATACATTATGAAAACAATTAGTTTTTAGTGCAATATTTATATTATGTACATTTTGTGTTAAAATGCTTTCATGCACTACATATACGGTTGACATTGACCGTGATTTAAATTCTATCAGCTAAATAAAGTTAAACTGTTAAAATTCTAGTAGATAACATTCAAAAAAGTACTTTATATGTGGTTTATTATCGTGTATATAAATATGGGGATTGGATTGGATGAGAATAGAATATAAAATGTCATTCGTGTTGCATGCTGTTTCAAAATAACATTTTTAAAATGCATTTAATTTTTTTTTTCTCCTTTAAATGCAGAAAATTCTAAATATATGTATATACATATATAATCAACTTTTGAGAATACGTACATATGTAATTTGTTGGCTGCTGTTCATCATCACGAACTATAAATAATTTGTGTTTATAATTTGTGAATATTTATTACTTTTATAAAATGTTTAGTTATATAAATAATGTATGTACTTCAGAGCGTAGCAAAGTATCTGTATCTTTTTATTTATTTATTTATGTTATATATTTTTGCGATCCAGTAATGTACGATAAATTAATGTGTTTAATGTAAATAAAATAACTATATTGTGTCATGTCGTGTTCAATTAAACGAGTTTATTATACGGTACATAGCTGTATTAGTTTTTATTTATTTATTTATTTATTTTTTATTTTTTTGTTTCTTCTTCTTTTGTTATCAATATCTAATCTATTATTGGAATATATTAAAATGTTACATGGCTTTCTAACAGGGTGTTGTTTTTTTTCTCTTGTTCTAAATGTTATAGAATTTATTAGATTTTTTTTTTTTTTTTCTTATTAAAAGAACACTAAATTGTTTATTATTTTTCTAGTCAATATGAAATCTTTATTGATTACTTGCTCGTTTTTATATAGTTCACATGATGTAACTGTTTTAACAAGCTTTTTTTTTTTCATACTCATAAAAAAATTTTTTATGAAATCTTGATATACAACTTTCTTTTCTGAAAAGTCACGATGAACTATTATTTGTAGATTATATTGTATCTAAAAACAAAAATATGTAGTGGAGTAAATTACAAGGATATTGAAAAGTTGTTTTTTAGTAGCAGATAAACGTACAATGAAGTACATAGATAGACTTTACAAAAAAAAATCAGCTACTGTCGTAATACATCATGATGTAATTCAAAAATTTTTTAAATAAATATTATCATGCTATTTCATATACAAATTATCACCCTGTATGTAAAATAGAAATTTTTCGTCATTTATAAAAAAATTTAATTGAACATTCAATTTTAAATAATTTAAGTAAGACATTGGAAAATGTCAATTATATGTATATTTTTAATTCAATACAGTGAAGAAAACAAATATATGTATACAGAAGATATAGATACATATACAGAAGAAAAAAAAAATAGATATATACTTGCTGTCAAAGTATATTTTTTAGTTATTTTTCATCACAAATAATAAATATTGAATATTTAAAAAAATTTATTAAAAGCATATTTTTGTAATTTTTGTAATTATTAACATCAATCATGCTTATAGTTTTGTATCACAGGTGTGAGATTAGGTAAAATAATAGAAAAAAAAAGCATAAAAACGTTTTTTTTTTTTTTTTTTGAAACAAGAAATTTATTTATTGTAGAAAAAAATGCCAAAGGTCATGAACCATATTCTCGTACATTTCAAGGATTCAAGATTAAATGTCTGCATTTTCTTTTAATTTTTTGTTTTTTTTTTTTTAAATATTTTTCATTGGTTTTAGTTTCAAATTGCACGACATACTTTTAGGTAATAGCTTTCTGGCTCATGAACATTCTTGAATTATTAATGATGAAAATTTCTTTAAAAATTGTAAAACATTAATTTTTTTTTTTTTTTTTTTTTGTCATTTTTGTAGAAAGTCATTTTGTATTTTAATTGTGTAGTTACATTAAATTTTATTATTTCTTATCTTATTTTTTTATTTGTATGCAATTTATAAATAGTCTAACTACAATTTTTATTGTAAACAAACAAAGAATAGCCATTTTCTTTTATTCTAGAATGAGAAAAAAACAAATTCTTTAGACAGGATTGGATTTCTAGACAACAACAAAAGAAATTATATTGGTATTGTTTTTTATTTTGAAAAGAAGAATATTTTATATCGTGCATTTTTCTGTCATGTCTAGTAATTCTGTTTTGATTTTTTGTGATAATAGAAAATTCTTTGTCATTCAGTTGTTTTGTTGTTAAGTTAAGAAAATAATAGTAAGTAGTATGAAAATCGAATTATGTTTAGTCTTTACGAAGTGGAAAAAAAAACAAACACAAAATTTCCACGTTTTAATTCCAAAAGTTACCATACAAGAACTACATAATAAATGTCAGATTTCTAATTGGATGTCGCTATACAGGAATTACATTAATCAAATGTTCTTTGACTTTAACTTTAGAGTTAAACTGCTAAAAACGAACTCCCACAGTCCCACTCTCTGTAAAAATAAGTCGTCTGAAGTGGAATAGTTAACGAAATGCTCTCTGTAATTCAGAATGGTATTCAGAAATTGACCAAGGCTGTTTTAAGTGCGAAAATGTATAAATTAAAAATTCTAGAAGAAAAATTTGAAATTATTGAAATTTTAATAAGCAAAACAAACCGTTACAAATTCTTATCACATTAACATTTGAATTTCTTTTTAGTATATATGTACATATATATTTTTTAAAATGTAAATAACATGTAAAATTGGCATGTGGTTCATGCTATATTAATTTTAAATTAAACATATACATACTTGTATAGAAATTTTTATTTATTAATTTTAAGTGTTAAATATTTGACGAGAAAAATAATTGTATAGGTAAATTAAATTTTTTACTTAAATTAATTTATCTTTTGGATAAAAACAAAACTGAACCATTAAAAATCACACAAAATTATAAAGTTTTTTAATTAAGCACATAAACAAGAATGTTTAGATACTTAATTTGTGCAAATTAAATAGATAACACAAGCACAGAAAACATTAATAAATGCAAATATTTATTTTATTTTGCTTACCATCAGAACACACATGTTCTCTGTTTTTGTTTGCAAAAATTAAATTATGAATTTGTATATGAAAAATAAATGAACAATCAGAATCAACAAACTAATGAATTTATCTTAATTTAATAAAGGAAAATCTAATAAAAAAGATAAAAGCTTAATGGGAAATGAAGCTCTTTTGTTTAAAATTTTCTAATTTTATCGTTTTTTATTTTTCTTTCTTCTTTTTTTATTTCAGACTTCAGGAAGATCCACCAACTGGTGTTTCTGGAGCTCCAACAGATAATAATATTATGATATGGAATGCTGTGATTTTTGGTCCACATGATACCCCATTCGAGGATGGTACATTTAAATTAACAATAGAATTTACTGAAGAATATCCAAATAAACCACCAACAGTACGTTTTGTATCAAAAGTATTTCATCCAAATGTATATGCAGATGGTGGTATTTGTCTTGATATATTACAAAATAGATGGAGTCCAACATATGATGTATCAGCTATTTTAACATCTATACAGGTAAATAAAAATTTCAAAAAAAATATATATATATGTATGTATATATAAATCAATAAAAAAAAAGAGGAAAATATTTTTATTTTTAATTTTCCTCTTTTTTTTTTCAATTTCCTTTTTTAAAAAAAAAAAACAAATTTTTCATTTTTTTTTTTGCTTTTGGTTTTCTTTCTTCTTTTTTTACAGTCTTTACTTAGCGATCCTAATCCAAATTCTCCAGCAAATTCAACTGCTGCCCAATTATATAAAGAGAATCGTCGTGAATATGAGAAACGAGTAAAAGCTTGTGTGGAACAAAGTTTTATTGATTAGCTGCCGACACCATTATTATTTGATACAAAAATTCTTACTATTATTATTATTATTATTAATATTATTATTATTATTTTCACTAATACTAATATTACAAATAGCATTATTATTATCATCAATAAATTTAAAGGACATAATAATAATAATAACAAATACAACAACAACAATAAACACAACAACAAAAAAGAAAATACATAATAGAAATTACAAAATTACAAAAATTGTTAATTCAAATAAAGAAGAGAAAAAGAAAAAAAAAAACAAAAAATTAATAATAAAAATTCAAATAAATAATCAATTTACATCCGCCGTATAATACATACATACATAAATATATATTAATATTAATTATATTAAAAAAAAAAAAAGAAC
Organism: Bombylius discolor; assembly: GCA_939192795.1. Classification (NCBI taxonomy): domain Eukaryota; kingdom Metazoa; phylum Arthropoda; class Insecta; order Diptera; family Bombyliidae; genus Bombylius; species Bombylius discolor. The sequence goes on along the minus strand of OW584238.1, from coordinate 53,261,610 downwards.
ACAAAATAAAATTATCATTAAAAATTTAAAAAAAGAAGTTTTTTTTTGTTTCTGATAGAAAAAAAATAAAGGACAAGAAGAAATTAAATGTCAAGATAAAAAAAAAAACATTATACATGGTCGTCATTTTTAGTTAGAATTATAGAATCACAACAACAACAATATTAACTTAATAAAATTTGAAAAAAAAAAAACAAATAAATTAAAATTACGAGAAAAAAAATCTATTCATTGAAAAAAACAAAAAAAAGATATTAAATTGAATTTGAATTAATTATCTGTAGTAGTTGTAATTATCTTTGTCTTTAATTATTTAAAAAAACAAAAGTCTCCTTAAATTTCTACTTAAAAAAAAAAAAAAAAAAACAAAGATTTAGTAAATAAATTATTTAAAAATTTAAAATGAATAAAAAACATCCTTTTGAATACTTATGATCATTACAAAAAAAAAAAAAAAAATTTAAATAACAATAATTAATTAGTATTGTATTCTATATTTTTAATTATTATTATTATTGTTTGTTGAAAGATTGAAAAACAGAAAAAAAAAATATATTAAATTTAAAAAACAAAAAAAAATGATAATTAAAAATTTATTTAAAAAAATTAAGGGTGTTTATTATGTGAATGATAAAATTTCATGATGATTGCTAATAAACATTTTTTTAAAAAAAAAAAATAAATATTTTTTCAAAATAAAATGATAAATAAAAAAAGGAGAAGAAATAAAAAAAGAAAAAAAAAATAATCGTAACGATCATTTGAGATTAATGGAAATTCAAGGCTGTGTGTATATAGAATTCTATAAAAAGCAATTGAATTGTTGAATTAGTTTATTAAAAAACGAAAAAAAAAAAGCATAATGTGATGATGTCTCTTTGAAGAAAAAAAAAAACAATGTTAATCAATTTCAATATAATTTAAAAGAGGATTTTCTTCTTCTTTATATGGCATCTAAATTGAGCTTTAACATGAATAAAAGACAATTTATTCCGAATATGGATTAACTGAATTTAAAACAATAAAACAAACCATATAGAATGTAACGTATCGGGGACGAATTAAGAATTTCTCGATTTAAATTCAAGGTATAAAAAAAATAAACAAATATGATAAATATTTTTTGAGGGCTAAGCTATGACGTCACTCAAAACGTAAAGATTTTCAATTTTCTAGGTGTATACAATGATTTCTTGCTTCCGCAAAGATAAAAAATTATTCAATTGTAAAGAAAAAAAAATATTTAAAAAGAAAACTAACCTTCAATAAAAAATTGATTCTGATGAAATTCATAAATAGGGTGTGTAGTAAATATAAAAAAAAAACAGTTCTTAACCTTTTAAATTTATTCACAAATTAAATTGAAATTTAATTGAAAAAATTAAAAAAAAATTTGTGTTATTCAATTTTCAAATTGATTAAACCTGAAAAGTTCGACCAAAGTGACATTTGTCTTAAGGTAGTTCTTTAAAATGTGTGAACATATATTTTTGATAAAGTAAAAGAAAAAACTGTTAATAGGAAAAAATACTAGAAAAGCTCTACTTTCAGAACGTTAAGAAATGAAATGGAAGCACGTAAGTTGTTTCAATCGACTCAGCAGTCAGCAATGACTGAATAATCGATTCAGCTATTAACGAATCGATTGAAACAACTTATGTGCTTCTAGCCAAGGTTTGAACTATGATGTTATGGGAAAGAAGAAGAAAAAACAATCAAATAATCGAAATGTTACGCTTCAATTCTTAATAAATCTTTAAATTTTTCAAATTTATTTTGAATAAATTCCTAACTACTCATAATTTGAATATTTTTTTTTTCTATTTTTGTCAACCACGTGTAATAATAAACAAAAGAACAATTAGCTTTGGGTATGTTTATGAATTCAGCGTATAAAAGTTTTAAGCGGAATTCCGCATCATGATTGTTATCATTTCGTTTTTGAATAAACCTATCCTTTTTTAAAAGCTGAATTTTTAAATTCAACAAATAGGAAATCATCTCTATACTACAAGCTACATATGAAATTTTATTATTCATTAATAACACCCTGTATAAACACAGACACATTACCCTAATGAATAAAAATTGTATACAAGCATATAAATAATGAAATTATATAATTACAACACACACTCATAAGAAATAAAAATATAAAAAAGTGGAAAAAAAGATTGATAAATAAATGAAAACAAAGATTAAAAAATAAACATAAATACAATTATTGCTGCTCTTTAATTGTTTTTTTTTTTAAATTTTTTTTTAAATAAAGATAAAATGCTCATGGTTTGAAGAAAAAAAAATACATGTATAACGAGCGTATGATTTTTTCTTTACAAAAAAAAAAAGGCGAAACAAAGAGAAAAAACTGAGATAATCGAGAGAAGAGAAAAAAATTTATGTCGAATTTTAGTGGTTTTAAAAATTTTTTTGTTTTAAATTTTGATTTATTTTTTGGGTTTTTTTTTTTTTTTTAAATTTACCTATTAAAATTTTCTTTGAAAAATGAAAAATTAAAAAAAAAAAATCATACACACACAAACAACACCGTTAGATTATTTAGCTATAAAACGTTTATAAAAATTTGAAGTAAAAAAAAAAGGGAAAATATTAAATGTGTTTATTGTAATTTAAAAATTGGAAAAAAAAATAAAATGTGAAAATTAATAAAAATAAATTTAAAATAAAAAAATCAAAAAAAAAAAAAAACAAGAGAATAAAAACTTACAATTAATATAGATTTTTAAGGAAAATTTTGGTTGAAGGATAGAATAGAAATTTTCATGAAAAAGTGAAAAACGATGATTTTATTCGTCCTTAAATTTATTTTACCGTTATACTCGAAAATGTCATCTTTTTCAAATTGAATGATTGTAAAATTGGATGTCATCCAGGTTCGAATGCTGAATTATTAGGTGATATTCAGCTATTTAATATCGAACTTTCATAAACAATGAATACGCTATGCCCTTAACACCATTGAAGTGGTGTGAAGTCAGGATCTGTGACATTGTCGACCATTGGAATTTATATTGATTTTAAATTTTTATTAATTAAAATACATCTTTGAAGAGTTCTTCTTTATTATGTCGTGATAGGATGAAAATATTGAATACCACCAAAAAGCAATTCAATTGTTTTCAATTTTTGACACTATGCTATCAAGGATATTCCTACATTGTGGCTCATAAAAATAAAAAAATAAATTTTAGACGATTTAAAAAGTTCTGTTTTTTAATTTTTTTAAAATGATTTAAGGTGAACAGCAAAAAAATTAAGTGTGTTGGGTTTATGTTCACTTTGTGGGGAAAAAATGAAGTATAAAAACTGTGTTGAATTTTCTACGAAAACCCAATTAAAAACTATCTAAATTCTAGAAAAACTATTTTTATTTTGGCAAAGAATAGAAATGAAATTATTTGGAGCTTAACGAAAAATAAAAAAATTTATTACGATAAAAACTTTTTTTTTACTATAAATTAAATTTAAAATAAAAAAAAAATATCAATGTTTAGGTAACATTTTTTAATTAAAATTAAAATTAAAAAAAAAAAAAGAGATAATTTATTAATCAATTTTATCAATTGTTAGGATAAAAAAAATTTTTTTTTATTCCTTTTTTTTCAATTAGAGACAAAAATTTTATTTTTCTAAATTTTTTTATTTTCATTTACAAAATTTTCGATTAAATACAAAAAAAAAAAAAGTAAGAAAAAAAAATCCCGAAATGATGAAATTAATGGAATTTCCAAAAAGAATATGTGTAACACATGACTTAACTATCGAAAAAAAAAAAAATTTTTTTTTATTAATATGTAATTCTAATTATATTCAAACAAATTAAGAAACGATAACGAAAATTTTGTGAAAAATAAAACAAAAAATGAATTATTGTTTAGAAACAACAACAAAGGTAAAAAATGTAGTAAGGTGGAAAAAATGTATTTCATAATTATATATTTGAAAAAAAAAAAAACAAATTAATTTATAATTTTAAACAAAATATTAAAAAAACATAAATTTTAGAAAATATAAATTATGATAGGATATTAAGATATAAAATAAAATACAAAAAAGAAAAAGAAAAAAAAAACATGATGAATTTAAATAAAAATATGAAAAAATAAAAAATAAATATGTAAAATTTATTTTTAAAAATAAAGCTTAAAAGTTTTTAGAATTTTGTTTGAAAATTTAATTAGTTTTATTTAATTGTTGTAATTTGTTGTAAACTGATTAAAAAAAAATAAATAAATAAATAAATTATCTATCTTCTGACATACAAAACGTTGATTAGTATAATATGGAAAAGGAGTTATAAGAGCAAGAGAAAATGACTGTTTTAAAAAATTCAAGCTTGACAAAAGATTGACTTTTCAAAGGCTTCATAAAATTAATCTTGCAGAATTAAAGTTTTCATAAAATCAAGGTTGCATGGAAATCTGAAAGCATTTTGAACTACTTTCACTGTAAATTTTAAAAAAGAAGAAAAAGTGTTACCATGAGAAAATTCGAAAATTCACCGCTACCATTTGGTTAGCTAACCAATGGTTATTGTGATAATGGTTAAATTTCGAACATTTGCTTTTCTGTGTTTCAATTAAGAATTTTTTATTTTAATAAGTGGTAAAAAAAATAAAGAAAAAATAAAAATATATCAAAGTATTAAAATAGATATTTTTCAAGCTATAAAAATAGATTACAAAATATTTTAAATGAAATTGATAGAATTTCGATCGAATTCAACAATAGGGCACATGATTTTAGTCATGATTACTTTTTGAATTCCAGACTTAAGTTTATGTTTCAACACTAATGAATTTTTGAATCCAGCCCATCCATATCTTTGAAAAAATTCTAAAAGAAATTCTTAGAAAGGATATCATTTTGAGGAAAGAAAAAAAAATGGAATTTTATAACAAACCAATTAAAACACACATTTCAAAATATATTGCGGTTAATGTATTTTTTTTTTAAGTTGAAATATAAAAAATATTTTTTTTTGCTTTTTTTTAACATTTTCTTTTTTTTTTTTTTCTTTTACAATTTTAAGTAAATTTTTATTTATTACAAAACATTAATTTTTTTTTGCTCTAAGATTTTTCTAAATTTTTTATTTTCATATACATATGTGTATAAAAAAAATCGTATTTGTCTTAAATTTTAATACTTGCATAATTTTCATGCTTTGTTTTAGTTTAATTTTATTTTTTATGAACAAAAATGAAAAAGAAAAAATTCCAACACCTTTTTTTTTTTGTTTTACCAATTTAATGTTTTAATTGTTTTATTTTGTTTTTTTTTTTTAAATTATTTTTTTTTAATGCTAATAAATTTATCTACCATTTGTTTTTTAAAAAAAAATTTGTTAATGAAATCGTTCTTTTTGTTTTTTTGTTTTGTTTTTTTTTTTAATTATAAAATTTTTATGTCATCGTACATTATAATAATTGACTTATATTTTGTTTTCTAATATATTTTTTGTTTTTTGTTTTTCTCAATATATATCATTAATAACAAAAAATTATGATGAAATTTAAATAATAGAAAATTTTTATGTACAAACTAAATAATAATAAAAAATAAAAAAAAAAAAATAAAAGAAATAGATAATAGTTATTTGGACTACAATAACTAAATAGGTAAAAATTATATTTTTGATCTGATGCTCCTCCTAATTCTTCATCCTTTTTTCACACTTTCTGTTTGTCTACACAGTTTAAAAAAAAAACACAGAAATCTTAAATCTTAATTAGTTAATTAAGTTTTTAAAATTTTGTGTTTGTGTTGTACTACGAAGAACTTCTAACCACCTGAAAAACAAGAAAAATGATAATTAATTAAATTTTATAATTAAATAACCGTTATTATTTTTTTTATTACCTATTATATGTATGTTCACTTTCAGCACGGAAAAAATATACATGATTTTTAAATGATAATTTAAAAACGAATTCTTTTTGAACAGTATCTTGATGATTTGGTGGACCAACTGAATAACCTAATAATGGTAAACTAGCTAATGCAAAATCATCTTGATAGCTTTTATAAAAATATAAACAGAATGATGTAAAAACCACCCATAATTTTTGCCAACCAGAACTATTTTTAAATTTACGTAATAAATAACCGGATAATTGATTTTCAGCGGCGATAATATGATCTTTTATACCGACGGTTGCGCCACGATGCCAACAAACGTGTAGTGCAGTATTGCTTCGTGATGGTGGCGTTTTTACAGCTGTTACTGTTGTTGTACCGACGTTTTGTTGTTGTTGTTGTTGTTGTCCATTTACTGTTGTACCATTTGCCGTATTGCTGTTCCCGTTTGTTAATTGTGCAACTGTTGCTAGTCCACATAGTTCTAGACCTTCTTCGGATGAGCCTTAATTAAAATTAAAATGAAATAAATTAGAAACTACGGATTGGAAAATTCGTTTTTTTTTTTTTAAATTTTTTTAGCCAAAAAATAAATACAGGAAATCTTAACATTTTGAAACTTTCGGGCCACTTAAGCAATAATTTCCTAATTTGTGGAGTTTTTTTTTTACCAAGCATTACAAATTTTTTTTCCATATTCTTTCGTAATACTCACTCTTTCTCATGGAATTGACATTTTTCTTTTCTTGCCGAAATATGAATGAAAGAAAAAATTTTTTCCCAGCTTATAATTCATAATATTTTAATAATTTTAAATTTAAGTAAAAAAAATTTTTTTTTTATTTGAAGAAAAAAATTCAAATACTTACTACAATTTTTCAATGAACCATAAGTTAATTGTGTCGATGATGGTGGTTTACTTTTTATATCAGCTGTAGCTTTAGATAATTCAGCTAACCAAAGTGTTTTTTCAGCTGTTGTACCAGCACTTACTGTTATTGCACTTTGTCCACCAAATATAATAAATGTATTATGTTCAGCATTTTCAGTTAATAATGATCTAACTGGTACATGTCCTAATATTTTAAATGTTTGACTAACTGGTGATTTTGTACCATAAATTAATATATCAGAAAATAAAAAGAACATTCTTTGTTGTAGACCACGTTTGGAATGTTTTAATAAACAACCTTGTCTTATAAGTTTACGTTGTGGTTGAACAAGACTATCAAAACCGTTAATGTCACGTTGTAATTCACAAAGTAATATATAATTTTCGGAATCTGGTAATTCTGTATGAACATTTTCAGTTGTTCTTGTTAACATATGAAGAACACCTTGACAATCAGCTTTATCAATATGTTCATCAGAATAGAATTCTGTTAATCCTACAAAAAAAAATAAATTAAAATTTTTATAAAATCAAAATTTAAAAGAAAAACAATTAACTCACGTTCTAATATTAATTGATAATGAAGTAATCTGTGCAATGGTTTCAATAATAAATAACCAATTGGAAGATAACATATTTTTTGTTGTTCAAAATCTTTATAAATTTGTTGAAAACGACTATCAGTTTCGATCATTTCATTAATACGTTGTAATATTTCACGATGACTTTCAATATATTCATCATAAATTGGAAGTACAGCCATATTACGTAACATAACATCACCAATACGATGTGAATCATGTGTACCACGTCCTTCCCATAACACTAATCTATGTTCTAGATCACGTAAAAATATACTATGATGTTGTATTAATGAATCTAATATTTGAAATAATGGTTGAAGATTTTCAATATCATCTGTTGATAAACCATCACGAAACCATGTATTCAAAATATCTAAATCTTTTTTATATGTTCTTTCAGTCATTAAAAGTTCTTTAGCGAGAAAATATAATTTCTCTGTTGGCCATTTCTAAAAAAAACAATAAATGAAATTTAAAAAAAAAAATAAAAGAAACGTTTTTTTATTCTTGCCCTTTTCTTTGGTTCTTCATTATTTTGTTCTAATGTTGATGTTGCACTACCACTTATTGTTGTTGTTGTTGTTGTTGTTGTCGTTGTTGATGTTGTTGTTATTACTGGTAAATTATTATTTTCAATATTTTTATTATGTGTTTCAGCTTGTATAACATCATATGTACCAGCTTCAGAACGTGAAAGTGATGATGATTTATCAGATCCTAATGTTAAATCATAACGATTTAGTGATGTTGGAATTTCACCACGACGATCTAATGATACATTACCATTTATGCCGTGATAATCTAAAAATTTTCAAATTAATTAAAATAAATAAAAATAGAATAAATTAAAAAATCAAAAAAAAAAAAACTAAAAAAAAAATTTTTTAGAGGTAATTAAAAATAAAATGACCAACCAAAATTTTTCTCAAGATTTATAAATAATTTTTTTTAAAATAAATTCCAAATAAAGGTTCGATTCTAGTCACAAGAAACATGTCATAATGCCTGAACTTGATCGTAAGGATCTGAGCCGCATCGAATACGTGTGAATCGATCTTAAAAAGTAAAGTAGAACGATCAATATTTTGCCAAAATGATTTACAATGATTCAAGCTTGCCTTCAGCTTTTTTGTTAGGTAGTTCGTTTAATCAAACTTAACATTTATGAAAGATCGTTTGAAAGAGAAAATTTTAACCTTGAATCCGGATTTTGAAGATGATTGACGAAAATTCAATACGTCAATTAATGTAGAATGTGTACCAAGTGACAAGTCAAAAAGTTTTTTTTTTTTTGTTTTTTTGTTTTTATATTTACATTTATTTAAATTATTCAATAAAATTTTTATCTAGGATCTTTTATTTAATATCTAGAAGTAAATTTTTCATCTTTCTCTTTAAATTTTATTTTATTAATGTTTTTTTTTTTTTTGTTTTTCAATTTTTTTGTTAACATAATTTTATTTTTATTTAATTATAACATTTATATTATATGGATTTTTCTTCTTTTTGAAATTCAATTTCGAAAAAAAATTATTTTTTTTTTTTTATAAAATAAATTTCATATAAATAACAATCATAAATTTAAAAAAAAAAAATCTTTATATCTATAGAAACGGAATGATAAAATCTAACGTTTTATTTCTACAATAAATTTTAAAAATTTAATAAATTGAGTTAAAATCTGTTTTTTTTTTTTTTAAAAAAACTAACGAAATTTTTCAACTACATAATTTTTCTCTCAAAAAAAGGAAAATTATACATCAATTACTTTTAATTAATTAATTTAATATCACAAAAATGAAATACTTAGTCATTATTTTTAAAATGAATCAGTAATAAAAAAAAATTTACTATAAAAATTAAAAAAAAAATAAAATAAAATACCTGTAGGACATAATAACAATTCCTGTGGAATGTCACACATTTGTATAATATTTTTCTATATATGTAAATACTTCCTTCTTTTATTTATTTTGAGCTTTGCGTTTCGCATATTAAAACTTAAAAAGAGAGTTCAGTTAACCCAGAAAACAATTTAATTCATAGACAAGCTAACAAACAAACCATGAAAGAATATTTTTCGCCTCTTTTATAAATCAATTGTAGGTTAATTCAAATGTATTTTGTTACAAGAACAAAAATTCTTTGTTATTAGCTAACAGTCTACATTTACAAGAAATTTTTGTATGCCAGATATTCTTGCAACAAAATGGTTCTTGTAGACCGAAAATGTCTGAAAGAAATTTCCTGCATTCCAGCTTGCAATGAATCTTGCAACACATTTTTGATTGCAAGTTTTGTTGCAAGAAATTTGACGTTTAAGTAATCAAATATGACGTCAATATGAATTTTGTTTCTAATGATGTTAAAGTGGCTTTTTTTATTTGTGTACAAAAATTAAGAAATCGGTTTATACGGTATTTTTTTTTAATAAATGAAAACTTTTAATTTGAAAATTTTAAATAACCAGCAAAAATAAGTAAGAAAAAGAAATTTCTTTTTGAACTGTACTCTTCGAAATTTTTCACATAAATGAGATACGTAAAGTTACGAGTGATTTCGAGAATTGATCCTCAGATCAACTATCATCTGGCATTACTTTCAATTTTCATTTAAATTTCGATAGAATATTTAAATTTATGTTAAACACTGTTATAATTTTTTTTTTTTTTTTTTTAAATAAATTAGCAATGAGCAAATTAACAACATATTTAAATTTTTTGTTATTTTTAAATATTTAAAAATAGATACAATTTAAAATAATTGTGATACATAATAAGTAAGTATCTCTACTTTTGTTTTTTATTCTAAAGAAGAAAAAAAAAAAAAGAAATAAGATAATTTCAAAATATTTTCATCGAAAACCAAAAAAAAAAAATTATTTCTAAAGAAATAACATTTATAAAATAGTTTCAATATACATATTATATTCCATGGTAATATCTAAAAAGTTTTACAAATTCTAATCTTTTTTTTTTTTTACTGTTCATTTTTCAAAATTATCATTTGTAATATTTTCAACGATTTTTTTTTTTTAATAATTTCCTTTCTTTTTTAAATATTTTTTTTAATAAATTTATATTTTAATATATAATTGTTTTTTTTTTTTTTTTTTTTCATTCAAATTTAATATTTAAAAATAATACTGAAAGTTGAATACATGTCTGTTTTGCTTTTTATTCTTCTTATTATTTAAGTAATACTGTTGAATTACATTATGACTAGATAATAATTTTTATATTACGATTATAATAAATTTTTTTTAAATATTATTAATAAAGTTTGTATTTTTTTTTTTTTGTTGTTTGTTTTTGATTACATGTTTCTTTAAAGGATTTAAATATTATGAATTCAAAATTAATGAAATTCAACAATATGAGAAATAATTTATGTATAAAAACTACAAATTAAGCAATATTTTTATGTATTGTATTATTATGCAGTTTAAATACATTACATTTTTTCTTATATTGTCTTTTCTTTTAATATTTCTTAAATTTTTTTTTACTTTTTATAATTATCTCATTAGTTTTTGATTTAAAAAATATTTTGAAAAACAACGATTCTCAGCGAAATTTAAATTTTTTGTTTTTTTTTTTTTTTGTTTTTCAAATTATTAAATTCAAAATATAGTTTAAAAATTTAAGATAACAAAAAAATAAAAAATTATAGGCCGTGTAAAAATCACTTTGATAAAAAGTGAATTCTAATAAAAATTTGTATAAAAGCTGTTGGTTTGGCATCTGTGAACTCAGCTGTATTCGTAGTAAAGACCAAAAAGACATACAAACTTTTCTCTTTCATTTGTATAATATTCGGAATGCAAAAGTTTTGAAAATTATTAAAAAGTGTGTATAGTTACTTAATAGAGAAACCATGTTGCCGTGCAGAAACTTAACGTTCCTTACGACAGTGAAAGTCTGTATGATTAGCACTAATAGCACTGATGTGGCTTTCGAAATTCTTTAGTTCGAATCATAGTAAACTATCCGATTTTATGTGTTGACTAATTTTCGAAATTATCCGATCGAACTCATCAAACTACAGACTCCGTTATCATGCGGGTGTCAGAATATTTGGCACAGTTTAAATGTTATTTTAAAATTTAAAATTTGTAATTAAATTAAAACAGCTTTTATACAAATTTTCATCAAAATCGAAGCAAAAATAATTTCATAATTATGATTACTTAACTTTTTTTTTTTTTTGATTATATTCCATCACTAAATTGTAAAATATATTTAATATTTTTTTCCAAGTATTGAAATTTGCTATATCATAAAATCTATTTAATAATTTTTTTTTAAAAAAAAAAAATAATTTACAATTTAACAAAAAAAAAACAAACCCGAAATTCTGTTTTCAGTTGTTTCTCAGTACATTTTTTTTTTCTAGTTTTATTTTGAATTCATAAATTGTTTTATTTTTTTTTTTGTTTTTGGCACAAATTTTTAATGCAATTTATTTTCATTTTATTATTTAATTAATTTTATTGGTAATTAAGTATACATTTTGGCCATTCATGTTAAATACTTTAAATATTTCGTTAAACGATCAATTATGTTTTTTTTTTATTTTCATTTTTGTTTTCTAAATTCTTATTTTAAATGACTTATAATTAAATTTTATTTAATAATTAATTATAGTATTCAATTAAACATTTTTATTTCTCCTTCTTATTTGTATATTTTGTTTTTGTTATTCGATGACAAACAATGTTTGCTTGTGCCATATGATGTACATTTTTTATCAACTTATTTTTTCATGTTTTTTATTAAAATTTTGAGACCTCATTCAATTCAGACAAATGAAATACTTGATATTTTTCGAAATTTAATTTCCAGTGGTTGTTTAAAACTAAACTAACTATAAATGTTTGTGCTTTACAAATACTATAATGTTTTAGTTATTGCACTGTTTTGCTTTCTAATTAAAATAAAGCGAATTTAAAAGTATTAAAAATTAATTCAGTCTTAGTAAGAAATACTTATAAAAAAAAAATTAAGATTGTGGAGAAACAAGCTAGCTTGTATGAAAACTTATGGTTTTTTTTTGTTATAAAAAGAAATTCAGTTCGAACAGACACAAGAATCACTTCGAAAACATCAAATGCTTCGTCAATTGACCAAATTCAGCGTACTGAAATCATTATATTTTCAAAATGCAGCGATGTACTCACGATATACAATTCAGCATCAGCGTATAGTACTCAGCTGAATTTCATATTGTGATTACTACATCAATGAGTTTTCGAAGATGTCTAGTATGTAAATAGAGAGAGAGAGAGAGCACGTCTTATAAATAAAATAAATAATAAAGGATGCTATAAACTTTCAAGTTAATAAAAGCCTTAAAATTACTTGGTTTTATTTTTCGTTGCTGAATGCCTAAAATCTTTAACGACATCATAGTTTTTGTTAATTTTATGAACATTTTATTTGCAAACAGTCGTATTTTATATTTTTATTTTCATTTTATTTTTTCGATGTTCTCATATTTATAATTTTTTTTCTACCTCTTATAAATTAAGAACACAAATGTGGCATAGGGTGATCACAAAAGATGAAATATGTATAAATTATGTATTATGGTGGTATCGTTATTGATTTAAAATTTAATCGCCGCCATCGATGCTTTTTACTATCTATAAATCTAAAAAATTCTTAAAATCGTTTTCATTAATAAAATTAATTCAATTGAATATCAAAGTTAATAAAATTTATTTCAACTTAAATTCAATGAATGCTATATTAAAATAATAGGAATTATTTATATAAATTTAAAATTTACAAAGTTTTTAATTGAAATAAAAGAAAAACCGTTTTTACTTTTAATTTTCACTACCCTCATCGGAATCATTCATAAAACGTGGTGGTGGTATAACATGAATGTTAAATTCAGAACTTTCTCTTTCTGAATCCATTGGTTCATATGGACCAGGTTCATTTTCATAATCTGATAAAAAGTCTGGATATGGTAATTCAATATCACCATGTCTTTGTAATGTTACAATATTACCATAATTTAATGTACCACTTCCAGTTGCATAGCTATCTTCACTTGAATTACAAACATCATCTGATAAACCAGCTTTCATTTCTGTACCATTTTCTGTTTCTGATGTATAATGATGATGATGATGATGATGATGTATACCGCCTATAGCTGCTTCATATTCCATTTCAAATGATTCTTTTAGAGATACTGATTCTTCACGTTTTAATTGCCTCTTTTTTTGTCTTTGAGGTTTAACTGGTTGATTAGGCACAGCTGGTTTATACATTGGATTTGTAATGTGTCCCAACCGATCATATCGAGGGAATCCCATTTCATCAACATTATCACTCATATCCAAACTTTCAAATTTTCCAGCTGAATACGACGTACTCGGATATGGTTGATATTTACTATCTTCATATTCATCAGTATTATGTTCTTGTTCTTCATCAAAATCAGGAAATTGTTGTTCGCTTGAAAAATCTCTTCTAGACATATCTGAACTACCTGATTCAATTTCGGGGAAATAACCTTCTGAGCATTCGGAACTTTCTTGTTCCATTAGAACACGATCTTGTCGTATTGCTTTTTTAGTAGGAACTTGTCGTCTTTTACGATAACCTCGACTTCGAAGTTTTGGGTCTTGTTTTCTTAAATCAAGAGAACTGTCAGTGTCATTTCCACTTGGTGGACTTTTCATAGAACTTGTTTTAGGTATTGAAGTTTTTCGTGGTGGTTTTTGAATTAATTGCTGAGGAGGTGATTCTGAACTCAAACTACTTGAATAGTATGGTGAACATTTTATTAATTTATCAGGTCGTTGTGGCATAGGTGAAGAATTATCAGCACTTGTTGTTTCACTACTTTGTGTGGCAGTAGTTGTTGCTGTGGATGAGCTTCCTCCACCAAGCGATTCTTCATCAATTTTTCGAGTATCTGAAGTTGTAGTTAACAAATGTTCGTGAAACGATTGTGACTGTCGTAATTTATTTGATTTGTATTCACGAATTTGGGATTTCGAAAGTGTTTTATCATCATAACTATGATGTTTAATCAGCGGTTTATCATAAGGATTTGGTTCTCGAAGATTGACAGTTGTAGGTGCCGTTGGTACTGGAAGTAAAGGTGCTGGTGGAGGTGCTGATGTCTGCTGAAATGGAGTAAATTCTTGGCTTTGATAACGTTCAGTTAATTTTTCATTTGGTGCATATAATCGTTCAATAAATGCTTCTCCGTCAGACGAAATATCTTGACTTTGGTATCGTTGTGACATCATTTCAAGTGATCGCCTTTTTCTATTAACATCAAATTCAGACCGTACTTTTAAAATTTCGCCAACAATTTGTGGCGGTGGAATTTTCACCGGCCTTTCAGTTGATTTTGGTGCTGATGACTTTTGAGGTCCTTCTTCAGGACTATTATCACTCGGAGGACTAGATTTCTTATGTATACCAGGCATAACTTTTCTAGAACCTTCTGGTGGTGACTGCTTTTGTTTTCCAGCCGTACGTGGTTGTTTTAATGGTATATAATCTATTGAGTTGCCACGTCTTAATGTTCGCCCTTCAATTTGAGGACTATCTGCTTGAGCAATTAAAGTACGACTGCTTGATGTCGACCATTCTGTTATGGTTTGAGCCATTTCAGTTAGAGTTAATGTTGTATCGTCACTTTTAGTTCCAGATTCGGTAAATTTATCAGTGTCAGAATTTGATAGAATGTCGTAACGTAAGCCTTCAGAAGATCCATTTTCTCCTGAGAATTTATTTTTGCTGCTTGAGAAACTTGTACTTTTCTCGTTTAAACTTTCTGTAGATTTATTAATTGAACTCATACTAGATTTTGTATGATTTGATTTTTCACTTTTTGCTCCTCCAGAATGATTAGAAACAGCTGAAAGACTATCTGATCCAGATAAATTAGCATACTGTCGAACTGTATTTGTTCCAGTTGACCATTCGGATATGCTTAATCCAATTGATGTATCTTCGGAGTGAGAACTATGAGTACATTTCTTTTGTTGCAGTCCCATTCTAACTGTTCCGTCAAGATCTGTTCCAAGTGAACTTGTCTCTTCCTCCGAATGACTTGAATGACTACATTTCTTACATGAACCTGTACTTAAACGAGGTTCAAAATTTCTTCGAACAGTATCTTCAGCGAATGTACCACATGATGCAGAAAGAATATCATCAATGGAAGTATCTGAATTATTTGAGCCTCTTGAAAATTTTCTTGGAAAGTCGATGGTTTTGCTTTCATCAGGAGATATTTCAATTTTTACTGTTCCTGGGCCAAATACTTCATCATTAGAAAATACATCTTCTTCAGATATGGGACTTCGATTTTGAGGAGATCTCGTCGGCTGAGATATAATCACGGTATCCGGACTGGATTCTTTCATAATACCTTGTGTTTGCATTGATTTAGTTGTTGTACAACATGCAATGTTTAATGAAGATGGTAAGCATGTAGCTGTGCTTAAAGTTGAACTTAAACAAGTGGGAGCATCATATGGTATATCAGCTAAACATGAATCTTCTGTTTTAGATGTTGACAGGGTACTTGACATGAGATAAGCAGTATCTTCATATGGAAGTATTTTGACACCATCAGATGGCGGCGGTGGTGGTGGTAGTTCAACAAATTCTTCCGTTGGAAGTTTTTCCTCGTGAGAATCACTTTTCACATCAACTTCCTCAATTGTTGGTTCTGTTCCTGTGTATGAGTCAACCATAACTTGTGTAGCATTTTGTGGTTCACTCACATAAAATGTTTCAACATTTTCAATAACCGGTGTTTCTAATGCACTTGAAGGTGGAGAAGGCCAATCGGTTGAATCTTGAGACTGCATGCTTGCTTTCCAACAAAATGTTTTTGGTATTGGTCTATCTAAATCTGGCATAGAACAGACAAGTTCTGGTGGTTGCTCATGAACTGGAACATAATCATAAGGAATTTCAGGTAAAGGCCAATCTTCGGAATCTTGACTGCCAGCATTCGAAAGACACAACAAAGTTGGTTTTTCAACTTCTTCAGTTTCAGTTTCACCTTGTTTCTCAGTTACTTGAGTTATTGAAAAGCGTCCAGTAACAACTGTTGGAGATTTTGGCCCATTTGAAATTGTTGATAGCTTTTCAACAGTTGCTGAATCACAAGGTATTTCAGGCATTTCAGCTGAGGTTCTGCGATCTGCATCAGAAATGTAGGCAAGGTTTGTATTACTGCGTGAATCTGAACTTAAACTTGCCTGATGATCAGTAGAAGCAACTGATTCATCACGCATGCTTGCAGAATGTGAATGTGTTGAGGCTTTACTAATATCATCTTCCATACTTGATTTTTCAGAATTTGTACTTCTCTCTGAAATTCTAGATAAAGTTCTTCCTACTGAAAATCCTGTGCCATAACCGAGAATATCTGTAGGATTGATTCCGATGCTACCAATTCCAGTAGTCATCGAAGGATATCCAAATGTTGCAGGGAAATCATTGAGTTCATCTTGAAAACTTGAATCACTTTCTTTCTGGTCTTCTGGAGATACTTCTTTTACATCACTGTCAGATGAATCCTTTGGCATTCCTGCTGTGTCATAACCTTCATAAGTTTCTTGCTCTGGGGGCTGCCAATTATCTTCGATACTTGAGCTACCTGAACTTTCAATTGGAAATGGTTTCCATGTAGACTGTTGCTCTTTTTGTAAAAGCTCACCTCTTCTTTGTGCAGCACCTAATGAACCTGAACTACTTTCTGTTTCAAAGGAGCCTCGAGATTCTACACTCAAAGATCCTTTTGATTCAAGACTAGACTTCGACTCTAATGAACTTCGGTCTCCATTAGATTTCAACAACTTTTTATCTCCTTCTTCTTGTGGAGCACCACTACGACAAAGTTTTTTATGACCTGCATTCATTCTTAGAGGCTTTACAATTCTTGGTACTCTTCCTGATCCTCCAGAACTAGACTCACCACTATCTTCACGTTGCACTTTCAATGAGGCTTTTTCTTCAATCTGATCTTGTTCTTGATCTTGATCTAATTCGGATCCTGAACCCAAATCTATAGGCATTTGTTTCTCCAAAGTTGGAGTTGATGATTTACGAGTGGGTGATTTACTTCTTTCAATGGGCAAAGTTTGCTCCGATTGAACATTCAATTTCAACATTTTTGCTTTTAATTCCATACATTTTCTTTCCTCTGCATCACCAAAATCTTGAGATATACCTAAGGGACGAGCAATCGAGCAACTTACACTCGATTCTTCGTCAATAGAACTTTTCTCTTTTCCGCTCACTGATAAACTCCATTCTCTACTTCCTTCTCTACTTGGACTTAAATCTTTTTCTCCACTAGTCCATGATCCATCCGAACTTCGTGATTTTTCAATGCTTATTTTTGATTTTTTCTTTTCTTCAGATTCTTCTTTTTTCTTTGTGAAAGCTTCAATTGGCGATTTTTCTGCAATTGGACTTATATCTGGAGGAGTAACTAAAAGGTTAACATCTGACGTTGGAGTGACTGATTCTGATTCCAGAGCATTGAAATCTCCAGATTCTTCAAGAGTTTCTTGAGTTTCCATTTGACCAAGAGTTTTTGGATCATGATCTGATATATCTGATCCAATGTATTCTTCACATTCTACAGTTTGCCAAGATGTCGTTTCATCACTTCTACTTCGCTCCAAACTTAATCGATGTGAATCTTGTGCCACTCTTAAATACTTTCTTTCACTTGAAATTTCATCATCTTCTTCAATTGATGGCTCCTCACATTCAATTGTTGGTACTCGATGACCAAATTCATTCACTACACCACCAACTTCTTCCTTTTCTTCTGATTCATGATTCATATCACTAACAGAAGTTAAAGATTCTTCTCCACTATCACCTCTTGATACTTTTCGGCTAGATCCTTCATCAGTGCCTTTATTTTCTTCAGAAGGTAATGATTGCCTTTTAAGTAGATCTAATGACCGACGTTCAGATATAACCGCTTGCATATCGATTTCTTCCACAACAATTCGTTCTGGCTGAGAATATGTTCTTCGTTCTTGTGCAGCTACTTTCGCTGCATGAGTAGTTTTCTTTTCATCTAATGATTTTGCAGTTCCAAGATGGTGAGGATGCTCTTCACGATATTTAGCCTCTTTTTCTTGATATTTCATTGCTTTTTCCTTTATTGCTTGTTCCGAAGATACTGGTTTTAAAGTACTTTCTTTCACTTCATAATTTGCATCTAAGCTTCTTGTCTTTACTTCTGGACCCAAATGATGATGATCAGATCTTTTTTCCAAACTCTTTGATTTTCCCTCAAACTTCTTATGAACTACAGATCCTTCAATTTTTTGTTTAAGCTCCTGGCTCTTAGCAATTTTACGTGGTGATTTGATAATCATGTCTTCAGTAGTTTGAGTTGCTGATGTTGCTTCTGATTCTTCAAAAGATTTATTTCGATCTTCAAAACTTCGATTAGCCTTTTCGATTTTCTCTTGACTTCTTCCTTCATCAAAACTTCGACTAAATTTGACTAGTGAACAATCCAATTTTCTTGGAGATTTTGCAATTAGGACATGATCTTCTGCTTTACTTTTAAACTCTGTTTCAATGATAATTTTATCACCTTCAGTTTTGACATAAATTTTGTCTTCTGGTGCAGGAAATGCCGGTAATTGATCTTTAACGGGACTAAGCATTGTAATGGTTTGTTTCATGGCAGATTCATACAATTTTTGTTGACGTTCTTTACGTTTAGCCACATCTAATTCAAATTCCTCTTGAGATTTACTCTGAGATTTACTTAAACTTCGCTTTTCAATTGTTTTTGGACGTTCTTTGACACTTGTATTTTTCACGCCATTTCGTGATTTCAAATCACTTTCTTCAATAGATGTTGACTTTTCTTTAGATCCACCTGGTTTTATTTCACCCAGTGTTGGCTTCTGTTTATCTGTTTTAAATGGAACTGTTTGTTTGATCATAGGTTTCATTTTACCTATCTCGGATGTTTTAGGACTCTTGTATTTTCCTTTACCGGCACTTTCAACACTACTTGCTCGACTTACTCCTGGAGATGTTTTTCTTGAACTGTTTCCTGAACTGAATGGTGAACGATCAAATTTGTATCTCGGAATTTCCAAGATTAAATGATCTCCACTTTTCAGTTTCATTTTAGATTTTTTCTTTTCTTTGATTTTTACGCCTTGCAGAGTAATTTTCTCAATAAATTGAAGTTGATTCAATAATTCATACTCTTCTTGATCAAGAAAAACTGTATTTAAGATTGAGTCACGTCGTGCAGGACTTAAATTACTTGTAGCTGAAGGGATTGACCCACCACACGACTGAACGCTTTCTGCCTTTTCCTCATCTACTAATGTATCTTCACGACTAATTGATTTCTCTTCTAAAATTTCTGCTTCTTCCTCAAAACCAACTGTATCATCTTTAGAAGAGAAAGCATTCATTGGAGGAAGTTTATGAACAGATATAACTGGTGTATCCAAGCTTTTGGCTCGTCTACCTCCTTCTGGAGATTCTTGAGTCGCTTTTTGTCGTTGCAAAGATGCAAAAGCTGATCCTTCAGAAAGATTCAATCTAGCATGAGCAAATAAAATTGGAGCATGTCCTTTGGATCTCATTACTAGCGATGAATCAATTAATTCTTCAATTAATTTTGCTTTAGATTTCATCACTTCAGATTTTAAACTTTTCTTCTCATTTTTTTTCAACGTGTAAACAAGATCACTTTCTGAAATTTTATCTTCATGACATGTTTCATATACTTCATCATCAGTTTTGAACAATTCGACAGACTCCAAAATTGGTGACGGAATATTTTCGTTTCTCTGATAGTCCCCAGTACACTCATCAACTCTTCGTGGTGGACCTTCTTCTTCTGAACTTGGAATTGAAATTGATCGTTCAGAGATCCTTCTTAGTTCTGTTGCATTGGCATATGGTGGATCAAGTTTTTGTGTATGATATCGACTTTCCAATTCTGCTAGACGTCTGCATTGTGGTGGAGATCCTTCGATTTCTGTTGAACTCATTGTTTGACCACGACCCCATGCACCAGACATTATTTTATTCTGTTCAATTCTTAGGATTGGTTCAATTTCTTTCCTAGATTGTGGCGGTGAGAATTCTAAACGTGATGGAATTGCTTCAGCTGAACCGAAAACATCATCTGAATCTAAACTTTCGTCATCAGAAGAAAATGATGTTATACGAGTTTTACCCTTATTTTTTGTTTTTCCAGTTTGACGAGGTTTATTTATAACTCTCGGCTTAGGAATTCTCTTTGAAGGTGCAGCTAGCTCCTTTCTTATATTTTGTATCAGTTCACTTTGTCTTTGTTCTTGTTTTTTTTGTTGTTGTTCACGTTGAAGACTTTCAGTTTTAGAGCTTGTAGCTGAATCACTTTCAATTTGACTCAATTTATTATTTAATTTTTCAAGTAATTTTGGATCAATCTGCCTTGTAATGTCTCTTTTTGGACTTAATAGTTCGATTGGGGGAATAGATTTATCTACTTCAAGTGTTATAGGATCGATTTTAGAGAGGTCAATATTTTGCGTGAATAAAAATCCTTGATTTTCTTCAGATACTAAATTATCTAAAATGTCTGGTAAAAGGTCTGCTGAAATAAGATCACTAATTTCCCGTTTTGATTCTGATTTCGGTGATTTAGGGGACTTTGGGGATTTTGGCGATTTTGGACTTTTTGGTTTTTGATATTTCTTTTCAATAGGAGACGGTGCTGTACCATTCATTACATGTCGCTTATGAAGAACATATGGAATATCATCTTTCAAAACTTTCGGAGACCTTTTATCATATTCTCTAAAGAAAGTTTTTGTCATTTCAAAACCGATTTTTGGAATTTCAGTTGCAGCTATCGGTACTTCATAGCTTTTCGGAATTTCAAAGTGACCATGGGTTTTACATAATGGTGGTGCACTAGGAATTTGCTTATAGAAATAATCTTCATCACTTGAATCAGCTGGTGTCAAATCAATTGACTTTTGATGCATTAAGACATGACGTCGTGAGTTACTGCCCAATCTTGATCGATTGGCTAAAGAATTTGGATCGCTTTTTGTACGTTCAACTGTCGCATGAGTGTAAGTCAGTGGAGCCAAGACACCTGTCAATGGCATATTTGGGTCTATTATCATCTTTGGATTGTACTCTTCAAAATGAGTTTTCGCTATTAATTCTTCCTTTCTGGTGATCTTTTTTGTTGTTTGTGTACGAGTTTGTTTATCAAATTCTGAAATTAACTCCGGTGTTAGGGGATATTCTGGACTACGTTTGTTTTTTTCATTGCTTGTTGGAGTATCAGTAACAGGTGTACTACCTGTTAACGACTCAATTCGATCTTGATCGAAACTGAATATATTCTCACTGTCAGATCGTCGACGAAAGGCACGAATTTTATCAGCTTGAATTCCTGGAACATCGGTTTCCATTGATTCAGAATCCCAGGTTTGTACCATTTTTTCTTCTGTAACACGAGGAGTGACTACTTCTGGAGATTTACTTAATGAAGCAAATGATTTTGCATTTCGTTCAATTTCAACATTTTGAAGGCTTATGGAATGAACGTTTGATGTTTTGTGCGTTCGATTACTTGGGAATGTTGAATATGTGTCCCGGGAATCATAAAATGAACTTTCTTTTGACGACGCTCTAAGTTCGGACAACAAACTGTCGTGACTCTTGACTTTTGGTCTACCATGAAGTGTGTCACTTTCCATCCCATCTGTTTCGAAGGATTTATCGAGACTTTGTAAGGACATTTTGGCATCGTAATAATCGCTTTTGGATTCTTGACTTGAACTTTTTTCATACTGATTTTTCTTATTTGCAATATTTTTAATCTTTTTTCCAGTTGTCGTAGGCATTTCGTAATTTCGTGTTAAGCAATCACCTAATGGCAGAGATTCTTTGGAATCTTGACTAGAAGTTCTTGAATTAAATCCAGAAGCAACTGAAGTTTTACTTTTCGTTGTTTCACGTGATTTTTTACTATCCGTATGATATAAACTATCTTTTTTGCTAGAGTCAGTACTTCGTGAAACTTTAGTTTCGTATATATCACTTTGACTTTCTTGACTAGATGTACGAGATCCCATTGATTTCTTTACTTGTTTGTAAAAGCTGCCATCAGATTTTACACATAATTTTTCTCGTGGTAAGTATCTAGGATCTTCACTGTCCCAAATTTCATTCATAATATCGGCAGCTGATTTACATTTGACATCAAGTGCTGATCGATACTTTTGAAGTTCTGAAACACTTTCATCATCACTCGGGATATAGTTACCAGAATCAAGTGAACAAGAACGTATATGTTCATCTGATCGAGTATGTTTCTCATAATATTCGACATCGCATTTCTCAAGGAGTTCATAACTATCATGTGATAAATCATCTTGAGAACCAGTGAAATCGAAATGGTGACTATATCCACGTTTATGGTGATGATCAAATGTATTATAAGTACTTCCAGGGTAGCTTGATGAGTACACTTTTGTATCTGGAATTGCTGAAAAATCTTGAGTTGCGTCAATTGAGTGATTCTTTGTTATATACATTGAGTGTCTGGAATCATCGTAACGTGTAACTGGTGAATCAATACGATCAAACGATAAAAAGTCTTTATCAAATGCTGTCATAGGTTTCGATTTCTCACTTTCAAATGAGGAAAAGTCATACAAATCTTTACATGACGTACTTTTCAACCACGTATCTTTATTATCACCGACAGCATCATAGATATTCTCCTCACAACCATCTTTGTATTGCATTGCTGAATACAAATTAAGGCTAGACAATTCGAATTCTAATTTCTCAGAAGATGATTTGAATCTTTCAAGTGGTGAAACAGAAGCACTACGTTCATCACCTGAAATTCTTTTGACGTTTGCATAGATTGTGTAGTTTACACCTAAAGCTGGACCATTTCGAAGATTACCCATTGATTGATGAGTGAGATAATGACTATCATACGAGTCCATAGAGTCCACACCGGAAAGTTCTGAATTACGTGGCAATGACTGAGTATTACGCGATAAATGTGAACTTTGAGATTCAAATGAATGAGACAAGTAATGATCAGATTGTGTAAGTTTTTGATTATCAATATTTCGACGACCTATACCTAAACCAAAATAATCAGAAGATGAATCTGAAGGATGATTTAAATCGTTACTGTAAATTGGTTGTATATTTTGATATCGACTAGCAGCAGAGAAATATTCGTTTTCAAACGCTGTTGCTCTTGTTTCGTTGACTACATCTGCTAATAGATTTCTTTTCGATAGCGTATATTGTACAATTGATTCATCAATAAATTCGTCACTTAAATGCTTACCTTTTGCCTTATTTTTGTTCTTTCGATTGACTGTTGCATAAATGTCACGTTCATTGAATGTTTTCGTTGGGGTTACTGCTGTTTCAATCGTATTAGATTGAATGTGAATATCGGTAGCTTTTGTAATATTATTAGGGTATTTGTAATGATAGAGGTCATTTATATCTGAATAAATTAAATTATCTGTATCATCAGTTGATTGAGTTGTTGTTGACTGTTGAGCACTAAGCAAACATTGTTTAGACATCGAATAATTGGTATTGCTATAATGGGCTGGGGTGACATGCTGCCGCTGCTGCTGCTGCTGCAGCTGATGGACAATATTCTCCCGGTTGGTGGTAGAGACTGTCAAGTCCGAGTCCGCTTCCTCCTCTGCTAAGTCCGCTTCCTCCTCCCCCATAGAGCTGCTGAGATCCGCCGAAAGACCCACCGATTGAGTGTATTTGCTGTTGGTGCTGTGCGACCGTGGCGGCGGTGATACATGGGCATACACCTGGGATCCCACCGACACCCTGCGGTGGTGGTTGCTGCTGATGTATACATGGGACAATTGGTTCTGATCTATAAATATTTTATTAAAAAAAAAACAGCATTAGTTTCAAATTTAAAAGAGAAAAAATTAAAGTAAATTTTAATGAATACTAACGTGTGAATTTGTTTTTTTTGGTACACATCTCCATAAAACACAAAATATGTAATCGAAATCATATAAAATTGGTACATAAAAAACTTAAGAACTTATGAATGAATTAACATAAAAATTTTGTAAATTAAACACACATGCACTTTTTCTTAGAAAAAAAAAAAAATTAACTTTAACTTAAAACACTTTGTGAAAGCACTAAAAATAATTTTTTATTTAACTTAAAATAAATAAACGAAACATGCTTAAAACTAAAAAATACTCACTTGTAAAATGTGAAACGAAATTTGTAAAACAATAAATAAAACTTTAAAAAAAAATGTATATTTAAATCACAAGAAAAATTCTCAAAATCAATAAAATGAATATTTAAACAAATATGAACTTTGATTTAAATACAAAAGGAAGAATGAAAGATTTAAAAATTGAATTTATGTAAATGAAAAAATTTTGTTTTTGTTTTTTAAGCAAAAGTTCAATTTTGGAAAATTTTATGTAACAAAGAGATTAATGAAAATCTATTTTAAAAATAAATTGAATGGTAAATTGCGGTTTTTTTTCCGTAATATCCTTGTGAATATTTCATAATTATTTTTACTATTGTTTGTATAATGTATATGTACAAATATATTGGATGTATGTATTTTGGAATAAAGATAGTATTATTATAAAATTTTTAATTAGATTTTAAATATCCTGCGATAGGATGAAATATAATAATTCAGAGTTTATGTGGCGTACACATAAATTACTAATACGAAAACATAATTATAAATAAATAAATAAGTTTTTTGATTTTATTAAAATATGTGTGAGATAGAGATAAAAAATAATTTTCGTGGTTTCCAGTTGATATTTTGGAAAATTTGCATTATACTCAATTAATTATTTCAATTTTGAAAAATTGATTTAAAAGATTTTGCAAAGGGTTTTAAATTTTTACTTTTTTTTTTTTTAATTATCTTTTATATGATAATTTATGTATGTCCTTTTCATATTATCATTAAATTATAATAATTTATGTATATATCGAAATAATTAAAGTAATATACTGAATAATATTAATTTAAACGAAATTAATAATTTAATTGAGTTTTTATAAATCGGAAGCATATTTTTTGTTTATTTCTCCTGTGGTAATGATGCGACTTTGAAAAAAAAAAAAAAAGTGTAGTGAAAAAACAATAACGTCAAGTTTAATTTATGGAATATGTAAATTGTTTTTCGTCATATAATTTTATTTAAAAAATTTTTTAATTGAACGGTATTCATTCGTAAAAAATATGCGTTTTATTAACATTACAGAAGAGTAAGTTATAAAAAAAAAAAGATTATCTCTTAATTGTAAATGAATAAACTGTCATTGAGCGTGAAATTGATGAAATAAAAAAAAAATAAAAACAATTCTTTAGTAAATGTGGTTTATCTGATTTGAAAAAAAAAAAATGGAAAATGTGTAATTTATTTAATATAAAAAATATTCTATTGTTCATATGGAATTTATTTTAATTGAATTTTCAAATATTAATTTTTTTTTTTTTTTCATTTGAAAATGATAAAAATAAATAATTTAAAAATTAGAATTCTAAATTAATTTGCCTCTTAAATAAAATTGAAATTAAATAAATTTAAGAAAAATCATAGAAAAATTGATTTAAAAAAATAATATTCCTATTAAATAAAAATATAAAATTTTGTAAAATTTTTTGTTCGTTTTGTTTCAAATTTACCTGAACTGTGACCTCCTTGAAGCGCACGACCCCGATCTTGACCTGATCGGATACTGTTGTTGCTGCTGAGGTGGCTGGGTGAAGTCCATGTGCCCTGCTGTTGGACCGGCGGAGATACAGAGCGACTCGAGTTCATGTGCTCCGATCCCGCTCCCAATTGGTGTTGTTGAGCCACCGAGGTGGGCGATTCCGGGGCATATGTCTTCGTCTGATAAATCTCCACCTGGGCTGCTGTGACCTAAAAAAAATAAAAAAATAAAAATGAAATAATTAATAAATATTTTCTAAAATGTTTTCATTATTTAATTTTCGAAAAATTAAAACAAAAATATAAATAAAAATATGTAATTTACTTGAGATCGCGTGGGGTCTGTAGGACTGTCTTGTCGGCGATCCAATGAATCCACTCCCTTCTTCGTCTGAGAAGGCTTCATCGAGTCTGTGCATTGATTGCGATAATCCCAATCCGCTAAAATAAAAATAAACAACATCAAAAATATGTATTTTGAGAAATTTCTAAATTTGTGAATAACATGTGAGTACATAAGTATATGTATATTTTTTTCTCCAAATTTAAAAATAATTGTAATTAATTTCATTTTTTTTTGTTTTAAAAAAGCAAAATAAATTTACCAGAATAAAAGTTAAATATATCTAAAACTAGTTACTAAGAAAAAAAAAATAATAATTTAGGAAGAAATAATGAAATAAAAAAATATTAAAAA
Source organism: Bombylius discolor (assembly GCA_939192795.1). Taxonomy (NCBI): domain Eukaryota; kingdom Metazoa; phylum Arthropoda; class Insecta; order Diptera; family Bombyliidae; genus Bombylius; species Bombylius discolor. The sequence continues at coordinate 53,234,782 of OW584238.1, read as the reverse complement.
AAAAAAAAAATCTTGAAAAAAATAAAAATAAAATAAAATAAAAAAATACAAACCAGTCTCAATTGGTAGGAGGGGATGGGCTGAAATGCTGGAATTCACATACGTATGCGATTGACTTCGGCTACTTGCATGTAATGGCCCTTGACGGAATGATTGAGACCTGTGGCAAAAAGAAAAGACAAGAGGATGTCTCATCTGATTATTTTAACTATTTTTTTTTTGTTGTTGTTGATTTATTACGTTTCATTTCATTATTATTTTTTTATTATTATTTTTATTTTTTTTTTTCGTTTCTTAATTGGATAAAAAATATAAAATAATTAAAAAATTATAATAAAAATACTAATAACAAAATAATAATTACTGTTTTCTTAATTAGAAAAAAAAAATGTTATCATTAAAGAATAATATGTAATTTTAAAGTTTTCAAAAATATAATTAAGAGAGAACTTTTTATTATTTTAACGTAACGTTAATTTAAGAAAATATTATAATACTTAATTATATATATAGATATAGAGCTAATCTATGATAGAACAAATTTATTTTTATGATTTTCAAAGATGTGTGAATGACAAAAGTGAAACAAGAAAAAAGTATGAATAAAATATGAATATTATGGTAAATTATGCAGAAAGAAAATGTAGATTTTAAGTAGAAAATATTTTTTTTGTATCTGTTTTTTTTTTTAATTTCTTCTTCTTAAATTTAATTATTTTCAAGAAGATGATTATTATGAAATGAAAATATTGTGCATTTGTTATGTTTTTGTTTTGTTTCAGTTCTCAAAAGAAAAAATAATTAACTTTTTTTGTAACAAATATAAAAAAAAATATATAATCATAAAAATTATGAGAATTAAAATGAAGTTTTTTTTTTTTTTTTATAAAATTTTAATGTATACAATTTTTAATGTTTACGCTTTTAAAAAAATAGCTTTAATTTCTTTTTTCACAGATTATTTTAATAAAATTAATTCTTTTTACTAATGAATTATTTATATTCTGTAATTTAAAATTTTAATTATACAAAATTCACGAAAGTATAAAATCTTGAAAACTAAAGTTTGTGGTTTTTTATTTATATAGATTTTTCCTTAACAGAAAAAATATTAATCTATTTTCTTCGGTAAATCCTAATTTTCACATTAATTTAAAAAGTTTTTTTGTTTTTGTTTTTGGTGTTTGTTCGTAGTTAATTGTAAAATGTAAAAATTTAATATTTTTGAAATGCACAATGTTTTCATGAATGAAAAGCAGAATTAAAGATTGAAAACTGCTTCAATATTTTGATAGCTTATAATTCAAAATTTTCTTTTAAAAATTAAATTAATTTTTATACTTTTTTAACATTAAGAAAGTCACAAAATGGTGAAAATAAAAAAGAAAAAAACTAAAAAATAATTTTCTGAAATAATTTGCAAATTTAGTGTTATTTGAATTTCTGAATAGATTACTATTAAACATGAAAACAATTCTTTAATGCTTTTTTTTTCTGCTTTTAATTTCAAATTTCACTATAAACTTGATTATAATTTATGACTTCTAAGATCTATGAAGTCAATACAATTTTCAGTACCTATTTTCGTTTTTTTTTTTAAATTTATTTCTCGGAAATCTTATTGATTTTTTAAATTTTTTTGAAATCTGTCGATGAAGTTTAAAAATAGTGTTTAATTAGAAAGATTAGATTATAAAAAAATTCACTAATAATATAAAATTACTTTGTTTTTTCTCTTTTCTCAAAATTAACATAGTTTAACCGAATTTTATAAGTATTACAATTTTCACATACCTAAAATATCAAAAATTTCAACAACAAAAAAAAAAAAAATTACAAATATTTTTTTTGATTATTGAATTTTCTATCTTAAATTAACTATTTAATAAATACATTTAAACTACCTTAAAAAAAAACAAATTAATATTAAATTTATAATACAGAATTTTAAAATATATATTTTTCAAAGTAAAAAAAAAATTACTCAAATAAAATTTACAAAATAAAAATATAAATAAAATTTAAGAAAAAAAAAACAATTTATAAAATTTGCATCTCACGAAATAAATATAAAAATGATGAGAAATTAAAAATAAAATAAGAAGTTTTTTATGATTTAAATATTTTTACATTTTTGAAAATAATAATAATTTTGAAAATTGTTCGTTCAATACGATAGATAGTATTTACAGAAATATAAAATAAAAGGAAAAAAAAAATTTCCTCTTTTCACAAAACAAAATAGAAATAATAAAGGAATATGTTTTTTTTTTAATTTTTATTCTTTTTTTTTTTTAATATTTGTAATTATATGTATATTTTGCCAAAATCCTCTTTTCTTTTCTAATAGCCTATATTTTAAAAGGGCTTTTCATAAAAAAAAAAAATTTGTCTTTGTTTTTTTTTCTTTTTTTTTTCAAGTATTCCGTCGTGATATTATAAATAAAATGTTTTGTTCTTTTTCTAAGAAAGAAAAAGTCACACATAAAAATTCATTAAAATCAAATTACCAATTTTATTTGAGTTTACAAGAAAAAAAAAAAAGAAGGTAAAATCTTTATAAAAAATAATGTATAATAAAAATTTAAAAAATAAAAAAAAAAAAAAGTAAAACAAAAACAAAATTTGTGCATTTTTGTTCAATGAGATGATATTGATGAGATTGGTGCCCAAAAAAAGCATGAAGATTGGAATATGCTTGACTTGCGAATTATTACAATATTTTACTATATGTATGTAAGTAATCCTTTTAATGTATATGTACATTTTTTCACAATGGATAATGAATTTAGATCATTTTAATATCAAAATTAAAATAAGGCAATTTCTACTTAGTTTAGAAACTAATTTTTAATTACATTTTTTTTTCTCGTTTCGTTTTGTTTGTACAACAGAGGTAAGTATCTATGAGTATTTTCTATTAGATGTGAAAAATATTTGTAAATTCTTTAAAGGACATATGTACTTACTAAAGAATGATATCAAAAAAATAATCACTTTTCTATAAATATACAATAATGTAGTAATATTTTTAATGGCATGATATTTAATTAAAAATTACAAAAAGATTTTCTAAAAGGATTTTGTTGTTGTTGTTGTAGTTTTAAAACTATGTGTAATAATCAAATGCAAACTTTATTTTATTTAAACAGAGAAAAAAACTAAAATGTGAATTACTTTATTCCCACAAATTATTATTATACTCTTCAAGGAAGAACTTTTAAATTATTTATGGTTTTTGTATTTCTGTTGTGGAAGTTTTTAAAATTTATATTTATAGGTACCTATATTTTTTTATTTTTATTTTTGTGTGTGAGAAAATAAAAACCAAATTTATATACATATATGTGTGTATGTATGTCTACCTGAATTTTCTATCTAAAATTTCCTATCTGTTTATTAAAGTCAAGCATATCTAATTCTTCAACCAAAAACTTAAAAGATTTAAAAAAAAAAGTTATATTAAGAATAATTAAACGTTCTTTAATCTTTAAGATAAAAAAAAAAATAAATAAATACAAACAAAAACTTGAATATTGTTTATAAACTTGATTTTTTTTTTTTAAATTAGAGAGCTTAACTACAAAAGTATTTCTTTAAAATTAAAAAAAAAAAAAACAATATAGGTACATAGTATTTTTTATATATGTATATGTATATATATTTTTTAAATTCTTACCTTTGGAAAGTTTGTCTTTTAACGTAATTATCTCTTACGAATTCAATGATTTGTTTTTGTGTTTTACCGCTATATCTGCATAAGATTTCACCAAAAGACAAAATAAAAGAACAAACAAAATTACACATTAGAAAAACGATTAACATGAAAAACACATTTAGAATAAATAAAAAAAAAAAAATTAAAAATTATATGCTTAATATTTTAATAACTAAAAATGTATGAGAGGCGCAGCTGCTTTTTAATTCAATACACGCGTATGTTAAATTTTTTGTAAATAAGATAAACAAAAAAAAAATTTTCACAATTTATGTACAGTAAATGCGAATACATAATTTTTTTGCACACATTATGTAAACATATGCGTGAATTTATAACTTAATGAGAGAAAAAAAAAAAACGTACAATTATAAAGTAATTTTAATACCTAAATGAACTTCCTCTTGAGAGTACACGTGTCTTTCTTCTTGGCACAGCCTGTATAGCGGTACATCTGAAAAATCCATGATTTTCAACACATTTTTTCCAGAAATTTTTACATTCATTTCGTCCTTCGAAAAAGAATTCTACAGTATCTTTATAGTAGCCCTATTTTATAAAAAAAAAGGAGAAAGGATTTAATTTAAGAAAAAAAAAAATAAACAATATATGTATGTGCTTTTTTCGTAACTTACATATCCTTCAGGATGTAATTTAACTAAAAATCTTTTTCTTTTAAATGATATTTTTCTAATTTTAGCCCATGAAAATGTATTTATTCTTGTTATGCCTTGAAATACAGCAATTCCCATATGAGCAACAGCTAAATTTAAAGGAACTCCTTCAACATCTTTTGCTGGATGCATTTTCATTCCATATAATTCACAACGTCTTGCTGTTTCTAATAAATTTAAATCAGCTTCTGCAGGCGATTGTCCGCTAAAGAAAAAATATATGCAACCGGAAAATATGAAAAAAAAAAAACTTTTATTTAAAATAAAATATCATTTCAAGAATTTTTTAGTAGGAAATAAATAAAATTCAATTTTTATGAAAATTTCATTTTTTTTTTTTTTTCGTTAACAGACAAAAAGTTAAAATATTACGAGATAAAATACAAGAGTGCAGACCTTTCAATTTAGAAAACAGAATTTTTCGTTGTGCTTTGACTTTTAAGGATATTCTCTTCAGAAATTCACTCTTTTTGCAATAAATTTTCAAAGAAGAATCTGTTAGCTATAAAATAGCAATTAATATTAAATTAACTCAGATTCTGTTGTACAGAAACTACAACTTTAATATTCGAAACTAAGTAAAACAAGTTAAAGTATGATATGAAGAATTTGTATAATCAGGACAACTTTTAAGAAATCATGACTTGGTTGTATTTGAATAAATTTATTTAAAAAAAATAATATATTTTTTTTAAAAGTATAGATCCTTTTGTTAATTAAAATTTTGTTTGAATTTTTACACTGGATGATCACTGGATCTTTAAAATCTTTTTCTTTCTCTATAATTTCTTTTTGAAAAAATATCCAACAAAAAAAAAAAACAATTTAAAAGATATGAAAATTCCCTAAAAAGATTTCAATTTCAGTTTTATTCGTATATACATAATTATTTATTTTAATTAATTAATTGAAATAATTTATAAGAGAGACAAAAATTGGGTCATTGATACATTTATAAAAAATTTTAATAAAATTTTCAATATAATAATATCTAGGTATTCCTACTTGAAATACATAAAATAATATTATTCTCTATCAAATAATAATTAGAGAAAATCTATAGAAAGTCTATTTGAGCACACAAAATTAATTCAATTCAAAATCAATTTGAATTTTGTGGATTACTCATAAAATATCCATTGTGATTAAAATTATTATTATGTATATTCTTAATACATCTGTATTCACTACCAAAATATTTAAAATTTCTATGCTAATTTCTTTAGAAACAGATTGATTAAATTTTCAGATAATATTAAAGTATAGATTCATCCATTACATATTTCAATTGAAAATAAGCACGCTTACATTCTGAGTTACAGGGTTTAAAAGAACCATGGGTGTTAGTTAGTCAGTTGACGTGGCGGTTATCGAGAGCTTTCGAAGACTCAATTAGAACTAAGAGTACCGTATTGATACAATACCTCGCATATTCTCTAAAATAGCATTTTGGCATACGGAGAAGAAATATTCACAACTATTCTTTTAATCAGATGTGTACAAAGAAATATATTTCTTGTTCAGGACGTCCATGTACATAAATAGTAGAATCGTAAGACCATTAACACTTTGAAGATAGCTTGACTTTTAATGACTATACGGTCACAAACTTATAATTTTTCATGGATTGGAAACCACAAATTGTCAATAAAGAACATATTTATTTGTACGGCATATTGTAAATTTTTTCTCTGACTACTTTATGTTCAAATAAAATTTATTTTTCAATTGTCGCTACAATTTCTAATTTAACAAGCTGAAACGTTATATGTATATCATTTTAGTTACTCCCACATTCTCTTTTCTCAACATTCGTTTCTTAAAAATCATAGATTAAATTTTCTTGGACATATTTTTTGATTTTTCAATAAAAAAAATAGCAGACTAATTTTATTTCTTAACAAAGCCAAAATCTGAAAAAAAAAAAATAAATAAATTTCACAAAATAATATGAATGAAATTTTCACGTTAGCTTTGGTTAGAGGGTTAAAATTGATGGTTCACACGAATCTAGTTATGAATACAAATATTATTCATATTCTTTTCGATATCGCAAAAAAGTTGCAAAAAACAAATAAAATTTTTGAACGTGATATAATTTAATAATCTGAAATTTTATAATCTCATTTATATAATTTTAAAGCTTGTGTGTGTATTCCAAAAGAGGAAAAATAAGTACATTAAATAATATTTCGACTCATTCATAATCATTTAATTCAAATTAAAAGGTAAGTTATGAACTTTTTGGTTTTCATTCTACAGATTAAGTAATATACGGATTAAAATTTTGCTTAGGAAGAGTTTTTTTTTTTTTTTTTGTTGGTTTTTTCCGGATATGGAAATTGAAAATAATTATAAAACGTTTAAAGTTTTTAAACTGTTTAATATGAAAAGAACGGAAATAGAAAAAGAACAAAAAATATGAACATACATATTGAATGAAGGTGTATTATTACACAGGGTTAAAGAGAAAAATTTTTTTTTTGGTTTTTATAAAATATGAAAGTTAAAAAAAAATTTAAATTAATTTTTAAAATACGAAAAATATCGATTACAAAATATTATACTGTTGATTATGTGGGTGAATTTGATACTTGACTTATTACAGATAGTTGTTCATGCATAGTAGTTGGTACCAATGGTATACGTATGAACACAAAATGATGAATTTCATTAGATGGAAGTTAAGTAGGAGTTAGTTTAATATCAGAAAAATGCAGAGCTTATTCCACATACTGACTATTAAAAAAAAAAAATACTTGTAATAAAAAAAAAATAGCATAAAAACAAAAAGCATTTATTTTCTTTTATTGATTTTTAAATAATTTATGTAATTTATGGAATATGTTAAATATTGTTAAAATGTAGGTAGCATAAAAATTTTGTAAATATTTTTTTTTGTTTTAATGATTGTAGAATCACGATTATTCCACGATTAATGGAATATTTTATGAATAATACGGATTTTATAGTTTACATTTACAATAATAAAAATTTCATTTAACACATTAATCACATTGACAATTGGAAAATAGGTAATTTTTATAATTTAACCGTTAATAATGTTAAAATATGATTTTTTTAAAGTATGTTTGAACTTCTATTAATCCAAGAATCATGTGTTTCATGATAAAAAATATTGGATTTTTTTTTTCTAAACTAACAGATTTAACTGTATTTCACACTGAAAATCTGTTCACGAAGATAATAATAATTTCAACAGATTCGAACAAGTATAAGAAGGAAAACTTCATCCGCTAGTTCTGACTATTATAACTTCTCTAATTTTTTTTTTTTTTTTTTTTTTTCATTTGATTCAAAAGATGAGAAAAAATGAAAACTTTTTTGTAACTGTCTAAAAACTTTTGAAAAACGTTAATAGATATTCAACTTTTCAACAAAAAAGAAAATAGAAAATCTGCAAATAGAAATATCATTTTCTTGTCTCTCTCTTTTTTTTTTTTTTTTTTTTTTTTTTTTGAAAACTTTTTCAAATAAATCTTACTTACACGTGCTTTTTATGATTTTCCATAATTTTACGTTGCATTGAAGCATCCTGTCTTGGTACAAATCTATATGATGATAAATATGTATGATCTGGATAATCTTCAGCAACATAATCTCCACAGGATGCTTGTACTATATAACTAGCCATTAATGCAGCTGTATTATCATTACATTGTAAACTTCCTGTTGCCAAATCTCGTTTTATTTGTAGACAGAAAAGAAACCTTTAATAGAAAAAAAAAAAAATAAATGAAAATTCAGAGAGAAACAACAAAATGCATTTTAATATCTTTTATTTTTGTCCGTTTTTTCTTGCTTGTGTAATAAATTATTTAAATATTAGAAAAATTCAACTTCATGAGAGGAAAAAAAAAATGGAAATGGAAATTGAAACTCTAATTCAATTGGAAATGAATAATGTCATACCACAGAATCCCTGAAGTACATATGTATATGCTTGTACGTGTACATTTTATATAAGTTATATAGTTTCATATGCATGTTCTAAATTTTTAAAAATTTATGTGTGGCAGCATACCGTATGAAAATGTTTTATTTTTTTTCTTTACGAAAAAATTATTTACCTTGTATATTCCTCTTCTAATTGTGCTGGATCTGGTGTATAAAATTTAACACAAAATCTTAAAACTGGATCAATTAATGATAGACCAACTTGACGATTCATTGCCTTTTCTAAATCTAACCAATATTTTGTATGTGTCGATGGCTCTTGATATTCAAGACCAAAATAATCAGCTTCAAGAAGATTTAGTTGTCTACATACTTGTTCAAATAGTACACGTCCTAGTGCTTTGGCCTGAAAATAAATACAAATAAAAAATAAATTAGATTTTTTTTTTTTTTTTTTTTTTTTTTTGGAAATATAATATTTATATATTTGCCATATAATATGTACAATAAGTATGTGCATAATATATTGGAAAAGTATCTTATTTTTCTTTTCAAAAATAAAATAGAATACATGATTTTTTTTTTCTCAATTCTTCTTTTCATGTTATTTATTAAAAAATGTTATGTAGGGTATAAAATTTTTTCTATACGAAAACTAAATAAAAGATTTGAAAACATTTTATCTGGAATTTTTATTTCGAAAAGATTCAATAAAGATATAGTACCTATCTATTTATTTATTTTATTTTTAATTGAATTAGTTGAAAAAAATCAATTTATATTTTAAAATAAATCGGATTTGTGTACTTTTTTCAGAATATTTTAAATTTTAAAAAGACTTATAAATAGATTGGTATCAAAATGGCACTCTCAGTGCTAATTGGGTCTTTGAAAGATTTCGAAAACCACCACGTCAACCAACCTTTACAGAGAGGATTCTCACACTTCAGAATAAATTTACACAGACCATAGAATTGATTTGATGAAATGACTATCGCATGGAACATTTATATTTTTATCGAGACAAATTTTTTATGTAATATTTTCGAGTCTTGCATTCAATAAACAGCTTGTGTATTTTTCCATTATTTTTTTAAACATAGATTAAATTTTCTGATTATTTTAAACTCTTCAATAAATTGCTACAATCAAAACTTTTTTGAAAAAGAAAAGATTGATTTAGAAAAAGTATTTCCGACAATTTTTTTGTAATAAATTATTTTTCAAAAGCACAAATTATTTATATAAAAACCATTCTTATCTAATCTAAACTTTAAAAAAAAAAAAATCGTTTCAATAGAGTTTAAAGTATCTATGTAATATATCATGTGTAGCTGTATCTATACTTACTTCATAATCTGTACTTATATTTTACATTTTTAATAGAATGTAATTTATCATTATGAAATTTATTACTCATTATTCAAATATAGCAAAAAATTTTAAATTGCAAAATTTTTATCGTTACTCAAAATAAATACATTAATTTGACGACATCGTTATCTGAATATAAGCATAAGTATGTATCATACATACATACATATGTATGTATATAAAAATTATTATCATAGATATAATTTTCTTTATAAAATTCTCTTAGCTAATTGTACATGTACAATATACTATATATTGTAATGTAGATACTTACAACCTACCCGGCCAAACCCTTCATTTCATTTCTTTTCAACATTTTCATACTAATATATTTAAATGTTGTGTCACATTGTAATAAAAGAACAGAAAAATTCACTAATTTATAATCACAATTATTACAGTGTATATTGAGTTTAAACAGAATAAAAGGGTTAACTCTCTACATACTGAATCATACTAAGTATTTTTCATATTTTATTCAATTATTTTTTATTCTTTTATTCTTAAGATGCTTTTCGAATTTATTTAATTAAATTTCATTCTAGCTAGAAGATTAATTGAAATTGACACTAATATCATAAAATTTTTGAATTTATATAAAAATGAGAAAATAAGAAATTTTCTATTTGAATATAAAACATTATTGATAAATTATGTATATATATAGTTAAGCAAAATTACAAGCAATCTAATAAAATAATTAATTTTTTGTTCTTCATAATTCATTGTGATAAAATAAAATTTACATATGTATGTCAAGTCCATTAAAAAAAAAAAAAAAGAATAAGAAGATAAAAATAGCTCTTTTTTTTTTTTTTCTTCTAAACATATCTTGAATTTAGATTAAGATATGCAAATACATTCAATACATTTTTATATTTAGAACTAAGGTTGAAAAATTGATGTATCTATAATACTATAAAACATTATGACAGGAAAAGATTTTTTATTTATTTTTTTTTTCAGTTTTTTTCTTCTTTTTTTAATATTAATGATGAATCAATTCTGATGAATAATGTATGAAAAAAAAAATAAAAAAACTATTATATTACGGACCATCAACATACCGACCCAATATATACTGTATGATGAAATTCATCATCGAATTGAAGATTAATTTAAAAACTTTGAATATCTGTAATACATTTTATAAAATTATCATATTATAATTTTTTTTATTATCTAGAATATGCTGAGTTTATTATAATATTGATTGATTTTATTACCCTCTTTTTTGTATGATTTTTTAATTTTAAATTAAAGATACAGTTTTTTTTTTAATAGATTTTTGTTTTGTTTTGTTTTTAAAATTAGAATCAGTAATCGATGTGACATTTTTGCTAATGTGTATGTCATAAGAAAAAAAAAAAAATCACATGATAGATACTGTAATCGTAAATCCTTGAAAAATATCCAGGCTTAAGATTTTTTTCAAAAGGTTGAAGGTCATAGGAAAAAATTTATTTTTAAATTTTGTTTGAATGAAATGATATTCATTACAACCGACCCTAATGGTATATTTACATTAGACATATCGATGTATTTCTTTTAATAGCGTAAGAACCGACTTTGTGAAATAAAATTATTCACTTCATCGGAAATAAGAGATAAAAATTCATCTTACTGACAAACAAAGTAGTTTTTTTTTTTCAAAAATCTATTAGCCAATGCAATACATACTTCTTTTTCTCATTGTAAAAGTTTAAAATTGGTACTGATGGTATATAGTTACTGATTTTTATTCATTTACGAGTATAGTAAGTATCACTTTATAATCTATAGTAACTGTCTGTGGTATAAATAAAATGTGGAAATTAAAATTTCGATATTAATTTCAACACATTTGTTAAATTGAATGTTCTTAAATTTTTAAAATTAAAAACACAAAAAAAAAAACCAAAAAAAGAAAAAAAATACTGCAAAATAATACAAAAATTACTTTTAATAAATCCAATTTAAATAATTAATTTTCCTTAGAACACAAAATATATAATATACTTATCTATAAAAGTATAAACATCTCATGTATGTGTACCAATATGTGTATGGAATTTTTACAGCTTTGCACTTGTTTTCAATTAAAAGATTAACCCAATTTATTTTCTTTTGTATCGTTTTTATTATATTTTTTTTCTTCTCTTAATTTATATTGAAACTTTAACAATACATTCCACTAAGTAGCATGTTTAGTATCTTTTTATACATGTACATATAGTAGTTCAGTTTATCCTATCCTTATACTTATTGGCGTAACTTTATCTTAAGATACGTTCGTTTTTATTTTCAATTAATTTAATGCTCCTTTACATATTATCCTTTAATTAATTATTGTACATTTTTTTAAGTGGAAATTAAAGAAGAAAAATAAAAGAATGTTGCATGTCACGTGAACAATTAATTTTAACAATTCACTATTATAATGTGTTTTATCCCTTAATTTTTATCTTACATTCAATTTTTTTAAATCTTTTTTATTATATTTTGTTCATTTTTTTAACGACAAAAAAAAACAAAAAAAAAAAATTCTATGAAAATAATTTACCACAGATCTTTTATTTTAATTCACTCCTCTTGTAAATTGTGTGTTTTTTTGAGAAGTCCTTTTTATGTTTATGCTATTCAAATATGATGGTAAATTGTTTACGCCATTAATGTTTTTAATTTCATACTGTTTTATTTTTTCTCTTTTAGTTTTTTTATTTTCTTTGTGTTTGTGTTAAAAGTCCTGATGAATATGAAAGCCAACAATAAAATTGAGGCTGCTGCTTTAAAATAGTCTGTTTTTATTTATTTATTTATTTTTTTTTTTAACTTTTTCATATTTCTTTTGAAATTAAAACATATTATAGTATATTTAAAATTTTTTCATATGGAAAAATCTTTTCAGAGAAAAAAAGAAAAATTTTTCAGATTAGAGTTAAAAGGATGTCATTTTTAAATCTAACGACTGATAGATTTTTCTTTTCCATTCAAAGATATTATTATTGTAGTATTTTTTTCTTGTATGTAGATACTTTATGTGCATCTTTAATTACATTAATTCTAGATATATGGAACGAATACGAACATGTATTCATCATTTATTTACATACAACGAATGATGTTGAGTAGTTCCATTTGAAATATTCATTTTGTATTGCTTCGAGTTGAAAAACATTCACAAAACAAAATAAAACTTTCATAACAACTTTTTTAGTTTCATCATTTTTTCGCGAAACAAGCTAATTATCTTGGAAAAAAGTTGAATGAACTGATAATTATGCTGTGAAAAATCCAGGACTCTATATCTTCAATTGTTTTAATGGATACAATGATTCCGTTTCCTGTTTTTCTTATTTTATCTTTTTTATTTTTGTTTTCCTCCTTTTTTTTTTTTGTTCTAAATCAATTTAAATGGAAAATAATACAATTTTTTTTTTCATTCTGAATTTTCAGTTTATAGTTATTTTCTCATTTCTTCGTTTCTTATTTCAATTTTCAATTTTCTTTTTATTTATGTTAACTTTTTTAATAGGAAAACTTTTTATTATTTTTTTCTAAATTAGACTGTACATTAATTTGTGAAACGGACAGTTAATGATTTCCTCATTATTTTTCCTTTTTATTACTTCTAAAATCTATTGTTTACACTTTTGCTAACTAATACAAAAGATTTCAAATTAAATGTAACTTTTCAAAAAAGTTTCAGGATCCAATTTTAAGAAGATGAAAAAAAAAAATTTAATACAAAAAAAAAAATAATTAAGAAATTATGGTGCCTGTAATAAAATATAAATGAATAAAACTAAAAGGAAAATAAGTTCTGTAACAAATTGACTGTAAATGGAAATGATGACAGATGTTTATTATTTGTTAGGTAAGTTTTTTGAATTGACTTTAAATTGGAAAAAAAAAAGGAAATTCGAAAGACATAATTTTTTCTATAATTAATTAATTAAAAAAAGGATCCGGAAAGGAAAATCTCGAGTATAAAAAATGTTTAAGAAAAAAAATTGGAGATACGACAATTTTTAGAAATCAATATTACATTAATAGCAGCCATATTTTAGAAGAAGTTTTATACATGATAATGAACTGATCTAACAGTTCCTGAGAACTAACAGATTTGAATTTGGATGTTAATCTTCTTCTCAGATTCTAAATAATGAATTTCTTGATGTTTAGAAAAAACAAAACTTTCAAAAAGTTAAAAAGATAAGCGATATGGTGTATTCTGGGACAAGACAATAATTTATTATCTCAATTCAAAATTTCTAAATCTTACCTTTTGAATTTCTGACAACTTACTAAATTTCAATACAATTTTCATATTGATTTCAATACAATTCAAATGATATTTTTAATTTTTTCAAAGATAATTAAATACAAACATTTTTTCTTTGTTTGTACAAATTCTTGAATCTTTATGAAAAAAAAAAACGATAAAATCTATAAAAAAAAAAATTAAGAAAAAAAAATCCATAAATGCTTAAGATAAATTCTAAGTATTTTATTAAATATTTAAGAACTCTTTATTATATTATTTGTTTCTTTTTTATAATTGAATGAAACATTTTTTTTTTTTTTTTTTTGCTAAATAAATCATTCTTTTTAAAAAGAATAATAGCACACACATTTTTCTTTGTTCTAACATATTCAATTCTTTCTATATCATAATTCTTTTTTTTTTATTTTTTTTATTATTTATTAAAATGCATTTTAATCTTTAACCCCTTTATGTTCTCAATTCATTTATAACAATAATAAAATACATATATTAATATATACATACATAACTATATACATATATTATTTAATAAAACTTTAGATACAATAATATAAATCATTAATTTTCTTGGCATATTGAACATAATTTAATGCACATTATATCAAGTTTTCAAGTCAGACACATGAATCTTTCAAATTTTATTTATTAATACTAGAAAACTGAAATTTTTATATTATTTTTTGGGTTTCTATTCTATTTATGTATTTTTATATTTTTCTATACATGTACGGTGCAGATACGTGTCATGTATGTATATGGTGTATGTATACATGTAATCTGCTAATAGAAAAATAAAACAAAAAAAAAGCAGCAAAGTGGAATATTTTTCTCATCTATCTGATTTATATGTTCGACTAATGGATAATAATAAGGATGCGTTTTTATTATTATTATTATTTTTTGTTTGTTTGTTTTGGTTTTCTGGGAAACAATGAGGGAGTTAAAGCTGTAGTATAAATTGAAAATGTAGCACAAATTGCACACAAAAAAAAAAGTTGTATAATAAATAAAAAAAAAAAAAACGAAAATTTATTTAATGACAAACATTTTTATTTCTGAGTTTTATAACTTTTTGTTGGAATTTTTTTTTTTTCTTCAAATTCTCATTAAGAATATTCAATCAATTTACACCAATCAGTAATTTTATTGTAATATAACAAGTCATGTGAATAAACTATTAATGACAACTACATAAAATGTATATAAAATGTAAGAATTTTTTAAATTTATTTATTTACTTTTTTATTTTTTTTCGAAAAAAGTTAAACTAGGTCATGCGTGTATGTATTGTTATTATTATTGTAAATAGAACAACAACATATGATATATGAGTAAATATAAGTAATTGTCACTTATCATAAAATACTGTGTATGCACTTACTTCTACTATATTTTAACATCATCAGAATAATAATAATAATAATAATAAAAGAACATTTTAAATTCTGTTTTTATTTAAAGTCGTTTTTTTTACATTTGCATTTGCACTAAAATATTTATTTATCTTTTGAAATATCTATTGACATTTTTCCATCATTAACTTGACCTACATAAAATGAAAAAGCAAAAAAAGTTGTGTTTTTGTTGGATTTATAAAAAAAAAAAAATTTAATCTTGACCCTATTTGTAGGAGTGAAAAATTAAAACACTTTTTTTTTCTAAGCAAATTAAGTGAAAAATAAAAATCCTAGGATAGCTACATAATTTTGAATAAGACTAAAGAAAAGCTTCTAAACTGTCATTTACTAGCGTTTCATTTTTATTTTAATCATCGATCGAATAGAGATCGGAAATTTTTTGAAGAAAATTTTTGACATAAAGAAAACCTTATGGAAATAAAAAAATTTATTTAGAAATTCAAACTTAAATAAATTTGAATCATAAGAACTCTCATGACTAAATATGTCAGATTCAACAATACGAGTAATAAATATCTGATCTGATTCGAACGGATTCAAATTTTGATTCGACAGTATGATAAATATCGTATTTTGTAAAATGTCAAAATCATTCCGGTAATTCGAAATTAGATCTGACTAAAAAGGTAAAAAGTGTGCGAATGCGATATAATTTTTGACAACGTGGTAACAGATAAAAATTTTCTTAACATATCTAAAAAATTGAAAAAGTTTTATTACAATTAAGATTAAATATATCTTTAAAAATATATCGTATTTTAATATCTCCAGTTTTCCATTATCTTTTAAGTATTATGTATATAAACAGTGTGTATTTCTGTTATCAAAAAATGTACAAATACAATTTATTTTTTTTATTTTTAAAAATTTATTACAATGAATAATACCAATAAACGAATAACGTAAAAGTAAATACACGAGCACATAAATACTGTAGTTTAAACAGAAAAAAATCATAGGGGTAGATTTTGTAAATAAGATAACCTGTATTAGAAAGTTTTCATAAACTAAAAAAAATTATCAAGTGGTTATTTTAAGTAAAATAAATATATTGTCGCAAATATGTGATAAAAAATTAATAATTCTAATTTACAAAAAAAAAAGTTATTTTAAATAAATAAACATCACTTCACAGAAAAAAAATTTACATACATACCATACTTAAAATAATTTTTATTTAAAATTTTCGGAAACTGTAAAAAAATTCAACGTCTGCTGGACATTCGGGACAGAAATGCAAGACAGGACTCGATTTAATATGCAGCATACACACCGAACAGAATTGGAAAGATGTGACGGAATGACATCCTTTTCTCGAAGCAAACTCATGGCACTTTTGAACCCCCCATATTTTTGTCTTGAACGCTAGACTTAACTCTACATGAAATCTCACAACTTTTTAAGGGGAAAATGTCGCTAGACTTACTCTAATTTTTTTAAATTGAATGTTTTTAATGGGATATACATACATATACATACATATGTATGAACAACTTTTGACACATTACAAAGCTAAACAAACTTTTAATCTTCTTCTATTTTTTCCTTAATAACCCAATTTTTTTTTCAATGAAATGAAAATTTCAAATAAATTCTTTAATTAAAACAGAATTGAAATTAAAATGAAAGAAACTGAACTTATTCCCACAAATTAACATACAAATTCATATGTACTATTTATGTACGTACATCGCATATTAAATTTCGAAAATTACATACTTAATATCCGCATTTTGGTAAAAACTTTTTATAAATTCCGGATATTAATTTTACATTCCATATTTAAACTTTAATTTTCGATATGTAAAATTAATTTAATTGAATATTTTATTATTTACATTAATGTTGAATTACAAAATTTTTACCATATTTTACAAATATGTATGTGATGATATGTAGTAAGGTTGTCAACCTTTTCAAGTGAATATTATCATAAAAAAAAAATATAAAAGGATTTATCCACATTCCGTATAAAATACAAGAAAAATAATTATAATCATGAATTAACAGTGACGTAGGTAAAACCCCAAATGAAATTATGTAAATGAGAGCAGATTTTCCTTAAGGGAAAACAAATTTAAAAATGGAATTTCAAATGAAATTTAACAATTAAAAAACTTTTTTTTTTTGTTATGTTCATTGGCATAGATAGGAGGTTTTTTTTATTGCATTAATTATTCACTGCGCTACTGAACTTTATGTTGCTGTATATGTGTTATATGCAAGCAATGCGTTCCATCATCGGCCAACGTGGATTTTCGTATTTTATTGATAAATTTATACCTGTGTCATATGAAAATACAAGTGTTTATGCATTTCTGTACACTGAATGAAATTACCTGAATGGTTTTAACGATACGACGACTTTTTTCATGATTTTACAATAAAAAATGTATAATGTACACCAACATCATCGTCATCATCATCATCATCATTATCATGATGCAGTCAGTTGACTAAAGTTAAATGAAAAACAAGTAAAAAAAAAAGATTTTTTTTTCTCTTGAAAATACTGTTTCTCTAGAATATCTTTTTCTATACATAGAATCATTTTTAATGGCTTTTTAAATATTAATGATTGTAGAAAAAGCAGCTAGCTAGTTAACAGCAAATACTAGAAAAATACATAAAAATGATATTATGGTATCATGATACCAGGAAAATAAGTTTTTTTTTACGGAAATAATGTTTAAGTACTGTAGTTATGTATTTACATACCTACAAACATTATATAATATATTAAAGCCCATTATTATAATCACATCTCTAGAGGTTGAAGAAAAAAAAAAATCTTAAATCTTTAATCATTTGTTATAATAACACACACAATCAACGCCTTAAGAAATATATTTTTCATTAAGAAAAACAAAAATATCTATGTTTGCTATTTACAAGAGGTAGATATTTTTAATGGTAACGAGTTTATAATGTGAAATATTTTAAATAATCACACTATCTCATTGGTTTTCTTCTTTTCGTCAACCAATATTGCACAAAAATTAGATATACATACTGTAATGGCTTTTTTTTTTTTTAAATTTCAAATAATTCAAACTCCTAACAAATTAGATTATGATACTACATACATATTTAATTAGAATTTAATAAATGATATCATTAATTATAGTGTACTTTTTTTTTATTTTAAATTTTATCTGAATCTGACACAGTAAGATAAATTTTCATTAAAGATAACACAGATGAATTATTATGATGATGATGGTTATTATAATGATGATGATTATGACACTTTAACTGTCAGTATATAAACATGCTATATACATATATACATATGTATATTTTATACGTCTACATGTATGAAGTGATGATAAAATGATTCAATATATCACATTACATGTATGTACATCATGTCCATACATTCATTTGTAGGTAAATAAATTATCTTATATGTTACAGAATTTCGAAGTGTGATAGAAGTCTGTAAAAAAAAAAAAAAAAAAAAAAAAAAAAAAAAAAAAAAAAAACCGTTCATGATTGTTGCTATTAATTTGAATATAATGTATTGAAAATTCGTAACATGTAGAACATACAAGGATTTTTATTTATGATATGAAAATGTACATTAAATAAATAATAAAAATTCATTTGAAGTATGTGAGTAGTCTAAATTCAGGTGAATACGATTTTATGTTGTAAAACAGACAAACAAAACAACAAATAAATTGTGTTACCGGTAGCAATAATTAAATAAGTGTTTAATCTATACATATATATCATTTTTAACAATAGCACTTCTTCTTTTTTTATGTGCTCATTAAGTTTTTTTCCTTTAAGATCTTTTAGCTCGGGTCCTTTTTTATGTAAAAAAAAAACAAAAAATTTTTAAATCGATTTTGTCTACAATTTAAAAATTGAAATTCAGAGTTTTTTCTTCTACTAATTTTACTATGTACGAGTAGTTATTAACTATTTTTTTTATTTTAAATTTGAAAAGATTTTAACCGTTTTTAGTGCTTTTGAATGTACTTTTTCTATATTTTTGAATGTTGGAAGAATGAAAAGATAAATCGGATGTGAAAGAACATAAAATAAATGAAGAATTAATTTTCGAATAGCTTATGATTTATTCTTTAAGAAAAATTTCTAAAGCATAGATTCAACTGATTAAATTTTTTGCTCAATAGCTATAGAAATACCTGATATAAACTTGATCTAAAAGAAAATTTGAGATGTTAAACTAATATAATTTCTTTTCATAAATTACATATATCTTATCGCTTTAAAAACGAAACGTAAAATCATTTGCATATCCTTTTAATGTTTAATGCATCATAGTATGTAACATAATGTATTTTTAATAATTACCTAGATTTACATGATAAGAAAAAGTGCATTTATAAATTCAAAAAAAAAAAAAAATATATATATATACATACATACATATGTATATACACACATATGTATATTGACTTTCATGTCAGAATTTGTATAGAAACAAACACGAACAATTTTTAATTGAATTGGAAAAAAAACTTTATGCGGTCTACTTCGCTTGTAATACATAATTTTTTATTTGCACAGAATTTATCATGAATGAAAAAAAAAAAACTGAATTAATTAATTTTGTTTACATATTAATTAAATAGCATTTTCATGATAAATTTAATCAATTGCATATATGAGAATAAATAAAAAATTTAGAGAGTTAATATATATTGTGTGGCATTCATTTCAATGCTTTTAATTATTATTAAAAGTTTTTTTTTAATAATTACAGTGAAATTCGTATATTTACTGATTAAAAATGATTTAAATTGCAAAATAAAAAAAATTAACAAATATGAGTAGGTATGTAACTTTTTTTAATTGGAAAAAGTCGATTTTTTTTTAAATATTTTTTTTATTCTATGGAATTTTGTTTATGAACTTATGTTTTACTCAGAAAGAAGTTAATATGTATGTATGTATATTTTTTTAATAAATAAAAAAGGCAATACCGCGATTGTATAAGAGTTGAAGCCGAAAAAGTAAGTTTTCATATTTATCTGAAAAAAAAAACTATTCAAAACAGAGGATCTATTCTGTTTTGTCGAAAAAATGAGCATGAGCAAATGAGCAAATTTTTTTCCAATGTTCCTATTCTATTTTAATGAGAAAATTAGAAAAACTGTCAAATTATTTTCATATGCGAAAAATAGTCTCATCATTATTTAAATGTATGAAAATTGTGGAAAAGTGTGTCCTGAAGAACTCACTTAACACATATTTTATATTCTCAGCATACTTTGCGTTTTTTCATTGAACACAGCTAAAAAAAAAAAAATGAAAATAAAAACAAAAGTGTAAACATTAATCTAGTATACACTCGCTAAAGAAAATCTTTTTCTTTCTTTAAATTTAATTTTGATATTATTCATGAATTTTTTTTCTTTCAGATGAGAAAATAAAAAATAAACAGATAATACCTATCTAAATTGATTTTTTATTTCTGACAAATTTTCTTTTTTTTAACACATTGAATCAATTCTCTCATATATGTATTTTTGAATTTTATTGTTCGAAATTCAATTTTTGTTTTACAATTTTATTTAATCTGTTGTTATTCCAACTTTCTAGATATAGTACACATAATATCAATTGTAGCTTCATGAATATATAATTAAATTATTTTTTAAACCTTGTGCTTTTGTGCTTCTATTGTTTTAAATTATTAAAAAAAAAATGAATTTTTAAATGATAATTTGCACCTGACTTTCTTTATATTTATTATTATTAATTATAGAAACCACATATTACAGACATAATGAAATTGAATTAAAATCATAATACAAAAACACATATTTTGATAAAACATACATTATGTGTAACACGTTGAATATAATTTTTGTTTTTAATTTTTTAAACATTTTTTCCAGCAAAATGTGTGAATTAAAATCATATGTACAAAAATAACACACACATACGTTATGTGTAGAATTAGATATGTATGTACACAGCATTCATATATGATGAATATTTTATGTCATATATCATATGAAAAAAAGAGAAAATAAATGAAATTCTTGTTGAAAATCAATATTTTTATTTATTTATTATTTTATTTTACTTTTTTTTTTTCTTCTTGTAGTGTGCAGAAAGATTTAGAAACACATAAAGAAAAATTCGTTAAAAATTTAGAAAACAAAAAGATGTTTGTGCGCCTGTCTTCGGCAAAAAAAAAAATCTTTTCTACAAATTCATCAACGATTAGGCCTTCTTTTAACCTTTTACCTTTTGTCTTTGGCCTTTTTTCCATTTTAATTTTTTTTTCTCTTTTCAGTTTTTTCTCATAGCAAAGAATAAAAAGTGTTTTTTTTTTCTTCTGACTTTATGAAAATATCTACATACTGTATCTAAAACTCATCCATTAACTTGCTGGCTAAAAAATACTGACAACGATGACGATGTCAATAGTGATTATGATGATTATGACTTTTTACATATCTTTTTTTTTTTTTTTTGTTATCCTTTTTATGTACATCGACAACAAGAAATAAGGAAAACAATAATTATAAAAATGATATGATATAAATAATGGTTAATTTTTCACAATGGGAAAAAAAACAATTATGTTTCAAAAACAAAACGGAAAATTTTTAAGAAAGAAAAAGTAAAAGATATTAAAAAACATAATTCCGGTAGATAATGGAAATAATTTTTAAAAAAAAAGAAAAAATGTATTTTCGATTTTTAATTTTCACCTTATAATCTACTTTAAAAAAACAAAAGAAAGAGAAAAATTATTGACCTGAAAATAAATAAGGTAATCTTATTTAATTTTAACCTGATTCATATTCATCGTAAGTAAATGAAAATTATGTTTTCTCACTTAACACATTTATTTTCTCATTGAAACTCTACGGTGGACAAAAAAAGCAAAAAAAAAAAAAAAAAAAATTATTCAATATTTTTTCATTAAGGTATTCTAGTAAAAGTAGACGACATCATATTGTTGAAGTCAATCAAGATGAAAGAATAAATTATTTTCTTCCGGTTTTAATAATTTGAACAAAAAAAAAAAAAAAAAAAAAAGTATCTATAAATATAATTTTTGTATTAAAAGATAAAGTTTTAAAATTTAAAAAAAGTTATGCATGAATGAATGATAGACTACAACTGTTCGAATACAACATTCTTTTACTATTTTTGTTTATTTTTACATGAAAAATTTAAATATGTAACTCACACAACAACAACAGTTTTTTTTTCTTCTCTTTTATCAGTAATTAATGATTCTGATCACGTTTTCCGGATTTATGTTTATATACAAAATGAAAAAAAAAAAAATATATATTCTATACTATCAATTTTATTACATGATTACATTTATTGTTCATTTTTTTTTTTAGATTATTTTTTGTTTTTGTTTAGACAACATTATGCATAATAAAAACTTGAAGTCATTTTATTTATTTTTATGAGAAAAAAATAAGCCCTCTGTTAAACGAACCGTGTTTAATTAATAATTTTTACCTTTAAAATAAAAAATAAAAAAAAATTCCCAATTTTGATTATAAAATTAGAAATAAGGGTGTGGTCAATCAAAAAAAATTGTTACCGGAAATTTATTTCAATTGTCAAATATTTTTATTTAACCCTACAAAAATGAACAAGTAATTTTTGTTCATTTTATCGTTCAGCATTTATACAACAATTGTATACTCTTTATTTTATATAGGAATTTTTCAAAAGTTGTCTTAACCTGTATCACAGAATCCAGTGGATCAACAATCGTTTTTTTTTTTTTTTTTTTTTTGGACCAAAATGTTTATTGAAGTGTTTTGATTTGAGATTGTTTTTATCTCGAACTTCTAAAATCAATAAAACTTCGATATCATGCGAAATAAGAAGTATTAATTTTGACGAAGAATTTTAAAAGGACAAGTTATCGGTAAAAGAAGTAAGGAAAGAAAAGATTTCGGTGTGATGTAACTGCTCAATGTTACAGATAAAGACAAGTGTACCGAAGTAAAAAAAAAAGATTATAAATTCTTCGTAAAAAAATGTTCAGGACTTCGAAAAAAAGAAAGGTGCGTAGAAACCTTCAAAACAGAAATTGGTGAAGTATTGAGGACGTGGTTCAATAGAAAAACTTTTAAAATAAAACAGGGTTATAATAAACACAATTGAATACGATTTGTTCATATTTGGGTTAAAAAATATATCTTTTATTCTGGTAAAATCACATTTATTCCCACATTTTTTTTTTTATAAGGGAGTGATAATAGGTTCGTTTCATTAACAATGACTTTTTATCTGACGAAAAATTTTGTAAATGATAAAAAAAACCAACAACTTGATAAAAGAAAATAATCAAGAAAAAAAAAAGAGATAACAGAAAAACACAAAAAAATTATGTAAAGTGTAAACATCAACAAAAAAAATTTTATTGATAAATTTATTATTGATATTGACATATGAATATTATTTATGTTATTGTGTGGATTAAATTGATATATGTAGAATAATGATAAAAATATAATAAAAATAAATGTTCTCATCACATGTTTACCAAAACGTTATTTCCAATGATGCAGACGTTTGTGCGAAATAAAAAATATCAATTTTGTTTTTTTTATAGAAAAAAAAAAAAATATTAATATTTTATAAAAGAGTCTTCAATCAATAAATAAATATTGAGTTTAAAGAATTCAGAAAATTCTCGAAGCAAGATCAGATGTTTAGTTGTAAATAAACAAATAAATAAATGAGAAAAAAAAAACAAATAAAGAATAAAAAATACCGACAAATTTATTTTTAAATATTTATACCTACGTGATAAAATGATGAATCATATGTGTATCATATCTATACATACACACATTTTGATTGAATTTACCTAGAAATGCTAATAGAAATTTCATTCAATATGGATGATATGCAGATATTTTAAAAAATAATTTATTCGAAAAAAAAAAAAAAAAAACAAATTGAAAATTTTATTTGTTTATAATTTTTTTTTATCAAATAAATTTGAAAAACCGGCTTACAACGATAAAAAAAAAGGTGACTTTTGACTATGTATTTTAAATTATTTGCATTTTTTGGAAGGACTAATTTAGCGCACGAGGTTAATGACACAATGATATTGAGAATACAGTTATTGGCACTTTTCCTATTTTTATCCTGAAGAAAAAATTAAAATCTTTGAATTGTTTTAACTTTTTAAAAAATTTTTCAAATTTATTTTGGTTGTATTAAGAAATGGAAAACTTTCAAGTTATCATGGTATGAAATTAACATGAGATATTTTGTCATATCTTAAATTTGAAAATTATGATTAAGATACTCTTATGTATTTTTGTTTTAGTTACTTTTTCTCTATGTATATATTTTGTGTTGAAAATTAATAACTTTACGGCACAATAAGACCTATTACACACATCCAAAATTTACATTTTATAATGCAGAATTGGATGTATATATTTTTTTTTAAATATAAGTACTTGCTATATTTAAAATATTCAGTACTATTATTAACATTAAAATATGAGACACGTATATTCATATTTTCAAGTATCTACATGGATTTTAAAGATACATATATTTTCATTTCTGGTTGTTTAACTATACAATTGAGACACAAAGTGTTCACATATTTTTTTTTTTTTTTTTTTTTTTTGTAATTTAGTTTCATATGCATATAAAATATATGTAATGCAAAAACTATGACACAAAATCTACAAATTTTTCATAATAAATATATATATCATATTTTGTATCATATGTATCTTTTTGTATATTTCTGGTCGTATGTATAATACATTATAAACGAACTAAGTATGTATACAGACAAATAACAGGGATTTCTTTAGTCAACTTTATTTTAGATACATATACATACATATGTATATACATATATAAAATAAAGTGTCATTTTTTTGAAGCTGTAATAACATGATATAAAATAAAACTATAAATAAGAATAATAATAATAAAAAGAAACAGAAAAAAAGAAGTAGGACTACATTCACAAAAGAATAAAATAAAATCAAAATTATAAAATGTTCCATTGCGGAGAGAACAAATTTAAAAATGTTGTTGCACTTAGTAGACATCATTCAAAGATACATACTATTCCTAATATATAATGTATAAAGTATTAGATATAAGATATTATAATAATTATAACGGGAGTAGGAATCCCTTTTGGGAAAACTTGTCTTTAAGTCTAAGAGAAGTTTTATATATGTATAGTACATATGTACTTATATGATAAATGATGTATTCACTTTGTTAGACATTGAAGAAGACAGACAATATTATTATATACGGTAGTCACAGTAGTTATAAAATATCTTTATAAGATATAAGATACATCATTTAACATAAATGAAACATACTATATATGAAAGAAAAAAAAAAACCACACATATACTTATGTAAAAGTTAACAGAAGTGCCTTTTCAGTAAAGTCTGTCACATAAAGAAAAACAAGTCCATTGAGAGCAAAAAAAAAAAATATTACAAAAAACAAAAATAAAATAAAATAAAATAAATGCAAGAACAAAAATAATTCATATGTAAAGCTTTTTTTTTATAATTTATCCAACGTATGTATTTCTCGAAGGAAACATAAAATTAGAACTATAAATGTAAGTGAATTCAATATTTTTCTTTTTGATATTTTATTTAAGTTCCAAAAACAAAAGAACTTTTTATTTACATAGAATTCAGCATTAGAATATGATTTACGGTTACAATTTTAATTTGTAAATGAGATATGTACGTCTTTCGAAAGACCATTTTAACTTTTATTTTTTTATGCATTGAGCATTAAGAATAAAAAATAATTTTTGAAAAATTTTAAATTGGAAAAGGCTCACTCCAATTCCGAAAGTTTACATAATGTTTTAATAAAAATATGTTGTTTTTTTTTTAGAGGAATACTTTCTTTGTTACTTTTTTTTCTTTTCCTTGTTGTTTGAAAAACTAATAAATAAATTTTAATTAAGATACATAGATGAAAAGCAATTCAGCTACGGTTAGATAAAAATAATACGAACGACACATGGCGTTATCAAGGACAATGATGAGTAGAGAAAAAGGTCGAATAAATTGTATCAAGTGTACCAAGAATCAAATAATAAAGTTTATCAAAATTGGACAACTCATGTGACTGGTTCAAGTAATAAGAATGAGACAAGATAAGTCTTCGGAAACATTTTTAATAGTGAACCTAATGGTAGAGTAGCGCAGAGTAAAGAAAAGAAAATACACTTAGTTGATATTAGGGTTACATATACACGATTGGAGAAATAAGGCGTTAGATAGAACCGGTTGGAAGATATCAAGATCGACACGACACCCCGCTGTGTCATTGGTGATATGGTGATGAATATGGAATTTTCCAAAAATCATGGAAAACTTTTTAATTAATAAAATTCATGTTCATTAACATTCATCTTCTGCAGCATAATAATAAATTTAGAGATACATACATATGTATGTATATTAAGTATCCTTTGCCTGTCAGATTAATGAAATAATTCCGACATTTTAAGAAAAATTTTTACTCATTTTTTTAAATCATATTTTGAAAATTTTATCTACGCACAAAATGACAACTATTGTGAAATGCAAAAAATTTTATTTATATTCTTTCAACTGTCAACCATGATGGGTATTAATTTTCTTTTGTTAAAGATTATCTTTGTTTAGTTTGACAGTTTTTCCGTTAAAATAAGTGAAAAAAACAAATTTTATTTAAATGTTTTTCATGACTGCATATTAAATTTTAAAATTAGATTACATTTACCAAATAACATATAAGTATGTATTTTTAATATGACATAAATGTGAAATAATGAAAATTCCTGTTTTGGCATAAATCATTTCTTAATACTCTCATACTCTTAAATATTATATACATATGTATGTATATACATTTACATTACTAGTTTTATCATCATATTTTAATAAATTAAATATGTATATTCTTGTAAATGTGACAAAATGTTACAATTTCACACATTTACAACATTGTTTTTTTTTTTCTTGTTTAAATTTTGAATTTCTTTAATATTTTATTAAATTTTCCACAATAAAATCCTCTTAACAAATTCACCCACTTTTTATAAAAATTACTGTAAATACAGTCTTGAAAATATCATAAGTTTAGTTTGAGGAAAATAATGTTTTTTTTTTTTAGATATTTTGTTTTTATACTGTCAATTATATTTACACATACTTAAAACTCATACACATATGTACATATTTATAATTGTGTGGAAATTTGAAATGAAATATGTATTAACTTTTTAATTAATGTCATTTTTTTTAAAAAAAAAAAGAATGTTTTCTGGTTCACTTAAATGTTGAAAAAAAATAAAAAAAAAAGAGTCAATCGTTATTTGTGTATGTTTCATTAACGTTATGTGTCAAATCCACTTGAAAAGACAACAAGTTTTACACTTCTCATGGATCTTCTGACACATCATCTTATATACATATTTTGTCACTCCATCACTGGAGTTACTACTGAATTTAAAAAAAAAAAAAAAAAAAAAAAAAAAAAAAAAAAAAAAAAAAAAAAAAAAAAACCTGTATAGAGTTATGATTTTTCACTTATGTTCTTAGTTTTATTAAAACTGTTCCGAATAGTTATACGTTTTTATTTTTATTTTTATTATGTGTCACGACGTAGGAATATCCCTTTACCTAAATTTCAATATGAAAAGCGCTAACACATGAAGATGAAGAAGTAGAAGGGCTGGAAGAGTTGTGAGAAAGAAAAAAAAAGAAGAAAGTTTTGATGGATGCCACACATTTGAACTTCTGCAGATTATTATATTCATCATATAGTTTTTAAGAGCAAATTTTCAACGATTATGTACTTTCTTTCCTAGAATATCTTGTTTTTATTTTACCATCAAAACAAGATAGTTTAACTTTTTTTGTGTTATCTTTTAAAAAACACGTTTATGCGCATAATTTCCTATTCATATCTGATCCCATTTTTTTTTTTTACATGTTCCAAAGAAAAATATAGATTTTCATAAAAATGAATAGATAAATAAAACAACAACAAAAAAAACTTAAAAAAATTGTATTCAATTTTATTTTTTTGTTTCAAAAATTTGTGCTATAGAAAAATGTAAATATTGGCATTTCTTCCCTTTATATCCACGTAAAATAATGTATGTATAAGCAAAGTGATAACAGCAAATTCAATCAAGAATTTTTTTTTTTAAATATGTATGTACATATTTTTCAAAAAATTTTTGTCGTTATAACAAGATATTTTCTTGTATAAAATTTTATAAATTGTATGGAATAGAAAAGTTTAAATTCTTGTTATCATCTTTATCTAACGTATGATTATGGAAGTAAAATTGAAATTCTAAAAAAAATGCTTTTACATTAGACATGCAATATATCCTTGCGGATATTTTTATGAGTCTTATACAGATATACATACATTAATAGCATGTACATTTTACATACTTATGTGTGTGTGTATATATACATTCACAGTATTTACACTGACTTCAAAATATATCATATAGTCAACAATATCATCAGGACAACGACTTCGTATGTTATATTCCTTGCTAAAATTTATGTCATACTCTAACTTTAACGACGTTTACACATTTGCTAAGGAAAATATATTATTCTTGGATGTGTATGTGTTATTAGTGTAATGCACATGTTATGTTTTTTAACGTTAAGAAATGTAAAATATAAAATTTCTTTTAAAAAGGATATGAAATTGAAATATAAACTGTTGAAAAGTAGAAGTTATACATATAATAATAATGTAAAAGTGAGTAAGTAAATTTAATTTTTATTTAAATTTTATGTACAAAAGTTTATTATTTCAATTGTTTTAAATAATTTTTGTGAAGTGAATTCAAATGTCTACAATAATATAGAATTTTCAGGAAAAAAAAAAAAGGAATCTTCAAGCTAAAAAAAAAAACAAAAGAAAATTACTTCCCATTGAAACAAGTTATCTTGTAAATTTATATCGTTTGTTATTTAGAACTTTAAAGTAGTTGAAATTAAAAAAAAAAAAATTTCACTTTTTCAAGTATCTTTTCAAGGTGTTATATTTTTCGTTATTCTATTGTTGAAATGAAGAAGTGTCTATTGAAACTTTGTAAGAATGACACTCTACAAGAACATCTATTCAAATTCTTCTAACGAAAATTCAAAAACAAATTTTAATCGATTTTTTTCTCTTTAAAAATAAGGTAAAAAATTCATCAATTTTGAGTTTGAAGTGCTACATCTTCGTAACACCCTGGAAAGGGCAGAAAAGGGCGGAAAATTCACCATAATTTATTTTTTAAATACCTTCTACACCAATCAGCAAAAAGTTGAGAGTGGTGTGGGGAGTATTAATTCGAAGAAAAGCCAAACCACTGTGATGTTTTTTAGCTACTAAGCTGTAAACGATTTTTTATTCATCACAATTGAGACCCATCTGTTAGTACAATTATTCTATGATAAACTTAAACATCTTTTATAAAAGCAATCACCAGAATACACATTTTTACAAACTTGAAATACGAAATTTAAATCATATTTTCTATACTCTTTTAAAGTACTTATTTAATTAAGTAAAAAAAAAAAAAGGTTATCCTTTTCAAACATTTTCAAATAATTACAAAAAATAATTTATTAATTTTTCATTGTTAAAGTTTAACTTTTAGACAATTTTTTGTTCCATTACTAATTAATGAGTTTTCTTTACTGTGAGTTCTAAATGAAATTTTTCATTATTTGTAAGCAATTTATACATAATGATTCTCATTTATTGTTTTCATATTTTCTTTCAAAAATAAAGGAAACATTTCTTAGTCAATTTTTTTTTTTTTTTAAACAAAGAAGAAGAGAAAAAGGTCAAAAATGCTTTTACTTAAAGAATTTAAAAATAGAAAAATTATTTTAATATTTAATTTTTTCCCTCCTAAAATAATATACTTATTTTCTAGTCGACTAAAATTAACCATTTAATATTTATTATATTTTTTTCTCTTTACTTTTTTTTTTTTTACTATCAAAATGAATCCTTGCAAAGTAAATTTTATCGTGATATCAAAACAATTTTTACAAATGGCAATTAATTTTATTTGAAAAAAAAAAAAAAAAATAAAAATAATAACAATTTTATTGTTATTTTCATTTTGATTTTTTCTCTTTTATTCTTTCAATTCAGTTTTTTTTTTTTATCTTAAGAGAAAACATAAAAATACATCTTTATATTTATCTTGTATTTTTTAAGAACACTATACAAAAATCACTACACCTTCTATACCAAAAAGAAAACATCAAACAGTGTATGAGAAATGTATAAATACAAAAAGAAAACAAAAATCAATATTATGTGCTTGTACAATATGATTCATTCTAATATAAAAAAAAAAAATATGTAAAGATATTTTCTTTTATAATAATAATTTCCTTTTTTTTTTTTTATTAAATAAATGAAAAGGAAAATTTCAACCATAGACTTTTTTTTTTATATAAATTGTAAAAATAAATGTAAAAAATACATAAATATATTATTTATAAAAGAATTGAGATTTACAAGAAAATAAAATAAGAACCATTTTTTTTCTTTTTCATTATGTAACACTGAACAAGTCTTAATCTGTATTTGTTATGTTTGTAACGTAACATTTTTAAGGGTATTAAAATGAAAAATAAAAAAAATAAAAAATAAATTTCCTTTTATTATTTATGTTTTTTTATTAAATTTTGCTGAAATATTTATGTATCTACAATGACTTTTATACGTTTTGTATTTATGTATATTTGAATTTGGACTGTAACGCCATTGAAAGAAGAAGATATTTTTGTGAATTACTTCTACAAAAAAAAATATATATATTTTCAATGTTTGTATGATTATTTTCCTTTCTTTCAATATAATTTATGATTGTACATACTCGTATATTGGAAATAAATAAATTTTCCAATCAACTAAGAAGAAAAAAAAACTTTTTTTTCACTTCAATTGTCAATTATTGACAGTTTATCGATTTAGCTGCAACAAAGGTATAGATGTAATAAAAAAAATAAAGATTTATTGTTACGATTTTGTAATGTTCCCTAGGAATTTTATTTAATGTGGAACAAAATAATCGAAAAGAAATTTCATCAGAATTACTACTTAAATAAAAGTACATTTCAAATCTATAATTAGAATCCTTTAATTAAGGATAAGTTGAAGTTTCAAGGTAATAGCCCAAAAGGATATTATTGTGCTAATTATAAGGTTCGAAGTTGCTATACACTCAAAGTTCATATAGAAATAAGCAAAGAATTTAAGAACAACTGACTGGGAAAATTGAATTAGTAGATTTTAAATAAGACTCTTAAAATATTTCACAGCCTTTCAAAAACCACTCATAGATTAATTATTTATAAGTACTTCGAAGTTCTTACTTTTGAAGAGGTGTGTGTTTTTTATCATATCATTGGATCGGAAATTTCAAAGTCTTAACAAAGGGGTATAATAAAATTAAAAATTCAAGTTACAGTTAGAAGTTTCATTATGTATTTCTTACATTTTTTTTTTCTACTATTTTTTAATTTATTTTTTTTTCTTAAAAGACTATCATAAAAAATAACCTTATTAAATTTCTAGATCGTTTTTTTAATTTTTCATCTTAAAACATTGACCTACATGTTTTGAATTTTTAAAGAAAGATTTCTTCGAAACATTTAAGTAATTCGAAGTATTCATATGAAGATAGGTATTTAAAATTAATATTGATTATTCTTGAAATTCAAAAACAAAAAAATTTATTTCACTTGAAAAAAAAATTATTCTCTTAAACTGCAAAAGTTTTTAATCATAAAAAATTAAAAATAACGAAATGAAAATGTAAATTTGTAGACTTCAAAATACTTTCCGAAACAATTCAAAAATAAATAAAATTGTTTTTAATTCAAAATCAAAGAAAAAAATCGCATACGTTTTATGCCACTTTTCTGAAGAAAGTCATAAAAAAACTTAACCACGAAGACTATCCATTGATATTTTTTTCAAGATTTTTAATGTGTTTAAACAGATAATTTATGCAAAGAATCATAAATGAAACTAGTTCATCAATAATCTTCAAATTAAAAAAAAAAGTTAAAAAAGTTAAAAAACATTTAATTTGAATTTTACATTATTACAAAAATAAAAATTTAACAAAAAATAATTTCAATATTATACACTAGATATGGGAAAAGTTTTTGCATGAAAACTTTCAATACAAAAAAAAAAAAACTGTTAAAAAGACCACCCAAACTTTATTTTAATTAAAATAAATATTATTAAAGAGTTAATAATTTATAGATCATTTTAAAATAAAAATTTCACGGTTACATTCACTCATTCACGTAAAGTGTAAAGCTGATGTTGTTAACGTTATGTCTCTTTATCATTGTCATAGTCTTAACCATCAACATGATCTCGACATTGACTTTCTTTAAACGTTTTTAAACATTTCAACCTTTATTCTTATTATATATTTTTTCCTTTTTGTATAAACATTAAATGTGTAAGTACATTTAATATTCTACAGATATTTTATGTAGTTATCATAGTTTTGAATGTATCTTCATATAAAATTGCATCTAAAGATTTTTCTAAGGAAAAATGTGTACAACAAACTAATACACAAACTAATAAAGCTTGTTTTTTCCGTTAGATTTGATCGTCTTTTTATTATCATCAACTCTAAAGATACTTAATACAACGTGTGTACGTGCTAATTGCTGTACAATAACTGCACCTATTCCAATGTAATAACTAATTGTTGATGCGTTCATGTCTATCTTATTTATTAAAAGAACAAAAGAAATACAAGAAAAAGTTGCAATAAACATTTTTGCAATTCATTTGCATTATCACAATTTTCTTACAACTGTTCTTTTTGTTTTTTTTACAAACTTTTTGCGTGTTGTTAATTAATAAGGAAAAAAAAACAGAGAAATTTCTTTAGCACTCATTTAATTTTGATGATATAATTTCCGAAAATGGTGCATCGAAGTGCTAAAATTGATTTTCTTCAATTAGTATTGAGAATGATTTACATAGTTTTCAAATTTCAGGATGAAAAACATTTTTGTCTTAGGATGTCTTTTCATTTCCCAAAACCACACACTCAAATTTCACGAAGATAAGCTGCTGTCTATAAAGTACCCAATCGTTTTTTCCGAGCCTTTAAAAAATGAAATAAAAAATATATTTTTTGATCTAGACAACAAGAGCTTATTTTGGATTGAATCTGATTTAAAAAAATGTTAAGTTCAAAGATACGGAGTCAAAAATCTGCTTGTGAAGTCTATACCAGGTCGACAACTGTTATCTACTGACATCAGTTTGGTTCTATGTATTTAAATTTGAAAATATTCGAACACATCTATTTTTATTCAAATTCGTACAAAAATTTGTAACTTTAAATAAAAGATATTTATAATATCTTTTTAGTTTTTAGTTTCATGATTTCGCCAGTTGTACCATATTTAATTCAAATATACCGTTTATTATACTGGCAGTTCAATTAAATTTTCTTTATATTTCTCACCACATATGTACATATGTACATTTCAAATTAAATCCTATTATGTATGTATATTGATAATATTATGTACATTAAATAATATACACACAATAATTATAATGATGATGATGTTGATAATAAAAATTGCAGAGGTCGTCTGAATGGGTTGTCTTTTGTCAGTCGGTGGTAACAGTATGAAATTTCATATAAAGATAATAGAGATACACATATTATATACATACATAAAAAAGCCGCCTTATTAAATTCTCAGTATAATAAATAATAATTTTATCAGTATCTAAATTCTACATACATGTGATATGATATTGAATTAAAAATACACACATACTTGCGTACAGTAATGTGTGTTATACATAATGTGAAGATTAAAGTAAATTTTAGTTATCATAAAATAATGATGTTAATGGCATCATGTCAATCATCATTATAAAGGTCGTCTTATTTTTATATTATATTAGATTTAAGTAAATAATTTTTAAAAAAAATTATGACATGGTTTCACAGATAACAGATACATTATCATTCATATAAAAAATATTTATTGTTGTATAAGCGCGTCTAACCATAATATCATATCACACCGCGTATTAATTTTTACTGATAATGAAAAGATGAATTACATTATTGTTTTTTTTTTTTTAATGTCTATTCATATTTAATTACATAAACCTGAATATCAGTATCTATAATAATATGTATCTTCTTCATAACATATTCAAATGACTTTTAACTTCTTCGAGTATGTAGATTTTCATGTATATTTTATATTTCTTTTATTTTCTTCTTTCGTACAACACAGACAATTTTAAATGAGACCATATGACCCAATAAAATCCAATATATTATTTTAGTTATCGATTAAGTGCATTGAACCATAATAAATTTTTTTTTTTTTTTTTTTTTTTTTGTACGTATAATAATGATATAAACAGAAAAACGTATGTGCACACAGTCATCATCATCATCATCATCGATAATAATTTATAATGAAAATATAAAAATGTCGGACATTGCTAAACCCAACTATCTAGAACTGAAATATGATGAAAACTTGTACCACTTGTATATTTATCATTTATGTAGTATTATATAGGTATACATGTAAGAATATGTATTTATATACAGTGTGTGTGATTATGTAGACAAAAGAAATAAGGAGACATCAGAAATATGTTTTTATTAAAAATTATAATAACGAAGAAAATGATGATTCTGATATTTTCATACTTTTTATTTTATTTTCATTTTAATTTATATTTATTTATTTGTTCTTTGAATTTATTTCTTACTAATAATTTGTTTATATTTAATACATAAATACATACATATATAAGTATATATATGCTTTCTTTTAATTGTTTGTTTTTATTTTTTCAATAACGAATAATGAAATATGACACTCTTGATTAAAATTGTAAAAGCAAACCAAAAATAATTTAAAAAAAAAAAACAAAAAAAAAAAAGGGATTTAATTATTAAATGGAATTTTGTTACGAAAAATAAGAAGGCAACAAATTAATATATATATGTATGTAGTATGAAATAAAATACCAGAATATACATAATTAAATATGTATTCTCAAATTTTCTTCTTGAACAAAGCAACCAAGTAATTGTTTTAACAGAAAATTTCCTAGAATTTTCGTAGTAATTATACATTGTATAGAAAATTTTTGAGAATTTAATTGAAAAAAAAAAAATAAATAAAATATATTTTTTCTTTGCTTGGTAAAAATTCTGTGAATTTCAGTAAAATTTAATTTAAAAAAACATTTAAAAATAATTCATTTCTTATATATCGTTGCTATAATAAAAATTTGCATTTTTCATTAGAAAATGTTTTTAAAAAATTATCAAAAAATTCATTAATTTTCTTGTTACACAAAAGATCCTTAAATATTTTTATAAAACAATTTTTTATTTGAAAATAAGAACAGTATTCGGTATCGAAAAGAAATGTAAAGAATCAAGAATACACTGTTCACATTAAGATTCCTTTAAATTTTGCATACATACAACAATTTTAACGCTTATTTTATTTTTTTTTAATGTGCTTTAAAATTAAAATTTTTGTAAGAATGAGTGTGATTCTGACATTGTTAATTATTAAAAATTTCAGTTCATTTATTATGTTTCAACCAAATAATTAATTTTTTTTTTTTTTTTTTTTTTTGTAAACAATACATAATTTAAAAGAAAACAATAACGAAAAGGTAAAAGCAAATTTGATTAGAAAAACAATTAAATTTATAAGGTTAGGAACATGATTGCATTTTTTTTTTTTTTTTTCAAATATCGTACATATTCTAATTTGATTATTTATAGATGTACAAATATGTGTATGTATACACAGGTACATATGTATTATAAAATTTCAATGAAATAATGATTTAAATACATGACATATATCAAATAAACAAAGATATTAATATCTTTATTGCTTCTATTTTACAAGCTAGAAATTTCATACTTTATACCTTTACCTTGATTGCATTACATGAAAATTTAATATCTCATTCTCACAAAAACACTGTACTTTCCATTATCCAATTATTTTAAAATATCTATGTATAATCTACCATACACTACGTATACATATATGTATGTACAAACATTGCTTCACACAGTAAATCAAACAACAAAAAACAATATAAAATTGTTGACAAATAGATTTTCATTCTCTACATGAAAACAATTGATTAAATTGCAATTTAATCATCGGTTTTAATATTATTATGTTGTGTACAGAAAACGTAGATACAATTTCAATTTATATACTATTTGTTCATGATGCTGTGAATGCACAAAAAAAAAAACAAAAAAAAAAACGAGAAAAAAAATAGAATAATTAATGGAATTAACAAATAACACAGGAATTTCATTAATAATTCCTGGAAATTTTCAAGCAAACAACAGTTTTTGTTTTTCGATTCTTTAGTTGTTATATACGTAATATCCTTTGTTAAATAATAATTATTATTTATTATGTCCGATTTTCGTGGTATAAATTAATTTTTCAAATATCCAAATTTGATTTTTAACAGAGAACATTTTTAATATTTTATGTGGTTATTTGAAATTCACAATGAATCTAACAACAAAAAATATTTTAATACATAGTTTACTACATTTTTTTCAATTTAAAAATTTATTTGATATCCTTTGAGAATTTCTTGAACGTGATAGTAGTAGAGAATTAATGAAGTTTTAGACACAATTCGTTTTTATTTGAAATTTAATTATAAAATTTATTTTGTAATTTCGAACTGAAAATCAAGAACAAAAAAATATTTTTATCGTGTTAAAAAATCGAAATAGATAAAGGTTTTTTTTTAAATATTATTCTGAAGGATGTCACGAACTTATTTTTAAAAAAATGTCCTTTTTAAAACACTTATCAATTTTATGTAAAATAAAAATGAAGTCAAACAAAACCATTACATCATTTCAAATAATAACTAATATTGATGATTTATCATCTTTGGGTCCGGAAAAAGTGAAATTTCTGCCAAAAAGATATATTTTGTAAAATAATTTAAGATTCTTTTTTCTTTTTCTACAAAAAAAGAATTCGAAATAAGTCTGAAGTCTATAAACAAGAAGAAAAAATAACATTAAATAAAAGTAATTCGATACAATTTCTTATTCTAAATATACATACATATTGTAATATATTGGTCTTTCAGACGCCATATAATCTATTAATCTAAGTATATACTATATATGTAGGTGTTCATGTAGGTAAATTTTTTTTCTTTTGCTATTTTTTTTTCACAGGAATTTAGCGCCTTAAGGTTTCTTCGATAATTTTTTAATGTATAAATAATTGATATTTTCACGACACATCAGGTTTTTTTTTTCCTTTTATTAATTTTTTTTTTGTACCTAATCTCAAAGAAAAATCTCCTTATTCAAGGGCGATGTCAAGTATGTAATTCTTAAATACATGTATATATTTTTTAAGAAGTTTTATTTGATAATTTTTGCTTTTAGTTTTTTCTAATACGTAAAAATAAGAATATTGACTGTTAAATAAACGCCTCATCAATAAATTAAAATAAGATGTTACCATGACATTAACCTTTAATGTGATGTTCTAAGCATTATTTTTGATCATCATTCTTTGTTATGAGACACATTTTTCTTTTATTTTTAATTTAAAATTTTCTTTTTTAATATCCTTTTAGAATACTTTTTGTTTTTTTTCTCTTGGAATTATATCAGTACTTAAATTTAGGGCAATCCTTAAGATTATAGATAAATGTAATATAAATTTATCGAATAAAATTGTTAAAAAAATTTTATTTTTGAGATACAATGTTTAAGATAGTAGATTAAAATCTATCAAAAAATGGATCGTCTAAAAGAAATGAGATAGAAATGACAAAGTTGAAAAGGTTCATAAATTTCGAAAACTACACATGTATATCAACACTTACAGAAAGTCTGATATGTATATGAAAAAACACCCTGTACATAAATTCAAAAAAACTTATTTCCTTTTTATCTTATTCTACATTATATTTTCATTTCAAATTAGAAAAAAGAAAAAAAAAACAAGAAAATATTACAAAATTTTTTTCAAGACGATCAACGGAAAAGTCAATAAATAATAAGAACTAGAATATAAAAGGAAATAAGATGGGGAAAAAAAAAGTTTTAGGCTATTTTCACTTACAATAACACATATACATACATACATTATTATTTAGAGTGCATGAACATGACTTTTAAATGGAATTTTTATGCCAACATCAAGTATAACACCCTTAAATAATTTTTTTTTTCTTCTTTCCTTTTTATTTTTCAATTTATAAGTGCTTTATACATTTTCACCCCCACCATGCATTTTCCGTAAAAGAATAATGCGATTTAAAAAAACAAAAAGCGTTTCTCTTTCTTTTTTTTTTCTTCTTTCAAATGGAACAGTCAGAATAAACTTTAAATGATAAAGACTTAAAAATATATTTCGAATATGTAGCAAAAATATAAAAAAAAAAATATG
The DNA here is from genome assembly GCA_939192795.1 of Bombylius discolor. NCBI lineage: Eukaryota > Metazoa > Arthropoda > Insecta > Diptera > Bombyliidae > Bombylius > Bombylius discolor. The sequence continues at coordinate 53,195,878 of OW584238.1, read as the reverse complement.
CCAAAAGTGGTTTATCTGTGGCTTTTCATATATTTCATTACATACTAAGGATAAAGAAAGAATATACATATGTTTTACGATATACATACTCTATATTCTATACAGAATATAAGTAGTTTAAAACTTTAAAAAAAAAAAATAAATAAAGGATAAAAAAGGATATATTTGCTCTAGTTTATTTCAAGAGATTTTTAATTATATTGAAATAGAATGAGAAGAAAAAAAAAAATATGAAAGGAACTAGGTATATAGAATCAGGTAATAACCTAGAAAACTGAATAAACTTTTTTCATAAATAAGGAAAACAGAAAAAAACAAAAAAACGACATGTGAATAGCAAAACATTTCAAAATGTGGTTTATATGCAAATGATAGTTTCATCTCATTATAATTTCATCATATTATAGTACATGACATTAGTTTTGTGGATTTTATGTGAATACATCAGAAATATACAAATGATGGTTGAGTACAATATAAAGTATCTATAGATATAAAATAACATCATACAGAAATCTACCTACATATATTTTAAAATTTACTGTTTATTATTTGAAAAATGGAATATTTTATAATTATGAGAAAATTTAAGTATTTAGAACCTAAACTTTAGATTTATTAAGAACTTTTTAATTTTTGTTATGAATAGATAATGTCCTTTTAGAATAAATGTAGATTAAATTAATTTTCTATCATGTTTGAAATTTATATTTTATGTATACGAATTACAAAATATGTATCATAAATTGTAGCATTATTTATACACAAGAAATACTTACATCAAAGGATGCAAAAGAAGCCATTTTGTGGTAATTAAAAAAAAAATATTTGAAATTTAGATCATTTGTGAATTATTTAAGTTTTAAATTTATCATTAAACAAAAGATATATATTTTTAGAGATTTTTTTAGTCGCTAAAACCAAATGGTATAGGGTGAGTTTCAATAATTGAAAAAAGAGACAAACTTAGAAGATTGATTGACACTACAAAAATACGTATTCTTCAAGATGTAGAAGGACACTCACTCTAACACATTAGGAACTTTCAATTTTACATTTTCAGACACTGTAACAAATATAAGCAGTTACATTTAATTTGATTTAAAATAGATAGGGTATCTTCAAAAATGCAGTAATGCAACTATGATGCATAATTGAGTTATAGGGGTTAGAGAAAATTGATACAAAATGGTCTCATCCTCAGACCAACAGTAATTAAAGTCCAGCAATGCAAAAACCCAAATTTTAAACATTCTTTCTGATGAAAATTTCTATATTTATTATACCCATAGAAATAACGAAAACACCCTATTTACGATCAGTGAAAATTATTATGCAGAATTTTAAAATACACAATACGAATTGAAAACATCTCTTTTTTTTCTGATTTTATTCAATTCATTCTTTATTCAATATAATGGTAATGTGATTTAATATAATTTTGTTTCTTTTGCAGTAAAATTTTGCAGTAACATGAAAAAAATGTTAAAATAAATCAAAATATCGAACTTTTTGTAGGTCAAATATTTTTTATTCTTATTTCTTTTTTTTTTTTTTAAGTTAACATTTTATAAAAATAATACAAAAAAAATGAATAAAATAAGTCATTGCACTTAAATATTGAATTTTATATAAAAATAAAAAGATAAAATTCAAAAAATACATACGTATACACACACTGGCATACATAGATACATTCAGAGCTTTAATTGGATTAAAGAAAAGATTCATGTTGAATATAAAACATTATTTTTATAAAAAACAAAAAAAAAACACAAAAAAAACAATATTTGTAGGTACGTTTTGTTTGTTTGAATTTTTCAAGTGATTGTTTGTAAAAAATATTAAAAAAAAAATAAAAGAACGTTATGATGATTGAAATAGTTTTATACTCGTTTTTATTTAATTCGTTATACATAAAAGGGAAAAAAGACAAAAAAAAATGGGAAATGACGTAAATACTTATGATAATATAATAGCACTTTTCTTTATGACGTAATGACACTAAAAACAAAGTACGTACTTTGATATAGAAATACTGGTACTTAGATCAATAACAGTTTTTTTTTCTTTTCTGTTTTTTTTTTTCTTCCAATATTCTAATACTTAAAAATTGTGAAGGTGAATAATACATTTTCAAAATAGATACCATATACGAGGTTTAATAAGAAAAAATGAAAAAAATTATTATTATTAAATCAATAAGTTATAAAAGACAATTGTATCTAGATACATGTATTATATACACTTAAAATAACTGACGACAATTTTATGGAAGTACCATCCATTACATTTGATATATGTACATACATACATATATCGACTTTATTTGAAGAATTATTTTTTAAGCTTTTTTTTTTCTCAGATACAATGGTATATGTAGTTAAACATATCTACTTCATTGTCTTTTAGACAACAAGAAATTTATTAGATTTTGTTTCAGAACAATTTAAGATTAAATCATGCAAGTGATACAAAAAAATAATGTATTTTTTTTTTTGTACTCAATTTTATTAATCAAAGTATCTAGAACGACAACAGTAACAAAAAAATATATCAAAAAGGAGACATGATAATTTTTTAAAGAAAAAAGAGTTAAAAATTTAGTAAGTCATTTTATTGTTCAACCTCCTACACATCAAGATGCACTTCAATTATCATTTAAAATTTTATTGTTAAAAATTTAATTTCATTTAGTTTGTTTTTTCAATTGAAAATAAATTTTTATAACACAATATCATCAAAACTTTCATTTAAAAATTAAAAGTCTGGACAATTTTTTCTTCGATACAAAAATTATATCGATTTAAAACACGCGTGAAGTAATTTTTTAAAATTCAATTTCAATTATAACCTAAATTTCAATTCAATAAATTAAAAATATTTCATAACATTGAAATTGCTTGAATTGTTCAGGGAATAATTACTTGTTTTACGTACATATATTTTTGTTGTAAAATTTTTTGAACAGCAAAAACAATAACTATTTGAGAATTACAATACACGTAACGAAAACATCTAAAGGCTTTAAAATTTCAAAGTAAAAAAAAAAAAGGAGACGCTTTTAAAAGGATTCGAAAAGTCTCTTAATCCAAGTTATCTTTTGTTTTTTATTCACTGCATATCATTTGTGCGTTTAACCAGTGTTTTTTTTTTTTTAAATTAATCTTTTAATTCTATTAGTTTTCTTATATTCTGAAAAGTAGAAAAGTCTACTTTATAAACAGATATACAAATCTACTCGACAGCATAGACTGTGGATTGTATAGAAAACAAAAAAGTTTTTTTTGACTTTTTTTATACTTTTTTCTTTAAAAAAATAAATAAAAAAAAAACTTAACTTAAGCTGATTTGATTGTTTTTTCACATTTAAAATTATCCTTATTCAATATTTTGGTTTTATTTGTTGAAAAAACATTACCATACAATAAAAATGCATAGAAAATGGTAAAGTTTATAAGTAAATTAATTTAAATTTGAACTTTTCAATCATATTTACTTTCTGGTTTTAGTGAATAAAAAGTATAAGAACAATAAAACAATAACAGGATTAAAAGTTTTTGCAACTCAAACAAAAATGTTTTTTTTTTTTTTTTTTTTTTTTTTTTATTAAATTAAATATTAAAAACAAAGATTTTTTTAAAGACAAATCTGTTCTGCATAAACTCAATTATAAATTATTTTATGAGATTAAATAAAGTTTTTAGTTTTCTGTTTTTTTTTTTTTTTTTTTTTTTTTTTTTGTAGTATTCATTTATCACTTGCACATGATCATCATCATCATCAATCCTTCTAATGCACTTGTTTTTTTCACTGTTATTTATTACCAATTTAACGAAAAACAAAAAACTTGCATTTGTATGTGTTTTTTCTCTCTGAAAATTGATGAAAATATTTTTTATATCCTTTGCGACTCTGTTTTTTAGTCTTTTTTTTTTTCGTTATAAATAACATAAAATATTTCTTTGTATTTATTTTCTGTACATAAAATGTATATAAATTCGAAATAAACTGTAGAAGGAACGTATTGAGTTCATTAAACATACATATTTTATATTAAAAGTTTTTAAGTCAACATATAAATTGTACATATACTCGTATGTACATATATTTATGTTGAAACTCTCTAACATACGAGTACATACATGTATATATGTATTTATGTATATTTGTGTTTTGTAACGAAAATATTAGAGTAACATGTGCTTGTAGACATTTTTTTTTTTCCCGTTTAAAATCATCAAAAGAAAATTTTATGTAGGTACGATGATGAAATCAAAAAAAATTTAAATGAAACAAACTAAAGAAGTTAAAAGGCAGGTAACATATTTATAAATATGAGAAAGTAAACAAAAAACGAAGAAAAAAAAAAACAGACATAAAAAAAATTAAATTTTCCTCATGACATACAATTTTCCATATGTTGAAAATATTTCAAAAGGAGGAAAAGAAAGAAAACAAAAAGTAGGCATACAATGTTGTGGTTTTCCGTTTTTCACTTTGTGTAATTTTTATGGTTCTGTTCTGTTGTTGGTATACTTTTCATGTAAAAACAAAAAAGAGTCAAAGAGTTGTGAAAAGAACAGTATACATATGTTGATTGAATTTTTGTTTCTTAAAGAAAAAAACTAAATAATAAACTTCCAAAAAAAAAATCTCTCTTATGTTTTTCGATGAAAAACCAGAGTAGGTCTTGAGAGATTTTATCGAACACTATATGAATAATTTTTCATTGAACACAGTTCTAAGAGAAATACGTGTACATATGTATGTATGTAGCTACATATAAAAGACTAGTTAAAAAAATTTGTTTCCTGGAGATATTATTTTTCAATTAGAAACGAAAAAAAAATGATAAACATATTTCCCATTTAAAATACTAATATGAGTATATTGAGCTCCCATTGTTAAAACTAGTTCAAAACGATTTATATTTAATATTAAATGTTTTTTACATAATTTACTAAAAAACACAAATAATATTACTCAAATTTCCAACAAATTGTACTTTTTTTGTTTTCATTCCTGTACATACAAATGTACATTATTTAAAACAAACCACCCAGAACCATACCACCTACCCCACCAAACACAATACCTTTGCATCATCACAGAATTTAAAAACACAAAGAATATTCTCATCATATTTCATTCACGCTAAATGAAGATGAGTTCATTTTTCTTTGAATAAGGAAAAAAAATCATAACAAAATAAACTTTCAGTCTCAAAGGCAAGGTGAATTTTTCTTTTTGTTTTTTTTTTTTTTTTTAGAGAAATTGCTTTTTATTGTTTCACATAGTTTTTCATTTCATCTTTTTGTTTTCAACACTAAATATATATAGGTATGTATGATGTGAGAAATTGAATTAAATTTTATAACAATATGGTAAAAAAGAATGTAAGAAAAGGAAAATTGAAATTTTTTTTTTTTTGTACTCACCTGTACTTGAAACATTGTTACAGAATCATCAAGCATTTGAATTCGTACTGTTAATTTTTTTCCACCTCGATGATGTGGTGTCGATGGAGTTCCATCAACACCTGATGGTGTACTTAAAGAATGTGTCATTCGACCACCAGGTATGGCACCGGTACTAGCACTACCAGATGGCCCCATTCTGTTTTTTAATTTTTTGTTTTAATTTTATTTTCTCTTTGTTCTTAATTATTTGTTGCAGTAAAATATACAGTTATATGTATATGCAAGGAACAAAACACTTGTATAATATAATATAATAAAAACAATAATAAAAACTTATGGTGTCTTCAGGAAATTAAAATATGGGTTTTTAGTGTGACCTCGTTTTCGTATCCTCTTTATGAGGTTTTTTTTGTTTTCGTCTTCTTTTTATTCTTTTACTCTTTTTTTTTATACTTTGATTGTTTTCAAAAGCTCAAATACAATCAATTGATGTTGAATTATATGCAAATTGATGTTAATCAAGAATCCTTGTTCGAAAATATTAAAAAAAATTTATTTTTCCGTTTCATCAAAATTATATGTGAAATGTGAATTTAAAAAAAAAAACGAAATTTTGATATTTGCCGCTCTTTGACCTTTATTAATGATGCATTTATAAGTATAGTGTGTTTAACATTTTATTTTTATCTAGTATCTATAGATACTTTCTTTTTCTTCAATATAAACTCAAAAATTCTAACGTATAGATATCTAACACGATTGATTTAAGAATATCTTTTCAAAATTAAAGCAGATGAAGTTTTTTGTAATGAAGAAATGTAGGTTTTTTTTTTTTTGATGACGTAAATTTGAATTGATTATTCTTGATATCATATACCATTCACATTATTTTAAATATATGTATGTACGTTATATATCTGTGTATCCATATATGTTATTCACTGTTATTTTGTGCACTCTGTGATGTTGAATTGATAATTAAGTTGTATATTTTTAAATATGATACTCAATTTGAATTTTATGAGTTTCAGATTACATTTTTAAAATCATTTTACACATAAATTTCCAGAAGAACATTATCTGAAATGAAAATAAAGAAAAAAATTAGTTGAAAAAACATCAAAAGTTTTTAATGAGAATAGCTATATGTATAGTCTATATTTTTTTTTCTTCTAAAAATAAATTACATTTAATCACACATAGACAATTTTATAGAAAAATAAAGACCAAACTTTGTGGTTTCCATAAACATTGTACACAATTTAATTATTTTAAAAAGCACTTACAAAAATGTTTTTAATGAATAATTAGAATTTTTAAAAGAATTGAAAAGAATCTTATTTCATTATCATCCCATTAAAAAATTAGAAATAATTATGATTAATCAATAACACATAATTTAAATGTTTTAATTATTGTATTTTATTTCGCATTAAAATTTTTCCACAAAATCTTCTATAGGAGTACTTCAACTAAAAGAATAAAAAAAAAAAAAAGGTACACAATCAAAACAAAAGGATCAATCAACAAGAAACTTTTTAAATTAAATTTTCTCCACAATGTGAATTAGATCCTAAAATTCAATATTTTTTATTATCAAACAAATAACATACTCGTATGCATATCTAAAATATGCATATACATATGGGGAATTCCATTTTGTAACGGGTGTGACATGCTGACTCTTAAATATTGAAAACTCGTAGAGCAATTGCACTCTGATTAAACTTAAATGTTCCTAATATGCCCTCTAGTGAAAGCAAACGACGGCTACGATAAAACAGAAAAATTCAAATATTCTTAATCAGAATCGTCACTTTAGTAGCGTAACGGGTGTGACGCTGAAGATTTTGAATTTCACGGATTTTCGTCTATTTCACTGAATATCATAAAATTTTCATATAAACAATTCCAAAAATTATTTTTAATTATATTGTAGAAACTTAAAGGAATCTTTTGGAAAAATTTGACGAGGAACAATGCAATACTTTTTTCATAATTAAAAAAAAGAAATGTAACGGGTGTGACATATTTTGTAACGGGTGTGACAGCGAAACGAATTTCTACTGATAAGTAGCAAACATTTTGTTTTTAATACTGTTCCTCATCGTGATATCGTAAATAATTTAATACTAGATACACCAAAAATTGATATATACTTATCTCTACCAGCTTTATTAATATTAATTTTAAGGAAAAAAGTGGTCGATTTGCGTGGAATTCTCCATATACCTATGTATGAATACTATACATATACTATATGCTTTAATAAAATTTTTATTCATTATTATGAACCCTTTTTTCCATATTTTAATTTCTAGTAATTCTGGAATTTAGTCAACAATTTCTATTGTGTTTGTGTATTATTCCATTTTACCATGAAAATTCTTTGAATAAAAGAAATTATTAATCTAATATAATCGTATATTAAAATTATTTAATTAAAAGATAGTAAAATGAAATAATTACTGTTAGAAAACCAAAAGTAGATTTTATCCATTTTATGATATTGATTATTTTTGTATAAAAGCAATAATTAACAGAAACGACAATTACAAAGAAATAAAACTCATATTATATTCATGCATATGTACATAGTAGATACACCTTCAACAGATATACATATATGTATACTGTATATGAACATACTCACTTACAAAGAAATGAATTAAGAATAATTATTTTTCTTGGGATTAAGATTCTTCAAACAAATACTTAAGTATATATGTACATTATAATTACGTACATACATATGTGTATGATATCTTCGCTGATATACTTATATTTCTATTTACTATTAAATCCTTATACTTACAGTCTTCTCTATTTTTTTATAGTATTATAATTATTTTTATAGCATATAATTTAGTTCGAAATTCTTAAGAAATAGATAAACATCTAATGAGAATATTAAGAATGATCTTTAATTAATTAATAATTATGTCACTTTAAATACATACTCGTATGTACATAAGGTTTGTATATTTTTACTTAAACCAGATTTTTACCAAAGAAAATGATTTTTAAAAAAAATGAAAAATAAGTGTTTTCGAACTTTTAGATATGTACTATGTTTCTATTGAGACTTTTCCTTAAAAAGGAGAACAACGATATCGTTAAAAATATTTTTTGGAACATGAACAAACGACATTTTTAACAAAAATTAAATTACCTAGGAAGAATAAATAGCTTTCTGTGTAAGTGTACTTAATTCAAAACAAAGATGTTTTATTCAAACAAAAAAGAAAAAATTGATTGCTTATAAAAAACAAAAAATCTAAAATTTCCTTTAAAATGTTTCATGAAAATCTTAGTAAGTATACTCATACGTATTTATTGCTAATTTTAAAAATATGTATTTGTGCCTTGATAATAATCAATTCATCAATTTGAATCTTTTGTATTATTTTCGTATATAAAACTCTTTTTTTTTTTTCTCTCTTGCTACATTATCATATCATATTTATATGTAGAACACTTTAAATCTTTTGTGTTTCATATCAATTCTCGCATGATTTCATTTAAAATATAAAATTCAACAATATAACATTTAAGTGTTCCTTCTTACCGTCTGATAAACATCCGTTTTCTAAGAGGGAGGATGTATATCAAATATTGAATATATGTACTATGTATACAATATCTTATATAAATAGTTATCTATCTATCTATATCAAAAATATATATATACTCATATCCAATATTTTCTTTTGTAATTTTATATCATAAGTTATATACAATATACATTCTGTTATTTTCTACTTTTATTATAATTCTTGAATGAAAAAGATGCAAACCAGATGAAAACTGATACTCAAAATCATTGCTGTTTTATATTCCTTCCTAAAAATATAAATTTTGTTTGTTTTTTTATTATTTTTTTTTTTTAAGTAAAGTACAGTTACTCATACGAGAAGTAAAATAAATTATAACTGAAATATTTTAAAATTTAAAAAATAAAGAAAAAAAAATAAACATTTCGATTTTTTATGAATTTTTTTTATAGATCTTTTTTTTCTTTTTTTTTTAAATACTCTTGCATAAAAGTAGGATATCGTTTGTTTCAAGAATCATACAAAAAATAATTAAACATATAACATCTGTGTAATACGAGGATGTATGTACAATGATTTCAATAGAAGCTTATTTTTTAATACGTTTTTCAATTTTTCTCATTTCTTTAAAAAAAAAAATAAATAAATAAAAGTATGAAAAACTAAAAATACATTCATATAACGTGATGAATGTATGTATAATTAATTTTCACACTTCGTAATGTAAGAGTACAGTGTAAAAAATTGCAAAAAAAAAAACAAAAAACAAAATTGTACCTTTTTACTTTTTCAGGAAAAATCATATCATACTCGTATACATACGTACGAATAATGAATATAAATATAACAGGACATACAGAATACTCATGTGAAATGGAAAAATAAATTTGATATTTTTTTAAACAAATTTTCCGACACTAATAAATATGTATATATAAAAAACAAATATAGCAACACAAGTAAAAATTTTTTTAAACATTTGTGTATCCATGAAAGTGAAATTTTTTATACGTATACGTCTAACATACATAATATGTACATACATATGTACATACATGTATGACGTATATATGCATCAAGAAAAATATATAGCATAAAAGCAAATTTCAATTAAGTTGAGTGCAAACTACAATTTGCTTTACTATGGTATTTTTAGATACATCACATCGTAAAAATTACTTAAATTTTTCCACACTTTTGTTTTTTCTTAAAAAATACGATTTTTGTAAACTAAATAAATATTAAATTTCTTATGTCTTTCTTGAAATTACAGAAAAAAAATGCTTGTGCTCTTTCGACTTTTCAAAATAGTAAAATAAATTAATTTTAATAATTAAATTAAGACATTCTCATTTATAGTATACTTAGCATGTATCGTTGAATTCAAATTGGCTTTTTATATTTATTTTGAAAAAATATTCGTTACTGCATGAATGTAGCTAATTGTTAAAGATATTTAAAAAAATATTTTAAAAAAAAGGGGAAAAGGATTGTTGATTTCTTACCAGATTTCTTTTCTGTAAGATGTAGGTATTTTAGAGGACAAAAATAATTTCGAAAAATTTTCTATTAATCTAATACATATGTATGTATATCTTATTTTCAAGAAATTTTTTTTTCCAATACTATTTTAAATGAAAATCAAATGCTTCGGCGCAGCAACGCATGATGAGCGTGTTTAATAGATTCCAAGATATGTACTTGGATTATTTTGGATTTTTTTTTCGAACTGCTGCTATGACTCATCCTAAAAAGTTCTTTCTCAAGTTTTTGCAATCGTTTTTTCGTCCAAAAAAGAGTTATTCTCATTTAAAAAAAAAAAAGAAAAACAATTCCATAAAAACCAATTCAGATATCAGACATTTTTTATGTCGCGTCTCATTACTTCAAAATTTTCAAAAGTAAAAGTAAAATTTCTTTGAAGAAAAAAAAAAGAAAGAAAAGAAAAATATAAAATTTTGTATTGAGTCAACTTTTAATAACATACATACTTTAAAAAATCGGTTTTCTACACTACTACAAAACTCTGAAAATTTGTTTTTGACTTGAATTTTGTAATTTTTCTAAATAGAAGTATGAATGAAAAAAATTCGTTTTTTCTATTTTTTTTTTTTGTTTTTTCTTCAAACTTTCTTCTAAATTTTACACTCCTTAGAAATAAAAAAAAATGAATGAATGAAACAGATGTAAGAATCTAAAGAAAAACATAAAAAGAAAACTTTTTAAAAACTAAAATTAGAAAAAGGAAAAACACAAAACAAACAAAAGAAATGTTCAAATACAGAGTTTTTTTTATGTTCAATGCCAAGATGAAAAGTTTGTTTTATACATATTTTACTTGAGAAACACAAAATGTGTAGGAGTACAAATAGCAAATAAAAAGGACAAAAAAAAGGAAAGCTTAAGGGTTTACTTTTTTCAAAAAATATTTTTTTTTGTTGATGGTATTTTTCTCTCTTTTTCATTTTACAAGTACATATTTTAAGTTTAACTACATAATATTTTACCAACAATTATATTGATCCTGTTCTGCGGGCATTTGTTAATTGTCACATACAATGAAATTACGAAGGAGGATAAAACAGTGACAGTTGAAAAAAAAAAAAAAACAAAGAAAAACAAAAACTTTGATAAGCAAACAAATATCTTAAAATTTTGTTTTGGTTTTCTTTTGTAGTTCTTCTTTGTTGTTGCTGTTGTTTAACGTTTCAAGCCATTAAAATTTCGTAATTTCACTTGTTTATATCACATAAATATTGTATTACACCAAACGTATTTCATATTGAAAAATCTCTTTAGAAAAAAAAAAAAAATTGATTCATATTTGAAACAAAATAAAATAATACTAACATGATTTTAATAAACTTTTACTTTTCAATGGCATTTTCATATTTTTCCTAAATTAAGTTTGTAAAACTTCAAAATTTTAATTAAAATTTGAAGATCTATCATAATACTTTTGTAGATTATATAAATAAATTTTGTTGAGTAGTCGAATGTTTTTTTTTTTTTTATATTTTAATTAAAATTCAATAACTTTAACTTTATTGATTCTTGAAGTAAGTACTTCGTAGTTACTTTAGTTTTTTTTTTTTTTTAATTTATTAAAAAAATAATAAATAATTCAAAAACTACGGATCAATAGAAAAACTTATTATTGAAATTCATTGTGAAAAAAAATATATTTCAATTAGGTATATTGAATTTAAAATAACTTAGAAATGGAAATTAATATTTTTTTTTTTTGTTTCTGTATCTTAATGAAAAGTTTCACTAAAGAAGATAATTATTTATTTCTTAAGGATAAAGGAGTTTTTTCCAGGTACACATTATTTTTATATTTTATTTTAACAGCTAAGCAATACTCCTACAAAAAAATTTCTCTGCTTTTCCTTTCTTTCTTTCTTCTTTTCCAATGAAATTGCTTGAAACTTTAACAAATTTTGTAAACTTTAGTTTTATTTTAATCACATTGTGTACATGGATTACTTTGGTGGATTTTCATAAGAAAAATCATTTTTTTATTTTAGGAGAAGTTTTCTGAAAACATTATTTAATTATTTTCTAGCTCTTTAATGATAGAAAACTAAGTGAAAACAACAAATTAAATACATTTACTTCAAAATTTAAAAAACAAATTTTTACTCAATCAATCAATGTCTAAGAAATCCAAAACAGTTTTTTTTTTTTTTTTTTTTTTTTTTTTTTTTTTTTTTTTTTTTTTTTTTTTTTTTTTTTTTTTTTTTTTTTTTTTGTTATAAAACCAATGTTATTTTCGAAAAAAAAGTGATACGTACTTAATCGATTTCCGTATATTTATGAAAATAATGCAAATTCGAATATTCTCCTGTCATAAAAAATGTATACATACATACATATACACACAGTTACCTAAACATATGTATGTGTACATATTACTTATTGACTTCCTATTTTTCAATACTGAAAATTTTTCTCATTCATTTTCATTTTATGAAAGAAAAAAAAAAAGTGCTATCAGATATTCATGGAATTTATTTTCATTGTATCGTCTTACCATTTACCAATATGTTACAAAATATGTATTTTATTACATTTATACATACGTAGACGTACGTCTAGTAAAATGTAAAAAAGAAAAAAAGGGTTATAGAATGATAAAATTTTTAGTATAGATACATTTTTTTTTATACGGGTATGTCGTATGTTACAAGAAAAATGATTATTACTTGAACGTGACGTTTCATGAATTACATTTTCTCAATTTTTTTTTTTTTTATATAAGTACGTATATTATTATATACAAAATCTATATTTAACCTTATTGCGAAATTTGCATATCGTTTGCGTTATTTTATTTACATTCCAATGACATGTACTTTTTTCTTTGTAATATACATATGTATATTACTTTTTTTTTAACAAAAAAATACCTATTTTGAAAAACGGATATTAAGGTTTTTTAGGTGTTTACATTTTTTTTCTTCTCTTTAACCCATCATAAGTTGACAAATTGTGCACCTATAGATATGTATTTGAGTAATGATTGTTTTGTAATTTATTTTTTTTGCATAAAACTACTTGAAAATTATAAAAGGAGTGTAAAATTTGAATAAATAAAATGAAATATATTTACTCTCACTTGTAATTATTTTTATTTTATAAACAATACACTGTTTTAAATGTTTAAAAAAAAAAATCCTTAAGATGTTGGTTGATTTATATGCAAATGACGGCTATAGCCGTACATCATTTTTATGAAAATTAGCTTAAAAACAAAGTTTTAATTTTGTAAATATGAAATTTTAATCGAAATTCTTGATAACTAACTAATTTTGAAATAAAAAATAAAACAGTGCTTTTGTTGTCAATCACAGATAAAAAAAATGTGAGCAATGAACTGGGTTTAAAATTTAACATTATAGAATTCACCCAAACTCCTAAATCAAATCCATTAAATAACTCACATTCTTAACTTTAGAAGAAATCCACATTATACAAATTTATACATAACCAAAAAACAATTTAAAGAGAAGAAGAAGAATGAAATTTTCTAGTTAAATTTTTTCAAATTAAAAATAGTGTCAAAAATAAACAAAAAACTTTTAATAACTTTTTTTTTTTTTTCAGTTTTTTCTTTTTTAAACAGAAAATTTTATTTTATTTTTTCAAAGCTTTTGAATATTTAAACGAAAAACTTTCTAACCTAATTTATTCAACTATGAAGTTTTTTAAAGTTGTGAAATCTTGCTTAGTAGATATGTACATATATATAGTATGTGTACAGTTATAACTGAAATAACTAAAACTAAATAGACAATGCGGTTGTTTGCCACAAAAGATTAAAAAAAAAAATATATTCTTTTTTTTTTCTCTCACAGACAAAAAGTGTGGATCCTAGTTCTACAAATTTTTTAAAAGAATGAGTATTTAAAATACTAAACAAAACAAAAAACTAAATAATAAGTTTTTTATCAAAATATTTAAGAATATTTCCGTCTTTACTGGTAACAACAAACTAAGTAAAGTGAAAAAAAAAAAAAATCAATTAAAAACAAAATTCGTTTTATCATGGTTCAGAAGAAAATATTATACTTTGCAATGATGCAGAAAACAAGTACATAGTTATATACTATATGTCCCATTAGAAAATTGTGTTTATTGTATATCCGTAAAGGATTTAATAGATAAAAAATATAACAAAAGACAAGATAAAAAAAAATATAGCTACATATGTACACTGGCTTAAAAAAACAGAAGCAAATCAACAGAATATAATATTATAAAGCATTTTAAAATTACAAATTCAATAAAGAAACTTCCAAGATCTGGCCATGCTAGTGCATTTGATGAAAGAGAACAATGATGGATAGTGTATCAAATTAAAAAAAAAAAAAAGCAATTCAGAAACAATGAGAAAAAACAGTTTTCACGGCCGCTTAGCTCGGAGAAAGTCATTTATTAGAGAGTTCGTTTCGCTGCAGCTTTTATAAACAAGACAAGGGGTGGAAAATTTACATTTTATAAAAATTTGAGTGTGAATAAAACAGTTTATTTACAAATACTGAAGTCGAATTTAAAACAAAGTGCTACAAAATTGGGTTTACAGAATATTTTTTAATTTTATGAAGACAATCAGACATTTGAACATCAATCAGATGTTTTTAAACTTTGGAAATTATATAACTGTTCAAAAGTTATACCTGTCACACCCTCAGCGCCTAGACTTAAATCCAGTTGTACATTTAAAGTAACGGTTTATATTTATTATTTGTACTTTGTCCCAATACTTTTTTGAGCCAGTGTATGTATTTTTTTTAAATTTTTTATTTTTTTAATTTTATATATAAATTTCTTGACTGTTTTTTCTTCACTTTTTCCTTTTCTATTTTTTATTAAAAATTGTTATCACGTCAAGGGTAAATATAATAAACATGTTCTCAAGTGTTAAATAACACACATTTTTGTCAGATTTTATTTTGTTTTTTTGTACATTAAAATGCTTTTAAATTTTTATTTTTTTTTTATTTTTAGATATCATGACATGTCCTTGACAAATAAAAATAATAATTATAACTGACTAAATTTGTGTACTTTCATTTCATTCATAAAGAGGTAAAAATGAAACAAAACAAAACGATGATAATGATGACAGGTGACTAAAATTACAGTTCAAGTAACAACAATAACAAATTTAAAAATTAAAAAACAAAAAAAAAATTATGTAGGATAACGAGATGATGATAAAATAAATAAGTTCATGTGACTTCTTGAACGAGAACAATTTTTAGGTAAGGATTACATACACAAGTGGATACAGAATTATAGAAAGAAAAAAAAAATAAGTATCTATTACAATCCAGTGAGTACAAATGACATCATATCATTATGAAAAGAAGTCGCTTAAGAGGTACTGACATTGAGTTTTTACTTGCTGAATATTAAAATTTTTTATAATAAAATATACTTAATCCTTTAAAGATACACAATAAAATTTGTGTTGATGAGATGACGTAGCAATATTTTTTTTTACCATAGCTTGTAACATTACTTTGTATTGCTTAGTAACATTGAAAAATTAAAAGTACTACATACATCGAAGAATAAAAAAATTACATTTGTGGCTTATTTATATTTTGCTTGATTTCTTTAAGCATTTTGTGATTTTATTTTCATCATATCAATCTCAGTTATAAGTATCTTTATATGTATGTAAGATCACCGCATACTTATTACATACTTACTTACAATTTAATATCGTTCTCATAATTTTATTTTCTATAATTTAAGTACTCTATAAATTCCGGTTATGCAACAATGATGGATTTATTGTCTTAAGCTGACCATACACGGTCAATCACTGAAATTGTCAAATTTTGACATTAAAGACTTGTTGACTCTCTATAAGCTTATTAATTTTGAGAAACATGTTTTTTGGTGAAATTTTAATAAAAAATAATAGTCATGATTGATGAACGAAATAAAGGAAGGAATATTAAGAAAAAAAGAAGAGATTCGTAATGAGAGAAAAATAGATTGCTTGAACGTATGTGGTTGCCCTTAGTTATATATATGTAAGTAGAACATATATTCCACGTAGTTATTTATTAACTTAGAATAGAATTTTTAATTGGGTTAAGTACCTCTGTGGTCTGTTATGTTTTATCTAATATGATACATTCATAAATATTTAGACATTTTAACATTAAATTTACACCACAATATCGTCTTTAATTACATCATCATCATTATTTATTTACTGAATGATTTCTACTTTACTATTCCCATCATCTCCAGAATATAATACAATTAATTAATAAAATTTTTATATTTGATTGATTTGCGTTTTTTTTTCCCCCTTTTTTTTAATATTTCAATTCATATGTATTCTCAGTTATTGATATACCGCATTTATATTTAATTTCTTATTGATCTCCTTAACTACCTATGTTTTCAAACTAAACATACTGATGTTGAATATTATGTCGCCATATATAACAGTTTCATGACTCTTTTAATTCCGATGCTTTCCAACATTTCAATGCTCTTTGACATAAGGCATAATATTTAATATTTATGATTAAAATAAATTTAATAAGTAAATAACCATGAATATTGTATTTTACGTATGTAATAGGCTGTATTTCCAGTTCTTACATATATTTTAGTGAGAGTAAAACTAGTCATCTATTGCAACCCACATAATTTTTTTTTTTTTTTATAAAATCAAAAACCCACACACAATGTAAGTAAGTATATATACATATGTATGTACATAATATGATTTTTATTTTTTTATTTTTTGTATTATTGTCGCCGGCGTCATCATTTAAATGCATTTAGTTAGTTTAAATGTTCATTTTAACTAACTTACTTTTTAGGTTATGAATATACACATACATACTATACATTATTTATTTAAATTAAATTTATGCGTACTTAAAAATCTAACTACACATATGTACATTTTATTGAATAAAATGCCTATCTACCTACCTCAAATTTAAAATTTAATAAAAATCTTCTACATTTCATAAAATGATTCAAGTTTCATTTTTTTTCGTTTTCTGTGTCTTTTGACTAACTTTTTTACTTACATGTTTGAAAAAAAAAAACTGAATAAATTGAGTGAAAAATTAAGGACAGTATTCTTCAACAACAGAAAAAAATTATTTTGAATGAATATCGTGTCAACTGTAAATATGTTAAAATGTCAACATTGAAAGTTTATATGCATAGTTAATGGTTCAACAAATTTTTAAGTTCACTTCTAAATTAATATGAAAAGTAAAAAAAAAAAAAATTGTATAATAGGACAATAGGACAATAGGTAAGATATTAAATCATTTAGTTGTGATGTGTATCTATCATTAAATTTTGTTTAATTTGTTTTAGAAAATTTCGATGGTGTTAACATCAATTTATATGAAAAAATCTTATGTAATAATAACGACCTTTACCTCGATTCTTAAAAAAAAAATATAAGAAGAAAAATTTGTGTTATATTTTCATCACAAAATCATTGAAATTCAATTTTTCAAAATGATGAAAGAGGTCAATGAACTTCATTTTTTTTTTTCACATACATATACTTAACACAAAAACATGTCCAAAACTAATTGAAGATCATTTGAGAAAATTTTATAAAATGTGAATTTTTATTTGAAGTACAAAAAATTTGTAATTTGAACATCATTAATTCATTTTATACATTACATGACATTTTGTCACCATGATTACATGTATGTTGTCTGTATTTAATCAGTTATCGATTTGCTTTTATGTACATATAGTTAAATCTGTGGTAAACCTCTGATTCTGACATTTTAAAACTATCTATAATACTTACATACATATGTACATATTTATACATACGTAAAATGTAACTAATATGAATTTCATTTAAATTTTACCATTCATCTTTTTATAATCTCATAAAAGGTACTTAATATCTGTTGATGTTCTCTTTTAAAATCAATTTCAAACGTATCATTTCAAAGGGTTTTCTTATTATGTATCAATTGGTTTTTAAAATACATACATAAGTATATAATGTACTTTGATGTTTTTACATAGTATCTAGATCCATTTATGCATAAGTTTTGCAATTATTGCTGTAGTTACACTTTGTACTATTCATTACTATTTTTGTTTTTTTTTTTTTGTCTTGAACATCAAAGGAAACCACAGTTTTATTTAAATATCATATTTATTCATATATACATATAATGACTATCATCATTTTGTCTCTCTACTAGATTGCTCTTTTTTTCTATGATTTTAATCAATTTGTTTAGAATGTATTTGAATTTTGAATTGAAGAGTTTTTCTAGACATTAAAAGAATATGTGAAAATACTTACTTTTTGATCAAATAAAGCATACCTATTCAAGTGAATTTTACTAGAAAATAGAATTCCCTTAAGAAGATTTTTCCAATAGTTTATCACATAAAAGACATCTATTCTGAAGAATACTTGACACAATACTACTTTGATTTTCAAACATAAAAAAAATACTTTTAAAAAACAATTATTCTTAAAAGATTTTTTTGTTGAAATTTGTCTGTTTTTTTTTTTTTTTTGTTGTTTAATTTTGCATTTTATTGGATTGGAAAATAGGCAAAAGTTCTTCAAAAATATTTTTTTTTTGTTTGTTTCAAAAAGTGGCATGATTAGTGAGTGTGTGCATTTATTTTATGGACGATACTTGAGATAAAAATTTATTCTATTTTCATAAAAATTTTCCTTCATATACATATGTAATTTAGCTTTTTTTCTCGTTTATTAGCATTTTAACTACTTTATTTGGGAAAAGGTTAAGAGAAAAAGAAGTGAAGGGCGTGGGCTTAGATAGCATAAATTATTGAATCTTTTTTCTCAGCTTCTGACTTACAGTAGTTGAAATTCTATGTGTAGGTTTGTATCTGTATCTATTTTTTTTTACCTTTGTGAAATTTTGAATTTGGGAAAAGAAATCAAAAAAATTTAATCAAATGAAAATAGCAATTAAATTAACCGGAAATTAAAAATTCATGAAATTTAACTCGGAATATAATTTTAAATACATTCTCGTTTTGTATCTTCTTTTCCCTTTATTGAAATATTTTCTAAAATATTTTGCCGGCAATTTTTAGTCTTTTAATCGCCAATATTCTCGTATATACTAATAAATGCTATTTATTTTAGTGTCGTACTGTAAGTACTTTCTGAAAAGTTAAGTAGACATGTACTTTAAAAAAATAATGAAAAAATAAGCAATTTTCTTACAGAAAATTCTTGTTTAATTTGGCATCATTTCAATTTTCTTTTTTTTATTAATCGAATTATGGTATTTTTCTGATTTCTGAAATTGTCGTTATTCCTTTTTTTTTTTTTCTTAAATATTCTGTGTAATTTGTATTTTTCCCGGCTCTTTTTCTAGCTCAAAATATTGTAGTCTCCAAAATAAACATCACTGTACATAATTAATACGTTTTTATATTATTTCATTCTTTCATGAAATTTTGCTATAAAGGAAGGATATCATCTTATTTTATGACCAAATGATTTTCTTATTCACGTATTTGAAATATAGTAGGTATATACTCCTATAATCTGTTTTATTACGTGACTTTTTCTATTGTTAAAGTCTTAAATTTTTTATCATTAATTTGCTATCAGTCTGTAATCCTTTATCTTGATTTCATGATCTTTATCATTTTACGTTTTCTTTTGTTTTTCATAAATTCTTATCAAGTCAATTTTTGTTTCCAATCTATAATAAGCTTAAGTGTATCAGTACACAGAATTTCCATCGAACAATATGAAGTAAAGTTTGAAAACAAGTTCATTTTTTATTTGTGATAAAATCATTTTCCATAAAAACAATTTAATTACTCTTAATTGGCTTTTCTTTAATTTTTAATGAAAATAATTGAATTTCTATGTTGACCAAAAACTAAAAATCAACAATCTATTTTTAACTTTTTAATTTTAAATCAAATTTGTAAATTTACTTAATTTTTCAAACGAAAAAAAAACTAATTTACTGAAAAAGCATTTAAAATTCTATTTTCATTGTGAAATATATTTAATTATATACATATGTGTAACCTTTTATTTTAATAATCGATTTACTTACTCAACTGAAAACTTTGTATGGTAATTTTACTAGGCATGTATGTAAATATGTATGCGTAAATTAATGGTATCTACATGTATTGTACATGGTATAATTTTATTTTCCATTTTCATATAAAATTACAAAATGCTGTTAGTATAGTAAAATTTCTAAATAGTAAAAGTATATCTGTATCTATACATTTAAACAAATGTACCATGTTATATATCATTGAGTATCTACATATATTGATGATATTTTTTGTAGGTCAAATGTCCTTCAAAATGTATGTTATAAACATTTTTTTTCTCCATTAAGGATGATACACTCTTTGTGAACATCACTTTTCAAGATTATTTATCCTTGAATTTCTTAAGTAATATTTAAATTTCAACATCAAAAATTAATATTACAAATTTTTAGGCATAAAAATTAAATTTTCTATTAAGCAAGTTTAAAAAAAAAAAAAGAAAAAAAGAAAATAAGTTTCATAAATTAGTTAAATTATATTACATACATTGTACCTATTAAGTATTCCAGAAGAAGTCCTTGAAAAAATTCATTTACACTTTATTGAATCATTCCATCACCACCCACTCACATTCACAAATATCTTTACAAAAGGACTAAAAATAACTTTACTACACATAAATGTACTTACGTACTTTTTTCTTTTTTTTTCACGATGATATGGTTACCTACATTTTCTAGAAAAAAAAAAAGTTATCCTTGATTCGTGTTTTTTGTCTTTCGTGTTTTGTTAAATATCCTTTTTTTTAAAAAAAAGTATTCGACAACAAAAATCAATTATTTTTAAACAAAAATGTTAATGACACTGCACTTTTCCACCGTTTATTTTTTTGTAATTAAGAAAACATGCAACGAATAAAATTCAAAATTAATAAATATTTATTTTCCTGTACATATGATCCTTTATTTATTCACCGTTTTAATATTTTTTTTTCTATAAAAAAAAAATAATAAATCAAAGACGACCACGATAAAATCAACGACACAAAATACAACCACACATCACGACAGACAATACTAAATAGGTACACATCGAACTTATCATCATCATCAACCAGCTCCTAAAAGTTCTCAACTTCTGTAGAACAACTTCAGGATGATTTCGTTGATGAAATTGGTAATTTTGACCTCAAAAAATAAATAAGGCGAACTGAGTTTTCGGAGTTCCTTTTATTCCTTATTTTCTTGTTTTTGTCTTGAATTTTCTTTTTTCTTACGTTTTTTTTAAATCTTTTTCCTAGAGAGAATGATTAGATTTTTAGAAACACCCTTTTTTTGTGTTTTTTACTTTTTTTTTATTTCGAAGAAAATAAAGAATAAAAATTACTTTTCTTCTAGAAAGTAAATAAAATTTGGCACATTAATTATAAATTTTTTAGTTACGAAAATAACATTTAACCAACCCAAAACAAAAAAACATGAAAAATTAAAATGAAAATCTACTTTCTATGCAAAGTAGTAAGTAAAAAAAAAATTCTGTGTAAGTTTTATCCTTTTTGGCACTATCTAATACAAAAAAAAATTATGTTTTTTCTCCACACAGTTAAAACATAATTAAAAATCATGCAAAATTGTAACAATATTTGTATTGCACTTATTTATAATTTAAATGTAAAATGTTAATTAAAATTTTCTCCATTATTTTTATGAATTTTTACAAGTTTTTACAATGGAATTTTTAAAAAAATTTACAGAACAACTAACATCACACACCCATCATCTTCTTCGCCATTTTTACTTTTGATATGAAATTCATGAAAAAATGACAGATTTCATGAGGAAGATTCAAGAAAACATCAGCAATACATTGGTTAGAAAGTGAAAGAATATGGTTTTTCGGCGAAAAGAAATATTAGTTGTTTCTTTTTAACTTGCTGTGAAATTTTGTACTAGAAGAGAATGAATTTTTGGAATGAAATGTCAAATAACCTAAAGTTTTACACGAAAGGTGTCGCGAAATGTTTTTCTATAAAATTTTTGTTTGAATGTTGCCGTTCCTTATTATTTCAAATTGATTATTCGGCCATTGCTGAGTCGACTAAAACAATTAACGTTTGATGGTTTCTAGAAAATCGTTTGAATAGTTTGTGAGATATTTTGGAGAGATGAGTTAAGTAACAATTTCAACATCTTGTTTAGACTGACAATTTTGCAAAAATGTACTTTTGAGATATTAAGATTTTAATAAAATCAAAAAAGGACAATTTGTTTTTCCTTTAGTATATTTTTTATTTCAAAAATTTAATATTTTCAGAGGCAAATCTAAATTTTATTGTGAGTAAATATTTCACATAATCAGTACATAGGTACAATGTTATTGTTCACTTCTTTCCTTTTCCTTTAGAAGTGCTCGCAGTTTTTTTACTATCCATTTTTGATTTTTTGCTGTCACGCTTTTTACTTGTAGATGGTTCTGCTGTAGCTTTTGAAAGTTTTTTCTTCGCCTAAAAAAAAAAAAAAACACAAAACCTTTATTAATTTTTAAAGCTTCACAAATATTTGCATAACTAATATAAACCTTAATAAGTGCATCATGTTCAAGATCATCATCTTCGTTATCTTCTTCAACATTTTGACTAGTTCCTTCCATTCCTTCATCTTCTAAATATTCCATATCTGCATCTGCTGTTTCACCACGTTTCTTTTTCACTCCAGCTATGGCAGAATAAGAATATGCTAAAACTTCTTTATTATATGCTCTTGTTAATGCAGCTTTAACTTTTCCATCTATACTCTCCATTGGATTCTTCCTTCCTGGCCATGTTGTCAGTTCAATTAAAGATTCAATATCTTCTTTTAATAAACGATATTCCTTGATAACATCAAGTGCTTGTTCGACACCATTTAATCCATTACTTTTTAAGGGTCGAACAATTGCATCAATTAAAAATGGTGCATATTCTAAACGTATAGAAAGACGTGATCCAGATGTTGAAGTTCTTGTATGACTATGAATTTCTTGTGCTAAACGATTTCGTTTTGTTGTTTTTGAATATTTTCCTAACCATCCTGGAAAATTAATTTGACCTGTAAAATGTCCTGCCATATATTCACCAGGAAGAACAGAGCTAAACATTGCTTGTGTGGGTAATAAAGACCATGCAGAATTGTTACGAATACGTTTTTCAACTAAATCACCTAAACTTAATGAATCAGCTGTTTTGGCAACTTGTTGAGGGATTTGTTCTCTATAAAAATAAAATAAGAAAATTAAGATAAAATTAATGAAGAAGTTCTTGAAGTGAATATCTTACTTTGGACATTTTGGCTTGACTTGTAAATAATTTTGCTGAACAAAAAGTGGTCCTAAACTGTAATCCATGAAGAATAGATCACTTTTATCGTTTAATGTCATGTGTTTGTGTTCCTCAGCTGAGAAAACTTTACGAACGACATCCCATGGACCCTAAAAAATAGTTAAGAAATTTATTTTACAAAAATAGTTGGTCCCACAGAATTTCTGTTTCAACGAACTCATAAGGGTGAACGAAAATTTGTACAAAATTGTTTCATTTCAAATTAAGTTCATTCTAAATGTTCATTTGCTTCAATTCAAATTATATTTTCCTACCAATTTTAAATCTTTTTTTGCTGTTTCATTTTTATTATTATCCAAATTTAATTCTTTTCCTGCAGCAATCATTGTAAGATAATTAATTGTTTGTCTAACATCATGATTTGTTGCTGATATAATTTCTTCAATTTTTTGTGGAGGTAATTTAATATTTTCTCGATAACAAATTGACATCATTGGACCTTTAATTTGTTCTAAACGTGGCCGATTAAAACGTAAATCATAACAATAATTAACAATTGATCTCATTTTTTGATGATTACGATCATTACACATACAAATAATTGGAATTGATGTTTCTTTAATTAAACTAATTAATTCTTGTACACCACCACGATCTTCATTTCCTGCCATTCCATCAACTTCATCCATAACTAAAACATGCTTTTTACTAACTGTTTCACAATTACCATGAAAATATCCAAATAATGATTTGTTCGATAAAAGTTCAGATACTTCCGCTTTAAGTAATTTTTTGTTACGTGTATCTGAAGCATTAAATTCGACAGTATCAAATCCTAATTCCTTACAAACTAAAGTTGCAGTTGTTGTTTTTCCTGAAATTATAACAAAACCTTTTTTATAGTATTTGCGATTGAAAAACAACATTTTTTTCATGTATATACCAACGCCTGGAGGTCCTGATAATAGTGCTGCTTTATAATAACTTCCATCATCGTTCTTTGCCCATGGATTCGGCTTTTGAATTTTCTTTTTACCGTCGTGATTTGAATACCAATTAGAAAGCCAATTTTTTAGTCTAGAAAATTTTATAATTTATTTTTTCTTAAAAAATTTAGAGCTCAACGTTCCCCTTACTTGACCACATTACTTGCAGCTCCTTGCTGTCCAATAATTTGTTTCAAATTTGTTGGTTTATATTTCTCAACCCATGCTAAATTTTCAAGATTTTCAGGAGGCTTTTCATTTGAAATTACTGGAGGTTCTACAATCTCTGATTTAACTTCGTCACTTAGTTTTTTTGGACTTTCTTTTTTAATTTTCTTCTCTGGTACTTCATTTTCACTTTTTTCTAATTTACGTTTTTCTGGACTGGGTTTAATATCCTTTTTATCTGATGATGGTGATTTCTTTGAAGATGTTGAATCTGAAGTGTTATTGTGTGTTTTTTCTCCAGACTTTTCTCGTATCAAGTCAAATAGACCATCTTCACTTAAAATTGTAATTCCTAAATCTTCAGCTGTTGCTAATTTTTTAGGTCCAGCTTCCTCTCCAACGACCATATAATTCAAACGTTTACCAACTGTTGTACTTATTTTACCACCAAGTTCTTTGATCAAATTGGCAGCCTCATCACGTTGAAGAGATTCTAGAATACCGGTTACCAAAAATGAGAGACCAGCTAAACAATTAGGTTTACCCTGAAAAGTAAAAAAAAAAAAAATGTTAATTTTGTGGGCTGAATTAGTTGACATTTACCTTTGGAACTTCTTTGCATCCAGGATTGATAACACTTTTACGATTTTTGAATTGTTGATATAAAATTGCGGCTAGACGTTTTTTCTCATGTCGATCTTCATCCGACATACCACCTTAAATTGAAAATATTTTTTTTTTTGTTGTGGGTTATTTTTACTAATTTTAAATAAATTACTTGATTCATAATCCGATTTCTTATACTTTCTTTCCTCTTGTTTTGGTGTTTTTTCTATACTTGTTTTTTTATTGATTGGAGATTCTTTTTTAAGTGTTGATTCATTTAGACAGCTTTTAGTTTTTGATGAAGATTCATGTTTACTAGTGCTAGGGCTTTTTTCATTTTTCCCGATTTTCGATTTTTCTGGAGTTTTCAATATTTCTTTTTTCACTTTTGGAGAACTATCCATATTCTTCTTTTCAGCAGATTTTTGTGGTTTCGTTTCTTTTTCTGTTAATTTTTTAGGTGTCGTTTTATTTGCTGCTTCTGAATTTCCATTAGCTTTAATGTCCGGAACTTTATTTTCATTTTCTTTAAGTAATTCTTTTTCATCAATATCACAAACGCTTTTCTCAAAATCATCATCACCTTCTAATAAACTAGTTTCACTGGTTACTGTTGTGCAATTCAATTTTACCGGTTTTTTACGTTCAACACGTTTTGGAATGTCATCAAAGAATTTTTCAACATCTTTTGTTTTTGATTTTTCATCAGGAATCACTTTTAATTTACTTAATGTTGGCTTTTTATTAATTTTAGAAGGTGGTGGTGTTGCTTCAATTTCTTCATCTGATTCAATAATTCTTCGTTTTTTACTAGAATTTTTTACACTTTTCTTATTTTGATGATTTTTATTTTTTGGTGTTGTTTTATGCTTTGGTTCATCTTCATCACTGGATAATGGTAAAGCTTTACGTTTAATTATTGGAGATTTCGTTATTGTTTCAGATGAATTTGTTTTTTTAACTCCTAATGATCCAAAATATGATCTTATATCCTAGAAAATAAAAATAAAAAATAAATATGTCTCACACATGAGATTTATTTTGTGATAATGAATCTCACCTTTGACATGATTACGTGCAACAAAGAATAAATAACTTTCAAATAATTTATAACACAATTAATTTTCTCTTTTTATTTAATTATTTCAAAACCACATTTTCACAAACGTTATCCTTAAAATCCCTTTTTGTCTGATCAATTAAACTGCTGAAAACTGAATAGTGAATACTTAGATAACACAATGTCATTTTTAGGGCGCAATTTTAAAGGCGTTCGGCATTATAAACATCTGTTTATGACATTTTTAAACAAATTCAAAAAATGAATCTGCGGCATCTGCTGGAGAATATTCGTACTATGTAAAATAGATGTGAATATTTGGTTGTTATTCTTTTGTACAGTACTGAAAGAAACTACCTGAATTTTGAAAATTTATTAACGGAAATTTGAAAATGTCAATTTTTGAAAATCTAGAAATAACGGAATAATAGAATTTAGATATCTAATTCGCTATTACAGAAAAATAATATTTATGGGTTTGAAAAATACTAAAATTTACACAAATTAAAAGAAACAGACTTTTTTTAATCATTTTTTTTAAAATTTTTGCTTGATTCACTTCGAAAATTAAACATTAAGAGGAGAAAATCCAAAGGCGTATTCAAAATAGCTCGGCCAAATTTGGCTTTAATCTACCGAAAAATTTGTCAGTTATATTCTTTTTTTTTTATTATTGATATTTAAAATAATGTGTAATAATTTAAATAGAATATTTCACACCTTATTTATATCCTTTTTTAAAATGCGTGGTTATTATTTTTATTTATGCTTTTTATAAATTTTTTTTTTACCTTTTTAATTTTTAATTTATATTTTTGTTTTCTTATCTTTAAATAAATGCAATAATAAATTCGTTGACATTTTTAAAATTCTCATATCATATTGTGTCATAAAACCGAAAATTGATCGTTCAATTAATCTTATATCATGACATGTTATCTTGATAATTTTGTATTGAATCGGTCATAACGCCAACAACAATCGATTCGATTATACATTATATATATATATATGTATCTAAAGATACTTTTTTATTTTTATTCTAAATTTATCTGACTGCTATTATATTTTTTTTATTTTCATTTCTTATTTATTAAAAAAAAAAAGAATTCTTTGTTGTTGTTGTATACCAAATTTAAAAACTATCTTTTATATTGTTATAAAGAATCATCGCTCTTTTTTTCTAAAATTCATTTAGATATATATATTTTTTTTCTATCTTTTGTTATTAGAAAATATGACTTTTTTTTTCCATTCATTTAATTCGTTATTTATGAACAATCTATAGCAATTATATTTTAGAAAGAAGAAAAAAAAAATACATAAAAAAGTGAATAATAAACTGACATCAAAAAAGAATAAAGGATAAAAAAGAAGAGAAAAAATATATATGTACATACCTGTTAAGAAAGGAGTTAAATTTTAAATAAAAAAAAAATAAAAAAAAAAAAACTTGAAAAAGTTAGTAAAAAACAAATTTGAAATTTTTATAACTGAAAGTAGAATTTTAAAATTAATAATTAGAAAATTGGTTAGTTAAATTTTAAATAAAAAAGTATATGAATGTGGCGGCGGTGGTCTTTCTATAATTTTTTTTCTATTTTAATTTGTATTATTTTTTTTTTTCTTTCTACAATATAATATTTTAATGTATCAATCAAAATTAAATGAAAATAGCTGCCAGTAAAAATAAAATGTATACAAAAAAATCTGATTTTTAATTTAATTCGTTCTGGCTTGTGAAATTAATTTAATTTGCCAATAATATTAAACTAAACTTTTTTTTTTTTTTGCAAAAAAAAAAAAAATAATAATAATAATAATTACCTAATGAAATTTAGAACAGTTTATTAGAAAATAAATCATTTTGCAAATATCGGTGCAAAAAAAAAAAAAATTGAAAAAAAGGGTTAAAGATATCTTTTTGTTTTTACCAAATATTGCTGTACTCTTATATTTTGAGAAAGTCTATTGATTTTCAAATCAATATTTAATAGCTTAGAAGTTAAAAATTTTTCTAATACGAAAATATAATTTAATTTATGTAAATGGAGAAAATATAACAGAATCCAAGAACTTTTATTTAAAATTAAATTTTTATGACGGATCGTCTGTGTAGGTATTAGGACAATGTAATTCTGATATGCTCACATATTTATCTAAATAAGTACTTTTAGAACTAGATTATCGTTACATATGAACCTGAAGCCAAATTTTGAACTGTTTTAGTATAAGGCTCCTTTTTTTGTTTTTTTTAGATTCAATTTTTTATTGTAAGAAGCCTAAAATCCTTCACAAGTTCAAGATCAACATGTAAACTCTTTATAAGTAATTAAATGGAATGCATGTCATTAAAAAAAAACAATGATTGTTTTTTCTGTTTCCCTTAAAAAAGGGTTCATAAATAATTTATATTGGAACAACAAATTTTTTTATTTGTTTTCTATAATTTTATAATTTTTACTTATGTACATATATTTTCTGTTTTTTGTCTAAACAAAAAAAAAAACAATAAAAAAGAGTCTAAAATAATCAATATTTTTATATATAGTTTATGATATAGGCGCGTGCATCTCACCACTTACAAATACTAACACTCACAAGGGGGTATCATGAATATTATTATATACATACATAGGTATGTATATATACATATATATTTGTTTTATACAACATATTATACAAGATTATTATTTATTCGGTTCATATTAATTAGGAATAATGATTATGATCCCGCAGAGGTTATTCATATTTTTTTTTATTCTATTTTTTTTTTTTTTTTTTTTGATAAATGATTTACTCAAAAATATAAGAAAACGAAAAAGAAAAAGAAAAATAGAAGAAAAATAGCCACAGAGTCCATCATCGTTGTCATTATTATCATTATTGACTGTATTTTTTTCTATCTAGTATTTTTTTATTTTTTATTTTTTTTAAATACCCAACGTCCCAACAGTTTATATTATCATTGACATCATCAGGTATTATGTGATGGAAAAAAAAAAATGTTTTATGAGAAGACGTCTCCAAAAACTTCAATAATTCCAAATAATTTTCTTATTTTTTTTTTTTCCTTCTCTCTCTTCTTTTGATAGAATTTTTTTTCTTTTTCGTATTATATAGAATTTTACCAAAATAATGATGTATGAGTTTTCAATCGATTTCCCATCATATTTACCAACTATTTTTATGAATAGTATATTTCATTTTTTTTTCTTTTACAAATTAAAGGTATAAGCATTTAAAGAAAATAATTTTTTCACGCGAGAAACGTACATACATACATATGTGTAAGATGTTTTAAAAGTGCCGCACTTTTTTTTAAATATATATAACATATCTTACAAATACAACATTTACAAAATAACGTTATATTCATATTTTTTATATACGAAAAAAAAAAAAAAAAAATTAAATCAGCGAAAAGAAAAAAAGTTAAGTAATCAATGTGTGTACAAACAAGTACTTTTATAGTATATTTTGAAATCCCAAAAATTAAAAAAAAAAAAAAAAATTGAAAAAATTATTGAAATAATATGTTTTCAGTACAACTTCACATATGAATGGTGTCGACATTTTAACTATTTATTATTATTATTATTTTGAATTGTTATACAAAATGAAAATTTTCATTTCAATATTTTTTTTTCTCGTGAGTAATACCATACAATTTTTTTCTATTTATTTTTATTTTTATTTTTTTTCTATTTTCACCTTTTACATAATATGTGATATTTTGATCTTAGGGTTGGACCACATCATTATTAAATAATTGAAAGTTCATCAAAAAAAAAAAAACAAAATTTTTTTTTTTCATATTCTTCTTTTAAATGTTTATCTTGAATTTTTTTCTTTTCTCTATTGAAAAAATACAAAATACTCTTTTGTGTAAAAAAAAAAAAAAAAAAATACAAAATTTTTGATGTTGTGATTAATGACCAGGAAATTTTGTATAATCAAACGATTGAATCTGAACAATTTGATAAATATGAATTGAAAAAAAAATCATATACATACATATAAATAAATCATAAGTATATTTAAGTATATACTTTTAGTATAAATACGATTGCAATTAATTAATTACTATTCAACATCACATCAATATTCTTTTTTAAATTGGGTAAGCATAAAGAATTCGTTATGAATGTGAGTTTTTAAAACGATTAAGAAAAAGCTGACTTTATTATTATTATTATTTTTTTTTTTTTTTGAAAAAAAAAGGTGTAGAATATTTTTAAAAATTTAGATTTATTCTAAGATTCACATATAGATTTTCGCCCTTCTTTTTTTTTTAAAATAAAATACCAAAAACATAAGTTCATAATTAAAAATTTAAATATGCAAAAGAAACCACGTGCATAAAATCTATTTTTTTCTTGTTTGTTTTTTTTTTTTTTTTTAAACAGTATAAACATTTTATCCCATTACAATCAATTTATCATTTTATTATATACTCTTATTTCCATAAAAAAAAATCAACTTCCCACATCAATAATCGTCTTCATCATCGCATCAAATAAAATAAAATCAGTCATGAAATCTTATCAATATTCCGAAAAAAAAAAAAAGTATGTATATCATTGCATTTTAAATATTTTAACAAAATACAATATATACAATGTATACACAGGGTGAATAAACACCCTTAAGCTATCATGTAATCCCTTTTTTATTAACGACTTGCGAATTAAGCATTGACTTCCTGATCCTTCGATTGACATTCATCCTTCACATCATGAATATCGTATATATAAACGGTAACGTTACTGTATATCTTTTATGTATGCACAAAAAAAAAATAAAAATAAAATTAAGTAAAAATTTATATGTACATACATATACCTTAAGGCGTTAGGGAAAGGATAATATACACACACACATATAAAATGATACTACACCACACATTATAATGTGTGTGTGATTTCTGCTGTTTCTATAGGCTTTTTCTTCTTCTCATTCTTTATTTATTTATTTATTTTTTTTATTAAAGAAATTTAAATTGTAGACAACGCATCCTTTCACGATTATTATTATTATCCTTCTTTATTTCGTTTTTTTTTTTTTCATTTTCACGCCGATGAACTCTACCACATAACAAAACATTTATTTGTCCCTTATGCCCATTTATCATGCGCCACGAACACCCACAAATCTCAATTCAAACAACAAAAAAAATAATGATCATTTACATTTAATTAAACTTCGGAGATTCAATATTAGAACCCCACTCAACTTTGATTTTACTTTTTTTCCCCTTTTTTTTATCATTTGTGTATTGAAAAATTTTCTAATGATTTTATAACGTTAAAATAATTCTACAACAACTCTTTGCTACTGTAAAATGTTGACAAAGTAAACAGAATCACCATATACAATGAATATAAATTTTATTTAGCGAATTCTTTTGCATTGTATGTATATGTGTGTGTACTACACTGTTGGTTTTGCAGTTGTTTAATATATTTCATGATCGTCCTTTTAACCTCATCTCCCTTACAGAATTTTAGAATACACAGTTTTTAACTAGAAAATTCGATGATAAAAGTGACTTTTTCTTTCTAGTTTTTTTTGTACTCTTTAAAAACTTTATTACTTTTTTTCTTTTTTTTTTTTATATCAAAGTTGGGGTGAATGAGATTTGTTATCCTTTTGCACCGAAAAAAAAAAAAAAAAACAAAGTAAAAGAAAAAAATTGACTTTGAAACAGTGATTGCACAGACGATTATTCAGTGTGTTAATTAAAGAAAACAATATTGAAAATGTTATCATCAAAAGCAAAAATAGGGATACAAAAAAATAGACTAATATATGTGTGGGTGTGTGTGATTATGTATCGTTAAACATACATACATATATATTATTTGGAATTTAATTACAAGAATAAAAAGTGAATTAAAAAAAAAAAAACAAAACAAATTTTGGTTGGAAATAGTACAGAGATTTATTTTATTGTTGTTTGTGAATACACTTGTTCACATGTTTATTTAATTTAAATTTAAATTATTGCTTTAGCAGAATAACAATAAAAAAATAAATTAAATTTTGTATTTTGTGAATTAGATTTTTTTGTTTTTGTTGTTTTTTTTTTTTTGTTGAGAATTTTGAGCATTCATTTAATTTTTTAATTTTTAGATTTCCACTGAATTTTTTTTTTTGTTTCAATTTTTTCTTCTCTTAATCGAAACCAAACCTTAAATTATTGCTTTGGAAAAAAATTGGTGAGATATTTTGCATTCAATTCAATCAAAAATGATCTAAGTTTGTTCCAAAAATATTGAACAAAAAAATTTAAAGTGAATAGATTTGTAGCACGTGTAAAATTTTACAAAATAGAAATAATCAAGGGATCTTTTTCTATCTTTTTATATTCTTCATGGTTTCATAATCATAATCATATAGTTGGCACGACAGACTATTGTGTCCAGGGTCTTCCGCTAATAAAATTCATCCAGGATCGTATGTTTTTGGATTTAGCCTGCCAGTTTGATTAGCCAATTGTTTTAAAATCTAGCTCTATACTGCATCGATCCACCTGAGTATTGGCTTTTCTCCGTCCTTTTTCACAAAGTTTTTTGTAGGAAGATTTTTTATAGAATTATTTTGTTCCATTCTAATTACGTAAGAGGTCCCATTCTAATAATCATTTACGTCAGGAACATTATAAATTTTTTATATGAAAATTACATCTTTTTTGTCATTGGTTTTTCGTTTTTGACACCACCAAAAATAACTCTTTTAAGGAAAATATTAAAAATTATTTTCCATAGTATGCCTATAGAAAATTCATTGTAGAAGTTAATCTTAAGCATTGAGCATAAAATTTATTTACTTTAAAAACCGTAAAAATAATTTATTGATGATATTAATTTTATTAAATAACTTAAAGCCAATATATTTGAGTTTATTATTTCAAATTTAATTTTAAAATTATGTACAAATTAAATAGACACAAATTCCATAAAATTATACGATTATACATTACATTTTATAAATGTAATGCAAAAATTTAAAATCTAATCTACAAATAAAAAAAAAATAAAAAACAAGTCTAATATTTATTATTAAAATTGTTTCAATTTATCGTTAGTATAGAAAATCTAATCATCGAATCTTAAATCAACAAAAAAAACCCACACAAACACCAATAAAATTTTAAAATTACATTAAAATTCATAAAATATACTTCCTAATTTTGTACAAAAAAAAAAAAAAAAAAATGTATATTAATATACAAATACGAATTTTATAACTGTTATGTATAAAAATTTTGCTCATTTTTTTCATTTTTTTTTTTTCAAAATTACATATATATTTTATTTACTTCCTTTTTTGTTGTTGTTGTGAAGAAATAAAATCAAAATACACCCAACGGTTTTTGAATTTAAATAATTATCAAATTATGTTAACTGAATAACTACATCATAATTTATATAAGAAAATAATAAGCAAAAAAAAAAAAAATAAAAAATTAAAAACAAAATTTTCAAGAAAATTGTAAATAAATTTTAATGTAAACAATTTTAGGCGCATGTATGTATTATGAATATTTTATATTTTTCTTCTTTTTTTTTACATTTTTTCTTTTTATTTTTTTTTACATGAATTTTAAATTTTCAAATATTATATAATATACCGATGCTATTTAGTCTCTCCGACTTATGAAAAATACTTACATATCAAAAATATATTATATTAACAAACATGCAATTTCTGTCAGGAAGCCGGTAAAACTAATTGTCCTCCATTATTCAGACATATTCTAGTGTCATCAATACATAATTCACATTAATTTTTACTTCTATCTTTTGTATTCAAGAAAAGAGTATAAAAGTTGTATTATAGATAGATAGATACTGTTGAAGTTTAGATACATATCTTTATGAAAATGGTTATACTTTTATTTCTATATTTTCGATTATATCTCTTTGGTTTGTTTTCTTTAATAAAATATAGTAAAATACTTGTATATAAAGTAAAACGCGAATTTCATAAAATTCTTTATAAAACATACAACAAAATTATTATGATAAAATGGTGATTTTTATATTTATATCTAAACTATCATGCTACATAAGAGTATATACCATATTAAGATGAAGAAAATGTAAAGTTTATGGTTTTACTCATTAACACTCTTTCCATAAAAGCCATTAAAAAAAAAAATAAATAAATAAATAAATATGTAGTTTATGTATGCTAAATGTTTTGTTTTATTTCATTTTTATGTTATTTTTTTATTCTTTTTTAATTTAAAAATTTTATGATCATATGTGCAACGTATAGAATTGTAGGTTTATGTGAAATTTTAATGTATGTATGTACAATGTACATATTAGAAAATTCATTATAATTTTATAAAGATGAATTCCACATAAAATCAACAAAATTTGCTATAGAAAATATGTTTTTTTTTTGTTTTGTAATATTTTTTTAGATTTTAGGAAAATTTGGTTTTTTTTTTGAAAAAAAAAAAAAAATTTGTGGTGTTTGGAGACACAAAAAACACATTTTCTTTTTCAGACAAAAAAAAAAAACAGTTTTCTAAGGATTAAAAGTAAAAGAAATATTTTTAAAATTAAAAAAAAAAACACATAAATTCAATGGATCTTATAACACGATTACAACTCTCTATGAGCTCAATCTGTGCAAACGACCTTTACAAAATCAGAAACTTTCATTACTCTAACGAAACCATACTAATTTTTTTTTTTTTCTAATGGAAATTAAATTGAATAACCTTCAAATATTTCTTCGAATAACCTTTCTTAAATGCGTACTAAGAATTGAATTAATGGAATAGAAAAACTGAAAAGGGAAAACTTTTTTCCGCACGTACGTAATTCCAAGTTAGGCGCTGTTGTAGGGTTAAGGAAAATTTTACAATGTGATTAATGATATTTCGCTTCACTCCTAGCTGGAGTATACGACCAACTCAAGTTAATATGGATTTTTAAGACCATTTTTCTGTGATGCATATACCTAGAGTTTAAAATGGAATGCGAACCACTAAATGCGTACCCTTATTGAATCAAACTTTATTTCACATTATTGAAGTCGATTTCTAATGGATTTCGCCATATAAATTGTATGTTTTATTGATTCTAAATTATTTTATGCTTACATTTTACATATGAATATTAAATTTTATATAAATTGTACATATTCATTATTCAATAAACATATGTATATGTACATAATGTACTAACTACAAATATGTACATACAATATTGATTATATACAACATACTCGTATGTATGTATTTGTTTAAGTCAGACGTAGATACTATAGCAAAAACATTGCTTCTGATTAATGCAATATAAATAAAATAAAAATAAAATAAGATAAATTACATAAATTCTTTTACTTTTAACATGATTATGTTATTTTTAATATATGAAAATTGTACATTATATCGTCAACGAGTACGTATCGTACGTATGTACATATACGTACCATAGTACACTGTGTAAATTAAAATAGACTCGTATATATGAATACAATAAACGTTCACCTACTATTTTTACTTTAGTACATAACGTGTGTGTGTGTTGTGTGTATCTATATATATATTTCCTTTTTGCTAAATTCCTTTTCTAAAACTAAATTTTTATTTCTATATTTAGTTTATTTTATTAATTTTTGTAATTTTTGTTTTCTTCTTTTTTTTACGAAAAATGGCACAACAACCAATCAGCAAGTCGCGTGTATTATAAAATAAAAATAAAAATAAACAAATTAAAACACAGAAAAAAAAAACTAAGATGCAAAAAAAAAAAAAAATGTTGGAAAGTAACGTTCAGATTGCGTGTTGTTCACACAGTCACTTTTATGACATGACAAATGACATATCGAACATGGATATTTATTAAATAAAATGAGGTGAAGGAGAGGTTCTTTATACAGATTTAAAACAAGGATATTAAAATACAGGGTATTGTCGAGAAAGATTATTTTGTTGAAAAATTCAAAACCAAGAAAAATCTACCAAAGAAACCAAGGAAGATATTCGCAATAAACTGAAAAAATAAAAATATGATTTGAAAAGTTGTTTTTCGATCTAAATCTTCAATGTTTGCAAAATTTTTATTAATTGATTTTGGCTATAGTTAAGGGTTTTAGGGTTTTAATTTTTAAATTTTGAAGTATGTTTAATGTGAAATTTAAAGCGTATCTTAAAATGTTTAAATTTTTAAAAATTTCCATCATCGAAACTTCCTATGTTTTTTAGAATTCAGTTTTTTAGCTTATGAATATCACGTGAATTTTCAAGTCCTTAAATAAGCTCTCTGAAGGGTTAAACTTTAATGAAAAAGTGGGTGAGATGGAACTTTTAACAAAAAAAAAAAATTCTCCATGAAAGTACATATTTAACTTTAAGATCTTTTCTTAAATTTCAATATAAAAAAACACACACAAAATTCTCAAAAGATATTTCAATGTGGTACATCCTGTTGAAAAATAACAAGAAATAGTTAAATGTTATTTTGTTGTTCATTTTATTTTATAAAGCTCCTAAAGGTATTTCCAGAAAGGACAGTTTAACTAAAACCAAAAGCCTATACGAAGTAAAAAATACAAAAAATACACACACACACACACACACACGCACACATTCAAACAAATACAAGTTAAAAAAGGTTATAAGAATCAATATAAAAAGTAAAGAAAAAGTATTCTTATTTGCATTTTATTACAATCAATAATTTTCAAATTTTATTTGTTTTTCCGCACGCTTTATTCGAATTTTATTCAATTTTGTTTTCTTGAAGAAAAAAAAAAAATAAATAAACTTTATTAGTTTTTTTTTTAATTTTATCATTTTTTTAAATTTATTGCTACATTATAATTTTTTGTTCATAAATTCATTGCTCTCAATTTTAATTATTTAGGTTTTTTTTTTCTTCTTCTTTAAATTTTCTTATGACTTTGAAAAAATATATATTGTGTGTGTGTGTGTGTGTGTACATGAATATCCTTATTCAAGAATTAAGTCTTATTTTATTG
Organism: Bombylius discolor; assembly: GCA_939192795.1. Lineage (NCBI taxonomy): Eukaryota > Metazoa > Arthropoda > Insecta > Diptera > Bombyliidae > Bombylius > Bombylius discolor. The sequence goes on along the minus strand of OW584238.1, from coordinate 53,158,208 downwards.
TTTTTATTATAAATTTTTGATTGTTTTTTTTTTATTATAATAATATTTTTATTTGAGCTTTTTCTTTGTTTTTTTTTTTGTTTTAAGGCTTTAAGGTAGATTGCACGAAAATATGTAATTTATTATTTCGTCACAATACATTCACTTTTATTATATTTGTTTTATTTTTCTCATATTAAATGTATGTAGTCATATTTGATATATAAAATATAAAAATTATATTTAATTTTTTTTTTTTGTTATTGTTGTTTTTGTTGTTTCAAATAATATTTTTGCGTTTGTATATATGATTCCTGCTGTGATGATTTGTTGATTTTCAACGGCTAAAAAAAATATATTAACTGTACGTATATTCTCATGGAAATTTTATGTTTTTCTCTTTTTCATTTTTCTATATTATATTCTATTGTTTTCAAAATACATAATTACCTTAAATTTATATTTTCAAAAATAAGCATAGTTTTTTTTTTAAATAAAAAAATATTATGAGTATATTATGTTTTAACGTATGTAGGTACATTTCATGTAATTTACAAAATTATAAATTTACTTTGCGTAATTAAATGCGTTATACCGAAGAATTTAAATCATGATTTACTAATGTTTTCAGTTTTCTTTTTTTTTTCCTAATTTTTTATTTTTATTTTCCGTATTTGTTATTTTGTTTTTGTTTTTGCCTCTTTTATTATGAAAAAACTATTAATTAGTTTTAACCTACTTAAAATTTACGTATTAGATTTACGTATTAGTGTGTACAGAAATTTACGGAACTTGAAAAAAAAAAACATATTTCCATCATTCATACTCAGTATTTTGTATAATCTGGAAAAAAAAAAAAGAGTGCGTTATGTTCGTGATTATATTTACTTATTTTAATAAGAAGAAAAAATATTAAAAAAAAAAACAAAAAAATACAATCCAGGAAATATTTAGCGAAAAGAAAATTTATGGTCAATGCAATCTATTCACACCGATTTACAGATAATATCATGCTGTTACATTTTTGTTACACCACCTATATAAAAAGATTTTATTTTTTTTTTTTTTGAAACAAAATTTCATAAATGTAAACATACTTACTCGTATATGTATTAAAATAAAATAAAATTAAGTAGAACCACAAAATGTTTTTTATTTTTTCTCCTACGGATAAAAATAATAACTCAGTAGGAGAAAATATATTTATATATATTTTTTTAAAAATTATAATTTGATTATTAAATTTTTTTGTAGGTATATGTAATTAAATTAGTTTCGAATTTTATTTTTCAATAAATTAATATTGTAAACAAATAAAACTTTGTTGATTTAAAAATAAGGAAAATCTTAAGTACAATAGAGAATAATTATTATCCTTTAATTTTATTGTGATTTTTTAATTTGTTGAGCAGTTGCAATGAAAGTGTGTTTTTTTTTTTTTAAAAAAAAAAAGCTTATTCTTCTATTAAATTTGAAGAATGTCCTTTATCATATTTATTTTAAAAAAATGAAAGAATTCTTTTTTTTTTGTTTTTATTTTTAGCTAAAATCTATGTGTGAGCTGGGATAAAGTATGTATTCGATATTAAAAAGTGTGTTCAATGAAATCTTCGGAACTGATACTTCGGAAGGTCAAGGTGTGTATCTCATATCTATGTGTAAAAAAAATTATAACTCAAAATTACCAGACAATTATTTCAAATAATTTTTAAATAGAAGAATAAAAAAAAAAATAATATTTTAATTAATTAATAAGAGGAAAAACCGAAAAAATGTTATAATTAACTTATAGTTTATTGTCCAGTAGTAAAAATCCTAATCTTATGATCGAACACAAATTTCGAATCTGGAACCATTGCATTGGTAAAAAAACAACTGGGGCCTTAAGCGGACACTTTTCGTGGCCTGTACCTGGTCCATTTGTGGGATCACAATTTTTTGATAAGTGAAATTTTTCTTTTTTGGTTTTCTTCTTCTTCGATTTCAGCTTTAAAGTAAATTTAAATTTATTTATTTAGTGAATTACTAATTTAGAGCCACATTTCGGTGAAAAGATCTATATTGAAATTTGATAATTAAGATTTGAAACAGTGTTACTATAAAGGATATTTTGTTTTCCGTGGCTATTAACCTTTTTTTTAAATAGAAAAACAAAAAAAAACAAAGTTGAATTTAAATGTTTTGTTGTGGGAATTCATTATAATTTTTCCAGAACTATCGCTAAATGCATCAAAACATGCACATTTCCTTTAAAAATATGAAGTAGAGACAATTATTAATTAACAATTATAAACAGCTTAATAAATAGCTAATTTTATTCAGTTTAAACATTAGTTCTGTTTAATGAAAAATTCTGAGTAAATGAGGAGTGAAAAAGGTATATATGTATTTAATCAAATCCTCTAGATTCCTATGAGCTTTTTTTTTTTTTTTTGTTAAATAACAATTAAAATGCATTAATGCGTAAAAATAATATCAATCTTAGTTATGTTACTTGTTTTTATAACCCTTTTTTTTTCTCAATTGCAAAATTTATAGAATTCATTAAAATAATTTTAAATTAATTAATAATCTAAACACATAATTTCTTGTAATTAATTTTATTGAATTTTTAATTACTATTTTTAAATGACTATTTGATTGTTTTTGTTTTTGTTTTTTTTTTTCTATAAATATAAATTTTCCCTTTTTTGTATTATAGCCTTCAAATTCTACTGCTTGTTAAACGTAAAAAATAATTTAGAAAAAGAAAAAATAAAATAACAACAACAAAAGAAAAAAAAAACTACCAACTTAACCTCTGCACTACTCTTTAAGTTTCTACAATGTAATTACATTGAAATTAAAAACAATTTTCATAATTCAATATAAATACATATTTTTTTTTTTTTTTTTGTTTTTTAACTATCTATACTCCTAATACATATGTGTGTAGAGTTGTAAACAAGAAAAATGAATAACAGATCAGTTAAAATTAATTATTTCTAATAAAATGATGTATAAAATATTTTTTACAACATATTTTATCAATTGCTTACATCATTTATAAATGCTTCTTCTTAGTTTTAGTTTTTTTTTTTTTTTTTGTTTTTTTTGTTTTTAGAAGAAATCTATCACTTTTCTATAAAAGGTTTATTTTATTTATTTTATTTTTTTTTTCAATAAAAACAACATTTTAAAATAGTATCTTAAAAATAAAATACATATATGTAAAAACAAACAAAAACAAACAAAAAATAAACATTTATATGTTCTTTTAAAATGTTTAACAAAATACATAGTTTATAATATATATATTTTTTTTTTTTCAAACATTTTAATGTAATACTTTGCACATATTGATAAACAATTTATGTTTTTATATATGTATGAATTTTTTTCATACATGTATCACTTTTGTTTTATATACATATATAAAAGATACGAATCATAAGTCTTTATGAGTTTCTCATCATTGTTTCTTTTGCATTTTGTATCAATATTATAATAAAAATATTTTTATTACATATTTATTTATTTTTTTTTTAAATTTTATTTTAGTTTTTAGTTCCATATAAAGTTAGAGAATATATTATTATTGTTATTATTATTTTTATTATGTACATATAAGTAAAATTATTAACTTTTTCATATATTATATATGTATATACTCTTATGTACATACTTTACATGGTGGCAGTTGATTGTATGCCTTGTGTTCGACACCTGTAAACGAGTATCTTTTCACTTGTTCATTTGTCATTTTGTTCTGTGTACCACAAAATACATGTACATATATAATATGTACGTATTATGTATATAAAACTATTATTTTCATTTTGTTACTATTGTCATTGGGCAGCAGTAACATCTTTTCGTTTGGGCTCAACGTGGTTCATCTTTGTTATGAATTCTTATATTTATATGTAAGTTTTTTTTTTTATTTCTTATACTTCTTTTTCTTTTATTTTTTCGCATACAATATAAAGAAGTGGCACCAGGTTCAATCTCCCATAAATCGTCACAGCAGGTGATTATACTAAACAGATATACATATGTATGTATATGTACAGAATACAGATATGTACATATTGATATATATGTATATATGATTACGTATATGTATAAAGAAAAAAAAAAAATAAGTAAAATATATGATACACACAACATACATTCATACTCCAGATATTTTATTTTGTATATTATGTACATACATACATATGTATACAATATATATATTTTATTAGGTGAGTAGGAGATATTCACTGAATATTTTCATATTCATATTATAATATTGTCAGTACATTATTATATCGTTTTTGCTTATTATTGAAAAATAAACAACAACAAAATATTTGCAAAAGAAAAAGCAAGAATGAAACTTCTTAAAATGTAAACTCATCGAACTATGTAGAAAATATTGAAAAATGTTCAAATCTATAGTTAAATTTAAATACATACTACACACATATCTCATATGTCTCAAAAAGAAATTTCGAAAGTAAGAAACACCTACACGTTAATTATTACAAAATTATTAATTATTTTTGATTTTGTTTAATTTTCTTATAACAAATAAATTATATGTGAAAAAATAGCAACAATCGTCATCAGCTGCGGTGTCCGAGTGGTTAAGGAGATGGACTTGAAATCCATTGGGTTTTACCCGCACAGGTTCGAATCCTGTCCGCAGCGTTTCATTTTAAAAAATGAACAATGTTTTTTTTTTTTATAAACATTTTTTTTTTCTAAATTGCAAATTTAATTCAAAAAATAAAATTTATTTTAGTGCATAGTCCCGTCTGCAGCGTTTTCGTTTTTTAAAATGCACAAAATTTATTTTTATAAACATTTTTTTTTTAAATTGTATAAATTTAGTTTTTTTTTTTTAAAAAAAAAAAAAATTGTTTTAGCATAATTTTAGGAGATTTTTTTTTACTTCTTATTGTTCTTGTTATGATTAATTAAGGTATATGTCCATCTTCTTGGAGATCTTACCAAGTCAAAGATCCTGTATTTGATAATAATTTAACAAGAAATGCAAATATGAAAAACCAACAACAACAACACAAACAACATGGTTAAAAGAATTATTTTTTTAATCAACAGTTTAAAGTTTGCTTAAAATTTCAGTAATCTGTAGTGGGTGGAAGATTTTCAGTAATTTGTTTATAATTTTATAAAATAAAAAATATCATCGATATTACAAATTAGATTTTTTTGTGCATTCGAGATAGAAAATAATAAATCATGCTTAATAAAAAGCTTGACGAATTTATCAAAATTTGCAGTCAATTGTGAAAGCTACTTTGTAGTTTTAGAAAAAAAAATAAAAATGATAAGCTCAACTTAAATGAGACATGACGTAACGTACATACGATAGCATTATCACAATTTGTATCAATAAAATTTGTGTTATTTAAACATATAAGTTCGTTGATTTCGTTCGGTTTTGTGTCAAATTTGCTTACGCTGACAATTTAATTAATTAGCAGTTACATCAACTGAAATAACATGCGATTATTTTGGTTTTTAACTTAAAAATTCAAGATATTACAGTTATTTATTTCTCTAAATAATTTTAAAAAATTAAAATAAATAATTTATGAATTTTGTTCTTTTAGTTTAAGTATGTACACGATTTTTTTTTTTATCAAAAAATACTACGTTCATTAATTTTGTAAGTCCGTCACGTTTATATTTATTTTTTTTTTTGCATTGTATGTAAATATTTTGTGAAAAGTGACGAACAAACACAACACCTATATAAGCCTTCAGAGAATAACAAAAACGATATAATTACAATAAAAGAAGCCTATATTAACTTACAAAATTTCAATTTCAAATATCATAAAGCCCATACGAATGATATATCACAATGTTTGAATGTGGATATAGCCTGAGACTTTCAGGTTATTCAATATATAGGTGCCAAAGTTCATTTTGATCGTTTAATGAAAATTCTAAAAAGATAGAGCAGATAAATAATAATAAAGTCCAAAGAAAACATGTGTCTGTCTCTAAAATTTTTTTCAGTTATATCAACATTTATTTTTTCTTCAAAGATTCAAAAGAATTCAATATTCGTACAAAAAACAAAAAATTTAATTTAATAATTCAAGCCTAATGTCTTATAATTGAATTTTAAATACAAAATTATCACAAAAAAAAAAATGATTAGTAATTTATTTCAAGCAATTTTAAATTCTCAAAGATCTATCACGCTGATTGTTATTTAAAAAAGTCAATATAAAAACACCTTATTATTTTTTCTCTAAGTACAAAAGCCAAAAAAGAAAAAAAAAACAAAAACAAAACAAAACAAAATAATTATAGGATCTTTAGATCAAAAGATTAATAATAAGCTAATTAATTTAATTCTGTGTTTGCTATCAAATTCATTCATTAATTTAATCCCTTTGTAATCAATTGTTCAATTTTTCATTAAAAACAATATTGCTCAATTATTATAATTGAAATTGTTTTTGAACAAAAAAAAAAAAAAACAACAAAAAAAAAAATTGGAAAAAAAAAATTAAAAAGAACCTAAACGTAAATAAATAAAATTTGTTCATTATTGATGAAATAACATTTAGTCACATATAAATCCCATTAAAGACAATACAAAGCTATTAAATTTATTTATACGCCCTAAAATTAAATCATCAATCAAGCAATTAGTGCGTTATCAAACGTGAAACATGTAACAAATAAAAACAAACGTAAAATATTGTAAAACAAAAACAAAAAAATTGATTAAAATAAACAAAAAAAAAAAACAACACTACAGAGAAAATTTATAAGAAGTCAAAGACAAAAAAAAATAATAAATAAATAAAATTACAACATACCATACCACCAAAAAGATAACAAACCAAAAAAAAAAAAAATAAAAAATAACACAGAAATAAAAAAAGAAGCGAAGTACATAAAGATAAACTAAAAGTCAGTCTAAAAGTGTCACCTTCCGTTCTTCCGTAAATTTTTTTTTTATCATATATTTTATTTTCCTCTTCTTTTTTTGTTGTTGTTGTCTCTGTTTGCTTTATATTTTGTATTTTGTAACATTTATTTCACAGGGCTTAATTCCCATACCTATTAGGCTCCTGTGGAGGCTTATCAATATAATATTCTCTGGCAATTAAAATTCTGGTCACACTTCAAAATAAGATAAGGTCGTTTTGAACCTTAGAAGAATGGTAAAAAGGTGATGATGGTATGTACATATGTATGTATACATATGATGATATGATATCTCACCATATATTTATTATTGTTGTGGAGTTCTTTGTTTTTACATTTAAATGTACAAGATATGGTCTAAAATTCTAAAGTGACACAATGGAATATCATGGCAAATTAATTATATGTATGTATGTTACATTTTTTTAAATCGACTATATGTTAAGGTATTTCATTTTATTTTATTGGATTTAAAACACCTTTTTTGATAAAAATAATCTTTGAAAAACAAAAAAAAAAATTTCAATATTGTGTTTCCATTGAGGTCTTCATTGTTTTGACTTTTTATTTGATTGGGTTTTGTTTACGTTATAAGTATTAAAAAAAGTTAATATCTGTATTTTTATCAAAACCTAAGTTGTTCCAATTAACAAAAATTAATTGTTAATTGAATTACAAGTGAATAGATTATTTATTTATTTAATTTTCCATAAGCAATAAAAATTGTAATTGACTCATTTTTGAAAAAAAAAAAATTAAAATACTGTAGGATTTTTTTATAAAAAAATATTTCCAGGATAATGTTTTTTTTTTTAACTATAGGATTGACTGATCATCTTTGTTCAAAATTTGGCTGTGCGTATAAAAATGTATACAATACAGTTTATATGAAAGTTTCGAGCTTCTTTTTCTTTTCTCAAAAAGCTGCATTTCAGCATCCCGTGGACTAAATACTATCCAAATATTTGTTCAAGTGACCTCTTTGCTTTCCTTAAATACAATGAAACTTTTCTGAATATGACACTCATGAGACTAACGGAATTCCGTTTAAATAAATAGTAGAACTACTTACTTCCTTCCTTGGCACAACAGGTCGAAATTACCTTGGGCCTGCTCAAGTTAACTTCAGTTCCAAGGCCAATTTTTTGTCATACACTACCTCTAACATAGAAAAAGTTAATTTGTAAAAAGTTTTAGTCGTCTAATTGGAATTTAAAAATTATTTATTGAAAATATCCACTTTCTGGAGAATTCTACAATATATTTTGTTCCAAAAAATTTTATTAATATTTATTTCCGAAATACACACCGATTTCACAGTGGAAAAAAACAAATATTTATTCGAAAATTTATTTACACATTCCAAAGAAAATTTTAATACTTTCATTAAATTTAAATTTGCATGTCAAATGAAATTTTAATAATTCCTACACACATACAAACAACCAAAAACATTTTCAAAAAAAAAAAAAAGTGTATGTATCGATTGAAATAATTCAAAAAGGATTTGTTTTTGTCCAAGAAATAATATTCTGTTACACTTAATACACATAAATTTGAACAATTTTTTTTTTAATATTTTGGTTAACATCAGAGTCAAGTGGACCCCTGAGGATTAAATCTCATATAAATATCTCGTATATATGACATATTCTTTTTTTTTTTTTGTATGATTTGGTATTTGGTGTCAAAACATAAACAATGAAATAGAATTCAATGAAATTTTCAAATATTTACATTAAAAAATTTTGATGATGATACTATACATATGAAATGTATATGATGATGTTTTAGTTAAATGGTGTTGGTTAAAAAAAAAAAAATATATATTCTGTAAAATTGTTGACTATGATTCTTTGAGGCGTTCAAAAAAATGTTTTCGGCACGTGTTTGACACACGGTATACTTCATAAATTCTGCCACAGTTACAATAATGTCAGTTCCTGTCTTACATATTATAGAAATATCTTTCTTTCTTTTATTATTTTTTAGATATTTTTTTTTTCTATATAATTTTCTTGTGTAACATTTAAAAATGTATCTGTTTACGGCACCCTTCATCATCAAGGAAGATATACCCTTTCCGTTATTTATTTTTTTTTTTTCACATTCAATTTAAAGGAAACCATTGAAAAAAGATTTCTTCGCTTCTTTTTTCTTTTTCATTTGTTTATTATTATTGTGCACTTACATATATTGCGGGTGGTGTGGTATGAGATTATTATTATTTTTGTACTAAGAATATGTATACACAACAAATCCAGTTATGATTTATTCAACATTTTTAATTGATTTCGTTTTTATATAGTTTTTATTGTTTTTGCATAAGGTTCATTTGACAAGATGGTTTTATATGGATTAGGAAAAAAAAATTAATACGTTTTACTTTGTGATGTAAGTTTTCATTCAAGAAAATTTTTTTTCAATTTTTTTTTTTTTAAATGTGTTATGAAATGTATTAAATGAAAATGGTGTAAATTAAATTTTATTAAATAAAAAATTTACAATTTCTTTTTTCAATTTAGAAAAGAAATTCTTTTAATTTATGAATAAAATAAAATATAGCCATGGTCATACAAATAACTCTCTCGAGGTTTTCATACACTTGATTATTTATTACTGATTTCACATAAAATTAAAAACACTTAGCAACATCTTTTGTTTCGTGTACTTATTTTTATACCTGCTCCGACGACATGGTCAGAGTCAGGTTCCGGACAATGAGAAGTTTTCTCTTTAAGGACATTAAAAACATAGAAAAAACCCTTTGGGATCTTCGGAAAACTACATTCGACATAAACAGAGATAAAAATTCGTGAAGATAAATTTAAAGACTGTTTTCAATACAGATATTATTCAATGTAACGTGAAAATGACAACTTTCGACATAAAGAAATGAAAACTAAACATTTTCTTTAAAGTTAGTTTACGTTTAGCATTTAATTTGAACTTTTTTAAATTAGACCTTATTATCACTTTTTCATATATGAATTTCTCTAAATTAAACAACAGAAATTAGAATTTCTTCAGTTTGAGAATTTCAAAAATAAAAATTCAGTAAAAACTCCAGCGAATGATTAAAAAATTGATAGTTGCTGTCCAGTGTAATTATCTCTGTATATTTTTTCTAATGAATGACTTTTTTTTTCACTTTAACTTGATTTTTCTGTTCCATTTTTAGATAAATAATTCATTCACTGTTTTTTTTTTATTTTTTAAATAACGATTTTACTATTTAGAGGAAACTATTAATTTCAACCAATTACAATCAATAATCAACGTCACCTGTCTATCTAATTTTCCAATCAACTGAAGTGATTAAATTTCCATTGGGACTTCATACAAAAAAAAAATCCATATATACAATTTAGAAAAAAAAATAAGTAAATTAAAGTAAATAAATACAGAAAAAAAGTTAAAAGAAATAAAAAATAAAAACAAAGATAATCAATATAACTGAAGTGATGATTACAAATCCCTCAAGTAATTAGGAATGTGAGAAAACTCCGCCTCTTTGAAATATACATATGTATCTTTTGCTGTTTCATTATAGTATAGTATTTAATATTATAGCCAAAGTTGGTAATATAAATCAGATCCATCATCCTTGAGGTATCTGTTTCTGTTTTAAAAAACAACTTATAGCTCATATAATACCTTTTTAATTTTGTTGTTGTTCTTGTTCTTAGGTTACCGTACAGAAAATTTTTAAAATAACAACAAAATTTTATAATAAAAAAACAAAAAAAAAAAGAAATGGTAACAGAACCACTTATCAAGTAATATTTGCAATATGCTGGGAAGTTGGTAGCAAAGCACATGTACATATATGAAGTTGCATCTTGAGAGAGGACTAAATTGATTTTGTGGTGTTGGCACATGCTTTTGTTGGATTCCCTTATATAAATACTTTAATATAGATACTTTTTTACACATATCTGTGTATACATGATATGTAAACAAACAAAAAATATATATATAACATATATCATTAATATTATGTATATATGGAGTTTGAAAAACGCCACAAATGTAACCAATGGCGGTTACCTTTGAAGTGGCTAACAGTAGCTTTTTAATATACCTGCCCTAATACATTGCAATTAAAAACATCACGTTTATAATTAAAAAATAATAATAATAATAATAATAATGAAGAAAAGTTAAAATACTGTTTGTATTTTTGTATTGTATCACATATGCACCTTTTTCACATATGTATGTATGTATATAAAAATTTATAATGATATATGGTGCTAGTGAATTTTTATATTTATTGTATCATACAATGGTGTTTAAATGCAGAAAAAGATGTCTCAGTGTAAATGGAAGTGGTTATTGCATTTAATATCCTTTTAATAATGAAACACCGTACATAAAGATCAAAAAATATGAATCTTTTATTTATAAAAAAAAAAAAAAGTAAAATATCGAATTAAAAAATATATTTATTAAACGTAAACCTATCAGTCATTATCATGTTATAGAACCTACCGCATCGAGAATTTATTGGAAAAACAAAAAACAAAAAACAAAAAAAACTTTTTATGTACATTTGATGATAAAAATTATCATCATCGTCATCATCATTCAATAAATGAAATTATAAAGCTTAAATATGTAGTTACCTATAATAAAAGTCACATGTTGTGTTGATTATTATTATTAGTTAGGTACCCTGAATGACTCTTTTTTAATTTTATTTTATTTTTTTTTTTTTGTCTTCTGAATCTCTTGAGCGTTTGACTTCATGATGAATCCTTTCAACAAAATCGTTGAATATATTTTATCTATATCTTGCAATGGATAGCAAGCTTTTATAATACGCTTTGCAAAAAATCAAAAAACAAAACAATAACAACAAAACAACAAAAAAAACTCCTTAATGTTGACAGGACCAATGAACATATATGAATAATGGATGGCCTGTTTGGTAATACAATTGAAAGTATCCTTTTATATTTCTTAAAGAATTGTTACCGACTACTTTTTTTTTGTTTTTTTTTTTTTGTGGTGCTCTGATTGTTGTTGTTATTATTATTTTGTTTTCAAATTACTAATGAATAAACATTTAAGAATCTTTCTTTAAGCTTCACTTTTTGTTGTTGTTATTGTACTTTTTTTTTATTGTTGTTTTAATTTCTTTATTCTCTTTCTTAAATTATAAATTTTTTGACTTGTTCCAGAAGAAAAAAGAAAAAAAACAAAAATTAATTTTTGCAAAAGACTCATTAAAATTCTCGGTTATTGTTAATGGAATTTTTTGGAAGTTTAAATAGGTGTATGTCGAAAATAATTAATTTTCGCGATATTTTTTGTTTTTTGTTTTCTTTTTGTATTTTGTATATAACAATGAATTATTTTGGAATTTAGGCAATTAACACCTAATTTACGAAAAGATATTTTGTATGATATTTATCTTTTGTGTTATTTTTATTTCTTTTTGTTTTTCATATCGAAGAAATTTTTTTTTTCTTTCTTGTATGCACACACAAGGTGACGTAAAGGGGTGTGATTAATTTTCACTTACCTTTTAAGTAGTAATTATTGCTTGAATTAATCAACAATAAAATGACACTTTATGTTTAAGATAAAAATTATAGAAATTTATTTTCTTGAAGACTTTTTTTTCTCCATTTTTTTTTTTTGAAATTTCAGTGAAATATAAAGAAAGTAATTAAGGACAAAAGAGAAATATAAAAAAAACTTGTTATTATTAACGGAAATAATTAACTATGATTTATTTTTGAGTTTGTTCATTGTTATTAATTGTTAAAATTGAGAGAACGCAAATATTGTTAATGAATTTTCAAAATTTATCTCGTGTCTGGAATAAATAATTTTATTTCAAAATATATTCAAATAACAGCGAATATACTTTGTAATTAAATAGATTTTTTTTTTTTATTGAGGCTATTTTAGTTATTTTGTTTTTTTTTTTTAGAAAAATTAGATGTATCGCTTTATTCTTATTTTTTCTGTGTAACTTTGAATAGTGTCAAAATTATGAATTTTCAAAACAGTAGGTGAAATAAATCTGAAATATTTTTGTGCTTTAACCCTTTGCACTCCAGCTGTGAATTTTACACACCACGCTATTTCTCTTCGCTTTTAAAAAATAAATTTTTTTTTTCTGAATATAAAATTTTACTTTCTTTATTCTCTTTCACTTTTCAAAAATGCCCACTTTTCAAAGCTTGATCTTATTTTTTTCTAATTGATGCGTCACGGCGTATAGGAATACATCTTTACTACACTTTTGCTAGCGTATCGTCGGCGCATTATGAAAATAACAATTGTGGTTGGGGAAGGTTGAGGGTTATTACTTTATCTTCAAAAATACTGCAGAGTTACTGATTCCCCCCTATATGAAAAAAGCTTAGAGTGCAAAAACTTAATCATAAATGTGCTCTCTGATCCAACTAAAAATATCAGCAATTAAATAAAGGATACAAATTTAAAAATAAATATTTTCTAGAAGACAGAGAAAAAACGACAAAAATCCTAAATTAATTACACTGATTAAAAATTATAATTAATTTATTTAAAGTATAAAAAACAAAAATTCAAAATAAAGAATTGAATAATCAATACATCATCAATGCAAGTTAATATATTTTAATCATATATCAAATTTTTTTAATACTTCATGCATATATGAAAAAAAAAAAACAAAAAATGAAATAAAATTCAATCAAATGTCATCTTGTTGTGTATTTTACAGATGGTATAATCCATCATTAGAAAAGAGTGCTCCTCAACAAGATAAATTTTATATTTCGTGAGACCGCACCGTAGACGACAATTTATAATATAAAATGTGAATTATATAAAAAAAAGTTAAAAAATTATTAATTTTCTTTTCTATATAGAATATATTCTTTCGTATACATATTCAACATATGTATTATATTCAACGGTAGTATCTTATATGTATGTAAAACATTTAAAAAAATACAGTTTAAATATTATTAAGTAGTAGCAAAACGTATAAGATTCTTTATTTTATTTATTTATTTATTTTTTTTTTTTGTGATGTACGTAACAAAAAAAAAAACATATTTTTTTGATTGATTGCCATCAGAGCGAGACACGATTGTGGTCATCACTCGATTACACTGCGGGCATTTTTGAGATATTATACTTAATATATTAAAAGGTATCTCAAATAACATAAAATTTTTATAAAAAAAAAAAAATATAATATACAATATTGTATATATACTAGCTCGTACATATACAATGTTTCATCAAATTCAATTTTTCTGGGTGATAAAAAAAGGGGTAACGAGGCCATCAACATTTTTAAGAAGGTTCAATTTTTCTTATACGTAATTTTATTTTATTTTTGTTTTATTTTGTTGTTTTTTTTTTCTCTATTTTTTTTATTTTTTTTAAAGAATTAATTTTTAAACAACAACACAATAAATAATACTAAAAATATGATCAAAATTTTTTGAAATCTATGGACACCCGCTACGATAACAGTGGACTAATTTGACAGATCTGAAGCATTTCAAGAATTAATAATTTTTATTGTGGTGTGGTTTTTTTTTTTTTTTTTTTTTTGATTATTATTATTATTTTTTGTTTTTGGTTCTTTTGTATAGATAGATTTTTTGTAGATAGATGCCTATAATAATAATGCACAAGCACAATATTTTTCTTAAAAGGATGATATGTTATAGTGGATCCGTTTGTCTTTATTGAATCAAAATACAAAAATACATACATATATTCGTATATATGTATATTTTGAATTGGTTGAGTGACAGAAGGATAGATGATGAAGATGATCCATTCAGAAAAAATTAAGCTTATTTAAAAAAAAAAAAAAGAATATGGTATATCCATGTCGTTTATTATATTTATTGTATATTTGGATGGTCAATTTTACTGCGCGACTTTTTTTTTCTTTTTTTAAATTATTTATTAGTTTAGGATTCCTTATGCATAAATCATGGAAATAAAAATGAAAAAAAAAAAAAAGGAAAAATTATATAAACATAATATTATTGTATAGAAATGGTTAAATGGGTGATTGGGCAAACGATCATCATCATGATGATCCCTATAAATAAAACAAATATTATATATGTATATTTTTTTTAGTATAGTATGTGTCCGTTTGACTTTATGATTTTATGAATAAGGAATATTTTTAGTTTTTTTTTTTAATTTCCTTTTTTTTTTTTTTAAATTTTAGTTTGTGTCCAAAATATCATTGTATTTGTAATGGCTCCATCAGAAAAGATTGTTTCTCATTATATATTTAACTTGTATTTTTAAGTTGAGAGTTTTTATAGCTTAAGTGGCGCCAGGTATTTCATGTATGAAATATAAGATAGATACAAAAAAAAAAAAATACAAAAAAAAAAGCTGCAATCAAAATATATACGAAAATGTCTAAGGTGAAAAGAAGGATGAAGAAAAAAAAAAGATATTCAGAGAAGAAGCAAGGTGAATATCATATCATCATTATTATCGTCGCATTCCTTAAATTATTGTCTAAGAGTGATATTTTGTTTAAAAAAAAAATGTGATATTTGTAATGTGTATAGAATCATATGCGTATAAGTGTATGTATGTATGTCTTTTATTTGTTTTACACGTGTACATTGTAAACAATTAATTATTATAATGAAACAAAACATAATATTAAATGTGTGTTTTTATATAATTAATAATTTAAAAAAAAAAAAAAGGATTTTAAAAATGATGTTTTTAAAAAGTGATTAAAATAAATCAAATGAAATAGGAATATGTAATATAAATTATGATTATGATGATGATGACGATGGTTGAATAAAAAACTAAAAAAATAAAAAAAAAAATATTTTTTTAATGATTGTCGTTGTCCTGTTGTGCGTGTATTAAAGTAAAAAATTAAAAGAATTTGTTATTCTTTTCAAAATTATGAACTATTCTCATTTGTATGTTTTTTTTTTCTGTTTGTATTTGTAAAATCGAATTATGTTAATTTATCACAGTTGTTTGTTGAAGATTAATAAAAATTGATTGAATCCTTTTGTTAATGGCAGAGTGGAAAAAAATTAAAAAAGAAAAAACTACATCTGTTCGAAAGAAGTACCAATTTTTTTCAGTTTAAAATTTTTAGAGAAAATTTAAAGGACTCAGATATTTTTATGATTTGTTATATTTTGAAAATTTTCAATAATTCCTGTGTCAATGGTTTTTTTTTCAACTGATTTAAATTCTGTTAAGTTTAAAATATTACCTGTTTTAAACTTTTCAATGAGAATTATTATTTTATCCTTTTTAAAATCAATGAGACTTCAGATAAAAATAAATTACTGAAATAAAAAATTCAAGTAATTCACATATTATTTTTTTGGTCCTTCTTTAAAAGGATATTTAATTAATTCTATTTACTTTTCAGTTTTAATTGAAAAAGTTTAATCATTTTTTAGTGTGGGTTAATACTTATGGTGTCTTTATTAGGAAGAAAATATATGTACATATTTTTAGAAAGTTTCACCATGTCTACGTTGTGTCCTAGAAATACTTGAATATTTTGTTTTTTTGTATTCCGTTAAAAACAAATTACAAAAAAAAAGAAATCTTAATATGTGAGATTTATTATGTGTTATTTATTTTAAAATTGAATTTTATAAAAATAAATATATGAACATATACTAAAAACTTAATAAAGAAAAAGTTTATGCGTGACTTAATTCTAAGGCTATAATTATAAATTATAAGAAAACCAAAGAAAACCACTAACAACAACAACAAAAAAAGAAATAATAAAATTAAATGTTATGCTAAAAGCAAAATATAATAATTTACATAACTAATAGATAATTAATTTCCCGTCACTATTGGGAAATTGAAAATCATGATAAATCAATAAATTATTATAAACAAAAAAAAATGATTTGTTTTGTATACACATTGTAAAAATAATTTCAAAACCAAAAAAAAAAAACAACAAAAAAAAAAATTAAAAAATAATAAAACAGTATTTTTGTTTTTCTGACATATCATTTGTATAATTTTATTTAAATTTATAACTGCTTTAAATGATATAATTCAATATTTTGAAAGATTTATATTGCAAAAATTCCTCAAATAATTGATAAATATTCAAAATAAAATTAAAAAAAAAAAAATAAGAAAGCCAGACGTAGAATTGTTTTTGGATTCAAAAATAAAAATCTTATTTTCTTACAAGAAAAACATTAATTTAGTAGTTCACATGCCATTTATCTGTATCTTTTTGTTTTTTTTCAGAAAATTACAAAATAATTTGAAAGTACATGAATATTCATTCTAATTTTGGAAATATTCAATATTTTATTTAGATTTAAAAAAATTGGTTCATATAATTTATTATTAACTATACCTGTATCATAATTAAGTGTTAAAAAAGTATTTTGTATACAAAATATTTAAAAAAAAAAAAAAAAAAGTAATCTAACATAATTTTTTTTTCCTAAATGTTCCATATGGCTCCTTGATGACTCTTATGGAATTTTTTCCTCATACCACATATTCGAAAATCTGTATGTTTCAAGAGTATCTTTTTTTTTTTTTCGTTGAAGATATTTTAATTTTTTGGATTCCATGTATTCATTATAATGTCCGTTACCGTATTTATATCGTATTTTTTAACATCAATATTATTTTTATTTTCATATATGCACTTGTTAGATAAAGTAAAGTACTCCATTTGAGTAAATGTAAATTTATTTTGAAAGGAGATTTACATGTTTATATAAACAAAGATGGCACATTCATTTGAATTATTGCCTCAAGAAGTGATTAAAAATTAATGCTTGAAAAAAAAAAACAAAAAAATACTGAAAGATTTTTGTTTATGTAGTGCATTAGTGAAGAAAATTAATAACAAAACTATTTGAATAACTATATACATTTAATGATGTATACAAACCAAGTATGAAAATTTTAAAAATATTCTACATTGTGAGTTATTTGTATATATTCGAAAAAATCAAAACATTGCATGTAAGTTGGTAGTTTCATTAAGTTTTATTCATGATGATGATGGTGGAAAATGTATATATTAATACTTTATAATGTAATCTGGAAGAGAAATACCAGACGTTCTGGCACCTGATGTATACTTGTTTTTTTTTTTTTTTTTTTTTTTTAAATAAACAAAATACCTAAATAATTATGGGTTTTCCTTTTCGTGTACTCAAGTTTTTTTTTTCAAGATTGTTTTTAACTTGATAACATAATTATTAAGGGAATAAATTTAAAGTGGTGTTTTTTTTAAATTAAAAATGGTAAAAAATTTGGATTAAACATTTTTTTTTAATTTAAATAAATTTTGGTGTTATCCGATACAAGATTTAGAATGTAAATAAAAATAAGTGTTTATAGAGGAAAAATTCATTTAGAATAATGTGTTCATGTGAAAAGTATAATTTATTACTTTTAATATGGAATTGAATAGATACCATGTATTCAAGTTTTTAAAATTGAGTACGTGTTTTTGTAATAATTTAAATACTTGTGTCTTTTGTGGGATATCATCTAGGGCATATTCCTAGAAATGTCACAACGAAGATACGAACCATAATCATCTAACTGGTTCAGTCTTGAAGTTATTGCTCTATTTCTGTAAAAGTAATAATTTGCTTGTGACCCCAAATATTAGGACCATGATATCTAATCTTGTCATCCTTTTTTTAATTAATAAAAATTTTGAAAAAAGAGTGAACATGACATGACTTTAAAAAAAACAAAAAAGAATCCTTGACCAATATCATTTTTTGTAAATTTTACAATGTTGGCTTTTAAGTTCTAACATTCTAAGAATCTGAGCCGATCGTGATTTTGCGATGATACAAAACAAGCAGGCATCATTCAGAACCTTTAAAGCAATTCAAATATGTATTTGATAAACGACAAACAAAACGTGTTTAAAATTTTTACTAATCCTCTAAAGGACTTCTAATATGCTGTTTCTGTTTTTTCTTTTTAAATTTTTTTTTTCAATTTTTCAACAAATTCTTTTAAATTTCAAACTATCGGAGGGGATAAAAAAACAATGAATAAAAATTCAATCGTGTCGACAATGATATCTTATTTTCGAGTACAAAATGAGTATATTTACACTACAAGAAATTGTGACAACTAACTCGTGTACATACCAAAAAATACTTAATCCTACGTTTCATGTTTTATTTTATTTTAAATTTCATTTTGCACAGTAAACAATTTCAATTTGAATTTTTTTTTTTTATTTTTTTTTTACCTTAAGATATTTTAAAGATTTAAAGTGAGAAAACATTCGCATTCACGTATAACTAAGTATTTATGTACAAAACTGCTATAGATATGTTTATATACTCAGATATGGTTCTTTTTTATGTTTTTTCAATTTGAAATTTATAATTTTACTTCTTATTGTTTTACACAGATATTTTATATAGTATATAGTTTTACTTTTTCTTCTAAATACTTGATATGTTCTGTAAAATTTTATAAAAATGTGTTTCTTTTTTTTCATATGTTTTTTTTTTATTTGACAAATCAACAGACTTTTAAAATTCCACCATGAAAACAGTAAAAACTTTGCAACTGAAATTCTTCGAAATTGAGGTCGTTTCGATAGATATTATTTTGTTTTTTTTTTTTTTTTTTTTTTTTTTTGTATTTTGGTGCAATATTGTTTTTTGTATTGCAGTAGATTCTCACAGTAAATGCATTTTTGTTTTTTCTTTATTTTTTTTTTAAACAAAAACTAAAAAAAAAAAAAAAATAAATAAATAAATAACGTATGCATATCATTCTGTGGTTGCAGTTTATGTTTAAACATTTGGTGGCATCTTCAAGAAAAATATCTTGATAGTTAGTTTATAAAAAAAAATATATATATACTTTTCTACATTATTTGTTTTGTTTTCCTTTTATTTTTTCTTTATTTTCCTTGGATGATTAAAAAAAAAAAATTACATTTATATATGTATATAAAATAAGTGAGGATATAAGTTCATATACTACCACTAAACAATATTGATATCGTGCAGAATATTGATCTTGTCCAGAGATAAGACAGTTACAAACGAAATCCACTTCCTTAGAATTGGTATTTATATGAACTCTTGAAAAAAAAAAAAAAATAATAAAATAACATAACATCTTGAAAGTATAACTTCTTATTATTGCTATTTTTATTTCTTCTTCTTATTAATATTTTCACTTATTTTGTTGTTATTGCTGTTGTTGTTTTAAAAAGGATTGAATTAAGATTTGTTTTTAAGATTTTTTTTTACTTTTTTTTTTTTTAAAAAACATATTGTGTATATGGAATATATTTAAATAAAAGTATCTTTTATGTTTTTTTTTTCATTTTGTGTAAAAAAGTATTTTTAAAAAAAATCAAAGTGGAGGAGTCTTTTAAAAAAACATTCATACATATCATACATGTAACGTACATGTGATGATTACAATCTCTTTTTCATTCGTAAATAACTCTTTTCTTTCAAAAAAAAAAAAAAAAGAAGAAAATTCGTAAAATGAAATTGTTGAATATTATTGTACAATGAATTCCTTTAAATAGGTTTTGTGATAGTGAATAAAAATCAACAAATATATGAGAATAGACAAAGTGAATAATATTTTTACTTAGATTTTTTTTTCTTTTGTATTCATTTAGATTACGTTAAAGGTCGTACATGGAATAACAGATTTTTAATATAAGGAAAAAAATTAATAAAATAAAAACACATTTCAAGGAATTTATTTTCTGAAAATCAAGTTTAAATTGCTACTTTTTCTACAAGTTTCTTTTTCAAATTCCCTGTAAACACATGAATTACATGTAAATAACATTGACTTTGTAGTTATTCGATTTCTTTTGTCCACACCTTAGAAAATACCTAAGAAAATACCCTGGAATAGAAACAGAATTTCATGAATTTCAACTTCAAAGAGAAATTTCTCTAACAGTTACACGACCAAATAGATACAAACATCTATACAGTCTGACTGCAACCTAAAAATTACATTGTTGTAATATGTTTTGCAGTTGAAAAAAAAAATAAAAAATAAAAATTATGAAATTAAGAGCTTTCATATAAAAGGAAAACTACATACATATGTGTCAAATGCAGTTATAAATGAAATAATAATTTAATGAAAAACGTTCATTACATTCTTTGAAATTCACCCGCATAACTTGCATAAAATATCAACAAATTGTATTTAAGTTTAGAAGAATATAGTATCAAATCATATTTCTCGTATATACATACTCGTAGATATCATATTTTCGCAAATGTGCAAAAATATAATATATACATACATATATAAATTGCACAATCGTTGAGATCAAAACCAAATGTCGAATAAAATTACATTTTCAGAATCATACTTTTCTATACATTTAACGGTACATATACGAATATATTGTATTCTATGAAGGAAAAAAAAAAAAAGAAAAACAATTTCAGAACAAATTTATTATATTCTAAAGAACTTACATAAAAGCATTTAAATTTGAAGGGATAATCAGAGACTATGTGTGTGATAATGATGTTGATGTACTAATATTGTGTTAAATTTTTACTGCAAATGACAGGTGTAACATTATAATATTTTGTGGGGACTGTGTTAAGCTATAACTGATTCTAATAAACCAAACATGAATAACTTGAATTTGAAATCGTACTATCATCATCATCATCATCATCATCATCATCATCATCATTTATATTACACGTTCATTTTTCTTTTAACTTTAAAGTTTCATTTCATCTCCTTTATTGCGTTTCAAAAGCATAAGAAGAGGGTTACATTTTTTTTTCTTTTTTACTAAATAAGTACTACGTTTTTATGTTCTGGAGTGAGTTATTAAAGGGGGGTTATTGTAGATATTGTTAACGCCCACACTGTTATCATTTCTTCTTGATTTTTTATTTTATTTGTTCACGCACAATAAATTTTCTTTAAAGTTTTTTTTTTTCAGAATAAGGAAATAAAAATGAAAATCAAGAGAAAAGAAGGGAGAAAAAAAAAGATAGATATTACAGGGTTTACTCATAACAATGATGATGATAATGGTGATAATGATGATGTTGTGGACATATGAAAAAAAAAGTATCACTTTTAAGGGTGTCATGGTTAATAAAATAAAAAAAATAAAACGAAACGAAAAAAAAGTTGAATTTATTCCGGAATCTTTGACTTCCAGTTTTCATTTCCATTTAATTTTTTCGATATGTTTTTTGTTGTTGTTGTTCTTGAGAATAAAAATTTACTTAGTTTAAGATTCATTATTTTTTTTATACTGTAGATATATCTGAACACGACATTATGAATTAAAAAAAAAATAAATACATATAAATGGGAAAATGGAAAATAAGAAGCAAAATAGGAAAATGAAAAATAAGTAGATATGTTAAAGTTTGATACAACTTCCGAAATTTGGATGAAAAAATATATAAATATGTATAGCGTTCTCTCGTTTGTTAGAAAAATTAGAAGATTCTACTAGAGACAAAGTGTTGACTCTATGCCCTCTGGACTTTGCTGGCTGAGTGCTTAGAAAAGTCTTTATTCCCCCTCATCCTTAAACCTAAAGTCATTTCGGAATAATAGAATACATTTCACAAGTTCACAAGCCATCCACAAAATTTTGTAGCATTAAAAAAGTGGTTGCAAAAATTTAACTAAAAAAATTTTGAAAAATCTACGTCTTCTGAAAATTTAACAGTTTTCAACACAGTTAAGTATTAATTATTTTAAAGTATCGCTGAAAAATGACTATTTTCTTAGAAATTTCGTAAAAGTTTTTCGGAAGTTACATTAGCAAATATTTTAGAGAAAAACTCAACTAAGTGAGTGGGAGAAATATTATGAATAAAAATGTATCTATTTTTAGAAAATAAAATATGTATGTATATACTTTTGTACACACACACATATCTACCTATATGTATTTTTGTAATGTGTGTTATTTTGCATTTTTTTATAATATTTTCTTGTTTTTTTCCAACTTTCTATTTTTCTTTGTATTTTCTGGAGGAACACACAAAAAAAAAAGCATGTACAGATACTTTTGGTTTCTTTCTAAAATTATTTTTCTTTTCCATGACAGTTTTATTTGAATTCAAGAAAATATTCATGATAAAAAAATTTAAAAAAAACAACTTTTTTTTTTCTTTTGCTTTTGAATGAAGATGATTGCTAATTCTTTTTATGAAAACAAGGGATAATTTTCTTTCGTTAATGTTATGTAAATGACAGCTGTCTCTTAAAAAAAAAATGAAAAAAAAAAAGAAGATACATTACATCATACAGTATATTCTTAATATATAGAAAAATAGAATGTAGTAAATTACTTATTTTACGGGGAGAAAAAAAATAAATAAAAACATCAGAGGGAGAAAAATTAAAGTATTTGTTACAACACAGTCAATAAAACAATAGTTTATTTTTTTTTCTTCTATTTATTATTATTTTAAAAAATATGAGAAAGAATGAAGATGAAAGTAATTTGATGTGTAATTTGATAAAGAAAAAAATAAGAAGATAAAAACAACAAAAAATACGAAAATTCATTAAAAAATACATAAATTTATCTGAATTTGACACAGAATACATATTAGAAAATTTTCAATTTTCATTTTTAAAATTGAAAGGAAAATTTTCTTCATTTCAAGGATTTTTTTTCATTTTCATTCATGCCTTTTCAAAATATCTATCTACTTAAGTAGTTCAAATTTAATGGAACACTGTAATTATGTTTTTTTTTCTATTCAAAAGGTTATACATAGATTAATAATGTGACCTAACTTAGATATGGACGAACTTTAACGATGGGATTCAGTTTCATATTTTTCTAAGCCAAAATAACATAGATACTTGTTAACAAAAGCTTTTACGTTGAACTAGTCTATCTTACTTCTTAGAAATAAAATTACAGGTACGAGAGATCGGCCATTAAATCACCAGTGATTTTCGTCGAACCTTAATGTTATACAAAATTGAAACGTAACATCGAGGGAATATTTGAAATGTAACTTTTCTTTCCATGGCAACACTGCCATACTCAAAACAAAAAACATGTAAAAATCCTCAAGCAACACTTGACTCGACATTAGAAATTAGCTCTAATTCGACCACGAGCGAGAAAATAGTTGTCGAAATTGTGGGCAATTTCATAAGAAAATAGAATAGTTTTCTTAATTTTAAAAAGCAATTTTGTGGTCGACCTCTTGTAGTTCGTCGTTCATATCTCCAATCCTATTTCTAGCTTCTAGTGAGTTGATAGTTAGGTAGTTGACGCACTGATGGAATGCTTTGAAGAACCAAAATGAACCGTTGACACACTGACAAGACATGTGAGCAATTATAGATGTAGAATTTTTAAATAATTTCTAGATACCTACAAACACTTATCTTTTTCTATATTCACAAAGGATTTAACATTTACATTAATTAATTATTTTATTTCTATTGAAAACCTCTTCAATGCGTAAATTTAAATTTCAAACAGATTCATTCATTACGATTTATAACTTATTTGATTTTCGTTTCACGATCTCTATCTCTCTATCTCATTTCGTTTTCAGTAAATTACTATTTATAAGTTTTTCATGAAATTCGATTCGCATATTATTAGTATTATTATTGATTCGATATCGAATGAATGTTATATAAATTTTGAATTTGACATTAAAACGTGAATTATGACATCGTCAAAATATTATAAGCATTGTGGTAGTGAAGATGGATTTTTTATTTTTTTTATTTATGAATCTGGTTTATTTAGTTACGGTGATTGTGTTGTATCATTTAAAAAAACAGCAAAAATATGAATATGAATAAATAAAATGAATGAAATTAAAATACAAATTATATCTATAACAATATATTTTTCAGTATGAGTATGTATGTAACTATAATATTAACAGATACTGGATACCGCAAATATAAGTTAAAAATATATGATACGTATCTTTATAATGTCGTTTATGCACATACAAAGAAATTCCGACATTTAAACTTTCAGAGTTCGATTACTTTGACTTTAACTATCGTAAATAATTTTTTACAAAAAAAATGATTTTTTTTTATTAATAAATAATAGTTAAAACGTAGCAATAGGTTACATGATGATCATAATTTTTATTTAAAAGAATTTTCTTATTTTCAACATTTCAAAAAGGTGTTCAATAATAAAAGAATATGTGTTGATAGGTTGTCGATAATACTCTTGTATGATATGACATCATATTAAAATGTAAAAAAAAAAAAAAAATATGTAAATAACGCATAAAAACTGGATTTAAAATTAAATAAATAAGAATGTGTTACGTGATTTGCGCGGAAATAAGCGAAGTAAGTAAGCTTTTTTTTTTGTTTTTTTTTTTTTTTTTTTTTTTTTTTTGAAATGAATGAATGGAAAATTTCGTACGTATATACAATTAACAATTTATGTAAGACATATCAGCAATTAAAGTTCTTAAAATATGTTTTTAATGAGGTTGTGGAATTTTATTGTTAATTTTTGTTTTTCTTATAGGTACATTGTGTTTGAGTTACTTCTTAATTCGATTTTAGAAAAAAGTAAAATAAAAGATGGAGTAAACGAATCTACATTATGAAATTTTGGAATATGTTTGTGCAAACAATTATTTAAGGAGGTTAACCTAAAACTATTAATGTAAAGCTAATGATTTTAATTTTCAAGAAACTCAAAAAAAAAAAAAGTTTTCATACATTTTTTTATTAATGAGGCATGACATAGGGCACAGCGCTGGCGCATGAAGATGGAAAAACAATCTTTTTAAAATCTGGTTTAAGATATTTTTCAAACATTTTTTTCCGAGTGATTGTTGTGTTAATTGTCCCAGTTAATGAATATAGTTTAGAATTTTCTCCAATTCATTTTGAAAATATAGTATACGTACCTTTCATTAGTTGCATTTTAAGCGAAACCACTTGAAAAAACGTTGTAGGCTAGAAATTAATAAAAAATACTAATTAAAAACTAAAATCCACTATTTTTATATTCTGATTAATTTTTAAACTTCCTCAAAAGGAAATTACAGTTCACGATCTTTAAAATTGAATTCTTCAAAAAGTACTAATGTTGCACTATCGCACAAGCCGACTTTATTCGAATTTATTTTTTTTACCTATTTTTATCTTTTAAAACAAAACTAAAGACCTCCTGAGCGTGACTATTTTTTCAACAAACTATCATATGATTGATTTATTATAGTTTGTAATCTGTCAAAAAAATTAATTCAAGAAAACAATTTTATACTTACTGGCAAAAAGGATTTATAAACAAATAAATATTTTTATTTTTTATTTTATGCCCTGTAAAAATCTTTTGACCTTAAAGTTCCTTTGGAGCATATTTAATTTTTTTCTTCTTCTTCAAATATAAAAATTATTAAATACTAATAACTTTTGTCATTTATTTTTTTTTTTTTTTTTTTTTTTTAAATTTTTTTCTCTTTAATTTAAGGAAACAAACAAGACAAATAACATATATAATAGCGACACATAATTTTTCAGATACTTCATAAAATATACACGTTTCTTTTTCCTTTCTTTCTTTTTTTTTTTTTGTTTTTTTGCATATATCGATTTATTGTACAATAATAATAAAAAAGAAATTTTACTAAAGCCAACAACAACAAAAAAAAAGAAGATATAAATAAAAAATAAGTTAAAATAATAAAAGAAAATTTATCAAGAAACTAACTCTTTGGTCATAAATTAGATTTATTGATCCATAAATCTGTTCTTCATATTTCAAAATCGTGAGGTGGCTTCATTGCAAATTTTTTATTTTTTTTTATTATTTTTATTTTTTTATTTTTTTTTTTTAATATAAAATATACAACAAATTCTATACCTCCTCCAATCACATTGAAACAAATTACAGAATTGGATGATTTCTCATTCACTTCGTTACATGAAAGTTGAATACACATATTTTATTTTTTATTTTTTATATATGTACATATTTATATATGATTGTACATATGTACATATTATATATGTGTATTTTAAAACATATTATAATAAAAGAAAGATAATAATAATAATAATAATATGTGAACAAAATGATGGGAACTTTATTGTAAAAAGAAAAAAGAAAAAAAAAAAAAAAAAAAGCCCACGATTTAACTGAATCACATGTTCAATACATCGCAACTTACATTATTTTTTCTTCCTTCTTTTATTTTTTTTTTTATCCTTTTATTTTTCTTCTTCTTTTTCTTCAATTCCTTGCAATTGCTATACGTTTCATATTAACGTATGTTATTTTATACGATATACTAATGTGACTTACTTTATAAGTTGAGATTTTGAAAAGCTTAAAGAGCTCTTTTTGATCTTGTGAAAATTCTATATAAAGGAGGATGTTGTTTGTTAGTAAATTTCTATCACATGGTTTTTTTTTTTTTTTTTTTTTTTGGTTTTATAGATGCAAGTAAGTAGTACTAGTTTACAACAAGTATGTACTGTGTATATATTTTTTTTTTTGTTAATAAATTGCAAATAAGTCAAGTTAAAGACCAGCATATATTGCATACATATGTATAAAACATATAACTTCAAATTGTTGCTCATGTATGATATGTTACAGGTCTTTCAATTTGATTTGTACACAAAAGAAAAAAAAAAAAGATTTTTATATAGGTAGTTTATTTTATCCACCTGCAAGATGAATTTTTGATGATGTTGATATTACATTTGACTAGCATTTATACAATAGACTAAAGATAAAAAAAAATAAATAAAAAAAAGAAATTGTATCAAATCTCATAGTTTTCATTGCAAGAATAATGATAAGCAACATAAAATGATACTTCCAACAGTCAACATTTATCTAAAAAAGATTCAGTTTCTACATAATAATATACATACATGATTTTTTTTTTATTTATTCTGTTTATTATACTATATATATTTCACATCCGATCCAATGCAATACAGAATCTATAAGTAATATCTGTATATAATTTTCCTCTGTTAACTATTTATTTAAAAAAGAAAAAAGATGCAATTGAAAAATAATAATTGTTATGAAAATCAACCATAAAAAAAAATTGAAAAAAAAAAAAAAAAAAAAAACAGAAAATTTCTTAAAATGTCTATCTGGTTGTCTGTCTGTCTGTTTGTCTTTTCATATGGTTGCCTTCTTGTCTACGTTACTGATCTACCACCATTCTTCAATATATGAGATGTGTCCGCGTTTTTGCGCCTCCTTATAATATTTTACTTTTTTTTTTTTTTCTTAATTTTTTTCCAAGATATTTTTTATTGTATTTTATTGTAAAAACAAAAATAAAAAAAATTCGCAATTTCTTTCTTAGAGTGTGGAACTCGTATCCGTACTCCCGACTCCAATATATACATATTAATATGTTTTTGTTTCATTGAGAATTTTTTAGAGGAATTTATACAGAAAAATGATGATGATCATCTCGGATCGTTCTTATATGCGATCAAGAAAAACAAAACTAAAAACAAACAAACAAAAAAAAAGAAGATTTTGAGTCCCTCTTTTTCAACCATTTGGATCTAAATTTGCAATAACAGCATCACACTCTATATTATCTTTGTACTACAACAACAAAAAACAAAACTTGTTAAAGTAAACTCAATTTTGTATTATAAATTTTCATATTGTAACAAACAACAATAATAATATTCATTCTTTAATCGAGAATGAGTATCTCAATATTACCATCATTTTCTTGAAGATGCTATAAAAGTTGTCATGTAATGTTCACATTTAAAAAAAATTTTTTTTTTTTATGAATAATATATTATATATCCTGAACTGTCCCATATATGATCGCTTAATGTGCATTTATTTCTTTTATTTATTTTTTTTTAAATGCGATCTTCACCTTCACAGTGAAAGAAAATAAAAGAAGAAGAAAAAGAACGAATTAGTGATATGAGTATATCTATCGATATATGTGTCCAGGTGGAATTTATTTTATTTAAAAAAAAATAAAAATAAAAAATAAAAATTTAGAAGAGTAATAAAATAAGGACATTAAAAAAAAATCATATTTTATTGCAATGTTATCAAATTAGAAAATAATTATTAAAAGGATAAAAGGATATTCATCAAAATAGTTTAGTTTCGTAAAACAGAAATAATTCCAGAATGTATATTAACTCATATTTATTCTGTAATTTTTCTACTCCCTTTTCTCTTTCTTTCAAGGATCTTTCAAAACAAAAAAGAGATCTTTATATAAATTTAATTTATATAATATAAAATTAGATACTTGATCAATGATATAAATGTGTCGGCATTTAATTTTGTCAGTTTTCAGTTTTCAACTTCTTCTTTTATTTTATTATTTTTTTTTTCTAATTTAACAGTTTGGCAATAAAATGTAAAATGTCATTAACAGTTTGATTAAGATTCGATAAGAAACATTTATCTAAACTTTTAATATCTTTTTTCTTCTTTTTTTTTTTTTTTTTTTTTTGTAATGTAATTTATTTATTTTATTATGTATCTACAATAAAATATAATTTTTAAGTTTATATCTTTTACGAATTTTACATATAAGAAATAGTTATAATAAAAATAATAATTATTTCTACAAATTAAGCGTAAACTAATTAAATCCTAATTGGAGGATATCTTTATAGGTTGACACGATCATTTTTCTAGTAATTAAAAGTTTATACATATAATCATAAACCTGAATCTTTTTCTACACACATATATGTATGTATGTATGTAGAGATGTATCTATGTGCAATAAATTTGTACGAGTATGTGCAAAAGTTATATGATACATTTTTGTAATCGTTTGAAAAATTTGTAAATATTATGTGTCACATAGTTTTTTTTTTTTATATACAATTTTTATATCTGTTTAATTTTAAATTTATTTTCAATACAAGTACATATTTACTTTTATTTTTTTTTTTTAATTATTATTATTATTTTTTTTTTAAATTTTATTATCAAGTAAATTGTTAATGGTTGTGTTTATAAGCTTTACGAGGATATGAAAATGAATAAAGTACATTTGGGTAATATGTAATGTTGAAAAAAAAAAATATATATTAAAAGTAGGACATTTTATACTTTCATAAAAAGAAATTGGGTAATTTAGATTTTTATGATCTATATTTAATTAAAATGAAAGGAGAATAAATTTGTTAAAAATTTTTAAAATTAAACTGTTTATGTTGTTAATTTTTTGTTTTTTTGAAATAAAATTTGCTCACTGTAAATCAAGAATACAAAATTAACTTTTTAAAAAACATTTTTGAGAAAACTAGTAAATAAAGTTATGTTTTTTTTATTGAATAAACTTCGATATACATATGTATATTATATGTACATACATACGTTACATACATACATATGAATTTTAATAACAATTAAAAAAAAAATCGGTTTATGAACACTCAAAATAATTTTGCAATCAAAATTAAAAATTAAAACCAATAAAATTTAATTAAACTGACAAAATACAGAGTTTGTTAAAATTTGAATATAAACAAAATTTATATCGAAATAAAAGGATCAGAATCTCTATTGTCTATTTGTGTAATAATTGTAAGACAGGGTTTATACGGTCACTCTTTTACCCTTTGTAGAACGTAAAAAAATCGGTTTTATATGGAAAAGAAGTAGGAAGTATGTGGTGGGAAGTCCTACTATTTTCCATGTAAAACCGGTTAGTATAAGTATTGGTGAATAAAATTCTCTATATAAATTTTTGAAATATTATACCTTCATTATAAACACGACACTGATACCAATGACAATATAAATTCTTATAACTGCTCTGTGCTGATACTATCTTTTGCAAAATTTATCAAATATTCATATTTAAACTAAATTTATAATTCCTCAGTAACTTTTTCTTCTAAATTTCATAACAATTTCGTAACGTTTCATTAAAATATTTGAAAATTACAAAACTTTAAAATATTTTTTAAAACAAAATTTTAATTATTGCCAACTAAATTGTTACATGAAATAATACAAGAATTTCAAATAAAACGTGAAAATATAAAAAAATAATCGAATTTTTATCAAATCAATGTTTTTTTTTTTTTTTAAACTAAAAAGTATCTAATACTTTAAAGTTCACATATTATTAAATCAGCATGATTAATACAATAGAAAGAAATCTGTGTTTCAATATAAAAATACGCTGTATTCGTAATTTGGTTTTTAGTGCTTTTTTTTTTAAAAATATTTTATACTTTGTTCATAAAATAACGAAATTGTTGACAACATTATAAAATATATAAGTTGAATTCAAAATTACATAGACGTAGGTACATATATTTTTCTTTTTTTTTTTCCATATTAATAGTTTATTCCTATTTAACACAATAAAATCTCTGCATGAAAATTCTTTTTGTTTTTTGTTTTTTTTTTTTTCTTCAACTTATTTAATCTAGATTAAAAAACAAATTGCCTTTTGATGTCAGTTTAAGCTAAAGAAAAAAAAAACATTTATATATATTCCGTCAGTACATAAATATGCAAAAATTCAAGAAAGCTAAACAAGAAAAAAAAAAAAAAAAAAAGTAAGTAGATACACATATACACCGTATATACCGTACATTATGAGCGCAACAAAAGATTTTATCTCAGATCATAAATTTACAAATCGAGTCTTTTGTAAACGTGTATATGAAGAAAATAAAAAAAAAGAAAACAAACATATATGAAAAAAAATATATTTTTGATAAAAAAAATTAATAAATAAAAATGCAAAAACAAAACAACATGATATCTGACATAACCCACAAAAATAAAAATTTATGAATTTATATTTTTAATAAAACAAAAACAAAAAAAAAAAAAACTATAAAATAAAATGACACAACTTGGCAATCTCTCAAATAGTAATAATTATTTTTTATGTATGCGTGTTTAAATTCTTTGCTGTCTGCAGAAATCTAACTGATGAGAATAAGGAATACATTAGTTTCGAAATAGTTATCAAGGATTTTTTGTTTTTTGAATAAATTCTTGAAAAAATGAAGGATTATTTCCTTTTCCTTAAATATAAGTATTTAAATTTGATATCTCACAAGTTAAGATAATTTTTCATTTCTATTTTCAAATTAATAAGGAAGCTGTGAAATCCTGTTTAGTGCGGTAGACGACAAAAGCATAAACAGACACCGTAGGTAAGCACCATTTTGTTGTTACCATGATCAATTTTCGAATTTCTCCCATATTTACAAAATTAGATTTTTTTTACTCTTTTCACTAATTGAACGGGGATGGATGGACGGATATAGTAGTCAATTGATTTAAAAAGAACATTTTATAACTTCTCATAACTAAATTAAAGATTTTCCTTCAGATTGTATTTATGAAAATTCCATTAACATAGAATGTAGAGCTCCTTTCCGTTATTTAGAAACATCTTATATGGAAGTATATGAATGTCCTTTTTTAATTAATTTAACCAGAAAGATTACAATTTCTTATAAAATTGAAAATTAAAGTGAAAAACTGTTTATTACTCGTGTTAATTTTTAAAAGTCACTTTTATATGTTTTTAGCTACTCATTGTTTTTTTTTTTTCTGTCAGCTTCTTTACAGTTTCCATTCAATTAATTCATTTCTATCGGTATTAATATTCACTTATGACTTAAACTCAAACTCTAAATCATTTTTCTCAAAATTTGGCTTATGACACTTCCAAAACAAACGACTGATTTGTTGGACTCGAATCTAATACATGTGAAAAAACACTATTCAACTTACTTGTGAAATAACATTTTTTTTTTACCAAAAAACGAAAAATAAAAGAAAAAAACGAATTCTAACCCCTTTTGCGTTTTTTGCTAAAATAGTCTGGAGAAAAAATTTGAAATTAGCCATGAAAAAGATAAAACAAGATTTCACTGTAATACGATTTTCAGTTTTTCAGATACAATTTTTTTTTTTTTTTTTTTCATTTTTCAAAAATTGTTGAATTATCATTTTTTACTTTTTAAAATCATAGAAAATATTTATTAAATGTTAGACAACAAAATAAATTAAAGAAGAAATTTAGCACGCAAAGGATTCAATTATAATAACAATATTAATTCTAATTTTTTTTAAAAAAAAAATTTTCTTTCAACACCCATTTCTATGAACCCTCATTTTATCTTTATGTACATTTTTCATTTTAAAAGTCTATTTAATTGGATGTGAAAATAAAAAAAAAAAAAACATAGATTTTAAAATAATAAATGAAGAATAATTTCACATTTTCACACTTTAACAAAAAATGAAGGAAAAAAAAATAATAATAATAAAAACAAAAAAACACATAAAATATTGCGTGAAAAATTAAAAATGTGTGAATAACTTATAGAAAAAAAAATACTTAATTTACCACATTCATTCATAAATATGTATGACGTCAATTAAGATAATTCTTATTGTTCATAACTTAAAAAAAAAAACTAGAAAATAAAAAAAAAAATCTGTTAATTACATTAAAATTTTTATACACAATAATTATTATTATTATTTCAATACGAAGTTCTAGGTTCAATAACAGTTAATAATATAATCATAACGTCATTTATAACATATGTACACATATAGTGTGTATATTGTATGTAATGAAAGCATGCAAAAATAAATTTTAAACTAATTTATTATCTTTTGTGTATATGTGTGATAATGAATAAATTAAGTCACGTTTAATGATTATAATTTATTAAAATTGCATACAGTTTAATTAAAGATAAAAAAAACATGCCATTTTTTTTTTTTTTTTTTTTAAATAAAAAAATCATAACAAAAATGAAAGATACAAAAAAAAAAAAATTAATAAAACATGAATAGTGAATGTGAAAAACCACACCCGTAACCTTTCAAACGCAAAAAATTTTGTACATAATTTATACACATATAAACATGATATTATAGATTTTTTTTTTTTTTTTTTTTGTTTAATTTTATTGGATTACAACAAAGATTGAAAGTACGGTAAATGAGTATATAGATACATATATGGAATATGAAAGAGGTAAATTACAAATATAAATTTTGTTTAAAGTATCCTTTTATGTGGACAAAAGTAATAATATGAATTTGAAATTATTTTTTAGTATAAAAGTTTTGGTTAATTAAAAAAAAAAAATACTTGAAAAAAATAAAGTCGTGTGAATGATGTGTTTTACAGAGAAGACTTCTAAGGGATAAAAATTGAGAAATTTTTTGTAGGCTGAAGTTTTTTAAGGATATTTTTTACATATATGTATTTCTTTTGAAAAATTTATTTGAAAATTTCTAAATCGATAAGAAACAAGGAAAATTCAATTATTTTCAAACAAAAAAAAAATTTTTAATGACGTCTTGAAGCCGACAGGACTCACTATATGTCCTAATGTAAGAATTACAAGTTGAATAGAGGAATTTATCACAAAATACCTTGCGAAAATTGAGAAAAAGAAAAAAAAAGATTCTGTAATTGAATTTAAATTGACTCAATGATTTTTAATTTTTATCGCCCATGTTCCATATTTCGATTTTTGGCGAATTGAAATTTCGATAACGGAATTTAGGGTTCCAGATTTCGATAACATTGAAATAACTCCCGAAATGAATTCGATTGTGTTATTTGATGTGAATTCATTTCGATTTAACGTTTTATACAAGTGCGGTGTATTATTTCAATAATTGTAATTATTTTTGATATTTTCTTTTTTGTTTATTTATGATTTATTTATAGGGAAAAAATGAGATTCTATGATAAGATTCGATCGAAATATGGAACACCGATTTCATGTTCAATCGATTTAGATTCCATTTCGGTCCAAATCTGTAACATAATGGTTGAAAATAACTGTTTCAGCCTGAAAACATTCATATATTTTCAACTCATTCGAAAACGGATGAAACTAACGTTTGTGTGTGTGTAATGATCTATTTTAATTTATAGCAGTAAAGAATAAGTCGTAGAAATAAGACCATTCATGATAAACAAAAGTTGAAGGTGTATAAAAATAAGAACTTATATTGATTTTAAGCTAAAACCTCAAAATTAGTTACGATTAGGATCGTAAAAAATAAAAAGTAATGGTATTTTACTTAGAAATTGTTGGCTTTTAGCTTGGGGACCGTCGTCTTGTTTAAAGAGAAAAAAAGATTTTGTCTACAAATCATAGATTGTCCGAAGTGTTGAAAATTTTCATTTGCAGCTAGAAAATAAAAAAAAAATTTAAAAAAAAAAAAAGAAAAAAAAATTGTAATCTAGGCAGGAAGAGACAATATTTATTTATGTATATATATTTTTTTTTTTTAAATTTGCATTTCTATCACACTTATAATTCATTATACAATATAATAACTAACAAATTTTTATTTGTATTTATTTATTTTTTTATTTGTGTAATTGTTATATATAGTTGCTATTATTTTCTTTTAAACATATTTATTGTTAAATCTAATATAATATGTTTTTTTTTTTTTATTAATTATATTTTTTTTTCTCTATTCTTGAATAAATTAAATTATATAATAATAATAACTGTATAATTTTTTTTTTTTATTTTTTTTTTTTCAAATTAATAATGCATTTTATAAGTTTATTATTTTTTATTCCACTAAAAGCTTTTTTGTTTTTATTTTTTATTTTTTTTTGTCTGTGAAACAAATATGTTTTGTGGTTTATTTATATATTTATTTTATTTTTTGTTTTTTCTTGTTTTTTGTTTATATTTCATAGTTTAAATATTTTAATTTTGTTTTTTCTTTAAATTTTACAATAATTTTTGTTTTTTTTTTTTTTTTTTTTTGTATTTTACAATTTAATAATTTTTCGCGTTATTTTTTTATTTATTTATTTTTTTTTTGTTTATCTTTTTTTATTTAATTACGTTTTATTTTTAAATTTTACTGTACAATTGTTATTATATTAAATTTCTATTAAATTTACAAATTTCATTTTTTATAAGTTTCGTTTTATTTTTACAGAGAAATTTTCTTTCAACTTTTTTCTTTTAAATTATTTTTTTTTTTTTTTTTAATTGTTTACTTTTAGTTCTTGTTTATTTAATTATTTATTTATTATTTTTTTTTTTTTTTTCGTGCATCTCATTTACAATTTAATAATATTTTTCACTCAAAATTGTTTATTTATTTTTTTTTGTAATTTTGTAATTTTTTTTTGTAATTTATATACAAAAATCAATAATTAGTAAGCATACAGGCACAATCTGGTTAATATTTAATAAATTGTGAATTATGAAAATTACATAGTTCATAAATAAAAATGTTCTTGTTTTGTTGAATATTCGTACTTTTACCTTTTTATATATATATATATATATTTTTTTTTTTTGGTTTAATTTGAATTAAAATGTTATGCTTTTCATTTCGTATCAAAGATTCTTTGTGTGATAATTTTTGATAGAGCTGTATCCATATTAGCACTGAAAGTCGTATTGATTTAAAAAAAAAATAGAAGAAACTATACAAAAAAAAAATTGGAAAAGAGAAAAAAAAAACTGAAAAACAAAAGAACAAAAGAAAAAAAACGAAAATCTCCATCTAATAAACGTTATTAATAATTTAATGCAACATATACACATAACATATAGTGTTTCCTTTGTGGGTTTTTTTTTTTTTTTTGAATGATTAAAACTCATATTACTAGAAAATAATTAAATCCTAAATTTATTTAATTTCAATATGCTGTTGCTGCTCCAGGATGCATCAGATGATGATGATGATGATGATGACCGAAATGATTTAATGGATGATTCATTGTTTCACCGGTTGGTGGTGCTGTTGTATGATACCAATCAGAGGTAGGATGTTGAGATGGATGATACAATAAATGATGATTATGATGACCGGCAACTAACATTGGTGATGCTGATGCTGCTGTTGCTGGACTATTACTTGCTGATGATGCTAATCCTCCAGTTAATACACCAGATGATGATGTTGGTGCTGATGTAGTCACATGATGTGGATGATGTGGATGCGGATGATGATGTGGATGATGATGATGATGATGTGTTTGTGCACCCGTCATTGATGGTGGCGGTCCTAAAGGTGGTGGCAAATATGATGATGGGGAAACTAAGATTGAAGGCGATTTTGAACTACTACTCGTAACATGGTGTCCTAATCCGTTGTCGGATTTTATTGACAATGGAGAAGATTTCATACCTTCAGTTAAACGGGATGTTGGTGGTGTTTGAGCACCTCCAGTAACCACACTTGATGAACTTGATTCCTCACCCTCGCTATCATAGACATGTGGTGGTGATTTCTCTTCTAGACTTCCATGAACCTGAAATTGTATTGGAAAGTAAGAAAAAAACAAACGAAAACAGAGAATTGTTAAAATTTTTAAGAACAAAAAATGTTTCACAATGATTTTCCATCAAATTCATATATGTACATAAAAGGGTCAAGAGTAAGATACTTTAAGAAGAATATTCATTTGTATTCTTACCTTCATATGTTTTCTTAAAGATGAAGGATGAGTGTAAGATTTGTCACAGCCATTTACACGACAATTATATGGTTTATCTGATGTATGAACATGTGAATGTTTCTTTCGGTCTGATGAATTTGCAAATCTTCTATCACAACCTTCATGTTCACACTTGAATGGTTTTTCACCTGTGAAATAAAACCGAACAGTAAAAAAAAAAAAATTAGTCTATAAGGTGTCAAAAACACATAATTTGGAATAAAACTCTTAATAAAATATTTAAAAAATTTAGTCAATAAATAATTTTCTAAAGTAGACAATTCTTTGGAAAAAAAATAATAACAAAGGAATCCTATAAAATATTTTAAAGTTAAACCTTATAAATTTATTCCACCCAATTAATTTCGAAATGTATATGTGACAGTTTTTACTTTAATTTAAAAAAGAAAAAAAAAAATTTATAAAATGAAATTAAATGAATTTCATTATCGATCCATAAAAATGTGCGTTTTCACACTACCACAATATGATCACCACCAAGACGTGTTGTTATTTTTCATCCCCTATTACAAAGTCTAGTGACTCTTTTCGGGGTTTATTTTCCCTTTTTTTAAGTATGTACTTTTTTTTTTTATCATATTTCAGACTTTCCTTTACACATTTTATTCTAGTCCAGTCACATTAACAAAAAAAAAAAAAAAAAGAATGGAGTATAAAAAAAAAATGAAACATGAACCGTTTGAATGCATGTACAGCGCTACAGTGTTGTTGTCATATTGCATCCCTTTTTTGTGTAACAACAACAAACAACAATCGACGAATTCTGTAATGACCACCACCAAAGTCAGTCAGTCAGGGTAGAAAGAAAGATATCATGAATTTATGATATGGAATGTTTTTGACTCTAAACCGCTGAAAAAAATTTTATAATAGAATAAAGAAAGTCCTATGTAGGAAAAAAAATATATATGTATGTATAAATACAGTTTACATTATTTTTTAAAAAAAAAAAACCTCCATGTTTTTACTTTATTTTTATTTTTCATTGAATGTTTTTTTTTCTTCAACGTATAAAGATTACCTGTACGCGCGTAAATATAATTCTGTTATTAAATTTATACTGAAAAAATTTTTGAATCATTTCTCTTTCTATTGGTCATATTTCATTATTTTTTCTTTCTACCAATCTTTTTTTCTTTCTAATTTTTTTTTTTCTTAAAAATTTTATTCACAGGTGTAAAAGATAATTTTACGGGACATAATTTATTGCTTATAATCAAGGTTAATCCTATTTTTGATTTAAGAATTTCTTATATAAAAAAACCCAAAATTTAAAATTATTTTTTTTTAAATCAAACCCGAATAAAAAATTTAAAAAAAAAAAAACTTTAATAATAAAGATTTTTTTTATTTTTGGAAATTTATTATGAAAAAAAGGATTCAATTTTAATAAATTTTATTTTGTCCTTCGATAAAATTTTTTATATTTGTAAAAAAAAAAAAAAAAAACGAATAATATAGATAATAAATGAGATAGATAAATATTAAAAAAAAAAAAAATACATACACCCCTTTCTTAATTTTTTATAATTCTTAAAGGAAAAAATATACAGAATTTGGGAAAAAAAGTAAATAAATAAAAAAAAAAAATAAATAATATTAAGATTCGAAAAATTGATGATAAATAAAAAAAAAAAATTATTGGGACTTCATTGGGTTTTTTTTTTTTGTTCAAATGTGATCTTGGTGTAAAAGGTAAATGCCGACAACTGTAAAATGGTTTGACAGCTTCATAAATATAATAATCGTCTCATAATTTTTTTATTTATTTATTTATTTTTTTTTATTTATGGAAAAAAAAATTAAACATTTAATTTTGTTATTTCTCAAGAGAATATCTGTCTGCGCATACTCATTATAAAAAAGTGAATAAATCCGTTAATTTATAGCTTCTTTGCTCACCTCACAAATAATATTTTTTTTTTTTTTTTTTTTTTTTGAAAGCGTATAAATACGTTTATATTGAAAAATGTTATACGGATCGATGATATGATGTAAGAATTATACGTATACAAAGAGAAAAAGAAAACTGAACCTCTATTACAATATTAAGAGAAAATATACATAATATAAAAGAAAAATGAAAAAAAAAATGTTTTTATGTAGTTATTATAATGGGCAGCATGTTTACTAAATGCTATCTGTGGGGTATTTTTGTTAAATGACACAACAATTGAATTTAAACGGATTAAAATTGACATTAAAATGGACTTAGTGAAAGCTTAAGAACTGAGAATGCTGCTATAAAAGTCAATACTTTGTCGTAGATACAAAAAACAACACAATAATAACAAGAAGAAGAAAAAACATTTTTACAGGTTACTTTTAAAATACAATCCTTCTTCTTCTTCTTTTTTTTTTACAAATGAAAATGAAAGTGTGAAATTCATATCTTTTAAA
Organism: Bombylius discolor; assembly: GCA_939192795.1. Classification (NCBI taxonomy): domain Eukaryota; kingdom Metazoa; phylum Arthropoda; class Insecta; order Diptera; family Bombyliidae; genus Bombylius; species Bombylius discolor. The sequence continues at coordinate 53,118,399 of OW584238.1, read as the reverse complement.
ATATATAAATTGAAGTGGAACAATTGAGCAATTTTAATAAATTTAAATATTATTTGCATTTATTTGGATTAATTTTATACTCTTGTTATTTTATGATATCTCTTTTTTTTTTAGATGGAAATAAAGGGACTTGAATTTTGTACAATTTTATTCATGGTGCAGGAAGATTTTCTAATAAAGTGTTTAAGGGTTAAAAGAAATGGAATAAGCTTCTTATATTAATTTTCAAAAACAAATAAAAATTGTTGGTGTTTTTCTAATATATTTTAGAAGAGAAAAAAAACTCATATCCCAGTTAATTATTTCGAATTATTTTGAATCTTCGTTTGAAAATGTTTAAAGATAATTTTAAAATTAAAAGAAAATTAGGTTCAAGCTTCAAATAAAAAAAAAAGTTCGACTTACAATCCCTTGCATACTTTTGAATCCCTTGCATTAAGAAAAATCAAATAAAACAATAAGGAAACAAAAAAAATAATAATTAAAAAAAAAAATCCCAATCAATGAAATTTAATTTTGAATCTTTTCTTCTATTTGAAAATTTTATTTTCAAAATATAACTTCATTATACGTCGTTCTTTTTCAAAATATACAATTCTTTGCTAGAATGAACGAACAAAAAAAACAAAAAACAAAAAAGACAGAAATCAAATTATCTAAAACGACAATTAACATCTTTATAATTCAAAGGATACCGCTAAATATCTCAACAAATTCATTCTCTCCTTTAAATTGATAATTTATTGATAAAATATTAAAATGAACAAATTATATGGGAAGAAAACAATAAAAAAAAAAAAAATACAAAAACTATGTAAAATTTTAAAAGAAAAGAAAAAAAGGTAGATATAAAATCTTAAAGAACGTTATCAAAAAATTATATAAAAAGACATTATTTAGATGTAATAATCGATATTAAGATAAGAATGAAATTAAAAATTATTATCTTCATATAATATACATTTTGAAAATCAACACAAAAACAAAAACAAAAAAAAAAGGAAAAGAAAAAAAAAATCAAGGCGCCAATAATATAAACTAAAACAAATTAAAATTTGATAAGAGTTTAATTTTCTTTTAGTGTATCAAATTACAAAAAGGAAACAATCAACAACAACAAATAACATTTGAAGAGACAAAAAAAAAATAAATAAGATACACTTGCTTCTCCATTGAAAAAGCCCAAAGAAAAGAAGATGACAATATATATGTATAAGGTTCCATTTTAAACATGATTTCATCTTCTCATGAAGAATATTCATAAATTAAAAAAATAAAAATAAATAAATGTAAAAGAAACAAAAAAAAAAAAAAAAATTCTCATGATGATGGCTAATATCTACGAATATATTAGCTTTTATCAGATACAAAATATCTAAGGATGATCAGAAAATTTTTAAAATCCGGCACGCGTTTTTTGACACAAAATTTTTATCATATAAAAAAAAAAAACAATTAAAAATCTGAACAGAAAAAAAAACACATAAAGAAAAATCATTGAATATTCGAAAAAGAATATTGAGAACAAGAATCTTACAGAAGATGAAAAAAATTAAAAATAAAAAACAAGAAATTATGATTAAAAAGAATGGTTCTCAGGAGAACATTGAATCATATTTTTTTTTTCTTTCTCTTGAAGTTAAAGTTTAAATTTTGTTTATTTTTTTTTTTTATTTTGTTTCTTTTGATTTTTGATTTAGTTAATTTCAATTCGAAATGTTAATCGAAATAATAACCGTGAAAAAAAAAAAAAATAAGAATAATATAAAAAGACAAAAAAAAAAAAAAAAAATGTGTTTTCTTCTTATGCGCTTTATAAAGAAGGTGTATCGAAAAGGTGTACTGTAGTATTTTGTAACTAAAAAGTTAAATGTCATGTTTTTTTTTTCTTCTTCAGAGGGTTAAATTTAAATTTTTTTTTTTTTTTTTTGTTAGTTTTTTGGATTCGGGAACATAAAAATTTTTTTTAAGAAAGAGAAATAAAATCAAAATACATAAAATAATAAATAATAAAAATTTTCAAAAAAAAAAAAAAAAAAAAAAAAAAATTATAACATAAAATTTTATGTCGTGTTCATATTGTCTCAACATGATCAAATAAATTTTATGAATTAGACATGTTCAGTTTTAAATAAAAATCGAGAAAAAAAAAAAATAAAAATAAAACAACATTTAAGAAGAACCATCTTTTATAGTGTAAGATTGAATCGTGTGAAAAAATATTATAAGAATGTTTTTTTTTTTTAATGATTGTATAAATTTGATTGTATTATTATTATTATTTTTTATTTTTTGATATTTTTTTTTAATTTTAAAACGTAGAAATGTGTTTTTCCAAAAAATATAATAATGATTTATAGATGAGGAATGAGTTGTACAAAATATTGTAATGCTTTTATTGGCAAAAAAAAATATATATGATGAATTTTTGCTATCAAAATAAGTTATGGCTTTTAAATTTATAAAAAAATAAATAAAATGGCTAAAATATTCGATATGTAAAAACAATTGGACAATGTTTGTAGAAATTTAATCCCCCAATTTATAAAACTAAAAATCTTATCTTCTCGGATATCAAGAACACAAAAAAAAAAAAGTTAACTTACAAACATTAATATTTTTTTTTTTCACTTTTGATCCCACAATTCAAAGAACAATCTAATTTAAAATTTAAAAAAAAAAAAAATTGTTTTTTCAGTTTTTCAGAATAAAACGTCACCTTTAAAATAATTTAATTTAAGTTTGTTACTCGAAATCCAAATTATGAATTTAACATTTCTCCTAAATTTAATAGAATCATAAAGCATGTATGTATGTATGTATGTATTTAGTTAACATATTAACTTTCTTACATATACATATTTTATATAATAATTTATTTAACAGTTGAACAAACTCTATTCACATTCTTTAACCACAAGTTTCCTTTTAAAAAAAAACCAAATACTTTCACTCATCCTTAACAATTTTCTTGCTTTCCAATCTTTTTTCGACATTTTTCATTTCATAATTCCAGTAAAACTAAAGTACACACACACACACACAAACAAATTATCACCCTCCTTCCATTATTACCTACACCTATCTAATATTTCATTATTTCCAAACTTCTAATAACTGGAAAACATCAGATGTATACGCACACATTTCAGTACATTATTCCTAAAAGGACATTATAATTGCATACGAATGTCCTTTTAATACAAATAAAAAACTCTACAAACATAAAATTGTATTGGTTTTCTCCAAAATTCTAAAACAAAAAATTTACTGGAAAATGCGTATTTTCTATGTACTTGTATAGAAGGTGCGAAAACAACCACCCTTCGAAAAGCACTCCTTTTTTTTCTTTAAAAATTTTAAACAGTTAACTTTTAGTATTTCATTTATGCTTAAGTTTTTTGATATAATTTTCTTTTTTTTTTTTCATTTTCTTTTACTTGTTTCTTTTAACAAACCACCACCACAAACGCTTTCAAATAAAAAAGCAGGAGACAGTAGATGTTGTATGTATTTGTATTTGTCTCCCCACAAAAAAAAAAACAATATTTTCAATTGTTATCCTTTAAATTCTGTATTATATAATATAGGATGTATTTACATATGTATAGTTATACATTTCGAAAACAAAAAAAAAAAAAATATATGGGGGTTCCAAATACGACATACGTCACAAACAGACATTAAAACAAACATAGACAATCATTTTGTGAACATGAAAAACCATACGTTTTCTGTTAACACAATTGAATTATACAAGAAGTTTTTATACTGTATACATAAATTTTTGTATGTGTATGTTTATTTCATATATTTTTCAAAGTATATTATACATATAAAGTAGAATTTTCGAAAAAAAAAGTATGATGCCTTTTAAATTTATATAGAATGAGATTTTATCTAAACTTTTTCACCCACCAAAATACAATAAAATAGAAATCACCCCTTAAAATAAAATATTTACTTACAAAAATTCAGTTTATTTTGTTACATAAAAATATTGTGATTGTATATGTGAGAAAAAATAATTCAGTGACGTTGATATTTTTGGGGTACTTATATAACAAAGTGAAAGTTGGTCTGCAAAAAAAAAACAAATGTTTTGTTTTCTTTAAGATTTTTTTAAAATTGTTTTGGTACACGAACTGTGTCCGTTATGTCAATTTTTGTGAAATTTTAAAGACAAAAAAAAAAAAAATTCCTTTAGAATCAAAGAACATCCTTAAAAAGATTTCAAAAATGTTTCTTGAGGTCTTAGTAGAAATATGTACCTTAAAAGAACCAATCGATGAAAAAAAAACGTGCAAATTTTGCATTTATTTTTCTTTAAAAATATTAAAAAATGTCAACTGTAGATTTTGTTTTTATAAATCAAAACTATATGACGACACCTTTGGTAATTTCTTTAATTTCTTTATTTCTACAAAAACAACATATATATTATCCTTTATATATAAACAGGATAATTCAGATGTATTAGTATAATATATATATACTTCTAAGAAAACTTCGCATTCATTCGTCAAAGTGTCTGTTTCATGGATTTTAAGGATTTCCGCAAATCAAATAGAGAAATGAAATTAAAGAAAAAGGGTCTTTAACTTTCTTTAATACACAGTAGTACCACAAACAACAATTTTAATATGTACATATATATGTATACAAACAGACAAACATGTATATTCTGGAATATCATTGACTAGATATGGCAACAGAAATAAATACATAACACACATTTCAACTTAAATCGAAATAAATTTACTTTCTATTTCAAAAATATTGTAGAAGAAAAATTCCACAGTAAATACAAGATGTGTATGTATATCAGAAGGATTTTAAAATATTTTGCAAGAAAGGATAACTTTTTTTCCCTACAAAATAAACAATAACTAAAAATAATACATACCAATAAAAATAAGGTGAAAGAAGAAAAGGATTCTGTAAAATTCATCAAAATGTGTAATGTAACATAATAATTTTGTTTTACTTTCTTTTACCCATTTTTTTTTTACAAGAGAACATACCGATATTACAAAACACACAAGTAAATTGATAAATTTAAAAACAAAAAGAATTTTTCAAGTTATAAGAAAGTTTATTATTTTTCTTTTCTTTTTTTTTTTTTTTTCTTGTTTTCAACAACAAACAAATTACATTTCTATTTCACCATTTTCTATTCTTTTATCTTCCTTTCTTTTTTGAATACGTTTTTTGTTATGTTTCAAAAGTTCATTGTATTTGTATCTACACAAATAAACAAAAACAAAAAATGAATAAATAAGGGGTGTTTTTTTTCAGTTTCATGGGTTTTTTTTTTTTTCTTATATTCGATATCACTGGCATTTAAGGGGTGTGTGCGTTACCATTGCGTAGACGTTGTACATAAATATTAATAAAAAAATGATAAAAAAAAAGGAAACAGAAATTTTGTGTAGCATAAAAGCAGCATAGAAAAAAAAACACAAATAAAAAACAACAAGGATACACATACAAATGTAATATAAATGTATGCATAAAATTTATATACAAATGGCTGATGATGTTGAATCAAGGAATTTTTTTTTTTCTGGATCTATAGCTCATCCTTGTGTATACTTTTTTGTGTCATGGAAATCGACAAAAAAAAAAAAAAAAAAACTAAAATAAACCAAATAAAATAAAATGAGAAAAATGAGATTTGGTTTTGAACTTTAATTTTTTCTTCTTGTTTTTTTCTTTCTCTTTTTTTTTAAATTTAAACGAAATTTCTGAAATATCCTAAAATGCGCGTGCTATGAATTTACATAGCCAATTTTTTTGTTTGTTTATTTTGTTTTGGTGTTCATTTTTTTTTTTTTTTTTTTTTTTGACTCAGAAAAAATATATTTTTAGGTTTTTCTTCGTTTTTTTGAGGGTGGTAATTTGGATATGGGTGGATTACTTTGCGTAAAGTTATATTGAAAAAAAAAAGTGGATTTAGAGTAACACTACTGCTTTACAATGAGATTTACTTTTATATATGTACATATAAATTTTTTTTCAATTTTGTTTTAGCTTTGTTTTTTATTACGAAAATAGGTAAAATTGTGTTTTTAAAAGTTTAGCGTGAAAATGGTATACATACATATGTATATGCTTTGAAAAAAAAAATTTAGATGATATATGAACTTATTTTAGGCCAAAAAAAAAAGAAGTATAATAGCAATAAAGTGGGTTAGTTTTGAAAAAAAAGACTGTTTGAAACAACAACAAAAAAATTATTTATTGTTATTGTTCCAGATTTTAAAAGTATAAATACCGTACATACATATATCACAGGTGCTTATAATTTGATTAATGATATGTTTATAATTTAAAAGTAGATTTTGTTTTATTGTTCAAAGAAGTCATTAAACGTTAATGAATTACCTACCAGTTTTAATTCTAATGCTTGAACAATATGTTAAAAAAATTTCGAAAATAATTCGAAATATTTTACATTTTGTTAAATACATTATCATTTGGTTTAGCCTACCGTAGCGTTGAGATTATGCTTTTGCAGCTGGCACTCGGTACTTACAAAATTTCAAAATGAAAAAAAGGCTTTCATTTACAGGATTCTGTGTGTTGTTTTTGTAGTCGAGTCGAAATTTATCTGCTACTTTGAAGCTCCTACCTCTTACCATTAAATGGAATGCTCAAAAATAGTTTAAATATCCATTTAACTACATAGTTGAAAAATTTTCTTCAACGCATCATTAATTATAAAAATCATTTGGTTGGTTGGTTGACGTGGTGGTTTTCGAAGACCCAATTAGCACTGAGAGTGCCGTTTTGATACCATATCTCGCGTAACCTTAGGAAATGACGCCTGACATACCGGTAGATCATTATATAGCCATCGGGCCTTACTAATTTAGTATACGAATTTAATTTCAACTTTAATTTAGTTATAACTAAAAGGCCCATCCTGTTTAAAAATCACTTACCAAAGAAAAGCTTTTGGGCTGACTAAATCACTTTGACGTCAAACTGAGAAAATTTAGTTGAAAAATTGAAATTGAAATTATATACATACGAGTATATTAACCAATCATTTTTGAGTATCATAACAAAATAAAATATTATCTATTATCATCATATAAATCTTTAATTAACCTTTTCAATTTCAATTTAATTAAAAACCATACTACCTAAAACAAATTACTCATAAATGTATTCAATTTAAAATCAAAATATTTACACACTTTTACACATTTTTTTTTTTTTTCACCAATAAAATTTACCTTAGGGTGAATCTAATATTGAAATGACCCTTTTTCTTTATTACTCTTCACTTAAATGATATATCTTTATTTGTACGTTATTGTTTCAAAAAGAAAAAAAAAAAAAAAAAAGAAGAAAAAAAAAGAATAAAATCAAACCCACAACAAAATATTATAAGAAATTCATTATTATATCCACAATTTTGAGCACATACATAGTTTCATTGTCAATACATAATATAATAATAATAATAATAATCCCCTAAAAGCATATCATACATTTATAAATTCTGTCACATATATATACTTAGTTAACATACTCGTATTCAACTTCTTTATAAATAAAATACCTTTCATCCAGTGTGAAAATACATATATCCCATTTTTGGGTTGTATCCACTTCAGTAAACTTTTTTATAAATCGTAAATATTTTTGGTTTTAAGCACACACAAAATAATAATATCTAAGTAGAGGATATATAAGTACATATCTACATATGTATGTATGTATATATGGAACACACAAAAAATCCATATTCTTTCTGCAATATATACATATATATATATATACTGGATATGGTATACATACATACATATATTAATATGTAATTGTGCTGTATTTAAAAGAAGGACCCTTTTGGCATATTGGAACGATTATTGAAAATATATAAAATCACAAATGGAGTGAAGAAATTTAATATTTATGAGGTTCAAATCATAATCATCATCGTCATCACTTTTTATTTAACATGTACATACACTCATAATACTAATACACAGTATCATTCAATATCATATCATCAAGAAAAAGGAATAAACGACCCTATATATTTATAGTTACTAACATGAATCTGGGTTTTCAATGTGCAATAGATTCAAAATTCATATACGAATATTTATGATATGAAAAATACCGAACAAAAAAGAGTAAGTACAAAAAATATTAAGGGAAATAATTTTTATTTTTATTTTTTTTTTTTATTTAACAAAATGTGAAGGTCAGAGATTGTATTAGTGGTGAGAATTAAATTTTTCTACTAGTATTGAAGTACCCTCTAACCTTTTTTTTTTTTTATTTATACACATATTTACAGGATATTTTTATTGTATTTATAGTGCTACTTTATTTCTTTTATTTCATTTTATACAAATTTTTTTTTTCTTTTTATATTTTTTCAATTTTTGTATATTTTGTTGGTATTTTGTATTGTCAGTACAGTTTGCAGAAATTGAATTCAAATATTTATTTATAAGAGAAAAAAAGGATACATATATGAATACGTATATATATACTGACAATATAACTGTATATAATACATATTAATGGGGAATTCAAGACGCATACTATTGTATAACGATATGGGTTTTGATTTTGACCTTTCTGTTTGCACCCAAACAGCTTGAGGGGTTTTTTTTCTTTTCATTATTGCTTTTATAATATGGTGTTTCTTTTGTATTTTCTTGAAAATATTCTTGAGTTTTAAAAGTAAAAGAATTCTTTTGCTTTTGTTTTTGTACTTTAACAGCAACACCGTATTGAAATATGTGTTGCAATAAGCATAAATGAAAAAGGTATACAAAAAAAAATATATATGGCAACAATTGAACGATAAATGATTAATGATACCAACATTTTGGCACTTTGTATTTTAGTTTTTTTTCTTCTTCTTCTTAAATTTTATAATAAAGTTAAGGAAATGCATTAATTTTTTTTTTTTTTCTAAAATTGATGTCTTCACTTTTCAGGAATTATTTTTTTTGTGTTGGAATATTCAGTATCTTTAAGGATATTAGAAGAAAAAAGAAAATACAAATAAAAACACAAGGTAATTAAATATAAAAAGAAAAACTACCTTCAAAAATATAGTGTCTGTTTTTTAAACAATTTTTTTTAAGATCTTGTTTCTTTCAAAAAGTGATTGAAACTCATTTATATCGAGCTGGAAACATTTAAATTTTTCAACTAATTGGCAAACTTCTAATTTCTTTAACACTAGAGTCAATTTCGGCACATTTTCGTCAAAAATCAATTTTCAAATTTAAATATATTTGGAGCCTGTGATCCGAATAACTTGAAATTTCTGCGGCATTTTTATCGTTATTCTCTACAAAAATAAAAAAGCTCCCTGCAACAGGAAGTGAGTTACAGGGGTCCAAAGAAAAAAAGTACACAGATTAATGTTAAGGAAATTTTTGTAAAGCTTTTCGTTTCTTTAATAAAGTATGTTTCCGGAGAAGTAGGAAGTTCAAATTTGCCCATAATATTTTTTGGCGAGTTTCCTACAAAACAAACTTTGAACGGTAAAAATCCGTCTACTATACCTAAGACAAATTTCAAGAAAATCTGAAAATTTTTATTTATCACCATAATCGTCCAGTAAATAAATACATAGTATACAATATTATTGTATAAGATTCTGAAATTAGATTGTCTAACATTTTTTTTTAGTAAATTTTATGTTTTTATGAAAATATATCCCATATAGTTAAAAATTTTTCTAGTAATCATCCACATTTAAAATTTACCTAATTATTATTAACCTATAATTAAATTGGAATGTTGAAATATTTCAGATATTTTTTTGCTCTACATATATAAGAAATATTTTGTTAAAAGAAACCTCATATACCATAATTATATCGAATCTAAAAATACACAATAAAAAAAAAAAAATTAATTGAAATGGAAAAAAAAAAGTAAACGATAACGATGATCAGTTCCAAATATCAGAAATAACTTTATAAATTAAAAATGTCAAATTCGTCTCGAACCCATCTTTTATAAATTTCTGGTATATCTTTTGGTTTTCATTTCTCAGATTCAGATTTAATATGTATTTTATTTTTCTTGTTAATATATATTTTTTTTTTTCTTCAAATTTTCTTCTTTTTTTTTTTTTTATTGTTTTTTTTTAACAAACAAAATTATTAATCATTTTATAAAACTAAATTTTGAAAAGTCACAAGATGACCAAGAATTTATTTTTCTATCCTTTTTTGGGGTGACGAAGACCACCTTCTTTCTTTTAAATATATAAAAAAAAAAAAAACGAAAACTAAAGAAGAGAAAAAAAAAAACCTAATAATAATATTATAATCGGCGTGATCGTTTAAGATCATTTTTAGTTTAATGTTTACGAATATATACATACAGATACAACTCCACCTTCAAAAGTCAGAAATATATGACTTATAAGATTCATGAAATACCTTTTAGAAGAAAAAAAAAAAGATACATTGGTTTTTTTCCTCGTAAAGGAGAAAAATACGTTTTTTTGGCACATTTTTTTTTTTTATTTCTTTTATATTTAAAAATTTTAAAACCATACACGATGATATATAGTATACACCAAACTTCAGGTAAATTTAATAAAAACAAGATACAAACACATACTACATTACAAAATGACAAAAACTTTTTGGTTATAAAAAATAAATAAGTATCCCAGGTGAAATATGTATATGTTGAAAAAAAAACAAGCAAAACAAGAATTTAAAAAAAAAAAAATGCTTAATACGATTATCCTAGAATCTAAAACGGATCTTTTTCTATAGTTTAAATTTTTTTTTTCTCATTGTTTTACAAATAAGTATCTTTTTTATTTTTTTGCAATCTTCTTTTTTTTCCGAAACTTGTTGGTATTACTTTTTTTTTTTCAATAAACAATTCTATTTGATTATTGTGCGTAACTATCTTCGTGATGATATTTTCAGATTTGTCTACTTAGAAAAATCCAACAACAATCATTTGTTTGAGTATTTATTTTTGTTATTACTTAGACTTTAGAGCATTCACAGAATTCAGATTAAAAAATAAAAAAAAGTAAAAAAATAAAAAAAATAAAAAAAACATTAAAAGTGATCCCAAAGGAATTGTATTGCAGATTTTGTCTGAGTTGGAGTACTGTTTAGTTTGCAACAACATTTGACTTTAATCGTTGATGTCCTCTCTAATAAGATACTGTGTGCTATAAAACAGTAAAGAATATTGGTAAAAATGATCACTGAAAAATCACAGCAAAACAGAAAGAAGAAAAAAAAAGTAATAATAATAATAAAGACAAAATAATGATGGTTATGATCGATAAAGGGATTTGCTTTTGTTCGATTTTCATTTTACCAAAGATGCTGATAGTAAAGACATTGAAAATCGAAATAAATATAAATAAATACATTTATTGTGCATTGAATAAAAAAAAAAACAGAAAAAAGATACATGTTGTATCTGAAATGCTCTGTATCTTTTTGAACATACATAACAAACATTTTCATATACATAAATATGGTATATTGTATATAATGGAAGATGTATCACAAATAAAAACAGTTGTTGTTTGATATGATACAAAGATTATTTTATAGACAAGAAAGAATTGACTTTTCTTTTTGACTTTTCTGACGATTGATTCGTTCGTTTTCTTTATTTTCATACACAAAAATGAAATTTTAAAAATGATATGAAATATGTACAACATGAATAAATACTGAGTGGTTGTCTTGATAGGATTACACTTGGGATTAATGGGATTATTTACTATCTTGATCAAATTAAAAAAATAACAGAAAAAAAAAAAAAACTAAAGTTTTGAAAATTGAGAATGAATTGGATTCTGAAAAAAAAAAAGATGAGATTGAAAATATGAAATAACAAGGTTTTTGTTTTGTTTTTGTTTTGGAAGGTGAAAAGCAAAAGTGAATGATTAAGCTAATTTGAAAATCATCGAATCGAATTGTTGAATGAGTAACTAAAACATGATTACCTCGTTGTTTTTCTATATATATATATTTTTTTTCTTTTAATTTTTTTTTATGTATGTAATTAGATTTTATTAAAGTAGGAGTTACCTTTAGAAAGTGAAATGTAATTCTTTACAGGTTCTTTTATAACCTTGAATATTAAAACTTTAAGAAGAATAAAAAAAAAGAAAACAATCTAATCATGAAAAGAATTGATAAATAAAATTAAATTCTTAAACAATTTCCTTTAAATTTTAATTAATTCGTTGTTATTCATTGGAATATCTTGTTTACAATATAATTTTACAAGGCTCAACTCAACTCAATGAGAAGTGTTAAATTGTGTAGTTTGAAGGATACATTTTTAAATGTTCTCAAAGAACATGTTAGTCATGGTAATACAATTATGCCTGTTGAAAATTAAAAAATTATTTAATTCAAATTGTCTGAGGCTTGTTAAGAATCTTTTGAGTTGATAATACATATCTAATTTTTGATCAGTTTTGAACCTAGAATTTTTATTATGATCAAAGTTTTTTCTTAACATACACCTGTTGGATTGGTTATTAGTGAGACTTTCATTGAATTTGTCTTGAAGAACAAACAAAAAAAAAACTTTAACTTGAAAATTATCTAGAAATTCGGGTCAATTAAATGGCAGTGCGTTTTTTTTTTTTTGAACGGAGTTCAGTTACTCATTGTCGGCAGCTCGATTAAAGCCAGGGCCTACTCAAGTTGACATTCAGTTTTCGTGACAATATTTCTGTCATATGTACATGCATCTACAGTTTTATGTGAAGTGCGAACCACTAAATTCGTTGGTAGAGAACGAATTTATTCGTGTGTCGGGGCTGGTATGATGCTTGTGCAGTTGATCAAATGATTTGGTACTCATCCAAAGCTGGATGAATTCAAGCGGATTCGATTCGAATTTCGAACTCGAAGTCTTCAGCATTAGAAGCCAGCACTCCACTCCTTCGGACAATGCTCACGGTTCAGTTACTAAAGAGAGTAAAAATTTAGATCCCGTTTTAAAAAGATTTCGATCAGCTAAAACTTACTCTTTTACAACAAATTAATTTCTACTTCCTTTCCTACTCCTGTTGTAATTTTTTTCATAGACTCCTTCCTATTCTTCATTTCAAAAAAATCAAAAACCTTAAAATCAAATCCATTAGAATCCTTCAATTGTATTCCAAGAAAATACATAACTATAAGTATGTTTCCGTATTTAAATTCCACAACAATAATAAAAAATCCTTATCTTAAATGTGCTTATTAACTCAGTCAAAAGAAAAGCCTCAAACTAGTAAATACTATAAAGAGTCCTTATTATTACCTTTGATTATCCTAAAACCTCGATCAATAAGTGCCATCATGAATGTCATTCTTCAATCTACAAATCTTTTTACTAATACATATGTACCTATATGTTATGTAAAAGATTGCACTTATAATAAGTACGAGCATAAAAGTATATTTTGTTCTTTGCTCTTCACACAATATCAATATGTGCCTCTTCAAATGTCGGTCAATTTAGAATTTTGTTTTTTTTTTTCTTGTTTTTTGAATTTGCAAAAAAAAAAGAAAAGATATATCGGTCAAAAAGTAGCTAATGCGGTTGTTAACAAACAAACTTGATCCGACCTTCTCAAACCTTCTTATTGATTTTTATTTTTATTTTTTTTTTAAATTTTTTATTTTTGTTAAAAATCTGTTGTGAGATAATCCTCTGTTGAAGATTCAGTTTTCATCTTTTCATGTTTTTTTTTTTTGTTTTTTTTTTTTTTGATCAGTTATTTTATTCTAGATCCAGAAAAAGTAGGAATATACAAAAAAAAAAAATAAAACATGGATTCAAGAGCAGCTTCAATATATGAGTACAATATTATTGGTGAAAAATAATAAGAAGAAGAATATGAATTTTAATCCATAAGAATTAGTTCTTATATTCTACTTACACTTTTTTTTTCTTACATATATTCTTTTTGGAATGATGATGAGTAATAAATAGAAAATAAAGAAGTTTTTAATGAAAATAGAATTTTGAATTTGTATTATAATAATGATGGTGTTGTGTGTAGTAAAAATGACAAGGGATATTTCACCCGTATAACGTGTTTATAAAGAACGAATGAAGGAAAAAGATTAGAACACTCGAATGGATTGCGGATTGACAGTATAGGACAAGGTGTTAGTGATCCTCCGTATCTTTGAAAAAAAGCATCTTTATATATTATAATATTTATTGCATTCATTTGTATTATGTGAACGTAATTTTCGCATTGTGTATTGTATGTGCTGTGTGCTGATTTTGTAGGTTTTTTTTTTTTTTTTTTTTTTTTTTTTCAAATATTTTGCAACTTATTTTTTTTTTTCTTCTTCTTTTTAATTTATCTTTTTATTTAAGATTTATTTATAATTAAAAAATTCTCATGAATACACGGATTGGATACATAATGAAGCGGAAGAGTTTGATAAATATGTGACATGACAGATGAAGATCAAATAATAAAATGTAGAAGAAAAAAAAGAAGGACATTATGTTATGACGTCGAATATGTATGGAATCTGGTTCGTTTTTTTTTTCTTGTTATTGTTGTTATGAAACAGATTTAATTTAATGACATATTTTTAATCAGGTTTTTAATTTTTTTTTTATTTATTTTTTTGTTCAAAAATTGAAAACGTCTCAAGTTAAAAATTCTTTTAATATTAATAAGGATTGACGGAATGAAATACTCATTGTGTTAGTTCAATTTTTGTTACAGCCTATAGTAAAAAGTACTGAAGAAATTTTTTCGATAATTAGAAATTTTACTAATTGAATATTTAAAAACGAATTTTTTTAACGAGTAAGAACTTGTAAGAACCATATGAAAGAATGACCGACGATCGACTGGAAAAAGTCCTTATTCCTTAATTTATTTTTTCACAATCACATAAAAGGAAACATACTTAATTTTTTTAAATGTAATAAAAGAATCTTATTTTTAATTCTCAGTTTTTTTTACAGCTTTTCTTTTTATCAAAATACAATTTCGATTAAAAACATTTCTTTTTTTTGTTCTCTTTTTGTTAATTTCAAAATTCAACTTCCGAATTAAGCAATTTTTCATTTTGCTGAATATTATCACGCAAAGGTAAATAATATCTTTTCAATTTATGTTTGATTGTATATAAATATATACTCAATATCTTTGCAATAAACTAACAATTTTTAGTAGGTACGAATTATTCAATTACATTTTTCATTAATTTTCTGCATTAAATTAAAAAGAGATAAAAAAAAAAAAACACAAAATTGTGCAAAATCAGAAGGTAATAACGATAACAAATTGCACAAACGATAAGGTGCTATACAAAGATACAATTTACATTTTTTTTTTTTTAAATAAAAACGAAAACATATTACTATCACGAGAAAATTTAATCAATAACTACTAATGCATTTGACTTCTTATAAACTTGTATCTTTTATTTTCGTTCATTTTTTTTTTTCTTCTTATTTTTTTTTTTTTTTTTATAAATTCATTGATCATTATTCCATAATAATTTTTTAATTCATAATAAGAATACCGTGTCCGTTTCGGTGTTCAAAGTATAAAAAAAAAACAAGTTTTCAAGGATGTTTTTTTTCTCGATATGCTCAATTTTTAGTTAAAGATTTTTTTTTTCAAGTTTTTTTTTTTTTTTTTTTTTAATTCAATGTATGAGTACTTTGTTATCTTGGTCGTCTTTTACAAAAGTAAATCTCTGTCGTTTAAAAACTTGAAAATATTATTTAAGTACAAACTTATTTTTCTTATGTGATGTACTTTTGATTCTTCACCTTGTCTACCATTATACATATTCAGCATCCCAGATATTCCTGTATCTCTTTTTTGTTTTTTTTTGTTTTTTTTTTTTTTTTAATATTTTTCTTCAATTTTGGTCGTGCGCACACGTTTATTCTTCTTCATTTTGTTTTTATGTATTTATATTTTTTTTTTTACTTTTTAACTTTATTAGTTTATTTCGTTTTCTTTTTTCTTTTTAATTTTATTTTATTTTTTTTTTTTTGATTATTATTATGATTTTGTATCATCTTCGTTTTTTTTTTTCCTTCATATTCTCATTTTTTTTATGATATTATGTTGTTGTTGTTTTTTTTTTTTTTCAACTGTGGAACGTACATTACATACTATTTTTCTTTGGATAATTTTTCAACATGCGATTAATTTGAATACATATTTGAAAAGTGACATGAGAAACTTGAATGTAACAGAGTACCGTGAAGTTTTATGTTAAATAAATTTGTAATAAATAATAAAAAATAAAAAAAAAAAAAAATGAAAATTTGAAAAAAAAAAAAAATTAAATTTAAAAAAAAAAATTGAAGTATTCTTTGAAATTTTTTTTAATACATTTTTTTTTCGTATGTTAGTAAATCGACTGAAATGATAAGTAAGAAGAATAAAATGAGAAGAGAAAAAAAAAATGAAATTTGTATTATATCTTGAATATTTTTATGTTTTCTTTTTTACAAAAGATAACCATAATAAAGAGAAAAATGAGGAAATGAAATGACAATGCTTATACAAGAATAATTACAAAACATTAAAATTTACGGATTTTTTTTTTTTTTGAAAATTTCAATGGAAACAATATAATAAAATAGTATTTTGTGGAAAAACAAAATATTTATAATAAAATCATAAATATAACGGTAAATTACATATGATTACATATGCGTGGGAGTAAATTATTGTTTTATTTAAATCAAAAGAAATTATTTTTGTGAAAATTAATTTGATTAATTAATTTAAAAAAAAATAAAATAAAATAAAAAAAGTAAATCTTGACTTTTACTAATTAATTATTTGAATTACAATCATCCGTTTTTATAAATATGTAATATGAAAATATTCGTATAGTTTTTTTTAAACCATTTTCCACATTGACTTAAGTTAATTTTCTCTGGAAAATGTTTTTAATTTAGGCCTATGTTATGGTTAAATTGGTCCATTTTTGTTAATTTTTCAAATACTTAATAAAATTTTATTTTAGAAAAAAATATGTATTCAAATTTTTTCAAGTACATACATGAATAATTCGTGGAGTATCCCATTTACAAACAGTTTACATTACCACCATTAGAACATTTGTCAAGATATACTGAATTGGTAGTTAGTACTGCAGTACCGTTTTATAGGATGAAAGGTCGGAACAGTCTATATGAAATTTCATTAATTAATGGTAAAGTGCATTATTTCTTTACTTCTAACGAGTTTGAAAGTCTTTTTTTAAGGAAAAAAAAACAACAACATAAATAGAGATAAAAACAATGAGCTCATATATCATTTTAAAAAGTAAAATAATCATAAATTGTCACAAATTTTTGCCAATTAAAATCGTGTTTATCATTCATAAATATTATTGTTTGTTTTACCTTGTAATAAAATTTCAAAAAAAAAAAACACACACATACTGTATGTTAAATCGTTAAACAATCTTAAAAAATAAAACAACAATTTTCAAATGTATAAATCATGAAAAAAATGACACATTTTCAAATAAAATTAAATCTAACAGATTTCGTTTAATCATTTCATACATAATAAATTTATTGTAATTTATTTTTAATTAACCCAGAAACTGTATATTTATTTTTCTGTTTAAATACGTGAATGTTTAAAATAGCTTCTACATACATACATAATTCCCATGAGAATATAACATGAAAAATATATCCTCCAAAAATTTAATTCAATATATTAACATCCGTTTCTAATTTTAAATTATTTTTTTTTTTTAAATTTAAAATATTAAAAAGTCGAAAAAGAAAAGAAAAAAAAAATCTAAAATGTTTAAGAAATCGTGAATGTTATATTTGATTAAAAAATGAATAATGAAACTAGTTACTTGTTAATAATATTCAATCATTTTTTTTTTTTCTTTATTCTTTTCTTCATATTTTTAAACTAAAAACTTGTTTGCATCATACATATTTAATTTCATTATTAATCACCTTTCTGCAACATAATTAATTATAAATATTGAAAAAAAAAGTATCTAAAGGAAAAATAATGAAAATCTCACAAAAAAAAAAAAAAAAAACTTGTTTTAATATGTGATGCGTGATATCGTTATTCTTGCAAATTTCCTAGTTTTATATTTTTTTATAAGTAAATCATCCTTTGCTTTGATTAACGTTTAATTAAACATCGAAATTAATTTAGAAAAAAAAAAAATAACGTTTGGATTTTTTGTTTGATTTTTTTTTTCTGCAGTTACTTTCAATTTTTTTTTTTTTTTTTTTGATAATCACAAAAAAAACCATAATTCATTTATGATTACTAACAGTTTTAATTATTATTAATTGCAATTATGAAAATTTACTTGAACTCATGAAGGTATTTCATTTCAGATTGTCACTTTTTATAAATTTAATACCCAATGGATATAGTTATAAATTAGATATAAATTATTTTTTTTTTGCTCTTTAAAATTATGAACAATTTAATTGAAATAAAAACAAAATAAAGAAAAAATTAAATGATAGTTATAAAATTATTTTGTATCTTATGCAGGACCAAAAGAAAATTTTTTTTATTAAAAATATATAAGTATGTATCTATAAATTCAAAAACTGTATGATAAAAACTTTGATTATAAAATGTTTATCATGCAAATCTTATAAATAGTTTTTAGATATAGTATTACCAACGATTCTTTTTTGGTGTGTGTGTGCCTTATAAAAACCAAATAAGCATCAATAAACAAAATCAACAACAACAAAAAAAAAAGTGAATGGCATTTTTAAATATGAAGTTTGTTTTTTCTAATTTTCATCTTGTTAAGAAGAAGAAAAAACATCAACAATATATATAATATGCATGATATCCATAATGTCTAATAGAGTACCTGTACAGCACATAATAATTCTATACACAGTTATAATTTACTATGTGCAAGAAATTATTGAAATTCTTTGAAAAATATCTTTGAAAATAATAAAGATATACATATGTACCTGTAATGGAAAAGGAGAAAAAGTGAAATATCTTTAGGAAGCAAAAAATTAAAAAAAAAAAAAGTAATCTTTTCATTTTTATGACCTGCCATCTATACCTGTCATTTAAAAATCAAAAAATATAACATAACAAGCATAACTGCGCACTGTTGTACAATAATTTTAACTCCGTTTATTAATTCAAACCATCATATACATACTATACATACTATACATATATACGAATACGTATCGCATTTGAATATACATACCTATATAGATATTTTTATATAATCTATAAATCATATGATTAACCATAAGAAAAAGTTTTAGATATTGTACTCAATATATGCGTAGAATGATATATAAACACATTCAAACATACATTTTTGTATGGATAACTTCACAATTCATCTCGTCTTTCAGTCTGTCTGATTGATCAAAATCATTTATGAAAAATTCATTCGCGTGTGATATGAAACTTCTTGCATGAATTTATAATGCGCCTTGCTTAAGGTATCTACTTATTTTTTTTTTAAATTTTGCTGGTTTTTGCTGAAGATTTTCATGTCTATAAATTGAAAAATTGTTTTATTTCATAGTATATTTCTTATTTTATAAACAGTTCAATATGGTACACATAGGTGTACAATAGGTATACCAAAGTATCCCACACATATTCACGTAAGTGCCTATGAAATCTAAAGTACATATTCCATGATGGAGTGTTCAACGTAACTATTTTAATCTTTTTCCGAAATCTAATTATTTTTTTACTTGGAGCCAATATAAATCTTATAAACTGGGAAGTAGAAATCATTGGATTTACCAAAAGTAATGCGTATATCAAGAGTAAAACTCTTTAAGGACATTAGAAAAACAACGGTAATTAAGCAATGTAATGCGAAAAGAAAACTAAATACATATGTATGTTCCTTTCAGAGATTTTTGTTTCTTTTCAAAAGATTTTCTGGGAACAAATACATACATATAACAGTTTTTTAGAATAGATCCTCTTTAGCATAGATCGCACATGATCATGAAAATATGTATTACAATTGCCTTCTAAAACCAAGAAACAATTTTAAAGGTCTACAAAGAAAAATTATTTAGCTTTGCACCTTTTTTTTAATATTAAAAGTGTTCTACTTTCTATTACTCACACTCACTCCATGGCGCGACAGGCGACAACCCATGCAGATCTTTGGTCTACTCAAATTAATTTGAGTTTTAATGGCTTTTTTTCTTTCGTACATCCACCAAAAGTTTAAAGTGGAATGCGAACCACTAAATTTATTGGTGGTATAACTTTTGCTATATAATGAACACACATTCCATAGTTAAGTATTATTGCCGTGGAGTACTCCATATACCACATTACACTTTTCAAGTATATGTATGTACGTAACAAAAACTTTTAAAAAAAAAACCCTATTGAACTAGAAAAGTAAGTAACATACGACAACGTCTACATTTCGATGTTAAGCAACCGCGTTATTACCAAAACTTCGTATCGAAAGGTCATGAAACTTTTCTTTTTAATTTTTTTATTTCTACAGGTGCTATTGTTAAATTTTGTAATAAAGGGCACCAGAGTGATATTATCACGATATGGTCCATTTATTAATTATTTAAAAAAAAACAATCTGTTGTGTATCTTTATGGTACAAAACTCTACAAGTGTAAACACTACCTAAATCTTAACTTTTTTTCCACTTTTTTTTGTGTTTTAAATTTGTTTACATCTAAAACCAGCATACTACCTATAATTTCTTTCAGAAAAAAAAAAAAATAATTATTTTTAAAATTTCATTTTTAAAACAATTTTTTTTTTTTAAATATTTAATATCTTTAATCGTTTTCTTTCCTGTTTTTTTTCAACGACCTACATATATCTTTTTTTTTGCCCTTAATTGTGGTATCAATTATAATTTTATATTATTAAATTTATTATTTCTATTACATGACTACTTTAATTCACTACCACATAATAAATTTCTTAACGCATATATTCAAAAGGCACAACGACAAAAAAACAAAAACAAAAAACAAAAAACTAAAATAAAATAAATAAAAACCAAGAAATTAAGACCCATATCAGTTTACACTTAATTTAAGGTTATATGAGACATTTTTTTTTTCTTTTGAAAATAAGATTTTTCAATTCAATTCAATTTTTTATCCTTATTTTTTTTTCTCTTCTCATATTTTCATTATTATTAAATTTTTCTCTATAAAAAAAAACATAATACTATATGTATGATTGCATTTATATATTTCTTTTTTTTTTTAAATTTTATTTTAATAAAAATTTTTTTTACATATGTACATTACCGTTTAATATACATTTTTTTTTATAATTATGTATACACATGCAATGAACATTTGAACAAAAAAAAAAAAAATTTTAAATTAAATCATTTAAAAAAAAAAAAAAGGTACACACAGGTATGTTACATATACCAACATTTAAGAAAAAATTTAAAATATTTGAATTATGTTTATGTTTTTATTTTTATTATTATTTTTTTTTTTATTGTATTAGATATTTTTTGTTAAGTGAAGACATGAAATTCATACTCGATATAGGAACGATATTACGATTGCGTGTAATTTGATCGCGATGAGAAAAACCGCAACTATAAAATTGTGTCACTAAACATATATGTATGTATAGCCTGATTATATTTATTTTACTTTTGTTGAAAAATAATAATGACGTTTAATTTTATAAAATAAGGCATTTTTAATATTTTTTTACTTGCATGATTTAGGATTTTTCTTTTTTTATTTTTTTTTATTATGACATTTTTAGATCATTTGTTTCATTATTGCAAAATGAAAAAAATATTGCTAAAATAAAAATTTATAGTGCGTATATTATAGATACAATATAATAGGTCATTGCCTTTTATTTTATATTTTAAGTACGCAGGTATGTTTTTAATTTACGATTATACAGATAAATTTTATTGTACAATGGCTCGTAAAACAATGACTGGTGTAAGATAAAAATATTCAACAATAAGTTATTATCATTGTCTCAATAATTTTTTTTCTAATCTTATTTTTTTTTTAGTTGCAATAGACGTTAAAAATCCGATATAAATTACTATTTAATATTCGCGGGCACGGGCATTGAGGATTAAAAATGTATCTTAGAAAAGAGCTTTTATTGTTTCACGTACAACTAGAAAAAAAAAAATAAGTAAATAAAATATCTAAAAATTTTTGAACATTATGGAAAAATAACTAATTGTAATTTTTGAAATGTTGTTCCATCATTTTCATTTGCTTTGTAGATAAGTCCATAATCAAATGTCACAATTTAACAGGATTAAGAGAACAAATTTCAAAAATATGATAATTATTTCTAGAAGTCCTTAAAAAATATATTAAAACACATATTTAAAAATAATTTTAATATTTCATGTCTCATTGTATAGTTCGATTTATCTTCTTCTATAGTCAATCACATAATTTAAACCTCCAAAAAAAAAATTTCAAGCAGAATCTATTTTTTAAACAAGAAATATCTTTAACTTTTCCTTATTTATATTTTAAAAATAAATTCAAATCAAAAAATTAAATTTGCATAAAAAATCTAAAGTAAAAAAAAAAAAAAGAAATAAAATAAATTCTATTGAACCTTGCAGGATACCATTACCATTTAATTTAACTAAAAAGGAAAAACAATATTCCCTCAATTATGTATCAGATTTAAATGTTTTTGTTTTTCCTTGAAACTGTCATTTTAAATTTCTTCTTCAAAAAAAAAATTGTTTTCTTATTTATTTTACAAAATGTTAATTTGTCACTTTTTAGTAAAAACAGAAATCATTTAAAAACATTTCGTTACTTGATATGCATGTACTGACTGAATAAACATTAGCTATTTAAATTAATGACAAATTTAAGATACAAAAACAAAAAAAAACAACAATAAAATGCATATGTTATATCTCACAGAAATTTGATGTTTTTCTAATTTAAAATTTTTTAACAGTATAAGAACAAAAATACATACAATATACGACACATGCATATATGTGTATGCAGATAAAATAGCTGCATGGTTTGATAAACAAAATCCACTTTTCAACTCTCAGGGTGGTTAAATGTAAATGATTGACTTTTACAAAAATATTTTGATTAACATTCATGCGCTAATGTATCTCTTAAATGACATATACATGATGGTGATCTGATTCATTGCATTTAGATATTTAATTTAATGCAATAAATATAGATGCTAACTAAAATGAAAGTCTATACAGCTAAGATGAGTATATTATTTATTTTATTTTTAGTTTTGTTATTGTTTTAATAAAAATGTAGCTAATTTCGCAATTTATGCATTTTTTTCAATCGTTTAATTCAAATTAGTCAAAATTAGCAGAAAATTAAATGAAAAATGCAGTTTCTAAAAATATTTTTTAAAAGAAATATAATGAAAAAGATCCTTTCGGAGGATTTAAATGAGAAAATTCACCATATTCTATACCGTTTGGATGTTATCGTTTGAATTTAAATTCAAATAATTTTCAATTGCCTTACAATTTAATTTAAATGCCCTTCCTTTTTTTTTTCAATAGTACTTTTTCTAGCATCTAATTAATAACTGTGTACAATCTTTCATTTTCTTGTTTAGAAAACAAGTACAAATTTGAATATTTAATCTTATAGTTTTTTTTTTCCAATGTATCCTTTTATTTTTCTAATGTTTTGACAGTTTTAGAACATCTGTCAAAGGGTATTTAAAAATGGCCAACATAAATACAACAATGGCGGCTAATTTGTCTTCCCTTTTTTTTAAAATATGTATGTATATACATACATATTTTTTTTCCTTTATTTCCTTGCATTCTCTCTTTTTATATAAAACACAAACATACTTATACAATAAAATATTTAACAATATACATATATATAAAACTCATTCAGCGAAGGATGCAAAAATCCTGATCTTATGACAACAACAAAATTATTTCCTGGCATTCATTTTATAATATGACATATGTACCATTTCATAAAGTAGATAATATTTTCTACTTTTCCTATAACTTTGATCCTTTTTTATTTTCATCATATAACTAATTCATATACTATATTTATTATCCTATTGTATTACATTGCATTCGTTCGTACACAATATCAAATTTATAAATATACGTAACTTGTATATAATTTTTTTTTTTTTCAACATACTAAATATGTAACACCCCTCAAATTTTCTATACCCATGATCATTTCATCATTATTATCATCATAATCATCACAGGATTGTTTAGAGGATGATGTCGTGCAAACATTTAAGTAGTTGATAAGTGGAGTTATAAATGACATTGATTGCATTGTTGATAACTTTAGTGTGACAAAATAGTTTGCACATGATCATGATGACATTAAATCCTTAACAAACAAAAAAAAAAAAGGTGAAATATGAAAAATATATAAGGGATAAGAGCGTGAAATCGAATATTGAAGAGGGAGAAAAGGACTTTTTTTTTTATCAAAGAAAATTTTAATTTAAAAAAGTGAATGATACAGATTCAATGAAATTTCTTTATTTATAAGGATTAAACAGACAACAAAGTAAAATTAAAAAAAAAAAAAAAAATGGTGATGAGCCGTTAAGGTATTCATTTTTAATATTTTTTAATGAAATCACAGTTTTTTCTTTGTTGTCAAAGATTGCCCAGAAATTTGTTTTATAAGACCATGAATTTTTCAAAAAAAAAAAAATTATTTAATTTCACAGGCTAAAAACAATCTTTAAATGTCGATTTTTAAATTCTAATTTTTAAAATTCCAGAGAAAACCTAAAAGAAAAAAATCTTCAATGAAAAACTTAAAAAAATAAATTCAAATATTTCGCAAGAAAAAAAAATAATAACAGAAGTAATATAATTTTTCAAAAGTAATTTATTTCATCACTTCATAAATTCATATTCAAGTTATTCATGTTCACCGATCCGCAACCGCAAAAAAAAAATAACTACCATTATCAACCTACTTTTTAATTCTACATAACTGCATTAGCATAATATTCAACAACAAAAAAACAAAAAAAATTGTAACAATTGCCAACAACATTCTTTCAATATTATTGCACATTTTCGCATTCTTTTATGCAGTAAAATCTTTTTTTTTTTTTAAACAAAAATAAAACAAAAATTCTGTATTTGCATTGAAAAAATCCGATTTAAAGAAATAAATTATATCATAATAAACGTATCCTGGCCAACAATGAATTGACACTCATATGCACTCAACTTGCACCAAAACATACATATTCAATTTTTTTTTAAAGAAAAATAATGTTTTTTATATATACAAATTTCCTTTAAAAGGAATTGAGAAGAAAAAATAGAGTAGAAAAAGGTTAAAAAGAAAAAGAAATCTCTTCCTGTCTTTTAACTATCATTTCCTTAAAAAACAAAAATTCAAAATATACTTTTCAATGATATCATTGCATTTAAAATGCACCGAAAATAATGTGTATATTGAATGATGTCGAACCGCATGAAAACTTTTGGGTGATAAAAAACACACACAGACAATAAAAAGGACGAAATATATAAAAAAAAAATAAATAAAACAAACTATAGAAAATATATAAGAAAAATAAGAAAAAAAACAACACAGAATGAATGAGAAAAATGAAGTTTTTCATAAATACAAAAAAAAAAAAGGATACATATTATAACACAATAGTGCTCGTTATCCTGTTGAGCCCAGACGGCATAAGGTCGATAATATATCTTCTACTATTTTTTTTTCCTCTTCGTTTTTTTTTTTTTTGCCTCCTTTTTTCGTATCTTTACATTTCCATTTCTTAAAAAAAATTTTTTTTTTTCAAGATTACTCTTATGTCCTTTTTTGTCGATTTCATTTTTATGTGTTTTTACTTCTCTTATTTTTTTTTTTTTGTTTTCTCTTTTTTTACTTGAAATAAAATAAATAACGCAAAATTGTAAGAAAACAAGAAAAACTTACATAAAAAAAAACAAGTCAAAAATTATTATTTTCAAAATATACAACTACATTCATAAAAACGGAAAACTTGTTTAAGGATCATTCAAAGTAATTGAAAGGACATAAAAATTAAATTTTCACTAGAAATTGATCATTGTTGGTGGTGTTTGACGTTATGTACACAATAGTTTATGTGTCATTACACAAAAAGGATCTTCTTAAAATTTTTGTGTGAAGGTTACATTTTAACATTTTTTCGATAAATTACATATGGATGTTGTATATTTTTGTATTGTTCATATTTATCCTGGAAATGTTAAGAAGAAAACTCAAATCAGAGATGAGAAAAAAAAAAAATTAAACAAAAGAGTTTTTCTTAATTTTTTGTCACTTTTTCAGACAGTTCAATGTCTGGAATTGTATCTTCAAGGAAACATACAACAACAAATAAATGTGTTTTTTTTTTTTTATCTTTTAAGAAACATTTTTGAACGGTTTTTTCGGTCATTTATCATGCAATAAAGTCATCCATCATATAAGAAGCGTAACGAAATATCTATGTAAAGACTATGAGGAAAAAAAATGTAGAAACAAAAAAAAAATAAGAACAAAAACAAAATGCAAAATTGTCTAAATTTTTTTTTTGTTTTTCGAATTTTAGTTTCACTTGAAGATCTTATCTGATTATAAATTACCTATTCGTTGAAATTTATACATAAGAATTTTTTTTTTGTTTCTCATTTTTCTTGTCCAATTTACTCGTATCTAAAATTATAATCTATAATCTTTTTTTCTTTTGTTCTTTCAGTTCGTTTTTTTTTTCCTAATTTTCTTTTTTTAATTTTTGTTTCCACGTATAATTTTTTGACTTTAACAAATTATTGCACATCTTATTTTTATTTTTTAAACAAAACAATAAAATTTTACATACTCGAATCCATATTACAAAAAAATCAAAAAAAAATCATTATTCTCTTCACTCAAAATAATAAAAAATTAATGTTTCACAAATAAGGAAAAAATATTTAAAAAAAAATAAATAAATAAATAACAAACAATATTCTCAATTTATGTATTCAAGGATCACTTCCCATTGTAAATGCCACTAAAAAAACACCTCAACGACACCATTAAGTACATACTAAACATACCACAAACAATTCATTGTAAAGTTTGCTAGTTTTTACAAGCACATCAAAAAGGATATAATATTTTATTTTTTTATTTATTTTATTTTATTTTTTTTTGTTGTTGTTGTAAAGATTCCACTTAATTTCAATTATTCTTTTTTTTTTTTTTCAACATTTTACAATAATCAAAGTTAAAGACTTGTTATAATAACGGTTTCTTATATGTATATTATCACTCACAAAATATCTTCAAGTTTGGAGTCCTTTTAAAGTTATTAAACGGCTCCATGTTCACAGTTACAGTGTACTACATATATACGTGTACAATGCAAATGCATACACAACAGCTTTACAAATAATATGGCAAAGAAAATGTCGGGTCGGTAAATTATGGTAAAATAACACCCCACGCTCAATGGTACCGACAACGTCAAACGTCAATGTGAACGACAAAATTAGAAATAGATCTAATTGAACGACAACGTCAGAATGGATGTTGCCATTGAACGAGAACAATGGTAGTTTCATTGAATTTAATTGAACGTGTCGGTGATGTTCGACGTTGTCGGTACCATTGAGCGTGGGGTGTAACGGTGAAAAAATCACCACTACAACTATGTAACTACAATCATGGAATATGTATGTACACAGAATGGCGTATTTGTTGAAAAAAAAAAAAACATGAAAAATAAAACAAATATGCTGCTTATTTGTTTTGTTGGGTGGCTGTGGTAATGCAATTTTGTGTAAATCCCTAAAAGTGTTTTATTTACACTCTTTGTACACGACAGTATAGCAACGATATTTGAGTCATAACCACCCCCCTCAAACACCATCACTTGAAAAAATACTATCATTCACTCTTATACAAACATTTTCTATCCAGGATATATATTTTTATGCTGTATGATTCTGTACCGTAGTCGTACATATCCTGTAACTACATATATGTATATATATTGGATGATTGCAACTGTGCAATTTTGATTCATCATTTGGTTCTTCTCTACGGATGGATATAATTCTTTGATAAAATAAAATAGCTTTTTCAGGTGCTTTGCCCCTTTAAACGTCGCCAATTTTTTTTTTTTTTTTTTTGAATGTTTATATTTTTTTATTCTCTCTAAGGATTATTTTTCCATATTTTTTATTTTTTAGGTTGTCTTTTTTTGTTGTTGTTTTGTTTTTTGTTTTGGCTTTTTGTATGCGTTCTTAGTCTTTTTTTTTTTTTAGTTGTGACAGAAAACAAAAGATCTCTCAAATAACGTTGAAGCATTTATATAATAAGTGTTCATGTATATACATATGTACATATGTACGTATAGTATGTATAGGAAATTGTACTGAGCAATGTTAAATTTCAATAAAAAAAAAATTAAAAATTAAAAATGAGAAAAAATATGGTATGAAAATAATTATTGTAGAAAGGGTAGAGATTTCGTTTAGATGCTATTTTTATGTTATGTTTGTTATTCAAGTAAACGATTAAAAAACTTGTTGTCCTTTTTGAACTCATTATTGGTTTTTTTTTATTTTTATTTTTGTTTTTGTTTTAGTGAAGTAAAGAATAATTGAAAAGTGTAAAAAACTTGAAAAATAATAAAAATTGAACAAAAAAGAAAAACAAAAACAAAAAGGATAAAAACTAAGGAGGAAAAATGTTATGGTTTGTGATGTTCACTTGGAAATTTATTTTCCACTTGGAACATTCAAGTTAAAGATACTTGGCTTTTGTTTTTGCCTGTTTTACCAATATATTTTTTTTTGTGATTTTTTTTTTTCATGAACATGTTGGCTGAAAATAAATTTCATGTTTTATTTTTTTAATATATATTGTTGGTATCGGATGATTGTGTACTTGTTACAATTTATATCTATATCTAAAACTGCAATGCAGACATAAATATATAAAGGAAAGAATAAAAAAAAATGACTAAAACAGAAAATATATAATATATAAAAAGATGAAGGATGAAAATTTGTTCCAGTTGATTGGCTTTTAGATTATACTTGAAGAGGTTGTTTGACGTAAAATGAACTTATTATAGGCTATTTTATCTTGATTGTATGTATTCAGACAGTTTAACTGGATGGACATCAGCACACTCCATAATATGGAACATAATATATATATAAAATCAAGTATATTAGATGAAAGAACATTAAAACTTATGCTAAAAAAACCGATCGATTTTCGATTTACATTGATGATGATGAGGCGTAACAATATTTTGTGTGACATTTGAGATAAACAGAAGGTGTTATATTGACACATACATAGTTTTTTTTTAAATTGCATGTTGAAAATCATTTACCAAGTATAAACTCCATTATCTTTGTTGACAAGTATGAGAAAATATATATCTATTAGATTTTTATAATATTTAATGTTGAGGAGATTCAATATTGATTAAACGAAGACCTTAAGAAAAATTACACTGCTAGGGTATAATTTTATAATATTCGAACATTCTGAAAAATTATTTAAAATAACAGATTTTGGATATATCTTTTAGGAACGTGCAGTAGCTTGTATTGACCTGAAATCTGAATCTGAATCAAAACAATAAAACGAAATTCAAGAATTGAATTCATTCTCATCTATGTATAGGTTTTCATTTTTTCGATTTGCCCAATTTTCTGATACTCATCTCTTGAGCAATTTTACCATGAAATTTAGATTTAGAAAATTGCATACTTTTTCTCAAATTAAAAATTTTTTGCGACATTTAGAAATTAAATTTAAATAAATATTTTTATTAGAAATACCATTCAAAATTTACATATTATATGACCTTACCGTTATAAACATAATCATTAACGTCATCAAAACAATTTCTCACATTTATTCAAAACACCAAAAAATCAAAACCGAAAAAAAAAAACCTAGAAAATTCAAAATTACAACCGAGAAAAACCATTTTTTTTTTTAAAGAAAAAAAAATGATGGCAATTTGTTAAATTTAACGATTTAACAGAAAAATTATAATTTTATGTTTAATATTTTTTTCCAAAATTTATAAAATATTTTTTTCTAAAATCATCACATATCATAAATTTTTTCTTATAATATTCAGGCATTGAAAAATTTTCTGTTTAGATACAATTTCATATTTTAATATCCGTTCATCACACCTTTTCAACTGTTTAAAATTTTTTTGTTATTCCAACATTTTTTTTTTCCTTCTTCTTCTATTTTGTTTTAATTTATTGATGTTTATAATAAATCTATCACAAAAATTTTTTCAACAAGAAAAAAATATATATATATAAAAAAAAATAACAACAGATACAATCTAAAAATGGTGATCGAAAAAATCGATCATATCAATGATCGTATGATCAAATTAGTTATAGAAAATTTTGCATGTCATTATAATAAATTCAAATCATTACAATATCATTTTTAATATTTATTTCTGTGTATGTTTATGAATTTTTCAAATGATGAATAACATGTGCGTCTTTTTTCTGTTCATATATTAGATAATTTTTTTTTTTTTTTGTTTTTGTTAGATGATTGAAATGAAAAAATTTAAAAATAAAATTATGATTAGTTAATTTTAAATGTAGGATTTGATAATATTTTGAAGTAAAAATAAAATAAATAAATGAAAAATTACATTATTATTTATTTGGAAATATGTATATATATATTTGATTCGAATTCATTTAAAATATTTTAACAATGACAATAATTTATTAGGTATTTGAAGATTTGAAAAAAAAAAAAAAATGAAAAAAACATGTTTTTCGACTAATGAGGTCCTAGAAACACCAACAAAAAATTATAAAACTTAACTTTTTTTGGAAAAAATTTCCAAAACTTGATTTTTTTCAATAATTCAATTTTTTTTTAGACTAAAATTTTAAATAATCTTTCCGTTAAAAAATTACAATAACACCAACTAGATACTTGTAAATCCTTGAACAAAAATTATTAATATTATGTAATACATTTGAATTAATAACACCTTTGGAAAAGAAGGGTCGAATATATGATTATAAAATAAATGTAAAATTTTCAAAATTAATTCCAAATTATTGTAAATATGTATGTAAATTAATTAAGCGATTAATATCAATTTATTATATGGCAGGGCTAGAAAAATACTAAAAACAAAAACAAAAAAATTAAAAAGAACAAATCAAAAAAAAAAAACAGAAAAGAATTAGAAAGTCTAAACGAAAAACGTTTTGTTTGTAAATTTTTTTATTGTTTTTTTCTTTTTGATTTTTTTTTTTGTATTTTAATTTGATGTCGGGATTTATCTTATCTAAATCTGATTACGATAATAAAAAAAAAAAACTAGAAACAAATTTAAAAGATCTAATTTGTGACACATTTTATCTGTGATCACATTCATAACATGTGTTTTTAGATTTTTTAACAAATTTGTTGGATGTTTTTTTTTTGTTTTGTTTTTGTTACTCTTTTTTTTTTCTTCTTTATTGATTTCTTATCACAGAGCATAACAGAAATCATCGATCGTCTCACCTTTGAATTTTTTTTTTATTAAAAAAAAAAAAAAACAAGATTCTCTTAAATGTTTTCTCCTGTGATTTTTTTTTCTTCTACTTTTAATTTTTGTCATATTTAAAATATAAAAAAAAAAATAAAAATAAAAAATTAGTCTTAAAAATTATAGGTTATGTGGTGTGTGAATGAATTCAGAAAAAAAAATAAAAAAAAATGAAAAAGAGTTTCAAATTTTATGTTATGCTAATTAAAGTGTCATCAAATCTTTTGAGCTGTCGGAATTTTGTGTGATCGACAAAAAAAAAAAATATATAAATAAATGAGTTTTATTCTCGGTTTTTGGATATGGATTTTTTTTTTTTTCATATTTTTAATATCATTTCAGGAATATATTATATTTTTTTATATATGTACATAGATATGTATACCGTCTGTTTTGCATATAAAAAGGATTAAAAATTTTTATAGCTTAAAGATAACAAAAAAAATATACATATATGTAGGTACATATATTTTATTTATAAACCACAATAATTTGTTGTATGAAGGTGATTTTTGATTTCTAAGAATATTAATCGTTTTAGTTTTTTAAAAATCTGAATGGGCGTTTCTATTCTTGTCAGAAAAAAAAAAAAAAAAATAAATTAAAATTATAAATCGCTTAATGATAATTAATTTGTTTTTTTTTTTTCTTCTGCTTTTTTTTTTTTTTGCCTTCATTCACAAAAAATATTTAAATTAAATATTGAATAATTGTTGATTTGTCCCTGAAATTTTTTTGATTCTCTCCCATTCTTAGTTTTTTTGTTCTTTTAAAAATTTTTTTTAGAATTAATAAATTTTTTTTTTTTTTAGAATTTTGCAAAAACAAGAAAATTAAAAAAAAAAAATAAAATAAAATTTGATTTGATAAAATTTACAAAGAAATTACATATTTTTTTATATTTATTTTGGTTTGAAAGTCAATAGATTAAAATGACAAAACAAAAAGTCAATTACACAAAATAACCTTCATCATACACGTGTCATCAAGAGGTTTAAGAAATATATATAAAGGATGTTGATTATAATGATACTTGAAATGGGCTTAATGGTATTATGAACGTATATTTAAATAAAGGATATACATACTCGTATAAGATTGTATGAATTGTTCAAGTGCAATTTACTTCAAAATTGACTTATTTTATAAATGAAAATGTAAATCGATTTTATGTTGTTGAAGCATAAAAGGAAAAAAAAAAAAAAAACTTAGTAGCTTGACAACAGCAAATAATAATTTAAAAGGCGTTCAAGTGGTATGTAATTAGAGTTTTTTTTGTGGTTTTATGAAGTAATGTAAATGAATAATGAATGTAAAAATTATTTTTAAGCAAAACGTTCACGTAAACAATGAAATTATAATTAACTTTTTTAAGATTTAATTTTCAGTTTTAATTTTCTTAATATTTTTCAAAAATTCAATTTTAACTTAAATCAATTCTAGTAGAAGAATTTCCTTTCTATCTCCACATTATGTAAATAATTTTAAATCCTCTGAAATATTTTCAAAAAAAAAAAGTTTTCCATCAGAGGTACTTTTTTTTTTCTTTACTTGTTTCGATGAAATCCTTTTAGGATATAAATCCCAATAAAATTCATATACTTAGATAAAATATTTCTGAAAACCGCAACTAATTGTAACGACTAATTTTACAAATTTTCACTAAATTTTATTTTAATGATTCTAAGAAAATGACCCTAAAAAAATTCAACCCTTTCATATAGTATTTATACATATGTATATATGAAATGTATTTTTAAAAGGAATTCACATGAAAATTTAATTATCCCAGGTATCTACATATTATGTATTTTTGAAAATGTGTAAAAATTAAATTGCACGATCTAAAAATAGTGTTGTAAAGAAATAAAAACATAAAATTTTAATTAAATAAACTACAAGTTGACCATTCAAAAGGATCAATTTAAAAGGGTAACAAAATTTTATGTTTATTATATTTTTTTTTTTTTTATCTATGTGAAGATTAAGAATTTTTAGCTACTGTTGAAATAAGAATTAAAGATTTTGGAATTAAAGTAAATAAATATGTAGTAAAATTTACCTGATTTTTTGCTTCTTTTTTGAACAGGTAAATATGTATGTAGGTTAAGTATTATAAATTAAACCAGAAAAAATTACTAAAAGTCTCTTGTTTTTTTTTGGTTTAAAGTGAAGATTAAAAATGTCAATGTGAAAATTTTCAATATTTTCTTAAAATTTGAAAAACAAAACACTTGCTGACATTTTTTTTTAACAAGCATTATAAAAACCAAAATACTCACCCGTATGTGTTCTTTTATGAATTTTTAAATTTTCACTTCGTGCAAAAACTTTTCCGCATCCTGTAAATGGACAAGCAAATGGTTTTTCACCTGTATGAACTCTTATATGATTAACTAATTTATATTTAGCTTTAAATGGTCTTCCATTACGATTACAACCGATCCAAAAGCATGCATGTGTTGTACATTCTGGTCCACCAACATGTTCAACAGTTAAATGTGTTACAATTTCATGCATTGTATTAAACATTTTTCCGCATGTTTTACGACTACTTGGTGCATGAGGTTGATCAGGATCAACCCAAAGACATTGCATTTCTTGTTTAATTGCAGTTGCCGCCGGTTGATGTCTCATATATCTAAGAAATGCTCCAGCACCAGTTGGATTCATTGACATAGCAGGATGATGATGATGATGTACCGACGGAAAATTTGCCTGATGATGAGCATGATGTGGATGGTATGGATGAGAATAATCAGCCATACCCATACGCATTTGATGCTGGTGATGGTGATGATGAAAAGGATGATTACCAAATGATGAATTATCATGCATTGCATGTGTATGATGAATTGATGGGAATAACATTGAATCTGCTGTTCCAGTACCAGTTTGTCCAACTCCTGGAGCTGCTGTTCCAGTTGTCATATAATCATTATCACGTCGTAATAGAAAATCACGTGGTGAATATGATCCAATTTGTGTATTAATATGACCCATATGCCCATAGCCTGCATTCTGATAAGATGTTCCTGACATATCAGCAGTATTTGGAATACCCATTGATCCTGTTGACATTAAAGCTGTTGAATCGAGTTGTTGCTGTTGTTGTTGCTGCTGCTGTTGTTGACCATTAGCGCCACCACCACCACCATTAACACCTGTATCCTGTGGATGTTGTTGCTGCTGTTGTTGTTGTGCTGTTGGCTGAGTAGGTGACATACGTAATCCATAGGATGCCAAATGGTGATGTGTTGTTGTTGGATCCATAAATGCGTTCATCATCATTTTCGTTGTATTTTCAATTACCAAATTTAACAAAAAAAAATTTGAATTTTACAAAAATTATTTTTTTTTTATTAATTTCTACTAGAACAATAGAATTCTTATATTTTTTAATTGAAAGCACTTTTCACTTTAAAGTAATTGAATTTTTCAACAATTCAAAGTTAAACACTTTCAACAATTAAATTTTTCTTTACAAAACATTTTAAGTATAACTTTTTTCTTTAATGAATCTAAATGACAAAAATATTGTTAACATTCATTTAAACCGTCACATTATAAATTAAATTGTGAAAAAGATTTTTAAAGGATAATATTTGGAAACATAAAAATCAAGTTACATCTCGTGTTTTTACTTATTTTCGCGACCGTTTTCGCGGATATTTTACTTTTGTTTTTCAAGTGGTAATTAGCTTATTTTTAGAAAAAAATTAATTTTATTTTTAATTATTTTTTAAAAACAAAAAAAAAATATTTTTTAAAATTTTTTTTTGAAAAAAATCTCTTAATAAAAAATCACTTATTTTCAATATTACACTTATTTGATATATTTTACGCGCGTTACCGAAATCAGCATGCAAACTTACAATACGAGAATCGCAGCAGGACTGGTAACTGCTGAATTTCCCTTTTGGATTTGACCTCTACACAACACTACCATGAAAATATAGTCAGCAGGAGGAAATCATTCTGTGTGCCCCATACCGATCGATAAGCGACAACGTGTGTATTCTTGTTTTATTTTCAAATTACAAAATATACGAAAAATACAACTATACAAGCCCAGAATAACATTATCCTCTACATTTTCATTTTTTTTACTAGCAGAAAAAATATAACACCAATATAAGAACCCTATGTTGCGCTGTTAACTTTTGACTACTGTTGCGTTGTCGCTGCTATTGTCTACTTCCTGCTGCTGGCAACTTATGGATTGGTATACAATACAATCACTACAGTTACTGTATTTCTTCTTTTCTTGTCATAACATTCAATTAAAATCTATTTGAATGACACGTTAAGCGAATAATAGAGATAGCAAGAAAAAGAAAAGGATATTTATAGTAACTTTTATTTAAGTTTGTATAGACATCTTTTTCTGAACAATGAAATTTTCATGGGGAACATATAATTTTTCTTTTATAAAAAGATGGACGTTTTTAGGGCGTTTCCTGTTATAAATTCCAGTTGGAATTCAATATATATATTTAATGTAGTTTATTAAAGGAGAACAGACATCTATTTCAGCATTGTTATAGTTTATCCTTTTCTAATTGGAGTGGAAAATGTCTGAATTTTTTTCATGAAAAATACAGAAACAGTATAAAAACGAAAATATCCGAATTATAAACTATTATTTTATCATTCCAATTGTACGCCTTTTCATTTTTATGGAACTAAAACTGGAATTGAACCTGTTTTTGAGGATGGGGTTGGGTTGTTAAAAATAAAAATAGAAACAGGTAACACTGGTGGGAGTGTCAGTTACTATATAGAAAATTGTAAAATAAACTCTAGGGCTTTCTGATTATTCTTTTTGTAAATGAACAATATAATTTTTGTAAAAATGGTACATATTATAATAAAAGAAAAATTATTTATTTTCTTGCAAAATGCAATAAATACACAAATTTTTTTTTATTAAATCGAAAATTTATTTTACAGATATTTTAGAATTTATTTTCATTTAAATAAAATTAAACAATTTCATGGGTGGTTTTGTTGTAGGCTGATACATTACCATTGCGCAAAACAAGTTTTCCGTGTGAAAAACAAGCACCTCCTTCTACATGATGGGGTTAAAAAGAAAAAAATAACAAAAGA
Organism: Bombylius discolor; assembly: GCA_939192795.1. Taxonomy (NCBI): domain Eukaryota; kingdom Metazoa; phylum Arthropoda; class Insecta; order Diptera; family Bombyliidae; genus Bombylius; species Bombylius discolor. Next base: position 53,081,702 of record OW584238.1, on the reverse strand, counting down.
ATATCACGTGTCAATTCTTTGTTGGATTCAGTTTTGTTGGTTTTTTCAAAATTTTAATCAACTACGGAAGACAACATGGAGATTTTTAATACCATTTATGACGACGATATAGTGATCCATTGACATAACACCGGTGATAATGCGCAGGTGGATAATTTTTTCTTTTGATTTTCAATATTTTTCGTTTTAAGTTACAGGGCGGGATTACTTGTTAAATTGAATACGATGTGATAATGTTTAATATTGGATTTTCAAAGGTTTTTTAAATTTTATCATGATCAAAATACATATTCAGTTTATTATTATCATTTTTTTTTTTTTTTTTTTGAAATTATATACAAGTTTCTACGTAATGTATATTTTCATCAGAATCGTTGTATTTTATTGTTAGATTATTTTGAAATTGTTCTTATCTTGATGTAACAATTAGTGTTTTTGTTGTTATTGTATTTTTATATTTTTTTATTATTGTCATGATTTGTGACTCAATATAGACATTTAGCTCTTTGTTACTGAATCAAATTCATATAAGAGGAAATAAATTATTATTTCAGTCAATATATCCACATATCACAATTTGTATTTAAAAATTTAAACGTTAATTCCCATATATCACATAATAATTTTGAAAAAAAAAAAAATAATAATAATAATAATAAAATAAAATAACAACATACATCTCTCATATGTTATCGACCTTGTGATCTCATGATAGATAGGTATGTACTTGTTTTTTGTTCTGACTTTTAAACATTTTATTGTTTATGATATCATGAATAGGTAATTTTTTTATAATACTAAAATAGAACGTGAAAATGTTTATTGTTTTGACATTTTGATCGTTTGTAACGAAATTGTAACATATATCTATAAAGAAAATTTATTACAATAAAAATGCATAACGAAAAATAGAATGTAAATTGTGGTAGTAGGTACATAAGTACTACGTATGTATATAATCTGTACATTCATTTAAAGATTTAATATTTCTGATGAATTACTCAATAAAATAAAACTAAAATTATATTATCATTCAAAAGATGAATTAAAAAAATTGTTGAAGGTTGAAAGTAATTGTAAAATTAGAGGAAAAATGTAATTGTAATATTTATTAAACAAATTTAAACTGAAATAGAATCAAAATTTGTAGGAAAAAAAGGGGTAAAAAAATAAGAAGAAATAAATCATATGTTAATGTTTGAATACAAACAAAAGAATCTGTGGCTATAAAATGCAGCACGTTATATCCGAAAACATTTTTTAGATGATCCTGTCAAATTCGACGTTTCAATGAAAATATTTTAACAAAATAAAATTAATTCACTGAGTAAATTTAGACAGGTTTTGGAAGTAAGTTCACCTTTTTATATGAAAATAAGGCAAATTTCTACCCAATAAGGATTACTATGAAGAGACAAGATATTTTAGGTATACTTTTAAGTACTATAGGTATATGTCAATAAAAAAAAAAATTCAATTTAAAATAATTTGTTGGAAAAAAAGTACTCAAAATTTTATTTTAACATATGAATGAGGAAGATACTTGTGGGTGTTGTAGGTATGTACATATATGTTTTATGATTCTTCTTCTTCTTCGAATTAAGGAACGAAAAAAAAAAGGATAGTAAAAGAATTTGCATTGATTAAATTAAAATCTTCTTTTGAATGGAACTACACACGTGATAGTATTGGCTTAACTCTTGTGTCTACAACGTCATTTATAGTAATTATAATTGCCAATAGTTCTATGTGTCGACATAAGGGTTAAATTATAAATTTAAAAAATGATTTTTTATGATTTTGTTCTATTTTATGTCCTTTGTCGAAAAATATTTAATTAAAAAAAAAAAAAAACACTTTGAAATTTAACTTCTTCCGTAGTAAAGTATTCTTTGGACTAACAATATTTAATAAATGTCATATAAATTACCTATTATGTGCTCCATAGGTAAATAAATCTCAAAAAAAAAAATAATGAATCTTTTTTCTCGCGTATATCCTTAAATGCACTATCATTATATACTTTTTTTCTTTTATAAATTTTCTTTCTTTTCAAATAGTTTGACTTTTTAATTTATTTTACTATACCATAAATCAAAAATAAACATAAAATAGGTATAGGTACTATGTAATTCATAACATATCCTTGGTACATTATATATATTTGTAGTTTTTTTTTTTTGTGGGATGAAGGCGTAAATGCACATCGCCTACATTCAATGATGTATGTACATATGTACGTATATATAGGTATACATACCTATTTATTCTTTTCTTCTTTTTTTAACTATAAATACACCAAAATTATATTTTATAAATTAGAAAGTGCATTTCAAGCAAAAAAAAAAAAAAATTGAAAACAAAACAAAAAAATTTTAAAGTCAATTGTTTTATGACCTTAAACTATTCATTTTTCTTTTAATTTTTTATAATTTCAATGATTTTTTGGCAACTTCCAGACATCCTCCTTGATCCATCCTCAGAATTGAATACAAAAAATAATTTATATTACTTTACGCATACACAATCCTGTTAAGAAAAAAAAAATAGATATATTTTACTATAATAATACACATTCAATTTAATTTATGACGGTTAAAAATTTCTAACTTTTTGCTGTAAAAATACAATTTATAGTGCTATGCACAAATTTTTAATACATGAATGCATAAGATTTTTAAATTTCTCTTAAAATTCATATATATTATCCTATTTTCTGCTTTAAACACATACAAATATTTCGAAATATATATGTATATTTCATTTAAAAAAAAAAGAAAAAATAAAATTACCAGTAGAAAATCATATTGTTTCATTTTAGACATTGTTTTCAATTTTTTGTTTAATTCTTGGGATTAAGGTTTGCCATATATCACATGTACAACTACAATTTAGTATCTATATATATTTGTATATGTTGTTTTTTATATATGTATATATATTTATATGAAAACATACATGAAAATAAATACAACTGTATGTATCTACCTCCCAGAAGTTTTAAAATTATTTTCCAATTGCAATTACAATCCTGTTTAATGGTTTTTCATAGTACATTTTTTTTGTTGTTGCTATAATTTTGAATTTGTATTAAAATATTTTCAAGAAATGTTGTAAATTATTTTTAATGTCATTTTTAAAGTACCTATACATTTACAACAAAAACAAAAAAAAATAGTTTCTGTAAAATAAAATAGGATATTTTTTTTTTTTGTAACTTCAGATAGGTATATTTTGTGTCAAAGTATAGATCCAATTCAGTAAATTAATAAATAAAACTTTTGAATTTTTGAATAGACTATCTTTTATCATTAATATGTATGTTGGACATCTTAGATACAATATTAGTAGAAGAAAATATTAGGTGATTTTGAAGTCAATTTTTACATAATAATGTACAAAAAAAAATCCCATATCGTATAAAACATACATATTATATGCATACATGTCTCCTTAATAAGTTTTTTATTCATTTTTTTAATGAATAAGATTTTTACTTGAAATTAATACATAACATTTTTGCATATAAGTATGTATTTCCTTGAATATTCTTCTACAAAATTAATTTCATTGATTTGCAAATTATGTTTTCCTCTTTTTTGTTGATATCTGAAAAATGAACTAAATTTTTTGGTTGCAAAAATAGTGTGATAAGCCATTTGAAAGAAAAAAATTCAATTCTGTTACAGAAAATATTATAAAAAAACTCATATACGGAATTGAAAATTATAATATTTTTAAAATAAAAATTTTTTCTTTGGTTTTCAAGTTTTCTAATTGACAGAAGAAATTAGTTGAAAAATTTCATAATTAAAAAATTTGTTGAAAGCAAAAATAAACTATCTTTAAAATTTATAACATTAAAATACATTATTTAAAATTACCCTTTGAGATGATAATGCATGAGGATGAAAATTTTGCAAAAAAGCCAAGAAACTTTAAAATAAATTCTGCATGTAAATGTGATACACTGACCTTTTAAAGCCAGAAAAATTATTTAACGCATCTTCTAGTTGTATTTTATGATTCATTAGAAAAGTAGAAACTTGAGACTACCATATATGAATTAGCAAGGTTGGCAAAAAATCTCTCCACAGGTCGCAGTGACTATATAATAGTACTTGTATCTACCAAGCAATCTGTATTCTGTCAATCTTGATAGGCCGCAAATAAAATATTCAACAAAATGAAGTAATTTCTACTCAACTATTAAATGAAAATTGATGTCTTTGAGGCAACAACTATTTAAAAATTTCATTAAATTTAACGGACACGTAGATTTACGTTTTCTAATATCTGTCTTCTGAGACGAATCATGTGAATTTATACGTTTCAGAAATTGTTCGCAGGGTATCGGAAAATAATTTGTTGGTTTTTCTCCATTTTGTACTATGCTACTTTAGTAGTAAAACTTGTTTATGCTCTTGTTCAATTTTTTCAAAAATTTCCAGAAGACAAAAATAGAGAAAGGTAGTGAAAAATCAACCCGTCTGTTATAATAATTGTAAAACATCAAAAATTTTCCAGAAAACAAATAATAAATTAAAGGAAGTACCTATAATTTCCTACTTGAATATTCTCACATAAATTTGAATTTATTTTTTCCAAAACAAATAAATCATATATCTTGAACATTCTTATTTGTAAAATTTAAAATGCAAAAAAAAAATATAATGAAAAACTTACAAAAAAAAAATGTATCTACATATATCGAAATTAAATGTTCATTTTACTTTATACAACAAACTTACACAATCTTTTTTTTTTTTTTTTTTTTTTAAATTGATTGATGTTAATGATCTTACACATAAATGAACAAAAACAAAACAAAAAAAGTAAATTTCATTTTATTAATGATAATTGAATATTTGCATTATTAATTTCCGTTTTATAAGCTAGATAAATTTAAAATCGTTAACATCGATTAATGATAGCCATCATATCATCATCATTTGTTTTATTTATTTTTTTTTTTTTGAAAACAAAATCAAAAAAAAAGAAGAAAAAAAACCCAGAGTAAATTAATGTTTTACAAATTTTACAAATGAACATACACACATAATATTGTATCCTGATAAATGTACCATAAACCTTTTTTATTTATTTTTTCTGTTTATTATAAAATTAATTTAACTTGATGATGATAAATAAAATATTCTTTCATATGACGCATTTAGAATATCATTAGTGACAAAAAAGATGCAACCAATAATTAATTTAAAAAAATAAAAAATATAAACTGTAAAATAAACTATGTATGAATGAAATAAAAAAAAATCATTCTATATATTTAAAATTGATTGTCGTTTTCAATTTAACAAAAACATGTCAGTTTAATCATAAAACCGAACTAACAAATGAAAAAAACCAAAAATTTTAAATGATCGATTTGTATTTCGATTGTTTAATTTTATTAACCCTTTTTTTCTTTTTTATTCTTATTTTAAATAAACATTTTGTATCTGTCTTCAAAATGATAATGTCGTTTGGTTTGCTTAAAACAAAAAACACATAAAAAGTTCTTAGCTTTTAATTTTGTTTCTTCTTGATATTTTTTTAGTTTGCATCTTTCTGAAGAAGAAATATTTTGCATATTTCCCAAGACTTTTTTTTTTTATTGCTTTTTCTTTGGATCTTTAAGAAAAAGAACCTAACTAACATAATATAAGGAATTCATATATGTTAGGTTAGGAGAAGATTTTATATTAGCATTATATTTATATGTATATGTAAGTTACATGGTTTAAGATATCAACACGATTTGATGATGATGATGATGGCAATTTCGATTATACGAAAAAAAAAACATATCGATCGATAGATTTTTTTGTTTTTTGTCTCCATAAATACAATAAAAAAATTAAAATGCAGTCAAATACAATTCGATGGTGTACTAACACGCCATCAGTAAAAATAAAAATGCATTTTTATATATGTATCTTTTGGGTCAAAGGGAAATAAAAACTCAGTCACTAAAGGTGGATGATAAATGACTTTTACCAAGAAATTACGAGAAAATAAATCACCTGTTCGACTAGAGAGGATTTAAATATTTAAAAAAAAAAAAAACATTATGTGCATATATTTAAAAAATTTTTAGGTATATATAAAATGATATATAGAATTTTTATTCAGAATATGTATATTTTTTTTTTTTGTATATGAAATCTGGCATGTACAAAAGAATTTGGTTTTTGTTTTTATTTTATAATCACTTTTTGTTATAGATTGATAAGTACCTGTATAGATATGTATATATACATACTACATACGACTATATATACATACATACAATATATTATGAAGAACAGGTATGTAGGTGAAAATATATCAGTTAAGAAAAAAAGAATTTATTCTCATTCTCAGGTAGATCAAGATATATTCTTCGATTAACGATGGTCGTGTGTGGTTTTCTCATCTATACTATATATTTTTAAAGAAGAATATAACGTGTATAACATGTCCATTACACATAACTATATATATGAGCACGTATTTAAAAAAAAAAAAACAAAAAACAAACCACGAATTCAAAAAAAAAAAAAAAAAACTTAAAGTAACAAATTTTTGTTATAAATGTTAAACATTTTTATTTTGTTCTCTGATGGTGTGCTTTGACAAAAATGCTATTAAAATTTAAATTTGTTTATGGACTGTTAAAAAATATATAATATACAATTTTTTTTTCTTATTATTCTTTATTTATGTACATCATTTTATTAAATGGTCATTAAAATGATATCTATGTAAAATTATTGTTATAATGTGGTTTTATCTTTGTCTTTACATGTTTCTTTTTTTTTTTCTTCTTCTTCATTAATAGTTTTTAAGACATGATATTTCATGAATAAATATAGATTTTATGATCCTTTTAACATTATATTAGATAGATTAAAAAAAAACTTTATTATAAAATTACTATTATTTTTTCTCAGCAAAAATTATTTTTTATTATCAAAAATAAAATTACGTTGTATATACAATCTTGTTAATTTATTAATAATATTATATTTTGTAATAAAAAAGAGTTATATACATATTTAATTTTTTTTTCTTTAAAAACTTATCAGTTGAAATTAAGGATAATTCAATGACACTACAGTTTATTTCTAATAAAATGTCCTTTTTTACTGAAAAGAAAAAGTATATTTTCTATCAAAAATTTTTCAAAATTAAGAACACATCATCTCTTTTTTTGTGAAAGAAAAGAATGATGTGTGGTTTGTTTTCTGAAACCAATAAGTTTGTTTTATCATATATTCTCACTTAAATTTTGACCAAAATTTTCACTAGGTTTTTATTTAAAAGTTTCATAGGTTTTTTTTTCAAATTTTTGCATCTTCCAAGTGGATTGCATTTCATTTGTTAAGATGGAATGCTATTTCATATCTTGTCCATTTTATGGAAATGATTCTTTAGTTTTGAATGTCCCGTGAAGAGGTCAATTATTTCTTTAATGTTTTTTCCATTGAATTGTAAAATTTCAGTAGTTGTCGTTTTAGAAAGTTTCTTAATCATTAGCATACTGTTTTTAAGTGTACATATATGCTGGATTTCTTTGACATTCTTTATAGAGTTTTTAAACAATTTCAGGCTAATATAGAGTTAATCTTTGTTTTTGAGATTGATTTTATAACTTGCTGACTGTCCGAAAAAATATGTATGGTTTCATTTTTATATAAAAAACTCTATTTTTCTGTTTTATTTTGTAATTTTGGGCATAGTGTCCTAGGATTTCGTTAAAAACAAAGCACAAATATAAAAATACTTGTGGGTGTGTGAAATACATATGTACTTTTTCTTAATACATATGCAATAATTTTAGATTTTGAATATGTAACTTTTTTTTTGTCATACAAATTTTCTTTTTCTATTTTTAAGAAAAAAAAAAAAGTAATAGGTATATAAAGTTTTTTTTTTTTAAATAAAATTGCTTTTTTTTTTAATCATAAATAATATGATGCACTGTTTTTGAAACATTTTAAGAGATAATAAATTTTTTAGTAGACGCCAGATAATTTAAAATATATTTTTTCCTTTTCTTTTATTTTTTTATTGTATAATATATAAAAGAATTTTTTTTTTTTTTGTATATATTTATTTATATAAAAAGTTTTCCTAAAGATACACAAAAAGAAAGAACAAAAACAAAAAAACAATATCTCATTTTCATTTTCATTTTCATAGTAAATGATCTTGTGTCTCAATATAGACTATAAAATGTGTTGTCCAACGAGGTAATAAATGACGGCGCTTTAGTCAATCAAAGCGCCATCAACTTTTGTTAGTTTGTTTCTTTTTCTTTTCAAGTTTCTTAACTTACATTGGTTTTGTCCAAGAAAATGTATTTAATTTGTATATATACATATACAAAAAAAAAAAAACCTAAAATATTCAATTTTAACCTATCAAAAAATACTTTAAAAATACATTTTACAATGACAATGTAAAAGATACAATTTACATTAAAAATATATAGAAGAGACAACATAATATGTGATGTACCCAAAAATTCAGTTCTTTCCAATGCCAATGATAAAATATTAACAAGAAAATGTAAAAATTGTCGTTACGGTCAAACCAGTCAAACTGTGTGTTGTTATCTTAAAATCGGATCATGACAAGATTAAGATAAGCACGTAAAGGTATTAAAATTCTTGTATATCTAGATATCTTTAATGAAACTGCATGTCACATCTTCCTCTAGAAATCAGGGCCAGAATATAGGAAAGAAAAAAAACGAATTTTTTTTTGTTTTTTTAAGTTTAAACATGTTTGTCACCATAAAGTAAACCGCTGTTAATACCAACAACAACGGCTTAAAGAAGTTAGAAATTCTATAAAGATGAGATGATGGTTTAAATGTGAATTTTGTTGTAGTATCCGATTCATGATGGCGCACTGATGATGATAATGTGATATTGATATTGATGGTAAAATAGCGACTGGTCAATCTTCAAAGATGAGTAAAGATCATGGTATAAAATCATTTAAGATTGAAAATATAAAAAATATAAAAAAAAAACATCATTTAAAAAAGACCTTGATTTTGATGAGATGAAAACAGGGGATAAAAACATTATATTTTACTACAAACATGTGTTCACCTGCATCTTATCTTGTACTTTTTACTTAAATTGATGTTTTCTGTGACATTTAAATGTTCAATCTTAAATTTATTTTTATATTGTGGATTTTTATGTAGAAAATAAAAAAGAAAAGATAAAATAACGAAAATAGAGAGAAATATTGTTAGTCGTGTGCCATGAATATAATTTATTATTTAGAATAGATAATTGGTTAAAATTTGAATGCATTCATTTTTTTTTTTTTAATTAAATCTGTTTCGTATTAAAATGAATAGAACTGAACAAAGGCTTGAAAAAAATATTGAATTTAGATTTTTGAATATAAATTAAAGATAATTTTGTTAGAAAAGAAAATAATAATTTTAATTTATTTGATTTGGACAAATATTTTATTTATCGTTTTTACATGGAAAAAATTTTTCTCAATAACTTTCTCCAAATTTGAATGGCAAATTATGTTATCTATTTTTCAGCGAAGGATGTAGTTTCCTTTTTTTTTTTTTTTTTTTTTTTTTTTGAAGTTGTCAAATTATGTAAATGGGTCCTTATCTTCAAAGATAAAGCTATAAAGATACAAAATTGTTGCTAACAACTAGTAGAGCTTTCATAGAAAAGGATAAAAATAATATCTTACTGTGAAAATTATCGAAAACATTTTTGATTTTTTCTAGAAATTGTTGAAATTTTTTTTTTTTTTTGAAATTTTAATTTGATTTATCATATTTTTGAAAATGTTACAGTTAAGAAATTATTCAAAAGATTCTCAAGAAACTTTCAGGAAACAGAGCAAAACAAAATCCAGAACCTTCCAGAAAAAAAATGTTACAGGATGATTTATGAATTAAAACATTTTCTTGTGGGAAATTCTAACGTGGTGGAGAGTATCTGAATAAAGGATTTATGGTTAGGATATGTACCGAAAATGTATTGATATTTGTGTTCACTCATTTTTTGTTTGTAAAGCGGTAAAGTGCTAGTTTCTGAAGTTGAGGACATCGACTACAGTTGCTCAGTACTAAAGTATTACATTTGATGGCTCTACTTACTGAACATAAGCAAGTATGGATACAAAACCAACTACACATATAATATCAGTATCAGTCCTGTTCATATGATATTTAGCAATTCACTTGACTTATTTTTTGACGTTCATTTTTTGGTCTGACTGTATGAAAAATTTAGTTTCAATTCTATTTTACTTTTACAATATAAAAAAAATCAATTTTATTTAAAAAAAAAAAAAAAAAACAAAACAAAACAACATATTTTTACACAAAACAATAAATATAAAAATCCAATCGATTAATCAAAACTCTATTGAACTGTTAAAATGTTTGTCCTTACAATAACAACAACAAAAAACTATAAAGATTTTCTGGAATTCTAAAAAGTGATAAATGTGCCGTCAAATAATAATTAAAGCGATTCGATATGTTTTTTTTTTTCTAGATAAATTCAATAAAATGCCACAAACTAGAAGAAAAAAAGAAATTAAAGATTTATATGATGTTAAATGACAAACATATTACATACATATCTAGTCATACCAACAGGTATATTCTTCATGAATAATATATACATATGAACATACTTTAAATATCATTTAGGTAAACCACCAAATAACAATAATAATAATAATCATAATCAAAAACCATAAAATATATATAAAAAATCTTGTCTAATAAATACGTTGAGATATAAATATGATAATATTATGGGGACCAAATTAAATGTCCAAAAGAACAAGATCTTCATCGTGATAAGATTTTTAGAAAGATCTCTTGAAGATTGCGGTCTGTGAAGTGTCTTATGTGATCCTTTTTTTTTTTTTTTCAATAATTTTTTCTCCTTTGTGAAGAATAATTTTTTCTTTATTTATTATTATTTTTTTTTTTTTACTAATTTTATCTTTTATCATCTTGAATGTCTTCGATCCTCGTGTCTTAAATTAATATATGAGATATGATTTTTAATTTTTGTTTTTTTTAATTTTTTTTACAAATAAACTGAATACAATGTATTGAATTGGTTGAATAAGGCAAACTAAACTATAAACGTTTATTTTATATAATTATTATCATCCTTTTGAAAATAACCAATTTATTATTTAAAACAAGATACAAAAACAAAATTTAATAATGTGAAAAAAAAAAAAAACAACAACATGGAAATGATATAAATAAATATTTTTATTTGATTTTTTTGACATTTTTTTTTTGTATTATAGAAGAATTTTTTAAAAAAAAAAATTTTTTTTTCTTATTTCTCAAATATGAATATGTATTATGATTGCAACGAATCATATTTTCAAAATGTTTATATACTGTATAAATAGTTTTAGTCAAGATTGTCGTGTCATGATGCAATGAAAACATAGTCGTCATAATGTGTGATACTTTTATTACATAAGACAAAACAAAAACAAAAACGACCAAATAAGAAAAAAAATTATGATTCGTTTGTTTTGTTTTGTTTTTTTTTTTCTTTTCAAAATCAATTTAATCAACAAAAATTTTAAGGATTGCTTATCTTTTAATAAAAACAAACAAAACAAAAATGTTTTTGTTTTTGGATCCGAATCTTGAAAATGATCGAAAAAATATTTAGTTTTGTTTTCTTTTTCAATAAATAATTTTTTATATAAAATTTTTATCCATTTATTACATGTTTATGGTATTGTTTATATTTTTTTTTATTTGTCATTTTTCATTTTACCTTTTTTTTTTTTTCCCTGTTCTTTTGAAAAATTTTTTAAATATTTTTTATTATTCTTGAAAAAAATTCAATGATTATTGTATTGAGTAGGGTATATACCAAAAATCATCTTTCATTTTTATTTATTGGAAATTTATGGAAAATAGTTATGATGATGATCATAAATGTTTTCTTCTTCTTTTTCTCTTTAAAAAAAAAAAAAATTTATTATGTGGTTTATTGTTAATTTTTTTTTATTGTGTTTTTCAGAAAAAATTTAGGACTTTTTTGTTTTTATTTTGTTGTTGTTGTTGTTATTTTTATTATTTTTTTGTTAAATAAAAACTGATAAAAAATTTAATATTCAAAAAATTAAAAATCAATTTATTTATAAGACTGTCAACACTTGCAAAGTTGATTTTTTTTTTTTTTGTTGTTGAATAAAATATTGAAAAGGAATTTCAAATCGATGAAATAAAAAACCATACATGTCTGATTTTTTTTTAGTTTATACTCTAATAAATAATATGAACTCATATAATAAAGGATTCACGGATAGATTTTCAAGCCGTTTAACAAAATATAGGGCGATCGAAATTGTAAAGTGTTGGATTCTGAAGTTGGAGGTCTAGAGTTTAAATTCACTACAGATCCATACAGCTTTGAATGAGTTAATGAATTAATTCATTTGATTTGGATATGAGGGCTGTGTATTGAAATAGTTATAGTGACACTGTTTATTTGCACAATGTACACAAACTATGACTACATAAATATCAGTACCAGCCTCGTATTCAATATTTTTATTAGTTTAAGATACATATATGTATATTATACGGAAAAACTGAAATATCTGCTGATGATAAAAAATCACGTTTTTTCATTGTTTTACATTAATTTTCGAATTTTAGTATATTTCATGAAAATAAAATTTAGACTTTGCTTTCCACTTCATTAAAACAAAGTTTCCAAGTAGCTTTTGTCAAAACCTAATCTAAATGACTGTTAGCAATAAAGGCCAAGTGAAATAGAACCTTTCTAACTCAAAGAAATTTAAAAAAACATTAAGAAATTCGGTTAAGAAAGGTTTGTCTGTAATTAAGAAAAGTCTTAATTTCCTTTTTTTTTATTTAAAGAAAAACAAACTAATATTTTAATTTCAAATATGTATTTGTTTTCTAACCGATAAAAATAAAATCTTAAGCTAAACATTAATTTCTTTTCCTATAAATTTCATTCAAATTGGCTTTTTGTTTCAATAATTTTATTTAAATTTCAAATTATTATTTATTTATTGTGTAATGCACAAATCTTAAATTCAAACAACACAGTACAAAGATACTGTAAAGAAAATATACATATATGATTAATATAATTGTATGTACATATATTCTCTCTTTTTCACTTATACAAGTATAATGTAACAGTATACATAATATGTATATATTCTTATAACGTGGGTGTCTGTAATAAAATCTTTGTATCTATATATACTTACATACATATTTTATTATTTAAATTTGTATACACAATATATGTACATACATATATCAATATATGGTTGTTTCATGGTGATATCGACCACATTTAAATATATTAAATTTGATCATGTTCTTGCTGCTTATTCGCAGCAAGAACATAGCATACATTGCACACCGTTTAATGTAATGTTTTTAAATGATGGAGAATATTTAAAAATTTTGTTGCATATTATAGGTATATGTACTTATACCGCAATATGTATATTTTATTTAATAAAATAAAATAATGTATGTATTAGTTTTACTGCAATCAGCCTACTTGCAAACATAATTTATGTTAATAGTGCTGTATGTTCACGCGTGAACATTAATTCGCGTTATTAATGGCAGTCAATTATTATTACTTTTTTTTTTTCTTTGAAGAAAAAATAAGAAAAAAACAGAAAAATTATAGTCTATAAAAATGTATCGTCACAAAATGTTGAACTGTAGTTTCCTATTTTAAAAATTTCTTCTAAAATATATGTGTTTTGTGCAGCTACATATATTTTATACAGCGCGTTATTTGAATTATTAATTTTTATTTTTAATTTATTTATCGTTAATTACTTTTTACTTGTAATATTAAAAACAATGTTTGCTATTTATAGAACTAATTTTTATAAATTTAAAATATTTTAGCGTGCTTTAAATTACTTTATTAATGTGTTTCCAGCCAAATCTTTAGTTTTGTTTGCATTTTTCAATTGATTGTCTAATTATTCAAAATAATAGAAGAAAAAAACCAATAACAAGTTTCTATTAATTCGCCAAAAATTTCCAAATTAATTTTCTGTAAAATAAAAGCTCAAAACAGGCTTATGGACTTAGTCGAATACCTAACGAAAATCAGGTTTTAGAAGAAGCTTTATAGAATAAACTTGTACACGCTTTAGAAAAAAAGAAATAACTGCGTTTATAGAATATTTCAAACTTTCACTTCATCTTATACATATGTATGTATAGTTTCTGCATAGTATCTAAATTTTTTCAGAAAAAATCTATAAAGGATGACATTACGTATAGTAAACAGTTATGAGGTCAAGTGAATCTTCATCTGAAATTTACTTCAATTCGTTTTTCACCAAATGTAAAAAATATTTTTTAGTGGACTTACACTAAGCTTACACTAACGGCCCAATAAATTTTTTTTTATTTATTTGGTGTTGGATAAAGCTTCGCTTAAGTTCACCAAACAACAAATATTTTATATTCAAAGATGCATGTTTTAAAATTACATGTACATATTTGTGATGATGTCCATTTTCCTTGTCTCTATTCACACGGATCTTAAAACGATGTGTTTCCAAAAAAATGTTGTGTTGAATAAGCACTTAAAAGTTTTTTTAAGATCATGTTCCTATATTTATGGTCTATGTTGTTGTTTAACGAATTTTGAACGTTAAATATTTGAAATTTTATTTGAACAAACTTAAAATATTTCAACAATTCTAAAGTCTCATTATTTTTAGTAATATCAATCAATTCATTAGTTTAAATTAAAAAAAAAATAGATGCCAATCAATACTTCGGATAATTTCATTTGTAAAACTTTTTAAAAAATTTGACAAAAAAAAAAATATTTTAAAAAATTCATTAATCATTTTTTTTTTTTTTTTTGGTTAATTTTTAAGAGTCTTTTCAATTCTAGAAAGTATATTATTTCTCTCACTTTTTTTTTTTTTTGTCCATGCTAAATTTTATTAATTATTCATTTTTTTTTTTTTTGTTTTTCAATAAAAAGAAAACTTTTTCCCCCTTGAATGGACACAAAAGAAAGACCTGTGCCTTTTCATAATGTAATAAGTGAACATTAATTTATTCCATATTGAAAAAAAATAAAAAAAATAAAAATAAATACATTATGTAGAATTTACACACGTTCACATATTCTCGCTATTGTCCAACTATTTATAAATTTTGTATAAAAATATACACCTTTATTATTCTTATATTATTATTATTATTTTTTTTTTTTTTGTTATAATTTTATACAAAAATCTTTTCATTGAATATTGTACGTATAGATACTTTTTTTTTTTTTTATTTTCATTTGTTTGGGCGTTTAATTTAGTTTTTGTTATGAAAAAATATTTAAAAAAAAAAAAAATTACATTTTTTTTTTTTCACACCATATATCTTAACATCATAAAATTTTTACAAACAATACAAGAATGTATCACATTTTAAATAGAAAATTAAAAGATGATGAGTTTCATACAAAAGGCGGATCCGATTTATTAACAGCAACGAAAAAAATAATAATAATAATAATGTTTATTGGAAGTTCATGAAAACATCATTTGTCATCGTATACATCTCATATTCTATTGTTATTACAAATTTACCGAGAACAAAAAAAAAAAAAAAAATATCTTTGTATTTATTCGTTTTGATGTTTTCCAATAATAATAGAATACAGCACACATATTTTATTTTGTGTGTTACCTTTGCCACCATTAACATATTGTGTTATTATTTTGATGATGATGATGATGATTCTTTTTTTTTTTTATATTATAATAAATTTTGGAGCTAATTTTATTGTATATACCAAAAGAAAAGATGAATTATTTTTTATGTATGTATGTGTATGTGTTGTTTATCACGGTTTAAATTAGATTCGAACAAATGACCTTTTTCACTTGAATACAATTAAATTATTTTTCTTCATTATTTGATGACCAACCGATGCAAAATCAAATTTCTTTGCCTTTTAAAGAAAATAAAAAATAAAATACATATATGTATATACACGTTAAATAGGAACCTTTGAAAAATTTAAAAATAAAATAAAAGAAATTTTCTAAAGAGATAATACAATAATGTACAAATTTTGAAAAAAAATGAAGGACACAAAAGTATATTATTTTTATCCTTCTTTATTGTATCTTGTTTTTTTTTTATTATTATTATTATTATTTTTTTTATAGAATAATCTTCAGGATAGTGAATTCAATGATGATGATTAAGGATTAAGGGACGCTGTATTAAATTTTTAATTAATTATTCTTTGAAATGAATCTTCTTATATAAATTCCTTCTTCTTAACACATAGAATTCCTTTTGATAACAGGTGTTTGCTTATATGAAAATACAACCCTAAAAAATCCTTAGAATATTTTTTTAAGTCATGATGAATAAACAAAAATTTCAAAACACAAAAAAAAAAAAACAACACAATAATATGAATAGAAAAATGAAAAAGACTAATTTGAAAATTATGTAAAATTGTATAAAATGGACATCTCTACATTTGATACCCAACAGCTTACCTTCGATTAAATTAAAAATGTAAAAAAAAAAAAAAAACAACTATGAAAAAATATA
Source organism: Bombylius discolor (assembly GCA_939192795.1). Taxonomy (NCBI): domain Eukaryota; kingdom Metazoa; phylum Arthropoda; class Insecta; order Diptera; family Bombyliidae; genus Bombylius; species Bombylius discolor. The sequence goes on along the minus strand of OW584238.1, from coordinate 53,065,069 downwards.
CAAAGGTACAAATTAGAAAAAAAAAAAAAAAGAAATTGGAAGGGAAGATATCCAAACTAATTGTATTGTGTACAAATTAATTAGAAGGCTCCCATTGAAAATGAATGCAGATAGAAGATACAACAAAATAAAAATGAAAATAACAAGATATCTTATATAAAAAAAAATACCATCATCATCAGATTGAAGTAGAATTTAAAGAAAAAAAAATTTATTCAAGTTTAAGCTAAAGAATCTTGATATGTCTTTTTGTTTTTTTTTTTTTTTGGATCATGATTAATTAATTAGCACGATTCTGAAGTTCCAGACACGCCCAATAACCGCCCTTTTACCTTGTTTCTTGATAATTAGTTGATTGATGATGTTTTTATATTCTTTAGCACGAACATTGATTTTAAGGATTTTTTTTACATAATACAAATAAATTAAGGTATATATGATGCCCAGAAGAAAAAAAAACATCATTTAATATAAGAATAAAACAATACATTACAGTTCTATGATGTAATATTGTGTGAATAACTGACGTTTTTTTTTTGTTTTCTTTTTTATTTAATTTTCTTGTATTTATTTGTATATCCTGTGGTGTAGCTCATGACAGCTATTTAACTAAGATTCTTTTAACTATATACAAACATATATGATGTACATGAGAGGCGTACACCCTATTAACGCTTTTCTGTTCTGAATTAGTAAAAGAACTTAATTTGTTTTAGGGCTTAATTGAATGGATTTTCAGCACAGACATAAATATAAAAAATAAAAAAAAAACCGTTAAGTGCAAAAACAATGGAAAACTTTTAAATCAAAAAAAAAAAAAAAAAAGAACGGATTAAATACACATTATATTTTATGAATTTCTAATGAGTTTGTTTTAGCATACAAAAAAGTAATTAAATATTAAAATCATTTTACATAATGTGAATTTAATTAAAATATTAATTTTTTTTTTTTCTAACTGTGGGAAATTTTATAAAACATCAAAAACTTAAACTTATCAAATAAATCAATTGTGGAAAATAAATTAAATAAAACAAACAACAAAATTATATTTTCACATTTAACAGCTGATAATAAATTTTCGGAAGCGCATCACAAATTATTAGAAAACAAAAACAAAAAAACAAAAAAATTTAATTATAATTTCTAGGTGGCATTTATTTCGACATTTTGTTGTTTTTAAAACAACCCTTATTTAAACCGTCGTCGCCATCACCCACCAATTTTTAGCATCCTCTATTACCATAGTACATTTATATTGTATTTTTCTTACTGTTTGTTTATTTATTTTTCATTTTTTTTTTAAATCTATGAATGTTTTTTTTTTCTTGTCTTCTTTGTATCTTCGTTACAAATTTCATAATATGCTTTGCCTCTTTTTTTTATTTTTTTTATTCTATTATAAAGTTAGGACCATGTCAAATTAATAGATCCTGAACAACAAATGTTTCAATTTTTCTTAAAAAAGTTTTTCCAAAAGAGAGAATATTTCCCTTTTTTTCTTATTTATTTTTTTTTTTACCAACTTACATTAAATTATCATGACTGGACATCCCGCAGTGTCTGATGAATGACCTTTAAGCATGAAAAAAAAAAAAACAGAAGAAAATAAAAAAATGCAAAAACAAAAATAAAAAGAAAAAATTGAATATTTTAGGTACAAATTTTATTTGAAAAATAAAAAAAAATAAAAATGTGAACCCCATTACAAAGAGTAATTGAAAACAATTTGTAAATGAAGAAAAACAAAATAAAAAACAACAGCTGAAATAAATATTTTATTTAAAAAAAAAAAAAAAAAAAAAAAAACATTTTTTACATACATATTTTGATATTTGAACATAAAGAGAAAAATTGTAATTAAATAATATTCAAAATTTCAATATTTTTTTTATGAATACAAAAGAGTTGAATTGAAGAAAGGAAAAACAATAATTTTGAAAAAAAAAAAAAAAATGACTGTGTAGTACGGTACATCATTTTTTTTTTATTGTAACTGTTTTGTTTCACATAAAAATTTTGTTAATATTTTATTTCCAATTTACGGTTTTTTTATTATTTATTATATGTATATTGTACAAATAAATCCTTCACAGATTTAAGGATTTTCTTACGAGGATAAAAACTTAAAAAATAAGAGGTTAATAATCAAAAAGAACAAATTCTCTTCATTTTAAATTCCCAATCCGATTTTAGGATTTATTGTTATTTTATTAAGTAAATAAAATGTCCTGAAATTAGACAAAAAAAATACAAAAGCTCAAATATACAACTTAGTTTTAGATATTCTAAATCTCGTCGAATCAAAAGGATCATTAGAAATAAGTTTGCGTATAGGACTTACTAAAGTGAAGTAAAGATGAAGTAAGTCTTCATCTTAATCAACATAGGTTGTTTTGCAAGCTTTCACACATATTTAAAAAAATTTTAAAAAATATAAAAATTTTATCGTTTTTTCAACTAAAAATATTATAAATTCTAAGGACCATTAAAGAGCTTTCTTGACTGCACCAATCTATGTATAATGACAAAGTATAGTTTGATGAGAAAATTCTTCGATTAAATATTAAAATAAAAAAATAATTCTTAATCAAGCCTAGAAATTCAAATTGTTTCTATCTCTCTCTTCCTTCTTTGGAGCAACAACTGGATGTGAGCTTGAACCTTTTCAATTTAACTTGTGTTTTCGAAACTATTCTCAAAGTTTTAAAATTTTCAACAATTCGTTAATAATTAACAGTTTGACTTTAGGCAGATAAAAAATTTTTTTTTGAAATAAAATATAAAAAAAATGAAACTTTTAAAATTATGAGAATTAAATTTATTCATGAGAAATTTAAAAAAAAATGCATTTCAATTATCTTAAAAGTGTGTAAAAAATCATATGAAATGAAGTGTGCATAAATTTAATATAAATTTTACATGATTTTTCCAAATCAATTAATTCTCATTTCTTTTCTTCAAATTTCTTGATAAAATTCAAATTATTTTCCGTTACAATAAATCCTAAATTTTAACATTTTTTTTTTTAAATTTCTTTTCTCTGAAATAAAAATTCGTTGTAATATCATGCTGCGGTATTTTTTTTTGTTATTAAGAAATTATTCTTGCAAATAAAAATTTTTGTACGTAATCATTAATTCTTGTAAAATGAATCTCAATAGTGAAAAAATACAAAGAAAAAAATCTTTTTCATTTCATTTAATCAAAAATTTTCTTATTATATTCAAAAAGAAAGAAAACAAAATTTTTTTTTTTTGTTAAATCAAATCAAAATACATTAAAAGTCGATTAACAAAAATTCAAAAAAAAAAACAGGGTGACATAATGTTTTTTTTTTTGTAAAAGGACACAATAGAGTCTCGTCTAAAACTTTTTAAAAGGTGAGTCTTTTTAACTAAAAATGCAAACTAATTATTATGATTATATAACGACCCGCAGAAAAAGGCTATGAAAACAAAAAAGGTACCTTTATATTTTCGTTCTTCTTTTTTTTTTCTCTCTATGTACTTTCGTCATTTTAAAGTCAATCATATAACTTAAAAGTCGAAAAAATTTTACCCTTAAGCAAAATATTTCGTATGATATCATACAAAAATTATTCAACTATATTTTGAAAATAAAATTGAAAAAAAAAACAAAAATGAAATAAAATAAAAATTCATACAAAATAATGAAATTTGATATCATAGACCGGATATAACATACAATGAACATTTTTATATTACCCGCAATGAATTAAATTTTAACGTTAAGTAAAAATAAATTTTTATATTATACCAACATTCATACTACATATATGTACATATATGTATATCCTTTTTAACTTTATACTATTCTTGTACATATTTTACACATTATCATAAAATAATAACGAAAAGTGACGACTGATTTCTTTATGATTTTGAATAAAAATCTAAAATGAGTACCCTATACCTTTATATGTCATTTTGCATTCGAAATGGCACATTTATACAATATATGCGCTTTTAAAAATTATTTTAACTACCCTATAATTACTTTTATACCCTTCGCCAAAAAAAGAAAAGAAAAAAAAAATGAAATTATTGTTTGTATTTGACTTAAAGAAGAATGAAAGAAATTATAACGACCAAAAGGTAAGAATAAAGGTAAAAAGAATTCAATGTTCATGCAAGAAATATGACGTCTACTAAGCAAAAAAAAAACTATGTACCTATTGCACGACAACAACTATTTAAAACAACATAAAAAATTTTCTTTATATACATATTATATAGATTTTATCCTTATATGAAATCCTTTTTTCTTTTGTTTTGCATACATTGAAATGAAAATTATAGGGCGGATATTGTGAAATATTTTTCTCACGGATTCTTTTACATGTGTGTCTTATGATTTCTATTTATTTTATTTTTTTTCTTCGCTTTCTTGAAAGTCATACTCGGGGGATGATTACACAAATTTAAGTAGCTCTTGTGAATAAGGATAATAAACGATAAACAAAAAAAAAACAAAAAACAAAATGTACAATAAAATTTTTTGGAGGCGTTGGACTGGAAATTGATTGTATGATTACTGGTTTAGTGTACATGCATATACTCATATGTATGGTAAAAGGACGTGTTATTAAAAAGGCAATAAGATGCTGTAAATGAACAATTTAATTCAATATTTAATATTCATAAGAATCATCAGGAAATAAAGAAGAAGAAAAAACTTAATAAATTCAAAGTAAAAATTGCGACACCTTGAGAACAAGAAATTAATTTTAATCCTTATTGTGGTGTCGGAAACCTTTTGATTTAAAAGAGAAAAAGAAAAACTTATCAGAATGTTGAACTTCTATGAAATGCTTTTGATTATTAGGTTGTTGACCTAAAAGTGATGTTATAAATATTTTCAATTCTTATGAAACTTAAAAACAAAAAAAAATTAAATGAAAAAGGATTAATAAATAAAGCCGACCATTTCAAAAATGTTCTTGAGAGTTCTTCAATATTTTCGAAAGAAGAATTTTCACATATTTAAAAACAGTAAATTTACAGCTTCTTCTTTTTTTAATTATCAAAAGGACATTTCAAAGACTTTATGTATTATACTGAATGTATTATACAATTAATATTAGATTTTAAGATCCTGCAAACGAGAAATAACGTTTTTTGAAAAATATTTTTTTTTCATGTAATCTCCAAAAGCTAACAGAAAGAGTGACATGTCGAAAATTGTGGGTATGAAGAGAGGAGTTACAAAAGAAGTAAAAAAAAAACAACTTAAAAGGACTTCTACTATAAAAATATTGTTTTGTAGTGAATCTTCTTTCTTGTAAGATCAATCGAGTCCAAAGAAAAGAATTTTTTCCGGTCAATGAGAAGGAAAAAGAAGCGTCGGCAGGCCCAGAAAAGTTGCCAAAGATAAGCGGGAGTATTGCGGAAAGCCAAGGTTCTAGACGGGTTATAAGTCGGGATCATGGAGTAAGAAAATAAACAAATATAGACAAATACATATAGAGAAATATTAAAATTAAATTTGTTTTCCAATGAAACTCGGATAAACTTTCGTACTGACTTAATGAGTATCTGCTAAAGTATCTAAAATCAAAATTTTTCACTAATATCATAATATGTAAATATAAGCTCGAATGACTATTTATACACATATGTGTAAATACACCAAATTAAAAATAAAATGAAATATTAAACTAACACTATTTTTGTGCATACATATAACATTTCTGTCATTCATTCATAAAAATGAAAAAACCAACATACTTTCCAAAAAAGGAAAGTGACCAACAACAACAAAAAATTACTGTTTTAGTAAACTTTGATAAATGTTTTTAGACCACCCAAAGACTTTTTTTTCTCATATTTAGTAACAAACTATTCAAAAAAAAAAAAAAAAAAAACACAACAAATAAGAAAAAGATTTATGGTAAGTAAAAAAAAACTTGAACAATTTTAAAATACAAGAGCACCAATTCTAATGAGTTTTTTTTGTATATAATATTTTAAATTGTTAGTAATTCATTAAAATATCCTCTATTATCTATTACTTTTTTGTCGTATATAGAGTTTTCTATTTTTTTTTTTTTCAAATTAAATAATTGATAGACCGTATATCTCACATGAATACAACAATAAATTTGAACGTTTAATAATAATTTGTTAAACAAACATGTTTGTATCTAATGATTTAAGCAAAATCGTGGTACAGAAAAAAAAAAATAAAAATAAAGAACATCCATTCTTTTTTAGATTTTTTTTTTTTCTTTTCAAGTAATAAGTTTATTTTCTCTCTAATGTGAGTTAAAAATCATTAAAATATAACTCTTGAATAATGATCGCGTAGTACCCACATAAGGAAACTACATACATACATTTAATGGAATATATCCTAAATCTTCCAACATATCAGACTTTTTTTTTTTTTTTTAATAAAAAAAGTAGATAATTTAGTAGCGCGCCTTTAATGAATTAAGACCGATATTAGTTACATAAATGATCGCTATAAATATTTTAATATGTGCGCGCGTATCAGACCAGAACTTCAACGTTTTATGTTATTGTTGTTGTTGTTGATTTTATAAAAATGATTTGGAGGATTCAATAACACAGAAATATGTAATAAAAGGTGGACGAAATACTGGACATATATATTACAGATGTTGTGTATACCTAAGTACTTTAGAAAACCACCATTAAAACTGGCAAAGTCGAAGAGTTAATAAGTGAGTTTTTATGAAAAAAAAAAAATAAAAAATAAAAATAAAAATTCAAGTAGTGAAAACATGAAAATTTCTTCCTTTTTTTTTTACATGCATATAGTCACCATGTTTAACATGTTTTAATTGTATTTTTCATTCATAAAATATTTTCATGATTATTTTTTAAAAGTTTTCTTCTTTCCTTTGGTTTTTTTTTTTTCAATTAAAAAATTCATTAAAATTTTAAAAAGTATATATTTTTATTTATTTTATTATTGAAATTCCATAACATTCACATGATCATTTTGTAATTTTTTTCTCAAAATTTACTATGTTTGAAGAAAAATAATTTCTTTTTTTTTTTTTTTATTTTTAGAATTTTTATTTTATCAAATTTTCATTTTAATTTTTTTGAGCTTAAGAGCAAAACAAAAATTTAATTAATTAATTTTTTTTTTTATTTTCAAAATAATAAAAAAAATTTCGTAAATATAAATAATTCACCATCTCGCCTCTCTCAAATCACAGCGGTTGTCCAGTGTAAACACGCACTCCAGGAATGTTCTTAAACTGTCAGTACTTTATGCCCCAAGTACAAACTCATATATACGTATGTACCAAAAATACTCTTTTTCTGATATACTTGATGCGTATTTATTTTTTTCTTAAAAATATTAAATGTTTAAAACATTTTACATGAGCTTCTTAAAAATTGATCATATTATATAGACAATAAAAAAAATCGATATATATAGTATGTAAATGCGTAGGATGCTCAAAAAAAAAAAAAACTGATACAAATTGAAAATTTCTAATTTGTAAGCTAGGCTGGAAATAAATGTTATTTAATACTTTTAACTTATCCTACGTATAGGTTTTCAAGCCCTACAATTCTTCGTTATAACAAAAATTTGAATACGGACCACTTTTTCGAAAAATGAAATTCAAAATATCCCTCACGTTACACCCTGTAGCTGTACATAAGTAATTAAATTAAATAAACATCATGTGGATACATAAAAATTTTAAAATTGAGGAATTTATTTTAAAATTTTATAATCAAAATAAAATTTTTTAGGTTATGTCTATCATGCAATTAAATCCTGAATAACTAATTCATTTACTCTACATTTTACCATCAATCAACAAATTAATTAAAACACATTTATTTTGACATTTTTCATATGGCCCTCTTTACAATGAATTTGTTACATTTAGTAAATCAATTAGCATGTTGTGACAAAAAAGTGTAAAATTTAATTGAATTTTAAAATTAAAATTCATGCGAAATGCCTATGGTTTTTCGTTTAAAATTTTTCCGTTTTTATAGAAGAATAGCCAAGACTGATTAAGAATAAAAATAGATGTGTGGACTATATATTTTATATTTCCTTAAATTAATAATATAACGGATCAGATAAAAAAGCTTATAAGCCCTTACACAAAAGTTACATTTCCAGAAATCAAATTTTATCATGCATTTAAAAAAATAATAAAAAGAGTTAAGGAGCAAAAATTGAAATAATATTTAAAAAAACTGTTCATTTTTTCACTTAAAAAAGTATTTTTTTAATTCAAGAAAAAATTAACATGACTTAAAAAAATCCTTTCTAAAAAATCAAGTTTATTTTTTAATGAAACTATTGAAGAAAATATTTTCTTAGAAAAAAATATAGAGAAATATTACTTTGCTCTTAGAAATTCTTGTTAACAATTATTAAAAGGATATTCGTTATTTCATCACTGAAGAAAAACATGATAGCACCCCATTGTATCAGTTTTTGCTAGAAGATTCTTTTTGAAATTCTAATTTATACCAAAGGTATATAGATATAGTGGGATTACATTACTAGTGCTGCCAACCACATCACAAAAAAATATCCTTGTTTGTTAATTTTTTTTCTCTAAAAAATTGTAAATTATATAATTACAACAAATTAACGTCAAATTCATTTAATAATCATTTCGTTCACAAACTGAAATAACTATTCAAACTTGTAAAAAAAAAAAACGGAAAAATTCACAATTTATACATATTTGTAAATTAAAAAATACGAAAAAAAAAAAACTTTTTTTTATCATAAAATATCCTTTAAAAAAGATATTAAACTTAATTATAATGACAATATATTGATACTTTTTCATATTTACTAATTTTTATTTTAAATATTGATTTTATTATTCTTATACAAAGTTGCAAGACTCCTTTATATAATATCTAAATAACACAAGTGTTTTGCAATTTTTAACGGTTTTATTATTTCTTTCTTTTTTTTTTTTTTTTAAATTATGGAACATATCTATACTTCAGTAATAATTTTAATGAGATTTGGTCAATACAATCCAATACAAATAAAAATTTCATTGAATTTCTTCAGAATTTCAATAAATAATCAGGTTTATGAACTTAATTACAAAAATATCAACAAATTTATAAAAAAAAAAAAAAAAACTACATATAAAAGAAATATACATATTTACGAAATAAAATATGAAAAAAAAATAAAAAAAAAAAAATTATTCCCAATTATTAATTCTCATTTAATTTTCATATTAATTTTTTCCTTCATTTTATTTTTATTTTATTTTATTGAATCAATCGTATATATGTAATATGTATATTATTAAAATATCTTTTATGTTATTGTTGTTGTTTCTTTAACTTCTTCTCTCTCTATTTTTTTTTTTTTTTGTATTTTTTTGTATTTTAATTTATAAACCATATAGGTATACCATTTTATATTTGTTCATGTTTACTTAAATAGGAACATAACCTGCTCATTTGTTAGCAATATTTCTCATATTTCTGACATTTTTCATATTTCACATTTATGAGGTTCTTAACTTTAACAATTTATGACTTTCTACACGTTTATTGTCCGAATGTATATTTATTTTTTTTTTTTTCTCCATATAATGTATATATCTGAATATATATATAAATGTATATAAATAAATATGTACTAACTTATGAATGGTAGATATTATAGGAGGACGATTTCTTAAGGAAAAAATGACCATATCATCGTCATCATCATATAATCAACATCGTCAACATCATCAGATTCAAAATCAAAGAAAAGACAAAAACAAACAGAAATGAAACTTGAATTTGCATTTTATATGAAAAAAAAAAAAAAAAATACATTTTAAAGTTGTATGTTGTATCATGTATCTTTTATATTATCTTCTTGTAAGGTGTATTATATATATTTATGTACATATGTATGTATACATTATATTTATAGCTAATGGTGTAAGATGGTCACAAGCACTACTCAATTCTTTTGCCTTACACTAACTTCACATGCCTTAGTTAATGTTGTTTTTGTTTTTATTTATTTTTTCTTTCAAAGATTTTAAATTTTTGTGAATGAATTTCATGTCGTTGAGCAGTTTACATGATTTTTTTAGTTTTATTTTATTTTATTTTCTAAATTTTATTTCCACAGTAACATCATGCATCTTATTTTATATATATATATAAATATAAAAACAAAACACAACGAAATCTCAGATTTAGATAGTCAACTATATAATATACATATGTGTGTACGAGTAGTTATGATAGTTATATAGTAAATATTATAAAAATGTCCAAGCTATCCGGTTTGTTTAAATCATCACATTTGACATGATCTTTAAGATTATTACATATTATAATTTTTATTTTTTTTTTTTAATGATTTTTCACATATGTATAATTTTATTTTTATTTTTTTGTTTATTTTTCTCACTTTTTTTTTTATTTTGTTTTTTTTTTTACTTCTTTTTATTTGAAAAAAAAAAAAAAAAAACGAAATATTAGTTTTAATGTTTTATGTTAAATTTTATGAAATTTATGATATTTATTACTATTATGACTTAATTTGTATTTAAATTTTCATAATTTTTTTTTTGTTTTTTTCTTTTTTTATGATTTTTCTTCTAACGAAAAAAAAAAATATAGATACATACATATATTTTCCTCATAAAATATTTTTTGAATAATAAATGAATTATACCTTTTCTTTTTTTTTTTTCCTTTGAGTTTATTAAGAAAAATAAAACTTTATAAATTTAATAGAAAAATATTTAAATATCAATTATTAGAATGAATTTATTCTGTTTACAAAACAATATATGAAAATTTTTTTTTTTAGGTGTTTTTAAAATACTAATAAATTTTCGAAATTTTTAAACAAAAAAAAAAATGACTAAAAACAAAAAATTTTCCTTGTTTTAAAAAAAATCGAAAATCTTAAGAACTTATCATCCGGTCATAAATTTCCTATAAATCTCCAGGAATCATGGTATGGATAAAAAATTTGTAATGTTTTTTTTTCTTTGGAGTTTGTTGTTTTTCTTTTTATAAATACAAGAATAATTTTTTTAATTAATTTATGCAAATTAGTTGTTTGGAAAATATATGGTCTTTTTTTTTAGAATATTTTCTATGTTTTTTTTTAAGGTAAATATTCTCTTATTAATAAAAATATAATAAAAATGACCATCAAGAGAATTATTCATAGGATTTTTTTTTATTTTTAAAATAAAATGTCGTTTTTTTTTTTTTTGTTATTTTTAAATTCGAATAATATGTAATATATTATATAATAAAATTATGTATATGCATTTTCTTTAGGAGCTTGTTATTTTTATAATTTATTAGACAAAAAAAAAAATTGTTTCTTTCAAATATATTTTATTCTGGAGTTTCTATAAAAAATTTATTGAAAATATTTATTGATTATATTCTCTTGAAAAACAAATTATATTTAAAAACGTTCTTTTATAATCAATATTTTATCTATTAAAAACTATAAATACATAAATATTGAAAAAAAAAAAGACATTAAAATTTTATGTAATGAATATCATAGTCTCATTAAAAAAATATCAAATTTTGTTGAAGCTATGAGACCGTATGCCAGGATACTTAAATAAAAATCTTTAAAATGTTTTGATTACCTAATTTTACGCTAAATTATAATTATTTTTTTTTTTTCATCAAAAATCGGTTTAGATGAAATTTAAATCATGGACTGTTCAGGTGAAGATTGAGTGAACAAGCGTATAGCAGTTTTTCAGAAAATGATCTATTCTATAAGGGATCCTTAGATCTATAGAAAAAAGTTAATTTAAGTTTTAACGTTTGAATTTGTCCTTATACCTTTGTAATCTAACTTGATGAAATTTTCGACATTTTTTCTTAGAGAATTTTTTTTTATTATTTTAAATATTTTCTGTACGTTTTTCTATACAGAAGAACATCTGTGATGAAGGCTAACAAGATGAAAATTTGTATGACTAATTTTTTCGGATTAAAAATGTTCCCCGTGAATATTTAGCGAATTTTCAATTGAATTAAATTATTTTATCAAACAGAAATTTAAATTATTTTTCTCTTTTTTTTTTTTATTTTAAAAATCCTAAAGCAAACAATCGTAACATATCCTATAGTTTTGTAGAACATGTGTCTCATGTCTTAATTCCTTCCTCTCAATACTCCTCTCTTTTTTTTTTTTTTTTTTTTTTTGTCGTTTTTGTTCCCTTTTAATTAAGTTCCAATAAAATGGATTTTCTCTGCAAGTGTATAAAAAATATCTCACACTGAAATAATGATATTTTCATTTCCACCCTCATCAGTTATTTTGTGTACTTATTGGCTAATGCATATTATAATGTATAAAAGCAAAAAATAAAGTAAATAGAAGAAGAAGAAAAAAACACATAAATAAATAAATTGTTTATATTGGTCCTTAATAAAGCGCATTATAGTATCTATAGACACCCGGTGACACTATGTAACCAGAGGTGGTCTTCGATATTAAGTGCCAAATGGAATTTACCTAAATGTATTTTGATGACAAGATTTTTATACTATATATAAGCATATTATATAGTAAAAATGTTAGGAGTTAAATATAATATGTATTAGATTCAGAAAATATATGTAGATATATATATAATAAGTAAGTCCTTGGAAAAGCGAAATGATTAAATCTCCTTAAATTAAAACAATATATTGTTTTGACGCATTTTTTTGTTCAAAAGATCGAATTAAAGACAAGAAATGAAATATGTATGTATTAAGAAAATCTAATGTATTCTAAAACAATTTACCGTAGGTAATATCTATATCATCTGTACAATATGTCATACGGGAAATTATTAATTATCGCGAATTTGTGAAAAAAAAAAAACATCAAAATTCACAGCATACATTTTTTTTTTTGTAATATGGGCTCGTGCTATTGAATATACGGTTTGTACCTCTATATACAAACTAGAACATCTTGTTGACCACCCGTCGTTTATATTTCATTTGAGATAAAACCAGCAGGATTGATTTAAACGTGTGTATAAAATAAGAATCTACTAAAATGATCCAGAAAAAAATAAATAAATAAAAAAGAAACAAAAAATTATAAAACAATCATTTTATACTTCTCGCATATCCTTCTGACACCTCAATTATATTCAATTTAACCAAAGATAAAAACACAATTACAGTCAAATTTATTGTTTAAACAAAGAGTCTCCAGCTGAAAAAAAGGATATATATAATGTCATTGCCCATTGGGCATAAAATTGACATATATCCTTATACAAATTTACCTTTTTTTTTTATTTATATTCAAGAAAAAGTAAAAACCTTCAATTAAAAAGATATTATTGTTATTGAGAAGGAAAGAGCAAGAAAACATAAAAATTATATATAAGATGAATAAGTGATTGGAATATTTCAGCAAACAATTGGTAAACCAAAGACTCTATATGACCTCTTAAATACTAAAAAAAAAAATCCTTAAATTCACTGAAAAAGGTAAAAATGATTTTTTTCTTTAAGAAAAATAAAAGAAAGTGACTTACTCGAATATATGTATATTAAAATAGCACACACTTATATGAATTGAGCAATTCATTGTATTTCATATTGATGTATTTGAAAATCTCTGGTTTCCAACTGATTTTAACTGTTTCTGAGGTTTTATGACACACTGACCTTCATCCCTTAAAATTAACATTGACTTTAGTTATATGTATTTTTTTTTTTCTTTTCTTCTTTTCATGCATTTTAAGATTATAAAATTGGTTTTATTAGTTATTTTTCTTCCTTTTTCAATATGTCTTGTAAATCAACATAAAAATTTTAAAAAATTTTATTATTTTTTATCTGAAAAAAGACAACAACAAAAAAAAAACACAAAGATTTCATTGAATGATTTATGAAAAAAAAGGATGATTTGTTATTATAAAATGTTTTTTCATTCAAATTATTTATATTTTTATTACTATGTGAAATTTAACAAATTCAATAACTATACCTATAGATGACAATTAAACAATTGACTTTGACAATTTTTATGTGTTTATTGATTGCGTATAAGGAGAATATTGAAAACATATGTTGATATTTTTTCAATATTTTTTTTATCCTTACGTTAAATCATTTTTACGTAATAATAATAATAAAATGTTATAAATTTTTATAATTATTACTCAGGTAGCATTTATTTATTTTTTTTTGTTATGAAAACAATGATTTGTGTATATTTCAAAATATTTTATAGACATTTCTTTTGCTAAAAATAACGGATCATTTAAAAAAAAAAAAAAATCTGATGTTTATTTTAATTATTCAAAAACAAAAGCATTTCGGATAAATTAGGTTTATTTTATTAATCTTTTTCTAATTTAGAAAATTTCTAGTGCCAAATTAATCATGAATATGTGTATTTTTCAATTTGTCTCTTTCAACATCCAAAAAGCAATTTTTTTTTTTTATTTGATTTATTTTTCATCCACATGATAAAATTAACTTGATTTTTTTTTTTTTTTTCATTTATCATTTTAGTTTACATTTTCATCTTAATTTTCGTTATTTACACATAAAATATATAATTTTTCAATTTTTTGGCCGTTGAAATTATGAAATGTCCTTCATAATTGTAACAGATGATCAATTCGCACGCTACATCCATTAATATATGTATGAATGTATTTATATATATATAAGTATTTAGTATATATATAGCTATATATTTGCCCTTATAGAGGGCAGAAAAATTTACACATTCACGTTATAAATAACACAGAATATTTATTACAAAAATTTTATGATTCCATAAGTCCTTGCGGACAATAAAATGAAATAAGAAAAAAAAAAAAGTACGACAACATAAGTTTTTCATTTCTGACAATTTAATGTGAAACATATAAAAAATTATTTCTAAAGTTCTAAATTGTTTTGTTTGTTATCTAAAGAACGCATAATCAATACATTTACATACAACAAGAATATCTTCTTTTTTTTTTTGTTTTTTTTTTTGTGTATAGTAGGATGGTCATTTAGTTGACCATTTTAACGACTTTAAATGGAAAATATTCAAAAAAAAAAATATATATTAAACAGGAAAAAAATATTTTTATATAAAATATCTTATTACAAAAAAAATGAAAGTGTACAACAAAGATGAAGAATTAAAAAAAAAAAATAAACACGAAACTGGACATTATTTAAAAAAAAAAAGATTTAAGAGGAACAAAAATCCAACCGAAAAAAAAAACGAGAATCCCAAAAAGATGTTCAGTAATGTTTGTTATTGATGAGATATGGTCGAAGGCGCCATTGGGGGGCTGGGTCTTAGTCGCACTACAAAATTATTAAAATGTGACAGCTGAACGATTATGAATAATCATTTTAGGCTCTTGTTTATTGATTTATGTAATTTGCTCTAGTACTTTGTTATACATTTTTTTATTTTCTTAACTCTTTTTTAATGTTTGTTTATTTTTTGTTTATTTTTTTTTTTTTCATTTGCAAGAGCATAACATGGATCATAAAAAATAAAGATGGTAAAGATGAAATGTTTATCTTTTATGTTTAATGTGGTGACTGTAAGGTGATTTGAAAGTCAAGAAAATACGTTTTTATATATATAGTTATCAAGTGATTTTATTGCAAAATAAAGTATTAATAGTTCAGAAAAAGAAAAAAAAGTTGAAGAACAGAGAAATGGAGTATCCAAGAGCTTTTAACTAGCTGAATACTTCCTTGAAAAATCTGATTTGTCAAATCTAATCTATCAAAATCATTAACAAAATATGGTTTTTCTAAATTTGGAAGTTCACATAGAATTTCTATAAACACTAACAAATTGAAATGAAACCAAAATTGTGTTGACAGTTTTGATACCCGAATACTACAATCTGATTTCTTGAATAAGTTCCAAAAAAACAAAGAAGATTTTTGATAATTCTATTGGATCACACTATACAATTACTGATTTAAAATATAAATAGAAATTTTTCTTATTATTTTTTAACTTTGTTTCGATTCAATTTATATCATATATTCAGGTCTCAATTTACTCACCTTTTCTTTCATTTTAAAATAATGTGAAATCTATTACTAGAAGAGAAAAAAAAAATAAAATGAATAACTTTCATAATGATTAATTTGTTTTTAAACGCATAACTGACAAGATTGAAATTATGAACAACTTGTTATATTAATATTCTACGACGTTACATAAATACAAAATGTGCAACAAATGCACGTACATTTCAGATAGTTTGTTTTATAAAAAAAAATAAATAAAAATAATTTCAAAAATCATTACTAAGATACAAATAAGCATACTCGTATATATACATATTATACAACATCTGATTCTAATGGTTATTCTTAAGAATTTATTCAGGTAATGATGCTATTTTATTGTTTGTTTTCTATTTATTGTTTTTGGTATTCAAGTATAGAATCGATCGATCGTACACCTTATTTTTTATTTTACTTTTTGTTCTTTTATGTATTTCAGATTTGATTGAATATTGTTTTAAATATGAACAAATACTGCATCTTATATACTTAATATTATAAATTTTTTTAATAACAAATCAATGACTTAGCAATTTCTTGAGATTTATAAAAAAAAAAAAAAAAGTATTAAAATAACAACAAACAGATTATTTTTCGACACCTGTCAAACATTTAGAAAACATTATTTTTTTCAAAGTAGATTGATTTGTATACGTTATGTGAGTTTGTTTTACGTAAAATAAAAATAGGTGTCTGTTATTTGTCGATTATTTAAATTATAGCTAAAAGTTAATGAATTTATCATGAAATCGATCATGATTAAACCATACACCAAAAATTGAATTATATAATTGAAATTTCATACATAAAAACAATTAAAAATATGATAGACTATTTTTTTCTAAACTCAATTAAAAAAATTATATTTGAAAATTTCAATTAGAATAAAATTTAATTTCTCTTTCAAAACAAATCTGACATGATACATACAAGCGTCAATTCATTACATAAATATTTTTTTTTACAATTCTTCATAAAAGTATAATCTTTCTTCTTTTCAAGTATGCTAAGCTATTATTTTCTCATAATATCCTTTTAAAGCAAAAAAAAGGATTTTTATTATATTTTATTTTTTATTTTTCGTTTTCATTTAAAAGTCAGTATAAAAAAAATAAATATTATTTAATGTATTACCGTTCTCAATTCAATGAAATTACTAAACAATAAACTTTATAATAATCTCTTGAGACATTTTTTTTTTTTTTTTTTTTTTTTTGATAGCGAAAACATTCTTAAAGTTGAAAGCAAAACATCTCGTTTTACTTGTAAACTTACAAATATCGAGGCAAAAAATAACAGAAAAGAAAAAACAAAGGAAAACAAAACCATCCCTTATGCTGTTTTTTTTTTCTCCATAAAACCTTTTCATTCCAACATGAAAAGTCGAGATTAAGTCATTATAAAATTCATCAATCAAAATCATGTAATAAATTCTTTGAAGAAACAAAAAAAAAAACGTATTACGACAAAAATCAGCACAAAAAATGAACAAAAAAGGGATGAAATATTTTTTTTACAATTCATTTGTTTTCTTTTCTTTTTTTTTTCAATTTTAAAATTTTGTTCACTTAATTTTCTTTAGAACAAAACTATAAAATAACAAATAAATAATATCATACACAGGTAATATGCACAATATAATTATTTTTTTCAAATAGTTAAATGGCTCTTTTGTTTTAATAAATTTCATACCTTAAAGGTATATACACACAAAAATCTCATTAAATAAAATTGTGCTCATTTTTTTTTTTTTGTGACAAAAGATCATTTTTAAAACGAATTGAAAAGATGTCATTTAAAAAAAAAAACAAAGATTTTAGTCCTTTTATGTTTGCTCATGTGAAATTATTTTTCACATATGCAATCAGAAGTGAATATAGGCTACGTATGTATGTAAGTATGTTATACGACATAACTGTATAATACGTCATGAAATAACATCACATTAAAAATAAAACAAAACAAAAAAATAATACAAATTAGACAAGAAGTCAACCAGCAAACATTTAACAATAAAGAACAAAAACTTAATCATTCATACATGAAGGATTATTGATTAAAAGATATGCACACGTACATTTAAAGGTATATTATGAAGGCTTAAATTGTTGTTATGTTCTCATTAAGGTGCACTGTGCATATATGATAATCATGTTGCGCGCGAACTGAGAAAAGTCAATGATGCTAAAAACCGATGACGATGATGATGATGAGAATGTTGAAGGCTTTTTTGTGGTAGTTTTTTTTGACGTACGCGCAATCATGTATTTAAGAAGAAAATTGAAAAAAAAAAAAATACGTACATCCTCTCTAATGTGGTTGTAAGCAAAAACAAAACAAGAAAAATATAGTTCTGTTGTTTTGTTATTATGCGCTTGTTAACCGGTAGTGTATAGTGGCAGACCGCATGGGTGGCATAAAATGTGCAAATCCTCGGGGGGTTGTTTTCCTGTTATCCTATAACCCCCCTCTGATAATAAAGAACAAAAAAAAAAAGTACATACAATAGGCGTTTTTTTACCACAAGAGAATGCGTTTTTTTTTTTTCAGAAGAAGAAGAAAAACGTCATCATTTTCATCATTGTTAAACAAATTCAACTTACATATTATGTATAAAATGTAGGTACTCGCACTGAAATAACGGTGGCAGCAAGCGTAATTTTCACATCTCATCAAAATAATTTTTTATAATTATAAAGATTTTTTTTCTTTGTGTGTGTGTTAACGCATTACTATAATTTAAACAAAAACAACGCAACGGTATTAAAAGAAGGAGGTTTTGTCGCTTTTTAACAAGTCAAGTTTTTTTCTGAAGCTTTTCAAAGTAGTTATGCATGTGTAATGATTATTTTTGACGAGGTTATGAGAATGCTCTAGAAACCAAAAAACTCTGTTGGATATCGGAATAGGGCCTCCTATCGGGACGCCTCAGCACGTGCTAAAATTTTGCCCATAACAATCTTAAGAAGTGTACTTTGACAGGAGAACACAATTATGAAAAGGGTTTTTTTTTCTTTTTCATTTCATTTACAATTTATTTTTTTAATATTTAACGCTCAATTTAACGCTTGTTTAATAATTTTATTGTTTTATGAAAGTCAAATGTGATAATTTTAATACAAAACTCGTGCTGTGAATTTCACTTTTTAAAGGAAATTTTTGATTTTTCTTAACAAGAATTGTTTTGTTTAACGATGACTTATAATCCTAATTTTCAAAATCGTGCAAAAAAAATAAATAAATCTGAAGTTTAACGATTTTTTTTTCTTTATAGTAGTTCTTGATCACATGCTTTTAAAATTAAAGAACATTACAAAAATGCAAATATTTAATGTGATTGAAATAAGAATTCTGAAAATAATAGAAAATTAAGGAAAAAGAAAAAGGGATTTTTTTCTTTTCTATAAATTATTTTATTAATAACTCTGCATGTAATTTATAATTTTCTATAACTTTTTTTTATGTTAATAAGAGAACTCCTTAACAATGTCAAGGACACTAAAAATATTGTTTAGCTGAATTGATTACTTTTGCATTCAAAATTTCCATGTAAAATAAATAAACCAGAGTCTTAACAAGAAATCGTTTAAGTAAACAAGGATGAATAAAAAAAAAAGTCAATTTAGAAAAGGATCACTATAATGAGATCTGTATAGTAGCCCTTCCTACATTTTTTTTCTTATTTCTTGCGTCAAGGATTATCTTTGTATGGAAGATGGAAGTTTTTTCAAATACTCAGATTTTTTCTGTAGAAAGTCTCTATTTTGTTTTATTCAGCGTTATTGAATTTCGACGTTACAGAATCACATGTCATCATTGGTTAAAGGACTTTCAATCTAATAATAAATTTGTATTTTATATCTAAAATTTTTGTATTTTGTTTTTTGAATCCATCCTTATACTAATTCCAAAAAGGATCAAACTTCTCACTTCTATTTATTTTGCTAACAAAATATCACAACTCACTCTGAATAACAAATAACACATCTTTTTTCCATTTAATACTTTTTACTTTGAAATCATCTTTAATACTCAACATTTTTTTATTCTTTTATTTAGTAAAAAAAAAAAAATTTAATTATTATTAAAAAATGAAAAAATATAATTTAACAAAAAAATTTATTCCACTTTAAATTCATAACCTATAATAAAAATTTTTTAAAAGAGTATTTTAACAAAAGAAAATACACTTTTTTTTCAAGAGAATGAAAGGAGAAAAAGAGTGAAAAAAAAATACAAAAACGTTTTTTTTTTCCAATCTTTTTAATCTAAAATATGATTTGTTTAGTCATTCATTGATGCATGCATGTATGAGCTCTCATATAACACTTATACAAACGTTATCATAATCATCATCGGCATCATCATCGACATCATATCGTCCTCTCATATTCGTCATAATTTTTAGCATTACATTCATTTTTTTTATCCTTTTTCAATATACTATTTACAATAATCCTGATAGTACATACATGTTTTTTCATATTTTAAATACATATATGTTCATACATATGTACATACATATGTACATAAATAATAATAATAATAGTTTATTTATTGAAAAAACATTTTAATGGAGGAAGGGTGCTTCGCTCCAGGTGAACATTGGCCCCCTGGCAATATACACTCATATCCTTTTAGTGTAACACCATTGGGGGTTTCCGTTTCTATCGTATATACATACATATATGAATATTTACTTTCATACAATATTATAAATAAAATGCATTTAGATCAATTTTATAATGTTCGACATTCGAATCAAAAAAGAAGGAAAAAAAAACGTTTTTGATTTTTGTGTCCTGCATATTTTTAAGACTTTAACACATATAGTTATATATAATTTTTTTCTTTGTACTATATGATGAAATTTGTTTTCTTTCATTTATTTTTTTTTTCTTTTTTAAATCATCACATATGTGTTATTATACATCATAATCGCATAAATGGTAATACACATTAATATGTGAGCCCTTCAATATATTCGTTAAACGAACAAAAACTTTGAATTAACTTCGTGTTGAATAATCGTTCATTAATACCTCCAACTGAGCTTTAAAAAAAAAAAAAAGGGTTTTTCTATGTCCTTATTATATTTCGTGTGTGTATAATGTACATACATTTTATATTGTTATATTAATATCATATCCTTGAACAGGAAGTCAAGCAGGAAATTATCGTGGCCTGTATGTGGCTTTTAGTGTTAATAAAAAACTTATTTTATAATTTTCGTTAAAATATTTAATGTTAATGAATATTATACAAGATTTGACATTTATTACTATTTAAATATTTCAAATATAAAAATAATTTGCCTAATTTGTTTTTTTTTTTCTAAAAAAAAATTATGAGATACAATAATTAAAGTAATAATTACAGAGTAATCAAATAATAAATAGAAAATTTGAAAGGAGACTTCTTGAAAAAAAAATTAGCAAATTAAAATTAATAAATTTAGCGAAAAATTTTTCATATTTAAAAAAAAGGACTAGTTCTTGAAAATTTACTGTTTATTAAACATATGTATGTTTTTTTTTTCATATAAGATATACGGTTTTCAAAAAAAGTTTTTGAAGGTCAATTTATAATTTTTTCGCGACCAGCAATAGTGCTAACCATACAGACTTTCACTGCCTTAAAGAAGGTTAAGTTTCTGAATGACAACATGGTTTCTCTATTGATTAACCATACAGACTTTTCAAAACTTTTCGCTGAACTTTCGCTGACTTTTGAAAGGTACGAAAATTGTCGTACAAAACTTAATAAAACTTAAAGTTAGCTGTCAAATATTGTAACTTGTCAAAAATATGTAAATGTGAACTGTGGAGTTTAAATTTTTAAATTAATTAATTCTATAATTTATAAATTTTCAAAAGTCTATAAAAGTCTGTATAGTTACTAAGACATTTCATTAAGATTTCACTGAGACTTAAACAATCTTTTCGAGTTTGTTAAGTTTTACAAAGTCTGTAGGGTTAACACTAATGTGCTGACTAAACTCAGGAAATTTCTTTCTCTGAACATTTGTTCCTAGTCAGATTTTTTTTTTTTTTTTTTTTTTTCAAATTGGATTTTCTCAGTTTTAAAAATTATCCTTCAAATTATAGAGTACTCAATAATTCATGAAATGAAAAAACATGTAAAGGGAAAGTTTGGAAAAAAAAAAACCACTGTAAAAATAAATTTACAATTTTTTTTTAATAATTTATAATGAAAATGAATCATTTTAATTAAATTTTTATTTAATCCTTCTTGTTAAATATATGAATTACATGATTCTATATTTTACTTTATTTTCATTTTCCTATACAATATTCTAATATTTTTAATTTGATTTACTTACACAAAAAAATAAATATTTTTAATTAAAATAAGATACAATCCTTTCTTCCTTTTTGCTGTGTATATTTTCTATCTTGTATATTTTTTTTCCTTATTTTCACAACTTTTCTCATTATGCTTAATTATTTTACATTTTTTTAAATTTATTATCTTCCACATAATTAAAATTTTCCTTTTCTTTTTTTATTCAAAATACATTCTACTTATAACACTCATACCCCATAATATCCTTTTCAAATAAAAAAAAAAATAAATAAAATATAAATAAACCCACACGAAAAAATTTTCAAAATTAAAAGAGCATTACAAAATCTTTATTATCACATTAATGTGTAACTGGTATATATTATAGAATAGTATAGGTACATACTCACATTATTCATTAATGTCACACTTTTTTAAAAAAGGATAATGTGTGAGTTAACGGCATCAACCCAAAATTATATTACAAATTTTAACACAATATTCTATACCATGCACTTCTATTTACTATATGATTTCGTTATGGTTTTTCAAATTACATTATTTGTGCCCTTTAAATGCAATAAAATTGGGTATGTGTATCAGTTCCGCTCTATTTGTCCTTATTTTCCGGTTAATTTAAAATTTTCTTTTAAAAAAAAAATGTTTGTTTAGAACCCTATTTTACTTGTAAAACAATCTAAAAAAAAAAAATTATATACTCACTCACGCTTTACATTTTATTTTTGTATCCTTTGACCTCCTAATAAGTTATTGTTGATATGAGGGTGGAGATGTTAAATAAAATATTGAAAATGTGTGATAATGACAAATGGTCTTATATTATTTATTTAATTTTAAAAATATCCAAAATGGACATTGATAACTGAAAGATGTCCTTTATAATGTGAAATTCTTTTTTCTTATATTATATATGACATTTATAATAATATCTGTTACAACTAAATAAAGGTGTGGTAATTTTTGACAATTTCATAAAATGGTTCGACAAAAAAGGAAAAAAAAAAAAAACAACAACAAATTTCTAAAATCTTTTAGTGTGTATTATTTGAATTACGGTTCGGTTCGTGCCATCTATTCGTTTTATATCTGAAAATTTTATTGAATTCTTGTGAATAACAAAACAAATACTCCACAGTTGGAGGTGAGAGAGAATGTTTGTATATATATATAATAATAAGATATATGAAATAATACATATTATTGTCATCATCATGATATAGAAAAACGACAATGAATTTTTGAAATATTTTCTATATACGATACACATCATATATGAAATGAAATCTTCTTTTAAAGTATCCCGCATGGAGGCGCGTGCGCTTATTCTTCATCCTTATTGGGTTACGGATGTTATACTTTATTATTATTGCGGATTGTTATACTACGTTCAAATAAATTTAAACCGGAAGTGATAAATTTTCATGTATTTTCCTTGTAATATTCTCTGTATGGTTTCACAGATAAATTTTGTTTTTTTTTTTTGTTTTTATTTTCCCGTTGTTCTTATGAATTTGAAACAGAATTTTTTTTAACAACTTTGATTTTTGTACATTTCCGAAACTTTTCATATAGTTTTCCCATCGTATTTTTATTACATTGTTTTGCAATTATATTCTTTGTCTTGAATACTTTTTTTTTCACTTCATTTTTTGAAAATGTACAAAAATACGAGCCATAAAACTATTTCTACAGGGTGACATCTGTATACAAAGTATCCCAGATGCCCTTTTACTGATAAAAAAAAAATTTATTCAATTTTGTTTCCTTTGTGAATCCTTTTACGTTTGAATTCAAATGAAAAAAAAAACACATTCTGAAGGAATTAGTATTTTCCTTTACTGATGCTTATAGATATAGATAAATCTCTTTATTAGATGAAATGACATATTTATTACTCAGCAGGATTTTTTTTTTCTTGAAACTAAAAATGCACCATATTGCTACGATAATTCAACCCTCCGGGTGTTCTCAATGACGTTTGTATATTTACAATGTAAGTGCCTTATTATGAACTATGATATGTCCTCTTCTTACATTTAAGAAGAAAAAAAAATTTTTTTCTTTCTTTTTTTTTCCTTTTTCTCTAAAACATAAAGATGAAGTTGTAAGATGAGGGTGTCGTCAAGGTGTTTTAATTCTATTGTTTGTTTATTATGATGGGGGTGAAATATATATTGATGATAATAATGAAATTATAATGATGATATTGTTAGATAAATTGTTTCATAAATTTGATAAGACGTAGTAGTGTTTTATTTAATTATTGTAAACCATTTGTGGTTGATTAATCTTAATGCATAAGAGAAAAAAAAAAATCTTGTTGTTTACATAAATAAAATATTTATTATTGTTGTAAGATAATTTTTCTTTTTCTGATATAAAAGCCCTTCGAAAAATTCTATTAATTAAGGCCTTTTATGATGTTTGTTTTTGAAGGGTTTTGAAAGAGGTTAAATTTTCAATGAAATAAAAATAAAATATTATAAAATTCAAATACAAAACTTATAATGTCAATTAAATTATGTTTTCAGTTCGAATATCAATAAAATTTTTATTGAGTATCATACTGAACCCTTTTTTAAAAAAAAAAAAAACAAACCATACTCGCATACTATATAACCACTTTTCCCTGAAAAATAAAATGTCCGTCGAATATCCATAACGCCCAAAAGGATCAATACTCCTCCATGTGTTCCTTTACTTCAGAAACCTTGCGGGTCATATTCTAGAACTTCTTTTACGATGTTGTTACTGAAGTTTATCGTATGTCCAATGTACCCTTATTTCCTTTTCCTGATTTCTGTGAGCACAGTTTAAATATTTGCTTTCTCCTATATCTTGGAATATTCTAAATAAGTATGTTCCGTCCAGAATATCGTTCATATCCTGCGCAAACAGTAATTTATAAATGTTTGGAACTTTCTCACTGATGTTTTCTACTCTCGCATAATACTATAACTTACTATACAGGCTGTATTATTTTTATTTTAAAATATTTTTTTTCACCTCATTCTTCATTAATTAAATAAAATACTTACTTTCATTTTAAATTCTTTTAATAACTAATGTAAAAAAAAAAACATCTCTTTCTAAAATTTCTTATAATTCAATTGTTCTCTATCGAAAATTTAAAAAAAAAAAAACCAAAAAAAAATGAGAATGAGAAAATAATTTGATAAATGATTTTTTGAACCGTTATCTCTAATTACTTTCAATATAATCAAATTTCTATAACATGAAGAAAAAAATTTGTTTTTTCGGAACAAAACAAAAGTAAGAAAAAAAAAACTAATAAAGACTCTCCCACTTCAATAATAATTGATTTTGATAGTCAACACCTGTGGTGAAGGTGATCATATCGCATATCAATATATATAGAAATCTTTTAAAGTGAAAAAAAAAAGCACACGTTATCTATGAATAAATGGTCTTAAAATTCCATTATTTCACTTATCAAAAAAATCATTTCATAGATATAATTAAAAATATAATCATAATGTAAAACTTTACTTTTGTTATTTACTCTTTTTCTTTTTTCTTCACTTTTTTACTTTTATAATACAAATCATCAAAAAAAAAAAAAAAATCATACATTCTTTGTATTGATGTTTTATTTCAATTTGAGTTTCATACTTCACAATTGGGGGTAAAATCACAATCATCCAGAGAAAACAACATTTTTTTTTTTTTCAAAGTCTTTCATTATTGCAAATCAAATTATTGTAAAAAGAGAAGAATAAAAAAATATATCTTCAAATATCAAATTATGACCTAGACTTAATCTTAACATGTTTAAATGTCTAAAATAGTCAAAACAGAATATATGTAGGTATGTGAAAAAAAAAATTAAATAATGAAAATAAAAAAAAACACACAATTAATTACAAAGTCATGTTCAATTCAATTAACGCAAAAATTATTTGAATTAAATTTTATGAAGAAAAAAAAAAAAAAATCATGTCGATACAATTTCGCCTTTCACTTTATGTTTCAATGTGAAAAAAACAAAAAATGTTTTTATGAAATAAATTATTCAATTAATAATTTAATAGAAAATATTTTAGGAAAAATTTTAAATTTTTGCACATGGAATTTGGAAAAGAATTATTTGTAAACCACAATTATTTTTTTGTGGAATAGTATTTTCATTTAAATTTTCATTTTTTTTTGTTATTTTATTAAATTAAAACCTATGAATTACGTGGTCACAATTTACGGATAAAATTAAAATTTTTTTGAGAAGAAAAAACAAAACATAAATACCAATAATATAAATGTATATAGTATAAATACTTTTGGTTTCATATATACGAGTAGTATTTAAATAACGAAAACTTATTGTGATTTTTTGATTATAAATCAAACTGAATATTAATTTGTTTTCCTTTTTTTTAATTATGAGCCACAACGTAAGATTATTTTTTTACTGCACTGCACTGTAAGTAGAAGAAGGAAGGAAAAAAGTAGAAGAAAGTTATGGGGGTGAAGAAAGTCCTAGTGGATGCTTCACTTGAAGCATTTCATGAATTTTTCTAAAATATATTTTATTTCTGATAAATATGTATACGTATTTTGTATTATTTACTTTGATTTGGAATCTACATATCTTATACCTGTTTTTTGGAAATAAAATTGAAATTTTCAAAATAAGTCATATATGTTTCGTTCGAAGGACATTCACAAAACTTAGCACCTAAATACACTATACTTGCTTCTTTTTGTCCCGACTAAATTTTTAAATCTCTTACAAAAAATCTCTTATAAAATAAATCAAACTGAAAATTTTATTATCTTAAACTTTAAAAAATAAAAATCTTTTGAGCGTTCATAAAAATTTCCATTTTAGAAAATTAAGTTTCCTCAACTAAAAATCAAATTGTAGAAAGTTCTTTTGAAATATTTGTACCACTATTATTCTACTCCAATGATATTGCAAAATTGAGTTCTTTAAAGGCTTTCTTAGATCAAAACTATAAGGGTTTTTATTAAAGAATATACATACATATGTATACATATCGATTAAGTGAACTGATTGTTTAACCCTTTGGTATCGTATAAAAGAAAAATTACGATCTATACGAAATTTTCTGGATTTCTGCAAATTATAAAATTTAATTATGATTATGTCTTTCAAAACGACTAATTCTTATACAAAACTTAGAAACTATAACATATGTTCACAATATAATTAATGCATGTATTTTGTGTTTGGCATAGCCCACAATTATACCTTGAAATTAATTACATTTCAATTCAGGACAATTAAATTGATTCCTTTGCTTAAAAATGCATGTGTAAAGTATTTTCAAAACAATTAATTCTTAACAATTTATATTGCATTCTTTAATTTTATTAGATTTCAATTGACAAAATGACATAAGCCTTTTAAATGAAATTTCTTAAATAATTTTCAATTTAATTTTCTACATGTAAAAAAAAAAAAACAATTTTCATATAAATTCTAAATTGAAAATAATTTTTTATATATTTTTGTTGGCAATATATAATACATAAAAAAAAAAAAATATGATAACGAAATAAATAGGAATGACCAGCAAATAAATATCAAAAGAAATCTCATAAACAAACAGAAAACAGAAGAAGGAGCTGTCAACATTCATTATTACTACTAAAATTTTCTTCGTCCTTGTTGGATATGTTTTTTTTCTTTTTCCCTGTGTATACACTGTAAACTCATATTTGAAAAT
The DNA here is from genome assembly GCA_939192795.1 of Bombylius discolor. Taxonomy (NCBI): domain Eukaryota; kingdom Metazoa; phylum Arthropoda; class Insecta; order Diptera; family Bombyliidae; genus Bombylius; species Bombylius discolor. The sequence continues at coordinate 53,036,982 of OW584238.1, read as the reverse complement.
ATTGGAAGCAATTTCTTTCATTTATTTTCGTTTTTTGTTTTTATTTTTTTGCTGTCCCCCCAAGATAATGATGAAAATGATGAAGAAGTACACTATCTTTGCTGCTGTTTATAAAATTTCATATATACAAACAACTATCATATGAGCGATGGAATGTTTTTCTTTGCTTAATGCAATAAATGTTTTTGTGATTGGAACTTACTGTAAAAACTATAATATGAATGCACATATTTAATACAGTGATGTTGGTGGAAGGAATCATTCTGGACGATATATAGGTATGTATACATATGTATATGTATGAGAGAAGTAGCAATTTTAAAGGCTCCTCTACTAATGGATGTGTCGGACGAGGTCATATAACATAAACTCTAGTAATAAAGGATAACCATACAATATATACAACACATAAATGGTACCAAACAAGTAAAAATATGATGACATATCGCGTCATAGTTCAAACTGCAGGGAATCCTCTGATCAATTTCAAACACAGCATGGGAATGCATGCTGCTTTTTGGTAAGTTTCAAAACTTCTCTTTTGCGAATTATGTTGAATTATTTGAAGATGATGGTTAATGTTGTTCCTTATTCTTTATTATACAATTGCAATAAAATTTTTCTTTCCTTATTTGGTTTTTCTTACTATCTGTAAATATAAAAATAAACAAAAATGGAACAGCAAAAGCTTTAATTGTATTAAATTCTTTTTTTTTTTTTTTTTTTTTAATTTTTTCGTTTTTTTTTTTTTGCCTTTTTTGTATCGCAAAATATGTATATACAAAACACATGATGAGAATAAAATTTTCCGTGACAAGTGGAAATTTGTTTGAAAATCCGTTTGATATAGTCAATCTTTTATATTCCTTCTATTTTTTTTTTATTGAAATAAAAATTAATGGAGCTCATTCATTGCTCCAATTTGAAAATGGACCAACACGAAAAAAAAAGGATTTTTTTTTTTTTTTTTTTTTAAATACAGACTATATCGTATCGTCATAAATGATATTTATATTGTATTTTGTAAAATTAATAGTCGATGTTGTTGTCAATTTATTATTCTAATCCACGAAAATTGTTTTCATATATCATGGTTTTTTTTGTTTTTCTCCCATTTTTAGGTCTCTTTTTATTATTATTTATTTTACTTTGATGTATGTATTTATACATACATAAATTTACGAAAAAAAAATGTATTTTTTTTTAATTAATCAAAAGAGAAAAGAAAATATTTTTTTAATAAATATAAAAAAAAATATATTTCAATGAGATTTCCATTTTATCCTTTTTTTTATTTTTTATTTTTTTTATGTATCATAAATATACGAATATTAATTTTTAGTCAACGATACTGAAATATCAATATATCTATTACATATACATACGAGTATGTACCTACATATATAAAAAAAAAAAATATGTATGTCAGTATAAACCTTTTTATTAAATTTTCGCGTGAGCTGGATATTTAAACGTTTAATTTAAATGTAAATAAAAAATGTTACTTTCTTTTTTAATTATAAGCTTTGGAATACTGAAATATTTTAGCTTTTATTTTAATTTAATATTAATTTGTTTTTTTGTTTTTTTAAATGCGTGGGTTGTATTTTATTATTTTCTGTTTTCTGAATATGGGTTTTTTTGTTAAAACCAGAAAGAAAAAAAATTTAGATTTATTTCAAACATTTTTATAAATGAAATTTTTCAAGTTCGTTTCATAGCTATTGTATTCATAATTTTTTGGATTTTTCCCACACATTGATATTGTAAATTTGTAAATTTTTATAACTATACATATTTTCAAAAATATTAAATTTATTTTCTATGCAATTTTTGCAATAGAACAAAATTTAAAAAAGGAAAATGATTTTGCTTCTTCTTCGGAATTCTTTAAGTTTTATAACTTGTTTCAAATGAAGCGAATACATCATGAAAATTTTCAAAAAGGACACTTTAAAATTACTTCGAACTTTATTAAAATTACGAAGAAGCATTTAAAATAAACATTATCCTTTATTTTTTTAAATTCTTCGTAGCTTAAAATTTTTTTATTTTTATTTTTAAAAAAATATAGACAAAAATTTAACTCAATTTTTTTTTTTTGAATTTTTTTTCAGTGAAAAGGATCTTCATACTTTTTATTTCGATGCAAAATACAAAATTATATAATTATTCGGAAATAAAGTAAAAAATTTTCTTTTAAATATCTTCACAATTTTCAAATATCGAATATTTCAATTTATCCAAAATTGTATGATATTTCTAAAAAACAAACTTTTTGAAAACTTTTATACAAAAAAAAATTGAATTGAATTTCTACAAAAAGAATATGATCACAAAACTTTATGATATGTTTTCAAAATAAAAATTACTTTCAGTTTTTTTAATAATAAATTTCACTTTAAAATACGAGTCTATCTCACATTTCTTGAACATAATACTTTTAAATTAATTTTGAAAATACGACATTAACTTTTTTATTAAAAATTTCAATAAAAAACTTAATTTTCCACCCACTAAAATATGTTGCACGATGCAATGAGAAATTCAAAATTTAAGAAAATCTCAAAGAAAAAAAAAATTAATTTGTCATAATATTATTATTTTGGTTAACACCTACGTAAACGTATGAGATCTTGTCAAAACAAAACACTAAGCTTTTGAAAACTTTAAACCGTAACAAAATAATACATAAACGAATTAGAAAAAAAAAAAGAAAGAGTTATTAAAAAAATTCTCATCTTTGAAGATCAATTCGGTAACCGCACTTTGATATTTCAAGTAAATCTAATTTCAATTTCTCACTCAGTTAGGGGTCAATAAAACATTAATTGTAATTGCAACTATTAACACATCTAATCTATGTTCAAAAATAAAAAAAATAAAAAACTAATTCATATGTAAAAGAAAGAAGAAGAAAATGTTCTGAAAAAAAGAGTTCATTTTTTTTTTCTTCTGAATATGGTCAACAATTGTTCAATATCGATGTATGAAAAGGAAGCGCGAATAACAAATCATAAACAATTAAAAAGCGGCATGAGGAAGCGCTTTTAAGATAATATTTTTTTTTTCTTTTTTAAAAAAAAAGTCTTTCATCAAAATATTATGTATGTATATATTTTAGATATGCACAATATTTCAACAAATTTCTATCATTTCACTCCAGGATCAATCAATAATAGTATTTAATGCGGTTTAGATCAAAAGACACCTAGGTTTTATGATTACTTTGATAAATTACTGGAAAAAAAAAGGGGAGCAAACTTTTTTTTTTTTTTTCAAATTTAAACGTTTCTCCTCTCTATGTATAGTTACCACCTTCAAATTACAGTTGTACTTTTTCTTTGAACTATTAAAATGAAAAAGAAAAAAAAGTTTAGTCATAATTATTACCATCATCATCATCATATGATTCACACCTGTAATACCTTAATGATAGTACGTAAAATATGAATATTATATTGCAATGATATGATGACTTTTTAACGGCACGGCGGCATATAACAAACATACGCATAGTTTATTTAATTCACTCCTGAGGTGTGTATACGCAATCAAGACTCATTAAATGGACTCATATTGCGTTCATAAAATGAAAATTTGTTACCATAATAGAGGTCATTTCATGTTACACCAAATTCATCCAATCATAAGAAAAAAAACTCTTACATCTCTTCATCATCATCATCATCGGACAATATTCCACACACATACTCTGAAAAAATATTCATGTGTAAAAATTGACCGAATTACGTGTAATGCACGCGGTTATTCTAACATTTAGTCTTGATCCGATTCGACAATAAAAAAAAATATAATGGAATTGATCAATTTTTTTTTTTTTTCAAATTCGATCAATAACTGATGTGGTACCTATGACTTTTTGATTTGATTTCTTTGGAAATAAAGGGTGCGTACAATGTGATGAAGTATGTATATACATATATATTTTGTTTTTTTTTGTTATGTATTATAACTTATAGATATTACGTGTTTATATACAACAATAGATATATAAAATCAGTACAAATGATATGTAAAATAAAAAAATGAATATTTAAAAAATACAATCGTTTGATGTTTTTTTATTAAATTCCGCCGTAAAAGAGATGAACAATCAAAAGAAATAATATTACATAATACACAATAATACATTAATATAACAATACTCATTTATAATACGTGTATTTTTTTTTTTTTTCTTGAACGAAAATTTTGCTTTAATCAAAATCTTTCTATTTTTTTGTTATGATTGATTGATTGAATGTGTTTTTTGTATACATTATGAAAGAATGATTCGATTGGTAGGATTCTATTTGTGTTCAATTTGTTTTGAAGGTGTTAAAAAAAAGAGCAGAATTTATATATGTATAAAGGACCACCAAAATTATATGCCGAAATAATAATGTTTTATTTTAATAAAATTGATATATTGAACGGGTTTTGTTCTCATCGGAATAATAAACTGATCGATTTTTCATTTGGTAATTCAAAAGTCTTCAGATTTATGCAGGATATTCACTTAAATATCATATAATTTTGCTAAAAAGGAAAGGACAGAGAAAAATGAATAATTATGAACTTAAAACTAAATGCACATATTTTAAATAATTTTCACAAGGATAAGAATAAATTTGCTGTAAGCCATCAAGATTCATCCCCAGTTTATAGCACCGATGATGAAGAATAAATTTGTGTACTTAATTCTTGAACAATAAGAATCATTCTTACCTTTTATTTATGTACTTTTTCTATACAATAACAAATTAAAACAAGAGAGCTTTTATTTAATGTGAAATTTATTGTACATATAATACAAAGAGCTTAATTTAGAAAACAAAATAAAACTATTAAAAAACAGAGAACTCATCAGAAGGAAGGTTCAGGTAGTATCAAGTTAAAATTAAAATTTTTTAAAGTGATAATTAAAAAAATATTTTCGAAAAACTATAAATTAATTATAGCTTATCAGCTCCCAAGAATCGAAAAAAAAAATAAATAAATAAACAAATATTTTGCATAATTTCCTTATCTGTCACAGAATCTGTGATGATCCTTTCAACTATACCACCTACAATTTAATTCCACAACTAAATTCCATTCTAAGTAAAAGCATATACCAGTAGTATACCACAAAATAAAATATTTATGTAATTAAAAATTGTGTTGTATCTTAAAAGCAAAAAAACTCTGAAAACCTTCAATTGACCCTCAAATAATTTAACTATATATACCACAACGTTATTTTCCTTGTGTTATTCAAAACAATATTAAAATCTAAACATAAGAATATCTATGTACAATTATACTGACGGTTTTTGTTTTATAAAATCTTAATTTAATTTTTTTTCCTCAATATAACAATTTATTATTAACTTAACCAGCAGCAAAAAAAAAAAAAAAAACACAATAAAAGACGTACTTTTATAAATTACAACAAAAAATTTTAATTATATAATAACAAGTGTTATTGAGACTTCTTAAGAACAGGATGAAGTCTTGTTAACAACTCATTCAAGTATCTATTTGCAAATAATTTTGTTGTAATTTCATTTAAACTTGGAGAATACGTAATGTATATATACCTACATACATTAAAAGTGCATACATACGTTCATTAGAACATTTAAAAAAAGGGGAGGAAATAGACAATTGTTGTTGTTAGCGTTTATTTTTTTCCTTTTTTTGTTTTTCTTTTGCTGATTTAATATAAGGGTCTAAATTGATACTATCTGTTTAGTTTGATATTCATGATTACATTTTTATTGAATACACAAAATAATTGTAATTACGCAGCAACAACAAAAAAATAAATAAGAGAAAAAATATTAAACAAGCAATAGAATTGACCTCATCATCATTAATATAAAAAAATATATCTTATTTGTAATATTATGTGCATAGAGAATATAAAATATATTAAAACACGGCCTTCTTGTACCACCGTCATCATAATCATCATCATCATCATCATCATGATTGTAATCATCTACAGTATCTATATACAGTATCTTTTTTAACGACATCATATTGTAATCATTGAAATTCAGTTTCATTTCGTCTCATCTCATTATTGTTTAAGTTGTACATATTTCTGTGTATATATACAGAAAATCAGTGGATAATGGAGCAAACATAATAACTAATCAAGATAAGTGGATGCAAATTAATTTAATAAAGCGATCATTTTTGGTTTTGATTTTGTTCATTTGTTGTGTTGTGGTCGATAATGATGCTGACGACTAAACGAAGAAAATGATATGATGATGTTCATGGTAATATAGCTTGTATATACATATATGTGTGTGTGTACAATATATGATACTGGTTGTTATTGGTATAATGATAGCCGATTTTAATAATAATTTCATCCGGAGAAAAAGTAGTAATATACATTATTAAAATTATTATTGTATAAAATAAAAATGAGGGTAATAATATACATCGTTATAAATTTATTTTATTGTTTTTAAAAATACATAAGTGCAATATCATTCACCTTAATTAAAATATTTCACAATACATTCTATTATATAGAATACGAAGAATAAATTGCAAGAATTGCTATGCTGATTAATTTTTAAATTTCTTTTTAGCACTGAATACGAAAATTTTAATTCAATTATACATTAAAAAAAATTTTTAAATTATCTAATAAAGAAATGAAGATACTCGTATATGTATGACATATGCATATATGTACGTTGGTTGAGGATTATGTGCAATATGCAAATTGAGCAAGAGTTTCCATGACATATTTTCTATGCTATGCTGTACTAACATCACTTACAGTTTTTTTTTTATTCTGAATCAATAGAATACAAACCTATCATAGGATATACCTGTATAGCTTTTTGAAATTCAAAGAAAAAAAACTTAAATAACCCTTTAACGGTGTTTGACGAATATACTTGACATATACGTAGAAATAAATACCCTTATTAAGGATTCGGGATTTAGGATTGAAAGTGGTGTGATGCAGGTATACATGAGCATTTAGACAGCAAAGTTAATTATACACTCAACACGCAATCTCTAGTAGAATCTTCTTGTTTTCCTATAACAAACGAAAAATTTAAATAAGTAAATTGAAAATTTAACAAAAATTTAGAATATTTTACTGTTTAATGCTTTCGCTCTATTTGGAATAATATAGATTCATAGAAACCTTTTAAAAATCCTGTTTTTTCTGAATTCTTTATTTTTAATTTTTAATCTTTTTTAAATTTAAAAAAAAGACTAAAATTGATAGTAAAAATGTTAAGTGAAAAAAAATTTCGATAATTCATTATCCTTTTTCATATATAAGACACAAATACTCTAAAGAAATAGAAAAATTATGTAATATTTTATTAATATTCGGCTATTTATTTCCTTAATAGTTTTCAATCTAATTGGAAAGTATATCCACCCAAGAATAAAGTTTAAAAACCATTTTGTTTTTTTCTTTTTTTTTTCATACTAAATTTCAGATAGTGATTTTGTTTTTTCTTTGAAAACACTCCTTTTCTCCTTATGGCGCCACACTAAATATGAAAAAATGTTTTTAAACATTTATTATGACATATAAATAATTTGGTAATTTATTTTCCAAGATTTTCGTCCCTTCACGAATTTTCTAACATAATTTTTTATTGTAATTATGCAAACGAGAAATTAATATACAAATCTTTAAAAAGAAGGAAGAAAAACAAGAGAAAATCTATTATAGTTTCATTTTCAAATAAACATTCAAAAAACATTGTCTTTCATTTTCAAAAATCCACTTTTACCTATTACATATACCTAATATACTTTTAAAAATAGAGACGTATCTATATAGGCATATTTTTACATATTAATTTTATTTTATGTAAATATCGAAATTTATTTATATAGGAAAAATTAATTAGTGTGTAAAGGCTTCCTGTCCTTTGAATACTTAATTTCGATATATTATGTTGTATATATACTAATGTTATCATAAATAAGACAATTCCGTTTGAATAGAAAAATAAACAAAAGGAATTAATGATGATGTAATTAGGCATACTGCAGAGATAATGAGTAAAATAAGAATTTGTATTAATTAAATTTAAAAAAGGAAATTATGTATTGTGTATTTTACGTATTTGAAAATATGTTACTCAATTTTTCATAATATTATAAATAACCCAGAAGGTCTTATGATGATGTGACATTTTGAGAAAAATTCAATATGTGAAAGTTTAACGCTGGTATAGGTATATATCGTGAAATAATAAACTGATGATGATACATGTATCTTTTATTTTGTAAGACTTGAATATAGGTATCTTTGTGAAAATATTTATACCTACATAATGTTTCAAAGTTTCCAGAGTGAATGCATTTCCTGAAAGAACATTTTCTGCAATTTTTTTACTTAATATAAAAGCTTCTTTAATTTCCTTGAGACTTCAAATATTTTTGTAGGAATAATTCATATAAAACATATAACAAATTCAATATAAGATTTTCCAGTTCCTAATTTTTCTTCTTACCAGACTTTATAAGTCCCACAGAATGTTAACTATAATTAATTGCAATTCAAATTGTTATATAATAAAGATTATGTCGACAACGAAATCTAAGATCTTCTAAGATTTTTTTTTTCATAGATGGCATTCTAAAAGGATTCCGAAAATATTGTAACAAGCACCTACTATACGTTAGGTGAATCTACTCCCATGTCAAATTTCGGAATATATAATTCATTTATTCATACTTTATTAAGCTCTATACTTCATTTACTGCTCTTTGTTTGTATATGATCAATTTACTTGTAGTTACAGGTTATTTTTTGAATTTTTGAAAACACATATTGTTTTGGTATTTAGATTTTTTAAACAAAAACAATATATGTATAGGTATATATTATGCATATTACCAATTTATGATATAGAAAAACAATAAATTTATTTCTACAAACATTACTGACTACAAGTTAATTACTTGTAATAAAATTTTTTAAAAATTATTATACAAAATATAAACCATATCTATATACTCACTTAACAATTTTATTTACACAGATATTTAAAAAAGATAAAAATTATATCTTAAATATATCATAAATGTTAAATGTTTTTAAATTTAAACAATAAAGTATAATTTTAGCATATTAATTTATGTATTCTCATAAATAAAATAGATAGGTACATTGCTACAATAATAAAATGAATTATATTGACGTAAGAAACAAATAAATTAGTATCTACAATATTATTACATTGTTCCAATTTTCTAAATTTTCCAAATGTTTATTTATAAGAATTTATCATGTTTATAAATATTTTTTTTTATAAATGAAATTTTTAATAATGTAATAAAAATATATACCTAGGATATATCATTTGCAACATATGTAATATATTTTAAAAAAATACACACATATGTATATGTATATTTTCCTACTGTTTATTAACATTAACATCATCTACATCACCACCCAAAAGGCTGTCCGCCCAAGTGATATTTTAACAATTTCAAATGCTCCAATTTACACAATCAAGAAGTTGTTTTTTTTTTCTTTCTTGGTAATAAATATTTAAAAAAAGAAAAACCAGTGATGGTGGCAAAAAGTAACAGACATTAACTCCCAAAAATTTATATGTATGTATACATATATCATCATTTTAATTTCGACTCCATTCTTTACAAGGGTGAGCATGTGCTGTGAAAAAAAAATTTTGTATTGGTTTAAATTCAATTCAAAAATTTATCGAACCTTATCACAAAATGTAATAATATATAAGAACACGCCTCAACCATTAAAAAAATGTTTTTTTTTTATCTTTTTCTTCTTCCTCTATTTCACTCAAATTCAAAATGAAGATATTATTTTCTGTTTTTGTGGTCCATTTACCAGCAGCATCTTGTTGTTTCTTTTTCATCTTCACAATTTATGTATCTTTAAATATATGTATATTCATACAACAAAATTGGTAGGTATACATACTTCATTATCACAACAACAAAAAATACACAATATTATGATTCTCTTCTTTTTTTATTTTACACTTTTTTCCTGTTTCATTTTTCCCACGCATAGCAATTTTGAAAGTATCTTGTGGTTGGTCAATCGAAGATATTATAAAATTATGTGTATATTTTACAATTTTATTTTTTAAATATTTAAAAATGGTGGAATTTACTTTATATGCATTTATTATGATTATTATTTGAAATTTTTAATAAATACATATTTAAACTTTTCATATTAAAATTAATATTTTACATCATTATTGTTTTTATATAGTAAATTTAAATATATTTTTAGATTTAAAATACTGATAATAGAAACAAAATAATAATAAATATATGTATATATTTTAATTTTAAATTATATCGCAATGTGAAACATGAGATTTTAAAGGCCAATCAAAGAAAATCGATTTGTTTTTTAAAATTTTGACCAATTTACACATGAAATAATGTTAAAAATTTTTAACGCTTTATAAATTAAAATCTTTTGGAATTTATAAATAAAACATTTTTTATTTTCTTTGATTAAATAATCATTTTTTTCTCATGCATATTATGTATTTTAGTCAAGCTTTTTTAATTGAGAAAATTTTATAAAATATAATAATATGATGAAACAATTGTCTTAATTACAAGATTTTCATATCATTAAAAACAAAATATTGTAGATATTGTATCTATATATATTTTATATTAACCCATTTATCTTTATCTAATATTTTTACCTTAATATCTACATATATTTTTAGGAAGCTGAACTCATGATATTGTTATTTTATTTTACATAATTCACAAATAAAACAAATTCATTTTCTATACAGAAAAATTTTAAATAAATAATGAAAGATATTTGGAACTGTACAATTTACTCTTTACAAGTATAGATAGGTATGTACATAGATGGAAGTAGTCTTCTCAAAAATTGATATTACAGACTTTTTATCAAGATATTACTTTCAAATAAGGATATTTCATTGAAGAACAAATTATATAATCATTCAATCATATACACATTCAAAAGCTCTGAAATTCTTTAAATAATACAAAGTGAAACGTCCTAGAAACAAATGAGAATTTTCAAACAATACCTTTCTTTTCTTTTTCTTACAGTTATTTTTAACAATATAAATATATACATTTATGAATCATTATAACTATAAGTAGGTACATTAAAGTCACTTTAAAGCTAAATAATATTAAAGTACTTGTAAAATTTAATCCTTTACACACTAATTTATTCCATCAGAAAGGTTATTAACAAAAAAAACTAGTATGAATACTACTTTATTGATCATGTGCAAAAATTAAAAAGGATTTCTTAATATATAATCCTTTAATACGAATTTAAGAAACTGTAACGATTCAAGAGGATAGCCATTGTTCTGATTTCTTTTGATTTCTTTCAACAAAAGAAATACCTATACTCTTTAAAAGGTTTCACAATATTTTATTATGTTAGATTTTTTAAAAACATTGAATTCGTATTATTCAGACTATGAAATTGATTTTGATGAAAAAAATGAATGGTTATATTAGATTTGTAGAATAATGTATTTTAAAAATAATATTTTAGTAGAATTTTAATGTTTTTTGTTTTAATTTTCTGCAGTTTTATTGTATCATAAAATTTCTTAAAATTTTTACAATTAGAACACCAACCTCAAAAGTTATTGTTGTTACTAGAAATACTGTAATTAATTAATATATTTTGTAAAATAAGAACGAAAACATTTTGAAAAATTTCAAAATTTAGATAATAAATAAAATATTTACAAATTTAATTATTATTATTTATTAGAAATTAATAAGTGACTTTTAAATACCAAAAAATTTTTTAAAATAAATTTCACATTAATTAATTTTAATTTACTTAACAATTAATAATACTAAAAATAATATTCCAATTTTATATTTTATATCAGTTTTTAAAAATTGTAACGGAAATCGAACAAAACAAAATTTTGAATTGAAATTATTTCAAATGGCCTAAAAGTATGCAATCATAGAACATTTTATTTTTTGTGCTTGACAATACCGTGATGCTGTTTGTAAACTTTGTATGTTTTGTTAGGTGTTTTGTGGATGTGGAATGTATTCGTATTGTTTTTTTTTTGTTTTGAATTTATGAATAAGATTTATGACAATTTTCATACGGCATTAACACATTAAAAAGAAAAATTAATTGTATACGTTATATATTAATATAATTTATACGTTGATTAATTTGTAATTTACATACGTTTTCTGTATTTAGCATGAAACATAATAATTTGGCCTCTATTTTCATTTACATTAATCAATATATGTTATAAAGAATCAATAAGCATTGTAACGGTTGTGTAAACGTAATTACTTCATTTTAAACAACTTGTGCTCAAATCAAACTATAGGCACAATTAGTACCGTTAATTATAAACTTGGTTTACTTAATGATGACCTGAGGACAATTTATGAAACTAAAAAAAATATAAAACACATCCTCGATTTTTACAGTGTACAAAACAGATTTTTCATTTACAATCCAGATTTTCTAATTGTATGTGGAACTCGTCCTAACGCCGATAGTTAGTAGTTGATAAGTTCACATCACTAGTTTTTATTGTATCTTGTTCATTTATTGTTCATTGAATTTTTTAATCAATTTCCAATGTAAATTATTATTGAGAATACGTTTAATTCTTTTTTAAAAACAAATAAAACCATGAAGTATTGAATTAAAACGTTTAATTAAAGTTTAAAAAAAAGAGCAACTAATAAATAGAATTTTTTTCGATTCGTACCATCTTTTCTTTTTTTCTGGTTGACAGGTGATTTTGACAGGACATTTTTGCGATATACAAATTATTTTCAATTTTAAGGTATTTATCTAAATAATTCAATCATTTTTTAAATAAATATACTTTATAGTTGAATTAAAAATTACAATTTAATCAATTTTTAGTACTATACAATGGATATTTTTTTTTTTATAATTGTGTTCGATAGTAGTTGATATATTGTACGTTTATTAGATTTTGTTGTTGTAACCCTTGACCCGGTGTTTTTGAATTAGGATAGTAATAATTCAAATATTTTTTAGAATTTTTGTTGATTTAAAATATTTAATAGTTCTATTATAAATTTCATTAGAAAATTTTTTCACAAATATTTTTTACGAAAATTATTAACGTAAAATTGTAATACTCATTTCTACTATAAAACGTACGCTATGCTATTTCAATTGTTTAGGGGGTCAAGGACAACTTCAAGAAAAGTTTTACTATTAATTATGCTATTTTTTTGTTTCTCTCTATAGAAATCATCATTAAGATAATATTTAGTGCCTAAAATAAGAGTCAATTATTTCGACTTATTGCATTGATGTTTAACTAGGCACAGGTAGTGAGTGATATTGTGTCTATATGTACACATATTCAAACACAGAAAGCATTTGAAACAAAAACAAAATTCATCTTCTTTTGTTTTACGAGTTAGCATCGAAATGAAAATTCTTCAATTGATTTTTTAAATTAAATTTAAAAAAAATGAAAATTCATGAAAGAACAAAAAAAAACGTAAAGCTGTTTTTTAAAGTATGTGTAAAGAAAATCAGGTAGAGAAGTACATACTTTTTAAATATCAAAATTACCCATACGTTTTTAGCATCCAATTTGTTCGAGACCTACCATTTTTCCACAACACACAATTGATTGAGATTTTTACTTTCTACTTTTCATCTGTTTACGGTGAAAGTAAATGTATTACCAAACATTTTTAGAACTTTTTTCCTTTAAAAAAAAATCAACTTCTTAACTGAAAGCACTATTCATGAGTGATACAAACAAAGTATGTAATCTAAAAACAATTTAAGATCCTACTCCTTGACTTTGAATATTTTTATCGAATGAAGCTTGAACTTTTATCAATTCCATAAATTTCATAATTGATTTTTATCTTCTTAAGAGAATTGAAAACCTCAGTTTAAAATATCAATAAAAGCAGTTATTATATAAATGTCATTTTACAAATTCACAATTAAAGTACACAAAACAGATTTGTATGAATAAAAAGTTTTCTTTATTTTTAATATAAAAAAGAATAACAACAATGCTTTACGTCATTTCAATGGAATCACTACAAAGCATTTAATGATACCTGATACTTTTACATTTTGACGGCACAACATAGTCAATGGCTTTAAATAAACAATCTGATATACTAGGTCTTTATTAGGGTATTTGGATTTTTTTCAATTAGTAAACATAATGTTGTCCTCAATAAATTCCGTAAAAATTATGTGCCATGAAATTTTTCCTAATTTATTCAAAATGTATTTTGCAAAATAAAAATATTTTAGATCGAATTTTTCAACAACAAAATTTTTTTCAATATTTTTCAATTGTTTTTTCTGTTTTCTAGCTTAAAGCTGATGACAAATGTAGTATTAACAAAACTTTTTCAAAACCTAATGAAATTATTATTAAAACTCCGATAAATTCAAATCAAGATTGTCATGTAAATATCTTTAAAGGTAAGAAACAAAATCAATTTAAAAATCTAAATATTATGTATTTTTCTAATTTTTCTTTTTTTCGTTTTAGAATCTCAAAATTTATGTATAAAATTTGATAATATCAAAAAAATTCAAAGAACTATGCTAGTCGCAAATCCTGGTCATACACCATATTCATTTGCATCATCATCATCATCATCAAATCAAAAATTAAATAATTCAACAAATAATAAAACAAAAATTGTAACAACAACATCAATAATTAATTCAAAACCATCAACATCGAAAAATATTTCATCATTAATTAATCAAAAGTCATCATCTTCATCATTCAAGGTGATAGCTTCAACATCATCAGCTGCTGCTGCTGCTACGGCTGCAGCTTCAGCTAAACCATCAACAAGTTTTGATGTTCTAAGAAGTACTTCATCAAAATATAATGATGTAATTAATACGATATCAGTAAGAATAAATCGTGGTACTGAATTAATAAAACAAACTGTAAATAAGGCATTATTTTCAAAAATTCCACCATCATTTGGAGGATTACTAACCGTCCCGCCAACATCAACACATCGATCACCAGATCGTAATACAAAAAGTACCGATAGCCTTAAGTCAGAGATGTGCCATTTTAAGCCAATCAGAACGGTGCCAACAACACCAAGTAAAAAGTATGAAATAATTATTTAATAAAGTTTTTAACTTATACAATTTATATTAAATTATATTTTTATTTTTATTTGTAGGACTAAAATTATTATCAGAACACCCAAAGTTAGACGAATTCAGAAAACAGATTATCCACACTTTATTCCTATGAAGAGGTAAGTGTTTTATATGTTCTGTAGCATGTAAGTAAATTTAGAAAGAATGTAAAATTTAAAAACATATTTATGCTTTTCGAAAATGACAATAATTCATGATAATCAACATTCATAATTCTGTCGTGCAAAAGATAAACGGCGTAATACATTCTTGAAAAAATGCGCTAGTTGCTCAACTTTTGCCATCGTCAAAAAATCAGACTGATTCTTGAAACGCGATGCTTTGTCATCATTTTTTATTTGGTACAAAAATTGTCATAACGAAAAAATACCTTTATTTTCTTATAAAATTGAATTATTTCTGTTAACTTTTATTTTTTGTAAAATATTTTATTTTGTCGCAATAATTTCACACTTAAAAATGTTAACTCATTCAAATTTACAAAAGAAAAAAAAAAAAAAACACTGAAATTCTATATTATACTTCTTACAAAATTCCAGTTCGATTTCATTTTTGTTATCATCACACAATTCAGCATTTTATTATGTAAAAAAATCAAAAGAATTAAATAAGAAAACTACAGTAACATCAGTATCAGCAACAACAATAAAATCATCATCACTTACAAAATATGAAACAGAATCAAGAATAAAAGCTTATCAAACAAATGGCACACAAATAAATTCAATCAAAGATAATTCATCAAATTCAAATTATAATTTAACAGATTCAAATACAATTCGTACACGTTTGAAACGTCGTCGAACTGAAAGTATTTCATCATCATCAAAAAATAGTAGTGATACGAAAAAAATTTGTTTAGATAATAAATTAATAAAAAAACAAACACCGAAAAATTTGCCAATAATTAAAAATCAACAAAATACTAAACCAAATGGTCTAATTTTAGAAACAAATGGTCAACGTAGAAGTACTAGAATTCATAATAGAAATATTTTAAATAATAAAAATAATAATGATAATGATTCAATTATTAAAAAATTAAATGATAATAAAAATTTAGAAAAAAATAGTTCAATTATAAAAAATAAAAATCATAAGATTAATAATAATAACAACAATAAAAGAAAAGGTATTAATGAGAAAAGAACAGAAAAAATAGATAAAATAAAAAATGAACAGAAACCAATTGTAATTGAAACAAGAAGAAGTCAACGTAATGCAGCTAAAAAATTATGTAATGGTAATGATTATGATAAAAGTTATAATTATAATAATAATAATAGTAACAAAAAACAAAAAGAACAAAAAATAATTAATAATAATAAAAAACAAGATGATAATCCAAAAATAAAAACAACAAAATCATTGCCACAAAAGAAGCAAAAACAACAAAAACAGCAAAAAAAGCAAAATCAAAAAACAAAATTAACATCAACTAAAGAAAAATCATTATCAGTTAATAAAAACAATCAAAACAATATGTTAAATATTAATTGTACACATAATTTAAGACCAAGAAGACAAAGAAAATAATTTTTATATTTAAAAAGAAAAAAAGAAAAATATGTGAAATGATTAAAAAACGAATTTAATTACAAAAAATAATTCAAATTTGTTTAGTAAAAAAAAAAAAAAATGTATTCAACAAGAACTTAAAAAGAAAATTTTTTTTATATTTATGTATCCTAAATATTTATTTTTAAATTATTTTTTAAGCATCGCATTTTTGTTTAAGTATTTTTTTATTTTCATTTTCTGAAAATTAAAAAATATGTCGAAATTTAAAAAAAAAATATATATTAGAAATATTATCCAAAAGGGCATAACACCACACGATATTTTTCACATAAAAATGTTTTTATTTTCACCGAATGTCATACCAGAGCCATGCACTGTGTTTGTTCTATTTTTTTTTTTTTAGTATTGATATACATATACTTTTTTTTTTAAAGACACATATTTTTAAACAATTTATTATTATTTAAAAAACAAAAAACAAAAAAACAAAAAAAACGCATACCTGCCTTTTTTATACGATGCAAAACATACAATTTTAATTAAATTAAAAATACGGTTAATGTAAACTAAAAATGACAAATATTTCTACAAAATTTCACAATAATTGTTTTGTGGAAATGAGCTCTTGAAGAGGATTAATTTTTTTTATCAAAACTAGTATAGTCTCGTTTTGTTTATACTTTACTTCTCTTCAAGAGTTCAGGGTTTTACGTAAAAGATAAATTTATATAAAAATTTGGGTAGTCGAAAACTTATGATTTGCAATTTTTTTGAATTTATAAATCTAAATAAAATAGTATAGAATGTATAGAAATTGGAGTTATTTGTCGGGAATAGGTCGGTTCCATTTGATTTGAGCTGTTATACTATTCGATTTAGAAAAAAAAATACAGTATTTAGTATTAATTTTTTTTCTCATAATTATTTAAAATAATTTTTTAGAAAAAAAATTTTTATGGATTAACATCTTATGCTTTATTTTAAAAAGAAAAGATTTCACTCAAAAGCTAAGAAATGGGGTTTAGTTGAAATTTTCATTAACTTTGAGAACGTGTTGAATTTAAATTAAAAATTCTTTTTTTTTTTTTTAATTATCTTTTCCGTTTTAGCTAATTGAATTTTAAAAAATAATTATTTATATTTATTTATACATATACATATGTAATACTTGCGCAATGAAAAGGAAGAACAATTTTTGAATATAGTAGGCTATATTATTTAGAGTCCTAATCTAATTTAGAAAAAATAATAAATCGAACTGCATTATCTATAATCCAATAAATAGTTTCTTTACGAAAATATAACGAACGGACAGACAACAAAGCGAGTTAATATTCCATTGTCATCCAGTTCTGAGCTATGTATAAAGTTTCAAGTTTCTTTCTCATTGAAAAGTTGATTAAAAATCAATTTTTAAATTCTACCCGAACAGACAGACAAGAAAGCCAGCTAATAAAAACGTTTTAATTTAAAAAAAAAAAAAAAAGAGAACATTTTCTTAAAATTATGTTTTGCATCACCACACTATTTTTTAAGATAAATAAATGCCCATAGTTTATAGTAAAATAGTATGAATTAAGATATTGTAAGTTTTTTTTTTCAATTCTTTTCAATAGAAACATAAAAAAAAAATTTGAAGTAAAAGAAGAAGAAAAACTTACAATAAAAGTTGTGAATTTTGTGATATTATAAAAAAAAAAACCGTAATATTCACATATTTAATTTTTACATGAGATAATAATCGTGTAACTTATTAACAAAAACACATATAATTAATATTTTAGGTTTTATTATTGTACAAAAATAAAAGAAAAAAAAATTAATAACAATAAAAAATAATTTTAATTTTCCTAAAATTCCTATTGTAGGAATAATTTTTTCTAAAAAAAAATATAAAAAAAAAAAAAAAAAAAAAACTAAAATCGAAAAAATAATTTTTTAAAAAAATTACTCATTTTTTTTTTTGTTTTTTTGTTTTATTATTTCAAATTTTTTTTTTTTTGTTTGTTGGTTTTTGTATTTTTTATTTTACAAAAAAAATATATTATATATACATATTTATTTTTGAGTATATTTTAGAAATTAAGAAAATTTGAAAAAAAAAAGTAATTAAAATTTGAAAAATAAAAAATATATATGATGTGAAAAAAAAATAATTTATGTAGTATATTTATAAAAACAAACTGAAAAACTGAAAAATAAATATGAAATAATTCATATTTATTATATAATAACATTCCTTGACATAATAACATGTACTGTATAATGTAATTTAGTAACAATATAAAATGAAAATAATTAATTAATAACAGAAAATCACAAAAAAAAAACTTAAAAAAAAATGAATACAAAAGTTAAGATAACATAAATGTACTATATAGTTAGTTTATAAACACAGTTAAATTGAACAGTGAAGAAAAAAAAAACAAAAAACAATTGTAATGATAATCGTAAAGATAAACAAAATAAGACGAAATATGGTATTTCTTTTATTTAAATTGATAAATACAAAATAAAATTAATTAAAATCTTCGAAAATAATAAAATTTGATGCTTTTATTTACTTAATTTTTTTAAAACTTCTTCATGGTTTCGTTTCAATATTCAACATGTTGCACAACCAAAAACCTTCATTTGGAAGTTTCATTAATCACCGAAACTGCCACACTTATCACTACTTGTTATAAAGGTGAACTCAACATGAATTTTATTTAGTAGATGGTGAATGCTCAACAATGTTGAATTCTGAAACGCAACCAATAATTAAAAAATTCATTTGCTAAATCGTTTAACTTTGAGTAGAAACAAATTTATTTTGAAAATTAAAAATCAATCAAGTTTTGGCAGTAAAATATGGAAAAGTTTAAAAACTAGAGTTAATCGATTTGCCCTGTTGGCATATTGCATAATTTATACATATTTTTGAAATAATTGATCCCCGTTTGACTTATATTACTTTCAAAAAAATATATCAATTAAGAAAAAAATAAAAATTTATTAATTTGATGTATTTCGAAAAATTAAACAAAATTATGAGTAATTCGATTGTGTGAAAACACTTATGACTTCGAAAATAATGGGTAATGAAAATGAATCAAGATTACTGACATTTCTTTTTAGTATCTTTTTTTTTTTACATTTATTTAAAACTTACCTATATAAATTAAATTTAAACCACTTTTCCTTTAAAATTTTAACTAAATTCAATCCAAATTTAAACACAATTATTTATACTTAATTAGACTTTTCAACTGTCTAAGTTATTCGAGTCGTTTTAAACGATAAAATCCAACAAAATAAAAATTTCATTAATTTTCCATTATTACTTTTTATTTACATTCTGTTCTGGTATAATTTCCCATAAATCACTCAATTTATAACCATCTCTTAATTTTTCCATTGCAAAACCAAGTTCTTTACAATAGAATGGTGGTCTTGGTCCAGTTGCTGTTGTACCCTCAGCTAAATATGTATTCAATTTTGAATTAACTTCTTGTTCTTGTTTTTCATCAATCTCTTGTATATCTTCAACACGTATTGGTTCATCATTTACTTTGTCATTATAATTTTTTGATATATAATTAACACCAAAATTTGGTGTTTCACCATAAACACTATATAATGATTTTAATTCTTTATAAACTTCATTTAAACGTTCAACTGGATCAATACGAAAACCAAGAACATATTCACCAGCTGTTTCTAATGTTTGAATAACTAAAGCTGGACCATATTTTGAATCACGTAATTTGATCTATAAACAAATTTAAAAAAAAAAAAAATTAACATTTTAAAATATAAATTTTTCAAGCAATAAATTTTTTTTTTTTTGCTCTTACATAAGAAATTTGCATATACGGTAAACTAATATTAAATGTATCATTAACATCAGCAAACCAAACCAATCTAATACTGGTAACTATAAAAGATCCTAAATTTCCTTGATCACTTGAAAGATTCCAAACACCATTCAATGTTCTATACACTTTCTCTTGAGATAAAATAATCAATTGACCAGATTGAATAATTGCACCACGAAGTTTCAATTCACGATACAGAAATGTTCTTTGATAGATTCTTTAACAAAAACAAAAAATGAGAAAAACCTTGAGTTCAAAAATATTTACAAAAAAAATAAACAAAAATTTTTAACATACTTGTAAATATCGAAGACTGGAGCAAAAATAGAATCTTGATTTGGAATTGATGATAAATCTGTGAATAAAAATTCAAATCTCATATTAATTCCTGCTGCAAGAATATAAAGTGCTTGTGTTGTTCCACGAATCTTAGAAAATGCTGTTTTTGTTGACATTGTTATAATTCTTGAATATCCCACAGCTAAAATTTAAATATTTCTTGTTATCCAATGTTTTCTTTTTCTTTTTGTTTTTATTGCTACCAATTAGTTACTTACATAAATTTAATTTTTTATTAACAAGAGAATACCAAATCAATCTTAAATTTGTTGCCATCAATCGTCCAGAATCTCCAAGATTTCCTTTTGTATCTTCAATATAATCAATAAGCGCTAATGATTTTTCACCACTTCTTAAACGATTTTGTCTTTATGAAAAAAAAAAAATTTCGGAGTTTAAAAAAATTTTTTTTTATTTTAAAATTTAAAATTTTTGCACTTACAAATTTATAACATCAAATTTTACTTGTCTATCTTCCCACACAGGGCGTTCCATTTTTGTTTATTTTTAATCTTTGACGGTTGAAAATTTTTTTATTATAAAAATTACAAATTTCAAGCTCAAATAAAGGAAAAAACATAAATTTTGTGTTGTACTGTGTCGTTGCTAAGGAAATATTCAAAATAACTTTCCACTGGAAGCAACAGTTGATTCTTAAGTTCTTCTTCTTTAAAATAATCCTTTTTGAAATTCAACAAATAAAATGTAATGACATCCTTGTATATTTGAAATAATTATTCAAGAATTAACTAAAAAAGATTTCAATTTACAGTATATGTACATATGTAGGTGCATTTACTCCTTTAGTAAAAAAAATTATAAGTACACATTGATTTAAATTTCAACACTATTTCAGATTTTTATTTAATTTACATACATATGTTTCTCAATTTATAATTGCCATTTATTTGGAAAAATATACTATTATTTATAAGTGTCATAAAATTTATGTAAATGTACTTGAACTCAATTTGACCGAAACAGTGTCATAAATATCAATTTTCGAAAATAATAAATTTTGGGAAAATTTTCGAATTGTAGTTTAATTATTTAAAAAAAAAAAGGTCATTATTTGGAATTGAAAGGATTCAGTGTAACGATAATTTAGATTATAATATAAGAAAAATACCGATGAAAACGGAAAAAGGAAATACAATTACGTCATCAACAGATAAAAATCTAAGAAACAAATGTGTATCACCAAAATGCTCTTCCTACCCTCCAAGCTCCACACAGTCCTCAGCCATTAATCATAAATCAAGCGATGAAAGAACAAATAGTTTATTCAATCGTCTTAGTAAGAATAAAATAATTAAAGCACTTGAAAAAAATAGTAATGGTGCTTTAACACCTAAGAAATATGAAATAGCTAAACCAAAACCATTCGAAACGAATTTAAGTTCACGTGAATGGCTTCCAAGATCGATAAATAATCGAAAATATATTGTATATGCAGCAATAAGTGGTGCAATCGCATTAGGTATTGATTATTTTGTACATCGTTGCTGGAGAATTCATGAATACGAATATGGTATTGAATCGAAAATTTGTAATCTTGAAGAACCAACACCTGAAATTAAAGAAACTTTTCGAAGAGCAAATAGAAGTCATTTAATGAATTCTGCAATTATTATGGCTATACCATATGTTGCTAGAAAACCATCTCTTGTAAGTTTTTGAAATTTATTACTATTTTTTTTTTTCGTGGTGTAAAAATATTTTTACAGACTTTTTCACTACTGAGTTCTGGAATTATTGGATTTAGCGGCTTTAATTATTATATGACTTTTAAAGGTAGAAAAAGAAATCTAGTGGAAGCTTCATGGTTTGGAGGAGTTCTATTAATTTGTGGATGGTTATCATTTATGATATAAGAAAAAATTTATTTGTGATTAAAAATAAAATTTTTATACTTATTTTATGATGTGAAATTTAATTAAAAAATTAAAGCACAAATTCATGTAAATTTAAAAATATTGAACAAAAAAAAATAGTATTTGTGTAATAAAATGTTTTTTTATATATGTATATTGATTCGTCACCAATAACTTTTTAGAGTCGTTTTCAATTAGAATCTAACACGGTCAGAAAGAGCCAGTAAATTGAGACTTTCTAATTTACATTAACAAGGATTTTCACCTTCCAAGTGAAATAAGAAACCTATATTCAAATGATGGCAAAAATATCAAATTTAAATTGATTAAAACATTTGAATTTTTATTTAAATTACAAAACAAATGTGTTGGATATAAATAAAAGATAATTTTAATTTTGAATTATGAATTTACAAGCTGATGCATTTTAATTTTGCAAAACAAAAAAAAAATTCAATTAAAATGACACTTTTTATTTCTCATTTCTTTTGAAAGGCTTTCTTTTTTATACTAGAATTTCCACCAGGAAAATCTATAGAAATTATACTTGGAACAGAACCGCTTGTTTTCACATTTTTTGATGAAATTGAGGAAGCTATAGATGAAACTGGAAAAAAAAAATACAAAATACAAATATTGTTTTTTTTTCAAACAATTCCAATATAAATAAAAATTTTACTTTTTGAAGATGCACTTAACATTCTTAAACTTTTTTCACTTATTGAAATATCAGAAATTTCACTTCGGGAAGTAGTTTGTTGTGATTTTGTACGATGAATATTTTGTGGAATTTTTATACGTTTTTCGAATAATATTTGTAATATCGATGATGCTAATTCAATATTCATATCAATAAAATCTGCTAATAATTGTAAACCGAATGTATTTCTTTCTTCTAATTCACGTAAATTTAATTCTTTTTCATATTTTTGCAAATAATTTTGATCTAAACATCTTTGACGTGCAATTTTATGTGCCATTTTTAATTCACGTTCAGCTCTTGATATTTTTACAGATTGATCTAATAATTCTTTATGAATTTTTGTCAATACATCATTTCTTTCCATTCTACAATAAAAATTTAAAAATATTTCAATTAAAAATATTCTTGAAAATTTACCGTTTTTGATAAGCTTCTTCGAATTCTTTTTCAACTTTATCACGTTTTTGTAAACTTTCTTCAAGATTTTTTGTTTTATTTGCAATATAACCTTTTAAATTTCTCAGACGCATAATTGCTTTTGTGTAATTTTCTTGTAAAATGTTTAATTCTTGAACTTCGAAATCTAAAACAAAACAACGAATGAAAAAAGATAAGTTTTTCGAAGATATATACGTACATCAAGGAAATTTTTTTTTTCTTCCCTAAATTAACTTACTATTCTCATCCACTCTTTCAAATGTTTTTCTATATAAATCATTTGAATAATTGATCAATGATAATGTATTTTCCATTGCTTTAATATCATCTTCTGATTTTAAAACTTTCTCATTTAATTCATTACCTTCTTGTAAAAGTAATTGTTTCTCTTGTGCAGCAGAAATTTTAAATTGTGTTGCTGTCATTTGTGTACCATCTTCATTTTTTCCAAATAATTCAACAGCTATATCATAACGTTTTTTTAATGTTTCAATTTTTATATAACGTTCACCAATATCTGCTTTTAATGTACTTTTTTCATCTAATAAATTTTTCTTTTTTAAAAATAATATTTGTTGTTGACTTTGTATATCATTTAAACGTTTTTTTATAATATTTTCTAATTCCATACGATGTTTTTCTAATGTATATGATTTATTTTCATGTTTTACAATTTGTTTTTCCATTTCATTAAAACGCATTTTCAAAAGACTTAATTCAACAATTTTTTCTTGATTTTCTAAAATTTGTTCTTTTAATTTTTTTTCACTACCTTCACAATATAATTGAGATTCTTTTATTTTTGAATTCTAAAATTAAAACCATTTTTATTATTTTTTTTTTTTTTTAGAAGAATGAAATTATTAAAATTTACCATTTTTTCAAGTTCAATAGTTTGATTATTAAAACTGTTCGATAGCACCTTTAAATCTTCTTCATTTTTTGTAATTTTACTTTGTAATTGATTGAATTCTTTTAAACGTGACTCTAAATGATTTCTCAATTTTTCTAATTGTTTTTGTTTTTCAGTTTCATCATTTTCGATTGTAATTCCTTTTATTTTTGATATTCGTTTTTTAAGTTGCTCTAGTTTTAAACTCTTTACAAAAAAAAAAAGGGGTATGAAAATAAATTCTTTACTACATAAAAGATTTTCAAGATCAACTCACCAAATCATAATTTGTCACCGTTATTTTTGGAAGTTCCTTTTCAACTTCTTTAATATAGTTTTTCGTTACTTGAATTGTTGTTTCAAGACCTTGATTGTCCATCTGAACGTAAAAAAATATATGATTTATAGAAATTTTGAATCCTTGGAATAAAAATGTTTTTCTCTGATAGTAAAATGATAAAATTTATGATTTTTTAAATATTTCTAAAAATATGGGTGTAAATTATCCTGGTAGTTTTTAAAAAAAATATTTTCAAAATTATTTATTAAATTAAAAAAAAAAAAAAAGATTCTACTTTTTACAATATTTTTGGCTGAAACTTTATCAGGAACACATTTTTAAAAATTATGGTTTCCTGTTGGTTTAGATTTTGAAGTATTAAATTAATAACAAAAAAGATACATATGTATAACAGAAATTCCTTTGAATATCTTTGAATACTCAGTTTTAAGATTACCAATTTATCCTTAGGAAAATTTTTAATAAATTTAAAAAAATAATAATAATAACCATTAATTGTTTTTCATTATCCTTCATTGTATTAATTTGTAAATTAGTACGATAAAAAAGATTATTTAATCTAGAAATATCTTTTTCAAAATCATTTTTAAGTTTTTCTTCATTTTCAATCATATCATCAAATTGTCGTATCCTTTCTTGTGCATTTAAATTAGCATCACGAAATTTTTCATAACGTTTCTTTAAATTTTCATATTGTTTTTCAAATTGAAAAATTTGTAATTCTTTATCAGTTTTTTCTCTATCGATTTGTTTATTACGTTGTCTTTGATGTTGTAATTGTTGTGCAAGTCCTTGAAATTCTTTTTTTAATATATCCAACTGAAAAATAACAAATAATGTGAAAAAAAAAATAATAATAATAATACAATAAAAATTTTCTTAAATTAAAATTTACATACTTCATTTTCTGTTAATGTTATTGTATCAGTATCATTCATAATTTTTTGTCGTAATATTGAAATTTTACGATTTAAATCATTTATTTCAATTTCAATTTCTTTATTATTTGAAATTTGTTGATTCATAAATTCATCATGTTCTTTAAGTTCATTTTCTTTTTCATTTATTAATTTTATAATTTCATCATAATCTTTTTCTGAATTTATTATATCATTTTCTCTTTGATTCATTTGATTAACAGCATCTTTCCATGTATTAACTAATTGTCGTCTTTCAAAATGTGATTGACGATATAATTGTGCAGTACGATCTAATGTTTGTTCTAATGATTTTTGTTCTTCATATAATTCAATTAAATATTTTTTTTGTTTATTTATTGTATCTTGTATAATACGCCTTTTATTATCAAGATTAATTGCTTTTGATTCATCTTCTTTACAATATTTTTCAATAAGTTTATTAGTTTCTTCACCTTTTGTTATTGCCTGACGCCATTCAATTAAACATATTTTAGCCCAATTAATTTTATTTGAAATTTTTTCAATATTCTTAGAAGTTTTTGAAATTTCATCTAAAAATGTAGGAAAAAATTAATATGAAAAAAAATAGCTTTTTTGTGTTTAAAAGAAATATTTGAGGTAACTAGATATAAAAATCGATAGCTGAAACGATTTTTGTATACCATCAAAATCTTTAATAAAATTCAATTTAAACCGTTTAATTTTCTGTAAAAGAAAATTTGATTTCCTGTGGATTTCACGTAATTTTCTCAAAATATCTTTAGATATCGATTCATAATGATTCACTTACTTTCTGTATTTTTTTCATATTGTTTTCTTTCTTCATGTTCTTTTTGAATTTCTTTAATTTCACTTTTAAGTTTTGAATCTTCTCGTTCAGCAAGAAGAAGCAAATTTGTTTCAGTTGCATGTTGTGAACGATATGCAGCAATAAGATTCTTTATCAGTGAAAAATGAGAAAAATATGAATAAATTAAAAAATTATTTCGACATCAATTTTAGTAAAAAAAAAAAAAAATATTTACCAAATTTTCTTTGACATCCTGTTCAGCATTTTTTTTATGTTCAATTAATTTTTGAACTCTTACTTCAATATTCTTAAGGATTTTTGTAGATTCAACTTTATCTTTAAGTAATTTGCTGACATTTTCCATAAGTTTTCGATTTTCCGCATTTGCAATTGGGATAAATGAACCATCTGTCCATCCCATAGAATCCATAACTTGTTTAACTAAAGGTGGTGGAGCCATTTTTCTTTTTTATTACGAAAGACAACAAATTTTCTTTGTTTTTTTTCAGATGAGAAAATTTAATGTTTTTTCTTATGATTTATAAAGTGATTGTCAACAAAGTACATCAGAGAAAACTTGATGTAAAAAGTATTGTTTTTTTGTTTAATCGATTAGAGGATGTTGTTTTGCAAACACAAGTAAAACTATACATGCTACAAATAACACCACAACGTGGTAAGTGGTTGCTGGGAAACTATGGACGTTATTTGGAAAACTAATATAGATTTCAAAGCGGTTATGATGTACCTATACCTACCCAGATGAAAAAAAAATTTAAACAAAAAAAAAGGCATTAAACGTGAAGGACGTCTAACCAGATGCAATATTTAAGTTTTAAAAATGTACGAATATGATTTCTGCAAAAAGAAATGATAGCTCTTAAACGCTATGAAATTTTTTTAAATGTGATCCTCAGTAAAATATGATTATTTAGCTACCTGTAATTTTAACGGAATTATTTTCATAACAAATGACAAAAATATATTGGGGAAAAAAATAGGTGGGAGTTCAGTACTCACAATCTCAGACCAAATATATATCACAACAGCTGCTATCCCAGATGTAAATAATAAAATAAAATAAAACAAAAAACAAAAAAAAAAATACTAACATAATCACAAAATACATACATACATACAATTTCAAAATAATTTAAAATGAATTTAGTTCAAAGTAAATTTGGCAATTTACCAAAAATTTGGTTCTGGATGATTGTATATAAATTCTAACAAACATTAATTCAAATAAGTCTTTTGAGTATTGCTCAAAAATTTGACCAGAAGAAAAAAATAAACATAATATTTTCCTATATACTTGTACAATCTACTTTTTCAGACATAACAAATTTATAGAGAAATTAAATTTTACTTCCCCATTGCATTGCAAAATATGTATAATAGAAAAAATTGTAAACAGAGAAGTTATCATACAATTTGGACGCTTTTTTTAATAGACCTACACACATTAGTTTTTGTGAAAACATTCTCATAGTTTTTTTTTTCTGTTCTAAGTACATATATGCTTAAATTAACCCTTTCACACATTGATACATAGCTTTCGGAATTTTAATTTTTGAATTGTGCGTTCACAACTCCTTTTAGATTAGCTTTAAGATACATAGCGTAGTGACCTGATCATATTTGAACAAAGAACGTAAAGGTAACTTTTAAGTTTTTCGATATAAATTTAAAAAATAAAATCTTTATTCAAATACGGCTTGTCTTATCAAGTGAACAAAAGATATTCCTTTATTGATACCTCGAATTCATTCGAAAACGGATATCTCGTTATTTTTT
Organism: Bombylius discolor; assembly: GCA_939192795.1. Taxonomy (NCBI): domain Eukaryota; kingdom Metazoa; phylum Arthropoda; class Insecta; order Diptera; family Bombyliidae; genus Bombylius; species Bombylius discolor. The sequence continues at coordinate 53,008,342 of OW584238.1, read as the reverse complement.
AAATTCTTTTTTTTTTTATTCAACTATGGACAAAATATTTTCTAATACCTAACACAAATCAACAAATATTTCTTATTAGATCAAATGTGTATTAAAATATAGGGTTAAAATTCACATTAAGTATAGGTAAAATACGCATGCACATTAATATCAGGATTCTATTTTTATCAACATTAAAAAAAAAATTCTCATCGTTCTTATTTAACATCGTAACCGAATAGCACATGCTTATCCCGTAAAATTTTCTGATTTTAGAAATATTCAGTTCGCTGATCAAATTTTGAGTCATAATTTTTAAAAATTTAACTTTTTTCTTTATAAAATTTATTTTATTTATTTATGTATACGAAATTTTCTTATAATTAAGAATTTTTAAAAGTCATTATTATACGTGGTTCAGAAAAAAAAAAAAGAATTAATTAATAGATAAATAATTAAAAGTTAAATTTACATTTTAATTATTAATAGTGTATGTAGTTATAAAATAAAATTATTATTTTTTAAATACAGAAAAAAAAATATGTGTTCAACTACAGTGAGTTGTCCTTTATGCTGTCATATGACATTTTCAAATATTGATACACTTCGTGTTCGTTTAATAAAAGCAGCAAATGGTCCTCTAACATGTCCAATATGTAAAGAAATTGTACTTGGTTTAGATAAATTAACAATACATTTATTTAGTCATACAAATCTTATGATAACAACAGAATCTTCAATTAATTCAAAAGTGAAAAATATAAATAATAAGAGTAATAATAATCAAATATGCATTTCAAATAAAAATGATATAACAGTGAATAATTTAATTGATAATCATAACAATAATGCAAATTTAATAAGAGTATCATCAGAAAATGATATTAAACATGGAAAAAATTTACAAAATAATCAAAAAAATAATATTAATAATTTACCATTATCATTATTATTGGCATCATCTTCAAATGATACAAAAACAACAACAACAACAATAGCATCTAAATCATCATTACCAGCAACAACAACTATAAAATCCCAGACAATTATATCAGAAAATTGTATTAATAATAATATGAATAGCCAAAATCATAATAATTATAATCATTATTTAAAATGTGATATTTGTGAATTAAATTTCAATTCAAATGATATTCTTATAATGCATAATAAATTAATTCATAAAATTTCTGATACAAAATTAAATATTACAAATAATAATAATAATAATAATAATACAATAAAAAATTATAATATGCGTTTTCAATGTCATTTATGTGCAAAAATGTTTAAAATGAAAGGATCATTACGTATACATTTAAAAGTTGTTCATGCAATAAATAATGATTTAAAATTGAATGCATTGAATATAAATGAAAATGAACAGCATAATGAAGATAATAATAATAATAATGATGAAATTTCATTATTATCAGTTAAATCTATAACACCTAGAACAACAACAACAACAGGAACAACAAATGATATAATTCAATTCAATAATCCATCAATACAAATAATTCGAGATAGTAATCAGGAATTTATTGTTAAACCAATTACAATATCAATTCCAAATGATCAAAATATTCAATTTAATATTGAAACAACAAATTCATCTGTTGCATCTATAGGAACAACAACAACAACAATGCAACAAAATTCACATGAAAATTCACCAAAGAATAATGATTTAATTAAAATGTGGGAATGTGATATTTGTGCTAAATCATTTACAACAAAATATTTTTTAAAAAAACATAAAAGACTACATACAGGTTTGTACATAATATGAACATATGTATGTATGACGTATGTATATGTATATAAAAATACACATAAAAAATAATTTTTATACCATTAAACAAACATCAGACAAAATTTGAAAATTGTGTCAAAAATTCAGGAAGAAAATATTTATAAACGTGACATATTATATGTGTACATACATATGTATGTACTTGAATAAACAAAAGTAGAATTAACCTTTTAAGAATAAAATTGAGGAGCTAAAAAAAAAAAGAAAATATATGTTTACAAGAATTTGTAGATCAATTTCTTTGATGCTGTGTGCTTTTTACGAAAAATCTTGTTCTCGATACCAGCACCTAATTAAATATTTCGAAAATGACTGAAATAATGTTTCTTGAAAATTTTTCATTTTATTTATTATTTTTAAAATGGTTAAGCTTTATTCTCATTTCGTCAGAATCCCAAGTACGCATCCTTATGCAAGAGATCCTTCGCCTGACAAGCCCTACACATAGGATCTCTGACCACTTTGATGACAGCGATATACATAGGTGATGGTTGCATGTGTTATGCCCTGTGGATTAGTCCTATACGAGAGCCCGATAGGTTTATGAATATTCTTATAAGCTTTTTTATACCGGTTTTTTTTTTCTCATCAAGATTTTTCAATAAAACATTGCTGCCCAAGAATAAATACATATACATATGTACTTTCGAAATTTTATTAAAATATATAAAAATTATTAAAAAATTCTTGTTTTGAAAAAATGGTTTTTCACCAAATTTTTAAAGTATCTATTGAAATATAAAATTAAAAACACTTAAAATTTTTGTTTTTTTGTTCAAATAAAACAATAGAATTAATTGAAAATATAATAATTTTAGGTGAAATGCCATACACTTGTGAAATATGTGGAAAAACATTCACATTTCAACAATCATACCATAAACATTTATTATATCACAGTGATGAAAAACCACATTCCTGTTTAACATGTGGTCGAGCATTTAAAGAGCTTTCAACACTTCATAATCATGAAAGGATTCATAGCGGAGAAAAACCATTCAAATGTGAAAGTTGTGGTAAATGAAAATACATACTTTTATAAGATAAGAAATTTCAATTCATAAAAATAATTTATTTTTATTTCCACTTTTTTTTTATAGGAAAATGTTTTAGACAGCGTGTTTCATATTTAGTACATAAAAGGATTCATACAGGTGTTATGCCATATAAATGTTCAATTTGTGATAAAAGTTTTCGTTATAAAGTATCGCAAAGAACACATAAATGTACTGGTTCTCCACAAGCTCCAGAATTAACACCCTTAGCATTAACAATAGCATCATTATCAGCAGCAACAGTATCATCAATATCATCATCATCATTATTAACAAAAACAACACCAGCAAAAGATTTATTACAAGGATTATTACAAGCATCTTCAATACTTCCTGAAGAATCAGAAGATGATCCTGAAAATGTTGATAATCCTAATGATTGTATAGAAAATAATTGCAATAATAATGATAATGATGATCTTGCTAAATCTATTGATGAAATTGTTGCAGAACAATGTGATAGAATGGGTATTAATGCAAGTCCAGATAATACAATAGAAATAAAACAAGATAATAGTATACCATCGCCTTCAGAGAAATTACAAAATTTATGTTTATATTCACCAACAAATCAACCATCATTTATGAATTTAGAAACAATGAACGATGATACATTTAAACAATTATTATTCGAAGATTGGTGAAAATATAATGTGATTGTTTTATTTATTAATTTTCTTTTCATTTATTTTATTGATAATTAATTAATTTATTGATTTGTTAAAAACATCTGTACAATAGTGTAATGTTTTTTAATTAAGTAATTAAAAATATGAAATTTTTATTTATTTAATATTTTTATAATCGAAACGAGATTTTTTCTCAAACTTAAAGTTTTCAGTTTTATTCGTTTTTGTTTAAAGTACCGTTATTTAAATTTATAAAAGCAAAATTTAGTACGCCATCTTTTGGAAACAAGATCTAATTATCTTTTTAAATTTGACACAGGTACAGACTACGCTACTGCTCAAGAAATTCGAAAACAATAGACTAATAACCTTAAATTTAAAAAAAATTAATTAAGAAGAAATAACCTGAACAATTTTAGTTAATAGACTTTTTTATCAAGCTCAGAGCTCTAAAATCTATGAAAATTGAAAATAATACTACCTACTTATTTATTTTTTGAATTTTAAGCTTTGTAATAATAAAGGTATGAGTCGATACTCGATATTTCGATTCGATAATTAAACGGAATATGTAAAATCATAATTTTCTGTTGATTTTGATTGTTGAATTTAGAATCTGATAACACTGGCAAATGGCGATTGGCGACGACTGTTGTGTTTTGTTTTCTCAGGTTGGACAGGGAATTTTTCTTTGGCAAAAAAGTATTTAAAGTGAACAATTTTATTAAAATAAAAAACTTATAAACTTAGTGAAATTAATGTGCGAAAAATCTTGAAAATTATAAAAATATTATAAACTGATTACTGAATGGAAAGTGTTACAAATGAAAATTTTTTCGTGATTAGGTATACATACATTCATACAGTCATATATACATGAATAGTTTTCCAATCTGTAAAATAAAATTAAAATATAAAATTGTAGAAAAAATGAAAAACAAAGATATTTCCATTTTCAACTTGTATCAATTTCAAAAGTGTTAAAACTAAAATATTTTTATCAACCTAGAAAGAAAAAAACCTTGTTCGCCAGCCATTTTTAACAACGAAAAAGAGAAAATAAAACAAAACAAAGACGAATTACAATTTACAGTGTTTGTGTGAGGAGGTTAATTTGTGTAGTTGAGAAGAAAAACACTGATAATGCGAATTAATTATTAAATTTAAAAAAAAAAAAAAACAATTTTATCAAAAACATTTAATGATTATATTGAAAAGACTATTTTAATAAATATTGATAAGAATTCTCAAAATAGTGTTATTAATGAAAAATTGAAAGGAAATGAAAACTATTGGTAAGTACTTTTTTGTAAGATATTAATAAATATTAATTCGAAAAAAAAAATAAAAGATAATTTTACAAATACAAATACAAAAAAAAATGAAGTAGGCAATATATTCCAATTCAAATTGAGGACAAAGGAAATATGTACATACATATCTCCAATCGATTTTTTTTCAATATTTCTCTAGAAAATGTCAGCTGTTTTCTGTTTATTGAGAAAATGTGTGCGTGTTTCATGCACGTGTTTAAATTGGCATGTGTAGGTAAGTAAGTGCACAATAATAGGGGGAAATTTTTTATTTTTATTTGAAATTTTAAAAATTAATTATAAAAGAAATGTTCAGGTATTATTCAAGAAAATTATATACATATTTTCAAATACAAAAATTACAGTTGTGAAAATTATTCATAATAATTTAAAACACCTTAAAAATTCTTTCTAAAATTTAATTGAAAATTTCCCAAAAATTGATAGAGATCTGGTAACATTGGAAAATATATTGAAAAACAAAATGTCATCAAACAAACAAAAGAAGAAGTGAGACAAGGAAATTGAACGCAGTACATGTGTAGATGTCTTCAACTAAATTAATATTTTTGAAAATTCTATTTATACTTAACATTCAATAGTTTATTAAAAATAAAACAGACAATACAATTGATTAATTTGAAAATAGTATTCGGTTTTAAGGTAAGAATTTAAATTTAATGTTTTACATATGGAAATGAGTTTGTGTATGTATTGGAAAGTCGTAGAAAATGTATACATATATTTCAATGTTGTGTTCTCATCTTTGAAAAATTTATTGCAAAAAGTATGAATCAGATAAAACAATTTTCATGGAAAATGGCAGAATTTTTTTTGTGCTTTTAGCAGATTATTCAAATTTTATATTCATTTGCAAATCACTAATGCAAATTTCCTGCAATAATTACATCTTTTTCCCTAGTAGCACAGATAATGGACCAAATCAAATCAGCTGGAAGCAGGGCCTACTGGGGTTAATTTGAATTTTCTGGAGATTTTTGTCTTACCAGTATCACATTTACATACAATTTCACATGAAAATCCTCAAAAAACTAATTCTAACAGATTTCACAATTATGTATATTTTTTTCTATTAAAATTTCAATAAAAAAAAGTACTTTCATTGGTACACACTAAATTTTCTTTAGCAAAATTTTAAAGCTATAAAACGTACAACTCACGAAAGTGTTTCGAAATTATATGTATATGAAGATATTTTCTAAACATATGTACATGATCGGTATAATTTAATGTATTTTCATAATAATATAATTTTTTTATGACATTCGAAATTTTGAGTCAGTAATATATATTTAAAAAATCCTTTTCGAAACACTTTACAAATTTGTTGAGGTTAAGGTCTTTAAAAACAAAGATTTTATCGATTTCGTCTTACGTCAAAAAAATTTCCCTTTTTTAAAAACTTGACAACTGTCAAAAAAATGAAAATGGCTACCCATGGCCAGACTGGTCTTTCTGTATTGAATTCGTTCTTGAGGAGGATAAAGTTTTAAATTTTCCTAAATCGAGACGAGCGAAAAATTTATTTTTTTTATATACGTGTGTCTAAAATATTGAAAAAAAATAATAATAATTTAAATATTTAAAAGATTTGGTAATTAATTTGTTGTGATTTACATAAAAAATATAATTAAGTAAGTATGTATAAATTATTTTCTCAAAAAAAAAAGAAAAAAGAAATATAAAAAAAATTCCAAATTCTTTATAATATGGCCTCGAAACAAAATGTCGATTTTTCATTTAAAAAAATTTATTTCACCATAAAATTCAATTGTTATAATAAAATTTTTCATTTTATATGATTAAATATTTCGATAAATAATTCTAAAATATTAGAATGTTTGATCTAAAAAGAGAATTTTTGAAATTTTTTTTTCAGTAATATTAAAAATATAAAGTGATATGATTGTTACGAAATAATTTTTAATGAATAACGCAAATATTATTTTGTAACTATAAATACTATTTGAATTCATTTAAGTATTTTTTTTATTCTTTTTTTTATTGTATATTCAAATAAATTTTTATTTAAGAATATATATTTCATATTATAGAGAAGAGTATAGTATTTTGTAGGCAAAATGTCTGCACCTGTAAAATCAATATATACCTATACGATGAAAAGAAAAAAATATATATGTACATATGTACATGAAGTAAATGATTATGTGTAGTATCTGGTAGTTAATATAGAAACAACATATTTATATGCATCATATTCATCTAATACAGATTTAGAAACAAATTATATTTAATCAAAAATATATACTACATTTGTACTATATATACTTAATTGTTAAGAAAATATTAATATTTATTCTTAAAAATTATATCAATTTATGCTGTCATTAAAATGTGATGTAGATTTTTCATCTCAATAATTTGAAATTAAATTTTTTTATGAGAACAAATAAAAAATAACCTAATTTTTAGATAAAGAAAATGAATCAGCAAAATTTATTAGAATAATCATATTACATAGTTCAAAAGAAAATCAGCTTGTAGATATTAACAAAAATTAAATTAGGTACCTAGAACTTTATCATAATGATAAATTTGAGACGTAGATAAATACCTACATACTCAGTTTTGATAAATCTTTTGTTTTGAAATTCAATACCTATAATTTCATCATTCGATTTCTCATAATATTTAATAATTTTGTTCTATAAACGATTTTAAAGAAAATATGTGTTTATAAAAAAAAAAAAAACATTGCTGTTTGCTTCCATTTTGTGCTAATTAACTATATTTTCATATCAATAATATATATATGTATAATACATAGGTACCTATCTACATAATAAATAAAACAAATGATTAAAGTTTGAATTACGATCATTATTCTTTCTTGGAAATGTTTAATATTGTTGGAAAAATAAAACTAGACACCTTCTGTGTAATAATATTTTTAATTGATAATAATTTAACATTCATTGTTTTTACTAGAAATTTTTTTCTCATATTTTCATTTGAATTAAAAATGATTTAGCTATGATTAAATTTTTCAAACAAAAGATGTTCAAACATTATTTGTTGTAAATTTGTTCAAGTAATTAAATTGTTTTATTTTTAAAAGAGTCAGTAGCTCGATTTGAGTTGTAAATCGTCGAAGCTTTGTTTACTGATCAATTTGTGGATGACTTTTAAGTATAAATTAAGTTAAACTTTTCAAAATAAATTCTAAAAATGTATAGTCCAACTTAACTAACAGGTTTACAAACTAATCTTCGGTATATTTTCTCAAATTTTAGTAATTGAAGTAAAAAGACAGATAATGTAGATTTATTCACAAAAGTAGCCAATTTTATTTTAAAAATTAATTCATTTTTACACAACATGGACACTTTCATGGACAATTGTAAGAAATCAAACGTTTTTAAACGTCAAAAATTATCGCAATGGAATTGCCTCCTCCTTCGAGCCGTTTTTATTTTTAGTTTGCTATCGTTTTTTTATATTTTCGGAAAATTGAGAAATATTTTAAAATACGTATTTACGAATTATTTTTGGTAACATAATTACTATTGCAATGATAATGATCAGTTGATATTTTCAAACGCAGTCTTTTAAGTATGTAATTGTTGTTCCTCGAATCAAATCATATAGGTATTTAGTGATGTTTTATTAAAATACTAATTTAATTTCTGTATATTTCCTTAGAATCACTTTTTTCTTCAAAATCTGAAAGTATAAATGCTTTAGGTAGAATTTCATATCAGTTTGATTTATTTTTTTTTTTTTAAATTTTTTCTAGAATAAAAATATAGTAAATGTTGTCGCGTATCAAAATGCATTTTAATATGAAAAAAATTTGCAAGTGTTTTTTTTTACGATAAAATTAAATATTACGTGAGATTATGATGGCAATTTCAATTGAAAAAATATGGTTATTTCGATAATGGCAATTTCAATTGAAAAAATATAATTATTTCGATAAAAAAAAAAAGGTACACCGTTCTGTAGAAGTTATAACTAAGTGCATAAGCATTTATTTTGAATTTTAAATAATTTTATTTTAAACTAGAAACAAAGATAAAAGGTGTTTTAAATTTTTTTTTTTTTTTTTCTAAAAAAATCATCTTTCTTTGATTACCTTCTCATTGTAGGCAAAAATAATGAAATTTCGAGCAGTTATTTTGGAACCACAAATTATGAAAGAATTTCTAAATACAATTTTAACATTGTCAAAATTAACAAAAGAATGTGTTATGACAATCAGCGAAAGTAAAATACATTTTATTGTTAATGAGGAATCAAGTAGTTCAGCTCCACTTGTTTGGATCGAAATTGAATGTTCATCATATTTTAATGAATATATTATGAGCGGTGTTAATGATAAATATACTGATATTTTACTTTCATTTAATCCAGCTAATATGGCACGTGCAATTACAATTTTACGTAATCCAGTTACATTTGTTAAAATAAAATTAACAAGTAAACAATTTTCATGTTTAACAATTGAAATTGAATTGCCATCAGCAAATGCATCACAATCTCGTCGGATAATACATGATGTTCCTGTTAATCTTATACCATTAAATGAATGGGATTTATATAAATTACCACGTTTACCAAATTCACAAATTATAATTACAATGCCAACATTACGTCTTTTACGTGTTATAATTGATAAATTAAAAAATTTTTCACCATCAATAACATTTTGTGCAACAGGTGCTGGAGAATTATCAATAATTTCTGAAAGTGATCAAACAACGGTTGCTTTACATCATGTAAAATTAGAAATTAAAGAATTAGATAATACACAATTTGATAGTAATATACAAAATGATAAAAATATTGAAACATCATGTTTAGTTGATTGTAAAAAAGCATATATATTTTTATCTGGTTTACAATTTTCAAATATTGAATTATGTCTTGGTATTGTACAAGATCATATTGTTAAAATCGAAAGTAATTTTAATTCTGGTATGAAAATGATGTGTGTTATACCAGCAGTATGTGTTTAATATGAATTTCCAAAAATAGTGATTAAGAGATTATCCATAAATAAATTTTGTGAATTTATAATAGCCTTGTATTTTTTTTTTTTTTAAATTTATCTAATAGGTAGATACCCTTTTTCTGTACCAAAAACCACATATATATTTTTTAAAAAGCTCTTTAATTTGACAAGTCTTAAATTCCAGGTATTCAAAATCTATTATCTAAAGAAAAAAAAATTGGAAAAATGAAAAAGAATTTTAATTAGAAAATTTTAGTGACACATAAACAAAAAATAATCTTCTTAATTTAAAGAATAGTTTATTTTTATAAAAAATGAAAAAAAAACAAAAAGATTGAAAAAACTTTGACGTTTTTTAACGAATGTCGTCTAGACTGTTAGGACTCTAACCTTATTATTCCCATCTCTCAAGTAATTTGTGAATTATGTAAAATCTTAACTTTATTTTCACACAAAGTGTAAAATTTTTTATTTAATTTAATTAATTTTTTTTTCGTTTGAAAATATATTGATCGTGAAAGCTCTTGTGGATTACAAATATGTATATATCAATATATCAATGATATCGAAATTATTTGAAATCTTCATTCTAATCAGATTAATTGTTTAGTTCTAGTACACTAAAAATCGATAAAATCTTATAACAATGAAATTTTGATTTTATTGTAATATATTTTTAGAAAAACAAAATAATAAAACATTATAAGCTCGTGTATAATTACTTATCAATTTTTCAAGTAATTAAATATTGTACCAAATACTTCCGAGAAAAAACTGTTGTTTTTTTTTAAATCTTATTATCTCCTACAATAACTGCTTATTTATCGAATATTTTTCGATGAACTTGTTCAAAAACTACCGTTCTTTCATAATTATTTCTTCATCACATAGTATGATGATGATAATGTTTAATATACCAAAAGCAGCAACATCTTTTAAACTCTTCACATGAACAATTCTTTTCAACATATATACATATAGTTATAATCAAGTATTTGCTTTTTATATCAATGTATTATTTTTTAACAAAATGGAAGACTGAATTGAACTAAAATATACTTGCATCTCCTGTGAGACATTATAGTCAACCTTAAGGAATATAAAGGAGATTTCATGATGTATTTATGTATATATGTATGTTTAGTATAATATATATCTCGAGTATACATATAGTTATAGAAATATGATATTCGCTTTTTTATAACAGAGATATTGGTTTGTTGTGTACGTACAATGAATGAAAGAAGGTTGTTGACATTAAATCGGTGTTTTTCTGTGTGAATAAGGGAAAAATAATTTGGTGGAATAAACATTTAAAGGGATATCAATTTTAAAAAAAAGATATAGATATTCAACTTATATTGACTGAGTCTGTTATTCTGTTATTACGATAAAGAATAATAAGTACGATTCTTCTCTTCTCGATATACGTACATTTGTATACTTTTTTTTAATAAATACAAAAAGTAAAAAAGGGTGAAAGGGTGATATTCCAACAAGTCAAGAAAAAACGACGAAAAATAAAATACGTCGCAAATCGCAAAAATACTGTAAAGCTCAGCATGTATTTGTACATACACACATATGTGATAAATAGCATCTTTTTGGCTTGATAAGAAAAAAAAAACTTACCTTTGTGCTGGCAATTATGTATCTTTCTTTTTTTCTTGAATTTCAATTTTTTGTTATTGAAATTAATTACTTTTCATGTTTATTTAATTTATTAATTTTTTATTTTCTTAAATTATTTTTCAGATATTCAAAAGAGGAGTCATCAAATAAATCCTGTTCGAATAACTTCTGATAATGTATTTCAATTTTGGTAAGTTACTCATAAATGTAAAAAAAAAAAAAAAAACGTAAATCCCATTAATACGTAATTTTGATTAGGTAGCGCTTTTAAAGAAAATAAGACGAATTGTACATTTTTAGTAAGATTGTTAAAATGTCGGGAAAATATTTTAAAAATTGAACTCTGGAAATTACTTCAGACAAATTCGAAAAATGTAATTTTCTTCTGACTTTGAAAATAGTCCGCATGATTTTTTCTATTTTCTAAAATTTTAAGTTCTTAAAAATTAGAAATATTTGTCGTATATCATTATGTTTTCTCATGCTTTAAAATTCAATAATTAGTTAACAAGAATTTTTTACATAATAATCATTTTTCAAAACTTATTTAATATAAATTGAAAATATACAACAATTTTCATTGTAAATATTGTGGCCATTTAGGTGAATACAAGATTAAAAATATATTAGAAAAATACAACCATTTAATTTAAAAAATGCAAATTGATTCAAAGTTGAGTTTTGTAAAAGTACTAAAATACAAAATTCAATTATGTAAAAAGCAATTAAAATTTTTATTAGAATTAAGTGTGATAAGCATGATGCAAATGTTGTTAGATTTAAGGAAAGTTGTATAAATTTAATCAGAGAGAGAGAAAGAATAGTAACGAATATTGCGTACTATCCAAATGAAAAGATTCAATTGTAAAGCATATAAATATCTTATATTATCTTATATATAATTATAAAACACTTTTATGTATGTATATGTTTCAATATTAAAACGAATATTATTCTTTCGAAATTATATTTTTCAAATATCTGATGATTATTCACACAAATTTCAGTATAATTTACAAATTCCAGAATGTATGAATGAAAGAAAATTTAAATTTAAAATTTTCGATGAGCAAATGTTTTTCTCTTCTTTTTATAATGATAAATAAATCACACACAATAAATCAATCACATGATTCATGCATATTACTTGTTTTCTATTTAAAAAAAAAAAGAATGAAACCGAATACCCCCAATTTTATCCAAAAATGAATCTATTTAACATATTAGCACAATTGATTTAATTTTTAAATAAATATTCAAAGTAGGTACATATATATTAACTAAATTGTCTGGCTTAAAATTAATTTTAAAAGAAAAGAAAAGTTGTTTATCGATAGCCAGTCAGTCATATTTCAGACTCCAAAAGTCTCAATTTGCTCCATCTTATTTTGCTTCTTTTTTAAATTTAAAATCCAACAAGGGTAAACGAAACAGTCAACGATTTTTGAATGAATTTAAATTCAAGAGTACCTACAGTTTATTATTCAGAAGTTTTTTTAATTTTTTTTTTTAAATTTTATTTTAAACTATATATTATGTAGAATTCAAATGCCTTCCTCATTCTTTGAAGTTTTCATCGGTCATATAGTTCTTATATATATACTCTTTAACTTATACATTTACATTTCGATGTGAATATAAATATTGTGTTACATTTTTAAATATATATGTATATATAATATATATATATATATTTAACCCCATAAGTCTCATACCCTATACAAATACACACAAATACACCATAATTTTGAATGTAAATTCTAAATATTATTGCTTCATTTTAGGACATTGAAGCTTCAAGTATCTTTTTCTAAAAGGTTTTACTGTAGTATCATACCTTTCAAATAAACAAAATAAAGAATAGTTTTTTTTCATAGAACGTCCAAAGTTGAACACATTATGCGTTGCATTATTTTGCCTCTATGAGTTAAAATTATCAATATTTTTAATGAATTCATTATCTATTTATATTTCATTATTCTAATTTGAAATTCAACTAAAAATGTTTGTCTTTATAAGAACTTACACAATGTCATAATAATAGAAAGAGACTGTAAAAATTATAATCGTAATTTTTGCATTTCAAATTTGTAAAATACCCATATAGATTTTTTCTAAAATACAATATCAATTTTTTTAAATTTATTTTTTTGAAACTTCAAGGCTTTTTAAATTTCAATCAAAGAAAGTATACTTAACAAATACAATATTGAAAAACAAAAAAGAGAAAAACTTTATTAAATATTTATATTTCTTTCGACAACAAAAATCTTTTTTTAATTTTAAAGTGTTTTTTTGTTTTTTCACACTTTATGATGCAACATAATGGCCATTTGAACTTTCTCATATACAACATACTTTAAATTTTTTATACTAAGAATAAATAACTACGAAAAAATATACATATAAATAAATAGCTATATAGAAAAAGATACATGCACTTTTTTTTTTTTTGACTTTTGGGTAGAAAACAAATAGGAGTATCTTTTTTTAGATAATTTTCTGCTTTGGGAACATAAAGTGAGAAAAAAAAAAGTTCAGATATAATTTTACAGAAAATATACAATCTATTGAAACTATAAATTTGTATATACATATGTATACATATACTTTACGTCTTGCGCATAATAAAAATCAAATCACTGATCCAAGAAAACCATTTTTTTCTTACCACAACTAACTTTCATTATTATTATTTTTTTTTTTTACAAATTTTATTTTTTGCTCTCTCTTGATTTTTAATACGCAATATATTATAAATTAAACGAGATAAGAATTTTTAAATATTGCAAAAAAAAATTTCATTAGATGAATACCTATAATATAGGTACTTTAATACGATAATGTTGAAAATACATATATATTGCTTCTTCTATTTTTACTTGTCTAAATTTTTTTTTTGCAATCTGTTCAGAATTACCAGCTTGTAATGATGATAATAGATAATGACAACTTTGATTACAATACATGTTCATATTTATTATTCAGAAATTTCATTAGCAAAACAAAAAAAAAAAAAGCGTGGTACCTATATTCGTGAAACACTGAAGTTATTAATTCACGTCATAGAAAAAATTTAGGACTCCTTTAAGTCTAATTTAGTTTCCATCTTATTGCTAACACGTGTAGAAAATTGTTTTTTCTCACAACTTTTTTTTTCTTCTATTACATTCACCCTAGATCTTATTTGTTGAAATTCATTTAAGATATTAGATACACACGTTTTCATCAACAAAAACCCTCTCTTTCTCTTCTCTTTCATAATTTTTATTTCGTGTGTTTAAATTTAGAATTTCAAATGAATCACGTGTATCATTGTTATTATGTTTTTTTTTCCTTTAATTTTACTAAATTAATAAATAATAAACATATAATTTTCAATTAAATCAAAAAATAAGTGTGAAAAATTCATTTTGTGAAGAATAGAACAATAAGTGTCTTTCAAATTATTTCTTTCTGTCTTTCCAAATATTTAAGGAATCTGTTGTTTAAATTTGTTTAAATGTTCTAATCTTATAAATGAGATCCTTGTAATAGGATATGAGAACAAGAATTCGAATTTATGTTTGATCAAATAAACCTTTTTTTGTTTTTCGAGGTAACATTAGAGGGAGCTTTAGAAAAGAAAAATCTTCAAACAAACAAAACTTTTTTCTCTTAGTTTTCTAATTTGGTTGTAGTTGATATCAAATAAAAACCCTTCAGAGAATGTCGTTTCAAAATTCTTACCACCCAAGTATACTTATTAGTTATTACTCTCTAGGCCTAGGGAATGTAGTAACTGAAAAACATGAAAAAACGACATTCGACTCGGCCGGGAATCGAACCACGGAACCTTTACTTTGCCGGAGTAATGCTCTAACCATTGAGCTACCGAATGCCATGTCGTTTGCTGTTCTCAGTTACCATCTAAATCATTGATGAAGAATATTCAAACCTCCTACAGGAATATGTTATTTTATAAGAAAAACAAAAACTACTGCATTTGTAGTCCAATGCCTATAACTTTGCATAAGCGTTCTTTCAGACGTAAGTGTACCGATTATTAAATTTAAAACAAAACAAATGTACATATACATACATATTTTGACATCCTTTTTTTTCATACAATTTATATTAAATGATAAACAGGACCTACATCAATTTTCATATAAAAACTTCAATATTAGTGATATTTCTGTATAACATTTTTCACACTACCTACATAATATATTAAAGTTTTAGTTCATATTTGTATGTTATATAGGTACAATATTTTAAATGAATATAATAATGAAGAGTAAGAGATATAAATGTATTCATAAAACCTGTGCGCAACATCCTGCAGAAATAAAATTTACACACTTTTTTTTATTTTATTGTTTACTTCTTTTATATTGAATTCAAACCATTCTGAAGGATACTGATACCATTTTTATTATACTCTGTTGTGTCGCTACCAATGTAAGAGGTTTAGATTGGTATTAAATTTTTTACCTTCATCTTCATTCAATTCCTGTTTTCGACTATCTTGTCTTCACGTTTTTTTTTTTTTTTTTTTTTTTGTCTACAGTTTTTTGAGTTTCTTGTTATTTTTTTTCTCCTCTCTTTTTATATACGAAAACAAAAAAACTGTACATTTTGTTTATCATACATATTTTATTTTCATTCCATTATTTTTCTTGATGGCATAGAATTTCAATTCCCGTCCTCCAATTCCCTTACATTCATTTCATTAACCCTCCTCTATCTTCTCCATCCATCTTTATGCCTATCTATATATACCCACTTTTAATCCAGTATTTAGTTTTTAAAACTTACTTTTTGAACATATAGGTACCTACTATGTACATATGTACTTTTCAAATATATTCAATTCAATACAGTACGTTTTAAAAAATTCTTTGACCATTATATTTATGTGTGATATCGTCTTGAATCTTTCAAAAATCAATCCTACAATACTATGAATAAAAAAATAAAAACAGAAATATCTAGATATGTACCTATATGTATTTTTTGTGTATAGATACTATAGTAGATATATTTTAGCAGTATTCACACTTTTTTTTTTTGTATAACTAGTTTGACATTGGACTGGTTTCGTATGATATGATGACAATTGTTAAAATACTATATTATGATGATTGAATGTACCTACTGGATTTTTGGTATAAAAAGCACACTTTTTATTTTGTTTACTTGCATGAACTGGAAAACATACATTCGCTAAAAACAAAAACCAGTAAAAAATCTTTAGCAGAACAAAAAAGTTACAGAGATTCTGAAATCTAAAAATCATGAAAATTCCGATTTTTTTTTTGATTTTTTCATATTAAACAGCTGGCTAGCTGAATAAGATGGCAACATTGAATATTTTATTTCCATTTTCCAATGTTTTAAAAGATACAAACACCGTAAAAGAATAAAATATGTATATAGAATACAGACACGAATACAAAAGCAAATCATTTTTCTTCATAAAAAAAAAAGAAAAATTTTAGTTCATCTAATAATTTTACAGTAGTCAGATACAACAGGACAAGTATAGGTAATAAGAATTAAAAAACAAAATTACGATTCTATAAAAATTTTAACTTATAAAAATGAAAGAAATTGATTATAATTTTAAAAATATTTATTTAAAGTGTTCTGTATTTAGGAATATTTTTCTTCTATAATTTCGACTCCATTATCAAATAATCTATTTTTTTTTTTCGTTGTAATCGATTGTTATCAAGTTATTTTTCAGATACATATTTTGTTTTAGTCCATTTTGAAATTTTCATGGTGCTATAAAAAATGAAATTATTTCTTAATTTAATAATTATAAATCGTCTATTATTATGAAAAACAAAGTGTTCAATTTTGATGTGTAGACAATTTTGGTTTTTTTTTTCATACACACTTTTTTTTTCCTTTTAATAAATTTCGAAATATATGTACATACCTATGTTTCTTTTGACGACATTTATGTTTCCCTATATTAAATTTTCTTTGTGTTTATGACTATTATGACTTCAGATTATATACAGTGAACTACAAAAATATTAACCTTGTATTAAATTTCGACTTAGGTTTTTTTTTTCTTTATTGAATTCTTATTATAAATATTTTCTTCAAATATTTGTAATATAAAGAATTTTTTGATTTATAATAAATTTTAAAAAAATGATATTTATTTAATTGAATAATAAAAATGATACTAATAATTTATAATGTGGAATATGTCAAGTGACACCTTGTATCCGACTGTATTTCAAAATTATATAGGCAATATATATATGTAGGTACATATTTTTTTTTTTTCAGTATATATGTACATGTGTGTTTATGTGCTGTTTTTTATGTAATAAATATACATACCTATATTATTTACTTTAAATACAGTATGTACATATTTTACTGCTGTTTTTAGTTTATTTTGATTTTTTTTTCTTTTTTATCCAACACATATACATATATAGTTTTTTTATATATAAAAATTATCTGATGTCAAATACAAAAGACGCAAGCTGTCGAACCAGCTGATTTAGTTTATATAAAACGTATGAGAAAAATACGAAATCGACCAGACATTTGTTTTGCTTGCGTGCGCTCATGCATACTTGGGAATTGAAATTGGAATGAAATATACAGATATGTATTTTCATGTATTAAATTTTTAAAAGTGTTATCAGCTGTGATATTAAAATCGAAAATTTTCTATCAATGTTCACTTCTATTAATTAAAACGTTTTTATTAGGTCGCTTCTCTATCATTTCGGGTGGAATTTAGAAATTGATTTTTAACCAACTTTTCAATGAGAAAGAAACTTGAAACTTTATACATAGCTCAGAACTGGATGACAATGCAATATTAACTCGCTTTCTTGTCTGTCCGTTCGTTATATTTTCGTAAAGAAACTATTTATTGAATTATAGATAATGCAGTTCGATTTATTATTTTTTCTAAATTAAATTAGGACTCTAAATAATCTAGCTTACTAGATTCAAAAATTTTTCTTCCTTTTAATTGCGCAGGTATTATATAAATCTAGCCTACTAGATTCAGAAATTCATTATTTCGTTGTCAATAATGTCAATATTAATAACTTAAAAACGTTGTTTCTGTTTTTAAATTATTAGCAAAAACAAAATGAATAAAAACAGTTAGTTAGCCTACTTCAATAGTTGTACAATTTCTTGATGATTAACAAACAGTTGAATAATTGTATCGCCTACAATTCTGAACAATTGAATAGTGTTCCATGGATCACAATAACTTTTTGATTTTGTTACTCTATAATTCACACTTTATAACTCACAATAGCTGGATTTTCAATTAAATCCATTGGACAACTGAAACAAGTAGTTTTTCATTGGTAACACCATTTACAGCACATTTATATTAAATTTATATCAAAAGATAAAGAGAACATTATCTGCTGAATGTGTAAATCATTTTGCTTTTCTGTTAAAAAGTATATTTTTAAAGATTATACAAAAGTATCAATATACCTAGAAGATTGGAAATAAACAAAAAAAAATTTTTTTTTTTTAAAAGAAAAAAAAAAGGTAAGATTTTGAAAAATGAGCAACGCCAACTTCATATAATTTCTTACTTTCTTGTATTATTTCGTCATTGAAAATCTGTCAATGTATTAACAAAGAGGCTTGCCTTTGCAGAAAATTTAAATAAAATTTTAACATTTTTAGGTATGTATGTATGTATAATGCGACGTATAAAATATATATGTATGTACATACGTCTATTGTATAGCTACACGACTGTTAACTTCTTCCATATTCAACTAGCTAAGGCGTACACCAAGCTTTTGTGATTAAAATATGTATATTGCTAACTTGAGAAATAAAAGAAAACATATTGGTTCACATAATGAATTATTAAGGAAAAATAAAAAATGATTACGAAATTCAATAAACATACAAAATATATATCAATACTAAATATTATTTTTATTTTTATTTAATTTCAGATTAAACTTCAAATCAATACCAATTTATTCGTTTTCCTGAATAGAATTTAATTATATTATTTAAAAAAAAAAAGCATACAATTCGGAGTAATACAATAATCATCAATTTCATATTCATAAATTATTATAGAATAAGTATAATTTTTCATTAATAAAACTACGATTGAATCTGGAATTTAAAAAACTCCCACTGGTGGCATGTTTAATGACATAGAGTGGACGATTAAGTGTCGTCTATGGCCGAATCCGTTAACAATCAATCGCTCTCTGCAGTGACGGAGGGGCATCATAGTAGCACATCAGCAATAAGAACAAAAATAAATAAACGTAATATATCAACAACAAAATTAGATCGGGACCAAAAGAAATTACCTACAGAAACAGCAACTAATAATTCATTAAAAAAATTGAAACATAATAGTTCTAATAAAAATCAACAAGAACAAGAAGAATTTGCCAATAATTTAAATTTTACACAAGATCCTAATAAGAGTGTAACAAAAACATCAACAAAAACAAAAACTGGACGTAAACGTAAAACAGAATCATTTAGTACACCTGTTGTAAATTCTGATAGCATTTCAGAGTTATTAGTAAATAAAAAACCTCGTTATAATTCAAAAAATAATAGAAATAGCAGCAGCAATAGTAGAATAAAAGAAACTTCAAAAATTAATTCTAATCGATCAAATTTAGAAAAACCTATATTCGAAGATTGCGTTGCATTTAGAACAAGATCAAAAACACTCTCACCTGAAGAGAAAAATAATACAGTTAATTCACCAAAAACAGCAACATTAACATCAAAATTTTTAAGTGGTGAAAAAAGTGCAACAGTTACAACACCAGTAACTTCAACAAAACGCTTAAATAATATTACAGAATCTAGTTTTAATACAGATCTAAAGAAATCTAACGATTCACCAAATTTTTTACCTGAGGTTCATAATAATAAACAAAAAACAAATTTATTAAGCTATTATCGTAAAACTCGTGGTAATCGCAGCAATAGTAATAGTATTTCAATTAAAAAGATAACACCAGTAGCAGCAGTAGACTTAAAAGATAACAATTCACAGCAAGAACAAGAGCAATTAACGAATCAAAAATCATCTGACGTTGAATTCGTTGAATCTGAAAAGAACATTAATAAAAAGAATCAAAATAAAACGTCTAAAAAACAACGTACCAGAAGCAGCAGTAAAAGTCCAAAAGGTCGTTCATCAAAAGATAAACATTTAGAAAAGAATCAAAAACGAAAAGCAGGTAACAAATTTTATAAATCGCCATCATCATCTTCTTCGTCCTCAAAAAGTAGTCAAAAGCGTCGTAAATCTTCTTCAAAAGTGGACAAAAAATTTCAATATTGCTACTCTGCCGCCGGTAGCTCATCAGGTACAACTCGAAATCTAAGATCATTATCATCGAATAGTAACAGTATTCTTGAAGCAACACAGCAAGGGCAGGGAATCACTGCAGATTATTACCACAGACAATCACAACAACCACAACAATATCATCATCACTACCCAAATCGTCATCATCACCACAATAATTATCATCATCCCATTGCTGAAAGCTTTGTTAGAACATCGTCTCAAGCTAGTGCTTCAGTACACGATTCTTCTCCATCATTTATATCGTATACTATTCCATTTACAGGCGGTGCTGTACCAAAAAAACGACAGAAAATAGGTGAATTTGTTGAACACGACGCATTCTATTCTCAATCACAAGGAATTAGTGTGCCCTTCTCACCATCCACGCCATCTGGACTTATTGTAACGTCGGAATCAACAGCAGCAACAACGGCTTATTCATCTGGTGGAGGTGGTAACATCAATCAACATAGTAGCATTGTACATAACGTATCGCTACAAGCTCCATCGTCAGCAACAGCAACGACGACGGGTTACAGTAAAGCCCCGAATCTGGGGGCACGTTTAGCTCGTGGTGGTGGTTCAAGTAGAGAAGCCCCACATTCTCAACAGCAGCAACAGCAGCAACCAAGTGGTCACTTACTTCATTCTGTCATTAATCAAAGCTATCATACAAGCTTAATTGGTGCAGTAGCATCGGCGGCAACAGTAGCAACGACAAACGATTCTTCTATATTTAGTGGAGTAGCGAATTCTACAAATAACTCAACATCATCATCGTCGTCGCATAACCTAAGACGTAGCTCACGCGGCAAAACGGGTTCTTGCGTAAGTAGTTCAACAGCACAAGGTAGTGGAAGTGGTGTAGCAGCAGCAGCAGCTTCAACAACATCCTCAGCAGCAGCAATTGGACCTGGTACATCAACCAGATCATCAGCACACCACCATTATCACCATTACCGTTCAGGAGGTGGAGGAGGAAGTGCTGCTGCCGGTTCAACACATTCATCATCAACAAAAACAAGTAACGGAAGCAAATACTACGATCCATCAGGTGTTATTGGTGCAGGTGGCGGACCATCTACTTCAACGCAAATATTTGCATCAGCTACAGCAGTAATGGCTAGTGATGGTACTAGACCATCAGGAGGTGACTCTAACAGTGTCAATCCTAATATTAAAATCCACAAATCATCTTTGGCTCCTTCTGGTGGAAATTTGGATGTATCTAATCTTCATTTAATGGCTCAACAATCAGCAAGTGGTGGCAATGGTGCTACAACAAGTACAAGCGGAGGCCAATCAGCTGGGAATAGTAATGCAACAAGTACATCGACAGGTGGTGGAGCTGTACATGCAGATTCAGAGAGTGATGACAGCGAAGTAGGACGTCTACAAGCTTTGTTAGAAGCTCGTGGACTTCCACCTCATCTTTTCGGAGCATTAGGACCAAGGATGACACATATTCTTCATCGAACAATTGGAGCAAGCAGTTCTTCAAAGGCTCAGCAATTACTCCAAGGTTTGCAATCTCATGATGAAAGTCAGCAGCTTCAGGCTGCTATAGAAATGTGTCAAATGCTTGTCATGGGTAATGAAGACACACTTGCTGGTTTTCCCATTAAACAAGTAGTTCCAGCTCTTATTAATCTTTTGAGAATGGAACATAATTTTGATATTATGAATAACGCCTGCAGAGCTTTGGCATATATGTTAGAGGCTTTACCACGATCATCCGGAACTGTAGTTGATGCTATTCCTGTGTTTTTAGAAAAACTACAAGTCATACAATGTATGGATGTTGCAGAACAGAGCTTAACTGCTTTAGAAATTTTATCAAGACGTCATAATAAGGCAATATTACAAGCTAACGGTGTTTCAGCTTGTCTAACTTATCTTGATTTCTTCTCGATTAACGCTCAAAGAGCTGCATTGGCCATAACAGCCAATTGCTGTTTAAATTTACACCCAGAAGAATTTCATTTTGTAAGTGAAAGTTTACCATTATTGGCGCGTTTATTATCTCAACAAGACAAAAAATGTGTTGAAAGTGTTTGTACTGCGTTTTATCGATTAATTGAAAGTTTTCAACATGATCCTCAAAAACTTCAGGAAATTTCAAGCAAGGAGCTTCTTAAAAATTGTCAGCAATTGCTAGTTGTAACTCCTTCTGTTCTCAATACTGGAACATTCACAAATGTTGTACGAATGTTAAGTGTAATGTGTGCCAATTCACCTGATTTAGCAATATCACTTCTAAAAAGTGACATAGCGTCGACATTATTGTATTTACTAACAGGATCTGCTGAACCGAATTTGACTACAGATGTTGAATTAGTTTCAAGAAGCCCACAAGAACTATATGAAATTACATGTTTAATAGGTGAATTAATGCCACGATTGCCAACAGATGGAATTTTTGCTGTTGACGCACTTCTTGAACGTCCAAATTCTGGTGTTCCAGATCAAGTTCAATGGCAATGGAAAGATGATCGTGGAGTATGGCATTCATATTCTGCTATTGATTCACGAATGATTGAAACAGCTCACATGAACTCTGACGATGAGATAAGTTTAAGTACACTAGGTCGATCTTATACACTTGATTTTCATTCGATGCAACAAATAAACGAAGATACTGGAACGACAAGACCAGTCCAAAGAAAAGTGAACGCTATTTATGTACCCACAGCTGTCACTAATAACAAAGATTCATCAAATGGTGCAAGCAACAGTAGCAGTGCCATAACACAACATTCTAGAGCAGCAACAAATGATTATGATACACGTTCAGCTGCAATTGATGCTCGTATTGCTTGTTTGAAAGAAGAACGTGGTCTTGCTTCAGAATTTATAAAAAATTTATTCAGTGTATTATATGAAGTTTATAGTTCATCAGCAGGTCCAGCTGTCCGTTATAAATGCTTAAGAGCCCTGCTTCGTATGGTGTATTATGCAAGTGCTGACCTATTAAAGGATGTACTTAAAAATCAAGTTGTGTCAAGCCATATTGCTGGAATGATGGCTTCAAATGATCTCAGAATTGTTGTTGGTGCTCTTCAAATGGCAGAAATATTAATGCAAAAATTACCCGATGTATTCGGTACTCATTTTAGACGTGAAGGTGTCATACATCAGATATCTCAATTAGCTGATCCAAATAATCCAATTTGTTCAAATCCATCTCCTAAGCAAATAACGCCACAAAGTGGTACATTAAGTGCTCCTGCATCTGCTTCTGGACTTCAGACAAATCCTTTCGATTTTGATACATCAACACCAAGCACATCTAAGAGTTATAGCGGAGGAGGGTCTCATATGAAAAATCTTAGTAATGCAATTGGTGCCCTTCATTCAAAAATGAGCACATCAATGCCATCGACAAGTGCAGCAACTTCACTTCAAATGCCATCAACGTCTTCCTCAGCGTTAGCCATAAGTTTAACTGCGGCAGCTTCTGGCTCCCCAGAAACTCCACAACCTCAAGTTGTAGCCAGCTCATTACCTTCTAATGGAAATTTCTTCATGTATTCAACATCTTCACCAGATCCACGACAATTCAATAGTCACTACAATAGCAATCATCACCACACTACTCCACCATTCCTCGGTAGCTCTCATCATGTTGAGATTATGTCGTCATCTTCAGCTGTCTCAACACCTGTTGGTGCCATTGGAGCTCATTCATCTGCTGCACCTCCAACATCCTCAACAATTGCAATACAAAATAAAATGTCAGATATGCTACGAAGAAAAGTACCACCTAAACGAAAATCTCAATCGAGTGGTCGTTCAAAATCTCGTCAAGAAGAATCTGTTTATCAAGAACTTATTAATCGGGCAATAGCAATTGGTAGCGGTCGAAATACACCAAGTTCAAGTGGTGGTGGCAGTGGTTCAGTATCACGATCAAGATTCAGCACCGTTGGTGGTGGAAATAATTCAACTAATAGCGGTAGCGGTGGCAGTAGCGGAACAAAATCATCATTTCTTTCTTCACTTAATCCAGCCCGTTGGGGCCGACAAGGATCTCATCACCACAACAGTTCATTTACCAAAGACAGTAATAGTACAAATTCATCTTCGAATCTAGGGAAGAGCGCATCAAATACAAACTTAATTGCTGCAGGTTTGTATAACAATAAAACAAATAATAATAACAAAAACAAAATTTTTTCGAAACCAAACAAATTTGGTTGTTATTATTATGGCAAAGAGAATACGAAAAAATGCAACAAAAATTTTCGTTATTTTAATTTTTTTAACTCAGGAAATCGTGAAAAAGCAAGACAATGGATACGTGAACAAGCAATATCATTTGTTAAACGTTATACCGAACAAGAAACAACTAAAAATAATGGATCAACATCACAACATTCAGCTATATCCGTATTATCACGTTTAGCTGCTGTTATACAAAAATTAGATGGTAGTTCAGATGAATGTTTAGAGGCATTACAAGAATTAAAAACAATATTGATTGAAAGTGATATATCACCATTTGAAGTTAATCATTCTGGTTTAATAAAAGCAATGTTAACATTTATGTCATCAGAACAAGGAATTGTTACACGTGATCAACGTTTACGTGCATTCCTTCATGTATTTGCTGGATTACCAATAGAACCAACAATATCAATTGCATTCCCACCAATAATTGAATCAACAGCATTTAGTACATTTGTTGCTAAATTAAATGGATGTGTTACACAATTAGAACAATTTCCAGTTAAAGTACATGATTTTCCTGCTGGTCCTGGTGGCAGATCAAATACAAGTGCACTTAAATTTTTCAATACACACCAATTAAAAGTAAGTTAAAATTTCATCTCTTTTTTTTTAAAGTTTTTTCCACAATAATTATGATTTTTTTCCATGTTTTATGATTAATTTAATTTTAAATCCAAAATCGTTTGTATTTTATTTTCAGTGTAATTTGCAACGACATCCAGATTGCACTAATCTAAGACAGTGGAAAGGTGGCACTGTTAAAATTGATCCTCTAGCTTTAGTTCAAGCAATTGAACGTTATTTAGTTGTAAGAGGTTATGGGGGTATTCGTGGAGATTCTGAAGATGATTCTGAAGAAGATATGGATGATAATGTAGCAGCTGTGGTTATGTCACAGGTATAAAAATAAAAAAATTAATAATTTTAAAATTAAAAATGTTGCAATAATTCTAAAATATTGCTTGTTTTCTTACAGAGTGGTTTTAAGCACAAATTACAATTTTTAATTGGAGATCATGTATTACCATATAATATGACTGTATACCAGGCTGTTAAACAATATTCACCATTGGTTAATGATCAATCTGAGACTGATACAGATACAGAAACACCAATAGGCAAGAAAATTTTTATTTTACAATCTAAAAAAAAAAAAAGAATTTTATTTATTTATCAATTTTTTTATTTCTTTATAGGAAATGCAAGTATTTGGGTACAACAACATACAATTTATTATCGACCAATTGATGATGATCATAATGGTGGAGCAGGTGGAGCTAGTAGTAGTAAAAATACTAGTAATTCAATAACATCATCAACAACAACATCAAATTCACGTAAAAGTAATAAAAATTCATCATCAAAATTAATGAAAAAGAAAACAGAATTTTGGCAAGAGGGCAATGTACCAACAATACAATCACCATTAACACCATTCCTAACAAGTTCACTGCCCACCGATATTGTAACGGTACAAGATGCTTCATTAGATGCACTCTGTATGTTACGTATAATAAATGCATTAAATCGTCATTGGGAAAGTTTATACGGTTATGTTATTCATGAGAATATTATAAATCAATCAGAATTTGTTCATTCCAAAATAACAGCAAAAGCAAATAGACAATTACAAGATCCATTAGTTATAATGACTGGTAATTTACCACAATGGTTACAACAAATTGCAATGGCTTGTTCATTTTTATTCCCATTCGAAACACGACATCTTTTATTCTATGCAATTTCATTTGATCGTGATCGTGCTTTACAACGTTTATTAGATACAACACCAGATTTAAATTCATCAGATACATCTGAACGTGTAACACCACGACTTGATCGTAGAAAACGTGCAATATCTCGTGATGATATATTAAAACAAGCTGAACATATTATACAAGATTTTGGACATTCAAAAGCATTATTAGAAATTCAATATGAAAATGAGGTAAGAGATATTTGATTACTTAAAAAAATTATTTATCAAAGTTTCTAGAGAAAAAACTTATTCTTTTATTTTTACCTTCTTTTTATAGGTTGGAACTGGTTTAGGACCCACTTTAGAATTTTATGCATTAGTTTCAGCTGAATTACAAAGATGTGATTTAGGTTTATGGAATGGAAGTGATAGCTATAAGCAAAATTCATCAATAATTGGGGATATTGTTAAGTCTGGTTTAACACAAATTGATGATGCTAATGAGAATAATAGTGGTGGAAATAATAAAAATAATACTATAAATGATGTTGCTACAAATAATTCATTAAATAGTCAAATAAATATGATAGAAACAATAAGAGATCCATCAGAGCCACATTATACACCACATGATAACACATTAAATATGATTATAGAAAATTCTGATAATGTTAGTAGCGGTGGTTTAGGTAACATTGGAATTAGTGGTGGTATTAGTAATATATCATCGTCACAGCATCATTATCATACAACAACAACAGCAGCTCATTTACACATGCATCATCATCATCATCATCATAATCAGCATGTTAGTAATCATCATGTTCAACAACAATCAACAACAAATCTTCAAATAATTCGTGAATCAAGTAATTATCAAATTGATAATTCCTCTTCTGGAATAATTAGCGGTAACAGTCATCATCATTACCATAGTAATCGTCCAGTAACACGGAATAGTGCATTAGCTCAAAATATTCAACATCAACAATTATATCAACAATCGCAACATATAATTAATACACCACCTCCACCTCCGCCCGTAACAACAACAGCAACAACAATTTCACCACCCCCTCCACCACCATCTATTATTTCTCAACCAGTTGATGTGCAATACGTCGATGTGCCACACGGTTTATTCCCATTACCACTTGGAAAAGCAACGAAATTACCCCAGGTATCGAGAATTAAATCTAAATTTAAATTCTTAGGAAAATTTATAGCTAAGGCAGTTATGGATAGTCGAATGGTATGAACAAGAAATTTAAAAAACGCTCTTTCAAAAACAAAACACAGTTTTTATCTATTAATTTTCTTTTAGCTCGATTTGCCTTTATCAATACCGTTTTATCGATGGCTATTAGGTGAAGAACAAACATTTGGCTTATCTGAATTGTCTCGTGTAGCACCAGAAGTGCAAGCTACATTAGTACGATTACAGGAAGTTTCTAGAAAACGTGATTTAATACAATCAGATCCTTGTTTAAATCTAACGGAAAAGACTGAAAAGGTAAAAATGAAAAAAAAATTAGAAAATTACATGATTTTTTATTTTTTTTTACTGGAATCATAATGAAATAAACTGTTTTTTTTTTTAGATCGAGTCTCTGGACTTAGATGGTTGTCCCATTGCTGATTTGGGACTAGATTTTGTATTACCGGGCCATGCAAATATCGAATTGCGACGTGGTGGACGTGATATTCCAGTTACAATTCATAATCTTCATCAATATATTGCATTAGTAACACATTGGTTTTTAATTGAAGGTGTTCAGAAACAATTTGAAGCTTTACGAGAAGGTAAATGATAAAAAATAAAAAATGAATGCAAACAGAAAAGGAAAATATATAAATAATATTTTTATATTTTAAATAGGTTTTGATACAGTTTTTCCATTATCACGTCTTCGTATATTTTATCCAGAAGAATTAGAGAATGTATTCTGTGGTACAGGTGCAACAAATTATCAACGTTGGGATATTCGTATGTTACAGGAATGTTGTCGTACAGATCATGGTTTTACACAAGATTCACAGGCAATTAAATATTTATATGATATATTATCATCATATAATCGTGATGAACAACGTGCATTTTTACAATTTGTTACTGGTAGTCCACGTTTACCAACTGGTGGTTTTAAATCATTACAACCACCATTAACAATTGTACGTAAAACATTTGATACAAATCAAAATCCAAATGATTATTTACCGTCTGTGATGACATGTGTAAATTATTTAAAATTACCAGATTATTCAAATCGTGATGTGATGCGGACCAAATTAAAAATAGCTGCTAATGAAGGTAGCATGTCTTTCCATCTATCATAAAATTTAAATTACCATATACCAACAACAACAATAACAACAATGAATTATTATATTAAAAAAAAAAAAAAATTAAAACTAAAAAAAAAGTCGAAGAAAAAAAAATTAACATTCAGTTTAAAAATAATTTTTATGAAAAAAAAAAAAAATAAATAAATAAAATAAAATAAATAATAAAAAATTTAAATATTAGTTTAAAAGGAAAAAAAAATTAAAAATGTGTAATGTGTATAAAATCCACCTCAAAAATTAATTATTATTTTTTAGTTAGTAATAATAATATATTAAATAAACGTAAATATATATTTTTTTTCTCTTATTTTTGATTTAAAACAAATAAAATTTAATCTGAAATAAAAAAAAAAAAAAGAAAATAGAATTTATTCATTATATAAAAACTACAAAATAATAGTAATATTTAATTTTCAGAGAAGAAAATAAAACAAAAACACAAAAATATTTCATTATAATTAAAATATAAAAAAAAAAAAAACAAAAATTTAAATCTTAGATTAAAATTTAATTAGAAGTTAAACTAAAAAAAAAAAAAAAAAAACAATAAAGTTATATGAAAAGTAAACGCGAAAACATTAAAGAAAAAAAAAAAGACTTCCATTATTTTGAGAAAAAAAAAAACAGTTCAACAATATAAAACAGTGTGAAATTTGTGTAATATAAAAAATAAAATAAAATAAAAAAAATTACTTGAAGAGAATATTAAAGAATTAAGAAAGACAAAATTCTAACTTTATAATGGGGGAAATCTTTATTTTAAATTTAAAAAAAAAAAATAAATAAAAAAATTTTTTAAAAAATGAATAAATATTTCTTTATAATTTTCCTTTTTTCTTCTTTTATTTTTAATTTTGATTTTTTTTTTTCACATTTCATATGAAATAATTTTTAAAAAATGTTAATAAATATAATTTCCTTCTAAAATAAGGTTTCTTAAAAAAAAAAAAAAAAAAATTTTTTTTTGTTCATTTGTTTTAATTTCTTAGTGAATTAAAAAAAAAAAAGAAAGGTAATAAAACAACATATTAAAAATATTTTAATTTAATAAAGAGAAATTATCATTTATAAATAAAATTATTTTTAATTTACTTTATTTTTCTTACTATTATTATTTTTTTCATTTTCTTCCATTAACTTTTTTTGTTAAATTAAATTGAATTTTTCTTTATTATTTAAAAAAGAATTTTAATGAAAAATTGATTAAATTAATTTTCTGTTTCTTTTCATTTTTAATTATTACATAGTATATTTCGTTTTAGTCAAGTAATTATTATATTAAAAATAAAACAATATTAAAAAAAAAAAAAAGTGAATTATTGACTTTATTGTTATGTGTTATAAATTTTTTTTCTTTTTCTTTCAACAATTTGTTTTTTCTTTCTTATTATTTTTGGTTTTGTACAAGGGAATAATTTTTTGGTTTTTATTTTATAGATTTTGTCTTCTTTAATTTGATTTAGAATGGAAGTGCAATATGTGAATGATGGAAAACTTTTTTTTTTTTTTCTTCTAAAAATAGAAAAAATCATTTTTTTATGTAAATTACAATGTAGATATTCATGGTGCGTTACAGAATATAAATCAATTTTCAAATGAACTATATTACATGATAAACATCAAGGATTTTTTAAATTGGAGATAGACATACTGATAGTACGAAATTTCAATACCATGCAAATACCACTCATGTGTCATCAAAATTTCTGTATAAATCACAAAAAATACGTGGGGTTCAGATGAATTTTGATGAAATTCGAAAATTGATCATGTTAGCCATAGATTTAATTTGATTACTTGGCATATGGTAGCAGAACCAAAATTGTGCCTACCTACGGTAAATTTCCGAATTTCTCCTTTGGGTATTATTTCGAAATTGTGGTATTGTAAGAATTTAGTAAATTCACCGTCATCTATAATTCAAGAAAAAGTGAAATTTTTCTATAATTTTAATTTATAATACTGTTCAATAAAAAATGACAAAACAAAAACATACAAATGCAATCACGTTCTTTTCAAAACTATGTATTTCTAAATTTCAAATTTAAAAGTAGAAATTCAATTTTTACTTTTACTTTAAAAATGAAAAAAATTTTAAATAAATTTAAAATAAAAATAAATAAATTCGAAGTAAAGATTTCTCTTTTAAAATACTCGCCTTAACTTTCCGTTTTAATTTTTTTTTTTAACACAAAAAATATAAAACACGAAAAAAAAACCGTTTTTGTTTTAAACATAGGGATCGAAATTTTCTTAGTATTGTTTAAACTACAATATCGATACCATATGTTATTAATACTTACATGTCTGTCTCCCAATTTTTAGGTTTATTGCTTATACTACAACAAATTTTTATTATAGAGTATTTTTTCTAATAATTAAATTATTGAATTAAAAATCGCTGGTTCGAAGAAATAAATAATTTTTTTAAAAGTTAAAAAACTATTTGATAATTCAATATGAAATGCCCCATTAAATTGCCGTTATTCTATTTTGAAAATTTTTATACTGAATTTTCAATCACAATTAGATTGCAGTAAATCAATTTCATTCGAAAATTAAAAAAAAATTCTAACTGGAAGATTTTCGAATACATTAACAAAAAATAAAAATGTTATTTTTATTAACTTTTTGTATTTTTTTTTTTTTTAAATTTAATTAATTTTTTCTTTTAAAATAATTCATAAACAAACAAACAAATTTCAAAATACAATAAATGTACTATTAACAAGATTTTAATTGAAAAACTACAAACAAAATATATTAAATAATAATTAACAATTAACAAGGGAATCATAATATTCATATTGAAAATCAGAATTTTCCTTCTAACTAGTCCAAGAAAAATTAAAAAAATTAATTTAAAAAATAAAATAATAATAGAAATACTCGGTACTTTTTAATTATTGAACTAAATATACATACATACATATATAATACATAGTATGAGCCACAAAGAAAAACTTACATATATACATACATAATATATATATATTTGAATGAAAAAATATATAAAATAAAATTTGCTTCGAATATTTAGCATTAAAAAAAAAAAACAAAAAAAACAAAAAATAATAAAAATTATTATTAAAAAATTTATTCACAATATACCTTATACAAGAATATTATTATTATTATAACTAATTTTAATTGTGCGAATAATAATGATTAATTATTTAAATAAAAATAAATAAACAAAAAACTAATGGATAAATAAGTGCGTAAATTGAAACTACATAAATTTTATGATATATGCGATACCGCAAATGTATTATGATAAAAAAAAAAAAAAAATTTAAAAATATATATTTAAAATAAATGATTATGGGGAATTAATAATATATCCAAAATATAAAATTTAATAATTAAAATGAAAATAATGTGTTGTGTAATTATTAAATTAAATTTAAAACTTATAATGAAAATTTAAAAATAAAAAATAAAAAAAATTTAAGAAATAAATGAATAAAAAATGAAAAACATATTTTCTTGTATTTAAAATGATAAAAAGAAAAAAAATAATAATAAAAAATTTTAATTAAATAATAATTTATAACAAATTATAATTATTTAAAAAAAAAAAAAACAAAAAAAAAATTAAATATTCGTTAATTAAAAGAAAAAAAAAATTTTTTAAAAAGGAAGAAAAAAAAATAATAAAACCGTGAATAATTGTTTTCTTAATCTTAGATTTTATTTCAACATTTACCATAACATTTGTATCAATCATAATAAATTTGATAATTATTTTTAATTTAAAAAAAAAATAAAATAAATAAATAAAAAACATGTACGATAAAGTATTATTGATAATAGAATAGCCATAAAAGTATAATTTAAAACAAAAAGGAGGAAAAAATGAAAGAAATTTTTTAAAATTTATTTATAGTACTTGAGATAAGATCCTGAACGAAACAGAATATTTTATAAAAACATTGAAACACGTAAAGCAATTGGCTGTAAACAAGATCGTTTTTTTTTTTTTTTTAAAGAGTTATGTGAAGACGTTAGATTCTTACTTGTAATAAATTAAAAAAGAAAATTCAACATTAATGAAATAATTGAGCTTAAATTTTAAAACAATAAAAAAAATTATAATTTTATCAAAACAGAACAAGAGGTGTAAAATAAACTGTTCTCGAATACAGAATATTTTCCATTAACAAATTCAAAAGAGACCATCACAGGAGACCTTTAAAAAACAAAACAGTTTTTTGCTAAAAAAAAAAAAATTTTTTTTAAAGATTTTTCTTGTTTTGTTCAAATTATGAATTCATAATTATTTTAATTTATTAAACTTTAATTTTAACAAATTTGAACAACACTTTTTTTATTTCTAAATATTTTTCTTATACGTTAACTACATAAAAATGAGATAAAAAAAAAAAACAATTTTGTAGGTCGTTTCAAAAAATAAAAAAATAAATCAATAATAAAAGCCAATAAATAAAAAATATATTATTTTATAATTTAAAAAAAAAAATGAAATGTGTGTTGTACATTGAAAATAAAAAAAATTCATAGAAAGAAAATAATGAATATGAGAAATTTAAAAAGAAAAAATTAAATAATTATAAACATTATACATACATAATTATAATTACATAATTGATAAAAAAAAAAAAAAAAAAATAAAAGTAATACATCATTTAAAATTAGTAAACAGAATAATAATTATATAAGAAAATATTATTTTATGTGAAAATATATTAGTTTATGCCGAAAATTTAATTGAAAATAAAATTTAACTTTTTAATGGAAATAATTATTAAAAAGTATTTTTATTTTTCATTGTCCCATACGCTACGAAGGTTAGGTAATTATACTACCAATATATAGAAGAGAAGTCAACAATGAACAACTCCAGAAAACGACCGTGAAAATTAAATAAATTCTCCCTGGCCTCCATCAAGGTTTCTTTGTTTATTATGGACTAATTGATTATGTCCCTAATTTTTCTTGGACCTCCTCCTGGCACCATTTATTTTCAAATTTTTTTCAGTTTCACTTCTCTACTATAATTCAAGCCAACTATACCATATGTTGTCATAGTCTTCTTTTGTTTCTGATCGACACCTTGCATTTTGTGAATTTTCAAAAATATTTTGTATTAAAAGTCAAGCTGTCCATAGTTAGGTGTACGGAAAAAAAAATCTTTAATTTTGGGTACCTGCTCTAAGGGGCAGACAAATAACAGAAAAAGGAAATCATTTTTTTTTTGTGTTGCTCTTTCTCTAATCCTTTTTTCCTTAATGCTTCAATGTTGACACAGTAAAGATTACACAACTTTAATTAAACATAGCCATATATATGTATATCATAAATTTTAAAAAAATAAGGCAAAAATATAGTGTTCTCATATTTATAAATAATTTTTCACTCTGCTGAGATATCTAAGTGATTTTTTAATTATAAAATTCGTGTAAATAGTCATGATCATGAACCAATTTTGAATTCTATTTAACCATATTTTGATAGTAAAACTACCTTAGACGTGCACATTCAACCACAATCTTTGGTCTAGTCTGGAAGCCTAAACTATTAGCTAAGTGTCTCAAAATGTTGAATTTTTTTTGAAAAGGACATAGAAGAAAAATTTCAATACGCTATTTTTGTCTCAGAAAAATAAAATTGATTTAATTTTTTTGAAAAAATTTTAAAGAAAAAACCAACGCAAATTTATAATTTGTAAAATTTAATATATATATATATTTTCTGCATTCAAACTATTAAATGCAATTTACAATACAAGAAGATTAATCTACATACTTTAAATTTGATTTCTTTCTTATTTTATTTTATTTAATTTTACTTTATTTTTTTCATTTTATAAAAGTAGCAAAAAATTACGCTTTTATTATGTACCAGTACCCGGTACAATACATATAAATTATTTTAATTTTTTTTTTAAAATTAAATCAAATAAAAATTGCACAGATAAAAAAAAAAACCTGCATTTAAAAAAAATTAATAATTAAAGTAAATTTTAAGGAAAAATATATTTTTGGCTAATTAATTTAATGAAATTTAATACACCATATCAAATGATGTTTAATTTTCTAAATTAAACTAAGAATTATTGGATTTACAAGAACAATTTCAATAAAAAAAAAAAATAGAAATATTACGCACTAAAAACGATACAAAAATTAGAAAAAAAATTAGTAAAACAATTATAAGTCGAGTTCTCTTCAATAGAACCCTAAATGGCAGTCATTAACACAACTGACGATTTTTTTTTAATTATTTGAAAAAAACTAAAAGTGGACCCATATACCGGACATTTAAGTGATTTTGTCAAATGAATTCCTTATTACACAAAGAAATTTTACTGTATTTGAAAAATTTATTTTGCAAATCAATAGAAAGGCCTTTGAATTTTCAATTTCAATTAATATTTTCTCAAATTACATTTTTATTTTTTTAATAACAATACTTAAAGTCAAAAATACACATTTCACCTATTATCGGACAGTTCCTAATACCGGACAGTATTAAAATGAAGTGTTTAAACTTGAAAATCAATAATATTAAAAAAGAAAACAGATAGAAAAATGTTAACAATAAGAAATTATAGATTTATTCAACAAAAAGAAAATTTAAAAAACATTTTTATAAAACTTAAATTGAACAAAAATTTGAAAAAAATATATATACATATAGGTATATAAATGAACAAAAATAGGATTCATTCCTGAATAAAATAGGATTTAAATTAAATTAAAATTGAAAAATCAAAGCGCCCTATTATGTAATTCGGTCGAAATTCAATCGAATCGAATGAATATTCACAATATTTTTTGTCTTTATCAATTTATCGTTTTTAATTCATAGCGTCCGGTAATATGAGCTATCCGGTATATGGATCCACTACCCTATGTTAAAATTGTGAATAATTCGACAATTCAAGATTTTATAAAACTCAACTGGAATTTTGAAATAAAAAAAAAAAATTACATAATAATTTGTGGCTCTGGAACACTTGCTGCAATATTTTTATGTGGTAGAACTTGACCACCATTTATATAAATTTCATCTTTAACAATAACATCTTCACCAAGTACAGTTATACCTTCTAAACGTACCCAACGACCAACAGTTGAACGCCAACCAATAATACATGATTCAAGCCAAGAATGTGAACGTATTATGGAACCTTTTAAAATTGTTGAACGTTTTATACAAACACCATCTTCAATTATAACATTTGGACCAATTGTAACATTCGGTCCTATTCGGCAATCATTACCAATTTTTGCTGTTGGATGTACAAGAACATTACCAACGATACCATCACTGGTATAAAGTTTTTCTGGTTCTTTTTGTCTTAATGAATTTAAATAAAGGCACATTCCTACAAGAATATAGAATATAATAAAAATTATTAAAATTTGAAATAAAAAACAAACAAAAACCTGGAAAGTAAATAATTATAATTTTCATATTATGATTTTACCAGAAAGAAAATCCTTAGGTTGTCCAACATCCATCCAAAAACTATTTAATTCCATTGCATACAATTGTTCCTCTTGAGCCATAAACGGAAATATTTCTTTTTCAATTGATGTTGGTTTCGGTTCGATTCTACTTAAAACCGATGGGTTAAATATATACAAACCAGCATTTATTTTATTACTAATAAATTCAATTGGTTTTTCAATAAATTTTTGTATACAACCATTTTCATCATATAATACAACACCATATTTTGATGGTTCTTCAACTTTTGTAACAACAATTGTACCCTCTTTTCCATGATTCTTATGGAATGTTTCAAGTTGTTTAAATGGAAAATCACAAATAACATCAGAATTTAATACGAAAAATGGATCATTACTTGAACCTAAAATATCTTTAACTAATGCTAATGGACCAGCTGTACCTAATGGTTCCGGCTCATGAGAGAATATCAATTCAACACCTAATTTATCAGCTTCTTCTTTTAATTTAGTTTCCATTTGTTCAGCACGATATGAAACAGCTAACACTACCTATAATATCATAATTTGTGAATGTAAACAAAACAAAGAAAGGGTAAAGTACACTAACCTGTGTTACTCCTGCATTGACAAGCGCTTCTAATTGATGCAATAAAATTGGTTTATTTGCAAATTCTACGAGTGGTTTTGGAATACTCAATGTTAATGGTCTAAGACGAGTACCATAGCCACCAACTAAAATTAAAGCCTTTATTCCTTCTTTCATGTTGGTTGAAAAAAACAAATGTAAACACTTGGAATGCAAATCAAATTGTGTGATTTTTTCTTTAAAATTTTATAAAAAAAATTACTATACACGACACGTATTCTTAATTATGACGATGAAACACAACCAAGTAAAAATTTCTGCTGATGATTTGTTGGAATTTAAAAAAAAAAATTGATAACAAAATATTTAATGTTTAATTACACACAATCACATACACTCATACCTCATACACGTCACTTTAATCTGATTGGATTTGATTAGAACACCACCTATGCAAAACCGAAAATTTGAAGATGAAATGTGTAAAGTATCTGTTGGTACGTACACCACCCCTTTTCCACTTTAAAAAATTTAAATACTGTCTGTCAAAAATTTTAATATGCGATATTTAAAATTTTTGAAAATTATGGTTTTTTTGTTATTTATGTTAAAATAAATCATGAAAACTACACACAAAATTTATTAAATTCATTTTAAAATATTTCTCAATATAAATTTCATGTTCTTGTCAACGAATTTTAATGAAAGTCCATTTAAAACTGATTTCAAATTCAAATTGGTTTGGAATTTGATATGCTTTTTGTTTTTGTTTCCCATAATTTAGTTTGACGTTTATTAGGGTATGTTCAAATTTCGTAATATTTTTCGAGAAAAAAAATTTTTTTTTTTAAACAAAAAAACTGGTGCTCACAAATCGTTGAGATTTTGAGAATTGACATTCATTATTTGAATTTGAATAAAGGAAGAAGCTAATATCCTCCATTATTTTTTTTATTTTTTAACTAATTAATACCGGTAATTAACAGTAAATTAAACAGCAATTAATTGAATGAAAAAAAGCAATTAATGTTGCTTTTCTATAAAAAATGGCTTTTCAAAGAACTTTAAGCAATATTCCAGTGTCCGTTGATAGGGAAAATATTGGAGAAGGTAAGAGAAATACTGATTAGAATTGTAAAAATATATTCTACAACTTTACAAATTTTTAAATATATTAGTTATTCATCCTCGTGGCTCAAAAAATATTTTATCATCTGGACGAAAGCATTTTGGTCCTAAACAAGCCTTTAGTGAATTGAAAAATGTTATTCATAATCATCAAAATCTTAATACTCCATTGAAGGCTAATGATAAAACAACAAAATCAACTCCTTTTAAATTTTCTACTAACAATACAATCCAATCATGTAAAAAAAATGTAGAAGGATCAACCAAATTACAAATCAAGCAGAAGGAAAAAGAAAAGAAAATACCAAAGAAACCTAAAAAATTTGTCAAAGACCCAATTGCTGAGTCTGATGGTAACTTTGTCACTTTTTTCTTCACTAAAATTTTCGTATCCTGGAAATTTTCTATTCAAAAATTCTTTTTTTTTTTCATTTCTTTCTTTTTTTTAGATAGTTTATGCTTGTGGGCTCAAAAAATTGCTCTCACAGATGCTGAACTTGATCGAATAATCAACGGAAATGATGATGAATTTAAAATTCCATCAGTAAAACCAACTGGTGAGTTTTTTTATTTAAATTTTTCCTACAAATTTTTAAATAATTCTTAAATTACAGTTGAACCATTCCCATTTATTTGGAAGACACCAAAAATTGATATATTCGCTCCTGATGCTTTTGATGTTGATGAGGTTATTCCTGTTCATACTCCAAGTAAACATCTAAAAAAATATTGCCTAAAAATTAAAGTTTGATCATAATTTGTATTTTTTTTAGCATTACCCGATGACTGCTTTGGAAATGAACTGTTTGAACAAATGCTGGCTTTTTAAGCTGAAGATTACCATACAAAAAACATACAACTCATTTCTACATTTTTGAAATAATTATTTATTTTTGAATTGAATTACATTTTAAGTTTTTAAATTGAAATAAACATATAATAATCAAGAAAATCTGTAGTCATATAGTCATTTTTTCCAACAAAAAAAGTGTATAACTTACAATTATTCTGAAGCGCTTCCAGATCCACTTCCGCTAGGGCTACCACTTCTTGAACGAGATGGTGTTCTTGAACCAGATCTTGATCGGGACCCAGATGGACTTCTTGAACGCGACTTAGATCTTGATTGGGAACGAGATCTTGAGCGAGAAACAGATTTTGACTTTGATCGACTTCTAGATCTAGATGCTGAACGAGATTTTGAACGAGCTGGTGAATTACTAGCTGATCTTGATTTAGAGCGAGAAGCAGAACGGCTTCGTGACCGTGACACTGATCGACTTTTGGAACGAGATGGTGATCTGCTTCTTGAATGAGAGCGAGTACTTTTTGCAGGTGTTGCAGACTTGCTTCTTGACCTTGACATTGATCGTGATCGAGACCGTGAAGTAGATCTAGAGTGAGCTGGTGATTCTGATCCCGAACGAGATCCAGCTTTTGACCGAGAACGAGATTTTGGTCTTTGAACAGATTTTGACCGAGAACGGCTTTTGGACTTTGATGGTGATCGAGATACGGATTTTGATCTAGATCTTGATCTAGAACGAGAACGAGATGATTCAGATCCTGATCTTGATCTTGATCTAGATTTTGCTCGTGATCTCGACCTTGAGCGTGATTCTCTATCACGGTCAATCTGTTTATCATTAGTACTCCGTTGTGATTGGTCACCATTTTTATTCTGCTCATTTCCTTCATTGTCTTCCTGATCCACCTCCATTTCTTCATCTTCGTCATCTTCACCAGGTGGTTCCAATTGTTTTTCTCTGTATCGTTGCATTCGATGTTCATTTGCATCCAATGGGCGATGCCTAACCACAAGTTTTGTGTTATTTGGTTGTTGCCCAATTTTAACACGTCGTTTACTCAATCTGACTCTAGTTTCAAGTTCATCATAATAAACTCCATCCGCACGTACAACAAAGAAATAATTCTCTTCGTAACCTTTTGATGCTTTACTTTTAACATTCCAATTATATTCACGAGCAATTTTATATTCATATTCTTCTTCGTCATCATACAGAACACCATTTGTAAAGTCTTTACGACGTTTCTCAAGTGTATCTTCAGTTGGTAGAAAGTAAGCGACAAATTGCTCTCCACTTTCGTCCATCACACCACGAATCATTGCTTGTGACATTTCTTCTATTTGTGCTGGCACGTTTTTGCCGACTGGTGCCGGATCACTATCAAATATTACTTGAGCACATGGATATTTCCAATTTACAAAATCTGGGAATACAGGATATATTTCTGATGCAACAACATTCGGTTTACTATAATGTTTTATAATTTCTTTCTTATTGTCTTCAAATGTTTTTTCAATTGCTTTAATTTGAGCTTCACGATCCAAATATAATGTTTCTTCTCGTAAACTTTTTTTGACATTATAACCAACTTTTGCTTCAACCTTTTCCATATTTTGAGGTTGAAATCTTGTTTGTTCTGTTGAAATGTATTCAGATTTACGTAACCATGATACACTACGTGAATGTTGTCGTGATCGTAATGAATCTTGTGGTGTATGAACATCTTCTTCTAAAAGTTTTTCATCAGCTGGATCAAGTTGAGCATAAGGATCTGCTTGATATAAATCACGATTTATTAAATCGATTGTCACTCCAAGATCATGTTCAGTTAAAACTTCATATTTGTAATTTCTTTCCAGAGATGTAGGATTATACTGAATGAAACGATCATTTTCAAATGGATACATCAAAAATTTCAGATCAAAAGGAATATCAGGCAAAGTGTTCGAATACTTGACGCGTGTAATAAGTTCAGATCTAAAATGTTCAAAATGTAAAAATAGTGTTGTTTAAATTGAATCACGAACTTACCTTCTCTCTGCTGGTCGTGGAGGACGTTTTTCTTGACTTGCTGTACCATTTTGAATTGTTGGAGGCATTTTAAAACCTCGAAATATTACAAGAATCCAAGAAATTCGTGAAAACTAGAAAAAACAATTAAACGAATTTAAATTTGACAATGACAACTTAACTTTTTTTCTTCTATTTTCAAAATAAATTACTTCGCGTAAATTATGGGCAGTGGAATAATGGCTTTCACATCCATCAGCTTTTTTTGTGGATTTTAAAAAAAGGGGACATTTTTCTTATACCAGAAGGTGTCGTGAATTCGTGAATCGTCACTGACGTCCCTAGTCTGGCTAAAAAATTCTTAATTTAATTTTTTTCAAATTTGTCATGGTTCACAAAGTGATTACAATTAAATAAAAATGTGCAGTAATTAAAATAAAAATTAAAACGTGAATAAATTACAGTAAAAATTAAGTGGTTTTCCAAAGATTTTTTACTTTAAGATTTTCGGTAAAACAAAGAAAAAAAATTAAATCGCAAAATGGATTTTCCACAACAAATTGAAGGTATTATAAATATTTCTATGATTTTTATAAAAATTTTAAGTAGAATTTAATAAAAAAAACGATACTTTTGTGAACTGTATAAAAAAAAATCCATTTTAATAATATAAACATACCTATACCCTTTCATTGATTTTTCCCTTGTTGTACAACAACAACAACATTGAGGGTGGAATTTGTACAGAAAAAATTTATAAATATTTTTTTTAAAATAAATTAAAAAATTTTAGTTAATGTTCATTTGACTGTAAATGATTAAAATTTTGAAAGTAAGTTTAAATAAATCGGATATTGTTTGTCCATTGATAAGGGAGAATAAACGCATAAGCGTATTTTTCCATTATCTCATACCCCATACCATAACGTCTATTTTCAGTGTAGATAAATTGAATGAATATAGGTATACGTATATAAACATTGAAGAAAAGTAGGTATGTATAAGCTTACAAAGTAAAAATTATACTTTCGATATTGAAATCAATTCCGGATACCTAATTAATAATTATATATGTATATACACATATTATGTACATACTAGTTGTCCCATAGGCTTTAAATCTCTAGTAGTATTTCACTTGTGGATATGAAAATCTTAATCTAAAAAGATCACTTATCAAAACTGCAAGCGAAATAGCATTAAAAACTTCGAAGATTGTAACTTATAAACATGTATTAAAACTTTAAAGATTTCCATTTTTGTATTGAAAAAGTATTCTCATTTGTTCTCTGTTTTATTTCTTATTTAGAAACTCTTGTAGAAAAGCCAACATTATACGATGTAACAATGGAACCAATACTAGAAAGTAAACCAAATAAATTAGATGATACAATGCTATCAGCTTTAAAACAATTAAATGGAAATACAACAAATAATGCGATGACATCAAGTGTTGTTAGTATTCTTGATGATACAACACCAAGTGATTCTGGTGTACAATTACTTGATTCTGAATCAAGTGAATTAATGATTGAATCAATAACATCACAAAATGGTTTTGATTTTGATGAAAAAACTGGTATTGGAGCATCATCAACAAATCAATTACCAGATTTAGTTTTACGTGCTGAAGAACAATCATTATCATCATTTACAACATCACCAATCAAATCTAGAGCTTTAACAAAAAGTGATCTTGAAAATTCTAATATAATTGAACAAAAACAACCAGATGTAACTTCAACAAATCCAAATGATGATATAATGACAACAAGTAATTGCTCAACATTCGATACAGAAAATATTGTATATCGTAGACGTGTTAAAAAACAACATAATACAACAAAACAAGCACCAAAAAAACGTGTATCATTTCATGAAGATATTCTAAAAAATACACGAACAGATAACATTCATATTGAACATGGTTTTATAACATATAAAAGTGGTAGAAAAAATCCATCAGGTATTGCTGGACGATACTCATGGTGTTCAGAAGGTGATGGTGGAGAATTGAATAAACAAAATATAAATCATGATAATAATCGTCAAGTTGTATATCGAAATGCATGCTCTGATGTACTTGATTATGGTAATGCTGATATTTATGAGAATTTGGATGCAAATTATTTAAAATATGATAATTCTGGTATATTTGAATATCATCCACAACCATTAGAGAAAATTGTAATGAAAAATAATGTTAGAATTATTGAAAAGAATGAAAACAATGATAAGAAAATTTTATATAAATGTTCATGTTCCAGTTCAAATTCAAGTTTAGATTCAGGAAGTGATGATGCTGGTGATAAAAATTCAAATCGTAATTACAAACAAGCAAAATCAAGTTCATGTGATTGCATTGGAATGAATAATACAAATAATAATTTCATTGGAGAGAATTGTTATTTCTCAGAACCAAGCATTGAAAATATGAATGAAAATATATTTGGAAAATCAGTTTGGAGTAAAGAGAAAAAACCAAAAACAAGTTGTTTAAAGAAAACAAAAAGGCATACAGATATTATTCAAGAACATGATTTAAGTATGAAAGTGAAAAAATTTAATGTACATGATATGAATAATATTATTGATAACAGTAAAATGATATTTGGTTCATTAAAAAGTATTTTTACGATTCCATTACCAGAACGTGGTGTACCAGAAGGTTCTGAAGATGTTCAATCAGTTTATGAATGTATACCTGA
Source organism: Bombylius discolor (assembly GCA_939192795.1). NCBI lineage: Eukaryota > Metazoa > Arthropoda > Insecta > Diptera > Bombyliidae > Bombylius > Bombylius discolor. The sequence goes on along the minus strand of OW584238.1, from coordinate 52,964,627 downwards.
TAATGAAACAGATAGTACAATAGTTTCTGTTGTTAAAACATCACCAATGAAACCACGTCCATTTTTAAGTAAAAGTCTTGATGGAGGATTAAAAAATAATACTCAAAATGCTGGACGTAATAAATTCATTCATAATGTTGATGAACAATTAAGAAGAAAAAATGAAGAGGATTTATATGCACCAACACGTCAAAATAGTGATGATGAAAAACCACAAGATAATGAAGAAAAAACAGAAAATGATAATAATAATATTGAAAAAGTTATGAAAACAATAATAAATACAGCAACAGTACCAACTGAAACTACAGTTGAAATGTCTGACATTGTTTCGGATATTAATCATTTTCGTAATAAATTTATTATAAATTGTGAAAGTACAGTTTTTGAACATACCGGAGTTTCTTATAGTTATGATCCAACACAAGAAATTAATGAAGAAGCTGAACAAGTAAATGTATCTGAAAAGCCGACACCATTAGCTGAAATAGCACCAACAAAAAGTACATTTATTTCAACTCCTATTAAACAAACATTTGCAAATATTTTGAAAACATTAACTTCACCCACAATGACATCTCCAACATCTAAAAAAGATGAAGAAGAAAATAATTATTTTGATAAAATAATGGCTGAAAAAAGAGCTAAAGAAAATTTAGCCACAGTAATGAATAAACAATTATCTTCATCTTCAGTTACTACAAAAACAAAATCATCATCATCAAGTGATAAAAATTCTATTTGTTCTGATTGCACTTCAACAACATCTACAAATAATTGTGAAACAATGTCTGATATATCATGGCAAAAGGTTGTTGTTGGTCCAACAGTACGTGCTTCACCAAGAAATCATTTTATTTCACAGGCTCAACAAAATTATAATAATAATAATAATAATAATAATAATATTAATAATCGTCATTTATCATCACCAATGAAAAAACGTTGTGGTGGTGTAACTGCAGCAATGAATCGTTACGAAAGAAATGCACGTATGAGTCCAGATTTATTTAATTTATGTGGTACTAGTACTAGTAATGGTATAAATGGTACAAACGGAGGACGAGAATCAAAAAGTAGTACAATTTTAAGTGAAGAATTTGATGATATTTTAACAATAACAACAACAGATACTGATAAAAATGAAAGTGATATTGTTATTGTTGATTATCCAGAAAATACATTAACATCTGAGAAAATGTCTTCGATTAATGATCAAATTCAATCAAATGCAATGAATTTATTGAAACCACCAAAATCAAGTTTAATAAATCGTTTTCTCCGTAATGTAACACAGAAAAAAATTTTAGAATCATCATTGAAAAAAAATAATTTCTTTACACAAAAAATAAAAAGTGAAAATAAATTATTTTCTGGTAATTTGTATTTAAAAGGTGTTAAACCAAAAAATCCCGAATTAATTGAAGATTTAAATGCTGAAATTGCAATGGAAATTGAAATGTCTGGAATAAATTCACCACGTCGTGAATTAGCTGGATGTGTTGATGATGGAAGTATCGGTGGTGATTTAGCACATTTTGAATTGGGTATTGGAGAAATTTCAATAGAAATATTCAATGGAAATTGTTTACATATTTTAAAAGATGCAAATGAAACATTAATGAAGGTAAACTAAGAAAATATATTTTTTTTTCTTATAATTAAAGTGAAAAAATGCTTATTTTTTTTTCAGGTTTTTAAATTGTATACTGGTTACAGTAGAGAAGGATTTATGACACCTGTACTTGTATTTTTAACCGATCGTACATTATATGTAACCGATTTGGTTCGAAATCGTTTGTGTAACAAATTTGTATTACCATATTCTGAATTAGATGTAATTTTGGTAAGTTTTAATTTATACATATTTTTTTCTTGGCTTTTTTCGCTTAAGTTTTTATTTGGAAAAAAAAATTTAGATGGGACCTTATGGAAATACGGTGCTTCTTTGTAATGGTACTCGTGATATGCAACAAGTACTTTTAGCTGGTGGACCATATCCAGCTAATGGTTTAGTTGCTAATTTAGAACTTTGTGCACGACGAAGTGGATCTATTTTACCAGCTGTTGGCCAATTAACACTTGAACATCTTGCACCTTTACAAGCATTTGTTCGTGAAAATACATCAGTATCAAGTACAGATACTTGGATTTATTATGCTGTCATAAATGTTCCTGCTGGAGCATTGGGTAATGAACAAGAACCTCTTGGTCCACACATTAAGGGATTCTTAATGCATCGTCGGGTACTAGAGAATGGAGTTTCAAAAGATAATTGGCATGCAGGATATTTTCTACTCAAGTATAATGAATTTTTTTTTTCTTTTTTGAAGATAACGGAATTATAGTGGTTTTTTTTTTCTCTCAAGGGCTGGTGTTCTTTATATGTTTAATGATTCAACTCAAAAATTACCTACATGGGCAATGGCTTTAGCTGAATGTCAAGGTGCTCGTCGTGCTATAAAAACAGGACGTCCACATTGTTTTGAAATCCTTTTAAAACACGAAGTATTACAATTGGCTGCTCCTGATGAATATGTTGCGTCTGAATGGCTTCAGGCATTAGTTCAATCAGCTAGTGGGGTACTTATGTCTTTAAAAAAAATTTTTATATTGTTACTCATTGTTTATTTATTAATTTAATTTTATTTTATTTATTTTTTTTTTTTTTTGTCTTAATTTATACAGTTATTTGAAATGCAAGAAAAACACAAAACATTAGGCTGCACATTGGTAATGACAGAAAATCATTTGATAACTCTAAGAGAAGATTTTAGAGCACCACTTCGACGTATTAATAAATTCCGAGAAGATTGTTCAACATTTGCAAAATATTCACCAATTAAGGAAAATATTGATCCAAATTATGTAGAAATAAGCAGTACTGTAAGTAAAAAGAAAAATTATTGTTATCATTTTGTATTAGTGTATAAGAATACAATTTTTTTACAGTTAAGTTCTGCTATGAGTACACCAACAAAAGCAACAAATCGTTCAAATTCTTCTGTTAATTCAACTCCAACAAAAATGTCACAATTATCACGATCAACAATTGGTACAATAACTACAACAACAACAACAGCAAATATTGGAAATGGTATCATTCATAATAATATTGGTTATAATTATGGTGCATCATCATCAATTTATTGTCCTGTTCCAACTACACCATTAATTGATCCTACTGAAGAAAATTGTAGTAGTAATAAAATTAAAAGTTATTCAAATATGAGCAGTTTTTATGGTAAAAATGCTGGTGTTGAAGTATTAACATGCGCTGCTATAAAAGAAATGATAGCAATTAGAATACCATCACATAATGATAGCTGGTGGTGTATTTTAGAATTTTCATGTCAAGAAGTTAGAGAAAATTCTGATGATTTAGTTATATTTTTTGCAAGTAGTTCTGAAATGCAAAGATTTTTAAGAATGCTAGAACATTTATGGCAAACTAAAAATGTATGAAAATTTTAAGTTTTCATTATTTTGGAAAATATTTTTTCTTAAATTTTTTTTTTTTCTACTTTTTGCAGAACGATTTATTCCCAGTCACAATACTTGATGAAGATGATATTGTTTCAGAACAATGCACAAAATTATATATGGACATCAATAGAGCATGGGAACCTTTATTGTCTGCCGCTTTAGGATATCCACAATAAATCACATATAAAATTTAAATAAACAAGGTAAAATACAAAAAATAAGATATGAATGAATTTCGAGATTAAGTAAAAAAAAAAATAATAATAATGAATAAATAAATTAAAGAAAAATTAAACAATAAAAGTAAACATTCATATTGTTATGCTTGTAGATTTTACTTTATTCATTACAATATTTAATATTTGATTAAAAATTAAATAAATTTCAAAAATAAATATACACAATATTTAAAAAAAAATTACATAGGAGTATATTAATAAAATAAATAGAAATAATCTAAAGAAAAGTAAAAAAGAAAAAAACAAGAATAATAGTTATGATAATAATAGAAAATTATTTAAATGTAATTTTTTTGTGATATTTTCTCAATGTTATCATTAAGTTTTTATTGAAAAAGAAAGAGAAAACAAAGTGAGTATTGATCCGTTTTATAAAAAAAATTGTTCATTCATTAATAATTTTATAACGTTTTTTTTTTCATCTATTTTCATCAAACATTCACATTACGGAATTGATGATAATATGATGATGTTTGATGAACAACAATCACGAATGAACAAAATGGGTACATTTTACATTTTATATACATTTATAATTTTTTTTAAAATTAATTTTTATTTATATATACATATACAATTGTTTTATTTGTAAAATTTGTTTTATTTTTTTTTTTTTAATTTTAAATATCCACGTTAAAAATTATTCAAATGAGAATAAAAAATAAAAAAAGGATAAAAAGATCATTTTTATCTCTAGTCATTGTTTTACAATTTTTGTACAATTTATTATTTTAAATACATATATTACAAATGTTTCTTAATTTGTTTTTAATTTTATTTAATTTTATTTTTATTTTAAGTTTTTTTTTCTACATTATCGTTGAAAACAGCCATTATTTATCTTAATTTTATTTTTTAAAGAAACTGGCGCTAGAAAAAAAAAATAATTGTAGGAATGAAAACATTGAATGCAGCAGAATATTCCAATTTTTTTTCTCCAAAAAAAAAATAAAACAGAAAAGACTGATTTGGTAAAATTGAAAACAATAATTCCATATGAAATAAAATCTTTATAGAGTATTGTTCAACATGAATAGAAAAATTAGATAAAATCTTATTCAAGATATTCATTCTCGTGTGATTCACCTTCATTCCAAATAAAATTCAATATCAAAAGTAAAAACAAAAAAAAGTAGTAACTATTCAAAAAAGTTGGGGTTTCTATTTTAACACTTTTCAGGCTGGCACAATTTTCTATTTTTGAATACGTAGCGGTCAAATTCAATTATTGTACATGTTAATCAACTTAATAATTAACGAATTTTATTTATTTGAAAAAAATTTAAAAGAAAAAGATTGACTAAACACGTAAATCTTTTTGTCATTTTCGTAAAAATAAAAAAATAAATCCATTTTACAGAATAATAATTATTTCTTTTTCAGACCGTGATTACAATCTGCCGTCTGAAAAGTGTTAAAATTAAAGTATGTTACTTGTTTCATATAGGAATTAATTTTTGAGTAGAATGAATCACATATTCATTCTTTTTTCAACTCATCAGACACAAAATATAAAACGATTTACAAGAGTTTTCTCAAAAACACAAGATCTTTCTTTAGATAGTGCTCTGCTGTTATGCAAGACTAAAGTACTCATTGTCATAGTTATTTATTTGCAAATGAATTTTTTTTTATTCAAAGGTCTTTTTCATTGTGTTAGGGAATTCATGATAATTGCTAAATATGGCTTTCACTTCATTCTTCAAGAAAAAACATTTAAAAATTCCTAATTCTTGCTGAAACAAATGAGGTGTTTTACAAAAAAAAATTTTTGTGTTTGTAAAACATCAAAAATGTCATCTAAAAACAATAATCCAGTAATTGAAGGGTTTTTTTTTCGTTTTTAAATTATTATTTTAATTTTTGAGTTAATGTATTTGCTTTTTAATAAATAATTACTTATAATAAATAATACATGCATAAATATAAAGTAATTTGGATAAATAACAAATATATGAATAAATAAAATAAGAAATATAATAAAAATTGTAATACAGTACTTTTCAGAGAAGAAAGAAAATGTAAGATATTAATTTTAATAATTCAATATATATATATACATTTAAAAAAAAAAAAAAAGAGGTAAATTAATTAAGAAAATTTTCATATTATAATTAATATTTATTTAATTGTTAAATAGGTAAAAAATAAATAATCGTATTTTTTTAGTATATTTATTTATTAAATAATTAATTAAATTCATTTAATGTTTGGTAAAAATTGTAAATTAATATTGTTCAGATTATTTTAATTACAAAAAAAAAATTTATAATGTTAAAAATTAATTAATATTTGCTTTGAAATTTTCTCATTTTTCACTTTGTAAAAGCCTTTCGTTTAAATTATTGACTGATTAAAATAGATAATTGCTAAAAAAAAAAAAAAAAATGCTATGTAATTCACAACTATCCTGTAAAACAGCTTAAAAATATAGCTTTGACTTTATTAAAATATATATATACATACATATTTAAAATGTGAAAATCAATCGTAAAATTTAAGAGGGTATTCTATCGACTTTTCATATTATATACATACCTATATTTCGTGCTCGTTTCTTTTGTTTTTAGTAAACTTGAAAAACTTTAAAAATCCAACGGTAGCATTCTTGAAACAAATTTTTAAAATTAAATTCTATTCTTCAAGAAAACTCATAAAACTAAAAATCAACTTTTCTTTTCAATTTTTTTTTTTTTTTTTTAAACTAGAATATCCTCTTAACAAAAGAATTTTATATCTCCTAACATGCTAATCCCGATAAATTTTATCATAATTACACTTACAATGTTATATTGAACAAAGCATAATATATGTAATCAATTAATTTATAATCACAATTCAGCTTTATTAATGCGGCAACAATAAATTCTGTAACTGTATCTTACGCTTGTTATTAAACTTTAAAATATATTAAATATCACTGTAAATTATATACAAGCTTTGTAACAAATATTCTAACATATAACATTCATAATATTGAGAAAAAAAAAATAATAATATTCAAAAATCTATTCAAAAACATCATGAAAAGAATTCTAAAAAAACTAAGAAAAATATAAAACTTTAAAAATAATTTTAAACAATTTGAATGGCTAATGATGTTTTTGAAAAAGAAAAAGAAAAAAAAAATTTAATAAAGGCTTTTTTTAGCACAACAGAAAATTCACTGGTTAAAAAGTGCAAAAAATAATTTTTTTTTTTCAATAGAAATTATGCACAAATTTATGAAATGATTTTTAACAGACCAAATTAAAATTTTTATTTATTATTTAAAATTAAATTAAATTAAATATGAATAAGAAAAAATAAAAATACATAAATTTTTGTATTTTCTCTATGACTTTTAATTAATTAATAAAAAAAAAAAAATTTAATTATTTTTCGTAATAATTTTCCATTTAAAAATCAGTTAGAAAAAAGAGTTATTGTTTTTTATTTTTTCCGTTTTAAAAAAAAATCATTAAAATTAGTTGATTTTTTTTTTTAAATTTAAAAACTAATGAAAAATTATCAAAATTTTAATAAAAAAATTATTAAAAAAAAATTCTAAAACTAAAACTAAATTATTTCCATATCTATTTTAAAAAACTGAAAAAAAAAATCATTTTTTATATATAAAATTTTTAGTTCAAATTTAAATTTGGTGCTTAAAATAATGAATATTTGAATATTTTATTGAAAAATTTCAAGAAATAAATTGTAGAAGTATATGTGTAAGGTGTAGCAATCTTTTTAAAAAAAACAACAATGTATTATTTTCTTCTTTTCTTTCGCTTAGCATAATTAATTATTTTGATTGAATTTATTTTTAAATGAGAAAAAATTAAAAGAGAAAAAAATTTAGTGCGATAAAAAAAAAAATAATGCAATTAAATTAATTTAGAAATTATTGTGTATTTTGTTGTTTTGAATTCGACAAAAAAAAAATTAAAAATCACTGTAAAATAAAATATATTTGTACAATCGCGGTGTATTTCAGTAATAATTTACATATTTCTAATTTTTAAATTAAGTTTTAAAAACAAAAGCCAAATACTATACTTTTCTGTGGATATTAATTGTATTTTATATTTAAAAACAAAATTATTTAATAATTTAAATACGTATTCAAAACTAAAAAATCTTCGCTTTAATAATATATTTAATCACTTTTTAAATTAGCTTAAATGGCAAAAATAATTTTCTCTGTTGTAATTATTTTCGTTTGGAAAAAAATTTCGTTATTACGCTTTTTTTATGTTTGAAAAAAAAAAAACCAATAAAAACACATAATTATTATAATTAAATTATATTGTAATACAAATATAATAAGATTAATAAAGTATATATACAACATTTAAAAAGAATTTTCATTTTTTAAAGGTTTAAAATAAATAAACTTAGTATCACCAGAATTATCTTAAGAAATTAAGAGCTTTAAATATCGTTAAGGTGTTTCAGATAGCATAAAGTAATCTTCAAAATAAAGGTGTTTTTCCTTCCCAAAATCTGCTTCTCTGGTTCCACTTTTCCCTTTACACTTCATGTAGTTCCAAACTTATGAAAAAAAAAAAAAAAAAACACTAATTCTATTTCTCACTGTATATTCGATGAAAATTTGAAAATTAGTGCGATGGATTACCGTTATATTACTCTATTTTACGTTGAATTCAAAAATTTCTAAGCCAAAATCATAAAAATAAGGGAATTTTATAGGAAAAATAAAACATTATTAATTTTTTTTTTAAATTTATTATTTTATTAATTTCTGTAAAGAACCATTTCCAAGTACAAATGTGTAAATTGTTCATCCTTTAAACATTTTCATTATTTCATTTATTTATTTACCAAAACTCTATTTCCTTTTTTCAAATTAAATACTTAACCATAACCATTCATAACAATTTTTTTTTTTCATTTTCATTTTCTTTATTTTTTTTATTTTGTGTGATTCTTTTTTTTTTTATTCTTTTATTAATTAAAAAAATTTTATTTTATTTCTTTGTATTCTTTGTTTTTTTTTTCACCAATAATCTATTCATTAATCATCACCACTTATTATATTTCTTATACATCAAGAGCTACATGCAATTTTAAAGATAAAAAAAAAAAAATTATGTTAAATTTATTTATTATAAAAATGAAACTAATTTATATAATGTGTCTTTTGATATTACTTATGTAATTTTAATTTATATAAATATTTCATTTTTGTTTTTTCTTATTTATCCTTAAAATTTTTTTTCATGAATTCCATTTCCTTATTCTAAAGGATATTAATTGTTTTTCTTAAATTAACAAAAAAAAAAAAAATAAATAAATAATAATAATAGAAAATGTTTTACATTTTTCTCTCTCTTTACCTACAAATTTTTTAAACAATCTTTTATTCGCTTCCCTATCAGTCCTTCATTCTTCAGTCCTATTCGTCCAATTTTTTAAATGCATATTTTTTAATTATGCCAAATTCTTTTTTTTTTTTTTTAATAATTTTTTTTTTTTTGTAATTTTTTAAAAATTAAAAACGTTTCTTTATTTTTTTTTTTTTCAATTTTAAAAATAATAATTATAAAATATGAATTTTATTTTTAGATGCAATGCATGTGATTTAGAATGTGAGGTGAGTGTGGTAATTATGTATGTTTATTAAAAGTTATACGATATATGTATGTAAATATTTATTTTTTTTTAAATTTATTTAATTAATTTTTTTTTTGTAATTAAAAAAAAAGTGATGAAATTTTTTCGAAGAAAATACGTATGTGCGTTTTTATTGCTAAAATACAACACAAAAAAATTTTGTTTTCGATTTTTTTTTTTTTTTTAGTAAATTATCCTTAAGATTTTAATCTTAAATTTAATAATATAATTTTGAAATACACATATCATTTGATTTAATTTTTTTTTATTTTTTTTTTTTTTGTAATCTTTTAATAACAAACAATTTCTTTATTCAATCAAAACCGTGACGTAGCTTTTCCTTTTTTTTCTTATTTTTGCTCTTTCCTTTGGTTGTTTTAATTTTACTTTTTTTTTTTTTTAAATATTTTTTATTTCATAATCCTGAACACAATTTGGGAATTTTATCTTTCAAATATATTTACAACGTAATTTAAATGTAAATATTGAAATGCAAAATAAAAATTTTCATTGACAATTCTGTTTTTTTTTTCTTTATTAAAATTTACCGATAATATCTGAAATATGTAGCTTGATTTTTATTTGCTATAACAACATGAGGAAAACTCTATTACAGTTTTTGCCAAAAAAAGGATAGGTTTTCACTGGAAAGTCGAATAAAACTTTTTCTAAAATCCTAATTTTTTCTCCCTTAAAGGATGTTTGTTCGACTCTCTTTACGCCATTTATTTTGAATAAAATTTGGAATTTCACTTAGAATTTTGATGTTTTAAAAGAAACAAAATTTTGAAAAATTTGAAGGGAGAAGAAACATCTATAGAAAAATGTTTAATAAAATACAAAGGATTTGCAGATCCTCAGATATTAGCCTCAGAATAAATAATCCACAAAGTTTATCACATAAATTTCAAATAAACTTGACTATGACTTTTTTCCATATAATAATATACATATAAGTTTCAAAGCCATAGGCCGTTTTCAACGATACGACTTTGAGTTTTCCTACTTAAGATCAGATCTAAAAGCTTGTTAACGAAAACAAGCCATCTAAACTCTTTCTAATTTTGCTGAAAAATGATAGCAAGGTTGATTTAATTAAGTACCCGATAAATCAAGCTAGAGGTAAAATTATGTCATTGAAAATAGTTTCAATTAATTTGATTTAAAGAAAAATTCGAAACTACCGGTGTTTTTCTACCAATTTTTTTCACAATGGAATTATATATGTCCTATACTGTTAAACTTTAATCGAACTGTATTTAAGAAATATGTAAATATGAGGTATTATTTTTGACTAATTTTACATTAATAAGAAATTTAAAACGAGATTTTTTTCGTTTTGTCGTTTTATTTTCGCTATAGAAAAAGAACATTTTTAAAATTTCAGATGATTATTGCTTGTTTTTTTTTTTTTGTTTTCTTGGAAAAACTTTTGTTTTTATATTTCAAGGCAAAATAAAATGTATGTGTTATTTAATTTTTGATGTTTTACATATCTTTTCATATTCCATTTCGGTTTAATTTATTTATTCATTATATTTGCCATATCATTTACCGTTAATTGTACATTTTTGGTTTTTATTTATTTTTATTTTTTTTTGTTGAAATAATTAATTTTTTTTAATCGAAAAAAGAATCACTTATAATTACACATACCATGTATATATATATATGTATATATTGTTTTTATATTCTTCTTATTCTATACTTCATTTTGTTGATGTTTTTTTGTTTTTGTTCATTTTTTTACTAAAATTTCATTTGAAAATATGTATTTTGTTTTTTTTATGTTCCGCTCTTTGTCATTTTCTTTTCAATGTGTTGTTGTTCATTTTTTTTTCTTTCTTTCTTTTATTTATTAAAATTGAATATAATGTAAATATACATATAAATTTATGAAATATATATTTTTTAATAATATAATTAATTTATATTACTTTGTTTTTTATTTTATTTAAATAGTACACAATATAATTGCTAGATTAATAATAATATTGCAAGAAATTTATATCAAACAGAGATTAATTATAAATTATACATCATTAATTCTATATTATAATTTTTTTTTTCCCACGTTTAAAAAAAAATTTTTTTTTTTTTTTCTTGTTGATTTCAAAAAACAGAAGAAAAAAAAATTTTTTTTTTTTTATTAATTAAACAAATTTTATTAACTTATTGCATTAATTTTTTTTTCTCATTTTTTTATTTTTCTTCTCTACAGTATTTTCAATTATATTAATAATAATTAATTATAATTACAAATAAATACATAATGTGATATTATTATATTTATATAAATAAGCATTAAATAATTTAATTTATTTTTATTTAAAAAAAAAAAAAAAAATACAAAAATTATAATTATTTAATTACTAAAATATTAGTATATATAAATATTACAAACTATCAATAAATTTGCACATCTTTCTTATTTTGTTTGTTTTTTGTTTTTTTAATTTATTTACTTATTTCATTTTTTTTTTTTACTAATTTATTATTTAATTGAATTAAAAATTTAACGAAAAAAATTTATTATTATTTATTTACTTATCTTTTTTTTTTCGTAATTACTTTTTTTTTTTAAAGTTAAAAATGCACAATATACATATTTCAATAATATTTATAATAAATCTTTACATTTTTAAATACTACTTTCCTTCTTTCGTACGGTATCATTTTTTTTTCTATTTTCCTGCTTTTCTCACGGCTATTTAATTTTTTTTTTTCTTCAAATTATATTGAGAATTTTTTAAAAATTGATTTTAATGGATAATGATAATAATCAGACATGGGTTGATGGCTTAATTAATGAATTAATCTATTGCTAATGAAAATATGAAGCAATGCATTATCTTCATTCTTCTGTTACTAATATAGTTAATAAATTAGATCCGTTAATTATTTTAAATTAAATCTGATGATTTTATTTTTTTGATGTTAAATTGAATGAAATTAAAATAAGAATACGATAGCTTTTTACTTAAAAAATAGTCTGGCAGCATTTTCAAAAATCACACATACTAAAAAAATCGTAATTTAAAAAAATATTGTATTGTGGGCGAAATTTTAAAAAGTTACAAATTCAACATACTTTTAACAAAATCTTTTTAAATTACAACGGTTATTTATAGGTGAAAAACTATCTATAGATTTACTAAGTAACTGGCTACTACTTCTCAGACTTAAACAAAATATTAAATTTCCAACAGACACTAGAATTTATTTTTTAATTAATCACAGATTCATTGTGTTTACTTTCATTCAATTTGCAATAAGAGTTTTAAAAAATTTAGACTAGTTTGTTATCCTAAAATTTCTACGCTCATCAGTATGAGTAATGTCCTGTACTAGTTCCGAGCTCAAGCCATGTTTCCGTAAAATCTACGAACAGTTGATAGACTTTGAAAAATTAATCAACCAGTCATCAGATTCTATAGACGTTTTTACAGTTGTTTAATAATTATTTTCCTATTTTCCTACATAAATGGTTTGCCTTTAAAGTTGTAATTTTTTTCAAAAAAAAAAAAATTGTTACTGTAAAAATTAGATTTTGCTCTCTGGCAGGATAAATTCCAATTAACATATCAATTCTGGGTCATCTGTTTTGTTAATGCTGAAACAATTTTGCAAAAAAAATTTAGAAAAAATTCTCAATATCATATATTTTCTGAAAATGCTGAACTTTTTTTTTTTCCCATAGTACTACTTGCTTTTTCTTGTAAACATTCCTGAATCATTCCAAAATGTGAACATTTAATTTAAAAAAAAAAACAAAAAAATCTGTAAAAGTGTAAATTACATACATATTAAATATTACATAATGTTTTATCTTTTCTTATTTATTTCTCTTTTTAAATAAATTTTTTTTTCCATATATTTTAGGTAATAAATTTTCTTTGCTTTTTTATTTACTTTGTTTTTGTTTTGTTTTGTTTTGTTTTTTTTTTGTTCTGTAAAGATTTGTACTTTTTGCAAGTATTACACACATTTTTGTTTTAAATATTTTTAAATCTTAATCATTTATTAATTAAATTTTTTTTTTTCTTTAAATTTCCTTAAATATTAATTTGTTTGTAAGTTTGTTTTGCTTTTTTTTTTTTTTTTTAATATATATGTATATATAGTGACTATAATTTTGTTTTTTTTTTATTTTTTGTTGTATTTTTCTTTCTTTACTATATATAATAATTTTATAATAATGTTCCAATATAATATTTTGTGTTTTTTTGTTTGTTTGTTTGTTTTGTTTTTTCTTATACCTAAACGAAAGACGTAAAATAGTTGTTGTTTTTCTTTTTATATTTTTGTAGTAAATTATTATTTATTTTTTTTGTTTTACTAGACAAATTTACACATTATCATGTTTTTTTTTTTTATTTTTTAAATACTCAGAAAAATGTGTACTTTCATTTATTGTAATATATTATTTTTTTTTATATAAGTTTTTTTTTTTTTTTCTTCTTCTAAATATAATTTTTATTAATTTTGTTTTTTGTTTTTTTTTTTCTTCTTAAAATTATACTCTATTCGTTATTCATATTTCTAAATTTTCTGATTTTGCTCTGAGGTTTTTTTTTTACTCATTTTTATTTGATTGAATGAAATAAAAGGATAATAAACATTTTCTTCTTTGCAAATATTTTTTTTTTTTTTTAGTATCTATTTAATGAAAAAATTTGTATAAAAAAATACGTTTTTGTTCTTTTTGTTTTTTTAAATTTGTTGCTATGAATTTACTTTTATTTTTGTAATTTGTATGAATTTATTTTAAAAATAATAGTTTTTTTTTTGTCTTTAATTTTTTTTATTTTTGTTCATTGTTATTTTAAATTTTTGTATCAAGTTTGTGGCATTTGTTTTTTTGTATTTAATAGTTTTTTTTTTTTTTCTTTTAACTTTATTTTCTTATTGTAACAGTAACTTGAACTCTTGAACTTTTGTATTTTTATTAGAGTAAGAAAAAAAAATCATTTATTTTGTAAATTTGTGTGTTTATTTGTTGTTTTGTAGTTGTATTTTTGTAATTCAATTTGTAACTATAGTTTCAGAAAAACAAAAATAAATTTTTAATAATTTTTTTTTTTTTTTTTTGATTTGTAATTTTGTAATTTTACATTACTTATAAAAAATATTTTTGTTCCTTTTTTTTCTATTTAATAAATTATAATTTTTTTTTTTTATTATGTAAATTCGTTTTAAAAAAGAAAATGAGTTTTTTTGTGTATCTTATTTTTTTTTTTGTAACGTAATTTTTTTTTTTTATTAAATATATTCTTTGTTTTTCTTGTTTTTAAAACAATTCTAATTTTCTACTTTAATCAATATTTTTGTATTTTATATAAATAATTTTTTTATGCATTTTATTATAAATTCCATTCCAATCCTTAAATTTTCTCATTCCATATAAAAAAAAAAAAGTATAAAAATATGAAATTATATTTATTTTATTTATTATAAACTTTTTTTTTTTCTATGTGAAAAAATCATTTTTTCTCTGTTTTTTCAAATTTGTTTTTCATTTACCGAAATATAAAAATATAAAATAAAAATTACTTTTACTTTCACAGCAGATAGATATCTTAAAAAAATTTCTCACAAAGCCAAATTTTTAATAAAAAAAAATTATATAAAAATTATTTTACTGTTGCAATTTTTATGGACATATCATTAAGTAAAAAAATATCCTTATGTTTCGTTTCACATATTCTTATGAATCTACTAATTTTTCGAAAGCAACATACAACAGTAAAGTAATATTTATAAAATTTTCCCAATAAGAAGCCATAAAATTTCATAATCATCACATTCTTTTTTTTTTTTTTTTTTTTTGAAAATTGTCAAATATTTTTCTTATTTAATTTCATTTTGGAAGTATAAGCAATACACTCGAAAAGGTCTTTAAAATGTAATTTTTATTTAGCAATAACAAAAAAATATATATTGAAAAGTTCTTAAAATAACCAACAGTCTTTTAAGAAATTTCATAAATTCTAAAACACCAACACTTTCACTAGCACACTCTCTATCGAAAAAATAAAAATAACAAAAATTAAAATTCTTCTTAAAATTGTTCACGCTTATTAAAGAAAAAATAAATATTATATAAAAAGTTTCAATCTTCCAAGAAATCCTTTACTTATCCAAAAATACATACTAATATCATCTACCTTTATTCCATTCTAAAAATTTTATTATATAATTTAATTTATATTTTGTATAAAAAAATATTTTCTTAATAATAATTTTATTATTATCGCAAATATAGATATTATACACACATACGAGTACAAATATAAAAATATAAAACGATTAAAATGGAGTTTTTGAAACTCATTTTTCTTAATTAAATTTTCGACTCTTTTTTATGCTAATATTTTTTTAGAAAATAAAAACCGAAAAAAAAAAATAAATACATAATAATTTTGAAAGTTAAATTTGATTTTATAATCAGTCTAACAGTTTCAATCCATTTTATATTAAGAACTTTTCAATATTATTATTATTATTTTTTTGTTTGAATTTAAAATGCTTGCTAAATTTTGGTAGTTATTTCTTTTGGACAATTCAAACGCATAAACGATCCTATATTTTACCGAAAAGCAATCAAGAATCAGTTGTTAAAGTTTTCAAAATTTTAATTTATTTTTCGTTCATGAACTCTTTCGCAAAACGTTTATTATTCCGGTTGATCCTTGACAGTTTTATTAAAATCTAATTTCTAATTATCTAAAGACCTCCGAATGTAATTGAAAAAATTTAAATAAAAGCAAAATCTTTTTTTTTTTTTTAACAAAACAAAAATTCATCGATAATAACAAAAATATAATTAAAAAATTAACAAAATTAAGTGAAAAATACAAATATTACAACACAACAAAAATAAATTCAAAATAAAAAAAAAATATTCAACAAAAATATTAATTAAAAATCATAAAAATACTTAATTATTTTAAAAAAAAAAAAAACAATAATTTGAAAATAAAAATCAATAAAATTCTTTTCTACTCTCTATAAAGTCCGTCCCTCTAATAATTTTTTCCTTTTATTTTTTATTTATTTTTTTTTTTTTAAATTATTTGTTTATTTTTTGTTTTGTTTCTCTTTTGTAAATTTCATTTTTATCATTATGACGCTTTCTTATTTGTTTTTATTTTGTGTTTCATATTATAGATATTCTTTTACAATTCACAAGAACTTTTGATAGATTATTTTTTAATTTCACATGAATTAAATGAGTTTCATTTTTGTTTTTTCACCGCCAGCGGGAGAAGAAAAAACCCAAATGAAAGACTCATTTAATTATTATTTTCAGTAATTGATGTTAATGCTGAAAAATTAATAAAGAAATTCAAAAATATCTACCAAAAGTCCTTGTACGAACCTCAGGAGGCATGTAACGGTACCGTTTGTGAATTATTTCCGGTTTGTGCTGAAACTTCAGATTTAACACGACGTGCAATATGAGAACGTGTGTGTTTTCGTAGATGATCTTTACGATAGAATCCTAACATTGAAAAAAAAAATGGAAAAAAAAATTAAATAGAAAAAAAAATTTTTTAAATGTTGTTTTTTTTATATTTCGGAGAATTACCTTTTCCACATTCCTGACAAATATGTTTCTTTTCACCTGAATGAATAACAATATGCAATGTGAGCTGTTCTTTACGTTTAAAAGACTTCATACAAATCTGTAAAAATAATTAATGATTACCGTTATTTATGAATTACATTTAAAAAAAATTACGAAAATTAAAGGATTCCTTACATTACAAACATGAGGTCGGTCTGGTATATGAGATAATTTATGCCTGGTTAAATGATCTTTACGTTTTAATGCTGCGTTACATATATCGCATACAAAACGTCTTTCAACAGCATGTGATATAACATGTTGTTCAATTAGGCTACGATCTGGATAAGCCATTTGACATTCTGGACAACAAAATAATGGTGAACCATCTAATGCTTTTGTTTCTCTTATTTCACCAGGTTTTGGTCTTGGTTTCTTTTCTTTTGGTGGTTTCTTTTTTTTAGTTTTTTTACCAGTTGTTGATGTTGTTGTTGCAGCTGCAGTTGTTGTTGAATTTGTTGTTGATTCAGCAATATTTTGAATATGTCCACCCAATCCACCAATACCATTTGTATTTGTATTTGAATTATGTGATTGTGTTGTATTATTTGTGTTTGCTAAAGGTGTTGTATTACCTAAAGCTAAACTTAAATTTGTACCTAATGTACCATTTTTAAGTATTTCACCTTTTAAATTGAAACCAGATGCATTATCTAAATTTCCTAAATTTAAATTCCCTGAGTTAATTGGTGATCCAACGATACCCGTTGTTTCTTTTTTAATCGTCTCTGAGTATTTAAGGAAGTGCTGTATTGATATTGGCAGTGTAGCAGATAATAAATGTGATGAATAATCAACTGTATTTGCAGTATTTGCTAATGTTTGCCAGGATTGATTTACATTTTGTAGGATTTGTTGATTAAGTACTGTTATATAATTTCAAAAAAAAAATGTTTATTTCATATAAATATACACTTAAGGACCTTATATAGATCGAGTGCTTATAAATACTTTGACGAAAACTAAAGAAAAAATTTAAAGTCAACAACGTAAAAATAAAATTTGAATGTAAAAACCAATAAGTTTAGAAAAAAAAGAAGCTATAAATTCGATTTATCTCTTGTTAAACATAATATCTCATATTTGTCTATAATATTTATCCTACAAAATTTTACAATATTCTTGTAAAGTAATTAATGAAAACTTTTAAAATCTTTTAAGAAATACCAATTCGAAAAAAGAATGAATAATTTAAATTCTTGATAGTAAAATATCTTAAAATTTAATTAATTTCCTATCAACGAAACATATTTTTCTTAGCATTTAAAATTATAAGCACCAAATTATTCATTCTTTTTTAATTTCGAAAAACAAATTATTGTACTTTAAAAATTGTCGAAGTTATATTTATAGAAAAATTACCGAAATTTTTCCTTATTTACAACATTCCTAAAGTCGCTATGGCTACATATCCTTTTTGTAGACGATTTTTTTTATTTATTTGTATAGTCTAATTTAACCCAATTTGAAGAAGAAAAAAAAAACATGACATAATTTATACAAATGAAAAATCATAAAAAATAAATTCCTTGTTAAAATGAATTATTATTTTTAAAACTGAGAAGAAAAAAAATTAAATAAATACTTATCCTCTACTCATATAGAGTGACTTAAGTGAAAACTTAGTACCTACTTTACAAAAAAAAAATCTCAAATTATAAGATCCTTGAAGTTTGATAAATTTAAAGGCAAAACTTGAATTGGCTTAAATATCATTCCTTTATAATACTTTAATTTTGAACTTTGACTTTAATTGTATAGAAAACAAAACAAGGGCATAAAAGTCATGGTAAGAAAAATGAAATCAAAATAAATACCCTGAATACAATTATTGTATTTGAAAAATGGTATTAGAAATTTCAAGAAAATGATGATAAAAGAGTATGCTCCATAATATAAATTACGTTCTTTTCATATTATGATGATGACTCATTCTTTCGGATAGGCTTAGAAAAAAAAAATTGTGTCATGTACGCCTCTACAAAAATATAAGTATATACATACATTAATATATCAAACAAACAAAATATACATATAACAAAAAGTATCCTTATAAGTTAAATATAAAAAAAAAAGTTTCAATGACAAAACCAGGTCCCTGTTAAAATTTTCCCATTAGATGTCCTTCAACATTATTCCCTTTTACCAAAAATTTTTTGACGATCTAAAAATGTATACAAATAAATTATTTTATAGGATTTTCAGTAAAACCCAAAAATTTATTTCTATGTAGATGTATATGATATCTCATCACATTATGAACGTATATATTTATAAATAATCTATATACTTATATACACCTATATTACAAAAAAAAACTACGACGAAATGAAAGTTAATTTGATTACCCACCATATAAACATTTCATACGCATGTAATAAATATGACTCCCTAAACTCTGACCACTCAAATTTTTGCCGCGCAAAAGCAAGGACGAAATATTGAATGTAAATGATTTTTTTTTTCTTTTTATTTTCCAAAATTCATTTTTTCTTTTTCTTCAGTAGAATTTTCTTGTTTTTTAGGAAAAGTGAATGTGGGTAAAAACACAATTTTCCAGATATTGAAAAAAAAAAGAAACAAGACCTGAAATATTTGTAAATGTTACATTTAGCGAAAGTGAGTTTCCATTGAAAATAAATGTGTGTGTGTATGTGATGATCAAATATATATCAAATTGCGTAATATTTTTATCAACAAATATATATACGTTCTTATAACATGTACATATATATTTATATTACACATTTGCCAAAAAAATATACATATAAGAAAAATCTTATTTTTCAAATGTATATAGTATATAACATTATTATGTCATATTGTAATAAAATACGGAATCCCCTAGCCATTTAATAGAGGCCCAGATATTTTATGTTGAGTAGGCGTTACTAAAATTTCTGGGTTTGCCTATTTTTCATACTTTTCAAGGAAAATTGAACTCTGTTGTAACTTTATAATGAGCTTATACAAGATTAAGAAGATCAATTTACTGAAAGTTTGAGGATCCATACCTTGTAAATTTGTAACAAACATTTTTTTTTTTTGGATTTTCTCATGGGAACATTGTATTTTCTCTTCAAATATATTCCCTAGATCTAGCATGGTGGAAAAAAATAAAATAAAATAACCGTTATGTTTATAATATAGTTTTAACCTCACTTTCCTTGTTTTTCTTATAATTTGGTACATAAATTGTGATTACGAATAAACTTTTCTGTTATGTCAGCAAAAATAAGATGAAAAAAAAAATGTGGAAATACATAATTACAAGATCCTCATTTCACTTGTTTCTACTTTCAAGGATTTCCTCAAGAAATCTAATCCTATATATGTGATGGACTGATGGTTAATTTTTCCTTCTAATATATTTTCTTTTGCGTTTTCAATTTTAGGTATATATTTCCTTTAATAGTATGTATGTTTTTTTTTGTTGCGTCATTTTTATTTAGCGCATAGGCTTAGGATATTTTGTCTGCTCGTCTCCTACTGCTATTTAAACCAAAAAGACAATAAAAAAGAAAACATAAAAAATAATAATAAATAAAATTTGAAAAAATGATAAAATTAAAGTAAGAAAAGAAAATATAATTTTTTTTTTTGAAAACAATTACGTTTTATTTTAAATAAAATACAAAAATTTAACTTATACAAAAAAAAAAAAAAAAACAAAAACAAAGCTTAAAAATTATACAAAAATTAGTTTTCTTTAAAAATTAAAATAATTTAAAATAGTTTTATAATACAACGGATAAGAACACTTTTGTCCTTTTTTTTACATTACAATTTTAGTTTTTTTTTTTTAAATTAATATAATTTTTTTTTTTTTAAATTTAATAATAATAAATATTTACCTTCTTCCCGGTCTCTTTCAATTTTTGGATGTATTTTTGGTTTATGATCGCTAGTATTTAAAAAATTTAAATCAGTTTGAGGTTGTGAATATGGAATTGAAATATTTTGCCCGTATTGCATTGCACTATTTGTTACTGAAAACATAATTATAACACAAATTTTTATTATACTTTATTTTAATTTAATTGATAAAATTGACAATAAACAGTAAAAAAAAAAAATAACTTAATGCTTTAAAATTATTTTTCAATAATGTTTGTCTTTAAAAAATTTTTTTTTTGTATTTTTTTTCCAAACACAAATTTCAAAATTTCAAATTTTTTTAACGGTAAAAATTTTACATGATATCCTTACAAAAGAATATAACGAATAAAATTGATACTATATAGCTTGTAGGAAGAAAAATCGAAAGTGTATGTATATACACATACGGAAAGCCGATTCATTTGAAATGATACTTTAAAAACATAAAAAAACAAAAACAAAAAAAGAAAAATCAAAAGAAAAAAGTAAATAAAATTTTTCCTCATTTTATTTTTCTATATATACTATCCCTGACGCACATACGCATGAGGTGAATGGCATGAAATAAAGAGGGTTAACCTATAACAGTACCAGTTTAGTGAATTTATAGGATAATGCGTAGTTTAATAATTTGGAAAATTTACTAAATATGAATTTTTAATAATTCTTTAATGGTTCTAAGTTTCAAATTAATTTAAAAATATAGCAAAACAAAATGTTCAACATTATTTAATTTTATTCATTTTTTATCAAATTTTAATCGAAATTAAATAAAAAAATTACATTAAAATCACGCTAAATTTTCCCGCCATATATCTTGTGTTTTTGCTTTTCTTAAAAATATGAAATTATTTATTTTCCATTTTGTTTCTATAAAAATAAAAATTGAAGATTTTATATATTTTTTTTTTACTTGAGAAAATTTCAAAATTTTTTACATAAGATTTCCTAGACTACGCAATAACTTTCATTTTCTGTATAGCTAAATTTTTTTATAGGTATAAAAAATATACATATACGCTTTTCCGTTTTCATCATCATCATCATCAAGAAACTCCACAACGCCACGCCGCTATTTCCATTTTATAAAATTCTATGCCTCTTGATTTTTGTATATCTATTGCTCAGACTCACTCAAAATTTTCCCAGGCTATAAATAAATGTGCGTGAATATGAAAAAGACCACCTCCTTATTTTTAATATTCCCAAATATATATTTTCTTCTTTTTTAGGTATATATCTACGTAAATCTCCAACTCCGAAAATTTTCAAAAACTAGGGCAAATTGGAATGAGTACAAAACACAGGAACATTAACATTATGTGTGTATAGCATGCGTAGACTGGGAAATTTTTAAGTAGGAAGAGTACATTATAAGGAACGCAATTTATTATTTGAATTTTTTTTTTCTGCTTTTTTTTTTCTAAATGTAATTTTTCCTAAAAATGAATCAACTGGAAATTTTTTTTTTTTCCCAAAATTTTGTAATGAAAAATTTTTAGAAATATATATATATAATTTTATCAAATTAATTGCTTTTCTTGCTTTAAATATTATTTTTTGTAACATAAAAATTCAGTAAATTGAGAAATTGAATAAATTTCAAATCAATTTTAAGAAATATTTTGTATTTTATTGTAAAATTCACCAAAGAAAATTCTTATTAGGAAGTTATAAATTCAATTCACTATCATGGTACTGTAATTTCTTCCCCGGTTACAATAACGGAAAAAATCAATAAAAACGCCATTAGCAAATTTTGGATGAATGTATGTTTTCTTATGCTTGTTACCGGGCTGGGAAAAATTGAGGTTGACCACCCGTAACACAAAATATAAAATGCATTTTATATGAAAAATGTGTAATTTGTACTTTTTTTTAGTAAAACTTAAATAATTTAAAATTGAAAAATATTTTTTCATTTAAAAATTTTTTAAAAACAATTTCTTAAGAGAAAAAAAAAGAAAAAAAAAGAAAAATTTATATGTAATTTACATACCGGATGCTGGATTTTGATTAAAATGATTGCTATTTGTCTGATAGCGTTGTGAGTGATTGTCAGGAGCTGTGCCATTAACCCCGGGTGCTGTAAATGCTCCTGGAGTTTGTGTATCATGTCCAAATTTAGCCGCAAATTGATGTATACCCGAAAATGGGCCACCAAATGCCGAAAAATTCATCATTTATGCAATTTTTATTTTAATCCTTTTTAAATAATTTTTAATTTAATTATTTGGCGCCGTTATGGCCCGGCACTTTTAACAATTTTTTTTTTTGTAATTTTTCAATTCAAACAAACGAACACAAGAAAAAAAAACGGACAACCAAAAATGTTATACAAATAATATGATGCGATGATGAAGAAATATACAAGAAGAGTGTATACAACAGAGTATGATTTAATAAAATGGTATAAATGTTATATCCTTTTTGATTTTCTTCTAGTATATATGCTTTTTTGTTTTTGTATTAAAATTTAAGAGAGAGAGAGAGAGAGCAGAAATTAGAACAAATACACGTACACAAATTACTCATACACAACACTTTTATATATATTTTATGTTGATTAGAGGGGTTCCAGAATTTTACATAAGTTTTCTTTAAATTAAATATATGAATATATATAAAAAAAAATACGGTTATAATTTTTTTGCACAAAAATTTAAATAAAAATTTAAGTATTTTCTTATAAATTCATAATAAAAATTTTAATTAATGCTCTTTTATGCATTTTAAAATATTATAAAAAACTTAAATGAAAGCGAAATTATATATATATTTCTTTTTTTTTTTTTGTTAATAGATCCGATGTTTGACCGGGTTACAAGAAAAAAACTCAAATAAGAAATGAAGGATATGACTTTCGACGTGCGTGGTGAAATGTACAATTATCCAGATGATGCTATCTGATATGCATTGGGGTTGGTTTTTCGCCGACGTTTTGGGGTTGTTTATCATATTTGAGGGTGTTCAGTTGAGACAATTTTTAGGCATTCTTATATTTCCAATGTAATCACCCGCACAACCCCTTCAAAAAAAAGGATATAGGTACATATTCAATTTTTTTTAATTCAAAATTTATAATATTGTTAACAAGTTGAGACTTTTTTTTAAAACTAAAATAACATTTTAATTTTCCTAATTTGTATTTTATACTGACGAATCTGTATACTTCTTACTTCCTTACATAAGAGTGTTTTTTTTTCGCACTGATTTTTTTGTGTCGACAATAAAAGGTCGCTACGAAAAATCTCACTTCCTCAGTGAGCAAATGAGCCAAAATTGTGTAGGATCATTTGGTCAGTAACAGTTTACCAGCTGTTTTGGTGAGAAAGTATCATATGGAATTGAAGTTTGGGGTTTAATGACGTGATTTTATAATTTGTATTTTATATTTCTTCTTAATTTGTTTCATAATGTTGAAGTTTTCTAGTTAAATTTGTCCAAGTATGTTATTTATTTTTTAACGTCTTTTTTGGACACTTAAAGTAAGCCTATTCTTATTAGAAGGTAAGTGAGCTGAGTTAAACTGATGTGAGCACGTATGATTTCCTCAGTTCCAATAAAACGCAGCAAGTGTCTTACATAAGATACTAAATATGTATAAAAATTTTTATTCCAAATCTTTCTCTAATAGTTAAATTTATGAATTGTTGCTATTGAAAAATTATAATGGAAAAATCGTAACTATGTTTATTTCAATTTTTGGTAATTTTCAATTGATGAAAAACAGAATAAAATTAGACCTTTACACATACTTATGTGAGACATTGTATATAACGAACAATTTTTATTAATGGCTAAAAAAAGAACGGTTGATGGTTATTTTCAAAATGAAAAATTATGTTTTTAATTAAAATTAAAAAGCTTTAAAATATTTTCAGTGATCTAATCACGAGGAAAAATAAATACAGAAATTTAATTTTGGTTTTGTTAATTTGAATTTTTAAAAAAAGTAGAAATTACAAGTCGTGTTCTCGCAATCGAAAATCAAATATCTTCAAAAATAGGGTGTCTAAACGCTAACACAAGTTTCAGAATTTAAATTTGACAATCAGAATTTCCAGCATGCGCACTGCAAAATGTTTTGCAAAACGTCAAATAACGTTAAATCAGCTGCTTTTAAATCTGAAGGATGCTGCTAGAAGGTATGAAAAACTCCAAACTCCAAGCAAACAAGATTTATTCATAAAATTTTTTTAATAGATGGGTTTATTTCGAACGTATTTTAATTTAACTAGACCATTTTATGTGAGTATCGTTGTACGGACAATCTCTACACAATGTACAAAATATTCTCGGTAAGTATTTTAATATAAATTATTTTGATATTTCAATATAATGCGCAATTATTTCCAATTAATGAACAATTTCCTTATATAACTTAATAATATTTTTCATATTTATTTACAGTTTGGCTGAAGTTGGAAAACTTGAATCACCAAAAATTGAAGGAAAATATGAAACTGGTCAATTATTTTTACATCGTGTATTCGGTTATAGAGGTGTAATTTTATTTCCATGGTTAGCTCGTGTTTATGATCGTGATTTACCAAATCAAGCTAAAAATAATGATACAGATACTAAATCATCATCAACAACAGAAGCAAATGAGAATGTTGCAAAAGAAGTTAAAGGGAAAATGCATACATTTTATCAAGTTTTAATAGATTCTAGAGATTGCCCATACATTGTAAGTTTTTTTAAGTTATTTACATTGTATTTTTTTCTTCTAATTATTCTTTTTACTTTGTATTACAGAGAGCCCAAACTGAAGCTGTCACATTTCTTGGTAATCAAGATTCAAATAGAAGTTTATATGCGATACCTGGTTTAGATTATGTAGCTCATGAAGATATAATGCCATATTCATCGGGTGAACGAACACCGCTTCATCATGAATTATTTGATAAATTTTTAAGTTATAATCCAAATAAAGATCCCCCATTTGAGTCACAAGATACATTAAAAGCATGGCAAAAAAAGAATCATCCTTGGCTAGAATTATCTGATGTTCATAAAGAAACTACGGAAGGAGTGCGTGTAACTGTGATACCATTTTATATGGGTTGTCGTGAGACACCAGCTGCATCTGTTTATTGGGTATGAAATAATAGTTAAATTCTTAAAGAAGAAGATAAATTTATTATGAATTTTGTATTTACAGTGGCGGTATTGTATTCGGTTGGAAAATTTAGGTGAATTAAGTGTGCAATTACGTGAACGACATTGGAGAATATTTTCATTATCTGGAACACTTGAAACAGTTCGTGGACGTGGTGTTGTTGGTCAAGAACCAGTATTAAGTCCAAGGTTACCGGCTTTTCAATATAGCAGTCATGTGAGTTTACAAGCACCGAGTGGTCATATGTGGTGAGAATATTTTTTAAATGAATTTTATTTACTTCATATTTTCTAATGAATTCTTTTTTCTAGGGGAACATTTAGATTAGAAAGAGAAGATGGTCATACATTTGATTGCCGTATTCCTCCGTTTTCTTTAGAAAGTAAACCAGATGATTCATCAAGTTCTGGAACAACACCATCAAATTCTAATGAATCTGCTTAACAACTTTTAACCTCGTTTTTTCCTTTTGTTTTCCCTCTAAAAATTAATTGTAAATATGTAATTTCTCTTGAAAACAGAATTTTATAAAATAAAAGTGTAAATTTATTTTAGGTTCTTTATAATTAGAATATTTTAAATAATTTATAGTTTAATGAACCTAAAAATGACACTTTTAAGATAGAAATTTTCTTTAAAATTGATTAATTAGATCAATGAAGTCAGATTATTTTTACCGAATGTATTTTCGGAAGTCTTAATTAATTTTTAACAAAATTTGAATAAATTCTGTTTATTTTAAATTTAATTTAAGACCTCATTAAATTATTCATTGTGAAAATTTAATTGGATTTTTTTTTTTTTTGCTTTTTGAAATTTAATGACTTTTTTCTCATTTTTGCAGGACCATTGCTCGATTGATTTCTTAACAAGTTAACATATTATTCAGTTGAATTTTAAATATAAAAAAAAGTAGTTAAAAATAAAATGTACATTTTTTATTCATATTTAAGTTCATCATCATTTTCTTCAATTTCTGGTGGATCAAAATCTTTTGTTCTAACATCACCGTCTTCTCCGTATTGTATCACATTATCAATTTGAAGTAATAAATCAGCTATACTCTCTTCATCATTTATATTCAATGGAACGAAACGTACCAAACTAAAATTATAAAAAAAATGAAAGTTAATTCTATATCTCGTAATAAATCAATCTTATACATACAAACATGAAAATAAAAGTACCTAAAGTCTTCAATTAAATTTCCAATTGCTTCTGATAATTTTCTATATTTTCTTCCCCATGCAGAATCTTTTGTAACATCACCTAATAATGCTCTTGGATCTGGATCGAAATATTTATCTAATTGTCCTCTAGCTGTTTTACTTAATAAATCCATTTTACTTAACACATTTATATGTGGCATTTCTAAATTTGCCATAACACTTAATGCTGCCATTGTACCAGATAAAAATTTTGCCCCATCAATCATAAATTGTGAATCAACTAAGAATACTGTACAAACATGAAAATTCCATGATACTAATAAATTAACAAGTTCTTTTCCCATTGTTAAATGAGTAAATAATTCGATTTGTCCAGGCATATCAAATAAAATATAATCATCATCTGGTTCACCTAAAATATCAACAATTTTATGATATTATTTTTTTTTCTGATAATTTTGAAAATATTCTACCTTCAATTTCATCATCTGATCCACCGCATAACTGATTTTTTAACCAATCTTGATTTTCAATTAAAAATTCAAGACAAAATACTAATCCACCATTTGGACCATAATGTAATTCTTCATCTTCCATTGCATCATCCAATTGTATTAGATCTCGAATATCAACTAATGGTTTATAATCGAAATTTTCTGCAGCTGGGTCAAGATTAACAACTTCAATTATTCGTTTTGTATCAACGGCATGTCTCTGAATGTATGAGCAATATGTTGACTAAAGAAATCCCATTTTAGAATGAGAATTTATCATTAAAAAAAAAATTTTCTAAATATTAAAAATGAATTCTTACCTTGCCACTACCAGCAGGTCCCAAAACAATTTGGGCATATCGCATTTTTAATTGTTTTCTTATTTCTTAGCCAAAACACAGCATATATGTATATAAATTATAAACAAAATATTCACTATATCCTTTTGCCAAATTCTTCTTAACCTAACTTTTTCATGCGAACTAAACGAAGTGCTGCCATTGTTGCCAGATATTTCTTTGATAAAACTGTCAGTGTCAACTGACAAATACAACGTTGGCGGTAAGGATGAATAACAAAGTATGACATTTATGACAAGCTATGAAATATGAAATAAGAAAATTTGAACAATCCTTTATAGAAAATACGATAATACGATACACAATACCATTGATAAATTGTAAATAATCACGTTAACCTTTCCTTGCACGATAAAATAAAACGCGCTAAAAAACGCTTAACTGGCAGTACTGGATCTTGCGCAAAAGAATGTCAAAACTTAAAAGAGGATGAGGCAAAAAAATCGACAATAAATTGTCGTGATTTCGAGATAACCTTTAGAGGTCGCATTTTTTTATCGAACGAGAGAGGATCATTTTGCGGTAAATCTTCCCAACTAATTTCTTACATATAAATTTTCTTTTTGAATTCCATTGTGCAAAGTGTTCATAATGTTCAGCCAAATTACAAAACAAGTTGCTATTCAAGCTGCACGTAATTTTTCAACAACAAGTCAGGTAAATATATTTTTTGTGGTGCTAAAATTGATACCATTTGAAAAGAAAAAAAAGTTAAAAACCGTGCTTACAGACCTTACATATTGAAATGATTTACGTAATCTTGAAAATACTAATTTAACCTTACTTTTTGTTAATATTTTCTATTAATTGAAGAATTTTAAATTAAATTATAAAATGTGAATATCTAATTACATAATTATTAAGTCCAAGAAGTTCACATAGTAACAAGAATTAGAAGAATTTGCTTTTGTAGCCCGTTATCAGCAAGTTGTTTTGTTAAACTGTAACGTCAAATCCGTCCTTGAATTTATAAAATTTTATTTTTATCTTTTAAGACCTAAATTCAATATTTTCACTCTATAAAATTTTATTTTCTTTTAGAATAATTACAAAGTTGCAGTATGTGGAGCATCTGGTGGTATTGGTCAACCTTTGTCATTGTTACTGAAACAAAATCATCTTGTTAAAGAACTTGCATTGTACGATATCGTTCATACACCTGGTGTTGCCGCAGATTTATCTCATATTGATACACACAGTCGTGTTACAGGACATACTGGACCAAATGAAGTCGATGCTTGTCTTAAAAGTATTTTTCTTTTTTTTAACAAAGTAAATAAAAAATTTAATAAATATTGAAATTTTATCATTATTTCAGACGCTGACGTTGTTGTTATTCCTGCCGGTGTTCCACGTAAACCTGGCATGACACGTGATGATCTCTTTAATGTTAATGCCGGAATTATCAAAGATTTAGCTGCTGCTATTGCCAAAAACTGCCCAAATGCATGTGTTGCAATTATTACAAATCCTGTAAATACTTGTGTACCAATTGCTGCAGAAGTTTTGAAAAAGGTAAGAAACTCAAAAATAAATTTGCCTTTGAGTTTAAAACAAGGTCTATAAGTTTTGGTATTGATTTCGATAAAATTTTGGAACTAATAATGTAAGGGAGGATTTTGGTTGGTTTACATGACAATCCCCCATCCTGTTTCATACAGGAATTGTACCGTGTTCCCCATCTTTACATTTCATATGTCTTTTAGGTCCATATTTTCTAAAATTTTCTTGTTAATCAAACTGGACATGTAATCTAAATTTCAATAACTTTATAAACTTCATTATAAAAATCTTTTATTTATTTTTTATTTTTAGTGTGGTAAATATGATCCAAAACGTCTATTTGGTGTTTCAACACTAGATATTGTACGTGCACGTGCATTTATTGGTGAAGCAGTTGGTGAAGATCCACAAAAAGTTGAAATACCAGTTATTGGTGGTCATTCAGGTGTAACAATCATTCCTGTAATATCACAATGCAAACCAAAAGTTAATGTATCACAAGATAAAATTCAAGCATTAACAACACGTATACAAGAAGCTGGTACTGAAGTTGTAAAAGCAAAAGCAGGTGCAGGTTCTGCAACATTATCAATGGCATATGCTGGTGCACGTTTTGCAATATCTTTATTACGTGGATTAAGTGGTGAAAAGAATGTTATTGAATGTTCATATGTTGAATCAAATGTTACAGAAGCAAGATTCTTTTCAACACCATTAGTATTAGGAAAGAATGGTCTTCAAGAAAATCTTGGTTTACCAAAATTAAATGATTTTGAAAAGAAATTACTTGAAGCTGCTATTCCAGAACTTAAAAAGAATATTCAAAAAGGTGTCGATTTTGCTGCTAAGTAAAACAAAAAATGCAAAATAAAAATAAATGTAAAATAACAAATTTTTAAACTCAATAAGAAAAGAAAAAAAATGTAAAAAATAAGTTTAATTATTTCTTTGTATGTATTAGGCAAAAATCAGTACCATATTTTCTTCCCTCCCTTTTTATTAATTTTTCGATATTTTTGTTGTTGTTTTTATTTACTGTTGCAATTAAATATACCAAACAATATAATTATTGTATGTAGGTATTAAAAATCAGTCATATTAAAAAAGAAAAAAATCAAATAAAGAAATTGTTTTAAAATGAAATCATTGGAAAATTATTTATTCAATCAATATAACTTTCAAAAATTCAATAACAAAATTTTATATTAAAAATAAAATGTTCCCATTTATCTAGAAATTTTTTCAAAATCTTTGATGACAAAAAAAGGTGGCCTTTCTCAAAGTTTTTTTTTTTCAACTTTCACTTTTTCATTCAATTGAAGAAAAGTTGATTTTTTTTTTCGAATTTATTCGTATAATTATATAATTTTTACGCCTTTTTTTATTTTATTTTATTTTTTTTTTATTAATATAGGAATCGAAAAAAACTTCGTGAATAATTTATTCTATATCTTACGTTTTACAATTTTATTGGAAGACAAAATTTAAATTAAAAATGAAATATCGTAAAGCCTTTCATTCTGTTTTGTTTCTTGAAAATTTATTATTTTGAGAAATTTATCTTTTTTTATCTTTATCTTTCTTTAAAAAAATATCTTTCTTTTGTTGTTTTGTATTTTTGTACTAAAAGATAAAATACGTAAAAAACGTAAAATAAAATAAAAAATACATAAAATAAGGCATTCAGTCTGAAAAGCCAAACAATGAACCTAATAAAAGTCGATTCTAAAAAATCGCATAACAATTAATGCACATTTTAATTTAAAATAGTTTGACGAACATTTAATTTAAAACAAAAGTGTATACATATGAGTACATACATAAATATATATGTAATACTGTAATATATTCTAATATTAATTTTGTTGAGAATTTCAAAAAAAAAAATTTAAAAAAGGCATTTCGCTTTAAACTGGCAATATTACTACTGGCTTTACGAAACAAATTATTATTTCAATGACACTGAAAAACTTGGAATTATAGAAGGAGCAGATGTTTAAAAATTAAGCTTTAAAAACCTTTAATGCTTATGAAACAGGAAAAACATAATTTATTTAATCCTTTTTCAACAAAAAAAGAAAATCCTTTTATCATATTATTATCGTAATTTTTTTTTTAAGCATATTCCTTTAAAAATAATTTCTAAATAAAATGGAAAACAAATATACAAAACTTTGAATCAACCGATTTGAAAATTTAAATATACGAAATAGTTTGAATAAAATTTATTTAAAATATTTAAAATATGTGAAATATTTAATTCAACATAATATATTGATAAATTAAAACTGTTTATTTAATTGCACGCGAATTAAGAAGCTTTAATTTAAAAAAATAAATAAATAAATAAAATTCTTAATTAAGTATGAAAAAATTGAAATGCCGTTGACCGTACACACGCCACTTATTAGAAAAATCTTTTTTTATTCAGACACACAAAATGTTCGATTATTTGCGTTTTTTGGAAAATAAAGCAGAAACGTTTTGAAATAAAAGTTTCTTGTTTTTTTTTTTTTTTTGTACAAGGAAAAATAAAGAATTTTCTTGAAGAAAAATATAAGAATCACGATAAAGATTTTCTTTTTTTTAAATTCATAGAAAATTTTTAAAAATAATAAAAATTCTTGTAAAACTGTAAGGTTGTTTTTTTTTTTTTTAAATTCAAATAAGCATAAAAAAAATTAATTTTTATTACAATAATAATTAGGTACTGCTATTATTTTCTTTTCTATTCAATTTTCAAATTAACAAATAAATTAAAATTAATTATTCTAAATATTTTTAAAGTTTAGCAACAAATAAAAAAAAAAATTTTCTAGCTAATTAAAATTATGATTTGAAGAATATTTAATTTTTTTTTGTTAATGAACATGTGCCTAATTTAATAGAATAATTTTATAATTATATTAAAAATGAAAATGAGTATTTTGATTAACTGTTTAAGTAAATAAATGAATTAAATTGAAATTATTTTTTATTTTTTGAAAAAAATTTGGTAGACTTGCATATTAGTGGACCTTACTGTCGAACCTCTTTAGTTTTTCACATTTTTTTAAACGATTTTTTTTTTTTTCATCAAAAATAATTTTATACGAATTTCTGAAATACCCTTGTTCAAATTACTTATGAATTTAAATAATTTAATTACATAGTTTAAAAAAAAAAAAAATTGAGATTAAATTATAATGTTCTGTGACAAACCATTAAAAAATGTACTCATAAAGTTTGATAATTAGGCAAATACTATTTATTCAAATTTATAAAGAAATTAAGAAAATAAAATGAAATAAAAAAAATATTTTCTCTAAACAGAAAACATAATCATTTACATAAAAAAAAAAAATGAATGTTATTATTTTATTTTATTATTTATTTATTTATTTATTTTTTTCCTCAACTAACTTTCTTATGAAAGGTTCTTTTATATACCTACTTAAATAGCTATGCACAATTTAGAACAGAATATTGTAAACAAAAAACGGAAATAAGTTCATGTATTATTTAAATAAATTTGACCTAAGTTTTGTATACCAAAAAAAATAAAAATATATGTAAATAAATAATTATATGTATAACTTACACATACATGTATATTTTCAAAATATTCAATTTGAAATTATTTAATGGAAAACTTTATTCTATTATGTGCTAATAATAAATAATAAATGAAAAAAAAAAAAAAACTTAAAAGGAAATTCAACATAAATGCAGAATAGATTTTTTTTTTCCAAAGCATACATTTTTGTTTTATTTGAAATGAAAATACAGGGTGTGTCTTTCGATTACTCCAAGCCATGCATATATACAGAAATAATCCAACGATCGTGAAATGCATATATTTTAACTCTTTCAAAACATCTTATGTAAATTTTTCTTCTATAAAATATTTTTGTCCAATTTTATTCTTTCACATTCGTTTGCCCAATATACTGTATAGTGAATCAATTAGATAATTTTTGTACTGGGGAAAAGCATCAGAATAGAGAAAAGTTCCAAGAGATTTCATGTTGTTTGTTGATAAAAAAGATTTTACTTTGAAGGAAATTTAAAGTCCTAGAATGTATTTTCTTTAATTTCAACTAAATTTATCAAATATTGGATAAAAAATCATAAATCTTTTAAAAGTATAGACAAAAAAGAGTCACATGATGTCATTTTGGATAGTTCTTAAATTAAATTATATGAAATTCCGTTTGCTTTTTTTTTTGTTTGAATTTTCAATACGTTCATATTATACAGTATATTTCAAATGTTAGTATATAATTTTGAATTCAAAATCCATAAAATAATAAAATTAAAATTTCTAATTTAAAGGAATAATTAATTAATGCTAATTATTGAAGAAGAAAAAAATAAAATGTTTGATAACGTGATATATGGTCAGTTTATAAAACGGGTTAACATTTCAAAACTATTTCAATTGCGGTTTGTCCAGCAATTCGTGTACATATCACAATACATATATAATCGTAATTAAAAAGTGAATAATTGTTTTTTTTTTTATATTTTATTTTATGAAATTCGTTTTGTTACAAATTATCGTTCTTTTTCTCTTCTTTCAAATAGTGAAATTTAATTTTTTATTAAGCTTCAAATTATTATAGTCAATTTTAAAGGTTTTTGTGATAGGACATAAAATTGGTGTTAGAATATTGTGGTGAATAAATATTTAAGGATTAAAGACAAAAAAAAAAAAAAGAAAAGAAAAACTTTAAAATAAACTTTATAAATTGTGAGAAAAAAAAATAAAACAATTTTTTCGTTTGGTTGTAATATAAAAAAAAAATAATATAAATTAAACAAAATGGCTCCAAATGATACCGTTACTATGAATTCTCATCGTCAGAAAGAAATTGTAAAACATTCTAGGGTTTTTGCTGATTCTGAAGGTGATGAAATTGTTATATCTGGAATGTCTGGAAAATTTCCAAATTCACATAATACCGCTGAATATGAATACAATTTATATAACAAGGTATTTAAAGAATTATTTAATTTTTTTTTCCTTAATATTCTAAAATAAATTAAGAAAATAATTTAAAAAAAAATTAATATGTAAAAATTCAAAAGTGTGCCTTAAGTAATAAATTAGTAAAATAAATACATAAGTATTTTTTTTTTTCAAAAAGGTCTACAAAACATAATAAACAAACTGTAATTTATCAAAATGAAATGTCTTAAAATTACATGAAAAGGAATAAAATGAAATGAAGGAAACATGTATTTTAGATTAATCGTAATAAGTCTTTTAATATATTTTTTATTCTAAAAGCAGCATAAAAGAGGAGTTTTTTTTACATGAAAATTTTAAATCTTATTTTTAAGAATCACTAAAGATTTGTCTTTTCAATAGATTTGGATTTCACTGAATAAAATCTGTCATGAGAAAAGAGTCTTAAAAACTTATAGTGAGTTTACAAGACAGGAGACTTTGGTTTCCAGATACTATGAAGACCTTCGGCCTCCTATATCTTCTAGGTCTCTTGAGCGTTTATACAAGATCTTCTGATTTATAGAGAAAGACATTATTTTTGGTATCTGGATAAAGTCTTCTGTCGTGTAGACTTACTATTTAAGTAGGTTAAGTAGGTTATATTTCATTCGGAGCTGTTGAGCCGATGATTTTTGATAAAAATACGTTGGTTTTTCTTAAAAAATCAACTTAAATAAATTAAAAATATAATACTAATCTTTATTGATTACATCTTTTCTTAATTTTATTTTGAAAATCCTAGCCATTTTATTTAACAACTGAATTTTTCAATTTGAAATAAAAAGTCTCCAAATTTTGAAGAATGCAGCTATTAATGACCTGAAATTGACCTATTAGAAATTATAATTGAACTTTTATTGATTTATTAAGAAATTTAGTTTTGATTTAAATTTGCTTTTTTAATTAGATAGGAGGATAATGCATTGTATTATGACGTAAAAGTAGTTAATTATAATTTATCGTTGAAAACTTATAGCGTATAATAAATATGCAGAAAAAAAAAATAATAATAAATGTAAATTCACATAGGTTTAAAAAGTTCAGGTTCAGATCAATCATATGTGGACATTCACCTTATTAGAAATTCAATTAAATATGTTAATAACAGAAATAAAAGATTATTTTTTTTATTCGTTTGATTTTATTTTTTTTTTTAATTTATAAACAAATACGAATAATTTGAATTTTAAATTAGATTCAAATAGAAACAGAAAAAATAATTTTATGTACGCAGAAAAATTGTTGTTCTATTTTAAAAAATAAATAAATTTTATGTAAAATAAATTAATAAAACTTTAATTAATTTTATCACTTTTAACGGTATTTTTTAAAAATTAAGAATATTTTATTAAATATTTTTTTTATCATGATTCATGTTATAGATTGATATGGTAGATGAATCGGAAATTCGTTGGAAACATTTCAATACTGAAATACCAAAACGTTCTGGGAAATTATATGAATTGGAAAAATTTGATGCAACATTTTTCGGTGTACATTTTAAACAGGCACATACTATGGATCCACAATGTCGTATGTTAATTGAAAGTGCATATGAAAGTGTTTTAGATGCTGGTATCCATCCAAAAGCATTACGTGGTTCACGTACTGGTGTTTATGTTGGTGCATGCCTTTCTGAATCAGAAAAAACATGGTTTTATGAGAAAATTTCATCTGGTGGTTTTGGTATTACAGGGTACGTAATTTTTATGAGATTTTCAGTGTCCATGATTAATTATTAATTTATTGTAAATTTTTTTTATTGATATACAGATGTAGTAGAGCTATGATGGCTAACAGAATTTCGTATACACTTGGTTTAAATGGTCCTTCTTATCTTGTGGATACTGCTTGCAGTAGTTCAATGTATGCTTTAGACAGTGCATTTTCAGCTCTTAGAAATGGTGAAATTGATGCTGCCCTTATTGGTGGGGCAAATCTTATATTACATCCTTATGTAACATTACAATTCGCTAGGTAATCATATTTGATTATACATACAATAGCCTTTGTATAAAAACAAAATTATAAAATGAAAAATTATTATTATTTTTTAAATAATAGATTGGGTGTATTGGCTCCTAACGGTTTCTGTAGACCATTCGATCAAAACGCAACTGGTTATACACGTTCAGAAGCTGTTAATTGTTTGTTTTTACAACGTAGACGAGATGCAAATCGAATTTATGCAACTGTTGTGTATTCAAAAACAAATTGTGATGGTCATAAACCAGAAGGTATAACATATCCTTCAGGTTTAATGCAAGAAAAATTATTACGAGAATTTTATGATGATATTGATCTTGATCCTGATGATATTGGATATCTTGAAGCTCATAGTACTGGAACAGTTGTCGGTGATCCAGAAGAATGTCGTGCAATAGACACCGTTTTAAGCAGTAGACGTTCTAAACCATTGCTTGTTGGATCAGTTAAATCAAATATAGGTCATACAGAAGCTGCATCTGGTATTTGCTCTTTAGTTAAAGCTTGTCTCGCTTTTCAAACTTGGAAAATTGCTCCAAATATAAATTTCGATACTCCAAGAAAAGAAATTCCATCTTTGGCTGAGGGACGTTTGAAAGTTGTAAGTGATGTTGAAAATCTTCCAAATGGTTATATTGGTGTCAATTCATTCGGTTTCGGTGGAGCAAATGCACATTGTTTGTTAAAAGCTTTCGATAAACCACGTTTAGGAGTACCTAAGGATAATTTACCACGTTTAGTTAATTGGTCAGGTCGTACAGAAGATGGTATTAATAATGTTTTCAATTTTATTGAATCAAATCCATTGGATGATGAATTCCTTGCTTTAATGCGAAATATTCAAAAGGAAGCAATCGCTGGCTTTGTATTCCGTGGATATGGATTATTTGAAAAATCTCAAGAAGGACCAAATGCACTATGTGCTTTAAGAGAAGTTCAACATTATACTGGTATTACAAGACCGCTTGTTTGGGTATTCAGTGGAATGGGTTCACAATGGACTGAAATGGGTACATCATTAATGGAAATTCCATTATTCAGAGAATCTATTATGAGATGCCACAATGCACTTAAGCCTAAGGGATTAGATTTAGTTAACATTCTAACATCTCCTGATCCAACTACCTATGACAATATTCTTCATTCATTTGTTGGTATTGCTGCCATTCAAATTGGTATAGTTGATATTTTGAGAGCTTTAGAATTGGTCCCAGAATACATTATTGGACATTCAGTTGGTGAACTTGGTTGTGCTTATGCTGATGGCGGCTTTACAGCGGAACAAATGATTTTGGCTGCTTATTCAAGAGGAAAAGTCAGTTTGGAAATGGACAAAATTCAAGGTTCAATGGCTGCCATCGGTCTTGGTTACAAGAAAATCGTTACTATGCTTCCAAAAGGTATTGAA
Source organism: Bombylius discolor (assembly GCA_939192795.1). Lineage (NCBI taxonomy): Eukaryota > Metazoa > Arthropoda > Insecta > Diptera > Bombyliidae > Bombylius > Bombylius discolor. The sequence continues at coordinate 52,926,737 of OW584238.1, read as the reverse complement.
GTTGCTTGTCATAATGGTCCTGATTCTTGTACAATTTCTGGACCAGCACCAGATGTCGCTGCATTCGTAGAACAATTAAAGAAATCTGAAATATTTGCCAGAGAAGTACCATGTTCAAATATCGCCTACCACTCTCGATATATTGCTCATTTCGGTCCAAATCTATTGAAATATTTGCGTGAAATCATACCAAAACCTAAACAAAGATCATCGAAATGGTTGAGTACAAGTGTTCCAAAGAGTCAATGGGATACACCTGAAAGTCAACTTTGCTCTGCTGAATATCATACAAATAATCTTTTAAGTAGTGTACTTTTTGAAGAAACTTCTACTTTATTGCCACCAAACGCTTTAACAATTGAAATTGCTCCACATGCTCTTCTTCAAGGAATTTTAAGAAAATCATTACCAAATGCTGTTCATATCGGTTTAACACAACGTGGAAATAAAAAGAACGTACAATTCTTTTTGGGTGCACTTGGAAAGTATGTGGATACAACTTTTTTCATATTTATAATAAATAGGGAATATTATTTATCATTTTTCTTTTCTTATTTAGATTATACCTTAATGGTGTAGATTTACCAATTCATAGATTATATCCAAAAGTTGAATTCCCAGTATCAAGGGGAACACCAAGTATTTCTCCACTTATCAAATGGGATCATGGTGACGATTGGTTCGTTACAAAATTCGAAAATATTAAAAGTGATCAACGTGGTGAACGTGCATTTAAAATTGATATACAATCAGATGATGAAGATTATCTTAATGGTCATACAATTGATGGTAAAATTCTTGTACCAGCAACATGTTATTTACAATTCGTGTGGGAAACTTTGTCTTTGATGAAATACGGACCAGTGTATATGGATATGGCTGTTGAATTTGAAGATATTCGTTTCATAAGAGCAACACAATTACAGCCAGATTCTAGTATTACATTAACTGTTATGATTCATTATGCAACTGGAAAATTCGAAGTAAATTAAATTTTTTTATATTAAATTTTTCAAATTTCTAAATTTTGTACTTATTTTTTTTTTTCCTAATTTAGATTTCTGATCAAGGAACTTTAGTTGTAACAGGAATAATTCGTGAAGTTTTAAATCCTTCAACACCAATGGAATTACCAGAACCACCAAAATCTGATTGGCCAATGTTATCAACAAAAGATTTCTACAAAGAATTACGTTTAAGAGGATATCATTATAATGGTGCATTTAAAGCAGTACAAGAAGCTCGTGGAGATGGTCTTTTTGGTAGAGTTAAATGGAATTATAATTGGGTATCATTTATGGATTGTATACTTCAAATTTTTATTTTGGGAACTGATTCAAGAGCATTGCTTTTACCAACACGTATTCAAAAATTATTTATCAATGGTAAATACCATTTAAGTCAATTACATGGAATACCAGCAGAAGATCAATATTTTGATGTTAAAATTAGCCGACAATTTGATAAATTAGTATCAGGTGGTATTGAAATAACAGGTTTACATGCTAGTCCAGTTGCAAGAAGGAAAGCACCAGGTATACCAGTTCTAGAACGTTATCAATTCATTTCAAATACACCTGCACCAAAAGTTGAAATATCTGATGCAATTCGTATTTGTGTACAAGTAGCTCTTGAAAATGTACCAACATTAAAAATGAAAATTATCGAAGTTGATGAAACAAAATCTGAACCAATTATTATTTATTTCCAAGAAGCATTAGAAGATTTACCATTAATTACTGGTGATTATATGCTTCTAACAAAACAAGAAGATCTTAGTTTATCAGGAATTCATATTGAAGATGGAAAATTATCAACACAAGCAAATTGTACTTTTGTTATTTCAAAAGATATATTAGAAAATGAAGAATTTGTTGATAAAGCAGAAAATAGTTTATCTGATCTTGGTTTCTTAGTATCACGTGAATCTTTAGATAGAGATTTAAATACAATTAAAGCACCATCTGGTTTTCATCTTATTTCAATAATTCCAACTGATAATGAAATAATTGTACTTTTACAAAAACTACGAAAGAAATATTTGGGTTATCCAACTGTTGTTCCACTATCAGAAAATGATAAAGAATTTGAATGGATAAAAACTGTACAAACATCAATTAGTAAAGGACCAGTAATAATTGCAGTACAAAATGAGAAATTAAATGGTGCAATTGGTTTAGTTAATTGCATGAGAAAAGAACCTGATGGTAATCTTATTAGTTGTGTATTCATTGATGATCCATCAGCACCACCATTCGATATTGATCTACCATTCTATAAGAGCCAATTAAAATTAGGTTTAGCTATTAATGTATACCGAAATGTAAGTTAAGTTCATAGAAAAAATGGGAAAATAATAATGAAATTAAATAAATTTAATTTTTAGGGTAAATGGGGCACATACAGGCATTTACAACTTAAACCAGATGAAACAGAAAAACCAGTAAATAAATACGTTTATGCTAATGTTATAAATCGTGGTGATTTATCATCATTACGTTGGTTTGATGGTCCATTAGAATTAGAAGATTGTAATTTCAAAATAATTTATGCATCATTGAATTTCCGTGATGTTATGTTAGCAACTGGACGTTTAGCTGTTGAAATATATGGTTCAAGCCGTTTAGATCAGGCTTGTGTGTTAGGTTTCGAATTTTGTGGTATTGATAGAAAAGGTAAACGTGTTATGGGAATGATTGAAAAAGCTGGTGTTGCATCATACTTTAAATTACCATCGAGATTATTATGGAATGTACCTGATTCACTAACATTACAAGAAGCTGCTACAATTCCAGCTGTTTATATAACGGTTTATTATGCATTCTTCCATTGTGTTGATATTAGAAAAGGTAAAACAATTTTAATTCATGCCGGTAGTGGTGGTATTGGTATTGCAGCAATTCGTGTTGCAATTGCATATGGCTTAGAAGTATTTACAACATGTAGTACACAACAAAAGAAAGAATTCATTTTGAATACTTTTCCACAAATAAAAGGTAAAAATAATTGGAATACCTTAAAATTGAATAAATTCTACATTTCTTTTCTTTGAATAATTTTTCCCGTTTTTTTTTTCAGAATCACATATTGGCAATTCACGTGATTGCAGTTTCGAAACAATGATTCAAAGAGAAACAGATGGACAAGGAGTCGATTTTGTATTGAATTCATTATCAGAAGATAAATTACAGGCATCAGTTAGATGTTTAGGTAAAAGAGGACATTTCTTGGAAATTGGTAAATTTGATATGGCAAGCGATAATAAAATTGGATTAGGTGTATTCTTGAAGGAATTAACATTCCATGCTGTATTGGCTGATAATCTATTTACGACTGAAGATGGTATGGTTTATGTAAGTAAAGTTTTGTTAAATTTTTTTATTTTTCTCAAATTAAATCTTGTTAAAATCTAATTTTTTGAATTTTTATTTTAATAGCAAATTAAAAAACTTATAGATGATGATTTACAAAAAGGCATTATTAAACCTCTTCCATCAACAGTTTTTAAAGCATATGAATTAGAGCAAGCTTTCCGTTATTTAGCTACTGGTAAACATATTGGAAAAGTTCTAATTGAAATGTTCCCAGATGAAAAATCACCTGTAACAAATCCAATTAAAGTTGTACCACAAATATATTTCAGTAATAAATTAAGTTATGTAATCCCTGGTGGTCTTGGTGGATTTGGTTTAGAATTAGCTGATTGGATGGCAGTACGTGGTGCAAGAAAAATTGTACTTAGCTCAAGTCGTGGAATAACAAAACAATATCAAAGTTATAGAATTAGGTAACATTATTTAAAAAAAAAAATAAAAAAATAAAAAGGCAAAAAAAAAATATTATTTAGAAATTAATTCTGAAATTACGTCTTGTTTTTTAGACTTTGGGAATCTTATGGAGCTCAAGTAGTTGTTAGCACAGAAGATATTTCAACACGTGAAGGTTGTGAAAAATTAATAAAAACTGCAAATAAATTAGCACCAGTTGGTGGTATTATGAATTTAGCTGTACTTTTACGTGACGCAATATTTATGAATCAAACATCAGAAAAATTCAATGAATCGTTTGCACCAAAAGCTGTAGCAACAAAATATCTTGATGAATTATCAAGAAAATTATGCCCAAAATTACAATATTTTGTTGTATTTTCAAGTGTATCATGTGGACGTGGTAATGCTGGACAAACAAATTATGGTATGGCTAACTCAATTATGGAACGTGTAATTGAACAACGTTATAATGATGGTCTACCAGCAAAAGCAATACAATGGGGTGCTGTTGGTGAAGTTGGTTTAGTTGCTGATATGGCTGAAGATAAAATTGATATGGAAATTGGTGGAACATTACAACAAAGAATATCATCATGTTTACAAGAATTAGATTTCTTATTATCAAGTCCAGATCCAATTGTTGCAAGTATGGTTGTAGCTGAAAAAAGAGTACGTGGTGGTAAACAAAATATTATTGAAACTGTTATGAATATAATGAGTATAAGAGATTTAAAATCAGTATCAATGGGTACAACATTAGCTGAAATGGGTATGGATTCATTAATGGCTGTTGAAATAAAACAAACATTAGAAAGAGATTTTGATTTATTCTTAACACCACAAGATTTAAGATCATTAACATTCCAAAAATTACAAGAAATATCAGAATCACGTGAAAAAGAAGGTGGAGATCAAGTTAAAATTAAACTTGCTAATGAAGATAAACCAAATGGTTTAGAAATTCTTGTAAGAAATTTGGGTGATGAATTAAATAGTGATAAAATTTTATTACCTGTTATTACAAAGAATAGTAATGTAGAAGGTATGAATACAATTATTTTAATACCTGGTATGGAAGGTGTTGCTGGACAAGTATGGTATGATCTTGCATTAAATTTAAATGCATATGCATCAATTTTACAATTAACAAATACAGGACATTTAATGACACCAAAAGCAATTACTGATGTCGTTTGGGAAGTAAGTTTAGAATTATTTTTGTTAAAAAATAGAAAAAACAGCGTAAAAAACATTTTCATTCATTTTCCCTTCTTCTTCTTTTTTTTTACAGGATGTTTTAAATGCACAAAAGAAACCTGATCCATTTTATATTGTTGCTCATTCATTTGGTTCATTAATTGCAATTGAATTAGCACGAAGACTTGAAAATGCTGGTTTTACTGGACAAGTACTATTAATTGATGGTGCACCATTATTCTTAAGTAAATTATGTTGTGGACATCTAGGTGAAAGATTTACAGATGAAGTTATTCAAAGTACATTATTTGCTACAATTTTACATACAATATTCCCAGAAGAGACACAAGATTCAATTATTATTGAATTTTTAAAATTAGAAGGTTGGGATGCAAAATTACAAAAATTCATGGAATATGCTGATAAACAACATATTTATTCAAAAGAATATGGTGAAAAAGTTATAACAGCAATGTATAATCGAATTAAATTAGTATCAAATTATGATTTTGAAAATATTGAACAAATTAATTCACCAATAACATTAGTAAGACCATCTGAAGTATCTGTTGTTGATATTGAAGAAGATTATGAATTATCTAAAATAACCAAAGGTAAAGTAACATTAAAATTTGTTGAAGGTAATCATTCAACAATGTTAGAAAATCCAAGATTAATACAAATTATTAATGAAAATGATCCATTCCTAATATCAGATCGTACATTCGAAGATTATTTACATAAATAAAAAATAAAAAAAAAAAGAAACACTAAAATGAAATCTATCTATGAAAATTGATCTTTTATACAATTTTTATTTTTTTAATTAACGAATTGAAAACATATAAATGTTCATTTAATTTTAGTCTTGTAAGCATTTAAGTTTGTTTTATTTTTTTCTTTTAAATTTTTTTGGATTTATGTCGCCAATATCATACAAAATTTTTAATTTGTTCTGTTTTAATGTTATAATAATATTTTGCTGGACAAACAATAAAAATAATATCACAAATAAAATTTAATAATATGTCATGTGTTTGTTTTTTATTTAGAAATTTAAGAATGAAATGATGTTCTTCAATGAGATTCTTTCGTTATTTCTTATCTCTTGGTTTCCAAAATGTATGAACTTTAATCCACCTCAAATATCTTGATAAAGCGTGATATGAAAAAAGTTTTCGGATTTTTCTCAATGTATATATGGGACATGAGTTGTTTCTTTTGAATTTAAAAATTCATTTTTTATTTGTTTACGTTTCTTTAAAATTCATGATTTAATTATATCAGTATCTTTTATCCTTTTATAGAGATATTGCGAAAAATTTAACGAATTTAGTAGAACAGCTTATGTATTTTACAACACAAATACAATGAATTTTTAAAATTTGAAAAAGTTTAAGTAAAAACAGGATGCACCAAAAATGACTAAGTGCAGATAAAGTTCAGCTTGTTGTAAACGTAAGAAAAGAGAGTCAAGAAATAGTTGAAATGATGAAAACCGAACAGAGAAGTAAAAATGCCCCAGAAAATCATGGGAAAAGAAGAGTAAACGGAGGCATTATTTTATTGAAAAATGTAATTTTCTCAGAAAGTTTCGCCATATATCGTAGGATTTTATCTCCTAATAGCTTTAAATAGTCTTCACTGTGGTCATTCTTCCGTCAATTAGTCGTCTATTTGTGTTACCATTATATTCCATTTCTTCCTAAATCATCATACTTTATCCACCCATTTGTCAATTTTGATGGAAAAGCTCACTTTTCCTTAAATCGTGGAAATAATAATTGACCACAATTTTTAGGCATTTCTCATCTTTTTGTCGCGGTCCGGAATGCATGTTTAATAGAAAAAATTTCAACAAAAAAAAAACATACCTTTAAGATCTTTCTAGTTTATTGATGTTTATTTTTTTTACTTTTTATTAACTAATAATTTTTGTTTATCTTCTGGTATTCTTTCGATATCAACATTAAAATCAAAAGGTTTCATAGAATCTTCAATACCAAATAATGTTCTAAGTGTATCTAAAGCTGCACAATCTACTGCAATTGCTACAGATTCTCCGAATCCTACAAGAAAAAAAAATATACAAAATAAATTGAAATATTTTTCATTTATATATTTTTTTTACCTGTTCCAATTAATTTTTTATCTGAATAAATTCCTACATGATATGCAGAAAGAACAGTATTTTTACCACATTCACCAATTAATCGTGGTTCTGGATCATTCATATTTTTTTCTTTACAAAATTGTTGTAACATTTCAAATGGTTTTTCAATTATCCAAATACCTGATAAATCTTTTTGATTTAATTGTGTACAAATAAAATCTTTTATAAATGTATAAGCTTTTTTTTCACCAGATGATTCACATAATGCACCAATTATAGCTTTTAATGTATCAGAAAATGTTTTATTATTTGGTGGATATTCTGGTGATAAAATTAAATCTTTTGTTCCAATATGTGATGAAACATAAGATAATATATCTTCAGATGTTAAATATTTATAAATAGCTTCTATACCAATTTCTGGTAATCTTGGTAATGAAAATCTTAAATATGCTTTAATATAATCTGAAATCAATTTTTCACCATTTTCTATTAATTCTCTATTATCTTGAAGATCAATTTGTGGATTTTCAATACCAAGTTCTTTTTGTCGTAATTCTTCTTTTAAAATATATGAACGATTTACAAATGCTTGTTGAAGTAATTTCATATCAAAATCTTCATGTAAACGTTTTGAAAATGCAAATAATTCAGCATTATAATTCCATTCAATAAAATTTGAACGTTTTTTATATTGTTCTGGTTCTGGACCTAATTTATCTTTACGATTTTTAAGCTCTTTAAGTGTTGGAGCAAGCCAACGTTTAACATCACGAGTTTGTCCTATAAAAAAAAAAAATATGAAAAAGTTTATGAGGATTAAATAATAAACCCTGATTTTTTATTGTAATTTCAGTGATGTGATACCTAATAAATTTGATCGTGATATCAATTGTACAGTTGTTAATAATTTCAGTGAGTTTTTTAACAAAGACATTTTTCCAAAACTTTATAAATTACTTAAAAATTACCACGAGAAACCAATAAACACTCCTCAAACTAAAGAAACTAAACAAGACTAAAAAAACAACATAACCAAAAAAAATTTAACAGCTGTTTTCGAAATTTCGAATCGGGAAAAATCGAAATCGACTATTTAATCGATTGTCGAACATCGAGTTTTGGAAGATACTTTCCAAAAACAAAACAAGAGCAACGTAAACAAAAACTGATGAAAATTTTTTATTTAAAGAAATTAATTTAAAAAAATAATAATAATTTTATTTCTAAAAAATTAATAACTTAAATTTTAAAATTGTACTACAATTTTTGTTTTAATTATTTCATATTTTCTGAGTCCATTATTAAATTACCATCTTTATCTTTTAAACGAACTCTACCATTTGAATATCTTGTTTCTTGACTACCATCTGGATAAACTATTTTTACTGTACCATCAGGATATTCACGACGTTTATGAATTTTTGTATGAATCTCTTTTTGTCCATTAGGTAATAATAACATTTTATCACCATTTTTCATATTTATTAAACTTGTACCATCATTATAACGCCATTCTTCTAATTTAACATTATCATTTGGATTTGTTATTTTTATTGAACCATTTGGAAAATGTATTTCAATTTTACCATCTTTATAACGATGTTCAATTTGACCATTTGGAAATTCTAAAATTTCTAAACCATCTAAATATTGTGTATGCCATGTATTTGTTTCGGAATAATAATATTTTATTGTACCTTCATTTATATTTGTCTCTTTAATATCTTTATTAAAATATAACATACGTATTATCATACCATCCTGTGATATCTTTTTTAAATTACCATTTGGATACCAAATATCTTTACTACCATCTGAATTAATAATTTCACGTTTAAAACAATCTGTGGATATTTTTGATGATGAGGATGATGTTTTCAATTGTTTTGAATCATTTTGTGATTCTTTTTTATCTGTGACAGTTAATCTTGTTTCCGTATTACTTTTATATGCATTTGAATTATTCGATGGTAAATCTTCCTCTGATTCTGAACTACTACTACTGGTACTGCTGCTACTTTCATTGTTTTCATCTTTATCATGACGATAGAAATCTGGAATACTTCTTGATTTTCTATGCCACTTAGTAGTTTTAGAATTTTTGTGAGATACTACTTTTGCAACTGCTGCCTTTGGATTTTTATTATTAACTTCTGTTGTTGGTATGTTCTTCTGTGAAAAAAAAAAGTAAACATATAGTAAAATAAAATTTTAAATTTTAAGAAAAGAAAAGAAAAAGCGAAATCTTACCGTTTGTGGTGCAGCTAATTTTGCAATTGTTTTATTAATTTCTTGAAGTACTTTATTACCTTGTTGACGATTTAAACGTATATTATCACGTTCTAATCTTTTATTTTCTTTTTTTAAATGATCTAATTCAAATGATAAATCTTTTAAATCTTTTTCTAAATTTCTTATTTGTGCTCTTAAACGTGCTTGTGCTGAAACATGTTTACCTTCTTTATTTTTTAATTCAGTTTGTAAATTTTCAATTTCTTCTTTAAGTTTTATAATTTCTTCTCTTTCTTTACGATTTGGTGCTTTATTTAATTTTTTTTGTTTTTCTAATTTTTTACGTTCATCTTCAATTTTTAAACGTTCATCATGAAGATATATTTCTAATTTAATTTTTTCATCATTCAATTTTTCTTCAATTTCAATTCGTTCTTGTTGTAATTTAATTTTTTCTAATTCATGTTCTTGTTTCATTTTAATTAATTCTGTATTATGTTTTTGAAATGTTTCAATTTCTTGTTCTAATTCTTTTAATTTTAATTTGAGTACTTCTGATTTTTCAATAATTTCTTTTTTTATATCATCAATTTGACTTTGATCATTATTATTTTGTTGATTATTATTATCAGTATCATTATCATTAATTAATGTTAAATCTTCGGCAGATGACATAGCTAATGAATTATTAGTGAATAATTGTTTTTTGAATTTTTCAAATTGTTCTTTATCGAGTGGTGTTGATGTCATTGTTGAACTTATATCAGTATTCATTTCATTTGAAGTTACTGTCTCACAATCAGATTCAATTTGTTTTACTTCATTGATTTGAACATCGTCAGAAAATCTTACATGACCTTTATCATGTTTATGGTTTTGTCTTTCTGAATCTGATAGTTTATCATGATCGTCTTCATCATCATCGTATTCATGATCGTCATCATAATCATTATCATCATCATTATCATCTTCATCATCATTGTCATCTATATCATTACCATCATCATCAGAATTTCTTAATAAATCTTTTTCATCAATATCACAAGGAAGTGGATGAATTCTTACACGTTTAAGTTCTTCAGAAATATTTGAAATTAAAATTTGTGAATCATCTGTACTATCAATTGATTTTAATTTATTTTGAATCCATTGTTTTATTGTACTTGAATCAAAACAAAAACTACCTTCTTCAGCTTTTTTCTCTAATAATTCAAATAAACTTAAATTTTCTGTATCGTCTTTGTTATTATCTGATAATGATGAATTTGAATTACGACGAAGACGTGAAACTACAATCGGTTCAATATTTGCTGGATCTAAAATTTGTGCCCATGAAAATGGTGGTGTTTTTGTAGATGTTGATTCACTTAATTGATTTAATGTTGAATTTGTAGTATCATTTGTAAGATTCTTTTCAATTAAGGAATTTTTTTCACTATTATTTGATGGCAAATTAGGCAGTGCAAATTCTGTTTCTTGATGAATAATTTTACTTTTACATTCAATGGGTAAAGATTTTTTAAGTTTAAGACTTCCAGTACACAATAATTTATCAGTTTCATATTCTAAATAATTACCTTTTACTTTAATTTGATTCTTTTTTGAAATATCACTGTCTCCATTGAAATTTTCCTTTGAATTACATTCATTATCTTTTTGTTTATTATTCTTTGTATTTCTTTTCGAGAGAGTTTTATATTTTTTATGGGAATTTGCGTATTTATATTTTGGCAAATTATGTAATTTTAATGAATCTGGATCAATTTTAAAACGTGATTTCAGGCCCTGTCCCCTTTTAAGAAACGGTCGCTTAGTAATATTGATAAAACTTTCTTCGTTCGCTTTTTGAACATTGTCATTAGATCCTTTCCGGTTAATTTCAGATACAGTAGAATTTGTAAATTTAGGAGAATCTTTAGAAAAACCAAATTGATTGTAAATATCTTGTTGTTCCTGACTAAGAAGAATACGTTTTGCACTTTGTTTATCGAGTAGAATCTGCTTCTGTTTATCTTGCCATTGATTCAATTTTTCTAATCGTTTAATTATATCTTCTGAAGAATTAGTACCACCACTGAACATTGTTTAGTTTTTTCTTTAAATAAAAGTGAAGTTATTTAAAAATCTAAATTTTTAATTGCATTTTCACTTTTGCTCAACTTTTATAGGTGAAATTTTTAAAATAAAATAAAAATTAAAATAATTGTAACTGTAATTTTTCAAATATTATGCCCGTTTCATAAGTGACACTTCAGTCTGGTATCAGCTGCTTAGCTGAAAATTACTACTGACACACTTCAAGATTCACATTATTCAGCATTAAGCTGTGAAGTGGTTAGACAAAAAAAATATCAGCTTTTTCGAGTAAATTCGACTCACAAAAGAAGAAAATCCGAATAGTAATAAAAATAAGAGAAAACGTAGTGTCAAAGCGGATTTATTTAATTTTGATTTTTGTTGCATTTATAATATAAAAATGAGGTAAATTCTGAATTAATTAAAGTGGTTAAATAATTTCTAACTGAATTAACAAAAATTTAGCCAATTTATTAGGTCTCCGACAAATTTTTCGTCACCTTCAACATCTCATACAATGCCTAGTCCACCTACGATATGGAATGCTCAATCAATGCCATGGACTATATCTTCACCATATTCTGGAGTTATGGAATTTAATGCAATTGCAACAACACCACAATCATCATTTCAGTTAAAAAATCAACCATCAACCAATTTAAACGGACATAAAAGAAAATCTGATATACCGTTACCTTCGTAAGTTCAAAAATTTCATTTCATTAAACAAGAAAAAAAATCTAAGGTAATATTTTTTTTTATTGTTCCTTTACAGACCATCAAAACAATTTATAACTGAAGAAAAAATGGCTGCACATTTAAATGGTCTTCATATATCACCAGATTATATTTCACATGAATCAGTAAATGGGACATCATCAGATATGACAATGGAACCAGATATATTTGAATATAGTATTCCTATGTCACCAAAAGATCTTGAAGAGAAATTAAAAAATGCTAATAGAATAACAATTTGTGATGAAATTAAAAAATTTCATGAAAATGATTCAATTTTACCAAAAGCATTATTATCACGTTTTGAAAAACCATGTACAGCATTAGTTTTATGGCAACCACCACAAAAAATAACAGACCTTATTGTCACAACAAAAAATAAAAGAAATTATGAATTTGATATAGATGATGATGATGATGATGATGATAATAATGGTTTAAATGGTAATGAAGATCAACAAAATAATAACACATCAACATTAGATTATAATTATGGTATGGAAACTGATATGATATAGTTTCATTTCATTATTAATGAGAATCTATTCAAGATGAATTATTGTAATTGTGTAAGTTTAAGTAAAAGTAAAATGTGTTCGATAATAATTAATTGATCCAATTTGAAGATAATATGAGTATATATTCAATTTGATGTATGTCAATCGGTGTGTTTTATGAATTTCACTTTCATGTGTATGATTAATGATTATATGATTTTAAATGCTTATTAAGATGATAATATTAATTATAGAATGTATCATTTCAATTTTAAAATAAATTTTCATAGATTTACGAAATTAACAAGATTATTTTTCTGAAATTTTAAAATTTTGGGTTGATTATTTTTATTGGTAAATTTTAAATTCAATTCATTTTGAATTTACTTATTTACCGCTTACTCAATATCTTCAAATCTTTTATAGGTATGTTTATTACTTTATAAATTTTATGGATAGTGGATCATCATCCAGAAATGGTACAAAAATTGATTCCTGTAGCATGAAGTAGGTGGTTCATCCCAAGTACCATTTTTCAAAATTGTATATTTTACTTTTATACTATGTATGTATTTATAATTAACCTTAATATAAAATTTAAGACCAATAATTAATGAACATTTTGACCTTTTCTTAAAAAACTGTTGAGTCTTGGGATCTCTATCTTGACCATGGGCTTCCTTTCAAATTCATTTTTATATGTGAAAGAATCATAATGAGAAAAGTTAGGCAATCTAAAAATGAATCAAGTTGAATTTTTCAATTTACTTCTTTCGCTATATTTTGGAATTATCTATTCACGAACACGATTATTTATTTCAGTTTTCCATCGAATTTTTAATTTTATTTTTAAAATTTCCCACACGTATGGTAATGCTCTGTGTGTAGATAAATTTTTATCCGCAGTCCACAGAAAAATTCATTTTCAATTTCAATTTTCATTAATGGCTTCGCCACTGTGAGGTGTGGACGTGTTTGATTATTTGTTTGGTGCCAACAACGCGAGTTAGAATTTTAATAACGCAAGTTAAAAGGCAAATTTATCAAGATAAAAGTAATTTTATCAGAAAATTAATAATCAATGAAAAAGTGCATGTTTTTAATGTTAAACTAAAGAAAATTATAATTTTTCAAAAGAAATAAAATAATTGTGGCTATTGAAAATTTTGATAAAATAGATTTTGTTTTTTTCAATCCATATTTTTCAAAATTGTGATAATGGATATCATTGTGAAAAAATAAATAAATAATTAAAAGAAAAATTTAAACAGAAAATAAATTGAAAAGATAATTTTTATAGTGCAAGATTGTTTATTAGAAGGTTTAGAAAAAAAAAAAAGTTGTAGGCGATGTCTGAAATAGGGTCGCCTGTAAGAAGTAGCAGCCATCAGAGTCGTCGTCAATTGGTCTGTATTGGATACTTTCATTTTCCTTTTTATCAAAAAAGAATATATTTTTTATTTGTAAATTTAAAATTTTCATTAGTTGGTATAAAATTATTATTTTTTCTTATAGATTCTTTGATTTTCCAGTATGTATTTTTTTTTTTTTTTGATTATTTTGACGCCATTTTTCTGATAATCCTATGTTCAAAATTCAAATGGCATATAAAAAATTATCAAGTGAATAGCATTTGTGAATAGCATTTTTTTTTAAAATATCTAAATGAGGCTAGAAAAAAAAAAATAATAAAACACCCAAGTCACAGTAATCTCTCATGAGGCAACAAATTATTATTGAAAATGTGAAAATGAATTTATATCAAAAAAAAAAAAAAAATCCAAAAAATGTGAAATGAAAATGTTCTGACTAATTTTTTGTGATGAGTGACAGTTTATTTGAGCAATTTTCATTTTTGTGGTATTTTTTAAGTTCAAAATAAACGTTCACTTTTTTATATTGATAGTGCATCATTTCTATCTGTATATTCTACAAAATGTAGCTACATTTTGTTTCTTTTATTTTTGAGTGAATACGATTTAAAACAAATTATGTATCTTAATTTGTTAGTGATGTTGTATTGCTTAAGGAAAACCAGCATAGATATAAGATAAAAGATAAAACCACTTTAAAAGTTGAAGAAGAACTAAATTTGAATTGAAATTCACTTTTATTTTAAAATTTTTTTTTTCTTTGTTTTGAAAATTGAACATGATATAATGCTAGTTTCATCAAATAGATATTATTCTGACGACTACGCCTTGCTCAATGTAGTATACAATTTTATACCTACATTTTTTTTTTAGTTCACTATAAAGGAAATTATTAGGAGGTGGAGCTGAATCATATTGAATTTTATGTTGTAAAAATATAGAATGGAATTTTATAAATTAACTGAGTATGCATGACAGAGGTATTCTGCTTTTCTCTTGAACTATGTACTTTCAAATATAGAATTTAAAGAATACAGGTACATATATGTATATACATACATATATTCAGGATTATGAAATGATGTAAATAACATTTTACACACGCACAGGAAGAAAATTTTATAGAAAAATATTTGCAGTTTTTAGCTTTTACTTTCTGCCAACAAAATCTGAAAAAAAAAAACCAACAAGATTTGTTGCTGTTTCAATTTGAATAGAATTTATTAAAAACTAAAGTCAATTTCCGTTCTTAGTTTGACGCTTTAAATTTTGTGTAAAATATTTGGATTTCATTTCATTTAGCAGGTGATATGTATTAGCTCACCTGGTATAATTCTTTATTCCATATAACACAGATGATTTCAGTTGTACGCATATTTCTGTAATGATGTCGACCAATACCTGTATTCATTTCAATTTTAAAATGTGCTTTGCTATTCTTAATTTTGCTGAATTAATAAACAGATAAATGATATAATATAGGTACCTAAATTATATTATGTATTTCGTTTTGTGATAAAATTTCGTAAAAGTTCGGAAAAAAGTATGGGGCTTGGAGCCTCAGCCTCAGTATTATTAAAAAATCCCCTGTATGTTGAGCTTCTATCAACTTGAAGTTGATAAAATAATATCAGCACTTTAGTTCTTATTTAACTGAACTAAAATCAACTTTGTTCACATTGAAACTTGAAGAAAAAAATTTTAAACCCGAAAAAAAGCAAATACTTACATAGTTGACTATCTTTTGTGGGGATTTTTATGTTAATAAAATGTTCTTTCTATGATATTTTATAACAATCCACAATGGTTTTTGTGGTTATTCAAAGAAAAAAAAAGATAAAGTCATATGAAACTTTTCACGAAAATAAATACTAGTTCTGTCTGAACTGAATTAAAATGATAAGCATTTAAAAGGTTACATAGTCGATTTGTTTAAAAAATTATTTAATTTTATGATACAAAAGGAATTTATGATGAACTAAAGTAAATTTAAAAGTATCGTTTAGGTCATTCTCTTTAAAAAAAATTTAAAAAAAGTACCTACTTGAACTTGAATTGGAAAAAAAAATCAAATGTAGGTATCTCACTTTTGTTTTATTTATTTTAAAGACAGGTACACATTTTAAGAGTCTATTTAAAAAAAAAAAAATTAAATTTGTGTCAGTTGTTGTATCTTTTAATACTTTTCCTTTAATACGTTAGAAAATAAAATCTAAATGGAAATTGAAAGGGAAAAAAATCAATTTCTGAAAATATTTTTATTTTGTTTTATCCGATTTTTTTTTGTTGCAGTTTTTATTTTAATTTAGTAATTGATAAGATTTTATTTTAAAAAAAAGATTTTTAAATAATACTTTTTTTGTAAAATATTTTGAGAACGATTTCGATTCCATCTTGAAATTTTTAATCTATTCGTAGCTCGCATATTTTCCAAAATTTTTCAAATTTTCTAACCTTTTTCCGTTAGTATGTGTTTGAATAAATATTTATAAACATATATACATACATACATGGTTAGTTGGTTGACGTGGCGGTTTTTTAAAATGTTTCCGAAGACCCAATTAGCACTGAGAGTGTCGTTTTGATACCTTACCTCGCGTAACCTTAGAAAATACTTGTTGGAGATTTTTATAACCATCCTGTTTCATTCAGGGAACGTTTCATGTCTCTGGTCGTGAATTTTGCTATTTCACTAAGGTCTACAAAAAAACAAAACAAAATTCTATGTCAATTTCAATCATTTTCGTCTTTCTATTCATAAAAATTTCCAGAATCACCTAAATATTTCTCACATCAAAGTGAATTTTATGAAAAACTGTAGCAGTTTTGTTGAATTGTTTTTTGAGAATAATACAGGTTGTTCGTGATCAAATGGAACTCCTTTTGCTTTTTTCTGTGTTGGTAATTTTGTGAGCATATTCGAAAGATAAGACATATATAAGACAGATCTTCACCTTTGTTCAATTTATTTTCATCACTATAATTCCTCTTTTAAATTGTATAATATAAACATTTATCAAAATTTCAAGAGGGTATTAGTTAAAATGAACATAAGATATTATATTTTAATCCAGCTACCAATTCATCGATTTTACATAAATTCAACTCGAAAAGTTAAAAGTAATAAAAAAAATAAATAATTTTTTTTCCCGCTTGGAATTACAACTTTAAAGTTTAAATTGAAATCATAAATTTTATGTATTTCAACATTTTTCAATAACCTTAAAAAAAATTCTTGTATAGTGTGTAAAAACCACCACCTATTTATACATAAAACCATATCAGCCTCTAGCAACATAAATTTTAAAATATTATTTTCACTGTTGAACGAAACAAAAATCAATTTTCATTTTAAAGCGCGCAAGAAAAAAAAGAAAATGCATGAAAATAAATCAAGCGTTAAATGTTAATAGAATTTACAATAACAATAAGAATTTAAGTATGTAACTTTAAAAAAAAAAGTAAAATGTGTGTTTACGATTACAAAAACACTGCTGTTGTTTTTCCCATTTTCAAAATTTTCAAGAAAATTAATGCTCTTTCCATATAGTTAAAAACATATATGTACATGTATGCATGTACATATGTATTGTACATGTATGGAATCAATTTATTTGGTTAAAGTAATTTGTCAACATGCATTTGATGTTTTTCATGAAAGAATAATAAGTAAGTAATGAAAAATTATTTATCGTTGCTCATTCATTATTCGAGCTCCTAAAATATTCATTAATTATATTTTTCTTAATGATTTATAAAAGTTTCTTTGTTTCCTTTTATTAGTTCTTTTGATGAAAGGTTTGTTATTTCTTCTTCTCCAATTATACAACTCTTAGCCGAGCTCTCACCTTTATAAGAGTAGTAGTAGACTTTTAAATGTACATACATAGATATAATCACTTGCTTTAGCGTCGAAAGGTCATTTGAGCTCGGCTTGTACAACTTAAACACTTAAAAAAATATGTTTTCGATGAAGTAGGAAATTGAAATTCGAAAAAGATATTTCTTGAAGTGTTTTCTACTAAATAAATTTTGAAATGTAGAAATCCATTCATCAGGGCAAAAGTTATATGGTAGGATGTACAGGAAAGTCAATGTACTGTGACCCTGTTTTATACGTATCCCCGAAACAGATTTTTGTCGAAAATGTCTTGAATTGAATCGAGTATTAACTGAGTCCTCGTAGCATTTGTAGCGTGAACATTTCATGAATTGTGATCAGCCCTTCGGTAATTTTATAAGTTTGAGTACATTCTAGCATACCCAATGAAACCCCCCGAATGCTCTGGATCTTAATCAGATAAAAAATATTTAAGAGTTGATTATTTTTTTTTCAGTTATTATGTTTTGAAATGTTCTATTTCTTTCATAAGTTCATGGCTGCAAAAAATCTCAATAGTACAAAATAAGATCAAATTTTGAAGTACATACTTAATCTTCATCTATCTTTTTGTAGCATATTTTATTGATGTCATACATAAATAATTTTTATCAATGTACATAACTACAAATGTACATGCAAACTTACTTAATAAAAAGTAGGTAATAGAATTTAAATTAAAATTACGTTATCGCTTTATTAGCTTAATTTTCTTTATAGGTTTAATAAGATACTAAAATTTCAAAGTACATAAACTTTTTTTTAAAGGAATTTAATACACGTATCAAATTTGATTTTTTGTTTTTTACCCACACATACCTACATCTGAAAATAAAATACTTTAAATTACTTGATAATTTTTTTTGCTTTTTTTTTTTTCAAAGAAAAATTTTTTCCCCCCAACAAAAAAAAATAATCTTAAAACATATTTTAACTTGAACTTTTCTACATGTTTTCTACATAGTTAGGTAATTTAATACATTCGGAGAAAGAAAAAAACAACAAAGAATTTCGAAGAAAAAAATAATAATAAAAAATTCTAAACTAACTTGGAAAATCGTGATTTTTTTTTTACATTATTTCTTTTTCTTAAATTTCCAGCGAGAACGGAAGCAACGTAAACTTTATTCAGAAGAATGGGCCATAGGTGACGAAGAATTAGAAGGTGTACGTGGTTTCAGCGTTGCTGAAAAGCTTGAATCACCTAAATTTGCGCAGACTGGAATGGTGCGTGAAATGAAAGGATCTGATCTCACTGTAGGGTAAGTATTGCGCAAAATCGGAAATTAAATAATACATTAGTAGATACATTTATACAGAAAAATGGATTTAGTGTTTTTTTCTTTGTTCGGAAAATGTACCTACATTTATTTTGTTTTATTTGTATTTGAAATTAAAATGTAATTTTGTATGCGTGTTCTAGGTACATTTTAGTATATTATTATTGAGGAAAAAAAAATACAAAATACAAAATTTGTTCCCAGGATATTATGTATTTTTCTTTAAATTTTTTTTCCGTATAAAAGAAAGGGATTTTACTAGATTGCGATTAGTCTTTAAGAGGATGTTTACAGAAATACATACTGTAATTGGTTTCATTTCCCTTCCATTCCATTATTTTATAATACGATTCATAATAAAATTAATATCAAGGACATATTTTTCTATCCTTATACAATTTGTATGTACATATTTACATGTTGATGAATTCATTATCTAGATAGTTACAAAAATATGATTTATTTTGAAAGGATTTTATAATATAATTTCAAGAAAATCATTTAATAAATTGATTTAATAATAATATTGGTTGTTTATCATTGTTGTTGCTGTTGAAGTATAAACATATACATAATGTACATACATATATATATTATGTATATTTATGAAAGAATTAGTATTACTTTATGAAACTAATATTTCATAAATATATAATTTTTGCGAAAAAGGATTATTTTCTCTCTCTCTTTCTCTATCTTCTTTAAATATTTGAAATTTTTCGTAGCTATTTATTCAAGTTATTTCATTATTTATAAAAGTTGAAAAACATTTTAATAGTTATTTATTTAATTTTCAAGAAATATGTTTCAGAGAAGAATTTCAAATATTTTTCAATTATTAAAAACTCTAAAAAAGAATCATTATAAAGTTTATAAAAAAGGAATTTTTATTTATATTTTTATTTTGATTCAACCAAAACCAATACTTTGATTTTATCTATATGAAATTTTTCATTGTAAGGAATTTAAACCCTAATTCCAATACGTTTTTATTTTTTTATTTTGAGATTTGAAAAAAAGAAAATCTTGATAATTTTCATGCTTTTTTTTTTTAATACTTTAAAAGATTAAATTTTGTCAATTTATACTCTATTTTCACTAAAATATCAATAAAGGACTTTAATCACATTAAATCGTATTTTCAAGGGTACTATAATTTTTTGTTTTTTGTTTTAAGAACTAGGAACTGTAATGGTAAGTTTACATTATAGGAAACTAGTTTCCAGATACCAAAAAAATATGTTTGGAGACCAGAAGATCTTGTGTAAGAAACTTACAAATATGTAGAAGGCTGAAAGACTTTTCTCTAAAAACATAGTACCTGTGTAAACTTACCATAATGAGCTATGAAATGAGAAACAAAATTGTTTGCAAACATTAGCATGGAAAATTTATTTTCACATTAAATCAATCACTTTTGAATGCAAAAACTTATAAATTATGTATTTTTCTTGAATATTTTTAAAGTAAAAGGAACACAAAAAATATAAAAGAGAAGTCGACATAAAAAAAATAATTGCGAAAATTCGAAAAAAAGAATATAAATCCTCATATCTATACATATATGTACATATGTTTGGGGAACAAATATGTTTGAACAGTGATTAAGTATTTGGAAATGACCTGATAAAATTATGAAAATTTAAAAAAATACGAATGATGAGGTTCATTGACTTTTATAAAATTATTGAAAAATTTGTTTTATGAGCGATAGAAGTCAGAAGCAACAGATTTTTTTTTTTAAGCAAATTATTCACTGTTCGTCAAAATATAAAATATGAAATCATAAATATGAGTTTTCAATTTTAGAATTCAGTAATTATAGGTGTTAGAAAGTTTAGGAGGCAAAATTACTTGAAAATATGTATGTAACATATGTATGTACTTTGAATATTTCAGTTAAATTTTTTCATCTATTTTGAGAAAATGAAAAAAAAAAATGACTATAAAATGTCGTAGGTTTCTTGTAAATTGGTGTTTTGATTATTTCATTTTTCTTAATAATGTTAATAGATATATTTACTCAAGTTACACACAAACAAATTTGTATTAGTCATCTGAAAATATAAAAACAAAAAAACATTAACACACATTATAATCTGCTTACATTCATATATATTTATTTCTATCTTAACGTGAAGTTATTATGTCATTCATATTGTTGGCTTACAGCATTGTATCATTTTTTTTATATATACATATATTCATTTATTTGTATATAAAATTTGTATATAAACTTGATTTCATTATAAATTAATTATGAATATACATATATAACATATGTATTTACATATGTTGAACATATGAGTAATAGGTATCAATTTTATCTTAAATCTTAAAAATTAATTTAATAATAAAATACAGGTATTTGTAATGAAATCACTGAAATTTTCATATCACGCTGAATTTTTTTTTTTTTTACTTTAATCATTCGTCAGTATAATTAATAAACTGGAAAATAAATAAAAAAACAAACAAACAAAAAGTGTTAATGAGAATAAAATTAGATTTTAAAGTCTTCAATCTTTATATAATCTATTTTTTTTTTTTTTGTCTGAAACAACAAAGAAAAATTAACAGAAAGATTTTAAAGTTGAACTTCTATTTATTTTTTGTTTTTTAATTTAAAAGTTTTATTTTTGCATGAGTTCAATTTGAAAATACAACTCTAATATATGTAGGTACGTACATACATATATTTTAAAATCTGTATCTGTTTTTTACACATATATACATACACACAAAAAGTGTATAAAATGATAGAACATTTGTAAAACAAAGTTTTCACGAAAAACAAAAAAATATATGAAAAAGTTATTTTAGATATTTATCTTTGTTCAGACATCATTATTAGTTTTATAAAAAAAAAAAAAAAAAATTTTCTCATTTTCTTGTTGAATTTTATGGAAAAAAGGAGGGAGTATGAACATGGTATTAAACCTATGTTTACAGAAGTTTAAAAACTTAAAAGTTTTTTTTTTTCTTAAGTAGTTTATTAAAGTTTTTTGCTTGGCAAATTTTAAAACGTTATTCAATTATTCAAAGAACATAGAAAGAGGGAAAAATAAAGTAATGTTTAGTGAAAAATTTTCATGATAAAAAGTTAAAAAATTTATGATAATGAATTAGTTATATGTATAGTAACTAAAAGAAATAAAGAAAAAAATAAATTAAAAGATATTTAAAAATAAAATGATTTTTCTTTGAATATTTAAAGATAGTTTATATAATTAGTTTATTAGGAAAGATTTTTAATATTTTTGTACATACTCATTCTTATAGAAAGAAAAAAAAAAAGAAAATTGAAGTTAAATAAAATTATTTTTGATTATATGAAGTATTCAGGTGAATTATATCGAATAGCAGATTTTTTACTTTATTTATTTATCCACCGTAAAAAGTTTTTCAAAACAAAATTACATGTTTTGTGTCCCACAATCATTGTGAGGTTTTTTTTTTTTTAATTCTATGTAAATATGTATATTTTATCCTTTATGTCATTGTAGAATAAATTTAAATTGTATGTAGCTACAATAATGATAATAATATACATTTTGTAGTTTTAAAGGAAGTTTAAAAGTTTTCATTATACCTATGTATGATGTTTTGACTTTTGTTATCTATTCTGTTTCGAAATGTATTATTTATATGGGGATAATATTTTGTTAATTTGTGAATAGAATATAATTGAAATAATTATTTAAAGGATATATAATTTTCAATTTTCATATTAGATTATTTTTATTTAACCCTTTATTAATTATATTCAATGAAAAATTATATAAATACCTTAAATCTTTTTGTTCGTTTTCAAAACATTATGTTTATATAGGTTTTTAAGTCTTGCGTTAAGTTTTATAAAAGATTAGGTTGGAATTTCTTTTTTTATTATTTCCACTATAACCTTTTTATCCCTGTGAAAAGGTTAACAACACGACAAAAAGACAAATAAGAAGTATAGAAGAAATTTTCGCGCTGTTATAACAGAAGAATATTAATTTAAAGAAATTTTATTCAAGATTTTTTGAGTACTGGTTCAGAGGATAAACTATCAAGAGAAACATGTTTATATTAAATATTTTTGTAAAAATATTTTCAAAATTTTATTGATTTTATTAAAGAGATTTTTTACCTTTGAACACCTGTAAAAATATTTTAGTTCCAAAAAAAAAAAAAAAAATGAGTTAGAAAAATAAACTAATTTTCCCCACCAAATAACATATTATTATTCTTTATTTACTATTTGTCTTTAAATTACACAAAAGAATATTTTCACATTTTGGTATTGAAAAAAAAAAAAAAAAGCTATAAATTTTTAGTGTAAATAATAAGATAGAAAATGTACATTATAATGGTTTTTCCGTATGCTATATAATATGTATTAACAGTCATTTTTGGAATCATTTTTCATGTTTAAAATGTACACGTATACACAAATAAACAAAAAAAGTATCTAATAAAAAAAAAAAACAAATTAATGTATGTATAATTCTATTTTATTACTTTATAAAGCTTTTTATTTAATTTATTGAATTCTATTAGCTAATGGAATAAATTAAATTGCAGATACATATGTATAAGAAAAAGTTAATCACTTTTTGTTACCTGTAAAATAAAAACCACAAAAAGAAATAAAGTAAAATTAAATCATGATGAGAATCCTATATAAAAACAATTATATCTAATCGGTGACAATTTTGTCATATTGGTTTTATTTTTAGAACAAAAAAAAAAAAAAAAAAATATAAAAATAAAATGAAATTGATAAAATATTCAACTTTATTGTGCAAATAATTTAAAATTAATATTTATTTCAATATATTTTTATTTTTATGATAACGCATGTGATTTATGTATTTTTTTTTTTTATTCATATCTTTTTATCATTTATTATTATCTGACAGAAACATGAAAATTGTCAATATTAAAAGAATATAAAAATAATATGAGATTAAAAATAAAGAAGCTATATAAAAATTTTGTTAATGTGATCGAATAAACCTACATACGTACGTATTGTATGTACATATTTTTTTTTTTATAATTTTTATTACTGGTAGATTTCAGATTAGTAATATCTACAAATTTATATATATTATGATACCTTATACACATACATAATGTTAAAATAAAAATAATAAAATAAAAAAAATAAAAAATAAAAAATAAAAGTGATTTTATCAGTATTTATGGAGTATATTGCACTTTGTGTTGTTAAAAAAAAAAAATTTAAAAAAAAAAAATAAAAATTTAATATTCATGATCAATAAAACAACATAAAATATTCAAAAAATTATTTTTTAATTTTTTAAATCAAGTATTGGAATTTTGTACGTTTTTAATTTATTATGGGTGTTTATATGAGTTATTAAAAATTATGTTAGGTACCTATACTTTTTTTTGTTTTTTTTTAAATATCGTTCGGCATAATAATGAATTTTATTAAAAATATTTTGATAGCAGCATGTAAAAATATGATTTAAATGATTCACATTCGATTATTATCACTGTGGAAATTCAAATAAACCATATTTTTATAGCTTAAGTTTATGTTTGTTTGCAATCATAAAATCTTTAATTTTTTTTTTTTTTCAACATTATAAGTTTATTGTTTTTAATTTTTTCAAAACTGGTCTTGATCTTCAGCGCTCTTTATTCATTATAGATCAAATGATTCTGTTCGTAATTTTTCTTCAACAACGATTTTTTCGTATTTTGGCACTATTTTTTTTTTTAATTTTTCCAGTTTGGCTTCTCCGCCAATTTCGTCCTATTTGACCAGGGTTTCCGCTTATTTCGGGCTCATATCCTGTACTTTGTGAAATCTTAAAAATTTTTTCAAGTACGTTACGAGTGCTAAATTATTATGCTTTAAAGCGATTCTGTCAAAAATTATTTCAATTGTGGAAAAAAGAAAAATATTTTCTTTCTAACAAATCAAATTGTCCATAATTAGCTACACGATGAAAAATTCTTTAATTCTGGGTACCAGCTTTGAAGGGGCAGGAGGTAAATATTATTTTATGACTGGTATTTCAAGGCAATAACATAAAAATTTCCCATACCAAATTTAAAAAGAATCGGAATAGTCTAAATGTGTTTTCTACTCAGGTGTTTCTATTTAGTTGAGCGTAAACTGTATTTGTTTTACAAGGAAATTTAAGCCTCCTAAAATATTAAAAGTCCTTGATGTATGTAAATAAAGTGTATTCTGGACGAATTTTATTTGAAATGTTATTTAGAATGATATTTCAAAATTTACGTTTTTATAAACATTCTCATCGTTTTGGAACACCCTAATAAAATATAAATTCCACACAGGTATTTTATTATAATACTTAAATTTAATAATAATCCTGTGGTTAATTATTTTCCATTCAAATATACCTATTACATATTTATGACACGTCATTTGTATTTAAAATAGTGCAAACTAAATACATAATAAAACTAATCTGGCATAGACGAGAATGGATTTATTCATTCAGAACAATAAAAATTTATAAATTTTTGCTTAATCATTTTCAATTTATAATAAACACCTTTTAATTAAATGTTTTAAAATTAGATCATTTTTATGTTTAGCGTGTTAAACACATTAACATTATAACATAATGAATTTTTTTTTATTTCTTCCAATTAATAATGTTGTCCTTGAAAATCAAAGTAAATGGTTTCCATACAATTTAATGTTTAAATTGAAACTAAATTTCATAATTATTAAGATAAATTTTCTAATTAAATTAAATTTTTATATGTTTTATACATTATATGTGAATTTTATTAGACATAATTTATTTTTAAATTTTATAATAAAATTTAATTTAAAAAATAAATAAATAAATAAATAAATAAATCGAAATCATATTGTTTCTCGTTTCACTTGGCCAATTTTATTGCTATGCTATAAGATTTTATGTTTATCCTAATGGAAAAATTTATACAATCCCTTGAAATTTTTATTAAAAAACAAAAAAATGTAAAATTGTTTGTATTCTATGCGATGAATCATAAAAAAATAATATATATATATGGGAAGAAGAATAAGTAAAAAATAAATGCTATTCTTTTTTTTTTTTCGTTTCACAGATCCAATCCCATTTTATATAAACAATAAAATATTCGAAATTATTTACATTTGATACTAAACAGTTCGTAAATTATACATTTACATTTTGTGTATTCTTTAATTTTTATTTTATTTGAAAAAAAAAAAATCTGTTTTTTGTAGATGCAGTTCTTTTTTTTTTTTCTGGATTGAAGATGTTTTTGAAAAATACAATTGAAATATTTTATGTAACTTAATACATTTAACATAATAAAAGGATATTCAAATATTTAATGAATATGAGAGAAAAAATATTTTTAAATAAATAATATACAATTTTCATATATAACAATAAAAGGAAAAGCAAAATAAAATAATAAATTCAAAACACAAAGATATTACGTAAAGGTTATAGATATATGTAATATAAACATTGCATAAAGTAAAAAAATATATAAATAAATTAAGGGATATGTTTAGCATTTTATTTATAAAACAAATCATTTTAACTCCCACACAATATACTATTTTTAAATCCTTGTAAATTAAGTGAATTTGTCGTCTTTTAAATATCATTTTACATTCATATTTTTTTTTTTTTTTTTTCATTATAAAAGAAAAACATTGAAAATATTAAAAATTATTTGAATTATTTTTTACATTTAGATAGAAACATGATATTCATGTTTTCTCAAGGATTAATATACATAAAGGATTTACACAAAATAAAAGAAAAATATAATGAAAATAAAATAAAAGACACATAATCTTTCAATTATTTTCAATTGTGTTTTTGTATTATATTTCTAATGTTTATGAATAATTGAATAATTTTTAAAAAGAAATAAATTCATTTTTTACTTTATCACTTGACATTAATCTTTTAATTTTGCATTCATGTTTTTATTTTTTAATGTACTTAAAAATATTTTAATTGTATGTTTATATGAATGGTGACTTAAAGCGGTCAGTGGTCAAAGTTGGTAGAATTCTGGCTTTTGAAACTGAAAATTTCGCGTTAAAATCCGTTAAAGTTCACACAGCTTTGAAAGAGTACCAATAATAATTCATTTGAATTGGATATAAATTTTTGGTACTGAAGTATTTTTGCGGTTCTGCTTATTGACCTGACCATAAGTAAAAGTACACAAACGTTACAAACCAACTACGCAAATATCAGTTCTCAACCAACGAATTTAGTGGTTCGCATTCCATTTAAAACTATAGGTACATGTATGACAGAAAAATGGTCACAAAAACTCAATTCAATTTGAGTAGATAAGCCAAGACTTACAATGGGTTGTGTTGTGAAAGAGAAGGATAAATCAAGTTTTTGTTATAATTTCTTAAAAATCAATTTAATTGAATTGCACATCACTGCGTTTTTGAAAATAGTATGTATCTACTCATAATTTTATATTTTTTACTATTTGTTTTTACATTTTATCTCGGGAATTGTATAAAAAAATGCTTGTTGATTGATTTGATTTTTTTTTCTATTTTGAATTATTATTTTGTTCATTACAAATAAAATTTAAGACAGAATATTTACAAAACGAATAATGAAAATATTGGTTTTTATTGAAGAAAAAATTCTTCAAATTTCATACATATGCACATTTATCTGCACATATCAAATTTCAAAAGTAAATATATATTATATACATATATTTCGCAATTGATTTAATTGAATTTTTTATTAGTGCTTTTTTTTTTTTATATCAAGTTGAAATCGATGTGTGTGATATATGAACGATAAAATTGTTGTTAAGAATTTATTGAACACTTGAATTATTTGTATTTCACATTTTTTTTCTTTCCTCTTTTACATATACCTAGATTTTTTTTTTTTTTTTTTTTGTAAATATTTATTGAACCTACATGAGAAATGATATGGAGACGAAAAAAAAAAAAAATTAAAATTTTACCTGAAGTCATGCCATTTCCTTTGAAATTCACTTTTTATTTCAATATAAAACTGAAGTTCTTATTTACACAAAATAAAACAGAAAAATAAAAAAAAAATGATTTAAAAAAGAATTGAACAAGTTTATATGTATGTATGTGTACACCTATATGTTTTTTTTTTTACCTTTAAAGAAAATTGTTGATGTTGATTTTATAATCATTTGAAACCATATTTTTTTGCTTTTTCTGTTAGTAAAAAAATATTTTACTTATTTTATTCATAAAACTAGTCAATGTCGTCGTCTATTATCAATCTCTAATCTTTTCGTGTTTTCTGTTCTATAAAATATGTATAATGTACATTTTATGAGGCATCTAAAAACAAAATTTTTCAAACAACATTTCAAGTTATTTAAAAAATAAGTAAGGAACATGTTTTGGAATTTTTTTATTTTTTTTTAAATCGCATTTTGTTTTGTTGAAAAATGTTTTTAAGTTCTACTAGACTATCTGACCATAAAATTATAAAATGGAATGAAACTGAGATATACCAGTTTTAGTTTAAAATAACGGTAAAATTGAATATTCATAATGATTCTAGGCACATATTAGTTTATATACAAAATTTTAATTAGAGAATACGAATCGCATTAGTTATAATTATTTACGATTATCAGATTTAGATTCTGGAGCGCTCATAAACGTATATATAGTCATGTATTTTTTATCTTGTATATTTTTAAGTGAATTTCATACCATTTAAGGATTTTATTATAAAACTTGTATATATCTTTTTTTCCTCTTATATTTTTCTTCATTTTTCACGTTTTTTTTTTCACTTATTTTATTGCTCAAGAAAAAAAAAATAATCAACTTAATTTAGACAGTTTAACTCTTTTTCAATTGAATTTTAATAAGGATGTCATTATCTGATATTGATTTAGAAAAATTGAAAAAAAAAAAAACAAATAAATAAAACATCTTTTTCTTATACTCAACTTTTTTACCTTTCAGTTTCATTCAACAGTATGGCTTTAACATTCCTCTTTTATTTCGAGAGAAATCAGGATTAGGTATACGTGTACCACCAACAAGTTTTACAATAAATGATGTAAGAATGTGTGTTGGTTCACATAGAATATTAGATGTAATGGATGTTAATACACAAAAAAATATTCAAATGACAATGAGAGAATGGCAACATTATTATGAAGATCAAGATAAAGAACGTTTATTAAATGTTATATCATTAGAATTTTCACATACAAAATTGGATAATTATATACAAAGTCCAAATATTGTAAGGCAAATTGATTGGGTTGATGTTGTATGGCCAAAACAATTAAAAGAATCACAAATTGAAGAAACAAATTCAATAGGAGATATGATGTATCCAAAAGTACAAAAATATTGTTTAATGTCTGTTAAAAATTGTTATACAGATTTTCATATTGATTTTGGTGGTACATCTGTATGGTATCATATATTAAAAGGTAGTAAAGTATTTTGGTTAATACCACCAACTGAAAAAAATTTACAATTATATGAAAAATGGGTATTATCTGGTAAACAATCAGATATATTTTTTGGTGATACAGTTGAAAAATGTGCTAGAGTTTATTTAACAGCTGGTAATACATTTTTTATACCAACTGGTTGGATACATGCTGTTTATACACCAACTGATTCATTAGTATTTGGTGGAAATTTTTTACATTCATTCGGTATTGTTAAACAATTAAAAACCGCACAAGTTGAGGATACAACAAAAGTACCACAAAAATTTCGTTATCCATTTTTTACAGAAATGTTATGGTATGTTCTAGCACGATATGTTTATGAATTATTAGGAAGATCACATTTAGAAGGTGAAATATCAAAAGAAGATGAAATTATGGATAAACCTCATATTCATCTTACACATTATGAACTCTTTGGATTAAAGGTAAGCAAAAAAATAAAAAAATATATAAATAATTTTTTGTTTTTTAAACTTTTACACAGAATTACTTCTTTAATTTTTCATTTTTATTTTAAATTGTTGTTTTTAGAAATTAAGAAAAAAATGTTTTAGTTTAACAAAAATTAAAATACATTCCTTTAATTTAAATAAACAAAAAAAAAAAAAAAAAAAAAAAAAAAAAAAAAAAAAAAAAAAACCTATCACTGTTTATATATGACATACATGTGTCTTTATCACTTTGTTTTGCATTTTTTAAATTGAAAAATTTTATTTAGGAAATCGTTATGTATCTTTATGATTTACCACCACATAAGAAAAATGTTCCAGAGCTTATAAAAGATCCAGTTGCATTAATCAAAGATGTACGAACACTTGTTGAACGTCACTGTAAAGATAGACCAGAATTAGCAGTAACTGGAGAACCAGTTTTAAAGCAGTATGATAAAAGTTTACCACCTTATATACCATATAATAGTTTAATATTTAATGAATCAACACGAACAGATATACTTCATAGTGCTTTATCATATGAACATAAATATAATTTAGCAAAAACAGAAGTAAATTCAAATGGTGTTATTGTTCAACAACAAAAAGAGGTCATTGCCAATGGATCTTCTTCTACAGAAGGAAATTGTACAGAAGATAAAAATTTTATTGCACCGACAATTTCAAAATCAATTTCACGCGGTAGTTCTAACAAAAAATATAATTCAAGTGCTGCTGGATCTGATGGTGGTGGTGGTGGTGCCTGTAGTGGTGGCGGTGGTGCTGGTAGTGGTAATGAAGGTAATGGTTCAAAAAATCATCAAAATAATCAAACAGCAGCAACAATAGCAGCAGTAGTTACGAATGGCAATGGCAACGGTAATGGTGGTGGTGGTGGTGGTGTTGTAGGTGGTCAACCACGACGTAGACGTACAAGATGTAAAGTATGTGAGGCTTGCCAAAGATCTGATTGCGGTGAATGTAGTTTTTGTTTGGATATGGTGAAATTTGGTGGACCAGGAAGAGCGAAACAAACATGCATGATGCGACAATGTCTATCACCAATGTTACCAGTTACAGCACAATGTACTTATTGTCATTTAGATGGTTGGAGACAGACACCAGTCTCACCACAAGCAAAATTACAAGCATCTCTTGAAGGTCCATCATTATTAATGGAATGTTCAGTTTGTTATGAGATTGCACATCCAGATTGTGCACAAAAGAAAATACTAAATGCAAAAGGTATTGTAAATGAAGATTTACCAAATAGTTGGGAATGTCCATCGTGTTGTAAATCAGGAAAAAATACTGATTATAAGGTAAATTATTTATTTTTATTGTGTGAGTGTGTGTGTGTGCATGTATTTTTTTTTTAATTATATATTTTTAACTTATTTTTTGTTTTGTCTTTAAAATTTTTCTCATAAAGCCTCGCCATTTTCGTGCAAGACAAAAATCATCTGAAATACGACGAATGTCAGTTAGTAGTGATGCATCATCAGCTGTTGAAAATAATTCATCAAGTAGAAATCATCATCCAGATGGTGGTGGTAGTAATCATCATCATCATCATCACCATCATCATGATTTTGGTGGTATGTCAAGTGAATCAGAATTGGATACACCAATTAAAAATGAAATTAAAAAAGAGATTAAAGTTGAAGGTGGTATGAAAATTGAAAAAATGATGATTGAAGGTGGAAGATGCAGTAGCAGTAATGATAATAAAGATTTTGAACATAAACTTGTTGTTGGAGGAAGTGTTGGTGGTGATGGTAATGGAAGTATTGTAAATGTTACAACTGGAAGAAAACGACGTAAAAGTGATGATGGTAGTATGTGTAGTAGTATGCATGAAAGTGTACATGATATATCAACAACAGAAATGAATATAACATTACCACGTAAAAAGAATGCAATTAGAACACAACTTGGTCAACAGATATTATCATCATCAAGTAAATGTTTAAAAAAATCTCAGTATACTGTACGACCAGCACAATTACATTTACAATCGTCACATTCATCAAATTTAGCATTAGATCCTGTATGTTTGAAGGCAATATTTCGTTATTTACCACAAGAAACATTAATTGTATGTACAATGGTATGTAAAATATGGTCAACAATATCTGTAGATCCAACACTCTGGAAGTGTATGAATTGTGCTGAGCATAAATTATCTGCATCATTGTTGACAGCAATTGTTCGTCGTCAACCAGAACATTTAATATTAGATTGGACACAAATAGCAAAACGTCAATTATCATGGATAATACAACGATTACCTGGTTTAAAGAATTTAAGTTTACAAAATACACCAATACAAGCTATATTAGCATTACATACATGTATTTGTCCACCATTACAAATATTAGATTTAAGTTTTGTACGTGGTTTAAATGATGCTGCTATACGTGAAATTTTATCACCACCAAAAGATTCACGTCCTGGTTTAACTGATTCAAAATCACGTTTACGTAATTTAAAAACATTAAAAATTGCTGGTACCGATATATCAGATGTTGCATTACGTTATATAACACAAGGTTTACCATCATTAATACATTTAGATTTATCATCATGTCAACGTATTACAGATGCTGGTGTAGCACAAATTGGTACATGTCCAAGTGCCATAAATACATTAGTTGAATTGAATTTGAGTAGTTGCCGTTTAATAACAGAATTATCATTAGATTATTTAAGTAAATGTGAACAATTAACATGGCTTGATTTAAGACATGTACCACAAGTATCTACACAAGCTGTGATTAAATTTGCTGCTAAATCAAAGCACAATCTTCAAGTTAAAGACATTAAATTAGTTGTTAAAAGGAAAGCTTAAGATATTTAAAAAAATATTTTTTTTTGTTTTCAAATTTAGAAATTATACAAGTAAAAAAAGAAATAATAAATTAGAGCGTAAATATTAAAACAAGGTAATTTAGGAATCAATAAGAAAAATACACAAAATTAAAATAAGGGAGAAATGTTTGTGATTAGTTGAAATTTAATGATTTTTTTTTTGTTAAAATTTTCAGAGTAGTATTAATTTAATTTTTAGATGCATGCAGATGTGATGTAAATCTAAAAAAAAAAAAACTAATAAAAATAAGGAAAAATAAAAACCATATTGAATTTAAGTGCAAAGATAAAATTTTTATTTACAAACTTAATTTATCCTCTTTTTTGTGTGCGGATATTTTAAAGAAATATTTTAAATTGCATAATTGTATTTATAAAGGAAAAAAAAATTAAAATTGTACATTAATTTATCATATTATATATAGCGAATGATTTTTAAAATTGTATAAATATTTAGAATGTAATATTCTAGTTTTTAATTTTTAATATTTTAATTATCTTTTGACTACTATTTATTTTCAAGTGAATCAATTAAGGATAATTTTCTTTTATTTGAATTCGTTTACAAAATTTTAATAAATATACTATATTTTGCAATTTTACTTTGCATTAAATTTTTTAATATTCACAAAACACCGAAAATTTGTATGTTCAATTTGAAATTGTATACATAATTTATGAATTACTGATAAATTCATTCAATTTAAAGTCAAAATCAATTCAATTTAAATTTCACATACTGCATGCCCAAAAGGCGTATTTTTCCGATAAAAACTGAAAAAAAGAAAATCAAAATTTCCCGATTTTTAAAACAAATTTAAACAATTTTTTTTTCTTACATTGTCATTCAAATCTCTCATCCAAAGAATAGTTTCAATATACAGTCCTTTTTTAAAAATATCATCGCTGTGTTTTTTAAAATAATAACAGTAATAATTGAAATATTTCAAGTTTTAATAAAATAAATCACGGTTATTGGTTTAAATCTTTATTTTGAATATCTAAAACGATTGAATAAACTATATAATGCCCCTAGTTGAAAATTAAATAAATTCTTTATAAATATCCCTGGAAAAGAAATAAAAACTTAAGTAAAAAAAAATCACGTTTTAAAAAATTATATGTGTGTTTTAGTCTTTTTGATCTTAGTCATTTAATTTTTACTTTTTAATTTTTATCCACATTGTACTTTAATTAAAAAAATAGATAAATAAAAATAAAATAAATCAAGTCATACATTTATTAAGTAAATTAAATTAAGTTAAAATACAATAATATAAGAAATTTAAATTTATTTTTTTTTTATTTTTATTTTTTTTTTTTTGCATTTTCTATTTCTAAAGACATTACAATTAGTTTTACAATTATTTCAAAAAATTTGATATAGTTTTCATTCTTTTAGATTATAGAATCATTTCTTATTTTCTTTTTTAATACTTTTTTTTTTCTAGAAGAATAGAAACATAAATAATAATAAAATTGTATAATAAAGATTTTATTATGCATGAATTTTAATAAGGTAAAAAATGTTAGAATTACTGAATGAATGCCAGTATAAAAAAAACAAATTCAGGAAAATAAAAAAAAAAAGTAAAAAAAAAAATGTAATTGTGTGAATAAAATATAAAACAAGTAATTTAACACATTTTTTTTTAAAATAATTTTTCGTAAAATGTAATAATTTGATCTCTTTATTACTTTTAGGCTTCGTTTTTTAATTTTTATTTTTTTAAAATTTGTATAGAAAATTCAATAGTTACTCACAATAATATTTTTAATTTTTATTCTTAATATTAGAAAATAAAATGCAATTTTTAATTCTTTAATTCAAATAAATGCAAAAAAAAAAACAACATTTTATTGTCATTATATTTAATAATAATTTAAAATAGAAAATAAATAATTAATAAATTTACTAGATGATGTCATTATTTTTAGAATTTACTCATAAAAAAAAACGATAATGCTTTAAAAAAATAAAATACAATAAAATTACACCATAATTCTTTCATCAAATTTTTTCGATTTTCTTTTTTGAAAATAAAAAAATGTTATGTATTTGTGCAATTTATTAATATACATATATTCTATTATTATTATTATTATTATACATCTCTATAAATTTACATATTATATAGATATATACATATATTGCATGAAAGTGATTATGTTACCTGTTTATTGTTAAACAGGTAATAAATATAAATATGTAAAAGGAAAATTTAAAAATTTTATTGAATAAGTTTTGAAAAGATTTAAGAAAAATTAAATCACATTTTAATTCAAATGTAATTTATAAAATACTGTGTTCACCTGAATAAAATAAAAATATTAGAAAAAATAATATATTATTTTATTTCATATAAATGTTTGGTACGAAAAATCACGATGCAAGCCATTGCCCACTCACCACTACCTCACTAGTAACATTGCGTGTGTTTCTACTTGTTCCTTTCCAGTTTCGATATTTTCGAAAATAAAATGCAGTGATTCTGCCGTGATACACAATTCAGCTTAAAAAAACCCTTGTGTATACGCATCACTGCATTTTCGAAAACACCGTTTTTAATAGCTAAATACAGCTTAAGCAATTAGGACAAAACAGTCGAAACAAAGTTGCATATTCATTGAATTCTTTTAAGCTTCCATTATTCCATTATTTTAAAAAATTAGACCAAAATATATCCCTACAAAAAATTGCTACAGATGTAAGATGTAGATGGTAATACCACTTTTTGATGCTTTGCTCAGTCCTGTGCACAATCAACTTGGTAATTTAATTAATTGAAAAGAAGAAGAATAAATAAATGTCATATTAAAACAAAACTGTGCAAGACTGCGAGATTGGCGATCTCAAAATTATTTTAATTTTCATGTATAAGGGATATTTCAATTCAATTTAAAATGTTAATTATTCAATATTCAGTCTAATTATCAATTAATTAACACTAATTCTGTTTTGCATGGAAGGACATTTGCATAATAATTTAGATTTTAGTTTGACGCGTCGTCTTTTGCTTATAGTTTTTATATTACTTGTGATATTATTTTTTAAAAATTATATTTTCATTTAGTTTAAAGAAAAGATAAAGTAACAAAATAATTTATTTGCATTCTAATTAACTTGAAAAATACAAAAAAAAAAAAAAAAAAACATGACGACCAACAGACGAGTATCATATTTTTATAATGCAGATGTTGGTAATTTTCATTATGGACCAGGACATCCAATGAAACCACATCGTTTATCTGTAACACATAGTTTAGTTATGAATTATGGTTTAAATAAAAAAATGAAAATTTATCGTCCATATAAGTGAGTAAAAATGTAATTTTATCTACTTTATAATTTTTTAAATAATTTTTGTTTTTCGTAAATAGAGCCAGTGCACAAGATATGCTAAGATTCCATAGTGAAGAATACATAGAATTTTTACAACAAGTGACACCTCAAAATATTCAATGCAATTGTAAGGATATTCATTTTTGTTTACAAATCAAAATTTGTAATTTTCTTTTTAAATTATTTTAATTTCGAATTTTTTGTTTTTGTTTTTTAGCTGTTGGTTATACAAAATATTTGTCGCATTTTAGTGTAGGAGAAGATTGTCCAGTTTTTGATGGTCTTTTTGAGTTTTGTGCAATGTATACAGGAGCTTCATTAGAAGGTGCACAAAAATTAAATCATAATCACAGTGATATTTGTATAAATTGGTCAGGTGGATTACATCATGCAAAAAAATTTGAAGCTTCAGGTAAAATTAACCTGTTGTATTTTATTTGCTTATTCTACTTAAAATTTTTCATTATTATTTTATTTAGGATTCTGTTACGTAAATGATATTGTAATTGGTATTTTGGAATTATTAAAATATCATCCACGTGTACTTTATATTGATATCGATGTTCATCATGGTGATGGTGTTCAAGAGGCATTTTATTTAACAGATCGTGTTATGACAGTATCATTTCATAAGTATGGTAATTGGTTTTTTCCTGGTACAGGTGATATGTATGAAATTGGTGCAGAATCTGGACGTTATTATAGTGTTAATGTACCATTGAAAGAAGGAATTGATGATGTAAGCTATTATCAAGTATTTAAACCAATTGTATCATATGTTATGGAATTTTATCGTCCAACTGCAATTGTATTACAATGTGGAGCTGATTCATTAGCTGGTGATAGATTAGGTTGTTTTTCATTAAGTACAAAAGGTCATGGAGAATGTGTAAAATTTGTTAAAGAATTAAATGTACCAACATTAGTTGTTGGTGGTGGTGGTTATACATTAAGAAATGTAGCAAGATGTTGGACATATGAAACATCATTATTATTAGATGAAACAATATCAAATGAATTACCAATGACTGAATATTTAGAATTTTTTGCACCAGATTTTACATTACATCCAGATATCGGTACAAGACAAGAGAATGCAAATACAAAACAATATTTGGAATTAATTGTAAAACATGTTTATGAAAATTTAAAAATGTGTCAGCATGCACCAAGTGTTCAAATGTTTAATATACCAGAAGATGCATTAGAACCAGAAGAGAATCGTAAAAAAGATGAATCTGATCCAGATGTTAGAATAAGTCAATCAGATGAAGATCGAATAGTTGAACCTAAAAATGAATTCTTTGATGGAGATCAAGATAATGATAAAACTGAAAATGAGAGTTAGTAATAAATAAAAATAATTTTAACATTTTTAAAAAATAGTTGTTTTTCTTTTTAAAATTTTTAAAGGTTTTTGGCTTCACAGAAAATCAAACGAAGGAAATTGAGGTCTGAGGATGATAGGGCTTCAGTATCTTCGTTCGTATTTCTACGACATTTTTGATTTAAGTTCTAGATGGCTCCATAAATTTGAATGAGTTTCGTTGAATATGGACGCGTTTCGTTTAATTTTTCATAATCAACGGTTACATACTCGGTTTGTATGTTTGAATGAAACTACATTCAAAGTGAGTTTTATTCAATACAACCATATATACAATAAGAATTAGGATTCGCTTTAACTTTTAAAAATAACTACATAACAGAACAAGGACTGTGCAGATTTTAAAAAAAAATTTATTTTGTATAAAAGTTGCAAATTCAGTAACAATTTTTTCGAAAACCTCACTTTGAGTTTAAACTTCAAATAAATTTGATTTACTTTCATTTCAAATCAAATTGAAACAATAAACATAAAAATCAAAATTATAGCTTGCTTCATTGTATCGATTATTTTTTTTTACAAATTTGTCATATTCGAGACTCATTTAAATTTAACGAAATTTTTTTTTACCGGAAAAATTTCAGTACATCAAGTTTTTTCAAAAGGTGCGGCCATATTGATTAGTTAAGAGAAGCGGTGTTTCCCTTCGTGTTCTTACTTACACCATTTATAATTAAAGGCGTTTTATTATATACGCAAGCAAGATAGAAGACTGTAATCTGTAAAAAAAATTTTTCTGTGTGTATTCTAATTGTTAAGTTCAATTTAAATTTTTTAATATAAATTATAATCAAAAAACATCAAAAATGTCTGAACGTGAAAATAATGTCTATAAAGCGAAATTGGCTGAACAAGCTGAACGCTATGATGGTGAGTTAAAATTTTCTTTAAAAATGCGAAAATTCTATGAAAAAATCAATTGTGAAAAAAAAAAATTTTTTCTTGTATGTAAGTTTTCATATTCTTATCAAAATTTTTTGTGTTTCTTCAGAGATAAATTTCTTTTTTGTTCAAAAATGTTTTATAATTGTGAAGTGAAAATTAATAGAAAAAAAAGGAAAGGAAGAAAAAAAAAAATAGTGGAACATGAAAATTTTTTTTTTCCTTCTCTCTTGTCTGGGCGACATGTCATTAACCGCCGCTGGAAAAGTAAAATCGCAAAATATCTATTGCTTGGAAAAAAAAAATTCAATGACTAATGGTTGGCTTTTAATTGCTATTATCAGGGAAAAATGTTCTAATCGGTTTGGTATTCTAATTTTTTTTTTAAAAATGTTATTTAAAAATTTTCAAAGCTTCAATTGTTTTTTTTTCTTACTCACATAATTATTGTAATAGTAGGCATGTTGCAAAATTTGCGGTTACATTTCTTTTTTCTCTTCAATTTAAAAAGAAAGACAAATATTTGTTAGATTATAAATTGTATAATTTTTTTTTCTTATGAATTTTTTATTCATAAATAAAGAATCTCTGATAAACTTGTTAGTTTAGTTGCTATGCCGCTTAAATTCCTTTCCATTTTTTTTTTCTTGTCGTTTCTTTTAATTTTTTATTAAATATTCCTTGAAGAAACGCAAAATTTAGGGGGAAAAGAAAAATCAATGAATGGATCAATAAAATTGGTACAAAAGAAAGAGTAGAAGAGGTGTTGAGGGAGTATTTGGGGGATACATTTTGCGAATAATGTATAATATGAGAGACTATACATACAAACAACAACAACACTTCTTAGAAATTGAAACTGCCCTAACCACATACATATATGTATACACAATACATGTTTGGGTTTTTTTTTTCTTCCTTCATGTACACAAATCACACATTTATTTTTATACATTTACTCTCACAAAACGACATTTGCTGTTCTATTGGTATTTGTGAGGTGCTGCTGGTGCACATTTTCCTATTTCATATATCCATTTTCATCCATATAAAATATAGTATCCATATGTATCCATATATCTATCCATTTCAAACCCATCAACAAAATTTTCTCGCTGTATAGTTTGTGTGTTGATTTGTGATATGATGATGAAGCATGAGTACTACGTACGTGAGCATTGAACGTGATGATGATAATACATTACATAGTGTCTGAGCAGCCGCACAGAACCGGCGGCAATTGCTGTTATAATATTGCTTTCATGTATGCTATAGATACAATCTAATATTATGGCAAAGCAAATAAGCAAGCGAATAACGAGCAAGAAAACATGCTATATAGAAACAGTCAGAGCCAGCAAGCAAAATTCTTCCATTTGAGCATTCACCTTCATGTTGCTTCTTTTTATTTCTTTTAATAATCTATGATAATACATCTACATGAAACATTTTATTTAATTTGTATCAATGTGTTGAAAAGAAGCATTCACCATTTGAGTATGTGTGTGCACATGGATGGAGCGTTTAGTCATCATCATCATCATCATCATCAAGAAAAACAATTTGTGTTTTTTTTATAATTCTTTGCTCTTGGTCATATAACAGCAGTCGTCAGTTTTGTGTAGCACCATAGCAATAATGATGAATATATGGAGCTTAATAAATAGTTTGTTTACTAGTCATATAAAACAATTGCAAATGTTTAAAGTACGAAAGAAAAAAAAATAGTAAAATAATAATGAAAGCATGTACGTTACCAACTAATCTGGAGCAAATAAAAAACAAAAAAAAAAAAAATGGAGAAGAAAAGTTCTGCTTTTATTATAGATATTGGCTTGTCGTGGAGGATTTAGAGGTTGGGGAGTTTTTCATATCCTTTCAGTAAATATCCTTTGTGTCGGAGAAGAAAATAAGCTTTCCGTTTTTTTTTCTCTCCCTATATTATGTTTTTTTTTTATTGCAATGCATAATTTTATCATTTTTCACCTTTTCTTCTTTTTTATTTTTGACTACTAAAGCAATTACATTGTTGTTTCCAAAATGTGCATAAAATTAGACTATTTTAAGTACCTGGGGTAGTTGTTATCAGTACTTGGATAAAAATGTCGTTCTCGAAATTATTTCAATTTCAATTTATAATATTTTTTATGAGGAGCTAATTAATGAAGAAGAAGATAAAAAAAAAGTAGAAGAATTTTAAAATAATTTTTTTTCTTTTTTTTTTGTAGGTAGCACATATTTGTGTGCTATAGCTATGTATACCTATATGTGCAACGTACTTGCATTTACTTAGGTATTCGTTTCACAAATAAAAATGATAAGCGAAAGCATTCAATTTTAGGCAAATATGGAAATATATAATAAGAGTGGAGAAAAAAAAGTAGTGACTTAAACTTAAAATCTAAGTTTGCACAACACAACAACCCACGCCCAAAGAGAAAATTAAAAAAAATATATATACATATGTACAATATATACAAATCAACCTACCTATCTATATTTGGTGATGTAGTTTTCTCTAATAAGCGGTATTTTATTTTCCATTTTTTTTTTTTATTATTTTGAATTTAAAAAAAAAGTAGTGTCGCATGACTTTTTTTTTTTTTTTTTTTAAATACGGGTGTCCCCCAACATTAATAGCTAATTTTCACTATATAATAAATAATTTTCTCTCTGTAATGTTCTTTGATGTTTAAGTGTAGGTATTTCACCTTGATATGATCATGGATACTTTTTTTTTTTTTTAAATCTATAGAAGTGGGTAAAGCTATGTGTATTAGCGTATATATTGTAGATATTATTATTTAATTTTTCATTTTTTAAATTTTATTTAGATATCAGAGAAAATTCTGATAGATATAAAGGTGGACAATTGATCGAATTCAATATTGAGTGTGATTAAAATAATACGTAAATTTTGTATAATTTTTTTTTAAAGTTTTTTTTATAGCTATAACATGAAATACTATTTACCTATTATTAAATATATATATTTTTGTTTATATTGTGAAATTAACGTAATAAATACTTTTGATATACCTAATTTCAATAGAAAATTGTTTGTAAATATGATTGCGATATTCTGTCGTTCAAATAACAATTTAAATCTATTAGGTATACCTATGTATGTGCTATTTTATATATCATTTTTATTTTCATAATTGTTTTTTCCATGTGAATACACAGACAAGACTTTAAAAAAAAAAAAAACTTGTATTAAGAGAAAAATAAAAAAGAAAACTTGGATTAGATTCGATTAAAAAATTTTAAGTTGCATGACAGCAGCAATTGACTTTGAGAATTTCTAGAATATGTACAAAAAAAAAAAAAAAAAAAAAAAAAGTTTATAAAAATTTTATAAAATTACTGCGAAAAAGTTGAAGGAATTCTTGTTATATTGAAGTACTTGCTCAAGGTTTTATTTTATTTTTATATAGGTATAGATACATATTTTTTTTCTCCAATATATGTATGTGTCATTAAGTCTCTATAGAAATTTGTAAAAAAAAAAAAAATAATAATATACAAAAAAAGAATTGGTTAATAAAAATGAAAAAAAATGAATTGAAATAAATTAATATGATGACTAAACTGAATGAGGTGTATGACATAGCTGGATTATTTATTTTTTTAAATTTTTTTTTATATAATTTAGTAGGAGATGACGAATTTAATTGGAATTAGATAATAAAAAGTAGATTTTTGCAATTCTATTTATATTTATTTTTAGATTTTATGTGTAACCTACCGCAGCGAATTATTTTCAAGTTTATAAGATTCATTGAAAAAAAATAAAATTTGAAACTTATTACATATAGGTATTATCAATGTTATTGTCTTACAATAGCCGCATTTTTTTTTTTTTACATTATTATTCAACTCGAAGCAATAATGTATGTAGGTAGCTCATTTAGCGTGACTTTGAGAGATACCACGTGCAAGATAAGTTTTACCTTATCTTTCTGCCTTATTGTTATAAATGTATGACGGGACATTTTTTCACTTGAAAATTTAATGATGCATAAAATTAGTAAAATAAAAAATTTAAAAAAAAACAAATGTTAACTTATATATATTTTTTTAACGTAAATATTTAGGAGAGTATTCACTTATTTGTAAAACTGAAATATCTTATTTTAATGAATGGTACCTATTTCTATTTTATCTATAAATTTACTATAAACATGTGCCCTCTTCATATCGTTATTCGAAATATGTACTTATGAATATGACGTAAAATGATATTGTGACATTGACTTTTTCTTTACGGATAATTATTTTTATGTTGAACATGTGACTTAAAATTTTTAAATCTCAATTTAATGTTCTGTAATAATTTTTTCATAGATTTTAATTTTAATTGCATTTTTTTCAAGTGTAGAATCAGTGTGAAAACAATTATAAAAATGAATTGAGATTAGAGGTCATTTGATATTTTCATATGCAACTTTTAAATTTGAATATATGTACATATGTATTTTTGCAAAAATTAATATATTTCATGAAAAACTTGATTTAGATATTTAATCTTGATTGATATATCTATCCACAATTTTATTTACAATTTCAAACTAAGCCGTTCGAAAATTAAATTATCAGAACTGACTTTTAGAAACCTGTTGTTCATTAGATTCATCAGTATGCCCATATTCCATGTATGTGTTACTCAGTGATGCTAATGTGAGCGCTTTACGAGTTTGGTTTAGTGCGTAAAATTAGAGAAAAACGCACATGCGTTTATTATTCATTTTTTTTTGGAATTTATCGCAAAATCTAGCTCTTTATATTTTGATTTAAACTTTTTGTAAACTAAAATTATAAAAAAATTCTTTTCATATTAGTTTTAATTCGGGTTCAGGCAAGTACACTTTTTAATTGTTCATTTACCGACTCATCTAACTGGAATTTGGTAATACAGTTAATTTTAAAGATTTTTTTTTAGAGAATACGCAGTTTTACCATTTTTATTATTGTTGTGCAGTGAAAAGCTTATGAAAAGAATTCATTTTTATTCACTTAGTTGGTCACTTTGTACAAAAGACGAATTTATATAAGTGCAATTTG
The DNA here is from genome assembly GCA_939192795.1 of Bombylius discolor. NCBI lineage: Eukaryota > Metazoa > Arthropoda > Insecta > Diptera > Bombyliidae > Bombylius > Bombylius discolor. The sequence goes on along the minus strand of OW584238.1, from coordinate 52,883,124 downwards.
TTTTCTTCATTGCGAAATAAGTTCATTGTAAACTTCCAAATTCACATTCCTTTTTTTTTTTCTTAATAATTTTCATGTTTCTATTTTTAGAAAATCAAATCAACAATTGTTAAAAAAAAAATAATATAGAACTCTTCAATAAAAATTTCAATTACTCTTTTTTTTTCTTTTTTTTTTTAAATAAATTAAATTGCCATTGAAATGATAATTTGAAAAACGTAAATCTCTTCTTATGATTGCATTTTGTACGTATACAATCAATTAAACAAGATAGAAATGGAAAGAGAAGAAGAAAAAAAATGTGGAAAAATTTGTAATTGTAGAAAGAGAGGAAATAATGATATTTCATTATTATTATTATTATTTTTTTTTTCATATTTTGAAATATACAATATATAAAGAAAGTAGGTATTTCGGTATAATATGCATTCTTTCTACTATAATGCTGATCGGTTCATGTGTGTATATGTACATATATGTATACAAAAACTCAACAATATCATACATAAAAATTGTTGCAATTGAACATGTATTTTTTTATTATTTTTTTTTTCTAATATAAAATCTACATAATAAATCACACAGAAAAAAAAAAAAGTATCTATATAATATATGTACTTACATACATCTACTATATATATTTTCCATATGTACGTACGTCATTTCATTTTTTTATTCGTTATTATTATCATTTTCGTCATCCATGATTCATTTGAGACTAAGTGTAGTTTCGTATTACGGTAGCTATGTGGATTTTATTTTTTAAAATTATAATTCATCATTGAAGAAAATAGAACAAAATAATGAAAAAAAAAAAAAAAATCAGAAAACCATTTGTTGGTTAGAAATTATCATGATGTACTTTCTTCCTAAAAAAAAAAAAATTTAAAAAAAGAAAAAACGTTGGGAGAATTTAAAATTATGACAATGTGGAAATTATATAACTGTAAAATGGAAATATTTTTTTCTTTTTTTTTTTTAAACTTTGGGTTGGATTTAATGAAGATATCGATTTATTCATGATTAAGCTAAATTTTTCAAGAGAGAAAAAAAAAAAGAATTATGAAATATGAGAAATATGATAATGATAATGATGATGATGATACAAGGGTAGAAAGTAGGTACGGTACATATACATATGTTTGTCGATATAATTGGATGTAATAAGTATTTTTTTATTTTAAAGGAAAAACAAATAATTAACTTTACCTTAGATGTATTGTATGGAATATGAGATGAAAAATAATACATACTTATTTAATTTAGCGTGATAGATCATGTGAATTTCGAGAGTTAGATATAAAATGTAAAAAAAAAGTTATTTTTTCCTACGTAGGTATTTTTTTTTTAAGTTTAATTTAGTTAGATAAAAATATTTTTTTCAGAAAAAAAAACCATCATAATAAGATTGTTCATGGAAATGTGTTGATATGCATTTCTTGATGAATGAAAAAGGAACATGGAAGAGTGTGGTATAGTTTTTTTTCTTCTAAATGAAATACGTGAAATTAAGTATCACATATGTACAATACATACATACATACATATATGTTATATTAAAGAGAAACTAAGATTTTAAATATGTACTACTTAAGGTTAATTTTCTTCTTCTTCAATATCTTGAAGTCGTAATTCTTCCAAAATTCTCTTAATTCAAAGAAAATTTATCTGTTATTACAGTGTTGGTAGCTAGATCCAAATATTGTGATTTCTCAAAAACAAAAAAAAACATGTCAATAAAATCTGTCAATTAAAATTGTTCAGAGGCTCACAAGGCGTTAATAAAACACCTATGATATTTATTGAAATAGGTACTGAGTAATTTTATATGCAAACATATTATGTATGTACATAATTATTTTAATTGTCAAGTTCATGTTCGTTTAGAAAATCATTGAAGAATTCTCTTATAAAATGCTTTTCACTTAGGACACGTGATCTTCTGATAAACATTTAATTCGGAGAATTTGAAACTTTTTTAAAATTTTGCATTTTAGATTTTTTGTTGTTGTTGAATTTTTTACATTTTAAGATTATCGTAATACGTTTTGGTTGACCTTCGCACAATTTACTTTTTGTAATATTTTTTCAGCAAATTGTAATTCTCTCGACAGATAATCGATGAGCTTTTTCAATAAATTTTACTTTTCATTTTTTCAATATTTCTGACTAAGAAATTTATAGGTTGAGGTTTTTTTTTGTCTTGTAATTTTAACGATTTTTACTAATTCTTTTGGCCTCTTTTTGAGTTCGTTGCCGTTATGAATGCAGTGTGAAATATTGATTTTTCTAATGTTTTAAAAGCAACGCCCTTATTATTACTAATTTTTTTTTTATTGTATGAATACTTGCCTTTTTTTATCCTCATATAATATTTAGAATGTTTCAAAAATTGAATACATACATATGTATATAGATACAGTGTATGTACCTATGTACATATGTACATATGTCGTCTTTCATGTTATTAATTTCCTGAACAATATGAATTTTGTTCACAATGTATGAATTCTCTTGAGATTTTTTTTAAAGACACAATCACAAAAAAAAAGTAATAAAAAATAAATTTAATTTTGTTTTTTTTTTATCATTTTAGAAATGGTCGATGCCATGAAAAAGGTCGCATCTATGGATGTTGAATTAACAGTTGAAGAAAGGAATCTCTTATCTGTTGCTTACAAAAATGTTATTGGGGCTCGACGAGCATCTTGGAGGATAATAACATCAATTGAGCAAAAGGAGGAAAATAAGGTAAAAAAAAAGAAAAGAAAAAAAAGGAGGATTTTCATTGAAAGACAAGAAAAAAGAATGCCTGAGTTTCTTTAATTTTGTTTTTGTGTTTAAGTAATTACAAATTTAAAAATAATATATAATTTTTTTTGTTTGTTAATATTTATTGTATGTATAGGGAGCTGAAGAAAAATTGGAAATGATTAAAAATTATAGAGGACAAGTTGAAAAAGAATTACGTGATATTTGTTCTGATATATTAAATGTATTGGAAAAACATCTCATTCCATGCGCCACAACAGGTGAAAGTAAAGTATTCTATTATAAAATGAAAGGTGATTATCATCGTTATTTGGCTGAATTTGCGACTGGAGCTGATAGAAAAGATGCAGCAGAAAATTCTTTAGTCGCATATAAAGCAGCTAGTGATATTGCTATGACTGATCTTCCACCAACGCATCCAATACGGTTGGGACTAGCATTGAATTTCTCGGTAAGTAAATTATTTTTTTTCCTAATTTCTATTTGAGTAATTTTAAATATAGGTACATAATTAATTGTATAATTTTATAATATGTATGTATTTTCATTTTATTTTATAGGTATTCTATTATGAAATTTTGAACTCTCCCGACCGTGCCTGCCGGTTAGCGAAAGCTGCATTTGATGATGCAATTGCTGAGCTGGATACACTTAGCGAAGAAAGTTACAAAGATTCAACACTTATTATGCAACTATTAAGAGACAACCTTACACTGTGGACATCTGATATGCAAGCTGACGGTAAGTAAAAAATAAAATTTAAAAAAAAAACATAATAAAAGAAGAAAATATTGTGTATAATTTGAGTAGTGAAAGAAAGTGTAAATGAACACAAGAAAATATAATTAGCAGCTGGTATCCGTTGGGATTAAAAATGGGAAAATGTGTTGTTGTTTTGTTTCTTTTTTTTTTATTAAAATGTTACAATTTACTAAAAATAAAAGAATTAAAGGAGATTTAAATGATTAATGAATACATTTCTGTTTTGTTATTTACGATTTAAAAGAGAAAAAAAAGAGGAGGATTGTGAAAAAAATAAAATAAAATAAAGTAGAAGTTTGCTTGGAAATTAGAATCATTTAAAAGGTCATTGTTTTAAAAGAAAATCAAACAAAAAATAAAAAATATTTTCTTAAGTTTATCATGAAAACATGATTAATTGTTTTTGGTTAGAATTAAGTCAACTTTATATTTTTGAACAAGAACTTTTTTTTAATCAAAAGATTTTCATGATTTGGTAATTTGAAATTGAAAAATGTACTAGTTATTCATTCGAGTAACTTCTTGAAGAAAATTTTATTATTTAATAGCAGTTTTTAGATGGGGTTTTAGTTGTGATTGACGATGGGAAAAATTTACGAAAAATAATTTTTTTTTACTGTCTAAGTTTTTTATTTGATTTGATTTTAAAAATTTATTTCTCTTTTATTTAGGCGACGGCGAACAAAAAGAACAAATTCAGGACGTTGAAGATCAAGATGTATCGTAATTTAAACAAGGTGTGCATGTGTGAATTTAAGAAATAAAAAATTAAAAAAAATAAAAAAAACTTTAATTTTTAAGGAAATAAGAAAAAGATAAAACATATACATATAAGATTAAATTAAATTATAAGTGTATTGTTTCGTCTTTACATTTAAAAAAAAAAAAAAATTATATAAAAAAAAAAATACAAAAAATTTAGAAAAAAATAAAACACAAAAACACTTTACACATTGCATAAATTCTTTTTCACACACCATTTTATCATCATCAAAAATTTAAGAAAAAAAAAAAAAAATAAAAATTTTCAAATAATTATGTTTTCTTATACTTTTTTTTTTTACCGAAGAATTTTTTTTTTTTTTCGTTATTTAATTTTTATTTTTCTTTTTTCATGAAATAAAAATGAAAAAAAAAAAAAATACATATGAAATGTTCTTTAATTTTTGGTTATTGCCTCTTATTTTTTTTTACATTTGTGTAACATTGTAACAAAAAAAAAAAAAAAAGTAAAATATTTTAAAAAAAAATTAAGATTTTAATAAAAAATAAATTAAATTTAAAAAAAAAAAAAAATCCAGTAATTTACATACATATGAACCATATATATATTTCGCATAAAACACACACATATACACATTTACATTAAAATGAAGAAGGAGAAAAAAAAAATATGATGAATTTGTAGATATTCTTTTTTTTTCGATATTTAAAAATTAGAAAAAAAAAAAACAAAACATGATCCAGAAAATCGATAGTATTCTTTATTTTTGCTTTATAATGCATATTTTATATAATGATTATTAATTATTGTTTTTTTTTTCTTCTTTTATTTTGAAAAAAGAGACGCTTTTTTTGTTTCTGTTTTATTATTATTTTTTTTTTTAAATGAATTATTTTTTTTCCTGTGAATTTTTATTTTTTATTTTTTTTTTTTTTGCTGCACATACAACACACATAAATTTTAATTAAAAAGTGAATCAAAAAAAAAAAAAAAAAAAAAAGAAAGAAAAACATAAAAAATACACATTTTAATGAATAATTAAAAATACATATTAATTAATTAATTAAAGAAAACAAGATAATAATAATAACAAACAGTATACATAATTGTAAAAATTTTTTTTTTTTTTTTTTTTTTTATTAAAGAAATAATGCATTTCTTTTTTTTTTTTTGTCATATTTAAAAAGAAAAAAAATAATTGTGTATAAATGGAAAATGATTTATTATATAATTTTTTGTTTTTTTTTTCTTCTCTTTTTTTAATTTTATTTTTAAATATAATTTCTTTTTTTTAATCTAATTTTTTTGTTTGTTTATATTTTGTTTTCGCATTTTTCGAATGCAACAATTTAATAATAAAATAATAATAAATATAATTTAAAAAACGAAAAAATAAAAAAAAAAAAAAGTATTCAACGTAAAATAATTTTTATGTGCTAATGAATTTTTTTATATCTAGATTTCTTTTTTGTTGTTTACATTTTTTTTTTTTTAAATTTAGAAGAAAAAGAAAATAAAAAAAAATGAAGAGGTTCAGTTACAAAGAAAATATGTATATGGAATTTATTAATAATTTTTCATATGAAAATGGGGTTTCATGTGTGTAATTAATATTCAGTATATTTGGCATTATAGTGTTCTACTTTGTAAATTCTGTAAAGTGAATTCAGATTCAAATATCTACTGGAGAAAAAGTAGAAATTTTTTTTTTTTTTTCAAGGATTTTTTGTATTCCAATTATTCGCTATTGCTTATGAAAAAAAAAAAGAAAAAATAAAATAGAATAATGATTACAACTGAACCATTCATTTAGGATCATATACAGCCAAAAATCATTATTGTCTTTACTTGTGAGTGAAATTTTCAATTGTAATCTAATAGTTTGTAATTTTGATAATAATTTATATTCATTTAAGCACAATTCATGAATTTGAATATTTATTAGAATCAAAACAGACACTAGGATTTATAATTTTACTTTTAAATAAAAATAAAAATCCACAGAGAAGTATATGATCTTTAATTTGAAAAAAAAAAAAACAAACACATACCATTTTTTTCTCTATATTTTCCGTTTCAATTTTATTTTGTTTTTCAATTTTAAATTCCAATTATTATACTTTCCATACAATTTTTACATAAAATATATATATGAAGAAATTTTATTTTTCAATTTGTTTTTTTTTTTTTTTTTGTATTTGATATAAAAAATTACACACACTAAAAATCAGTATATAAAATATAGAAAAAAAAAAAACCTTTTCTTACCATAAAAAATATAGAAAATTACTTAAGTAAAAATGCAAATAAATAATAATTATAATAATTTGAAAAAAAAAAAAAAAAAAATGTATTTGTTCGTAATAAGGTACAATGGAAATATATTTATATAACCCAAAACATTTGAAGAAAAAAAAAAAAAAAAATAAAATAATATTTAATTAATTAATTCATTTTATTAATTGATTAAAACAAAATAATAATAAAATAAATAAATAATTTAAAAAAAATGGAAAAAAGGTAATTGTCAAGTAGTAGTGATTTTGTCGTCGCGCGATGCATTTATATTTAAAAAATAAAAAATAAAAAATAAAAATTAAATCAAAAAATAGAAAAATATTTAATTAGTAAAAAAAAAAAAAAGGAAATTACATATTCAATGTACTCAAAAATGAAAAAAAAAAAAACAACAATAGATAACGAATAATTTTGAGATTTTCTTTTTTTTAGGCGAGAAAAATGTTTTTTATTTTTTAGAAAAAAATTGAATTCTTTTTTAAATTATTTTGAAAAAATTTCATAGTTATTTCTTTTGGGTCATGTATTCGTACACACGTGGCTATCCATTTCCATCTTTCTCGCTTTCCCCAGCTATATAATTTTTTATTTAATTTTATTTCCTTTTTTTTTTTTAATTTTAGATTAAAAAAAAAAAATCTTTCTAAATTCGAAATTTAAGCAACAAAATAAAAAAAGAAGTATGATATTCGTATTTGTACAGTAAAAGAAAGAAAGTGGAAAAAAAAAGTTGAGAGGATTATGTAAAGTAAAAAAAAAAAAAAAGATGTAGGTGGAAATTATAATTATTAATCGGTCTCTTATATAAATATATTTTATCTCGTGTCTCATTATTATAAACAAAAAAAAAAAAATAAAAAAAATAAAAAATTGTAGCCTACAATTAAAATATATCAATTATATGAATTTTAATAAGAGAAAGAAAAGAAAAATGAATTATACTTAAAATTATAAGTGAATTAAAAAAAAAAAAACAAAAAATACACCGAAAAAATGAAAATTTTCTCTTAATTATTTCTTATTTTTGAACAATATTCTAAGACTTTGTTTTGTTTTTTTCCGTATACCAGAATAATTTTAGGTAAAATTTTTGGAAAAAAAAAGTGATAAAAAAAAATCGGGTTTTTAATTATTATCTACTTTTTTTTTTTTTTTTAAATAAAATAAATTTTTTAAAATAAAATAATTATAGTGAAAAATAATTCGCGCCATTAATTTTATTTCCATTTTACCAGCTTTAAATCGGATTCAATTTTTAAATTTTTCGAAATTTGAAAGTATTTAAAATAAAATTTAAAAAAAAAAAAATTAAAAATTACTGAAAATGAAAAATAATAAATACAACTAAAAATTCAATAAATTATGTGACCAACAAAAAAAAAAAATTGATGTTTTTTATTTTATTTTTTTCCTTTTTGTTTGTTTGGGCATGACTTTTTGTTGTTTTCGGCTCTTATTGGTGAAATTGACTGAATTCATAAACATCTTTACGATCGTTTTTTTACAATGTCAAAAGTTCCAAAACGTCAACGATACAAAGCGGTTGCTTTCATGAATGTGTCGTCAATATAATATGTAAGTTGATGACTCGAATGCGCTGGAATCGACGACGCATTTATGAAAGCACCCAGCATCCCGTTTCAAAACTTAAATGTGATTTTTCTTACAACGAAAAAATTAAGCAACTAGCGCATCGTGAATAATCATGATACTACTACGTAACATAAATTTTTTCAGCAATCATCATGACTGTCGTATTGCAATCACGATGCAAAACAAATAGACGTTTAGAAATACAGCCATTATGTGGTAAGATAAAGATGGAGAATTTTTACAAGGTAACGAAGTAGATTGAAGGATTTTTAAACTCTTTTGGTACTGTTTTTATATTTTTTCTAAATCTTAAAAGTTGAATATTATGAGAGGATAAATGTAATCCATTTTGGCTGTCTTTCTTTTAAACAACATATTTTGTTAAAATGTATTTTCATTCGAAGGTCATAACACCCTTAAGTAGTTCAAGTTATTTTTATCCTTTTTGGAATATCATTACCTTGAAAGATTTTGTTAATTTTATTTGAAGTTAAATAATACCAATAACGACCTTCAATAACGAATTGTTGATATTCAAGCAATTTAAAAAAAAAATAAAAAAAATAAGAGTGATTTAAAATTGAAATGATAGATATAATAAATTAAAGGGCAATAAAACAAAAACAAAAGCAAAAAAAAAAAAAAAATTTTGATTTGATTGAAATTTGAATATAATTTATATTCACAATTGAAATTGACATACATTTTAATTTTGTAGTTTTTTTTTTATCGTTATTTTAATTTAAATTTTGTGTTTTTTGCATATAACAACAATTTTGCAATACCATGCTGGTTTCTCATTGTCTATATAAGAATGAAAAATATTTGAAAAATAATTCATTTTGTTTCCAAAAAAAAAAAAAAATAGTTAATTTTTAAAAACTCTGAACAAAAACGAGTGTAGTACAATTATTTGAAAAAAAAAATAAAATAAAAAATAAAATGTATTTAATAATTATTTATTTATTATTTTATTTTATAATTGTAAATTTTCAATATACATTTTCAAAATATTTTGAAACAATTTATAAACAAGAAAATTTTTTTAGTCGTAATGCTGTTAAATATGAACAATATAAATGGCCAAATAAAACTGTACCATATAAATTTGATTCAATATATACAGATAAAGAAAAAATTAAAGTAAAAAATGCATTAGAAATATTTCATAAAAAAACATGTATTAAATTTATTGAAAATAATCAATTATCAAATGATATAAAAAATAATGGTAATTATGCTATTTTAATAAAATCATTAAATGGTTGTGGTGCATTAGTTGGTTATCGTGAACCAAAAATAAAAAATGGTCAAATAAAACCATCTGAAATTTATTTATCAGATTTTTGTTTAAGTTTACCAGGTGGTATACAACATGAATTTATTCATGTTTTAGGTATATTTCATGAACAATCACGTTATGATCGTGATGATTATATTGATGTATTATGGGATAATATTGAAGAAGAATATAAAGGTAATTTTTTAAGAGTACCAGAAAATATTGCTGATGGTTATGGTTTACCATATGATTATGAAAGTTTAATGCATTATCCGAATGATGCATTTGTTAAGAAAGGTGCTAATTATACAATGTTATCAAAAGTGAGTTTGTTGTATTTTTTTTTAAGTGTTAATTTTTATTTTTAAGAAAAAAAAAAAAATAATAATAAATAATAATTTTGAAATAATTTACAGAAAGATCCAAAAATGCAATTGGGAACAATTACAGGACCATCAGATATTGATTTAGAAAAAATTCGTCGTTTGTATAATTGTTGAAAATTTTGTAATAAATAAAAAAAGAATTTGGAAAAATAAAGTTATGTGTGAATATCCCCTCTCGTATTTTGATTTAAACTTAATTCCACAGTATAATTTGAACTTTTTAATCGTTTTTAAAGATTTTAGATTTGGTCCTTGTTGGAAAATGTTATTATTAAATTTTTACTATATAAACAAAAATTGTCTTTAAACAACACTTCCAAAATGGACCTGATACATTTTTCAGTATATTTTCTTTTGTTTTCTTCTACAATTTCAACTTTTTTCAAGGTTGTCTTTATTATTAGACAAAATTTATTAAATTATGTTTATTTCACTTATGAAATGAAAATTAGTGATTTTGTACGGAATTTAATTTAAAAAAAAAAAAAAGAAATGAAAAAGCCGACCAACTTGAAATTAAAGGTTCCGAAACAAACTCAGACATTAATATTGAACAAGTAGACCACCCTCTTAACACGGAAAAATATTTTTTAGAACGTTATTTCGAAAACATGATTGCGGAACGGTGGAAGAACATTAATACTATCGTTTCAAAGAAAAAAAGTTCGAAAACTCGTCGGGGTTATTACTAGACATTGTCTGATTTGGGCTATGGCCAAAAGCTGTAGAAATAAAGACGAAATAGAGTCAATAGTGCAATTACTCTACGAGTGTCCAGAAGTGGCAGCACGTAAGTTGTTTTAATCGATTTGTTAACAGCTTACATGCTGCCACCACCCCAGTTCTAAAAGAATGAAGGCTAGCTTATTTGGAAGCAAATTTCTTTGATGGTCTGGACGACATAGCTGAGACAGCATTAAACGACCTGAACAAATTAATTCAATAACAGGGATAATTCTCAGGATAGGACATGTTTATTCTCACATATTGAAAGTCACTCACAATTAGCCTTTAGGTATCCGAGTGGACTTTCTTCTTATAAACAAACAGCACGTGCTACAATACCATATTCTATGGAAATTATTTCTTTTCTGCAATTTAAACGATTTTTTTTAAATTTCATTGTTTTTTTATGTATTTATTTTACGTTTATTGTTTAATTTCTAATTAAAAAGATGCTCAGCATCTGATCGATCGATTACACACAATTCAAAAAAAATTTTTTAATTAAAATATCACTGAAAAATGAGAAAAGTTTTACTCTAAATTATTTCGGAATAGAAAAAAAGTTAAAGTAATTATTTTTTTTTATTGATGTTGTTGGACAGATTATAATTTCATTTTCATTTTGTTAATTAAATCATCAAGTTTTTGTGTATAAAGTGGATTTTCAGCATTCGATTTAAACCTTTCAACGAATTTTAATGTTTTTATCTGGAAAAAAAAAAAAACAAAGAGAGAAAATATTGGAAATTTGAAAAGAAAAAGAAAAAAAAATCTAAAAAAAAATAATTTTACATATAATTTAAACTTACTGGCATCGTAGAATCTATATTTCCTTCATTTTTTAATGATAAATTCCATAAATTATTTGCTAATATTAATGTTTTATCTTTTGTTAAATCAGTATAACGTATTATACGTACAAATAATTCTAATGATAAATTTGATTGTAAACGTAATTGATTTGCATCACCTAAATTTTTTAATTGTATTAAAATTTGATCAACTATTTGTGAACACATTATATTTATTTCATTTAAAAATTTTGGATCGGCACCATATAGTTCATCATTTGAAACAACTGAAAAAAACAAATATTTAAGAGATCCTTTTTTTTTTTTTTTTTTTGATTATTTTAAAATTCTTACCATTTGGAATGTGATAGGGGAATACTTCTAAACTTTCAACATAAAGCATATCCAATGTGTGTAAATAAACAACACATGGTCCAGAACTATGTAAATCGAATGGATATTTTTTAAGGACATCTAATAGTAAACGTACCAGATAAAGTACACCTTGTTCTGGACTGTCCTATATTAACAGAAGAAAAAAAAAAAAAAAAGAATGTAAACTTAGTATCTATAACACATTAGTGAGACCCGTAGTAACTTATGGAAGAGAGATCTAGGAGATTACGGAGAAAGACAAAAATCCTCTACAAAAGTTTTAGGGCCTGGAAAAATGATCGAGAAGAATATATCTGGGCAAAGTAACGACGAATTAGAAGAGTTAGTACAGCAAAAATAATACAATGGTTGAATGCCGCCAGAAAGAATACAAAAGACAGTTTTCAACGCATCACCAACAGGAATCAGATCAAATCGTTGTCCGAAAACAAAGTGGATTGATAATGTCATGGAGGACTTCTAAAAAATGAGGATGGGGAATTGAAGTAGAAAGGCGGAAGATATAGTTTATTTGAGGAATGTTATTGAACAGGCCAAATTCCACCAAATGATGATGATGGCTTTTTTAAAATTTAGAACGCTTAATGCGAATTGTTTAGCAAAAACTTTTAAAAATTGAGATAAGAGTCCAAGAATCATTTTTTTTAATTGGTACACTTTTCGTATATTCAAACTCGGAGTTGGAAATCTGCTAAAAAATAAAGCAACAAGATCTCAAATGCGAGCTGAAATTTTCCATCATTTTTGAGATTGTAAATTGTGTAACTTTAGCTCGTTTTCACCCGGGAATGGTTTCAAATTCGCAATATTTAATTTGACTACTTTCTTAGTTTTTAAAGTATTTGAAGCTAAAAAAAAAATTACTTACTGGTACAATTATCAGTGTTGACAGCATATTACATAAATAAGATACCAAATAACTTTCAGTACTTTTAAGTTTTCCTTCAATTTCAATTGTTCGTGGTAATTCAGCAACAAGATTAAGAGCAGTCTCAAAACATGCATCCGCTAAAATTTTTCAAATATTTTAAATTAAAATTTTATTTTTTTCGAATTAAAAATAATTTACCTTGTCCTAAACATAAATTTAGTAGAGCAGTTTGTCCACTTAATAAATATAAATCCATTTGTGTTACAATTGAAACAATACTTGGAATTGTAATAAAACAATATGCAGCACATGCTTTTACAAATGCTTCAGTCTTACGTGTATGACGTCCATTAACAATTCGTCGTGTTTCAATTGCTAAATTATTAACAGATTGAATTAATGTTGTAAATACTGCATCTAAATTTGGAAATGCTGCACGTGCTTCAACATAAAATGTTAATTGCTGCTCAAAATCTCTACCATAATCGACTTTTTTAATGAAATTACTTATAAGATTACCAATTAAACGTCGTTCATCATCAACAGTTAATGCACTGTTGCAACAACAAAAATGAAGATTAAATGAGATTGTTTTTCAGAAAATATTGAAAAAAAAAATAATATATATTTCACTTACTTGACAGAATCATTTAATACTTTACAAATGTACATCATGGCATTTGTTACAACTGGATCAGATGTTGTACCTTCAAAATTATTCTTGTATGTCGTTACAATACTCTTACATACTTCCAATTTAACAGATTCTTTTTGAAAGAGATCAACTATTGGTAGAAAATTATCCTAAAAGAAATAAAAAAATTATCATAGAAGTGACATTTTGAATAAAGTGTCGAAAGTTTAGGATTCTAATGAGTACAGTTTCTTTGGTTCCAGCTTTGATTGAGTTTCAGAATTCAACATTATTGAGCAAATTGTGTTTATTAGTGTTGTTTTGGTATTCTGGTGTTCCGGTGAATAAAAAATGAGACAAATTTATGGTGGTATGCATCATCTACCAAATAAAATTTATGATTGTAATATTGAGTTCATCATTGTAGCGATTGGTGATAAATGTGACAGTTTTGGTGAATTCATGATGAAGTGGTAATTATTGAAACATCGAAATGAGATTTTGTTGTAAAGGTTATGCAACATGTTGAATATTGAAACGCAGCCTTTATTTTCCTAATACAACACTCACCAATATAAGCAAAGCATCAAAATCTTTTGCATGTTTAACGATTTTATCGACAACAACTTGAAGCTGAGAATAATGATTTTCATAGATTTTATTGACATTCATTCTTAATAAAACCTCCTTCAATAAAATGTTGACTTCTTTTAGCTATAACAAAAAAAAAAAAAAGAAGAATTTTTATGACCACTTTTTCCTATTTTTTAAACTAACATATATTCAGGGCTATTTTTGTACTTACTGTAAAATGTTCAGCAACATATTGTGCCCACATTTCAACACATGACATATATTCTGTTGGATTTGTAAATGTATTTATTGTACCGAATGCAGCATTTAATACAGATAATTTTTGATCTTGTGGTGGTGGATGATGATTAAAACTAGCACCAAGTGCACGAAATAATTGTCCTTTTGTAATACCTTCAGTATTTGAATTTGATAAAATTTTAACAAATTCTAATGCACGATTTGCAATAAAATCTGATTTAAATGATGATAAAATTGATATTAAAAGTGGTCCACTGAAAAGAAAAAATTATAAATGGAGTTAAAAATTTACAAGAAAAATTTATATTGAAATTCAATTTTTTTTACTTATTTTTCTTATCCTTGCAAATATTTAATATTTCATCAGCATAACCATCATGAGCACGATAAACTAAACCCTGAAGCATCCAATCTAATGCTGGTCCATATAAACCTAAATAGCTTGACATTTCAATTCGTTGTCTATTGATTTCAGAACGGACTGATCCATTGAAAATCTATTTAAAAGCAAAGGATAATTTAGAATTTTTTTTGGAACTTAAATAATTCTGAAAATTTTCATACTGTGTGATAGACTGCTAGAAAATCTTGAAAATTTTCCTTGATGTATTCTTTGTCAGTTGAAACACTCAATCCGACTCGTACAAGGTAACATCGTGCATATGCTGCAACTAATGGATCACCAATGCCACGAATCATACGTGTTAAACGCATTAAAGCGTAATTAAATTCACTTATCGAAAAAAAATAAAATAAAAGGAAAAAAAAAATTAATATTTACAGTTTCTTTTTAATTAATCTAAATCTTCATTTTTTTTTTGTACCTTTGCGTTAAAAAACTGTAACATTTTAAAATTGCCATTTCAACATAAATTCGAGGTATAAGTTCTCGTATTGATGCAATTTTATAAAACCAATTTTGGCATGTTTCTTTTGCTGTTTCTGGTACCATTTCTGGTGTAAATTTTTCCGGAAGAGAAGTTGGTTGCTTCTTTCCTGGCCTTGAAAACAAGATTAAGTAGATTAGTTTTCTGCTTTGTAATTCAAAATGAAATTTAAGAGATAGAAAATTTCGAAAATAACGGTTACAAATTTGATTTTCGAATGAAATTTTCAATATTTGTAATTCTCAGAAATTTTTTTCAAAATTTCGAAGATATTTAAAGGATTGTCTTCGAAGGGAAAAGAAAATCATTCACGGATTGTTGTCATATTTTCAAAATTTCCTTTTAATAATTTACTTTATAACATACTCAATGTAATCAGCTTTTGTTCGTAGACGTTCATAAACTAATTTACCAAAAATATCTAATATATCGGTTATAAGAACAAATTGACTTGGATAAAATTGTAATACTGATGTATCAGCTAACATTTTTGAACATTGTATTGCAATTTTTAATGCTTTAACACGTTGATCACCATTCCATGATTGAACAAGTTCATGATTTAACTGCTCAATACGTATAATATATTCTTGTTGTGTTAAATCCATGACTTGTCGTACAGAACCTTCTTCAAAATCATCTAATTGTTCAAGACGATATTTCATTTTATCAGAAACTGTTGTTTGTGTTTTAACTAAAAAATGAAAAAGTTAATAAACAATTTTTTAAAGTAAAATAAAAATAAAATTAACTCATTTCTCCTCCAGATAAAAAACTTGTTGTTATTGATAATTTTTCTGATGTTGTAAATTTATTTAAAATTCCTAATCTTCGTGAATTCCATGATAAACAATCATTTTCCGTTGAATCTTTATCTTTCTTTTTAGATTTTTTAAATGAAGATTCCTATTAAAACGAAATTAACGAAAAACAAAATACATTAAATTTATTCTTCAATGACCAACTACCAGTATCCTGGATGGAACACTTTGTGTAAATTGTATTTTGTGTTTCTCATTCCCTTAAGGATTCAAATGTCGTTCAATCCTTTTGAACAAAATAAAATTTTTAACTTACATATTCGGCAACCATTTGTGATAATGGATCTAATGATTCTTGTTCTTGTTTAGCAAATTGACTTAATGGATCCGTACCATCTAGAGCTAAACTTAATGGATCCAAGGATAATGTTGATGATGTTCTACTGCTTAAATTACTGCCACTGCTACCAATTCGTCGTGTTACTTTACTATCGACAACCTGAAAATGAAAAATTAAATTAAACATACATAATTGTAGAAAGATTTAATGAAGAAAAAAAGTTAAAAAACAAAGTACTTACAGTTACAGTCATTTGCTTCAATGGATGTTCTATAGTTTCGGCCCCCTTCAAGTGTTTTTTTACGAATGAATTGTCCCTTGGCAAACAATACCTGAAATATAATTGAAATTTTTGTGTGATTTTGTTTTTGATAATTTAATTTAGCAAAATGCACCATTCTGTAGACATTTTTAAAATATACTTCACAAAGAAAAAAAAGTAAAACAAAAATTAGAAATTCTTCTTAATGGATTTGTTTATCGTCCATCGGTGTTACAAATGTCACTATCAGCTGTTTAACATTGTTCAATACAGTTTAGTCAAGACTAAAACCGGTTACACTGAACGGCGAACACAAATGAAAATACAAAAATAAAAATTAGTATTAAATAGAAAAATTAAGAAATTATAGGTAATTATAATTTTGAACAAATTTCAGAGAATTTGTACTTTTTTTCATCTTTTGATCCTTAAAACACTCAGTTTCTTGGTTTAAAGAACCACTTTATCAAATTAATCTCAGTAAACCTTTTTGGCTTTTTTGTTCGCTTCTTTTCTTTTTTTTTGTTTTAGCTTTTCAGTTTGGATTTTATTCTCATATTGGGCGGTCAAAATTCAAAATTTTTGTATTTCAAAATTTCAAAATTATTTTCTAAATTTTTCGTATGCAAAATTATTTAAATTTATTTCGGTTTTTTGTTTGGCAAATATTTCATTTTTAAATACGATGAACAATCAATTTTTTGTTAATTTATTACCACGCGAATGGCAACCACAATCAAGAACAATTGAAGAACAACCATTTCAAATACCACAATCACAATTAACATTGTATTATCCACCGCCTGGACAACGGCCAATAAATCCTTATATGCCAGGTGAATTTGGTAATAGTAATCATCCATTATTATATCCAGGACAAAATTTGGATGTTTTCAGACAAAGAATGGGCAAACCTCCAATTTATGCATTTGACTATAGTAACTAGAAATTGAAATTTTTTTTAAATTTTTGAAATTAACTTTTATAATTTCACAGAAAATGAAAGATTAGTTGCAATGGAAGATTTGATATCGGACGCACAGCCACAGCTAGAACCGGAATATTAATTATTATTACAATAAAATTTCTATCTGTTTCGAAAATACAAATTATTTTGGTGAATTAAAATACACTTATTTCAAAAAAATCAAAATTCTCCTAGTGTTTTTTTTCGTGTCACATGGTATTTTGCTTGATGATTTTTTGATAATTTTTGAGTTTTTGCTTTCACGTTCATTTCCTTTTGTTTGACAAATCTAAATAAAGTTTAGGAACCGTATTCCAAGTTCCTTTGTCAGAAATTTGGGTGTCTTAAAAAATGCAATAATGTAATAATGGCGCGAAATTAAACTTAAAATTTTCATACGCTGAATTGTGAATCAATGCATTGTTGGAGAAACAGAAACCCGTTGTACTTTCGAGTAAATTTTTCGACATATTATTTATGTCATTATATTTGACACATTTCTTTAAACTTTTTTTAAAAATATTTTTTCCTTTATATATTCTTGATTTCGAGAAAATAAATAGCAATAAGTTTTGCTATGGAAGTAGAGGAAAATAAAGAAGATAGTGGGGTGGACGAGAAGGAGGAGGAAAAGAATGAGCAGAAGGAGGAGGAGAAGGATGAGGAGGAGGAAAAGGTTGAGGAGAAGCGGGAATATATACAAATTCCAAGCGAGTAAATTTTTATTTCTATTTTTTAACATAAAACAATTTAGTTTTTCCATGTAATAGGGAAAAATTAGATGATAATGAAAATATAAGATCACAAAAACAAGAAAAAAGAAAATATATTTACTTTATAATAAAAGTGATTGCAATCATAATTTTAATTATTACATTGTTTCAAATTATTTTTATAACAATTAAAAGTAATAAAATTGAATGAAAAATGATTTATGGAAAGTTAGTTTTGAATAATTTCACCTTTATTCAGAAGTGAAATTTATTAAAAAGAAAATCCAGTTAAAATTTTGAATGATAATCCAACAAATGTTGTTCCAATAATTTGATTTTTAATTATCACCATTGCAACTATAAGTACAAAACACATTCCCAAAATTGTTCCTAACATTTCACTGTTTAATTTGTATTCTTTTTGTTAATTGGTAATTTACATTATACCAACGGTATTTAAATTTGAAATTTATGTTAAAAAAAATTGAAAAATTCCTTATTTTGTACTAAAATAATATCCTGAAATTTTTAAATATCTCAAAAATCCTTTCATGGGCATTTATTTAAAAGAAGTAATTCAGGGACATTTTAAATATCCCTTTATTTTTTCGTAATTTCCTTATGTGTGTATTTATGTGTGCAAATATAATTTATTTCTTGAATTTTTAAACTGTTCTCAAATTACCAGTAACGAAAATAATGTACCAAAATTAAATAAATTTTAATGTGTGTAGAAAAAGGATAAAATGTGGAAGTGTTCGAAAAAAATTCGAAAAAGGAATACGTTACAAGGATATAATTCAGGTATTATTTTGGTTCTAATTTTCGTATTGTAAATGTAAAATTTGCATTAATGGTAAAAATTAAAGCAAAAAACTGCCAAGAAACAACTGTTTTTAATGAAGTCTGACAGGTAAATACTATTGGACAAAGTGAAAGCTCACACATTTATTGTAATTATATCTTTTTTTTTCTTCAAAGGATGAAAAAGGATATTTAAAGATTTACAATTATTTTTGGGAATTTAAAAATAAAATTTTACGTCCACATATCCATGCTTTAAAATGTTATGACAAACCAAGAACTAAATGTTTTTATGAAAACCCTTTTTTTTTTCTCCAAATTTTTATACATTGTACTTTGCCGTTCCATAAGAGTTTAGATTCATCCTTTTCATTATATTCAGAGTGTTAAAGTTTTTGAGTTTTTTCTTTTAAAGTTGTACGTATTAGCATATTGAGAAGAAAAACTTTTAAGAAAAGATGAAAAGTGAGAAAATTGAACTTTTTCGAAAGAAATATTCAAAATTTGAACATTTTACTGTAGAAACACAATAAGAGCGACGGATTACGGACTACAGACCACAAAATTACTTGTTAAAATGAAGAAATATAATTCTTTCTTATGAAATTGCACACAACAATTAAGTTTTTGCTTGTGGTCGAATTGGAGCTATAATTTTGAATTCTGTAGTTCTTGTGGAGGTTTGTATGAGAATTTGAGGGTGTATTTTTTTCTTTGGTATTGCAGTGTTATATGATCATGTAGCTAACGATTTTATAGTCGGTAGTTTGTCGTCCATATACATGTCGTCCATATATGTATATTTAATTTTTTGATTTTTAACTGATTAGCAATTATTATAAGAATGGATAGCATTCAATTTTGTTTATTCATTCGACTGCTTCTATTCAAAAAAAAAAAATAAATAATAAATAACAAACCAACCAATTTTGTCTCTTCAATTCACAATATTGTACTGCAATACATAATGGTTTTTTTTTTTTTGAAATTTCAATTTAGTGATTTTAAAATTAAACAAAAAATGAGTAAAACTCCATTATTAAGTTATTATATTAATTTTTATTATATAAACATTTTTAATTTTAATTAATTTTTATAAAATCCTTTTTTTATTTATTTATTTTTTTTTGGTTTTTCTTTTGTTTTTACAGTTTTTATATAAATTATATCACAGATAATAACATTTTTTAAATTTTTATTTATTTTTATTTTTTTTTAATTTTTTATACATTGAAATTTTATTTTATTTTTTATTTTTTTTACTGCATTAAAATTTAAATTAAAAGTTTTAAAGTTATGACTTTGTGTAAGTTACGTATAGTACATAAAAAACATACAAAAAAACACTTTTTTTTTTCCAAGGTTTATTTTTTTATAATGTGAGATACAAAACACATCAAATAAATGAAATACATACAATTTTTTCAAAGAACAGAAGAAAAAAAAAAAAATAAAAAAGACAGAAAAAAAAAAAAAATGTAAGTTAGTTTTTTTTCCCAATAGACTAATATGTTTTTTCTTTTTTCAAAACTTTTAACTTTTTTTAAAATAATTTTTTTTTTTTTCAACTTATATTTTTAGTTTAGTTTTTTTTTTTTTTTAACTGAATTTAAAAATAATTTTTTTTTTGTGTAAAATATACATGTACATATATATTTCTGGTTTAATACGTATTACGTGGACATACATAGAAAATTTTAATACAATTTTATAACAAGTACAATAAATGGATTCTCTACTTTTGAATAACAGATTTTTTTTTTTTTTTTTAAACAAAAGAAAAGTCTTTTTTATTATTTTTTTTTGTATGAATTTTAAGGATGTTATTTTTTTTTTCAATTAAAATAATTATTTTAACTTTTTAGTTTATAATTATTATTATTTTTTTTTTTTTAAAATTTTTTCATTTTCATTCTCTTAAATTCTATTTAACAAAAGTCCTTATATACAATATATATTTTAAATGTGCAATAGATTTATGAATTTTTATTATTTTTCTATTCTTTTTTTTTTTTTTTTAAATTTATTTTAATGATAAAAGAACTTAAAATTTAAACACACTTATGTGTATTTTTTTTTTTACATTATTTTCTTAACAAGGAATAGTATTTATTTTATAATATAATTAATATATATATAGATATAATTTTTTTTTTTTAAATTTTTTTATTTTTTTTTTTTTTTTATAAATGTAATTTTTTTTTTTTATCCGTTATACATTGTTTCAGATAATTTATTTTAGACTAACTAATTTAATTTAAATTTTTAAAATATTTTTATTTTTTACATGTAATTGGAAGGCACTTAAATTTATCTATACTAACAAATTACATGCATTTTTCTAAATTCTTTAAATTTTTAAATAGATAGTATATATATAATTATTTTACTATGAAAATCAATTACATTAATTGTAAAGTTGATTATTAATTATGAATTATTACTTCTTTGTTTTTTTTTTTTAATTATTTTTATTTTTATTTTGTTGTTGTGAATAAATTATTAAATTTAATGATTATCTACTTAGTACTTACATATTGCTCTCTTATCTTGATGAAATTATAGATAAAAATTAAGTTAAACTATAGCTAGAAAAAAAATTTAATTTAAATAATCGAAAATAATTATCATGCATTTACATGAATGAATTATTCCAAAAAGATTTTGCTGTAAGTAATTAAATCCTTGTTACCGTGGCGTAGACCAAGTTGTGGCTTTCGGGGTTTCGACCCCATATGCCATACACTCTCTTTTTTTATATTTTTTTTTATTTTTAATTTTGATACATTATTAATTTGTGTGTTTTTCTCATTTAGTAATTACAAATTGTTGAAGTGTATTTTAATTCAAATTAACAGAAATTTAATTAATTTAAACGGCATTTTATAAGATTTTATTTTTATTTTTATGTGTGTGTCGTGGAAATTGGAAATTTTTTTTTAAAGTTTATGAAAAAAAAACAACAAATTTTTGTTGTTGTTGTTTTAATATTTTTTTTTTTTAAATTATTCCAAAAAAATGTCGAATATTTTGTCATAATAAAGTACTAAATTAATTTGATTTTTAATTGTTAAAAATTCGAGTTCTGTTTTAAGTAGTTTGATGTTCTTTTCCCCATTTAAAGCCACCTTCAAAGCTCACAGGTAGTTTTATAATCATTAGTTGCATTCTTAATGTTAAAAACACAATTGCGACGATCGATTACGAACTATTAACTTAATCAACGAGAAAATCGTCTGTCAAAATTATGAAAATTATATTTTTTTCCCCTGTGGTCGAGAGTTGCGCGAATACTTTTTTTAAAATCCACTATGTTGTTTTATAATTTTGCTTAATATTCAGAATTAGTGAAATTCGCCGGTAACGTTATTGTTTTTTGCTTGTAGTTCGTAGTTGCTCGCTGTAATTGTTTTTATGTTTAACGTTGATCTCATAAAATAAAGCTATTATGTTTGTATCCTGTTCGTTTCAATTGAGAAAAATTGATTTGAAAAAGCGCTTAAATGAGGTGTTTAAGATTTTTGGTAAGCATACATACAAAGTTCTCAGCTACGCTAATTGTTTTAGTGTTTTAGATATCAAAAGTTTTTCAACATAGCAGAATTCAAATATTTTACAGGATATGCCTATAAAATTAAAAAAATTTATTGATGCAGTTATTATAAATTATGCAACCGTGTATTAAATATAATTTATTAAATTGATTTTTGAATTTATTTTAATTTTTTTTTTTAAACGTTTTTTTTTTTTTTTTTTTTGTGTTTTAATAATTAATATTATATTATCTCTAAATTCGATAATATTATGCGTATGTAGATATATTTATTAGTTAGTTTGAATTATAAATATATATACTATACATCCTTTGCATATACCTATATATGCATTATGCGTAACAAATAAAATTATAATTTTGAATGAAAATTAATTTTGAAATGTTATTATTATTATAAATCTTTTTGGAATGTAGAGAGTATAATGTAATTTATTGATTTTCCTTTTTCATAGTTATTTTAATGAATTTTTTTTGTTGGTTTTTTTTGCTTGATAATTATATTTAAACATTTAAAATTATTTTATCTATTATTTATATTTAATATTAATTATTTAATAATTATACATTTATATATATACCTATATATATTTTTTTTTACATTAAATTTCATATTAATTTTAAATTA
This sequence comes from Bombylius discolor, assembly GCA_939192795.1. NCBI lineage: Eukaryota > Metazoa > Arthropoda > Insecta > Diptera > Bombyliidae > Bombylius > Bombylius discolor. The sequence goes on along the minus strand of OW584238.1, from coordinate 52,860,140 downwards.
ATTAAATTTTTTATGTTTATTTTTTTACGATTTTTGTTTTTTTCATTTATTAAAAAATAATTAAAAAAAAAAATATATATCAGAATCTAAGTTTCAAGGATTGTAAATAAATTTAAGTAAAAATATTTTTATTAACACTAGATTTACGGATATCTCTTATATGTATGCCCTACTCTACGCAGACGCTTAAATTTGATGCGTGAATGAAACCGTAAATTTTCTTTGAACAAAACAATTTATTTTATTTAAAAATTACATCTATCTATCTCTTTGGCACAACATCTCTTTGAGCCTTGGACGCCTCAAGTTAACTTAAAGGTTTCGTGATGATATTTTTGTCATATATGCACCTATAGTTTAAAGTGAAATGTGAACCACTAAATTCGTTGGTAGAGAACGTACTAGTACGTAGTACAGGGCTCGTACTGGTATATTATTGTATAAAAATTACATCAAGAAAACGAAAATGAATTCGAATATATTGGTATATTTGTGGTGTGAGAAAAATATACATAAATGGTTTCTGTAATCTTCCTTGTGAAATTTGAAATACATTAAATTGATGCGTCTGGTAAACCTAGTGTTAAATTCAAAGTAAATAAGATTCGTAAATGTTCGTTGTATTTTTCCGCATATTCGAACGTTAAACTCTTTCGAGAATTTATCCTGATACATATTTGTCTGTAAAGTCTTAGGACACATCTAAAATACTAATTCATGTTACTGTGTGTTTTGTTATTTCTAAATCCTTTCAAAATTAATTTTTGTGTGGTAATTTATAATTGCCAAAACTTTTGTATACACATGTCTATCAAACAATAAATAAATTAAATACACCTCCAAGAAAATAAATTATTATTCTATTTGATTCATTTATTCTTTGATCGTGTATTGATGAATATAATATTAAGAATATTTTGTTTAACATAAAATAACTTCCGTTTAACACATGCATACATATGTATTTATAGTACTATATATTAAATTCAATGAGAATTTTCAATGTTATTTTACTTAAATAGAACTCCCTCAAAAATTAATTACAATAGCTACATTATACTTTAAATATAAATGAAATTGTGTAAACAAAAAGTAAATTTTCTCAAATGAATTTGATAAATTAAAATTTGAAATTATTCAAATTATTTAGAATTTAATGAAAATAGATTTTAATTAATTGTGTGTTATTTTACTTTTTAGCAAGAATATAACCATTTTTTGTTTAAACAAAAAAAAAAATAATAAATTAATTAAAACGGAAGTAGTATTTCTGATGAAATTCAAAAGAAAATTATATTTTGTTTGAGTTTTTTTTTTTTTCACACACAAAAATTTTTTAAATCCTTTAAAAAACAGTTTTTCAAATTAAAAATAGTTATTATATCTTTTTTTGTTTGTTTGTTTATTTTTCATATTAAATTTTATAATTTTTCTCTTTAAAATTTTTTCTTTTCAATATTCTATACTAGTCTTTTATATTTACTCACGTGAATACATAATATACATATATGTGTGGGTGGTGTATGTGTACAAGTATATGTGAATTTCATAGTTTTAATTTTTTATTTTTTTGTTCTAATTTATTTTTAAAACAAGGTTAATAATCTCTTTTTGGCGTCTTGAAGAAAAATCTTCATAAGAATATTTTCATAGAATTAATTTTCATGAATATCATCATATTGATTCTGTACTTATGGTGTTTGTGATGTCATTGAAGCTTATGAATACGTGAAAATCTTTGAGGAGAATAAAAAAAAAAAGAAATTATTTTCACTTATAATTTTTTTTTTCAATTTTTTTTTTTATTCTTTTCAAGTTTCGATTTTTTTCTTTTTTAAATAATAAGTACTTGTATACACATAATATGCGACGAATATTCAAATTATGTATATAACTTTGTTAAGACAATCTCTACCCAATTTCCATGACATTGAATAAAATTTTTTGTATGTAAAGTGAAAGAGGTTTTAAATTGTATTTAACTATGTTATTTATGATATGACAAAAAAAAAAAAAAAAAAACAACTAAAGAATATTTATATGATTTTTTTGTCTTTTTAAATCTATGGAAAATCTTATACGAAAAGAAAAAAAAGTTGAGACTTTTGTATTTATCATATTGTATCTTATTTCAAATTTCAAACAGTATCTATCTGTTTGTGAAGTTTTTTTTTTGCAGTGTTTTTGGTTTGTGCCATTAAATGTTGATTAAGGTTTTCTTCTTTTATTTTTGGCTCTCTTTTTTTTTTCTCTTTTACAGACTAAATGAACAGTTTCAAAAATTTATTTTATTATTTGTTTTGATTCTTTTATAAGCAAAGAAGTTTTGTTTTCAAAAAATCTTATCCTAACAAAAAGAAAAATACCTTTAAAAAAAAATAAAGAAGATATAAAATGCAATCTGATAAAAATAAAATGGAGAAAACAAAAAGAAAAAAAAAACAAATAGAGGAAAATAAAAACAAATAAGAAAATGTTCTATTTTAAATTCTTTGAAATTTTTGTGAAAGAAAAAAACAAATCTGTCTGACATAGTGTATGGAATAGCTTCATAGTATTTTTATTATGTTACTTTCTTGAATTGTCAAGTTTTAAAGGAGATTAGTTTTATTAAAATAATTTTTTAAGTAAAAAAATAAAATAAAACATCTTGTTATTTCATTGGTTTAAAGATATGTACACATAAAACATATAATATAAAACTTTGAAAAATCAAAAAGAAAAAAACAAATAATTTTTCATAAAAACTTTTTGATAAATTTAAGATACAAGGACGAAAAAAAAAAGTAAACAAAGGAAAAACAATGAGACAGATCATACCACAAAATCTTTGAAAATCTAATCCGATTTTTGTGTGTTTTTCTTCAAAAGGATAAAAAAAAAAATATTTGTGAATAAAAACATTGAATTTTGTTAAAAAGTGTAAAAATTTAATCTTTTCAGGTATCTTTTATTTTTTGAAATATTGCTTTGACAATTTAATAATATTCTTAAATTTTTTTTATTTTTATTTGAAATCAAGATAAAGAAGAAAAAAAAGATACTTTTTGACAAATTTATCAGTTTCGACTTTGATACTGAATTTATGAAAATAAGGTATCATTAAATTCTTCAAAATTATGAAAATATTTGAAAGAAAAAATAAAAAAAACAAACCATAATACAATGAAGGATTTATCTAGAATTAATATTAAAAGTGAAAATATTTAAAATATATTTTTTGTCTCACATTACAGAAAATATAAAAATAACGGATTGTGGTTGAAAACCGATATAAAATTAAATCTTCAAAGGATATTTTATTAAAATTATAAGAATTTTTATTTGTAAAATATTGATATAGAATTTTTTTTTTTTCATTATAAAGAAAAGAATTATAAAAAAAATTTTGGTATATTTTATTGAGTTTGAAAATCTTTTTGCGTTTTTGTGGATATTTTATATTTTTAAGATATCTTTTTGTGTAAAATGATAAAGAAATATGATAAAAGTTAAGTTTTTAGAAATATAATAAATAAGAAATTTCCTTTTTTTAAAGAAGCTTATTGAATTTTAAGTTAGAATATTTTTTAAATAAAAAAGTTATAAAAATTCAAAAAAAAAAAAAAAAAAACAAATCTTTTAGTTGAAAATATGGTGTAAGTACAAAAAGAAAAGATAATAAAAAAAATAAAAAAATTGGGTTTAAAGTTTGTGTATGTATATAAAATGTGTAAATGTATGATAACTGTAATTTCTAGAATAGATACTACTTACTATAGGTATTATTTAACACCGACAAAAATGTAGACAAAAAAGTAACATCCAGGAAATTATATTAACATTACGTGACATTCTGCAATTACAATTGTGTTTTATTTTTTGACTTTTAATTTTCTTCAAAAAAAAAATAAAAATAAATAAAAAAATTTACATTTAAAAAAAAAAAAACAGAAAAATTATGAAAATAAATGTGTTTTTTTGATTTAAAAAAAAAAAAAAAACGAATTTAATTGAAAAAGATAAACAAAAATATCTTCGCTGTGAAATAAATTTTAGCTAATTAAAAAGTACTCACGTTTTATAAAAACTTTTAGATTATGATTTTTGTTTTTTAAATTTGTTTCCTAGCTTTTAAGGTTAAATTTTTCTGAATAAAAACATAAAAACTGTCCAAAAATGCTACGAGCATCTATTTAATGTTGGTTTGTAGACTACATAATTTATTTTTAATGTAAATTTCTACTTCAAAGGAAAATGATAATTTTTGTTAATTTCATTTTTTTTTTTTTTGCGAATATTTTTGTAATTTTCTAAATATTCAAATAATATTTAGATTTTTTGAGTAATATTTTATGATTGAGAAAAAAAAAAAAACATGAAAATTTCATGCATGTACACATATGAATTTTTCTGGAATTAAAATTACAAATTTTTTATTAAGTAGGTGTAAACAGAAAAAGCTCATTATGTAATTCTTAGAAAAATAGTAATGTTATACTCCCACAATTTACGTTATCAAATTCAACTTAACAACGTGGATTTTTATGTATTTCATTATATTACTTTAATATTTTCCAAATTTGATATTTTTCTTCCTACATTTTTTTTTTCTTTTTCTTTTTCATCTGAAAATATTTTTTTGACAAAACAGAAAATACATATTTACTACATGTACATGTACATACATATATATATGTATTATGTTACTGATACGTAAAATATCGGTAATAAATATTGATAATATTATATTATATTCGAAGAAAAATGAAAATAATATTAAAATAAGAAAATATTTACATAATCAATTTAATTAGTTTTTCTTTGAAAAATTATGCACTGTAAAGAAAATATTACGTCCTTATGTTTTTTTTTTTTTCAATAGTAGATATATTTTCTATAATAAAAAAAGACAAAAAACACATTCATTATTATTTCCAGTAAAAAAAAAAATAATTTTATAAAATATATCCTTTTTTTTTTTGCTTTTATTAAGAAATAATTAATTGGAAAAGAATTAATTATTTTAATAAAATTATTTTACGTCATATTTGATAAGTAGTCCTTCATAAAACTTAATACAATTCTTTATCTTTTTTTGTTTGTTTTTTTTTTTTTGAATTTTTAGTATTCATAAATGAAAATATTTTTCAAGTTTTCAAAGTTTTTAAAAGAGTTTTCCTTGAAAGTAAAAGAAAAAAAAAAAAACTTAGATTCTGAATAATTTTTTGTTGTTGTGCTTCGATAATTTAACTGAAAGTTTCTAAGTAAAAAAATAAAAAAAATAAAAAATATGATAAAAATACCTTTCTTCTTGGTATAATGGTCAATATATTTTTATAATTATCCTTGTAAGTTTTTGAAAATTAATTATCAAAAAAAATAAGAAAGCTAACTCTACAAGAATGATAATAATTTTTTCACATATATAATTTTTCTTTTAAATTATAAAAATTAAACTAATTAATGACTTTCACCGTACGAATAATAATTAAGAATAAATTTAAATATTTTCTAAAAATAATATCCTTGTTAAAAAAAAATATAAAACAATTATAATCATCACACAAGTTTTTACATAAATTTTTCATAGAAACAAATTAAAAAAATTTAAAATGTTGACTGGAAAATCGTATTCAAATTAATTTTAATAATCTTTTTTCATTCATAATTTTCACCTGGATAACTGTATTTTAAGTTTTTTGCATTAATTTAATATAATTTTCCTATCCACAAAATTATAGATTTTTAAATTTCTCTTGTATTATATCTTTTTTGTTTTTTTTCCAGATTTTAAATAAATTTACAAATGAAAATTAAAATTAACACTTTTTAATTAAATCATATTCAAGTCATTATAATGCAGGATTTTAAATTTTAATTTAATTTTCATTGGAAATCTTTTTATCTATAATCAATGTGAGAATGATTAAAGAATTATTAAAATGAAATTTAATTATAGTAAAGGTATTAATTGTTGTTGTTTAATTTTTATTATTTTAAATTTTTTATGATTCTAATAAAATTCCGTTATTTTTTATTTTATTCAATTTATAATATAATTTATATTTTATGGTTTTTTTTTTTCTTTTCTGAAATTTATTAAATCTAAGATTATTTTTAGTTTCTTCTTGAGAAATTCTCATACTTATTAAATATTTTTATTTATTTATTTTTTTTACTTAAAAAAAGATGTTTTTTTTTCTTTCTTATTTTTTAATATTTTACTTTTTCATTAAATTATTTTCTATAGGTAGTTTTTTTTTTTTTTCTATTTTTTATTTATTTTTTCAATTTTAAAAACAATATGTCCTTTCTGGGGAATCTTTATTATTAATGTTATTACTATTGCTACTGCTATCATTATTTGTGGTATTATTACTGTTATTAGTTGTTGTTTTTTTTATATTACAATTATTATTACTGTTATTTTCTTTACCTTTTATTTCAGAAAAAGAAGAAGAAGAAGAAGAATGAATATTTTGAACTTCATTATTTGGTTGTAAATTCTGTCATCCGTAATAAAAATCTGAATTATGTGCAAGTCCTGTTGACAATGTTCTTGGAGCAGTACCATCATATTGAAATGTATCTAATGGTGTTGGTATAATACCACCAATACCACCACCACTACCACTAACAATTCCAATACTAGTAGGATCACCAGTATTTATATTACCTACAACAACAACAGATGATGATGGGGATGATTGCTGTTGTGCCGGTAAAAGATGCTGCTTTTGTTGTTGTGGTTGTTGAGAAGTATGTACACCTGATGATAATGATGATGATGGAATAACAATATTTTGTAATTGTTGAGATTGTTGCTGATGTTGTACTTGTGATATTGGCCTCCTTAATACACCCTCAGGATCCATAATATAACCTGTATGGTATGTTGGTGCTGTTGTATATTGCGCCAATGAACTTATAGGAACAATTGTGCCTGGGTAAAAATTGAATTTTTAATTATTTTTTATTGCAACTATTTTTTGCATACAAGTTTGCAAAAAAAAAAAAAAAAATAAGAAGAAAAAATAAAAACATGAAAAACAATAAGTACTTATGAAAGTATTGTAAATACAATAAAAGAAAACAAAAATGGAAAAAAAATAAATAAAAAAAATAATAATAATGAAAAGTATAACAGCCGATGAGAGCATATGAAACAGTTCATTTTGAATATGTAATTATGTGAATTTTTCCCTTATTTTCCTTAATTGTTTTATTTTAATTTGTTTTTTGTTGTTGTTGTTGTTGTGTTATTACCTCAAATAGAAATGTAAAAATTCGCTATAAAGTTTTGTGTTCGTATTTTTTGTACCTTATTGTTTTTTTGTTTGTTTTGTTTTAATTCTGATAAACATTTCATCTATTATATGATACAATCACCATATATACATACCTACAATAATACTGAATATGTTAAATGAAAGATAATTTTCGCAGAAATATAAAACAAAACAAAAAAAAACAAAAAAAAAGTAAGCTAAAAGTATGTAGTAGGTAAATGAGAAATGATTGTAACTGAAAAAAAAAATAATTTGTTCTTTTTTATTATTTTTTAATAATTTCACAAGAGTAAAAGTTTTTTTTTAAGTATCATATATACTATCTGAATTTTTAATGGTTTCACATTGTTTATAATGGACTTTAAAAGAGCGTGATGGTTTATTTATATACAAGAGATTGGTCATAAAGAAAAAGATAATTTAAAATCAAGTATCTCTGAACACGTATATATTGTATATGTACATACCACTATATATAGATACAGATACTTTTTTACTGTATCAGAGTGATAAAATATCATATTTTGTTTTTTTTTTTTTCATAATTTTTTTTTTTTTTTTTAAATTTTATTCTGCTTGTTTGTAAAATAAAGTTTGTTTTGATAGTTAAAAAAAAAAATAAAATAACTCATAAAAAAAGCAACTCTTATTAAGCTTATTCATATTAAATTTTAAATTGTATTTTTCACACAAAATTTAAAATGCACTTTTTTCACTATATGTATTATATATACTCGTATAGTATCTACTATACTATAATATAATATAATATCTATATTACATCTAATTTAGGATTAAATATAATTTTTGTTTGTCTACACAAGGAGAAAAAAAAAAAATTAAAGAAGATTTTATGGATTAGCGTATCTTTTTTCTTTCAGAAAAAGTGAAAAAATAAAAATAAATAAGTAAATGAGATTAATTTAGTGTAATACTCTAATAAAAGTTTATTTCTTGTTTTTATTTTTTTCCTTTAAAAAAAAAATAAGTAAAAACACTCCTGTTTGTTATTTCAGAAGCGCTAAAAACTTAATTAAAATTTTAAATCTGTGTTTGATGTACTTGTCTTGTTAAAATTTTTATTTATTTATTTTTCTACATATATACTTTTTTTTTTCTTGTACACAACAACTTGTAAAGTGGAAGAAGATACATAAATTAATTGAAAATTTAATAAAAAATAAATAAAATTTAATTTACACGTTTTTTTAAAGTTTTTTTTAAACATTTATGATGAATTTTCGTCTTTAATTTCAAATTGAAGAAGAAATTTTAAATTATAAGAAGATTTGGATTGAAAAAAAAAGAGGTCTAAGAGGTTTTTACGTATATATTTTTTGAAAATTTCAAAAAGACATGAAGAGTTTTTTCACACATCTCCTATAGTATCTTCTACTCTTTAACCATAATGCTTATAATAAACTTTAGTAGATTGAAATAAGAAATATAATCCAGTACAAAAGTTTTTTTTTATACGAAACTGTGTTTTTGTTTAAAAAGTTAAAAAAAAAAGAAAAAATGTATTAAGGTGTAAATTGTGCATTTATTGTGGGTGTTAAGAATGAGTTTTTTTTTAATGAAAATACATACATACATATATTATGTCATATATGTATGTATGAATGTTGAAAGCATATATTTAAAAAAAACAAACTATGATGAGTAACCACAACAATGTTGGAGAAATTACCATAAATCCCCATCAAAAACTTTAAAGTAATGTTTGATAACCATTATTCCCCCACAAAATGCAAACTTATTTGAAAGAAAGGGCTTAGACTTATGTTCTCATAATTTTTTGTTGTTGTTCTGATAAGTAAAAAGTGATGTTTTTTTTTTTTTAACAAATACACAAAATTCCAACAAAATGGTAGGAGACTAGGAGTATTTTTTTTTAAGTGAAGGTACACATTGGTGTAATCTCTTAAACAAAAACATTCCCAAAAACATTGCCTCAACAATTGTAATCAACATATGTATTTAAGTATGTATGTCTTTAATGTGAAAAAAGTGTTCAACAAAAAAAAAAAAAAAAAAACCCAAAACCATTTTTCACTTACAAATATTTTAATTTATTTTTTTTCCACCCATAAAAGAAAATTTATTATTACGTTTTTCTTACTTTTCATTAAACGTTTTTGTTTGTTTCTTTTTTCTTTTTTTTTTTTTTGCTAAATTTAATTATTTATTGTTGATGAAAATTACAAAAGTAAATATTTTCGCATTTTATTCACAATGAACTTAAATAAAAACAAGAATAAAAAAACATTAAATGAAAAAAAAAAAAAAAAAAAAAAAAAAATTAAAGGAAGAGCAAAAAAAAACACATAAATGACAACAACAAACATTATAACTTACCAATACTACTAACATGTCCTGGTTGTCCTATAAAAGTGTTTCCAACTCCAATTATATCAGGTGATTGTCTAGCACATATCAATGAATTTGCTGGCAATAGCATTGTTGAAGATGTATGAGATACATTTGATGGTCCTAAACTACCATATAAACTTGATGATGGACCATATGTAATGTAGTTCTGTAAAAAACAAGTTTATACATGTATCTTATATTATGTATTTTATACAATTTATGATTAACATTGAAATTGAATGGAAAAATTGTAGGAGGAAGACAAAAGTAAAAAAAAAAAATAAAACAAGAAAAAAGAAAAGTAATATAAGAAAAAAAAAAAAGGAAGAAAAAAAAATTATTATAACTAACTAACTATTCAATTTAGAAAATACAAAAAAAAAAAAAAAATAAAAAAAAAATGAAAGAAAAGTGATGGAAACAAAAAAGGTGAGAAATAAAAAAAAAAAAATTAATAAGATATATTTTAACTGTATAACAGGTACATGTAATAAAAAAAAAATGTGACATGATAAAAGTTTTCTATATATGTACAATATCAAACTTTTGTATGTGGGTATTAAGAAAAAAAAAATAGATGAAAAAATAAAATAAATAAATTGGACATGTATGGGCAATCATTTTTATATAAGCAGTTTTATTGATTTCAAAAAAAAAAAAAAAAAAAAAAATTGTATTTTTAAAAGAAACAATTTTTTTTTTGGTTGTTGTTGTTTCTCTGCTTTTTGACAACTAAGCTATATTTTAAAAATAAAGAAATATCAAATAAAATGAAAGAGTATGTAATATATAATGAAAAGTTAGTTGTAAAGAAATAAGTAAGAAAGGTAGAAAACAAAAAATAAAATTCAAGGATAATGGGTATATTGGTTGTCATGTTATTATTATTATTTTTTTTTATGTTAAAAGTAAAAGAAAGAATTTTAAGAAAACAAAAACAGAAAAAAAGGATATATAGGTATATAGGTATGTACAGTAAATTCTACAATATAATGTTTATTCAATATATTTGAAGATGTGAAGAAAATGAAAAAAAAAAAAAAAAAACTAAACAAATATATTTCATGAATTTACCTCATTTTTAGAAACACTTGGTACTGGAACAGGTGTTGTTAAATCAATATCTGCATCTATTTCTGATATGCTATCATTAAAACCATTTGGTATTGTTGTTTCACCTTTTGGTGATGATGATGTTTGATTATTAATATTTCGTTGATTACGTTTATATATAATAATACGAATTATAATAATTATAATACATAATAATACTCCAGATATACCAGCAATTATTAAATAAAAATAAAGACGTTCTTGATCATCTAAGAAAAAAATAAAAATGAAAAAAAAAAAACAAAAAATAAATAATAATAATAAAGAAGAATAATAAGTAGATTAATTATTTAATTATATTTTAGGTAATTAAAGAAAAAACGAAATAAGTGATAGTTTTAGATACAAGTATAAGTGTGAGTGAATAATTTCCAAGAGATTGAATTGGTAGAATTTGAAGATATTGTTAAATTTTTTTTTTATAGATATTTAAAATTACTTAAATTCTAGTTTTTGTTTGATTAATTTTTTCAAATTTAGAAAATATCTGACACATGTTTAAAAATTATTTAAAAATAAAGATACAATGAAAAATGAAAAAAAAAACAGTGTTTTTTTTTTCTCTAATTTTAATGAACTGAATGATTTTTCTTTACAATATCAAATCGCAGGAGATATATATTTTTAGAAGACGACAAAAAAAAAAGGATTAAGCACGTGTTATACTTATAAAACTTTTGAAAAAAGAAACTTTTATTTTGAAAAAAATATATATGTATGTATGTACATATATACATATATAATTTCAGGCTTTCTACAAAAAAATGTAACAACAAAATAAGGTTTAAAATTATGATAATGATTCGAAAGATGAAAAAAGAATTTAAAATTAAAAAGATTCTTCTGTTAGATACTAGGATCAAAGGAATAAAAGAAGTTATCATTTTCTTTTTGTATATAAATTTTTTTTAAAGAAAAAAAAAAAAATATGGATAAATACAAGTTTACAACCACTTTAATTAAAAAAAAAAGGTTCTCGTGGTAGATTTTTTTTCTATAAATTTCTTTACTTTATAAATATTGGGGATTGAATTTTAAATTTCACGTGGATTGTTAACTACACGTGGTTGAAATTTTACATAAATTTTTGTTGAAATTTTTATTGCTTTTTGAATTTTTCATAAAAAAAAAGATTTCTCTTTTTAAAATGGGTTAGTGTAATTAATGTTCAAATCGTGTGGTTGACATGTCATCAAGAATAAGTATTGTATTTCATAATATGATTAGAAGAAGGTGGTTTCTAGATAGAAGTTAAATGTCTTCAAGGAATTTCTAATATTTCGGAAAGGAGTTTATTTAGATAACATTATATTTTTAATATAACACGATGTTAAGGAGCCAGTATTTTTGTGTTGTATTAATGTTTTTAAAAAATATATTACTGTTTCATTATTAATTAATTTTCTAAATTCATTTTAGATATGATCTAACAAGATGAGCGTCGATTTCAAAAATGGTGCGCCGATTGTGTAGGCACACGAATTTATTTTATTCAATTGTATTGTACATTTTAGCTTGAAAGTTTTTTTTTTAATTTATCTAAATTTGCATGCATTTAAGTATTTAAGCATTCAAGCCAATTTCCATTGTAAAAAAAACTCACAAAAAATTATTTTCATCTCTCATTTTTTATTTAAATTTTTATTTGTTGCTATTTTTGATTGAACATTTTTTTGTATCATTTGTTCTTTTTGTTGTGTTTCAAATTAAAATATACAAAAATATAAATTATTCGTTTTATCATTCTTCAAATTAATAAATAAAAAAAAAAAAAATAGAAGAAAAAAATTAATTTACATATTTTCCTTTATAATTGGAACAATATAAAATAATTTATTGGGTATTTTTTTTATTGGCTCGAGAAAAAAAGATATTATAAAATATTATACATATGTATATGTATATGTAGAATGACACTTCACAATTAATAATTTACTAATATATGTATGTATATTTTTCTGCTGTAAAAATATCCTTTTTATGATTTATATAACTCAAATAAAATGTCTCTGAATATATGTATGCTTTGTAAACAAAGTATATAACGTATTGCATTATTCACAGGTACACATACTGAAAAATTGCTTATACGTTATTTTAAATTTTTTTTTGTTTTTTGTTTTTTTGTGTTTCAATATTGTTTTTTTGATTTTAGTTATCATCATCATCAACAATAAAGTTTTTTTTTTGTCAACAGAATGCATAATTTGAAAGTCCAATAAATTTCATGAATAATTCTTTTATGTATACGAGTACATGTGTACACATGAGTCCTTTATACGTATAGTATATGAAATTCATTTTATTTTTATATTATTTGATGAAACTTTTATAATATTCAGAATAGTTTTAATATTTTATAAAATACAAAAATTAAAAAGTATGTACTATATATTAAAAAAATTAAAAATAAATTACAGAAAAAAAAAAAAAAAAACAGAGAAATATAGCGTAGGATATTTGGAAATGATTTAGCTTTTTGTTGTATTGTAATAACATCAGTTTTAATATGGCTTTAAAAAGTTTTTATTTTATCATACATATTCACACATATTGTTTGTTTTTTCCCTTTCAAACTGAAAAAAAAAATATTTTATAAAACAAGCATAGCCTGTATAGGATTTAAAATTAAATTATCAATGGTGTTGTTAACGTTTTTCTCTTATAAAAAAAAAAAATGAAAATCTATAAAAATATATTTAAAAACCGAATAATAAAAAAATATATATGGAAAATGAAAATATATATATAAAAAAAAAAAAAGAAAAAATTTGTAGTAGTATAATCTAAAAACCAATGTCATTGTTAAAATGTGAAATGGATTTAACAAATTGTCATTTACGCTTTTTTTAACATGTTTTATTCAAGTAAATAATGAAATAGGGTAATGTAACTATGAATAAGTTATTTGTAATTTTTTAACTTCATTTTTTTTTTTTACAAAGAAAAAGTATTATAAAATTTTTTTGTTGTTGTTGTTTTTATTTTTAGTGATACCACAACAGTTCTATTTTAAGCTGTCAAGACCTTTTTCAATATACTGTCATGTATGCATTACTACTTTGTATGTACTAGGGATTTTTTTTTATTCAATTTAAATGAATTAAATTAAATTCATTTCGGACTGAGTGAATTTTGAATTAAAATTTTAAATATTGCTGTCAAATAATTTACTTGCTAAGATAACTAAATACCCTTGTTTAGAAATAATTCAAAGACAGGAAATAAATTTACTTGAATATTTAATTAAATATATTTCAATATGTAAATGGATTTTTTCTTCCTATATGTATTTGTCCAATATTTGTAAACGAATTGTTGTTGTATTTAAAAAAAAATAAAAAATTGAAAATCTCTATCTTAAATATTATTTCAATTGAACATTTAAATGTACTTAAAGTTTTAATTATTTGTTGAAATAAGGGATATTTATATTGTGTAATTTTTTTGTGAAATAAAAGAAAATTTAAAAATTGAAAAAATGTAAGAGAAGTATGCTTTATCGAAAAATTTGAGGAATATAATTTGAAATTTACGAAAAGTTAATAAATTTCAATGATATGACCATATGAGTAGAATTTTAGAAAACTTATACATCCTTATGCTACTTAATCCCAAAATTAACTATTATGATTTAAAAACATAATCAAATAGAAGTTTATAAGGTCTTACTATACCTCTTCCTGATGCTTCAACCCTATATTTGTATCACATAACATACATATATGTACGTGAGTATTAATGTGAATTTTGCAAAAGAGAATAATTTCGATATTTTTTTTTCGTAGTGAGAAAAATTGAAATTGTTAGTAAAAGCATTATAAAAAAGGAATGAAATTTTTATTATTTTTTTTTTTATTCTGTGAACATACATACATATGTATTGTGTATATGTATGTGTTTTATTTTTTAGATTTTTGGAGAAATTATTTTATTTAATTTTTTTTTTTCCAGTAGAATAGACCATATTTTAAATCGTTGTCGCTGGTGTACTTTGTAATAAAATTTATTTCTTTACAGGCAACTAAACTATATGTAAGGTTTCTAAAATATATAAAAATTTAGTAATGTATTACTACAAAAAAATGAACATACAGGGTATGTTGATATATGTATGTAGTACCTATGTATGTATTTTTTATACTTATATATACAATATATGTATATCAGTTCTAGAATGAAATAGCACTTCGTTGAGTCGTTTGTCTAAATTAAATGTTTCAGTATAGATAATTGAAAATGTTCTGTGTGTCGATGAGAACAATCTTCTTGAAAAAAAAAAAAAAAAAAAAACAAAAAAAGATTAGGGAATATATGTATAAAAAAATTCACAGTAACATACATATTGAGGATATAACACATTATACTGGAACATTAAATTTTTTTTTCATTTATTATTATTATTATTTTTTTTTTCGATAGAATGAAAAAAAAAAAAGCTTGAACATGAACATAGAATGATGGCTTAACAAACGAATAAATTGTTTTAATGCGGAAAACTAAGATTTATCGTGGGCGTTTTTTTTTTTGTTTTTAATACAGATATTGAAGGATTTATATTGTTATATAAATAACAATAAGCACACACATATACATAACACATACATACATATGTACATACATATATATAGCATCTAAATGGAGTACTAAGTAATTTGCATGGTTCATCGGGTAAATAGAATATCCTTATTGATTCGTATGAAAGGATTAAATGATGCATATTTTAGTTTTTTTGGTCAAGGACATTTTCTAATAAATCGTAATAAACGTAATAAAGTAATCATAATTAAAAAAAAAAAAACAAACAAACAAACAAAAAAACAACAACAACACTTGATTACGTTGAAAGACTAATTGCGCGAAATTACAAAAAAAAAAAAAAAAAAAAAAATGTAATAACAAGGATAATTAAGAAGAATGGAATTTAATGATGAATTATTTGATTACAACAATACTTTAACCCTTTATTTATTTTTGTTTTCGCTTTAATATGCCTAAAATAAAATTATTATCATTAATCAAAAAATACGTTTTCGGATATTGCTGCATGATGTTTAAAAGTGTTTGTTTTTTTTTTTTAATTCCGGTATATTTTTCTAATAGATCACATCCTTAATTATCCTTAAGTGATTTAAACAATTAATAGAATTTTAGTTTTAAATTTCATTTAATTGAAAATTAATGTATTGTAAATGTGTGGTATGGATAATGATGATGATCTTTAAAAAATAAAAATGATTTTTTGAATATTTTTACATTAATCAGATTTTTAGCAGGGAAGAACAAGAAAAAAAAAAAAAAAACAAAAACAAATAGTGACCAACAAAAGGAAGTTTAATGTTGTACTGTTTGATGATAATTTACAAAGAAAAAAAAAATAACTGAAAAGCTTGTTTTTGTTTTATTTTGAAAAGTTGTTGAATCAGATAATTAGAATGATTAAATAAAATGATTTGAAATTATTTTCTAAGTAATTTACGATGAAATTTCATGTTAATTATTTAAATGAGTTTCAAAAGTTGTTGTTGTTTTTTTTTTCCTTTCTAAAGATAGTTAATCAATTAATTTTTAATTCATTTCTCCATGGTACTATATAGACACAGACACACACATAGAGATTCACAAATTTTATTATAGTTGAAAGCTTCAAAAGGATTTATATACTTACTTCCGATGAATAAAGTAATATTTTTTTTGTGATGTTTTTTTTTCTTTAATATAAAGAAAGATAGTCTTTTTTTTTTTTGTCTTATATATATGTATGTATAAATGTAACTAATTTAATCTAATTTCCTTTGTTGACTGACATGATAAATGTTCTTATTTTGAACAAAGGAAAGTGTGTATATACAAAAAGACTTAAAAAGACGGAAGAATGAATAGAAATATATATATATAAAAAAAAAACAAAGTAAATTAATAAAAAAAAAAAAAGAAGTAAAAAGAAACAAGAAAAATAATTAAAGAAAGTCCATAAATTGTATAGGCTAAAAGTTTTGCCTTTATGATATAATCACAACTTTTAAATAATGAATTTTATTCTTTATAAAAAAAAAAAAACTAAAACAAATGAGAATAAAAGAAGTTTTCTAAGTTAAAAATAAAATATACATATTTAAAAAAAAAAAAAAAAGAAAACATATTCTAATTGAAATTTACTTTGAGAAACATAACAAAAAGTTTTATAAAATGAAAATAAAATTAATGACTGACTTAGTAAATATGTGATATATACATTACATACATATATATTTTGTAAATCTTAAAACAATCCTCTGTTTTTACTTATTGTGAATGGCACATGCCATTTTGATTGGATTTTTCGTCTATCAAATGTAAATTTATAGGTATTGAGCCTATCAAATAATAAAAATAATTACTGTTTGTATTGATATATTGTTTTTTGTTGTTGTTGTTTTTGATTAATAGAATCATAAACTGTATAAAATATTTTGAAATTTTACATAAATTATTTGGACGATGATCTTCTTGTTTTTCTAAATTTATGTATTTTATTTCTGAGTAAAATTTTAGATACTAATATTTAAAATTATTATTATTGTGTATTTCTTGAGTAATACAAATTTTTTTGTAAGTTCTTAATTTTTTCGCTTTTAAATTTTTGTTTTTCATTCCCAATATCACATTAGAATTAGTACATATGTAATTACAAAATTGTATTAAGTTTTAATTTTCTTTTTATCATTTTACAATTTATTTTGAAAATTCGGTAATTTTGAAATTTTTGCACAAATTTTACGCTGTAGATTTTTAATAAATTTTTCTATTTCTACAGTTTTTTTTTTTTAATCAATTTATTTCATAAAAATGTTATGTACATAATTTAAAGCTACATTTACATGATTTGTATTGTGAAATTATGCATGATTCGCACAGATATCCTTTTCGAATGTAAAGTGTAAATAGCAGTTTTTAAAATTACATTGAAAAATGTTTTTTTTTTTATTTTTTGATAATAATTGATATTTAATATTAAAATTGAAACGGTAAGAAGAGTAAGAAAGTTTATAAAATATTTTCAATTAAAGGGTTTAAAAAATGGGTACAAGTCCTTATTGTTCTGAAGAGAAAGGGAAAGTTAATAATAAAATGCGTGAGAAAAAAAAAACCCATAAGAATATTCAGAATATCCTTGAATGCTATAAAAAAGTTTTTTAAGTTTTTGATTAAGAACATTAGTGAAATAGAACCCATTAATGACATCTACAGAAATAGTAAATACCTTAGATAATGTAACTTCAAGTATAAGAAAAAAATTAATTAAAATATTTATAATCGAATTTTCTATTTTTATTCTTAATTTTATTATTTTTACTAATTTTTCTTTATTATCATTCTCAAAAAAGATATGATTTTGTTGGACCACAAAATAATATAACTATGAATTTTATTTTTTAATGTGTCATACGCTTAACAATAGTATTTTAACAGATTGTTTAGTTGGTAAATTCACTTTAATTTATCTTTTTCTGGTAGTCAAATCATAAAATGAAAAGAAATCTATTGTTTGATTCTAGCTAAATACATGTATGTTTTTGTTTTTTTTTTTATATAACAAAATTTATTTAGATTGACAGGAAATAACATTTGATTTTATTAATTGAACAATAAAAAAAATTTGTTAAGGTTCTGATTCTGATTTTCATTTATATTAATTGTATATTTTCTCAACATTTAATTAATTGTAAAAACAATAATAAATTGATACAACTAAATCATTTCTACCTATATAAGAATAAATAAATATAATTTTTTTTTTTTATTGACTTTACGAAATCATTTATTATAAAGATTAAGATTATTGATATATTTTTATATTACAATATTTTATATAAATGATATAACACACAACAACAACAACAACAACAAAAAACAGAAAATCTTTTATCCGATTATTACATTTATTGTATACATAGATTTTCATATATGCAGAATATAGGATAATATATGATTTCTGTATTTTTAACTTTTTTCTTTAGCTATGGTTATAAAAATAAAAATGATTATAAATGTATTCAGGTTTTGATTTAAAAGTGATGTATGCATGTATAAATTTTCCTTTTTTTCTCATTTTTTTTTTTTGTAGTTGGATTATATTACGTACCTATGTACAATCTGTATTCATTTTATTTTCAAATATAATTTTCGGTGTAGTATAAATACATACATATACATATGTATAATAAGTAGTCATATGTATAAATATAATACATATGTACATATTTTGAGGTTACCACCAATTTGAATTCATTTGTATAAAGTATTTTGCAATTTATTAAGACAGAATTTAAGATTTATTATTTTATGCGAATATAAAGCTGTTCATGCAATTTGGAAAATTTGCAATCAATTTCATTTTATAACAACAAAGGTATATAATACAAAATTATTTTAATTTTAATTTTAATTTTTTTTTTTTTTTTGGATTTCATTTTCATTTTTAGTATAATGTAGCAAGCCCAGCTACAAGCAAATGGATGAATATGTACAAAAATATACATTTTGTGTATTTTTCACAGATTTCTTAAAATATAATATAATCAGTTAATACAGAACTCGTTAACGTACAAAATTTAATACATGTGTGTGTACATACATATATGTATGCGTGTATGTTTGATATAATTTATAAATTCGATAATTAATCAAAGAAATAAGTTACATTATATGAAAATTTAATATAAGTAAAATAAATTATTAGTAATTGTAATGCTTGAATTTTCATTAGATTTAATTAAAATTATGATTGGCAATACAATATAGTTGAATGATATGGATCAATGATAAATATTTTTATTTTTGAAAATTTCGATTATAGTTTAATAATGATTTGATTTTGAAATTTATTCATTATTGATTTGAAGTATTCGAATAATTTTTGAATTTGAATGAAAAAATATATATGTATGTATGTATGTACGTAAAAAGTTACGAAGGCGATAAACAAAAGATGGGATTTTGTGATTGTGTAATATTACAAAAATTTCTCTGTGTTGTTTTTGATATTTGAAAATTTTAAACTAACCCTTCGAACATTTTTGTACCTACATACATAATATAAGTAGTCAACTCTTATTTAGGTTTTGTAAGCATTCCCAGATTAATTTGTACTGGAGTTGATCTTAGTTCTTGAGATTACTTTTAATTCTGGGTAATACTTAGTAAACAACCATCACCATAATCAGCGGCACAACAGTTCGATGCGAGCCAGGGACTACTTAAGTTACCTTGAGTATTTGTGACGTTTTTTCTGTCATACGTAAACAACGAAACTTTGAGAAAAATTCGCGTTTATCGAAAAATCAGTTTTATAAGGAAAAAATTTATACATTTTATATACATTTTATAGTGTATATTTTTCAATTTTCTTGTTGTAATATTATCATTATAAAAACACAATATACATAGTTATACAACAAAAAGGATAAATTGAAGATAATATATGTATGTATTTAATATAAAAAATTAACTTTAAGTTAGAAAAGATATTTAAACAAGATGATTTCATAAATTACTTGAATATTAGCTATTTCTTAAATTTTAATCAAATTTAATTTTTTGACTACACAAGCAAATAAAATTTGAAAATTGCATTGTATTTAGTATAGAACTTCAAAATTTCATAGCTAGGAGTGCTATGGTTAAAAATATGTTGAAAAAAACCTAAACGGTTGAGTACTTTTCATGGCAATTAATCACAAAAAATCACTTCTACATACTTTGCAACCCAGAAAAGTACGTATTTTCCATAAATATCAAAAATGCCAGAAGCTTTTTTATATTCTATGATTTCAACATGAAGCCTGTATAACTTTTATAACATTTTTTTTCTTCTTGTTATTGTACTAAAATATGAACAAAAGACATTTTGATTATTTCATGTAACATGTTATTCCATTTTATATGTTATTTATTGATTAATTAATTATATTCAATCATGTTGTAAAAATTCACATGAAAGTGAAATAAATTAGAATATTAATTTCACGTGTTTCGAAGTAGGTGTTTCTAAATTCACGTGGTTCTAATGAATTCGAATTCAATTTCGAAAATATTATTTTAAATGTCAAAGTGTTAATAATTTATGTTATCAAATTTTGTGCTTTTTTTTAAATTAAACAAAAATTAATTGAATTAAAATTTAAAAAAATATGGGAATTTGTAATAATAAGTCATTTAGAAACATTAAACGAGAAAACTAAAGAGTTTTTGAGTATTGAAACAATTTATTATTATTAAAATTATCGATTGTAAATTTACCAAAATTTTGTGAGATGTGAATTCAGGAACACCTACATATATAATCCACTATCGATCACGAAATTTATTTTCGAAATTACTTTGTGAAATTGAATACACTTCAATGTAATTGAATTCACTTTGGTAAATTGTAGAATATGTACCTAAATTCATTTTTAAATTTCATTCCATTGTAAAATGAAATCTTAAATATGGCTAATTGACTACAAAGTAGCAAAATGAGGAAGGATACATATGTAGTGAAAGGATAATCCTTGAACTTGGTATAGTATTAATTAAAAAATGTATTGAAAATTAAGTAGGTTTGTGTTCTTTGAAAGTGCTAAAACTTTATTCAGCTAAAACCAGGATTTAATTGTACTTGAGTACTTATGTTATTTAAAACAAATATTAACCTCTATAAAACACGAATATATTACACATGTTAAATATTCATTTAAATCGTATTAAATAGAATATTTTTTTACATTTACATACTTATTAATCAAGAAAAATGAAAAAAACTTGCAATTAAATAACAATTTTTTTTAAAAAATATGAAATTTTTTATAATTTTCACAGTATCTTAAATATCATTTGATATTTAATCAAATATAAAAAATTTAATAACTATCTTTTTCTTTTCATTTTTTGTTTATTTTGTTTTTTAAGAGAAGAAAAAAAGAGTTAAAAGAAAAAAAAAATGTAATCTTTATTTTTGCATGTTTATTTCTTTATTAATCTTTGCATATTTTATATCAGTTTACTGCACATATGAACATAATCTTGTACTACTTTGTAATACCTGCATATTTTGCATGTAAAGAATTACATATATGTATGTATATGTATATGAATGTTCATTTGAAAAACAAAAATAGGATAAAAAAAAAAAACATTTTCTCTTCATTTTTAATTCAAGCTTCTTTTCTTATTATTTGCATTCATTCTTTCATTTACACACAAAAAGAAAAGCACAATTTTTCTAAAGTACATATATTGTAGTAAAGAGTATTCATTTTAGTGTGCAATATTTAAATAAATGAACATCACACAGTACAATAATAATTGTAACTATACTATATATGTTCATTATACATATATAATGCATGTAAAACAAATAATCTACATATACTTTATTTATAAGGATAGAAAAAAAAAATGTACTTGTTTTTAGTTTGTTATATAAGAAATCTACATATATGAGTATAATATTTTGTATATTATGCTATATAAAGGTGCAATTATGAGCATCCTTTTTGTTTTTGTTTTTTTTTTTACATATTCAAGGTATTTGTAAAATATCTCTATTATATAAGGTAAATGAACATTTTTAAATATGTTGTAAAAGAAATGAAAAGGACATGTTTTGAAACAGCAATTACATGATGAAAAAAGCAAGTAACCATACATAATATATATGTACATTTATGTACATGTATACAAAATACAATATATGTATATGTTACATACAATTTATATTAAAATTTACATGAATACAAACATTTATGTACGTATTAGATATTAGATGTTTGTCATATTTTTATTACTATTATGTTTCAAGAAAAAAAAAAAAATATAATAATAAAAAGGATTATCAACGAAAACAAAAAAAAAAGGAACTGCTTCAAGGCTCCGATTTAAGAAAATCATATTTTTTTTATGATTTTTTATACTTATATTTCTATGGATATTTTATATCATGTGAATAAGTCCTTTTTGCCTTTTTTGTTTTTCCTTTTTTACCATAAAATAATAGGCACATGTTGTACTTTATTGTTTTTTTATTTCATTTTTTAGTTTTACATACATATGTATATACATTTTGTTTTGTTAAAAAGAAAAAAATCTTCTTAAAAACAATTTTATTAAAACAAAAGAGGGAAACTTTTTTCTTTTTTTTCTTTTTTCTGCAAAATAATGGTTAGAATATGTGGCGTAAAATTTCATACAAAGTTTTTTTTTTTTTATTTTCAAACTTAAAAATTGAATTTTAATTTGCTCAATTTTGGAATTATACGAATAACTGTATATGGAGTGATTGTTGTAGATTGTTTAGAATTTTTATGATTCTTAAAAGTTGTTAAGTATTAGAAAAGTGGAATACATTTATGTCAAAAATTGTCGGTGGTTATATAAAGGATTTCAATAATTCTTGGATTTATTGTTTGTTGTGTTTTTGAAAAATTGATTTTCATAATCAAATTGTAATTGGTTTTAAATTATGAGAACATATTCGTACATTTCTACGAGCGTATTGTTGTTTCTGAATTACACTGTTCTAAAGAAGATTTGAAGATTCACGTTTTGGTTTCATGTAAAAATATATTACAGATTAATTCACTTAAAAAATACTGTTAAAAAAAGAATCCTTGCAAGCTATTTTTTCATTCAAATTTTAAGTTCTGTTTAATGTTTTTTTTTTTGTTTTTTAACAGAGTAGCTTTGTTAAGGTATCAGTATGTATCAGTATGCTACAGAGTATGCTTTGTAATGACACCGTTCATTTTATTCTTCGAAAATACCAAAAACCAAACCACTACACATCACCTGTTAACTATAAGGTGTGTGATGTTTAACACATTGAATATTAAAACTATCTCATATCATAAAGAAAAAAATATGTATATACATGTGTACTATACATATGTATGTACATACTTATACTGACAGCGTGAGCGCTGTTTCCACGTTGATTAAAGGGAATCGAATACAGTGTGAGCTCAAATTTCAAATATATTGATGAATCCCATCTAAACTCAATATTCATAGAACAGTATCAATTTTTATGAAACCTACATACGCTTCATACATATATGTATGTATCTTCATTTAAAATGTTAATCTAAAAAAGTAAATGTATTTTTTTTTTTTTTTTGTAAAATGAATCGTATATCATCAAAACTGAGCTGTAATGGGAACGAAGTAGAAACAAAATTATTAACAGTATCTTTTTTGAGTAAATTCACTAAAATATATATGTACGTCTTTTATTTCTGAACAATACTAATTTAAAAAAAAATATATAATTGACTAATTTAATGTAATATGAGCAAAAATTACATTTCAACATTTGTTTTTGATTGGAAATACTTATAATTTCAAATACTACCAATTTTTTTTTTTTTTTTTTAAAAAGCAAAGCTTTTTAAAGCATTAGTGTTAGACATTTTTCTTAAATTATGTAAAAATGAAGGAAAAACATAAATAATTTTGTTATTTTCACGATAAATAAAAAAAAAAAAACAACAAAAACAAAATTTTCTTTTATTTTTATTGGTATGTGTGTGTTTGTTTTTTTTTTTTATTTGTTAGACATTTGCCTTCAAATTGTAATCCACAGTAATCGAGGTATTATATTTTAATATTTTCTTTATTACATATGAAAAAAAAAAAAAAAATCTGATATTTTTAACTAATTCATATTATAGATACATTTTCCTTTTAACATAAAAATATTTATCGGACAATGAAAAAACAAAAAAAAAAAAAAATACAAAAAATAGGTAGGCATATATAAAATAAAATGAATAAGGAATAAAATAAAAAAAAAAAAAAAAATATTTAAGAATCATAAAAATGATAGCATGTATAAGCTTTTTCATTTCGCATTAATATCATGGAATTCTTACATACATAATATGTACATAGAAATGATACAGAAGATGTATATGTATATACAAATGTGTAAAAAAAAATATATATATGTATATTGGAAAATTTTTCTAAGTATATAGAAAACTTAACAATCAGATTTTATGATTATTGTTGAACAGTGTGTTATTGAAGAAGATTATTATTATTATTATTGAAGAATGGTTGAATAGATAATAATAAAGAGGCTTTTGAATTACTTTCCAACCAAGATTTTTGTGTAACCTTCAATTTGTTTTTTTTGTTATGTTTTTTTTTTGTTATGTTTTTCCTTATTTATTATTATTATTATTTGATGTTTTTTTTTTTCTTCCCTTTTTAGCATTAACATATCAAATAAATTGAGTATCTTATTGAGAATATCATATTTGTTTTTTTTTTCCGAGGAATGTTCATTTTCATTTTCTCAATATTCATATTATTTGAAAATTTTTATTATGTACCGAAATTATAAACGTATAGATCTAATAACTTTTGTCTAGATATTAAGTGTGTGCGTAGCTATTTGTGTTCTTGTACATATATGTATGTATGATATATCCTTAAAAATATTTTATTGACTACAAAGTAAGTATTTAAAAGTTTATGAATTGATTTAAAAGAAGAAGAAAAAAACAAAAAAAAAAAAATCTATTTAAAAAGAACATAAAACGATTTTTTCAAATGTAATAAAATTTAAGGAATCATATTATTTACATAATTGTATTGATTTTTTTTTTATCTCGTATATTTTTTTTTTAATGTGTAATTTTTTGTTTTCCTTGCTCAGCAGGAAAGATTTTCGTAAATTTGTATTTCAAATATTTAAAAAAAAAAAAAACAAAAAATAATAAATATAAAAATTTATTACTAAATCGTTATTGTTTTGAAAAATGAAAATACATAAATATATATTTTTTGTTTGTTTTAATTTTACAAACTTGAATTTAGTAGCGAAAAAAAAACCATTTTATTTAAAATTGCAGATACATATTATTGAAAAATTGTAAACACCAAATGTACTTCATCATTGTTGTGCTAAATAAAAATTTTAAAGAGCCTATAAAATTATATATTTATCGTTGAAAATCGTTTAAAAATGCATACCATTAAATACCTACATATACCGAATTTTTTTTTTCAAATAAAATTTTATGGAAATATTTTTGAGGTGAGCCTTTTAAGGATTTTAGAAGTGGAAAAGAAAATTAAAACGTGATCTCTGAAATACCAGAACACAAAAAAATTTCAATCAAATAACGCATCTAATCAGCTGAAAAACGAGAGAAATTTCATACCTTATAATTATCTATATACCTTGGGTTATAAGATGGGGTGTACATATGAAGTAAAAGAGCATTCCAAAAAACAAAAAACGGTTTATAAATTTTATTTTAAACATTTAAGGTAAAAAACAGCTATAATTACAAAAAAGATACTATATTACTTTTTAAATTAATTATTTATTTTCAGTCTCGATTTTTTTATAAATGTTACAAGTTAAGGAATAATTAAGAAATATAAAAAAAAACATTTCTTTGTTAAATGAAAGTAAAAAGTAGTGGTAAACAAATGTGGTACAATAAAAAGATTGTAAAAAACAAATTACATAACACATCTACAAAATTTTTAATAAATTTTTAAATAAAATGTCTAAAAAATTTTCAGCTAAAAACTATGATTTTTTAATGCACAGTTATATGTCAGAGATATATATTAATATGATTAAAAACAATATGGGATAAAAATTTAATATAAAAAAAATTTGGATGAAACATTTTACAACAACAACAACAACAACAACAAAAAAAAAACTTTAGAAAATAGCAATAAAATTTTCAGATAATAAATTTATATTCACTTTGTTAAAAAATGAATTTTTTATAGTTTTCACGAGAGAACAGTAAAAATATAATAAATGTAGTTCAAATTTTATAATGTAGAAAATAAAACAAAATATTAAAATTTATTATAAAATATACATGTGTAACCATATGTGATTATATATATATGTATACATACATGCATATATGTAGAAGTACACGTACATATTTTTATTTAAAAATATAATTTCAGTTTAAAATGAAATTTTCATAAAATTTTAATTTAAAAAAAAAATTTTTTGGGTAGGTAGTACAAAATTATGGTTGAATTTGTTGTAAGTGAAAGCCTCAAAGTTGATTATATTATGTATTGTACATAACAAAAAAATAAAAGATAAACTTTTATATGCTAGAATGTATGTGTAATTGTGTAATTGTATATACATAGATAATTTTAAAATTTTGTGGTTGCATTTTGGATGTAGAGTAGCATAAATATTTTTGGTTTGAAAAATATATTACAAAAAAAAAAAAAAAAAATAAAATAAAATAAAAAAAAAATAAATAATAATAATATTGAAATTACCATACATAAAAAATTACTAAATAAAGGAAGGTATTTGTGCATAATATTTTAATAATAAAAGAAAATATATACATATATACATGTATATGTATAGAAAAAAAGCAACGGTAAATTCAAATTGTTTAAAATATTGCTACAAATAAGAATGATTAATTTATGTTTTTGCTTTTGCTTTTGAAAGGTGAAAGATTTAATGAGTTGTAAAATCTCTTTTAATATATTAGAAAAATTTACTTATAAAGGATAATAAAATATTAATGAATTAGTCGGATATTCATGTTTTTCGCATCTACTATAGTTAAATTACTTTTTTTTTTTGTATAAATTTATATTTTTATGTGATAATGCTGTTGGGCATTAACATTTTATGTATTTTTCAATCCCTATTTCGAAATTAGAGCAATTTTAGGTAAGTGTGTAGTATTATTGAGTAAAGTATTTCAATGTGTTCAAATGTGGAGTTAATAATTTTTGTTTTACCAGGGTATCGTGTTCTCACGGTTTGATAACATTTGATATGTCGTTAAAGTCCTTAAAAAAGAAACTTTTCATTGTTCAATACTTTGCTTTGGCAAGTACTGGACAGCTGTACAGATAGTTTTACTTTTAGTTGACCTTTCTGAACTCAGTTGTTTCGACAATTGGCGTTAAAGTAGATTCTGCGTGATCGTCTACTGGTTATAGTGTCCCGAATAGTACATGCGTGATTCTATTATAATAATGTATTTTCGGGCTCTGCTGATGAGTCTGTCGATGCAATGTTCGTTGTAGAAGGACAATTAGTAATTGATTATTCAGAAATAAAAAATTTGTGAGAAAAATGTAATCCTTCTGTGTCTTACGAAAGTTCTATGCTACATGCAAATTGCTAGACTGAGACGTATTTTGTAAAATTTTTAAAGCTTATACACAGGGTCATATAACAAAATTGTGATGTATTTCCAAAAAAGGTGATATTTTTGTTCACTTCAAGCTGATTGACTAGATTTCAACTTAGAAAGTACGGATGAGGGACTTTTGGCTACGAAGGTAGTTGGTTAAAATTCACTGACTAAGATACTTATGTATATGAAAATGGTATAGAAAAATTTTAAATTAAATATCGAAAGTCTTCTCAAGATTTTTCTTCAGAAGTTAACAATAAAAACATTTTTTTCTTTGACAGACACAGACAGCATTATTTTTAAATAGTGACTAATTAGAGAAAATTTTGAGTTTAAGCTCTAAAAAAATCAATGCTAGCTAAATTAAAGACTTAAAGTGTTTATTCAAAAATTTCTTCGTTTCTAATTTTAAATGTACATACCAGAAAAAGCTTGAATTTTTAATCAACAAGTCTGTGAAATGTCTCCTTTAAATTTAAATTTAACAAGCATGAAATATTTTTGCATGTTATAAAAATCTAATACTAGCACAAAAAATCACCTTCAATCATTTTTTATTTTTTTATTTTCTGATTTTCTAAATATAAAGAGGATAAATTTAATAAAAGCTTGTATTAGTGTGTTAAAAGATTTATATACTCGTACGTATGTACATCAGATACTTTAAAAATATGCCTTCATATTAAAATGAAGTATATTGTATACATTTTTTTTTTCTTGATGATTAAAAGGCAAAAGCATTTAAGCATGGAATATCTTCTCGATGCTTTTTGCGTTCTATATGAATTTTTTTATATTTAACTTTTTTTTTTTTAAATAAGTCCCCTAAATTTATTTTAGAAACAAAATGTAGGGTACAAAAAAAAGTCTTTTCCTTTGTATAGAAAAATTTATATAGGTACATACATATAGTAGATATTTCGCTGAATACAGTTCATTGGAAATTTTTTTCTGGCATTTTTTTTTGTTGTGTGAAATACAAAAATAGAGAAAGTGAAAATAAAAATATGAAAAAGAGATTTTTTATTTTTTGTCCTAGAGCAATATCATTGAATAACAGTTTTAAAGTTTGTTTTTTTTTTTTCTTCTTTTGAATAAATAAAAATTTGTTGAAATTTGTTTAGTAAAATTTTTATTTAATTTTTGTTTTAAACACGTTCTAGATACTTTTTTGTTTTTTTTTGTATATATAATGGGTACATGTTTGATTCTCCTTGAAATTGATTAAATGAATAAAATCAACAATTGAATGAAAAAATTTTCTAGATAAATTTTATTTTATGAGAGAAAACAAAAAAAGAAAATGTGGAAAAATATCCTATTTTTTTTTGTGGTATTACACACAGATTTTATATATGAAAAATTTTACTCATTTATTAGGATAAAATTCATTTTGGTTTTTTTTTGTTTTCATTGTTTACGTTATCATAAAAAGTATGAAAACACATTTTATGTACATATTCTTACAAATATACGAGTATATATGTATGTATGCTTTAAAAAAAAATTCTTATAAATTTATTCGTTTTTATTTGGTATCATTTTCATTCTTCATATTTTTTTTTTCCTCCTTCATCTCTAAGGAATTTATTCAAACAGGATATTGTAAACATAAAAAATAAACTTAGAAGGAAGAATAAAGTAAACAATAAAAAAGAATAAGAAGAAAACTTTCATCTTTTGGTAATTGGAACACTTTAATAAGGATCATACAAAAAAAAAAAAAAAAAAAAATTGAGAGAAAAAAAAAATAATAAACCCATATTTACACTGTACACTATTAGTATAATTTGATAGGATGAAGAGGCAAATTTAATGACTTGTTTTACGAACGGCAAAACAAATTACGAAAATACCCACACATAAACACGCATACACAAGTAGTCATATTTGTAAGTATATATATACATAGTCGTATATAAAAAATTTTCATACACATGTATTAAAAAATATGGTGTAATATTTTGGTCTCTGATTTAAATGTAATGATTTTTCCTTTTTTTTTTCACTCATTTTCATTTTTATAAATTTTATTTAAAAAAAAAAATATATATTCTAAATGATAAAAAGAGATTTTTGTAAAAGCATCTTATTAAAGAGAAAATGGAAAAAAAAATATATTTTATTTAAAATTTATTTTGGTACAGTGAATAATGGACAAAGTGTAAATAAGAATATTATGTACTATATAAAATGAGAAATGATAAAGAAGAGGATATTTAATTATAATGGTAGAATAGCTTTTGAGAATATCGAGTATATAATACATATGCTGGTTTAAATATCTACACATAACAAAGATTGTATTTATTTTCCATTAAAGACAGGTAATTTTTATATGAAATATATATATATATATTTTTTTTGGATTTTTTTCTTTGGCCTTGTTCAAACAGAAAAATTAAAAGTGTATTTTTTATTTTTTATCTTTTTTACATTATTTACATGAAAAATTTATTTAAATATATTTTTTTTTTGTGTGTTATTTTCAATTGAAAATTTACAGAAATAAAATTAAAGGTAAATACGTATGGTTGAAAAAAAAAAAGTTTTATTTAAAAAAAAAAAAAACAAATTGAGTACACTTATTTAAATCTCCATATTATGTAAATATAGGGGATATTTACACTCACACATATTATTTTATTTTATTCAAAAAAAAAAAAATTTTTTAAATTATTTTGAAAAAAAAAAAAAAAAATGTTTACAAAAATATCTTCGCAGACTACATTTAATTTTTATTTATATTTAAAGATAAAATTTATTGATTAGATTGATTAAAAATAATGAAAGTTAAATGTATAATTGATTCATTTTATTTTGTTTTGCTTTACAATTTGATTAATGAAAGATGAGTATTTATTTTTTTTTAATGACATTTTCAATTAAGAAAGATTATGAGAATACAATTTTTGATTTGAATATATCTTTTAATATTAAAGAGATCATTAATTTTATTTATTTTTTATTAATAGAATTATTTGTATTTTTTTTTTTCTTTTCAAGGTTATTATGAAAAAATTCGTTATCTATTAAATTATTTATCTATCATATAAAATAAATAATATTTTAGTGATTTTTTAGAGAAACACTTAACCTACATATTTAGGAGGAAAAAAATTTTTTTTTTTTGTATACATGAGAGTGACTTTGTTAAAGCTTTTTACTTCAAATTAAATATTCATAACAAGGGCAACTTTTAAGATGGAAGGTACATAATGAGATGTAATAGAAAAATTAAATAAATTAATAGAAAAAAAAAAAGATTTAGGTACATAGTATGTTTCATAAGAACTCAAAAGTTAAGATGACCCCGTCATGTAATGTGCATGAAAGCGTCAAGAAAGCTTATGAGAACATAAATCAAGAAAAATTAGATAAACAAAGACATCAAGACAGAAAAAGAATAAGACGGGAGAATAGCATAGGTGCAAATGTTAGGAAAACTGGAAAAATCATGCCTTGAACAAAGAAAATTGAAGAAAAGTTGTTGTAGAGGTCAAAATCCACAATGTGTTGTAGCACCAAAGGTATAGAAGAAAAAAAAAAATAAATAAATAAATTGTTAAGATTGTTTTTACTTTGTTTTATTTGGTGATTGTTTGTTAACAACAACATGGAAAAAGGAAAGTGTATTCGAAATTCCGAAAATAAATTAAATTTAATTCTTTAAATTGATTTTTTATAAAAAATTCATAAACCTTCCAGGAATCACATTGAAGAAAAATAAGTTTATTTTAATTTTTATCATTTTTATAAATTTGTAATTTTTTTTTTTTTTTGTTAATTAAACGAAGAAAATTATTTTTTGAAAAATTTTCGATCAATAAATTCCTTTTTACATTATGAAAATTATGATATTTATAAAAATTTTGATGTTTTTTAATTGGATTTTATAGGTTGAAATTTAATATTTTTTAATTCAATAAATTAAATATTTTAATTGTATGAAATGAATAATAAAATAAATTAAAACAAAGTAAGAAAAAAAAATAATTACAATCATATTTCAAAAAAATGTAGTTAAATTAAATTTTGTCATGTCATAAATTTAATAATTTTCATAATATTGAAAAGGATTTTTTTCTTTCTTTATTAAATAATGGATGTTCAGAGTAAGCAGGTATTATTATGTAAATAATTTTTCACTTGGACAATGATTTTCAATTTATTATTTAAAGAGTTCTGATGACATTCTGAATCAGAAAATAAAAAAAAATTAATAAAAAATCCATTTTATTTTTCATTAAGTTCGAAAAGATTTAAATTGCTCGAGAAAAAAAATTTAAAATCGTTTTTAATTATTTGAAATTGAAATAACTTCATTAATCTTTGACTGATGTTACGAGTATTTTACTTGAAGCTATGAAATATGCACGTTTTTCAATAATTATTCTGAACATGTTCAAAATTAAAAGTAAAAAAGAATTTATAATTAAAAATAAAATGTTGATAAAAAAAAAATGATAAAATTTCTCCAATAAATAAAAATTCATGTTACATCGATGCCAGGAAATTAGCTAGATCCTGTGTGGTTCGCCGAGGAAGTACACAAAAGAAGTACCAAAAAATGGGAAATGAGAAAATACATTTCTCGTTGTGAGGAAACTTCTGAAAATCTACCTTCAGCTAACAACTACTCAACCTTAATAATAATAAATTTAAGACCATCACAGATTTTCTCATGGGATACAATTATCACATGTATAGGATGGGGGTAGTAGAAGTTAATAAATGGAAATTCTGCAAAGAAGTCAAATAAACCTCAAAAATTATTCTCTGTGAGTGCAAAGCGTTGGCCTCTTTATAGATCGAGGTGCAATAATAGCCCAAAACAAACTATCCAAACTTAAAAAACTAAAATATGTATTTTTCTTAATAAGAAAAATCTAACTTTAAAAAGGAAAACAAAAATTTTAATCTTTAACATTTTCTTTGTTTTTTTTTTTTTTTTCAATAATTGGAAGGATTAAAGAAGAATAATGCACGAAAAAACAATGAACTAATATTTTCAGTGAGAAATTTACATTCGAACAAAAACAAAAAACAAAAAAAATTAAAAAAAAACAATTAGATAAAGCCTAAAGCGTCTACGTTCATGTAAAATGGGTCATATTTAATTTGTCTATACTATCACTATGTATATATCTAGATGGAAAATTTCAAATAAACTTAATATGATTTTGCTTCGTTACTGCAAATGTAAATTTAAATTTTGCTTTTGTGAATGACAAATTAATAGAAGAGATTTTTAATGTGAATGTACTGTCATTTATAAATTAATATAAAGCATTGCTGTCTTATATTCTTATAATTAATTGAATAATTAAGAGAAAAAAAGAAAATCTTTAATTATTTATAAATTGTATAAGTATACACAATGATGTGTTGTATCTTTTAGAAAATATAGATTAGTCTAAAAATAACAAAAACAAAAAAAAAAAAACAAAAAAAAAATCAATAGATAATAAAATGGATGCGATAATATGCTAATTTCGAAGTGATTTTATTATTAATTCATACAAAATTAAACATTTTAGAAATTAATTTACCGAAAAAGCAGATAAATTGAAAAGTTTAAAAGATAAAAAATTAAAAACTTCAGAAAAATAAAACATTGTGGATATGAGTTAAATGAATCTTTTTTTTTCATCTTGCTAAAAATATTGTCCTTTGAAAATATCTAATTTAAGAATAAAATAATTAAAATTCAATGATTTCAATTACAATTTAAATTATTGAAATTTAATCTTAATAATGAAATTAATGTATTGTACAGTTGCAAATGTAAAAGATAAATAAATTGAATATGTGAATACTAGGGCGATCTGAACAGTTCAAGGCATATTTAAAAGTTGACAAAATTATTCTTAATTTTTAGATCTTGTTGCATAATTTAAGTGATGGGTTTTTTAAATTTAAAAATAGTCAATGGAAATGATTACACAAAAAATAATAAAAAAAATATCTAAAAATTAGAACTATGCAATACTGTCAAAACACTAATAATATACATTTTAAACCCCGATAACTTTACAATTTGCCCTTATTATTACGTACATACATACAATAAATTGTAATGAATTCATGTCAAGAATTTGAAATTGCTTACAAATTGAAAATTTAATTATTGTGTTGATTATTGTTTTATTTATTAAGTAGAAAATTCATATTTGTATTTAATTTAATTGAAACATATGTGAATAATTATATAGTACATTTTCAAATACATATTATTTGAATTTTGAATTTATTTTTTAAATATGCGTATTTTGAAATTATTTTTACAAAATTTTTTTGTAATTGAATTTAATTTCAACATAAAATATACTTCAGAAAAAAAAAAAAAAACTAATAAAATGAAAATATGGGTTAAGCATTTTCATGTGAAAAAATCAGAATTTTTTTTAAAAGTTTTTTAACAAGGGAAAAATTACTTTTTGTTTTTAATTTTTGTGAAAAAATCAAAATGAAAAACAAAATGAACTCTTGTATTTGTAAAATAGAAGTTCACCTTTTTTTTTGTAAGTTTTTATTTTTAGTTGTTTGTACATATATATTTGCAAATAAGAAAAAAACAATCAATTAAATTCAATTCAATTCCTGTGTGTATGTGTTTTTTTTTTCTCAAAAAAATATATAGGTAAACCATTAACTATTGGGTCACGTAATGAATACATAAAGAAAATTTCTATCTCAATGATATTTCAATATCAGAAAGTAAAACGTGATTTTCAAGTAAAATAAAAAAAATATAATAATCTTGAAAACCCATCTTTAAAAAATATGTGAAATATTGACCAAAAGAAAATGTATTTTCAACAATAAAATAATTTTTTTTTTTTTTTTTTTTTGATTTAAAATTTATAATCTTACCTTGAAGATTCATTCCTTTTGGTTGTACAACAATTGGATTTAATGTTGTCGATAATATATCAATTATTGTTGTATTCTCTGAATTTGTATGTGTTAAATTACTTTGAAGTTTTGGTATTGCTTCAGATTCTTTATAAAATTGATCCTCATCATATAGTTCATTAGTGTTACCATCAAAATGTTCTAGTTCATCTGGTTCTGATGTTGATTCATATCGATCTTTAAGAACTTGTTTTGGTACTATTTGAAATAAAAATCAAAATATAAGAATGAAAAAAAAAAAAAAACAAAAAAAACAAAGTGAGAAAATATTAAAAATTTATTAATTTTATTTCATTGTAAAGTTAAAACGATAAGAGATCACTATTTGAATTTTAGAAAATTTAATGTATGAAAATATAGTTTGAAAATTTGAATTTTAGAAAATATTGTACATACATATATTATGCAAAATAATTTTATGTAAATGTATATAAAATATTTGAAAATCTAAACCCTTGTAAAATATAAGAAGATAAGTGGCTTTTTAAAAAGTGAGAGAAAGTATAAGGTAAAACTAAAACTATATAAAATGGATAGATGTTTTGTATGTACATTAACAGGGTGATTTTGTGTAAATTAAGTGGGGTTTTAAGAAATCATAAAACAGGTTTTTTTTGTTTTCACGTTAAATAATTTGTTCACATAAGCTTTATAAACTGTTTTATGAGATAAGGTATTTATATTTTAAATAACGCTAAAAATGATTTTAACTTTCAGCGTTGTCGCTAAAAACCTTAGAAGATAACGAAAATTGAAATTTCGGGGCCTGAATTGAAATGAATAAAATTTAAAAAAAAAAATAGATTTGATAGGAAATAAGAAATTCTGATTTGACTAAAAAAAACAAAGTTATTATAAATAAATTAAATAATAGAAAATTGTTTACACCCTGTTTAAAATATTTAAAAGATAAAGTTCAATTCTAAAGTGTACTTTTAATATAATTGGACCCTAAAGAAATGTGGTTTTTCATATACATACTCGTATAGAGGTGAATGTTGTTGATTAAAAAATACGAGTATAAAATGGAATGAAAGAATGAAGGTTTTAATAGAATGAATAACAATTTGTTGATTCTGATGATGAGTATGATGATAGAACAGATAATGTCGAAAGGTTGAATTATGTATAGTATATAAAGGTAAAAAGCTGATTTCTATATGTATATGTATGTATATACGTTATGTATGTATATATGTAATGTATATTTATATACATACAAATGTATTTTTATTAAATTTTGGAAAACATGAGATATTTATTTTAAAGAAGATTTTATGCAAACATTTACTTACCACACGTGTAAACAACTTTTAAATACATTCTTGAATTTGGATTACATGGTGAACCAAATGTTTTTGAATCTGCTGTTAAATTGCATCTTCTTCTGCCATGGCATATTTGCATAACAGTTTCTGTGGCATAAGATGCAAGACATGCTAAAAAAAATGTATACAAGATAAAATAAAAAAAACAAAAGGTGAAAACAAAAGAAAGGAGAAAAAAAATAATGAAAATTAATTTTAATGAAAGATATAATTTAAAAAGTTCTTTTTTCTAATGGGAAAATTTTTTGTTTGCATATCTTTTATATTTATTTTCTAAATATTTTATAACAAGAAAATAGTTTTTTATTTTTTTAAATAATTTTAATATTTATGAAAAATTAATATGTTGTTTGACATTTTTGTTTTTTTCTTTTCTTTTTCTTTATATTTATTTAATAATTCATTATTTACATGATATGTATATATAATACAATGAATATACTATGTATACTTACTTTCTTCTCTAACACCTTGCGGTTGAGGACATTGAATACTTTCATATTCGGTACGACCAAAACTTGAACTGTATATGACAATACGAGAATATGGATTACATTCAAGTTGTACAACATCATTTTCACATGCAACTTTACTACGAAATTCATCTAGAAAAAACAGAAAAATGTATATAAATATATATATATATAAATATAAATACACAGGTGTATATATTGAGAAAAAAAAAAATTTACTCATATATGTCTGATTGTGTACATAAAATTTAAAAAAAAAAAACATTATAAGTTTTATAGAAGGAGGAAAAAAATTTAATGAGTTTTTGTTTTTTTTTTTGAAGAAAATCTCTAAATATGTACAATACATACATATTACATATGTATTCATATGTATTGAAAAGTTTTATAAATTTTATTTTGAAGTTAAAATTTTTGAATGATATGAATATTTGTGAAAAAGCTAAAGAAAAAAAAATATATACATAAAATTATATCATAAAGTTTTCCTTGATGAAAGATTATTATTTGATTTTAAAATGAGAAAGTTTTTCGATATACATACATAGGTACATACATAGGTGTATGTACAAATGAGCATAATGGAATTCAAGTATAACTTCAAAAACATGTACGGGTTAATTTATTGTACATATGTATGTATTCAAAAATATTTAGAGGATACAATACATTAGAATTTAGTTTTGAAATATGTACATATATATTTTTTTTCCCTAATTTTATTTATTTGTATAATATTTCGTGTAGAAAATCTCTCTAAGAACGATATATGTGTACTACATTAAGCCAATTTCAATTATTTAATTAAATTTTTTTAGATAATAATTGTTTAAGTTTGAAAAAAAAAAAAAAAAAAACATTTATGAGTTTATTATAAAGAATTTTTACAATATTTTAAATTTCGAGTATGTTTAAGCACTAATAAATGTGAATGAAACTTATTATAGGATTGAGTTTTTGTTTTTCAAAGGAATTTTATTTTAAATTTAATGGATTATTTTTGAACAATTTCAAGAATATAATTATTCAAAAATAAAAAAAACTATTTATTTTTGTTAGTATGACAAATACATATTTTTCAAAACAACATTTTTTTATTTTTTCGTGTGGTTGAGTAATTTTAAAAGAATTTTTGTTTTTTGGTTTATTTCAGAATTATTGAAATTATAAAATCAAAAATTTTATCATAAGATTTTTCAAATTTTATGATATATCAACTTTAATATGAATTTAAAAGGAGATGGTAATAGAAAAATTCGTGAAAAATTTCAAGTAAAAAATATTACAAGAACATAATATTAACTAAAATTGGGTGAGTTTAAAAACATTTAAACATTGCCTAAATGCAAGGTGAAAAATTTCAAAACGTCAACATTTAAAACGGTAACAATATGTCTTAGAGTTTTAAATTGTGTTGTGGATTGTGAATGATGATTCGTGAGTTTTTTTTTTTTATTCAAACATCAAATTTTTGTAAAAATTTCAATTGCTGCCATTTTCCAGTAACAACAACAAAGAAAAATTTACGAGAAATAGATGAAAATACGTACAACCTGATAATCTTCTGTACTTTATTTTTAAATGAAGATAACCATGGTATTTTTTTTTTTTTTTTTTTTTTAAATAAGAATGAAATTATTGCACTTTTCCAATTTTTCAGTTTTTCATTTTTTTGCACAAAACATTAGTTACCGATTTTTGATAGGAAGTACATGATAATTTAATAAAATTATTTGAGATTATTCATTTCATTAAATCAAAAATCGTTTTAAAACATCAATGCTACTGATACAATATCTTCGATTCAATACATCAGAGTAGAGAAAATATTTTGCATCGAAACGTTGTTATTACCGCATCACAGCACATTTTTAGGCGTTTTAAAATTGGATTCCATTTTGAGCTCAATTTCAATAAACATCACCTTTTTGGAGATTTTTAACATTAAAGAAATTTATTGTGACTGAAAAACCAATTTTATTTTAAAAGTATATTTTTCAACTACAATAAAAATTTAGAGCAAAATTTGTGCAACAATAATTAATAATTTTCCTTCATTCTTAACAACAACAAAAAAAAAAAAAAAAAAAAAACAAATAAAAATATGTATATACATTCACAAAATATTAAATAATATTCAAGACATAATAAATTTTCTACAAATATACTTTATAAAGTTTTATAATAACTGAAACAGACTAAAATATATGACACTTAATAGACTATGAACATTTTATGATCTAAATTTCAACGTAAAAAAATGTGAACACAAAAAAAAGAATGAAAAATGAAACATCCGTTTTGTAAGTTCTATGAAAGGACAAGAATTGTAAATTGAGTTTTAAAGTTTTTCCCTAATATAAAATACAAGGATAAACCATTAAACTTTCAAATTTTTTTTTCTGTTTTTTTTTTGAGCATTTTAAGTTTAAAATGGCTGAAAATGTATATTGACAAACCCCATATATGTATATGAAAGTATTTTGTGAAATTGCAACAATAAAAATCATTGACAATTATTATCAACATGAAACGATTTTTATAGGATTTGTTTTTTCTTCGGATACTAAACGTATGTATGTATGTGAGTAGCAGTAGGTAGATAAATAAAAAACTGCAAAAAAGCTTCTGCCAAAATCGTTACTGTGTTTTTATTTAGCATGCACATTTTATTTTGTTCGTACTGCGTTTTTAATAGCTTTAAAACATATTCCATGAAAAATAATAAGTACATACGTAAATTTAGGTTCTGTATTTTTATTTTTGTTTTCTAAACAAATAATTGATGTGAATATGAGTGGACTATTCAGTGTTCATATGATATTGAATTATTAAATAAAAAAGGAACAAAAAAAAAATAAATAAATTACATTCAGTATAAATTCAATGAAATGGAGCTTATACATATTTTGTAATTCACGTTTCCTGTGTGCAGATTTCATAAAAATTAATAGCTGTAAAGTAAATATGTATGTATATGTACAT
This sequence comes from Bombylius discolor, assembly GCA_939192795.1. NCBI lineage: Eukaryota > Metazoa > Arthropoda > Insecta > Diptera > Bombyliidae > Bombylius > Bombylius discolor. Next base: position 52,820,493 of record OW584238.1, on the reverse strand, counting down.
ACAACAGCAAAAAAAAAAAAAAGGAAGAACCTGAAGATATTAAATAAAATGTGAAAAAATATGAAAAGAATTAAATGAAGAAATATATTTCATCACAATGAATACACGTCGTATCACTAACAATTGCTACCATTTTATCTATTTTTAAAGCAATGTATGTATATATATGTAACGTAGTGTGGGAGTTAAAATTTATATTACCTATAATAAGTCTTTTTACGTATTTTATTTTTTTTTATTCTGCTTTCATAAAATTTTCGTTTTTATCATGAACCGCCACCAGCCAGTTGTATAGTTCGATAAATATTTTTTCCTGGTCATTTAATACTGTTAATGACAATGATACGAAAAAGATATGATAGTACAGATTCTTTTTTTTTTGTCATAGCTGCTTTGTTTTTTTTTTTACTGTCCAACTTTTTTATCCTTTTTTAGTTTCAAATATCGGAGTATTACAGAAACGAGATTACTTTTAATGTATCAAAGTATATATAGGTATACATACGATGAAATCTGATTATGTAATATGATATGATGTGTTTTTTGTTTGTTTCTTATATTTATCATCAGTTTTGTATTTCAAAAGAAACATTAACGAATTTTATTAGTTATATAAATTTTTAATCATTTCAAAGAAAAAAAAAATTATCAATTGAGATATTAGATATAGAATTAAAATTGAAAACACAAAATAATATTTTTCGTTTTCGGAAAGTTAGAAATTCAAAAAAAAAAAAAAAAAAAGCTTCTGTAACATTTTTTAAATAAAAGTGACTGTGACTTTTGAGCTTGATTTTTAAATAAACACACTTGCTGCTTAGCTGCAATTTTTTTTTTAAGAAGATACATGTTTCGTAAACTTCTTGGGTTTTTTGTTTGGCTTGTTTTTTTTTTTTGAAAATACATACATAGGTAATTGAAAATGTTTGTATGTTTAAAAAAAAAAAAAAAAAGAAATGATTTACCTTCTCAGGGCTACGAACAATAAAAAAAAAAATATGTATGTACATATATAATATGACATATTGGATCAAATTTATTAGGCTTACATATATCTATAAAGACTTATCGTTGCTTGACAAAATTCCGATGAGGCTCAATTTTAGCTACACGAATTTGTTAATAAAATTATAGCATGTGGAGTGAGACCGACCTATTCACCAGAGGCCTTACATAATAGTTCCAGAGAATCTGTCACTGAAGTTTCAGTGTGATGGTTTTATTTTTTTTTTCATGTGCTTAACATATTGTTTTCGTGGTTTGAGCTCTTATTTTTTTTTCTTTTAATCAAAATTATTTGAATTTCAATTTTTTTATAAAATTTATTTAAAAAAATTATACCAGTGACAGTGTAATATTTTTAAACATTTCCTTCAAATATTCAATTTTTTAATCTATTTTATACTCTTATTAATTTATTTTTAGAAATATTTGGTGTGTTTTTGAAATTTATAAAATGAAAACCAATTTATAAACATTTTTTTTTTTCTTCAAATTTTCAAATTCAATGTAAATATATATAAATTTTAAAAGGCAAAATGAAATGAAATTTCAAAAGCACACGTTATTAATTTTTAAAAATATTTAATTTTATTTATTTCATGTTCAAAAACAAAACAAAAGAAAAAGGATTTTTAGGTTTTTTGGTTTTTTCTTCAATATTTTTTTTTTTCTCTCTAATTTTCGATTATTAAAAAAAAAAAGGTATGTGTGTTACGTGTGAAATTTTCAATTTTCAATATTAACAGTTATACATTTTAAAATCAATTTCCATTAGAAAATATCAAAATAATGTTGTAAAGCTATAAAAGAAAAATAAAAGTTAACTTTTTAACAACTTTTGATTATTTTAATTGTACTTTAATTAGTAAAACTTTTATATTTCATTAGCATCTGTGTATTCATATGTATATGTATAATTACGTGAACATGTATTTAAAATAATTTTATATATTATATCTACGCTAAGTTAGTTGAGTAGAAAAATTTTCACAAAAACAAAAAAAAAAAAACTTTTTTGGTAACAATTGATTTTTAGTGAAATTAAGTAATTTGGTTTTGTGATGGTAATTCATTTTACACGTTTTCACTAAAAAAAAAAAAACAAAAAAATAAGTAAAGAAGAAATGAAAAGGATAAAAGTTAAATTTTTTTTTTTTTTGTGGTTGTTAATAAAGAATTTTATTTATGAATTTGAAAGTTTTGATTTCACGAAAAGTTAAAAATTGTTTTTAGTAAATGTGAGAAGTAATAAAGTCTAAAAAAAAAAAAAAAAAGAAAACCTTATCCGTACGTTTCACACATGTGAAAAATTGTTATCCTTACAATGATTTTATTTAAAATAAAATAAAAGTCGTATATAAAAGTTACTATGCTAATTATTGTTAATTTTAATGTATTGTATTTTATATAACTTTACGAAATAATAATAGCTACTTTTTATTAAATTAAACTTTAAAAGTTTATAATGAAATTAGCTATGTTATTTATTGAAATTTGATTACATATATAAACTGTATTGATGGTGGTGGTTGATATAGTGGTAATGTTTTAATAGAATTACGGTTGTTAATTATTATTCATAAGTTTTAATATTTTTCATAGAATATTTAATAAAATGAAAATTTAATATAATGTCTAAAATTTAAGTGTTTAAAATTATAATTGATTTTGTTTGAAAGTTAATAATTAAAAATTAAAGGATTCATTTTAAGGTGTACATATAGAATAAAAATTATTTTAAATGAATATAGGACGTTACAAAAATTAATAAAATTTTGTTATTCTAGAAAATTAAGGAAAATTTAATATTTTCTATTGTTTTACACATTTTTATGTTTTTTGATTAAGTTTAGTACGTCATGATCTGTAACACCATGGCATTGATTTCGTGTATGATAAAGTTTTTTTTTAATCATTTAATCAACCCTTTTAATGGATGCTAGTTTGTTCTGATAGGATTTTTTCTTATAGTATAAATTTAAGTTTTTGATTTTATAATAGAAAAACTTCAGGAAATGTATTTTTGATCTATAAACTTTTTAAAAGGATATTTAATTATAAGTACATATAAAAAATCGAATTACTTTTAAAAGCAACCTTTGAAATTATCCTTGTTTTATTTAAATAAATATCATCATTCTCCACTGATAATAATAATAAAAAAAAAAAATAAAATACTTTATATTTTTTGAAATTTATCATTTCATTGTATCTTAATTGGTTTTGCAATTTTCATGGAATTTTTCAAACTTTATATTATTTTTTAATTATGAGCCACAACGTAAAGATATCTTTCAACTGGATTTTTGTTAGCATCATCGCTGGAGCATCTAGAATTTTATTAAGTTTTAGAATTAATAAAACAATTTGGTTCGTTGAATACATTTTTTTTTTATTTTTAAATCAGAGATGTCTTTGTAATGATTAAGAAAAAGCACTTAAATATATTTTTAATTTAATTTTTTTTAAAATGCATTCGATTTTTTATAATAAAAAAAAATCTAACTATTGTTGAAATATTTAATTAAAAAATATTAAAAAAAACTATCGTCGAAATATACGTTTTGACTACATTTTTACATAATTTTCATTTATAGTAAAATTTACTTTGTGATGATATCTACCGAAAATTTGAGAGCTCTTAAACTATTGTAGTGTAAAGCAATTTTTTGTATTTTTATATGTGTGTAGTTATGTTTGGCAGAAATTTTAGTTATATTTTACTCTAAAAAATTTTGATGAGATTTTTTGAAAATTAAATTTTTATGGTGGAGTTTTAGTGAATCTTTTAGAATAATTGAAGCTGAAAAGTTTTAAACAAAAATGTATAAAACATTCATTAAAATGTATAAAATTAACAAAAACGTTGAAATTACATACGAAAAAAAATTTTTTTTCTTTTTAAAGAATGAAGTTTACAGCTTTTTAAATCTTCATATATTGTAAGTTAATTATTTTTTGCCTTAATAAATTTTTTTCTAAACAATTTTCCTTTACATATGCCGCAATTTGCTTCATAAATGAAATTTTTATTTTCTTAAAACTGTCAGTGGTGAATTTTAATGCTTTTTAATAAAAGAAGACATACAATGCTCATTCAAGATACAAAAAAGTTACTACTAAAAAAGTTCAATAATAAATGGATTCTAATGTTAAGGGATTCGACATTTTATGCTTGTGGGGAGTTTGAAAAAATTCAAAAAAAAATAATAATTTATTGAATTTTTCCACACGATTGAAATTAAAATAAAATTTTTAATCTACAAAGCAAAAAAAAAAAAAACCCAACTTTTTTTCTAAATAAAATATGTATCTATGAACGTATGTATGCAAATTTTTATATACTGTAACGTAGCAAAAAATAAGAAAAGATAAATCTGTGGTTACTGTGGTTTAATATAAACACCAATCATTTTTTACTATAAAAAAAAAAAAAAAAAAAAAAAAAACAAACACAAAATTAATATTATCTTATGTCTTTGAAAAATATTTAATATTGTCTGATATTGAAAATCTATTGTATTCTTCTCACAAAGAAAAATAAAGATTTTCGTGTGAATAAAATGAAAAATTCTTTGAAAAGTCATTAATAATTTTTGTTTTTTTTTTTTAAATAGATTAAAGATAAAAGGATCAAATTAAAAAATGAAAAAGAAGAGAGAAAAAAAAAACACATTCCATGTAAATTGCCTGAAGATAGTAATTTATAATATAAGAAACCAAGGTGTTTTTATGATAGTATTATATTTGTATAATTTTATATATATGTATATCTAACATGTGGAAAGATATTTATCCACAAAAATCTTTTTTATTTTATGCAAAAAAAAAAATTTATTAAAAGAAAAATATGTATTCTAGTTACCAGGTATTAAAACACGTTCACTAAACCCACCTTCTCCTCTGAAATGCAAGTTAAACTATAACAACATCATACTATTAGCAACTAAAAAGATATTATGAAAAAGTATGATATATGTGAGAATTTTATTTTTGTTTTTTTTTTTTTTTTTTATATAAAATTCTTGTGGATTTTAAAAGCATAAGGTAAAAATATGAAGAAAAATTTCTCATATTTATTGTATACTATAGTATGTATATTTCATATATGTACATAGATATTATGAAATATAAGGTTTTTAATACCTAATAGATAAAAAAGATCACGTATATTGAAATATATGTGATGTAGATCTATTTAAAGAAAATATTTTTTTTTTCTACTTGTTTTAACACATCAAATTTATACATATATGCAGTTGCATATTACTATTTTTAATACTTTGTACATGTTCTTATATACATATATGTAATGTACGTATACAATGATGATACTACGGTTTAAATTTTATAATATCATTTTGTTTGTATATTCATATTATACATCATGTGGTTTAGAATATTTTCATAATTTTTTTATTTTTTATTTTAAAATATATGTTATATAAAAATTTATTGCTGTCTTTTTATTATTTGATCCTTGCTTTTGTTTTTTTTTGTTTTTTTTTTTGTTTTTGCAATATTTATACATAAATTTATGATATATGTACATACGTGTATATAAATGCATTTTTTTTATGTTAGAAAAATAACCATATCTTAAAATTGATGATTGTAAATTTATTTATTTTTTTCTTTGACAATGAAAAATTTTTTTTTACAATAATATATTCGGTCATAAAATTAATTTTTAGTTTAGTAGTTCCTTTTTCTTCTTATTTCTTTTCTTCCATTCAATAAATAAAATCATATTTGAAAATAAAAATTAGTTTGAAAAGAAAAAAAAAAACGAATATGTTAGTATGTACATATTTAAAACAAAAAATAAAAGGAGAAACAATGAAGGGAAAGAGAAAAAAAAAATTCTAAGAAAATTAATGAGATCGTTTCATCTTGTTGTGATATTAATTTTTTTTTTTTTTTTTGATATTTTCTTATTTTATTTATTACATAAGAATTACTTTCACAACTGTCAACAACAGTAATTACTTAAATTTTTTTTTTTTGTGTGTGTAATATTTTTTTAAATTTTTAATAAATTTTTTTGTCAAATAAATTAAATAAAAATTATTTTTGGGTGTTATTTTTTCTCATTAACCAATAATTAATTCAAAATATATACTTAACAACATGATTAATGTTTTTTCTTTATTTTTTTTTTTTTTGTTAATCTTTTTTTTATTTATAAAATTCTTTAACATGACAAGTTTAACCTTAGAATTGACAGATCAATTTTGTTCAAAAGTTTCTGTGTTATATCATTTTATATGGAAATTGTTCTTTTTTGAAGATCTGTAACTTAGCATTCCGGTGACGAAAATTTGATATTTTTTTTAACCAAAAGTATTTGTTGAAGAGTTATCTTTGAAATGTTATCTTGTCAATAATTTTATGTTTTTATTAGTTTTTAAAATAAAAATCAAAACAAGAATAAAAACGTGGAATTTTTATACACTTAAAAGTGAAAGTATTAGAATTGACTTTGAAGATTTTTATCTCAGTTTTCTGTGAACCAAAAATTTTAGAAATCAGCACTCTAACACTTAAAAAAATTGTCAAAGAAATCTCAAGTAATATTTGAGGTGCTTTATTTCCATAAGAAATAGAAGGTACAAAATAAGAAAAAAAAAATATATAAAAAAAAAATTCTACCATTTCAACCACTGACAAGTACATTTACCTTACTAAAATTTACTATAAGTGCTATAAGTATAATAAATTGTGAGCTTTCATCAATACGGTCGCCTTTAAAATAAAATAGTGATTAGAAAAATTGAATATATTGAACACAAAAGTTTATAGTGGGTCATTTTGACCTTTTAGTAAGTTTTGTGTTAATGTATACCGAAAATTTGATTATTTTTGTCATTATTGAGATAGAAATTCTCACACGGTGATGTTTTTTTTTTTTTGAAAAGAATTTACGAAAATAAATAAACCTAAAATTGTCGTCTTGGAAATTTCTGTTTGGTTTTTGTTATAAAAAAATTCAAGTAATATTATTTTTCCTTTATTTTTCTTTAATTTTAAAATTCGTATCTTGTATTTTGTTTCCGATTGTTCAATTAGAACTCGAAGAAAATAAATCATATTGCTGGCTATATCGTATATCTAATATTTTTACTATTTAAAAAAAAAAAAACAATAAATAACAAGGACATTTAAGTTTAATAATGAAAATAATTGGAATTTACTTTCTTTAAAATAATTTTGTTTTAATTTTTAGTATTTAATTTAAAACAGAAAAAAACAAAATATTGACAAATTGACAAAAGTAATTAAAAATTGTTGATTTTTCACAATTTATAAATTTTATCTTAATTATAACTTCATATTTATTTTTAGTCTTTTTTTTTTTTCTTTCTTATTTTTACATTTTTTTTTTTTTTCGAAATTGAAGAATATAATAGTTGTTTATTATTATTAGCAAAAATTCATTTAAATTGTTTGATATTCGAAATGAAAAGATAAAAATATTTTTAATTTGGTTTTTTGAGAAAAAAAAAATTTAATATTTCAGTTCAGTTTTTTCACAATAAAAAAATAAATATTTTTGTGTTGTTTAAATTAAGGAAAATGCAATAAATTTGAATGAGTGTTATCGAATCTCTCGGAAAATGTTATTATAAAATAAAACTACATGAACAGGAATATAAATTCTTTTTTAGTTGGAAATATAATATTTTTATTGATTTTTTTTTAATTGTAACACACATTTATCGTTGGATTTTTCAATAAAATTCAATGAAAACGAAAACAAATACACGAATATTATGTTATAGAAAAGTTATGAATTTTTTTTTTGGTTTATCCTTAAATAAATTAGTGAATAAAAAATTATTTGATTAACTTTGTGAATGTTTATTGTTCAATATTTTTGAATAAATAAAGATGTTCCTGAAGTTAATTAATAAAAAAAGGGAATTAATATTCAATGTTACATGAACTGAAGCAAGCTTTAGGATGCTATGGCTGCTTTTTGTGATTAAGAAAAAAAATTGCCCTAGGAATTTTTTTTAATTTTAATTTTTTTTTAATTTTTATTTCAGGAGCACAACAAGTAAACTTTTTGTCTCCTCGTCCGCACCACGACCCGCCAGGGCCTTTTGGCGACGCCCTAGGAAAAACCATAAGAATTTGTGGGAATTGAAGAATTGTGTCGTCGTCGTTCTGTGAAAATTCGTTAAACTTTCAAGTTTTAGTTAATCAGATTAAAAATATTTACTGCATTTTAATTTTTCCAAAAAATAACATTCTACGAAAATAAATTTTAAGCTTTTTTTTTTGCATAAGCTTATTTTCCTCCCTAATGGACTTAGTGAGTTTTCACAGAACGATGATGAAATTATGTTACAAGCAAAATTCTCATATAGTATGTAGATCAGTAACTTTGAGCTTAAAAACTTCTAAAAACATTATATCGAGAGAAAAAAAAATAATAAAACTCAGAAAATGAAAATTTGTTTTCTTATTTCCAATACAATTTTTCATACCAATTTTTGAAGCTCGTATTTAAAAACAGAAGTAAAAAAATAATCATGCCTCACTACTCTTTTCTTGTTAGTCCAGAAAAAAAAAAACCAATACGTTTTTTCATTTTATTTTTAATTTATTTATGCTAAATAATGGAAAAAGAAATAGTAAAAAACAAAAAAAAAAATGTGTTTATTAAAATAATAGATGATCAATAATATTTGTGACACATAGAGTTCATAAATTCCTTATTTTAGACACGTATGTTCATTGTACACACATAAACACGTGACTAATTCATTTATTTATTTTTTTCTTCTTCTTCTTCTTCTTCTTGCTTTCTTCTTTTTAATCAACCTTTTTCTAATACATATTCTTTTTTTACATAATCAATCATCACAGATTTTCAATCAGAAAAAAAAAATACAATTTAGTATGAGTAATGAAACTATTTTCAATAAATAATTTGACAACACTAGAAAAGATATGATATTGAAAAGAAAACAAAAAAAAAAAAAACAAATACAAAAAAAGAATATGTTTTTTTTTTTTTTCATATATAATAAAGTCCTATAGATACAAAAAAAAAACATGTTTTGTTTTGTATGGTAACATGGCAAAAAAAAAAAAAATTATATTAAAGATTTTCAATAAAGTGAATAAAATAATTTTCGACATACATCAGAAATGTGTGACATGAAAGAACGTGTGTGCATATTTAGAAAAAAATATATTGAATACGAATAGAGTTCAGTTGTTTCTAAATCCTTTTTTTTTTTTTTCTTCATGAAATTTCGAATTAGATATTTTTAAACAACTACCTACCTATTTTGATTATTTTGTGATTATGTATAAATTTATGGTTTTGTTAACGCATTATACTTTTCACATCGTGTTAGAGTTTCATTGAAAATAAATTTTCATAAAAATTTTAATATCTATGTATTTTGAAATTTGCGATAAATTTACATATGTACATACATATTTGTTCAAACTCATTTTTCAAATAATACATGATATGTTCAATGTATGAAAAAAATATGAATGTTGAAACTGTTATAGTTAAATTCATATGTCGGTAATAATTTGAAATTAATTTATAATCTTTTTTTTTAAAAAATTCTTATATACTATGACAGATATTTGTCTCTATTGTCTTAATATGTATGAATGCTATTTACATAAGTAGGTGTAAATTATAAAGCTTATTATAATAGATTAAATTTTGCAAAAATTTTTCATTACATTGGAATATCTTTTTTTTTTTACCATAAATGTAAAAAAAATATAATATATGCACCTACATTATGTATTAGTACATACATACATATATATTTTAATGTGTTATATGGACACATAATCCTGTTTTTCACATATTATAATAAATTCTAATATTATGAATGTTATTACAAATTTTAAATGAGTTACTAGAACAAATATCACATACTGTCATCCATAATATACATGATATTTTTGATATTTATGAGCAAGAAAAAAAAGAAAAAAACATGTGGAAAGTACGATATGTTAAAATTCACCCTAGGGAAATTTCTTGTATAATATCATTAGTGTAGGTAAAGCTGAATAAAACTAACAAAAAAAAAAAATATTATGTATATACTTAATTTCAGTTCATCAGGTTGTTTATTTCCGTTTATTTTGTTTTGTTTTGTTTTTTTTTTGTTGAACAACGAATATTGAATTTCGTCAATCATCTGTCTTTTTCAATTTCGTATGTTTTTAGTTCATTGGATCAAATTTTTTTTTTTTTAATGTATATATGTATTTATTTTGTTTTTGTCTGTCTATCTCATGTCGACCATTAATATTTGATCAATGTTGTCCTAAATTTTATTTGGTATATGCACATATACAAACACATTAACAGAAAGACAATCAGAAAGAAAGATTTTTTTTTTTTTTTTTTGAAATTTTTTTCTTGATATCCGGTAGAACATTTGGTACACATTGAACAATTGAACTAAATAAATAGGAGTTGAAAATTGGAAAAAGGGAGAAACAAAAAAAAAAAATAAAATAGATATATAGGGTATTGGAATTTAATTATAAATAAATTTTTCACATGATCTGATGACAATTCTAATAAACAAAACCACATTTAAGTTCATAATAATTCAAATATTACAAAAATTTCAACAAGATGTTATTTTATTAAATTTTAAATTAAACTGATATATTGTAAAAAAAAAAAAAAAAACAACATGTGTCCTTTTGATTGTATCCTTTTTTTTATTAAGGTATTTTTTTTTTTAAAACAGCCGTATAATATACATATATGTATTTATATGGAGTCAGATCCTTTATTTCTTATTCAATTTCTCTTTTTATTTCAGATTCTAACTTTGCCCTTCCAATAACACAATTCACTCATGCCTCTACTTTTTCCTTCTTCCTGTCACTTTCAACTTCTGTACGCTTTTTCAAACATGCTCATCACTCTCACATACCAAGTGTTAAGAATTTCAATTGTTTTCTGTTGCCATAGGCCTCATAACTTCCAATTTTCCTGATTATTACATAACATCCTTTGATCTAGAATTTTTCATGGGCTCGTGTAACTAATAATGCTTTTTCATCAACAAGAATCCGTCAGTTTTATCAATGAACTTTTACAGCTTCTGTTTTTTAAAGTTTTTTTTCTATTGTCCAAAATTTAATATTAATTTTAAATAACGAATATTTCTTTTCATTTTCATTTTAAAAAAAAAATTTTCATTTTCTAATTTTCGAAAAACAAGTAAATGGAAAAAAATCTTACAAATATTCATATTCGCCAAGACTTTTCGTTTTATTGAATTTACAGTATTAAAAGGAAGGAGTATGTATGTAAAATGTGTTTGTTTTTTTTTTTTCAATTATTTTTCACATTTTTAACAAGTTTTTTTTTATTTAATTGGCTTTATTTGAATTTTTTATTTTAATTGTTTGTTTTTTGATTTTTTTTTTTTTTTCTAGAAAAAATAAGTTTGTTTTGTTTTTTCTTTTATCTGCAAATGTTCGCGTTCGCTCTATGTTTTCTTCGCTTTATTTTTTATTTATTTACTTATTAATTTGGTGAAATATATACATATATATATATATGAAATAAATTGTTCTATATATATATTTTTATGGCACTAGCATCTTTAAAACAAATTTTAAATTTGAAAATACCATAAAATAATTCAGAATATATTTTTTGGTCTTTCAAATAAAATTTTTACCAAGTATTTATTTTTTGTTTGTTTGTTTTTTCTTATTTCAATTAAAAAATTTTTTTTTTGTATATACATAATAGTATTATTCTGTAGTACATAATGTAATCAGAATGTAAAGAATGAAATTATTTTATTGTACAATTGTAGTTTTTTTTTTTTCTTTTTTTGTTTCTTTCAAATTAAAAATATTTTTATAACAAAAGCAGAATTAAGAATTTGAAAAAAAAAAACAATACCAAAGACACGTTCATTTAAAGACGTTTTTTTTTTTAAAGTTTTAAATTTATAAACTTGAAAAAAGTAGAAAAAAAAAGAGATGGTATTGTGTACCTGAATATTTTTATAAAATTAAAAACAAAAGAAAGGCTAAATATTGACTAGAAAAAAAACATCATTCTAAATATGAACGTTGTAAGTTTTTAATGGAGCTTTTTTCTTTTCCTTAAAAAAAAAAACCAAAAACTTTCATGCACATACAATGAACGTATACATAGAACCTACATACATGTGCAATTTAAAAGTGTAATTATTTTTAATGATCCTTTTTCTAGAATTATAAATGTATCTACATTTTTATATTTAACAATATTATAATATCCTTGATCCTTGATTCTTGATCTTGTATTTTATAGATTTAATTTGTGTGAAAAAGTGAAGAAAAAAAAATTGTTTTAGAGAATAATAAAAAAAAAACTAAAATAAAACACAAAAAAGAATGGAATAAAATTTTTTTTTAAATTTTCATTTAAAAAAAAAAAAAAAACGAAGAAAAATAACGACGTGAAAAATGAAAATTTTAGTTGAAAAATTTTTTAGAAAATTTTATGCTACAAGAAAACCTTTTTTTTTTTTATACAAAATAAAAGTAAAACATTGAAATGTATAGTATTTGAATGAATAAGAAAAAATCCTTAGCACGATTTCATTCAATTGTTATTGTATGTATGTTTTTCCGGTCTGATGTTTTTTGATGATAAATTTTTCTGAGGAAATTTTACAGGTTAGTAATTTTCACTTGAATAAAAGAAAAATACATTTTGTATACCTATTATATAATACTGATGAGTTTTCTAACCATTTTACAGATTATTTTTTTTTGTTATTTTTAACATCTATTTGTCATTGTATTGTTGTAGTTTTTTTTTTTCGAATGCACTTTCAAATTAAAGGAAACTGATTTCAATAAACTTCGTACTGTGAATAAAAATCGTCCTTTTTTTTTTTGTTGAAGTACAAGAGTACATAATAAAAATGAAAAAGAAAAAAAAAATTCACAGTAAAATTCTTATTCGATATGCATTCAGCTAACGATTTGTTCGTCATGATTTAATTTCAGAACTTTATTTTTTATTTTTTATTTTTTTTCTTTTTTAGTTTCCATATGCAGTTGCCAGACAGGTTGCATTTACTTTTAAATTGACTGTAATAAAATCAAAATACAACGTTTTAAAAAAATTCACTCTTGCATTTTATAAAATATGTTTTAGATATTTCATTTTCTAAAAAAAAAAAGAAAGACAAGACAGAAATCAATTTCGTAGATTTCATAAATGAAATAACAATTTTTGTTTCTTTATCTTTTTTTTTTTTTTTTTTTGGAAATATGCCAAAAAAAAAAAAAAGAACAGTTTTGGTTATGAAATTTTTGTTTTTTTTTTTTTTTATCAAGAAATCTTTTTTCATCAGTCAAAATGTAATCAATAAATAATAAATCAATTTATGAGATTCTTTTGTCTGTAATAAATTGTTCAAAATATCAAAATTTATAACAATAACGGTTATTTTTTCGCACGAATAGCTTAAAACAAAAATATTAGCTTTTTCATAAAATCTTATTTTATTTATATGAAATTTTGTAAAATGCAATAAGATTATTATTATTATTATTTTTTTTTTGTTTTTTTCGTCAGTTTAAAATTTATTGATTGGCTTTATAATTTTCTTTTTGTTGAAAAAATTTTTCAATTGAAAAAATGGGTGTTTTCTTTGGCATTGTAATATAATGGTGTTAAAAAAACAAAATTGATTTTTGTGAGAATTATTTTTATAAAAATCAGTCAAGTAAAATAATTTGATTAAATTTGATTGCATGATATATTTTTAGAAATTAAGAAACGGGTTGTTTTGAGCCAATAATGCGATTTTTTTTCTGAAAATTTGTTTTTTTTTTTTTCATATTTTTTTATGTTCAAAGAAAAATTTCATTAGTAGATACATCAAATTTTGTTTAGTATGACAAGGTTTTAGTTTAAAGCCGTAATTTTTTGCGGAAAAAAGGGGAAAAAAAATTAAGCATTAATATTTTTTTATCTAGAACTTTTCTTCTTACTCATTTTTCTAAGTTAAAGTTTGAAAAAAATTACAGCGTTTTTTTTTTCAAATTTTACGATATTCTATGATGTCTTACAATTTTACATGGGTTGTTAACTACAATTTGTTTTTAGGAAAAAAACTTTTTTGTATGACACTTATTGAAGTTGGTGTTTGATACAATCTGATATTAAAAAACTTGGAGGCAATAGCGTAAGCTGTGAATTAGTCCAAATATCTTCAGTAAGCACTTCAATATTTCTGTTACATTTTAAAAAAAAAACTATTTATTTATGACAAGAACAAAAAAAAAAAAAATCTTTTGTTCAAGTATCTTTTTTAGAGTACAGTTATGTCATAAATTTAATTTAAAATTAAAATGCAATTTCAATTTTAACTTCTGAAAGTATCTTTTAATATTAAATTTAGAAGAAAAAAACCGAACACTTTAGATATGTTTATATACTCCTAACCGAACCACTAAAATTTTACAGTTCCTTTTCATCTCAAATTTTCCTCTATTCGTTTTCTTTTTATAAAGTTTATTCATATTTACACACATGCATAAAGATTCTCATCATATAAATTTATTTATTGAAAATAAAATATTTGAATGATTTCAATTTTTTAAATTAACTTAAAATTGAAAAATGAAAAGCATACTTATTTTCAAATTGTTTAACAAATTTTACATGTTTTTTGTTTTTGTGTGTTTTTATTTATTCAATATCATCAGAAAATTGGTATACTTTTTTTTTATTTTAGGAGTTCAAGTTTCTTTATACATATGTAAACTTTCCATAACTTTTTATTTTTCAGATATTTATTATTTTCGTTTTGTTTTATTTTTATATCAGGAAATTCATTTTGTGGGTGTATGCATACATGATTTCTTATTGTTTTAAGGATGTAAAAGTTTTCCACTCTTTTTTTTATTTTTTATTTTTTAGTTTTATGTGTTTTGTTTATATTTTTGTTGTATTGAGTGTGCAAAAGGGTGCAATTTACCAATTTTTTTTTTTTTTTTTCGTGTTAAATGAATGTGTAAATAATATTTATTTAGTACAATTTGTGTTATATTTATCGTTGTTGTTATTGTTGTTTTTATTTTTGTATTGTTATTTTAGTAAATTTATGGTTTATATGTACATATATAGATATAAAAAAAACAATAACAAATGAACAAATATGTATAAAATGTTTATAATATTGACTATATGTTGTTTACCTATAATAAGGTTCTGCACTAAATCACAAATTTCATTTAAAATGTTAAGTATAAAATTTTGGCATCTGATTTTGAGAAATTGCAATTTATTGTTTTTTTTTTTTTTTGTTTTCGTATTTTATTTATTTTTTTTTTTCATTAATTTTAGTAGTAACATATTAAACAATTTCCATTTGATGTTCAAATAAAATATGTTTTTTTTTTTTTTTTTAAAAAAAAGAAAATTGATATTACATTATACATTACATGTATTTGTATCTGTATCTATATATGTAGATCCTTGAAATACAATATATGTAAGTAACAAGTACATTATAATATACAAGTAAAAAATTCAATAAAATATATTTTATATAAAAGATTTTTAGGAATTTAACAGAAAGTAAAAAAAACAAAAAATTTTATTTTTTTTTTTAAATATTTTGTATCCATTGGAAATCATGTTAAAGGAAATAGAAATAGTTAAACACACAATTTTGTGAGAAAGAAAAGATAAAGTTTGTATTATTTTATTTTGAAGTAGGACAAAAGGAAGAGAGAAGACGGAAAATGGTGAATTTTTTTTTTTCTTCTATATAATGATTTTTGGAAAATGGATATAATACAAAAGAAGGAAATGAAAAGACAGTTAAAGGAAAGAAAATAAGATATATTGTATTTTATATGTGTGAAAAAAAAAAATGTTATCTTAAATTTCATTTGAAGGTGGAAAATGCGCATTGTATGCAAGAGTTTTATTATAAAACACAATATACCAGAAAATACATTTAAATCCTTTTTTTATTTATTCATATATATGTACATACATATGTATATATAAAGATATATACTTACATGGACGGCATTTATAAGCAATCTCAACAAATTTTCGAACTCTAGGGCATGGATCAGCA
Organism: Bombylius discolor; assembly: GCA_939192795.1. Taxonomy (NCBI): domain Eukaryota; kingdom Metazoa; phylum Arthropoda; class Insecta; order Diptera; family Bombyliidae; genus Bombylius; species Bombylius discolor. The sequence goes on along the minus strand of OW584238.1, from coordinate 52,804,369 downwards.
CTAATGCTAGTTGAACTATGAAAACTATTGCTTAATCCACTGCTATCTTCTCCAACACCACTATTTACTCCAATTCCACTGTATGTTCCTGGTGATGCGTTAAATTTACAATGTTTCTTTTTTTGGCATGCTTCCACAACAGTTTGAAGTAAAGAATACTATAAAGAGAAATATTTAAAGGTGAATAAATTTGTAGTGAAACGATTTTTTTTAATTTTATTTTTGTGAAAAAACAAAAAACAGAACTTAAGTGAAACATTTTAACATATAACATTTCATATGAATGCACATATGTACATAAATTTTATGTTTAAAATGCATTTCTTAAAGTAATACAATTTTCTAGATTTCACATATGTACATACATATTTATAAGTAAGTATGTGTGTACATGTGAAGATTGTACAGAAAAAATTATACATAAATATATTTGATTGAAATTTCTATTGTATTTTGTATTTAAAAGAGTAGAAAATAGGAATATTACAATTCATTTTGGGATTTAGTATATTCATTCTTTATTCTCGACACTTCAAAATAACATAGAATGTATAAATATTTTTTATATATATACAAAAATACATAAATATTTCAAATAGGTTAAACAATTATTTATTGGCCAGCCATTTTGATTGTGATTTGTTATGTTCTAAAAGGTATTAAACATTAAGAACTTTAATTTTAATATTACCTGTACGATATTCAGATTTTTATTTTTTTGCAACTTGAAACTTTTTGAAACTTTATTTTTTTTTTCAAGAAATACAATGAATTTTTAAAGAATTTCTAAAAAAATCACATGGTTTACAAAATATTTATGTATATAGTATTATTTATTATGTTCCTTGCGGACGTGAGCAAAGTACATACAAGCGCAAGCATTTGTTTTAGCAATGATTCAACTCTTACACAGGATCACTATAAATTCATTTAACATCTTAAAATAAAGTATTTACAAATTTTATCACATCAAAAATTGAGATAAAATTTTTCTTAAAAGTAACAATTACTACATTTTTTACCCTACAAAAAAAAAGTACATGTACATATATAAAGTCATAATGTGTGTAACAATTTTTTGAAAATTGTAAAGAAATTGACAAGAAAGCATATTTTATAAAGTAAGAATACTAGAACATTCTTATTGTAAATGGAAACGCAAAGAGTAAAGTACTTGTCAATTCAATATTGAATGGTAATCAATAAGATTACTAGATTTTCTCATTTTATATAAGAAATATAGTGGTTAAGCATTTTCTAGAAAATATTTCTGTTCTGAGATTTTACTTATTAGAAAATCTATTTGTGGTTAAAGAGAAAATGTTATATATGTAAGTATGTACGTATATACGTATATATAAAGTTTTTGTTGTAAAATAATTTATTTTTCAAAGAAGTATCTATTCTTTCTGAGTATCTATACACATTTATATACATATATATGTACGTATATTGAGTTTTTCATTGCTTGACAATATTACATTTAAATTCAAAGATATACATACGAAAAATAACAATGATGAGTTCATTTTAAATGCATTTAATATAACAAGGAAATATACATGGTGTTGTTATAGATGTTTGATTATTGTCAGAATAAATAGGAAATAATGACGACATTCACAATTAGGTCATGAGACATCTTTTTAACTGTTGAAAATTTATTAGACACTCTCATAAGATATACAAAAATAATATGAAAGAATGAAAGAAAGAAAAAAAAAAAATAAGAACAAATTTATTTGATTTTTTATTTAAAACTATTTAAGAATGTTATTAAAATGTCTAAATTGAAATGCAACAAATAATGAATCTATTTCCTCGGAATAGTTATGTATGTATGTTAAATATATAAGTGTATACATATAAGATGGATAAAATACAATTGTGTTAGTCCTTATTTATATATATATTTTGAATGAATAAATCTATGTGTATGTAATATATAAGAAAAACTTTTGATTTGATTAAATGTTGCAGTCAAATTAAATTTTTTAATGTGAAATTAGTTTTATATTCAATTTGAATTAAATTTTGAAAAAAAAAAAAACAAATAATAACAAAGAAAAAAGAGAAATTAATTTATTTTCAAATTAAAAATAATGAGGTACATAAAAAATTTATTGACATTATATTTGATTTGTTTAATTTTGTAATTCAAGCTTATGGAACAAATTTAATTTAATATTTAAGGTTAATTTAAGGAAAATAAAAATTGAGGATAAAGAATTTACAAAATTTAATATACCTTTAGTAGAATTTGGATATACTGATTTAAAATTTAAAACAAATGAATAAGAAAGCACATACATACATACATATATGTATAAAGTGGACGTTAAGTATTTAAATTGCAAGATTTTAAAGCTTCATATAATTCAATTATTTATTTTTTTTATTATAAGCCACGGCGTAGAGCTATACCTTTACCAATAACTTTACTTTTATTACAAACAGTGATGGCACATAAAAATGAAATACAATAGAAAAGAAAGAAAGTGTTGATTCGAACTTCAAAAGATTGTAGTTTCAAAATTATTATCATTGAGGTTTTCGAACGCACTCAGAAATAAAATTTCGAAAATTTAGTGGAATTTATTTTTAAATCATTGACAAAAAATTGAAAAAAAAAAAAAAACATTTGACTTAGTTGATTTAGAATTGTTCTCAAGATAATAAAGAATGATTATTATTTGAAGAAGTTTGTTAAAATTTCTAGAATTATTTTTATCTTGCTTTTTCATCTAGTATACAAAAACACAAAACATAACTTTCTAAGAATTTGTTTCTACATTTTTTTTATTAAGAAAAATTTAAGCTTTAATCTTTTTTTTTTTTACTATAACCGTCGTATCCACCAATCTATCGCATATATAAAATTTTCATTATATTAGTTTATGCTTATAATGTTATAGCTATTGTATAATTAAGATATAATACAAGATGGTATTTAACCTTAGCTCTAGTTTTATTAAAATCCTTATGAAAAAAGTGGAAGAAAAAAAAAAATTTAAAAAGTCTTATATTTTGATGAATACGGCGATAAAATAAATTTTCTATTTCAAAAGACTTTTATATTAAAAATGAAAAGATAGAAGATTTAATTTCTTGAAAAAGGATTATCTTTTATTTATTTTATTTTTTTATTTTTTATTTTTTATATAAGAAAACACCATTTATTCACATCAGAAAATTCAAAAATTTTTCAGGCTAAAAATAGCATTTCCGGTTATCCTTTAATTTAAGATCTCTTTTTCATAAAAAAAAAAAAAAAAAAAATTTCATACCATTGAATGCTTTCTTTTTATATTAACTTTTTCTTTTTCATACAATAAAATCCTTTTAACGAAAAAAAGTTTTCTCTTTTTAAAATAATCTTTTTTTTTTCTTTTCTTCACAAAGTAAATATTTGAAAAGTAATTTTCTATTATGTTTTTAACAGATTATCCGTTACATCGAAATACTTGTTTGTTTGACATTTAAATGAAAATCTGATGTTATAATATTTAATACACGTAATGAGATCAAAATCGATGCTTAATTATACTGAAATTCTTTTTGTATAGTTAATTATAATCTCTTGTTATGAAAAAAAAAAAAAAAAAAAAAAAACAAAGAATCTTTAGATTAGATTAGATGAAAGGAAAAGGGTGAAATGATATTATATGAAAAGTTTTAAAGTTTAAAAATAGCAAAATAAATTTGACGTGAAATTATCATAATATTAGAAAAATTAAATGTAGGTATGTAGATATTTTTAGAAAACATTAAATTACTAATTAAAAGTTTAGAATTTAATTACAAAAGAAAAAAATTCAAAGGAGATAGTTTAAAAATCATTTTCAATTTAAGGATTATTATTATACTGAATTTGTGTTTTTTTTTTGTTATTTCTTTCTATTTTCAAATAAGCCAAAAAATTTCTTGTTCCACTTTTAGATAGGCGCTTAGGTGTGAGAAATAAAAAGTGAAAAAAAAATTGGGTGTTTGGTAGATCTAAAAAATTTCATCTGAACAAAATCCTTAAATAAAAGAAGAATCAAGCAAAAAAAAAAAAAATAAGATGGAAACGAAATTTAAACAAATAAGCAAGAACTACCTACACAAACATCTTCTTTTTTTTTTTTGAACAAAAAGATAAAATGTGAAGATTTTGGATTATTTATGAGAATTGTGATGATTATCGATGCTTTTTCGTTTTTCATGTGTGTTTCAAAGAGGATTTTCACATAGAGTTTTTTTTTTTTTGATGAAGGATAAAAATTTCAAAAATTGTTTTTCTTTTTTGCCAGTTTTTTTTTTTTCTTCTTCTTCTTTTAATCATTTGTGTCACAATGAATTATTCAATTTATTAATGTTAATACGTAATAAATGTAAAAAGAGGAAAAAAAATAATTTTTTGGTCTTTGACGTTTAACATAGATTTTATCGATTTCAGTTATGGTATTTCAATGACACGTGTAAATTTGATGAAAAAAATATAATTTAAAATTTAGAAAAGATATTTAAAAGTAATTCAATCTAAATTTTACATCTAAAAAAGTTTTAAATTAGAAAAATAAAAAAAAATTGAACAATTATGTAGTTTATCAATGTTCAAAGAACAAAATATATTTGATTTAAAGTTTATTTAATGTTATTTTAAAAATCATTGTATTTATTTAAAATTTAAGAGAAAACTTTTAATTATATTTTGAAAAATAATATAAATTTAAATAATTTGAATATAAATTTTAACTCTCTACAAAGAAAATAATATATTTACTAGATAATTTGTATACTATAAGTAAAATTTATTTTTATTGTTATACTGTAAACGCATACTAAAGTTTTATACTATGATAAAGATAATTTTTCGAGATTCATTTACTGTTATAATACATGTTGAAATAAAAGCATATATTTTAATACATTCATAAAAAATAATAATAGATACTTAGTAAATAAGTAATTTTTATTGTTCTTATTAGCATATGGTTTAAAATGTTGTTTTGTTTTCTTTTTTCTCAGTTTTTTTTTCTCTCGAAAGTAAATTTTCTAGAAATAAAATACAAAATATAAAAAAAATCGAGCAAACATAATGGCTTTAGAAGAATATTTAACAATAAATTAATTAGTTAATCATTTTTGCTCTTCGCATATTTAAAAATATTTTATAAAATGATCTTTAGTAACCTCAGTGGCTCAGTCTTTGGAGAAGAAGGCCGAATAGGTTCAAACAGACGCTCGCGATTACTATAAAATCAGAGTGTGCTTTGAAACTCTTTACAAAATGAAGAAATAATATAATAACTTAACTTATTGTATTATATATGTGAGGAAGCGGAAATCTATCAAATCTATCTACATACATACATATGTATGTTTTGTTTTACTTGATTTTATTTTTGGTTTTCGAGAATTCTTGATTTACTTAAAAGTTTTTTTTTTTTTTAACTTTGAAAACTGGAAGTCAAAATTTTCATAATATATGTATCTACTTTATGCTACATGTGCATACAGATGTATATCTATACATAGTATTAATTAGTATATAAGCGAACATATTATAAGATAATATAAACATATGTATGTATATTTTATAGAAATTTATGCATTGCAAGTTGATGAAGAATAATTTAAGTTATATGTATGTACTGTATTTTCACACATACTATATACTCGTACATACTATATGTGTACACATATGTAAATAATTTTAGATGAGATTAATTTTAAGTATGAACAAGCATTTCAAAAAGCAAAATAATATGAAATTATATTTAGATTATATTTTATGAATATATTTAGTAAAGTAAATCTTTGATTTTATCATATTTTTTTGATAAAGTAAATTGGGAAATGATTGTAGATTTTCATTAAAATAGTTTCTTATCTAGATGTTGTGTACGAGCATGTTATTTTATTTTTTATTTTTCACACAGTACGCTGTCGGAGCATCAAGTCAGAGATAAAATATAAAAATAGAAATAAAACTTTTGATAATTATCTTTTACAAAGTTTTAGACAATTACTTTTGTCACCATTAAGATTAATTTATAAAGTATTATATGTATCTTTATCAACGAATTTTCTTATTTTAAAGTATGAAAATTTTTTACGTTTTCATCTACAGTTTAAATTAGTTTTTGCGTTATTGAAAAACAACATCTAAGTTGAGTAGCTGAATTACTTAGTAATATTCATATAAAATCGTATATGTATATAAAATTTTTAATTTTTGAAGAAAGTTTTCTCAGTGACAAAGTTGTATCTGATTTGAAGACAGCCATTGTTTGAATCGCTTGATGTTGTCATAGAGGATCCATTTCTCGTACAGATGTTATGTATATAGATGCCTTTTTACAGTTGAATAAGTTTCTGTAATATCCTGTACGCTTAACCACAAACAAAATATATATATGTATCTATCTTAAACAGATTCCACTAGAGATTTGAAGGCGTCATCATCAAGTTCAACTGAACGTTCACTTTGAGCTCTATTAGATTTTCAGAATGTACATAAAGACTGCCATTTTATTAGAAGGCAGTGGACAAATTTTAGAACCTTCGGAATAATTGTCTAACATAAAATTATAAAGAAATATGTCCTTGCACTTGTACGGTTAATATAGAAAATTTAAATTTTTTATTTCATAATATCTTCGAAGATTTCTGAGTCCTTTTTTATATTTATTTAAAGGAAAAAAAAAACATAAGGAGTTTTAAGAAAAATTATTTAAATACATTTTTTGAGATTTGAGATTGATTTTTTGTTTTTTGCTTATAAAATCGTAAAATTCCTTAAATTCATTTAAGGACAGTTTTTTTTTTGCCATACAAATTTAGTTATTTTATGAATTCTAAAATTTTATTTTTAAAGGAAATTTTAAAGAAAAATATAATTTAAATCGCAAAACCTATAAAAAATCCATAAAAATATCATTTGAATTATTGAAAAATTGTAATTGAAAAATATTTTATGCAGAAAAAAAAAATGAATAAACAAGAAATAATCTCGTATTTGGTGAAATAGAAAAAAAAAATAAATAAATAATAAAACCCAAAGTGTTGTAAAGTTTTTGTAACTATAAAAACTAAAAAATACATACATACATAGGTACATATATGTATTTATACAATTTTTATTTTACACAAATTGACTTTTCATGAAAAAATTCATAAAAAAATTATTTTCTCCATGAATGAATTGAAAAACATCGTAAAAAGTGCTACGAATTAAATTGAAAAATGACTTTATTGAACACCATAATGTTTTGTGGTGCTTATTCCTTTTTTTTTTGTTTTTGTTTTTCTTGATTTTTGTATTTTTGTAGTATTTTAACTTGAACTAAGTTTTTTTTTTTTTGAAATATGGAGAGGAAGAAATTCTATGTATAAGCAAAAAAAAAAAACAAATTACATATTTTAAAGAGAAAAATTTGCAGTGGCATTGCAATTTTGTTTAAGTACAAAAAATATTTTTGTTTTTTGTTTTTGTTCTTTTTAAAAGAAAAGTGAATTTATGTTTGGAGTAGAAAATTGGATTTAAAGGGAAATAAAAAATAAGTGAAATTATGATTACAAAGTAAATTACAAAATTACATTGAAAGGAAAAAAAAAAAAAAAGTGATGAATGAGTTTAAAATCATTTTTCAGTTTCTTCTTTGTTTTATTTTTTTTGTAGAATTATTTTCACTTACATGTTTACACTTATATATATGAAGGAATTGAAAGAGGATTTTATATTGTAGATGATTGTTTAGAAAAATATGTTTAACCCTATCCAATTCAATTGAATCTAGGTATAATTAAAATTTTCTGAAAAAACGAGGATTTTTCAAAAGATATATGTAGGTCGTTCTCCTATAAATTTGTTACTTCATCCACTTGTTTTATATATGATGTAAACACCTCAGGGATTTTATTTCAAATTCAATACATTTTTTTTTTACCTCTTTAGATTTTTATTTTATAAACAAATTTATTTTTTTTTTCAGAAAAAAGTTTGAAAATCGAATAAATAATTCAGTCAAAAACATCAAAGATTTCAACAATTAAATTAATTAATTTAAAAGTTAATAGCAACTGATACTGATATCTAAAATGATAGTTTTATTAATAGATTCTCTAATGGGATATGTCATTTTAGAATTCTATATTTTGTGCACAAAATTATCTATTTTTGAAATTTCATAATTACCTTTCATAAAATTAATCAAAAATTCTTGTTGTTCAAAATTTATAGTTTATTATATAAGGTTTGTCAGATTATAATGATAAAATTGTTAAAGTTTTTTGAATTTCAGAACGTGTGCATTTGTAAATATTTTACACAGTTACATGATATTTTATATGTGAGTATGAGTAAACACACATGTGTTTATGTATTTTTATTAAATATAATTATTATCATAAGGAAAATTGTATCTTTTAACAAGTTTTATAGTTTTCTCATTTATTTTTGGTGTGTGTATGTGTGACTTTTTTTTTTCTGTTCTCCTACTTATTTTATTATATTTATTTTATATTTTACTATAGGTATAAGAAGGAGATTATAAATATTATTATAAGCAATTTTAAGATATAAATTAAATTATAAAACTTCATTAAATTGTTATAGAACGTGATAAAATTTTATGATAAATTTAAGTTTTTTTTTTTTTTTTATTCAACAAGAAAAATATGTACATATGTACTTTCTTAGACACATACGAGAATAAACATAAAATTAAGTTTTTTTTTTTTTTTTTTTGAATGATAATATTTTGTGTATGATGTATCGTACATATTATATCTTATTAAATTAATGTTTAATTCCAATGTGTACTATCTATACAAAATGTATAATAATTTTTTCGCTAATATATAAATGTTAAAATTTGAATATGTAAAACTAAATAAAAGACGCTTTTATTATGTATATGTATGTGACATGAATAAATTAAATAAATGTATGTGTTCAGTATATAATAAGTAGGGTGTTTTTTCTTTTTTGTGTGTGTTTGTGTGTTTTTTTTTAGTTTTTCTCTGAAATTTATGTGTTACTTGAATAAATTATGTTTTCATCAAAATTTATGTGTATTTTTCGTTAAAATTTGTTCAAAAATTTCATATTAGTCTAGACTACTTTTTCTATCTTTTGTTGCGATAAAAAAAAATCAAAAAGTGAATATTTGTAAAAACTAAATTTAAAAAAAAAATTATAACTTTATTCAAAGTAAAGAAAATCATAGTTTTTACTTTAATTTTATAGAAGGATTCACACATAAATCAAACGCTAGACTATAAGAAAATTTTTAAAATTATTTTCTAGAAACAAAATGGTTCTTTATTGGAAATATTTTATTTTTTTAATTTTTCATTAAATTACAACAGTATCCTTTTACAAATAAAAATTTGTTGAGCTTTCTAAGTTTCTAATATAAAATAGAATTGACATATTCCGCTGATGAATACATGATCCTTAAAAAATTAACAAAAAGGAAAAAAGAAAAACCTTATAGTATATTGAATTTATATTTTGATCTCGAAAAATTAATTATGTATATTTTATTATTCTGAGAAAAAAATATATTTCAAAATTGTCATCAAAGAAATTTTGAAAAAATAAAAATTGTCATTATAAATAATAAATGGAAAAAAAAATGTGTTAAAAGCTTATAATTTAATTATCCTTTTTTTTTTTTACGTGACCTAAAAATTAATTGAAAATATGTTGAAAAAAAAAGAAGACTTTATTACGGAAAATAACAAAAAAAAAATTTGAAAAAAAAGGTCATAAAATACATCTCCGTTTTATTAATATTTATCTTTTCATCATTTTTTTTTTTTTTTTTGAAAGTAAATAATAAAATATTAAAATAGAAAGGAAAGTGAATTGTTGACTGGAAATACAAGACAAAAAAAAAAAAAATTAACAAAAATTAAGTGTCCTTTGAAAAACTTTTTAATTGTTCAAAAAGTTATACAGTGAACCATCTATAGTCTGTAATTTGTCTTTTTATTTTTTTTTTTTCAAAAATTTCGAGAAAAAGGGTTGTGAAAATACTTAATATCGAAAGTAAAAGAACTATCGTAGATTCAATTAGAAAGTTAAAGGAATTTAAAATTTTATATTTTAAATTCATTTAATAAATTTTTTTTTTTTTAAAAATGAAGAAATTCATATTAAAATTTAGGAGGTTGGCCATTAATGCCTAAGTTCCACAGTCGAAGCTTAATCTAAGTTTAAGTTAAATCTAAAACATGGTCCAAGATTCACTTAAATTTTTTTCAGTCAGTTTATATTTGTAGCTTAACTATCTTCAGTTAAATCTGTTATTGTAACTGAATTTATATTGGAATTTATATGGACCTTGTAAATGTCATTGTTTAGCTGCTAGACAGCAGTGACAATAATTATTGTGACATTTTAAAAGACAGACTGCAGCACTTTCATTTTTTTCTTTCTAACTTTTACTTAAACCTTAAATAGAGTTTAAGCTCTCAATTCTTACGCCTTAGGGTAAACCTAATTTAATCCTTCACAGTGAAACTGAAAAAAGTGCTTAAACTTAGTTTAAGATTTAAACTCAGTTTAAGCTTTCACTGTGAAACTGGGCATAAGTATTTCTACAAACAAACAAAAAATAAAAAAGCGATGTAAAAAAGGACATGAATAAATAGATATATCGATGATAGGAAAGATAACAAAAGAAACTGAAGCTGAAAATTCTTTTAAAAGTTCACAATATATATTTCTAAGCTTTAAGTATTTTATTAAAATAATAAGTGTGATAATATTCTTGAAACGGAAGATATTTAAGGAGTTTAATTTTTCAGAACAATTGAAAATATTCATTAATTATTATAATGAATAAATTTAAGTACAAGTTTAATTCAATAATTTAATTTTTTTAAATTATCTAAAAGGTACTTATATAAACGTAATTTCTTTTTTATTTGTATACTATTTATACAAATATATCCTTCCTAGGAAAACAGAAAAAAAAAAAAAAATAATAAACAAGATAATAAAAAAAAAATGTAAATGATGAGTAATTATGCTAATGATATCTTATTAAATATATTTTTTTTTTACTAAGAACACCTTAATGGTTTTTTATAGTGTAATTTGAAATTTTGTAAGGAACTTTAATGTTTTTTTTTTTTATTTTTTTTATTTTTTTTCTTTATTTATAATTGGGCAACACAACAATTTGCTTGTTTGACTTCATAGAATAATTATTGGATAAAAGAACTAATTATAGAAAATATGGTGTTTTCTTTTATTAAAGATATTTTTTTATAATTTTCTCCTTTTATTTTTTTACTTCAAAGACTTTTTTTAAATTTCTTTATTTAGTTACTTTAGAAATTATTTTTTTTTGTGTTGTAATTTTTAATTAAGTGAATTTTTTTATTTTTGATTTAAAAAAAAAAAGGAAAGGTTTTGCGGAAAAATGTTATTAATAAAGCAATTTCTTTTTAGACTTTTGTTCTGAAATTTAACACTCCCTCTTAACAAAAAAAGAAAGGTTTCCATGTAGCAATTTATTAGAATGTAGTTTTTCAAGAATCTTTAAAAATTAAAGATTTGACTTAATTTTCGCAATCGGATGTAAAAAAATAAAAAATTGAACTCACTTTCCGAAAGTAAAACTACCCAACTAGAATTTTGTGACCTTTTGGAATAAAATTTTCAAACTTAATTTTCATCTTATACTTTTTTAATATATGTACATATGTATGTATATCCTGCAAGATGTTTATTCCCATCGCACTGAAGGTCTTGAAATTTTTTTTCTTACTAAAATAGTATCCTCATTATTTATGACCATAATTTGTACCATGTGACGTCACATTGTTGAACATAAATAAAAAGTTTATCAATATTTTTGTTCAAATGACGATATTTCTAAGAGACTCTTTGTACCACGGGAAAAATTAAAAAAAGGAATTTTATCAACACGAGATGATAATTTTCTTATTGTGTGTGTGTACTGATTTTGATGAATGCTTCTTAAATCCTGACTCAGAAGATATTTTTGGAATAGAATTAAGGAAATAGTTCAAAATGTTCAGTTGTTGTTAAAAAACTCATAATTGCTCGTTGATTGAGTTTTTATGTTATAATTTGTAAAGCAGGACCCTTTAGGGTACTTACTGTTTATTCCTTTTTCAAAATAAGAATAAATAATTATGTACATATACAAGTATACCCATAAACTAGGACATCCTTAAAAAGTAAAATAAGATTTTTCCATTTTGCTTTTGATGTTATATTCATTAAATCTGTTCTTAATGGGACATTAGGCATTTCCTTAATTATTTTTGGTACAGACATTGTATAATCTACATACATTGAGTGAAGATAAACTTGATTAGTTTTATAAATAAACAAAAAAAAAAAAAATTAAGAATAAGAGAAAGGAAATAAAAAGAGATAAAATGATATAATGGTATGTTTGTATGTGTGTATGAGTTAAGTATTAAATTAAATACACACATTCAAGTTAAATAAGTATCAAAGTGTGTATAATTTAATAATATATACTTTTAATAAAGGACTTTTTATACTATACTCATATTTATTTTGATAATAAAAATCTTTTTTTTAAAAAAAAAAAAAAAATACAAAAACAAAACTTATATAAATCATTCTCTTGACTAATGATACCCTAAATATGCTGTGTCAGGATGCCATCTGAAAATAAAAAAAAAATGAAATAATAATTCGCCTAATGTTAAGTTTGTGATTTCGACATTTCATTATGAATGAATGAACAATATATGTATGTACTTGTACATACGAGTATATGTATATATCATACATAAAAGATACAAAAAAAGTTCTATCATCATATTATGACGACGAGTTCATTAAATAAAATAATGTATTATAATTTTGTATCATATTAAAATACATTTTCAAAACTTATGAAATTGAATTACTCCAACATGTCCTTATAGTACTTACATTTCTTCTACTTATATACTTATAATATAATGATATTATTATTAAATAAACATATATACACAACCAAAACAAATGGTATGATGATTTGGGTCATTGAGGGTGAATTATGTATATTTATACTGGTTTATGTATTTATACGTACATATACATATAAATACATACTTATATACATAAATATAGAAGTTTATAAATAATAATAGAATTAGCTGGTTATATATATAAATGATACCACAAATTTTTGTAATCATTTTATTTTTCTCATTTTCTTTTCTTTTTATAAAAAAAAAAAAAAAAAAAAAACAACTAACTAACTATGTAACACTTTAATAGCTCTGTTAGCTTAATACTTTTCCTTATTAATCCTGTTTAATGTTGTGTAACAAAATGTTTTTTTTTTTGTTTTTTTTTTTTGACCAATCTACCCACCATCCTTAAAATTTTCTTTCCTTTTATGTTTATTTACTTTTTTATACAGATTATTATTTATTTTTTTTTTTTAGTTATTATTTAAGATAAATTATATATTTTTAATACAAAAAAAAAAAAAAACAAAAAAGGAAAAAAACAAAAAGGGCGATGATGCTTAAAATGTTTGTTACTTATTATTTTCGTAGAAGAGAATGTTTACTTTATATAATATATGAGATATTACCACCACCCACACTATCAACATGAAAATGATAATAAAACAACCTCAACCTTTTATAATTATTTCATTTTTTTTATTTTTATTTTTTTTTTTTAAGTATTTTTTTTTTGTTTTTTCCTTCATTTTCTTATTATGTTACATAATTTTTTTTCTACATTAAATTTTTTTTATTAATATAAAAATTCGTGTAACTCTAACAAATTGGCTATTTGGGTAAAATTAAATATTTCAGATGAAACAAAAACCTTTACGATAGAGAATAACTATATATCTATAATTAGTTTTATATACACATATGTACGCATGTATACACAAGTATATACAAATGTTTAATATGGTTAATTGTGATAATTTGACATAAAATTTTATTCAACATTGTTTTTATTGAATTTTAAATGAAATAAATAATTGGATTCCATCAAAATGAAAAAAAAAAAGTTATTTTGTCAATTTTATAAATAGGTTTTTTATTTTGTGTCCGTGTGTCTTTGTGTGTACATGTACATATATTTTGTTTTTTTGTGTTCTTTAATCTACTAATTGTTTTCGTAATTAGAAAGGTCCGTTTTTGAATTATTTATTTGAAAAACTATATTTTTCACTTGTTGTTGTTTTTTATTTATTTATTTATTTATTTTTTTTTGTATTGAGGATTTTAAGAGGTTTTGTTAATTTGTAAAAATTGCCGAAATACATTTGACAGTTGACATGAAAAATATAATTGACACGTTTAAAAGTAGATAAAAAATTTATCATCAATTTAGAGAATTTTTTTTCGGTGAATAAAATTGTTTTGAAATATTTAAAGGTGACTTTTTTGTTGTTGTTGATATTAAATACTTTTGGTTCCGATTGAGTTTTTATTTTAAATTTGAGGCAAACAAATATAACTTGAAAAAAAAGTACGAATTTCAGTTTAAAAATTTGAGAAAAAAATAACAGAAAAATTAATCCTACATGATAAAATATTTTCATCTGTAGCAAATGAACAAATAAGGTAAAAAAAAAAAGAAAATATTAGAACATTTCCATTTATTTTTCTTATTCCTGTTTCTCGAGAAATTTTTTTTCAGGCCTTAAGCAACATCCAAAAACATTATCAGCACAATGATAGAACTCATCTACATAAATGGATCTGGAAAACACCTGCATGATTCTGTTATCATTTTACACCATAATTTTAATTATAATAACCAACATATAGTAGGCTTTTTTAAAACATATTTTTTTAAAAAATAAACACTTTAATCAACTTAGTAGGTTGTAAAAATTAACAACATATTTTGTTTCAGTTAATCAATCAAATTTATAACAATCTTTGTACATTTGAAAGATTCTTTTTATATATACTATATATAAATATCTGTGAAAGATGACTACAGAGGATGTTCTTGATACAATTGAATCAGATCAATATATGTTTTCAAATAAATCAATAAAAAAAATTGAACATTTAAAATTTATATCAAATTTACCAAAGAATATTATAAAAAAAGTTCATGCTTTACGTAAAATTCAAGTGAATACATCACATTTAGAAGCTGAATTTCATCGTAAAGTATTTGAATTACAAAGAGAATTTGAAGAGAAACATAGTATAAATTTTGAAAAAAGAAAATTAATAATAAATGGTGATTATGAACCAACAGATGATGAATGTGAATTTTCAATTCCAATATTACCACCAGAAATGGAACAAAAATTAAATGAAATTAAATCATCTGAAAATGATAATGATATACAGCAACAACATGAACAAGAACAAGAACAAATTTTATATGATATAAAAGGTATACCAGATTTTTGGTTAACTGTATTAAAATATTCAATGGAATCATTAGTTAAAGAACAAGATGAACCAGCATTAAAACATTTAATTGATATACGAAGTATATCACAAATTGAACCAGAATTATCATTCATTTTAGAATTTGAATTTTCAACAAATGAATATTTTTCAAATAATGTTTTAACAAAACAATATTTTTTAAAATGTGATCCAGAAATAAATGATCCATTTACATTTGATGGACCAGAAATAAAAAATTGTATAGGTTGTAAAATTGATTGGTATCAAAAAAAAAATTTAACAACAAAATTAGTTCGAAAGAAAGGAACTAATTTTGGTACAACAATTAAAATTGAATCATTTTTTAATTTTTTTAGTCCACCAAAATTAGTTGAAGATGAAAATGATCCAATTTATGAAGATGTTAATATAATATTAGATGCTGATTATGAAGTTGCAAATTATATTAGAGATCGTATGGTACCAATGGCAATATTATTTTATACTGGTGAAATAAATGAAGGTTCTGAAGCATCATCAATAAGTAGTGAATCAGTTAAATCATTAACATCTTATAAAGATGATGAAGAAAATCATCTTGAAACTGGATTGGATGGTGTAGGAGATGCTCAATAATTATTTTTATTTTTGTTTTTTTTTAAATTTTTTAATCAAAATTTAATATCGATTAAGGTAAAACAGCAAAGCTTTAAATCATTTAAAAATAGAATCTATTTCACTACTACAAAAGAAAATGTGCTTAGCTTTTGTGAATTTTTTGAATTATATGGCATATTTTCCATGATTTTTTCTCTGGTTTTACGTTTATTGAAAAATAAAATATGAAAATTTGAAAATTTTAAATTCAAAAAAAAAAAAAAGGTTTTTTTCTTCAAATAAATTTCATAGAATTCATATCACATAGTTTAATGTAAAACTTAAAAAAATATATAATATAAATTTTAAGTAAGTATATTTAATCAATTAAATTATGTAAATTAACCCTACAACTTATGATCTTTTTTTTTTCTTTTTTGTTTAAATCCTTGAAATTAATATAAATTGTATAAAAACACGCATACAATTAAAGATAATGAAAAAAAAAAAAGGGTTTACAATTAAAAATTTAAATGAGACTTAAAAGAAAATCTAGAGAAAAAAAAAAAAATTTATAAGGACAAAAATAAATAAAACATTAAAAAAATATAAATTCATTTTATTCAAAATTTTATTGTATTTGTATATGTGTATACATTTCCTATATACTTTAATTTCTAAACCATTTATATTATTTATTTATGTTTGATGGAATTTTTCATTGAAAATACACAAACATATGCTTTATTTTAATTTCAATTAAATAAAAATAAAATACAAAAAAAAAAAAATAACAAATAGAAATCTGTTTTCCTAAGAATAAAACCAAGAAAACAAGGATTGTTTTTCTTATTTTATTTCTTGAGTTATTTTTATTCAGGATAATTTAATGTTTATTGTTCTCTCATGTTTTATACGTTTACGTTTTACAGGAAAGCTATTTAAATCATTTCAAAAATGTTATATGTAGGTATTTTTTTTTTATCTATTTTATTTTCGAAAATAGTATATATGAGTTAATACATGAATAAAATACATAGAATAAAATGTGTATTACGCAACATTTTCAATATTGTATTAAAATTTTCTGCTTGTTTTTGTTTTCTGTTATTTTTTATTGTGTAAGGGAAATTTTTTTATAGGGTGCTGAATGGTTGTGAATTATAAGAATAGATGAAATATCTTATTTTATGTTTTTTTTTGTTGTTGTTGTTGTTTGAAAGCTAAAAATCTTGAAATTGTACACTATAGTCTTTATTTTTATTTTATAAAATGTTTAAGAGATTTTTTCAAATTTTACAGAGGGTTGTGAATAACACTTGTTAAGTAATGGTAAATGGAATGTACGAACTTAATTACATGAGAAAGTTTATAGATTATAGAATATAGCTATTTATTTTCACAAGATGAAAATTATATTAATGGAAAAAATTAGAAAAATAGAATGAACTTACACTAAACTTGTGAAGTATTTTAGATAATTTGAAATTAAAAGCAAAAGAATCAGTACCCTCATTTTATTTTATATCATTTTATTTTATATAATTTAAGATATATCATTTTAGATATATCGAAAAAACCTATATACATATATTCTAAGGAAATTTCAATGAAAAATTCATTACAAATTTTTGGAAAAAATCCAGAGTTTAAAATAATACATCTGAAGAAATTTATAGTTCGCATGGAAACCCGAAATTAATTGTTTTTGCAAGAAAATCTCAATGGAAAATTTTGCATGAAATTGCCAACGACAATATGGTCTGTTAAAAAATTGTATTAAGAGGTCAAAAAGAAAAATTCGTATTCATTTTCATTTAAAAATTCATCGGGCATTTTTCATTCAAAAACACCCTATACATATTTTATTGTTTTGTTCTTTTCTTTGAATTTCTTTAAATGGTAGATTTATCTTAATATGATGTTCGTGAAACAATAAAATGCGTATATAATACTAGAAGATAAAAAAGCCTCTATATAACATACAATGTGATGGAATGTAAAATATTTATAAAAGATATAAAACATTATTTTCTTGATTACATTGTTATTGAGAATCATTTTATTTTTGTTGAATTAAGATAAAAAAATTTCGTGTTGTATATTATTTTATTTTATGTATATTTGTATATTTGTATATTTGTCGTCAATTCAATTAAATATTTCATTCAATATGAAAAAAGAAAAAAAGAAGAAAAAAAAACATTGACGTTTTGAAGAAAAAGCAAAAACAATATAAACAAAAACAAAAAATGTCTGTTTTTCGCAAATGAAATAGAATCTTACAAATTAAGTTCTTTTCAAATATTTTTTTTTTCACCCAAAATATAAAGAAAAAAAAAGGGAGAAAAGAAAAATCTACTTACATCAGAAATTTAATATGTGAGAAAACATATGTTTTTCGATCAATATAATTGCAAGTTTTTAAAAGCAGCAATTTTTTTTTTTAAATTTTCTTCAGAATATAAGAAAAGTTGGTTGAACTTATTTTAACCAGAATTATGTTTTCTTATTCGAATTACATTACATTTTCTTTTTCTAAGGAGTCAATTTCAATAAATTTTCAATTATGTTGTAAAATATCGAATTTTCTTTGAATTTTTTTTTTTTATTATTGTTAAATATTGAGAAACAATTTACAAGGAAAATAAAACGTTTCATTCCTATTTACAAATTCAAATTAAATTTGAAATTGTATACTTTTAAAAGGAAATTAGCATGTATGAGAAAATCTACAGTTGACTTTATGTATGTTCTAATAAAGAAAAAATTGCGATTGTTTGTTACATATAGAATCGAATTTGTTTTCTAATGTTTTTGTTTTTTTTTTTTTGTTATGTACTCGTAAATACTTTTTTTTTTTTGTGAAAAATAAAGAAAGAAAAATGTTAATACATAGTCCTCATAATGGAAGAAAAGGATGATCCTTTAAAAGCAATTTTATTCTTTGCACGTGTGCATAAATTTGAATGTCATTCACATAATTTTCAATCGTGTCATGTATGATTTTACACAAAAATCACATTATAGGAAATTTATATATGTATTTACAGAAAAACAAAAGAAAACAAAAATTTAATGTCTGCTATAATAAAAAGGTTTATAATATTTAATTTCCTATAGTCTAATTTATATTCAACAATTTTAGCTAATTTTTATGGTAAAACTCAGAGATCCTATATATATGTATTTTCAATATGAATATTTTGATTTTACCATATATATGAGGCATTATATGTATCTGTGGTGATTTGATTAGATTTGAAAGAATATAGGAAAAAAAAAATGAAAATTGAAAAAAAAACACACACACGAACAAAAAAAGTTTGCCAAGGAAAAACGAATTATTTAAATTAGATTTTAGTCGACGTCCTAAGCTTAGCAACGTCAAAAACAAATTTTTCGTAGAATATAATTTTGTTTGGGTTTCTTTTTCTTTTTTTCCTTTTTTTAATATTTTATACGATGTAGAAGAGCAATAAAACCTTATTGAAATGAGTTCACACCCTCAAATATATTTTTAAAATACATTATAAATTGAATTAAAATTTTTTATCCTAATAATTAGTTTGAAAAATTTGAAAAAAAAAAAAAGTATTATGAAAATGTAACACGTTTTTCTTTTTTTTTGGAAAGTCGAAATTTTTTTTTTGAGAAATTCTATTCTGTGGAATATTTGACGTATAAGAATATCGCTTTATTGCACTTTTAGTGGAGAAAGTTAAGGAGGAAAAGAAAGAAAGTGTCAATGTATGCCAAATTTGAACTTCTGAAGATTATAAGAAAAAGAAATACATGAGATGGAAGGATGTTTCACAATTTAAGAGTTCTATTAATAAAAGATTGAATATAAAAATTTCAGTGTACGCTTCAAATATTGGTTGGTTATGGTTGACGTGCCAATTCTCATATTACTTCCGAAGACTCAAA
Source organism: Bombylius discolor (assembly GCA_939192795.1). Lineage (NCBI taxonomy): Eukaryota > Metazoa > Arthropoda > Insecta > Diptera > Bombyliidae > Bombylius > Bombylius discolor. The sequence continues at coordinate 52,784,464 of OW584238.1, read as the reverse complement.
TAACATTAAGAGTGCCATTTTGATACGTTTCAAAGGTAGTCTGAATAATTTTTTATTTTTAAAAAAAGTAGAAGCTGTTTGACCGTATAAAAAATATATTGTGGAATTTTTTTTATATACTAAAAGGAGTTTTAATGTGGTAATATCAAGAAAGTTCACCCATATTTAAAAGTTTTAGTTTTATTTCTTTTTTGGAGCCTATAGAAATTTTTGTAGACTTATTCCGAAAAATGCTATTAAATTTTTGACAATAATAAAAATTCTTTTTTATTTATTACCACGGTTTGCTAAATCTATAATCACAAGAAAAAGATTCATTGAAAAGCCATTTTCTGGGCACGAGTTCAGATTCAGAGAGCGGCTTAAAAAAATATGAAATTTTCTAAATATTTCAAATAAAAAGACTGAATAAATGCAAACTTTTGTATGAAATTTATAAAAAACACATATTTAACTTATTTCTGTAAAACATATACGACTAACAATAAAATTGGAATTTCACAATAATTCTAGTATGTACTACAACTCATATGGCTTAAGATAATGATCAAATTTAAATTTAATCACTTATATCTAAAAATTTTGATATAATTTTAATTCAATGTTGAAAGCATCATGTTTTTCTTGTTACTGTGCTATTTAATGAATGTTATTAAAGTTAATAATATCTTTCAATAAGTATATCCTGATGTTATTGCTAAGGATTTGCATTAATTTACAATCAAATTATTATTTTTTTTTTTTCATTTTTCTTTTATTTTTTCGTTTTGTTCTGGTATTTTCTATTTTAAAATCGTTCGAAAATTTTCAAACTTTTCTTTGATACTACAAATAATGTAAACTATAAAGTACATAGATCCTTGGAATTAAAACATTCTTTTTTCACTTTCTTTTTTTTTTGTTTTTGCATATTCTATTAAATTAACTGAGAAATATTTGAGGTATAAATGTATGAATACAAAGTTTTAATAAATTTTATTAAAAAAGTTTTAAAAAAAGAAATATAACAAAAAAAGGATATACATATAAATATAAGAGGTATGTACATACATATATATATATAAGATAACAAAAATTTTGAAATTAAAATCAACGCTACTTACATTTTATAATTTTCTTTTAAGAATTTAAAGCCAATTAATGCTTTTAAATTAGAAAAGTTTATTTTCATCTGTTCATTAACTCTCTCATATCTTTTGACCCATTATTACAACAAAATGTATTATGTATATGTTTGTTAGTTTGTTAGTACGTATCGTATATATAGAGAAGAATATACATGAATATGAAAAAAAAAAAAAATGAACAAACTAACTTTAATAATAACTTGAACAAGATGAACAACAATAATAAGAAATATAATAATCTGATCTGATGTGATATGAATGTATTTTAAATGTATTTTGTATCTATATATATTAGATATCACATGTACATAGTACATTACATATTATACATATATACATACATATATTTTATTTTCTCTAAAATTTTGTATAATATTCAATGTGAAAGTTCTATTTTAACTTTTTTATAGTTATTTATCTGAGGATAAATGTCATTGAGATTTTAGATTCTTGTTTCCATTCAATTGCGTACAATGAATATAATAGCGGACACCGTTTATAGCTTTCTCTACGATTATAATATATATATAATAAGAACAAGGATCAATTATGTACATATACATATATACATGTACAATTAAATATACATAAAAATACATATATGTATGTACATATATAAAGGGATCTGACCTTATTTTCTTTTGTTCGTAAGAAATTTTGTTTAATTTTAACAAACTCACATACACCTACATACATATGTACATACATAGAATAGGTGTATATACATACACACATTCATACGAATACAATAGAATCGTATATATTATAGTTTTGATGATGATATTTAAGATTTCTTATAATTCTCATCGCATTCAAGTTCATCTAAGCTGACATGGATAAAGGATTATTTGACCTTTTCTTAACTTTTATTGTTTGATTACAACATCGTTAACATGTTGAAATATATATGAGAATATTCTAAAAGGAATTTTCTTTTTCCTTTTATTATATACAGGGTGGTTAAATTAAAATGTCCTAAACTTTGACTTTTTCGACATATTTTTTTTTTGGCTTTCTAATCTTAAAGTCATTTTATTAGACTTTATACATTATTTATTGTTAAGCTATTTTTTTTTCAAGGACATTATGTGCCTTTGTAAGTGAAAATATGAAAATAACAAAAACGAAAATAAGCTTTTGTGTAAAATTTAACAATAAGCTTAAGTTTGAAGTTTGTTTTTGAGTTTTGATTTGAAAAATAAGGATTTCAGAAAACGAGGAAAACTTTCTTTGTTGTTTCTTTTTTTTTTGTTTTTTATTGAAATAGGTCTTAGGAAATGGAAGGTGAATTGTGTGACTACTAATTCATTGGAACTAGAACAAAGTTTAGAATAAGAAAACCATAAGCATGTTTTAATTAAGCATCATCAAACATCAAACATAGTGTGAGCTTATTCATGCATTGAGGTTCATTTTCAGCTAACAATTAATGATTCGCACTTCACATAAAACTGTGAGCATACATGTAAATTCACGCACATAGTCGAATGAAAAGCGAAGAATCGAAATCAAAGACATCGTTTTACTGATTGTCAGTACTCACCTGATATATGTAAATCTTTCCGGAGAAGAATCGATTACAAAAAAGTGGAGTAGATTGAGATTTTTCGGAGTAGATTTGTTCAAATTGAAACCAGTGTTAATTATGATTGGTTAGAATAGAAATATTGGTGGCAAAATAGTTACTTCCAAGTTAGAAAAATATATTGAATCGTATATTTAATAGAATAAAGAATTCATTTTAATATAAATTCAATTTAATTCAACTTTTGAATCAAGAAGCAGAGGTTGTTTAGAAATTATTATAGTATATTTGGTGTTTGGGTTTTGTTTTTGTTTTCAAATCAAAAAATTTACAGATAGACTATTTTGAGATAAATGTAGTAGAAATATAAAAGTACGTACTGGAAATTTAAAATTTTTAGATCTTAAGTTAATCGAACTATTGAAGTAATTAAGTTAACCGAAGTTAAATTTCGTAGGCCTTGGCCAACATCACATGACGATAAAAAAAAATAGACGACTTATAGTATTCGAAGTAAACCCTGTCTATGTTCACTTATTCTAACTGTACACATATTTTCCATAAATTTAAAACCATCAAAATATTATTTTTTTATAATTTTATTTAAATTTTTTTTTCTTCAAAAAAAAAAAAAAAAAAAAAAAAAACATTAAATCTTGAAATTTTCTAAAATGAAATTTCCGAATATAAAAAAGAAAAATTCTAAAATTCTATTAAAAACATTTTATATTCATATTTGATTTCTAGAAAAACTTTTTATGCTTAATATGAATATAAATACGACAAAATAGAACAGAAAAATATCATATACATATATCGTACATAGTACATACATACATACGTACATATGTATATAGTTCACATTGAAAAATATAGCATTACATTTGAAATTTACCATACATATATTTTTCTTGTAATTTACCATCCTTAATTCTATTTTAAGAACATTTTATTTTCTAATGTTAGAAAAAAAAAAATTTATATATAAATCAACACAAGAAAAAAAAAATACCATTAAAAAAACGAACTTTATTTTGGGTAAAATTTAAATCTTTTTAGTTATGTACATAGAAAGCATTAATTTCGTATACATATACATATATGTATGTACGTACATTATATTTTTTCTTCCTCATAATCTTGATACATTTTTAAAGACAATTGTTTACAAATAATTTGACATAAATATCATTTTGTTTACATATATACAAATGCACAAACAAACATGATAAACATCATTGTAGAAAATGATTTAAAATTATTTGAAAAGTTGTAAATTTTCATGAGATTCTTTTTTTTTTTTTTCTCTCTCTGAAATAAAAGAAAATTTTATTTTAAATAACCAAAGGATAAGGATTCATATTCATGTAATCAAATAACATGTATTTTAAGTACATTATGTGGAAAGTACATATGTACATATAATTTAAAAAATTTATAATTACTTTTCAAACGCAGATTTGTAATAAATTTTGTTTTTTTTTAATTTTTTTTTTATGTTTGTTTTTTTTTTTCGTTTAATTTTTAATAAAACTTTTTCGATTAAAATTTGAAACGAAATTCACACAAATCTCAACAAAGTATATAGTCAGTATTTAAAAAAAAAAAAAAACAATAAGCAACAACAAAAAAAAAAAAAATGAAGAATTAAAAAGTTGAATTTTCTCATATATTAACACGTTCTGTACCGTCATATAAGTTTAAAAATTTTTGATCTATTTGGTTGGTATATGTACTATTTTTTTTTTTTTTGATGTTTTAAACAAAATTTCGGTCAAACTTATTTAATTATAAGATACAATAATTTCAAATTTATAACGATTATGAAATGAATAAATTTTACGCAGTTTAGATCTCATACGATGTGAGATCCTGATTATAATTATACTGTTTGTGTTTCAATATGGTATGAAACGTGTTAAATAATCTTTTCTAGATATTTTTTATAACAGAATTTTTTTTTTTTATACGTACTTTATTTTTCTCCCTAGTTTTATTTATTATTGAATTCGATTGATTTTTAAATGACTTTTGAGAAAAAGTTTTATAATATTTAATTTTAGATTATTATGCAAAAATTGAAAAAGTTTTACAGAAATTAATTGACCGCATACTGATTGATTATTATTATTGATGGAGTGAAATTTTTTACTTAATTTTTTTTTTTTGTGTTGGACGATAAAGAAAAAAAAATGATGCTTTAAAAGATTTAAATGGAAGAATAGAATTATAATTTATCATATTTAAGAGATTTTTTGTTGTTGTTCTTTTTTTAACATTTAATTGTATTCAAGGATTTCAATTAAATTGAAATGAATCATTTAGTTTTTTTTTTGTAATTTGCGTTTTCTTAACTTTTTTACTTTTTGTGAAAAATAGGTTAAAGAAATAGATGTGATTAATTTTTTTTTTTGTTTTTCGGGCAGGACATTAATTTTTTTTTTTTTTTTTTTGTAGAAAAATAATTATTTGAAATGACGTAAAACAGACGCAACGACCTTTATTTGATTCAGACATAAAACGTTATCTAACTGCCCGCTCTTGATATATTTTTTTTTTTCAGGTAAAAGAGAAAAGAGTTTTTCTAGAACGAATCATTTGATATAAAGGATAAAAATTTAGCAGCTGAGCTTTTTAATCCTTGAAATTTTACTAAAATATTTAAGTATTTTCTATTTTTACATATAGTAATCTCTAAACCATTGGCAAGGATATCAAGTTTTTCTAGATTTGATTTTAAAAAAAACCGTTTATTTTGATTGAATACTTAAGAAAGAGGACTTTGAGGCTAATGATAAACAAATTAACTGACGTAATGGAAAATCTCGTTTAAAAACTTCCATTAAATTTTTTTTTTCTCAAAGAATATTTTCTGAGAATTTTAAGGAAAAATTCTGAAGTTAAGTATATCAAATTTTATAGTAAATTCTTGATGCTCAAGGATAAGATTGCAAATGAAGTTCTTGTTTGAAAACCTGAAGAAAGCAGTAATAATTTATATCCTTTTCTAATCTTTCAGGATTTTTACAAGTTTTTAAAATTTACGTTTTTTTTTTATTATGTCACGTACTTATTTCGATTATGTCTTAGTTTTTCCTCTTCCTTTTTACAAAGTAATGTAATATAAATGAAGAAATGAATTAAATTAAAGTCGTTTTTTTCTTAAAATCCTTTTTTTGTGGTAAAAAGGAAAAAAAAAATTACAAAAAAGTGTATTGAATTGCTTTAGAAACAAAATTACAAGAAATATTTTCTAATTAAACTGAGTATGGCAATGCATTGATAAGAAAAATTAAGTTGAATTTTGTGTAAAAACGTATGAATTTATTTTGAATAAAGGAAAAGAAAAAGAAGAAGAAGAATTAAATTAAATGTTGTACTATATATAATCTGCATGTGTACTGTTGACGAAAAAAAAAACAACCTTAATTTAAGTAAGTTCTTAAAAAAAGAAATTTACCACCAGTAAGAAAATGAATATGTATGGGATGCGTGTGTATGTTGCAGAAGATATTATACAGAAAATGTTATTTGTGTAAATGTAAATGACAATATGTATAAAAAAGGAATGTTTATGATTTTCAGGATTTTGACATTAAATTTAATTAAATTATATGACTTTAAGTATATATAAGTATATAAATGTATGTACATCATATATTATATAATTTTATGTACATATAATAACTACAATATTAAATTAGTCTAGGTTGTAACAAAATAAAAAAAAAAAAAAATTAAACAAACCTGTAGTGCATTTGGCCACATGCAATTCCCTGGTGTAGTACCATTATTGCTTGTATTTGTGTCATTATCTTCATTTCTTGTGCTAGTGATGATGGTACTTTTAAGGTCAATATTATTATTATTATTTTTGTTGTTGCTATTGCTGTTAGATGACGATAAAAAATCACCATTTAATACCGGAGGAATATTATCTTGTGTAGATTTTAACGCATTCGGTTCCAAAGGACAAATATCTTCAATTCTAATTCCATCTGATACAAAAATACATATAAATATAAAATATTTTATGAAATTTAATACAAAAAAAAAAATGTTAATAAATTTATTATTTTTTTTTTGTTTTGAAAAAAGAAAACAAAAAAAACAAAAAAAAAAAAAAGGATTTAAGTGAAAAAGTATGTTTTTTAATAAAATATGAGATTTTTATTGTGTTACTTTTTTTTTTTTTCTGAAATGAAAAATAAAATAATAAATATAAAGAACCGAAAATAAACAAATGTATGTATGTACAAATGAAAAAGTAATGGTCAAAAATGTTGTTGTTTTTCTGAATGATTCTTGCGTTTTTTTTTTTTTGTATTGTTTTTGAAAATATTTTATTTTAATTTTTATTTTTAATTAACATAAAGGGTTCATCAACTTGTTTATTATGAAAAGAAGAAGTTAAAACTCATGCTTGGATAAATTTTGTATATTTTTTTTTGAAAAAAAAAATATTAATAAATAAAACTCTAAAAATATAAAAATTTCATGATTGTTAAAAAGTTGAAAATGCTAAAAAAAAAAAAAAAAAAAATTAGAACAAAAAAATTTTGTTGTTGTTGTTGTTGATTTTGTTGGTTTAACATTTTGAAAAAAAAAAAAAAAAATAAAATGCTTTTTATTTTTATTGTTATTTATTTATTTTTTTTTTTTGGCTTAAAAATCACTTTTGTATGTTCGTATATACAAATAAAATAATAGAAAATGAAAAATGAGTAGAAAATGCAATCACAACTGTTTTTGACGTTATTGTTAAAAGCGAAATAGCTTTTTTTTTTTTTTTCAATATTTTTTCTATTTCGATTTTTTTTTTTTTTTTTTTTGAAATTGAGAAAGTTAAAATAAGTATCCATTTTAAGTATTCGAATATAATTGTGTGTATAAAAATGAAATTCTTTTGAAGAGTAAAAAAAAATAAAAAAGAAGAAGAAAATGAAAGAAAAAAAAAATGATGATAATGCAAAAGAATATTTTAAGATGAATAATAAAAATGATTTATTTGGAAAATGAAAATTCTTTAGAATTTTTTGTTAGAGTTGGGAAAAAATTGAACATTTTAATAATTTTTAAGAAAAAAGTAAGAATTATACTTTTTCTTTCACATAAGGATAATTTTTAATTTGTATTTTTTTTTCTTATTAAAAAAATAGAATATCAAATTAAATACAAAAAATTGCCAGAAAAATATGTGGGGACGAATTCGTTTTAATTCGCTAGAAACTTCGGAAATGTACGAGTGTACGATATTGTATGTTGCTGAAATAGAAGTCTGTACTGGCTTAATTTATAAAAAATTGAAATTTTTATCGGCAGGATCTTTTGAAAATTGTAAAAGATATATACGAATAAAATATAAAGTAACAACAAATTTGACAGATTTGAAACAAATTTTAATTCGAATTTTGAATTCTAATTCGCTGAAAACGAAAATTATTGAATATTTCACGATATACTGGAATAACCATATTTTTACAAACTTGTTGAAAACTATGAAACCGTATATAGATAAAATGTAGACATTTGAAGTGGGCTTTCTAGTATAGAAAATTAGCCACTTTTGTTCATATTTCGAAGACATTGAAATAAATATGTATTCGCTTTTTTCTATGATAAGAAAATTTTATTATTGTTGCGATATAGAAAGCTTAAGAAGAAGCACTCAAGTATTTCACTTTTTTTCTTAAGTATCTTATTACACGCTGCTAAAAATCTTATAAGAAGAAAATTTGTTATGTCATCTTTGATACACCACATTAAGTTTATTGAAGTTGCATTATCTGGCAAAAGTACCATTTCAAAACTATATTAAAAAAAATTAATCTATGCTAATGGTGTTTATTTTTTTTTCTTATGGAAATCTACAAGATTTAAATTAAATTGAAAAATGCCGTTAGCATTAATTATTTCCAGGATTTTGTTTGGAATTTTTTTTTTATAGGTGAAAGATTATGATAGGATGAATAATAATACTTGGATAATTGAAAAGGATGTAATGAATATTAGAATAAAATAAAATGCATTAAATTTATGGATCTTAACAATAAATTAATACATGTTTTTTTTTTTTTTTTTACTTACCATTACCATCACTTTTTCCATATTGTGCTACTTCAATTGAAATGCTTGTCCCTCGAGGGCATGATAATGAAATTATATCTGTATCACAAGCTGCCCTTTGATATGTTCTTAATGTTGCTGATAAAAGAGCTGTAAAATATCAATATTGAAAATTTACATATTATAATTATGATGATGGTGATGATGATAATAAAATAAGATACATATATGCATTTGATTTGCATCATCAATGTCAAAAAGTATTTTATCAACGATAGGCATATCTCCCACGGCCACATACACACATTTGTACATACATTCTGATTTATTGACAAAAAACATGGTTTTATTTTTTTAAATGTAAATATTTTATCTGGATCCTTTTGTTGTTTTTTTTTTTTTTTGTTTGAAAATTTTTTAATTTTTTCCCATAAAAGTTTTCTTTCAACCATCATACATATATTCTAGTAAACATTGTTATTATACTTTTTTTTTGTTGTTGTTTGTGTTGATGATGCATAAATGATATGATGTCAGCAGAATAAGAGTTATTATATTATTTCAAGCTCTATGAAGGATCAAATTATAAGTGTGTGTGTGTGTACATGTATGTATGTATATGTGTTATGTGTACGGGCTAAAAGAATGTAAATATGATGTGGTTTTTGATGTTTATGTTGTGTTGAATTTTGAACAGGTGTTTCATGGTAATAAAAAAAAAAGTTGTTTTTTTTTTAAAGGAAAATAAAAAGTTAAAAAAAAAAAAGAATTCAAGAGTTTTTTGTTATCAAGTATGCTGATGGATGATTAAAACAAGAAAAAAAAACAAAGCAAAAAAAAAGTACAGGTAATGGAGAAAAAATAGCAAATTATGTTCCATTTCTATATATATAACATTTATTTACATGATACACAAGCATATGTATAGTATTTAATAAAATTTTATAAAAAAAAAAATAAAATATTAAAATATAATGGAAAAAATGATGGTCGTATAAAAACTGTTTAATCAACGATGGTGTAGCAATGATGATGATGACGTCGTTTTTTTTTTTTTTTTGTTGTTTTTTGATCTGTTTTAAAGATCAGGATGTTGATAAAATTACATACGTTTCATATTCAGTTCAAATTAGTTTAAAGTAATTTTTATTTTTGTATAGATAGATATATTCATATACGTTATTACAATGATAACGGCAATGTTGATAATAATGGTAATTGGAATGATGATATGATGATGATAAATAATTTTGATGATTATAATAAAACGATAAAATACGATATATTAAAAATACCTATTTTTAAAATCAATAAATTAAAATGTCACGTTTAACAAAAAAAAAAAAAAAAAAAAAAATGAAAATACATATTTAAATATGAGTATTTTTTTTTTTACAAGTTTTTCATTAAAAAATTTAAGTAAACTGTGAGTAAATAAACAGTTAAATATTTGAGTAGGTACACTTTTTTTTTTTTTTTTTAATTAAATGCCACAATGTAGAGATATCCCTTTACTGTATTTTATTTGCATCACATTTTATTGAAGTTTTAAATTTTTTCAGTAAATTTACCAGAAATTTATGTACACATGTCAATTTACTGTTAAAAAATATTAAATTTCAGATAATTATGCTTACACCCGTTTAAACAAAGTTTATAGTTTAAATGTACAACACAAATACAAACAAAGATTTTGATATGATTTCACTCGAAGTGTGAAGTTTTATTCAAGGATTTAACCTTTGATCTTCGGATGTAAGTGTAAACAATCACAATTCAAGCGACATTAATATCATTTTTATTGGAAATTATATTGAATTTGAAAAACAGAGTAGCAATACGAATCTCTTTTCATATATTGACTACATACATACATCAATAGCATTATTAGCTCCATAGTTTCAGCATTAGATATTTACATATTTTCGTAATCAACTCAGATAGTAATAAACTGATTGATCTCCGATTATTTCTAGTTCCAAGTTATTTCAAGAACTTGAGCATTCGTAATTCCCAGAGCCTTAAGAAAAATACCTAAAAGTATTGTGAATTCTTTCTTTTTGTGGGCCTTCGGGTTTCTTCTTAAACAAAAATAATGAGAAAAAAAAAATGCTTAAAGTTCCTTAAATAGAATTTTTAAATTAAAAATTTTTAACCGAAATTTTACTAGAATTCAAATTAAAATTAATAATTTTGTGTAAATGCAAATTTCTTTATTCTTATTCTAATTTTAATGCATTTTACTCTAAATTTTTTTTTTTTTTAACTAAGAATTTTAATGCTAATATATATTTAATGGTCCTAATGAAAATTTGATCATATGTTCTTGCTTGCAATCTCATTTATCATCCTCTTCTAATTTTATATCAAATACATTTTTTTTTTTTATTTTAAAAAATTTTCAATTTTTTCATCTCTTGTTGGTTCTACAAAAAAAAAAAAAATTTTTTTTTATTAAAAAAAAAAAATGATACAATTCAAGAATGAAAAATACAACACAAAAAAATGTGAAAAAAAAGATTAAAAAAAAGAAGTAAAAAAACAGAAAACAAATAACTTCAGAATTTTTTGCTATATTACGAAAAATTGAATTGCATAATTCCCCAAATGTAAATATAAATGTTAATACAAGAGAAAAAAAAAGAAAAAAATGAAAGTAGTAAGTTTTCAGTAGTATTGGGAAAATATTTAGAAAAAAATACGAATATTGTTGTTTTTTTTTTTTCTAAAAAATAATAAAATATCCATCATCCACCTGTGTATCGTGTTATTTATATATTTTTAGTTTTCAAATGATGCTTTTTTCTCATCCCATTACAATTTTTGTATAGAATAATATGTACATTGGGAAAATTATGGTACAGAGACTCATTCGTAACATGAAAAATTAGAATATTAGATTTGAAATGACTTTGAAAAAAAAAAAAGGTAAAAAAAAAAGATGAAAATGTAAAAATAAGCTAAAAAAAAAAAATATTTTCGATAATTTTTTTTTTTTATACATTTTTTTTGTTGTTGTTGTTATTTTTGTGATTGTATTCTTTTGAATACTTATCCTTGTTGTAATATTTTAGTTTATGATGTTTTAGGTTAAGTAAGTGAAAAAAAGGAACAGAAAATTATATTTTATTTTATTTTATTTTTTTTTCTACTTTTTTTATTTATTTTCGAAAATTTTTTTTATCTTTGAATTCTGGTAAATTTGAATTGTATTTTGACTTTTTTTTTTACTTTTTTTCATTTATATAATTTACAATTTGGGAAAATGGAAATTTAGAAAAGAAAATAAAAAAATTCATGATATATACGTTCTTGAAGTATAAATGTTTGAATGTGTGTAAAAAAAAAAAAATATAATAAAAAAAAAAAAAAAAACATGGTTAAATTGGAAAAAAGGAAGGAATAAATTAGAATGAGAATAGGACAGGAAAAGAAAAAAAAAATTTGTTGTTTGTTGGTCCTTAAGATAATGATGATGATTGTTTGGATAAGGATATAAAATGGTTTCTATATAACGTACGTATATGTATACATATGAATTTTTTGTATGTATTTGATCTCATATATGAGAAAAAAAAATATTAAAAGAAATTGTGAATACGATTGTTATGTTTTCATATATGAAATTAGAATTTAAAGTGAATAAGTTTTGTTAGTTTTATTATCATCCTCTTTAAATGTTGACAGAGTATTTTCTATGGAAAGGTTTAGTACATACATACATATATACTGTATGTGTGTGTATATACAAGTCATATAAAATGAAAAATATTTTGTTGAAATATGATTTTGAAAATTGGATAATAAAGAAATATTGTCCAATTTTATTAATATTATATTTCTTTTTTTTTTTTTTTATTGTTGTTACTATAAAGGGATGAGTGTAAGATACTTTTTCTATTTTATTTATTTTTTTAATAAGTAGGTGTGTTTCTTATGTGTTTTCATATGAAATACTTCAATTTTAATAAAAAAAAAAAAAAAAAAAAAAAATTGTAAGTTAACGAAATGGAAAAATTCAAAAATGAAAATTTAATAATAATAAAAATAAATTTTTTCAAATCATTTTAAAATAAATCAGTTTTTTTTCTGGATTAGATTTAAAAAAAAAATAAATAAATAAACATAAATCATAAATCAAATTATTTTTACGTAGATTTATTTTTATTAATTGTGTGAAATATTAGGTTAAGTAGGGTATTCTTATTTGTTTTTTATTTTAAGATTTTAAATTTTTGAGATTAATGATGTGTTTTTAATGGTTTTCATATGAGAAAAAACAAAGTTTTTTTTTTTTTTTTTTTTTTGAACATATCGAGTTTAATGTTTCGTGAAGTTTTTATACTTTAAGATGGTTCAAAGGTTTTTTCACACATGGCAGTTTGTTGATTTAAAATGAATTTTTTGTTTTTTTTTTGTTTCTAAGGGAAAAAAATTATTTGAATCAAATAAAAAAAATACATAATAATAAATTTAATTTTAAAAAAATTTATTTTTTCATTGATTTTTAAATCAAATCAGAATAATTAACTTATTACATTAAAAATTAACAGTTTATTAAAAAAAAAACAAAAACAAATAAAAATCATTTAATTCATCAAAAATATTTATTTAACAATATTAATTCATTAAACTTAATAAATATCATTAAATATTTACATAAATACATTTGACTGATTTATTTAAAATAATTTCAGATTAATCATTGAAATTTTTGAATATTTTTAATTAAATTGTGATCAATTGAATTTCGATTTTTGAAATGATTACCCATTAAAATTAATAATTAATAAAATATCATTTAATTAAATTATTATGTATGTCTGAAAGTAATTTTTAATTGCATATATATGTAAAATTAAATTATGTATTTTATATGTGTTTTAAGAATTTATAAGATTTCTTAATGCAGAAATTTTTTTTGTAAATTTTAATTAGATTGCTTTAGCATTCTTGATGTTCTATTTTATAAGTTTTTTTTTTTTTGTTTAAATAAAAGAGCAGAATAATCAGTAAATATAGTATAAAATACAAAAAGTTAAATGTAATCCTCAATTACAGTAGGAACTTTGCTTATGTAACTCATCACAATTACAACAGACTGAATGTTGAAATACTTACAAAAAAAAAAAAAAAGAAAAAAGTTTACTATTTTAATTTAGTATATATAGTTGAAGTTGTATTCATATACATGTGTATGTGTGTATGTGTATAAGTTCTAAATCCTTGTAGATTTTTTGACAAAAAAAAAAAAAAAATTAAAACTGGAAAGTATCTAATTTAGAAAAGTATATATAAAAAAAATAGCTTAAAGCCTCCACGATAGCATTAAATTGGTGTTATTTGTTTATGGGTTGATGGTTTGGTTATACTTTGTATATAATATATACATGTGATATATTTATCTATAGTATCTATGGTCCAAAGAATTTGTCTTTATATTTATAGTGACAGTGAAGATTTATATGGTAATCCCATAATTACAACAGAATCAGTGATATTGTATGAAAAAGAAAGAAAATTGATGAAGCCAAAGAAGAATATTGCTATGATGTTTTTATTTTTTATTTTCTTCTTCTTGTTTTTGAAATGTATAATTTAAATAGACAGCTAAAATAGCAGCAGACTGTAGAAATTATTTGAAATGTTTATATTATATAAAGTTTAAGGAATTTTTTTTTTTTTTTTTTATAAATGACCTTTTCACAATGTATCTTATTCGTTTTTTAACTTTCTCTTCTCTATGTTGTGTGTGTGTACGGTTTTTTTTTTTTTTATATTCATATTTATTAACCATGAAAAGAAAGCCACAAACAAAAACCATTAAAGGGTCTATTTATCACACAGATTCTTGTTGTTGGTGAAATAAATTTTAAGAAAAATGACAAAAAAAAAAAAAAAAAAAAAAAAAAAAAACTAAAACAAAAATATGGTATTGTGTAGTAAATCTTTTTATCCTTAAAATGTTATTATTATTATTATTTTTTTTAAGGTATACGCATAAAGGTAAAAATTGTACTTGAAAATGTTCTTTTCTTGGATTAAATAGATTAATTTTTTTTTTTATAAATGTCACCGGTTTTTTTATGATAATTAATTTTGTTTTTGTAAATAAGTATCTGTGTGTATGTTGACCATAAAATGTAATATAAAAGACAAAAAAACAAAAAAACAAAATATCATGGTTTTGAAGTGTGTGTTACGTATTATAATTAATTTACATATAGAGTCTTTAAATCAAATATAATAAATGTCACCTTCACCTGTTTTCAAATTAATTAAATTTTAAAATGAATATACATGAAAGACATGTAAACATTGTCATTAAATTATCACAGCAGGATGTTTAAATTGTTACATTTTATGTGTAATATACTAAAAATTAGACTTTTAACTTTTTTTTTCAAATTAATTTATGTATATGTATAAGATGATAATTTATTATTAAAGAAAATAAAAGAAATAACCACAATCATTATAATTTTTTTTTTTTAAAAAAAATAATTCCTTTGAAAGAAAAAAAAAAAATGGAAAAAATAAATGCCAAGAAAATATTTAAATTATCCCCAAAAGGTATAATTGATATTAAAATGAATTTACATCATTAAAGCTCAACAGTAATAATTATTTATTTGAACTGTTTTTGTTAAAAATAAGAAAATTATATGAATTTTGGTAGTATTGGAGTATATCCTTCAGGATAAATTTCTTTAGAAAAAACATATTTTTGAAAAAATAAAAAAAAAATCTTTTCAAATTCAAATAAAACGAGAAAAAAAAAAACACAAGAAAGGAAAAATTTATTTAAATTAAATTCTAGCATTTAATTAGCAAAAAAAAAACTCGTTAGTCCATTGTGCTTGTAATTTAATGAATATATATTTTTCACAGTCGTCATAGTGAATTTTTATTATATTCGTTTTTCCTCTTTTTTTGTTTTTTTGTTTTTTTTTTAATTCTTTCTTGTAACTGAATGCGCCGTGATGAGACTTTGTTTCATTTTTAAATGCTAATTTTTTTTCTCCTTTTGAATAAAATTTTTTACGATTGCTTGATTTTTTTTTTTTTTTTTTTTCATTTTTATCATAGTTACGGCAGTAACACTAATTACTTTAGAATTGCATGAAATACTCACTTAATGAATACCACACGAAGATAAAAAAAAAAAATGGGACAACTAATTAAATCAGAATACTGTGTGGTTGATTACATAAAAACTTACAGGAAAATCTGTTTTTTTTTTTTTTATTTTGTAAATTTTTTTTAAATTTTTAATAGCTTCAAAAGTTTTTTTTAATCTGATTACAAAATAAAATTGTAGGGATAGAAGGATGAAAAAAAAAAAAACTAAAACAAGAAATGGAACTTTGTTTTGCATTTGTGATAATTAAGGTGATTCAAGAAAAAAAAAAAAAAGGTGGACAAATTTTCATGTTTATTATGATAATGAAAATGTTTAAAAAGAAAATTAATGAACTTTTGTGACGCTTTTTATTTTATTTATCTAAAGTTTTAGATAATTATTATATATATATTTTTTTGAATGTTTTTTTTAAATCTTTGAGATAATTTAAAAGATTAATATTTTTTCTTAACCGTATCATTAAAAATGTGAAAGAATTGTATACCAATTTTTATGAGTTTGGTGGTTATTTTTTTATATACATATGTATGGTATGTAGCTATATAGTAACTGAAAAACAGGTCTAGAAAAACAACATCCTGTAATGTTCCAGTGATATCACTGATCCATCATTGAATTATTATTTTCATAGTTCTCTTTTGAACGTCATCTATAAGTGTTGTCTGGGCGACCCCGCCCAGATATGTAAATTAGATATATTGTAATCTTGGATGTTCTTCATAAATTTTCAAAATAAAATACCTTAAAAGATCGGATAATTTATGTTTCAGCTTATAATTAATTCGATAAAAATAAAATGCCATATAAATCTCTTCTTCATTTAAGTATGTAGTAGTTTCAAATATTGTAGATATTACATATTTGTATTTTTTTTTTTTTATGATTAATTTATCGAATTTATTTTAATGTTATTATAGATTTGAGGTATTAGCCGTGTATAACTAACATTTAATTCTCCATAAAATAAACTTTTAATGCTATTTATCAATTTTTTTATGATTACTTTCATTTTTATAGGCAATCTACAAATATATTAATATTTTATTTTATTTGTTGTAAGCATATTTTATTGAAACGATAAACAAATACAAAAATACAAAAAAAAAAAAAAAATAAAGATATTTTTTTATACTTAATTTCTGATTTTTGTATTTTTAATATAAGAAAAAAAAAAAATAAAACTCAGATATCCACATAATTTTCAAAATAATCCATTCTTTCAGAATATAATTTTTTTTTTTTTTATTTCATTCTTTTAAATTTATTTATTTTTGTTAGGATTTAATGTCGATTACATTTTTGTAAGATAATATTTATTTGAATGTCTATTTAGTGAATATATGATTCTTTTTTTTTATTTTTTATTTTTTTACTAATGTTTCTTGATTTTAAGTTCTTCTATTTCTTGCTTTATATATGTATGTATATGTAAATGGATATGTATATGTATGTATATATCCTCGAGAAACACATTTACATTTATAACAATAAAATATATTGCTGAATAAAAAATCCTTTTTATATACTTACATGTTTATAAACCATTCAATTTTAATATACACATAACATTATAGTCGATATAATTCTACTTTCGGAATTTTAATGGATTAAATTACAAAAAAAAAAAAGAAAAAAAAAAAAAAGAAAAAAAGAAAAACAAGAAAACATTTCAGATAAATTTCATTTTTGCTTTTTTTTTTTTTTTGTTAAAATAAATATTCTGAAAATGATCTGAAAAGCGCGATATGATACTTAAATTGTATATAAAAAGGATTCTAATATTTTTTTTTTCTTCTTCTTCGTTCCTCCTTTCATTTTTTTTTTTTTCTTTTTTTTCTTTTATTTAAATTTTTTCTTCCATTGCATAATAAAATTCTGGTGAAAAAATTGAACAAAAAATAAAAAAAAAAGATGAAAGACTTTTGGGATTAGAACAATAAAAATTAGGCCATGAAATACAATAAAGTGAAAAAGAAAAAAAAAAGAGTCGAAAAAAATTGAAAGTGTAAGAAATATAAAAAAAGGACTATTATTTTATACTTAGAAATTTTGAACTACAACAACAAAAAGTTCACGAAAAATACAAGAGTAAAAGTTTAATAGGGAAGAAAAACTTTTTTGATTCTGTTTTTTTTTTTTTTTTTCATTCATAGAATATTTTTTTTTACAAAATGATGAAAGCTTAAACGGTTCATCGAATTTTTAATGTAAAAAAAAAAGAAACGAAATAAAATAAAAACAAATAAAAAAAGGGTAAGAATGCGATTAATGGCTAACCATAAATTTTTTGTATGTTTACTCTTTTTCTTGACTTCTTTTCTAATACAGTTGTTTTGTTGAAAGTTTACATATACTCAAGCTTCTGATTATACCTTTTTGCGAGTCACGATCATGAAACAACAATACATATACATTATATTGTTAAAACAGGACTAAAGAAAGAAAAAAAAAAAGTCCAGATCTTTGGGGTTATCTACTGGTTACACCTTTGAAAGAAGCTTTTATAAAAATGTTGATTAACCTCCTTGTTTTTTTTCTTCTTGTTTTTGTTTTTAGATTTCTTTTTTTCTTGTTTGTTTTTTTTTTTTTTTTTTTCAAAATCTCTATGTAATGTATATACATATGTACCTATACACATGGGAAAAAGGACATGTGGTTTTTAGCAATAACACATTATGTATTCACAACAGGTTACAAATGGACTCTTTTAGTACTTAAAATACACATACTTCTGCACCATATATGACAGAACCATTTATGTTTAGTTTAAATTTGTGTTTTTATCTTTTTTTTTTTTTTTGTTGGAAAATCTTTACCTTTTAGAAATAAACATGTATTTATGGTTTGAAATGTTTGGTTAGATGTTTGACGGGATAATAAAATTTTTTAATATGAAAATTAAAGAACAAAATGAAATTGCTTAACATGACGTTGACTGTTTTCTGCAATGTTATGTGTTTTTAATTTATTTTTTGTTTTTTGAATGTCACAAAAGAAAATTCTTAAAAAAGAAATGACATTTTCTTTAACCTAAAAACAAAAATAGTGAAAATAAAGTTTGTGCTGACTAATAATTGTTAAGATACTGTAAAATTAAATTGTATAAGTATAGCTTTAAAAGGTTAGGTAAATATTATTTAAAATTTAAATAAAATATGGGAAAATGAAAAATGAAAAAAAAAAAAAGAAAAGTTATTTCAAGTTTCACGCACCGATAATGTTACAAAATACAAAAATAAAATGCATAAATTTATTTTAATCCTTTCTCGTGTGTGTATGTTATATAGGTACTATATTATTATTATATAAGAGCATAAACTACTTTTTTTTGTAACTTTTTTTCTCTAGTTTAGTTTTGCTTTTGCGACTGTAAGAAAATTTCTTTACTAAAATAAAAAAAAAATAAAATAAAATAGAATTACGAGTAAAAAAAACGGATTTACCTATCTGCAGAATGATTATGTATACCGGTGCAATAAAATGGTTGAAAATGTCTTATCAGGATACAGATAAAAATGTGAAATTAATTATATTGTTCATTTTTTTTTTTTCACCTTTTCAAGAAGGTACATATTTTTTTATTTTTTGTATGTTAAAAGTTGAAACTTTGAAATAGTTGTAAGATAAAAGGAAGTTAAATGTTCTTGCAGTTTTAGTAGTTTTTTTGTTGTTCTGAAATAAATTCACTTTACTGTTTAGATATGAGTAACTATATGAATTATCTGAATTTAAAAATACACAAGAATATAAATTCGGATATATCCTACAGCTTAACGTAATATTTTAAAGCATACTGTTTAAGTTATGAACAAAATTAAGTAAGTGAAGCATGTTTTTCTGCTTAATTTTTAATTCTTTCATCATATGCATAAGATAATTAAAAACTTCAAATTTTTATCATAATACTAGGATAAATAAGAGAATGACAGGAAAAGAAAAAAATAATGGGTCTTCGGAGTAATTTTTAAATGTCGATTTTGCTGTCTGTTTCACCCTGCTATAGCTTTGGTCCTATAGTGAATGGATTTTTATAATTGGAAACTTTTTTTTTTTATAGTAAACTATGTATATAAGTATCTTGGCTAAATATACTTTTTTTTTAAAAAAAATGACACTTTTTTTTTTCTAGAAATGTAACGGAATTTTGTTTTGTTTGAGGAATCTTTTTCATATAAAATGAAGAATTGTAGATAAAAATTCCAATTAAATCGGGTTACGATGTATAAAACATACGAGAATGAACTGTTAAATGTACACCTACATATATTCGTGATATAATCACTTTCGATTAAAGGGTTAAATTACAAAAATAAAACACAAATATCATTTATTTTGAAAATAAATCTTTTTAGGTATTTTAAATCATTCTAAATGTGATATTTTATGTTAACAAATAAATTTCAAATACATACATATGCGTACATATAGAATTTCAATTGTAACACAGAAGCTTAAAAAGAAAAAAATAAAGAACACAAATATTTCTTTCACCGGAAAACATATTTCAAAGATACATTGGTTTTTTTTTTTTTTTTGTATATAAATATCACCTAAAAAGAAGCAAAAAAAAAAACATTTATCAAATTCATGGATTACATAATTTGTTTCATACATATCAAATATCCATTCAAAATTTATTATACTCTATTATACTCTTGTATATGTTCTTTTGTATACAAATATAATTTTTATGGAAAAAATAAAAACAAACTCCTGAATCACCTTAATATTTTACATGTTAAATGTTTTGCTTTTTTTTATGTATCAACTTAATGGGATTTTGTAAATGATCATGAAAAATTGAGTAGGACTAATTTCAAGCAAATGTTACACGTGTTTACACTATAAACTTTATCATAATAATTTCTTTTTATTTTCAAAAAGGATTTGCATTTCCATTTTCTCCGAGGTAAGATAAAATAAGATAACAAAAAAGATAGAAAAGGGGGTGGGGGGGTGTTGAAAAAAAAAAAAAAAACTAGGAAATAAAAATAAGAAAGATACATGAACGTTAATATGAAAAAATAATGTTATTCAAAGTTAAGTAAAATTTAACATGAGAGAATAGCCTTCAGATTCGTAATCGTATACGAGAGACAGTACATTTGTATTTATTTGATTTTTAAATTATTATTATTTGTTTTTGTGAATTAATAGGATTTTAGCTGGTAATATATTTGAAATTATATGTACGAGTATAGAACGTAGAAAAGTAAATATGATATGTAAATGTACTTGTTAGAATAACTGTGAGAAAAAAAAAACAAAAAAAAAAAAATAATAGGAAAATCGTTTAAAAATTCTTTAATGTCATTGAAACGTTTCCGTAAAATACCACAGTTACATAAAATGATATTAAAGGATTTAAATTTTTTTTTTTTTTTTCAAAAAGGAATCGTTGTCTCATGCTCTTTTTGAATTGATATTTAAGCACTTTTTTTTAGAAAGTTCTTTTATTCAAACAATAAAAAAAAAAAATATAATTGAACTAAAAGAAGTTTTGCAAGAAAAAGAGACTTATTTTATCCTTAAAAAAAAAGAACTTAAAGTACTGGAATTATCTCATTATTATAAATTTTTTTTTTTCGAAAATAAAAGTCGTAGCACATGAGTATTCGTATATTCAGTGTTTTGAGAAGGATCCAATGTAAATGTTATATCCACCTTTACATTATCATGTTTGTGCACTATTTTGAACTTAAAAGTTTACAATAAATTACATGCACGTAATACGTTATAGTTATGTGTATATGTGTACATGCATAATAGTTTCACGTTTCTATTCCGTTGAATATATTTTTTTAAAATATTTCCATGAAAATCATGCATGAGTATATGTACATTACATTTATTCATTTTATGCTTTAAAGTATGCATTGGAATTTTGTAATTTTCTGTAATAGAAATATGTAGGATGAAAGTTCTATTTGCGGTCAGTTAAGTTATACATATAGGATGAGAAATAATTAATATTTTGTTTGTTAAAAATTATTCCTAAGGAAATTCTGGTTATGGTTTTGTATCAAAAATAATTTTATTTTCTTTTGAAAAGCCATTTTGATATAAAATGGAAATATATTAGGCAGTATGAATTGAAATATGAATTGAAAATTAGACAATTATTAAAATTATTTCTTTCATATTTCTAAACAGGATCATATACATATTTTCACTATGCTGAATCAATATTGTTTTTATGTATAGTTATAAGAAATTTACATAATTTGGCTTACAACTTCAATAGACACAGATGGATCCCAAATAACCAAGGAATTTTTATTTTTCAAAAAAAAATTAGCTAAAACTTATTGCCCTTTTACTAAGCGCATGTCTGGCTCATTAAATGGAGAAAAGGTTGGGGAGTAGGGTGTGTGTATTGTTGAATGTATTATGTGAACTTACGCAGTATAAAAGAGGAAGAGGGATGGAATATATAAAGTAATCGATTTATAAAATACTCTAGGTGGTTTTAGGTGAATTCAAGGATTTTATATTTTCAAGGCTTGAGATTTTTTTGATAAGAAGAACAAAAACAACTTTTAAATAGTGTAAACCCCTCTTGAAATAGAAAATAGGTACTAACACTGTCTGTTCACCGGGCACTGTCCACTTAATTACCATTTAAGTAGGATTGGGCTACAAGAGGATGACAAATGCAGATTCTGCAAGGAGGCCAAGGAGACCTCAAAACACATTCTATGTGAATGTGAGGCGCTGGCCTCTAAAAGGGTGCGACACATGGAGCAGGTTTTCCTTAAACCGGAAGAAATTTGGTGTGCACCTTCTCATAAAGTCTTAGGATTCATTAAAAGCCTAAATCTTTGAGAAGTAAGGGCGGCACAAAAGATCTTGTTAGGTCGAGGTGCACCGAATAGCCCAAATACTATCTATCTATCTATCTAACACTGTCTGTTTATTTGGTTTCAAAATTTAAATCATCTCTATATAACGCGAGGAATGTAAAATATCACTTGAACACATTGCTTATGGAATAAATATGAAAGCTTTCTACAGGTTATGCATCTGAACAATTTGTAAAATAAATATTTTAAATTTTAAATAATAATTATATTTATTCATAATTTGCATAAATATGTTTTAAATGTTTTCAAAATACATAAATGTCATCTTAATCGTTGGGGATAAAGAATTTTTCAAAAAACAAAAAAAAAATGTTTATTCATTGTTTTTAAAATACATATATTTGTATATATTTACATAAATTGGTTTTAAAGAAAATCTATAAATGTATTTAACTAACACATTTACATAATACTATCTAATTTATATAATATTATGTATAACATTTCATCAAGTATTTTATAAAATAAAGTGGCTTACGAAAGCATAAATAGAAATTACTATATAGTTTGTTATAGTTACACAAAAAATGTGTATCTTTGCCAAATATCGACCCATCATTATCATAAACTTAACTATACATACATTATATTGTATATTAATATTAATAGAAGGTATCTTATGTTTATATACATGAAACTTTTTTTTTTTCTCATTATCATCAGGTATATCCTTTAAGTTGAAATTATGAATTGAAATAGAGAGGTGTATAAAAACAACATACGTTTATATACACACTATATGTATCGTAAAATATTGTTAACCATTAAAAAAAAAAAAAAACAAACAAGAAGATTGAAATTTCTAAAATGTTTAACTCATAGTATAAAGTTTTCACAAACTACCGTTAAAAAGTTCTACACTTTTACTTTATGTTTTCATTTTTTTTTTCAAAATTTTCCTCTTTTTTTGTTGTTGTTGTTGTGTTCTTTTGTTTCTGTTTTGTTTATTTTCATTTTCTTATTTTATTTGATTTTGAAAATTTTGTGATCCTTAACAGTTTTTTGTTATTGTTTTGTGAATAAGACATTTAAATAGGGTAATTTAAGTGTTTTTTGTTTTTGTTTTTTTTTTTTTTTTTTTAAATATTTATATTATAAAGTTGTTTAGAATAATTTAAAACTAAAAAGGCAGTTAAAAATACAAAAACTTAACAGAACTCAACAAAAGACTAAAATTGAAAGTAATAAAACCACCAAAGTAACAGGATAAACAGGATATATACAGGTATCTTCCATATGACATAGAAAGTTAGTGATAAAAGAAAAACAACAACAAAAATGAAAATAAAAACCAAAAACTTTATGTAAAAGTATACAAGTACAAGAAAACCAAAAATAGAAAATTAATTTTTTCTTTTGATGGAAAAATGAAGAAAAAAAAAAACCAAAAACACACATGTATAGTAGGTTTTCATTATTTTGTGTAAAAACATAATATAAAGTTTTGAATATGAAATTATATGGGTAAATGGCATAGTAATGACAAAAAGAATCATTAAATTAACATTTTAGATGACATAACTTTAAAAAAATTCATAGAAAATAAAATAAAAGAAAAAAAAAAACAAATATAAGGAAAACTTATATAATGCGTGTACCATGTACAAAAGTAAAGTTTGTCAAATAAAATTACTTGGAAAAAGGAAAAAAAAAAAACTGAAAACAACACTTCAAGATATAACTTTAAAATTTTATTGAATTTTTAGAATTTATTATTTATGAATAAAATTTTCTTGAATGAGTTTGTTGGCAAAGATATTCATATGAAAATATATATGTACATATTTTGCAAGAATACACATATGTTGTGTAAGATATACACATTGAAATCAATATTTTGTTTCATTATATTTTATATTACGATTTATTGTTGCGTTATCGAAACTCATCACATATTATTTAGATTGAATTTTTTTTTTTTTTCTAAAAATAAAGAAATTGTATATATGTAGTTACAAATATACGTACATGTAATATGTATACCTACATATGTATGTACTTATAATTCAGATTAAGGAAGAAACAAAAAAAAATCTTGTATTTAAGATTTGCTTTTATTCCTATAGTTCTGACTTAAATTTATTTTTAGCTATTTAGAAAAACTTTGTTTTTGTCTAGAGAAACAACATAAGGCATAAAAGAAAATGTTCTCAAATAAAATAATAGAAAAGATAAAAAAAATATATACAATATCGAAAAAAGACAAAACAATCTAAGAAAAAGTAAATAAAAAACTTTTTTATGACAATAGAAGCATTTAGGAATTTTCTGCTTTTCAATAATAATAAAAAAAAAAAAAGAGAAAAAAAAAAAAAAAACAAATCTTGGAAAAAACAGTACTTTTGCTGTCGTAAACATTGTCATTTTTTTATTTTATAGAAAATAGATACATGCTCAACATGATGAAAGGTAAGTTTGGAATAGATGAATAAATGATAAAAAGTAATCTAAGAAATGTGTTTTTATTTCTTTTATATACTTATATGTATGTATATACAATATAGCCGGAAGTGTTTTCTCACTTAAATTAAACTATGTACATGTACATAGAGATATTACCAGATACGATACATATATAAAACAGGACTGTCGAGTAAATACAAAGGCAGTAAATTTTTCTTTTTTTTTTTTTCAAATTGAGTTCATTTCAGAGAGATTGCAATAGAGAAAAACAAACACGTTAAAGAAATAAAATCAGAAAATATAAAAGTGTATAGTTACACAATTTCAGTTGATTTAGAGATTTTCAAACAGGGTGATTCTAGAAGATAAATATATCTGATTTTATACTGATTTTTAATAAATAGAAATCAGCTTTTATTTTTTTTTTTAAATAAATGATTGATTTTAATCTCTGACAAAATTTAAGCTCGTAAACGTAAGTAAGACAGTATCTTCTTTAGAATATTTTTAAATTAATTTTTATGGTCTAAAAACAATTTTTTTTTTTTTCAAAGATACTGTCGTTACAAGATTCAAACTGATAACTTTTTTATGTTGTTGAATCTTAGTTGTAAGTTACATAACTTTTTAAATTTTTTAACTTTTCGATTATACATATAATAAGTACCAAATATATACAATAACTATTTTTGTTATATCCTCAAAAAATTTTGTCATAAACATATCATTAAATACTTTTAGAAATTTCAAAATTATCTTTCACAAACAGAAAAAAAAAAAACCATTAATTTTCAAGTTTATCCTTTCACATTCATGATAAATAACATACATATTATTAAAAGCATAAAATAACTTTGAATTAAGAAAAAAAAAAATATAGTATATAAAAAATACTAAAAAAAAATTTTTTTTTTGTTGTTGTAAATTTACAACTTTTTTTTTTTGAAAACTTTGTAAGTTTAAACAAACTTTGTTTGTTTGTTTGTTTTTTTTTTTTTTCTAAATAGTTATGGATGCAAGAAAATAAAATTAAAAAATATAGATATATATAAGTAAATTTTAATAAAAATTATTCGTTATGTATGAAAAAAAAAAAAAAAAATTGAAATGAAAAGTAGTAAAATCTAGGCTATCGACCGTTTTAAATATATTTACTATAATAAAATATATAAATTTCAAGTTTTACGCTTTATAATCTAAAACTTTGTAACATCATGGATCATAAAAAATACGTATTCATACTCCCACACTGGACGTACATATATCCAATACACATTCAAAAAAAAAATTATACATAAGTATTTTTACATCTTTTAGAAGAAAAAAAGAAAAAAAAAAACGAAAAATAAAAAAAAAAAAAAAAATGAAAACCCCATTAAACCCAAAAAACTTTTTTCCATAAAAATGTAAATTCTCTTCAATTATTACTTTTTTTTTTTTTCCTTTCGTTTTTATTTGAACTTTGTATATTTTCAGATTTTTAAATTGGTGCATGAATAATAAATTTTCTTTTTTCTCTTTTTTTTTTATATATATATAAAAACTTATTAAAAAAAAAAATTTATGTTTTTTTTTTTTATCCTCGAAATACTAAGTAAGAAAATTTTTTTTTTAAAATTCATTTTTGGCTATAATCCAAAAAATAAAGATTCTTCGTTTTCATTTCAAATAATACAGTTTTTTTTTCAAAAAGTTAAAATACCAAAAATATAAATACAAAAATTTTTTATCTGTTTAAAATCAAATTTTTTTTTTTTGAAAATGGATTTTCATATGCATAATTCACACTCATTGACCAGAAAATAAATCATAAATGATTTTTTTCTATTTTACAATTTTAGGATAAGAAAAATATTTTTGGGGGAAAAAAAAAAAGCTAAGGCTTTTGAAAATGTCATTATTTTTTTTCTAATCTTAATATATCCTGTGTAAACAAAATGTTTGTATTGAGGTATTGAAGAAAAAAAAAATCGAACACAGATGATAAAACTGTAATCTTTTTCTGTCAAAATTCTTCATCCTTTTTATCATATCACACACATTTATATAAAGCTTTTTCCTTCTACATAAAAAATATATTCCGGAATGATGTGTAACATTACCTTTATACATATACAATATGCATATGCATTATCTGTCAGATACATTAGATGAAACGTAAATCTTTTCAGTGTCTAAAGTATTCATTGGTATAAAGAAAAAAAAAAAAAAAGGTTTATCTTATGCACCATTAATATACGGAAAATTTTCATATAACGGTAAAAGTGTAAGAGAAGGTTTTTATTTTATTGGTCAATGTTATATAAATAGCCAGACGAACATACATTCATATACATACATATATTATACGTTACCCCTTTATGATTGTGGTTTTTCCTTTTTCCTTTATTTTTTATTTATTTCCTTTTATTTTGTTGTTGTTGTTTTGTTTTATAAATTCAGTTAAGTACTTTATATTGTATATACATATATTCTTGCTTGAGTGGCTGCCAACTCTTTGCTCATATTAAAAGTTTATCAGGTATAAGTGCTTTGATTGTTATTCGAAAAATCCCTTCTTTTATATAATCCATGTGATATAACTTTTGCACGGTTATTATACCAAAGTATTAAAAAAAAAAAAAAAAAAGGGACATAAGAGGATTTTACAGTTCATTGGGTTCAATTGGAAGTTAATCAGAAATGTTTGTCGAATTTTTTGTGGTCTGGTTAAGTTACATACATACACATGTACATTTTCCCATGACACTGAACGTATATGTAGGTATATACAAAGCATCCTTTTTTTTAAAAATAGAATACACTTATGTTTATAACATGTAGACTTTTATTTTTATTTCATAAATAGATTTAACAAATAGCACAAAAAAAAAAAAAAAGTTGAGTGAAAACATAACAAATACATACATAGAAAAAAAAAAGAAAAAAAGGTTTAAAAGTTTTTCCTATGCACACCCCATACAAAATGTTCATTCAATTCACAAAATAGTACCTTTCAAATCCGATTATCTTTTCGAATATCAATTTGTTGTTTTCATTATATTTTTGAATATTTACATTTAAAAGCTAACAACTTTTACTTTTTAACTTTTTATTATGATGTCAACAAAATAAATGCAAACGATTTTGCTTAAAGGATTTTTCATATTTTATTTAACATTTTAATAAAAATTTGTATTAAAAGAGAAGAAAAAAAAAAAAAGGGTTGAAATTGTTGAAAATATGTAATTTTTTTTTTTCATTTGCCGTTTTTGGAAATTTTGTGATAATACCGTATTTTCAATTACTATAAAAAGAAAATTTAATTTATTATTTTTCAATTTGTAAAAAAAAAAAAAAAAAATAGAAACAGTTAATCGCAATTTAAATGGTTTGTATTTTTAGAATTTTTTGTTGTTGTGATGTTTTA
The DNA here is from genome assembly GCA_939192795.1 of Bombylius discolor. NCBI lineage: Eukaryota > Metazoa > Arthropoda > Insecta > Diptera > Bombyliidae > Bombylius > Bombylius discolor. The sequence continues at coordinate 52,755,927 of OW584238.1, read as the reverse complement.
AAAATTGATAATTTAATTAAAATTGTACTTAATACGGTATATTATAAATAGTTTTTGTTTGTTTCAAAAACAAAAGGATTTAAATTTATTTTGACCTAATTTTTATAATTTTTATTTATCATATTCTTAACTCTTTTTTTTTTTTTTTTCAATTTAGTCTGTAAGTGAATTTTAGTTAGAATATCCAATTTTTTAATAAATTAATTAAATATATTTTTTTTTAATCAAAAAAACTTTGTAATGCTTTAAATGTATAATTTTTGTTTAACACTTATAAATAAAAGGACAGACAGAAAATACTTGTAAATATAGAATAAAGTTTTTTAAGATTCCATTGAACACACATTTAAGTATCGAAAACGTATTTTCTATCTCAGCTCTTGATTGAATGTAACTAAAAAGTAAAAGTGCAAACGGCAAAAAAAGAAAAAAAAAAGTAAATAGAGCTAGTAGTGTACACTCATCAAAAAAAAAATAAAATAAAATAATATAAAAAAAAAAACGGAACTAGAAATTTTTTTTTTTTAATAAATACTTTATTTGAAAAATTAACGTTTTTGAGTTTGTCGTATGCAATTAATGATCTAATTCAAACTCACAAGATAAATCTTTCATTTTTTCGATATTGTTTCATAACATTATTTGGATTAAATAGAAAATATATTTTATCATACATGTGGTGTCCATGTATTATAGTAACAATTTAAAATATCAATATTATTATATTTATTTTTCATATGTGTGAAGTATCCATTCAATAATCCATCATCTATCTACATCTACTGTATCACTCACTAATCATGATTGAAAATTTCATTTTTCCTGAATGACTGAGTAAATTTGATCCTTGTCATCGATTGAAAATTTTTTTTTTCTATTTACATTTTTCTTATTTTCTCCATATCTGAGAGACACAATTCCATTTAAAAAAAAAATAAATAAAATAACAAAGAATAAATAAAAATAAAAATAAATAACTTCATGAGTTTAACATTATACAATTTCTAGTAACATCACATTATCCTGTGGGAAAGCTTAGTCATTCATAAATTGCCTTCTTCTTTTTTTTTTTTTTTTTGTTAAAACTTTTAAAATTTTTTTTTATCCTTATGTGATTTTATCGAAAGATTATTCAGAATTTATCAAAAAATACCACAAATCTATTTATCATATAGTGATGATCAAAAGCTACTTTATGTACTTTATTTTTTATTTTTATTTTTTTATTGTTAAGGAGGAAATAAAAACCAGAGTTTTACGGAAGATCAAGCATTTAAGGATGAATCAGTGTTATCATATTATTATTTTTCTATACCTTTAATATATTTTTAACGAGTTAATCCATAAATAAATTTTTGACACTATTGTGAAGTGTTATGTTTTGATAATATTGTTTATCTTAAATGGAAAATACATAAATAAAAAATAAAAATTGCTGAACTTTTACATCTACATCCGATTCAGGATTATAAACAGAAAAATGATGAAGTTTCGTTTAATGGAAAGAATTTTTTTTTTTTTTTAGGGGAAGTGTGATTAAGGATTAAGAAATGTTTTCGATACTCTTCTATAGTAGAAAACATTATTTACAGAATGTATTCTATTATTTTTACGTAGGTTGTAAATCACAAGTGGTGAATAGTTGAATATAGTATTTGAACAACAACAATACTTCTACACGCTCAGTAGTATGACCCAGCTCTATCTCCCTCCGCAATACAAATCACTTCCTGAAAAAGCCGGAGGAAAGAAAAGCTAGAAAAATAAGAAAATTCTTCTAGAAACCTAATCTAACCAAAGTTGAAATCAAATGAATACAATTTTCCAGAAATTACAACTTAATGTTAGACCAAAAATCAGTAAATCGGTTATAGACAGAAATATTGAAAACAAGTTAACTTTTAAAAGTAGCTACATTTTTATATCGTAGGTACATCGATTTTTTACCAGAAAAGATTTTTTTTTTTTTTTTTTTTGAATTTTACTAATATTATTCATATTTATTGAGAAATTTAAAAAAAAAAAGAAAAAAAAAAAACACATGAAATGAAAAAGGATATGCGGCATCACGTACTAATATTTTTTGAAAAGTCACGATTTGTTTGATCAAATATTAAATCTTTTTTCTTCTTCCTTTTTATGTATGAAGAAGAAAAAAAAATGTAAATATTTAAATACAAACAAATGTTTTACAAATCTACTGTAGTAGATTTTTATAATTTATTTAGCACGCAAGGAAATTATGAAAAAAAAAAAGACATAAACATTGTAATTTGCTTAAAGAAAATATTTAAAAAAAAAAAAAAACAACAAAAAAACAGGAAAAACAAAAAAACAAAGCAAAAACATGTACTTATCTTCTGTAAAGATAATAATACTCTTTTGAAAATATAATATTTTTATTTTCTTGTCAAAATTATACAACATAAGAAAAAAAAAAAAAAAAAGCCGCATGCTTTCTTATTTTCATATTTTTTTATGATAAAATTTCTGCTGATTTTACAAAAGTTTCACAAGAATTTTTCTAACATTATACTTATCAAGTTGTACATACATACATAACTTCTAAATTTAGGTTGTATTATTTTTTTTTTCCCATATGTATACAATTTTTGTTATTTAAATGGTAAATCCTTTTTAATGTTTGTTTATATGAAGAATTACAATAAAATACATTTTATGATTACAATACATAAAGTTTATATTTGAAAAGAAGAAATAATTATCACTTTTTTATGTGACAAAATAAAATAAGAAATACATGTAAATTTTGTTTATGACATTCATTATTCATTATTTTCATTTCCTTACATCGTGTATTTTAGATAATTTATAATTAAAAGAAAATTAAATTTTTTAGGGGAACATTTAAAAATTTGAAATTTTCGTATGATATTTTATCAGATAAGAAAAAAATTAATTATCTAAATTCTAAGAAAATTATAAGTAAATATGAAAATTTTGAGGTTAAGTAGCTTTTGAAATTTTACTTTTTGTATTTTTTATCTTAGATGAAATTTATAATAACCAACGAAAAAGTGCTTTTAAAGATGAATAAAAACAAAATTTTGATACATAGTTTATACAGTGATACACATATACATACATATAAGAAATGTTACAAAAAAGGAAATAAAAGTAATCATGTTGATTGGGCTTCTGAGATTGGAGATCTCGGTTTTAATTCGCCCAAATCCGCTCAGCTTTATCCCTAGAATGGACTGATCTTATACGACTTTAAGGTTTGTGTTAAGCTTTGATCCTTTTGAGCTACGTCCTTGGAGCTTCTCAATTCCTCCATAGCAGAACTTCACACACAACCACATTTTTTCTGAACTTTTAAATATTCTATATTCCAAAAAAACTAAAATCTGGCAGATTCGAATCCAATTATCGTATTTCAGCAACTTTACGTATCAAAAATTTATATTTCTTTAAACTAAATATCAAAATCCAAGAAATACAAGATAACCGTAAAGGATAATTTTAAAGATAATACTTTTGGTTCAAGGATGCTGAGATACAGTTTTCCAAAAATAGTAGATGTGTACTATCTGCCCATTTTTGAACAAAATTGATTCGTCATTTCCATAGGGTTAAAAAAATTGAGTATGATTTTTTTTATCGTTCTAAAGCAAATACAACCTACATAAATATCAGTATGGCAGCCCAGTCATACGTATTGTAATTTGTAGGTGAATGTACGACAGCAAGAAAAATGTTTTATAAAGCTCAATACTTGATTAGTCTCTGGACCATATCGAATTAATGTTCGGATGCTTTTAAGTAAAAATAAGTTCACAATTTAACATTGCATTTCAGCACCTATTCATGATTATCATTTAAACTTTCACATAAAACTTTCGAAAGGAATAATTTAAAATTATTTATGAAAATTTCCCAAAAATTCATGTAATTTGAAATTTAAAATTTTCAGCTGAATCTAAATAACATTTAAATTTTCCATTTAAAAGTTGAATTCTTAGAATAATTTTCAAAATTAAATAAAATAGATGTTATTTAATTATTTGTTTGTTTTGTTTTTTTTTTTTTCAAAAAGAAATTTAATATTATAAATTAAATATTTTATTTAATTTACATGATAACCTGCTGCTAGAATTAATTTCGATTTCATAAAAAAAAAAAGTTTTTTTTTTTTTTTCAACTTATAATTAACAATTACATGTATTTTTATTATTTTTGTTTTTCATTTTACTTATTTCGTTTTCCATTAACTCTTTTAAATAAATTTTTCTAGTGTATCTTGAAAAATAAATAAATGTACAAAAAAAAAAGTTCCTTTTTGTTTTTTTTGTTGGTTTGTAATTTATACCATCGAATGAGTTTAGTATTAGGTATGTTCTTTAAAATATTAAAAAAAAAAAAAAAGGAAAATAAACAATTTAACATCAATTAACTTGAATTTTAATCCTTATTACATTTTGTACATTTGTGTATGTAGTATATGTTGTTTTTTTTTTTTGAGGAAATTTATACTTAACAACAAAGTTAGAAAAAGTAAAAGAAAAAAAAAAAAACAACAGAAAATACATATTAGAAATCTGAGAACAGAAATCGTACAAATATATATGTATTATTTTATATACAAATATCCAATTATATTTTATATAATTTTTGTTATTTGGCTTCATTAAAAGCATTGAAAGTTAAACCAAAAATAGAAATGAAAAAATAAAAATTGAGAAGAAAAAACCAAAAAAAAAAAAAAAAAACCAAAAAAAAAACAGCAAACAAATTGTAATTAAAGCTGTTCAGAAGCTGAGAAATTATATCTGTTCTGTTAAAACACATCAGATATATGTATCTATAATGGCTATACAAAAAAAAAACTCACTCTTCTACGTATATGTATATATGTATATTTTGTTATACATACAAACGTTTTGTTTCATTAGAAAATTCCCACAATTTTATTTACAGTATTAAATTAAATGTACAAAAATTTTCTAATATTATTGTTTAGATAGCGTATAAATCGTTTAAAGGGATAATTGTGAGAAATAAACCAACCGTATATATTGAATTTTACTTCCTGTTAGCAATACAGAGTAATCTTTAATAACATAACAAATTTTTGGCTGATTTCTATAGATAATATTCTATTGGAAAAAAAGAAGAAGAAGAAAAAAACGAACATTATCTGTTAGTTGTTTTCGAATCACAGAAAGCATTACATGTAAATATGTACATTATATAGAATATGCTTTGACTGGTATTTGAATTTGAACAAATAAATGCGGTAATATGATAAAATTACAAATATAACCTTTCATTTTGTGAATCATTTATTTGTTTTCTTTGAAAATATTTGCTTTTAAAAATATATTCAAAATCAGTTATTTGATCATTTAAATTTTTACTATGGAACCATCATGAAAAATACATCAAATACGATAGATACATATGTTCCGTTTAAAAAAAAAAAATCGTATACTGTATCTGCGGGAAAAAAGAGATTTTTTTCAGATTTAAAAGATTTGATACAATAAATAAATAATTAATTTTTGTTTATTTAACTCTTATCGATCGAATGTAGCGAAGTATCTATAGTCCTGTACAATGCTATGACTTTAAAATCTGGTTGATTTAAAGTTTTTTTCATTATTTTCTAAAAAATTTCTTCTGACATTAAAAATATCCTTATAACAGGGCATAAGTTACAGTGCACTAAAAAAAAAAAAAACCTTTCGCATCAACTTAAGATTAAAAATGTGGACAGTATTCAATAAAATCCAGCTTTACAAAATCTTAATTTCATAATTTCTTTTGTTATCTTGAAAATTCTCAAAATTCGAAAAAAAAAATATTTTTTGTTCAGTTCCAAATTACAATATGGCCTCTAAATGTGTACTGTGTAGTATCTTATGTAACAAGTTACAGTTAGATATTTGAAAAGTAAAATTGATAACCTAATAATTTTCGATTTAGTACTTTTATCATCAAGTATCAACAACAAGTACCTGTAAAGTACTTACATATTATATTTGAATTGAAAGCTACTTTTATGTATGTATAAATAACAGACAGTAAAGACAATTCTTTGTGGTAAGAAAATCCTATTCATAAAATCTAATCATATGTATTTTTAGAAAATCACACAGCATTCACAAAAGAGCAATGATCATTTTATTATTTGGCATTCGCAATATTGTGAATCAGATGAAGGTATTATAAAAAGTTACTAAATTCATATGATGAAGCATATTTGTATTTTAACTTTTTCTCAAGATATTATTTGAAAACTTTATCCTATTTTCTGTTTTTTGTTTCTTGTTTTTTTGTTTTGTTGTTGTTATATTCTTATAGAGTGACTTTAAAAGGATTATTGTATCTGTTTTCTTCCATATCTAAGAGAATTTAAATTTAAAATAATGATACACGCCCATTTATTTGAATATACTCGTATATAAAATAACTTTTATTGTGTGCTATGATTTGTTATGCTTCATCTACATTTAAATTTTCCTTTTTCTAAAGATAAAATACATAAAAATAATAAAAGAAAAGATTATAAAAAAAATTGCAATATATGGTAATTTAGTGTAATTTTATTGCAATTTATAATGAGAAATTTATTATGTCAGTCAAAAAATTTTTGAAATGCGAAAATATATTTGCAAAATTTATGTATTTGAATTTATGTGTGAATTGTTGTGGAATAAATTTGATGTTTCCTTTGTATCATTCAAAAGTTGAAAGAAGAAAAAAAAAAAATATGCAAAAACGGAGAAAAAAAAAATAGAATAGAAAATTATACAGAAAACTTCAAAGGAACAAAAAAAAAAAAAGAAAAATAAATAAATAAAGAAAAGAAATGAAAATAAGAACAACAAAAAACAAAAACAATGAAGATAAAATTAAGAACAAAAGCTCTTTATTTTATTTTTGTTGTTGGTTTTTTTTCTTTTTATTATTAAGGCAATGAACTGAAATCCCCCCTTTTTTTGTTATTTTTTTTTTTTTGCTTTTTGTTTTTCAGTTTTTTTTTTTTTTTTGATAGATAAAGAATATGACAAAAACATTCACATCGCATCAATATATGAATAAAAAAATAAAAAATACATATACATATACATACTTTTACACATTATCCTTTATTTATTCTATTTATTTTTCTTTTTGATTTTTATTTTATTCTGTTTTTAACTTTTGTTCTTTTCTGGTTTTTTGCAATTTATTTATTTATTTATTTATTTTTTTTCTTTGATTCATGAAAATGGTTCATAGCTATGTGTATATATGTATGTTCATACACATGTATAATTTTATATTTTTCGATAATAAAATGAAAGAAAGATGTATATTGTGAAGGTCGTATATTAATTAAGATGAATGATAATCAGAAAAAAAAACAAAAAACCAAAAACAAAATTGTAGAAGTAATTTTCATGAACTTACAAAAAAGATATTTAGATAATTTACCTGTCTCTATGTTAAATCATGTTAAGAACCTTTTTAATGGCTTTTTTTTTTGGTCTGTATTTATCTAGATTTTTTTTTTTTTTTTCTGAAATATATGTACATAGACACACAAATACTATATAATGCAATATAATTGTATTTATTGACCACATAAATTTGAATTGAAAGTAAAATATATAATAACACAGTTGGTTAGTTACAATCAGATTTATATCACAATATAAAGAAAATATCGTTTACTAATGGCCTGTCAAATCATTTTCAATTTGTTTTATATTTTAATTTAGATGAAAATATATATATGTACATACTTTACTACAATTTTTCGTAAAGTATTTGAATAAATGTTTTTTGTTTTTATTGTTGTTGTTATTTTTGATTATTTTCGTTTTATGTTTATTTCTTTCATTTATTTATATACTTTAATATTTTATATAATTGCCTAGGTCTAGACAGGATACAAATTGTATACAAATACATTCATACAAAAGGATATATTTCATATTTATTTAATTTATCTATTATACAACAACAACAAAATTATAAATTTATAAGATATATATATATATATTTTGGATAAATTTGTTTAGTTAAATTGCCTTTTAAATTTGATTTATAATTTTATAATATTATTTGTTTTTGTTTATTTAGAAAATTATATTTGAGTGTATCAAAAAAAAAAAAAAAAAAAAAACAAAATTGATACATAACTTAGATTAAAAAGTTTAAATAGTTTCCATGGTGCCTAAAAGATTTGTATTTAGAAAATTGTAGAAACTTTTTCAACAATCTGACTTTTCATATATTCAAAGAATTTTTGTTTGTTTGTTTTTTTTTTTTTTCCAAAAATTTAAAGTGAAGTTTTTAATGTTTTTCTTTTTTGTTTGTGCTTTCAAAAAGGAAAAAAAAAAATTATGACAAATTAAGATGAAATTAATTATATAATTGACTCAATTGTTATTGTTGTTTTCAATGAAATTGAAAGACAATGCCTAATTTGATATGACATAATCTGTATATGTTTTGAACATAATTTGTATTTGCTCTAAAAATGTATGAGGTGATAATGCTAACCTTTAACATGAGGGAGGATACGATCATTGTTAATTTTCATTGTGTAGTATGACGCTTTTGTTGAAACGTATGTTTTTAATTATATGTATTTTTTTTTTATTCGTTCTAGATTTCCTTTTCCAAAAAAAATTTTCATAAACTTTTCATTTTATATCTTTTCCAAGTGAGAAAAGCTTTGATAGAATGTCGAATTTTAATTTGCCTCATGAGAGAAAAATGATAAGAGGAGGATGCTTCTTCAGAGCTTTATGAAACGTAACAGAAATCAAATTTTACTTCAGCATTAAAATACATACTAGTTCTATAGTTTATCTTGTTTGCATAAATTTTAAAAGACGTCCATTCATAAATTCTTTTTAAATTAAAAAAAAAAAACAAAAAGACAAGAATCAAATCGTGTCACTCAGCCTTCTGTGTATGTATTTGTGTCCACTACCCATACACTTAAGTTTTTGATCAAAAAAAGTAACAAAAATCTTGAAAAAAAAAAAGGTATTGTAGCCTTCATTCAAAGTATCTATCATTTCTCTCACAAAGCAGTTTTGTTAGTTACGTAATATCATTTAGAGTGAAAATGAAAATTTAAAAAAAATTTAATTAAAATTTTAAAAAACTAAAAACGTATATAGTTAGTCGATATTTCTAAGCAAAAACTAATTACTGTAATTTATTTCATTTTGTTAATATGTTAAAATGTAGGAAATAACGAAAATTAATATTCTTCCTTTTTATACAAAAAAAAAAAAAATTTTAAATAAAACTACTTCAATGAAATTTTGAAAAATGTTCGTCAATATGAGCAGGAAAAAAAAGTGCAAAAAAAAAAAAAATTATCAGTAAAAAATGTAAGGTAAATAAATAATATTTTGTTTTGAATTTTTTGCTTATTTCAAAAATTTTGTAATAAGCCTTCCGGACATAATTTTAATCAGGAAACTTTTTTATACAAAAAAAAAAAAATATATATATTCAATAGCAATTTTTAAAATTATATACAAAAAATAGAGAAAAAAAAATAAGTAGGGTAATGTAAATAATTTTTAGAAGGAAAAAGAAAATTAAAATTAAAAAAAAAATAATAATAATTTCAAACTAGGGCAATATAGTCGTGTATGTATGATTTTGGAAAAGAGAAAATTTATATTACATTTTTTTTTTTTTTATTTCGAAAAATATTAACAGTTAAAAGTTTCTAATCTGATTTGTTTTGTATTTTTGTTTTTTTTTTTTTTTTCAAAGTTAAAAGTTTTTATGTTTTTTTTTACTTTTAAAAATATCAAAAATAGGCTCATTCAAATGTATACTACATATTGTATATAAAAGTATATAAATAACGAGGCATATATGTACATACATATATACATAAATATTTTTTATATCTTTTTTCATGTATGTATAGATTTATTAGAACCTGGCACAAAATATTAAATTATTATTATTACCATATATTAATACATATATGTAGATATGTATGTATGTATCGAATCATATAATGTGCTTATGATTACGTATGTTCTGATAATGAGGAACACATAAACATAGTACATACATATGTACATATATTAAACATAGAGGTACTTTTATATGGTGTGAAATTTCTAAAACATTCATATTCAAATCATATTTTAACAGGTCGTGGATTCAATATGATATGAGAATACCTTTTTTACAAGTATTTTTTTTTTTCTAAGATGTGTGTGTAGTATACACATACATATAAATACCGTAAAATTTCCTAAATTTATGCAAAAAAAAAAAATATATACATACATACTTATATAAAAAAGAAGAATGTTTTTGATTACTTATTGCTTAAAGCTAGAAAATATTATAAAATTATATGATTTATTGGCATAAAAATTCAAACATAAAAAAATATGCTGTTTTGATTACTTCGATAACATTTTATCGAAAAACGGTAAAAAATATGTAATGTGGTTATACATACATATGTATATGTAAAGATGGAAAAAATAATGTATACATACAAAATGTATATAAACAAAGGTGAAATTTAACACTAATGGGAAATTCTTATCTGTTGTCCTAAAAGGTTAAAAAAAAAAAAAGTTTCAAATAAATTGCTATATGAAACTTTACGTAAGATATATGTAAGAAAAATAAAAATCATATATATATGTATATAACGCATGTATAGAAGATGAAAATGAAACGCATTAAAAATATTTGTGTGGGAATACATTCTAAACTCATAAATGAAATTAAAAATTAAAATTGTATTAAATTCATCAGTAAATGTAAAATCTTTTACTCTTCCATTTTTGTTTTTTTTTGTTTTTTTTTTGTCTTTCAATATTTTTTATTATCTACTCAAATTTTAAAACACGTATTGTTTATCAAAAAAAAATATTTATAAAAAAAAAAACAACGATAAAATTTATTTCATATTCAACAGAGTAATATACAAAATTAAATTTCATTATAAATATTTAAACAATGTGCGGTATTATAAATCTTCAAATTGAATTAATGTATAACATAAGAAAGTAGATTTTATAAAAAAAAAAAAAATAAAAAAGAATAAGAAGACAAAGTAGGAGAAAAAAAAAATAATGGAAAAAAAAATAAAATAAAATAAAATATATACTCAAAGGCAATAAAAACAAAAGGATTTCTTATATTATGAAGGTAATAAAATCGTCAATAGAGATCATGTTCATGACAAAAAAATAAAACCAAAAACAATCTTTTTTTTTTATTATTATTATTTTTTTTTTTTTTTCAAAAAGAATCTCAAGAGAATACAAAATTGTATGGGTATGATGCGTAAACCAATAAATTATTCATATATACTTTATACAGGATGTTTTCTTCAAGATAAATTGAAATAGATTTCGATTTTTGAAAAGATAGAAGAAAAAAAAAGAAAATAAATAAATAATATCGAATGATAAGCATAATTTTATAAGTTTGATTTCAAGAAAGTTAGTATGCCATTGAAACAAAATTTCTTTTTTTTTTTTTAAATTTTAGTAAATTTTCTTCTTAAAAATTGTATCTAATTTTGTTAATTGAAAATTTTTTAGAAATAATAGAAAAAACTTTAATTAAATTTATAAAGTGAAATTGAAAAATGTTTTTTCCTGTGTGAAGACGACAGAGGCAAAAGTAAGGAATCTTACCATAAAAAAAAATTAAGGATTTTTAAGATTTTTCAGTTTTGTGGAATCGATGAATCTTGAAAATGTTTCTACGTAGGTAGTTTGATTTTGAAATTCGAATGTACAAGAAGACATAGAGTTGTAAGTAAAGTGTTAAATTTTAATAGCTTTTATCAACAAAAAAAAAAAAAAATAAAAAAAAACTTTTAAAATAAACGGAAAATTGTAGATACATAGTAACTATTGGAATTAGAAATAAAGATCTTAATTATTAAAAGGCTTCCACAGGAACTAAATGCTTCGCTGGCTTAAGCTTTTTGTCTTTGTTAAAGCTAAGCTGATTACATAATTTTTATTCAAGCGGAAAAAGTAAATATCTAACAACAAAATTTTCTATTTCTAATATGCCACCCTTTGCAATGCGATATGATTAAATGCTTTGGTCAAAGAAAAACAGAATTTTCTTTCGATTTTTTTTTATTCCTTTCTCAAAATCTAATAGACTTTATTTTTCATGTATTTTTTTGTGAATTCTTAACAACAGGTTGAGTTAAAATACCTTGAGACTAATTTTTACACATTCAGTATATTATATGATATCTTTTTTGTATAATCTTTTGAACATATTTCATACATTTTACACATCACAAGAAAAATTCCATTTTCTACACGTTTACATTGAAATAAACGTGACAGTTTTACTTTACATCTTATATAGAAAAAGTACTTTTGTCATTGATACAAGTTGTAAAGTTGTAAAAAAAAAAAAAATTAACTGGATGTTTTTTTGTAAATTTAATTTTAAGGAATTATTCAGGAAAATCATCACTTGTGACAGCTTTTTTGACAACTTAAAAGAACAACCAATTTTTTTTTTTTTTTTCATTTTTTGATATTATTTGTTTGGTCCGTTCACTTTCTAGATCAAAGATATCTTGTTTTACATTACATGTATGAACAATAAAAAAATAAACATATGTATCAGTATATTTTTAATAAATTCAAATTTATTCTGTAATATTACAATAACCAAAAAATTTATATAGATAACATTTTTTGAATAATATTATTTTTTTTGTTTTACACGAGCTATAAAACAAAATTAAAGAGATTCTTGTTTGTTTTTTTTTTTTTTGTAATTTAATTTAATTCAGCATATCTAAAATATGAAATTCATCTTTATTTTTTATTTTCTTCTTTTTTTGTTTTGTTTTTTTGCATGTTAATTTTCATTCATGAAAAATTGTTTATTGTTTTGTAAAGATAAATATTTCCTGTGTGTATTGTTTTATTTATTATTGTTATATTCTAATGAAAGAATAACAAACAAACAAGATATTTTTCTAAATAAAAACAAACTATCGTATAAAAATTTGTGTTAGCAGTATTTCCAAACATTTTGTTGGAAATATACATACATGAAGAAATATAAATTAGAAAAATATAAAACACATACACAATATAATAGAATAGTTTACACATAAATAAATATACTTACCTATATATGTATGTACGACAAAAAATAACATGAAACAAATCATGAAAGGTATGATAAACTTTTTTTTTTTTAAAAAATTTTGTTTTCAAAATTCCTTTTGTATTTTGTAAAAATGAAAAACAACAATTGTAAAGGAATAAACAAAAATATATACATACATACATATATATATATATAAAAAAAATAAAATTTGAAAGTTTATATGAAAAAATTTATGTTTGAAAACTAAAACAAAATTGAGGACGTAAATAAATAAAAGTTTCTTTTTTTTTTTTATATGTAGTTAGAGAAAGAGTTAAAGTTCAAAAAAAATATGTTAGTTATTTGAGATACAGTTGAATGAACAAAAATATCTATTTTATTATTATTTTAAGTTACTTGATTTGAAAATAATGAAAATTTAAGATAAAAAAGTATTCAATGTGTATTTTTTTTTTTTTTTTTTAATTTTGCTAATTGTGATTGATTTTTTACGGAAATAAAACGAGAAACTAACATTAATACATTATCATAACTGTTAGTTTGCAACAAAGGGCTTTTAAGTTCTAAAAAATCACAATCTTCAATTACGGATTTATTTCTAAATATGGTTACTAAGCAATCAATATCTATCTATTTATCTATTTGGTACTTCAATAACAATTCCTCGATCATCGAATTGCTATTTTTTGTATATATACATACTCGTATATATGTATGTATATGTATGCGGTGATATTAACTATAGAAATATGCAATTACATTTCACCTACTTTCATTCTAATCCTCACGTAGAATTCAAAAAATTAAACTAAAATTTCATATGAATGTTATGAATTTTTAATTAAGTTTTATAGCTCTAATAACAAAGTAGTGTAAACAAATATCAGTTTTTGGTTTTTTTTTTTTGTTTTGTTTTATTTACAATTTGAAAAATATCAATGTTGATTTATTAGAAAATTTATTTATTTGTAAAATGAAATATTATAATTATTATGTTTGTATATTATGATTATTATTTATTTTAATATTAATAGCTGAATTTTATAATTTTAATTGAAAATATCTTTATATTTATTATTGAAGAAAATATTTTTAATTCTAAATTGAAATTAAATGATGTATCAATTGGAATATTTAATTATTGTAAATAAAATTTATACAAATTATAATAATTAAATAATTGGGAAATGTTTAAGTTAAATTAATTATAAATACTAAGTGAAATATATTTCATTTTAGAATTATGTCAATTAATTTAAAATTAAGGAATTATATAAAATTAAATTATATTTAAACTGAAAGACTTTAAATACGGAAATAAATATTTTATTAAAACTTTTTGTATCAAAATGATTAACTTTGTTTTTTGTATTTAACTAATAAATTAGATGCATAATGTGCCATTCATGACCCAATCCTATTTTCTTCATATATGTATATAATATTTATTCTGTAATTTTGGTTACAAATGCTATTTTTGCTGAAATACCAAACGATAGTGAAGATGGTATGGAGAGTGATGAAGATATCATTGAAAATTGTGAAAAAGAAGGTTGTAGAATAGCCTTGAATGAAGTTATTGAAAATTTACTGAGTATTGACAATGTTTTAGAGCTGGAATATGATGAAGAAAGAGAAAATATTGATTCAGCTAATAATTCATCCCAAAATATTCCAGTCAATATAGAAAATTTGAAAAAAAAAAATCTTCCAGAAAGCACAGTTATAAGATTTGACAGGAAAACCAAGACGAACATTTCAATAAAGTGTCCTTTAATTATAACAGAATATAATCGTCATATGGAAGGTGTAGACCTTCTGGATAGCTTCATTTGGAGATCTAAAATCTCAATGGTCTCGGAAATGGTAAAAAACTTTAATTAACATTGGTACAAGTTCCTCTTCTAAATGTGGCAAGCCTTCAACTGAACCATCAGTGTTTTTGGAGCACTTGATAAAATAAAAGAGGACCAGCGGTATGTATACCAACAAAAGATGTAAATTAGTTAATAGTTAATTTTTATCGAATGAATTTACACGAAAAAAATTTTTTGTTCAAAACAAAAATTCTAAGTTCTAAATTTTAGAGAAACAAAAATTGATCTAAACTTAGTATGGTTTATATTTCAAAAATAAAAAAAAATTCTTTCATAATTACATTTGGCTTGTTCTTGTTAATCACAAAGTTTTTCATCGTTGGTTTTGTAAATAAATAATAGGATTAGGATTGGTAAATGAGCTGATCAAAAATCAGTTTAAATTTCTTACTATTTCTTAATTTTTATCATATCTCTTTAAGATTTTTAAATTAAAATTTGATATAAATTTATATTTATTTATGACTCATTAAATCACAGATAACACTTGTGAGCATACATATGTTCATGATTGAATTATAGAAACTCGTCTGTTGGTGGAAAAAGGACAGAGCTTTATAAGGTTATTCAAATATTATGTATTTTCAAGTTGACAATTATTAAAGAGTTAAAAGTTAATTTGTTCAGTGTTCCAGCTAATTAAATGTTTGATTTTTGACTTAAAAAAATATATTTTCAATAAAATATTTCAAAAACGATTAATTTTTCATTTAAATATTTATCAACGTATTTCATTGTTGGATTATGGTAATTTAAAGTCCCACAGGAAAAAGTAAAAATAAAAATTAAGCCTCGTACATGTAATATTTAATATATATGTATGTATGTAGCATTTAATACATCATTAAGATCATTTTTATTTAATTAAAATTCATTTGCTCGTTTTTTTTTTTTTTTTTTCATGAATATAAAATATGTACATTAATCAGGTCAACTAATAATTCATTAAAAAATATGTATAAAAATGAAAATACATTTTTTTTACATACATATTTTTATATGTACATATGTGATTGTTAAAAAAATAAACCATATACGGATTTTTTTTTTTTTTTTTTAAAACGAAAATATTTCATTAAATAAAAGATTTACGTAAATAATTTCCATTAAAATGAATATTTATAAATATTTTATATTGCAATTACATTTATATGATTCGTTCTGTATGAACAGTTGACAGAATTGAATTGTTTTTTAAATTTAATCCTATATATAGTATGTATGTACATTGTACATGAATGCATTCTATATTATATGGGCATTATTTTCATATTTAAAAAAAAAAAAAAAATTCAATAAAACATACATATCTCACCATAGCATACATATTTATTTATTTATTTATTTTTTTTTCAATTATTAATAATTTACCTAATGGATCCACACGAAATACTATTTCTCCAGTAATTTGTGTTATCATTAAAATAATTGTAATCCATATACTAATTGCGGTTTTATTCAATATCCAAATAAAATATCTAAACATCATCATTATTTTATTAAAATTTTTCTTTTTTTTTTTTCTATCGATTTTTATTTTTTATTTTTTTATTTTTTATTTTTTTACATTAATTAATTAATTTTTCTACAAAAAAAAAATGATTTATTATTTTTGTGTTTGATGTTTTTTTTTTTTTTTTGCAAATTTCTGAGAAAAAAAAATAATTTAATTTAGCACATATTACAGAATTATAAAAATCATCTATTTATTAAAATATTGACATTTAAGAAAATATAAGTATAATTAAATTTTCTTTAGTAGAAATTCAAATATTAAAAATTTCTATTATAAAATTCATAATAAAAGAAGACTTTAATATGAAAATTCTCAAGAACATAAAAAAATTATTTCTATATGTTCGTGAAAAATATTTAATTTACGTAGTTTTTTTTTTATTAAAAACATATACATATACATATGTATTTTTTAAAGTTAATACCAAGACATTATTTTGTTATGGTATAGTTTTTCCAGGACATAAAATACAATTAATTAAATTAAACACAATTATCGATGATTTATGAAAATACATAAATTACCAATTACTCGAAAATATTATTGGTTTTTCTTTTTTTTTTTTTTTAATAATTTTAATTCTTAATCAAATATTTTGAAACCTTTATGTTTTTTTTTTTAACACTTTCACATAATCTATATTTTTTTTTTCCTTTCAAAGAATACGAAAAAACAAACACACAAAAAAAAAAAATTCTATAAATTTGTGAAGATTTACTTAAAAATCAAAAATTTTGTTAAATCGAATAAAATAATTTCATGTATACTTCAGGAAATTTGTTTTATAAAATGTTCAATTCACATCCTTCACATATACTTATGCATTCTTAAATGTATGGCTATAAGTATGCAAAATTTTTTTGAATTCAAAATGTTTTATCGTTTTTTCTTTTATTTTTTTCTTTAAATTGACTATATATGTACATATGTATATCACATTTGATATATTAATGCACCGATAAAAAACTGCAATATTGGACATCAATGTTTTATAAAATAAAGCTCAGTATACTCTTCTATGTTATATATTATCTGTATCACTATTAAAACATTTATAAATTCGATATCATGCACAATACACAATTTTCACTAGCTAGAATAATACTCAAGTCATGATATCGAATAGAATAAATTTTTCACAAAAAAAAAAAAAATTTCCTTTTAATACAATCTAGTATTTCGTATGAACCGTCATCGTATTCAATTTTTTTTCTTTCTTTTTGTGATGCTCTTATCTTTTTTTAGTTCTTAAAATGTCAGGTAAAAACTGATTACTACCATCTCATTTTAACGATATGATGTGAAATAGAATATTGTATTATGTATGTATCTAGTATCTATATATATGATAGATATCTACATATACATATAGCAATTGCTTAATGTGCACTATAATGTAATTTTAATTCGGTACTGAATAGAAATCCTCTTTTCATTGAGAATTTTAACATTTTATATAAAATATACACACATACGTGTGTATATATGTAAATACTGTATAGTGTATATATGTATATGTAAATGAATTTGAATTAAACTACATATTGTAGATAAAGAATATCATTTTTACATACAATTATACATATATATGTATATAATATTTCTGTTTTAAAATGAAATTTTAGGATATGATATCAAATATTATAAAGTCCATCATCACATTATGCACTCTCAGCATTAACCAATAATTTAATATTCAATGTAACCAATATTATAGATATTTTACATAACGTATTTTGTATGTGTGTAATTTATTTTTGATTGCATCTTCTGAATTTTTAATTACATGAAAAGCCATTGTAAAAACAAAAAAAAACAAAAAAGAAAGAATTATTTTTTTTTTTTTTTAAAAAAACGTTGGTTTTTTGTTTTTGTTTTTTTTTTTAATAGTTTACGTATAATGAAGAAAAAAATAAAGTGATGTCGAGGAAAAATCACGTATGCTTGTCAGATATAAAATGTTGACACGATTATGACTTTTTTGTAAAAAAAAAAAAAAAAAAAAACAAAAATGAAAAAGAAAAATGATGACTTTATTCACTTAATTCACTTAATATGGATTATTACGTACTGGTAGGAAAAAAAAACCATACTTTATTGTCATGCACGCACTGTCATCATCGCACTGTTTTTTTTTTTTTTTAATGATGATTATAAAGTTGTCATAAAAAAACACGACGTGACAAAAATTTAATTTTTTATTTTTTTGAAATTTTTTTTTTTAATTTAAAAAAGAAAGTAACAAGAATTGGTATACACGACGATCGCACGATTATGATAAACAACGACAATTTTAGATAAATTGATGTCGGTTAGTTCTTTAATTTTTAAAATACATTTTGTAATTTTATTAATAAATTAAAAATTTATTAAAATTATTATATTTTTATTTTGTTAATATTTCAAATAATTAATAAAATATCCCGCCATCCATTACACAAGTACACATCAATCGTTATCGTCCACGTAAAAATATATTTCATTGTTTCTTATTTTTATTTTTTTTTTTTGATTATTATTATTATTTTTTAATTAATCGTTATTTAAAATTTTTATTTGAATTTTATTTAAATTTTTATGTTTTAAATTGAATAATAGATACTTTTAATTTGTTTTATTTATAGATAAAATCACAAAATAAAGGAATATTTTTTATTATTATTAAAACCGCGCGCAATTATGTGATAATTAATTCACAGAGGTTCTTTATTCTTCAAGAACACACTCACGTCTAAAACTTTGAATCATCATTTTATTCGTTTTGAATTATCTGACGTAAAGAATATTACTGAATTTTTATCTATTTGAAAAGTTTGATCAGATACTTTTATTATTATTCTGTAATGAATGAATTGTATTCGAACAATTTAATAATGATATCAAACATTGTCGTTTATACCAAAATACATGTTTAATATTCCCCAACAAAATATTTCAAACAAAATTCACTTTTTATATGAGATACATACTTTTAAAGATTTTTACAATAAAAACATCGAAAGAGATAAAATTTTATTGTGATAAAAGAGAAAAGAAAATCAACAAAATAAAATCTTGTAAATTGTAACTTAATAAAAATGCGTTTTAGAGAAAATTATTATCACATTTTCCTTCTCTTCAAATGGTGAAAAACAAGAAAAATATCGAATTTCTAGACTTTCCCTTGAAACACAAAAACTAAGTACAGATAGCATCCAAACATGGTACATGCGTGAAAATGTCCTTTTTTTTTTTTTGAAGTTGAGGTCAGGTTTAAATCCTTTTTCATTGAATTTTTTGCAAAAACAAAAGTATCTATGAGGTCGAAGTTCATAGATAGAAAAGGCAATGAAAGTATGCTTTTGTGTATGAAGCAAGGAAAATGTGATTTTTAAATGAAAATGCAAAATTTTACTAAAGTTGAGTTAAAAACTGTACGGGCGTTGCTTTCTGATATTCTATGTAAAAAGATACTTTTCATTTTTATGTCTTGTGCAAAGTAGAGCAAAAGAGTAATATATATAATATTTGTATTATTCCAGCATGATTTTTTTTTGTTTCTCTTTTGTGGAAATAATTTAAATTTAAAGGAGAAGTATTCAATCTCAATGAGAAATCTGAAAATCAAAAATGTGATAAATTTGAAAAAAGAAAATAAATGGATTGAGTTCAAGGATTTCATTTGTAATAAGACTCAAAATGACCTTAAATGAAATTCACAAATTATTAATTTTCATTTTGTTCTTTGTGAAATTTTTCAACTCAAATTAAATTAGAATGTTTACAGTTAATGTCCTTTTAAAATATTTTTGATAATTTTGAAGTCCTTTGTTTTCTTTTTTGTTTTGAAACGTATTAAAACGTTTTGACAGCTTCGCTGTCGAAAAGAAGTAAATCAAATTTTTATTACATCTGACACTTTTAGAGAGAAAACTAAAATTAGATTTAATAAAATCGAAATTGATGGAAATTTTTTAAAAAAAAATTTTTTTTAAATGGAAAATGAAATTTGATGGCAATGCATTTTTTGTGTACTGATGAAATTGTTTTTTGTGCGTTAGATATGCATTGACATATACTGTTATACGTAGTAGAATCTTTAATTGATTTTATTGGAAATTGAATGCACAAAAAAATTTGATTAGACAAAATGAGCACGTTTTTTTGTTTTTGTTAACATGTCACTAGCAAATGAAAAATGAGCTTTAATAAAAAATTTTTCTTGTTATTTTGCCAATTCTAAAAAAAAAAAAAATGTTTGAAGAAAATTTAATATTGAAAAATTTTAAAGAGCATACATTAGGGTAATTTATTATTTCGAGTGCTTGAAGTAAAAATTACTTTTAAGTCACTTTCATATTGAAACATAATTATTATAATATTTATATTTGGCACTGCACTCGCTTAAAACTTCTGAATTAATTCCCTTCAGAACTTATTAACTTTACGAATTATGAAATGTATAGTGTTTCCAGAAATCCATTACGTAAAAGATCCTTCTTCACAGACTTTTACTCATTACGTTATTTTTCTATTTATAAAAAAAAATTAGCTACACAATATCCTTTGTTACTTATCCTATTACTTACAACTGCTTCTTTTTTTTTTTTTTTTGACGTCAACATCCTTTTTTTTTTTACTTCACATACAAATGTGTGAAGGAAATGCCTTTACGTTAATATTATTAATGGCCAAAATTTTTCTCTTATTTAATTCTGTGAAGAGTATCTAAAATTTATACTTTATAAAATACATGACAAGGAAATAATAAATTTTCTTTTTGATTTTTAAGCAAAAATGAAAATAAAAAAAAGTACTTTTATATATAGAAAAAGAAAAACTTAGAAGAAAAAAAAACTAAAAAAAAGGAAAAATTCCATAAAATAATCCTTAACCACCCACAATATAAAAATGACATACCGTGTAATTTTTCTTTATTTTAAGACACCAACGTATTTTATGTTCGCATCATGTTTTGAATTTTATTTTCTGGTGTAAATATTTTTTTTTTATTATTCTTATAAAATTTCTGTGTAATTTTAGTTTTTGAATTTTTTTCTTTTAATTTTATTTTATTTTCTATTTATTAAGGACAAACTTATTTGCTTGTATTTTCATCTTGTGGTTGCACGACAGGAATACAAATACTTAGTAAAAAAAACATATATAATATACATGTATGTACATATAACAAAAAAAACAAAAAAATCCTCTTATATGATGACATGTAAAAAAAAAATATTGCACATGTGTCTACTTAAACTTAAATTTTTCTTTGGAAAAAAACCTAAAAGAAAAAATATGAGAGAAAAACAAAAAAAAAAAGGAAAATAGAAATGTAAAATGTTGTATGTGTCATGCCACAATTTTTAAATTGGTGTTAGACATATCACACAATGAAAACAACAAAAACCAAAAAAAAAATAAAAAAAAAAACAAAAAAGGAAAAATGTTAAAAGAAATATAAAAATTGCATTTTTACAAATTTATTCGTACATGTGAATATTTTTCTTTAAATCGTAATACAAAATACTTAATAACAAAAACAAAAAAAAACAAACAGTATAGGAAAAAATTCATATGATGATAAATATATACATACATATGTTATGAGTATATATATGTTCCGATGAGTATATGAGTATTTGTGATCCTGTGATGCTGGGTACATACGAGTATATATTGCATTGACTTATTTAAGCAAGTGCATTTCAGTAGTTGATGTTGACTCATAGGGGATTTACTTCCAGAATATCAAAAAAACAAGGAAGGAAACTCGAAGTATTTTTATATACATACATATGTATGTATATTTTTTCTTTTTGTACTCGTATATTATATATATGCTTTGAGAATTAGTTAACGACCTTTTTTTTTTTTGTTTTTAATTTAAAAACTTTAATTCGTTTGTCTGTAGTTGTAGTGGGTGGGAAAAAAAAAATATTAAATTTTTTTTTTTTTTTTGAAATGAAAATAAAAAATACATATTCTATTCTATGATATACTCGTATATATGTGAGTACAACAATATGTCTAAAGTGTTGCAGCCCTAATTTACATTTTTAATTAACTTAGACACTATATGCATAATGTCATTCTTATATTTTAATTCCAGAGAAATGCAATACATAAAGTAAAAAACTAAAAATACAGAAAAAAAAAAATTACAATAAAAAAATAAAGGGAACAGAGAAAGTTTTAGTTATACATATTATTCTACTTGTCGTTTACCGATTGAAGTAAAAAAAATTGTAATCATATGGAATAAAATATACCTGGTATACCTTATATACGAGTACAGCTTGTGAATATTACATATATTCTGTATATGTATGTGTATATTTTTTATCATCCTTACTTACCCTACAGCATCCTTCAGTGAAATTATATTTGCAGTTGTACTATGCTAGAATTTAAATAAATTTTTTAACATTTTGTCAAATTGTTAATTTGTACATAATTTTATTTTTATATACATTTCTTTTTTTTTTTAAATATTTCAACGTCATTCTTGAATTTTCCTTATGTTATGAATATGTTAAATACATAAAAAAAAAAACACAATATAACGTCTACATTATTTATTTAGATCATTTTCATCTGAACTAGGTGAATGAACGTATATTATAGATGTATATACGTATATGTATGTATATATGTATGGATGTATTACATTCATAATTATTTTGAAGTTTTTAGTATTATAATAATTCTTAAAGAATTAACCATGTATAAATTAGATTATATTTATGTAGGTATATGTATGTGTATGTATATCTACTTGATATATTATGAGAAAATAAGACTGGCATCTTAAACATTTATGGTAAATAATAAAAATTTTAAATAGAAAATAATTAAGTATCTATTTCATGGAAATTATTTTAATTTTCATTAAATTTTTATGTTAATTACATGAATGAATCATGAGTTTTTTTTTTATTTCTTCTTCTTTGTTTGAGTTTAAAAAGAAAAAGTAAAAAAAAAATGGGTATAAGAGTGTAAATAAATAAATGAGTATAAGAAATGGACAGAATAAGGAAATTAATTATAAATTTGTTTTTTGTTTTTTTTTTTTTTTTTTTTTTATAGGGTAACTATTTTAAATTTAGATATTTGCAGTAAAACAAAACATAGTTTAAAAAAAAAATCACAATTTTTAACAGTGTAGAAATTTTCTAACTAAGAATTACTAAAATTTATTGAAAATTGAAAATTGCACTTTGTCAATTCATAAAATCTGTGAGAATAAGATGGCTGAGTCATATAGAATTCTTGGTCAATTTAAACAGAATAAAATTCACTAGAATGCCTGATTCGAGGATGGAGGAAATTAACAAAAAATAGAAAAGCCTGGCTCCGTAGTAGAAGAACCAGGATAAAATTATTCTATATTATTGTATTATTCCATTTCATAATGCATTTTAAGAACATTCTATATTCGGTGAGCCAACAAAATATAAAAGAATATAATAACACCCGCTAGAACTCATTTTATTGCTTTTGTATTACGAATATTCAAATTTATTCATAAATTTATAGTTTCACGATAGGAAAAATTTTTCAAAATTATCCAATTTTATAAATATTTATAACACATAGAAAAAAGCCTAAAGTATCCTTTTGGGCATAGTTTTTTTTTTTTCAATTAATTATTCTAAATTTTTAAGCTAACATTGAAAATACAAAATTAAATTTTAATTGAAAGATTTAATTTAGCTGATATATAGAAAAATAGCGGTTATTTCAATTATATTTATTGACTGAAAGGCTTTAAAATGTGTCATTAATGTTATAAATAATAAAATAAACTATAAACAAGATGAAAGTAATTAAATAGTAATAAAAATGTCCATTATTGTTTTAAAAGATATTATAAACGATTTACAAGTAATTGAAAATTTTACGATACAAAAGCAGGAAAAAAAAGGACATTACAAAACAAAAACATTCTTCAATACAAAAATCAAAACATAAAACATCATATTTTTTTATGATAGTGGTAATTTAGATC
The DNA here is from genome assembly GCA_939192795.1 of Bombylius discolor. Taxonomy (NCBI): domain Eukaryota; kingdom Metazoa; phylum Arthropoda; class Insecta; order Diptera; family Bombyliidae; genus Bombylius; species Bombylius discolor. The sequence continues at coordinate 52,731,422 of OW584238.1, read as the reverse complement.
ACAAAATAAAATCATTTTCGAATGTTAGAATCGGTTTTCTTGAAGTCTTTTCTTGAATTCTTGTGTTTAATGTTTTTTCTTGTATGCTAAAGAATCAATGACATACTTTTACGTGAAATGTGAACCACAGGTTATTGGTAGGATACCAACGTAGTTGTATGCCAATGGTCGATATAAGCTTATAATGTTTGATGTAGTTTGATACAACTTCCAACAAATATAATAGAGTACTTTATACAGAGCACACTTTAAAAGTTTAAAACTGAAGTGAATTAGCTGCAGAAATTGAATCTACATTCGAAATAATTGATATTTTGCCATAATTTTGAAATATTTTTATTTAGAATTTGTTTATATATTTCAAAAATTCAAACATTAAAATCATAATGTACAAAAATAATATCTGCATAGATGATTTACATATATATATATATTTTTTTTTTTAATAATTACACTTTGTATCATTTTAAATTTATTTAGCTTGGCATGAACCCAATTAAAATCTTTTTATCTCTACATAGTTCTTCAACCCTTTTTTATAGTTAAACTACATCATATGTATAAATTCTTTTCATATTAATGCATTTCTATTTTAGTATATACGAGTACATTATCTTTATACGCATAAATTCTTTTATAACACACTTTTTGAACAGATGTTGTTTTCAGAAAACGTGCATTAAACATTATATTAAATTTTCTTGTGAGTGTTATGTTTAATAATAAATGACAAACAGGCAAGTAGTATGCTCTCACTAATTTTACTTAATAATTTTTTTTTCTTCTTTGTTCTTGTATTTTTTTCTTCAAATTTTTTTATTTTTTTTATCTAAAGATATAAATACAAGATAATTCCAGTTCCAGATACTTTGCAATAATAATGTAATAAAATCAAGAGAGACACATAATTCTTATCATTACCTATTACTACCGTTTTTTTGTTATTATTATTATTATTTTTTTTTTTGGTTTATTTTTGTTACTGTATTCTGTCTAAAATGAATTATAAAAATTTGAAGTTTACATGAAAAATATACTCCAAAAATAGGATTCTTTTGAATAAGATTTTTGTTTTTAATGTATTTTATTTATGCATCATTTATTTTCTTGAAATTATGATGGCATGACTAATTTTATTATCTCTCATTTTTAATTTAATTATTTTATGTTGTAAGCATATCTATACATTTTAAGGAACATGATGAAAAGATAATATATGACACGTGTATGAAAATGAACATGCATTTTTTATGAATTTTTTTTTTTTTCTTACTTAAAATGTCAAGTGATGAAAAAATGAAAATTATTTTACTTTTTTTTTTTTTTTGAAAGTATTTTAAGTAATTTTAAAAATCGACATTAGATGCAATTTATAGAGGGATGAAGGAATTATTTGTAATCTTTTTGAAGAAATTGAAAAAAGGTAAATGTGTGAAAAATGTGTTTTTTTTTTTTTAAATTTTTTTTTTAGAATGAAGCTTTTTTTATTGAAAGGCTATTATTTAGAAAATCCTATATTATCCTTTTCAAATATGATAGATTAGTTGGGGAATGAAAAAGCTTAGTGTGGAGTAAAAAAAGACTTGCGTTTGAAAATGACTATGATTTTCGAATAAACTTTATTTTGGAGACTTTTAAAGCTTTTTTTATAAAAGTTTTACTAATTTATAAAATAAAATAAGTAGTTGTGTATGTAAAATTTCGGATTGATTTAAATTCAAATTTCTTTAGATTTAAAACTTTCGTGCTTTACTGTTGAAAATAAAAACACTTTATCCGAAAAGTTTTCAGGATTATAAAATTTAAGTTGGAAGGTATTTAAAAAGATGGCTCTGTTAAGTTGAAAAGGATATTTTTTTAGGATTTTTTATTTTTAGTATCTCGGTACCTATTTCATAAATGGAATTTCTTTATGTTGTCTTTCTTCCTTTTTGTTTTTTGTCTAATTTTTTTGTGTTAAAATTTATCCTTCAAAAATCAAAAGAGAAATAGGTAATTGACTTCTATTTTCTTTGTTCTTATCTTCTATAAATTTATATATGTACATATGTACATATAAAAAGTTTTTACTAATAAACAACTGCACAAAAGATTATAGGGTCAAAGTGTAGTCTTAAGAATTTATCTACTACAATTGTTTTTATTTTTAAATTATAAATTGAAATTCAGAAGAAGTTTAAAAATGAATGAGAAAAAAAACGTGAAGAAATTTTTAGAAGGTGTTTTGGTTGAAACACCCATAAGCTAATTTTAGGGGGTTTTTAGAGAAATTTAGATAATTATTTTTATGTTCTCTGAAATTTTTTAGCTGAAGCTTAGCGTTTCTTCAGGTATGGATATTTTTTCTGTACAAATTTTTTAAGCTTGTAGAAAACAAATATTTTTTTGGAACTCAACAACCTTCAAATTTCTTTCCATGTCTCATTTTTGTCCTGTTCGTTTTTAAGGACTAATCAAATTTATAAATGGTTTTTGTTTTAATTCTGAATAATTATTTTTTAAATATTATTTTTAAATTCTTTAATTTAAAGTTTCTGCTCAAAGAATTTTTAAATTGAAAAAATAAATAAAAAGATATATATATTTTGTTTTTTTCAAATTTCAATAGAATTATTTGGATTTTTTTGAAGATCATAAAATATTTCTATAGTTCTATACGTTTTATTTTTTTTTATAGCACATACGTTTTATGTTATAAAAATAAAAAGAAAATTACTAGAAAATCTCCCAGTTTAGACTTGTCTGTTCTAGAATATCTCTTTAAAAAAGATATTATTTTTTTTATAATATATATTATTCTATTATTTCTTTAAAACTTTGTATTTTTTTTTTAAATGTTGGATTTTTTGAAATTTATTATTTTTCCTAATTTTTTTTTTGTTCTTTTTTTGTTTTTTTAAATAACTTTACTTTTTTAAAAGAGATTCACATTTCAAGTTTATGACAAAAATAGAAAAAAAAAAACATTTGAAAAAAATAGAAACAAGATTTATGAATATCTTTAAATTAATAATGGAAATTTTGTTTATTTTTTTTTTTCTTCAAATAAAATTTATTTATTATTTTTATTTTTTTTATGTTCTTCAAGGAACAAAAAAAAAAATGGATAATTTTTATTCTTAGCTAGCGTAATGCTTGAAATTGTATTATGAAAAATAAAAAAATTTTGAAATAATGAATTTAATAAATTTTTTAAGTTAATTTTTTTTTTTATTCTTTGTTTAATTAAGTATTTCGGGAAAAAAATGTGTAAGATGTTTATATTTTTTTTTTAAAATAAATATTTTTTTTTTCTTCTTATGGCTTTTTCAAATCATGAACAGCAAATAAAGAATCTTGTAACGTAATTTCAGTTATTTATAAAAAAATAAAACTGTAATTAAATTTAATTATTATTAAAAAAAATATAATTAATTATTATTTGAAATATTTTCATACTCTATTATTTTTTTTATCTTTTATTTTTGTAATAAGTATCTCTTATGTAAATAATATGATGTCAGATATAATTAAAGAAATGAATACATAAATTGTTAATATTTTGTTTTGTTTATTATCATCAATTTATTTTTTAAAAAAATACATACGTATAAAATCAATTTTTTTTTTTCTTTTGAGTATCGTAATAAAATATATCCAATTTGCTTGTAATATCAGCAATTTTATTATGTACATACATATATGTCACATATATCTTGTTTTAATAAAATGAAGAAAAATTAATGAAAAAAGAAGAAAAAAAAAACTGAAGACAAAAAAAAAAATAAATAATTTTTCTTGATTGCTCAATCTAAAAAAAGGCATATTGAAAAAGGAATCAAATCATGTTGTATAAATGACAGTTTCAATATGTAGAACATATGTATGTATGTGTAAAGAAATTGTAATATATAAATATACATGATTACATTATTGTGCGTCTGCAAAAGAACAATTTCCCACTAAGAAAAAATATTTAAAGGAAGGAATTCGGAAGCATTTTTCTTCTGAAAGAATCCAAACAGAGGTAATACATACTCGTAAATGTTGAATATACTACATATGTATATTAGATGGAAGTATTATATGGATGAAGAAATGAGAAAGATTAATGGTGTAAATAGGTGGAAAGCTGTTGTTCTTGCTCTAGGTCGGAATTAGAGAGGCAAAATTAGAAAGACCAAGATTCGTATATAAATAAAATGAATCCATGATTTTAAAAAATTTAAAAATTCTCCCGTAATTGGAGAGTAAAGTATTTTTCAAAAACACTTTTTTAGATAAGAACGTTTTTTTTTCAATTCCTCTTGAAAAAGAAAACAAATAGGACATGGAATAATATCATTTATAACTTCAGATAACAAGCTGTTTCCAAATAATAAGATTCTACCTTTAAATTTTCCAAGGAAACTTTAGAAAATTTTTCAAATCTTCAAGTGTACGAACCCAAGAATAGTTTCTATTTCCTATTGGGAACATATACCATATATGTATAAACGTGCGTTTTATTAAAATATTGTCGTTTATATAACAGAAAAACCGAGAAAAAAAAAAAACCAAATCATATATTATTGATAAATTGTTATATGGCAATTTCATAAGAGGAAATTTTCTCTGATTTTTTTTTTTCATATATGTACATATTTTTTCATATTCTCGTAGGTCATGTAATATGATTTATTTCATGTCAATATAAACAATAGAAATATTTTTGTCATATGTGTGATAAAGATATTGTTAAATAAAATTATTCTAAATTTGATATTTGTATAATAAAAGGTGAAATTGATACCTTTGAGTAGAAAAAAACACATATAATAGAAGAAGAAAAAAAATACACACAAAGAAAATAAAATAAATTTCAACATATACAGATTTCCTTGTTTTGTTGTTATTTTTTTGTTTTTCTTTTGTTTTCTGTTTTTTATTGCCGTTTATCAAAAATAATGACAATATCATAAAATAAATTGAACGATGAACAATCGACAAGGGAAATACATACATAAATAAATTTTGTATTTTATTTTTTTTTATTTTTTATTTCAAATGGATTTTTCCCTTTTTACTTTTTTTTTCTTTCTTTCTTGTAATACTTTTTGTTTTGCTGTATGAATACGCGTTTATTTGACTTTATTGTGTAATTTGACTTTTTATTTTTTGTTATTCTTTCTTTTTTTTATATTTTTTTTTATTTTGTGCTGATTTATGTAAAAACTTTTTCTTTTTCACAAATATATATATTTTCCTTTTACATTATATTGAAATCCTTTGTGTATAAAATATATCGTATGTGTATCGCATTTGAAAAAAAAAATAATAAAGAAATAAAAGATACCATATGAGTAAAACTAAATTTTTTATTTTTAAAAATTCTTGTTTAGATAAAAAAAAAATAAAAAAAAAAAATTGATAGGTGGAGAATTTGAAGATTTTGTTGTGAGAAAATTTAAAAATTTTCAAAAATTTAAGTTAGAAATAAAATGTAAAAAGATATAAAAAATTTTTTTATTTTCTAAAAATGAATTTTTTTCTAAAAATAATATATGTATTTATTTATAATTTTTATTTTTAATATTGTGAGTTTGAATTATATCGACAAAGGCAAGAAATAATTTTCATAATAAATAAAAAGAAAATTATACCTAAAGGCTTATTTTTCTATTTTCTTCTTCTGTACATAAATTTTAAGTTCCTTTTACTTTTCATTTATGATTAAATTATCATATAATGAAAAATATACAAAGAATATCTATGTTAAAATTAATAAATATGCCTGAGTAAATTTAAAATTTCATGTATGTATATAGAAGAATTTCCTTTTTGTTGTAAAATTATTTATTATAACAAAAATATGTCACAAAAACAGTAGATGAAAAAAAATTGAAGAAAAAAATAAATAAAAAGATAAAACACAAAATAAATTTAAAATAGATCTAAATTTACGAGTATATTTATCTTCTTTTATATAAAATTTTACCAAAGTATCTATATAATCGAATATCAATTTCTTACCTGTTATACATACATATTTTTTTTTTGTTTGTTTTTGTAACCTAAAGGTACTCAAACATGTAAATTTTGTATATCTACAAAAAAAAAAAAAAAAAACAAAAACAAAAAAAAAACTAAAATATTATATCTACATATACGTATGACAGAATTCAGGATATCAAATAAAGATAATTTATTGTTTTTTGTTTGTGTAATATAGTGAAAGTTATTTTAACTGAATTTTCACTTCCTTTAACATGATTATATGAGATTACATGCATACATATTACATACATATGTATGTATATACGATATTTGAGAAAGAGGTAAAGTGTCGTTTTTGTTATTAAAAGGATTCAAGTTGACTTTTATAGAAGATTAAATTTTCTAAGAATTGTATAATAAATTGGACATCATTTGCAATAAGATAAGAGTATTTATATGATCATCCACAGAATCATCATCAACATACATACATACATATACATATGTATATATGCATGTATAATTTGAATTTAAAAATTTCATGTGATACTTTTAAAGAAAAGGTCCTTTTATCTAAAATATGTTACTGTAAATAAAGTTTTAAACATTATACAATCTAATACATTTCTATAGATAAATTCAAACAGTATATTTTATGTAGTATGTATAAAAAAATATTTATATATAGTACATGTACATATAACTTTATCGAATATTGTTTTAATTATACATACAGATACATATGTACATTTTATTATCAAGATATTCATACAAAAATTTATCTTGACATATTTATTGTAAGCTTTTAATCAATTTAATTGCCTCAATACTTTTCTGAAAATTTTTTGCTTTTAAAAATAAATGTGTTATAAAAATATCTAAATAAACTAAAAAATTTACTCGATTATAAAATTAGTTTATTTTAATATTATTGTGGTATTTGTATGTATGTACATATAACTTTATTACATGTTTAATAATTATTAACATATTTTAAAAGATTCCATAAAATAAAATTATTAAAGATAATAAAATATTGTGGTATAAATTCAATGGAGTGTAAATTGATAAAATCATTCATTCAAGAAAATTTTATTTGTTAACATATGTATCTACATATATGTATGTATATTCTACTGATATTTTATCTTATAAAAGTATATAGATATTCAATTTGATTTCTGTTCGTAATTATAAAATAAGATAAGAAGGAAAAGGAAAATGATAAAATGGATAATATCATTTTGTAATAAATTATAGTAGAAAATTATAAAAGTTGTAAATGATAGGATAATTAACGAAGAAATTTATAAATTTGTTAAATGGATTATATAAATTTTGAATTTAATTAGAGATTTTGTAATAAGGATTATAATTACATTATATATTTGTTATTTTAATGAATGATATTTATTTTTTTAAATAATTAGTTGTTTTTAAACAAACTTTAATCATTTTAAAATTTCTGATTTTTCTGAAATTTATTTACAAAAAAAAAAAACCCTTAGAATTTTGATTTTGGAATATAGAAGAACGTATTAGAATTCATGAGCTGTCTTAATGAAATTTTGTTCTTTAATCTTTTCGATGCCTTTGGGATAATACATATGTCACAAAACTTTAAAATAAAAAACATGTTTATTTTTTTCATCAAGACAGGTATTCTTTTCTCTTTAATTTACAATTTTATTGACAAGAGAATTGCGATTTCAAGAAAATAAAATTGATATTGAAAAGGTTAAAGGTTTATTTATACACATTTCCGAGTATCAGATCTTACTTTTTTAAAATACAGCTTAAAGATATGATAATTTAGAAGATTTAAGTATTACTCATTAATGATTACGTAGTAACTGAAAACAACGAGCGACATGGCATCCGATAGTTTAATTGGTAGAACAGTGCCCCGGCAAGGCAAAGGTCTTGTGTTCGAATCCTAGTCGAATTGAATGTTGTTTTATTGTTTTTAGTCTACTACAAATTATAAGTGTGTTAGTTAAAGAATTCAGAACATACTTTGACTGGAGCTACTTCAAAATGATATACAGTATTTTAAAAAAGTATCTGAACCCTATACTGTGTTTAAATATTTAAGAAATAAATCGAAACCCAAGTGTCCTCTCAATTTTGTCTTATCTTAAAAAATGAACTTGAAGAATAGAACCCATTTTTTCGAAAAAACCTAATAAAGATACAATTTGCTGTATGTTTTTTGTTTTTGTTACTCTCAACGTTTAAAATTCAATAATATAAAAAAATTTCTTCAATAAATGTTATTTTTTATGAGATATCATCAACTTTTTGAAAGTTCCTCTCAATTTTTCTCTCGACTGTATATACTGTAAAATTTTTTTTACTACAAAAACAAATCTTGGAAAGTTATGGAGGATGCTTTGAATAGAGTAGTAACTACTGTATACCAACAAGAATATCATTTACTCTTAATAGATTTGGTGGTGGCATATTTTTTGTTATTTTTTCTTCTTCAATATTTAAGGAATGCTAAATTAATATAATCAAAAATCATTATATATTGTGTCAGCTTGTTTCTTCAGAATTAATATCTTTATTAACTTTTTAACCAGAGACCCTTTTAATATTCAATTTTTTTTTTTTTTCATCTTAAATTTACAGATTCAAGTTATGAATTTTAATTTCAAATTTTCATGTAATTTGTTTAAAAAAATTTCAACTTTAATATGAACAATATGAAATAGATACATACATACATATATGCCCATACATATACAAAGTGTGAATAAATTTTAAATACTTTTATATATACTTGTTGAGCACATCATTATTAAATTTCGAAAATACATAATATATTCGTTATATGTACATAAGAAATAACTATATTGTTTGTATCATTGAAATAGTACGTGTTTTGTATATTTAAAAGGTCAAATTAAGTACAAAATATTTATATTATATTTTGTGGTATACCAAAAATACTATATATACTTAGATACAATATTATCAAAAAGATAGAATAGCATATCAATATATAATAATTGTGGTTATATGATATCATATAGTGCACAGTAGAATGTTAATGACATCAAATATTATATAAATATTTATGTAATATTTATATTAGGGATTAATATATATGATTATTAGATTTTGTTAATAACACATATTATTCAAAATGAATGTGTAATTTGAAGAAAATTATATTATCATAACATTTGTATCATATACGAGTATATATCATACACATATTTACAAATATAAATCAGCAAAATGTTTTGAATTAAAATCTATCAGAATTATTTAAAATACATTATGTAGAAAATATACAAATATATCTATTATGAAGTTTGTATGTATATATGTATTTAAATAGATAAAATCTAGTAGTTAAAGTTAAACTTAATTATGGTCAAGAATGATAAATTTTGATTTGATTTCATTTATTTAGTAATAAATTATTCAAATGTAAGAACTAAGTAAGATTATATTTACAATTAATCATGAAATTCATTTACTATACTTATACATATGTATTGTATGTACATATACAGACAATATTATGCAATATATAGTTTGTAATCATATTCATAAAATAGATATTATATTATATTTTATTGTTTATTTCCTACATGAATATATATGTACATAGATAAAATGTATTAATGTGTTTACATAATATGTATATAATGTGAATGTATTTAATGAATATATTAAATCTGTTAATGTAATTGAACTAAATACTGGGTTTTAAATATACCCACAAATTGGTGTCTAAATTTAAAATTAATTAAATGAAACAATATAGCAAAACCATAAGCATTTCACGGACATATGAATACCTACATACATACATACATACATATATGTATTTGTCAGATTCATAATTGATATAAATTTACAAAATGAATAATAATAATTGTAGTAAGTAATTGATTTTTGTATAATTTTATTATTTATGAATTTTCATAGTTATTTATCATTTTGTTGTTGTTAATTTTCTTTTCTATATAAAAATTCAAATTTTTAATTAAAAATTCGTTCTGTTAATTAGATTTTACGTTATGTAAAAGATACGAAATATTAATTAAGATTTGAAATTATAGAAAATCGTTTAACTGTTATTTTATGATTTATTAAACATTTCTGAAAGGATATATTTTTTTTTGTAAGATAAAAAACTGATACTTAATTCAATTTGTTACATTTATAAGCAAAGGTTTTAAAAATGATAAGAAATTGCATTGGGATAGGATATGAAAGATATTAAACATAGGAGCATTCAGATACTAAATATATAATTTATAGCAAATTTCTAACAAAGAGTGTTCAGAAGATTTTGAAATATGTCACGAAGAGCTATAATGTTTTCTTTTTATCCTATATCTATTTTCTGTTTTTATATTTCTTGTATTTTTTTGTTTGTTTTTCCTTGTTAAACTTCTGTGGTTTTTTTAATCTAATATTCATTTTTTTTTGTAATTTAATAGACTATGCTCTCCTGACTCCTACATGTTATAACATTTCTTTTTAAATAAAAAACTACAATAACTTAAAGTGATTCACTGTTAGAATATTTTAAATTTTCTAATAATAAACTTTTTATGCCGTCATTAATTTTAAAACTTCTATTATTTTTTAAATTAAATTATTTCTATAGACTCCTATAAAAAATCTAATTGTTTCACTAAAAATGAAAGATTCAATTTATTTGAAACATTTTGTTTTTTTTTTTAAATATCATGAATCATATTAACCAATTAATTTGATAAAGTTTTTACTGAAAATTTCGAAAAACAAAACAAAAAAAATTTCATATACACATGTACATATGTATGCTATCGTTATGTATCTTCACATGTGAAAATAAAGTGAAACTTTACATTGTGATAACTTCAATAGTAACTGATGTTTCAGAAATAAAAGCCTTAATAAATCATTCTTTTTGAAATTAAAAAAAAAATAAAATAAAATAAATTGTTTTTTATTTTAAACTTCCATATTCCCACTTGTAAAATACTATCTTATTTAAAATTTAATTTTTCCCAATCGTGTATATCTTTTATAAAAATTCATTGTGTTGGTATACTACACATTAATATATGAAACCAAAACACATTAGAGAATGACCCTCAACCTATGTGAAATAAAAACAAAGAAACAAGAAAAAAAATAAACTTTAAATTACATTATAGTCTATTAGTGCATCATAGTATCTTTTTCAATGCATTTTCATTGAGGTATTAGATACATTAAACCACCACTATATATATAAATAAATTGTATCTACATGACATGGGACGTAGGACTTAGTTTATTGTGTTATGAAACGTGCTTTTTTTGTTTTTCTTTTACATGAACAATAAAAAAATGAAAAAAATAAAATGCGATCTGATGCAATGCAGTAAACAAGAAAAGATTTATAAAAAAAAATGTAGCAAGCATATGCACTCGTACATATGTATGTATAAATTTTGTAGATAGAAATTTTTAGTGCTATTTTTAGATAAAATAAGTGGAAAAAAAATTTTGTGATAAACAAAAGATATCAAATTAAAATTTACTATTCTTTTATTTTTAAAGTGACTAAAATTAGATTTTTTTTTTTTGTTTTTGAATTGTGAAAGCGTTTTACAAGAGAACCCTTATAAAAATCCATAAAATAGCTAGATTTATATTGAGTTTTCAAAGATAGTAATTCATTGATTGTATATTGTATAAAATTTTGTCGTGTTAATTAATGAATTTTTGTGGTTCTATGAAATTTCAAATTTACAAGATTTATAGATACATTTTATAGATATGTTCAGAGAAAATGTATTTTATTGTTTTATGTTTGGTTTCAGTTATACATCAAAGAAAGATATTATGATATTTCAATGTTTGGTGAAACATGAGATGATAAATATTTTATAATTTTACACAGAAATTAATTTAATACAGTTATTTTTTGAAAATTTTATTTAAAAAAAAATAATTTTTGTAGTAATAATTATAGTATTGATAAATTACATTTAAAAAGTATTAAAATATCAGAAATTGTAATTTAATTCCTTGTGATAAGTATTTTTTCCAACCTTTTGTAACTACCATTTATATAATATTTTACAAAAAAAAAAAAAAAAATATAGGGGAAAAAATCGAATAAAAAAGGAAAATTACTTCCCAGATTTTTGAAAGACTGTAAAATATGACATAAAATTATAATGTACATAAATAATTAGAAAACAAGTACAAATATTTCTGCGAAAATGTATTTATTATTTGTAAATTATAATAAAATTTTAAAATTTTAATTAAAAATTTAATAAATTCAATGGAATTATCTTCTGAGAATTTTAAAATTTGTCAAACAAAATGATGGCATTTAATTTTAATTTGAATATTTTCCTGGAAAATTATATTTTTTTTTAAAAAATAATAAATTGTGTAAACAGTTTTAAAAATCTTGTCCTTGAAAATATGCTGAGTATTAAAAAAAGTTTAAATGTACATAATTGTATATAGATTCAATATTTTCAAGGACACGCTTGTAGTGAAGAATACGTAAATAAAATTATATTGAAAAGTTTCACTCTATTTAGCTTTTGTCAAAAAATTTATGATAATTGAAAAATATGCTAAAAAACTTACCGTTTTATTGAGGTTTTATTTTTAACTTACCTGAAATTAAGACAAAAGAAAAAAAAAAAAGAATTAAATTAAATTATTTTTTTTTTTAAAGTATTTTAATTAAAAAAATGTTTTATAATTAAATTAAAAATATTAAAGGAATGCATTCTGAATTACAAATACATAACAACAACAAAAAAAACTAAAGGTTTCCAAAGTTTTTAATATATATATTTTTTTTTTTGAATTTAAATTAAAGTTTCTTTGTGAAAATTTATCATATATATCATCTGAAACTCATAATTCATTGAAAGTAAAACAAAAAAACAAAAAAAAAACATCTGGATGAATGATTTAGTTTTTTACTGAATAACAGAAATACTGTACAGATAATGTTTATAAAAGATATCTGTAATTGAATACTGAAAAGGAAGTAATTTTTCACATATTGCATGTACCCGTATTTTTCTTGAATTTCATTTAATTTTTTTTTTTTTTTGTATAAATTTCTTTATCTACTTTATACATATAAAAATAATATTGTATTGCTACATAATATAAGCTTCGTATATCTTTTGAGTACCTATAGATAAAAAAAAATAAAAAGGATTGTTCATAAGCACTTTTAAAAAAATAAGTAGATTTAAAGCAATCTGCAAAATGGATGCAAAATTGATTCGACCTTTTTTTTTTCTCAAAGCTATTTATCCACTCATTTTCAGATTTTTCATTTTTTTTTTTTCTCGTCTTCTCTCTATTTTCATTTACATATGTACATACACATACATATGGATATATATGTGAATGTGAATACATTTCGTAGATAAAGAAAGATATGAAAATATATAAAATTTTCATTTAACACTCAATATTTTTTTTTTCTGCTAGATTAACAGTAAAATTTTGAACTACATATGTATATGTATGTTGGTATATATTCTGTGAAGAAAGTATCTTTAAATGTATTCGTACATATATTTTATAAAATTTTTCTATATTTGTAATGTTGAATAAAAAACAAAATAGTGAATAGCATACATATGAAAAGTAATATCTGTTATATTCACAAAAATATATAAAGTATTTTTTTTCCCTCATATCTTTTTAAATAATATTTTATTTACGTGTTTTTTTGTTTTTTTTTTACATGAAATAAAAAGAGAAAAAAAAAATATAGCGGTGGGTTTAATATATCATTTTAAAAATGAAAATATTTTATGTGAAAGGTGAAAAAAAACAAACAAATATATATATAGTACTCTTATTTATATAGTATATTTTGTAAGGACATAATGGCTTTATATCGCGTGTATTCATCCATTTTTACACATTTGTAATATATGTACATATGTACATAATGTATTTTTAATATGTGGAAGCATATGTGTCAGGTAATTTCAAGATCTAAACTTTATAGTGCCTTGGATTGCATAAAAGCTCCTTTTTTGTATATGTATATAGTAAGTAGTATATCTATATTCATTTTTTTTACCTATTTTAAGTTATTATTAAATGCATAAAAAGATAATATCTAAAGTATGTATATACTTACTACAATATGTACGAGCATTTAATCAGTAATGATACTTGTATTTGCATAAATTATAATAAAAATTTTGGTATGATTAAAATAGACGACTTTTACATGATATCTTGTAACTCAGCAAAGTAAGCAAAGTAAGACTTATATAATTTTTGAATACACTTGAAAAAATAAATAAATAAATAAATATAAAATAACGAATTCATTATAAAAATGGAAAAACCATGTCATAAAATTTATTTTATCAACCCCCATGCTTATGTTATTTGTTAAATTTAAATCTTAACGAATGCCAAATATCCTTTAGACACCACTTATATAAATTTGAAATGTAGAAAATCTTTTTAAGTGATTATAATATTTTTCTTTTTTTAGGTTTAAGACGAGAAATTTAAAAAAAAAAAAAAAGGTATGTATGTATTTATTTTGTAATATAAATAAAGAGAAAGGATTATGAGTAATTTTATGATAAAAATATACATAGATATACATTTTGAGTTTCAAATGATAATTTTACAAGATTTAATATATATATTTTGTTTTGTTTTTTTTTTTGTTTGTTGAGGTCAAAGGTATATTATTTCTGTTGCTAAGAAAAATTTTACCTTTTTCTAATAACCCTTCACTTGTTTAAAATCGTATTATTTAATAATGTAATGAATTTGTAATATTTTTAAGAAATTATATTATTTAAAAATAAAATTATTTATGCTAATAACTAATTTGTCAAAGAAAAAATAATCAAATATATATGTAAATATGTATGTATCATAAATATTTGATTAAGGTAAAATGAAAGTTAACATTCTTTGTGGTGTTGAACTATTTTAATTCAAGTCACGAAATTATATTACAATCACTTTATCTAACAAATTTTTGTACTTAGTTAATCTTAATACTTACAAAGGATATATAAAGAGAGAAAAAAAAATCATACAGTTTATTTTTTTTTTTAGACATATCACAGATTCTTTAACTGTTTTCAAAAATAGCACGTGCCATATCAAGTGAAAATAAGAAGAAGAACAAGAAGAAGGAAAAATGTTAAAGAAATACAGAATATGTTATTTCATAAGAATTTGTTAAAGTAAAAATATATTTTTTTTTTATCCTATTTCTTAATATTAAGGATATGCATAATATTTTCTTTTAACAGGAAATCACACGTGATGATGTTATTCAATTCAGTTAGAAATATGTTGGAAAATCAAATCATAATAGAAAAAAAAAATTTAATATTCACCTGAGTCTACATATAATACATTTTTTATTAGTATACCTTCAACATTTATTTCTTGGAAATATATGCATAATAAGTATTATTAGTTTTATATGATCGACGTGATATGTATAGTATCTTATTTAACTGTAGCCTTTGAACATTTATCCCTACTATTTTCTTATTAAATTATAAATTCATTGCATTCATGCATTCATGATTCATGTTATGTTTTGTTTTTTTTTTTCTTTAAATACGAATTTTTGATAATATAACCTCAATTCATATAACGTCATTGACAGTTTTATTTGATCATGCGTGATATGCTTAAATAAAAAAAAAGTTTCTTTTATAATTAAATGAAACACAGAAAATTATTAAATTTTTTATTTGTTTTTTTTATTAATTATAACTCATTTTTATGCAAATATTATTACATTTGAAAACAAAAAAATAAAATATCTTATGTACCATTCTTTTAAAAAAAAAAAATCTTGAATTCAAGCAAAACAAGTTAGTAGCATGCCACAGGGAAATATAATTTATCATTTCCTTATCGTTATTTCCTTCCTAAAAAAGTTTATGCACACTTAAAAATTTTTTTAAAAATATTTTCTGTAAATTTATTTATTTACATACATACATACATAAGTATATGTATCTTTTTGTAAGTTTTTAGATGAAAGAAGTTAAAAAAATTTTAAAAAGTAATTTTATCGGAAATTAATTGTAGCAATGATTAATATCGGTTACAAAAAAAAAATGAAAATATTAGAAAATTATTATTTAAGTCGGGGATATACTTACTTATTTCAAATTCCAGGAAATTAAGGAAATTAGAAAATAATGAAAAGGATATAAAGCAGTGTATAATTAATATAGGGTTAATTAAAACTCTTAGAAAACAATTTTTTTAAATTTTTTTTTCTTAGAATTGGAAAATTAAGTAAGAACCAGTGAAAGGGTTAGATCTAATTTTTTTTTTTTGATTGACATTGCTAAGAATAATGAAAATTATTTATTAAATAATCTACAAGAAATCTAAATCTAGTAGTAGTAGACGAATTTGTATATTGAAAAATCATTTATTTAAAAGGAAAAAAAAAAAAATACTTCGAAAATTTTCAGATTAAAATTAAAAAATTTATTTAGCTAAAGATTTAGATTTTACTAAGCCATAAGAAATTATTTATTTTATTTTAAAATTTTCCAGGAAAAAAACAAATGATTACACTTCATAAATTAAAACTTCAGAATCATTCACATCCTTTTTTTTGTTTTCTTTCAATTTTTCATTTCAAATATCAGAAATAACATTTTTTATGTTAAGCAATTTACAAAAAAAAAAAAAAAAATATATTTCAATTTTTTTTTCTGTTGATTTTGTTAACCTGTCAAACATGAAATATAAAAATGATTTAAAAAGACAATGTTCTTAGAGATTAAACAAAAAAAATTCATATTTTATAAAGCAAAAACAAAAAAAATATATATATGTACATATTCTAAGTGAAAAATGTCAAAATGTATTTGGAATGAACATGTAAAATTTAAGAAGCTTAATTTTGAAGAAAGAAAAGAAAAAACAAAACATTTTTAAAACCATTAAATGAAAAAAAAAAAAAAAAAATTTCGTGAAAAAAAAAAATTAAATAAAATTGCATTTGTAAATGATGGGGAAAAAAAAGAGAAAAGAAAATTTTAAAAATAAATGAAATTTAACGAAAATATTTATTTTTTGTTTTTTTCCAAATGACAGAATATTTCTATTCTAAGAAAGATTTAAATTTATTTTTTGTTTGATGATAATTTTTTCAAAAGCCAAAATACAAACAAATTAATGTTTATTTATTTGGAATTAGATTTCGTGCGAAAAAGGATTAAAATATTTATGATTTTTATTTTTCTAGATGTTTAAAAAAATTAATAAGTTTTATTACTTTACGATCATGTATTTTTTATTTTTTATTTATTTTTTTTTTAAATTTTAATAATTCATTTTTTGTTTTTTTAATATTACTAAGATTAATTGCTAATTTAAAAACGTGCCTATATCTGCAAAAAAAAGATATCTAAGATAATTTTCGAAATTTTTAATATTTACATCACTTTCTGTACCTACCAAAAAAAATGGGGTGGGGGGGGATAAGTTGGCTAGGTTTCAAGTAAATTATTAAAAAATATGGTACTTTAATGTACTTACCTCATCGGGTATTTAATAAGAATTTTTTTTTTTTTTTTTTTTGTAGAAATGTAGTGAGACGTTGTACTTCACTTTAGTACTTTAGGGTTAAATAAAATTTAATTAAAAAAAAAAAATGTAATAAAGTGGTTATTAATTTTGAAAAAAAAATTTTCAATTCTCCTGTGGTTTCTGAATTTTCAGAAAAATAAAAATCTGGAAATTAAAAATTATTAACTGTAAAATTTGTTCAATTTTCAAGTATTAATAATTACTACTTAAATTTGATAAGTTTATACATACATACATATAAATATTTGTATATTACATATTCGAAAATTAAATTAAATTGAAATA
Source organism: Bombylius discolor (assembly GCA_939192795.1). Classification (NCBI taxonomy): domain Eukaryota; kingdom Metazoa; phylum Arthropoda; class Insecta; order Diptera; family Bombyliidae; genus Bombylius; species Bombylius discolor. The sequence continues at coordinate 52,713,581 of OW584238.1, read as the reverse complement.
CGGATGAAAATATTTAATTAAAAACAAACATAATGGAAAAAAAAAAACACAACTGAAATCATTTTAATTTACAAAAATATTTAAAAACAAAGTGAATATATCGAGTTTTTATTTTTTTTTTTTTTATTTAAAATTCTGTTTATGTGTGAATACATATTCCATTTAACATGATTATCATAATCAAGATAAAAAAACCTTTTACAGTTATTTAATGGCTTATTTACATGATTATCACAATATTAAATCCAGGTTTTTATTAAGGTCATAAATATGATACAAAATAAAAATAACACATAATAAAAATAATAATAAAAAATGTAAAAAAAAAAAATAGAGAAAAAAAATTATAAATGAAAAACCACAAATAGTAAAAAAAAAATTAAAAAAAAAAAAAACAAAATAAAATTACTGTTGTTAATGGACAATTTTTATTTATTGAAATACAATAAAAAGTTTTTGTGGTTTTAATATCAAAATAAAACTTCATTTTTATTTTATATCCTTTAAAAATACAATTTATTGTATATTTTCATAGTAATGTTATTTTTATTCTATCGTACAAAATTTCTCAATTTATTTATTTATTTATTTTTTATTTTTTCTTTTTTAAAAAAAAATTCTATTTTAAATCCTTTTTTTATTTGTTATTACGGTATTTTTTTATTTTTATTTTGTTGTTCTTTAGTTCAAATTTTTACGTTTTGTATATTATGATGTCAAGATCATGATTTTCATTTTTATTTTAATGGTTATTTAAAAATAACATTTAAATGGTAATAAAACTTTTGTAATGAGAACACGTAGGTCAATTAAAAGAATTAAATAATCTAATAAAATTGTTGTTAAATTGTTCTCATAAAAATGTGAATAGAATTTTGATAACAATAAAGGATAATGAAAATAAATCTTATATAAAAAACATAAGGAGTGAAAAAAAAAAAAAACATTTTTGTCTATTTTTTTTTTTTCTCTTTTTTGAATCAATTTGTACAATTTGAAAAATAAAATGAAATTTTAAAATCAGTAGTAAGTTTTTTTTTTTTTTGTATCTTTTATGTCTATTCCTTATAACAAGATTGTTTTGTTTGTTTTTTCGTATTTTTATGTCTGTGAAAAGAATATTGCCAAAAAATTTATTATTATTCTGCGGTTCATGATCTAAAAAAAATTCCATTTTTAATTGATATTTTTTGTTGTTGTTGTTGTTGATTTTATTATTGTTAGTTGACTATTTTATATTTTATTCATTTTTAGTTGTTTGATTAAAAAATAGATACAGTCATTTATTTTTATAGTAAAATTAAATAATTTAAATATACAAGAAACTTTAGCTTATTATTATTTTTTGTTTGAAAAATAAAAAAAAAAAGGTTGTTTTTTTTTATTAAGATTAGAAGTTCCAGAATATGTGTGTATGATGTTTTGTTGTTATAATTTTATTTTGTGTTATTTTATTTTACATTTTTTGTTACGATACTTTTATTTTTTATTTTTTGAAAATATTTGTATATTTTGTGTATGTATTTCTTTATTTTTACTTGTTACTAATATGTACAGTTTAAAGTTTTTGAAGGTGAATGGGTAATTTTATTGCGGATAACCTTTTTTTAAGTTAACTTTAAACAATAGCTATATACTTTAATTTTTTACAAAAAGTTTATATAAATATTGTTTAGTTAATGTGAAGACAATTTAAAAATAAAAAAAAAAAAAAATTCCATGAAAGTTTCGAAAGTTTAATCAATAGAAATAAAACTTTTGTTGAAGTTTAGTTTTTTTTTTTGTAAGAGATAAGTAAATTTTTTCATAATTTTTTTTGTGTTTGTTTTTTTGCTTTAAGGGAAAATTCTAAATAAATAGAAAAGAAATTAGATAAAAAAAAAAAAATAAAAATAAAAATGCATATATATTCAATAAGTATTTAGTGGAAAGAAAATAGAATAGATTTTTAAATTGTTTTTGTTTTTAATATATTAAAAGAGATTGCTTACACAAGCGTGACTAATTGTAAAGGATTTCAAGCAACTTACATATTTTTATTTTTTTTTTCTAAAAGTGTACATTTTCCTCAATTTCTTTTTTTTTTTGTTTAAACAATTTTTTTTTTTTTATAAATTTTTGTTGTTATTATTTTACTGTTTGATTAAAAATCCAAATAAATGTTGTGGAAAATTGAATGTTACTTTTTAATGAATAACATCAGGATTTATACGTTTTAAATAATGAGGATAAAGATAAATAAACTAAAATCCTTTAATGTTGATAACCGAACAATTTTTTAATTAATGAATGGATTTGAGTTTGTTCTCTTGTTGTTTTTTTTTTTTTTTTTTGTAATTTTTTGATTTATTAATTCAATAAGAAAATCAAAGTTTCAAATTTTTTTTTTTTTTTTTTTTTTTTAAATAAATTTCTACATCAATTATCATCAATTTATTTGAGTTCAAATCCCTTATATTCTACGAAAGAATAATTTCATGTTAAAAAAAAAAAATTATTTTTAAAGTCCTTATTTTTGTATTAAATTGAAAATATTTGAAATTTTAGGCAATTGAAAACATGGAATTTGTGTCAGATTTTTTATTCATAAAATTCAGAAAAAATAAATATATTTAAAATTGCAATTCGATTAATTAAGAAAAAAGTAGAAACAATTATATTACAAATTTTCATTTAATTTTCTAAAAAGAAAATGGTTATATTTTAAGATTTTATTTTTCATAAAAAGCTACTTTACTTGTTTAAAAAAAAAATGGGACTAAAACTCATGTTAGTTAATAAAAATATTCAAGAAAAAAAAAAAAATTTTTTTTGAATTGGACTAATTTATCAAAACGATTCCAGAGATATTTCTTCATACCGGAGTAACTTTTCAATTAAATTCAACAACTCAAATAAGAAAAGTACAATAAGGAAATTTATTTGATAAAACATTCAAGGACATGTTATTCTGATGGTTAAATTTTATGCTATCCTGTGGAAAATAATTCTTAAAAACGTTCTTAAAATAAATGTCAAAAGTTCAGAGTAAAAAATTTTATTTGATTTTTCTTTTTACATTTTCAGTAAATTTACATAATTTTCCAATTAAATTCAACAACACAAAAGAAATTATATTCTTTATTTATTTATTTTTTTTTTTCTTAATCAAAAAGTCAAATTCTTGTTACATTCTTCTTAAATTTCTTTATTAATTAATATACTTTATATTCAAAACACATGCGAATTCTCATAATGTAATTTTAAAATTTGCCTTTAGCTCAACCATATGTTATAAGAACAATAATATATCTATGTATGTAGTTGAAAAAAAAAAAATAAATAAAAAAATTTTCTTTCTTAAGGAATCATCATCATTAACACTTTGAGAATTCTCATTTGAAAATTATGTTCAAGTTATTTTTCACGTTAGACAAGAAATTGCAATTATTTTATCAAAAACTTTAAAAAAATATTTAAAATAATGAATGTATATGTATACTCTCTAATTTTGAATGTAGTATATGCAAATGTTAATTATGTGTACACAAATATACATTTTGTTGACTTTTATTATTGTTGTTGTTGTTGTTGTTGCTTTATTATGATTGCTCTTTAAAAAGAATGTTTCAACTTATCTTCTATAGCTACGTACATATACTTTATATATCTTAGTTTGTATTTATATGTCTTCATAATAAGTATTAATTAGTTATTCTCTTTTTTACTTTAGGCATTCTCAAAAAAAAAAAAAAAATAATAATAATCCTCAAGGTGCGTAAAAGGCAAAAGTAAAAAAAAAAACAGGATTCTTATACGGAAAATGATAAAATGAAATTGTTTAGCTAACTTTCCTTTTGTATACGCATATTTAAATAATAATGTAGAAAATTAATTAAACACTGTGTCGACATCTTCAATCATTATTATAATTTTTTCTTCTTCTTTTTGTTGTTGCTTTCCTTTGTTTTGTTAAAGGATATGTTGAATTAAATTTAAAATAGCGAAAATTTTCAAATTATTTATTAAACAAAATGATGATTATATAAAATTAACAATGTTTTCTACTTTAAAGAAATTTTTTTTTTTTTTTTTAAATTTGCTAAAGAAAATGTGAAACACGTAAAAGTTCTTAAGAAGTTTTTTAAAGAATCTATTTAAAGAACATAGTGCCTATTTAGTATTCAAGATTAATCATCATTTACGTACTAAATGGTAATGATGAAATTTGTAAATACAAGCGAAAATTATACAACAAAAACAAACAAACAAAAATGATAATTATGAATAAGGACAAAAAAAAATTATAGTGTTGAGTAGAAAGAAACAAAAAAAAAAAGGAGTAAGTCATAAAAAATAAGAATATAAAGGATTTTAAAATTTTGGGAAAAAAAGAGTAATAATAAAACTTAAAATTGATTAAATTATGTTTTGAAGTTATAAAAAATTGTATAATATTTAATTTGACATCATATAGGTACACCCAGCACTTCATGCTTGAATGGTGGAAGGACAACTATGTATGTAAATTTTATGTAAAATTAATTTGAAATTGTGACATCATGCAAAAATTGTGAATATTTAATTGAAAACTAAAAAATTGAAAAATAGCTACTTCTCCAGATTCTAGAATATTAAATTTATATATTTGATTTTATACACGCCTGAGTTAGAATAAAAAACATATAATTTTAGATATTAAAATGAAAATTGCATGAACGTGATCCAATTTACCCAATTACAATTGAGTTTTAAATGCGAAGGATGAAAAAAGTTGAAAATAAAATTCATGATAGTTTTTAAAGAATAATATTTTTAAAAAAATAATATAAGCTTATGCAGCATACTCTGGATTATCTGTCAGTTAGCTTTAAATTATGATATAAGAATTTGAAACAGGACTCATAGAGAATGGCTCTGCTGAATGACCACAAATACACAAATCAACCACATAAAAAATTAGTACAAGCCCTATTGTACGAAAAAATTCGTTTTCTACCAACAAAGTAAGTGGTTAAGAATTCACTTAAAACTACAAGTGGCATGTTCGTACTCGTGTACGGCAATACAAAAAAACGTTGAAAAAAAACTCAACTTAAACTTTTGTTATAGATTAAAGCTCGAATTTGAGTTGTTATGCTATCTAAGAAGTAAAAGATATTTAAAAATAAAAGCTCTCCCATTAAAAAATAACAAATTTTCAAATTTAAAAAGAAAACACTTTTTGATATTCCTTTTTCCTAAAATTATAAAGGAAGTGTATCCTAAAATTATAAAGGAAGTGTAATAGAATTTAAAAATGTTCAAGGACAAAAATCTGACATAAAAAAAAAATTGTAATTTCTGTTTGTCTGATACAAATGTAAATTTCCTGTAATTATAGTCAATGACGTACTCAAATAAAATTTGAAAAAAAAAAACTACATATTTTATTCCTTTATTTATTTATTTATTTTTTTTTTTTTTTTGTAAGATTTTAATAGTCAGGAAATGACCGAAATCAAAAAAGGATATTTACATTGTTACTTATTATTATAGTTGTAAATAAAATAATTTTGAAATACTTATTTTTAAAATTTATTTCCAAGCTATTTCAAAGGGATAATAGCCTTGTTTTATTGCTCTTTTATATTTTTACATAAAAAAAAAAAAAAATCCACTTGAAAAAGTCTTATAAATGAGTACGGAAATGAAATCATCAAAATAATAAATTTTATTATTATTATTTTTTTTTCTGTTTGTGTATTTTTTTTTTTTTTTTTTTTAAGTTAAATAATTCGATTATGAGAGTAATTTAAGAATTTAGTGCTCTTTGGGTAACGAATTGAAAAAAATAAATTGTTTGAATAGAATGTACTCGTATATAATTTAGTTTTTTTTTTTTAAGTGGGGTTATTTAAAAGCAAAAAAAAAATGTAAAACTTTTTGTAACAATTGTACAGAAATCTTAACAATATACTTAGAAAAAAGGATTGTTTTCAGTCATTTTTTATTTTTCCTTTTTAAGTAATTTTTGTATTTTTTTTTTTTTTTTTTTTTTTAGATAAGAAAATTTGACGAAGGAAGGAAGATCCTTTTTTTTTTTTTTTTTTTTTTTAAATTTTATGTAGTTAGTTTTGAGAAAAATATGTATGTATGTAGTGTTTAATTGAAAAACTTTTTTATTTGAAATTATATTTAATTAGGTTGAATTTCTTTTTGTAAGATTATATTAGGAAATTTTGTAAAATGCACACTAAATACGAGTATGTGAATAAAAGTGATTCTGATGGAGGGATTTTGTATAAGCAACCTACATGTGTTAAAGACTGCATCAAAAAAATTCTATATAAAATGAAATTGTAATTTAGAATTATAATTACTAGAAGTATTTTATTTCGAAATACTTTCAAAAATTCGTAGTATTTCATCATATCCAACATTTTCTAAATCAAGAAAAAATAAAAACCAATTAAGTATGATTTTATATTTTCTCCAAGGATAAAAAAAAAAAAAATTTAAAAATTGAATTAAATTTATTTTTGTGTCTGTTTTATTTCTAAATTGTTTTTTATTTTTATTTTTTTTTTAAATATTCTGTATCACGTTTTAATTCATAAATTAGAAAAAAAGAAAAAAACAATATTTACACAGAATAAAAAGAAAATTAATTTAATAAAAAAAAAAAAACACTTAAACAAATTTGGTTAATATTTTTATCTAACATTTGAACAAAAACTAAAACAACAAAAAAAAAAACCAAATTCAATTTATATAAACCGAATAAAATGAAGAATTTTTTCATTAAGCTTCAAATAGAAATAAAACACGATTTATACTAAAAATGAATTTAGAAGAACAACAAGAAAAAAAAAAACAAAAACTTAATTAAAAACAACAACAACAAAAAAAAAGAAATAAATAGAAAATACAAATACAATATGCTGTACGTATATGCTTTTAAAAACAATTGAAATTAAAATCGCTTTCATTTTAGTTTTGTACGATATTTTTTTTTTGTTTTTTTTTCTTTTCTGTTTTTCATCACGCACTTAATTTTCTATTTTATTCAGTAAAAAACAAAAATGAAACAAACTCTTTTCTGTTTTTTTGTTTTTTTTGTTTTCTCAATAAACTCAACTAGAATTTATACATGTGTTTTATTTCAATTTATGTATGTACATAATATGTATATATATATTTTTTTTCCAAACAAAATAATAAAACACATATATTTTATCATTATGTTTGTGTATCTGTATCTTTTTATATACATTTTCTTCTATTTTAAATCAACATTTTCATATTGTTTTATTATATTTTTGTTTGTTGATTATTTATTTTTATTTATTTTTTTTTTTTCATATATGAAATGTTTGTTTTCAACAAAATGATTAGAAAATATTTCATCCATAACTATATTTTTATCCTTTTTTTGTTTTTTTTGTTTTTTTATTTTTTCTTTTCTTATTTTTGGTTTTTAATATTTATTTCTCATATGTATATAAATAGTTTTGTATGATATAACTTGTTTTTTATTTTTTTTATGATTTCTTTTATTTTTACTTGTCCTGATTCTTTGTATATACATATTTTTCTTTTCTTCTTAGATCTTTTTTATTTATTCTCAAATCCAATGAAGTAAAAGTTAAAATAAATTATTTTTGTTTTGTATTTTGTTTTTGTTTTTGTTTTTTTTTTGTTTTATTATAAAAATATGTAATTCAGACTAAAAAGCAGAAGAACAAAAAAAAGCATACATACAATAAAAATAAATAAACATAAAAGGCAAAGACAAATCAAATTTAAATTAACCTTCTATTTTCTTTATTTTATAAAGCTCAGAAAAAAAAAGAAGAAGAAGAAATAAAAAAAAAAAATTCTAAATAAAAAATAATATCGGTAGTTTCATATATACACACATACATATATACACAAAGAGGGAATGTTAGATAATCCAACAAATATCCTTAAGCAAGTTAAATTTATGAGTACTACATTCAAGAACAAAAAAAAAAAAAAAGAGAAAGGAACAAGAAAAAAAAAGTTATATGATAATAAAAATATCTTGAAAGGGAATTATATTGTTATGAAAATGATGGAAAGCCATGAAGGATATATGAGACGATGATATCATATTAATAAAGTAAAAAAAAAATAGAAAAAAAAAACAAGGATCTTGTTAAATTTAGTTATTGTATAGATCTGCTTTTTCTTGTTTGTTTTTTTTTTTTTTTTGAAATTTTAAGAAAATCCTTTAGGGATACTGCGATAGTTAATCTGAACAATAAAAAAAAAATGAAATGGAATTAAAATAAAAATAAAAAAAAAAATTTAAGGGTAATTTTTTATGACTTTGAATTAAAAAGCCTTTCTTAACTGAGTATCTTTTACATATAAAAAGAAAAAAAGTATTTCTGTTAAAGTGACATTTTTCCGATTTTCTTTGGATTAATTTTAAGTCTATAAAAAAAAAGATTTTACACAATTTTAATAAAAAAGCAATTTTAAAGGAAATTTATATAAAGTTTTGTTTTTAGAAAATGTATTGTTTTAAAATAGCTTACTTTTTTTTTTTTTAATATTTTTTTTTTTTTAAATTTTTAAAAAGGAAATTTCCTTAAAGTTAAAATTAAAATTTATAGATTAATCAAGCGTTGATGATTTAATGGAAAAACAAAATACAAATTAAATGATTTCATTATAACAATAAAATAAATTATGAAAAAGTTTCAAAAAAGTTTCATTTTATTGAAAAGTTTTACAAAATTTTCATCAAAAGAAAAAAAAAAAACAAAGAAAAAACCTTAATATTTTTGAAATTTGTCTCATAATTTATTAAATCAGCAAAAAAAAAAAAATACAAGTGAAAGAGTAAAAAAAAAAAAAAAATGAAATAAATTTTATGAAATTGTTTTTATATAGCAATTGATTGTATAATAAAATTTACGTAAAAGGATTCGTATACATTTGAGTATTATATAAATTACTTTCGTAGAATAAGGATCGTAAAATAATTATTGTGTTAAAAATGAATATAATTTCCTATAGAATATAATAAAGAATTTTAGAAAGTTTATATTAGAATGATTCGAATAAATATAGAATGTACATATTGTATATATGTATAAACTCAATAATTATCAAATTTCTTACTATGTATAATATTTCTTTATTAATTATTTAAAATTAGATACATATTTGGAAAATTTTAAATTTTGGATCTAGAGGATAAATAATATTATTAATTGATATTTTTAGGTTCTTTTTATAATGATGTAATACTTAAGTTATTAATAAAAAAAAAATTTTTTTTTTATCATATTTCAAGAAAGTATATTTTTAACACAAAACGCATTTATTAATTAGTATGTAATTTAAATCAAAATTTATTACATTTTTTTTTTTTATACAAATTTTAAATTAATCTCTTGATGTATTCACGTGGTTGGTTTTTATTATTCCAATATTTTCGTTATCAATTTTTTGATAATTATCATAAACAGTATTGTATAATGTAAAATTAAAATACAATACTTTTCTTATTTTATAAATTTGAATTAAATTTTCTTTTTGATTGTGAAAAAAGAAAAAAAAAATGAAAATTGTATAGTAATTTTTATACAAATTCCTTTTCTTATTTAATTTATTCAAATTACTCCTTTTATCTTGTTTTTTTGTTTTTGTTTTGTTTTGTTTTTTTGTTTTTTTGTTTTAAATGTTTCCCATTTTATTCAAGTTATACACGTAATTTTAATATAAATATCCTTGGATTTTCAAATTAAGGTCTTTTTTTTATTGGATTTATACATGAAAAAGGAGTATTTCCTTGATTCAGCGTAATTTATACTTATCCTTAATTTTTTTCTTTTTTTTTCTTCAGAAAACTGTAATACTTTGTAGTAGTTTGCTTTAAAAAAAAACAACAACTCAAAAAAGACGATGTAAAAATTTATTTTGTTAAATTAGGTTCCTTTTTAGTGAATTTATGTGATAATTCAGTTTTATAGAGTATAAAAAAAAAGTGAAGAAGAGAGAGAGAGAAAAAAAAAGGAAAATATTTTATCCTTTATATTCAACAATAGAAATGGAAAGGAAATGCTTTCACGCGTGAATTCTCGAAAAGTATTTGAATCAATTTTTTATTTTAATTTTTTTGTTTTTCTTTGCAAAATATAGCTTATACCATATAAACACTTCTGATTGTCTATAAAATTTATTACGTCCTTTTGAATTTAACAAATTTCTTTTCTTTTACTTGAACAGAAATATAACCAAAAAGAATCACTGTTTTTTTTTTTTTTTTAAATTTATGCACAATGGTTTAGTAGAAATATAACCAAAGAAATATAAGAACCTTTTTTGCTACGTTCTAGTTTCTTTTTTTTTTTGTTCCTTTTAAAATCTCAAAAGAGATTTTTGTGCTATTATTGGGTTATGGTTCAAATTTAGAATCCCAAGATAATATTTAAAGTTTTTTTCTCTTCTATTTAAATATACGAGAAAAAAAAGAAAATTTGTTCCAATGAAACTTTCTATAATTCTTTAAATTCAATTTCACAAAAAAAAAGTTAAGAAAAACTGATGAATTTGTTCTTTTATTATTTATTTACTTTTTTTTTTTTGACCGATTTTTTTTTTTTAAAAATCAGTTCAAGGAAGCTTTTTTTTTTTTCAAGAACAAAAGCCATATAAAAAAAAAACGAAAATTTTAGGAAACAATTATTTTTTTATTTATTTATATACATATCTATATGAATAGATAACTGTAAAATAGGACAATAAAAACAATTCCCTTGCATGATTAAAATCTTAAAAATAACGTATAATTGATATTCTCTTGATAATTATTATTATTTTTTTCTTACGTATTTTATTAATTTCATATTTCGGTCATTGTAAGATTTTTTTTTTTTAATATTTCTCATCCTTATTAACCTTATTCTTAATTTTTAAGTATCTTATAATAAGTCGAAAAATACGAATACATATTTTGAAATTATAATGAAAAATTAATATTATTTTATTATTTTCTTTTGTTTTAAGTCTTCTCTTATTGTAATTATGAAAATTTTCTGTTATCTTTTTTTTTTAATTAAGAGAAACAAAAAAACATTTTATTAATTCAAAAAGCAGATTTTATATTCCCCAAAAAAAAAAAAATTTTTTTTTTTATAATATTTTTCATATTTCTTTTTTGTTTTTTTCTTCTAGAAAACATTTTTGAATTACAGACATGACAAAAAAAAAAATTATGATTAGAAAAAAAAAAGGCAACGTAAGCCTAATGAGAATTTGATTCCATTTCTAGCTCATTTGAAATTCATCCGATAAAAGCTTTTACAAATTTAATACCAATAATAATTGTCAGTCCATTGAGAAAACATTGTTTTATTTTTGTTTTTTTTTTTTTTTTTTGTATTCTGTGAGAAAAAAAATTTAATAACGGACAAATTTTTTTTTTTTGTTTTTGTTATCATTATTATTTTTTTTATTTTTTTTTATGGTATTATTATTTTTTCGAAATAAGAAAGATTATCATGAAAATATTAAAAGTCACTTTGGGGGTTTAAGAAAATTTTTTTTATCGCAAGTAATGAACAACATCATAAAATAATTTTCTATATTTTATATGTTGTTGTTGTAAATGATAAACAAGGACACATTAAAAATAAAATAATCTAATCATCAATATACATAAATATATATATTTTTTTGTTTTTTGTATTTTGCGTTTTTTCTTATTTGTATTTTTTTGGTTTTGTTTTATTAAATGATTCTAGAAAATAGAAGAAGAAAAAAAAATGTTTATCATTGTGTTGGAACTATTTTGTAGTTGTAAGGAAATGAGAAACAGTTACAAGAAAAATTAAGTAATTGACATAGAATAAAATAATTGAATAGCAATTTATCAAATTAGTCTTTGTTTTTTATAATTTTACACTTTTGTTTGTAATTCAAAATTAAAAGTTTCGATGTTATTTCTTTATAAGGATATTAAGTGGGTTAAATATTTATGATGTATTATGTAATCTGTCAATGTCTTTAATAAATCAGAATGATATTCAGAAAATGTTGAAATGTACCATGATGGAATGGATTCAGACACTTTATAAAAACTTGAGGTAGGATATTCAATTAGCCTTGAGAGTTTTTAACAGACTACCAAACCATTTTTAATTTTCGGTTTATCCTTTTATTTTATTTTTGAATAAATTATTTCACAAAATATTTTTTTTTTTAGTGGACAATCATTTTAAATTGCGTACGATGAGATCTTTCTAATTAAATTATTTGACATCTAACCAAATGTTTTTGTTTTTAATTTTCCACAATTTCTTAATTAAATTGTGTGTTATTTTTGAATAAACCCCAATTTATAATGAAAGTGAAAAAATAATTTGCGTTAAAAAAAAAATGCGAAATAAGTTCGCATTGCTTGTTTTATGCTATTGGAATACCTAAAGATATTTTATAGAAAAAAAAAAAAACGTGTATCCTGAATCTTGAAGATACATATAAGTTTTACTACGTCCATTTTCATAGCTTATGTAAGTTCATGTATTCGATTATTATGTTAGCATCTGTTTTTAAATTTTTCAATATAGTAAAATTCATTTTATTTCACAAAATACACAATATTATTGGTTCCTAACATGGTTAAGGAAAAAATAAAAAACACTCAAAGTGTAAAATTTTCAGATTTTTAAAGAATTCAATTTTAAATAAAACCAAAAGAAGATTTTCAATAATTTTCAAAAATTCAGGCATTTAAAAAGAAGAATTTATATTTTTATATGAAATTTAATTTTATATTTCAGAAAAAAAAAAAAAAAATTTTTCACGAATTCATTTGTACCACATGAATGTATATAATTCCACTAGAAATCTGAAATCAATAATCCTTTATTTCACATAACCGGTTTAACTTGAATAATAGAAGAAAAATAAATTATCACATTTGAATACTTCATTTCGATTAACACCTGTCATATTATAACAGGAAGTTATATTATTCACAAAAGAAGTAAAAAAAAAAAAAATTAATAACCACAGAATCCTTGTCATTTCCAAAAAAAAAAAAAAAAAAAATTTCCTTCATTTTAATCATGAAATAAAATCAACCACAAATTATATACCACAAAAGGGATCACTTATGAATAAATATTCAGGAATGTTTGATATGTAATAATGATAAACTATAAAAAAAATAAAAAAAACTGTATAATCACTATGGAATGTGCCGAAGGAAATGAAAAAATATTTTTCTAGAAATTTTTTTTTTTCCATTTATTCGTTTTTTAGTTGTTTGGTAAATTCTCAAGAGTGGAGTAGAGCATGATAACATAATTTTTAATATATTTGAATTTTTTTTTTTTTTGCTTTTCTGTTTTTGTTTTTCACTTCAATTTTTTTTTTTTTTTAACATTTTTCTTTTACCTAATTTTTCTCCAGCTTTAACGTAAACAGGAAAGATCCAAAAAATCCATACCATAAGATAAAGGAATGTGAAATGTTTTTTTATGGGCATCATTTCCACTCGTTCAAAATTATAATATATTCTGCTTTAACTTTTATCCTTTAATAAAAATAAATGTGTTTGTTCTTGTTGTTGATGTGGTTATAAAATTCACAAAAAAGAAGTTGTTGAAGTTATCTATATACCTATACGGCTATATTGGTATATGTATATGTTTTTTCTTCAGGCTCTTTTCTGTACCTTCCAATTAAAGGAACAATGTAATTTTAGTGATGAAAGTGATACGTTTAACGAATAGATGAAATTTATATTCCTCTTTTTTTTCTTCTTCTACAAGTGGAATGAAATTGATTGAATGCCTTACCACTTCACTAACATCCTTAATTTAAAAGGAAAACTATCACTTTGATGGGTCATTACCCACATTATTGCAAACCATATTATATTTTAGGTATTAGTAGATATTTTATATGACTTGTTATTATTTTGTATACTAGAACAGTTTTTGTATTGTAAATAAAATACAAACAAATTTCACACTTCAGATCACAAAAAACTTTTTTTTTTTTTAAATTTGTTTTCCTGTTTTTATTTAATACGATATTAATTCTGGTGGCAGTATTAATTGATTTTGTTACACTTTCATTTTCATGTTACACCATCATAACGTCATTTTCAAAACAAACAAAAAACTATTTTTATTTTTTTTTATTTTTATTTATTTTTTATTGAATTACTTTTATTCTTTTCTTTTTTTTTTTTCTTTTAGGATCACTGACACTTGTTATTAAAAATTATCCACAAAGGCGTTGTCTCGGATCGAACTAGTACATATATACTGCACTAATTACAACACATTGAAGAAAATTCAAGTGCTTATTATAAAATATGTACTTAGTGGCACATTACAAGCTTTTCGGGGTTCTAGTTTTATTTTATTTTTTTTTTCCCTTTTTTTTTTATCTAAAATAAAATCTCATTTTTGTAGAAATTTTTTATATATTTTTTTGGTACATTTCGATTATAAAAATTACGATGCACTTCCTTGAATCGAAAAAATTTATATGAGAAAAATTAATGAACACTGATACAATAAAACATTACACCAGATAGCTGGCAATAGACTAACTTGAACATCTGTAAATTATCCAACATCTTTCATATATAGTAGAGTGTGTAGATAAATACGGACCAAAAAAAAAAAAAAAAAAAAAAAAATTAAAACAGGAGCGCAGAAGCTTACATCAATTTGCCGGATAATAAAGTGAGCTTTTTATTTTATGAATTTCTCCTTTAATACTCCTTAAAATGATATAAATTTGATTTTTAAGTTTTTTTTTTCAAAATTAACAATACGCAAGCTAAGTAATCATTGAATAGTTTGTAGAGTAAAAGGATTCGAAAGCTTTTCATATTGCAATATTATCTTATTTATTTATTTACTGTTTGTGTTTTTTTTTTTCTTTTTTGATTTCATGGTAAACAGTTTTGAAGTAATTGTGACGTGAATACAAGAATATTTATTGTCTGTTAAAAAAACAAAAAAAAAAAAAAAGATTTTTACTCGGTATACCAAGTTTTAAATTAAAATTTAGTGGATGAAATAAATTCCATAACATTTCACCTTATTATGAATTCATGAACCTTTGACATTGTGTTATATGTAAGCAATACATCAGTACTATCATATTGTTTTTTTTTTTTTTGTTTTCTACTTAATGTAAAGATTTCATCACTTTATAACTATATATATACGTACATTTATATTTCTATCTTTTTATGATTATTTAAAAAAATTGTAAATTTTTTCAAGTATTTGACATTTTATGAACGAATATATTTCTTTTAGCAAAAACAAAAAAAAAATGTTATAAATCATGAGTTTATAGAACTCATCTATTGAATTCGAAATCTGAATTAAATTATTATTGAAAATTTTATCGTTTATTACTTTTTTTATCTAAGGTAAAATAAAAAGAATGCACGTATTTTATAGCTAACGTTTAATGTGTAATTTCATACACTTTATAGAATAAATTCTTTTTAGTAAGTATATATAAAAATACATATTTGTGTCAATGTAATACACAGACCAAGAAAATTTATTGGACAACAAAGGTTAACTTGAATTGAAATAATATGAAAAATGAAAATATAAAAGAATTTTTTTATTCACACACACATATATGTACATGACGTACTATATGAGATTATATGCAGTAGCAATAAATTTTTTATTCGTTTCAATAACATCAAATGTTTATGAGAAAAAAAAAAAAAAAAAGAAGTCAAAAATAGTACAGAAAAGATTGTTTTTTTTTTTAATGATTTTATTATGATGAGTTTATGGTTTATACAATATCACCTATATATATTTTTTTATAGGTAAACAAAAGTCACTTTTTTTTTGTTTTTTTTTTCTCTGTATACAAATAAAATCTAAATTTTAAAAGGGTAAATTTAAATTAAATTTGATTTTTTGTGAAAAAAAAAATACATATATATATTTTTCTGTGTTATGAGTAATAAAATAAATTTAAAAAAAAGGATTTAAAAAAAAAAAGTGTTTGATGAAAAACGTACACTCATAAAATATTTCTTTCGTGTTTTTTTTTTTTGTTTTATTTTTGTTCTCATATTCATAATTTAGAAAAAACACATATAAAAATTTTACACATTCATAGTGTGTTTTTTTTTTCTTTTTTTTTTGTTGTTCAACAGAAATATTTTATTTGACATTTTCATATGAGAAAAAGTTTTTAAAAACTTTTTCATCATGTATATTTTATAAAATTTTGATACTCGTATAAGTTGAAAATTATTGTGTGTCGTGTGTACTAAATAAAAGAAATATGTAGGTTACTTACTACTTATACTTGTAAGTTATAAAATCTTTTTTTTGAAATCTCAAATCTGATAACGTATACATAACATTTATATTGAGTAAAATCATAAAATGCATACTTATTTTTAACTGAAAATGGTAGTTGGCATGAAAATATTACAGGATTAAAAAAAAAAAAACCATGTGCAAGTAATAGTTTCAGTAAATTACTAAATAAAATTAAATTTTTGTTTAAGTAGAAGAAGAAATTATTTGTATTTGTATTTTTTTTTTTTTTTTTTTTTGAAATAGTGAAATGCATTTTGTCACATGTTTAAGTTCTCCTTTTTTTTTTTTCAAATTATTTTTTTAAATGTCATAATTTGCAAAAAGTATAAATGAAAATTTCAAAAATATCCAACAATATGAAAAGTTTAAAATTACTTTTTCATAAAAAAAAAAAATTTTTAAATAATTTTTTCGGAGTTTACTGTTTTTTGAATCTTTCCGTTTTTATGAATGTTCTACAGTCATCATGATGAAAGTGAAGCAAAAAACATTTGTAGTAGCTGAAAAAAACATGAAAAACGACATTCGACTCGGTCGAGAATCGAACCATGAACATTTACCTTTCCTGGGTAATGGTCTTAAACCATTGAGCTACCGAATGTCATGTCGCTTGCTATTCTCAGTTATTACTTAGTTTTAATCATTGATGAAGAATACTCAAATCTCTTACACATTTAACGTACTTAATTGAGGAAAACAATTTTACTCAGGAGAAAATAATAATTTAATTTTATTCAATCTAATAAATTCTTTAACATTGTTGAATAATTCAATTTAAAAATTTTACTAAAGAAAAAACAACAGAAATTTCTTGTAATGAAAACGTTAAAAAAAAACGTACGTATTTTTATTCTTGGTCAATTTATAAATGAGTTTATTCCCATGAGGGATATCAGTTAGAAAAAAGGATACTTTTATCTATTTTTTTTCCTTTTGATTTGTTTTCATTCTTTTATATTTCCGTTCATTTAACTTTTGAAAATCAATATGAACATCCTGAAATTTGGATTATTCAATTTTAGTTTTCATAAGAGAAACCTTTAAAATGTATTTGAATTTAAAGATTTCTGTTTACTGAAATGAATATTTTGTGTTTTGCATACCTACCATAAATTTTGTTTTATTGTATTTTCAACGTACAATGTGTTTTTTGTAAATATTTAAAATAAAACGAAATTAAGTATTTATAAACAATAAGAAGAAGTTTAGGGAGGAGAAGGAGAAGAAATGTTCTAATTATTGAAAATAAAATTTGCTTATTATTGAAACCTTTTGTTAGTAGGTGTTGGAAGCATGAGAATAATTTAAAAAAGAAATTAATAAAATTTTTTTAAATGGCATGCTTGAATATTCCTTAGTTACTTAAAACTTTAAAGTAATTTACTTTTACTAAACAAAACCATATACACAACTATTTAAATATTACGTATAGGATAAAAGAAAATTCTTTACATCACAATTCACAAAAAATAAAAATCAAGCTTTTTGTTTGATAATTTTTTGAAGATAAAAAGTTAACAAAAAAAAAAAAAAAATAACAGACACAGACAGTCAGTGAGATAATACAAAAATGAAAGAAAGAAAAAAATAAAAACATAACAAAAGATAAAAGAAGAAAATATTTCCAAAAAAAAGTATATTTTTCTGTACGAAAAACTTTCACTTGACAACCTCACAATTATTCATTTTTCATACTATTTTGCTTTATTGCAGAAAATAGAAAAATAAAACAAAAACAAAAAAAAAAGCATTTGTTCCTGTCAATCTGTTTGATATGAACATGTGTTGTGCAAACGCCTCTTCCAAGACATATCTATGTATACTTTTTGTTCTTCTTCATTAATCTTCATTTTTTTATATCCTTATGATATCCGTCCTCATATTGCACTTGGTTGTTAGTTAGGTTAGGACACATTTGATGTATACAATTTTTCTTTTTTCACGTTTTTTTTTAAATTTTTATATTTCAGTTGTTCATAAGCGACAATATTTACACACATCATATATACAGATTCATTAAAGTTTGTATTTTTTTTTGTACTTGTTAAATTTATTTCAAATTTAAAAAAAAAATTATACTTCAAAAATTTTTAGTTTTTTGTTGATAATAAAAATATTGTAAAGGTCAAAGGTTAATTTTGCCCTCTCTTCTCATTTATGATTGTTTTGAGTCTCATCAAGGGCCTTTTCATACTTAACAGGATAACAGGATTGCCCTTTTTTTTTATTCTCACCCTGCGAACTTTTTCTAAAACATATGTAAGTTTACATGATGCCTTAGCGTTCCTATAGAGAACAAGTATTACAGGTATCCCGAAATAAAAAAAAAATGCAGTTGAAAATATATATGGGAGCACCTTTGCATAAAAAATGAAAAAAAAAAAAGGAAAATAAAATATTGACATGATAAAAATGTAACTAAATCCGATATTTTTATTGACTGAAATCCCAATAAAAAAGGATAGTTGTGGCTTTAGTATTATATTACAGTTAATTGCTATTTGCTAGTGATTTAGTGATTTTCGTTGTTGTTGTGTAAATAAGACATGATAGAGGGTGTGATATGAATTATTTGTGAAGCCTTCGATACGTTAATTTAAGTGAATGCGAACAAAACCAACTTTAACACACATGAAAGAAGTGTAACACAGATTAGTTAATTATTAAATGATATATTTAAATTAGTTTAGATTGGATATTTTACTTACTGTGTTTATTTATTTGTAGGTACCTACATACATATTTTCAAAACATGCGAAGTTTTTTTCTATAATTAAACAGACCAATATTGAAAAAATAAATTTAGGCTTTGTTGTTATGTGTGTGGGAGTTATGTACTTATGGTTTGTAAAATTTTCATTTAAAAATATAAAAATAGACGTATTAGCCGTAGGTTGCACATGTTTCAATTTAAATTGAAAATTTTTAAATTATTGAAATAAGGATGACGAAAAATATATATATTTTTTTTTCTTCTAATTTTAAATACTTTAAAAATGTTTTATCATGTCAATTTTTTTTTAAAAAATAATTTTATCGTGGGTTGTAAAGTATTTACATATATATTGTTGAATTTTTTACATTAGAAGTGCTCTTCCTGTTCTAGTGGTAGAAAATTTTATCAAGTATTTTTTTTCTAATAACGATTTATTAAAAAATATTTTTAAACGTCATTGAACATAATTATATCATTTTTAAAGAATATAAAAATAGGTTTTTTTTTTCACTTAAATTTTATAAGAACTTAAAGTTCTTTATTATTTTTTTTTTTTCATAAAATAATATTTATATGTAATTTTGTTTTTTTTTTATATGAAAACATTTTATTGATGAAAAATTGCAATTTATGAATTGTAATAGAAATAAAATAAAGCAACCCTTTTTAAAGGATTTAAAAACATATTTTACAGTTTTTAAGATTTTAATACATAGTCTTCACATATATATGTGTAAGTGCATGTATTCAAGAAGAATTATTTCAACTATTTATATGTACATATATTTACATTTTACATTTTGCTCAAATATGTTGTTTGTATAAATAAGAAAGAAAAAATACAAAAAAATAAAATAAAATCTCATTGCTGTTCACATTTTATTCAAATATTTGTGATAAAGTTTTCAGGACAATGATCCTAAAGGACAATGCCAACACATATTTATCTATATAGCATATATATTGTTGAGATTGAAATATCTATGTACAATTATATGTATATGTACATATGTATATGTAGTATTTATTATATTGATTTAGTTCTTGTTGGAGAGATATTTTGAAGTATTCATAAATTTAAATTTAACAAATTCAAGAATATTGAAAATGTTGTTTTTTTATTTTGTAATACAAATAGAGAAATTGAGATACATCTAAAGCTTATACAAATATGATATATGTATATATTCAGAAAGAATAAACTTTTATGTATATGGATCAATGACATGTGAATATTTAGTTTTCTTATTTCTTTCAAATTTGTTTTTGTTTGTTTGTTTGTTTTTTTTTTATTTATTTATTTATTTCAATAAATTTTTGTTAGTTTATATTAAATGTAGTTCAAAATATAAATCAAAAGTTTACTTCACAGAAGAAAACTAAGAAAAAAATAAAAAGATAGAAAAAAAACAAAAAAAAAAAAAAAAATAAAAAAGAAAACAAAGTGAAATTTTATTGTAAGAATGTTGAGGAAAAAAAAAAAAAACAAAATAAAGAACATAAAGAGAATTTAATAAATTTATCTTTTCTATATTTTTACTTAATGTTCGTATAATGTTTTTTTTATAAAATATAAAATATAGATACATATTATGCAACCACATAACTGTACTTATAAGTTTTTTTGGAATTTTTTAACCTCTTACGATTTATGTAACATTTGAAAATTTTCTGTAGTAGTACGTTTAACACGTTCTGCATTTTTTTTTTTTTTCAACAACAATGAATACGTTTAACGTATGGGTAAACTATGTATTTTTTTTTTTTTACAAAGTACTTTTATTTTATGTTTGCTTTTTTCCTTTATTTAAATCCTGAGAATTACATTATTAAGCTATATCATAAATGAAATTTTAATTTATTGTCAAAGTTTTATTGTTAAAGACATCACATTTAAAAAATATTGTCTCATTTTTTAGATAAAAAAAATCCAAAAATAGGTTTAAGAAGCAAAAGATGAAAGAAAGGTGAAAAATTTATTAAAAAAAAAAATGTGAATTTATAAAATATGTATTTACATACAGGTGGATAAAAAAAAAAGTATAAAAGTTGAAAACAAAAATTATAAAATATACGTCTTTAATTTATAGATGGTTTTTTTTCTCGCTATTTATAGTTAGATTTTATTGTGTCAACATTTTTTTTTTTTTTTCAATAAATAATAAAAAAATATATTTATTTTCACATTTCAATAAAATTTATTTGAAAAATTATATTTAAATGATAAAAAAAAAATACTTTTATAAAGTATGGAAGAAATATCATTATGTATAGTTTTTTAGAAAAGAAAAAAATTCCAAAAGGTATATCTTTGCACAATGGTCACGTACAAAATTTAAAAAAAAAAAAAAAAAGAAATAAAAAAGAATTTAATTTAAAATCTGTCATTGTATCATTTTTTTTTTCTTCTTCTTTCAATTTAAAATACAAAAAATATAATAAAATATTATTGCAGAAAAGGAACAAAAAAAAATGTACAATAAAACATAAATTGTTATCACGTTTTATTTGATGTAGACAAAAGGATATTGTTATGAAAAAAACAGAACAAAATTTAGGTAACTCTGGTATGCTTTTTAATGTATTTTAAATTTTTTTTTTAGCTTTGTCGTCAATGCCATTTTTTAGAATGATTTATTTTGTCTGAAGCAACTTTAATGGTTATCAAAACGTATATTGTATATTTCTGAAAAAAAAAAAAAAAAAAAAAAAAAAAAAAAAAAAAAAAAAAAAAAAAAAAAAAAAAAAAAAAAAAAACATAATCAATGTCAAAAAAAATATTTGAATGAACAAAAAAAAAAAAAAATTATTTCTGCATAAAAGTAAATAGAATTGAAAAAAATATTTTACTTTATTTAGTACTCAAATTTATTTTTTGTTATTTCGTTGACGTCTTTAAATATGAAATTTAACAGTTTTTCATGTTCCAAAAGTGTTTATATTGTGATTATTTTTCAAATGAAAATTAAATGATTCAAGAAAACAAATTGCATACTATGTAGCTAACATTGAACTATTTATCTTGGAATTCTATTGGGCAAGTATACTGTCTTGGGGTTCCGTCCTGTCCAGCAGTTTCAATTTGGAGATACTAACTTTTATTCAAAGGACAATCCTTCGGTTACTGCTAGCTTCTAAAAACACAGCGCAGTATGAAGATTATATTGCAAATTGATATTTCGAACTAATACGAAAAAGAAGTATGTAAGTGTTGTTGTTCAATAGAGTTCTAGTGTGAAAAGTATGAAGTATGACTGAGTTTAAGAACGTCATCTAAATGGAACTATATTCACATGACGTTTGATAACGCAAACTGAAAAGACTAAAAAGTTTTGAAACGTCAGTTAATTGGGTAATCATTTGTTACTAGACAAGACCTTGGAAAATTATTCTTGCAATTTTACCATGATTTGGTAATTCAACAGTTATTTTTCAATAATTAAACACTGTTCCCTTAAACATTGAAGAAAAACTTCAAATCTCATTGATTATTTATGACATAAGAAACAACTTTTTTTGATTAATTTTTTCCTTAAATGTTTAAAGGTGCTTAAATTATCCTTCATCAATAAAAATTATGTTTGTAATTTTTTTTAAATAAATTTGTATTACAGTTCCTTATTTATGCTTTGTCGCACATAATTTTGTTTTTATAAAAAATATGTTTAAAAAACCACAATCAATTTTTATTGATTTATTTTTCTTTTCAAAATCAAATAAATACAGTTATAAAATTTTAAAGTCCTGTTCAAATAAATTTTGTTTTATGTGCAAATAAATAAAACTGAAAATTTATGATGATTTTTTTTATTTTTAATTTTTTTTTTTTTTATTAAGAACGTGACTGTTTTTAAAATCTTTATTTGATGTTCATCACTTTGACGTTGATTTACCACATCGTTTAACATTAATATTATGATGAAAATATTTTAAAGAAATCTAAAGCATGATAAAAAAAAAACATGACATATTTATCAGAAAATTCAAATATGTACAAATTTTAAATTTCTTTGATGATCACATGATTTAATTTTGGTGACAGTTGTATTTTTTTTGTTTTTTAAAGTTTAATAACTTTTTTATTTATTTTTAACGAGAACATAAAATATTTATATTTGATTTGTTTAATTTTACTGTCATTTTTCAAATACTTCAAGTTAAATTAGAAAATATTGTCCCAGTTTTTTAATAGATTGTGAAATTTTTTTCTTATTAATTTTTCTAGTGATTAAATTTTAAATCAATTTTAATAATACTATTAATTTTCGAAGTGTTAAATCATGCAATCAATTTAGCGATATTATGAGTTTATGAATTTAAATTTGAATTATATATTTTAATACAAAAATATGACATTCCTACAGAGGTATAGTGATATCATAATGAACTTATATCATATATTTATTATTATGTCTGCATGTGTTATGCATGTGAAAAGTAATTATCGGTATGTTTTAATTGATAATATCACAAATTAAATTTAACATGCATTTTGTCCTACTTTCCTTTATACATATACAGATGTATACCTACATATATATTTTCAATTGAAAAATTCATATTCCATGAATAAGCTTATTTCTGAAAGAGCCTGAGGTGGGTTAACATTAAGTGATAAGTGATTGTCATCAGATGCCTATATAGAAATTTTTGACAATTTAAACGAAATAAGTTCTATGTTAGTCTATCGTGCGTGTATAGTGCATTTCCTAACCAAAAAGACCAATAAAATACCGTAATTATTTATTTTTACTTGGTAGTAAATAATACGACGTAGAAATTAGATCCTTTATAAGAAAAATAAAAAAAATGTGTCAAAATAAGAACTAAGTTAAAACCCTAAAATTATTTACCTACTTACAGTTAGGACCGTTAGGACTGTAAAATAAACGGTGATCGTTTTTTGCTTGAAAATTGTTTTCTTTTTAAACCGTCTTTTGAAAAAGTCGTCGTTTTTTTTGAACATTTTTTAAATTTGGAAAACTTAAAAACCGATTATATATTTACATACGCCCATAAATTTTAAGAAAATTTTTGTAGACCTTTTCGTCTGGTGACGTTTTTATGCATTTCACTCTATAACTTTGGCTCTAGTCAAACCGTTTTTTAGAAGAAAACCCTTCAAGAAACTAGCTAAATTTCAAATTCTTACTCCTCAGAGAACATACTTTTTTAAAGAGACGAAAAGGTCTACGAAAATTTTCTTAGCATTGATGGGTGCAGTTTTTTTTTCTGAAGCCCTGTAACTCGATCCCTGTTGTCGATATATTTTTTTGTTGTTCAAAAGAAAATTTTGTAGAGAGTGAGAGAAAATACTTTACAGAAAGTTAAAATTGTTCGAATCAACACTTGTTGAAAACTGATTTTTAACGAAAATGTGCTAAAATTGATCTGAGTGTTAAAAATTCTAATAAACTGATAACATTGAATATGTATTTACAAAATAATGAATGTTTTTCCTTTTATTTCAATTTCATAATTTATCTCACTTAATTACCTTGCTTTACTTTATTTTTAAGAAAATGAAAAAGCTATGTTACCTATTAAAAATGATTCTAATTAAAATTTCAGATTTTGTAAAAAAAAAAAAAAAAAAATGTGTAAAAAGTTAAAAATTTCGACAGAAAAATGAAATATGAGTATCTATACTTATTTGAATTTTTGCCATGAAACGATATGTTTCAATTTTTTTTTTTTGTTGTTGAAATAATTAACATTTAATTCATGATTTATTGAATTTTATTTTTCTGTTGTTAAAGTTAAAGGATTTTTAAAATGATATTTGAAAAAAAATCGTGAATAAATTTCGAGAGGGAAAAAATAGCAAACAGTAAAAGCTTTTACGCCTCATTTTATATCTACTTAACGTGTATTTTTTCAAATTAAAAAAAAAAAATCAAAATGAATTTTTAATTTCATAAAATTAAAATAAATAGCGCGTTTTATGAATTAGTTAAAATATCAATTTGATTGTAAATTGGTTCTAATATAAAAAATTAATTTCTGGTAACGATTTTTAATTAAAGGATTTTTGATTTTACATCCATGCTACTAAGGAATAAATATGAATAAAAGTTGTTGTTTTTTTTTTTTTTTTTAAATATATTCAAAACGGAAATCTTAAGGCATTATTGAATTTTTATATTTTTTTCACGGAGTCATTAAATTGAAAAATAATATGAGTACATATCATTTTAGCATTTTTAATATTAAATTTACATAATTAAAAGTGAAAAAAAAAAAAATTCAAATTAATATCTTTTCTTTTTTTGTTGTTGAGATCTTTAGTTTGATAATTAAAAATTTTAAAAGTTTGTTCTTAAAAAAGAAAAATATATTAATGAAAACTTTGATTTTTTGTAAAAATTAAAATTAAATTGAAAGTAGAAATAAAATGAATAGAAAATTAATTAATTAAATTTGAAGGCTATCTTTATACTTTTAAAAGAGTCCTTTGAAACATGGTGAAGTTTTTCAAAAATTAAGTTTTTAATTTTGGTTCAGTTTTAATTATTTTCATCTATAAAAAGTGTTTTTTTTTTATTTTGTGTTTATGAAATTGATAGTTACAAACTTTTCACTTTATTATTATTATTTTTTTTTTCGTTTCGCAGTATCTTTACTTAGGAAATTAAAAAAAAAAAAATTCACATTCTATTTTTTTATGTTTTTTGTTTTTCTTTTAAATGTTTACTACTGTGAAAGTTTTATTATTATTAATAATTGACAATAATTGTTTTTTAGTTTTTATGAAGAAATATTATATGTAATTAGAAATTAAAAGGTGATAGTATATATTTAAAATCAAGTAGATTTTATAAATTTAGGAAAAAAAATTATATTAAATCTCATTCAGTAAGCTATATACTCTTCAGTGTCAGTTTGAATTTAAACTTTTTGAAATACCGCACTGTACTAAAAATATCTCTTAAATCTATGAATAAAACATTAACGTTTTTCAAGTGAATTTACATTAAATTTTAAAATGTACATTTTCAGGTGTATTTGACATAAAATTGTAATAAATTTAAATGTGCAAGAAAAATGACATTTTCCATAAATCATGAAATTATTTTTAATTTTATGTCAGGAGAATTCAAGTAAAAGCGTACCTAATAGATCAAAAAATCACATTCAATTTAAAATAAAAAAAAAAAAGTATATATTATTTTTTAAATGCAAGTTATCTTTGTATTTTTAAAACGATTGATAATCATCTTACATTCCTAAATTAATAATTTTTACTCTCTTTATGGTGAAAAATCAGAGAAAAAAAATCAAGTCATCCATTCTGGATAAATTATTATCCTTGTAGTCAAAATTTTGATACTCGAATAAAAACTTTTTATTAAAAAAAAAATATTTGTCTATACATATATTACGTAAAATATAATAGATACGAAGAACAAAAATTTTTTTTTATTCAGGAAGAAAAAAATATTAATTCAAAAGGATGCTATGTAAATATTTGTGTAAAACAAAAAAGGTAAAATTGATATTGTCGAAAAACAAAAAAAACGATACATTAAATAAATAAATTTCAATACAGATTTTTACTTTTTTTTTTCAATTTTTTGTTTATATTTCCGCCTATCAAAAACAACAACAACAATAACTCGAAGGATTGATGATCAACAAGAAAAAAAAGAATCTTTATATTTGCTTATTTTTTTTTTGATATTTCAATGAGATTTTCCTTTTTTTTTTTCATTTTTCCTTAATGTGATATATTGTCTGTTTCCTGTGTGAAAAATATATGTTTTGTTGATTTTATTGTGTATAATTTGACCTATTTGACCGATTTATGCAAAAACTTTTTCGTCAAATATTTTTTAAACATACATATAAACTTTTACTTATGTACATATGTATGTATATGTATGATTCATACATACATAATAATGATATTTTTTTGTTGTTAAAAAAAAAAGGATGAAATCTAAAACGAGTATAACGTATATCTGATATGTGAAATAGCAAAATATAAAACACATATGAGTTTTTCAAATTATAAAGAATATGTTTATCATTATATTCAAAAGCTAAAATAATATGTACCCAACGGCTTAATATTCTAGCGCTAATATAAGAGCTTCTTCGTCATAGTTTTTAGGAGCTCTTTTGAAGCTTTTATAATTTTGTACACATAAATACGCAATTATGAGTTTTTTTTATTAAATTAAATTAAAAAATTGAATTATCTCATTATAAATTGAGAATTTTTATGATATTTTTAGATTAAGTTACTTTTTTATCAAATGTACCTAAATTTACAGGAGTATGAAATTCGTACAGAAACTCTCTTTTTAGAATTATTTGTGAAAAAAAAAAATTTAAAATGATTTCCCCACATTTTGAAGCATCCCATTAAAAAGTACCTTTTTCAGGGTTAACAGAGATATACATACTTATTATTTAAAATTTCCTACAAACATTTATATGTAAAGTTATCAGAAACTAATCGGATACTGTCTCCCTAAGCACAATACTGACTTCGATTTATAAATCAAGTATAATTAAAAATATTGGAAGTTAGTGAATTTGTGAAATTTCTTTTTGACGTTTTAAGTATTACTTGTTAATTTATATCTCTCTTTCTTTCATATTGCGTTTATTATAAAAAATACTTGTTATCTTTCTTTAAAAATTTTTATTAATAAAATTAATACCGTGTCACACGTGTCATAAGAAAATATTGCATAAATATAATGGCCAAGAGGTATAAAATTTCACTCTACTTTCCTTTCTTTTTTTTCCGTTCAACATGGAAATTATTGAATGAGTATTTCTTGAGAAGTTTAGAATTAATTCTAATGAAAAATATTATATTTCGAGATTTAAATGATAAACTTTTTAAAAAACGAAAAAAAAAAAAAAAAGAAACACTTTGTGGGTGTGGTTTAGTTACAGGGAATAAAACAGAAAACCAACTATTTAATAATTTATATAATAATATAAATAAACCAATAAATGTATTTATAATTTACATTAATGCAATTTTTATATAATGAAATATAATAAATTGAAATATAGATTCAGTATTAATTGAATAAAACAATAATAACATTTCATATTTCATTATTGAAACTATTTATTCGCTGTTTATATAAAATTAATTTATGTATAATCTGTTGTATTGTGGTTAATAGATTTTATACAATAGTATGATTTTGAAATTACATTTTGAAATTGTTATTATTGTTATAATTGTAATATGTTTTTGTAAATCAATTATAAAGTTCTGTTTTCAAAATCGATTGTTTTAATGAGTTACATTAATTTTATAGTTAAGTTTTTCACTATTTTGAAAAAAACTAAATTACAAGTATTCTAATTAGTTGAAAAAAAAACTTTAATTAAATTTAAGTCGAATTTTCGATTTATTGATAATCAACTTTTTCTAGCATCCCACCATTTTTTTTTTTTAAATCCATAAATTAAAACAAAAAATCCTGTGATTTCTTAAATAACTAAATACTTTAAGGCTTAGTTTAAATTGAAAACTCAAGAATCAGTTCTAGCATACGAAAATACTAGGTATATTGAACGCACACCTTACACTTCATTACTCAAGGTTTAGAGTTCAAAATTTAGAATTTTAAAGATAAAGTTATGCCAATGTTTCAACGTGAAAAGTATGATTTTTTATTTGTCAAAATTTAAAAAAAAAAAAAAAGTGTATTTTTCATGGGATATCATGAGATAGAATAACAATAAAAACAACCAACACTAACACGTTTCAAGTTAAAAAGTACATAAATTTTGACAGCACTCATTAAAAAAAACCTTTTTTTTTCTGGAGTGCTGGTAGCACTGTCTGTGTTGTAAAACTGAAGTAAGTATAAAGGACAACACAAGATCTTTAATATAAAGTGGCATTTTTATGCATCTGTACTATATAATATCATAAGCAGAACTTTTAACTGTAAAATATTTTAAAACATTTCTTTACAAATTTTTTGTTTCATGTGCAATAGAAAGAAAACTTTTTATTGTAAAATGTATTTTGTATGTTTTATTATTTTTTTTTTCCACTTGTATTTTTGCTTTTAAACAATGTGTTTTGTAAAAAAAAAAAAAAAGTCATGTTATTTACAGTAAGAAATAAAGCATGAAGTATGTATATAGTTAAGGTTAAACTAAGATTAACAGTTATTTTATTTTCTTAAAAATGATCATATATCTTTGTCTTTAGAAGTTTTTTCAAAAAAAAAAATTCAAAATAAAAGTAAAAAGAAAAATGAAACTGAAAAAATTTAGTTTAAATATTTTAAAAGCAAAAAAAAAAAAAAAGTAGAAAATTTTTTTAAAATTTATCTTTACTTTTTGAATTTTCACTAAGTTACATCGACGGAAATATACTATACTGACTAGTACTACTGTACTACATTTATTATACTCAACGTACTTATAAGGTACTCATGTTGAAACGCAGAATTAAAAAAAAATTCCAAAAAAGTGCAAAATTAATTCGAATCTTTTTCTAAAATAATTTTTATTTAGTTACTTTTATATTTTTTACTTATTTTCTTATTTCTAAAAATTAAAATCAAACTCTTAAAGCAAAATGAAGATATCGTTTTAAGTAAATTTTTTTTTACGTTTAAAGTCAAATTCTCAAATAATATTCAATTTGCACACCTATTTTACAAAATAAAAAAATATTTATATTACACATATGACGTACCTATAAGCACACATAAAATTATAATATTTCATTTATGTAAACTTATGAAAATAAAATACGATGAAAAAAAAGTGATGGAGTTTAATTTATCATTCTAAATTGAATACCAGAATATTTTCATGCACAACATATTACATATACACACGTTATATATGTACGATGTCAAAATGAAAAGGTATGTATTAAAAATATTTTTAATTTAAACGACTTTATATCGCGTGAATTCAGGTCATATGTAATATATTTTTTTAATAATCATAAAAGCGTAAATGTCAAATAATACATATATAAAGAGTTCCAACATTTTTTATAACCTTTTCATAACAACATGTAAAAGACTTTTTGTATAAGAAATATTCAGTCGTTATCAAATGTTATGCCTTTAATATTTTTCGTAAGCCGCACATAAATTGAATTTTAGAGAGAGAAAAATAAACATACGAATATCTTCATAAAAAATTTCAATTAGAATATGTGTTTTGATTAGTGGGAGTGAATTGACACACATGTAAATTTCGATTTTTTAGGTTTTTAGAGATCAAGGACTATGTATATACCATTATATTGATTTTCATTATATATATTTTATTTTTACAAAAACATTACAAAATTGAATTAAATTTAATTAAATAAAATCTTAAAAATTTTTGTTCAAAGTGGTTTTTTTTGTTTTTGTTTTTTTTTTTTAGTTGATCTTTCATTGCAAATGAATGCAAGCCTTGTGTATAATTTAAAGGCTTCTTACAAATATGTAAAATAAGGCTAAGGTATATATTTTGTAAAAATATTTCTATTCTGTTATTATATTTATTAACCCAGTCTAGAAAGTACATATATGTGACTAAATCACTAAGGACACCAAAAAATCAATATCGCTTTTTATAACTGCTCCAATACTCAAATCTTCAAAACGAGTGGATGTTTTTGTTTCATGTGTCTTAATTGAGATTAATCTTGATGGATCTACACGATCATCTTAAAACTTTAAAATTGCTATCTAAAAATTGATTACGATTAGCTAATTTGAATGATTATACAAAGAAGCCGTGAATTTATGAAAATGTGTAGTAATTAATATAATTTGAAGATTATATTATAATTTAATGTAATAATGACGTTATGAACATGAAAACGTCATTTAAAAATTTTCAAAATACAAGAAATTCTCCATACATAAGGAATATGGTACTTTGTCCTACCCATAAAAATCTTTTATCATTATTATTTTTTTAAATAAGTAAAAAATGAAACATTTAATCCTTGTCAACAGCAATTAATTCACAAATAAATTAATCTGATGTAAATGTGATTTTTTTTTTCTTTATGATTGTTATGGGTTAAATATAGCAAGAATATGAAATGTGAATGTCCTTACATGAATATTTCATTTCTCCCTCCCCTCCCTTTTTTTTTATTAAAAATATA
Source organism: Bombylius discolor (assembly GCA_939192795.1). Taxonomy (NCBI): domain Eukaryota; kingdom Metazoa; phylum Arthropoda; class Insecta; order Diptera; family Bombyliidae; genus Bombylius; species Bombylius discolor. The sequence goes on along the minus strand of OW584238.1, from coordinate 52,682,422 downwards.
TCATTTTTGCCCTTTATTATATTAATAATGCTGGTTTTAAATGTTTAGAAAAAAGGATATTACGTTATGAATATAAATTGTTTTTTTTTTTTATCCTTCATTTGAAAAAAAAAAGGAAAGCAATCGTCTGACGACATGCATTCTTTCGTAAACAAAAAATATGAATGTGCATTCAAATGAAATTTTGTATAAAAACTTTCAAAAGCTTTAAAATTGCAATCATTATAAAAACAAAACAGAAAATTCAAATTAAAACAAAAACAAACAAAAAAAAAAACAAAAAAACACATTGAAAAAGAAACAAATCAAATGGAATATAAGAACAAAGTCTTTGACTGACACAAAAAAAAAAAAAAAAACAATCTTCTCTGAATTAATGTTCAATTATCCGTAGAAATTTCATTTAAACAAATTTTTCTTTCATGTAATTAAATTATTTTCTTTTATATGAAATATACATACATAAATACATATCTATACATTGTATACATATTTTACATTTAACTCTTGTTATTCTTTACAATTAGGAAGCTCATGAAATTGGGTTAATTATAGGAAATAGAAAGTATATGTATACATATGTACTTTATAGCATTTTTTTAACTTTTGAAATGATATACATACATACATATGTACATATCTAAATTGAATTACAGGATGAAAGTAATTTTAATATAAAATCGGTCATTATGTTGAATATTAGAAATTTTGCAGATGTTGAAAACTTTCAAATATTTTGAATATTTCTCATACGAAAAATGTAAAATAAATTAGAATAAAATTATCTATGTAGGTATATGCATTGTCCCTTAACAGGAAAAGAGATTTTAGAATAAAATAGATTTTCTTTACGAAAAGCTTCTTGTTATAAATTTTCAAATTTTTTCAAATAAAAAAAAAAAATTTACTTGAAATTATTAAATTTTACTGATTTTTAAAATTTATCATAGATTATAGAAATACAAAGTTCAATATTTTTCTTCTAAGAAATGACAATAATTTAAATAAAATCAGTCAGTTTTGTTTTCTTAGAAAATTTATATATTTTAAATGAAATCCTTACAATTAGGATATTGTGAAAAGGGTTTTGAAAAATACGAAAATCAATTTTACAAAGTAAATTTTCAAATAACTGACAAATAGGAAATATAATGTTGACAAAATAACATCAATTCAATTTCCTGGAAAAAAATATAAATATACCCGTACATATATAATATACAAATGTCCTTTTGACCTTTAACCTACATCAATGTTTTGTCAAGATTACGAGATATTTAAAACTATGTTTATTTGGAAATTGTGTGTTTTTTTATAAATATTTGTTGGTTTCATGTTCACAATACGTAATTCTTATATTTTTAAGACCTAAAATCCTAAAGACCTAAAAAATATTTACATTGAAAATTACTTTCAATGTGTAACACAAATGAACATATTTGAATAATTTTGACATTCTAGTAATTAATTATAATTGAAATTTGAATTTTAATTAATTCTTAAAAAAGGCTTTTTCAGAAAAATATTTTTTGTTTTTATATTTAATTTTTTTAGTTGAGATATTAATTAACAGATCGCATCGATTTTAATTCCCATTTTCGTTAAAAATTCGCTTTCAGATTTTTAACATCTCCGGACTTTGAGATCCGATTCTATATATTTCTACTCTTCTTGTCATACCTTGAAATATTCTTCTTGGAATTAAAGTGGTTGTTGAATATTATGTCCACTTATGAACTATACCGAAAGAATTCGTTAGAACTTAGAAATCACAAAAGTCATTGAAATTACATGAGAAAAGATATTTTTTGAAAATTTTCTACAACAATAGTAACCGTCGAATTTTTCTACTAAGTAGATACTCTAAGAGATTCATTTTTCTTTTTAAATTTTAATTTAGTTTTGTATAAAATTCTACATTCTGAGAAATTAAAATTCATAAAAATTATCCGAGTATTCTATTTGTAAAGATTAAATAATTTCATAAAGAACATCAAGTGAATTTAAAACTGTTCTTTTATTTATTTTCTTGATCAAAAAAAAAAAAAATCTTGACTTAATTTAAGTACCATTCTACATTCTATTTTCTATATAATAAAATCATAACAAATGGACGTCATTAAACGTTCAAAGCAGACATTTTATGATGTCATTTCAGAATCATTTAAAGGATAATATTTTGTAAATTTTAGTAATGTCAAGCACATGAAATAGAAGAATGGTATTGTTAGAACATTTCAATTTGTCTCTTTTATTTCTTAATTTACCAACAGAAAATTGTTTTTTTTTTATATTTCAATATGATCTCAGAATATTGCAGATTAAATAAGAAACCTCAGAAAATTGTTCTAATAGAATTTATATACGTTTTTTTTTTTTTCATTGTACATTGTTGGATAATAAAACTGAATTGCTGAAAAATAAAACTGTTGAGAAATACTTTTGTATGTAATTGTGTTTGTTTTGTGGCTCATAAAATGTTATTTTGAATACAAAAAGTACATTGAACATTTACAATTTGTTCTGGATTTTGATTTTTTTCTTTTAAAAAAAATTTGTAGTCCCTATAAAATTCTTATTCTTTATATAGTGCGATAGTCGAGCTCGAGCGTTGACCTTATCTATTAATTGCTTCCAATTGTTTCTATTCAAATATTTTCTTCTTTAATTCTGGATACGCAATAAATTCATTCTCATTGTGATATTTTGGACATTATGTTCCTTATCTTTTTCTAGGTCTTCCAACTGATCGATTATTATTAAACAATATAAGAAGGAAGATTTATCTTGGTGTACGGTTTTCAAGCATTCGTTTAAAAAACAAAATTCATTTAGATACTCGTGTATAACAATACCGGTAAGAAAAAGATTGTTTTTTAAGGAATCTCATCAAAATTAAATTACGTAGATATTTACGAGTACGTACTACGTAGTATGACTTTCAAAATTTCATTAGAATCTTACTAAGAATCAGGAAATATATATTTTTTTTAAACCTTGTCTCAATGGTGACTTTTGTTATGGTAGACGTCCTATTATTTAGTAAAAAATTTTTGAAAAAAATATTAAGCAATAATTACTTCATAAAAAAATCTTTTTCAATTCAAAAAATCTTAAAAAGTTTAAATACTTTTTAAAGGACTTTATTGAATGCGTCTTTTCCTGAGATTAAGTGAAATTTACGATAAAATCTAAACTTTTTTAAATGATAATCTTTCATGTTGGAAATCTTCTTCAACAATCACACAAATAAAATATCCTTATTTCTATAAAATCTATAAATTCTAAGAAATTTTCATTTTTTTATTTACCATTTTCAGTGATATTAAATAAAATCCAAAAAAAATTCTATAACAAAACTTTATTTCTAGCATGTATACATTTTTAAATAAAGTGATTTACTTAGTAGGATTAGTTATTTGATAGATTTATTCGAGGAAAAACTAAACACAATAGGATTTTAAAAAAAAAAAATAAAATGTGTATAGAAATTATATAATTTTTGGTGTTATCCTTTTTATTTATATGTTACATTAATTTTTAAATGTTTTTGAATTCTACTGTAAATTTACGACATCAAATGAAAATACGTGTTTAAGTAAAGGATTTATTTTATTTTTAAAAATGTAACATTTAAAAAAAAAAAATGTTAATTTATAAACATAGTCTATATAGGAATAAAGTTACAGTTATACATATATAAAAATTTCCTCAATCTATAAGGAAATAAGTACAAGGAAAAAAATAAAACTATTTTTGTATTTTTTATAATTCAAAGGATATGTAGAGGTTTACCGTTTACCACAAATATTTTTCTTTAATTTTTTTAATAAGAATTTATTTCCTTGAATAATCCTTAAAAAATCCTTTTAGTGATTGTTAAAATTTTTTCTTTTAATAAGATAAAATTTGTTTTTATTCTATATTGAAAATATTCATAATTTTAATGAAAAACTTTGAAAATATTAATTAAATTTCAATAAAGCTTCATTTTTATCACATTTATTAATGATTTTCTGTTTTGTTTAATATTGAATATCACCTTCATGAATATTTGAAAACTTTTAATAAAACCAAATAAACCAAATACAAAATTAGTTAAAATTTAATTTGTAAATATACCTAAAATGATTGAATAAAACATTTGAATTTAAGATGTGTTGAACATGTATGTACACACATATATTTTTTATTTACATATTGTACATATATTTAAATCATTTTATATACGAGTATCTACTACATATAAATCAAAATAGAATATTTATATAAACTTTTTCTTCCAACACAAGTTTGTATAAATTTTCATCAAATTTTGTTGTTTAAATTTTCAAGAAAAAGACAAAAATAATATAGTCTGGCTCGTTTTGAAATTCAATCTAAAAAGTTATGAAATCTATTTGATATTTTACAATTTGGAGAAAAAAAAAACTAAAAGTAGAAATGAACTTTTATTTAGCCTGTACCTGCACTTAAAAATCTTGATTTGAGGTGAGATGTTTTTTAATTTTTCAATAAAATCCTTTCATTGATTTCTTTTTTCAAAACAAATTTGTTTCCAATGTTTGTTTTTGACACCGAAACGATTATAAAGATTTTTAAAAAACCGATTCAGTTCAATAACATTGTTCATTGACTTATTCTTAGAATATTATTACCAGATTGAATCTCACGATAAATATACATAAAATGATTAAAATTAATCGACATTCATTTAGAAAACAATCTCTACTATTTTTTTTTTATTCCTTATCAAAATGTGTGTTTTATTACACCATTATACAAGGAAAATTAACCATGATTGAGCTGCCATCAAAAGCTAAAACAATTGAGTGTGTTTATTTTTATATATATATATATATTTTTTTTTTTCAAATAAACAATATTCGTATTATGTGCTTACAAATTTATTTTATTTTTATTTTTTTTACAGTGAGATTACATTTCAAATACATTCATGATTTCTAAAAACAAAATTATAATTAAATGTCTGGCCACAAACGATATATTTTCTGTGGTTTCGAAAATAAATATTTTGAAAAAATCTGAGAAAATAAAAAAAAATTACATTATTGTATCTGGAGTTCATAAAAAACTTGATTTAAACGATCGATATTGGGTCAGGAAAAAGTACACCATAAAAATGACATTAACAAAGTTTTATTACGAACATTTAAAAAGTTTATCCTTGTTGTGCTTAGTTATTGTTTTTTTTTTGTCTCTATAATTTTCCTAGTTCAACAGACCGAAAAAATTATAGGTTTTTATTATTATTATTTTTTTTTAAAATTCAAATTTGAAAATGAAAATTTATTAGTTTTTCAATAATTGTAAAAAGACATATTGAATTGAAAATTTTGAATAATTATTTTTGATTTGTAAATTTTCAAGTAGCTTTTTCAAAGGATTTCAAGACTTTTGATCTCAAATATAACTAAAAATGTGGTTTCAATTACCGTAAAACTGATGATGTAGTTGTACATCGTGTCAGTAGTAGTATTTTTTTTTTTTCTGATACGTAAAGATATAAGACTCTAAAGTTTTAAAAATCTTTAATTAATTTTCTATTTAATTTTTTTTTTTTCAGCTTGAAAAGAATTTAAATACTTCAATTAATTTCTGTGTAAAATTTAATTTGAAGAAATATTTAAATTCATTATATACATTTTGATCATAAAAGCTTACAACAAAATGTACTCTCATGTATTCCAATAACCAAAATTTAAACTATTTTAATTTTTTCTTTCAATATCTATTTTTCAATTTTCTACTATACTTTTATCTAAAGCATCTAAAGAAGAATTTCAAGCAAATTTAAGTTCAAAAGGAATATTTAGTTTTATATGTTTTTGTATACGTAATGCAAATACACATACATATACATACATACAATGTTACAAACAAAAAAAAAAAAACAAAAATAATTCACAAACATCTGTTTAATTTAATTAATTTAGCATCTTCTGTAGCAAACAAAGTAAGTGTACTTTTATTTTATTTTTAATTAAGAATATAAAGTGATATACGATACACTATTTTTTTTTTATTTTTTTTTAATCCGAAAAAAATAAGACTTTTGGACAGATGAATTCTAATTTTTACAATAGTATTTTGAAATCAGAAAATAATTCGTGAAAAAAAGATAGAAATTCAATTTTTTTTTTTTTTTTTTTTTTGAATTTATCAAAGATTTTTTTTTTTTTTTATTTTAAATTTTTTTTAAAATTTAGTTCTTTTGAAAATTAGAATTTAAAATAATTTCACATTTTTGTTTTTATTTGACTGAGATTATGCAATAAATTTTACAATTTATGAACTTGAATTATCGTAATTTTCGTTGAAAAAAAAAAAACAAAAAAATAAAAACATTGAGTATCAAGGATCGACTTTACAACTTGAACAAGAACAAAAAAAGGATAATCGTAAGTTAGGGTATATTCTCATGTTATTTAAAAGATAGCGTTCCTTTAATAATTTTTTACTAAAACTGAATTGCATATAGGAACAAGGGTAGTTTATTTTATTACACTTTTTTTTTTTTTGCAAATTTACGGAAAAACAAAAAAAAAAAATTTTTTTGATAGAATTTTGTGAAAAAAATCACCAACATAGTGATTGATTTCATATAATCAATAACAGAAAAGGACCACCAAATGCTTGTAACTTGAATATTTTTTTTCTGCAATTTAAATGTTGAAATTGTGAAAAATGTTTGAGAGTATGCAATAAATTGACAGACTAAAAGGATTAATAAAGTTTCAATAATTTTTTTTTTTACATTTTATTTTTTTGTTTTTTAGTTTTTCCTTTTTTTTTTTTTTGGAAATTTTAAAAACTATTTCATTTCTTCGTTGAATAGTTTGAAGAGTTAAATATATTGTGTGAAAAGTATAAGGACTCGCATAAAAGGCCAAATTTTGATTTTTTTTGTTGTTGTTAAGTAAACGAAATTTAATCAATAATAAAATCGAGTCGATACAAAATGTAGCCAACTTATTTGGACTTTTGAACTACTTAAAGTTTGAAAAATAATTTCAGAGTAATATACATAGATTATTACGTTTTGTTTTTTGTATGTAATTATCACATAAATTTCTTTTGTATAAATCTGAAATCACTAGAAGTCAAATAACCTTTGTAAAAGTTGTAAAGAAATTCAATTATACAGAAAAACTATCTCATTCAAAAGATTTTTTTTTAGAGATTTTCATAATACATACTTTAAATATTTTTTGCATTTACTTTACAAATCTAAAGAAATTATTTGAAAACTTTTTTAACAAAGTTTGTATTTACGTATTACGGTATATGTATATTCTTATTTTTAAATTTTGCATTTGAGTCACAGTTGAAGAAAAAAAAAATGAATCTTTTTAGTTTTCTACAATGAAAAAGTATCTTTTTTCCTTTTGTTCTTGTTAATTTTTTATTTTTAAATAAAACAAAATTCAAAAACTAACACTAACAGTAATTAAAGCAACAACAAAAAATAAATATTTAAATTCATGAGTTAATCTTTATTTCACGATGAAAGATTTAATAATCAAAAAAAAAAAAAAAAGTGAATCTCCTGAGTTTAAATTATGAAAAAATTAAAAATGTTTCCTCATCCTTTCTTTAATTTTTCAATTTTATAGCAACACAATAAATATACATATATGTATGTATCTTAAGATTATTTTTCACTATGGCACTTGAATTTTTCAAAAGTGTAAAATAGCTTTTATTAAAATATCTTTCAGTTAAAAAAAATAATAATGAAAAATTTTATACTAACGTATTCCCTTTGTAAAAAAAAAAAATATATTTTTATCTTTTTTATAACGCTTTAAAAGATATTCTGAAACATTTCATTTTGATTATTTTATTTAATACTTGCTTTTTGTTTTATATTTGAATTTAAATTTATGCAAGAATATTCTACGAAAAAGAAAAAGGACAACAAAAAAAGATACAGTTTCTATTAAATTTTTTCATTTCATAAAAAATACAGTTTTTTTTTTTCTTTTTTAATATTTTCGCATGACTTATTTTTTTTATTTTTTTTTTTTTTTTTTTTTTGTGAATATGATGAAAATATATTTTTTGTTTATTTAAAATTCATTAAACTAGAACGGACAACGTCACAGGCTAAACATTTTGATGGATTTAAATATGAAAAATGTGAATGCATAAGAGGATTAAAAATACGATAAATTTGGGACAAAAAAAAAATGTCTTATATAAAACAGCTTTTATCTGGACAAAATTCATAGAAAATAAGATATATTTATTGAACTGGTTTTATTACTTTCACTTTTACAATAATCCTTGTATCTTTGACAGACAAAATATGTACAAAATAAAAAAATAAAAAAATTTAATTGTGCAGTCGTCTGGTAGTTGAACTATTTATTATTTTTATTTAAAATAGTTCAAGTTGTTTCGTTTATTGGAGTTTTTCAAGTGTTCTTTTTTTTTTTTCATCATTACATCAAATGGAAAGTTCGTTTGAAATTTGAACATTTTGTACAACTATAAAGTAAAATATGAAAAGATGAAATAAATAAAAAAAAAAAATCAAAATTCTACTAATCCAGTGACACATTTTTTTCTTGTTTTCTTCAATATGAGTATGTACGTAGTACGTACTCAAAAGGAAAAGTAAAATTAAGTTGTATAATGGAAACAAAGACCTTAAAATAAAATTAATCTGCATAAACTTTAAAGGTAGTTTTCTATTTATTCTTATACAAAACAATAAAAATAATTTATTTAGATCTTTTTATTTGCTTTATGTTAAATTGTCGTTAATGTCATTTATAGTGGTCTGGTGAAAAATTATGTTTTCGGTGTTTTACTTTTACGAAAAACAGTACCTAGCTATAAATAAAAAGATATATCTTTTCATTGAAAATAAAGAAAGTATGTAGGTACATGTCTATGTAATTATAATTTATTTTATTATAACTGTAAGAAATTAAACCAGTAATTTACTGAAATACAGAACACATAATAGAACAAACTGTATATTATACTTTTTATGAAAATTTAAAACGAAATATTTTTACAGCAAATACATTACAGTTTAACTTAAAAGATACTCTTTAGTTTGAGCACTAGTTTATTAAAATCTATTATTCTAATGAAAGTATTTTTTACTTGACATGTGTTCATAAAAATTAACAAAAAAAAATCCACTTATATGTATGATTTTATTGAAAAAGATATCGAATCTAGAATGTAGAATTGAAAAACATTTTCCATAATTTTCAAAAGTAAAAACTAAGAGAACATAATTTTTCGCAATTTTTTAAAAACTACATCTAAAGCCTCTGTGTACTATCTACTACAAGCCGCTGATTTGAAATCAAAAGCTTTCAAATTATTATATCCCATTACTAAATCAAGCTAAATTGAAAATTTTTTCTTAATCGATTTTCGAAGAAAATGCAAAGAGGTTAGATTAGCCTTGTCGATTTTTTGGGTTTGAATTTTTTTCTTCAGGAATGAGTTGAATGGGCGATTTTCTTATACTTAGATTTAAATCTAAGAAAAAACGTATCCTAACTATATCTTTATTTTAATATACATTTATTGAAAGTTATTTTGAATAGTTGTGAAAAGAAAAAAGATTTCTTGCCATTCAATTCTAATGAATTCATCGGAAAAATTTTCAATTGAGCACTAGAATCTAATAAACTAATGCTCGAATCAAAAGTATCTTCTTATCAATTGTGTAGATCCCTTGAAAAATATTATATATATACATATAGTATACATATGTATGTATGTATGTATAATTAAATTGTCATTATTTTTGTACTGGTAAAACTCAATTCGATATTTTGTGTTAGTTTTTATTTTTTGTGTCATAAAGTTAAGTCTCTCCAGAGATTCTGTTGAAAATCTTTTTCTTATTTTGTGTCCATCAATCATTCTAAAAATGTAAAAAATTATATTTTATTAAGTGAAAATGAAAACATCATAAATTATCTAAATCGTAAAACTTTTTTTTTCTTATTCACGAATATAAAATTTTCTTTGTAGTAACTTTTTCAATCGATAAAGTTGACTGAACTTTAAATTGTTTTGAAAATTTATTAAAGATTTTTGTAAAAAAATTCTTTTTCAATATTGAGCTTATAATTTTCATTCTAAAGTTTTATTATTTTCTAAATTAAATTGTTCTACGTAATTAAGCCTAAAATATTTCGAAAAGAAATTATCTAATATTCATTCTCAACGGTTTTCAGTAACTTTTCTAATTTTTTTTATTTTTTTTTTTAAGGACGTACAAAAATTGCTGTCACAAGGTGGTAACCCAAAAATTTCAGATTTGGGCAATTTCAATTACTTTCATTGTACGTTTTTTATTACTTTATAAAATGAATGAATTTTTTTTTTTTTTCCAATTTGTATAACTACCAAATTGACCACATAATGGAGTTCAAAGTTTCTAAAGATTATTTTATTTAAAACTGAGATAAATAGGTGTTTCACAATGTACAATTTTCAGTCTACTACCACTGAAAAAAAAAACCTGATAAATAAATATTCATCAATTTCTTTTGACCTTTTGAAATGATTTTCCAGAAAACTTTTCAATACCTTTTTATTTGGTTTTAATCACATGAATTTTATGTTTTAAAATGGCACTAAACCTTTTTATGTATATTTTTTAAATACATTTTTTGTAATTGATATTTAAATTCTGATATTTTTATTGATAAAATTTATTCAGTTCACTGTACTATTTATTGATTTATGTACAAGACTTTTAAGTATACTTCTATGAAGACAAAGGTAAAGACATCAATTAATGCAGAAACAAACACATAATATTTAATATACCTTCAGTAAATAATATGTAAAATTCAATTGAATCTTTGTCATTTTAAACAAAAGAATCGATTGTATCTGTTGCAAAATTTATATTTAGGTTTATTGAAATCATTAATTCATTTACAATATTGTATTTATATATTATTATTGTATTATTTTGTATCTAATTGAATTGCTTTTATATTTAATTTACAAAGTTTGCATAATTCTATTTTTCTTTATTTAAAAAGTAGGTTGATTAAGTTTACTTGTGAACCTTTTATATAATTAATACTTAGGATGTTTTAAAGAATGTCAAATAGAGATTGTTCAATGAAAACAGACTTCTAAAAGAGTGAAATAATATTGAACACACTTCTTCTAATTGGAATTTTAAATTCATCAAAATCCTAAAATTATAAGAAACAAGATCGGCACAAAATATATTTACAGGTGAAAGGTTCAATGATAACCCTTAAAAATCAATCTTTGTATGTATCTAACGTTTGTTTTTTTTTTTTTTTTTTTTTTGTATAACAAATTAGGAATATCGAAAGACAAGATAAATGTCCTGTTTAAATTTATTTTTAATCTTGAGGTTAATTATATTTTTTATATCACCTACAATAATTTTCTTAATTGTATTAACAATTTTAATAAATAAATCTCACAAATTTCAAATGTTATTTATTTTAATAATATAATATCTTTTTTTAATTGTACGAACGTATTATAATTTAAACGTGAAGGTGAAATAAAACTGTTAAATTATCACAACTTAATATTAAATTTAAATTTGAACACATGTTCAATTTGTCATCATAAATTTTCACTTTATTTCAAATAAAACTTTATGTACGAGTATATGTATATATAATAGAAGTAATATATACAAATACATATTATTCACGTTTCATATATGTACAAAACAAATTGTAGACATAAATAAATATCATAATCATAATGATGAATTTATCACTTACCTTTTATATGAAAATGTCATATTTGTATTTAAAGATAATTGGAATTTAAATGATGTGGAAATTCAGAAAAGACATGTTTTGAAATTGTTTAAGTGATAATAGATGGATTTCATGTCATATTCTTAATTAATTGTATGAAATTAATATTGTTTCACTAAAAAAAAAAAAAATTGTATGTCTTTGTTTTTTTTTCTTGTTTTTGCAAATAAGTAAAATTGATAATTTATCACAATATATGTACGTTCAACTAAATAGAAACTCCTAAGTAGAAAAATTATATCTATTATTTATCGTCCGACTCCAATGAGCTTCTTTAAAACTTATTGTTTTTTACTAGTTTTTGTGAAAACATACTGTACATTGCTGACTTCTCTTCTGTAGAAGTTTATTTATGTTCCCTGACATTTATTGGTATTTATAGAATGCATCTAGCCCAAACTCACTCTATAAAACAGCTCTCTGTGAAAATAAGAGAAGTTATCACTGCCCTCTGCTCTCTAGTCATTATTTTTTTATTATAGGCTGATTGATTCTGTCGGTTATTCTTCTAGGACCTTACCTTTTCATTCTATTTTGGTCCATTTGTACCATATGTGACTATTGTTTCATTTTGTTTCTCGGTCACACTTTATACTGTATAAAATTTGATAGATCTTTCAGGTAAGCTGCGAGAGCTAAATTATTGTACTTTGAATCAATTCTATCAAAAAATTATTTCAATTCTGAAGAAAAAAAAACATTTTCTCCTATTAAGTTAAGCTCTGTCCATAGTTAGGTTGACGAAGAAAAAATCTTTACTTTTGGATAACTGCTCTAAAGGGCATGAGATGAGTATTATTTTATGACTAGTATTCGAAGACAACAATGAAAAAACTCCCCAAATCAAGTTGCTAATGATTCTCTAAAGGTTTTAAAAACCAAGACAAAATTTTTCTATTCAGGCATTTCTATTTAGTTGAACGTAGCTGTATATGATGTTTAACTTTTCAGAAGCTTATGTGATTCATATTTTATTAATTTCATAACAAATAAATTAATTTTGAGAAATATTAATCAAGGTAAATGATATTAAAAAGGATACAATGTTCAGTAGTTTGTATAATCTGTTTCAGTCGGTTTCCGTTCCGTATCAAAAAAATATTTTTTGATAAAAAGCCTTGATATTAAAAATTATGATCATTTTTGTTCTAGTTTATAATTTTTTATAAATAATTTTCAATTAAATTCGATATATAAATCTTAAAGGACAAAAGTACTATATTAAGCTTGATATAACAATAACAAGGATATTAAGTAAAAATTTCAGTAGTACTCGTATATAGTATAACATAATTGTTACTATATATGTACATACATATAATTCACATAAAATATTATATAAATATATGTACGTATGTTCAATTATATAATATATTAACGGTTTTTTTTTTTTGATATTCTGCTTTAATCCAATAAAAATCTTTATAAAAATAATTTTTTTCTCTTCCTTTTTGAATTTCTTTTATTTTAAAGTCTTAAGGGATTTTAAAAATGGAATAATAAAGAAAACAACAAACAAACAAAAAAAAATTTTTTAAATTGAATAGGATTTATAAAAGCGTATAAATTAAATGGTTTATCGTTGAATTATTTATTTAAGGAAATAAAAAAATAAAAAAAAATAAAAATAAAAAAAATAAAAAGAGAAAAAAAAAGTAGAAAATTCTATTTCATAACGCTTTTTTTTTTTTTAAAGTTTAAATAATACTTATGATATTTTTTTTTTCATTTTTTTTTTTTTCAAAAGAATCTATGATGTAGAATGTGTCTAAAGAAACATTTTTCTATTGTGTACCTATACAGTATCGAATATCAATTTGGATGTAATAATTTGATTGTATAGGTGTAGGTATATATGTAACATGTAAAATGTAAATGTATGAATTTGTAACTGAAAAATATAATTTGAAAAATTTGATTTTATAAAAAAATTTTCAAATATTTATTTAAAATATCATTGAAATTATTCTACCAATTCACTTAACTATATATATGTACCTATATATACTCGTATTTACCTACATATATACAATTTTTATTGATTGTTTTGTATGAATATCCTTTTTGATGAAACAATTTAAATTTTCGTAAATATTCGAAATTTATATAATTCTTTTCTCTTTTCGAATCAATGCAGGCTTTTTTTTTAAAAAAAAAAAAAAAAAAAAAGTATTCAATGATGTTGACCGTAAAAGTTTATTTTGTTCAACAAAATTGGCTATTTGAATATTTATTAATTTGTTGTGATATGACTAGATACATATGTATGTACATAATATACTCGTATTGGTTTTTTTATATGTTTTATAAAAAATTGTATTTGAATGGATACAATAAATATTTGATATTCATTCATTGATGTGAATAATTTGGCAACGATAACGATAACTACATCAGCATTCATTTTCATGGTATCATAACAAAAAAAAAAAAACTGGAATATTTCGTTCATAAAATTTAAAATTTTTATTTTGAGTGGATCCAAATGAAGAATTAATGCAAAATATCACATATCACATATTTTTCATAAATAAATGTATGCGTCGAGTTATATTATTATTATTATATATACCATATATGTTTTTTTTTGTTTGTTTGTTTTTGTAGACATACATATTTTAATGGAGTTTATTGTATTTTTGAAACAACGTAATCAGTATCTATTTAATAAAGTATTCAAAGTCCTATAATTCCTTTTATTTTAATTTCTTATTCAAGAAATATTCACGAAAATAAAATGAATATGTTGATAATTAAATAAATTCTTTTACCTATTAATAAATTTTATTATATATACATTCTAAAATTTAAATAACTAAGATAATATAAATTAATCGAAAAGGATTATTTATATATATATATAATCTCATGATGTATTCACGTATAATTATTTTGAAATATTGTACATACATATAATGTTTTAATAAGGAGATTAACAAAACATATGAATTATTTATTGTTTAGCACATTCAAAAAGAACCCCATTTTTTTTTTTAAATAATAAATATAATCATTATCTTAAAAAAAAATATAAATACATATAAAAAATGTAGAAGGTATTTTAAGTAAATTAATTGCACAATAATTATTATTTCTTATAAAAAAAAAAAAAAAAATTTTTAAAAATCTACAGACTACATAAATCAATTCCATATAGCAATAAAATTTCTTTTCTTTATACAATTACACACATACACCATTAAACTGTAATTTATCTTTAAAATACGACGGTCATAATATCAAAAATCCCAGACGTAATTCATTATTTAAATGGTATTTAAGTTTTAATTTGAAAATTTAGCAAAAAAAAAAAAAATTTTGAAGATACATATTTAAAGATATATGTAGAAGATTTACTTTTAGCGCAATTAAATGTAAATTTGATAATTATTATCGGATAAGAAATTTTATTACATAAGACATTTAAGTACGATAATAAAATATCTAAAATTAAAAAGCATATACTTAACAAGAATATTTGATATAATTTATATGTTTTTTAACATTTATATCATTTTACACTATGGAGAGTATATTTAGTAAATTAATTAAATTTAGATTTTATCCATTGGACAACATTCGTTCGTGATCAATTTTACATTACAATTTTATTGTTTAAAAGCTAATGGCCACCCAATATTGATCTAAGATGTAAATATATTTTTTATAATTACTCCATATAATACTTTATATTTGTATAGATATGTATATTTTTTCTCAAATACGTAAAATAAAAAGTTTCAAAAGAATTTCGAAAAATAAAAACAAAAATTACCTCGATCGTTGCAAAGAAATGCTTCTATTTCCAATTTCTTATCCAAATGTTCCACGAAAGATTTCATAAAAATTGCCAATTTATTGTAACTTTCGACCATTTTTGTGGAATTTATAAGAATGAAATTCATCAAAATTATAAAACTGAACTTCATTGTTGATTCTTTCACTTTCTTTTTACTCTAATCGCTATTATGTAATTCAGTGTTTGCTTTTGGAGAAAAATTGAATTTTTATAGGATTTCTTACTTTTATGATTTATTATGTAAATACTTAATAAGCTCTTTTTGTCTGAATAAAAAATTCCAATTTTCAAGTTAATATGAACAGTACAATGTTAATAGTATATTGAAGTAAATCACTTGTATTGAAAAACTGTATACACACAATTAAATTTCCAAGGATATTTGTTGAACTTGAAAAAGGAACAACAAGAATATTACATAATGTTCACTAGTTCAATAGTTATTTCTTTTCTATCAATTTTTATTTAATTATAAACAATTTATTTTAACCCTTTCTTTTAAAATTATACACGAATTGAAAGGAAAAATTTTTGTTTTTATTTCGGCATCCTTTTCTGTTTCTTTTATAAAAGCCATTCTCTCAAAGAAGATTTTTCTGAATTATATTTTTTTTCTGCAACACTTCGTCGATAAGCCACTTAATACTTGTTTGATTTCAACTAATTAATTTTGTATCTTGGTTTTATAAATTAGACACCCAATATTCCAGTCTTCGTAAGTAAAAAATATAATTATTTAAATTTCACTTAAAAGTATCTTTGAACATAGTTTTTAAATACACTTGAAGATTACATTTTAAAAATATCAATTAAATTATTTTGTTGCAATTTATTTTTTTGTACATCGTGATAAATTACATTTTATTCATGAATAAATAAAATTTAGCTAATTAATCACTCAAAAAACTTTATTACAAATAAAGTTATAATTTATTTGAAAATTAACGTTTTCAATCCTATTCACTAAATAATTAATTTAATTAAATATTTATTTGCTAATTACTAAAGTTTGTCTGTAATTATTATTATTTTTTTTTTTAATATTCAACTAATACTATCACTATAAAAATAACAATTTACTTGTAATAGATAATGACTAAAATAATCGTAATTATATGTGTTTTGCATTTATAAGTAATTAAACTTTAAAAAGTTTTCGTTGTTTTAAATTTGATAAAGAGATTAAGAATTTTCCAATAGAATGAAAACTTTTAACTAACTCAATATATACTCGTATGTACGTACATATGTATATGTAGATGGTTTACATAATCCAGAAATTTATAATTATTGCATTAGATTTTATCCATTATTAAAATAAGTAGAATGATTAAAAAATTTTGAATAAATATTTTTCTTTCGATTTTTATTATTTTAAAAGTATTTATTTATTTGTTTCTAGCAGGGCTTCGAACCACTGAAAAATTCAAGAACAAATGAATAATGAATTGCAACAAAACGATAAAAAAAATGAAAAGCATACACATTTACACTTGAACCTGAACCTATTGAATTTTCCAGTGTGGGTTCGATTCAGGTTCGGGTCCAGAAAACGAATTTATTTTAGGTTCATGTGACTTCGAATCGAATGATAAAATGTATATGTATGTATGTAATTAAAATAATAAGTACAATTTTTATTCTTAAAGTAGATACTTGATTATTCTTGAAAATGTAAATATTTTGGTAAATTTGAATTAGATTCCAAATATTTGTGAAATATGTATGTATGGTTCTTAAATTTTTTTTATTATTACATACATGCATAGCTACATAAAATTTTTTTAAATTCTAAACAAAAAATCAATTACATATTCTACTCCATTAGTGTTTGACTAATTGTGTAATTTTCATAATTACATTTTCTAAAATAAGAATTACTAAAGACAACCCAAAGCCGATAAAAAGCATAACAATAATTGATTGACAATCTACAAGACTTAATGTACTAAAATTTTGTCTATGTGATGTACAAACTGTTTTGAAAGAATGAAATTTAACCCGTGTTCTAGATTGTAAACCATGTTCACGAATTTAGAATAAACTAAAAAAAAAACAAGATAATTTTTTCTATTCTTTTTTTTTTTTTTTTTTTTGAATAAAGGCAAGATTAGGAAGTTTAAAACAAAATTCAGGATTAAGTTGATTACAATAAAAATACAAAAATCAATGCAAAATTAAAAAATATCTTGAGGTTAAATATTTTTTAAATTAAAAAAAAAAATTTAAATTAAATTAAAGGGAAACTCAAACACTAGTATTTTTATTTTCTGAAAAACAAAAAAAGTTCTACATTCGTGTCATTGTATTATGAAATTCATTTTATATGAAAGTAAACCTCCAGACTCATAATAAAATTAACATAAAAAAGATCTTTTAAAAATGAAATATAAAATTTTCATTTAAATAAAAATAAAACTAATTTATCATTTTTATTTTCAAATTTATTGAAATATAAAAATTATATCTATGCTTGCTTTTATAACAATTTTTTTTTTTTTTTTGTCGTAGATAAAAAAAAAAACATTGTATAATACGTCTTTTGATTTTTATTACATTTCGAATGGAATATATACATTTTAATATAATAATACTGTGATAAAATGTAATAAAAATGAATTATTTTCTATATGCCATAATACATACAAATTTTTTTCTTATCCTTTAACTATATATATTTATGTTTTATTTAAAGTAAAATATAAGATGAGAATAAAATAAAATCTTAAAATTAAAATTACATAATTTTGTTTTTAAAACTATCTGTGAGAAAAATTATATGAAATTTATTTACATTTTTTTTATTACCTAAAACTAACGAATTTATTTTAATTTACTGAATTTATTTTTAAATAACACGATTTCAAAAGTACAAGTATTTAAGTGTTTTAATTATTTTTTTCTTTATCTGTTCTTAAACAAGTGTAGCGCCATTTTTATATACTTTTTTTTAAAAAAAACAAGTTTCCTAAAATTTTTATTAATTAAAGGAATTTTCGTAGTTACCTAATTTTTGTTGTTGAATACTCTAAACAAAATTATTTCACATCAATAATTTTCAGGATTACACTTTACAGATAGAAATTCAAGCAAAAAAATCCGTTATTGTTAATCAAGTGTTGCAGAGTGTATATTTTGTTCTCATTTATGCTTAATCCTTTATTTTGAGCTTCTCTCTCAATAGCCACTAAGACCACTTTTCCAAATGCTAATGAACGGTCAATGATATTGACATCATCACAATATTATGACATTGTAATTTTAATGTAAATTATTTTTTTTTATTTTTTTATTCCAATTCAGTAATTATTTGAATTTTGTAGGCGTAGTATATTTCGAATAAGATGAGAATCTCAATTAGAAATTTACAAATGGTTTCAGTGAAATATGCTAAGCTGAGATGATCATAAAGAATAATTATATTCTAATTGAATGCAAATCCTAATTTATTTTACAGAATAATTCTATCCATTAATTTAATTATATCTATGTAAATATAGAGGATATATTGAATATACAAAATGCATTCGCAATAAAGGATATCTAACGATGTGTATTCATTTTCTATTTAATTGAAAATTATATTTTTTTTTAACATGGACAAAAAATTATAGATAATTGGTAAGGTACATGATGTTTTTTGAGAATTATAGTGGAAGATAAGATAGTTGTTTCTGAAAAAAAAAAACGACTTTCCTATATATTCTACTTTAAAGCTTTCATCCTAGTAAAAGGATATCTGCTGTTTAAAGTTTGTTTAGTTTCTTATAAAAATTCAATTTAAAATAAATTGAATGACATAATCTGGATATATTCAAACTTAAAAACGGATTTTTAACGAAAACGTATTAAAATTGATTCAAGTGTTAAAGTGGTAAAATAATTCATATTATATACAAAATGTATTTAATTATGTTCTAATACTCATTTAAAAAAAAAATTATAAGAAAATACAAAGTGATTGAATACATAGTACTTTAAAATTGCAATTATTCTAATGCAAAATCTCTTCTGTATAATTTATGTTAGAGGAAGCAATTAAAGTAATTTTTTTTTTTTCTGTTTGGTTTTTCTTTTAATGCTTTGTGTCAAACAACAGAAGATGCTTAAATGCATATTTATTATAATAACTCTACGCAAAGAAACAGATAAAAGCTTATTATATCTGAAAGAAATATTTACATATTAACGTAAGAATAAATTAATATTAAAAAAATATATACATTGTATAAAATTTCATGGTGATTACCTAAAATATAAACAAATAACGATCCCACAAAAGCTCAAATGAAACCACATTAAATTTATTTTCAAATTTTTTCCATGAAAAGTGTTAAATTTTTAAAGTTCTCTAATTTCCTAATTGATTTTGTCCTTTTTTTTTTTTTAATTTTAATTTTTTAATTAAAATTTTATAAAATCCTTTTTCAAAATTTTCTCAACAAAGATTGAGCTTATGTATTTTTTCCAATAAAAAAAACTTCTTGTAAATAAAACCTTTTACTTATTTGAAAATTTTATGTTTATCAAATTACATACAAGAAAAATCTATATTAAAGTTTTTTTTTAAAGTTTCATATCAAATAAAATCCTGAAAAAAAAAATAATGAAATGCTTATTTAAATTAACTCATATTCACTTTCAAAAAAAAACAAGAAACAAAAAAAAAACAAAATAATGAAAAAAAAATTGCTTAAAGTATCATAAACTTTTCATAAATTATTTAAAAAAAAATAAAAATAAAATAATTATTTTACAGGCAATTAATTAAATAATGTGTTTAATGTTAACTTCATCACATGACAAAGTTGAAAAGTTATTAATTATATTTATTATCCTTAATAAAAATATTATATATGTATAT
This sequence comes from Bombylius discolor, assembly GCA_939192795.1. Classification (NCBI taxonomy): domain Eukaryota; kingdom Metazoa; phylum Arthropoda; class Insecta; order Diptera; family Bombyliidae; genus Bombylius; species Bombylius discolor. The sequence goes on along the minus strand of OW584238.1, from coordinate 52,661,934 downwards.
ATAAAAAATTACGCATAATTAAAGCATTATGATATTAAAAATTTTCATTTCATTTAAATTTTTTTTTTAAATTATTTTTTTAACCGTTACAAGTAAAATCTCATTAAAATTTTATGAACAACACACAAAATGTATGTGATTTACATGAATTTAATTGTAAATTTATAAATTTTCAATAATTAAAAAAAAAAATTAAAAACTTATATCAATCGGTTTTCCACATGTTTTTCTACTTTATTATTTAATTGGTTTTATAATGCATACGTATACTGATAAATGATTGATGAATAATTAGATACTATTTTTAAAAATAATATTATTTTGTATATGTACCTATTGTACATATGTACATACGTCAAACACAAATACACAGCAGGAAAGTTTTAATTTATATAATAAAGTATGTACATAATTTATGATATCATAATTTATTTTATTTTTGTATATTATATACTTTGAATGATTGATGATAATAAAAATAAGTTTTTTTTCTTAACAGCTGACCCTTGAGAGATAAATATTAACACATGAGATAAAAATACCGTTTGGAAAAAAAAAATTATTTTTTTTTTCTGTTCAACTCACAAATAGCAGGATGATATGATAACAGATAGCATACACTGAAACATGCGTACATAAGATAGTAATGTACGATTAAGTATTTTTTTTTTTTTTTTAAGATTTTTCTTCGAACAATGAAAATGTTTAAGTTTTTTTTTTCTGAACCTTCTGGCTTTAAAATAAAAACTTCCTGAAAAGTTCATTATCGTGTCGTCTTATTATGTGAACGGTGTCGATGTCATTAAACAGCTTATATAATTCCTTATTGTAACTGGGCCTCCAGAGATTATTAACTTTGAAAGGACTAAGTATTCTTCTGATAATTTTGCGCTCAAATTCACTCATGCTTTTTTCTATTGATTTTGTTGATTTCAAAGTTTCTGAAGCACATGGACGAATGAGGGTTTTATATAGAAAAACTTTGTGTTTCTATAGATAACTGTTTTGATGTCATCAGATTTCGTATCTACTTCATTGAAATATCAGCAGTTCGCAAGTATTACTTTTCTTTTTATTTTTATTTTGTTAGTATCCTTATCGACTTAATAGAGTATTTTTGGAAAAAGGGAAAGATCAAAAAGACAGAGAAATTAAATATTTGAACCTTGTCTTAGAAGGTTTATAATTTATTTGTAATTCACAACACGTAGCTACTTTGTTTTTTTTTTTTTGAAATTCCTTTTATTCAATTGATAACCAATATTTCCACTTACAAGTAAAACAAAATATTGAGATATAAAAATAATAAAAATGAATTTTTTTTTTTTCATTTTTCCTTAATGTCATTCAGAAATAAAAATTATTCATTTTTAATCGGATAAGAAATTTGTTTGTTCAATGACAAAATTCTTTTTTCTCGTAAAATTTTAAATAATGATGAAAGAACTTTTGCAATTTTACTTACTTTAATGTACCTACAAGTTCAAGTAATTTGTTTCTACAAATAAACGATTTTATTAACATCCTTTTTTTTTATAAAAAACAAAAACAAAGTACATACATTTATGGTACATTAAAATAAATTATAATTACTCAGACGTGTTTTTGCATTCTGTTAGAAAAATGCTTTTATGTGAATTTTATTATTTTCAATGGAAATATTTTTTTTTATTTTTATTTTTTTCATTAATACTTTTTGTAAAATGCATTAAAATACAAAAACAAAATTACTGTTAGTATAATTTTTCATTAGACTACTATTAAAATGGTTTTAATGACATAATGCAAAGCATAGTATAATACAAACATAAAATAAATAATTTTTTATTCTTTCGTGTCAGAATAAAGGAAAAAAATATGTTTAAAGTTTATTTCAGATTAAAAGTTCAGATTTTTTTTAAATATTTTTATATATGTATATATTATTTTCTGTATCCTTTTCTGTGTTTTGTTTTTACACATAGCACAGGTCCTTATGTAAACAGTTCCTTTTTTTTTATACATACATATTTTACCGGTTACTTGAGTTTTTTCTATTTTCTAGTATGTGAAGTCTGTCAATAAAGTTTGTGATGTTTTGTTTTTATTTTTTATTTTTTTTTATTTTTTTTTTTTAACTTTGAGCATATTTTCCTGGAAATATCAAAATAAAAAATAAAAATGCTTAAACAAACTTTGAATTGTTTAAATAGTTAATATACTTGAAATGCCAGACGACTTTTTAAAAAAACTTTGTGCTATGTTTTTTTTTTGATTTTTTAACATTTTTTTTTCATTATTAAAATGACTATGAAAGCAAAAAAGTGAAGTCTCCTAAAAGGTTCTCATTTTGTTTTTTTTTTTTTTTAAATTTTTACAAAATATTTTGAATATCTTTTGTTTTTTTTTTTTCACCCTGTATCCATTTTATTGTTTAAACGTAAATATTATTTATAAAAATTCGTTTTAATAACATAAGGTACATAAATATTTTGATTTCATATAATAAATGAAAAAATACACGTCATAAATGAATAAATTGTGAAAAAAATTTCACAAAAATAAAATAAAAAGAGATTATCATCTAAAAAAAAAAAAACACAAATATTATTTCATAGATAATATTAAATTTTCCATATTTTGCATTTTCTGAAGTATTTTTGTTTCCTTCTTTTTTTTTTTTTCAATATTCCAGGAAAACAAGCAAATAGAAATTTTATCCACGTACTTAATGTAAATAACAAGCTTGCATTGAAAATTTCATACAAAAAAAAAAAAAAAAAAAACTTTCTAATGGGTAATTAATTTACTTTTATTTACGAATAATTAGAATCTTTTAAAAATTTTTCAAGTAGAAAATAAATAAAATACTTGTATTCTTGTTAAGCTTTTCTTCTTTGAAAAATGAATCAAAATCAAATGAATTATTTTGTTTCAACTTGAAAGATTTCTCATCTTATATACATACATATAAAATACTTATGGCAGGAAAATCAAATGTAGTATAGTTTCTGTTGAAACATGACAAGATCCTTAAGCTCTAATTTCAAAGGAAAAAACCCTTCTTTTTTAAACAAAAAAAAAAAAAAAAAAATTACCGTAATGAAAATGAAATTTAAAATGAAAGAATCTTATTTTTTTGAATAATAAATATAAAACAAAAACTACTTTTACTTTGTGAATTATTTCTGGATTAGTTAGTTTTTATTTAACACAAAAGAAAGTAATAAGTTCTAAAAGAGGTTCTAGACAAAAATTAAATAGAAAAATTTTATATGAGAATAATTTTTAATACAAAGAAAATATTTTATACTATGAAATTTTCATCTATCTCTTAGTAAAAATTAATATTTCAAAAAAAATTCAAGTACTATTATTATATTAAAATTTTAGTTCAGATTTTTGTTATGCTTTATGATTTGTTTTTTAATGAGTAAATTTCAATTAGAATCCTTTTTTTCCAGTTATTTTAATATCTTAATAATTAAGATTAAGATATTCTGGACTTTTTGTGAATCTCAACCTAACAAGTTATTTCGTACCACCCTAAGCTTTTAAAGGACATTTTTTGTTTTCTGCTAAACAATAAAAAAATTTAATATTCTTTGACTACACTTAGCGAAATCGATTATAGAAAGTTGTCTTTTTTTTTTTATAATTCACAAAATACAAAATTTCAATTCGTTCCAAAAATTTATTTTCCATCAAAATATGTATTTTCATTTACTAAAAATCATGAATTTAACATTTTTTTATCATCACATAAATTTTTTTTGAATTCTCTTAAATTTAATTTGTCGTTTAATCTTTTAATTCTTCAATGAGAATATTGATAAATTTTTAGTAAATTTTCAATAGAATGTAGAAAATAAAAAACACAAATGAAAAATAAAAAAAAGAAAAAAAAACATTGACTAAAATTTATTATTCCTTTTAGTAAACCAATTTATTGCACACTTTTGAACATTTTTCATGAAATGGATTTTTAAATGATGAAAAATCTATATGCATTTAAATTACAAGGATTCAATATTGCTTTATAAAATCAATCACTATGGTGTTGATTTGTTAGAACTTTTTTTTTTTTTTTTTGATTTTGTAAATTTACAAAATGTAATATCGAATAAATTGCAATTAATAAATCTTATGCAGTTCAATTTAAATAAGAATAACTTAGGATTTAGAATAACTTAGTGTTTTTAAGAAAAAAGGAAAAAAATAAATTATTTAAAATATTAAAAAATTTTGTGTGTTTTCGAAATTAGATAATGAAGGACATTTTTCTTTTTTCATAGCTTCACGGAGTAGTCTTTCATGAAACATACGAGTATATAGCTCCTCTATACCTTTCTGTTTTTCGCCGTCGTTCTATATATTGTAGTTTAAGACCCCCTCTTTTTTTAGATCTTGTGTAACATAATCTAGTTATTTCCGACTGGGCCTACATTTTCTTCTTTTACGTATATGATGATCGTACCGAATACATTTTTGACTACCGTTTGGGTCCTTTTAGCCTTCTTCGGTACGAGCCATCTGCATTTTTATTGAATTGAAGATCCTTCTTATAATGCAATTTTAAACGTGGCAAGCGCATCAATTCATTTTTTTAAGAGGACATCAAGTAAAAGTGAAGAACAAAAGTTTTCTTATTAAAATAAGAAATTGAAATTCTTTTTGAAATTTTTTTTTTTTAAACATAAAATTGAAAATAAAGAACAGTAGATAGTTTTTCTTCAAGATTGTTTTTTTTTTTTTTTTTTCATAGCTAAGTCAAAGTTAAATTTAAAAAAAAAATAATAATTCTAAAATATAAAAATTAAATTTGAAACAAATTGTTGAGTTTTAGAAAAATTTTTATGATAAAATTTAGAATGTTGAATTAAAAGAGAAAATAAAATAAATATTTCATAAATTTCATACTAATAAGTCCACATAGCACAATTATAAAATATTTATGAAAACTAAAAATTAATAAAATGTATTATTTATCTCTTTTTGAAATAATTTACTCAATTAAAAGTATAAATTTTGTATGATTTTTATAGAATTTATTGTTAATTGAAAATAATTCCAATTTAATACTATATTAAATTATATATGTATACTATATGTATTGTTTATGAATAATCAATAAAAATATTTGAAATTCCTTAACAAATATAAAAAACCATAAATGAATGAAAATTTTTATGTTGTTGCTTTTATTGTTTTATTTTAAATAACGTTTCCGATGAAAATACAAAATCTATATTATTAATTCAACAATAAAAGGAATTTTAAACAATAGAAAATACATAAATTCAATTGTTTTTTTAGTACATATACACACGTATGTATATGTACTTGAATTTTAAATGCGATTTATTTATATTTTTGTTTTGTTAGCAGATTTCTAGTTTAAAATTGCTTTCAGCTTAGTGTTTATCGTTCACATTTTTTTGTAGTTTTTGTTTTTAAGATTAATTAAGGATTATTTATGCCATACTGAACGTTGTATAGCAATCGAAATAACACTTTTGACGATATTTGAGGTTAAAATTTCAATTATCTTCAAGAATATTTATACTGATGCAATAGATGCATTCATATACTCTATTGATTATTGTTTTAGTGTTTTTTTATGAGTTAAAAACATTTATCAGAGAAATTAAAGTTTTTTTTTATTCATTTTTATCGGATATTTTCACCTTAAAAAATAAACAAAAATTAAAGAAAACTATAATTATTTCACAGTATGCTGAAGTACAAGTTATGAAACAAAAAAAAAAAACAATAACTAAGACACAACAAGGATAAACTTTTTAAATGTTCGTAATAAAACTTTATTAATGTCATTTTTATGGTGTACTTTTTCCTGACCCAATATATCGTTTAAATCAAATTTTTTATGAACTCCATACAATAATGTAACATTTTTTTTTTCTTAAACTTTTTCAAAATATTTATTTTCGAAACCATAGACAATACATCGTTTGTGGCCAGACATTAAATTATAATTTTGTTTTAGAAATTATGAATGTATATTTTGAAATGTAATGGAACTAGAAAAAGAAAAGTTGCATCTAGAAAAAATTGAACAATTAATTTAAGAAAAAAGTGTTGTTTGAGGTTTTTTTTTTTTATCGGTAAATTAAAGTAAAAAAGGACTTTTTAAAAAATATTCTATCTCGAAATTTTCTTTAGAAAATCATCTAAAATATATTTTTTAAAATGTCCTTATGTGATTTTGAATTTAATTTTATTAAAATTTTTTAAAAATAGTAAAAGTTTCTTTTTAAAATACACTATCAAGTGGATATAAAAGTTTCTTTAATAACAAAAAATTTCTTGTAATATAATTCACATATTTTTTGATCGGTTAAAACGTTACAAAAAAATTTTCTTGGGTTGGGAATTGTGCGGGAGGTGAACACATCCTTATCAAAAGATATGTACATATGTGTATCTATGTCTGTGCTGTATATCTTATCTTAACCACACACTTAGTGATAAGGTTTTTCTGTAGTATAGAAGACAGTCACTGAAAAACAGATTTATAAATTTTCGAATTAGCTTTTCTCAAATTTTGAAACATTTGACGTTCTAAAAATAAATGGTTTAATGGTCACTAGTAAAGTTTACGTACATTCTGATCATAATAAGTGCATTTTTCTTAAAATATACATATATATATAGTTTTTAGATTGTAAGCCACAACGTAAAAGTATGTATATCAGTTCAATATACTAGATTAGAACAATGCTAGCTCATTTAAATTGAAACAAGACATTCTTTTTGTAATGAAAAAACTTTCTTTTTAAATTTAAAAATTTTCTTTTGTCTTTGACTATTAAAATATTGATTAAATTTCAAAGTTATCTATTGAAAAATTATTATTCACTTCATTTAAAAAAAATAAAAAACTTTCTATATTAAAATAATAAATTTGAGAATTTGTTGTTGTTTTTTGTGTTTTTTTGTTTAGTATTCAATGTTTTTTATAGTTTCTACACACATTTAAGCTTATACCTATATACATACGTAATACATGTATGTAAAATATAAATTGCAATGTTTTATTCAATAGTCTGATTACCATACAAAACTAAATTTAACCTATTCATGCATTTTAAATTTTATTAAAAGTTTTTTATTTTTTTTTGCTTTGAATATTCATGAATTTATAATGTAATATTGAATAGCAAAGAAAAGTAATTAATATTCATATGTATCCTGTATAAAAAATAATAAATAAAAAAAAAAAAAACAACTTTTATTAACAATTAATATAGGTAAATTTTTATTATTATTATTTTTTTTTTTTTTTTGAATTTGAAATTATTTCAAAATTTTAATAAAGTTATCAAATTTTCAATTTAAAATAATGGGTAAAATAATTTTTTAAACTTTTCAGAACTTTAAAAAAAATTTAAAATTTATTTCTTATTTATTTTTTTCTTTTTTTCAAATATTTAAAACAATATTTTTGAAAGATTACACTAGAACCAATATCTTTTACCTTCAAAATTGCACTTATTATTTATAACATAACATTTTATGAACCACTAATACAAAACAAACATATAATTTACAAATTACCTACATACTTCCTAACAGTTTTATTTTTCAGCAATTTAGTTTTATTATTCAACAATGTACAATGAAAAAAAAAAAAACGTATATAAATTCTATTAGAACAATTTTCTGAGGTTTCTTATTTAATCTGCAATATTCTGAGATCATATTGAAATATAAAAAAAAAAAACAATTTTCTGTTGGTAAATTAAGAAATAAAAGAGACAAATTGAAATGTTCTAACAATACCATTCTTCTATTTCATGTGCTTGACATTACTAAAATTTACAAAATATTATCCTTTAAATGATTCTGAAATGACATCATAAAATGTCTGCTTTGAACGTTTAATGACGTCCATTTGTTATGATTTTATTATATAGAAAATAGAATGTAGAATGGTACTTAAATTAAATTAAGTCAAGATTTTTCTTAACTTTTGCCAAGAGACTGTTTTATTGAAATTATTTAATCTTTACAAATAGGATATTCGGGTAATTTGTCAACTAAAGTGGTTAAGAGAGTTTTATGATTTTTAAATATCCTTCTTGTAATAAAGATAAGGAAAATAAATTGTTATACCGTAATTATATTATAAAGTAATACAAGTTTTGATGAAAATAAAAGAAGGATCTTTATGTTGCATAAACTATGTTAGTTTTTTGACTTAAAAAAAAAAAATGTAGCCTATAATACTTTTACAATATTTTTATAATAATTTCGAAAAAAAAACTACATATTATCTTGTAACCCTCACCCGCTAAGCTGAACAAGCATATTCGTTGCATCTTTTTCCGAAAGCAACTCAGAATCCTCCCATATCTTTGTGATAGAATTGCTTAGGAAACTAAATCTCCACATTTTATGTTTCTATTCCTTTCTACTTCATAAGATTTTTTAATTTACAATTTTATGATGCTGGCACTGACTGATTGAATGACTATCAAAAATCTAAGGTAAAATTTGACATAATGGTAGTGTTTAGGATACAATGAAAGGGAACATTTTAAAAATTCGAAAATTTCTCCTTTAATAGTAATTTTATGTTTGCTAAACAACCGTTATTTTTACGATTTCATACAAAAAAATATTTTTCAAAACGAAAATATAAATTCATACGTTCGTGTGGTTTATAATAGACCTTTTGTATGTGTGGGTATTGAACTTTATACCGTTATACATAATATTATTATACAATAAAAAAAAATTATAAATATCAAAAAAGAATCCGAAATCAAAAAAAAATAAGACTATCTACTTACAAAAATAAATAAAATTTTGTCAATAATTTTACGTATCTGCTTTCACGTGAAAAGTTATGAGATCTTATGTAGATCCAAATTTAGTCCTGGACATGGATAGTAAATATACATATGTTAGATGAGATTATTGTTTTATAAACTAATTTTTATATTTAAAATTTTCTATCCATGATATAAAATTTTATATTTTATTTTTACAACACAAAAATGAAAAAAAAAATAATAAAAAAATAAAATAAATAACAAATAATGATAAATTTACTTAGAAACGTTTTAAGCGTTTTATCGAAAAAGCAAAAAAAAAATGGTAACTATGTGTCTAAACAACTATCAAGTGAACAAAAAAAAAATAATCCAAGGACTTTTAAAGAAAAAAAATTAAAAAAAAATCTTTATAAAATAAATCAAATATAATAGATTAAGTATACACAATAATAAGGTACATAATAATAGGAAGGAAATAGAAATTCTATATGTATACAAATTCTATTTCCTATATCAAAATTTTCAATATTAATAGAAAAAAAAAAATAAAAAATATATATATTATTTTCTTATCAAAAATTCATAAATAAATATCACAAAAATTGAAAATATACAAACAGGAAAAATTCAATTTATTTCATAATAAAATTTAAAATTAAATACTATTATGTTTAAGGAAGTCCTTAAAAAAAATTTTTTTTTATTTATTTTGAACAATTTTGTACATAGTAAAAAAAAAACATTCATGTTTATTTTTTTTTTTTTTTTTTTTGAAATCATTTGTTATGTTGTATTTTACTTTATTTGTATGATGTGTGAATGAGAATTTTTTTTTTGTTATTTTTTTGGTTTTTAATAAAGTAAAAAAAAAAAGGTCTTGTAATTTTTTGAAAAATAAATTGAAATTTAAATATGAGATAATAAAAAAAAAAGAAATTGTGAATTTTTTTTACGTATTTGCCAAAGTTTATTACTCACTAATTTTAAATGGGAAAAAGTTGAAATCACAATGAAATATGGAGATTTTTTCTAAAAAAAGAAAAAAATACTTTGAAAGCATATTGAAAATGACATTTTCAAAAATCGAATATTTTTAAAAATGTAATTGAAAAACTTGAATACCTTTTGGAACTTTTTACTCAAATTTATTTTTTAATTAAAGTTTACAACAACGAAAAATAGTTAGAAAATTCAATTTATTCATTAAAAATTTAACAATGACTGTTACTATGCCACAAATTTCAAAATTTATCTATAATAAATACCATGAAAAAACAAAAAAATCTTTTTTATTAGATATTTTCTATCTGTAATATGCAATACATCATAAATATTATTTTTGTCACATGATTTATTGAATTGCTTACAGAAATAATCTGAAAAAAACAATACTTGTAAAAACGTGTTCTTTTTTTTCATTATGTGAAATATAAAGATTAAAATAAATCCGCTTTTGGGAAATCTATGATAAACATTGAATAATTTTTTTTTTTGTTATAGAGGGTGTGTAAATTATAAATAAAATATTCTTTATTCGCATATGAAGTATAGATACTTTGGATATATCATAATATATTTCATGATAAACGATTTACCAAATAATTTTTAGTAAGTAACAATAAAAATTTTATCTTCTTGAATTAAATCTATGATTATATTGTAAGTACCACATAGAAACAAGAAATATATATTTAGAATATTTGTTTAAATATACCTACGTAAAAATTTAATAAACAAAATGTACATGTACATACTTATAAACCCAAAACAAAAAATATTTGAATAAATGAAATTGATATGTCATAGTGGTAACATAGTACTTGTCCTATTCTTTTTATATACCTACATATGTATTTCCTGTTTACTTTGTGATTGATTTTTGTTCTTTCAAAAGAAAAAAAAACCCCTTTTCATTTGCATATTTTTGTTTAAGATAACAATTTCTAAATTTCATTTCCAAAATTATTCTACTTAATCATTTATTTAAAGATCCTATGTAATCTCTAGCCCAATAACATTTTACTGTGAAATTTTAAAGTTTTTTAATCATTTACAAAATTATAAACAAATTTCTTTCTTGTATGAAAATTTGGAAAATTAATCATGTCATCTTTTAAATTGTGAAAATTTTAAATTTCTCACTAAATGCTAATTTTAAATTTAAATTTTTAAAAATCGTTCAGTTCTCAATCTAATTAAATTATCATGTTACGAAATATACAATTCTATACCGTACAATTCACTGTAACGTAACGTAAAATAATGTTACAGTAAATTAGTGGAATTTCTTAAATTGCGAAAAATTTTCAACCCACCCCCACCGTCATTTAAAAGAAAAATTCATAATATGTGAAAATTTTTCATTTTTACTTCTTTTTTTTTCCCCTTGTTACTTATGAACATTAAGTAACAAATCTGACACATATTTTTTAAAGCGTATAAGACAAAAAAAAAAAAACTAACTATATGTTTCAGTTCATAAGTTGGATGAATTTTATTTTAGTTATACTTGTCACCTGAAAATGAGCTTTATATGAGGAATTTAACATTTAACAGAAAATAATACTCCTGTGTAATAATCACATACATAATGACATTCATATTCTTGATATTCAACCCAATAAGAATTTTTACATTTGTATCAGATAAGTTTATTTGAAAATATTCTTGTCGACAAGCATAAAGAGTTCACTTTTTATCAGATAAAACGAAAAAAAAAAAAAAGTTAAAAAAATTGGATATTTGTCGTTGTAACATTTTCTTTTAAAAAATAAAATAAAATAAAATTGTATTTTGAAAGACAGATCACAAAAAAAAAAAAATCTAATTAGTTTTTTTTAGACAAAGAGAATGAATCTTTTGTACAGTTATATATTTGATAAAAAATTTATTTATTTCAGCAAAACTTTGAAAATTAAAGAAAAAAACAGATTTTTTTTAATTAAAATTTACCACAGATATATGTTATATGTATAACTGTTCAATGAATGTTCAATTGTATTTATTTTTCTTGTTATAGTTTCTAAAGTCTTAAATTAACTTTTTTTTCTTCTAAAATATTGGCAAATGAATCTTTTGTATGTTCTACAAAAATATATATATGTATGTAATTTTTTTTACATGTTGTAAAAATTTAAAAAAAAAACACACACATTTTACATTATTATATTCATAAGCACTTTTATGCAGCAATAAATCATTTTTCTTAAAAAACAAAATCAATGAATGACGTGGAACTTATTGTATCTAAAAAAAATTACAAAAACAATTCATAAAAAAATATACTTGTGCTAGACTTATACATATAATTTATTTCTTCTAAAATTACGACCGAAAAAATTAAAAAAAAAATAAATAAATTAGAGTTATTGTTATTTTAACGTGAAGCTTTTAAGTAGCTTCATATTTATAATAAATTTTGAATCGCTTCCAAAAAATGTCTTGACGTCCTGTTTGAACGTAAAACTATAAATGTTTAAATTTTTTATTATGAATTTTTGAAAATAGGTTTAAAGTATTAGAAAATAATAATTGTCTAGTCTAAGCTTTAAACTTGCAGTTTGTAGTTCGATTTTAAAATCCCTATTCACAGGGACACACAAGTATATACATATTTTCTGTAGTTTACTAGTTCCCAAATTCTATGATTATCATGCTAAATCGCAATTAGCCAAAAAAGATACAATTTTCTTCAAATATCTAATTTTTTTTCTAATGTCATTAAGATTTTTTCGTTAAACAGTAGTTACTCGAAAACAGGAAATTAATCTTTAATGATTGAATTTTTTTTTAAAATATCTATTCACTAACAATAGTTTTATAATATTCTTACTAAATACACCGTAACTATAATAAAATATAATACTTAATTTCCACACAATTTTCATGGTTCAAGGAATTATGTACGTTCAATTTAACCTACAAAAATCTGATAAAAAAAAAGTTCTCGGTATAGATAATGTGTTATAATAACTACATACAAAGAAAAGTTCTTAAACTTTCTAATAGTATTAAAAAAAGGAAAAAAAAAAAACTTTCTATCCAAATGTTGAACAGAATGTAAGAAAATTCAATTTTCATACCTTTCTGCCTGTACACATTAGGTGGTTAAACCGGTTATTTTGCGCTGGGAGTCACAATAATGGTATAATTTTTTTTCAACTTGGTATAATAAGAAAACATCTAAAATAATTTTAGCTTCACGGGTGTAATACACTCACACTCTCGTTACAACTGGTCGTGCCACTTTCAGATGTAATTTGAGCAGTTGTAAAAACAGGTTTTAAAACCGGTTTGCGTCCGTTGTTATAACTACCTAATGTGTTCATGCCCTTTGATTGTCAATATAATATGCTGAATTGATAAAAACTTTATTCTATTAGTACAAAGTGGGTTTATAAAGGACTAAAAGTTTTAGGTATAATATTGACATTGTTGTAAATGTAAAATTGAATGACACAGCAGAACAGTGAAGGATATGATGATTTATTTATTTTTTTCCATAAATAATTTTTGGGCATTTTATGCGATATTTTAATATTTCTGAAAATAAGTACAAAACTACTTATAATTTTTCAGGATTAAGTCCTTGTCTAATTGAATAAAGCGTTATAACAACAAAAATATAGAAGCTAAAAGATAAAGTTCAAAATATAAAACAATTAGAGCGACAGATCGATGTATGAAATTATCACTTCTGTTTTCTATTAACTGTTATCCTGGAATATCTCACGCTCACGAGGTTTCTCAGAAAATTTGTGATAAATGATTTTTTATGTATGTAATTGTCAAAAAAAAAAAACTATACGACCAATTTGTAAAATTAAATTTAATGAGGCTCACCAATGCATGATAATAATTGCTGGCATATGTATAGATATTAGATAATTTTAAATAAATTTACAGTTCTCATATTGTAATTAATCATTTTATTCTATTTCATTTCACTGATTGAATTTAATCAGTTTTAAAACCACCGATAAAAATATATATGTATATTTATACACCCACACATTCGTAATTAAAAATTTAATTAAACTGATACTGCCAGCATAAGATATATTACAATATTTTCTATATTTTACTAAACTAATTGCAATCAGAAAATAATTTTAATCATTAAAATTTCTGCATTCTAATTAGAACCCAACATTTTCAAATTAAAAATATATACATATTTACATATAATTAACATACATATCATTTTTTTATTAATTTATGAACTAATGATTATAAAATTCCTATAAAAAAAATTAAACATTAATTATAGCTTCACATACATATTTTAACAAAAAATATATACATATATGCCACTATTGTATGTGGATTTTTTTTAAACATACATATGCATCTCTTTCAGTGTGTATTAATTCTGGTTTTGTATTGAATTTCGAAATTTAAGAAGAAAAACAATGCGTATTATGAGACTTATACAGACCGTATTGAACTTATGTATGTTAGTATGTATTCAGATTTTCGGATTAAGTACCAAAAATTGGCCAATCCTGATTTATTACTTTGTACTAGCTTTTTATTAGAAACAATAGTGTTGATTCATGTATAAAAAAAGTTATTTATAGAGAGAGAAAAAAGAACTCATAACAGTCCTGAAGACTCCATTGAATCGAAATGAACACAATTTTTAATATTAATATTTAAAATTTTATTCGTGTACTTTAGTTTATGTGAATCCTTTTAGTTAGTTTTTTTTTTTATTTTTGTAATTTTCAATAAATTTTTATTCTCTCAATTTTTTTTGAAATAAAATGATTTTTTCTCACTTTGAAATATTTTCAATTTTTCCAATAAGTTTTCTATACAATAAATCCATTATCTGTTTATGATAGAACATCAAATATTTCATAAAGGTAATTATAATATATATATATATATTTTTTTTTTTTTCAAAAACACGTATTGAACGTTTTACGAGTGTATAAAGGATGTAAAGGACGTGCAATTAATATAATAACTACATAGCTATTTCATTTTAATTTTTTTTTTTTTTAATAAAAGGAAAATCAAATCACAAGAAATAAAACATTCCGAAAATATAACTTTTTTTTAAAAAAATAAAACTCTTTTCTTTTTTTTTTCACATATTTATTTTTTCTTCATAATATTTTTATGTTTTTCATATCCTGTCATATTCCATTTTAGCTTTTATTTAGTACACGTTTTATGTCTGGTTTTTCTCACTTCATTTTTATTTGTTTCTTTTTTTTTTATTTCACATGAAAGTTATAAAATTTTTTCCCTTTTTATCTACACCGTTAAATTCAACTGACAAGAATTTATTTACTGTTGTTGTTTTTTTTTTTTTTCTAAAAAAATTGCAGATATTATTAAGGATAATGTAGAAAAAGTTCAATTACCAATATTGTTCGAAAATTAAGTCAAAAAAATGTATTGATCATAATTAAAAGAAAGAAAAAAAAATAATTAAGATATGAGAAAAAAAGAGTACATTTGGACAGTATGAGAAAAATGTATGTAAATAAAAGCACAGCACATATGATAAATTACATATGTATATACATTACTTATGTATATATACATAGTATATTTTACATTAAATTTATTATTTTGTTGACAAACAGATTTCATAAGTAAACATACCTACATATTGTTGTCAATTACATGCATAAAATATTGTACAATGGTAATTTAAACTTTATGTCATAAAATTGATTGTTATAAATTTTTATGTGTTTTTTTTTTTTCTCTTGTCTAGTTATTTTATTTAGTAATTTACATAAAATAATTTCATATTCAATTTTTCAATTAATTAAATAATTTTCAAATAAAATTATAGGTTGATTTCATTTAATTAAAAAAGTGGCTCAAATACTCCTAAATACGCATGAATTATTTCAAATTAAAAAAAAAAAAAAAAACCTGAAAGGTAATGAAACCTTATTAAATAATACAGTCGATAGATGATCAAAAATTTTTTAATGAAAATATGTTATTTTTCATTTTCTATTCAATTCCGATAATAAATTAATCACTAATGAAGATGTAGTGTGAAAAACATGAATCATTTATGAGTCTCTGTCTGATGATAATGAAGTTATTGTAATATGGAAATCATATTAAAATTCAATTGTTTTGATTTTTTAATTTTTTGTTTTTTTTTAAAGAAAAAACTTAATGAATCAGTAGGTTGAGTGTATACAAACGACAATTATTTCGAATATTTTCTTATTGAAAATAAAAAACTGAAATCTAAAGTACGTATCTGATTGAAGCTATACCTTCTGAGCGTACATTGAAATATTTGAACATTTACAAAATTTTTCGTAGAAAAAACTCTTAGAAGTAATTTCTCACTTTTATTTTTTTCCCGCCAATTATTACAAATTGATTAAAAGAAATCAATGAACTCATTTAAAAGATCATACAACATATAATACATATTATAACATTCGATTCACTCAAAAAAAAAAAGAACAAAAAATTCGACGATATTCCACCAAAAAAAAAAATAAATAAAATTGAACGGGTCCACATTTTAGAATGAGAAAATTGATTTTCAAAATATGAACTAAACGGAAATGAGACTTCTTATTCATGTCATTCATGGAAACGAATTCATTTATGAAAAGAATCAAAAATAAGATGGAATTGCCATCGATGATATCAAGATAGAATCGGATATTTTTTTAAATTAAAATTGAATCAGAATTCTCATGAAAAAAGATTCTAACTTCTTCAAATATTTGAAAAATAACATTCATCGTTAGATTTCTTGATACTCGTAACAATGTTTAGGTGATTGGCAAAACAATTGAATAAATACAATGCACGTTCATTCTTAATTGAAATAAAAGAGTTAAAATCCTCAACAATACAATTTATAGTTCTCATTCTATTTTTCGTTTAGCTAAAAAACTTTTTTTTTTTTGAGAATCGTTTTAATTTTATTTCAGTAATGAAAAATAATTGAAAAAAAAAAAGCCAAAAAGGAAATTAAAAAATTATTTTTGCAAGTCTTACGTCATATGAAAAATACATACAGAGATATTTGAATTTACTGAATGCTGCAAAAATTACTTGTTAGTCTTACTTGCGTATAACAAAATAAAATATTAAAAAAAAAAAGAAGATTAAATTTCAAGAAAAATTTAAAGGAAAATTCAAAAGCAAAATCTCGATTACTTAATAACATTTTGTTTTTGTTTATAATTCAATTTTAGTAAAAAAAAAAATTTTGGATAAATTCCATAAATTTCAAATACTTATAGTTAATTCCCAATTATTTGGTGGAATGTTTCATTATACCAATCTACTATATATTTTTTGTATTACAATTTTTACGGTGAAAAGAGAAACAATATATGTGGGAATTACACAGTTTAAAATGTAAAATAATAAAAAAAAAAAATTTTTTTCCAGTGGGTTAAATCCTGATATTATACAAAGTATAAAAATTTTCAACTTTCTGGATATTACAAGATGTTACTGAACTTAAAAACTTGAAAGAAAAAAACTTAAAAACTTAATAAAAGCGTATTAAAATTATAAAGTCATTATTACACTTCATTAAATTGAAATTTTAAAGTATCAAGTTTTTGTTTTGAAATTTATTTTAAAAAAAAACAAAAACATATTCATAAACACACACATATGTATACGTATAACAATTTAACCAATAAATAGAAAAAAATAAAAAAAGGATTCTCAAAAGAATCATACCATAAAATAAATTAAATATTCTATCTTATTTCACATTAAGAAGACAATTAAACAATATAATTTTCCAATTGTTAATTTCAAGTCAAATTGAAAATAAAAATATATAAAAGTTCATTTTTTCTTTTCTCCGTTACTTCAATACGATTCATTGAAGAAGAAGAGAAAAAAAATAAAAGAAAAATCAAAAACAATACAACACTATTCCTTTTAATTGAGAAAACTTCTTGAAGGACGTTTTCTTATCTATTTTTACCCTTGTTATTTAAATGTAAATCTGATGTACAGTCATTAAAAGTAAAATTCAATTTTCCACAATATTAATTAAGATCTAGAAAAATAAAAAACTATTTTTAAATTTTACGTAGATTTAAAAAAAAAAAAAAATTAACGTACATATTTAGAAATAAAGGAGTTTTTTTTTATTATTTACAATTAAAAGACTTTCGTGCGTGAAATCTTAATAAAAAAAATAATAATGAGGCAAAGATTTAAAATCTTAATTTTCAAAATAATGATTATTCCATCGATGTTTATTGAATACGCATCTGTTCACTTCATGTAATCTTTTACCTTCCTCAAATCAAAATGAAAGGATAAAGTTTTTTTTTCTCTTATTTTTTTCAATAAAAACACTCAACTTGAACAATTTTTATCGAATTATCGAAATCATCATCTTTATATTCACGAAAATTTATATTGTTGGGTTGAAGAATATTCGTAATAAAATTTCCCATTTTCATATTAAACTTTAAATTGTATCAACAAGGACAATAAGAAATACATACATACTTCTAAAAACAAATTATGTAAATATCTTAAAAATTTCAAACTTTTTAATACATAATTTTTTTTGTTTTAATTTGAAAACAAATAAAACTTCAAAGTTTTCTTTTATTTAAATTTTTTTTTTCTCTTATAAAATTAAATGGATCTTCAATAGCTTCTGAACTTAGAGGTCTGGGATTCAAATCCTTCCAAACACACTTAGCTTTTGATGAGTGCCAAAATCCATTCAGAATTGTGAATAAGTGCTCAATACTGAATAAGTTTGTGGTTCTACTTACTGACTACAAGCAAGTACACAAGAAACAACTACACAAATATCAATACCAGCCCTGTCTTACGTACATAATATGAATTCTTTCTTTACCAACAAATGTTAGCGGTTCACATTCCACATAAAACTGTAGGTGCATGTATAACAAAAAACAATGGGTAACTTGAATAAGCCCTGCATTATATTGAGCTGTTGCGCTACAGAAAAAAAAAAAGAAATAGAAGTATATGACTGTATCTTTTTATACAGTAGATCAAAAAGAATAAAATAGACAACCAACAGCAATAAAACAAAAGAAAAATGCGATTCAAAATAAAATTTCAACATAATAAAGTCAAAGGCACTTTTGCCAATATTACATTTAACAGATATTAAAAAAAAAATTAGAAAAAAAAAACAAGTCATAATGTTAGATTTTCTAGTGCTAAATTTATTCTAACTGTAAATAGTGGCTTATTTTTTTTTAATATTTTTTCTTTCTTTATGCTATTATATAAAATTTATTTTCATTATCCTTTCAATAAAAATTCTATACACGTTTTAATGAAGACAATTTCAAAACAATTTTACCAGCTTATTTTAATTCTTTTAATTGATCCACGTGTTCTTATAATAAGATTATGACCATTTAAATGTTATTTTAAATGACATTTAATGAATAAAAACATAATTTTAATAGATAAAATATATGAAAAAAATAAACTTTAGAAAAATATAGAATACAATAATAAGATAATAAAAAAGATTAACAAAAAGCACAATAGAAACAAAAATGAAATGAGGCTCAGAATTTGTAATCCATTTACTTGAAAAGCTTAAATAAATAAAACAATTTTCAACTATACAAATATCATTTTATGCTTTATCATTATATTTTATAGGTTTTCTAATCTTATATCTATACTTAAAAATTTTTCCAACTAACTTAATGTTAAATATGTTTATAATGTCTCATAACATAAAATAAATATTTTTAAAAAGATTATCTTAATCAGTTTTATAACGTATTTATATCAATTTTCCTTTCTATTTCTTAATTCAATTGTGTTTTTTTTTTTTTTTTTATTATTATTTTTTTTTTTTCAAACAACACAAAAATATTTGTATAAGCATTTCATAAAAATCTCATTTCTGTTGTTCGAATTTCTAAAACAGATTATAAAAATAATTTAAAAGTACTTTTTATATAATATCCTTTTTGCAAATCTAATGTTCTGAAGTTGAAAAAAAAAAAAAAATTATAACAACTTTTATAACACTTTTTTTTTTTTTTTTCGAATTCTATACTACAAAAAGTACACTACAATATTTCCCTAACCACATTGCAATAAAAATTTTATTACAGGAAATCAAAAGGAAACGATGAGTTACATTTCCTTATGGTATTTTACACAGTTTTTTTTTTTTTTCTTTTTCATTTCATTTCTTCAAGAAATTTTAAATTAAATTCATTTTAAAGTGCATAAATATTTTTTTTTTATGTTGTACGTAAGAGTATGTATTTAAAAAAAAAAATGTAGTTCCTTAGTGACTCTATATTGGTTTGGTTCTAACAACTTTATCAAGAATATACAATAATCATGAATGTTAACGATTCACATAGAAGTAAATTAAGTAAGTATGTTCAAGAAGAGTTTTCTACATGGTTATCCTTAATTGCTATAGGGAAATTTCTGGTATTTTTTTTTTTAGATACGAAAAAAAAAATATAAAGAAAACTTTCAACAAAAATTTGCCAACAAGAGTGTTTACATTGTTCTTGCCATCCTAATTTCATGGGCGTAATCTAGACTTCCGATATAATTTCATTTCCGTTTGAACTTTTATTATTTTTTTTTCACTTTTATTTACAAAAGAAGAAAAAAATTAAACATTTTTTCTTTTTTAATTCTTTAATCGCTATGAACTAATTTTTCTTTGCTTTCCGTTACAAAAACAAAATATCTAACAATGAGTATAATAAATTTGTAATCAAGTCAGAACATTAAGGATATAAACTGACTGACAGCATAAAAGTTGAAAAAGTGAATTTTGAAAAAAAATATTTATGAAAAATTCGTTATGTGTTAGCTTATATTTTTTTTTTATAGAAAGTGATTTATAATCACTTTTTTTTTTATTTTGAGCAATAGAAATTCGATTTGAAATTAAACTTTATTATCGTACACCATCATCATCATCGGCTTTACCGACTATTCCAGTCCCTGGAAATTACAATCTCTCCGTCCTCCTCTGTTCATTGTGTCTATTTGCCAATTGGACTCAAAGAGTATCTTTCTAAGTTATCTTTCCATTTAAAGTCGTTTGTACCTTAAGAAAGCATACTTCTTCTACTTCAGTATTATTTTTTCTTTTCCATATTCCATTTTTACAAATGGGTCGAAGTATGTATTTTTCTCAGGATCTTCCTTTTAAAAGTTGCATATTTCTCCTCCTTTTTATACCTAGTCTATTATCATATACGTAATTTCCTTTCGTTCTTTTGATTCTTTTATTTAAGTTTTTATCCATAAGATTTATATTGGAAAATAATAATTTATTTACCAAAATAAATGAGTTTTTGTTTCAAACACACAACATATGACGAAATGGAAAGATATCGTATTGTCATTCAAATGAAAATATAAATCCATAAA
The DNA here is from genome assembly GCA_939192795.1 of Bombylius discolor. Taxonomy (NCBI): domain Eukaryota; kingdom Metazoa; phylum Arthropoda; class Insecta; order Diptera; family Bombyliidae; genus Bombylius; species Bombylius discolor. Next base: position 52,640,764 of record OW584238.1, on the reverse strand, counting down.
AAACATTTTTTTAGTGAACATTTTTTTTTTTCATTTTCAAAATAAAATCTAATGTTTTCAAAAAGAAAAAAAAAAAGATACACGCATAACTTACATTTCACTGTACACGAAAAACTAATTTCTCTTTATTCTGTGTTACGATTTGGGCATAAAAATTGTCATGTTTAGTTTTATATTCATCAAATTTAATCTACTGTTGAATATATATTTACGTACATCCTTACACAATGATAAAAAATATCCTCACATCATCTTATACTTAAACAAAATAATAACAAAACAAAAAGGTACAAATGACTGCATATAAAAACAAAATACCTTCTTTTTTTGTAAGATGTAAAAAAGGTTCTAAAAGTTTGATCTTTAAATTACCCAACATAATATACTTTCACAACATATTTCAAATGATATGTACTACATATGAGGTAAATATGTACCTACATGTGTTATATGATGTCATTTAAATTAAACAAATTTCTTTTATACCATTTTTTGCCTTTTTTTGCTCTTACCTTTTACACAAAATACTATGGATTTTTACAAAATGTAGCATATTTCATTTGAAATGATAAATTAAACTCATCACAATTATTTTTCATTTTAATTTTTTTCTTTTTGCTCTTTAGACTCACATGAATGAAACATTACAACATCATCATTTTTGACTGACAAAAAAAAAATAAATAAAGGAAAAAAGGATGTGTAAATTGAATATAATTCAAGGTTTTGACTTTAATTCTGTGAAGAATTCTGTCAAAATGACAATTTTACGTTAATCTTCAAATCTTTCTTTTTTTTTTTCTGTTTTATTCACTAAGTGAAAAAAAAAACATAAATGTAAAAAAACCACAATAAAAATTGCTTTTAAAGAATGAAAAAAAAAAAAAAAAACCACATTTTATTTGCATAATTTCGTATGCACAGGTACTTCATATATATTCAAATGAAGTGTTTTAGTACTAGTCGTATATGTCTAATAACATACACCGTGCATTAAATGAAAAAACAAAAAATTTAAATTGAGAAAACTAAGATAAAAATCAGCATAGAAAAAATATCTTTATAAAAAAAAAAAAAGTGAGATTATTTAGAGAACCAACGAACTGTGGTTAACTTTATGAAGCATATAATAAAAAAAAAAAAAATCTAAATTTTTATTTAAAATTCAAAAGTTTGTTGTATTTTTTTTTTTTTTTTTTCATTTTTTTTCTTTTTTTTCCCAGATTTTTGAACTTTAAACGATTATTTTTCGTAATTTATGTTTATTTATATTTTTTTTGGTCCATTTTTTTTTTTTTTTGTATCTTTAAATTAAAAACAGTAGTAAATTTTCATTTTATGTTCTATATATATTTTTTATATTTTTTCTGAAAAAAAATCTTTACAGTTACAATTTCTAGTAGCACTGTATATAAGACTAAAGTAACAATTTCTCTTACCACAATTTGTTGAAAATTAAAAAAAGAAAAAAAAAAACAACTAATTTCTGTTTTTAACATTGTGCAGCGATGCTTAAAAGGCATATATACAATGTATCTAATACCTAGCAGAGAGTACATACATTGTAAAGATACTATATGATGTACTAATTAACTTTGAAATACTATATAATTTTAAAAGTATCTTTTGAACAAAATGCACTTTCACTTAGGTTAAGGGTCACTCAATAAATATATTCTACATAGTTTTATGTTATTAACGATGGACACATACAACACACAACACAAACACATACACATCACAACTAGAGAAAATTAAATTTAAAGTAAAATTGTAGTTTACGAATGAGGGGGGGCAAAAAAAAAAAAAAGAACTTTGTTGATATTATAAAAAGATTGATTTATTAGAACGTTTATCATACTAAAATAAAATTACGGTTGAAAATGTTTTTTTAAAGTTCTACAGAAATGTATCTATGTACATATAGTACATACATATGTACATATGTATGTATCTATCACTAACTTTATTATATTAAATTTAATAATAAATCTACTTTTAATGAAGTTTTCACCAATATGATGATGGCAATATGTATTATGTTTAATGATATTTGTAAAATGCATTTAGATACATATATGCGTTACTTGATGTTTCAGATATTTTACATCATAAAAATTTTATTAGAAAAATAAAACTGAATGATGTGTTATATTTATAAATTTTTCATAACACATTACAATTAACCCGATTTAAATAATATTTTCATTTCAACTTCGTATCATTTTTTTTTTTCATCTGAAAATAAATTAAATTCTACGATTCTTTAAATACTTGTATAGCGCATCTCTTGAATGAGAATGATTTTATCTTTATTTTTAGAATTTTCATCAGATAAAGATTTTATGAAATATTAAATTTCTAGAAACTACAGTACATTGTGTGATAAGTAAAATACATTATAAATTCATTCGGGAAAAAATGAAGATGAGATATATGCTATTTAGGAAAATTCCAAATTAATGAAAAATAATTTATCTCTCGTAAAAAATAAATGAAAATGTAAATAAAAAACATGAAGCTTCTATTTTTGAAATTTTTTTAATTACATTTTTTTTTGTATTAAATTACTATCCCATATTTTTCTAATTTTTAAAATGCCATTAAAAAATAATTAAAGGGGTTGGTGACCACAAAACAATAATTCCTAGAAAAATCTAACGTAAATTAACAGAATTCTAAAGTATGTGAATGCACGAAATATTGAATCTATGCAATTTTGTGCAAATTAAATTTAAAACTTTATGTTGTATCTTGTATCTTGTATCTTGTATCTTGTATTTGTATCTTGTATCTTGTATCTTGTATCTGTATTTTGTATCTTGTATTTGTATCTTGTATCTGTATCTTGTATCTTGTATACAAGTATCTTGTATCTTGTATCTTGTATCTTGTATCTTGTATTTGTATCTTGTATCTGTATCTTGTATCTTGTATACAAGTATCTTGTATCTTGTATCTTGTATCTTGTATCTGTATCTGTATATTGTATCTTGTATCTTGTATCTGTATCTTGTATCTGTATCGTGTATCTTGTATCTTGTATCTTGTATTTGTATCTTGTATCTGTATATTGTATCTTGTATCTTGTATCTGTATCTTGTATCTTATATCTTGTATCTTGTATCTTGTATCTTGTATCTTATATCTTGTATCTTGTATCTTGTATCTTGTATCTTGTATCTGTATCTTGTATCTTGTACATTCATATATCAGTATTACAGGTACAAAATTGATAAGGATTCTTAGAAAGTCATACGTACTTACATACATACATAATATGTATGTAAATTAAAGAGTATAAAATACTCGTGTGTCCACTTTATGGTTATTGTAGGAGTTTATTACTTATATTTACGTTACTATACGAAGTTTTTTTCATTTTACTTGAATCTATTTATAACTTGTATAATTTATTATTTTCTAATTTTCTATCTTTCACAAGAAAAAGAAAAAGTTGAAAACTCTAGCCAGGTACAAATTTACACATATAAAATGTAAGTTGAATTATATGTATGTATGTATATGTATGTAGAAAAAGTAAATGTAATAAGGTTAATTACCCCTGAAGTAATTTTTGACATATTATTCAAAATAGTATTTTTGATGTATTCGTACACAGATACAGGATTTTCTATTTTCATTTTATATCTACTTCTGATAAATTGAGATTGCTTTGTGCATAACATTTTTTTAATGAAAAATCTTAGGAATTATACAAGTAAAATATACATACATGTGTATGTATCTGTTTATTTATGTACGTTTATATACCTATATTCATATATAATATGGTATCTTATCTTACTCTGTATCTTATCTAAGTACTTTTCATAAGAAGTCATTGATTTATGCCAGCATACTATTTTTACATACAAAGTAACTACATATGTATGTATTTGCAAAAAGTATAAATTTATGAAAAAAAAAAAAGTTTTTACATAAATTAGACCAGAATTATAATTCAAATTACAATGAAGAAAATTTGTTTTGTATACTATTCATATCATTTTAAGATACATACTTATTTTATTTTCGATGAAAAGGTTAACAAAAAAAATCTCTATTGAAATTTATTCATATTATTTTGTATCTTTCTTTCGAAAATTTCAACTTTTACCTTAAATCCTTAAATTGTATTCTCCTTAAGGATGGTTTTCATCTTTAAAAGTGAATATTTCTGGTAGTATGTTCATTTACATACATTACTAAATATATGTATGTACATATGTACCTAAAAAAATAACAAATTATGCATAAATGTGAATTATATCAATGCGGTGCCTTCATGAATTTAGTACACAATAATTTATCAAGATATTTTTTTTTTTCGCTGTCACATAAATAAAAAAAAAATATTTAAATATAATTTAAAATTAATTCTACATAATCACAATAATGTGATAAAATAATCTTTGCACATATGTGCTTTGGAATAAACATCTGTTATTTATAAAACAAAATTATATGATCTGTTTTTTTTTTTTTTTTTTTTTTTTAAATAAGCAAGAATATAAATTTATGTTTTTTCTAAATTTTATTAAAGCTACATATGGGAAAATTTAAAAAAAAAGACCAAAAAAACCGATCTCAACTAATTCTCATATGTACATTAAATGCATATTCCTACATATAATTGAGCATGAACACATTAGGTGGTTATAACAACGGACGCAAACCGGTTATAAAACCTGTTTTTACAACTGCTCAAACTACATCTGAAGGTGGCATGACCAGTTGTAACGAGAGTATGAGTGTATTACAACCGTGAAGCTAAAATTATTTTAGTTGATTTCTCATTATACCAAGTTGGAAAAAATTATACCCTTTTGTTACTCCCAGCGCAACAATAACCGGTTTAACCACCAAGTGTGCAAAGGGTGATTGAGATTTAAGATCGATTCCCACGTGACTTTGACACGGTAAAGTAAGTCAAGGTATGAACAACATCATAATTAAATTACGCCTCGTTCACATTACATTTTACCATCACGATATGTTAGTGTAAGAATCGATCTTGATTTGTTACAATTTCCTAAAGGATTTTAGATTTTTACTATGAAAATTTTTCTCTACAAAAATATAAGAAACCAGTTGAATATGTTTAGCATATTTGCATGTAACAAACTTTGGTAAGCAACATTTTCTTTAGTGAGTTTTAGATCGTCAACTTTACAAGAACATGTTGCAAATGACAATATGGCTGAGTTGATTCTAAAATTATTGTAAAAAAATATACTTGAAATTCTTAAAAATATCCTGGAACAAGAGAATTTGGTTTGGACACTGCACTGCCTGGTCTGTTAAATGACATCAGCGAAAGCTTTTATTATCAGATTCACTACTCTATTAAATGTTGAAAATTTCACACGTCTAATACACAAAATGTGTATATACGAAACAATGTTTTTGTGCTTAATTTCTATATACGGGTATATATGTACCTACAAGTACATTTAAACTAAAACTTGAACTCCTTGACAGCAATTATATTTTTGAATCTATATAAAGTACTGTTAAAATATTTTGAAAACTGAAACAGTTTAAAATTTTTAAATTCGAGTAACAAAATCGTACGTTTATTACATCGTTTTACAATTTTATATATTTTTTGTTATTCAACTGTAAAAAAAAAGTATATAAGATAAAAAATTTACTGTTAATTAAAGATTATTATCTTTTCTGTGTTATTTCTTTACATTTTTTATTTTTTATTTTTTTTTTCGAACAGATAAAAAATAAAAATAAATTTTTTTTCCAGTACATTTAAACTTATGAAGTGATTTGTTATTCCAAAAAGTAAAACATATAATTAAAAAAAAATAAAAAATAAATACATTTTTGTATATAAGATTAAATTGCATAAGATTAATGATAATTTGTTAAATTATTTCATTTGTAAGTTCAAAAAGAAAAAAACGAAATCAAAGTGTCGACAAACTAACAAATCATCACCATAATGATAGATTTTATAATCAATCATAGAAAAAGGACAACCAAATCCTTGTAACTTGAATATATATTTTTTTTTTATTTAAAATGTTACTCAAACCCATGAAAATTTTTTTGGAAATGTACGATAAATTTAGATACTAAAAGTAGTAATAAATTTTAATAGTGGTTCTTTTTTTTCTATACAAGATACTAAAAAAAAATCGATTCATGTATTTTAGAACATAAATTCTCATAAAAAAAATTTTTGTGAGAAAGAAATTGAAAATCAACAAAATTTCGACAAATTTATGAGAATTGAAATTAAATACTTGGTTTTTTTTTCTGGTTTAAACAATGGAAAAAATTAATGCGATAAAAAATATTGAAAAAATTTTAATGTCAAAAATTAAATTTCTTTTCAGTCAGTGTAATAAAATGAAATTGATTAATTCCTGTTATTAGATGAATTTTTGAAATATCACTTGTGAATAATTGTTCGAGTTATTCCACTAATTTAATTTAATAATTTTTTTCAATTTTATTTTTTATTTCTTTTTCACTAAAAAAAAAATAAAAGTTTTATGTCAGGAAAAAAATAACAATGGCATCCCTAGTGATCAAGATGATTTTGTCCATTGCTTTTGTTCTCTGTATTTCTACTTAGAATTCATTTTTGTCCCAGTCAATTAAATTGAATTGGAAAGCTCTTATGTTTTTTTTTTTAGTATTTTTGTACTAAAGTTTAGTAAACGGACACCTCTACGCTATGGCCCATTAAAATTTAGAAATAAAAGCTGTCTTTTTATTTTTCGATTTTAAAAATTGTATTCTCTTTAAAATTCTCAATTTTAAAAATAATTTTTGTTAACAGAATTATTCAAGAAAAAAAAAATTTTTACTGTAGAAGATTTGAGTATTCTTCTCCAATGATTAAGTAGCAACTAAGAACAGCGAGCGACATGGCTTTCGATAGTTTAATTGGTAGAACAGTGCCCCGGCAAAGCAAAGGTCTTAGGTTTGAATCCCAGTCGAATCCAATGTAGTTTTTTTTGTTTTTAGTCTATTGCATTAAATTATTAAATTAAAGTTAAAATTTTAAAATATTCTAAACAATAATTTGATCTCAATAATTATTTCGAAATCTCTTAACTTATTTATTTTTTATGATAAACTAAGAATTTTTCAATATCAATCAATGCAACCTCGATTTTTTCCAATAATTGTAGAGGAAAAAAATATATTCTAAGTAGAACGTAAACAAAAAATAGAAAATCAATTTAAAACTTCTTTAAGTGCAATCGAAATAAAAGAAAACATGTACCAACATCAATTAATATAATTGCAGATAAATTCTAGTTTTTTTTTTCCTAGATTTTTTTTTCTTATTGTTTGCAAAAAAAAAAAAAAATGTATGAAGCTTGAATAAATTAAATATTTTTCTGCATTGGAATATATTTTGTTTTTTTAGTTTTTAAAAATCGTTAAAGAAAAAGTTTATTAATTCCATGTATAATTAAAACTTTTTCTTATAATTTTTTTCGCTTTTCATATGAAAAAAAAAATGAATTACGTGCTACTTTTCAAAATTTTAAAATTTATTTTATTAAGCCAAAAAAGTAAAGTTATTTTAATTTTTTTGTTTTCATAATTCCGCTAATATTGTTAAAAAAAATTTTTTTTTAAATAAAAAAAAAAAACAAAACGGATGAAAAAAATCCTTGAAAATTTTTCAGTTTGAGAAAAACCCCAAAAGGATAATCACTGACATGATTTTTCTATAATGGAAAAACATATTTAAAGAATAATTGTACTGATACCTAATTTTAATAAGTCTCTTTGTTCTCTACTATTTAATCCACCTGTAGCCCATTTTTGAATTTTGATAAAATTGAATTGAATTGATAAAAAAGAATTTTTATTGCTAATGGTTACGTGAATATAAAATTTATTCAATAGCAAAATAACTAGTACAAATAATTTCAACTGGTTTCTTAACTCACCATTGAGAATATTAACGATATTATTTACCATTATTTATTTCTACTTGTCATCAATATTTTCTATCTACCTACTTATTTTTCTCCTAAACACAAACTTTTCAATTATTTAATTTAAAAAAAAAAAAAAACGTATCTGTAACTAAAGTTTAATGATCTGAACTGTTTGGCTTTTAACAACTTTTTAATTGACTTATATTATCCACAAAAATCTACTACATAAAAACTCATACGTTATACTTTTGTTTCTGACAATACTTTATAAAATTAAATCTATGAGAGAAAAAAAAATACAAACACACAGAGAGAAAAAGTAAAAGGTATTATTTCGTATTACACTTTTAAAAAGTTTTCCCATCAATCACATAACTGACATTATGGCAAACATAATTTTCTATTTTACATTGTAAAAATAGATAGATGCTATCCAGGAAAAAAAAAAACCTCTGACATACATAAGTCAATTTAAAATTTATTCAATTAAATTAAATTTTATCTGTTTTTCCTCTTTTTTTATTTATTTTTTTCTTAAAAAAAGTTTCCTAATGCAAATTACTCACTATTTTGAAACAAGAATAAAAAAAAATTCAATTTAATGTACGCTTAATGATAAATTTAATTTCTACAAATACGAGTATGTACGTTAATAACTGTTTTATTGAGAAAAAAAATTACGTTGTTTTTAAATTGACAATTTTTGGGGAAACTATTAGTTAGAATTCGAAAATTGATTGTGTATATTTGAATTTTTTTTTTTTTTTTAATCATTATGATTGTATTGTTTTGTAAAAGAAGGTCGTTAATTGTTAAAGTATATTGTAAAAACCCTATATGTAAAATTCCTACTAAATTAATTGATCCTTAGATAGACTTGTAAAAAAATTGTGAAATGAATTGTCAGATGGTGATGGCCAGTAAGTATAGGGTTTCTGTGTTTGACTCTATGACTTTGGTGAATGAGCTATAAACTTTCTTACATTCTTAAGGCTTTGAATTTCGACCCAATGTTTCAGAATGGAGCTCTTTTTCAATAATTTAATCTTATAATACAATATTGAAAATATACTATAATAACACGTAAATAATCAAATTAATTTTAAATTTAGACTTCTCAAAAAATCAAACACTTTAAGTGATTGCTCGAATTTTTTCAATTTAGAATATATATGGTATATACAAGTATGTATGTAAATTTATCACGGATCAAAAATACATTCATTTTCGGTAAAAGCTTTTTTTTTTTTTCTATAAATTTTTATTTCAATTGAAAAACTCTCATAGATCATGTAAAATTCTACAGATTCAGTTTTCTCTAATAAACAAAATTCAAAAGTATTTTTATGATTTACGAAAAAATGTCATAGACGTTGCACATTTAAATTTATTACATTTATGTGTCAAATGCACCTGTAAAAATGTACATTTTAAAATTTAATGTAAATTCACTTGAAAAACGTTAATGTACTTATTATTCATAAATAAAATATATATGTATATTTATAAAAAATAACGAATAAATCATAAAATATAATTTTTAATTTTGATATTTTCAAAAAGCTTAAATTTTTAAGAAAATTATGTAATGAAGATTTATGTTTATCAACTGGGATTTAATTTATATTTATCTTAATGTATTAGATTTTCTTCTTAATTGTGTAGTAACTTTCCGGGGTAATGCTCTTAAACGATTGTTCTACCGAATGCCATGTCGCTTGCTGTTCTCAGTTACCACCTGATCATTGATGAAGAAAACTCAAACCTCCTACAATTGATTGTGTTTATATTCTTTTTTTATTTTTTTGAATTAATATTACTAATAAAATAAATTATTATTGATAGTATGAAACTAATAAAACAAAAAGATACTTGATTTCTCAGAAGATCAATATTCTGCCACACTCTAGTAAAAATTTCGATAAAACTATTATCGACACGTTTCATATAACGCATGGAAAAGTTTTCATTTTCAATTTGAATCAATCAATCATCTATTAAAGTTATTATAAATGCAAAAATATTTAAATCCTTAAACGTGTAATTTCAGAAAAACGTGTAAAATATTTTTAGATATAAAATGTATTTTTAAAAATTATGTAACTCAATTGGAAAAAGGTATAAAATAATCTACCTTACGTTATTAGTTCATTTTTTATAAATTTCTCCTTTAATTATGAAATTTTGCGATAAATGAACATCATTAATTAGCAAATTTAGTATCTACGTGAATACACAAATTTTCTTGTGTATATTTTATTTCATTGATAAAAACAACAAAATTTGTTTGTTTTATAAATTCACAATTTTACCACTTTAAAAAAAAAAGAAAAAAAAAAAGAACAGTAAATATATCATATACAAATTTTTCTCACAGTTATCCTTTTTGTTTTTTGTCCAAACTTAAATACAAACTTGAAAACTTCCACTCTGATAAATGTTTATAAAATAAAAACGTGAAAATTAAACAAAGTGGAAAAAATAATACCCTTTTTAATCATTAATAAAATAAAGAAAATTGAACGTGACACGTTTTTTTTTTAAATTTTTGATAACAAGGATAATTATAGAGTAAATAAAAAAAAACAAATGTTCAAGTTGACACAAAAATGGTTTAAATTTTACCAAAATAAATAAAAACAAATTTCTTGTTTTGAATGCGAAATTTTAATTTAAAATGGAATTGGAAGAAAAGTTGTTTTTTTTATCACTTGTTAGCATTGAAAGGAAAATATTTTTTTATTTCCAATGAATAATTAATTATCTTATGTTTTCTGACTTGGAAAAACAAAACATTTCCTTAAAAAATAGACACAAAAAAAAATTCTAGTCTATGTTGGTATTTCTTGTATCATTAGAAAATTCGTTTTGTTACTTATTTCAAAATTTTAAACATTTTACGATTGAACTTTTTTGTTTGTGTGGGTGGGAAGGATGGAAGTAATAAAATATTGGCAGTTTTTACGAAATTATCTTCTTCTTGAAAATTCTAATAAGCAAAAGCATAGAAATTATTTAACCCAACGACATCATGTTTAAATATCTACAGGATATAACTCAAAATATTCTCGTAAATGAAGTGCAACAGCATATTTATTGTATTGCCAAACATCTTCCACTTCTTTCAAATTTGCTAAAAAACAGAAAATGTATTTTTTTTAATTTATTTGTTTTGTACATCAGGAAAGTGCAGCACTATGACTTGAGGTCGTCATATGACTTATGTATGTACAAAAACATCATATGACGACTACTAGTTGTCAAATGAATCAAATAGATTAAATCAATAAAATTATAACGATTTCATAAATTGTGGGAATGAATTTTTTGCAAAAGCAACTTTACGCAATCATGCATTATTGAAAATGGCCTAACTTATATTTAATTTAATAAATTGATTCTTAGAAAGGAATTAGAATATTTTACAGGTAAAATGCATTCAAATTGGATCATTCGAACACAAATAACAATTCTGATCTTTTGAAAAAAATAACTTGGTTACATCATCAAAGTTATTTATTGCTAACAATACTAGGATTCCTGTGAATTTATGACAAAAAATTTGAAATACTCATAAAATCTCATTTATCTTTTAATTAAATTATAAATATAAAATTTTTCCTTTAATAAATAAAATTTTATAAATTAAATATGTACACATACTAAAATTAACAAAATACCACCTATAGCTTTAATTCGAACACAATAGATGAAGATATCATGTGTGTTGTTGTATTAAAAGATGATTAAAATTGAAATAATGTTGAAATTCTTAAAATTGTTATGTCATAACAATATACTTGAATTCCTTGTTATATCACTAATTAATTCCATGTTTGAATGCTGTAGAATTATTATTATTCTTGAAATTGTTTTATAATTCAAATTGAAACTTTTTCAAAGTATAATATTGGACATTTGTATATATGTGAGATTTGCATAAGCTTTTATAGTTATACTTCTCACACAGTGAACATAAATCAAATTAATTAGAATATTGCATTAAATTAATTAAAAACCTTAAATTCAATATAATTAAATTAAATGATAATATTGAATTATTTTCTGTTTTTAAAAAAATATTCAATATTCGACTTAAAATTTTGTTGCTGTATTTTCTTTCGAATTCATTTTGATTTCATGCAAAGATACAGTGCTAATAAAAAGTAAAAGTCATTTCAAATTCTGCTTGATTTTCAATTGATTTTTCAAAAAAAAAAAAAAAGAATTCCCTATTTCGCCACATTTTAAGAACGATAGTTTTAAAGTGAAAAAAATAAACAAAAAACCTTGGGTATTTATTACAAAAGTACATTCAATTCAAAGTATCCTTTTTTTAAATTTACACCACGATTTATCAAACATCATCTTTTCAGAAGAGTTTTTGGTTTTGGTCATTTACATCAGTAAAGGCAAACTTCGGCAAGAAAATGTGATCCTTCCATCTAGCAGTTTATATTTTATGGTACTTTAGTTCCAGTGGTTTTTGTTGCCTTTATATTGCTTCACAGAAACCCTAAATGCGGAAAGGATGATTGAAATCTACAAATAAGGTTTATTGCCATTAGTAGATAATTTTTCGGAAAGAGAAATTTAAAATGAATTCTTCAAAAGGATAATGACACAAAATATCCAAGTCATTTGTGTAATGAGTGGAAACGCTAAAATGAGATAAAGTCGCCAGATGCGCTAATCTAACTGGAAATGTATAAACAATAATGAAGCAAAAACTAAAAAAAAAAAAAATATATGAGAACAAAAGACGAACTTATTAAAGAATTACTTTCAAGAGAGTATGCATCAAAATTAATAGAAAGTTGTAACAAAAGATGTTAAGATATTTTAGGCAACATATTGATAGATTGACAAAATAGAAATTAGAAATTTATTTATGGGAATAATAGAAAAATTCTAAAATATTCGTTTTTTTTGTTTTTTTTTTTTTTCTTATATTGTACTCCTATTATGTATTAAGGTCTTTTACTTTATTTGAGCACTGTAAATATTCTAGTTACAGATTTATATGAGTTTGTTATACAAGAAAATTCATTAGAGATTTCTTTCTTTATTTTACTTTTTTAATTTCTTACTTATTCAGTATAGTTTCCTTAAAAATATCAAATTTATCAATATTCACTTTTGAATGAATGAATTTTGATTCTAATATAATATGCATATGTACATTTGAAATTCACTATCTTTTCATGTATGTAATTAATTTGAATTTTCTTTTTTTCAATTTCAATAAAATTCTAAATAATGAATGTACAATAATATCACTTTTATCAAAATCAACACAAAACCAACAATAAAATGATGATTGTGTAAAACATGAATCTTAAATACATGTTTTGTACTCATTTTACCACTCAAAATTAACAATACAAAATTAATTTCCAACTAAATTTAAGATGCTTACAGAGTAAGAAAATGGCACACAATAATTCATTAAATTATTTTTAATCTTCCATTATTGCTAAACAAAAATGAAATTTTTGTATTTAAATTGTGAAAATGACAATTATTTGATAAAATTTGAATAATTAATTTAAAAATGTGTTTAATTACTGAAAATATTAAATTGAGTAAAATTTAACAAAATTTTAAATTAATTTCCAAAAAAGAAACAAAATATTTATCTGAAATTCTGAATTCTGTTTCTTTGTTACTTCAAAATACTTTCTTTTAAATTACATAATTAGTTCTTTTGATTTTTTTTTTTTTTTTTGTTTCGTAAATTTGCCTTTCTCTTGAAAATTCATGTATCAAATTTTAAAGTTTGATACTTGCATGCTGTTTAAAAACAAAAACAACAATAAAACTCACTAATGTCAATCCCCATATAACTTTAATTTTTCTTTTCTTTTCTTTTTTATATTTTTTGCATTTTTTTTTTTTAAACAAAAGAGAAATAATTGATGCTAATTAATTTCATAAAATCAGTCAAGTGAAACTTTCAAAAGGACAAAAAATTATAATAATAATAAACTTTCATTGTTCCTAGTAATTGTTTAAACTTTGTGAAAGACTCCTTTTTTTTTCTATCATCAAAAGCATGAAAAATGTATAAAAAAGAAAATATATATTTTTTTTTTTTTCAAATAACAAATAAATTCAATTAAAAAACAATTTACAAATTAAATTCATTTACAAATACAAATAATTCTTGTTAAAAAAAAAAAAAATAATTCACAGATAAATTAAATTCGATTTTATTGATTTTTTTATTTTGGAAAAAATACACGCTAAAAAAAATTGACTAAAAGATAAAAAAAAAATCTCTGTTAAAATTGCGAATTTTAAAATATTTTCTAAAAATTTACTATTTTTTTTAATAGAAAAACAAAAAAAATTAATCATATTAAATAAGCTTTACATAACGTAATTATGTTTTCTCCTCTTTTGTGCGACCATTATTACTTCACTTTAATTTTCCCTTTGAATTATCAAAATACATAAATGTTTTGGTATTATAATTGTGATTTTCAAAAAACCACTGTAAAACTGAAAATTCATATCTTTTAATTACAAGCTACACAAAAGGAATATCTTTATATAAAAATTTTATAATGGTTGTTTTATCATTAAAATTTCCATTCAAAATAAATTAACTAAAAAAGCACATCAAAATCAATAGTTTGATAGCTTTTTATTTTTACGAACGTTGAACAAATTAGAATTCTATAGTATATAAAGAGTAATTAAGATTGCAAAAATACTATATTATCAATGGAGGATTATGAAAAACAAAATCCTGTAAATTATATAGAGATATGTAGGTATTTGCATAAAAACTTATTTTATTAAAATGTAAATTGGATAATAAAAAATGAATTTATTTATCTAAGGTGAATTAAATTGAATTTTATTGATTAAAAAAACCAACAGATTGTCATATTTATTCAAAAAACATGATTCTTAATTGTTGAGATTTACTTTTTAATTTATTTCGTTTATCTATAATATTTTCATTTAAGTGGACTTTTATGAATTTGCTTTTATAGTGATAGAATTATCTACCACACATATCATTTATATGCACATAATATTGTATGTAACTGTTTTTATATATTGATCTAATGTGGCCCACAGACCACCATCTTGCCATATTGAAAACAATATTGATCGACTGTATAGTTTAAAGTTTGAAATTCCATGTTGGATCAAAAGTAAAGTGAAATGAAAAATTATGGAGCGTACTATTGGCAATCATGTTCTACCGTCTGGAACAGTGTTGTTTGCAAAATGAGTGCAAATTTCTTCACTTATTTAAAATACACCAAACAGACGTCATCAGTCATATGTACAATTCACCTTTTCACAGTAAAATTTTTCAATAAGTGATGGTTAAGTTAAGATTGTCAGTCAGCTCAGTTGTTCAATCTGTTGTAAACAAGTTGACGACATGGTTAACAAACAAGTTAGTCGTCTGTAGACAGCAAAAAAAAAAAACTCAAATTACCTTGAAAAATATCCTATCTAATACTGATCTGTCGCTTTGATACTGACGATGATGATGATGATGATGATGATGATGATGATGATGATGATGATGATGATGATGATGATGGTGATGATGATGATGATAATGATAATGATAATGATAGAAGTAATGTTTTTTTTTTTGTAAAAAAAAAATTCTATTTTTGCGGCGTCAATGTTGATTTTAATTAAAATCAATTTATTTCTCTCAAATATATAATGCATAATTAATTTCCATACCAAAAATTTACCTATTTTATTTACCTGAAATGACATACATATGTACATATTCATATAATCTTCTATACACTATTTCAATTTGATCAAATAAAATGTCACAAACAGCTAATTTTTTTAATTTTATAGAATTTATTAATTAAAAGAATTTAATATTCTGTTTTTCGAATTAAAATAAATTTCTCACATTTTGAGGTTTCATTTTGAAAACTTGTTACAACTGATATGTTGTTGAATTAACATACAAACTCTTACTGATTTTACAAACGTGATAAATCAATAAAAACAAGAAAAACAAAAACATTAAAAAAAAAAACAGAAAAATTAAATAAAAATAAATTTATTAAAAAAAAATATTTTATTCAGACACTTTTTTTAGTCATATTTTCGTGAATATTTATATACTGTTTAATATTTGATTTTTACCAAAGCAAACACACACACATCAAACGTAACCATGTAGACATTAAACATTAATCACTTTTCTTTCACACTACCTATTTTTTTTCTTTTGAACGATATTCTCATACAACATACAAAACAAATAATTGATTAAACGGTTAATTAATTATCTTAATTTATCTTTTTTTATCTAAATTGAAAGCTCAGACAATTATTTTAGGGGGACTATTTTCACATATTTTCATGATCAAAGTAAAAACAAATGAAGTTAATTAATTTTAAGAAAAAATCTCCATAAATATACTTTTTTTTTTCTTTTTAAATTTTGTACTTGATATTCTTTTAAGCACTCTTAACAAAATTCGGGTAATTTATCTTTCAAAAATCAGCTCAATTGAATAAATTATGTTGTAAGCAGTAATTCAACAATTTTTAATAATTTTAAGTTGAGAAACCAATTACTTCATTTCATTTTGGGCTTTTTAAATATCGTCGTCTTAATGTGAAAATTCACTAAGTCCATTTTTGGGAGTAAAGTATGTATGTTCAGGAACTAAACTTGAAATTTACTTCTATGGAACGCCAGCTAGATGAAATAATTTGTTATTTGAAAGAGAAAAAAAAAATGTTCGTTTTAAATTAAAATCCATTATTGTACATTCAATCTGAGAGTGAAACTAAAAAACTGATTAATTCAAATGTATAATTTTGGACTGAGTTTTTATAAAATTAAAACAATGATATAACATCAAAGTCTCTGCTAACAAAAATAACTCAAATATGTATGTATGTATCTCTTGTTTTTCTGCAATAAAAAATTCTAAATCGATAAATTTGTTTGTATTTTGTAATTTTACAGTTCAAATTAAATTACTTCTTAAAGGACAATAAACTAGACCATATCATCGTTATAATGAGATTGCAATCCTTTTGTCTTCTAAATTGGTATTTTATTTTAAAGCACTTTTACAAAGTATAATTTTCAGTAATATAGTTTTGTTTACCTGAAATAATGGGAAAACTTTTCCAAAAAAAAAAAAATTTGATTTAATGATTTGGCTACGAATATATCTCTGAAATTTTTTGAACTTTTCCAATAAAATATTTCAAAATAAAGATTTAAAATTTCCTTAATCACATAAAAATTTACTTTCAGCAGTTTTTAATCATAAATTTTAGAAAAATAACTGTTATAATTTTTTGTGGTATAGAAAATAAATTAGTTACAAAATAAATTATTTTATTTGTGTAAAAATAAATGATAAAAATAAATCTGAAAAAAAAAAATAATTAAATTCAGTTTGTATCTATAAATTCGAAGGTAAATATCTTTTACAAAAAAAATCAATAATAATCTATTTTTCAAAGATAAATACTTTCTAAATATCATAAAATTTTTGAAAATATAAACAAAACAATCATCAAATGTAAATCAATAAGTATAATCAAATAAATCAAACCATCTAATCATTTTGAATATTGAAAAGATAAATCTTATTTGTAGAGAAAATTTACATATGTACGTACATACATGAAATTCATTGAAACACTCTAATCTTGATTTTAAAAGGTAAATGTGGTGAATCATTAAAGTGAGTCAAAAAATACTTTATGTGTATTTTTCACAATCTTTTTGTATTTGCATTTCACAAAAAGAATTTAAATAAGACAAACAAAATTTCTAATATATTTTTTTTTTTTGAATCTTTGAAAAGTTTTATTCAAAAATTTGTATTTGAAAATTCGTCTATTTCAATTTTAAATGAGGATAAACATTAATAGAAAGTTAAAGAAATCATCTTGTAGAAATTTGAAAATTAACTTTAAAATATATATATATTTTTTTTCTTAATGAAATAGAATCAATGAAAAGCGTAAATTATTCTGATTCTATTTAGATCGTTTAAATACTTATATGTACATATATCTGAAAACTAATAAGTACAGAATCTCTGAGAATATAAGACTTTAAACTAACAATGAAGCACACAAAAGTAATTCAAAGTTTACAAAATAAAATAAAACCAAATACAAAGTACTTTTCAAATAATGAAAAAACAATTCAATTTAAAATTTTTTTTTTTTTTTAGGTAATCAAATTACTTACTTTTGTGTAATGTTTTTTTTTTTTTATTATTTTTTAAATCAAATTTATAAAACTTTTTCATTATTTTTATGTTTTCTCTCATCTCATATTAAATTATATTGGTACATAGAACTTTTTTTGTGGATTCAAAATTGAATTAATTGATTTTTCAGACGTGGGAAAAAAATAAGATAAAAAAAAAAATAATAAATCAGTACGAGTATGTCTTTTTCAATTTACATTAAAATATTCCCAAAGTAACAAGTTTTTAATTTAATTTTATATATTTTTTTGTTTGTCCTTAATTATACTCGGTACTTACTTCTTTTATCACAAAACAAATTCAGCTATGTATTTTAAAAAAAAAAAACAACTCAAATAGATACATAAATGAAAAATAATATAATATTGATGAAAATATGTTTTTGAAAACTAAAGCTTTCCATAAAAATCTTTTTTTTTTTTTCATTTATTTATTCCAATAAAAACGCACAAATACACATAAGTACATAAAATTCTATGCCTATTTTTAGTTTTAAATGAGTAAAAAAAAAAATAATTTCTGTACCTTTTTTTTGATTCTTTGTACGCATTTCAAGTATTTCATGTCAATAACAGGAAAAAGATATTTAAGTACTTTTAAAATACTTGAAAATATTTTCTTTATATTGGAAAAAATAAAAAAAGAAACATGACATATTTATTTAGATAATATAGCAATTTTCTTCCTGAGATTGAGTTTTTTATTTTATTTATTCAGATAAAAATAGAAATTATTGCAGTTTTAAATTCTATTTCACATAATAAAAAGGGCAATGTAAGTACAGAATTAATTCTAAAAGAACTTAGTTTTTAGAATAAATAAAATTAGTATTTTTGTTTTTGTTTTCAGTAAAACTTCTATAAAGACTTGAAGAATTAATTTCTAAATAATTGAAAATCATATTATTCAATAAAACTTAAATGCAATCTTATATGTATTTTAATTTTTACAGTATTTTGTTCAATATTTCTAGTATTTTTCATATTTAATTTTTCTGATTAATTTAATAAAGATGAACACATGATTCATTTGATTTCAAAAATATTTGTATGAAAAAAAAAAAATAAGCATTCATATCAACAAGAAGTCAGATAATCTTTAATTTACTATAAGACCACAACCATTTTTTCCTTCCTGTACAATTTTTTTACAATATCCAAACAATAATAGATTTATGAATTTTCTTTTTCCAATATAAAAATAAATATTTTTTTCTGTACTACAATATTAAATGTCCTAAGGGAAATTTATGATAAATCAATTAAATACAAAATAATTCATGACATATTTAGAAAATAAATACACTTAAATTTCCAATAAATTTTAGAAAATTATTATATTTATTGACCATATTTTTCTTTTCTGTTTTTCAGAAGAAAAAAAAAAGAAAAAACAACAAAAAACATAATAATAATAATAAATAAAAATAGAAAAATAAAATAAAAATACAAAAATAAAAACGTATTATATTTCCATTACTCAAATATCAAAAATTGTAAAAAAAAAAAAAATGATTTTGAAAATTTAGAAAGTTTTTACATTATAAATGTCAAAATTCAAAATATTAATCACGAAAATGTCAAAAAAAAAATTAGAAAAATTTACAAATGGACGCTATTCTTACATTTTAATGAAAAAACATAGCAACAGTAATCAAAAACGAAAATAATTAGAAGAATTCATGGCTTAATATGTAAATATCGGATGATTTCTAATTATTTTATTTTAATAAACAGCATTTTGATAATTTTAATCTTAGTAATTCTAATTAGCTGTCAATCATTTCATTTTTTAACCCCTTGCACTCCAAACACTTTTCTTCTATGAGAGAATGTTTTTGAAGAATAAATACAAAAGTAATTAATAAGTAGTTAGATTTTCTGAACGGCATTGCAGACAAAAAATGATGTGACAGAAGTGGAAATCTCAACTATAGCTTTTCTAAGCTTTCTTGTATCTAATTCGAAAGTCTATATATTTAATGGTTTTTACTTTTATTTCCTGATCAAGAAGATTTTGCTCTGTTACCTACAATATTTAGAAATTGTAAAAAAACTATACACTTGAAAAGTAAAAAATAATAAAACTTGACCTTCAAAAAACAAAAAAACAAAAAGTTATTCACTGGAAACTCGTGATTACTGGGAAACAACGTTGCAGTGCAATGGGTTAAAATTATTTAAAGTATTAGAAAGTTTGTTTTAAAAGTTTAATAAATATACTAATTAGGAATTATATTAATACAAATTTTGTTTAAAAAAAAGTTCTTTAGAAATCATATTCTAAAGCCAAATATTTGTACAGAAAATAAAATTTTTAATGTAATTTTTTTATTTAAAAGTGTCACTTTTCATTTCAATCATTGATAAAAGCTAAATATATAAAATAAAACGTATTCAAGCAAAATTCTGAAAATACATCTAAATTCAACATTTTTTTTTTATCATGCTTTTCAATCCTACAGTTTATCCTTTTTTTTTAAAAGAAAAAAATTAATAAATTCCAGAGATTAAAATTGGGAATTCATCGAAATTTACTTCTTACCCCATACCCTCCACCATCATCTTTTTTCTACATGTGCCAATGCTTTGCTAATCAAGTACAGTACCCCTAAATTTGGGTTCATCAATAAAAATAATTTTTTAAACGGATTATTTATTCACTATAAATATTTATGTTAAAGTTGTCCGATTTTCGTTTTGAACAAAATAATAATAAAAAAAATTGAAAAATGATAATTCTGACTTATTTAATATTATTTTGTTCTTTTAAGTTCATTTCCAATTCAACATCATTTTACAAATAAAATAAAATTACATATTTACAAAACAAAAAAATTTTTATCCATCAATCATGTGATTTTTGATTCTATTTAATCTGATATATATTTTTTTTATTGATTAATGATAAATATGAATTATTGTTTTTCAAGTGATATCTGCGCAATTTTAATAGAAGATATAAATTTAGCATCCAAAAAAAAAAATTTAATAATTTATCTTGCTTGTAAATTTTTATTCAAAACCAGAACAAAAAAAAGGGCCTCCTGGTTTCTCTAACACAGATTTGAATTTCTTTACACAGTTGACCGTAAAATAAGGTAAAATAAAAAGAAATCTTTAAGTATTTGCAAAAGCCTACTTTTTGTTAACAATTTTTTCATTCAAACTTAACTTTTTTCGAATTTGGTAGATATTACTTTGAAATTGTAATAAAAAAAAAAAATGTTTGTTCCCTAGAACATAAGGCATTCTTACACCAACTTACTCTGAAATTTAGTATAATATAGAAGCTATATTGACCCTCCTGGAAAATTAAATTTTAATCTTTTAAGAATTAGATTTTAATCCATCAGGGAATACATAAAAATTAAAAAAAATAATAATAATACACCCACACATTAATTAATTTTTAAAACTCATATATTTTGAATTTGAAAATTTCAAAATAAATCTAATTATTTTATTTAAAAAAACCCTATTCAAATCAGCAAATGCTAGAAAAAAAAACTAAAAATTATTGGTTTTTTCGTTGTCTAAATGAAAATTATGAGAAACTAGAACAAATCACGAACAAAGTGAGTTATACATACAAATATAGCTCATATATTAACAAAAATCACATAGAAGATATTATTTCCCAATAAATAAAATTTTATATCAGTAACTTGCATGACAATACATATATGGCACATTTCCAAACAATTCGAATATGCAATTTTTCTCTCTTTTGTCATTTTATTATTCATGAAATAGTACAAAAAAAAAAACAAAAAACAAAAATATTTTCGCGTTTTCATTAGAAAAAACACACGTTTTGTACTAAAAACACAAACGAATTATGTATTTTCATAGACGTTAATGACATACAAAATAATTTAAGTATCGAAATATAGTAGACCATTTCTTTTTATCTTTTAGAATTTAAATCCTTTAATAAAATAATTCGGATTCTATTGCATGTATCTATTATTATCATTTGAAAAAAACATATTAAAAATTTATGTTTTTCATGCAAGAATGAATCTTTTTAAAAACAAAAACACATAATTTCACCATAATTATATTATATTCTTTGAAAATTCTCTTATTTGCATGTTGAGAAAATTTTTACTGAACGTATTTCAAAAAAAAAAAAAAACGTAAAAAATAAATAATAAAAAAATACGTACATAAATCTTTCTGTGATAACATTGACAATATAAGACTAAAAATAAACATATGATAAATAAAATTAATATCTTTTACCTAAATTTTTTCATATAACATATAATATCCTTTGTCTACATCAAATAAAACGTGATCACAAAGTTCATTTTGTTTTTTTTTTTTTTATGTGCAATAATATTTTTTTATTATATTTTCAGATTTTAAATTAAAAATATAAAAGAAAAATGAAAATATGTTGTTATTCTTGAATATGATTCAATGACAGTTTTTTAAATTGAATTTTTCTTTATATCTTTATTCAATTTTTTACGTGACCATTATTCAAAGGAGTCCGATGTTTTATTTTTGTTTTTTTGTTTTTTTTTTTTTTTTTTTTTTCATTATTTTTAGAAAGAGTTAGGAAAAAATTTGTTTTTTTTTTTTCAAAATTCCGTAAAAAATACATTTTTGGCATGTATTAAGGTGTTGTTTATTGTGGGATGATGGCTTCCAATTGTGAAAAATAAAATAAAACTTTTACTTTGAAAATTTTTACGTGTTTTAAGAATCTTCACTGAAGATTCATATTTTCGTCTTTTAAAGCTCAACAACATTTTATTTCAGGAATGCTTTTAGCAAGAATTTCAATTATTAACTCTGATTGCAGTTCAAAGTAATGCAGTTTCTATATACGTAAACATAAGGAATAACTTGAATTTTTAATTTTTTTTTTTTTTTTTTTTTTTCATGTATAAGTTATGTCCAACATGGAAAAATTTTTAAAAGATTGCCGTATAAATTTTGTTGTATTTGTTATAAAGTATCTAATTTTTTTTCTCCATTTTTATTTCTTTCATATATAATTTCACACACACACATAAATTACTTTTCTCCATTGATTTTTCTCTCATTTTCACCTTCTTTTCGTGTTTATTTATTATTTATTTAAAAGAAGAAAAAATAATCTTTCTTCCGTTGCATTCATGTTTTTAAACAAAAATTTCGGTAATAAATTAAAATTTCAATTTATAGATAAAATAAATCAAATAAAGTAAATAGATAAAATTCTAACAAGAATAGCTAAAAAACAAAAAATGTTATAATAATTCCGAGAATATTAGGAAATTACTTAAAGAAAAAATAAAAAACCATAAAATATAAATTTACACAAAATATAAATTTGTTTTAAAAATCAAATAAATTTTAAAATTTTTCATAATCGTTAAAGTATAATAAAAAAAAAACTTCTTATTCAAAATAATAATTTCAAATAATATGATGCCAAAGGTTAAAAATCTTCTAAATTTTCAAAATAAATATATAGTATGTGTGTAGATAAACTTTTACAATGGCTATCTAAAGTTCTAAACAATTTTGTTTTTTTTTTTTTATAAATTCATGACACTATGAAAAGTGATGGGGAAAAATGTTTAAAATTCTTTTCATATTTTTCTCAAAGTTTTCACAAAAAAAAAAAAAAAAGTCATAATTTGATGCTTGTTTATTTATTTATTTTTTTAATCAAATTTTTATACATTAAACTTTTGATTTATATTCTAACCAAGATTATTTAAATATTAACTGTCAATATATTTTGGAAAAGAGTAATAAAGAAAAATTTAATGAACTAGCAACTTGGAAGTCATTGATCCATTCTGTAAAACTTATCTTTTTTAACTATTTTTTTCTCATGTTTTTAAAATATCAAATATTCTAAAATCTTTTTAACATGAAATCCTTTAGAAAATCAAAAATACAGAAATATTATAAAAAATATTTTTAACTAAATATATAAATGAATAAGGATGGGTGACACACGAACTAATATTCTACACCCACATATTGTATAATGTACACTACAGATACAATACCCCTTGGCAAATAAAAAAAAGATCAAATCCTTTTGAATTCATGAAGAAAAATTTATTTCAAATAATGAAATTTATCAAACTTATCCTTTTTTGTATCTACACCACAATACTAGAAAGAAATTATATCTTAGATTACATGGTTTTTATGATAATACTATTTTCTTTTGTAATTAGTTAATAAATTCTTAATCTTGTTACTATTTCAAAAAATTTTCAAGATATATTTCATGTCACCCACACTCTAAGCATGTAAACTTACATATACATATGTATTTGCTAAAAAATAGTTCAAAAAACTTATACCTACGTGAAAAAGCAATTAAAATAAATTTCCAATGAATGAATATTTTTTTCATATATTATTTTTATATTATTATTTTTTAAATAAATAATTAAAACAACAAAAAATTATGAACTATAGTCAACTTCCAATTTTACCATACATGTTATTCTATTCATTAAAATTAAACTGAAAAAAAAAAAAGCTTTATTTGAATTCAAAGCAAATTCATGGTTTACGGTTTATGATTTTCAATTAAAATCTAAAAAAAAAAAAAAATCTAAATTAATTTTTATATCACTTTATTATAATTAAATTTTGTGTCCACAAATCTGTCATATTTTTCATAATAAAATTTGTTTTTCATTTACACTCACCTGAAAAAAAAAAAAAAAAAAAACAAATCAAAAGGTTTCATAGAAAAAATAAATATATTTTTTATTAATTTCACCACACCTTCCTGTCAAGTCTGATACCTATATAAATTTGAAAAAAATAAAAAAAAATAATGAAAAAACGAAAACAAAAAACATATAGCTACACTCTGTAAAATAATTCTATAACCGCACCTAAACCACCTCATTTTAATGTAATCTAAAAAAAAAAAATAATTCCCTTGAATCACGTTTTCATGATATCAACATTTTATCAAGTACTTTTCTACATATTTCACAAACACACAAATTTTTTTTTATTTTTTTTTTTTTTTTACATAAATTTATTTACATATTTATTTTTATTAAAGAGGATGTTTTTTTTTTCTTCCTTATTTTAAATTGAGGTCAATTTATAAAATTTTCTTGAGTGCTGCTTAATTTCAAATTTTTGGAGCTCAGATACTTAAAATTTCAAATAACAAAGCGGAATGTGCAAAACATACATACATACATTGAATCTTATTTAACGTTTCAATGAAAATTGAAAAAATTCACATTATTAATCTTAAGTTCATTTTAAAAATTGAAAAATTCCAAAAGTTATTCAATTCAAATGGAAGAAAAATTTTTAAAATTTAATTTTCAAGATGTTAACAAAAAAAAACTTCACGTAAATTAAAATTTCATTTAAATAAATTTAAATTATATTTTCTCATAACATAAAAACAAAACCTCTTGACATGATTAATATGATAGCTGTTTGACTTTTCAAACTTAACCTTTTACCTATTTTAAAACTTAAGTCCTTTATTTTCCCTTTAATTAACAAATTTCATAAAATCATAAATACGATATTTAAAAAAAACAAAATATGTCCTTGAATTTTCTCAATTTTTTTTTTTTTTTAAATATGAACACAAGTTAATTCGTAATCGAATGATATTAAGAGTATTTTTTTTTTCATAAAAAAAAAATAAATAAAAAGATAAATTTAGTCCAAGCAACATGACATCAACAGGTATTTAAATCCCTAAGGAGCCATTCAATGAAAAAAAAAATGAATTTCTACAATTAAAAAGGACAAAATAAATCAATTTATTAAAGTGGGGATTTCAAGAAAAATAAGCATCCATTAGACACCGTTAAAAGTTCTATAAAAGCTGAAATTTAAACTATTTTTTTTGTTTTTTGTTTTTTTTTAATAATTAAGAAAGTTTCTGCCTTGAAAACTGGCTTCTAAATGAGATTCAGTAGTTTTTCTGTCTATTGAAAAATTCCTTACCTGAAAACTTTGATCCTTTTCACAATATTGAAACTCAAAAACAACTTCCTACTTTTTCTCTATAATTGAATTTTTTTTTTGAATTTTATAACGAGAAAAAAAAAACACAATACAAATTGAATAAAAAAATTAATAAAGAACAAAAAATTAAAAAAAAAAAGAAAATAAACAAAACTGAAGTGAGAAAAAATAGACATAAAAAGTTTACTAAATAAAATCCAAGTGCATTATGACAGGATACGAAATATGTATGTATGTATGTACAAGTATAGCAATAAAATAAGTACATATGTGTGTTTTATTTAGCAAAGAAAAAGGACATCTTTGCAGAATATATATTTTATACATAAAACATTTATGCCATGTAGAGACAATCTTCATCTTAGAAATATCTTTTATCTTTTTGTCTTTATTTTAACAAAAAAAAAAACAAAAAAAAAATAATAATAAAAATATTTAAAAAAAAAAAAAATAATAATAAAACTAAAAATGAAAATAACTGTGTGGTTGTCGAGTGTATTTTTTATATCTTTTATACAAAACTCAGCATTTTTTAATATACCATTTTTTTGTTCTTAGGAGACATTTGTTTTTGCTTCTTGTCTCTTATATTATTTCTTGTACACCATTTTCTTTTCATCTTATTACTTTTTATAATATGTATTCTCATTCTTTATCAGAATTTTTTTTTGTTTTTGAACAATCTACTCTTATTCCTTGTGAATTCTAGTGACATTAATAATTTTTTTTTTATATATCTTATAAATTTACCAACACACAGACAGTTAAGACAGTTCCCTATAGTAAAAAGACCCAAAATATGAGAACAAAAGAGTTTAAAAAACATTTTTAAATTATTAAAGAATATTGAAATTTTTTTAACAAAAAAAGAAAAGAAAAACCGTTGTTTTAAATATTTAGATAAAATATTCATGTGGTGCAAGTGTTAGTCCTGGCGATCTTTTTTTTAAAAAAAAAGACTGAAAAAATGAATATATTGTATACTTGGAAACACTTTCATATTTTTATTTTTTCTTTTTTTCATTTTACTTATTTAAAATTAAATTGAATTAAGAAAAAAAACAAGCTGGAACAAAAAAAAAAAAAAAAAAGACAAAAACATTCAATTCAATAAACATAGAAACCTTAAAAATAAATAAGAACAATTTTAAGATATCCCGCATATAAAAAAGAAATTCCATGCATTCTTAAAAATATCAGAGAGAGGGAATTGATTTTTAAAATTGAATCAAACAGAAATGAAAAAGAAAAAAAAGAACGATATAGAAAATAAAATAGAAAAAAATAGAAAGTATGTTGTTTTTTTTTTTCTAACCAATGTCACTCATGGAAACGAATTCATTTATAAATGAACCAAAACTAAAGCAAATATGTACAATGTTCCACCAACTAAAAGAAATTTCTGTCACTTTCAGTAAAATTCAAAAAAAAAAAAAAAGGAAATAAATAAATAAATAAATTATCAAACTTTGTTAGAATTAAATCGAGTATTGTATAAAATTGAATTAAATTGAATTAGTATGGTGTGTGTGTGTGTGTTTTTTTTTCTTTTCTTAAATAAGATTATTCTCTCGATTACAATAAACGATTGCAGATAATTTCATTTATTTATTCATTTTTTCATCATTCATGGTTTTGCCTCACAGAATCGTATAAACAATATTCCTTTAATTTAATAAAGAGAGTGATTAAAAACCACTTTTTTTTTTTAGCAGAGAAAAAATTGTGAATTTAAGAAAAATCGATTTTTTATCCTCCGTACTGAATGACAAATTAAACTCATACCATCCATCGTTTTCATCAACACGATGAATTCATCATCTCAGTCACTTAAATTGTCAAAAATTGTATTAAAGTAAAACTTTAATGTGATGAAAATGCAAGTTTGTAATTCTTTTTGAGAAAGATTGCTCTTTAGATTTTTCATATTTTATTCAGATTCTGTATCCTCCTTAATTTTCAATATAAGTGGGTGATGTCCATTCAACTATACTATATTATAGGATTACTAGAGGATAATAAATCAAGACTCTGCAAAGAATCTAAAGAAGCCTCAAAATACATTCTGTGAGATGCTTGGCTCTAGCCTCTAAAAGAGAACCCGACTTGGGTAAGCTTTTCTTCGAACATGAGGAAAAATACAATGAACCATCTAATAGTATCTTGCGATACCTACAATAAGGATAAAAAAACCTACAACTATAAGAAGTAAGAGTGGCAAAAACGTACTATTTATAGGTCGAAATATCTAGTCCCTAGAAATCTATCTATTACTTTACATATGACTAAAAATCTTGAGAAGGATGTGTGTACATAACATTCTAACGTTATGGAAAAAATTATTCTCCACATTTTTCCTCCATTTTAAATTTAAATCTAATTTGTTTTGAAATTTCAGTTCTCGACCAGTTTCCAAAATCAAATTAACATGAAATTTCGTTGTATTAAAATCATATAACCCTTTTGAAAATAATATTAAATAATATTATTTGAGTTGAGGTCATTGGAAGTTTAATGACATTTTTTTTTATGTTGTACACGCGACACAAAATTATTATAAAATTATATTTTTATGAACATTAAAATTTCATAAAAAAACGTGATAAAGAAACTTTTCAAAAATTCTTATAAAAAAAAATGTAAAATTTTATTTTCATTTGTTAGACATCCTTTTTGAAATTATTTTTTTATTGTTCATAATTTTTTTTATCATCTATTTTGACTCATGCAAATTTTGTTTTCAAAAAAAAAAAAAAAAAAAAAAAAAAAAAAAAAAAAAAAAAAAAAAAAAAAAAAAAAAATACGAAAAATAGACATGAGAAGAAAGATTGTTGGTTGTAATTCGCAAACGCTTATGTGTGAAAAAACAACGTATTCTTTGAATATTTTATTTTTTCAATGCATGATATTCATGAAATATAAATAAAAACATACATATGTATATTGCTACCGCAGTGTCCCAGCTTATAAGTGTAGACAACAAGGACAACAGTTTGTCAGACTCTTTTTTGCTTTCAAATTATTCTTCTCATATTTTTGTTCAGATAAGGTTAATCCTTTTCATTCAATAAATTTTCTATATAATTATCCATATTAAGTGTGGATTTATACAGAAAAATGTATATTTTATCAAATTAATAAGTTGTACATTAAATGTACGTTAACGTTTACATTTTTGTTTTTCAGTTGACCTTGTATTAAAAATATAAAAAATCCTTATCCTCAAATCAAATTCAATAGATACAAATTTATATAAAATTTATTTGTAAAATTCTTAGTCAACATTAATACAAATAAAACAAAAATATGAAAAAAAAAAATAAATAAATAAAAAATTTAAAAAAAAGAATTAACCTTTTTTTTTAAAAAAAAAAACCATACGAGACAATTGCTAATAAAATCCTTACAAAATAGACAAGCAAAAAAAATAATAAATTAATGAATTGTAACATATTTTGCTTACACAACACAATGTCAAAGGTTCATGAATTTTTTATAAAGCTAAATGTTACGATATATGTATCTTAAATTATTGAAATATTAATATACATTATACATTAGACAGTGAATATCCTTCCATTCACATCAAAATTGCTTCAGAACTGTTTATCATATAAAGCAAACAATTTTTTTTTCGGGTAACACAGAAAAGCTTTGAAATCCTTTTACATTATTACAAAAATTACGTTTTTACCTCGCTTGCGTATATTTTTAAATTAAAACTGAAGAAAAGTGGAGCAAAATTTTTAAGGAGTTATTAAAGGAGAAATTCAAAAAAGCTCAAATTATTATTATCTCCGGCAAATTGAAGTAAGATTCTGCGTTCCTGTTTCAATTTTTCTATTTTTTTTTTTGTTGTTGTCCGTATTTATCTACACTCTCCTATATCAAGGATGTTGGATAATTTACAGATGTTCAGGTTAGTCTATTACCAGCTATCTGGTGTGATATTTCATTGTATCAGTGTTTGTTATCCTTTCATTAATAAATTTTTCCGATTTAAAAAAGCGTAATTTTTGTAATCGAAAAACACTGAAAAAAAATCTGCGAAAACGAGACTTTATTTAAGACAAAAATAAAACTAAAGCCCCGATGAGCTTCTAATGTACCAACCATTAAGTACATATTTATAATAAGCACTTAAATTTCCTTCAATGTGTTGTAATTAGTGCAGAATATAGTTTCCTTCATGGGCTAGTTCGATTCTAGGCAAGGTCTTTGTGGATATTTTTTTATAACAAGTGTCAGTGATCCCAAAAGAAAAGAAAAGCAAAGAATAAAAGTAATTCAATAAAAAATAAATAAAAATAAAATAAAAAAAATAAAAATCTTTTTTTTTTTTTTTGAAAATGACGTTATGATGGTGTAACATGAAAATGAAAGTGTAACAAAATCAATTAATACTGCCACTAGGATTAATATCGTATTAAATAAAAACAGGAAAACAAATTTAAAAAAAAAAAAAGTTTTTTGTGATCTGAAGTGTGAAATTTGTTTGTATTTTATTTACAATACAAAAACTGTTCTAGTATACAAAATAATAACAAGTCATATAAAATATCTACTAATACCTATAAAATATAATATGGTTTGCAATAATGTGGGTAATGACCCATCAAAGTGATAGTTTTCCTTTTAAATTAAGGATGTTAGTGAAGTGGTAAGGCATTCAATCAATTTCATTCCACTTGTAGAAGAAAAAAAACAGGAATATAAATTCTATCCATTCGTTTAACGTATCACTTTCATCACTAAAATTACATTATTCCTTTAATTGGAAGGTACAGAAAAGAGCCTGAAGAAAAAACATATACATATACAAATACAGCCTTGTAGGTATATAGATAACTTCAACAACTTCTTTTTTGTGAATTTTATAACCACATCAACAACAAGAACAAACACATTTATTTTTATTAAAGGATAAAAGTTAAAGCAGAATATATTATAATATTGAACAAGTGGAAATGATGCCCATAAAAAAACATTTCACATTCCTTTATCTTATGGTATGGATTTTTTGGATTTTTCCTGTTTACGTTAAAGCTGAAGAAAAATTAAGTTGAAAAAAAAATTTAAATATATTAAAATTGTCATGTTATCACACTATATACAACACTTTAGAGAATTCAACAAAACGAAATGAATAATTAAACGATGAAAAAAATTCTTGAAAAATATTTTTTTTTCCATTTCCTTCTGCACATTCCATAGTTAATATACAGTTTTTTTTTTTTTTATAGTTTATCATTATTACATATCAAACATTCCTGAATATTTATTCATACAAATGATCCCTTTTGTGGTATGTATATAATTTTTGGTTTTTTTTTTTTATATTTCATAAATAAAATTAAGGAGCAAAAATTTGAATGAGTAGGACTATGTACTTTTACTTGAACTTTTTTTATTCTTTTGTTTATTCTTTTTGTTTTCTTTTCAGAAATAAATAATATTTGATTACAATGGTAGATGTTCGAAAGTTGTAGTTTTCTACCATTCTAGTGATCTGAAAATAAAAAATTTCATTAAAATGTTATCAATTAAATGGCACAACATTAAAGAAAAATTCACATACATATGAAACTTTTAAACTTCAATATTGCCAAATAATGCGTATATATTTTGTTATTCTTCTTCTTCAACGGCCATACAGTTCCAGAACTTTTATCTTCTGTATCGAGCCCTGACATACAGAAAGTTTTTTTTTGTTATTTAAAACAAATTTTATGATATTCAAAAATATTAAAATCAGACACTAAACTTGTATTGTAAGCCTAAAATTACTTCTCTTTTCTATAAAGATTTATTTCAATTAAATAATTTTATAGAATATGAATATAAATTTAATAATTAGATTAATTACATATAAAAATCTACAGTAACTAACATTAAATTTAAAAACAAAAACGAGAACGTTTTAATCAGGCAAAAGAATTACTTTAATCATCTTATTTCAACGTTATTCACACCCTCACATATAAGAACGCTTTTTATTTTTACTTACAATAATAAAAAAAGAAAAAAAAAATCAGTTGTCAGATATTTTTTGGATCTTCACACTTACAACATAAACAAAAAGGAACATGAAATTCTTTTACAGATTTTTTTTTTTAAAAACGACAAAAAAGAATGGTTTTTATTTATTAGTAAATTTACCCTACTATTATATTTGAATTTTATAAGTTTCCTTTATTTTGTCTGGCTTTGTTTGCGGAAGGTCGAAATAAATTTTCTAAACAAGCTAATATTTTTTAAAAAAAAGAAAAAATAGAAAACAAAATCAAAAAAAAAAAGAATTCGGGTTGAATACTCAGTTTTTTATAAAATCACACATGAAAAAATTTCCTTTTTATTTGTATTATTGACTGTAAGAAGTTTCTTTTTTCAAATAAATTTACTGAGAAAAAGTCTATAGGTTTTTTTCACTTTGTGCTTTTTCAAGTGAATTCCTTTTGAATAATTTATAACTTGAGTTTCAAAAAACTCCAAATAATTAATATTAATTGCTTTGAATTAATCCTACTGATAACTGCATCCAACGCATAATGTCATATATACATACTTATGTTCAATTTAAATATACAAATACATATATGTATATTTTCTACATAAAAAAGCTGCATAGAATAGTATATTCTTGTATATCCTTATAAATTTAAGATTTTTATATCCACATTATGTTTTAAAAGAAATTTTTTTAAAGTAAAAAACTGAATATAAACTAAGAGCATTAGTTTTTTCACATAATGACAAACCTTTTAACAATATAATCACTTTATTTTATTTTTCAATTAATCAATCCATTAACTTTAACTTTCAGAAAAATTACCCTTAACGATTAATTGATCCTAAAATAATAAATTTTACAAAAAGGTTCCCAAAAAAAAAAGAAGCAAAAATGAAAAGGAAACAAAAACATCGTTTATTTTTTATCTTTGAAATTCTATAAATTTTTTTTTCCTTCTTAAAATAGAAAATTAATTTTTCAGTTAAGTTCCTTTTTAGTCACAAAATCAACCCGAATAAAATCGAATCACGCCTTTTTTCAAAGGATGATGATTAAAAAACCATTTTTAAAGCTTTAAATTAACCATCCTAAGAGGCCTTATTTTTCAATCTGACAGAAAAAACAATCTCATATATTCTTTTAAAGATTTTGTCATTTTCATAACATATGTTCATGTCCTTTTTCAAGTTTTATCAGGTTTTATATTTTTCAATAAATGTATTTATAAATTTACTTGCTTAGGGATATTGTATTTTATAATGTAGGTAAAATTATTACAATATTTATTTTCTTAAAGTTTATTTTTTCTCGATTTTCCTTTTTCTGCATTTACATTGATTTTTTCGTCTTATACATGATTTAAAAATTCGTTTTTATGTAAAAAATGTAAAATTCATTTTATTCCCAAAAAAAAAACTCAAGAAAATCTCGTAAATATTAAAAATGTTTTTTTTTTTTTTGAATACTGATATTCAGTTGGGGTTTTGAAAAGGATTCATTTAATCATAGAATGTACTGATATACCTTTGAATTTTGAGCCTTATTTTAAATATGATCCTTTTGAGCTACGACCATGAAACTTTATAAATCTTCAATTGAAGAGTTCTATGTAACCACCCCATTTGTATGAGAATTTTAAAAAGCATCCCGTGAGTAAAACTCCGATATTTTTACCTAAATAATTGTTGAAGTGATCTCTTCAAAATTGTCTTCTATAGTTATCTTGTCCTTTTTTAATTTTTGAGGATAAAGTGCAAAACATGGTAAATTTTAATTTTGAAGAGATGTATCTCAACATCCCGTAAATCAAAAACTAATACTTTTATCCTAAAAAATTTATATTTTTTTTTCATGTAGTTCTACAGTTTAAAATATTCAACATTGTTTAAATTTTCTTTTTTATTACATATTCATCTTTTGCTTATAATTTTGCAATTTTTTTTTTTTTTTTTTTAATTTTGCAAATCATCAAATTTATTTCTTATACAGATTCAAATTTGTTCTAGAAAGTCATCGTTTAAGAATTTTTTTTTTTTTTATTTTTTTTTTTAATAAAAACCCAAACATAAATTAGATCACGTTCATCCAATTTTCATTTTAATATCACAAATTACATATTTAATATTTAACTTTTCATTCTTTGCTCAGACATGCATGAAATTAAATAAATTTATTATTCGTTGAGTGTTACTTATAAATTTGTTAGCTTTAAAAATGAACTTTTATTTTCTAATAAAATAATTTTCAAATTTAATATAAATGTATTATCAAAAAAAAAAAAAATAATGATAAGGATATAAATAATGACTATAAATTAAATTTAAAAATTTGTTACAAAAAGAAAAATTTTTGTACTTCATGAAGCAATCAATCATTTAATAATTTCTTAAATGAAACTAATTTTAAGTTTAACGACAAATTATTATTATATTCAAATATCTATTTTTTATGATTATTATTTTTCTCTTAATTTCCATTTAATCCTTAGAATTATACTATTTTTACTATTTAGAAATTAAAGAAATTTAATTGAGAAAAATAAATTTTATAATACATAAAGTTTAACACATAACTTATTTGAATAATTTTCACTTAAAACTTTTAAGTTTATCATTATATAATGATGATTAATCTTGAATATTAAATATGTACTATTTTTCTAAGAAATTCTAATGTGGAAATTATAATTAATCCCTAGAAGGTTTACGCAGACACACACCCACATATACTCGTATATCATAAAACTATACAATTTAATTTTTTTTTTTTTTTTTTGGGTTCTTAAAGAACTTTTACATTTCAAATTATCAAAAGAAAATTTCATTTAATCTTCAAGGAATATTAAAATAACGAATAAATGAAACTGTCGACGTTTTCGCTTTAAATTAACTTTTATATTTTTTTTTTTATTTTTATTTCAAAATGTGTGAAAAACCGAGTTTTTTGTTTTTTTCTTAATTTTTTGTTACGAAGAAATTTTTCTATATGACGATGATTATTTTTGAAAGGTAAAAAGATACCAATAATAATTTTATTACTTTTTTAACATTGAATTTAATAGAAATTGTGCAAAAATAACGCATAAAGTAATCAAATAATTTTAAATAATACGCTTTTCCGAACAAAATAAAATTAATATAATAAAACAATAACAATTAAAGTATACCTATAAATATAATTTAATTGCTGCGTCTGTGTGTGTGTGTGTGTACAGAAAATTATGTATTATATACATTCAAAAATTTTACCTAAATATTTTTAATCTTTGATAATTGCAAATTTCTTGTCTATGAAAACAAAATAATGTGCCGTAGTTGAACTTTCAAAATGAGAATTTTCAAAATGACAATTATGTTAATTCTTAAGGAATGTATGTTACATATAGTTCATAACATATGGTGTTTGACATAAGAAACTTTTAAAATTATACTTTCTTTAGAATTTTCATTTATCTTAAACATAAAATTTTGTAAGTAAAAACATTTTCAAAAAGTATCTATTGAGAATTTAAGTTCTTGGTTAACAAAAAAAAATATTAAAAGTAAGTACTTCTCATTGTCAGCAAATTAGAATGCTTTCTTTGTTGATTTCTTTTGAAATTTTCACAAATAAAAGAAAATATGATCATTTTATAATTTGACTTTTATGAATTTTCTTGAAAAATTGTTTTCGTTGAGATTTTGGTACTTCCTTTTTCTTTTTCTTTTATTTTTGTCGTACAGAAATAAAATTTTTCTTATTAACATTTTCATTTTACAACTTTTTTTTGTATTTTCAAACGTTCGTTAACAACACGTTTCTTTGGCAATTTATCAACAGTGAACATTTCTAGAGTGATTCCTCACAGTCCACATATCACCGGTGAACACATAACAGAAAAATTGTTGCCTAGTAAATTTAACAAAAACTAAATAATTATAAAACAATTTTAGTAATTAAAAATGGATTAGTGCTCTGCAATAATTTATTCAAATTGAAACAAAAAATTACTTTCAGTTACGTAAGCAAAGTTTTTTTTTTCTAAATTATTTTCTGTGATTTTTACGTTTTACCAAAATTTAAATTTATAAATTAGTTTAGTAAAATTCAATGTTTCGTGTTAATTATGCAAAAATTAAACATTACGTTCTAGTTGGCATCTTTCCAAATGATTCATTTTATTGTTTGGAATTTTTAAATTTTATTCAGTAATTGCATAAATGCAAGAAAACTAACTTTCTAGATTTTCATTTAGATAAATTCTATTAATTTATTTATTTATTTTTTTTGAATTTTACTTATATCAGTTTCTTTATTACGTGGAACAATAAGTGTACCTTTTCTGATTGTCTTATTTTCTTCCCAAGATTTTTTACTTTTTTTTTTTTGTAGTATTTTGCAACACTATTCAATTTACTCACATGAAATTTATCTAAAATTTACATATTTTCTTTTAATAAAATTTTTTTTTCTCAAATTTAAATGTAAAATGTAAATAAATAAATATTTACTGGTTTTTCTTTTTAAACTTTTGAAAAAGTGTGTCAGTAAAAATACAAGACAAAAAAAATGAATTAAATGGATTCCCGCACTAAATGTGAAAAAATATCTACTGTCAAATTAATTATATGTATGTCAAATCAAAATGAAAAACCAAAACAAAAAAGGATTATTTATCATCCTTTCTTTTTTATTTTATTTCCCTTTTTTTGTTGGTTTTCTTGTCATTTTAAAAATGCAATTTTATTTATTTTTTTACGACTGAAAATTCTTTTTTCTTTTGATGGTTTTTCAAATTATTGTCTTAAAACATGTTTATTCTAAGTGCATTTTGACAGTTTTCATTTGAATTTCTTAAGTTTTTTCATAAAATATAAGATCCTTTTTTTTACAAAAAATGTCGTTTTAAAATCATTTTTAAATATTTGTTTGACGTTAAGAAAATAAAATAATATTTTTGATGTATGAAATATGATTTTTGATATTTAAAAAAAAAAAACAGAAAATTTAAACTTTGTGAATGATCATTAAATTTTAATTTTACAAAATTTATCTGTCTTCAGAGATACAATATCAAATAAAAAAAAATATATACATATATTGTAAATTTAAGAGTTAAATTTTTTGGCTTACCTGACAAGATAATATAAATTGCCATGAAATGCCATAAATTCAAAATTTAATTTTTTTTTTTTTACTTCATTTTATTTTCTATTTTATATTTTGTATTAAGTATGAAAAGTATCTTTTTTTATTTTATTTCTTGATCGTAACACATTTTTTGCCAATTCTATTCACAACATAAAATTCTACTTAACAAATATTTTAAATGTCCTTAATTTAAAGAATTAAGAAAAGAAATCCTACCTCAATAAGTTTTTCATGAATTAAATATTCTGAACTTGTCTTTGTCAACATTGTCTTAACACTTTTTTTTTTATCCTTTATTTTGTATACCTTTCTTTAAAAAAATTTTGTGGTTTGAATTGAAATTATTTTATTTTAAAAATGGCAAATTTTACTACATACTCGTATTTGTAAAATTAAAGTCCTTTTCACATTTAAGAATAGAAAAATTTACCAATTTATTTCTTTTAAAGTGAAAAATCCTTCATATACACATAATTACGTATGTTCAATCTAAAGGATTGTCAAACATTTAAATTAGAAAAAACGACATAAACTCGTACGAAGAGTTTGATTAACTGAAGTTAATAAAATTTGATACACCTAATATCCTTTTTTATTATAAAAAATGACTTTTTTTTTCTGTTTTGAATGTATTAAAAGCAATCCCTATACCTGATTGAATACGATACCATTCTATCTTAAATATCTATACTGAAATAAGAGTTATTATAAAGGATAAGTGATTATGTGCTAAAATTAGATTTTTAAAAAAACCCGACATATGTATACTCGTACACGATACTTGACAAACACATGAGCTGGATAAATATAACGTTATTAAATTTTACAACTTTTCTATAAATATTTTTTTCTGGTATCTGCATTCAAATATCTTTTTTAAACTTTGAAATATTGTATAATATTTTAATTTTGAAATGATACACGAGTATTAAATCTACTTTTGTACTTTATTTGTCTTATTTTACATGAGAAAAATATTATTTTTATTTCCATATCATAGTGAATCTTATAAATCTTACTTTTACATTCTCATTCATGTATCTATTTAATTTCAAAAATTTATTTATGTAATTTATACAAATTATCTAAAACATTATTCATGTTATATTTTTCTTTTATTTTTTGCTTATCATTGATTATACAAAAAAAAAAAAAAACAATCCCAAAAACCACACATACATAGAACGTATTTCAAAGTTTTATATTTAATCTACAATTAAATTGGTTGTAAGTGAAAATTTTTCAGATATTTTTTCACTTTTAAATGATTGTAAAAACGATAACAAAAAACTGTAAACAACTGACTTCTAGAAAAATATTTTTAATCGATTTTCTATTCTTAAATTACTTTTTTTCTGTTAATGTACAATAAGGAAAAAAAAACTTTGCATTTTTAATATAAATACAAGGTTCATAGTGCAGCAATACATTGTGAATAAAAAAATTAGAAGAACTACAATAAGTATATGAAAAATTTAAATAAAGTAATATACATACATATTCATATTAACATTTGATCTTATTACCATAAACAAAGCTCACATCCATCCCTATATAGAATATAACTCACATATCTGGGCGGATACCTCCAAATCAAGAAAAAGTATTTACAAAAAAAAAAAAAACCCCCCACGAATTTTATTTGAAGCCAGCTTCTAAACATTTATTGAAATATAAAATTCTCATGTGTTTCCTCTCTCATATGATCTTCAAAAGTTCAAATAGTGCAACCATCAATATTTTCTTACTTTTTTCCCATAATTTGCTCATCCATTTTTCCATATACATACATATGGCAGGGGCAACGCTATATAAATTGGAAGTAACTAGATGTTCCTACATTGTGGATCATAATAATAATAATAATAAAAAACATTTATAGAGGAAAAAACTAATTATTTACTATGTACCCTTTTTTTAAAAAACAAACCTAATTATAATCTCAAACAGGATAAACTCATGTAAATGTGCTTGTATTTAAATATAAATTATAGTCGAAAACAAAAGTTTTTTGTTTACAATTTTGATAGAACAATAGGCGAAAATATGAACAAATGTTAAACAAATCCAAACCACAAATACTACTAATACTAAAACAGTAAAGACAAAGAAAATGGTAAAAAAACAAAAACAATAAATTTTACAAACTTTAATCTCCTTTGGGAATCCGTAATAAATGAAGACTCAGTTAAAAATTACCGAACCTTTTTATTAACCATAAAAATTTAAACAAATTATAATTTTATTAAATTGTACGCTATGAAAATTTGTATTTTTAAAAATATGTATCATATGAATTTTATGTGGTTATAGATCAAAATAATTTTACATAAAAAAAAAAATTTTATTTATTGAGTTTTTTGTTTTTAAACCCTTTGTGTAAAAGGACAAAGAACGAATTCAATTACCAGGCTTTAGAAACTATCTTAAGCCTAATTACAATCACATTTCCTATATTTGTTATCAAGTTACAGTTCATTTCCAATTTATGCTGAGTACAAAAAAAAAATTCAACAGATAATAAAAACATCATCAATATTCTTAATTCACTGTAAAACATACATACATTCATACCATACATACATACTATGATGTACTAATACTCTAATGTAATTAAAAAAAAAAAGTTTTGTTTTTAAAACAAAATGTATTTTCACATAAGCCAAGGGTTATTTTGTAATGCACAATGTTCTAGTTCTATGTACATATGTGTTTGTGTAAAGTAACACAAAATAAAAGCGAAAAACAAAAAAACAGACACAAAAAAAAATAACAAAAACATACATCATGTGAACAAAAAAAAACACCCACCCACATAACTGAAAG
The DNA here is from genome assembly GCA_939192795.1 of Bombylius discolor. Taxonomy (NCBI): domain Eukaryota; kingdom Metazoa; phylum Arthropoda; class Insecta; order Diptera; family Bombyliidae; genus Bombylius; species Bombylius discolor. Next base: position 52,600,644 of record OW584238.1, on the reverse strand, counting down.
TTTTCAATTTTGAGAAATTAAATATGTATGAGAAAAAAAAACCGTTCAATTTTTAAAATACAATAGAACATTTTCAATTTGAAATTCATTTAAAAAAAAAGAAGAGAAAAAATACATACATATTATGTAAATGAAGAAAACGAAATGTAAAAAATGAAAAAAAAAATGAATTTCAGTAAAAAGTTGAATATTAAATGTTTTTTATTCCTTACCGGAACTTAAAGCCTCAAGTTAATTTGATTTTTGATTTTCGTACTGCGATATATGCAACCAACAGCTTTAAGTGGAATGCAAATCACTAAATCCATTGGTACAGAAGAAACTTACTGACATAGTACAGATTCGGCAAAGAGCCAAATCTAAATATACAAGTAAGTTTAATTACATTTATGAAGTCTTTTCGCTATTCTACAAATTTTTACAGAAAATAGTGTTAGATAAGAAAAATAAAATTTATTTAAGAAATATCTGCTAAATGTCAAAAATTGTTAACTTACAACACTTAATATGGTAACACATTTATTTAAGTTCAAATTGGTTGTATGGCTAAAAGTTTGATTTCATGAAACCTTTGATATGTCAATTTTCCGGCAAAGTTTGAATTTTTGAAAGTGCCCAATATTTTATATCACTATAACAACTACCAGTGAACGTCAAAGTGTTGGAAAAAATTAATAATAAATCCACAGAAAAGCCACAAAATTTAATTACAAAAGCCAATAATATAATTATAATTTTTTTGTGAATTATTTGAAAAATATCGTACCAAAAATCAATTTAATTTTTATGGAATACCAATAACTACAGTTATTTATTTAATTCATTTTTAATTATAGAATACCAATTTATGATGTATTTACCGACTAGTATATTTTAATCAAATTATGAACAAATCATTACATTTACATACTCACACATAAATCTGTACATACAATTTCATATATAGGGAATAATTATTTAAATTCTATTAGTAAATTAAAAATATGCCTACAAGTGTGTATTACAAAGTGATAAATAAATTATTCTAATTTTCTTCGAATTACATTTTAATTTTATATAAAATGTGTTAATAAATAACCCTCAATTGAAAATATTACATAACACATTTAAAATCATTTAAAATTCAATAACGTAAGATATCATGGCCTATAATTATTACTAATATTGTATTTTGTTAGAATAAATTATTAGATACATATACCACACATACGTACATAGGTACTACATATAATACAAGCATTGTTATTTAAGTCGACTTTTTAAGTATACGGAACACGTATTATTTCATATAAATTTAATAGCAGAAACAATGATTCCTACTCCATATTTTAGAAATTCAATAATGATGTGTTCAACAAGTATGTACTTCTATATATAATGGTATCTTAAAGTGATATCTTTTGTGTAGGCATAATATTGCTGATTGTATCTTTTAAAGTGGATATATTGAAATAATACGACTATTGCAATTTAAGAACATGACTTGAATTAAAAAATTTGAAAGCTACTGTGAAATCATCAAAAAGGATACCGCAATAATATCGATTTGATTTTCGGAAGAAAAATAAAATCTAATTTCAACATAATGAGATTTTAAATTATTATTTTATGTAACCTCGAAAGTGTCCCATCCATTTTTTTTTTCTCAATAAAAACTCACCTTGAGCTTTCGGAACTACTACTCTATCCATCAAATCAACACTCTACCACTTGGACCACTGAGGCACGCACATCGTCCACCCACAATACTAACACTTAGAATACTATACTCATTACAATTTATTTTAAAAGTTTAAGATTTCTCTCAACAAAGAAGTGTTATTTTTTTATCTATAAATTTTGTTTTTCCATAATTCGTATAAGAAGATCCATCAAAATGTGGAATTATAAATAAAAAAAAAAAATATATATATATACATGTATACGTATACATTGTATCTTATCTTCGTTTTAATTATAATAAATTTAGGAAAAACGAATTTTAAATAAATCAGAAAAATAATTCAAATTGTATAGTAAAGCTATATTTATTCAAAGAAATAAAAGTGAAATAATACAAAACTCATTTATACAACAGAAAACAATAAATCTATAAATTATATATTCGAATAAAATATTATTGTTGATTTAAATTATATTCTGTAGATCCAAATAATAATGAAAATTAAATAAACGTAATACAAGTACAAGTATCTGATTTCTTTCTTAATACACCTTCTTAAGCAAACAAAAGAGAAATTTATTTATTTTTTATTTATTTATTTCTCTTTTTTTTCCATTTTTTTTTTTTTCAAATCTAATAAGATACATTGTACGGTGTAGGTAAAATTAATATCTATATTACTTAGAATGAAATTCAAAAATGACAAGCGAATGAAATCGGATATACTTTAATACTTAAGACAATCAAAACAGATACTGATCATTAAAATGCTCTTATAAAATGACAATAAATAAAATTAATTGAATAGAATAGACAATTTTGTAATTTCGAATTATCTACATATGTCAAAATTTGTCTTATCTGTCTTATATGATTCTGCAAGAAATGAAACTAATTGTTTTTTCTCATTGGTGGTGGTAGTATTTACATTGAATAGGATAAGTTTTGATATGAAACGCCTCATTCATGGTTCTAATCCAGAATGGATATTGGCCTTCAAGTTAACTTAAAAATTTATGACGTTTTTTCTGTCGTAATTGTGTAGGGACTTTAAATTTGGGCACTAGTCTAATTAAATTCTAGTGTTCAATTCAAAGTTTTTATTATAAACGACAGTTGCATCATGTTTTTTTTAGTTATGAAATTTTTTTATATATTTTTAATTTTGACTGTAATTTATTTGTGTGTGTGTGTTTGTGTGTGTGTGTGTGTGTGTGTGTGTGTGTGTGTGTTTTCGACAAATTATCCTGAAAAAGCTTTATTTTCCAAATTTATTCTTTGCTCTTTTGAATAGACTTATGAGTATTACTCCTATCACCTTTCTACCATCTATTCAAAATATATGAGACTCTTAATATCATTTTTTCGAATTTTCTTTTGAAAAAAAAAAAAAAATTAAGTAACTGCCATTTGCCTTTAAGTATAAAAAAATTGAAATTTGAAACATTTTCTATTCTAAATTATTTTTTTTTTGTAGATGATTTTTTAACTCTAATTCGTCTAAAATTTTTTTTTTTTGTTAATTTGAAAACAGACAAACAAAAACTTTTAAAATGTATTATTTTAGTATATGCATACGAGTACATATGTACATTTTAATGAGTGTACTACATTTATATGTATATGTACATACAAAATACACCAAAATAAATTATTTAAAATATTTTTTAGGTACAAATAATTAATTATATGTTTATTTTGAATATATTAGAAAATTATCTATTTATCTTTCGATACATATGTATGTATATATTTATCTATCTGATGCTGTGACCCATCGAGCTTTGGCCTCCATTAATTTTTATCTAGTGTATGATATATTCTGCATTGCATTTAAATAATAAATCAATATGAAATTTTAATTAAAATACTATAATTCTTTTATTGTTTCCCTTTTTTTTTCTTTTTTTTTTTTGGTTGGTTTTTTGTTTTTCTATTATTTTTGTTGCTTACAACAATATATGTATGATAATTAATGATGCAGAAAGAAACAAACATATTTATCATATATACATTTTGTATTAAATGTAAAAACTAAAAATAATATACTATTCCGATTATCACAGTAATTTATCTATTATTTTCCAATAGATAGACAATAAAATTTTTTGTATTTTATAAAAGTACAATCAACAACAATATATACAGATAAATTCTAAATTATAAATAACATTGTGATTTTAATTACCTTATTATAACATTTTATTTCAGATACATAATAAGATAAAATATAATAATGTACATATATACTCGTATGAAATCAATTTATCAGATTAATTTTACATCAAAATTACATATGAATTACTTTTTGAATGCAGATAAATATTTTATGAAAATATAATTTTGTAGTCCTTTAAATGGAGTAAGATAAAATTGGAACATACATACATTTTTTTATTTATAATTCTATTAAATTTTTCATTTGATCAAATTGTATTAAAATTACATACATATATTATAAATAAATAACATGTTGTAAGTAAATTGAAAAGATTCCTTTTATCAATTTTTCCTATTCCACAGGGATAAATTGAAATTTATTTCATTGTTGTAAACAATAAAATGTTTTCCAATTGTGGAAAAAAAAGAAAACAATTATTTTATGAGTAAAAATATTTTGAAATCATATAGCATAACAGTAAAATTCTAATATACATATTTTAATATTTTGAAATAATTTTAAAATAAAAATCTATAAAAATTTTTATTAAATCATTCAAATAGTATATAAAATTGCAAACTGCGATGTTAAAGAAGATTAGAAAGTGCTCAAAATATAAATTCGAAATGTGAAAGTTTTTTATTTTTTTTGTTTTTTAGCCGTGAAAAATTGAATTTTTCTTAATAAAGTGCATTTTTCTCGCAAAATATTATCTTTATGTATTACAAATAAATTTTTAGCTTTTCAAATCAAGCTTTATACATATTATTTTTCATATATTTTTTCCTTTCACGTTTTTTTCAATGGAAATTAAATAAATTTTCGAAAGCAATATGTCCTGTGAAACGTTACTTACAAAATTAAGAACAACCTATGGTTTATACATTTAAAAATTTAATTTTTGACAATAAACGCTATGATTAAAATATTTTTTTAAATCCAATTAAAATTTAAAAACTCAACTTTTTTTTTGTATTAAAGTATAAATTTTTTTTTAAAAAAAATTAAAAAAAATAATAATAGTTCAAAAAAAAAAACTATGTATTATTCATGTCAAGTAACTTCAACCTCAACCACATTTTCGTTTATTTTTAAAATATATGAAAAAAAAAACATAAGTGCTTTTTTAACAAACATACATACGAGTATATGTACTCGTATGTATATTAAATATATGGTTTTCATTATATAGTAGGTATACATAATTTTAAATTGTTTTTAAAATAAGCGTATTACAATTTTTATTGATTTTTATTTTTTATTGTTAAGTTATTATTTTTCACACAAAATTAATTTTATATTTTATTTATTATTTGGATTTTTTTAAATATTTGTATTGTGCTTAAATTTTCGAAATATACGTTAAATTTAATTTATTTTAGAGTTAATTAAAAATTTAGTATTTGTTTATTTTTTTGATTTAAAAAGTGCTTTAAAACATTTTTAAATATATCACTTATTTTATATAATTCATAAAAATATAAAAAAAATAAATACATATGTACTTGAAAATATAATTTTAATTTAGACACATAAGAGATTGTTAATGATTAGTACTGGACCTGTTTTAGGCTCCTAATTTCAACTTAACTATAATTAAAAGCTACTTTTAGATTTTTTACTACATACAAAAATTATCACCGAAAATTTTTAATAAAAACAATTTCGAATATACAAACAAAAAAAAAGTAAATACATATTTTTGTCCTTTTCTTCTCATATTCATCCTTTATCTTTACTATAAAAAAAATGTTAATCAGACTAATATTTTTCAAATAAAAATCGCATGTTGTCATCAAAAAGCTTTTAAGAAAATTATTAAATACAAAGACAATATGAAGAATATCCTTGATAAATATTATAAATTTAGGTATCGTTAATTTGAAACCGTATTAAATTTCACATAGTTCATTAAATATACTTCGAAAAATTAAAATTTTGAGTACAATTCGGTCAAAATAAATTAGTTGTGAAACCTATTTGGTTTTAACGTTTATCAATTCTAATTAACAGGTCTGCTATTCATTCACAGAATTATAAACTTCTTTTGAGAATTTGTACTCCGATTTTAATAAGCGTACTCCCGTACTACTCCTTTTAGTTTTGTACTTCTTTTTTTCCAAATCAAACCAAAATTTGTTCAACTAAAAAAATCAATTTCTTAGTTTGTGGCAAAAGATTTCTTATAATTTAATTTTTCATAAGAAAAGAGGTTGTTTTTTTTTTTTTTTTGTTGTTATTGAATAACTTACTCCCGTCGAACATAATATTCGACTTCATAAAAATTCAGATATACAGCATTGTGAGTCCGTAAGTTTGTTATTATCTACAACGTATTCCTTTTTTCTGCTTTGTACTACTATTCCAAAATCCCAAACTACAGCTCTGACACCCACACATTAGGATTAGGGGTTACATTCATTTGCATATACACGTAAAATATCATGATGTGTATTTTCATTTCAACGCAACAGTTTCTGTTCTTTTATGTGTTTTTCTTTTTTTTATTAATTTTTTTTTCTTATAAAATTGAGAAAAAAGATTCTTCAAAAATCTTTTAAAAAATACATGACATAGTGGCTGTCATCTATAAAAAAAAGATATATGTAGGTATGTTTCATATACGTATTACTTGCATTCATTTTGTAACGAAATATTCATTTGACATTTTAAAATTTATATCCGTTTATTATTTTGTGAACAGTGAAATTTATTTTTTCAAGAGATTTTCTTCTTACAGAAAGGATTAGTAGAAGCGCAAAAAATAACTGTGAAAAAAATAAAATATTTTTAATGCAATTTATATTTGAAAACTTCAAACATATCTAAAACAAAAATAACCACAAGAAGGCATAAATCGGTTTTAGATTTAAAGTTTCATATGCAAAAAAAAAATGTATCCTTTGTCTAAAAAGTATAGAAATTATATGTATGTATGTACTTTGTAAAATTTAAGTAAAAACGAATTTATACTTTTAAAGTGTCACCAGCTTAACATAAGAACTAAAGTAAAAATACTTTTTGTACGAAATTGTATAAAGTATTTGTATTATACTGTTTTCTGTGAGCATATAATTTTTTTTCACTTTTAAATTTTATAAATAAAATGGATTTGTTCTAGTGGTTCTAGTTAACTTTAGAACTTTCTACATGCACTATTTCTATACTAATCTCGTTCAGTAAAGGAAAATCTCTACGTTGTGGCACCAACTGAGAAAAAAAAACCAACTGATTAAAATGTGACATAAAAATTTAAGTAAAAATTTTTTGATTCTTTTTTTTTATAACCTCAATTACAAGGGAAAAAAAACGTTTTCTTGAAAAAAAAAAAACAACGTAAAAGTCAATTTTATAAAATTCTCATAAATTTAGGTTAACTTTAAATCCTTTCAAATTAGCGTAGGAAATATTTTTTTTTTTTTTTTTTTGTACTAAAATTCTGATCTAAAATTTAATCAAATCGAATAAAACTTTTGAAGCGTAAAAGTAAAGCAAAAAAAAAAAAATTTTTTAATTTTCATGCTTCAAGTTTCTTGAAAAGAAAAATTAAGCAACAACAAAATCTTTCTCAATATACTTTTCAGTTTCAACAAAATTATTTTGATTTTAAGTTTTGTTTCAATTTTATTTTAAAACTAAAGTAAAGAGAAAGATTTTCGAAAATTTAAAATTTAAAAAAAAAAAAAAAAATTAAATTTGACTTTGTTGTTTTTGTGAGTAATTTTTTTTTTTTGAAATTTTAAATTCAACAAAGTCACGGCATTCGAAAGCGTTGAACAAAACACCCAATAAATAAGCTATTTATTTTCAATGTCAGGGAATAAAACCTCCTTAAAAAGATTTAAAAAAATAATAAAAACAGGACCTTAATTATTTTGATATTACAAAGTAAGTAACAGCAAATTTAAAATTTCAAGAAAATTTCCGTTTTCCAAATTGAGTTTTATAATTTTAAGGTCATATTAACAGATATCTAATACAGATTTTGTATATACATATATACAGTCGAAAGATTTTTCTTCTTCAATTCAAATTCAAATTAAATTTTTTTCAACTTACAACAATTTTTATGGTTTAAAAATATTTATCCTTGTCTCTAAGCTTGTTTATTAGGCTTTTTGAACTTTTATTGACAGTAAAAATGTACAATATTAGTAAACAGTAGACCATATGCAAAATATCTTTAAAAAACAACACATTTTTTATTATAAAACACACTTTCACTTATATGTATGTATGTATGTATATTATAAACCATACAATACAACACAAAAAAAAAAAATTAACAAAAATAAAACATACGAAATGTTCAAGATAATAATTGCAACATCAATAAACATTTATTTTTGTTCAAATAAATTAATTTGTGTTTGTGTGTACCGAAATTCCAGTGGTTAAACAAATTTAACCACAAAAAAATAAAAATGATAACGTTTATTACAAACATTTGGTTAAAATTACTTTAATTAAATGTTAACAAGAGTTCATAGTCCAATGTAATTTGCTAAATTTTATCGTTTTATGGAGTAAGATTTGAAAACTTTTTGGAATTTATTTTGGAAAAAAAGAAAAAGAAAAACAAATGTTTATTAAGAATTTGAGAATATTTACGTATTTATCTGACCCACTATTTCAAAAAGTAACATATATTTTTATGTGGTCTATTATTTTCATCAGATACAAAACAATTATAAATTAGATAAAACTAAAAACTTAGTAAATTTAAATGAATAATGGCAGATTGTTAGCTTTTATCCTTGACACACAGACTTTGAGTGTTGGAAATTGAATGAATTGAATACAACTATGAGTATATTGAATTGAATAAAAAGGATGCCAGTAATTCAGTGGATTCATATCCTTTATTAAACAAACAAAAAAATTATATGGTTTAAATTTATTTTAAAAATTTCTTTATGTGAAAATTTAATCATGATGTAACTCTATTTCACACTTCCAGTTTAAACAAAAGTTTTTGTTTTAAAAACTTCACCATGTAAAACACATAATTTACCAAATAACTTAAAAATAAAAAATCTATAAGATTTTTCACATTTTTTTTTTGTCCTTTTTATACTTTTTTTTTTCGACAAACTTTTATACTATGTTAGAATTCTTTAGAAGTTATGTAATTTAAAAGAATTAGATGAAGAAGTAATTACAGTTACGTGCTTCATTCTTTAGTTGTTTATTCAAAAGAATAAAAAGTTTTAATCACTTCTTCTGGATTTTAAGTTTAAATATTTTATTTTTCTTTTCAGACCAAGCAATGCTGTGCTGACTAGGTGAAGTAATGGGATATCTTATGTTGTGGTTCATTAATAAAACAAAGATTTCTTAGTTGTTTAGGAAGAAATTTTATGATTTTTTTTTTTCAATGGTTCACGATTGTGGATCGATGTCATTAGGTTTGTGTTTGTTAAGTTTTCTCTTAAATATTATTTTAACTTTTAACATACAGATCTCTCTTGAGTTGCACAGTATTTGAGTTATACGAATTAAAATTACGGTATCCTTTTAAGTTACACGCTACGTAATCTTTTATTTTGTACTAAATCTGATTTTTGACTTACGCAAAACCAATTGACCGTGCAACCCGAGGAAGTTCTATTCTGATAGTTTCTAGTAACCAGTTGTTAAGAGAACATAAATGAAAAATAAAAGTCATAATACAGTACAGTAGAGTTTTTGTTTTTTAAGGTGAATACATACATACATCAAAATTGTTCTCAAAAATTAAACGTGGCAAAAAAATTAATTATAATGGTGGAAAATACTAATCGTCCCTCCTTAATCCGTAGTATTTTGGCTAGAGCTGAACGTTAAAAAGATCATGACTCTATTATCATTTGAAATAATGCTAATTCGAATACTTGTCGATGCTATTACTAGTTATTTTGGTCATTACCTGATCTGGATTATGGCTAATAAACTTTAAACCTTCGAGTGGACTTGCTTTCTGTTAGCTTTAGCTTAGCTTTATTTAATGTTTTGATTGTAAATAATTAAATTTTAATTAATCACAAACTAAATTCAAAATTTAATTTAAAAATTTGAAAAGTTCATCTACCAGAAATTATTTTCTTTTTTCTCACAAAAAAATAATTTACTATATGCATGTTAAAACTATGTTGAAAAATTTAATTACCTACGAAATATTTTACATATTCTCAACATTTTAAAAGTTATTTGTTATTAAAATATTAAAATTTATTTTCTCATGTGTTTTAAATTTTCAACAGTATAATAATATAATTTATAAAAAGGTTTTTTTTTTGTTTTTTTTTGTTTTTGAAAGATTAAAATTGGTTTTTCTCATCAGTTTAGTTGTTTTTTGTATAAATTCGATTAGATGATACAACTAAAAATATAAAATTTTATAACAAAAACTTATTAATCCTTACATGTTACATAAATCGTATTTTGTAGTATAATTATCATATATGTATGTAATTTGTATCAAAAACTTTCCACTACATACGAATATATTATGTAAGTAATTTAATTGGAACAAATCCTTATGTAATTTTTAAGGATAAAAAAGTTATTTAATTCTCTCATAAAAATACTTTATTAATTTTAAGTTAAGAATTTTAATATATTTCTAAAAAAGAATAATTGAATTTATATTTTTTCGGATTCCAATTTCTTTTTGGAAGTCGGTTATAATTAAAAGTAATTTTTCTTTGTCTTTAGCATCAGTAAAGATCTCCACTCTAGATACTATAAATATGTATATAGTCAGTTTACTAGATTGCTGATTAGTGACGTTTTGTACAATAATTTTCAAAGAAAATGAATTTATTTTCATATTTTGCAATCTTTTTTTTTTTTTAATTTCATTGTTTTGGTTATTCAACCACCATGATTGAAAAACACAAAATTTTATTATTGAATCAGAATTGCTCTTTTATAATACGCTTTTTTATTTTTAGTGCCGTGATATTTTTTTAATTTTTATTCTTTTTTTTCTTTTTTTTAGATTGTACTTTTCACATGCTCATATTGTCATTTATTACACCTTTTTTGTCTCATCGATTATTCGAGGGCTTTTTTTGAATTTTTTTAAAGTTTTATTTACTCTGTTTTTTTTTTTTTAATTTTTTTTATTTTTTTTGAATAATAATTAAACTTTATAAATTTTCAAATATTTACTATGTATATAACTACATCATTTTATGTACGTTTCATGCAGCAGTACATTGATATCTATACATATGTATATGTACCTACATGTCCATGTGAAAATTCTCAAAATTAATACTGACAAAGAATTAACAACATTTTCACGATATCGAAATAAAATAACCAATAAATTGAATTTTTATGTTTGACTAAAAATGAACAAACAGCATAAAAAAAAAAAAAAACAAGTTAATAAATTTACATATCATCGGTTCATAAATTTTGTATGCCTATATTGTTTAAATGTTTTTTTCATTTCAAAAACAAACAAACAAATTTTTTTAACTACAAATAAAAATTGATGAATTTAAAAAACAAAAAAACTGATTTGTAAAATAACCTTTTTTCACATCCTTCTTAGTTGTTTTTTTTCTTAATTGATACGAATTTTTCCTTTATTTCTAAATAACTGAATTTTTCATTGTTGATCCTTTCATACTTATTATTTTTATTAGTTTTTTTTTTTTTTTTTTATTAATTTTCTTTGATTTTCCAATAAATGATTCGTCTTTTCCTTAATATTTATTTCACTTGACAGATATTTCGTTTCCTTTCATGTTATGTTTAATTTCCTGAAAACGTATAAAATCAAAAACATTCATTCTATATATGTATGTATGTATAAAAAGAAGAAAATGTTTTTCAATAATATTAACTAAGAAAAATATGAGAATTACATGTAATCTGGAAAACATAAGAAAAAATAAAAACATAATTCGATAATTCTACAAATTTTTCAAATTTAATTTATTAGATTTTTATTCCATCTCAAACATTTTTCATGTACCTCTTAAAGTTTAAAGACATTTAAATTGAACGAAAGCAATAAAATTTCTCCTAGATTAAGAACTAATTAATTTTAACTGAAATTTGTTAGAAAGAATAAGAAGTTCTCTTTAAAATAGACTAACTATTATTTTACAAGATCCTGAAATGGAAAAATAACGATTTTTGTAAAACATACAAATCTTTCCACAAAGTTTTTACTAGTACTTTTTTTGTCATAAAATGAAATTTGCACCAATAAGGACAAACGACACGCTGAAGAGGATATTCCAAAGATTTCACTCTAAAATCTCATACCCTTATATTAAAAGTTTAACTGCCATGCAAGCCATAGAATAATTAAACACTTGAGCCGAACGATTCCCAGACTATGACCGAAAAGAGTTGATCTTAAAATTACCCAAGACAACCACCTAAAATATCAATAATATAGAATTTTAAATATCTAATCCTAAAACTAAAGAAAATGGAATACATAAGGTTTTGCATATCAAAAAAAAAACCATCCACGATTAAGTACAATTACATGAAATTGATAAAAATAATTTTTGGAAAGTAATAATTCTTTTTTATCCTCTTTAGTACTAAAGATAAGCAATAAATACAAATATTTTTCTATTCCTTAAACAGGAAGTTTTGAATATGAGAATTTGTACTGGGTGGTAAATAAATCAAATTATCTCGGAAATATGATAACATTAAGTTTCATATATTTATTTGTGTTTACATTTAAAATACTTTCTTTTACATATTATGTAAGTACATTTAATTTCTTTCAAGGTGTTTTTACTTACTTCTACAGGATAATTTCATATATATGTACATATGTATATGTATAATAAATCAACAATATCTTGATGCTTTTCTTTAACTATAAATTCATTTTCATGAATGTTGGTATAAAAAAAAATTTACTGAAAAAGATATTTTTTTATCATTTAAATTAAAATGTTAGTTTGAGGTTAAATGTGCGGGGGATGCAGGCATTCACAAGCAGTTAGATATCAGAATCCTTTGTATTCAACGTCCAAATCATTTAAATTACTTTTTTATATAAAAAAAATTTCAGGAAAATAAAAATAAAAAAAAACTGAATAAAATTTTGCCAGAAATAAAATAAAGGAAATGCAATTTTCTATCATGAAATTAAACTTTTATTACAACAATTCTTACACTATACTTTTGTGGTCAGGCTATTTCTAAAAGATAGTTGAGAAAAAGTATTTAAAAAAAAAAAAATGTTTTATAACAAAATAAATTTTAAAGTGTTTAAGAATATCAGTACGTGATGGTGGTTATGTCTGGCCCACATTTTCATTCTCTAAATTTTTACTTTTTCTATTATACACACAAGCGTGAATAATTGTGGGAAATAGTAACCGAGAATATTGCTAAAAAAAATTGTGTTGTAAGTCAAATGGAAATAATAGATGCAATAAGGAAGTTTAAAGATATTTTAATTTATTCTTTACAATAATCTTAAACAAAAGTGCCGTAAAATAAATTATAAAACACTTTACTGTTTTTTTCTTTCTAGAAAGAAGACTTTTTTTACACTTTTTTTGTGGTAAAAATTTTATTGTTTTGTTAGAAAGGATTTACTTATACTAAATGTATACTATACTTATACTCTCAATGTTTTATTTAACTGAAAAATAATTGGAATGGTTACAATATTCTCCATTGTATTTTAATTAATAAATGAACAATAAGAACAGAGATACTATTCTATGTCAATTGTTACATTAAATATTGAAAAAAAATTACAGTTATTTTTTGAAAAATTGGAAAAATAAAAACAAAAAAAAAAAACAAAAAGAAAAGAATATGCAACAACTTCTAGGTTGCCAAAAAATTTTTGGCAACTGACATAACTTTTTCATTTTATTTGTTTTTTTTTTTTTATTAAATCCTTTTACAAAAAACTCTGGCGAAAAATTAGAACTACTCGTGCATTCTAATAAATATAAGAGTACGTGATATGATTTATTAAATTTTATGCATGTTCTAACTAAAATCGAAATGAAAGTGTAAAATTTATAAAATTTATTTATAAAATATTTCAAATCAAATTTTAAATAACGTGTCTGAATCTGAAAATCATTTTTTTGTTTTTTTTTTCTTCGAATAACAAATACCATAAAATCTATTCAAAAGTGATAATTGAGGGATTTAATGACTTGCAAAAATTATCAAAATGAACGATGAATTTAACTAACCACACTTTTTGGAAATAAAATTTTATTGTCTTCAAAAATTTTAATGGCCACTAGAAGCATTTTTCAAATATGTCCACTTTTGTATTCAATGTACTTCTCAGAGAAACATCGTTTTGACTAGAACATAAAATTGAAAGCCCTGAATTTTGAGTTTTGAGTGCAAAATTTTAGCAATACTTTTTTTTTCTCGTTAACTTTCCCCGGCCTTTTTCCATCTTCAGATCCGGCATCTTTAATGTTTATTATCTTTTCATATGGGAAGGAAACTTTTTGTGCAAAAAGGGTTAATCCTGTCTACCGATTGCAACCCACAAAACTTCCAATATTTAGGATATTATTTTTATATACATAATTAGTATAACAATCTTATAGATACTTTATTTCATATTTAAGCCAAAAGTACCGAAAATTAACGTTTTATTTAAACATGTTTATAACGGTATACTGTCGAAGGAGTATAATTTTAGTAGTAGGGGAGACGAAATTCAAAAATCTAACTCACTTAAACATTCGATTAATATTGAAAATTTTCCAACTTTAAAATCCTATAGGAAAAAAATAGAAGACTTTTTTTAAAAATATCTATCCAACTCGTTTTTTAATCCCTTCAAACTACACGTGAACAAAATTTTATGAAAATCAATTAAAAAATATTGCCTATCTTCGATCAAAACTGTCACTTTCACTAAAACAAGTCTTTAACTGTAATTTTAGGATTTTAGTAAATTAATGTCTCCTATTACCAACTAAAAAATTGAGGATAACAAAACTCACCTCCCATTACTAATGCGTTAAGGATTCAATAACCTTACAAATGTAAATACAAGGAATGAATATGAAATGATTTATTTTTACGAGATACGAGAATGATGAGAAATTTGAAATGGTATATCTAATTTTAAGGATGACCAAGTCATGGTAATGAAGAAAAAAGGATTTTATAAAATTTCAACTTTTTAATAAGCTGTTTCAACCTTTCCAATTAAAAAATAAAAAAAAAATAAATAAATAAACCCTTTAATGTGAATAAACTGAAATTTGAAAAGAAAAACATGAAAATAAACAAATTTCAAAAGATAAAAAGTTTTTTTTTTTATTTTTTAATGAGAATAAATATTTACTCATTATTAACTGTTTTGATAGGTACTAATACTATAAAAACTTAGTTTAGCATGACACAAACAATATTTAAATTAACTATAGATATACATACATACATATGTATAAAATTCGAATTTATGTGAGTAATCTTTTACAGATATAAATTTCATAAAATTTTGAGAATTTTTCTTTTTTCAAATAAAATGAATATTTTTTTTTTTTTTTTTTTGTTGGAACTTCTTTTAAAGATTTATTATTTTAGGATCGTTTAACTTCGAGGAAAGTTGGTTTTTTTATTTTTTTCCTTAAAATAGGACAAGTTTATGAGTTAATAGAGCATAAATGATTTGTACTAAAAAGAGAAAGAAAAAATACATGAAATAAATATGTAAATTGAAGAGATTTTTGTAGCAAAAATTTATAGAGAAATATTGTTTTATTGAAAAGTTTCACTTTGTATCAAATTTTATATATAGATGTACTTTTATATTTCTTTTTAATTTGAATTATAGAAAAAGTTTTATATTTACATCATCAAAAAAAAAAAAAAAAAAATACAAACAAACAAAGTATCCTTATAAATTTACCTCCTAGATTTTGTTTTTTTGTTTTTTCTATTTTCAAACAAAATGTTTGAAAATGAAACAAAGAAATTTATAAAATTCTAATGAAATTGTTTTTTAATCGATTCTTGTCATTCAAACTAATAAAAAAAGGATCTAATAAATTTTGTAAACTTTAAAGAAAATAAGATTCTCCTTTTATTAAATTTTCCTTGATTAATTATGCAAAATAAATGATGTCAAGTATTAGATATACTAATAAATATTTTGTTGCTAATTGAAAATTTTGCTATACAGAAAAAACTTCAAAATAGGTCAACATGAGTATCCCATTATTTGAAATAAATTTTAAATTATTTTTACAAAAAAAAAAAAAAAATTGTTTGATATGATTTTATCTTTTTAAAGATTACTTTGTTTCCATTTTCTTCGGTTTTTCTCTAATTTTCTTTTTCTTTATTTAATTGAATAGTATAATAATTTTAAATTTGTTGGAATTGTGATGAATTCATTGAATTATCTAATAAATTTTTTCATCAATACACATAAAATTTTATCATTTTATTTTAATTACTTATATACTTATTTCAAAAAGTATAGCATTTCATACTGTTTTATACGTAACGGTAACTAAAGAAAAAAATCTAAAAAAATAAATAAAATTGAACAAAAGCATCAAAAAAACCATAAAAAATGTACTTTTTCTTTCAACAAAATCATTTTTTTTTTATATATTTTTCATTTTATTTAACTTTTGATTTGTGAACAATAATACAAGAATAAAGTTTTTAAATTTTTTTTTTCACCAATATGAGAAAAATTAAGAATAAAAAAATTGAAATTACTTTAAAATCTTATTAAAAATTAAAATTATTATGAAGGAACTTTTCATTTTTTCATTGCGGGTTTAATAATTAAAGAAAATATTTTTAAAAAAATTTAGAGCATTATTCAAAAATTAAATTACCGCAATCTTCATTATTTGTCCTTTATCCACCATAATAAAATATTGAAAAAGGAAGAAATATTTATCTGAAAAAAATTGGGTTAACATTTTTTATTTTTTTTTTTTTTTAAATATTTCCTGTATGCTAGGAACAAATCAATAATAATTTATACCAAGACAATGGAAAATGTTCAAAAACTAAATTAAAACAAGAAACAAGCGTACTCAATCCTTCAAACAATTTCAAACTTTTTTCATAAAGAATGTGTTACATTACAGGTAATTTTTTTTGGGTATTATCAAAGAACGTAAAATAAAAGTAGGTTACGTTCTTTAGTATAATACACATTTTTTTCCTAACACAATCAAAATGTATTGTAACACTAACGAACATGATACAGCAGAATAATGTGAAATTGATTGATAGACATCCTTTTTTCGGGTCATTAACTTCAACAAACAAAAATAATTTGTTGCTCTAAAAAAACCAAAAAAAAAAAAAAAATGCGGAAATTTCACACTTCAGAAGATATACTACCTTTTTACGTGATAAAATTTAACTTTTACGTTTTGTTATTAAAAAGTATTGTTTTCGAAACCAGAAGTTGTATTTCTTCTACATAAAATATAAGTTTATCTTCTTTTACGGTAGTTTTTTATTTTGCACAACGCTAACGACAATTTTTTTTTTTTTCAATTTTGATTTTATTTAAATTAAACATATTTCAATGCATGTATGGTATATCATACACAAAGAATCGATTATTCCTTTAAATTGTGGTCGTCAACTTCAACTGGACGAGCAGAGCTTTACACAGCCGTTCGATACAATGAAAAATAACGACATTCCAAATAAGTCAATATACGTTAAAATTTAACGAAAGTCATCAATCAGTGAAAATCGCAAATGAACAGCAGCTGCTGCAATCCTATATCTTATCCTATATATTAATGCAATTTCACCAAAATGAAACTAAACGAAAAAAAAAAAAATGTAGCAAGTCAATAAATATTAGTTAAAGTGAACGAACATAACTAAATGATAATGGTTCCACTTGTTCATGTACTTTTTTATCTAACGTCACGTTTCTCACTGTTTCGTTTATGGCTCATTTTGATTAAGCTATAATAAAAGATCATTTTGAAATTTTCACAAATTTACAAAAAAAATGTGTCATTTAAAAGCTTCCAAAATTTTCTTATCTTTTTTTCATTTTATAGGTTAAACTCTGATAAGAAAAAAACGAAATTCCTTTACAATTTACAAAAAAAAATAAGCTTTTATATTATTACGTTTAAATTTAATAATAAAGTGTATCTTATTTTGAGAATACCTATGTAAAGTTTTATTGCAGGTGAAAATATAAAAAAAAAAGAAATTTTATTGTTTGCATAAAGATTTTTATTAACAAAAAAAAAAAAAAATTAATTTTAAATACGAATGAATATAATGAAAAATGTATGTGTACTTTGAAAGTATCTAAACCATGTATCTTGTAATTTCATTTAAAACTTTTTTAAATAATCAATCTTTATTGAAGCATTTAAAGTACTTTCTCAACAGTATTTCCTCAAATTTTCCAAAAGATTCATCAACAAATCGTATCTACTGTTTTCACATAACATTGACTTTATTTTAAAAATTTTTCACATGTTTATTTGATACTAAAAATAAAATGATGATAATAAATTATTTATACATATTTAAGTTTCAAATTGAACTATTACGAATTATATCCTCGCTATATAAATCTTAAATGTACATATAAGTATTTATTTCGTTAAAATGTGTGTGATGAATGTGTGTAATGTATTTATCTTCTTGATAATACGTATATCCATTTATTTTATTACGGTACAC
Source organism: Bombylius discolor (assembly GCA_939192795.1). NCBI lineage: Eukaryota > Metazoa > Arthropoda > Insecta > Diptera > Bombyliidae > Bombylius > Bombylius discolor. The sequence goes on along the minus strand of OW584238.1, from coordinate 52,582,159 downwards.
ATGTATATACATACACACTGACATTATTATAAAATTCACAATGATTCCAAATAATTTATAATATATTAAAAAGAAAGGGTTAAAATTTAACATGAATTCAGTAAATACGCGATTACAAAAAAGTGTTACAAAAGATATAGAAAAATTGGTAATAAATTTTTATATTTTTTGTTTTTCAATGTGACATATAACATACATATAGGTGAAACTTTGACACATAGCAATAAAAAATTTGTTTGTTTTATGTATTTTTTTTTTTTTGTATATAACATAAACATAACATAAAAAACAAATCATTAGAAAAAAAATAAGTTCAAAAAATCTATAAACATTTTATTTTTCTTATTTATTTCTCAATTTCTTGATAAAGTATAGAAAATTATAAATATTTTATAGTACATATTAAAAATTGCTATTTATTGAAAACAAAAAAGAAAAAAAACAAAAATGTTTCAAAAAAAAAGATTTTAATGTAAATTGAAATATTTTTGATTTGAAATTTTTTTTTTTCAGATTTATTTTTTTTTTTTTTTTTTTTTTTTTTTTTTTCATAAAATCCGTATAAAGTTTTGGTTAAAGTTGATAAACTGTCTGAAAATAAAATAAGAAATAATATAAAATTTATGTCACTAAAACTAAAATCTAGAACGAAAACAACTTTTTTAAAAAAAAAAAAAAAAAAAAAAAAAATTTAATAAAAATAATGAAAGAGCAATACTAAATTGCAGACTTGAAAAAAAATATATGGAAAATCATATTTTGCTAGTGTGCAAAAATAATTTCATAAAATTTTGTTATTCCTGAAGCTCTTTTTGTTTATTTCATATTTTTCACTTTTTTATGTACATACTACTATATAGGTATATACATACATACATACATACATATATCTTGTCATAATACATATTTTATTTTGTTTTTATTTGTACATACGAACAGTATCTTTTTTTGTTTGTTTGTTTGTTGTTATCTTTTTGTTTTCTCAATCTATATTTTTATTTTTTAGTTTCTTTTTTTCCTCATATTTTTAATTCATAAAAAATAAATTTTGTCCTGTTTATGAAAATGGAAAACAGGATATTTTATATTTAATTTGTAAATTAAAAAAAAAAAAAAAAACATACATACATACATATATAAAACGTATTTTAAAATATAATAAGAGACGTCAACAAAAATCGTTAACAAAAACAAAATTTACACATGTTTACAATATTGCAATTTTTCTAATGAAAAAAAAAAAAAATGTTAAATTAACATATAAGTTTTTGACACCAAATTTGTTATTTTGTTGACAACGAAATTTACGCTGACACTCATGTTCGAAAAAAAAAAAAAAACAATATTTATAAACTTTTTATTAGTTTTTTTTTTTTTCCAGTATGAATTTTCATAAATAAAAAGGATGGATGATTTTTTAAATTTTTCTCGCTTTTTAAAACATGCAATAAGGAGCCGGTAAATAAATCATTTAAAAGGATATACTATTGACCAATTTGTTATCAAAAGTAGAATTTGATTATAAAACTCTAAAAATACGCTTTAACCTTACCTTGTCTTTTTTATTTTAAGACTGAAGTCCTGATATTTTCACTAACTATCACTCTCATGATGTGGAGTTCCAGCTGTCTACCCATCATATATAGGCGATAGTATCGAAAACCTTTGATTTGATTGTCTTTGAGTTTTGGTCCATTTCACTTACTGCCGTTTAGTAGTTCCAAGCCCGGGGAAGTGTGGTACGCCAGGTTAGCTATTACCTGTTGTAAAAAGTTAAATACTCTAATAAAGCCCTGAATACGCTTCAACTATTAATTTATACAGTTTTTGTTCATTCTCTTATTTGCTATTACTTTAATTAGAAATTAAATTTTAAACTTTTTCTTTCTAGTTTTCCATATTTTCTCTACAAGAAAAACATTAAGTAACATTCCTTGAATTTATTTAAATAAAAATATTTATGTAAAAGTAAAGCCAATAAACAAACATAATATTTTTTTAAATAAATTACAAAATAAGAAAAATAAGAAAATTCAAAAAATATAGAAGAAATGTATTTATTCAATTTAAAGTTTCTTATTTTCATATTGTTTTTTGTTTACTTCAATTCAAGAAAATATCTTTCAATGAATTTATACTTTTAAATTAAATATTGCATAAAAATTATTGTTGTTCTCTTCTTCTTTTTAAAAAAAAAAAAAATAAAAATAAAATATTTTCTGTTTGAAGGACTGTTTAAAATTTTTATTTGTTTCAAAGTATTTATCGTCGTTTTGAATAAAAGAAAAAAAAATCATTTTTATTACAAACATTTTGTGCATTCATCAATTTAAATTTCTTAGATATGAAAACTTTTTAAAAATACTTTAAAATAAAACAAAAAAGATAAAAGGAAACTAAGAATACTTTTGTAATTCTTATATTGTTTGTTTATGTCTAATTTTAAAAATTAAACTTTTGAAATCAAAGAAAAAATATTAAGAAGAAAAAGCTTAATTTTAAAGTTCGATATTATGTACAGTATGTAATTCTTTTTATTATGTCGGACGACTTCACCCACTATCTCTTCAATAAACCAACCATGTGTGACGACGTAATAATATCTCTTTACTGCATTTTTATTACATAATAATATGTATGTATGTACATACAAGTATAGCTCTAGGGCTCTAGCACACGAAGAATTAGAAATGGGTGAGAAAAGTAATTCTGAAAATTACATTCAAATGAATTTTTTTTAAATCTTTAGGTATGATTTTCAAAAACAATTTCTCAAATATCTATACATTCAGTATTCTTGTCTTATTTTATTTCTCCAGTTATACTACTCAGAAATCCGTTTCATAAAATACAAAACAAGTCGTACATTCTACCTAAAATCAACCATTTTTATCCTATAGAAAGTCCTACGGCCATACAGAAGAACATAATATATTTCTTAGTAAGTCGTAAATAAACCAGTTTCAGAATGATAAGAATAAGAATCATGTGTTTCGTCTTGAAAATTATGAAAATATAAGAAAATTGATATTATTTTTTTTTTTATGTTGACCTTCTCCATGACGTTTATCTAAATAATCCCAAAGGACCGGATATCGATTTATTTATTTTTATTATTTTTTTGTTTCGTTTCACAATATTAATACAAAACAGGACATGTGCCTTTTAAACACTGTCTGTAAGCTTATCATGTGTTTACGTAATAAATCATATTATTAAAAAAAAAAGCACATACAACTGAAATTTATGATGCATGAATTGTATGTATGTTAAAAGAAAAAATATCTGTTTATCGAGAAAAAAAAAACAACATTTATCTGAGATTTTCATGCTAAAACAAAAAAATTCTTATGATATCAGATCGTTCAGGAATCCCCTCACATAAATCAAAAATGTTTTATTTCTGTTTCTTGGATTAAAGAAAACAGCAGGACAAACAAAAAAAAAAATGTCGGTATAACATAAAAATGTTATAATGAAGTTCTTGAAATGTTTGCTTATTGTGTTCTCAATGTTTTACTTCTCAGGTGAAGATTAAGCTTTGATTGCAGCTTAGCTGGATTAAGAAACATTTCAAAATAAAATATAATTCTATGGATTCGCGTGGCCTGGAATAAAACACAACATTGAAAATGCTTTTTTTTTCTAAATTCAAATTCAATGAAACTTGATATTCTCTTCAAAAACATTGTACAATAAAAATAACAAGGAAAAAATTATAACGCTTAAACATAATTTTCAAAACTACTACACAAAGTCATTTAAACTTTAAAGTTTCAACTATTTCCTTTACAGTTATTCTTTTAAACTAATATTTCTTAAATACTTTTATGACTTTTGCATATTATTTGTCACATATTCCATAATACAGTTGAAATCTGTTTATGTTGCTTTTTAAACTTTGTTCAGTAATAAAAAATAAAAATATGATAAAAAAATTTACCATATATGTACTTACTCGTATTTTGAAAATTAATATAGTCATCAAATTTTATATTCTCAAATAAAGTTTCTTAAACTTTTGTAAATTTTCTATAATCTGATTTTTCATTTAAAAAAAAAAACACAAAATTTTAATATATGAAAAATTAACTAAAATCCTTAACACATAATTGAATTTTAGATAAAAAAAAACAAAATTATTTTACTCTGCAAAAATGATATAGTTTATTCCTTCCAAAAAAAAAAAAAAAACAAAAAAATTAATTTCCATATCTCTAATTGAAATACATAATCAATTTTAAGTTGAATGGGATCATAAAATTTTATTACTAAAAAGGGATTTGATTTGCTGCAAAACAGATTACAAAGGACTAAATCTAAAGATATATGATGGCTATATTGCTTTTTTTGTGTAACTAACCGTTTTTATAGTATCTATCTTTTAGATATTTTCAATTTCTATATTTTCTACTCAAAAAAAATTAAGGACTACGACATAAATATCTGACATCTTATCATTAATTTTGTTCTGTTTATTACATTTTTTTTTTTTTTTCATTTGAAATAGAAAAATATTTTTTTTCTGGACTTTAGATGAAAGTAAATTCATTTATCAATAAACATTGTTTGACATTTCAAAGACAATATTATAGGAAAATACTATTGAAAAAAAAAGTCTACATAATGTGGGTCTTGACACATCAGAGAATCAAGAGAAGAAACTTCTAGAAATTTACAAGCAAAAAAATTCATTAAGCCTTCAGTTAATATTGCCAGAAAACTACTCAACCTCAATAGGAATAAACCATCACAAGTCTTCTCAAGGGGCAGTGTTCAGTCAGCTATTATATGATGAGAATGGGACTCTACTACAAAAAAGCCAAGGAAACCTTTAAAGTTCCAAAATTAAAAACCTAATAAACGCAATTGATTGCTACTTTTTTTGAATACTTTTCCAAACTTTTCCATTAAAAAAAATTCCTATAAAACTGAAATGAAGTAAGTACGTCTAACTAATTAACCTGTTAGAGGTTATAAGAAATTGATATTTTGTGAAGTGTAAAATTACTTTTCATGCAAATGTCCCAGGAACAAGTAAATTATTTAACCATGTAAATTGTGCCTTACATTATGTTTAATCATCCAAAAAAAATGTTAGTTTTCAGCAACTTTCTTTTTTTTTTTTTAGTGAGAAAAAATGTGTACCAAATAAATTTCTATCTCTTAACTGAGAAACAAAAAGAAAAAAACCTAGGTAAATCCTTTTCATAAATTTCACAAAATGACTTTAGGGGTTTTACGAAAATAAATAAAAAAAATCTCTGACATTTTTATCTTGTCATAAAAGACATTTATTTATGAAATTTATTGACTTCAAATTGAGATAGAATACTGAATTTTCTGATAATTCTAGTATATGTTTTTTTTTTTTTATATGTTGGAACAAAAATTACTAACAAATCTTTAATAAAGAAAATATTAATTTTTATTTAAAGGTGTTTTTTTTTTTTTTTTTATCAATTATTAAATAAAAGAGAAAAAGCAAAAAAGCTTTTTTATAAATGTTAATCAGATAAAAAGCTATGATAAATTTTCTTGAAGAGTAAACTTCATTTTTCTTGTTACTTTGCAGTCAAAATGTTATTTTATAATTTCTTTTAATAATTTCTATTTGTCTCTTCAAAATTAATTTATGTAAGTATAAATTTAAGTTTGTTTTGTTATGTTCTATCTTTAAAATAATTATATTTTTCCCTTAAGATTAATTAAAAATATTGAATTTTTTTTTTTTATTTCATAAAAAATGAAAATATAATATTGTATTTTTTTAAAACACGTGTATATTCGATTAAGATTTAATATTCTTTGTTTTTATAAGTCAATACAAAAGAAAAAAATATACATAAATACATATGTATATACAATAACATCATAACATCAAAATATGTATTTGAGAAAAAAAAAATATTTTTCGTGACGTTTGACTTGGAATATCTCGCAATGTCAACTCGATATCGATTACTCGAATTTTGACATTTTCTTTAAAAACCAAAACAAAGTGACAAAGAGATGTTCCAAAATCCAGCTTACTTTGATAATATCGATCTATTGGTCACAATTATATCTAAAATTTTGGGGGCTATTTTTTGCGGTATGAAACATTTTTTTTTTTAATTTTCTTCAAAACAGTTACTTTAATTTGAAAAATATACACAAAATAACGGAGAAAGTTTTAATATATTTCTTATATGAAACCCTTAATGAAAACCACATATCAAAAAATATTTTTATTTCTAATTATTTCAGTCCATTTCACTTTTCAAAGAAAGATAAAAGCATGAATTTTCCTTTTCATGTTTTTTTTTATGTGTATGTATGATTTACTTTTTTCTAAGAATTTAATTAAATATCTTTTTTGTTTTTATTTTTTTTTTATTTTTTTACAAGGATTATATTCTAACCATTAATAATGATTAAAGTGTAAAACCATGTATTTAAAGGTTCACTTATTAAATGCATTCAAAGAAGCTATTGCTTATTAAATTAAAATAAAAACCACATTTTGGTAATTACCATTTATACAAATGCTTTTATTTATTTCTAACTTTTACCGTTGAAAAATATATTTTCAACAAAACAAAGATATACTAAAATGCAAAAAGCTAAAGAGAATAATCTTAATTTATGACGGTAAATGTTTAATTTAGAAGAAGTTGGATTGCTATACATAAATCTATTTTATATATTTTTTGTTTTGCTTCGTTAAGTAAAAATATTTGTAAGATAAAAAAAAAACCCTTTGAATACGTTTTAACTATAAAATAATTATTTTTTCATATAATAACTAAAATAAAGTATAAATTTTTCTTTCAAACTGAATTAAGTATAGAATTAAATAATAAAAGCCAGCAAATAAATAATAAAAAACAAAAAATGCAAACCAGGTAAACAAAATGATAAATAAAATTCATATAAATTCGTTGAAACAAAGTATTGTGGCTGTGTTCAAAAATTTAACATTGCATAAACACTGCAAATTTCAAAAAGTAATATATTTTTTTTAAATACTCCAACAACACTAACTCAATATTAGGTGAATCTTTGCAGCATGAAATTCGAAGTTGCGATGAAAACAAACATCAAAATAGGCAATTTTTTTTTCACTTAATGTGTACTCAGATACCTCTTTTTATATTAAAACTTTCATCGAGTGTCATAAAATTAATCAATTGCGTCAGAGCACTGCAATATAAAAAATCAAATTTTGTAATAAAACTGCAATATTTTCGTAACACTGGAGCATCATGAATACATTTTTAAACTTGCCCACAGGGTGATGGTATTTTCAAATCAAAACATATTATTCTTTTTACTCTTACAAACTAGTTTGGCATAAAAATAAAATTTAACATAACTGATAAATCAACTTTATACAATTTCATTTAAAAGAAAAAATAAAATCCAATAAAATATCTTTATGGGATTTTTAAAAAGAAATTTTATGCATGATCACGGATAAAATGAAAAAGATAGAAAGATAGATGAAAAAAGTTATTTTCAAAAAATGTAAGTTTTAAATAAAAATGAGGTTTTTGTAAGTAAAACATATAAAATAGAACACAAAAGTACTTAAAAGCTTGTTTTTCTTTCGAATTGTTTCGATTTTAATTAATAGAAATTAGAGACAAAAATACTCCTTCTTCTGAATTCTCACTACACCTTCGCATGATTTTAGAAAAATGAAAATATCTTTATCGTCAATATAAACAATTATTTTCTAATTAATTACTTTCAATGTAATTTAATTTTGAATTCAACAATAAGAATAGATCTGAAGACAACAATTTGTGCATAAATTATAAAATAATGACTCAATATTGTTTTTGTTCGTTTTAACAATAATTTGAAATTAATGTAAAATTTTCATTTAATGGATTTTTCATTTACGAAATCAAAAAAAAAAAAAAGAACAAATATAAAATAAATTGTAATTATCTAATTGTGATTAATTAATTGAACAATTTTCAAATTACAATATTAATGAGATTGCTATGACATAATGGAAAACTAATAATGTAATTATTGGAAAGAAAGAGATAAGTGGCAATTCTCATGAGATTTTTTAATCCTTGTCTTTAAGACGGATGATGTAAATCTATACGTTTTAGAAATATTTCAAAAAGTGTCGGCAAATATTATTGGATTTTCTATGTTTGTACCACAATCCATTAGTAGTAAAACTATTATGTATTCTTGTTAAATAACTCCAATAATTTCCAGAAGACATAAAAAGAAAAAATTGAAGGAGAAACGAACTCGTCGTTTAAATGTTAAATTAGCAATAAATTTCTGCATGTTGATATAGACTAAACAGCACAAAAAGGAATTTTTAAAAAATCTCAAAACTACAACAACAAATCCTTACCCGCTATCTCTGCAACTGTCCAAAGACCTTGGTGAAATAGCAAAAGTCACGGTCAAAGACATGAAACGAAACAGGATGGTTATGATGATCTATCGGTCAAACGTCATTGCCTAAGGTTAGGCGAGGTGTGGTATCAAAACGGCGCTCTCAGGTCTAATTGAGTCTTCGAAAGATTTCGAAAACCACCACGTCAGCCAACCAACCAACAACAACAAATGTTTTCATCATTATGAATTCTTTTAAAATCTCAATACAAAATTAATTCATTTTATTACGATTTTTAGTTCATTTTAGTAATTATGTAAACTTTTTACAGTTCAAATTAAACAAAATCACAATTTATCATCCGTTTTTTTTTTTTTTTTTTCCAATTTAATTTTTCAATCTAAATTTTCATTTTTTTTATGTTTATTTTCCATAACGAAACTTTATAGTTTACTGAAAACAAAACAAAAAATAAATTATTGAATCTTCAAAAAAATAATAATAATTTTTCAAAACTATAAATTCCCTTGAAAACTTGATACTTTTAAAATTGAGAAAGGATTATCATAAAACTTTTCGTTTTTTGTTTATCAAAAGTTTTTTCATCAATCATGTAACTGTCGTCAGTCTTTATTAAAAATAAGCAATAAAAATGATTATTTTCTATTTTATATGAAATTCATATTGAAAAGTAGTATCTTTACAATTTTTTGTGAAGAAATTTTAGTTTGAATTTTTTTTTTTTTTTAATTGAAAATTGTGCATGTGAAATTTTTTTTTTTTTAAGAAAAGAATACTGTGGGTTTGTTTTCTGATACCGAAACTAATAAGTTCATCATTATTTATTTTTACTTGGTCTGCGGCTGAGAAATGTGGATTTAGAGACAAATTCTTCCAAAAACGTTCCATCTTTTTTTTTTACATCTTCCATGATGGTCCATTTATGTTACCCATTTTTTGTAGATGAGCTTAAAGTTTTGAGTGCACTGTGAAAAGGTAATAGAATTTCAACGTCATTTTTTTTTTTTTTTGTTTATTTTGTTAAATACTTTTCAGTTTATTTATTCATCCTTTCAGATGGGTTGACATATCAACATAGATTTAAACTAAACATGATTTTATCATTTACCAAAATTAAAACTTTATAAATATGTAATTTAGTAGGTACACGTAATTGTTTAAAAGTATCTAGTTACAAACGTGACGTAAATTAAATTTCATGTTGACTTGTTATTTTAAAATTTTAAATTAAAAACAAAACTAACAAAACGAAAAAAAAAAAAAACACACACACATTTTTTTATGTTACAAACAGATAAATGAATGTCAGTTATAAAAGCTAAATCTACAGTTACGTAAATATTTTATTAGCTAATAAAATGCAAATGTGCATAGAATAATGATACCAATCTCGTGTCCTAATTGAAACTTTTGTTTTATTTTATTAAATAAGCAAAAATACAATTGATGTGACTATTGGAAACTATTATAGAGAGTTCGAAAGCTCATTACTTGACAAGATAAAGCCACTTTTCGATTACTTGATTTTTTTTTTTTACTTATTTTAAAATACTCGTATGAAATTTGTTTTTTAATAATTTAGTATTTTAAATAAATTGTCCATAATTTTTATAGTATAAAATTTCAACCTCCTACTTTCTACTAAGAAGCTGAACAATAAAAAGTGAATAGATCTTCTTTGGAGATCCCTTTTTTTCTAAATATTAACATTTTTAATTTACAAAATTCAGTAAAATTATTTTATTATTATGTAAACCTCACCACAAACGTATTATTTTCAAATCTCAAATGAAAATTGTCCAATAAAATGAACATTTTAATTTTCCACTTCGATTGTCACAATTATTTTATAAAATTCCTTTTCAAAAATTTTATTTGTCAATTTATAAAATAGAAATGAAGCATAACAAAGATTTCGAACAAGGCACATCTGAATTTACAATGAATACAGGACAATTATTACAGAAAATCTATGGGACAACAAAACATTGTTTTTTTTTTTTGTGACATTTTAAAGTGTCTTTTTTGTTGAGCAATTATTAAACGAATTTTCAACTGAACGACATACAGTTTCCAGATATTGATAGCTTCAGTGGAGACAATTATTAAGACTTTAAATACTCTCGAATCCTTTTTGTCAAATAATAATATTTGTAAATCCTTTTTTTACTTTATTTTAATTCAATTTAAACCAATTTTAATTATTTATAATTTGTAAATTATTTGTGCTCATTTTAAACTCCTTGAGTCTTTCATGTTTTGAAGGATTGTTTTTTCAATTCGATTATTTCCTATGTTGTTAACTTTGTTGTACCACACAATAATTTTACAGAAAATAAATCAAAGTACTGAATAATGTAAAAAATTTATTTCCAGTGATGACACCATTATGTTGTAAAAAATTACTTAATCTTCAAATTATCTCATTTCGATTTCTTTGACTCACTAGACCATTAAATTATCTTAATTTAATCCTCATCCTGTTTATCAGTTTAAAATGAAAAATTAACTTGAATCAAAATCAAAAAAGCGAACATTAAACTAGGAAAAACCATCATAAATTCAAGGAAAATGTCCTTTGTACGAATTTTTTTTTATCTTATTGTCTAGTTTGTTGATAAAACGTTTGTGCTTCAATTATGTCCTATTTAAATTTGATTGTGATCAGGACAAATCTTAATGTCTTCAAATTCTTGATTATTTTTTTTTCTCTTCTTAATCCTGACACGATATTGCTAAATAATTGTCACAACAATAAATAACGTCTACGAAAGATTATCGTCTTTCAGAGACAAATTAATTTGATTGTCCGTATAATAGCGTTATAAAGGACATTTGTAGCCTGTAGCGTAGATTTTGGATGAGAAAAGGATATATATTTTTTAAATTTCGTAAATTTAAATTCTTTTGTGTTAGCTTTTATCTTTCTTCTACAAATTAAACGATTAAGGACTTCACAGATAAATTTAAAATTTTAGAAACTTTTCAAATTCTCATCCATCACTAATTATTTGCGAATTTCTAAAATAATAATAATCATGAACACTTCAACATTTTACTCATAAAGGATCCAAAAAAAATGTTGTTAAACTCAAAAACCTTTCTACTTATTACTTAAGTTGTCTTGATAACAATTCTACAAGCACAATTTTATCTTTCCTTTTTAAGTTTTATTTTTTATTTTTATTTGTTTTCAGTATCCTTGTGGTTAAATTTATCATAAAATGAGAAAATTACTGCAGTGTTGTGCGGTCTTACTTATAAGGATTAAAAACTTTTCTATTATAAATTTTCAAAGCTTTGTGTAATGCAATTTAGAAAATTTACAATTTTACATGAGAATCAACTTTAAAGCAGTTCTAAAGTTCAACACTTTATGAATTATTTTTGTGGAGAAATTCATTTTTCATGAACAAAAACCAAACAAACAAAATTCTTCAAATGAAAATTTTAAACAATTTTTCTTTTCTTCAATGTATTTAAATTCCAACTCAAATTTGGTCAGAAAAAATTTACTTTTAAAAATTTATTTCTAATTTAGTAAGTTTTCGGATATGAAAAATGTAGAAAGAATTTAGAATTCCTAGTTCACTAAACTATAAAATGAAAAATATGAATACAAATTAGTTCGTTAAATATTTTAACGTACACGATTTACATAAACTTTATGTAAACAACATATGTACTACCTTAGTTTGTTTATTTCTATCATTTTTCTCGTGTTATGAAAAAATATTTTTAAGAGCTTGAGTAAAAGTTACAAAATAATTTAAAAAAAAAAAAATAGAAAGATAAAAATATGTGAAGAAGAAAAAATGACACCGATATCACAGGTAAAACCATACCACTCACGAATAAATATTATATTTTTAAATGACTTATTTACTTTAAAAATTTCTCATTTATACGAAAATCCACTGAAACAAATAAAAGATTTTCCGGAGTTTGTTAAAGTTTGAAATCTTAATAAGTTTAGAACATTTTTTTTTTTTTGTTTCAAAACAAAATTTTCATCTATTTGAAACCTTAAAAAGTTGGATTATACAACAATGTTTGGATGCCATCATAAAAATTTCTAATGAAACTTTTTTTTTTCTTGTTGGTATCTTTTTCATGAATTTATTAAAGTGGATATCTTTTATAATATGCTGATTAGAAAATCATTCTTTATTTAAAATATCTTGATATACCTATATTTTTTTTTTTTTTTTTTTTTTGAAATCTAAGAGTTTACTAATTAATTTGATGAACTTCAGTTTTCCTTTTTTATTTTAAGTTTTTTTTTTTCTAACCTTTTATTAAAAGAAAACATAAATCATTCTACGTTTCTCCATATTTTGCCAACATTAAAAAGGATTTTTCCACTTTATAAAATTTTCCTTATTTCTTTAAAACAAAAGAAAGTTTATACTTTTTTAAATTTTTTTTTTCAATAGCGCAAAGTTTGTAATTTTTTTTAAGAAACACATAAGGTGAAATATCTAGTGTTCGACATCCTTAAAAAATAAATGACTTTAAATTGCCTCTAATTAATTTGAAAATATATGACAGAAAAAGTGAAAAAAAAATTGACTTCGAGAAAAAAGAATTTCTATCTAAGTTATTGGCACCCTATCGGGACCATAATACAAAATGGTAATTTTTCCCTAATTTTTTTTTTTTTAAATTTTAGCACAGTTGACAGAGCAACAGACGAATTAGAACTGCAATTTCTATTTACACAATAAAAAATATATCGAGCTTCCTTATAGCTTTGTAAACTTTTTGTTTTTGATGATACATCTTTAGATATGGATGCCGACAACTAGGTATTTACCCTAAAAAAGAGAATGAAGTATTATTTTGTTATAAGACCTAAATTCTACTTATTTAAAAAATATATATAAAATAAAAAAATCTTTAAGAGAATGAGAATATGACTTTATCTACTCAACATTTAAAAAAAAGTATTCCACAAAAAAAAAAAAAAAATCTGTCAAAGTCATTTAAAATAATGATAAAATTTACTCATTATTATCTTTGTACATCTTTAAACGTTTTTTGTTTTTTCAAATAAATCTTTTATTTAGTAATTCTCTAACGAAAATTTAATTCTTTGATAATTTTCAAGCATTAAAAAGATTAGCTATCAAAAACATTTATTCGTGTGGTTTTATGTTATTTGACCGCGTACATAAAAAATATAAAGTTTTAAACTTTTCAAAGCTTAAACGATATCTTATTGTTGTGTTTTTCACTAAAGTTTTGAATTTGTTAAAATTTATAAATTAAAATTTCACCATTAATTTTTTTTTGTTTTTTTTTTCTAAAAGAGTTATTATAAAGCAGAAAATTTAAAATATCGAATTATTCTGTTTCTATTCTGTTTTTCATCCTCCAAATTTATAGGATATGATCCTTTCAAATAATTATATTATTTTTTTTTATTGTCTTATCCTTTTTCTGTTAATTTATTGGAGAATAATATACGAAAAATTTTATCATCGTTAGCAACAAGCATATCCTTTTTTTTTTTTTTTTTTTCATTTAAATTGTATTTGCTGTTTACAAACCCTAAATTTAATTTTACTTATAAGTACATACTATTTCAATTTAAATGTTAATTATGAAGAATTTTCTTGCAAATTCATAAAATCGTTTTTTTTTTTTTTTTTGTATTTTTCCAAATACTATTTTCTTATTTCTGTGTTGTTAACTTCCGAAAAAGACAAAAAATATAACAAAGATTTTAATTCATAAAACATTAAATACATAATTACTAGAAAGTGATTTTTAAACATTTTCTTAAAATGTTTTCTATGTAATTTGTATTTTAAAACCAAACCAAATTTGAATTTTACATTTATACCTTTTTGTACGAATGGCATAGAAAAAAAAAAGTAGAAAAAGGATTTATATGTTTATATAATTTTTTTTTTTAATATTTTTGAAATAACAACTAAATCAAATAAAATTCTTGAATAAATTCATTAAACCAACAGAATTTTCAAATATTTCTTTCTTATTTCTTCAAATATAAAATTTCTCTACAGATATAGCTAGTCCTAGAATTTTTTTAAGAAGTTGAGTATCTAAGAAATTTTTCAATTAAAATTTAGAAAATCTTTACAATAATAATAAAATAAAAATATAAATAAGTTCTCTTAGAAAATAATCAATATATTTTGTGTCCTATTTTATTTTGTTTTTTTAATTCATTTTCAAAAATATTCATTTAAATTGTAATTATCCTTTATAAATATATTCTGTGATAAAAATATTTATATTTTCTCAAGGTTATTCGTGAAAAATAAATTATGTACCAGAATTTACATAACCATGAGTATATTGGTATTTTCTTAAGGAAATTCGTTGAAATAAGTTCAGCAGTTCAAATAAAAAAATAATAAAACAAGGATTTGTACATATACTATTAATGCTTTCAATGTATCAAAAGATCTGAACTGAATAATTTTAATGAGATTTTTTTTTTTTACCGTGAATACACAAGTTTAATGTTTCTTTTGAAAGGACGAGCAATTAAGTATGCCTTATATTTTTTTTTTTTTCTCATTTTTTTTTTTTCATTTTTTTATCTCATTTAATTATATTTATAAAGAAATTTAAAAAATAAGTATTATATTTAAATATTCAGGTATCAAATTATTATTTACTCAAATATGTTTTTTTAAAAAACGGTAGTTTTTGTAAAGTGTTAAAAATTATTATGTACGATAAATTGATTAGGAATATTTCAGAAATGTTTTGAAATCTTTTTAAAAAGTCTAGCTTTTTAGAATACAAAAGGAAAAAACTATATTCAGGCTTCTTGGAGTAAAATTTGGAAAAAAAAGGACTCTTTTCAATATTAAACATATTGAACCAAACGGTCAGTTCACGATAGGTGTTGACTTGTGTGATATTTTGGTGTTTTCGATAAATTAAAAATAAAGTCAATACCAAGTAAAATTCACAGTTATAAATTTAAATTCCTTGCTGCAACTAATGGTGATAAATGTGACACTTATCGGATCTGAAATCACGATGAAATGGTGATTATTGAAACATGGAAATAAGATTTTGATGCAAGTGGTGTGCAACATTTTTTTCATAATTTCCCAGATTTTAGATAGAAATATGTAGGTGGTTGGTACAAACATAAATCAGCACCAGTGTATTGCACACTTTTTTCCCCTTTAGGATCTCATAAGAAAATTTAAATTGACTTTTAAAATCTTTTACATTTTATCGACAAATAATGATTTATTCATAAACTCCAATTATAGTGAATATAATGTATCTTAATTATGTAAAAATATTACTTGAAAAAAAAAATAAGTATTAGGTAGTTTAAAAATTCTAAATGAATTTACTATTGTAATCAAATTATAAGGTAAAAGTATCATAAAATACAATTGTATTATTTTAATGAATACAATACATCATTTTATTTACATCCTGATTTTATGTTTTTTTTCCCATCTTAAAAAAAAAACAAGAATACTTATTGGAAAAAATTAATGCAATCATTTAATTGAAATCTATTTTCGATGAATGATGAAAATGATTTATGTATCATCACTCTGTTATACAATTAATTATTATTGTTGTTGTATTAAAATTTATGCATTTATTTATGAGAAGCAATTAAAATGTTGTCAGAAACAAACAATTCGAAGAAATAAATTTATTCATCAATGAATTTTCTATTTTTTTTTTTTTTTTCATTTCAATTAAGTAGATTTTTTTTTTCTTTATTAAAATTAATTGATTTTATTTATTTTTATATTTTAATTTTTTTTTTTAATAATGCAATTATAAAGTTTTAATTGTTTTGATCAATTGTATTTAATAATTCTACAAACTATGAGAAAAAAATTGTTTTTACAATATGTATTTGTTTATGTGTGTGTGAAATATACAAAAAAAAAAAAAAACTCTAGAAACTTTATAGTACTGGGATCTTTTTTTACTGCTAAGTTCTACATAAGGACAAGAAAGGTCAGGTCAAATAACAATGAATAGAGAAAAAGTATGCTGGGGTAACAGTTGAACTTTCACAAAAGTGACCTTTCAATGTTGTATATTGTCATTTAAAATACACTTTTTTTTTCTATATCTTCCTAACTAAAAACATTATCCTTTGAAATAAAAAAAAAAACTTTTAATAAAACTTTTTGTTTCTTATTCACCAAAAAAAAATTAATAGAATATCTTGAAAATTTTTTAAATTTTTGTCATCTTTTACAGTGTGTACCACTTTTATGATAATTTCTTTTTCACTTTACTTTTAGTTTAGTGTTTTGTTTTTCTTTTTTCCTTTTCTTTTATCACGAAGCATCTATAAATATCAAAATTTACTGCCTATTTCTTTTTGTTATGAAACGAATTTTTTACCACAAATTTATAAAAAAAAAACAACGAAACAGAATAAAAAAATAACAGAGAATATAAAATATCTTTTATGAACTGTATACAAAACACTATCTTTGTACATGGTTAAAGAAATGGTCACGATTTCATTTAACGATCAAACTTTGAAATTCACTTTTTTCAGTTCACTTTAAGTAATAAAAAAAAAAAAATTATTTATATAAAGAATTTTTGTATAAAAATAAAATGTTCTGAAATAGTTTAAGTCACACATACTCGTATTCGATAATCGTAAATGCCACACGAAAAAGATATCTGTTTAATTTGTCCGATATTTTCGAAATTTACAATATTTAGGTATTTGTTTTTGCTTTTATTATTAAACATGTTATTTTAGATACAAAATTGTTTTTTTTTTTTTATAAATAAATTTCTCAAAAAGTAAACTTTATTTTTTTTGGGAAAAAATAACACAATACATTTTGAGTACCCTTAATTTATCATATTAAATTGGAAAAAAAAAAAAAATGAATACAACACACAAGCACGTTCAAGTAATTACATTTAACCTCAATACTCACGAACGCAAAGTGTTACAATTAAAATTTTCAACACTTAAAATTTGTAAAACAAACAATTTGGCTTTCTAAAAAAAAAAAAAATTATATTTACATGAAAATTTAAACGAAGGAAAAGTGAGAATTTTTAAACAATTATCAGATTAATGTGACTAAAGCTTTTAATCCTTTTTTTTTTATCATTCATGGTTTTGTGCACAAAAAAGAATTTAAAATGTGAACCATGTTACAAAAATGAAAATTTCAAAAAATGGAACAATTTCTGTTTGTTTTTGTTTGAAAATTTTTGCTTTTAAAAAAATCAGCCTAAGGCTTGTGCGTGTATGTTTTGTGTATGGAAACTATATAATATCTTTTATTCCAGAAATCACTATAGGGCTTTTTTATTTTGTGTTGTTACCTTTACAATCTTCCAATTTTTTTTTGTCATTATTTTTGTTTTTTTATTAAAAAAAAAAAAGTTTTTTGATTTCATAAAATATAAAAAAAAAAAAACACAATAACCGAATGATATCATGACAAAAGTTTTAAATATTGTTTATGAAGTTGTTTTTTTTTTCAGTTTTATTACTTCCTTATTCTTAGAAAAAGTTAGAAAAAGTTAAGAGAAAATGATATCAAAACAAAAACAAATAAATTGATTAAATCGATTGGTGATAACTTTTTATCAAATTTTACGTAAGGTAAAATGGATTATACAATGGTCATGGTCAGGATCCTCAAATATTGAAGATAACAGAATTCAAATTTCATATAGTATTCGTTTTCAAAACAGACTAGCATTGTTAGATATGTTTTTCGAAATCGAATTTAGAACAAATGCATACTTTGTTATACTTCCTTTAATTTAAAAAAAAAAAAAAAACAAAAAAACAAACATAAAAAAATAAAACTTTTTCCTGGTATCATTGATGAAAACTTGTTAACAATCTCAGTGCAACAAAGTGTAAAATGTTGTACGAGTATTTTATTTTACTTTACGTATTGTTTTCCCACACAAAACTTATTTTAGGTCATAAAAAATATTTTCTTTTAGAAATGATATCATTTATTTATTTTATTTTGTTTTTTTTTTTTCCTTATGTTTTTATGGTAAAATGATTTTGATGATGAACAGGTATCTAATTTTTTGAATTCTTAGAAAACTTGTAATTGAACAAAAGATAGATAGATGAAGTTTATATTCTTCGTTATTTTTATTTTTATTTTGTTTTTTTCAAGTTTAAGTTAACTTTATTAAGGAGTAACTTTTCTCATAAAAAGTGATGAATTTATAAATTAGGTAAAAGTTTTTAGGAAACTTTTTATGACAAGAGAAGTGGTAAATTGGTATTTAATTTCTTTATTGTTGTGTATTAAATAATTTTTCTCTTTTTTTTTTCTTTTTTTTTTTGTTTGTTTTAGTTTTATGGTTTGTTTACAATAAATGATAAATTTATGAAATGGAAGATTGTCAATGATTATTAAATAAAATAAAATAAAATTGATTATATTTTGTTACCTTAATTATGTTTTTCTTATATAATTTCTAAAATTTTATGGAATTTTTTTAAATTTACAGTATCTATCTTCTTTTTTTTTTTTTTGTGGATTTTAGCTTAACGCTGTCATCAACTTTTTTTTTTTTTTTTTTTTTTCAAAATAAGATAGAAGCTTCATTAGTTTTCAACAAAAAGAGATACATATCAGATTTTGATAGCCATATATGTAATTGTGAGAAGTAAATTACATTAATTTTCTTAAATTTTTTCATCGACTTAATCACATTGGCTTCTGTGGCACTCATTTACTAATTTTAAATACAAATAAATGCGCTAGTATTTTTATTTAAAAAAAAAAAAGTGCTAAAATTTTGATATTATACTATACAACTATTAAATTTTATACAATATATGTATGGACAATGTGTGTGTTTAGTGTACGAGAAGAATACTCTACAATAAAAATTTATGACATATGTAAGACAAAAACAAAAAAAAAAACAAAATATTTATAATACTTAATTAAATATGAAAATACAAAATATATTTATGTATTTCGTTTTATTTTTTCGTTTTTTTTTTTTGTATGTTATGACAATAAAATTAACATTTAAATATGTTCAAAATAATACAAGCATTAAAATAAATATTGACAAAAAAAATTGTATGTAAAACATTCTGTATGAAATGTGTTTACGTTTTCTGTTTTTATAAATCTGTTTTTACAATTATTTTTTTTTTTTTTTGTTTTTTTGTTTTTGTTTTTTTTTTATTCAGTCAATTGAATATTTATCATTCGAAATGATTTTATATATATTTTATCATAAAATAATAAATAAATTGACGTAAAACTATATAATTAAAAGTATGTAAATTATTGTCAATTATTTATCAGTTTTTTACACATGAAAAAATTATAAAACGATTTTGTTTTTTTAATTTTTGAATATTATTGAATATTAGAAAATGCAATAAATTATACTTCTAAATAAATATCAGTTTTACACTGAATTAGTAATTAGAATAGTTAATAATTAGATAATAAATGTTTGACATTATTTATAAAGGCAAAATGAAATTAGATATTTATAAATTAAAATTTGTGTAAACTTTGTAAATTTTTTATGAGATTATATTATAAATTAAAATATTTATTTGATACTTTCTTTTATTGCGAAAAAAAGAAAAAACGGAATTATGGTAACATAAGCTTGAAATTTTAAAGAATTTTTCTATAAGAAAAATTTTGTCGGCTGTGAAAAATTTCTACTATGACCAGCAGTCTTCTAACAAAGTACAGTGAAGGGATATATCTATATACGTTATGGCATATTAATTTTTAAAAAAGCTAAAAAATAGCTCCTCGTTTTCATTTTTTATTGTTTTTGGGTTTTTTCTAAATTTTATTCCTTCTTTTTTTCCGCAAGTCACAGTGTAAATGTTGGATATCAATTGGTATAAAACTACTATATATCTAATTAAGACTAAATATCGTAGCAATTTTTCACTCTAGAAAATCTATTACTTCCACATCCTTTCAACCATCAAAATTAAGTTTGTGTAATGGGATGTAAGACATTTATTATTACGTTATAGTTTTCACTCTAACAGAAAAGGAATAATCTGAGTTCCGTTGCAGTACAGTAAAAAAAAAGCTCATACATACGTACATATGTGTTTTAAAATGTATCATGCAGTATATATGTTTTTATAAATAAAAAAAGAATCTAAAATATAAAGAGTTGAAGATTAAATGATTATATTGTGATATTTACTGTATCTACTTTAACTTTTATAGCGATCATTCATTTTTATCTTTTAAATTGCGAAAAAAAAATGGCATTAAAAAGTACATTAAAGAACATAAATCTAAGGGAAAAACTAAAAAGCTGAAAACGTAAAAAGAAGCTCAAAAAAGTTAAAAGATTGTAATCTAAAACGAAGTTTTTTTTTTTTTTTTTAATTCCTTTAAAGCTAACCACAATTACTTTTAGAAGTGTTTTTCTTTTTCTTTAAGTATATGTACTCACAGGAAATATTCTTCGTATATATCTGAAACTTTTTCATAATATTTTTTTTTTTTTCATATTTTTTTATTTTTCGATTACATTTTTAATATTGTTAGTTCTTGTCAACTGTTCAATTGTTTACTTTGATTTTATTGAAAACTGAAATTTATGTATCTATAAAATCCTTATTTTCTACAAAGTTTTTTAAAATTTGTATATAGAACGTTCGAAAGAAAAAGATTTGTACAAAACTTTTACTTAAGTTACAGTATTGTATAAATATCTCAGATTTTTTTTTTTTTTTTTTCTATATTAAACAATTTACGTTCTAACAAGGTGATATGGAAAAGAAAAGTAAAAGAAAGAATAACATACTATGAATGTGTGAATTTGAATTCCTTATAATAAAATCTCATTTTTATCCTGCCTTTTAGTACCAAAGACATGTATTTAAATATGTATAAGCAAATTTTTTTCAATTTCCTTTAACAGGAAATTACATATAATAGTGACAATAAATTTATTTAAGAGTTTGTAAGAAATATGAAATGAAAAAAAAAATTAAATAAAGAAAATAGATTTTCTTGAAATGTGATAATATCAATTTTAATAATTTACCTGAGTTAACACATAATGAATTTTTTTATTAGATTAACTTTAAACATTTATCTTCAATAAACATTATCAATTTCATATGATCATGTGTCATAGTAAACAGAAACTGTACATATTAATAAAGGATATTTAGATTATTTTAAAAATAAAGATTGAAAAAATAAAATAAATAAATAAGAAAGATTCAACGGAAATAAAATAAAAACAATGAATTTTTCAATTATATACCACCACACTGAAAAGCTAAGCAACTTCTTCAACATAAAACTGCCGCATCTGCTAAAAGTTCGTTTCCAGACTGAATATGTAGATAATGAGAGAAATTTCCTATTTATTTGTCAACCGTTATTTCAGTTTTCTCATAAAGCTTATGACGAGTTTTACTATAGTAATCAATTTTTCTATTTTGATTTTTGTATGTATATTTATTTACGTATTCATTGTGGGTGACTAAACAATAAATCACTGGCTGTGGGTTAATAGACATAATTCGGGTATAAATGTATCAATTCAAATGAATTCACTTGTGAATTCAATTGTTAAGGATTTATCCTTCTCATTCTGAGTCTAAATTCAAAACCGATAAGAATGCAAAGCATTCAGTTCATTTAAATATGTGACGAATGTACAGTTTATCCATGCGATAGACTAATCCATTTATTTTATAAGGATACACATTTACGTCATTATAAAATTGGCAATAATTCCAGAAAATTTATTGGATAGAACGGGTTAACTTGCAAATAGAGAAAATACCACAAGGGAAACTAAGACACCATATATGAACATAGAGGAAAATAATTTCACAGTGAGTTTCTGTCTCTACACATGTTGTATATAGGTGAGGTAATAAATTCTTATTTATTTGCAAGGACGTCATGTGTTCCCAAGAAAATGAAGAAAAATAATAATGAGATTTTTTGATATGAATTTTAAGCTATTATAATTTTATGATTCATGTGTTCTTTATAGATACAAATTGTTCTTAGATCCTGTATTATTGAAAACAAAAAAAAATTGAAGGTGAGAAATTATTTTAACTAAAAAAGTTAAAAAATTTCCAAAGCATAGTTATTGTACCAGAACTTAATCACTTAATTTTTAAACACATGATGACCTCGATTCTGACAAAAATAAAATCTCTTTAGTTCTTTAATTCATTTCCGTCCTTGGAAATTTCCTTTTGTAATTCTAGAATTGTTAATTTTTAATTGGAAAATTCAATTAATTTTAATTTTTAACAATTAGTAATGAATAATTGAAACATAAATTATTTTAAACAATTTAAAAAAAATGTCCTTCTGAATTGTATAAAAGGACATAGTTACACACAAAAAACACTTTTATGGCAAGAATATTTTTACTCATTTCTTTTTTTTCTCTTTTCTGAATGTAAAATTGAAACACAGAATTGTTTTCTAAAATGAAATGTATCTTGTGCAGCTATAAGATTTGTGTTTTCTGTGGAAATACATTTTTCTATAAATATGATATATTTTCTTATCCTTTTTATATCCTGTCATAATGCACTTATTTAGTATATTTTTTTTCTTTGTACAATTTATCTTACTTCGTTTTTATTCATTGTATAGCTTATTTTAAAGTTTTCAATGAGAATAAGTTTAATTCAGTTTTTTTTCCAAAAATTTGAAGATTTTTCAAGAATTACAGTTTCAAAAATTTTACCATGAATTTCGATTGAAGCAATATTAAGGCTAAATTATTCATAAAAATTGATAAAAAAATTAGTAAAGGTTGAAAAGAACTCAGAAAAAGGAAAATATATAAAATATGACAA
The DNA here is from genome assembly GCA_939192795.1 of Bombylius discolor. Classification (NCBI taxonomy): domain Eukaryota; kingdom Metazoa; phylum Arthropoda; class Insecta; order Diptera; family Bombyliidae; genus Bombylius; species Bombylius discolor. Next base: position 52,558,952 of record OW584238.1, on the reverse strand, counting down.
AAAAAAATATTGTATTTTTTTAAATGTATTTTTGACACTCAATTTATTATTTTGTTGACATACAGATTTCGCTAGAAAATTTATCGTTAACATTTACAATGCCCTAAATAAAATTTTAATATAAATTTATTTGTCATTATAAATTTTCAACACATGTTTATGTAAACTGTTTTCATATTCACTTTTTGCAGACACTAATTTGCATAACAATTAAAAAATGAGAAAAATTTATATGAAATTTAGTAATAAATTTTTATATTTATATTTAAATATAAATCGTCTGAAGTTCTGAACTATAAATGGTCTCAACCAATAAAAAATCTAAAATGATAAATAAGTGTTTTGTATTCAAGCTCCTTTAGGTGGTTAGGATTCCAACATAGATTGACAATTATTTTTTTTATTTTTTAGGATCAAAGGTAATATTTTGTGAATTTTTTTTACGTTTTAATTTTTTTTTACGCACATAATTATCATTAACCACGTGGAATCTAATCTTGACAAAAGAATCTATATTTTTAATTAAAATTAAAGAGAATAATAAATAAGAGCCTTTCACAAAGAATGATTGGAAGACGTAGTTTTTAATAGAAAATTTCTATTCCACTTGTAAAAAGTCCGTCTGAAAATTTCATTAAACTAAAGCACAAGTCCTTTATAGTTATTACTACTTGAAAAAAATCTATATAGGACAAATAAAAAATCACCAAAAAAATAAGAGACAAAAAATGCTAGAATTATAATTTCCTAAGCTTCTTACACAAAAAAAAAAAAATGTGAAATACATAATGAATTTCTTTATTAGAGAAAATTTATTCATAAATCTATCAAACTTTGAATAATAATCATTTTCGAAGAATATAATAAAGCAAAAAAAAAATATCCTGTCGATAGCATATAACAGCTCTTTTTTTCGTGGTCGAAGCATACCGAATTATATTATTATTAGTATGCTCTTTAGAATCTCATTAAAATTCATTGAAATTCGATAAGAAAGAAAAAAAGTCTTTTTTGTTTTTTTTTGATAACGTGCGTTGTCACGATTACGTAATTCGTTTGAAAATGTTCTGGAAATTTTCAGTCAAAGAAATTTAAATAGTAAATTCTAGTATAAATAAATAAAATAATTGAAACAAGTTATTTTGTTTGTAATCTATTCACCTTACGTATGCACTATTTTAACATATCTAAGTAGCCAAATCAAATGGTGAATTTTCGAAAGTGCAATAAAAGTCGAAATTAAAATTAAAAGTGACGCTCATATCAAGAGTTAAACATGATCAGTAAGACATAGTCAGATGTGTAGAAATTGACATTGGAGGGATCATGTAGACATGATGAAACCACAGACATTTTAATAACACCTTTATTTTTATTCGATAACGTTTATAACAATAGGAAAAATATAAATAAACTAAACTTATGAAGCTTTAATTTAAAATAAAATACTTACTTTAAAAAATAATAATTTCCCAATAAACTGAATAAACCAAAAATAAATTATTTAGAACAATTAGATAGTATGTATATTTCCTTCATTACCATCTATACAAACATACAAAAAACTTAGAAAACCTATCATTAAAACTCTTAAACATCCTGTAAAAAGCATTCACCTCAACAACAACAACAAAAAAAAGATAGATAGTTCATAGGTAAAAACTATAATAAATTAAATAAACTTGAAAAAGGTTTTCAATTAAAAATATATCCATTTCAATATAAGCAACTAAAATTTATGGGTAGATAATAATTCCCACAATGATAACACATTATAAAAACTTTTTTTTTTGAATTCATTTACAAAATCTTTTCAAAACTTTTCGTAATTATCTTTTATTGATAAATAAAACAATTCAATCAAAACTTTTCCAAGTAATTTACCTAATTTTCCATGAAAATAAACAATGTGTACTCAAATTAGGCAATTATAATATGGAAATAACTTTTTAATTAGTTTATAAGAATAAATCTAAAACTATTAAAGGATTATATAATGGATGTGTATGCTATAAATTATAATAATGTTATTACAATCTTTGCCAAGACGAAAAAAAAAAAGATTTTTTTACCATTAAAATTTCACGGATTTATTATTAAAAAACTTCTTATTCATTACAATGATTAAAACGTATATTGTATTCAAATATTGGTTTGAAAATTTGAGAACATTAAAGTGAAAATTTTATAATTATTTTAAATTTTTGAGTAAAATTCAATAAAGAGAATGAAAACAAAAATGAAAAAATAATAAATAAATGAAAATTTTCTTTATTCGAATTTTCTTTATATTTCTTGATATTTTTGTTTTTCCTCAGAAAACCTATTCATGCTTTTTGACCCTAATTATTTTTGTCTATTTTTCAAATATATTTATTTTTTTTTTAATATGTACAATGTATCTAATTTTTTGCTACTTTTATATTTTGTTCGTACAAAAGAGAAAATTCAATTTATGTATATATCTGTTCACAATTTATACATGACTTATTTTATAATAAAAAAAAAAAAAATTAATTTATAGTAATTAACTTCTATTGTCCAAATAACAAATAAACGAAGATATTTCTGAAAGAATAACTTTCTTTTTTTTTTTTTTGCAATCAGGTACAATCCAGATAAATTCAAAAAAGTCTAAATTCTTACAATTTTTTTGTTCATAAGATATTTCAAAAAATATCTATAGCAAAAAAATGTGAATAAGGTAAGAAAAAAAAAGCAACAATAAACGAAATGAAAGAACAATTCCTCTAATTATTTTAACTCATTATTATTTCAAACAAAATTTCTGTTTTAACTTTTTTCTCTGTCGAAATTTTGTTTTAGTTTAATTTCCAATTCAAAATCACTGCAGTATCACAGAAATATTTATTCTTGAGGTTCTGTTTCACAGAGACTATACTACAGCAAATGCTCTAAGAAGATTCAAAATATTCACCTGAAAACAGACAGATTGCTGGAATTAGAAACAAGACTCAGATTGAAATGATTAGACGGTTTCCTAGAAGATATCAAGAAGTTTTATATCACAAACTGAAAATAAAAGATGAAAGACAGAGAGAAATTTTATTTTTTATTATTTTTTTAAATAAAAAATAATGAACTAAAATACCTTGTTTTATTTTTTTTTTTTTTTCATCCCTCTGGAACTAAAAAAGTATCTAAATTAAAATGAAAATTAAATAAATTGCAATTCATTACCCGTTAAATTATCTTTAAAAATTAAAAATTTTTATGCATAGCTCCTCGTTGTGAATTATATATGCAAAGGAATTTTATTATTACTAACAGTTTGAGAGGTAAGTATAATTTGCTCTTCATGTTATTCTTTAAAATAGAAAAAAATATATAGCTACGTGAGGAAAGTACACGAAATGAAGTAAAAAACTTTAATAATATAGAATAATATTATTTTTAATTTTAATTTAAATTGAAACTTAAGTGTTCAGTTTTCAGAAAAAAAATTAATTTTTTTCTTTCTAACTTGCTTCTTTTTTTTTTTTTTTAAAGTGTAAAACAAATTCATTTTTATCTTCAACAAGCGAAAAAAAATTTAAAAAAAGATCCAACGATTTTATTACGAAAATTATGTATGAGCACGAACAAAATTTAAAAAAAAAAAAAAAGGTACCTACATTCTACATAGGTACCTATTTTAAATGTATTCTTTGGCATTAATATGTGGCACTTTTTCCTACTTTTTTTAAGTTTCGTTTTTAAAAAAAACTTAAATAAAAAAAAAAAACACCTTTAAAGATATAAAAATTCAATGAGGTTTTAATGATTAATTTCACACGCTTGTTTTGAAAGCGTTTTTTTTTTTCTTCAAATTTTTTTTTTTTTTTTTTCATCCTTTATTTTTTAAGTCCCTATTTAATAAGAATACATATTTTAATTAAAAATCAATAATTACGAATCATCTAGGTACATTAATGTAGAAATTTTATGTCTTTTATTTTTTTTAATTTAGCAATGTGTTCTAGGTAAATATCGTGTTCTAATATTTTTGCAGAATTTTTTTTTTGTAATGAAAAAAAAAACAAAAGTTTTCTCTCTGTGGAAACTTATGTTGATGAAGAAACTTTTATATTTTTGTTAATCATCAATCATTTAGAAAATTCGAAAAGTTGCTTACTATGCAAGTAACTAGAAAAAAATGAAAGTAATAAAAACATGAATATAACAAAAAAGGACTTTTTTAGATAATAAAAAATGTTTTTTTTTTTGTTTTGTTTTTGTTTAATATGATGAATCCTAAAATATTTCTCTGAAAACAAAGAAAATTGATTAAAATTTAGCACTACGAATCGAGTACAACAAAAAAAGATTCTTCAGAATTAGCAATTAATTTTTCATTTCGGAATAAAAAAAAAAATATCTTTACTTGAAATTCATGAAGCAATATTGTAAACGTATTATTTTATGAAATTTCTGCATTTGTAAGGATGATCCTTAAATTCATTAAAAAATATCAATTAAATAAAATAACATTTTAACAATGTGACAGTAAAATGAAAATTTTCAATTTTATTATTTCACATACATAAATGTCAGGGGATACATATGTATTCATGTTATTTTTAAAGACACTAGACAATGATATATGTACAAGATAATTTTAAATTAATAATTTATTCACTAGGACTGAAATTTGTTTGAATGAAAAAAAAAAAATCTTACAAAATTGTTTTATTTTTAAATTGAATACAAGAGAGAAAATACAGGACTAATTTAAATATTTACATATATTTTGGCATATTAACCGTAATTGATTATTACAGTTTTTTTTTTGTGTATAATTTATTTACAAACACGTGTTCTAGATTAATAATAAAATAAAAAATTACCTCATTAATTTAAAGCGTTGAACCGTTATTCCGGGTGAGTAGATCATTGGATGATTATTATATGCTTTTTTGTACTGTTGTGATGTTGTCGTTCATTATCGTGGAAGAGCCCTATTAGATTATTAATGTAAGTAAAATACAATAAAAAATATTATTTACTGAGAAATTAAAAAAAAAAAACAAAAACAATGAAGCGAAATATTCAATTCCCAAGAAACATTGTTTTCTTGGAGCGTGTAAGAACAAGAAATAATAAAATAATAAAGTTAAAAGCCGAAAATTGTTGTACGTTTCTTCTAAGTAAAAAAAAAAAAATAAGTGGGAGACTGGGAAAATATCTTCACGTTACCTTGGTACCTATTGTACTTTTGAAAGTTCGACTGTTTAGAAATGAACCAAAATTTGTCATATATTCTAAATGTCTCTTTCGATGTAAATTGCTCATATAGCAAAACATTGAATAAAATACACTTTAAAATCTTGTTTTGAAGAAAAAGTCAATAAGTGAATTTGTCATTTTGAGTAGAGAAAAAAAACCCCATAATATAATAGAATCTGCTTTAAGATTTTCTTCCGTGGCGTTTAATCTCGAGAATATACATATAAATTTTTTATAATAAGAAAATAAACACACATACATCCTAATTGTTAATGCCTACTGATTCCAAATGGTCCTTTTGAAGAATTAAAAAAAAAATAATCCCGAATTTTATTGATTTCTCATTTTATTAAAAAGTTTCACATTAATATAGGTAATGATTTTTGTTTTACAATTTAATTGCTGGTTGTCTGTTTGCCCGACCTTCTAGACGTTTTTGATATCTTTGAACAGCTTCTTCATGCGAAACATTTCCTTTACGAGCAAATCTTTGATTCTTTAAAAATTTAGAATCCATCTGAAAAATGGGAGAAAAACAGTTTTTTAACAATTTGTAATAAAAAAAACTAGGTAATGAATACAAAAAAGTGATAACTTACACCAAGTGTTGATTCATGACGATTCCTCCTTGGTCTTTTGATGCCATTACGATGTGCTTTCCTATTTTGGTTATGATTTGTGTGATTCTTTGACTTGGCCATTATTAAATCTTTTAATAAAAAAAACTGCTAAAAAAGAAACAATTAAAAAATTGTAATCAAAAATATCACAAAAAATACAATTTTATTTAAAAAACAATAAAATTTTATAGAATTTCCACTAACTTACTAATTTCAGTAAAAATTTAGCACGTCCTTAGGTTGTAAATCCTACAAGAAAAAAGACAGTTGAACACGTGTTATGTGTGAAGAAATGTCAACTATGTTTGAATTTTTAAAACTTCGCAGTTGTCAATAATTTTGAACTGTCAAAAATTTTCTTCTTTTTGGATTTCAAAAAAAATACAAAATTATGGTAATGCAGTTTGATAAGACAGTTTAGATTTAAATATTTTCTTTTGTTATATGTAAACATATGTACATAAATACATATTTACATACTAATGTACATACATATATGTATGTATATTTTTATTATTTATTAATTGTTTTAAAATTTGCAAAATCTTATACAAAACACAACTGAGTTTTTTTTTCTTCTCAACTTTAAGTTAAAAAAAATTCCACATTTTATTTCTAGGTTCTTCATTTTTTAGGAACAAAATAGACAAAATTGAAAAAGTTAAAAATAAATAATTATTTGAAATTAAAATAATTCATGCATTAATTTTAAAAATGTAATAACTATTTTCCTTTGTGAACAAAGAAAATTGAACATGTTATTATTAAAAAATAAATTTAATTTAAAAAACAAAATTAAAGTCATGGACAACGGTCCTACATAAAAAGTTAGTAAAAAATAGGTACTAAGATTAAATTTTAATAATAAATCAATCTAAGCAAAATATAAAAACAATAACTTCCTTTACAAAAAAGGCTGAAAATTACGTGCTGTTTATTTTTAGCTTTTTCTTTTGAGATTCTTTTTCCAATAAAAATTTATAGAAATTCCTTTTCTAGGCAATCAACACGCATTATATGAATGGAAAAAAACAATTTATGTACACGAGTAATTGGAATTAAATTAACATGCAACTTTAAATACCTACGTGAAATTTTCATTTTATATATGTATGTAGGTCTACATATATACATATATATGTACCTAGATATATACAAACTTACACCCATATACTTTACAAAAATAATAATTTTCCGTTGTTCTTTATTTACTGAAAATTAAAAATTAATTATTATTTCATTATTTGAATTTTTTCTACTGAAATTGAGAGAGAATATTTTCAAACGAATTACGTAATCGTGACAACGCACGTTATCCAAAAAAAAACAAAAAAGTCTTTTTTCTTTCCTATCGAATTTCAATGAATTTTAATGAGATTCTAAAGAGCATACTAATAATAATATAATTCGGTATGCTTCGACCACGAAAAAAAGAGCTGTTATATGCTATCGACAGGATATTTTTTTTGTGCTTTATTATATTCTTCGAAAATGATTATTATTCAAAGTTTGATAGATTTATGAATAAATTTTCTCTAATAAAGAAATTCATTATGTATTTCACATTTTTTTTTTTGTGTAAGAAGCTTAGGAAATTATAATTTTAGCATTTTTTGTCTCTTATTTTTTTGGTGGTTTTTTATTTGTCCTATATAGATTTTTTTCAAGTAGCAATAACTATAAAGGACTTGTGCTTTAGTTCAATGAAATTTTCAGACGGACTTTTTACAAGTGGAATAGAAATTTTCTATTAAAAACTACGTCTTCCAATCATTCTTTGTGAAAGGCTCTTATTTATTATTCTCTTTAATTTTAATTAAAAATAAAGATTCTTTTGTCAAGATTAGATTCCACGTGGTTAATGATAATTATGTGAGTAAAAAAAATTATTATACTTAAATACTGTAGAATCCTGTAGCTGAATTTCCTTGCTTCCAAAATATAATGAAGAAAACATTTTCAGTAGAAAAAAAATTAACTAAATAGTAAATACCTATATAACTTTTTTTCAATCCCAAATCCAAAAAAGGTTCTATTGAACACATTTTTCAATATCACATACATACTTTACTATCCTTAGAGCTTTTTATTGAACATAAATAAAAAAATAAAATTAAGAAAAAAAAATTAAATTAAAATTAGTAAGCTCTGAAGTCGAAGTGTTTCCGGCCTTGTCGTTTCTAGGTTGTTTTTTTTTAAATTTTGATTTTGATAATTTGAAGGATGATAAAATTAAAATGAAGTGGAAAAAATTTGGAAAAAAGTATTTCAAAAATTCAAAATTTTAATTTGAATTAACTTCTACGGTGCAATTTTTTCCATATAAAAAGTGCGTTCAATGAATGTTTAAATGGAAAAGAGAAATTTGCAAAATAAACTAAGAACATTTTTAATAACTGTAAATGCGAAAAATCGTGTTTGTAATTATAATTTTGTCTATTTTTTAAAATTTAGTTTTCCTTTAAAGCAAAAAAAAACACTTCCCACTTTTCGTTGTCCTATATATAGTCTCTCTCCGAGAGGACTCATGAAATTTTATTAAATATGATTTTTGCACACGGTATATACGTATATAACGTGACTTTTGTTCTTAATTGGAAGCTATCTTAAAATTATGAATATTGAATGTTCAAAAAAAAAATTTTATTGAAATTAGAAAATGATAAATTTAAATTCAAATTCTTCTACAAAATCAGTTAGTAAGTAAAAGTGTTTGACAGTTTGAAATTCAATTCAAATTTTTTGGTAATTTGAAATTAATTTTTATTTTTTTATTTTTAGAACATCGTTTTAATTTTCGTGTTAAATTAGTGATCATCTTGTTGATTTCGATCATTTTATTAATTGTACCATTTTTAATTTTAAGATTTGTACCTCCTCTTGCTTCTAAATTAAGTAAGTAACTAAAATATAGGTTTTTCATTCAAATATCCTTTTACATACATTTTACTCTATAGAGCCTCTAATTAAACATGGAAGAGATGCTAAACTACACGAGTTTCCTTTCGTTGTGAGTATTGTATTTATAAATTTTCTTCATTATCAAAAAATATAGGAATATATTTTCAATCACAGAAAACTGCTACTAAAATCCTTAAATTAAATTTAAATAAAAATCTATAATTTTTATTAAATTATAGACTTTCGCAGAATGGGACTGTGGAGGAACTGTCATTGATGAAAATTGGATTGTAACTTCTGCTCACTGCTGTTCCAAAAAATATGCGTCTGTAATAGCTGATGTGATTCACAAAAATAATGATAAGAAAAAAGGTACTATTGAAAAAAAAACAATACCAAAAAATATAATTTTGACATAGTTTTTAAAAATTTCTAGGTCAGAAAAGAAAAGTCTTGAAAATATTTAAAAATCCTGAAGCTGATATTGGTTTATATTATGTTCAACCTTTCAAATTTATTGATAATTTCGAGCCTGCATTGCTACCACCAAAAAATTTTGAATACCCAAAGGATGTAATAATCGCTGCATGGGGACGCAGGACGATTAATTGTACTCATACTTATACAAAAACATTACAGGTTAAATTTTTTATTTAAGTGATTGATAAATTTTTTATACATAAAAAAATATTTTTTAGACAACAGTTCTTCGAATTGAAGATAATCCACAAGCTCCGTTAAAACAATTTCAATCTACAAATTCTAAACAAGCAGGCATTTGTTATGGAGGTTCTGGTTTTGGTGTATATGTGAAAAGTGAAAACAATCAATACATACTAATTGGTATTAGTTCTGAATTAAATGGTGGATTTTGTAATAAATTCGGTTCAAAATCATACTTTGAAAAAATTTCATATTATTTGGATTGGATTAATCAAGTCCGCTTCAATTTTACAGTATCTCAAATTAATCACAGATTTTTAGTATAAAATATAATCAAATTTATTTTTTTTACGAAAAATAAAAGTTGAAAGTATTTTTATAATATTTCATAGATTTTATTTTAAAAAATTTTTAATTATTTTAAAAATATTGTTTTTGTTTCCAAATTTAATTGAAAAGAAAATTTAAAAACACGAAACGATTTTTAATTAGGAATTTAAAAAAAAATCAATGTACGAAAACGAGAACTTTTGGATCTTAAGTAAATTAATTTCCAGATAATTTTAAAATCAATTTAAATGAAAAAAAAAAAATATTTACTTTTAATGTGAAAAATAAATTATGTTGTAAAAATTAAATGTAGTTAAATTTTTTTAAGTTTACCAGGTATTTTTTTCCCAAATTTTTTAAAATTAATATTTACGATAGAAATTAACACTTTAACAATTTTTTTTTATTGACCGTCGAAAATATATTATTTGTCGAAAAAGACATTTTTTTTTCACAATCAATTGTTTGTTTTTTTATATCTGAGTTCTTTAATATCGTTAAATCGATTTTTATAAATATATTTTACGTGAAAGAAAAGTCAACTTTAATACTGTTTCAACAATACAATGTTGTTTTAATACAACATATGTAGGTATACATATCTATACAGTGGAGCTCTTTACTGATGCTAAAGACAAAGAAAAGCACTTTAAATGATAAACGACCTTTAAAAAGGATATGGAGCCTGAAGTAAAAAAAAGAATACTGCTTCAACAAAAATTCGTGGTTAAATTTTTAGTACCTGTAAAGACAACTGAATAAAATTTATTTTCATAGAAAACTTTAAAATAAGCTATACAATGAATAAAAACGAAGTAAGATAAATTGTAAAAAAAAGATATACTAAATAAGTGCATTATGAGAGGATATAAAAAGGATAAGAAAATATATCATATTTATAGAAAAATGTATTTCCACAGAAAACACAAATCTTATAGCTGCACAAGATACATTTCATTTTAGAAAACAATTCTGTGTTTCAATTTTACATTCAGAAAAGAGAAAAAAAAGAAATGAGTAAAAATATTCTTGCCATAAAAGTGTTTTTTGTGTGTAACTATGTCCTTTTATACAATTCAGAAGGACATTTTTTTTAAATTGTTTAAAATAATTTATGTTTCAATTATTCATTACTAATTGTTAAAAATTAAAATTAATTGAATTTTCCAATTAAAAATTAACAATTCTAGAATTACAAAAGGAAATTTCCAAGGACGGAAATGAATTAAAGAACTAAAGAGATTTTATTTTTTAAATTATGTGATCAAGTTGTTGCACAATAACTATGCCTTGGAAATTTTTTTATTGTTTTAGTTTAAAGAATTTCTCACCTTCAATTTTTTTTTTTTTGTTTTCAATAATACAGGATCTAAGAACAATTTGTATCTATAAAGAACACATGAATCATAAAATTATAATAGCTTAAAATTCATATCAAAAAATCTCATTATTATTTTTCTTCATTTTCTTGGGAACACATGACGTCCTTGCAAATAAATAAGAATTTATTACCTCACCTATACAACATGTGTAGAGACAGAAACTCACTGTGAAATTATTTTCCTCTATGTTCATATATGGTGTCTCGGTTTCCCTTGTGGTATTTTCTCTATTTGCAAGTTAACCCGTTCTATCCAATAAATTTTCTGGAATTATTGCCAATTTTATAATGACGTAAATGTGTATCCTTATAAAATAAATGGATTAGTCCATCGCATGGATAAACTGTACATTCGTCACATATTTAAATGAACTGAATGCTTTGCATTCTTATCGGTTTTGAATTTAGACTCAGAATGAGAAGGATAAATCCTTAACAATTGAATTCACAAATGAATTCATTTGAATTGATACATTTATATCCGAATTATGTCTATTAACCCACAGCCAGTGATTTATTATTGTTTAGTCACCCACAATGAATATGTAAATAAATACATACAAAAAAAACAAAATAGAAGAACGGACTTCTGTAGTGGAATGGAATTCCTCGAAGCAGAATAAGTCAATTCAAATTAAATAAATATTAATTAATTAACAAGTATGGTGAATGAAATTGTGTGCATACAATTACGTTCATCCTGCGAAATTATTTATATGTAATCGTGTCTAACCACTTTTTTTTTTTTTTTTTTTTCAAATTACGTGATGCATTTTGTTTTTACAGTGCTAATTATCAAAACATTCAGTTTTCAAAAGACAATTTTTTGAATTTAAATTTCATAAAATTCATTTACATTCAGATATCGTCAATTTAATTTTAAAAATGGCAAATAAAATTTAGGCAATTTACCACAATTTAACACCAATTTATTTTTTATCAAAATAACATTTGGCTTTGAAAAATTTGTGCGTTTTTTTTTTCTTCTATTTCATGTCAAATTAAATTTATTCTGAATAAATTTAGCTTTTCTACAAACAAGCAAAAAGACTCTATTATAATGTCGTTTGTATTGAAAAATAGAAATTTTCAAAATTAAGGATATTTTGTTTAATTAACGTGTCAATTGATGTGGAATTTAAAATATGGGACAGCTGTTTTTTTATTTTATTTTTTTATTTTTTTCTAAATGAGAAATGGTTGCGGTTTAACTGTGGTCGGTGTGTTATTGTTTTGATAAATTTAAAAGTTTATTCTTAAACAAAAATGAATTCAGAAATATTTGAAAATTTATGAATGATAATAAAACAAAGCAAAACAATTTTTTAAAAGAATTTATTTTATAGACTTTTGCAATAATTTAAAATGATTTTTTTTAAAAATTTATCTGAACAGATAAAAATCAATGTTTCACTTTGAATACGAAATTTTAATTCTAATTCTATTCTATTTAGAAATTATATGAATATTTTATTGTTTTTAAAATAGTTTATTAAATTTCAATATAAAATTGTGGTAAATTTTAAATATTGCACAAAATAAATACATTTATCAGATTTTATGATTGAATATTAAATTTTGCAAAATCATTAATTTTCAGTAATGTAATAACAAATGTAAAATATTTCCTATGAAATGAAATACTAGTTTTTAATAAAGATTAACCGCATACTGTAAAATTATTATGTATTTTTAAAACATATGTATGAAAATTTTTCATTTATATCAAATATTTCATGTAAATTTTATCTAATAAATATTTTCGAGAATTATTATAGTGGTCTTGTCAGTAAATTGAAAATTATTATTTAATATTTTTGATTCATTATTTGTTTCATAATTTATTTTGTGAAATTTTAACAAGTATATCATCGCAAAATAAATTTAAAAATTCGAAAAGATTTATGTATGTAAATTAAAATTTATTTTTTAGTCCATAGTAAAAAATACATATTTAAAAACCAAAGGCTTTTAGATTCATCATCATCACTAGCGGCAAAACAGATTGTTGAGAGCCAGAATCTACTTAAGTTAACTTTAGTTATCGTGACAATATTTCTGTCATTAAGGATTATTATACAAAAAATACAAATTTAAAAGATAATGCAAGCAAAAAACCTCTTCAAAAAACTTTACAAATACAAGATAGTTTGCATATATGTATGTACATACACCAAAAAAAAGAAACAAACAAGCCTTCGGCTCCACTTTTAAAAGCAAAAATTTTCAAACAAAAATAAACAGAAATTGTTCCATTTTTTGAAGTTTTCATTTTTGTAACATGGTTCACATTTTAAATTCTTTTTTGTGCACAAAACCATGAATGATAAAAAGAAAAAAAGGATTAAAAGCTTTAGTCACATTAATCTGATAATTGTTTAAAAATTCTCACTTTTCCTTCGTTTAAATTTTCATGCAAATATAATTTTGTTTTTTTTTAGAAAGCCATATTGTTTGTTTTACAAATTTTAAGTGTTGAAAATTTTAATTGTAACACTTTGCGTTCGTGAGTATTGAGGTTAAATGTAATTACTTGAACGTGCTTATGTGTTGTATTCATTTTTATTTTTTTCCAATTTAATATGATAAATTAAAGATACTAAAGATGTATGCACATATCGTGTTATTAGATAAATTTGTTATCAGATAAATAATTTTGTATCTAAAATAATATGGTAAATAATACAAACAAAAAACAAATAAATATGTATGATTTTAAAAATATAATATATAAATTAAAAAGCATAATAACTTAAAAATAACTTTAAAAGTTTTGATTATTAAATGTAATTGCGGTCATTTCATCAAGCAAACAAGTATAAGATAATGTTTTATTTAACGAAAAAATATTTATGAATACTATTTTCATAAATTTGTCAATAAAAAATTACCAAAAATATGTAAATACTAAAACTTGATATTAATTTATGGATATTTCTTAAATGATGAAGATAAAACTAGAAATAAAACAATAAAAAGGACATAACACTAAAGATAATTTTATTTCCGTATTATTTTACTATTCATAATAAAAAAAAAAACCATACAAAAAGTCTCCTCAATAAAAATTTTGTTATTTAAAAATTCCATAAAATTGAATATAAAAAAAATTGTCAATAAAATAAAAGGAAGAAATTTAAATACTGTGATCTTATTACGAAAATAATGTGTTTTTTTTTATGCTTTTTGGATTAAGTATGTAGGTTAGTATTTTTTTCATAAAGGTACAAAAAGCCTCAGGAAGTCATTTATTTAATATGAATTTTGATTGTACATCCTGAGTCCTGACCACAAGTTCATACCCAGAAAGATCCGTTTTATACGTCAGAATTGAGCTGTCAAGATGAATTATTAAAAACTCGAGAAATATACTAGCCATAATTTAAACAAATACAGCTTAGATAGAAGAGCAAAAAATGGCACTTCACATTGAAAGTTCCCAAAAATAAATTATGACTTTTTCCGAAAATTTTCGGAATATTTTTCAAAATTTTGTCTAAGGGACCTTGTATCAGCTAAAATGTTTTATTGGAGCATTTTAGAAAACCAAATAGGTTCTTAACAATCTTTTAGAAAAGTGAAATATTTTTTTTACAAAAAGCGTGAAAAATCGAAAACATCCCCTATCTTTTAATGTGGTAGATTTAGAATCAACAAGTTAAAATCCTTTAGGACGATCCATGTACTTCTTTAAGGGAAAAATCATGTTGGTTAATGTTATTGAACTTTCCTGATTAAAATAATTTTTTTTTTTTTTTTTCAAATTATGTAAGCAATTATTTTTTAATGAAAAAGAAAAAACAAAAAAAAAATGTATTTATAATGAAATTATTTGCAATATTTCACTTTTTACTTTTAATTATTCATTCCTGATTGCTTTTGATGTTAACAAAGAAAATTTAATTCAAATTAATTGCATAACAATGATGAGATATATAATTCGTTTTAAAGAAACTTCAATTAAAATATTGCAATTATCTATAAATATTTATTTATGTATTAATTATTTATAGTAAAAGAAGAAAAAAAAATATACTAAAATGAATTATAGATTCAATTTAAGTGGAATGAACTCAAATGAATATATTTATTGAATTTATTTAAATATCATTGTTGTTTTATGGGGGAAAAAAAAAACAAAATACAATAAGTTTTAAAAGAAAATTCATTTGGAATTATTAATAAACTTTGAATATTTATCAATGATATTTTCACATGGTATAAGAATGAATTAATTAAAACGTGTTCATGTTATTTTTGTTTTTTTTTTGTTTTTTCATATTGAAAAAAATCCACTTGTAAATAATTGTTTTGTATTTTTCTTTTATAACATCCGATCCACAAAAACAAATACAAAAACAAAATAATACTCTTAATTATTAATTATATTTTTAGACTCCTGTGGGAAATTTGATTTTTTTATTTTTACATGCGTAGTCAGGTATCCTCGAAATTGAAGTAAGAAATTTTAAAACCATTTCAAAATAAAAAACAAAAAATAAATTCAAATTTAAGAGTAAAATATTTAAAATTCCCTAAATACTTGGTAAATATACGTAAATATCAATAAATTCTTAAAAAAGTAAAACAAAGAGGCAAAAAACACATGTTTACTTGTTTTTGTTTGTTTATTACTTTTTTTTTTTTTTTCTTAAAAAGAAATATTGTAAGCTTTTTTACCGACATTTTTCGTGATGAAGAGAAGAAAAAAAAATACTCCTACTAAAACTCTCATTAAAATTATTCAGTTCGCTTCCTTTTAAATATTGATAGCATTAAATTTATATTATGGATCCTTTCTGTTTGAACTAACCTTGTTATAAGGGTTTTTTTGTTTTTGAAAATATAATCATATCTTTGTACATAATTTGTTTTAAAAACAAACAACTAGCAAACCTTGAAAAATATTTTATCATGATTATATTTACAAAGGATAATTACGGTATTATGAATATTTTTGAAAAAAAAAAAATTCCTTAAGACTTAAAAATGTTTGTTTTTTTCTCTTTTTTTTTCAATACTAAAAAGATACCCCTATGCTTTGGCACATTAAAAAAAAATCATTTTTTTTTAAATTTACGATTAAAGGAAAAACATGAGAATTTTTTTTTTCCTGGTTCTGTTTTATTAATAAATTTCTTTTAATTTATTTTGATTTATTGTGGAGATTGAATAGTGTTCAAAAGAAAACTTTCAGGAAGATTTTCTTTGTGGTTCTCTTGAATGATTTACAAAGAAAAATATGTATGCTTAGAATCACATAAAAATTGCATAGAAAGCACATTATTGTAATTGTTATGCATTGTAATCCTTTTTCTTTTTTATGAATTTTAATCATTTAAGACTTGAACAATAAAGAAACAAATTTACAAATTCAAAAGCAAAATAATGCATCATTTGCAAAAATATTCTTAACAATAAATTTTAAATTGTAATTAGAAAATTTTTTATGTGATTTTTGTAAAGAAAAATAAATACAATTTTATAAATAGAATTTTATTTTACTATTTTGAATGTGTGATTTGTAATAAATTGTTTTAAACTTTTCAAGGACATGTTAAATTAAAAATAAATAATGAATATTATAATTTTAAAGTTCTTAAGGTCCTATTTACTATGTTTTATATATGTATCTGTAATTAAAACCGCCGTTAGGTCTTTGTTAAAGTAGCATAGACAAAAATTATGGTCTTCTGGGTTTCGATCCCATTAGCCTTACCCTTTTTTCTTGTAAATAAAATAAAAACTTTAAGATATCTTCTTTAATTATTTTCAATACACGAATATATGCCGCAATGAATCGATATATGTATGTATGTATGTATGTATATGTACGAGTATACTTTATATTGAAACAAATACAAAGAGAAAAAAAGTTTTTCTTACTAATCAATGCTGGAGAGTAGCTGATAAAAAAACTTTATATTATCTTCATTAATCATTCAGAAAATCCTTTAGAGAAAAGTTTTTTTACTTACATAAATAAAAATATTGAATTATGAAAATTATCTGTTTATTTGAGAATGATGAAAGTTTCCATAGTTTTTGTTATTTTTACAAGTTCATAGAAAAACATTAATTACGGTTATGTATATACTATGTACATAAGTATGTATATGACTATTTCATTACGGGCGCTCCTCGCCGGCCCTATGGCGTCCCCCCTCTTTAGCGGTTTCATCATCATAGTTTCATTTCATACAAGAATAAATATCTATATCTGCCAAATTCTGTAGGTCATCCGAAAAATGAAGCAATTTCTATCAAATCTCGATTTTTCCTGGACAAAATTACAATAATATGTATACTGTAAAAAAATTGAACCCGCCATATTAAAATAGGGACTACCAGGGAAAAAAATGTTTTTCAAATCTGATCATATTTTTTCCCAAAGAATTTTTAGGAAGGTTGTATTCAAGTGAAAACCCTGAAATATGAATTTTAATTTTAAGAAATTTAATACTTAACTTGAATAGCTTGTAATCATAATAAACAGAAGAAAAAAACGTCCCGTTCCAGGGTACAGTCTTGAGTTTGGCTTTTTTTTTAATATGTCTCAAGCCCTTTACTGCGTAGCGCTGTCATATGTAGATAGAGAGAATGTTGGAAAAAGTTATAGAGGGGAAGAAGAAAAGTGTTGATTTATGCTTCATTTAAATTTCTTTAGATAGTAAAACTAGGAAAACACGTAAGATGGAAGGACGTTTCGAAATTTTGGAGTATGAAGAATTAAAAACTTATACTGTCTCAAGTTAAGTTTTCACAGTTCTGACTTATGATATTTTGAAAATAAATATTTCTTTTTTCTAATTTTTTTTTCAAAGTTGAAAATTTCAAAATAAAAAACCAAATTATAAATAAATTGGTTTTGCTTTTAAAATCAAAAACCGTATAGAAACTTCCACATTGAGGAGAAAGTAGAAAAAAAATGTAAAGCAAAAAAATAAGAAAGTAAAGCATTTTCAAAGTTATTAAAGTATGAAATAAAAAAATATGAAACATAAATCATGTTCATTTTGCTGATCAGTTTTGAATTTCATCGAAAAAAAAAAATTATATCTTGTTAAAAACATCAAAAACAAAAATAAAGAAAAAAGAAAATTAAGATTTATTAAAATAATCAGTATTTATTTGAAAAATTTAATAAATTTATTTAGTAAAAGCCTTAAGGCAATTATTATAATTAAAAAAAAAAAAAAAAAAAAAAAAGAACATTATTTTTGTGATGAAAAAAAGTTTGAAAGTATGTATTTCATTTTTTAAAAAAATGCTCAATGTTCTTTGCAAGTGATACTTCAATTTATTTTTTTTTCTTTTTTTTTTTTTTCTTAAAGATCTTGAAACCCTCATTTTACCTTTTTGAATTTTGTAACTTCTCTTGTAGCCAGAAAACTTTTATTTAAATTTCTAAATTGTATTTGTAATTTAAAACGAAAAAAAAAACAAAAACAAAAAAAAGTAAAAATGTTGTTGTACATAAAGTTTATGTAAATCGTGTACGTTAAAATATTTAACGAACTAATTTGTATTCATATTTTTCATTTTATAGTTTAGTGAACTAGGAATTCTAAATTCTTTCTACATTTTTCATATCCGAAAACTTACTAAATTAGAAATAAATTTTTAAAAGTAAATTTTTTCTGACCAAATTTGAGTTGGAATTTAAATACATTGAAGAAAAGAAAAATTGTTTAAAATTTTCATTTGAAGAATTTTGTTTGTTTGGTTTTTGTTCATGAAAAATGAATTTCTCCACAAAAATAATTCATAAAGTGTTGAACTTTAGAACTGCTTTAAAGTTGATTCTCATGTAAAATTGTAAAATTCTTAAATTGCATTACACAAAGCTTTGAAAATTTATAATAGAAAAGTTTTTAATCCTTATAAGTAAGACCGCACAACACTGCAGTAATTTTCTCATTTTATGATAAATTTAACCACAAGGATACTGAAAACAAATAAAAATAAAAAATAAAACTTAAAAAGGAAAGATAAAATTGTGCTTGTAGAATTGTTATCAAGACAACTTAAGTAATAAGTAGAAAGGTTTTTGAGTTTAACAACATTTTTTTTGGATCCTTTATGAGTAAAATGTTGAAGTGTTCATGATTATTATTATTTTAGAAATTCGCAAATAATTAGTGATGGATGAGAATTTGAAAAGTTTCTAAAATTTTAAATTTATCTGTGAAGTCTTTAATCGGTTAATTTGTAGAAGAAAGATAATACAAAAGAATTTAAATATACGAAATTTAAAAAATATATATCCTTTTCTCATCCAAAAATTTAAATCTACGCTACAGGCTATAAATGTCCTTTATAACACTATTATACGGACAATCAAATTAATTTGT
The DNA here is from genome assembly GCA_939192795.1 of Bombylius discolor. Lineage (NCBI taxonomy): Eukaryota > Metazoa > Arthropoda > Insecta > Diptera > Bombyliidae > Bombylius > Bombylius discolor. The sequence continues at coordinate 52,539,477 of OW584238.1, read as the reverse complement.
CTCTGAAAGACGATAATCTTTCGTAGACGTTATTTATTGTTGTGACAATTATTTAGCAATATCGTGTCAGGATTAAGAAGAGAAAAAAAAAAAATAATCAAGAATTTGAAGACATTAAGATTTGTCCTGATCACAATCAAATTTAAATAGGACATAATTGAAGCACAAACGTTTTATCAACAAACTAGACAATAAGATAAAAAAAAATTCGTACAAAGGACATTTTCATTGAATTTATGATGGTTTTTCCTAGTTTAATGTTCGCTTTTTTGATTTTGATTCAAGTTAATTTTTCATTTTAAACTGATAAACAGGATGAGGATTAAATTAAGATAATTTAATGGTCTAGTGAGTCAAAGAAATCGAAATGAGATAATTTGAAGATTAAGTAATTTTTTACAACATAATGGTGTCATCACTGGAAATAAATTCTTTACATTATTCAGTACTTTGATTTATTTTCTGTAAAATTATTTTGTGGTACAACAAAGTTAACAACATAGGAAATAATCGAATTGAAAAAACAATCCTTCAAAACATGAAAGACTCAAGGAGTTTAAAATGAGCACAAATAATTTACAAATTATAAATAATTAAAATTGGTTTGAATTGAATTAAAATAAAGTAAAAAAAGGATTTACAAATATTATTATTTGACAAAAAGGATTCGAGAGTATTTAAAGTCTTAATAATTGTCTCCACTGAAACCATCAATTTCTGGAAACTGTATGTCGTTCAGTTGAAAATTCGTTTAATAATTGCTCAACAAAAAAGACACTTTAAAATGTCACAAAAAAAAAAAACAATGTTTTGTTGTCCCATAGATTTTCTGTAATAATTGTCCTGTATTCATTGTAAATTCAGATGTGCCTTGTTCGAAATCTTTGTTATGCTTCATTTCTATTTTATAAATTGACAAATAAAATTTTTGAAAAGGAATTTTATAAAATAATTGTGACAATCGAAGTGGAAAATTAAAATGTTCATTTTATTGGACAATTTTCATTTGAGATTTGAAAATAATACGTTTGTGGTGAGGTTTACATAATAATAAAATAATTTTACTGAAATTTGTTGTATATTAAGAAAGTAAATATTATAAATGAAATGACTGAGACGCTATTTCTTTTTCAAAGGGAACCTATTAACATTTTATTTGGAAAATTGGTCACCTTGGTTTTTTTTTCTACTCTTTTGGACGTTCGACATAAGCCAAGTATAGAAACGAAATAGAAATGTTCATAGAAATATCAATATTACTTTTCATATAAGTAGATGCCATAGCAATTATAAAAAAATTTGTTGAAAATATAAAATAATCAAAATTTTGATAAAGCGAAAACAAAAATAACTAAATAAACTGAAAAATGATTTAGGTAATTAAATTTACATTACGCATACATATTTAGGGTGATGATACCAGTTTCGGGCTAAGATATCAGCAGGCGAAACTTATAATTGGATCAAACGAAGATTTTCAATTTGTCTGGATTTGTCTGGATACACAGAAATTATTGTGTTGATACATGACATGATGCATTAACGCATCAAAACTATTTTCAAAGCATACAAAAATAGTTTAAATTCAAAATAATGGAACTAAGTAAATATAAATTTTTATTCATTTCATAATATTCTAGGGGAGCTTTTTTTCTAAAACTAGACAAGAAGACTTGCTTTTGGACCACCAGAATTTTCTTAATATATTTTTTAATTATTTTTAGTAATTTATACACTTTTGAAAATTTAAATGAGATTTAACAAAGTCAACAAAATATTTTAAGAAAAACTTGACATTTGCATTGTTACCCTATGCACACTTGCCACTATATAATTTGCATTTTATTGTATAAACTAATGATATATTTATGTAATTGTAAAATTTTGTAGCTGACATTCATTTGTCAGTTTGTATCATTAAAAATGTATGTTTTTTTGTTTAATTTTTTATTTAAAAAATTTTAAAATAACAAGTCAACATGAAATTTAATTTATGTCACGTTTGTAACTAGATACTTTTAAACAATTACGTGTACATACTAAATTACATTTTTATAAAGTTTTAATTTTCGTAAATGATAAAATCATGTTTAGTTTAAATCTATGTTGATATGTCAACCCATCTGAAAGGATGAGTAAATAAACTGAAAATTATTTAGACTGATTTAACAAAAAAAAATGAGGTTGAAATTCAGCCACAATAATTACAAAAAGGTCAATAGATACTTTTAATTACATTTATTGACATTTTATGGATGTAAAGGTATGTGAGTTAAAAAATATTTGTTTTTAAAGTTTGAGAGAATTTTATTAATTAAATTATTAATTTTGAAATTTTGCTTGAATAAAAGAAAACTTTTTTTTTTGTCTTAAATACTCATAAATTGATCTCCATCATTTAATCTAAATCTTATTCAGATGATGGTAATTGTGTTTTAGGCTGGAAGGCCAAAAATGAGATTGATAGATTCAATAGATGATGAAATGAAAAAATTATGTATAAGAGACAGAAAGACAAAATCTGTAGCTAGAAATGTATGGAAGGACATAATAAAATAAGCCAGGTTTCAATATCGATGGTAACGTTATAGATGATGATGATTATGATGATGGTAATTGTGTTTCAGTGTAAATGAAAATTAAATTTAAAAGTCAAATACCTACAAACATGTTGTACATACTTTTTTTTATTAATTTTTTCTTTTTATCCTTATTCAATTTCTTTTTTTGCAGAACTTTTACAAACTAACACCAATAATTTATTATAAAAAATAATATAAACTTTTAACTTTCAAAGTATCAAGGATGATAGAAAATAACATCGTTTTTTTTTTGTAAATGAGATTTTCATAAATAAATTCATTTAGATAATTTATATTTTTTAAAAAAAAATAAAATTCAATTTGTCTGTACATCAATAAAATAAAATTAGACTTTAATTAAACAGAAATTTTTTCTTTTAATTTTAAATTCTATTAAAGATTTTATTCTTGAAATTTTTTTTATTTAAAAAATTATAAAGTCATTATTCTGAATATTTACATACTTTCTATATTATTTATGAAAAAAAAAATCCATATAACATAGTGACAGCGACGTGATTAATGAAAAAACTTTGGTTTTCCTTATTTACCAGAAACAAGACATGCTTTTTATAATCCTTTTCTTTTTTCCTTCAATTTCAATAATGTCATGTTTTCCTTCTTTCTTTTTAGTTTTCAAAAGTATATTTTTTTAGAATTATGTTTTTTAAGGATTTGAAACTTTATTAATTTTTTTTAATAAACTAAAAAAGTTTCAAACATTTGGTGTTTAGAATAAATTTTTAAAAAAAAAAAAAAAAGAAAAACAAAACTTTGATTAAATTATTTTATTCAATTGGAAAAGTTTGATATTGAAATTGAATTTTGAAGAGAATGATAAATTAGTTTTTGTCGAAATAAAAAAAATATTTTTATTTTAAATAAAATACAACCCCTTTTATAATCTATAACTGTTCAAGTGAAGCATCCCATCAACAATTTATTTTTTTTTTACCCCTAAAACTTTCCTTTACCCTTTTATTGTTTTTTATCTTCAAGCACCAGCACTGTGCTGTGTAGTAAAGAAATATTTCTACGTTATAGCTCATAAATTAAAAAACAACCTGAAATCTAACATAACTTTTCTCATGAATTTTTCAGATTTATTGAAATTTATGGTTTATATGAATTTGAACAACAAAAAAACAATAGCATATTAGCGCAAAATCATATTAAATTTGAATACAAAGCATAATATTCCAACTTAACCAAAATTATATTGAAAATAAATTCGATAAAATCTTTCTGCATAAATCAATTTTTTGTTCTTATTATTTTTTTTTTATTTAAAAATCATTAAATATTTTCTGCAAAATTACACCTATTAAAAACAAACCAATTTCATATTAAATGAATAAAATAAAAAAAAAAATTAGAAGACAATATGAATAATTTATTTTTAAAATAAAACATACGTGTAAATAGAACCTTATTACATATTCATCATATTTTCAACAAAATTATAAATTTAAAATCAGACAACATATAAATAATTTGATTCATTTTAAGAGTAAAATAGAACATAAGTGTTACCAATTTAGTATTTTTTAAGTTACAGATTTAAGGTACAAATTTTTGGGTTAATTTAAATATTCAACATTTCCACCAAAATTTCATTTCGCAGTTTCAAAAATCACCATTTCATCGTGAACTCTCCGAAAGGTTTCACAATCGTTAATTTTACTTCGTGCTATGTGTCGACATTTTTTTTTTATTCTCTGAAAACACCAAAATACCATACCAAAAAAAAAAAATCACCTGTTAACTAAGGTGGATTCATCGTATCGAATGGTGTGGTGTTCAATATGTTCAATGTTTAAACGAGCCCTATTTAACGCTTTTTATTTTGAAAAATAAGATATATATTAGTTTTACTAGCTACAGTTTTCGGTTTTATCTATGTTTTAAACATAAAAACACCCCATTTAGTACTTTTTCATTGAATTCAAACTTTACTTTTGTTGTAATATCCTTCGTCATATACATATGTACATAAGGCGACGATGATGGCATCACTGAATAGAAATTCAGTCATATCTCATTTACACTTACACAAAGATAGAATAACATAAATTATTTGTATAAATTTATCATACTATTCAAGTTGAAAATTTAATTTCACACTTATTTATTTCAAAATTACAAATTAATTTTCTCTATGACGACTACATTTTTTTTAGATATATATATATTTTTTTGCTGATGATAAAGATTTTTTTTGTTTAAATGAGAATATGCAGAAAATTTTAATGATAAATATTCATGAATATTTTTACTTTAAAAATAAGTATATTTTCATGTAAAATTTATAAATTAGAAATAAACATGAAAGAGAAAAAACAAATAAGAAGAAAACAAAACACACACACAAATTACTATACTTTGAAGTCAAAGAGTTACATAAAATTCGTTTTAGAAATAAAATCTTTTTTTTTTTTTTTTTAAATAGAAAACATAAAAATAATTTATGATTTTTATTTTACCATTTAAAAAAAAAAAACTCCATGTATCTTTATTTTATTACTCATCTAGTCGTATTTCCATCATTTTGAATATAAAGAAAAGATTTTTTATATACGAGTACATTTTGTATTATTTATGAAATCTCATTTTTTTTTTTCAAATGGTGTAAGCTTAAATTATCATAATACTGAAATAAAGCAATAATAAATATGAATTATTTTTCTTTAGCTAATAAATACTAATTTCTTATCCTTAAATTTGAATTTATTTATTTTATTTTTTTTATTTAATTGAAATATACAACGTGTTAGAAATTCACATTTTAATCTCATAAAATTCTGACATAAAATTTTAAAAAAATAATAATATTTACATAAGGATTTCAGTTTATTTGTTTGTTTCAAAAAGGATTAAAACAAACACAACAATAAATATATTAATATTACTCACAACAATTTTCTTTTGATATTATCCTCTTAAATACCATTTGGTTAAAATGGGAGTTGAAGAAGAACTGAAAAACTAAAAACGTACATATTTTGTGTAATTAGTGTAATGGAAAAATCCTTCCACATGGATAAGATGTACATATACCTAACACCGGATAAAATCTGACAGCTACCGCCGGAAAAATTTTTTGGCATTTGTCAAAACTATACTTTTAGGCCAATCTATCATTAAGGTATTGTGAAAGGAGGGTTCCAGTATTAAGAGAATTAATATACCACCTCTAATGGTTGCCTGTCTGGACTTAATCTAATCTAACAATGAAAATTATTAAAATATAATGTAAAAAATTTTTTGTGAATGCTTCACCTTCCACTAAGTTTATATATTATCGATATCATAATGTTGTAGAACAGCAAGCGGTAGCTCAATGATTTGAGCATTACCCGGAAAGGTAAAGGTCCGTGGTTCGATTTCTAGCCGAGTCGAATGTCGTTTTTCAGTTACTACAATATCATACTAAGGAAGCATAATAATCATAAATAGAATTAGAGAAACCTAATTCTGATCAATTAATTATTATTCAACACCTATGTGGGAGGTGATACTAGTGGGATTACTTTTTTTTTTTTTTTGTATTTTTATTTATTTTTATTTTATTTTTGGTTTATTTATTAATTTTTTATTTGTTTTGCAATCATTCGGATTAAAATCATAAAAATTATTTTCAATTTTAACATGAAACCTCAAAGAAAAATACATGTGTTTAATAGTTCACTTTTACGTATACCAGTATGATTTTTTAAATATGTACATATTATGTATGTACCTACATATATAAAAATTAAAATAAATTAAAAGTATATCATTTTCGTATTAATAGTTTTATCTCTCATTAAACTTTCAATTAATTTTTGTATCATTTCAAAAATTAAACTATAATCCTTTTGGTAAATTTTTGTATGTATGTACATTTATGTGATAATTCCACAAAATGGAATATTATGAAAACATGCATTCACATAATTAAAAATACCATGAATTGGAAAAAAAAATAAAAATTTATGGAAAAACAGTGAATTAAGTAATTAAAAATATTTTGAAATTAAAAAAAAAATACAACCCACATTTATAGTATGTATATCAGTGATGATCTTTTGTTGGGCACATATGAAAATTATTGATTTTGATTTCAGAATGTGAAAAATACCTACATATGTAATAAAAAAAAAGGTATTTTAAAATAAAATACTTTTAACCTGAAGCTATTTCATTCAGTTTTTTTTTTTTTTTCAAACAAATAATTAATTTTACAGTGTATTTTTATCCTTTTTCCTCTACAAATTTAAATAGTGCACTGCACTATCAAGACATGCTTTCTCTTTCCCTGTAACCTCTACCCTCTCTTCCTTTTCATCTAAAAGCGCCAACGATATGCTAATCTACAGTAAAGGAATATCCCCAGGTTGTGGCTCTCAATTAAAAAATGAAAACATCATGTGAAAGTAAATTTACATGATTTAGAATACATGCATTTAAAAAACCTAAATTTATACGGCCGTTAAGTACAAACAAAATAGGAGTTTCCCATCGAAAGGAACTAATTATCAAACTTTAAATACACAAAGTACCTACATATACTGTAAAAATGAGTTCATATATCTAATCTTCAAAAAAAAAATTAACTTTTCCATCATTTAATCCTTATAATTTAATTTTAAATGCAAAAAAACACGTGAACTATGCATATTTTTTATTACAATAAGAAAATTCAAATTTACCTTAAGTAAAATTATTTCATCTCATAAATATTTTTCAGTTAATAAAATCCGACAAAAAGATTTCCTTTTTTTTTTTTGGCAAAATTTTATTCATTTTAATAAACCATTTACCATTATAAATTCATATTATTTTCTTTAGATTCTTTTGTTTTTCATTCAAAAATAATCATTTTTGTTTTTGTTGAAAATTTTAATGGTCAAAATTAGAATTAAAATCATTAAGATAAATTTTAATTACCAGAACGTGCCTTTACATTATTTTAATGGAATATTTTCAAAAAAAAAATAGGTAGTAGTAGTGGTAGTAGTAAACTTAATCTAGTAATTTTTTCTTTCTTCATAATTTTTTTCCTTTTAAATGCACAACGAGTGAACCATTAAATTAATGTGTGGTTCTTTAAACTTGAAGAAATTTCAAAAAAATTTACATATATTTTCAGAAAGTAAAGTAAAGTAAAGAAACTCACAAGAACAAAAAACAAAAAAAAAACAGAATAATAAAAACATTGTCTTTTTGAACAAAGCCCAAAAGGTTTTTGTGTTCCTTCAGGAGCAAAATTTCAATACTGGTCTATAGAAACTACATAGAAACGGATAAAAAAAAAATTAAATAGTAGAAAAATTCTAAATTTCATGGAAAATTAAAAGTTTTATTTGAAGAATAGAAGATTAAGCTTTTTTGATAAATTTGGGTTAGTTTTAAAATTCCGAAAAAAATATGTTTTGTCTTCTATTTAAAAAAAAATCAGTGTAAAAAAACTTTTAACACCTATTTTAAAATCCTCATTTATTCTATGAAGTCCATACATACATACATATGTACACACGTACACGTACAAATATCATACAAATATTTCAATGAATTTGTAATGTTCACTCAATTTTTCTACTTGATATACAAAAATTCAAAAGAAAGTAGAAAAATAAAAACAAAAAAAAAGTTTTCTAAACAATTTCTTTAAAGGCAAAAAATTCTTTTAATAAATTTCTTCGCATGAATTGTTCGAATTTTAAAAATGAAAATATTTATGTACTTACATTTAAAACGAAGTACATAAGTGTTACTTGAAAATGTGTTGTGAATTATTTGGAAAATTCAAGACAAACATTTCAATGTTTCAGACCATGTTTTTAAAAAAAAAAAAGTCTTGAAAACTTCATGCTACATAATTTTGTTTAAATTTTTTTTTAAATTTTCAACTAATATAAAAGTAACAATTTTCTATATACATATGTATGTAAATTATTGACGACTAGTACCCTGGACTAGCTCGGAGCTATGGTATCTTTCCACCATGTTATAGAACAAAAGTCAATGTACCTCTGGCTCGGAACTGTTGCCTTTCTCAAGAGTATAATGAAAGTCAATCTACCCTGATTTAGAGCTGATAACCTCTCCTCATGCAGAATAAAGGTCAAAGTATTTTATCATAAATATAAAAAGACATTTATTGATAGCCAGATTTTATTTTATTTATAACATTCAATACAATTATTTTTATATTATAACAATAAAATTGTAATAAGAAGATTAAAATTAACAATAAAAAATCAGATTCTTTTTTTTTTTATTGAATTTGAAAAAAATCTATAAAAATTGAAATCATCTGAAAGATTTAATACTATTAGAACGGTTAGATACAGTGTCTCTAAAAAAAAAAGCAATATATTCATCAAATATATCTTTAGATTTAGTCCTTTGTAATCTATTTTGCAGCAAATCCCTTTTTTTAGTAATAAAATTTTATGATCCTATCCAACATAAAATTGATTATGGATTTCAATTAGAGGTATGGAAATTAACTTTTTTTTTTCCATTCAAATTTTTATTGAAAAAGTAAACGAAGTCATCATTGTTACAAAATGAAATGAAAAAAACAAAAAAACAAAACAAAAATGCTGAATAATAGAAATTTTGTTGAAAATAATTTATTTATTTGAAAAATTTAATCATGTGTTTAGGATCTTATTAAATTTTTCATATGCTAAAATATTATCTTTCATTAGGAAAACACAAAATCTTTTAATCATAGATTACAATACATGGATATACGAAAAAGCTTAAGAAACAAGAAAGTTTTACGAAAATATAAAATTTGATGACTATATTAATTTTCTTAACTCAAGATACAACCATATAATATATCCGTACAAGTGCAAAATATGGTAAAAAAATTCCATGTTAATATGATATTGTTACTGAATAAAGTTTAAAAAGCACAACATAAACAAATTTTGATAATACATTGCGAAATATGCCAAAAAAAAAATTATATCATGTAAAAAAAAAATTGTTAAAGTGTGTGTGATACTTGACAATCTTAAGTTTGAAAAATTAGTGTAGAAAATTAGGAAATAATTTAAAACATAAAAGTTTAAATGACTTTGAATAATTTTGAAAATTATGTTTATTAAGAACTTAATAATGTTTTCCGTTTTATTAACATAAGTTTTGTGCTTTATAGAATTTTCAGAAAACAAATAAAAGTTTGTCATTTACGAAAAAAAAAAAACAAAAAAATATTAAATTTAAACGGTGAACTTTTTAGATTTTTTTTTTTTAAATTTAAATTCCATATTTATTTAATTTTAATTGCATTTTAATTGAATTTTTATTTAACCTTTAATTATCCATCTCTGTTAATTCACATTTCTAACGGTAAAATCATAATTTTATATAATGTACCTAACTAATTTTTGTTTATTAAATAATGTGTAAAATTATTCATAATTAAATATATATTTCCTAATAATATATGAAATAATAATTATTCATAATTATAAAAATCAATATTTCTAAAAACCAAATAATTAAATAACAAACTAATTAGTTTTGATATGATATTATAATATTTTTATTTAATTACAATCTAATTAAATATATAAATTCAAACAAATTAAAATTAAATCAACAAAATGTAATCTAATTTATGTTTTTCAAATTTTATGAATAACACACATAAATTAATAGGATTTGTTTGTATATGAATTAACAAACAGATATTTTCTGTTAGTCGAAATTATTTTATGAAATAATAAAAAAAAATGAAAAAATACACTTTGAAGAAGATTTTTTAGATAGTTTTCTTATTAACAAATTTTAATACAAAATTATAAAATAGCAAAGCTCTTTATCCTTCCTCAATTTAATTCTTAAATTTTTAAATGGGATTTTATAAAATCTTTTATGTTTTTTCAAAAAAAACAAAAATGTTTTTGAAGGAATGAAAAATTGAAATTTGAACAGGATGTTTCTTAAAACTTTTATGAATAGAAATTTTCTCTCTGTGACACACAATTTTTCTTCAATTTTTCAATAAATAAATTATTTTTGAATAATCGAACATCTTTTTCTACACAAAAACAAACAATTTACAAAACTGTTAGACACCCACTTTGGTAATATATGTATGTATATATACACCGACGTTAACGTGTTAAACCAAATTTTTATATTTACCTGAAAATACATTCTACATACATGTATACTGATATTTTTCATCTAATTACTTTTAATCATTCTGTGTATCATTTAAATCAAATATTAAATTTAATAACAAAAATTTATTCAAATTAACATATTCTCAATTTGAAATAGATTCGTATAAAACACACATGCTATGTATAACTACGTACATATGTATATATACGTATTTTTGTTTTTATATGAATTTAAATAAATTGCTTATACGCATTTTGTTCATGTAATAAATTCCGATGTTCAAATATTTGACAAAATTCATATAAATAATAATATAAAGGCAATAGGATTATCTTAAATGATTGATAACTCAAAATTATAAAATATTTCATTTTCAAAATAAAATCTATCTAGATACTCTTTTTTTTTTAAATCACAATTCGACAAATAAAATTAAAAATGTTATTTTAGATATCTACAATATTTTAGAATTTAGAATTTATTAATTTAAATAATAATTTTTTATGAAAATACCGTTATGTATAATAAAATGTTTTAGATATTATCATTTCTGGTTTTTTGTGATATTATGTAAAAAAAAAAAAAAGTTGTACATGTATTTTGTAAAAATTTAGATTTCTGTTCTTACACTTGAACTATCAAGTGAAATATAAAAAAATAATAATGAGGTGTTTTTTAGCATGTGGTAAAATATAATATTGCATATGTATATGTACTTGTACGTATACATTCAAATAAAATATACGTGTTTTATATAATATTACTAAAGCAATGAAGGTCAATAAATCAACTCAAGGAAAAAATTTTTTTAACAAACTTCTGTAATTGATAGTGAAATTAATCTTACAGTTTACTTGTTTTTTTTTTTTAGTTAATTTATTTTATTTACATATTTTTTTTTTTTTTTACCAACAAAAAATATTAGCAACAGACACAGGATAAAAATTATATTGATGATAGATATTATATAAAACTGTATATAATATCTTCTTTTTTTCTTCTTCTTCTTCTTCTTTATGGCATACGAATGAATTTTTAAAACAAGATTTTGTATATTTTCATATTCTCATATTCTCTCTGTTGTAAGATAAATTACATTTTCAATCTCATTTAACTTTATTTGACTTTATGTTGTATAGTAAGTTTAACGACCTGACAGACATATGAAACTTTTTTATGTATATCATTCATCACACCTATTAATTGTAATGGAAAATACTTTATTAAAAATGACTTCATTTTCAAAACAAATATAAGAAATTTTTCAAAGTCTACTGTTACAATCTTGTATGTTTTGTAAATAAATAATAAATAATTTTTAAATTTTTAAAGAAAATAAATTCATTTTATTTCAAAATTTTTTTTGAATTATATTGCACCAAGTTGAATCAAATAAAATAGCTATAATTAAAGAAAAACCAACCAAACTTTAGATAGATTTTCACAGGTATGAATTTTTTATTATATGAATTAGAAAAGTAGATATAACTGAACAAGCAATTCAACCATGTTTTAATAGCTGTCTAGAAATCTGAGTATAGAATGTATTGTTCAAATAAAATATCAAAAAAAAAAATGTATGCAACAAAATATCACAATTACCTATACAAAGTTCAGACACAAATGATGTATCGTCATTAAGGAAAACCTCTCGAATCTCAACCTATCTCACTACATGCTCTGGAATGAAATCCAAAAGGCCAACATTAAAAAAGTTGACCCAAGAGTACTTGAAAGAGTACCATACTCCAGAAAATAGCTTCACAAATGAAAGTTTATTACGAGATAGAAGTAATTGCAAGAAATGCTCCATGGAAGAGTGAAAAATAAATAATAATATGTCTTACACGAATACACTTTTTCAAAGGAATTCTTCCATGTAAATAGTATTTAACTTTTTTTTATCACCTTACCCTAATCTATATATTTTTTCGCCAGTTCTTAAAATGAAAGTATAGACGATATTTTATTTTGTTAATGTTTGAGGAACACAAAAAAATCGTTCCGAACAGAATTTTAATTCGAATGACATTAGGAATAATATTTTTTTTTTTTTTTCCAAATTTCTATTTTGTTCTATTTATGATTTTAAATTCAAGTCTGTGACCATTTATTCATAATACTATAACTTTACTATTAGAAAAATGAACATTAAACTGGTAAATTTGACCAACAGCTATAGATATGTTATGGAGAATGATGGCTAATATAATCATTAATAATAATATTCGTTCTGGTCTAAAAAAAAAAACAACGAAATAAAAATGAAAAATTATGTTGGTAAATCAGGTCTATTAAATGTTAGTCATTCAAAAATAATAATAAAATAATAATTTTGTTACCAAATGGAATAATTAAATTTCAAATAACTCGTGGAAAAAAAAAATAATACACTGAAATTTACTGACACTTTTTGTAATTAACTTTCTTTTTTTGTTTCGAAATTTAAGTGGAAGTATAATTAAAATGAAATATGTAATTTCTTATCATACTTTTACTTTCTTTTATAAGTAATTTATTTAATTAATTACAAACTATTCATAAAAAATATGAAAAAAAATGAAATTTTCTGTGAAATTTTTTAAAAATAAAAATATGTGACATTTAATAATTTTTTGTATCTTTTATGAATAATATTTAATTTTTATTTATTTAATTTCAGGTTGAATACGTTTTATTCGAAACGTTTAAAGAAATTCCAATTGATATTCATGGAATGTTTGAATTAGATGCTAAAGTTATATTAATGTCCATCAATACAATTGCAATATGGATGATAATTTTAATTTAATTTGAAATTAAATCTACAATATGAAGACAAAACCAAAAGAATTCAATTACGAATCTTAGAAATTCTGACTGAATAACTTGCAAAATTCGACTACGTTAAAAAAAAATCCGACCTAAAATTTGACGAATTTACCTTGTATTTCATTTGTACTAGTGTTAAAAAAAAAAATTGTTCAAAAATAAATAGAAAACTTAATTAAGTTAAATTCTAAATTATCTTTCAGAAAAGTACATTTCCATGTTAGAAATACCAAACCACTACGAATATTTACATATTTGCTATTTTACTGTTGTTTTCTCTTGAATAGCAATATTAACAAAAACCATAAGCTAAAACAATTTTCTTTTACGCAAATATGACGTATCTTTCATTTCATTTTTGTAACTAAAATCTTAATTTTGAATTTTATGAGGGTTATATGGTTTGGTATTCTAAAAACCAAAAATGTATTTTAAAGATTTTATATAAAATTTACTAACATTTTTGAATAACATAATTTCGATTTCATGATTGATGAGAAAACTTTTTGAAAATAAAATGATTTAATGGTTTCACTATACAAGTATCTATAGATGTATGTACGTATACTAATTGTTGTTTATTTATTTATTTTTTTTATTTTTTTTTTTTTTTGTGAAATAAATTATTTAAAGAAAATTTAATCAAAACTTTCAAAATTTGTGGGTTATGCCATCAGTCAATTAAAAAATTATTAGAATTTTTGTTTTTTTTAAAATCTTAATTCTTGGAGGCAAAGTATGAAAATTTTATGATTTTAGAAAATAAATGACTTTTAAGAAAGTTTTAATTAAGTCATATTTTTTTTTTTTTTTTTTTTGTAGTGAAAAAGTTTGAAAACAATAACATTAAAAATAAATAACCATTAACGTAACTTTTCTTTTTGTATCACAGTTGACTTTTATCACATCAGAAACTTTTTGAAGAAAATCACATAGATTTTTAACCGAAAATTCTTGTATTTCTCAAAAAACAAAAAAAAAATTTCCCAAACAATCTAAAAAGGAAGGTAAAAATTTTCCTAAGATAAACAGCGTATCATATGTTACAGATTGCTATTTAAAACTAATATGGTAAATATTTAACATTCTCTGAAAAGGATGTTCTATAGTGACAAAACGGTTCACTAATTTTAATGATTTTTTTTTTTTTTTTTTTTTTTTTTTTTTTTGAAAATAAACAGAGATGAAATTCAATGACCTGTAAAAATTTCATGAATCTACCATTCATTTCTCATATTGTCGATGAAAAATCAATCAAATGAAATAAACTTATGCTCAACTAAATTCTTATTCGACATGGTAGAAGGAGCATATATTATACGTAAGTATATAGGTATGATATAATTTATCTTGCAGGATTTCTGGATGGCTGATACACATCATGAAAATAACAGATTTTCGTATATCAATAACAAATTTATTTGGGAGAAAACAATCTATAAATATACGAATAATACATGTCAACATAAACAGTTTTTTGAATGCACTCATAAAAGCATAGATATTGCTTTTTTTTTATTACGTATTTCAATAATTTTTAAAGGTATATAGTATGCTTTTAATTTCTATGCCTTTGGAAATTTAAGCAATCAATTAAATCTGTTATCAATACCTAGATATAGTCCTCTTGTTTATTAGAAAAGCAAGAAGGCTTTATTAGAGACGGAATGTTGAGTATGTATAATGGATTGTGCTGTCTGAGTGCTCATGGATACCTGACATCCCCCACCCCTCACACATAATCTAACCTAACTTAATCAATTAAATGATAGCCATATTTGTTTATAATTTGATCTTCAAATAAATGACAAGAAGCCATTGAAGGCCTACAGTTTATTTTGAAGAATAATTAAGACTCTTCTATTCAGCAAGGAACTCAAGTAGGTATTAGAAAATTACTTAACCACCTCTTCAAACGCCACAAAATTATTTTTATATTTCCTTTATAAAAAGCATATTATGATTTATCAAGAACCACCTTATAAATTCTAAATTAAATATTTAACATTTAAAATTTAATAATACATATATGTATGTAAAAATTGAAATTTAATTATTGTTTACTGAAATCAAACTTGATTTTTAATTAGTGTGAAAATACTTTTTAAATTTTTCTTAAGCACCCACTAAGCATTAAACAACAACAACAACATTAAAACCACTTTATCTGTCATAATTAAAATTTCATAAAATTTAAATAAATAAATAATTTTTCTACTTCTTTTTTTTCTCATATGTGATTTTAATTTTAAAAGTCAAATATGTTTTCAAAGAAATATGAACATTGTATGTGGAACTAAAATCCTTTAGAAAAAAAAATGAAAATTTAAATTTAAATATGAGAGTAAAGTGTGAAATTAATTTTCTAGTCGAGTTCTTATTTTCACATACATATATAATTAATGCAAATTAAATTCATGTATGAATAAACATTGTATGTACGATATATGTATATACATACATAATATGTAATAAAACACATGTTTCATATAAGTTGAAATTAATTAATATTTAAATAGAGCTTTTACATATATGTAATAATTATCTTTTAGACAAAAATAACTTAATGAAGATTTTTGGAACTATACTATCAAAAACAATAGTAGCTGAACTAAGAAACAGTTACTACGTTTATACTTTCGCTTAAACCGATATAACTCACATCGATATAAGTTATGACGGTTTATATTGATGGTATAAACGTTTCCTTAAACCGGTATAAGTCTTTAAATCGCTTTAACATAAAACGATTATTAAACCGACCGGTTTAAACAACTTATATCGATATGAAAATAGGTATAAACACTTTACGACGGTCCGTGTTAACCATTATATATATAAAGTATGTATCAAAATGGCACCTTTTATGCTAATTGAGTCTTCGGAAGTATTCGCCAAATCAACCAACCAGAGCTTCTTCAGTACTTCTCTTCATAAAGATTGATCCTCTATAACTTTTACAACAATTCTTTCAGCTCATTATCAAATCACTTAGTTTATAGTCTGCCAACTTTCCTTGGACCTTGTGTGGCTTTCCATAAGAGATTTTACTGATTGTCCTGTTTGAACTTACCCTTAACACGTACTCAAACCATCTGATCTGAGACACTGTATTTTTATTAATATTTCGTATAAGAGCCTTTACTTATGTATATGCATATTGAAAAATATTTACACAAACTCAACGTTTCAACGTTTCATGTCGAATAAAGCATATAAAAATTATGATAAATTTTAGAAAACAAAATGGTTGTGAAAAAAAAATTGAGGAGTAAAACAATAAAATATAAAATCGATAATATTCCGAACATTTTTTTTATCACTTTTTCATCATACTGACAATTTTTCTTTGTTATTGTTCTCACTAATTCAAAAAAACAAAAACAAAAATAAAATATTTTTATTTATGTAGGTATCTATAAGAGGATTATTGAATGACTGGCTATCATAAAAAATTTCCGTTTTACCATCAAGTTAATCCAGAATCGATGGAAAAACTTCTTTTTTTCGATACACAAATAGATTTTCTTTTTACCATACAACCAAGGCATCATAAATTCAGTTTTTTTTTTTTTCAAGCGTGTTTTATTGCCCAAATACATGATGAAATTGTAGACATTATTTAAAAATTGCATATAAGTATGTATTCTGTTTTGGAATATCAATTGTGACAAAAAAAAATGAAGAAAACTTGCACGCATATTCACTAATCGATATTTGGTCTCTTTGGGACTATTTTCATAAAAGTGATGGTAGAGACTTACATGAACAAAATAATCAAATTTTTTATGCAGTTTTTCATGTTCGACAACTAAAAAAAAAACATTGAATTTTTTTGTAAAGAAACTGTAAGAAGAATCACAAAATGATGCATTAATAATTGTCCATGCTCTACACGAAATGTCTATCTTTGCAATTTATCGAGTTTTTTCACGTGGAAACGAAAAACAATCTAATACGTGTCATTCAGTCTCACACTGGTTACACTTTTTCCTTGTGTTTGAAAAATTAAGCTGCATTGGTAAGATTGAGAAGTGTTAACAAAAATATTTTATCTTTCTTTCGATTTCGAAATAAAAGCTGTACAAAAATGTTATTTAATAGTATAGACGTAAGGCCTGAAGGGCACTCACAATGGGCTTTTTAGGCCTCCAAGTTAACTTGCTTCTCATAATTGTAAAACATTAATTAAAAGCAAAAACTATAGAAGCTCATAAACTGACTAGATTAATAAAATGTTTATCCTAGGAAGTCCTCATGAACAGAATCTTTATTGAAAATTGGTGCATCGAACTAATTAACTTAATAAACTCTAAGTGCAAAATTAATTCCCTTTTTAGTTGGTATGTATGTAAATTATAATTTTAAATGAATAAAAACACTTGACAGTTAAAGTTGTTATTCAATTTTTTTTTCTTTTCCACAAAAACATCACAAAATTTCCAAAAATTCAAAAAGTTTTAAAATTTAATTTCATGAATTGTGGTATCTTTTGTAACAAAATTGAATACGATTTTTCTTATTACGGTATACGAGTATTTTTATTATTATGTATTTGTTTTTTAAAGCAAAATGAAAACAAATCCTTTAAAAGTAGACTAAATTTCTATATTTATAAAAGTTATGGTAGAACTAAAATTTAAATATTTACCAAAAATATAAATACGGATAAAGATTGTGTATAATAATTTTCTTTTTCATAAAATCAACAAAATTAAAATAAATTTCAAAGAAAGTAGATGTATTTATTTCGAAAATATTTTATAGGTAAGTAAATAAAAACAATATGAGAAAGAGAAAATTTTGAATTAAATTAAATTTAATAATATGTAGTTTTAAATATTAAATTTTCATTATTTAGATTTTTAAACAAATTTATTTTATTTATTGTTTTTTTTTTTTAATTAAAAATTTTAAAGTTAAAAAAAAAAGTGTTCAAATTTAATTATAAAATCTAAACAGGTGAAACTTATGTAATATATGAACTTATAAAAGCAGTAACTTTATTGAACTTTAATTTCCTGAATGAAAAGGGCACTAACATATTCAGCTCATAAAATTGAAAAACATAAGTATAATTTTACATACATTTTTGTATCTTCTACAAATTACCGTCATCAAAAATATCAAAATACATACATTAGCTGATTACAGTCCTATTCATTTTTAATACAAATACAATAAAATATTGGCAATAATTTAACAATCCAAAAAACATTTTTTAGCTACATATACGTACATTTTCATGATCAACATAGATAAATTTTTACCTATGAATATGGTTTCGTAATTTTGATAATACACATGTGAATTACCTTTTAACCAATATTTGTAAAATAAAATCTCTCTATTTTAACAAAAATAAACATTTACTACAATATATTTCAATTATTTACAAACTTGTTTACAATAAACTGTAAACCGCAGATATTAGAATTTACAATATTGTGCTGTAGCAGCATATCAAATCTCAATTAATATCATGCAGCACATGTGCAATTGCAAATAATACAGAACTAGAAATTCTATCTATATTGAAACCAAAAAAACCAAAAGCAAAAAAGAAAAGTGCAATGAACTCGTTTTGTTGAAATTCATTTTGGTGACCTATTTGTTATTTTCTATTCGAAATTTTTAAATAACAAAAAGGAAAAATACTTTATTTTACCATAGAGAATTATTTTTTTCCCTATGTTGACATTTTAAAAGCATCAATGAAGGAAAAGATTTTCTAATAGTTAATTGGAACAAAATGATTAAATGCTAGTTAGAAAAATATGTAATGTAATTTTTAATTTTGAAAAATGTAGAAAAACTACATGCCACTAAAATAAGAGATTTATGTAAACATTGTTTGGAAACATCGCATTTCACTGGATATTAAACTTTTAATTAAATTTATAGAGTTGCATACATAACAAGTGCCAGCGAAAAGAACGGCTAGATTTCTCCTGGGCCTAAACAGGAAAAACAGCAGTTATAAGAGTAGTTAGTGACCATAGGTGTGAGACTTATCTAAAGGACGCAGAAACAACAGAGTACTACCTATATTTAGTTAGCCTATCTGCTCCAAAATAAATATTCTAAATACTTTTTAAACAGACATTGGTTACTGTTAAATTGTATATAAATCATAAAAACTTTCTAATCTTATTTTCCTAATCCAGATTAACTATTTTTGATAAATAATCTTTAATCTAATTAATGTAAATCTGCATTCTTTTTTAATTGATCAATATAGATTATTCCATCTCAATAAAATCAAGTGCACATTCACCACATGCTAAAATAAATTACATATTTTCATAGAAAGGATATACAATTTTGAACCTAAATAGCAGCCAATTCAGCATATTCATTTTAGAAAAAAAAAATAAATAAACGCAGCAAATGATAACATAATCTTCAAAAAATAATGACACGAAATTGTTAAATTACATTTTAATTATGAAAAATTAAATCAGACAAGATTTATAAAGTACCCAACGTTTTTAAAACATACAGCTTACGTTTAAAATTAACAATTTTCTAAGTAAATGAAAACTCGTCTACGTATAACGAATTTTCCTGCAATACTATTTGCAATTAAAGTTTGCATTTTACTAAAAAACGATACTTTTTACTCCTAAAAGCTTATTTCATTTTTTGTTTCAGTTATTACAAATAATTACGTTTTTCTTTCGCCTCTGCGCGTCATAAAATATAAGGAGAAAAATTATTTTAAAAGCTTTTACTGGCGACAATATTCTGAAAACTTAAATATTCATGTTATCCGAAAAAGTCAACCAGTATATACATACGTCACAGATATTAAAATTAAAATCCGATATGGAAATTAGTCTTTCTTAAAACGACTGGTAGAATATTTTAAGTATTTTTTGTTAGGATTTATTATTTCACCGTCAAATTAGTACGTTCGAAACGACATTATGTCCTTTGGCAATATAGTAGTACTACAAAAACAAAAATGAAATGAAAAAAAAATCTTGAAGAGCGTTTCAAAAACAGGAAAAACTTCTTTTTTTTTAAATATCCGACCTTTCCTTGACGTAGATATTGTAAGTAGCACACAAATTGACCTCTTTGTGCTCTTGTTCAAAGAATTATTTTTTATTTTTCTTTAAATAAAAATTCTGTACACGTTCTTAATAAAAATAGACGACAAAATCATGCTTAAGAGACATGATGTTAGGTGGAATTACAAAAATCTATAGAAGTTTTTTTTTTTAAAAAAAAAATCAAAAGCTGGTTTTGTTAAATACGTTTCAGGGTGAAGATAATGCCAGACTTCCTTTCAGGATTTTGAGCGGACCACTTTTACCATCAATTATTAAATTAAAGTGTTAGGAAAAAATAAATTATTTATGCTACTCAAATACATTTTTCATGAACAAAAAGTGTTTTTAGTTTGCAAAAACAAAAAATTATTGAAGAAAATCTCAAAATTTTGAGTTTTTTTTCATTTTTAATTCTTCATAAAAGCGAAAAAAAAATTTTCACTACATTTCGAGAAACACATCTTCACAAAATTTTGTACAAAATGAAACTTTTAAAATTATATTTTTCAAAAAAAAAAAAACTATGTTATGAAAAATTTTCTTTTCAATTTACATTACCTATACACTTTTTATTTAACATTAAATTATGTACTCTATGCTCTACTAACTCATAAACTTATTCTATTTTTCAGAAAATTTTATCTTTAAAATTAACGATTCTCTAAAAAGAAAAACGAAAAATAAAACACAAATTTTCAAGAAAAAAAAAAAAAAAAAAAAAAAATATGTAGTCTACATACCTACATATATAATTTTCATTTTTGTTGGGGATTACTTATTTACATAGATTCAAGTTTCCTATATGTATTTTGTGTCTTTTCACATTAAGTTTGTGAAACACTAAATTTCTATGGCATTAAATGTAATCAAACAGATTACAAAGAGAATATTTAAAAAACTTTTGATTAAAATTTATAAAAAAAGATGTCGTTTACTCTTACGTTTATTTTCATATAAGTTTACTATACCTAAGATGATGAATGGATTCTTTAAATGAAATATTTAAGAAGAAAATTCTAAAAAATACTTAAATTTTATAAAATATCTTTTATTCCAGTAAAATAACATAATAATGATCTTGAAGTAGTTTTTATATTTGAATTTTTTAATTAAAATTTAGAAACTAAGATTTTCAGCAATAATCACTGAAAAATGATAATTTTGAAATAATTAAGTATTGCGTTTTAACTTCAGATTAAAAATCAATACTGTATTTCAATTTGAAGTGAAATTTTTTTCGAAATTACAATTCATTTCGACTAGCGGCATTTCATAAGAAATAAATTTAAAAATTATGCATTTTTCTAGTATTCGAACATAACTCATTTTTCCTAAATAAATGGACTTAATTTTCACATAACGACGACAATATAATCCTTCAAGAATTAAAATTTAATTGACGGTGGAATTAATTTTATTTCATCTATCCCTTGAATAAAATCAAAACTTTGTCAGTAACGTCATAACGCTTGATATAAGGATATTTTTTGGAAAGGAAGGTACGGTATGTGGTAGTTAAACAGTTGTAAAATCTAAGTTCTATCATTATTATAAAACGAGAACTGCTAATTTATTACATTTAAATAAAAATTTACACAAAAAAAAAAGAAATACTAAATTTCATTGGAATAATAATTTAAAAAATTTCTAATTTTTCTGGAAGAAATAAAATATTAAAAATCTTGTTTTCTTTGTTTTTTTTTTTAGCACATTGACTCTTACTTTTTAATCAACAATGAACGAAACACAATATTTTTTCTTTCAAAGTTTGTTGATTTTTGGAGATTTTCATCAATTAAAATAATTTTTCAACTGTATTTACTAATGTTTATAAATAAAACCTCATTTCATTGTAAAATGAAAAATTCACAGAATGAAAATATTTATAAAAACTTTTTTACTCGTACATATGTAAATGTTTTTTATGTATCTATAGACCTGTATATTACACTGTTATTTGCTTGAAATGAGGAACAAAAATGTATATTAAATATGTAATATTAAAAAAAGTGAAAAATCCATCTTATGCACATTAATTTACATTATGAAGACAACAGACTGTAAAAATAATGTGTTTCCTCATGTTAATAAAAAAAAAGGAAAAAGGAAGAAACAATTTTAAAAAATTCAGTTCATCATGATAAAAGAAAAAAAAATTTGAAAAAAAAAACCAACGAGAGCAAAATGGAAAGAATTTTTTTTTTTTTTTGAATTTTGATTATTTTTTTTAAAATTATTTCTCCAGTTATGTTTCATTTATTAGAAATAAAAAAAAAAACAAAAGAATTATTTCTTTTATTCAAATTTTGTTAATTTGATTTTTGAATAAAAAAATTATTCAATTTTTTTTTTTTTTAAAGAAAAATTTTATTTTAATAACATCTCGCACTCTAATTCTGGAAATAGGCCTGAAAGGAGACTCAAAAAGTAAAAATCTAATTTAGTTACACCCTCGAAAATGTCATAATGAAAAAATTCTTCACATTCAAATTATTGTGAGTGCATATACCACAAGCTGAATAGAGTATCCTGCGATTATTATCTTATGTCATGACCTGACGTCGAAAAACGAATTCATTTAATTAAAATTTTGAACAATAAAATTAAAATTAGATAAAAAATCTTTTTTTGACAGTAATCATTCGTTTTTTTTTTCTTGCAAATCATTGAAATTACATTATCCTATTTGTGACTTTGCTCAAAATGTTAAACCCAAAATCAATACTTGAAAAAAAAAAAAAAAAAACTTTAATCACATTTATTTTAAAATCAAAAAATGAAACTTCACAAATTAGATCACGTTCGTTCGAATTTTCATTTCAAATATACAAAAAAAAAATTATACATACATATGTACATTTTATTTTACTTTTTTATTTTAATTCAGACGTGCATAAAATTTAATAATTTATATTACATACATATAATATATTTATTAAAATGCACAAACAGTTCTCTTTTTTTTTTTGGGTTGTTGTTATTTTCCTTTTTGTCATCATAAAAATTTCCTTTTAAAAAATAATTCATGTGTGGTCGTCGTAATAGTTATGAAAATTTGGAAACTTGATTATTTTGTTTTTTACAAAATCATTTCAAAGTAGTTATATAATAATTTTAAGCAGAAATAATATATTAAGTCTAGAGTCAGATGAACATTTGCATATTTTTTCTTTTAAATGTAAAAATTGATTCTAAATACGTTAGAGACGCTCAGTATCTGCTGAAGTAGTGGAATGTTGATTTCTGATATTTGAAGTCTTAAGCTGAAACTCGCCTAAGACCATATAATTCATCTTTTCTCTGCTCACTCATCATAAGCAAATACACAAACCACCACAAAAATATAAAGTCTTTCTCTGCCTTGGTTCTAAAGTAGTTCACAATTCACTTAAAGCTGTAAATGCAGATATAGTACGAAAAAAAGTGATAAGGTAGGTTGAGATAGGCTCAGAATCGAATTCGAGCTATAATGCCGTTGAAAAAAATAAAAAATAAAAACTATAAAATATTCAATCGTCTGGGTGGACCTTAAGAATTTTATTGTATCGTGTGAAAGTTTGCTAGGCGTTAAACTGCTATGGTAAATATAAAAAAATTAAGAAAATACCACGAATAAAAATTTCCATTAATTTCAATTTAAAAGCATAAAATTATTGGTATATGCGGAAAATATTTTCTTTGTATCATTTTTTCTTGAAAAAGAAGAATTACACCCAACTTTTAAACAAGTTAAATTTAAATTAAAACTTTAATGAAAATTCTCATTTTTCAAAGAAGCAATAAACACATAATAATAACCATTAAATTTTAACCATATATGCCATCTAGTATATATATTAATTGTACATATACATATATACTTTACATTTTTAGAAAAATAAATTAAATTATAAATTTTATCTTTAAAATAAATAGTATCTTTTCATTTAAATAGAAATTGCCTTAAGGCAAACCATAGCAAATACTGAAAGATAATCTATATACAAAGTATCAATTTTCTTATTATCATCATCGTCTTTATTGTCATTACCATACTATGGGTAAAACTTTTGTTTCTTATATTTAAAAAAATTCTAAATAATATTATTTCTTTTTAATAGACATGATATTGCAATTACCAAAGTTCTATTAAGCACAATACACCACATAATTTAGCTACATACATACATACATATATCATATACATATACTCGCATAGACGCATATACTCGTAAGTATGTACATCTGTTTCTATACTAAAGATATTTTGTTGTTACAAGCGTCTTATTGCATGTTTCAGACAATAATGAATTTTTTTTTTTAAATTAAATTTATGTTTTCGTATAAAATTTCAAATTAATGTCTCACGCTAAAAAACAATACATATTTCACTGTTCTCCTGTTGAGTTGAACTTTTTCCCTATTTTTTTTTTTATATCTGAAATAATAAACCCTTGAAAAACTTAGAAAAATTTTAGAAGAAAAAATAAAAAACAAAAAACATATTAAAAATTACTTTTAAAATGTTTGTGCGACAGGAGCAAAAAAAAAAAACGAAACAAAAGAATTTAAAAAAAAAAAAAACATGTAAGTACGTACCCAAAATAAATTTGATTTTGAATATTCGAGTATACGCAGTATAAAATGCAATTCTTACATAGAAAATAAAAAATCACATATGATATATGTATAAACAACCAGTCTAGAAAAAACGATTTTTTTTGTATTTTATTAAAACTTTCCTTCACTGTCATTTTAACAGTTTATACGTAATCCACATAATTTAAAACTATTGCACAAAAAAACGCTCGTTACACTCATTTAAATTCAGATAAAATTTAAGTCTTTGAAAAATAAAAATTAAAGTTTTAAATTTTTTAAAACAAGCAAAAAATAATTTTTTTCCTGTGATTTTTATTTTTTTCACATATCAAAACATGATTTAACGAGAATAATTTCGATTGAGTTCACATCCGTTAAATATCCTGTATTTTGAATGTACTCGTATGTATATACCTACCAATGTATGTCAAATCAAAACAGTCATAAAACAAACATTGATATTTTAAAACAGAAAATGGTAAAGTACATACAATCAATGGAAAATGTGTGTAAATCTATATTCCGGAACAGGAATATTTTCAAAATTGCCACAAGAAAAATTCAGCATACATATCAGGGAAGAGGAAATGTTTTTTTTTTTTTTTTTTGTCATCTCATTTAATACGAAACAAAAATATTATATAGTCGATGTTTGTGAATGTATGTGTTTTATTGTCTATTTTAATGAATTTTTTTGTTGTTCTGTTTATTGTGAAAAAATCGTAGACACATCACACAACTCTTTACAGCGCTGATAAATGGATACGAAAAAAGGAAGTAAATTTCACAATCACAGTTTAAAGGAATGATTTACCAGAGACTGATAATATTCGATTTTACGCTCAATTAACAATGTGTTGACTTGTCTTCTAATAATTCTTTTTCTTATAAGTGGAATACGAGCTACTAAATTCGTTGGTAAAGAATGAATTACTCGTATGACAATTTCAAATTAATTGTTACTTATTTAAAGCTGAATGAACTTGAGTGGTGAATTGCTTAATTTTTGTCAACATATTATGTAAAAGTGACAGAAAGAAAAACAAAGATTTAATTTAATGCCCTAAAATCCAATTCAGAAAACAAAAAATTATAAGTTAATTTTTATTCAAAAAGTGCTGAAAAACTTTACCTTCTTTTTTTTTTTCTTTCATTTCGTTCATATGATTTTTTACCTTAATCTCATTTGAATATGTCTATGTATGTATGTACATATTATATATATGTACATCCCAAAAATCACCTATCCATTAAGAAATCATCCTTCGCATTCTTAACATTCAAATAAAAAAAAAAAAAAGGAAATACTTAAGTATGATAAAACAAAATCTATAATTCAAGGACTTTCCGAAAAAAAAAATCAGGAAAAGGAAAAACATATTTAATGAAGCTTTTATAAATTTTAGAGGTTTATTTTAAACCTTTTTAAATTAAAACCGGAAATATCTTTTTTATCATGATTCTGATAAATCTATAATAACGTAATCAAATGAAATTTTTCGATGCGCAAAAATTAAACCAGAAAAATCTCAGATTTTCATGCTTCAATTTTCTTAAAGAAAAAAAGAAAAACATAATAAAAATATTTAAAAAAATCAAGAAAGTTTTTGAATAAATTTTCTTTTTTTTTTTTTCAGTTGAAGGTAAATTTTTATTTCATTTAATTTTCTTCTTCTTCTTCTTCTTTTTCAAATTAATCAAAAGCTGCATTATCAAAGTAAGTAAATTTTCATCTAGAAAAAAAAAAAAATTTAACTGGAAAAACTGGAAAAAAAAATTTATTGGATTTCTCTTTAGATTTTGAAAAGCCTATTGAAAAATAGATAAAAGAGCAAAATGAAAAACAATTTTTTTTTTGTTTTCAAAATAATTTAAGTGAATATGCTCTAAATACTAGAAAATTCAAATAAATTTTTAAAGGAGATGTATCGATTATAATTTTTTTTTTTAAATCAAAATTTGATTGTATGATAACGCGATATGCTTTTTCCAACTTTAATAAGAAATTAATACATTATGTGAAATGAAAAATGTGAAAGGGATTTTCTTTTTTGAATAAAAACTTTCTTTGTTTATATTTACAAAAATAATGGTAATTGTGGTTGAAGAATTATTTGTTATTTTACATAAAATAACATGTTGTTACGCTTAATTTACATAATCAAGTATCTTAAACATTACCAATATACAACAACAAACAAGTACCTAATATTATCTTAAAACCATACTTTATGTTTAAAAAACAAAATTGTCCTTGTAATTATAGGAAAATTTTTAAACCACTTCATTGAACATTTTGAACCCAAATACATATTTATAATTTAAAAAAAAAAAAAAACTAATTTATAAGGTTCATCCATTGTATATGCTTAGTAAAAATACACAGTACATTAGTGGATGGTAGACCATATACAAAATGTCCTAAATAAAATACACAAAATTACTAGACAGAAAAAAGGATAAGAAAAACATAATACATACGTATATTGGCTAAAGATAATAATTGGAACATCAACGAACATTTATTTTTGTCCAAAGAAATTAATTTTGCGTCTGTGTGTGCATTGAAATTTAAATGGTTAAGCAAATTTAACCACAAAAAGCAAAAAAATAAACCGAAAAACATTTATTACAGCATTTGCCTTAAAATACTTTCAATTAAATGTTAACAAGAGTCATAGTGTAATATAATTAACCAAATTTTATCCTTTTGTGAAATGGAATTTTAAAGTTGAAGGCAATCAATTAGTAAAGGAAAATGCTCAGTAGGAATTATGGTTTATAATATTCATTTGATTATGTCTGTTTCTGACAAAATGTTATGATGTGGTGTATTATTTTTTCATCACATACACAAAATAAACTGGATAAACTATGTAAAATTTAAAATGATTAAAAAACGTGAATTTAGGGAAATGATGGTTGACATATGGGTAGAAGGTATCTATAACTATCTTGTTTTATTCAGGAAACGAACCACATTTCCGAACCTAACATTTAATATATAGTTAAGGTCCTTAAAAACCTTTCTCTTGCAAATGCTGAACAGTTGCAGAGGTAGTAGGCGAGAGTTTCTTTCTCGTTAACCTCTTTGTATCTGCCACAGTTTATATTGAAAGGAATACCCAACGTTTCTGTCTAGTGCCCATGCTGCATGACGGGAATCCTGCCAAAGTTGTTTTGGTCTCTGTCAATAAGGTTGTCAGTACGTATGTAGCTCACTTAGTTGTAGCAAGTTTATTTAGATACTACAACCTACTTTTCAACTTCATCTCAGACATTCCAAAGTTTTAGAAAGTAAATCGAACTTCTAAATAAAGATATAATTTCCATCCATCTTCGATCTGTCTGGTAAGCTGGCTGGAAAGAGTAAAAAATGAATAAATTTATCATGCTATTGATATATGTATGTATGTATGTAAATTAAAATTTGTTAGTTCAAAATATACATATATTTAATGTCCTCTATGAAATTGTCCTTACCGATAGATCTTAATTTCTTATGATTTTTAAAATAAAAAAAAAATATATATTTGTGCCCAGCGACATTATTCTCTTCAATATAATCTTGTACATATTTCTTTCAATATTCAAGATAATTTTTATGTTCTGTGTAAGAAACTTCGAAAAATAATCAAAATAACTTTCAATTTCCATGCAGCAACACAAGGTCTTTTAGATATTTCTTTTTATTTTTATTTTAATGGTATCCATAGCTTTTTTTCTCTTTAAATGTAAAACAATGTTTTTTTGAGACAAAAAAAAAATACCAATTTTCTTGATTTATTTTGTTATCAATCACCAGAATTTAAAAAAAAAAAATAACGAAAAATCCTTGTCAAATCTTTTTATTTATTATTATCATTGGCAACAAGAAATAAAATCTTAATATAATTTTTTAACTTTAAGGACATACGAGGAATATAGGATACATATGTACGTCTACAAACTTAAAAAGTGTGGGATTAAATAATCAAATCAATAATTTTGATATAAAAAAAAATTTTTTAAAGTATAAAAATAAAAAATAATAATTGGTTCACGTTTAAGGAATTTAAAAAAAAAAACAAAAAAACGAAAATTAAAATGAATATACCGGTTTACAGTTAATGTGAAAATTCAAATTCTTTATAATAATTCCAAGCAATTATTATGTAAAACTTCTTAAAAGTTTTATAATTTAAAAAAAAAATTCCAATTACCATTATTGCATTATTTTCTTGTTAAGAATTTTAAATTGCATAAACTTTGGTAAGTTTAATTATTTTTAAAAGGTAAAAAACACAGTTAACTGATCATTATAGCCACTTTACTTGAATCTTTTATTGTTAAATAGTTTAAATTTTTTAGTTTTTAGAAAAAAAAATCCTTTAAATTAAAAAACATTTTCCTGTATTATTTTAATTTTTTAAACTTTTATAAATCGATAGAAAAACAGCTTTGTTTTATACATACTTACATACTACAATGGTATGTGTTCTATTGAAATCTAAAATAATATGACTTCCAAACACGTCTTTCCATCTTATGTGTTCATGTGTTCCCCCCTATTATAAATTTACAGAAGTTAAGGTGGAGTTTCCATCCATCCATCCCTAACCGCTTCTTACTGATCCACCAGCGCTGAACTAACGAATGTATAGTAGAGGGATGGATATCCCTACATTGGCATTGTACCACCTGAAAAAAAAAAAATCAAAAATTATATTCAAATAAAAATTTTTCTTATTTTGATAACTACCAAACCATAAATCTTTTATGACTGGATCAATCACCCGTAATAATATACATTTAAGAATAAAGAGTATGAAAAATTAATTGATAAAAGTATTAAATTTCGATTTGAATTATGAACGTGATGAAAATTATTATTTTTAATTTTTCAACAATTTTTATTTATTGTATGGAATTAAAAATAAGAAAAACAAAAAATAAATAAATAAATAATTGAAAAAATAAGTGAATAATAATTTAAAATTATTTGTTTAATTACAAATTAAAATTGTTTTAATATGTAAAATTGAACATTGCTTTTTTTTTATATATTTTTCAATGATAAATGAATATTTATGGCTGAATTGAAATTAAATTTATCAAAAAAAAAAAAAAATAAAATAAATAAAAATAATAATAAGAATAATTGCAATAAAAATTAATATAATTTTTGTCATAAAAATGAAATAAATACAATATTTTTTTTTTTTATTTTTTTATTCTTATTTCTCTTTATTATTTATTTCAACTAATAAAATAATTCAATGATATTATTTTATCCTTTTTTCAAAAAAAAAAAAATAAAAATAAAACTTATTAATTTTTTCCATATAAATTATGTGCAAAAATGAACATTCCAATGTTCGAATTGTAAACATTATATTTTTTTTTTTCTTCTTTAAATTATTATTTTATACATATGTATTCCATATATGTATATATTTTTTTAAATAAATCATTACAGTGAATTTTTCATTAATTTTATAATTAAAATTTAACATAATAAATATTTACATACGAAAATATATTTAAACAATAATATGAAATAGGAATATATAATATACAAAACCAAACAACATAAAAATTTCTATTCAATTTAAAAATTTATTTTTATTCACCAAAAAAAAAAAAAAAAAAATTAAAACAATTTGAATTATGTAAACAATAATTTTTCATGTTTTTCAATATTAACACAGAAACATACATATTTATTTTTTTTATGAATTTTAAAAAAACATATATATTTTTTTTTTTGTATGTAGTTTTCCCAATAATTCACTCACCTCGAAGGTGGATGATTTTAAAGTGCATTTTTACTATTTTTTTGTAATTTTCAAAGTCTAATTCGGTCTCCTTGAAAAATACTCCTTGATCTTGTACGCTTCAGTTTGAATTACTTTGAAATAAAAATTTATTTAAGCCGAATTAGTTCATTTTTGAAGAAAAATTATTATAGATCAATATCTCCATGAAACTGTCAACAAAAAAACAAAAAATAATCTATAACATACCTTGAAGTTGTGTAGAACAGCATTTAGATTTTCATAAAGTATTAAAACAGCTTAATTCCATTGAACCAGGATGGTTAGAGGCCAAGGTGGTAAAATGATTGTTCTTAAAAATGGAAGTAGCAATTAGACAAACCAATTACAAAAGCCAGCCAGTCACAACCCTGTCATATGATTAAATTCGTTTTCTATGAATGAATTTAATGGTTCACATTCCACTAAAAACTTTAAACTCACATATGACAGAGAAAAGTAGTGATGAAACCTTTTGTTCTAAATGAAATATCATACCTTGTAATATTCTAAATCTAAAGCCAAATCAAAATATTTCTAAAAGCACGTGGATTGTGGAACGCTTTTTTGTAAATGCGTCATTTTCTTTTTTTTTAATAATATGATGAATTTTTAATTTTAAGTTAAGTTTTTATAAAAATTTCAGAGTACAACATTTTTAAAAAATCAATATGTGAAACATTTTTCACATACCTATACCTATTTTAGTTTTTCAATCTACTTACTACATATTTCGAAAAGTGCCTTAATTTTTTTATTACTGATGGATGCATTTTCTGTACAATTTTTTTTTATAATTTAACAAATAGTTTCTAATGTCGTTTTACATTTTTTTTAAATGATAACAATCTGTAAAATTGATTAGTCAATTATTTAAAAAAATAATAAAATTATTTACATGGTGATCATGAAGTTTTAATGAAAATTTATGTTAAATCATAAGTGTAACAATTTTAAAAAAGTTAGCAGTTTTGTTATTGAAGCTTTTTAAAAGTCAAATTTTTGTACTGGAGCCGAAATCATGAAATCATATTCGAATAAAATTAAGTACTTTAATGCATTGCATTGTAATATTTGTGTAGAAATAAGTATATTTGCATATTATGTGCATTAAAATATTTGTACATTTTTATATTGGTCATGGAATTGATGCTTTATGCATGTCCATTACTAATACTATCTCATGAACAACTATAAAGATTGTCAACTGACTGGCCTTCTTTTTGTGTTGTCTTAAAAAAAAAAACATTAGCAAACTACACACAAAGATTCGTAAAACAGGATTACTGTTCAATGAAAATCTAAAACTATGAAAATGTCCATCAATAATAAGCTATAGACCCAACCTGTTTTATTTGAAAAAAAAATCTATAGTTTTACTAATTAATTAAAAATTTTCTTAATTTATCTATAAAATTTCAATTATTTGAATTAGTTTACTTTTTATCGTTCTTCGCTCAACATATTTAAGTGAAACAAAAAGTTATATACATATATATTTTTTAAATTTTCTCAAAAAAAAAAATAAAACAATTAAACTTATCTGCTTTACAATGAATTTTTTGAAAATTCTCACATTTTTAATATTTTACTTTGGAAAAATAAATATTTTCTTACCACTTACATACGATAAACATTTAAAAAAATTTCATTTATCTAATAATATCATATTTTCATGGATTTTAATAATTTTAATATTTATTACAATGATTTTCACTTCTATAACTATTAATGAAATACTAATTGAATTAAATATTATTGTTATTTACATAATTTCAATTATGATTTTTTTAATTCATTCTGTTACATTAATTTTATTAATAATTCAAATAAAAAATCGTTTAATTTTAAAAAAATTTCTAAATAATTTTTTACAATTAATTAATCATTTAAAAAATTTACAATTAAATAAAAATTTATCAATACAAAATAAAAAACATATTAAATATTTATGTATATCAATAATAATTATTTATACATTTGTATTTATATTATTTTTTTGTTATTTTATAAATATATATTCTGTAAAAAAACAAAAATCTATATCATTAATTTGGAATATTATTTATATAATTGAAACATTAATTCATATATATTGTAAATTTACTATAATTAATTTTTCAATAATGATAACAATATTACATTATTTAAAATGTATTTTAATTAATATAATTAATTTTCAATTAGATGATATTTTAAATTTTTTACAAATAAAAAATTTCAATAGAAAAAAATTTAAAATATATAATGAAATAATTTTACAAGAATTAAATGATAATCTAATGTATTTTTTAAATATAATTAAAAATTCTAAAAATATAAATAAATTTATCAATAATCAATTATTTTTTCTAATTATTTATCATGTTATAACTAATATAGGTGATATTTATTATTTATATGATATAATATTTTATATGAAAGAACAAAAATATCATGATTTTATGCACACATCATTTAATATTTGCATAACAATTATATTATTCTTATCAATTCAACTATTTTATAATAAATGTAATGAAACTAGAAAAATATTAAAAAATATTCTGTTTGAAATTCATGATGATGAAGTTGAAATGATAAAAAATGTAAGTTATATGTATTAATAAGGCTACTGTTAGATGATACTGAATATATTTTTATGAATATTCATATTTAGCATCATCTGCCATCAGTTTTAATGTAATTTTTAATTTAGATATTGAAATTTTAAAAAAAACATATACTATCTGGGTAAAATTTTAACCCATTCAATACTGACATGACGTATTCGTCCCAAGATCTGCAATCATTTTACTTATAAACCATTTTTATATTGATAACTTTATTCGATATCTATAACAATTTCGAAAATATCATGACGCCTTTTATAATTTTAAAAAAAATTCGTATTGAAAGGGTTAAAACATAAATTCATAATTTTGACACGTTGATTACCAAGCAAAATTTGATCGGTATTATACACAGCACCTCAATTCTGTTTGACATATGTAATTGTGCAAGCGAAGGACTGTGAAATGCAGATTTAACGTCAACGTTATCTTGGTCGTGTTCTCGTCAGCACAATGTACTCGTCATTTTGTATAATTTGAAATTTAAAATCAAATGCCCTAAAAAATAATTAACACAAAATTACTCCAAGAATAATTCTGTGGCATCGATTACCTTGCCCAACTCCATGAAACATCACGCAACGGATAATGATTGCCGGCACTGAGGTCAACGTGATAAAAATGAAAAATGCAATTCTTTAGTTTTCAGAGAAAACAAAAAAATTATAAAAATTAAATAATAAAAACTTTTAATTACTTTATAAAACATTTACTATTTCATAAATTTTATACTTTTTCATGTTTCAGTTGGAGACGATTTTATTATTGACGATGCTAAAAGAAATATTAATTTGTCCTTGTGGAATGGCAACAATTGATAAAAGGAATCTTCTAATTTTAATGGTAACAGTTAATCTTAATGTATTAATTTTAATACAATTTGATCAAATGCGGGATTGAAAAAAAAAATAAATTTATAAATAATTCAAGAAGAATAACTTTATTTAATTTAAATAAGACAACCTGTAAATATATGTACATATGTATGTATGTACAAATTTCCAGGTAATAAATTATGTAATATCATGCTTTAAAGAAATAATAAAAATAATTTAATTGTATAACATTATAATATATTTAATTTGATTATCTAAATCTATGACACTATATTATTGCGTAATTTACGATATACGATAACTAAAAAAATTAAAAAAAAAAAATTTTAAAAAAACTATGTAGATTGTTATTATAATATTTTGTTATAATTCAAATATTATGCAATTTAATAAAATTTATTGTTTGTCTATTGAAAAGTTAATGTGTAATTTATTATAAATATCCTGATAAAGGTAATTATAATATAATTTTATTAGTTTTTGTTTTCATTACAAAAACGTATCTGATTATTAAATCTTTTCTGCATTATAAATTATTATTATGCTGTTATTGTTTTTATTTTTTTTTTTAATAACGGAAACAAATTTATGAGAATAATTCAATGTAAAATAAATAAATAAATAGTAAGTAATAAATTAAAAATTTCAAATTAATTTATTACTGCAAAATAAAATTGCAAATTGTCATATTTAATTTTAAAAATAAACTTATAACCATTTGAATGGTTGGTGTAGTATATTAATTTGTACTATAATAAATACCTTGGAAAAATGTTAGATGATTCTTTCAATGTTTATCAAAAAAACACAATTATTTTTCTAGTTTTCTTTTAGAAAAATGTAAAACGAAGATTCTCTCCAGAGGATTTGCTGAAGTATAATTTATCACATTCGCCGCAGAGGCCCAATGCCGGAGATTCGCTTTTGAATCTCTGGAGATTTGGTGAACAATAAATAACCTTCGCTAAAAAAAATTTTTTTATGATTATTGAACAATTTCTCGTGGATTTTGGGATCCTGTCACTTTTACACATACATCTTTGCTAATAATAGATAACAGAAATTGAATAAAATAAAAAAATAAAAAAAAAAATTTTTGTATAATAATAAAAATAATGTGTATTACCTTCTTAATAATTAAGGAAAATTGTCATACATTGTACAATTGTCTACACAATTTTTTTTATAAAGCGAATAATTCTTAAAAATTGAATTTATATATTTAAAATAAGAAACACGAAAGCTTTCATTATTATAATTTCTTTCAATAGAAAATATAACGCATATGCGCAAAATTCATATAAATTTCTCCACCACTTTTTATCAAACAAAACACATAAATACATGGTTTGATTAAGGACATCAAACATTTTACACTACAACTCAAAAGTATCTCAGGTTTTAACAGAAATTAAATTTTTTTTTTTTTAAATTCGTCCAAAAATAAAATAAGAAAATTAAAAACCAAAAAAAAAACAGTATGTAGAATCAATTTCAAGTATTCCGTTATAAAATTAAAATTTTAGATACTTTATTTTAAAATTAAAAAGCTTATTTTTAAAATTAACTTACAATATTCAAAATAAGATAGGATATTATTATTATCAATATTTTCTAAATTTTAAATTTTTTTTAGAAACATAGTGAATTTATTTCTTGTCTTGCTTTTTTAAATTTTCCTTTAAAAAAAATAGAGCTATTCCGTATGCTTGTAATTATTCAATCACATGGAAATTCATTAAATGAAATTTTCATGTGATTAAATAAAATCTATTTTACTGAAAAAAAAAATTTTTCATATTTTATATTAAATTTTTTAAAATTAAAAATTATGCCGCATAATGTTGAAAATTTTGTGGTTCCCAATTATTATTATTCCATTGTGATTGTGAATTATATGACCAATATGGAGAATTATTATACCGTTGTGTATTATATTCATTATCTACACAATTCTGCATACCACTAATACCAAAACTTTCTCTTCCATAACCAAATTGGTATCTGTCTGAGTCTGACCATTGTGAATTTCTCCATGAAAATTCATCCATGTTTTGATTATGATATGGTAAATTTTTATCAAAATTATTATAATTTGAATATCTTTGTTGTTGCAATTCACTTCCAGTTCCATCCATATCAAAATCACATGTTTTTGGTAAATATAAATACATTGGTTTTTGACTACATAATCTTTTTATTTGAACTATTCTTGGTATTGTTATAACACGTTTTCGTCTAATTATTAACGGTTCTCTAATATTATATGGATGATATGTGAATTCTTTTTGTTTTAAAATTTGTTTATCCCAAATTATTCTTGGAACATGTATAACTTTTTCAACATAATATGGTTTCGGTATAAAAATTCTTCTTATTCTTATTGAAATTGTTGGTTCGGTAATTACTTTTCTTTCATATCTAATTCGTTTTTCTTGACATATTCTGGGTGGTTGAGGTATTGTTATTACTTTAACACGCGTTTGAGCTTTAAGCTGTTTGAAAATTATTTTATCAAAGTTAGAATGGAAACATTTTTAAATTTGTAAAAAAAGATAACTTACAACCATCTTACATTCCTAATTTTTTTTTTTTTTATCAGGCCAAAATAAACTTTGCACTATTTTAGAGATAAATTTTGAATTTGTTTTTCTTTTCAAATTAAAACCAAAAAAGTGTCATTTTTTTAAAGTTTACTCAGTTTTGAATTATTCTCAGAGTGTTTATGTAATGCGGTCTACAGACGACCAACTTTTTTGTCAACCATATCGTCAAAATTTTAAAAAAATAACAATAATGCCGAAAAGCAAAGGCGTTCAGATGGCGATTGTCAAAATTTTTACCAATATGTAATCTAAGCAATTTGAAAGCAAGTGAAAGTAATATTTCGTCATATCGTATTCATAGAAATTTAGATTTCTTTCTTAGAACAATTGTAATTCCTAAACTACTTTTACCCAAACAAAAATCAAGTATGCCCTCTGACAAATTTAAAAAACAAAAGTAATTATTCAAAAACAAGTCATTTGGTATTTGCATCATTTTAACCGGCTTTTAATCAAAATTCTTTGAAATATTTTTAAAATTCAAAATTTTATATTAAAATTATATTTTATATTATATTTTTTAGTTTTTAACAACAAAAGTTTTACCAGTTTTTAAATCACTTTTTTTTAAAATAAACTTCGATCATCTGTTAGAAAATGTTTGGAAATACGAATGGACTACCATATCAGCAATCATTTTCGACGCAAAGCGTTCATGTATCTACTTTTAGTATTTTTGTTTTTAATAAATTCATTCATTAGTTTTTTAATTTCTAAATTTTAGCCACCAAATCTAAAACCTGGAAGTCCACCATCAACGCAATGTGAAAAACAAGTATTAGTTCCACGTCCACCACATCTTGTTTACCAAAAGCAAATTGTATATGATAAAAAATTTGTACGAGTGCCTGTAGTACGAGAGAATATTAAAAAAGTTCTTGTTCCAAAATCAACTGAATTTATAAGAAAGGTTCAAGTTCCAATTCTTGTATGGACAACATATCCTATTAGGACAACAAAAGTTGATAGTGAACCGAAAATTGTTAAAGAACCAGAATTAATTTATGAAAATCATGCTATAACTGTTCCAAGAGTAACGTACATTCCAAGAGTATGCCAGCCAAAACCAATTAGAATTTGTATACCAGAAGATTGTTTTAGAAATTATTCAGTAGGAGCTCCAAATTTTGTGAATATTCATTCATCTAATGAAAATAATTATAAATATCAAAAGCAACAGAATAAAGGTGGATACAATGGTTATACTGCCAATAACGGAAATTACAGAGCCAGAGGTGGTTATGGAAGCGGTGGTAAAACGGTTAATGGCAGTATATATGGATACGGTGGGTACGGCGGATATGGTGGATATGGTAGATATGGTGGATATGGAGGATTTCATAGTTTACCTAGGCCATTTTCTAATCTGAAGACGTTTATGTTTAATCCACGTATAAATGGAATACCAGCATTTTGTCTTTAAATTTTATCATACATTAT
Source organism: Bombylius discolor (assembly GCA_939192795.1). Classification (NCBI taxonomy): domain Eukaryota; kingdom Metazoa; phylum Arthropoda; class Insecta; order Diptera; family Bombyliidae; genus Bombylius; species Bombylius discolor. Next base: position 52,501,023 of record OW584238.1, on the reverse strand, counting down.
TTTAAAGCATAATTATAAATAATTTAGAAATAAATTAAATTTTCAATTGAAAATAGTTTTTTTTTCTTTTGTATAATTTTTAAAAAATTTTACAAAGAAAAAGTAAATTCATAATATTTTCGTCTATTATGTTTTGGTTTTTTTTTCTCAATTTTATCAAAAACCGACTTTCATGTTAGGCACTCAAATAAAAAATCTAGTAGGCTCTTTACTTTCCCTTGAAAAATAGAAAATGTTAAAAAATAAAAATAAAAACCCATTTTGCAATTGCATCGTTTTAGTTGACTTTTAATCAACATTTTTTATATTATTTTAAATTCAAAATTTTCCGTTGAAAATAACATTTTAAATTTTGGCTTTTCAAATTTTTGGATTTTAAGAATTGGTTTTAACAACAAAAATTTTATCAATTTTATTTCTTTTTATTTTTTCTCAATAAACTTTTGACCTCATATAAAAATGGTTTGTAATAGATACAATGGATGTAAAAATTACACTGGTACCACCGCTTACACTACTAACAACCGTTATACTGGTTGTGCTACCATTAAAGGTTACACCGCCAATTACAGTTATCCTGGTAATAAAAGTCTAGGAAATTACAGAGCCAGAGGTGGTCGTTGTGGGGCAAGTAGCGAAAATTCAAACGCATTCGGTGGAGTTAGTGTAAACCCTGGAACTTATGGACCTGGATGGTACCCTGGATATGGTGCAACCTTTTGGTATCCAGGATTTGGTGGAAACTATGGATACGGTGGATACCATAATTACTACGGAAGATTTTGCGGTGAATACGGTAGACATCTTCCTTATCCATACTTTCGTCCAAATATTGATAATTGGGGTATGAAAGGGATACCAGCTTTTTATCTTTAAATCTAATCATTCATTATTTTCAAGCAAAATTATAAATATTTTAAAAATAAAACTTTAAATTGAAAACAGATTTTGTATGTTGTAATCTTTATAATAAGTATGTATAGTATAACCTTTTTTTTCTTTCTTTTTTTAATTCGTCCAAGTATGCTTTGAGTAAAATGTTTATTGAATGTTGTCTTCAATTGATTTTTTTTCTGTCATGATCATCCGTACGTTATCTATCTCAAATCTATCCATCTAAGTTGGGGTCTACCAAATTTTCTAGTTCCTACTAGGATCTTCCTTGATATTCTTATATGAGGTTTGTCTTCAATTTACTTATTTCTATTTCTATAAAATATAAAAACTTTTTTTTTTGTTTCCAATTAACAAAACAGCTTAGAAAAACCACTGTACCTTATAAAATACTTAATTTTTCAAGGGAAAAAAAATAAAATCAAGTTTTCATAAACAAAATATTTAATTGTCTAAAATTTCATATTATATGAAATGTTAGAGCGATTAACAGTAAATTTATTGTTATTTTAATATTTTTTTTCTTTTTTTTTTAAATACAAATTTTAAGAATATATTTTAATAAAAATTGTACTTTTTTTTAAAAATAACAATTTAATTAGAAATTTAATTTTAATTTAACAAATTTTATTCGAAAATATTGTGAAAAAAAATTGCCTTTTAACTTAAAAAATTATAATGGCTTCTTGCAAATGCAAACGTTTCGATGGAGCTTCAGAAGTTCCACAATATATAAGATATGGTTGCCAGTCTTGTACATGTGGAACTGGTACACAGGAAGTATGTATTAAAATATTTTTTTCTAACTTTAAAAATTTAATTCAATTTTTTTTTTAAATTAAATACAAAATATTAAAATATTTAAATTGAATAGTGGTATTGTCAAAAAATGATCACAGAAGCTATGAAAAATATACAATCATGTGAAGATTGTCCATCTATACTACCACGAAAAACAAAATACGTTAAAACTCAACAGTCACCACGTGTTTGTTGTAAAAACAAAAATATAATGATTAATCAAAAAATTACTGAACCTAAATTATTACCAGCTCAAAAAACTGTAGATGTTTTACATGTGATAGTTCATAAGAGACCAGGTAAAACTCCAAAAATAAGTTACAGAATTACAACCATAAAGGAACCGTTATTAATGTATGAATCAAAAGATATGACTAGTTCAGTTTTAATTGCAACAAAACCTAAAATTACATGTCAACCACAAGAATTTTGTACAGCATTTATAAATAGACCGAAACCTCAATATGTTTATATACCTGTATCGGATGCTTGGTGTTGCAAACCACAAAATATTAATTATTCTACAACACCTAATTCATGTCCGCGATGTTACTCAACAGGACCCTTATATTGCACAGGACAAGCACCTACAAGTATAAATCGAGGAGTTCGTGCTAGAAATATTATTAGAGATACAAGTATGCGTTCAGGTATACATATTATATAGAAGTAGTAAAAATGTGTCAATTGCACACATACTAATTAGGTGGTGGTGTTGTGGTGGTAAGGAATGGCTCAAGAATTTAACCATTATATCAATATATTTTTTGTATTGAAAAAATGTTTTTCTAATGTGTTAACAATTATTAATTTCATGAATTATAAAATCCGACAGCTTTATAAGCTTTTTATGTTAAATTAATTACAGTACTTGTTTAATTAAAATTGTTTAATAATCGCTTTTTTTTAATAAAATTTGTATTATTTTGAGAATTGTAAAAAAGTGTTTCAATGCTTGTCTCGTTCTATTTACTTTAGATTCCTTAAGATTGAACATAACGGCATACAATTGTATTAGCAAGGAAATCTTCTGATTTTCAAATCGAATGTAATTGCTTATCATTTCAAACGTACATTTTGTGCTTATTTACTTGATGTTTTCTTCAATAAGGTTTTTTTTTTATTAGACTCAAATCAGTGAAATACAAGCCGGGATATAATTGTACAAAATGAATAAGCCATATATTTCCCACTATTTTCTTCCTTTTTTTAAAAAGAAGAAATACGTTTCAAATTTCCTTAATATGAATTTTGTTTTGTATCTGCCTTAAAAAAAACAGAAAAATTGATCATCAAAAATCTTCACATCCAATCTCAAAATCTTATTTAATTATTCAAAAATAATTTTCATTTTTACCACATTTATTTTCAAAAAATATTCAATACAATCATAGTATCTAATTATACATACAAAAATTTACAAATATTTATTACACAAAAAAAATACGTTACATTAATAACAAATTTATTTTCATTATTCTTTCAGAATTAAAAAAAAAAAAAGGAACATTTACGAACACAAAAATACATACAAAATTATCAATACAATTGAAAAAAAAAAAAAAATCATATTTACTATCAAAAATCAAAATTCATGTTGTCATTCGATTTATTTTGAATTGCTTTCAAAAGATATTCAACATAATGTGATGCACGTAATGTTTCACGTATAATTTTCTCATAATTTTCTAAATTTTTTTCATATTCTTCATTTATCATTAAATCTTTTAATTTTTTTTTACGACGACTTATCCAGCATGCAATTGTATTTTTATCACGACGTAATTGTTCATCATCTGTTCGATTTTTAACTGGATGCTTTCGAATCATATTTGTATGATATTGATAAATATTTGATATTTGTTGAAGATTTTTTGTTATTAAAGGTGGTGTTGTTGTTTTTAATGTTGGTGTCAATGATAATAATTGATCATTGAAAATTTCCATTTTAATTTTTTTTATTTTTGGTGATGTATCATCATCATCTTTATGTAAATTAGTTTCAACACAATTCAATGAATTTGTTTCAGAATCTGAACACGATGAATTATTATAATCAACAATTTCACGTTTACGTTTTCTAAATTTCTTATGAATATATTCATTGAAATTATTTTCATAATTATTATTATTTATTTCACTGGACATTTTTATTGGATTTTTAAAAAAATTATTTAATGACAAAAAAAAATTTTAATTAAAAAAAAAAATTACAAAATATTTTTTTTTCTTTATATTCCAACGAATTTTTTCGTTGCAAACAGTCTAATCAAACTAACTAAATAATTTAAATTCCAAGATTGTTATATCCTTTTTTTTTTCAAATTTCAAATTGTTTTTCATAATCTTCATCCCTACTACTTCTTGCGAAATTTTTCTATACAATTTTTTTTTTGCCTGCGTATGAAAAATTTTTTAAAAAAAATTTTAAATAACTAACATAAAAATTGAATCATACATATATGTATCTTACAATTATTACTTACATGCTATATCTTTTTTTTTTTTTTACAAGTGTATCTGTTAATCACTTCCAATATATTACAACAGATTTATTATTGTAAACAAGGCAATAAAGGATTAAACAAATATAGTTTTACAGATGATAACACTTGCATAAAAATATTTTTATCTATGTATACAGCAGATAATATGATCCCTCGGTGACATGACTGGACATGACTCATGTACATAGATATTTTTTTGTTTTTTGTTTTTGTTGATACATATACAAATTTTCAATTATTTTCATAAAACAAAAACAAAATATTATAAATTATTCAGACAAATTTTTCAGGTCACAAATAATTTTCTTGTTGCATATTGAAAAAATAATGAAAATAAATCTGCAATGAAAAGACAAAGAAAAATAAATGTATCTAAAATTGGAATTATTTTGTTTTGAATTTTAAAGTTTATGAAAATGTGTGTTAAACAGAAAAAAAAAACAGAAAAACATACCTCATACTAAATTGCTTTAATAAATAAAAATTTAGTTTGAAAAGCACAAACGAATTTTATCAATTAAAACGTTTTTTTTTTTTTACAAAATGAGTTATAAATTTTAAAACATCTTTAAATATTTCTACAAATTTATCTACAGAAACTGAGTCCCATTCTATGATAGTTGATAGCTTCGTGATTACACGTTTCCAGAAGTCTTTCATGAAATAAAATGTTTGCTAATTCTTTGATAAAATTGATAAAATCGTGCAAAAATTAAAAATCCTGGATTGAATAGATTTGCAACACGACAAAAATAACATCTCGATCATTTTGTAATTAACAAAAATTTTGAATTGAGAGAAACTCTACATATTTTAAAATTTCGATGACTTCTAGAAAATTTTAATCATGACTGTTTGTGCACACAAAATAATTTCTTAAGATTTTAAAAGTGATTTCAATCTCTTTGCATTCCACTTTTCTCAAACACGAATATCGAATAAAAATTGCAAAAACACAAAATTCAAAAAAGGACATTGAATTTTTTTTCTATACTGGAGATGAAACTTTAATTTCTCTACACATTAAGTTAAAATTCAAATTTTTATTCTCCCTCCTACTAAATATTTAAAAAAGTAATAATTTTTTTTCTTAGAAAAATAAAAAATCATACACCAAAAAATTAATTTAGATGTCACAATTTCAAAAATCACACACTTAACACTTGCTGGACGAAATCAAACGAAAAAGATTTTAATTTTTATTAAAAAAAAAAAAGTTTAGTAAAATTAATATATAAAATATAAATCAAAAAAATAAAAAAAACTGCAATAGAACTTTTTTTTTTATTTTAATAAGAAATCAATAAATTTACAGACAATCTTTAATTTCCGAGAAAAAAAAAATAATTTAACACAGAATTTAATTTTTTTTAATGGACCCTACAACAAACTACTCTCCTTATTCATGTGAAATCCAAAAATCGTAAGATTTAATTTTTTAATTAAATATTTCACATTAAAAGAAAAATACATTATTATTTTCTTACCTGTTAATTCTCTTTTTTTTCAAAATAATTTCTAACTAAAAAATGCATCACATTTTTGTAATAAAAATTATTATATTTGATTTAAAGGTCGCAATTCTTTGTTTAATAAAAAAAAAAACTTATTTTTTTAGAAATAAATGAAAAGTATTGAAGACCTCAATAAATTAATTATAACTATAATAAGAAAGACAACAGCATTAACATGGTTTTGTCTTCTTTTTTTCTGGAATTCAAAAAAAACAAAAAACAAAGAAAAGACATCAACCAAATAAATTTAACAAAATTAATAAAAAATTAGAGACAATGGAAAAGGAAAGAAATATGTATGCAATAAAAATCAAAACATTTTTTTTTTTTTTATTATTTTACAGTAATTTATTTTTATTCATCATTTATTTCTCGTCAAAAAATGTTACAAAATGATCTTAAAGAAAAAATTACAAAATTTAAAAAAAATATACATATATATAATTTTCCACAAAATGAATACAAACTACTCTTAAATCTATTACACAAAAAAGTCAAGAAGAAAAAAAACTAAATTACAAACATTCAAGGAATGAAAAAAATTTAAATATAATTTTTTTTTTTTCAAATTTAAATAATATTATTAATTTGATATTTCACTTGATAAACTTGCTGTATCATCACTTGTTATCATATGATTATTGTTAAATTGTTGTAATGATGATAACATTAAATCTAAATTCATATTATTTATATTTTCAAATTCAAAATTTTTTTTAATTTTTAATAATATATCATAATTCCAACCATCTTCAATTAATTGTTTTTCAGCATATTCAATTACATTATTTATAAATTTTAATATTTTTATATTTTCTTCTAATTTATTTTTAATAAAATCATATTTATATTTTTGTTTTAAATTTTTTAATTTATTATTTAAACGTGATTTACGACATGATTCGGATTTTTTTATTTGTTCATTATTTTTATTTTCTAAATTTAATTTATTTTTACGTCTTTCATATTTAATTGGATTTAATTTTAATAAATTATCAATATATAAATTTTCATCATGATAATATTGTGATTTAATTGTATTAACTTTTATATTTAATATTGTATTAAAATCATGTAAACCAATTAATTTATCTAATAATAATGATTTATATTGAATTGATAATGATTCATGTAATTTTTTTAATAAATTTTCAGCATTTTTTGTTAAATCTGTGCAAAGAAAAAAATCAAAAAAAAAAAAATAAATAAGAATTAATTTTAACAAAAAATTTCAAATTAATAAAAAAATTTGTATTTTAATTAAGTTTTTTTTTTGTAAAACTTACTATTTTCCATACTGATAAATGTGTCTTTAAAATATACAATTGCGAATTTTTTTATTCTTTTCAAACAAAAATTTAAAAAATATATTTCGATTGTTGTTAACTTGTTACTTAATTTTTTCAATAAAAAAAAAAAATCAAAATTTTTAAATAATAATTTTTCAATTTCTCTCACAAGTCACACAATAAACTGTCCACCACCAGATCTTGTTTTAAAATTAAAAATAAAATCAATTACCTGACTGGTTTTTTATACTTTGCTTGATACAACATGTTTCAAATACACAAACAATTTTTTTTTTATTTTTTTTTTATTTCCAAAGAACCAATAAAATATTAGAAAAATAAAATAATTAGTCATAATATACACAATTTTGTGTCATATTTGTATTGATGGGTCTTAATCTACATTTTATCTTTATTTTTTTTTTTTTTTGTTAATTTTATTTTTGTAAAATAATAAAAGATCTTTTCTTTTTAACAAATCCGTTATTGAATGCGACAGTTATAGATAAAATATACAGTTTGCACTTTGAGCTATTATTACCTGTAATTAAAACAAAAAAAAAGTGAGAATTTTAAAACACTTTTTAATAATTTTTTGTTCTAGTCCCTTTTTTCTTTCAATAATTTGCATGATTAAACACATGTATTAGGATGTAATGGAATATTTTTTTAAAATTGTTGTACATAATGCCCATCTGATGATGCATTTCAATTGAAAAGGGATAAAAGTAACCGAAATGGTTTTTTTAGAAAAAAAATTATTATTTTTAAATTATACAGGTAAGCAAATAACTTCTAATGTCCGATCATATAATTGGAATTCACAAAAAAAGCATTAAAATCTACAACAGATTCATAATTTACAAACCTCAGGCGCGACAATAAATTAAATCTTCTAGAAATTCATTTTTCGATTTTAAAATTGAAATTAACCCGAAAAAATTAGTTAAAAATATAATATTCAAATGTTTTATGAAAAATTATCAAAATATATAATACGAAACTTTAAAAAACTTCACCTTTAATACAATCTAGATTTTTAGGAGCTAAATTTCGTAATTCAAAAAAAAAAAAAAGATACATTTTTCTCTTATGTTACATTGTACTTAATTGTTACATTGTTCTCTTAATTTGTTTTTTAAGCTTATTCCTGTTTTTTTAATTTTGTTTAATTTTAAAAGTTAAAAAAAATAATTTAAAAATATGTAATTGATAATTTTCTCATATTTTGTTTAAATCTATCAATCTATTATCTAAATTACCCTCTCTATAATGAAGAATATTTCATCATTGCATTCTTGAAACTAAATCTGAAACAATAAAATGTACTTTCCATTTTTATAAAAATTTTTCTTAGAGTACACACAAAAATGAATGTATGTATGTACAAATAATTTAATTACTCAATGAAATATGTTTTTTAACTTCGAGTATATCTTTTGCAATTTGTTGAAATAATTCTTTTTTTGTATCATCCTGATTTTTCATTATTCTCATGAATTCAACAAGTGCTTTACTTTCTTCTACTAAACCTTTAAAAAAGAAAAAAGAGAAGAAAAAGGAAATTAAAAATAATAAAAATATAAACAAAAATAAATTTATTTATAAACTTACTGGATCTTTGTTGACCATAAAATTTTTCCAAAACATCATCTTTTTTTAATGATTTCAAATTAATTACATTTATATTTGTTTCTAGGAATTTATTTTCTGATATCTTTGTATCATATTTCATTTTTTTATATTGTTTTTCTGTACTTTCAATTAAATTTAGAACATTTTCATTAGATTGTTGTTTTAAAATTGATAATGAATTTTGAATTTTTTTCAAACGTTCACGTTTCTCATTTGATATTTTATTTTGCATATTTTCTGTTATATTAATAAATTGATTATTATTATTTATTAATTTATAATTATTTTCATTAATTGTAAATGAATTGAATTTTTTTTTATCGAAATTTTCATGTAATAAATTTAAAAACATTGAATTATTTGTTGAAATTTTACATGATGGTAATTGATAATCATTATTATCATTTGAATTAGATGTTGATGTACTATCAGTACTAGTACTAATCGTACCTGTTTCAGAAATATCTGTTTCAATTGGAATTGAATCAAGCCATGTTAATACATCAATTTTTTTATTTGTTCTATTTTTATTATGTTTACGTTTATGTGAATTATTTTTAATTAATGTTGATATATCTTTTTCACGTTCACCATGAATATTATATAATTCATTACCAAGTAAATTTAATGCAATTTCTGTTATTAAAAATTGTCCACCACCTTGAGGATCAACTGGAGGTAACGATGATGACATTATTTTTGTGCAAAAAATCTCTTTTTTATACTTAAAATGAACGGTTGAAAGAATGGAAATATTGAAATAAATTTTAAAAGACAAATTCCGTAATTACAAAAATAATTAAAATTTTTGTTATAAAAACTGCTGTCGTTTTTCAAAAACTACTTCACAAAAAAAAAAACAAATGTAAACAAAAAAAAAGTAACAGTCGTATGTAAATGTCAAACATAAAAAGCAAATCAGAGTTGCCAGTACCTTTATAGATTCTGTTACGATAGCTGTTTTATTGGAACTGAAGAAGTGAGATGTACTCACATCAGTTTTGCTCAGCTCACTTATCTTCTTCTTGTAAATAGATTCACTTTATGTGTCCAAAAAACATATTAAAAAATTAAATTACATATTTGAACTAATCTCACTAGAAAAATACAATATTACGAAACAAATAAAGAACAAATATAAACTTCACGTCATAGCTCACTAAGCAAGTGAAATTTTTCGTACCGACCTCAATTGGGTGAAAAAATGCGCTTATCAAATGAGAAAGTGAGAAATCTTAGAATTGCAGTAGCCGATTTTTTTCGAAACTTTGACTACATTCACCCTATCAAAAATTATTTTCTTCTATTTGAATTTAAATAAACCGTTATTTACATATTTTTAGATCTTATAACACTTTTTTAATAACGAATATTTTTTGGTTCTTTTTTCAAATGACATTGAATCTTTAATTGCTAGAATCATTAAAGAGTGTGAAAAGGGTTTCGAAACGAAAAAAATCATATATTCGCCCTCATCACATCAACAAATTGTAAACAATTGTTTAACCAAAATAAACACACCCACCCTCATGTTGTAAATATTTCAAAAATTATACATTTCGTTTCCATAACTACGGGAATGAAAAACTTTTTAACAAAACAAAATTTACATTCGAATTAATCAACTTATTAGGTAATTGATTAATTTAATTTAAAAAGAAACGTATTCTGAAAAAAAGTTTTACTTAACAAAGTGAAATAATTGTTTAATTGAAAAAAAAAAAATCTATATAATTAATAAATCTATTTAATTTGTGTGTAATGTTTATATTACGGAATAAAAGTAATAAAATATTAATAAAAATTTCTATAATATTTTTCACATTAATTAATGAAACATTTTCAATTACAAATAAAGATATATTTGAATTTAAAAATGTACATAATTGTAAAAATAATGAATACTATGATTTAAATTTATTTAAATGTTCAAATTGTAATTATGAAAATAATTTAATACCAAATGAAAATCGTAAGTAATAAAATTTATTTAAAAAAAAAACCATTTTCATGTGTTGTGTAATAGATTCAATGACAAACATTGATTTTTTAGTAATTTTGAAATTGAGTAATCGAATTTAATAAAAATAATATTTTTTAAAATTGAAAATAATTTTTTTTGTCAATTTACAATAAAATTGTGGTAAAACCATTGAATAACCAAATAAGGATGATCATTTGGGATCACGACCACCTAAGCCACAAATTTTACAAAGCCTTAAGCCATACACACAAAAACAATTTTGATTTCATAGAAAAGCTCATATTAAAAAATATATTTTCCAAACCTAATTATAAAAACTCAAGGACTTTGATCTTAAGCTGTTTTAGCGCTAACAATCTCAATTCTGTTTAGGACTTATTCAACACTTCTTTAAATTTTTCTTCTTTGTAGAGAACAAATTCTATTCCTATGACAAGGCTGGGCACTAATATAGGTGTAGTTCCACCTTTATTATTTTCGATGTAAGCCTTAAAATTTAACTGACAATGATATGTAAAAGTATAAACACCATTTAACTCATCAAACTCAAACATTCCAAATGCACGATTTCTTTTTCAAATTATTCAACACCATGTTCTTTCCAATGATTCACGAAGTGCTCTTAATCTGCACTTTCAAATTATTTAAGCGTAAAATCTCAATTAATTAAAAAATTTAATAAATGTTTAAGTATAAATACGTACAATATTTTTTAAAATTTAAAATAAAATTATGATTTTTTCTCTTAACAGGATTAGCATGCGAATGTACTACAAATACAAATTCAAATATTACATACGATTTACATAATAAAACATTAATTTGCCATCATAATGATATTATTGAACAAGAACAAATTACATGTAAATACCGTTATATTACAAATATTCCTAATAATGAAAATTTTCTATCATCAATAATAAAAATTTATCAAAAAACATATCTAGAAAATTCATCATGTATCTGTGATTTAAAATATAATTTCCTTTATGAAAATGAATATTGTATAACAAAATCATTATTAAGAAATTATATGATTTATGATACATTTGAAATATATGATGAAATTTATAAAAATTTAAAATATATTTCATTCTTTTGTAGAACATTAAAAAATAATAATGCATGTAATTATTTAGCTAATTTATGTATTTCATCATTTTATAATACTGATAAAAATTCACCATGTGGTTTATTTATTTTATCACAAATAACAAATGCTGGTGTTTATGGTGATGATGATATAAAAAATTTAAAACCATATATATTTTTTAAAAATGATAAAGATACACGAATTAATTTAATGACAATTATTAATTATTCATATAAATTGAAAAATCATAATGAATATGGTAAAATTAAATTTTTTACAACAATTTATACATTAAATGGAAATTTAAAAAGGATCGGTACATTAAATTTAAATCATATTAATTTATGTAATCAAAATAATAATAATAATAATAATGGACATTCAAATGATATACATTTTGCTGAGAATGTATTTATTAATTGTAAATTAACATTAGAGGATATTATTGATTTAGCAATAACAAAAGGCAATAAAGAATTTTTAAATATATTTTTAAATTATACAATTGGAGAAGAGAAATACATGAAATCAATTCCAATTTTAATTAAAAATGCTTTTTCTAATAATAAGGTAATTATTTTTATAAGTTTTTTTTTTATGGTTTTGTATAGGTTGCGTGTGTAAATGAATAAAATTTCGAAAATTTAATTGATATTGTTTATTAAAAACAAAAATTCATCATACTCGTGCGGATGCAGTGAATCGAAAAACGAAGAGATATAAAAAAACACTCGTTAAGTATTCATAAAGACAACTAGAAGACACAACGGGTTAACTTCAGGCGAAATTATATCTCTTCAATAGACTTCTCGTATCTCTTCTTTTCACTAAATCGTTGAACTGAAAAAAGTCTTAGCTGCCCGAAAAAAAAATTATTTTAAAATACAAATCGTTCAAAACGTTCGTACTGTATGAACAAAAGCACATATTATTTTGAACGAAAACTTTCGAAAATTGCAATTTTTCTAATTTCGAATTAACCGTTATATATTTTAAAATTTTATAATGCGACTACAACATGTTATCAGTCCAAAAAACGATTTCTACTTTTTTTGTTTGATAACTTTCACTCAGTCCAACAAATTGTATTCAAATTTCATTAAAATTAATTTTCGAATGAAAATAACTTTAATTGCGAAAGTGACAACAAATCACTTTTATTTCAATGTTGATATTGGCGAAATTCACAATTAGAATTTACAATGTTTTGAACTGAAATTAGAAATATGGAAATGTTTTTTTTTTAATTTCAAAAATAAAAATAGCTAATGACAAATAAATCAATAAAACATTTCAACGTAGCATCAAAAACGTCATATAGTACCGTTATATAACATTTTTTAAATAATTCATACACGCTACCTATACAGGAAACAATTAATTGTCTTCTGGATAACAATAATTTTTTAATTGATTTTATTTAATTTTTTTAATTTAATTTCAGAGCACCAATATTATAGATTGGCAATTTGTTAAACGTTTTCAATTAATTAATATTAAATTACGACCAAAACAACAATATACAAAATTTCCAATTTCATATCCATATGAAGATTTATATAAATTACGTTTATTTCAAATGATACGTTATGTTAATGAAATAACAATTGATATTCAAATTAATGAACATAATACAATTTTAACACCAATTTTTAAAATTAATTATAATGAAATTGAATTAACATCAAATTCATCATTAAAATCAGATATTTATAATTTCTCATTAAAAATACAATTTATTAAAAAACAATATTTAAATTTTTGGTTTGAAATTCTTCTTCCATTATCATTGACAATCGGTTTTATATTTTCTATATTAAGAACATATAATTATAAAAAACATCATAATAAAGAATTTTATGATATAAAATCATTATATCAATTTACATTATATTTATTTTCAAATATTGCCAATTCATTTTTCTTTGTTTCAATGGCAATTTGTTTTTATACATTTTTCATTTATACAACACAAAAATTAGTTAAATTTACATTACCAATTGATGAACAAGATTTAATTGAAGTTTTAATATGTATGGCATTCATTTTAAAGGTAAAACAAAGAAAGATTTAAGGTTTATTCAAGCATATCCGACCCAGCACGGATCAGGTTCCCCATCGACCATGTTTGTACATATGTATGTATGTGATTTGTGGCCAAAACCGGGCCAAGTATGTATGAATAGATAAATCACATACAAACATCTAAAAATTACTGAACGTAATCTGACGGAGGCCGGAGGGGAACCGGATCGGTTCCGTATCGAATGTGTGTGAAACTAATTGTTTTTTTTTTTTTCTTGTGAAAATTCTTACAGGGCTTCTATTTATTTAATTATTTTTATAAAATGTGCCATTATGATTTGTTTTTAATCGATTGGGAAAGGCCTAAAGGTTATGAAATCAATTTAAACTTGAAAGGGAATAATTTAGATACACCATCTGTTTGTTCGAGTGCAAGTGTAAGTATCTTTAAAATAAAATATGATCTTGTACAAAAAATATATGTATGTGTATTGGAATTGAATCCTGTCAAATTAAATGAAATTGATAATATATGTTTTTTAGTTGTGTAATTAGAAATTTTCAATGATTTTTGGTCAATATTCTGATTTATTGACAGATAATTTCGTAAAATTTTAAATATCTCGGAATCAATATTTTAGACTATTCGATATGGCTTCGGAAACCGTAATATATTTCTGAAGTTTTATTTAGTTTGACCAGGTCCGTATTCTCGAACACTCGTACACTTTGTACAATGTCTTTTAAATAATTTCCATTTTATTTTCCATTGATGTGTCTTTTGACACGTTCTGTTTTTCAATAATATTTTTATAAATTTTCTTTTAGACAAGAAGTTTTAGTGAAGGAGGTGTATCTGCATGGAGAATATTTTTTGTTGCAAATGAATGGATTAAATTATCAACAAAACAAAAGACTTTACATTTATTTCAATGTATCTTTTCTTTAATTTTATTACACGTAAGTTAATAAAAAAAAATTTTTAAAACAAAAAAAAAATTTACTAATTAACATCCTTTTCTATTTGTTTTTTATTTTTTTTATTTTATAGTTTTTGGAACAATACTATTCAACTGAATTAAATGATACAATAATTTCATTAGCTTTATTAAATTTAATTTATACAATTGTTTATATAATACAATTATTAATTTGTCTTATATTTTTTGAAAGAATATGTGATGGTAATCCATTACAAAAATTTGAAGATATATGTTCAACAGCAAATATATCAATATTTATATTTATACAAAATTTTTATGGTTATTATATACATGGTAGATCACCACATGGTTTTTCAGATACAGATATGATATCTGTTATGAAACAATTACAACGTGAAAAAAATAATATATGCGGTAAAAGAGGTTTATTAACTGGATCAAATCATCAAACTTATATTGTTTTAGCACCAACTGATTTAAGGTTTTAAAATAATTAATTTTTTTTATTTTTTTTATTAAAATAAATTTCTATACTATGCTTGTTTTTCCTACAATCTAGGGAATACTACAATAAATTATTACAATCATTTCAAAAAACTGATAATCTATCACAAGCACATTTTGAAAAAGAATTTGCTAATGAACAAACTTGTACTGATTTATCACTTGAAAAAATGATGATGGCACAAAATGGTGTTAATAGATTTTTAACTGCTTTTATTGATCATGTAAGGAGATTTTTTTTTTTTTTTAAAAAAATAATGTATGTATATACTTAATCCTTTTTATTTTCAGGCTGTCAAAGATTTGGATTACATCATTAAGGAAAGAACGTTCTTAGATGTCTTATTTGATTGTGAATTTGATAGTTATTTAAGTGAAAGTATGTAAAAATCTTTGTAGAATATACAAATACGACTTTAAATCGACATAGTTTTTAAAATTCTTTTTTTTTCCGATTTTCGAAAGTTACATTAGCATTATTGAACACATTTTGAACCTTGAGATCTATAATAAATTTTTTAATTACAGCTAAAGGAACTTTCTACATCGATACTTCACATTCATATAGTAAAGTCTTATTTTATGGCAATGATATGCAACTCTTCCTTTTTGAATTAACAGTCCTATCAACAATTTATATTTTAACAAAGAATATAAAATTTTCGATACTTTTTACATGCTTTATATTTAAGGTATGATTTACAAAAATTCATAAAAAATTTGTCTTTAAAAGAAGTTTATGAAAAATTAAGAACTAACGAGATCTTATTTTTTTTTTTTTGCAGGTTTTCCATAAAATTTATTGTCAATTCTTCAAACATAATGTGGCTTCCAAAACTTTAATTGATAATCGATTTTTAGTATAAATTTAAAATTAGACTTAATTTTTAAATTATTTTATAAGAACTGAGTGTTTTCGGTTTAAAGATTGTAAATTGCAAGTCGCCTCCAAGTAAAGGCAATTTTCAACTCAAAACCATGTAGTACGATCTTATAGTGCCTTTTAAAGCTTATTTATTGTAATTTAATTATTTTACAAATAAAAAATAAAATTACTTACTGTCTTTTTTCATCCCTTTTCTAACCTTCAATTAGTATATAAAAGGCCACTGGACTGGGAGATTTACATAGGTATACATACTTCTGACAGAGGTAGGTTTTTAAATTTAAAGCACGGATTAAAAATATATACATATGATAAATTTGCAGAACATATAAAACATTAAAAACAATATATTTTAGAAAATAAAAACCATTTGAAAAATAAAAAGCTTAAGAAAACCACTTTAAGATGAGAATTGAGAATATCTTCCAAGTTCCTTCCAAGCCCAATAAAATTCCACAGCACTGAGCACATACTAGTACCAGTGTTTACATAACGTATTAAAACTAAAATGATGAAAGAAAAAAATATACAAAGTGGCTGTAAATTAAAAATATAAACTCTAACCACCTAATGTGTACAGGCAGATTGCTTGTATTTTGTGCCGAATTTCCATGAAAAAGCTTTTTAACTTTTAAATAATTAAAATTTTTACACTTTGAGTCAGAGCGGCAGCCCTGGACCCGGGCAACTTTAAATATAAAAAAATACCGGGATTTTTGACATTAGATTTTTGGGAACAGATTGGAGTTAGGTTAGCTTAACTTCACATTTTAAAAAAAATAAAAATAAACAGAGAATTCGTGTCGCATTCCTATTTGTTGATTGTTTTGCTTTAATTTAGAGTTTAGAATAATATTTAGAAAATAATGAATAAAATAGTAATTGTATTTTTATTTACAATACTTTTTAGTTTTTGTAAATCTGAAGATTCAAAAAATGCAACAAAAAAAGTTTTAATGACACCAAAAATTTGTAAATTCACATTACTTTTTTCCTCTAAAAATTGATATTCGCATTAAATGTGTTTGTTTTTCACAGATTCCAATTTGTTTATTCGTCGTAGAGAGGAGCAAAAATTATTTATTAATCATCTTCTAAAATCAGAATATGAGAAGATTTATAAAATGCTTGATTTGGCTTTTGCAAAAATAATTGAGGTTTTACATTTACATTTCAATTTCCCAAATAAAATATTCACATTATATTTCTTTTTACAGGTAATAAGAGAAAACAATGCAACATTAAATCAAAAACAATATAATTTAACACAAGGTTATCCAGAAAATGATGAAAAATTACAAGATTCAATTAGTTTAATTATTGAAAATACATGTTTAGGTGGTGAAATAATTTTACATTTACCAGAAATTTCTCGAAGAATATTAAAAAAATATGAAAAATGGAAATTAATATTTAATTGGGGTATTAAATTTATATTAAATTATAATGAAATCATTGATGAAAATACAATTAAAATGTTAAATTTATTTAAACAAGAAATAAATGAAAATGAACGTGATAAAGATTACATAAATCCATATTATAAAAAAAATAGTGATCAATACAAAAGATCAAAATTTAAAAAAAAGAAAAAACTAATTAAAAAAGGACCACAATTAAATACAAGAAATGAACTCTAAATAAATGTTTTAAAAAAATACCTTTTTGTTTTTTAATTGTTGAATATTATAAAGATAAATTTCATATTTCATGTTTTCTTCGCCCACAAAACTGATGAAACTGCATGTTGAATTATACCCAAAAAACAAAGAGTTACCAATTTTTAACAATCCATCTTATTACCATCCGAATGAGTATTTATTGAACAGGTTGAACATAATTGCACTTAGAATTCAGCACCAATTCACCTAATGAAATAACAAAAATTAAAAAAGAAAGAAGAAAAACACGAATATTTTCAAAAGAAAAAATACAGTATTTTATTCATTCTTAAAATTAGTCATGAAATGTCAATAAAATTATGGTACAATAATTATTTTTTCTTATCAAAATATTTAATCTATGAAACAAACTTAGTTAAATTTTGAAAATTTCATCGATTATCTGTATTCGGTGCAATTTTTTGTTGTAATAATTTACCATAACCACCTCTTCCAGCATCATAATCTGTTCTATATTCATCTCTAACTTGTCCACCAGATTTACCACGACCATATTGACGTCCTTCAATAAAACCAGCATCCCAATCTACACGTATAAGACGATCATCTAAACGTGTACCATTTACATATCTAAAAATTTATATTAAATAAGAATAAAACAAAAGAAGAAAAAATGTATATTCCATACAAACCTCATAGAATTCTCTGCATCTAATCTTATATAATATTCTACAAAACAAAATCCACATGGTGTTTTCTTATATTTATCTAAACCCATTACAATACGTCTTACTTCACCACATCTTGAAAATAATTCATGAATTTGTTCTTCAGTTGTATAAAATGATAAATTTCCAACGTATAATGTACATGATGTTTGAAGAAGTCTTTCTTGATCAGTACGCGAACCCTATAACAAAAAAACATTTTTTTTAGGTTATAGTTTATTAAATTACAAATTTCAAATATAAATCATTGAAATTTCACCTTAAAATGTTGATCACGATATGAACTTAGTTCAAGTGAAACTGCTGACATTATTTATTTTTTTATAAAAAAAATTATAATGTATGAAAAATTTATTTAAAAAAAACTACTTGACCAACAAACTTTTTGTTTACAACAGTCAACAATATTCTTGACGTTTTAGTTTCACTACGCACGCACATCCGTTGATTTTTGTTGCGTTGCTTTCACTCAAATAACAAATTACATTGCATTCTCATTTCGCATTTGTAAAATTCCATAGATTTACAACAATTTCTAGAACAAATCGTACTGTGCTGTTAACATATCCATTAATTCCGCTTTGGAATATTATTAATTTTGAGGGAAATTTCTCAATTTTATGTTTTTTTTTAAATTTTATGACATTTTCTTCAAAATAAGGATAATTTCATAATGTGAAATTAATTTTATCCAATTTTAAACATTTTCCAATACAATTTCCATGTTTTAACCAAGGTATTTCCATAATAATTCGAATTTCGTTTTTATGCAATCAAATCGCACTGAAGACGCAATAAAAGAATACGAACTGAACCCTATATAAACAAGGAAATTCTTGAGTCAAGAAAGAAAAAATACAATTGCATAAAAATCATCCTTAAATCATCAAAACCATATAATTTTATTTTAAGAATGAAAAACAAAATTGTGTAGAATTTAAGTGTTTGTTTCGCTCAAAAATTCCACATTTCAATTAAACTTCAATTCAATCTTCAATATGTTCGTTTTTAACACACCCTTCACAACCCAAAATATTTTTTATGTCCGACATGTAAACATAATAAAGTACAAAAAAAAAAAACAAAAAAAAATAAAAACAAAGTTTGCAACTTACAATTGACAACCGGTTAATTAATAATTAATTTCGTTCATTTTTTTAATTATATTTTCTCATATTCAATTACAAGAATTGAAGAAAAGTAATATAAAGTAGGTAAGGAATAAATTATGCATAATATCAATTATAATTGTTTATTTCTTTTTATTTTCTTCATAAGAAGAAGTTCGTCAATCAGAACAACCAATTAACAAACTCGTGAACGAGAAATCGTGAAAATACATTGCAGTGCAACATTACATACATACATACACACATAACTATCTCACCTTCACCTGCCTTTTACCAGCCCATTTTGTGTGTGAAGTATATGAACGTAATTGCTGTGTTTTGCATTTTTTATAATTTTTTTAAATTCACTTGTTTTCTAAGTAAATAGGTAAGGTATATTAAAATATGCGATCATTAGCAAATTCAGTTTTGAAAGTAATTACACGTAAGCCTGTTACACATTTTAGACTCTTTTCTACAACAAAAATGGCTCAAATTAAGGTAAATTTTCTTTTTTTTATATTTAATTTCTAATTACATATTATATAATTTTTATTCTTGAAGGGTTTTTTTAAAAATATGTTGGCAAATTTTTTATGCAAAAATCAAATAAACATAAAAAATTAATTTTTGTTTTACTTTAGGTCGGTGACAAACTTCCGGACGTTGATTTGTATGAAGATTCTCCAGCAAATAAAATTAGCGTGAATAGCCTATGCGCCAACAAAAAAGTTATACTCTTCGGTGTTCCAGGTGCTTTTACACCTGGTTGCTCAAAGGTAAATAATTAGAAAAAAATTTTATTTTATTTAAGTAACTCGAAATTGATTATTATTTTTTATTTGACCCTTGAACTTCTAAAACATGACCTTGACTTTTTAATATAAACAAAAATCAGTAATTTATAAATTTTTTATGGTTAAGCGAAAAAAATTAATTTTTTTTTCTTGCTGTTTTTTTTAGACTCATCTTCCTGGTTATGTTGAAAAATCAGATGATTTAAAAAATAAAAATAAAATTGATGAAATATGTTGTGTATCTGTAAATGATCCATTTGTAATGTCTGCATGGGGTAAAGAGCATAATGCAACAGGAAAAGTACGTATGCTTGCTGATCCAGCTGGAAAATTTGCAAATGCATTAAATTTAACAATTGATTTACCACCATTGGGTGGTGTACGTTCAAAACGTTATTCAATGGTTGTTGAAAATTGTACAGTTAAAGAATTAAATGTTGAACCAGATGGTACTGGATTAAGTTGTTCATTAGCTGATAAAATTAAAGCATAAAAAATATATTCTTGATTTAAATTTTTTGAATCAAAAATGAAAAGCAGTGCAAATTACCAATTATTGCAATTATTCATCAGTTAATTATCAACTTATTCCACTGCTAATAGTTTAAAAAAAACCAATCAAAAGAAAAAAAAATGTTAGAAATCTATTAGAAACCAAATCGTGATATCTTTCATTCAATTACGAGAAGAAAAAAAAACCCTTTCATTGCCTTAATTTTAAATTAATATCACATAATTTTTTTTCCAAAAGAAGAGATAATAAAATCACATAAACTTTAGCAAAAAATGTAGTTTATTTTTTAATTTAAGTAACCAACGATATTTCAAGGTTTTAGATTTTTTTACCTAAAAGATGTCCCGCTCCCATCGTTCGTCATTATTTCCGATATCTAAAATTAGGAGGTTTTTTGTCCCGTTTTGTTCAGTCTAGTAATAATTAATTCATCATAGGTTGAGTCTCAAATTTATTTAATGATGAGTCAAATCGTAACAATATTCTTCTGTTGCATTTCACACAATTAAAGCTATCGCATGTAAAAAAAAATAAAATGTAATGAGGACGATGGTTGTCGTGGAAAATAACATAATTATCGATTATCATTTAAGGTTACGTGTACCTATCATAAGAAGAAGCATGTGTAAGTGAAATTAATGCCATATTGGGTGTTCAAGAAATGATACCTTACTTAAAAATTCTACCCACTTTTGTTTAATTTAACACTCCGTCCTATTTTTTCATCTTGTTAACATTTTAATTTTATTTTGATGGTAGGGCTGCTACCTTAATTTGATCACCATGGATGTTTATCGAAAAAGAGGAGCCTCCAAACTTGCTTCTTGCCATATGTGTAAAGGAAATTTCCTTCCTTTGTGATTGATGTTTGGGCAAGGATACTCCGTCTTACAGACGCTTTGTTTATTATGCTTTTTAATCAAGGTTTGACGATTGGGTTGTTCGATGAAATTTTGACTTGACTGTTGGTTGATTTGACTGACATATTGTGGACTTGAGGAGACGAAACAATAACAAGTTTGTTTTTCTTTGACTTTAATTCAAACTTTGTTGAAATTTATGAACAATAACAGATTTTCTTGATGATTGCGAAATTTTGATCTTAAATCTTGTCAATAAATAACAAAAAAAGTATTTTATATATTACAAAATAATTAAAACACATAAAAAAAATGGAAGATGGTAAGAAAATTATCAAAATGTTCTAAATTATTTCTAATCCAATTTCCATTTTTTTGCTTTTTCAGATCCAAGTGATATAATAATTGAATATTTAGAAATTTTTATAAATAGTATATTATATGTACGTGAATTATATCCAAAAGAAATTTTTAAAAAATTTCGAATATATAATACATCAGTGAATATATCAATATATCCACCATTAAATGAATTTCTTTTACCATGTTTAAAAGCAGCACATGAGCTAAAAAATGATAAATTATTAAAAAAAATTAAAATTATAATTTATTCAGAAGATTTTTCAAAAATTTATGAAAAATATATATTTGAAATTAATGATGAAGAACAATGTAATTATTCAAAAGATAATGATAATGATTTATATTTAATACAATTTGAAGAAGAATTACGTAAATCATTAATATTATTAGAAGAACGTGTAAAAATTTTAGATAAATTACCATCAGATGTAACATTTAAAATTCATTTAACAACAACAGAAAAAGGATTTATTAAAATGAGTCAAGAACCTGAATTACAAGTATGTATAAAAAAACATTTCAGTTTTGAATATTTATTTAATTATTAATTTTTTTTTCTATTTTTTTTTTTTTATATAAAAACAGGAATATCCATGGTTATTGGATACTGTTTCAGATCCTCCATTATCTTGTGAAAATTCTCAGGATAAAATTAAAATATTACCATTAGTGAGAGCACGTGCAACAGGTATACAAGTTTATGCTGAAAAATCTTAGTTTATATGTCTTTTTTTTTAATTTCCTATGAGAACAAGTGATTTTGTCTTTTCGAAGATAGTCGTTGAAACTCAACACTGTAGTCCCAATCAAGTCGAGTCGAGTTTTTTGTTGTTGTATTTATTAAATAAATTAAGGTTTTAAAAAAAAGTTTTTTTAATTTTATTTCAAAACACAAACTATTTTTTCAGAAAATTCACTTACTTCAGTATCAACTCTTTGTATTGAATATTAGTGTATCTGGTTTGGCTAATGAATGAGTGAGAATACGTTTCCTTGGCATCAATTTAGGCTTACTAAAATGGTGACTGATAACACCAAGGCTCTTAATGGCCTCAAGCCGTTTTCAATTATTCAAGCTTATCTCCAGCTTGATTTGTCAGATACTTCATTTAAACAAGCTTGTTATCATCTTTTAGCAAGATTAGTAAGTCCTTTTTAATTCTAATAAATTTTGAAGCTGTTTTCTATCATTTTGTTAGATTTTAATTTTCTACCTTGTTCTGTATGAAAATTAAAACTAGGAAACAAAAATGTTAAAACTCCTCTACTAAATTAGTACGAGATCTTTTATAAAAATTCAAATTTTTGGACTTAAAATAAAACAAAAACTGCATTAGTTTTATTTTTTTATATCATTTATTCATTTTATTTCATTTTTATTTAAATCTTACGCTACTTATTCATAACTGATCCTTCAAAAAGCACAAAGTTAAAATTCAATATGTAATAAAATTTGGCTGAACTTGAACTGTATTAATTTTTGCAATATTCTTCATAGTTTCAAGATCTTTTATATACATTGCAATTGTTTCTTTTGTTTTTGAATAATCATCATCATTTGGATCATTATTCATTTCAGAATCATCAAGGGATTCGAGTTCTGCAAAGAAAAAACAATTTTTTTCATAAATTTTCTTTTTGTTACAAATTTAAAAAAGAAAAAAAGCGAAAAAAAAAAAAATAATAAAAATTTACCCATTATTTGAGATTCAATTGTTTGTAATCTATCCATAACACATGATTGTTGAATTTTAATATGCTCTAAAAGACGTCTTTGACATTCAACTGGATCAATTGGTGCTTCTGGTTGTGGTATTGTTGGCTGTTTCATTATTTCAAATGCTGGTATATCATCAATTGTTTGTATATTTTTTTTATCATTATCATCATTTTTCTCAATTTTAATTGTACATTTTTCATCAATTATTTTTTGTTCATTATCATTACTATCATCACCAACACCACCACCACCACCACCACCATTACCATCATCATCATCATTATCATCATTATTTGATGATGATGTTTCTTTTTTATTTGTTTCATCATTAATTTCTTCAGTTTTTTTAATGTTGCTGTTATTATTTGATAATTTAACAATAAATGAATCTTTTATTGGTGTTGTTTCCCATTTATTTGTCCATAAATACATTTTTGGATGATCTTTATTTTCAGCAATATTTATTTTAACTTTTAAACTATGCATAAAACGTTTTAATTCTAATAAATTACCAGTTAATATATGAGTTTTACGTAATATTTCAAAACGTTCATCTAAATCTGGACTTGATGCATGATATTGTGCAACTGGTAATTTACCTTCATACATCCAATCTTGATCATGTATATATTTTAATGATGTACGTCCACGTTGTGGATTACGACATATATAACATATATATTTTTCTGGTACTTGACTTTCTTTTTCAATACCATTACAAATACCATGCTGCCAACATAAACATAATTCACATTGTATCATTAAACCATCTTCTTCACAATAATTACATAAACAATTAATAATTTCTTCTTGTCTCATTCGAACTATTTTTATAATTTCACCATTTTCATTAATATATTTTGGACTTTGACTATTATCTTGTATACTACCAGTTGTTGTTTGACTTTGACTAGTTGCATCTAAATTTTGATCAGAAATAATAAATAATGGTTCAGGTTTAATTGTAATTTTTTTTGTTGATTTTGTTGTAATTGTTGTAGCATTTGGAATTTCAATTAAAGAATTTCCACCACTGAATGAATGACGTGTTTCTTCTTGATCAGAAACACCAAATGTTGTATCTAGTAAACTACTGTTATTAGTTATTGTATTGGTAATATTATTAGATGTATTTCCAGTATTTGTTGAAGATGTTATATTTGATGATTGAATGTATTTTCTTGTTAATTTTTGTCTTGCACTTCGACGACCAACATTTGTAGAGAAATTTCTAATTGTTGATTTTCTAATTTTTGATGATGTCTTTATTAACTTTGGTGGTGATTCTTGTTTTACAAATACAGGTGGTGTACTATCACCAGTTGCATGTTCTTCTTCGGTTATTAAAGGTGTTGGTTTAACATTTGGAGTAGATGTTAAAATATTATTTTCTGTAGTATCGATTGATTTTTGTTCTGTTTCAGTTGTCTGAAATTATAAAAATACATGAAAGATAATTTTATCTATTCTCTATCTCTATTCTGCTCAATAATTTTCTTACCTCTGGAGTATCTTTTTTATTTTCGTCTTCAATTGGTGGTGATACTAAAGGTTGAACATCAGTTTCCTCATTTAAAGGAACTACATTCTCTACAGGAGTTGTATGCGTTGGTGTTGAAGTTGTTGATTTTCTGTGGGTTCTATTAGCAAGATCTTGTTGATGTAATTTTGCAAAAAATTGAACATTTGGTAAATGATTTTTAGGTAATGGCTCATCGGTTGTTGCCCCAATAACTGTTCGTTTGTAAGCTAAATCTTGCATATTAGGACAAACTCCAAGAAGTCTATGTTAAAATAAAATTATTTGAATAAAATTTGTTCATACTTTGTTTTTTCAATATTATTTTTATCACTTACTTTGCCAAATCACGATGATAATGTTTAACATGAATTTGTAAATGATTCTCTTTGCGGAAGTTTTTATTACAACCGTCTTGTGGACAACGGAAAAGATTATCAACTATTTTCACTTTCAAAGAGCCAACATAAACTATAAACAAGAAAAATCATTTAGTTTATTTTCAAATTAAATTGTAAATCTTTTACCATAACCATCTTCAACACTTTTCCCTTTTTCAGTAACATTGAGATTTGGAGTTAAAATTTCTTCATCTTTTGGAGCAGAAATTGCTGGAGTTATTGGTTGTTCTGCCACATTAGTGGGAGATGTGTGTGAAGGAGAAAGTATTGGAAGATTTATATCAGCGCTAGTGTTGGCATTTTGTTCTTGTTCTTGTTGTTGCTGTTGAATTTGTGCAAAATACTGATGTGATGATGGTACAGGAGGAGGTGGTGGTTTATAATCTTTTGTATAAACATAAGCTCCAATATCTTTTGCTCTACGTCTATGTATACTAAAATCATAAACATCTGGATTATAAACTTTTCCCATTTCTTCAATATACAATTTTAAATCAGCTTTAGAACGAAAACGCTTTCCTTGTGGTGATACTAAAATAACATCCCATTTACCAAGAACATTTGAACGTTGATACATATGTTTTATCCAATTTGGTGGTAAACGCCAATCTTCAACAATTACTGTCGGTTTTTTATGATCTCCAACCATTAGAAAACCTTCTTGACCAATTGGTTGATCATTTACCCAATGACAACACCATTCACCATCTTTTGGTATTTCTTGTAAATTTAACTCTTCTACAATTAAAATAATTATAAAATGATTTAAACATTATCTCTCTGAAAGTTTTTGATTTTCTTACCTAAATTAAGGGAACTCATTGAAATTAATGGCCAATCTTTTTTAGATGATTTTGTTTTTACAGATGTTGATGTTGGTGATTTAGATGATGTCATTACCATTGATTTCTGTTTAATTTTACTCATATGATTACCTTTAACAACTTTTGATAATCCATCTTCAAATAAAACTTCATACGAATCATTACCCATAAGTTTGGTAACAATTGCAGGAAATTTACGAGGACCACTCCATTTAGCTGTACATTTCTCTCCAAGTTCAAATATTGGTGGTGGTTTCTTTAGACTTTCTTCAATTAATCTTAATCGACTACTATTCATTGGTATCCATTCTTCAATCCTGTTATGAAAATAAAAAATTAGAAAATGAAAAATATTCAATATATAAAAATTTTTTAAATATTCTGCACTTATAATACTGACCCTCCTCCTCCTCCTGTACCAAGACCTTTACTTTTTCGTGACTTTTCAAATCTTATTAATACCTCCTTTTCATCACTATCGATTTCAATAATTTTCGCAGAATGCCATACACCATTGAAATCTTGTGCTTCAATTTTAGATGAAACTGTGTATACTGGTGAACCTGGTGTTTCAGATTTTCTTTGATGTGAAGTAATTTCTGGTGAATTAAGTAAACTATTATTACTTTTAATTGTTTTTTCAACTTCCTGAAAATCACTGGTATTAGGTTTTTCTGGAGATGAATCTTCAAAAATAAGTTTTGGCATTTTAATTATTGAATCTTCATCATCAGGATCATCATCATGTGGTCTTTTAGGTGTTTGAAAGTTTGTTAGAACATCATTCTCTGCAGTTATTGATAATGATGGATTTATTACATTATCATCATTGGTTTCCATTGCTGATGTACTTGAATTCTGTTCTCTAAAATGAATTTGTAAAATAAGAAATAATTTAAATAAATCAATTAACACTTACTGTTCACTTGTATTTGCATCAGATTCACTTGATGTTGCTGTTTTTTGATTATCATTACTTGCAGATTCAACTTTACCCCATGGAAAAATTGTTGGCACAGAACCATGTTTAAGCAAAAATTTATTTGATTTCAATGGTTGAAAATCGACACGACGAAAATGTCTTGAACAAACTACAACATTTTTTGTAATATTTTTTTCTGGTGCAACACGACAATTCGAAATCCAAATTTCACGAATGTTTTGATCATATGGAAATCCATGAAATGTTACACCTCTATGTTGTGGACTGCCAGACCTTGAAGGGCAACCAGCGATTGTACATTTGCGCGTCATTTTTCACAGAATTCTCTTGAAATTCTCATAACAATTAATAAAATAATAATTATTGATTTTCCTTACGTAATTAAGATTTTTGTTTTTTTCGCAAAAATGTAAAATTTACAAAGCGAAATTAAATTTATAATTTAATTTTGAAATCTGAAAAACAACAAAAAAAAAAAATGAAGTTATTTCCCTTCCCTTTTCACAATTACATTACTCCAATAGCGTCAAATTTTTCTGAATTGTAGAGAATGGCATTGTACAGTACGAAACGAACCGCGGTGTTGTGTTGTGTGCGTTGTGTGCTAATGCGTAATAATTACACTCGAGTATGCTTTGAATTTTTCTTCACAAAATATACTTTACTTCGATAGCGGTACATTTTACATTTTTATCTTTCTGGAAAGAAATTTAAATGATCCTTTATGCTTTCAATTGATTTAAGATAATACAAATTAGTGAATTTTAAAAATTTCATGAAATTCTCACCATTAACACACTAGACATAAAATTAAGTCTAATATAGAGGCATCCGTATAGTGTCAAAGTATCATATGAATTTAAGTTTGGGGTTATGGCATGATTTTGTTATTTCTATGTCATATTTCTTCTTGGTTTGTTTCGTAATATTGTATTTTCCAGTAAGATTAGTTCAAGTATGTAATTTAATATTTTAATGTTTTTTTTTTGGACACTTAAAGTGATCCTAGCCTCAAGAAGAAGATAAGTCAGCTGAGCAAAACTGATGTGAGCACATCTCACTTCCTCAGTTCCAAAAAAACACAGTTAATATTTACATTTTATTTCTTATATTTTAAATTATATCGCAAATTTTAGCAAGGTTTGCATATCTGTTTTAAAACAGCGTCCAGAAGGTATTTTCGTTGTACAATCAGGCAAATCAATTTTTTTCACATGTGATTAAAATAATCAAATAATTTAATTTCTAATTATACCATCGTGAAGTACGATACGATGTAATTTTTCTTCTATGGCAATATTGTACATGTACCAGTTCTTGGCAGGAATTTTAAACTGTAATGTCAAAAGTTTAACAGCCGTGAATCAAGTCCACGGAAAATTAAACGAGAAAAAAAAAACTATAGTGGAAAATATAGCAAAAGAAAAGAAAAAAGTGAAAAATTTAAGGCGTCCCATTTTTGTATTGTCTTAGAAATTGGAACGTTTTTTTTTTTTTACTTTTTTTTTTTTGGAAAATAGAAGGGAACGTTTGAAGTAAATAAAACTTCTTTTTAAAGTGATTTAAATTAATTAATTAATTAAATATGAATCATTTGAAATGGATGGGTCATACACAAACTGTAATGGAAATTCAAAAAAGTTTAAAAGATGATCTTCATACATGTGATGTTACGATATGCACTCGAGAAGCAGCTATGCAAGCACATCGTTTTGTATTATGTGCATGTAGTGATTATTTTCGTGATATATTTCGAGATATAACATCAGATATAGAAACAACAATAATAATACCAGATTTAAAGGGTAGTATATTAGAACGTATTATATCATTTATATATACTGGTGAAGTATGTGTTACATCTATACAATTATCTGACTTTTTAGAAAGTATAAATTTTTTGGGTATAAAAAGCCCAATTAGTTTTGAATGTCATATAAATAAACAAGATCCAATAACAACAACAATTATATCAACTGAAGATGATTGTATGACAGTTGATAAGGATAACTCACAACATGATGATATTGAAGAGGTAATAAAAAAAATTTTTCATGCAAATTCCATAAACTTTATGAGAATTGTTTGTTTATAAAATTTTGAACAAAATAGGAACATTATTTCAATTCCAATTCAATTACCAAAATAAATAGTTTTCTTTCAAAAATTAATATGATTTATATTCCAGTAGTTCCTCACTACAAAAAAAAAAATAAATAAATAAATAAAAATTATTTAGCGGCTAAAATGTGCTTTCAAATTTCTTGATAATTTTTCATAAATTGCGTTTTCTTTTTCTTCCTTGAAATAGGTAAATACAGCCACAGAATCTTGTGCTCCAAAAGATTTCGAATATTTAGAAGTATATAATGAAGATGAAAAACTTGATCAATATTCAATAGAACATATTGAACCGGAAACAAATAATGAATATATTATAACAGAAAATTCATCAAATACATTTACAATAACTACTGAAACAAAACCAGCAAATATTCAATTAAGAACATGTGATGGTGCAGCAATTGAAACAAAAGTTTTAGTTGCATCATCATCATCATCATCATCGTCAATACAACCAGTAACAGCAGCAACAATAACAACAACATCAAATGAAGTAACAGAAGTAATAACAACAGCAACAACAACAGATTCTGAAGAAAATGATATAAATAATGAAAAAATTGAAACTCTAGAAGAAAATCCATCAGAAACGAAAAAAATCTTAAATGAAATAATACAATGTCGTAATGATGCAATTGATGCAGCTATGAAATCTGTTATTGATGATGGTATGAGTTTACAAAAAGCATCATCAATGTATCAAGTATCAAAAACTGTATTATGGAGACGTGTTAAAAAACATCCAAATTATAAAGTTAAAGGTAATCCATTAATTACAGCAGCTGTTGAAAAATTAGCACAAGGTGAAACATTAAAAAGTGTTAGTTTAGCACTAGATATACCATTATCAACATTACATAGACATAAAATGAAATTATTTCAAGAGGGACGTTTACCAGCAAATATACAAATTAGAAAAAAAGATTCAAAAGAAAGTTTAAAAATGAGATTAAATGAAGCTGTTAAAGCATGTAAAAATGGTATGAGCCAAAATCATGCATCAAGTGTATTTAATGTACCAAAATCAACATTATGGCGTCATATTAAAAAATATAATTTACCAATTAAAAAACATGGAGAAATTGATTCAACAATTGTTAAAGATGATCAACAATTAGTTGTTGATGATGTATCATTTTCTAATTAATTTATTTACAAAAAAAAAAAAAAGAGAAAAAAAAAACAAAAGTAATTTTGTTTTTGTGTTTAATATTTTCTTTTCACTTTTTATTCTTTTATCATTTATTAAATTTTATTTGATTTTAGTTTTACAATTTAGATTAAATTTTAAAAGTTTATATGTATTTTAAAAAAGATTTGAATAAAAAATAATTTGTACAAAAAGAAAATGTTTCAAAGAGTCTAAGTGTGAACTTGTAGTGAATACCACTTAATATTTGCAAGACGACTTCTGATGATGATGAGTCTTCAAATGAAATTTTCTTTAACTACATATGATGAGTTTAAATGCTAAATTGGTAAGTTAAACGTGAAAAAACTCGAGGATTGCTATAGAATATAGTACAATTTGTTCGATTTTTTATCCACCCTTAATTTTTTTTTTAAATGACCCTAAAAATCTGAAATACAGAATTCTTAACTCGAAAACATCACATTTAGTTCATTTATGCTAATTGTATTGCATTACTGGACATTTTTTTAAAGTGATCAAGTTGGGTGTAAGAAAAGTACAACAAATTTGTTGAAATTTTTACTTGATTTTTAACAAAAACCACCATGAATTGAAAATAATTCTTCGTGTACAAGAGAAAAGTCGCATATATCAAGTAAAAGTCTAAGAGTGGTACTGCATATAACATTGATTTTCAAATTTCCGTCATAATACGGCATTTCCGTTTTCACATAAAAGAACGGTATTATTTTTATAAATCTAATAATTTTTAAAAAGCTTGTAATTTAATCAGCCACATAAAAAATTATTCAATATTTTTTCATGGAAGGTAACAGATTTTTTTTAAAAAGGGAATACATTTTAAAAATTAAAATTACCTAATTACGTATCATCATACGTAAATCTTAAATATGCAACGGAAAACTTATTCCCACTTTCCAGATTTTATACCCCTTTTTAGAGACTGGTACAACTGGAAGTGGAGTGGAAGATGTCATGTTGGTAATGCAATCTGACCGGTTTTTGTTATCTTTTTTTTCGATTAATAATTTTTCAATTTATATTGCGCTACGTTGCGAAAATATTTATGTTTTATTTTTTATTTAAACGAAATAAAAGCTAAATTTATAGATATTTTTCCAATTGTATTTTTGGTTCTTTAGCAAAGGCGTATGTACATATACATATATGTAGTTCTAATTTTTATCTAAAAATTTTCGAATTAGGGAAAAAAGCATACTTATGGCAATACAAGTATTTGACTTAACTACATTTCAAATTAGCTGTTTTTTATTGGAACTGGAGAAGTTAGATGCGTTCACGTCACATAATTTGTGGAAAATTAAAAAAACAATTTGTTTTATTTATTTATATGATAATAATTTAGTTATTATATATAATTTTGAAATGAAAAATATTTTCAACTATAAACCAAACCTAAAATCCTTAAATATTATTAAAAATATTTTGTTTCATTAAACATAATCTGGCAGTACTAGTGTATTTTACCATTTCTTAATTCCGACATAAATGGTACATTCTCAAAGGTAAAAGAAAGGAATGAATAACAAAGAGAAGAAGAAAAAAAAAAAGAAAACGGAAAATGGTATGTATATTCATCATTTCACTATCCCAATCCCATCCCATGTGCCTAATCTTCAGCCATTTTGGAATTAATCGTGTGGAGAATTTTTTGATCATCCAAGTAAAATAAATTTTAAATAAATTTATTTACTTTAGTAACTTCGAAAATATATTAAATTGAACGCGTTAATTATTTGTCGTGCGATCAAATTAAATTTCAATGGTTTCAATTACGAAATATTAAGAAAAAAGTACATTTTTTTTTTCTTCGTGGTCAAATTTTTTTTTTTCTTTCAATTTTATCTCACAGTTCACACATAAAACTTCCAAGTGATTTTTCCAAGGAAAAGAAAAGAAAGAAATAGAAAGACAATTTTTGCATTGGTGGTGTTTTACTTTACCCATTATAATAAAGTGAACGTATAATGAAATGACTTTGCAATTGCTTTGCTGTTTCAAAAAGGTAATCTAGTGCATCGGTTATTATACGTGAATTAAAGGTGGAATAAAAAGAAAAAAACGTGTTTTTTTTTTTTAATCGAGAAAGAATATATATTTTTTTTTATATTAAAAAAATTTTATAGAAAAAAATCCTGTTCAATTAATAAAAGAAGTAAAAAAAAACATTTGTAAAATAAAACAGAAAATAAAAAAATTCGATAACCTAATAAAAAAAAAAAGAAACAAAAACAAGAACAAATTTCACAATGCGGTTTATTCTCTGAACGGAAGTTTTTTTTTTTTTTGTTGCTGTTTTTCCATCATTTTATTTTTTTCTTCTTTTGATTCTGGAAATGCATTTTATTTAATTGAAGTGAATTTTTTTTTAAAATCGTTTTTTCTGTTTGTTTTTTCCTGAAAAAGTTACTTTTTCTTTAAAAATAAAAAAGTTAATTTTTATTTTTCAAATAAAAAAAAAAAAGTTTCTAATCAAAATTTGACGGAAAGAGGAGAATAAAAGTCTGGAAAAGACTATAGATTTGGAGAAAATAAGACAAAAAGGAGAGTAAAACTTGATGACTTCATTGAAACAAAGGGATTAAATTTTTTTTACTGCATATAAAAAACGCAATTTCAATATTGAATTGATTTTTAATTAAAATAAAAACAAAAATATAATAAAATTACAATTATTTTCAAAACTATACAATATCAAGTAATTTCCATTTTATAAAAATATAATAAAATGTTTGATAATTAATTAGTTAGACAAACAGAAAAACAAGAAAAAAGTGATCTGTTTCAAAAAAAAAATCATTAGCAAAAAAAAAGGAAATACCACACACAAAACATAATTTTGATGTCATTTTCAAAGGAATAATTGTTATAAGTTAAATATAAATAATAATAATAATAAAAAGGAATATAAATATTTATTTTAAATAATAAAATAAGTAAGTAAATATTAAAATATTGTAGATATATTTTTGTATGTACTTGAATTGACCTTTGACAAATTAAATTCAATATTGTTTTATTTTTTAATCAAGAAAAAAAAAAAAAAAAGAAGTAAAATATAAAACTTTTCTAGTGATTTTCAATAATTTCTTCATCTACAATTTTTTCTAAAGAAAAACCAGAAGTTTTTTTTTTCAAGTAAAAAAAAAAAAAAGTTCATAAAAGGTGCAAATAGAAAAATCGCAAAAAAAGAAGGAAAAATAATTTTTTTTTTTTAATTGGAAAACGAAAAACGAAGAAGAAATAGTGGAACAACGTAAAAATAAATTTTTTTTTCTCGTATAAAAATTTTTCTCAATTTGTTCCGTTTCAGTTTTTTAAATGTTCTTCATGATTTAAAATTACAAAAATAAAATAAGAAAAAAACTAAATAAAGTATCGGCGGTCACCTAAAAAAAAAAAAACAAACACACATACGTAATTTACTATACAAAATAAATTTTTTTAAATTAAAAGCAAAAACAAAAAAAAAAAAAGAATGTTGATATGAGAGCTCGATTATTGACTGCCTGACTGGTGACTTTTTAGAATATTTTTTTTTTCTTTTTTGTTGAAAATTTTTACATACATAAATAGCTAATAAAACACCACAAAATAATATATAAATTTCAATTCGAAAGAAATTAAATTTATAATACAAGATAAAAAAAAAAGGGAAATTTTATTTAATTTGTTTTTCTTAAAATTTCCAACGATCGCATCGTGTAAATTAAAATATTTTCCTACTTTTTCGTTAATTTGAATTTCATTTTTTTTCTTTGTAAATTTTTTTTTTTTTTTTTTAAAAAAGAAGTGTGAATGTGTTTTTCATGATTTTACTTTTGTTTTTTTTTTTTTGTGTTATATATTAAGTGTATAAAATAATAACTACCAACAACAATATAACACAAAAAAACAATAAGAGCAACAACAACCAGTAGCAATAATATATTATTAATAAAATATATAAATTTTAAGTGAAAATCATCGGTTTTTATATTATTTATGTGGAATGGATACTGGTAAGTAATAAATATATACCTAAAAGAAATTTGTGTTTTTTTTTTTAAATAATAAGAAATACTTATCTATTTCTTTTTTTTTTTCACAAGAAAATAAATATACATAGATACTTAGGTATTTGTATATAAATATAATTTAATGTAATTAACTATACATAACAATATATGTAGTAATATTTATTAGATAGAAATATAGATAGGTATGTCCTCCAAGAATGAGTTCTTTTTTTCTTTTGCTTTTTATCTATTTTATTTATTTCATTTTTTTAATATTTTTTTTCTGAAATGTTTCATATTTGTAGAATATTACGTCATCAATTATATATTTATATACATATATAAAGTTTGCATTTTCATTTGAATTGATGAATAAATGATATTATATAGGCTACAATTTGTTATCGATATATAGCTATAGGTACATAAATATATAGAGAGATATGATATGTTTCTATTGTTAAAATTAAAGAAAATATACAAAAGAGAAAATAATATATGTACATACATATATTAGATCAGTAAAAAAAATGCATTTTAAAAATGTTTTATTTATATTATTTATGTACACATATAATTTATTTTATATTTTATTTATTTTATTTATACATACCAAACATATCACACATATTATATTGGAATAAAGTCCATGAATCAGCTGATTGAGAATTGCCAGCTCATAACTAAATTCTTTTATGTGTAATATTTAAAAATGTGAAGTAATTTAAATTATAATTGAATGTATCTTTAGAATTGAAATTAAAAAGGCGTATTATGTTTTGACTGCGTTCAAAAACAACTTTTAGGGTACTAGATTGTATGTACTATGTTTGAATTTATTGAACATTTTAAAAAAAAAAAAAACAGTTCAGGGTAATATTATTAGAAAATTATCTAAGTACATTACTAAGTAGAAGATACTTACTCGGAGGGAAAAAAAGAAGAAGGAAAAATAACTAGCTAGTTATCGCTATTTACTTCTAAATAGTACTTGATGGTGTGGTCATAGCAACTGTTGGTAACGGGTAACTAGAAACAAAAATAACTTTTTATTATTATATCAAATTATTGTTGTAAATGTATTTAAATATTGGAAAAAAGAAAAAGTTATTCAATGTATCTTTTTCAAAACATTTTGGAAATATTTGAAGTGCTTTATCAAAACATATTTCAATGAAGAGAATGAAAGAAGAGATTTATTTGTTTTGCTGGTACACATACTTATAACCCGAATATTTTATTAGAAGATCTGTTCCGCGAATCTAAATTTCAAAAATGATTTATGCAGGAATATTAGTTTCAGTTCACAGTTGAACTGTACTTTAGCCAAAATTTAAATCAGAATCCTTTATCACTATTTATTACACTTTATTGTTACCAATCATAAATTTTGAATACTTTAAGTTGTGCTTTTAAAAATACTGCAATGTAATCACAATACATAACTCCGAATGAAAAAGATATTAAGCCGGATTTTGTACGATTGTTGTATAACTGCATTTTAAAAGATACTCAATTGTATTAGTTCTTGCTACTCAGTGTATGCCTATAATAATAATAATCCAATTAATCATGTTTATTACACCAGTTCTCATATTGACCATCGCAAAATTGTTTATAAGATAAAGTGGATACAGTAAGTATAATGATATAAACATTCATAAAATTTTTTGTCTTTTAAATCAATTTGACAATTTATAGTTGACGTGAGAACTAGTCTAACAGAGCTTAAATTTTCATTATATAATTAATGAAGAAAAAAAAAACCTCAACTATGTTGCAGGTTTGTTACCGTAGATAGTTATAAACATTTATAAAAATTATAAAAGAAAATATTTTTGTAGTTGTAATAGAAAAGTTGAAAAATTATCAACTTCATGTTTTCAACAGCTACATACATACATAGAGGTATAGGTACTATCTGAAAAAAAAAAAGCAAACATATTAAACCCGTAAGAACACGTTCTGTTCCATCTGTGCGGGGGGTTTTATAATATGTATTGATAAAAGTAAATGTTGGAGACACTTACGAAAGTAAATACAAACTGTAGGAAGTTTTCGTTTTTTTTTTTTTTTTTACCAAAGATATTGAGATATATCAAGGAAAAGACCATGACAACAGACCGGTTATATAATAGGTATACCTATTTGATAGCAAAATTTTCAAACTTACATATACACGAAATTTAATCAACAAAATCTGATGTGGCAAAAAATTAATCGAATAAAACATGTACATACATATAAACATGTAGGTATATCATATATGTATGTATGTATACAGTAGTAGAATCCTCTTTCATTATTTTACTTTTAAATTATTTAAAATGAAATAAAAAATAAAAAAAAAAGTTTCATAATTTGCCTTTCAAAAGCACATTATTTTTCTTATACTTAAGTACATAGTTGCTAATCATTGTCGTAATTAGTAGTGAGTATATGCGACACCATATTATATATGTACATATTTAAGTAGAAATACAAAGAAAAAAAATATATATATATTTACATATAAAACACCCTGTATAAGGTATTTAGTTTATATTTATATTAATATGAAAGGGAAAATTTTTATATACTCGATTGTTGTTCCTCATGTCATTTTAATAAAAATGTAATATTGTGTATACATATGTATGTACATATATACAAAATATGTGTAGATAAAGAGATACATGGTCAAGAAGTATGTATAAAATTTTATTATTTTTTATTTCCAATCACAAATCAGTATAATATGTATGAATATATGTATGTATATAAATATTTTTTTTCTGGTTCACATAAATGATTGGTAGGAAAATATAAGAAATAAATAATAAAAAAAAAAAAAAAATAAATATGTAAGTAAAACAAAAAAAATAACAAAAATTGTTACAAGAAAAGTAACAAAACATGTACATATAAAATTCGCAGACTTTATTTTAGGTGATTTTATTTTATTTTTTCTTCATCTTGATTTATTTCTTTTACATACGTAAACTAAATGTTAATATGTAAAATATGTATACCTATCCTTACTATAGCTATAGCTACAAAAAAAAAAAAAATTAAAAAAAAAAAAAAAAAAAACTTACACATTGATTTAAAAAAATTTTTGTAGGTAAATAGGTATTTTGTTTGTTTTTACTTTTTCAATTTCTGGTCAAGTGGTACATACTTACATATTAATTATTATATTTATAATTAATTAATCAATTTAAAAAAAATTTTATATGTTTTTCTCGGAAATTATAAAAGGGAAATAAACACTCATTATCAAAAAATACAAAAAAAAAAAAAATTAAATATAGATAATGAATGTTTTTTGTTCTCTCTAAGTATATACATATATACATATATATATAAAAGTAATAATTTTTTACATATAAATTATATATTGGTATGTACATACATACATATATATAACATAAATTACTCAAGTATGTATTTGTAAAATTATAATTTTTTTTATAATAATAACAGCAACAAAAAAAACGACAAGCAAATAATAAAATTAAAAAACACACATACCCACCTACCTATATAAAATTATTATATATGTAGATTTTTTTTTTTTTTTTATTAATTTTATACACATACCTACATTTCTTTTCTTTTTTATATTTATTGTTTTTGTATTTATTTGTTCGTTCGTTGTGTATAATTTAATTTTATTTTTTTCATTTTCTTATTCATTTTTTTTGTTTTAAATTTCAATTATTCCTTAACTGTGTTTTAAACTAACTGTCATATCGTTTGTTTTTTGTTTTTTTTTTTGTGTTTTGTTATCACGTTCCTCCTGTATGGAAAATAAAATGGGAAAAGAGAAAAAATTTATGATTTCTTGGAAATGGTTTTGGTAAAAATAAAATATGAGAAAGAAAAAAAAATGATAATCTGGTACCCCGTATAAAATATCTGGTAATACAAAAAAAAAAAAAAAAAAAAGGAAAAAGAAACGTCAATTTCAATACGTATTCCTTTCGTCGTGACTTGTAATAGTTTTTCAATTAAAATTCATATTCGTTTTTTTTTTCTTCTTAAAATTTTTTTTTGTTTGTTTAATATTTGCTATTACTTACTTAATTATTCTTTAAATAAAACAAAAAATTAAAAACATTTTTCTTCCTCAACTTTTTAATTAAAAGTTATTTTTTTTTTACTTTTTGAAAAAAAATCTAATCATTTTTACTTGTGGTAAAATGAACGTACAGTACAATAGAAAAAAAAAACATAATTAAAATGTGAAATTAATAAAATTAAAATTTACATAAAAAAATATATTACATACCTATATAGGTATATTTAGGTACCAATTAATTAAAGTGAATTTAAATTCGATATGTTTTATTTTTGAAATTAAAAAAAAATAAAAAATTACTTGAAATACCCAATCTGGCTATTTATATACATTTATACATATTTTAGAAGAAGAAAAAAAAAAAAAAGGCGAAACGTATGGGAATTATTTTTGATAATGTAGGTATACATTTTATTTTTCTTTCTTAATATTTTTATCAAATAAAATGTTTTATTTTTAATTCTAATAAAAAATATAAAGAAAAAGAAACATACACGTATATGTATGCATATATATGTATGTATGTATGTAAATTCCTATATTACTTATGTGTAAAATGCTTTTTTTTTTCTACTTTTTCTTCTTAAATAAAATATGTGGCATGTAGTTTTAGCATTTTTTTTTCTTCTTTTCACTTCTTTAAAAAATGTGCTTTTTTAAAGTTCACTTCATTATTATATTTACTTGATTGTGAAATTTTGTTTTTTCTTTCAGTTTTTTGTTGTTGTTGTTGTTGTTGTTTTACTTTTATAAGATTTTTTTTTCTTTTCGCGGTGTGATCTAATTATTTTCTGAGAGGAGTAGGTATGTATGTGATTTTGATTTTTATTATTTTTTTTTCTTTCGTCTTGCATAACATCAGCTATTAAAGAAAAAAAAAATAATAGAAACACAGAAGAAAAAATAAGTGCAGCAGTATAAAAGTGTAAATATCTCTTCACAATACATATATGTATGTAGAATGTATGTATATATATATCTATCTATAGATTTTGCTTTGATATGGTTTTATAATAAAAGTGCTCTCTGTTTATTACATACTATTTTTCATATATAATACATATATATATAAGTAGACATTGTATTGTAGTACTATTGTTGCTTTGCTACTATATACCTATATACTTAAATTTGCCTTTTCTATTAGAGAGAATTTGTATATATAGATATGTTTGTATTGCATAGATATAAATTTGAGACGGTCAGATGTAAAAAAAAAAGTAAAAAGTAGTTGGAAGCGTTGCAGTTTTAGAAGTAGGGGATTCACCATTAAATAATCATTTTTGTTCAACAATGTAATGTACATATTTGATATTATGTTCTCATTTGAAAATCCCCTTTATTAACCTTTCAATGAAAACACTGCTGTTATTTCTAAAATCAAGATTGATTGATTCTCCATAACAATTTGATTTATACACGGTAAATATCAGTTTTTGTCTAATTATGTATGTTTCGCTTTTTAAACCGAGAACGAAAAATTCTCCACTTAGCAGTTAGCACTGTTTTTTATTTGAACGAAACTGTGTAGACATATGTATGTACGTATTTATTATGTAGCTATCTAAGAATTATAAGAAAACGTTACCTTTATTTACTTTACTGTGAAAAAAAAAGTCCTTTTTCGGTTGCCGAATTTTAAGACAGATATACGTCGTTTACGTTACTACTTACTAGTCGTGGTGTCTGTCATGTCGTAAGTGAAAGTCAACCCTTATGTGTGTGAAACAGAAAAGATAGTTTTCTATCAAATAACATGGTGGTTTACATTTTGTATAAAACTTTAAACATGTGTGTCAGAAAAACTCAAGTAGATATGTGGTTAGTGAACAAAACTAAAAATGAAAACTATTGTTTTGCAAAATTTGTTTTTTATTATAAAAAAGATGGGCAATTAAAAGACTTCCTGCCCTTATTACAAACTTTCATAATTTCTTTAAAAAATTCAGTTACATTGGAAAATTTCTCTTTTTTTTGCAATTTTCTTTGTAAATTTTTGTGGTAAAAATTCAATACATACGTAGGTATGTATCTTGATAAATGTCATTTTACATCTTTGTTGATAACCCTACTAAATTAGTTTTTTTATGGTCAATTAGTACGAATTGAAAGAAGCTAAAAACATTCATCCAGACGTATTGAACTTTTGCCATTTTTGCTTTATTGAAAACTAAATTTTGAAAGGAACCTTCAATGAGAGAGATATTTTTTTAAAATGATTCAGATTTCGAATATCAGAATTTTACATCTATATACCTCATTTAAGTGTAGCGTAATAGAAAAATTTATACCATAGTTTGTTAGACTTAGCCACACGATAAAATTATACCTATACGTATCTATCTATATATTATTCCTATATATAAATGTAGTATATATGTGTAGGTATTTAAACATACATATTATAAAATTTTTAAAAAAGTATACAATTCATATAAATTTAGTTTATAATGTGTATATTATAAATATATGTATGTAAAAAATACATATTATCGCGATCTTTTATAATATACCTATACCTACTTTAAAAAATAAAAATAAAATATAACTTCACATTTATAATATCAATTTTTACATAGCAAATATGTATGTATGTTTCATATTATTTATACATATGTGTAATTAAAAAAAAGTACAAACTTTGTAGATATAACTTTATATAAATAATTCAAAAAAAAAAAAATCAAAAATAAAATACAATATAAAAGTATGCTCTTTTTTCCAATTTACAGAAATATATTTTTATAGGTATATATGTAGGTATGTTAGGTATATAATATACAATATATAAAAATATTTTTCGTATTTATATCTACGAATACCTGAGTACTTATCGTTACACATTAAAAATAGGTATTTTTGTTGTAAGTTTTACTTTTTTTTTTATTTTTTTATTTTTATTTAAAAAAAAAAAAAAAAAAAAAAAAAAAAAAAAAAAAAAAAAAAAACTTGAAGGCGAAATATAAAACCTAACCTATCAAGTACTTTTGCTGAATCTGAATTTATCTGCTGTACACACTATACAACATTCATTTTCAGGTACTTTATTTAACTATTATAACAGGTGGTAATATCTATAAATAGTTAATATATACATATTTGTATATTAATAAAATGAAAAGAAAAAAAAAAAGATACCTATAATTTTGTTGTTTTTTTTTGACTGAATATATTTTATATTATGAATTAATCATAACGAAAAATTATTAAAAATTGATAAATTTATTTTTTCTTCTTTTATAAAAAGAGAATATTTAATACACATATTTTCAATATATGTAGTTGTTAGGTAGATATAAATTTTCATAGTAATTTCATAATAATTGTATTAAATTAATACAAATACAAATAAAGTGAAAAATTATTACTTTTTTTTTTAAAAGTAACTAGAAAAAGTTGAAATAATTTTGTTTTTATTTTTCCTTTTTTTTTTTTTATTTATTTTTGATCAACGTATAATTTTATTTGTATATGTATAACATTAACAATATTTGCTATTTTGCACGAAAGAAAAAAAAAATGCTATTTTTATATCATTATTAAAGTATGTATGTACATATTTATTATTACTTTTTTTTTTCTTCTTGTCACTTTTTAAATTCATTTTTCGGGTATCAATTTATTTAATAATGTATAACCAGTAATTTTATTGACCATAAAAGAGAAAAAAAAAACCTTAAAATTAGTTTTTTTTATTTTTTATTTTTTGAAAAACAAATTTAGAAAAATAATAATTGCAAGTTCAATAAATTTTCTGTTTTTATAAATATATGTATTATTTTAATTTTCTTTTTATCAGCTGTTGTGAATTTTAAATTATCTTTTTAAGTATATATATTTTTTTTCTTATCGAAGTCTATATACATTTTCGATCATTGTTCCTTAAGTATTTTAATTGACTTGATAAAAAAGAAGAAAAAAAAAAAAACAGATAAGAAAAACTTGACTATTGAATATTGGAATTCCCATAATTATAATTAAGCAAAACATGTAATTTATTTTGTTTTATTACATGTTTATTTTATTTCAAATTCTTTAGTAGTTTTAATATAATTTTGTTTTTGTAGATATAACATTAAATTAATTAATTTCTATCTAATAAATTGATTTTTTTAAAATTTAAGATACTAAGAAGGACTTTTTCGATATAAACAGAGTAGATTTCATTTAGATTTTTTACACATTATATAATTGAGTAAAATTTGAAATATTAAATTTAAGGTTTTAGGATTTGTTTAAAAAAAGAAAATTTAAATAGAAGAACTCATTCATTTTTCATATTTTTAATCCTTTTTGTTTTCTTAAAAACAAAAAACACTTATTAATAATATTTTTATTTTCACTTTTTCAGGATTCGTTTATGTGAATGGAGAAAATGTTAAAATATCAACAGTTTATGCAAATATACCAGAAGCAATGTTAGCAGGTAATCCCTATGGTCAAGCAGCTCCTGTTGGTGCAACACAAATTACAACTGTCTTGTCACAACAATCAGCAATACCAATTGCTGACGTTATATCACAAGGTCAATTGACACAAACTGTATTAGGAAGCCCAGTAACAGAATATACTGCAATGAATGGCACATTACAAATTCAAGATCCTAATGTTGCACCAAATTATTATAATACAACTGTAACAAATACTGAAGATATGAACGGTACTACAGATCAAATAAATAATCAAAATATATTAAATTCTGGTGAACAATCACCATCGACAGCAGTTAATGCTCGTACAAATTCAATAACTGAATGTAACAACGAGATTCCATTAGAACAGTTAAAACAAATGTTAGCGACTCAACTAGATTACTACTTTTCAAGGTTTGTAAACAAAATAAAAAAAAGAAATACTTATTCCTTTTAATAAACGTTAAATTTAATTTATTTTTATTTTTTTAGGGAAAATCTTGCAAATGACACGTATTTATTAACGCAAATGGATAATGATCAATATGTTCCTATATGGACGGTTGCAAATTTTAATCAAGTTAAAAAGTTAACAAAAGATATAAAATTGATAACTGAAGTTTTACGAGAATCACCAAATGTTCAAGTTGATGAAGAAGGTCTTCGAGTACGTCCAAATCATAAAAGATGTATAGTTATTTTGAGAGAAATACCAGAAAATACTCCAATAGAAGAAGTTAAAGTTCGTATTTCATTTTATATTTTTTAGCTTTTGTAGTTTAAACTTATTTTTCCTTTATTAATTTCTTTTGTAGAGCATATTTAATGGAGAAAATTGTCCAAAAGTGATTTCTTGTGAATTTGCTATAAATAATTCATGGTACGTAACATTTGAATCTGATGAAGATGCTCAAAAAGCATTTAAATATTTACGAGAAGAAGTCAAGGAATTCCAGGTGAGATGGATATTATTATTTATTGTTTAGTTTTTACATTATAATTTATGACAATAATTTAAAATTTTCCTATTTTTCCTGCATCTTATAAAAAGGGTAAACCAATAATGGCTAGAATAAAGGCAAAACCAATGAATAGGATTCCGATAGCACCGTTACAAATGCCTATTAAAAATGGTTATCGAGTGACACCACCACCAACAGCAGCAGCTGTTTATGATCCGAATACAGCTGCTGTTGCTTATACAGCGCCATCACGTTTTGTTTATACCAATGGTGCAGCTATTACACAAGGAGCTGTACCATACAGCGGTCAAGTTCATATGTTTGTAAGTTTTCTCAGTAATGCAGTAATCTTTAAAAATTCTAAATGTTTTATTTAAGATAAGATAAAAGTTACTATAAACATATTTCTATTTAATTTTTTTTTATCATAGCCATTCCAACAACAACCATTTTATCCAGGAATAATGGCACCTTGGCCAGCAGCGGCTGCTGCCGCCGCTGCAGCAGCCGCACCAACTCACGGACAAAATTATTATGAAATAAGTAGTGTTTTTTCGACAAATGGTCTTGCAGCAGCAGCGGCAGCGGCAGCAGCACCACAAGTAACTTATACAACAACAACAAAACCCCAGTCCACAAGGTATAATAGTAATAGTCATCGGAATAATGCAAATAGTAGCAACAATTCGCACAGTGCACGAAGTAAACAGCGTAACAA
Source organism: Bombylius discolor (assembly GCA_939192795.1). NCBI lineage: Eukaryota > Metazoa > Arthropoda > Insecta > Diptera > Bombyliidae > Bombylius > Bombylius discolor. Next base: position 52,456,096 of record OW584238.1, on the reverse strand, counting down.
TAATTTAAATCATGATCATCGAAGTAGTCAAATTAATAATAATAGTAGCGGATCAATTGGTGTTAGTAATCAGAATAGTTTGAATAGTGTTATGAATTCTGTAGATCTTCAAATGTTACAGCATAATCAACAACAACAGCAGCAACAACAATCGGCCAGTAGTCAACAGCAACAGTCGCAACAACAGCAATCAAGTGCCACTAACAATCACCGTCACCAATATCATCAATATTCCAGTTCGACGAAAAATCATCAACAGCAACAGCAACAACAACAACAACAGCAGCAACAACAACAGCAACAACAACAACAACAGCAGCAGCAGCAGATGCTTGTTCAGCAACAAACAGTGCCTCAAGTATCTGCAACAGGCTCATTAGGTGCAAAAAGTGATAAATTAAATTCATACGGTAATGCGGTTAATATTTCATCGTCACACCATCATCAACATCACCACATTAGCGGCAGTGGTGGTAATGGTGGTGGTGGTGGCGGAGGTGGTGGTTCTGTTCATCAACAAATGCATCATCACCAACAACAGCAACAGCAACAGCAGCAGCAACAGCATCATCACAACGTATCATCCACTTCATATCATCAACAACATCAGTCTGTTGCTGATATATCATCATCTGGTGGTGGTGGGGGTGGAGGTGAAGTTACAGGTGGTGGTGGACAACAGCAAGAAGAACCTCCCGTAGTTTACACTTCGCATCATCGTAACTCATCAAATATGTCAAAAGAACAACAATGGCAGCCACGTTACAGACGAAGAAGACGAGATGATGATAACAATTATTCGAACGCAAATTCAAGTAACATGCGTTCTTCGGGTGGTAATAATTCACAAAATAATAATCCATCAAATGTACATAATACGGGTGGTGGACAATCAATTTCATCATCCCAACAACAAAACAATAGTAATAATCATCATAATAATTCAAATAATGCTAATGTGAATGGGATCAACAATACAAAATCATCAAATTCTTCTGGAAATCATCATTCACAAAATTATTCCTCGTCCAGTGGTCATTATCATCATAATAATCACCACAATTATAATCATCATCATTCAGGTAGTTTTCTAATGATTTATTTTTTCATTCATTAAATTCATTTAAAAAAAAAGGAAAAAAATAATTTTTTAAAAAGAATACTCATCACATCATATATTCGAAATTTGAATGACCACTATGCTTTGTTTTTTTTTCGCTTTATCAAAATAACTTGTCACTAATTTTTCACATTAAATTTTCAAAAAAGTTAAATCGGCTAATAACTAATTTAATTGTTTTTTTTTTCGCTTTTTCATTATATAAAATTTTTCTGTTTAAATTTTATTTCGACAGAAATTCAAAAACATATCTTTAAAAGATTGAAACGTAAGTTGATGATTTTGATTGTAAATGTTAAACAGAATTTTTAATTAAGTCAAAGATTGTCTTTTCTTGTTTAAAAAAAAAATTCACTTTCAAATAAATAATAATAGAAAAAAAAAAGGAAACATGCATAAAGTGATCACAAATCAGAAGAAAAGATGCTTAATTTTCAAGGAAAACTTACCCGTAAAGTAGATACTTCAAGAAGAAGAAGAAGGTTCAAATGAAAGTTTTTTAACGTGATTTTTTAAAATTTTTTTGTCGTAAAAACTATTTCGATAAATTCTAATTTGTGGATCACTCAATTTACAACGATAATCGACGATATTTAATTATTAAAAATAGATTTTTTCAAAAAGAAAATAATTTATCTGATTTCTAATTTATTTTTTTTTCTTATTGTTTTTTCTCTAGGAAATTATGCTGGCGGTAAACAAGGAAATAATCATTATCAATCATCAACACAAAATCAACAAAATTCCCAACATTCTCAGCAACAACAGCAACAACATCAACCACCACAATTTGATTTAGAAGCTTCAGCTTTTCCACCACTTCCTGGTATTGAAAATTCATCATCTTCCTCGTCATCATCGTCAAATTCAAATCATAATACTAATAATAACAATAATAATTTGTTGACCGCTAATTTTCCTTCGTTAACTCAGTTATCATCTCAAAATAATACCTCCAGTTCGGTACATTCGAATTCAGCCAATAATAATTCAAAATCTACTACTGCCACATTAGCTACAGGCTCTCAAACTTCAGGTAATGAAGTAATTGCCAATTTATCATCAACAGCTGCTGATGGTATTGCAAATATAGCGCAGGCGCAACATATGCAAAACCATAATTCTTCTGTAAGTTCCTCAATATCTTCTACATCAAGTAATTGGATAGAAAATCGTTTATCAGATGTTGTTCGTGGTATTGCGAAACCATCAAAATCGGCCCATAATAAAGATAAACCAAATAATAATGGAATAGGGAATGGATCAAGTAACGGGAACAATAATAATAATAATCTTAATAATAATAATATTAATAATTTACGGACTGAAAGTACACCGCCTCCATCATCAAATAATTCTCAAACAATACAAAATTTATCAACAACAACACCAGGAAGTGTTGGTGGTGTTAATTTACATGAATCTTCTGCCTCTGATGTTTGTACGACAAATGCTGTCGCTGCCGCTCTATCTTCATCATTTTCATCAGATAACAAAACTATAACTAATAGTCATAAGACATTACTAAATAATCCTCCCTCTGTGATAAAGTGTATGACACATACTACAGCTGATAAAGCAACTAAGACTGATGATTCGCTGCTTAATAACGGTTTAGATAGTCAAACAACAACAATTTCAACTCAAGATGTATCATCTACAAATAATAATAATAATCAAGCATCTAATTATGCTGTTAATGCTCAAATACCGCCATCGCCTAATACTGTTAATGTTGCTACAATGACAACATCATCTGATTGTACTGGAAAACAAAATTTACAGACAACAGCAGCAATAATATCATCATCTTCATCACAGTCATTATCATCATTATCATCATTGAATCCGATTTTGTCTAATAATGCTATTATTAATAATAATTTAAGCATCAGGAATGCTTCTTCTTCTTCTTCTTCTTTAAATTCATCATCAAATAAATTACAACAAAATAATAAACAAAAACTTTCTATAGCTACTACAACTTCTAATACAACATCAACAGTTGTTGCTAATCAATCATTTCAAACACCAATACAAATTGGAAATTCTACACCAATGTCACCATTACCTAATGATAATTTAAATTTTTCAATTAGTAATGTTAATGGTGCACGTTTAAGTTATGCACAAGTTGCACAACATCATAAAGAAAAAATAACAAAAGAAAGTACTAAATCAATTGTTGATACAACGGTTTCTCAAAATACCGAAAAAACAACTTCACAATTAGATAAAGATAAAAAGAAAGATAATACTTCATCAATTGCAACAGGATCAAAAAATACTAATCAATATGAGAGTACCAAAGAGAAAGGTATGTCTTTGCTTTATTATTATTTTTCTTCTCTTCTCTTCCTTGATTTTTTTTTCAAAAACTAATTTTATGTTTTTTTTTTGTTCGTTTTTAATTTTAGAAATGACTCGTGAACATCGACACAGTACAGGAAATAATCGAAATCGTGATAAAGATCAAAAATCTTATACAGCTCGTGAAAGACGTGATACCGGAGGAGATAGTGGCAGTGGTAGTGGAAATAATACCACTTCTGGTAATAATAGAAATCGTTCTGTAAGAAATTAGAATAGAATAGAAAATTTTACTAAAAAAAATAAATGAAAAACAAAAAAAAGGAAATTAATGAAATTATTTTAAAAAAGAATTTAAAAAGAAAAAATTGATATATAAAAACAAGCACTAAAATCAAATTTAAAGAAAAGAAAAAAAAAAAAAGAGATAATTAAGTATAATTTAGAGTGAAAAAATAAAAATTAAATAAAGCAAAAAGTAAGAAAATATTTAATAATCGTACATATAATAATTATATATATAAAAAAAGAAGATAATAAACAAAATATAAATAATATACATACAATTAATATAAATAAATAAAATAAATAACAATTAATATTCACTTAAATAATTTACACACAAACACAATATAAAAAAAGTAAAAAAAGAATACAATGTATAAAAATAAAATTATAATAACAAGAAAAAGAAAGCTTATGTGAACAGCAGCTAGCTAAAACCTACCTATGTATAATTTTTTTTTTTATTTGTATGTAAAAATCAAAACACAAAAAAAAAAAAACAAAAAAGTAGACAGAGAAAATAAAACGTAGAAATTTATAAATGAAATTCTTTGATTAATTGATGATAAATGATAAAAGTAGTAAATAGAAAGATTTCATTTTTAGTTTGTAAAAAAGGAAATAAAAATGAAAAAAAAAAAAAAAACAAAAACAAACAAAATAAGTTTAAAAAATAGACAAACAAAAAAAAAATTATATGAATTTTAAAAATTTTTATAATAAAAAGAAGAAGAAAAAAAAATATTTGTTGAATTTTTCGTATTAAGGAATAAGACTGTAAAAAGAATTAGAAGAAAAACAAAAAAAAAAGCATATAATCCACATAATAATAATTTTTATTATTTTTTTTAAATATTTTTATTTAATTTTTTAATTTTTTTTTTTGGTTGCAACCACACAAAAAGTTTTTTTTTTTTATTTTTTATTTTTTTTTTCAAAGGCTAATCTAATGAGTTTAGACAAACTATAAAAACAAGAATAACGAAAATATGTAATTTTAATTTTAGTTCAAATTAAAAAGAAAAAAAAAACATAATAGAAAGAAATGAAAGTAAATGATGTTGTTGATGAGCTTTGAAGTATTAAGTAAAAAGTTTTATTGTACTGGGGAGTAATTCTGTATCTGTGATAATGTAAAAACGTTAAGTGTTTATACGCTTACATCGACTTTTGAGATTCTTCAACTATGTAAACGTTCAAGTCAACTGTCAAAAAATATGTTTAGTCTAAAAGTATTTATCAAAGAATATTATTTTTTGTGTAAAATTAGTTGATGTCAGTTGATGATTTGACATTTAGCGAATTAATCTATATGGTAAATACGATTCAGCACTTACTTTATATATTTGAAAAGAAAATCGCATTTTCATGTACCAGTATAGTGTAAAAACGTAAAAATTTTCGTAAATATCAAAATGTAAAATGTTTTTTTTTTTTTAGTTTTTTTTTTACATATCAAAGATACAGAATTGTCCCCCTGGGAATCAAAAGTAAAATCATTAAAATTTTTTTTTTTAAGATTTTTGAATTATCTTGCACAATTGATTTTCTGTTTTTTTTTTTCACATGTTTTTTTTTTTTTAAATTTTATAGAAAAAGGTACACATTACAAAGATAAAATAATATAATTTTTTTTTTAATAAGAAGTTTGAATTTTTTACGTTACCAATCATGTTGAATTCCAATGAATTGATTTTTTTTTTATCAATATTATTTTGATTTTTGCTTCAAAAAGTCATCATCATATAAATGAATTTTCAGTCATATGTTTTTTTACTTTTAATTTTTTTTTTTTTTAACTTAAATGAAGTAAAAATCATAATATTGGAGGTGTCCCATACATTTCATATCATTTCACCTAGCATGATTTCAAAAAATTTGAAAGGGTGAAATAACTAATCGTACGTATATAGTATAAATTTTGTACGATAAACATACACACACACACACATTTAAATATATATGTATAGAAATCACAGTTAATGTGTTGTGAAAAAAAAAAGTGTTTGATAACATAATAGCGATTGAAAAGAACAAAATAAAAAATATTCTTTTTAATTATTGTAATGTGTTGAATTTCGATTTATCAAAGCCTTATTACTTGTTATTAAGTAAAATTTATGTAAATGAAAATTTAGTAATAATTTTAAATATTTATAATATATAACGTGTAAATTTTAAAATATATGAAGAAAAAAAAAGAAATTATTTTGATAAAAAAATAAACTTAGTACACATTAGATTTTAGATAAATTTTATGTAAATTCATATAGGTACTTTTTTTTTCCTTATTGTTTTTATTTTGCATGCGCTTTATGAATTTTTTTTTTTTTTTTTTTTTTTTTTCATAATTTAATTATCTCGACAAATTTTTAAATCATTGCTAAACGGTTGCTAAACATTTTTAAACAACTAGAGTTAATTTATCGCAATAGTAACAAGTTTTTTTTGTTTTTAATTTTATCCGAATAATACCATTGTATTTCCATTACAGGAATGAAAATTGTGATGGTGAATTCAATAAGCTCATGATAAAATAAAAAATAAATTGTTTGTTTTAAAATTTGAATTAAAATTAAATTACATATTTTTAATTTTTTTGATTTATTGCATATGAAAAGCAAAAATTAAATCTAAACAAAAAAACAGACAAGAAATTTGCAAAAAACAAAAAAAAAAAAATCAAAGTGTAAATTACATGTTTTATACAAAAAAAAATGCATTTTTTCTTTTCTGTCTGAGACAATGTCCTTATGTTTTTTTTTTCGTCGAACATGATTTATTTTTGTTTGTTTTGTTTAAAACGTACAAAATTATGATATTAATAAAAATATTTTTTAACAATTATTTTCGGGTATGTTTAAAAATCCAGTCATGATATAGAATTATTGAATAAATGATTGCATTACTGCACTTACTTTTTTTTTTTTTTAGGAAAACTTTTTTGTTTTTACACATAACTTTCGAGTATAAAGTTGAAATTTTAAATAAATTCATGAAATGAAAGGATGAAAGAATTATTTCCATAATTTTATTGTTAAAAGTTTACAAGAGAAATTAAAAAAAAAAAAAATCTGATAGAATGGATTAGTAAATAAATAAAAAATAAAAATAAATAAATTGTTGAGATTGAATTTTTTAACAAAAAAAAAAAAAAAACGACGAATTGTAAAACGTGATTATGTTCTAAAATTTTCCAAGAAAAACGAATAAATATTCATTTTTATCAATTTTTTTATTGTGTTTGTTTAAATTCGATAATCCTTTCGATGTTCCGAAAATTATAAAACATAAATGAAAATAGAAATAATGCTTCTGTTTTTTTTTTTTTGTATAAAATATAAATGTTACCTGAGAAAAAAAAAACAAAAAAAAACAAAAATTGAATTTCTTGAAAAGTATGAAATATTGTTTGTAACGGCGCTTCATAGATTAGCTGTGAGGGGTGAGGGAGTTATTATTATTATTGCTATTATTATTATTATTATTATTAATATTATTATTGAAAATAAACTGTAAAAAGAATATGTTTAATATATACATATACATACATATATAAACATATATATATATATATATATATGTATATAATTGAGAAGAAGAATAAAAAAAATAATTAAATATAATCATTACAAAAGTTTATATAAGAGAAAAACACATATATATATATACACACACACACATTTAGATAAGTGCCAATGAAATAATATGTAATGTAATCTAATTAATTAATTATTATATAATTATATTGAATTCAATTAAGTGATTAATTATTAACAAAACAAAGAAATATGAAAAAAATAAAAATAAAATCGCATAAAATTATGTAAATTTGAAAAAAAAAAAAAACAAGTAAAAAAAAAATTGCTTGAAGTTTTTACCCGTTTTTATTAATTCTTCGTAATGTTATTTTGTTTAAAGAATTTTAATTTTTTTATTATTATTATTTTATTTTTATCGTTTTATTATTATTTTTTCTTCAAATTTTGAAGTAATGACAATTTAAATATTAAAAAATTAAAAAAAAAAAAAAAAATTATATATAAAATAAACGAATTTTATTTTAAAAATTAATCAAAAATTAAAATAAAAAAAAAAAAAACTTATAGAAATAACTAATCAATGAAATTACATATAATTGCCTTTTTGTAAAAAAAAATAAAAAAAAAATTAAAATTATTATTAAAAAAAAAAAAAAATGTAAAAGAGATATGATTATGAGAAATATTTATATTTTTTTAAATTTTTGCTCACTCACTAGTCTTCGAGTGTTGATTTAAAAAAAAAGAAAAGAAAAATGAAATGAAATTGATGAAAAGAAAGGAAAAAGAAAAAATTTTGATTTAATTATTAACATTAATTAATTAATTAAATATATTCTAATAATAATGTGAAAGAAAAATCGTTAAAAATAACTTTAAAAAAAAAATTAAACAACAATGTGTAGGGAATTTTTTTTTTTTTTTTGTTTTTTTCAAATAAAATTAAATTTTGTTTTTTTACAATTTTTCACTTAAAGTGATCTTTGACTTGACAGTAGAACGATTTAGATAATTTGAAATATTCTTAGTTTTTTTTTTTTTGTTCCAATTTTTAATTTTTTTATTTAATAAAAAAAAAAAACAATTATGTGGAAATTCGAAAATTGACCATGGTAGTTACCATTATAACCAAAAATAAATTTACCATATTCGATAAATCACCATATACCATATTCGAATATTTATATCTTCAGTGAATGTTATGTTACCACAGTGATCAAATTTATTCAATGGTTGATTTGGTTAGCTTATCATATGATATTAGCACCAAAATTGTGCTTACATATGGTGAATTTTCAAATTTCCCCCATGTAACTTGAATTGTATTTTTTTTTTCTTCTTAACATTCTAAAAATACTGCCAATTTAATTAAAAAATTTAGAATTTTTTGTCATTCGAATAAGTTTTAACTACATAAAGTATATTGAGTTTAATTTTGGCTATTAGTGTTTTATTTACATATTTGAAAAATACATTCTCATGAAATTAATTACAATAAAAAAAGAAAAAAAGAAAATTCAGTTTTGATTTGTTGTAAGGAAGGATGGATATCTTCAAGAAAACAATGAATGATGCAAACGTGATGCATAAAGTTGAATTATTCCGTATTACTGCATTTTTGAAAATACCTATTTGCCAGAAGTAATTCTTTGAAGCTTAAAATGTGTTCGATCGAGTAGTTAAGTTATGTAAATCATTTTCATTCGGTGAATTTTATTTTAAATGAATGAAAATTAATTATTATTTCGTTTGAGTTGGTCGTAGAAAAATTGACAAAATTCAAAAAAATTTCTTACAGTATGTTTTCAACGTTACCATTTTTTTGAAAAAATTATTAAGAAATAGTGAAAGTAGTAGGAGTCTTCTATGAAAGAATTTTCAAATTGAAACTAATTCCGATATCGTTCTTCTAATGAAATAGCGATTTATTGGTCAATTGTAAATGTTAGATATAAATTAGAATGTTTATTAAAATTCAATTCAATTTACATAATTTATTTAATTTTTCATCTATTTTTTTTTTTTTTTGTGTTGTAAAGTTTTAAGATTTTTATTGTAAAACAAAAAAAAAACCATTTAATTTTATTTGAAAAAAAAAAAAAACAAAAATTGTAATATAGAAAAATTATAATAATAGTATAATAAAATTTTATAAAAGAAAAGGGAGAAATACATATATTGAAAATTTAATTAGAAAAGAGAAGAAATAATTTTTTTTTTTTGTTCGATAATGTAATATATTCGTAATTTATTTTAATTGGTTTGATATGTTTTTTTTTTTCGGGTTTTAATAATTGTTTTCTTCCTTTTTTTTTTTTTCATTATAATGAATTGAAAGAAAAAGATTTTTTTTTTTTGTTTATTATTTTATTTTTCTTTACTTGACAATTATTTGAAAAAAAATAAAATAAAATATTTTAGAAAAAACGCAAAAAAAAAAAAAAGTAATAAAGAAAACAAATTTTAAATACGCTATGCTGCTCTATATCCTATTTTTTTATTTTAAGTAAAAAAATAAAAAAAAAAAAACAAGAAAAAAAAACGGATTTCCAATTTAAAAAAACAAGAAAACAAAACAAAAAAAGAAAAGTTAAATAAATAAAAATAATTAAATATTATATACCTAATATATAATAATTATAATTTACTAAAAAAAAAAAAAACACACACACACACATACATAAACACACACTAAAAAATAAATTGATAAATGAGTAAATAAAAAAAAATAAAAAACATGTGAAATTTTGTTAATATTATAATAATGGCATTTTTAAATTTGTCATTATTATTTTACGTTAAGAAATTTAAAAAAAAAAAAAAAAAGATCATATATATATATAAATATTAAGAAAAATATATATAATGTATAGGAAAAAATTATGAAATTATTAATGATAAAAAAAAAAAACTAAAAAATATTATTAAAAAAAAAAAAATGTGAAAATATTATGAAATATATATATAAAAAAAAAAAACGTTTGTATTTAGAAAATATATAAATATATAATTAATAAAATATTAAAATTTAAGCAGGGCAAATTAAATAATATTAAATAAAAATAAACACACAATTTAAACGAATAATTGAATACAAAAAAAAAAAAAATACATACATATATATATATTTAAAAAAAAATAAATAAATAAAAGCAAGCAAGGAAAAACGTAAAAGAAAAGCAAAAAAAAAAAAAAAAAACATGAATTAAAACTTTAATCGTGACAATTAAATAATTAAAATATGTATTTAAAAAAAAATAAATAAAATAAAATAATAACACACATTTTATCAAAACAGAAGAAGAAAACAAACAAAAAAAAAAACTAAATTTCATTGTCCTATTTGTCCTACGCTTTTAAAACAAACAACAACAAAAAAACAATTAAAAAATTTACAATTATTTTGAAAAGAAAAAAAAAATCAACTTTAAACATGATAAAAAATAAAATCAATTAAAGTAATTGTGAATTTAAATGTATACAGAATAAAAACAAAAACAAAAAAAATAAAAATAAATACATAATTTAAAAAAAAAAAAAAAACAAATTAAATAAAATAAATAATATTACACAAAATCTGTATTGCAGCATATTAAATTTAAAAGAAGAATAAGAAGAAGAAGAAAAAAACATGTTAATATTTATTATTAGTTTTTTTTTCTTCTCTATCCTCTGTTTTATAAATATTGAAATTAATTTTTTTTTTTTTTTTGATATGTGAAAAAAAAAAGGGTAATCGTTTAATTATTTTGTTTATTTTTTTTTTCTATTTTCCTGTAATATGTAACAAAATGAAATTATTAATAATAAAAAAAAAAAAAAAAACAAAAAAAAAATCAACGCAATTTAATTTTCTTTTTTTTTTTGCCAATAAAAAGAAAAAATTGAAAAAAAAACAAAACAAAACTAGAAATTTTCCATTAAAAAAAAAAAAAAAATGTTTTTTGTTTAAATTATAGAGAAAAGAAAAAAAAAGGGAAAATCAAAAAAAAAAAAAAATAAAAAAAATCAATGAAAAAAAAAAGAATTAGTTAATATAAATAAAAAAAAAAAAAAAATAAAAATTAAATAAATAAATGAATTTTAATTTTTGTTTTTTTTTGTTTTTTTTTTTTTGTTTTTGGGTTAAATGGATTATCCAAAATACATTTTTTTTTTCTTCTTTGTTTTGAAACAATTTTTTAAAATAATAAAAGTAAAACAAAAATAAAAACGCAAAAAAAAAAAAAATATGAATGTATTATATTATAGTTTTAATATATTTTTCTTTATATACATATATATATATAAAAAAAAAAAAAAAGTTATTCATTAGTAAAAAAAAGAAAAAAAAGAAAAATAAGAAATTTGTTTGTTTATTATTATTATTATTATTATTAATTATTAATTATTATTATTATTATTAATTTTTTTTTTTTAATTATTTAAATATAATTTTATTACAAAAAGATAAAATTTAAAAAGAAAAAAAACTACAAGAAATTGAAAAAAAAAAAAAATATATGATAAAAAGATAATGAAAAGCAAAACAATGAAAAAAAAAATATATTTAATAGTTTTCAAATTTTAATAAGGGCAAACATAAAACACACAAAATTAATTGTGAAAAGAAAAGAAACAAAAAAAAAAAAAAAAACGTAGAAAAAAAATTTTTTTTTTTTTTTGAAGTTAATTTTTGTTTTTTTTTTTTTTAAATTTTTGACAAAGTAAATTTAAATGAATTTTTCAAAAGTGTTAGTTTATTAATAAAATTTTTTTATTTTATTAATTTTTATTATAATTTGCTAAAAGATTTTTTTTTTTTTTGTAGAAATTGTAAATTTGGTTTTTTTTTTTTAGCATCCTTTTGTTATGTACTTTTATCTTTTTACAAATTATTGATTTTTTTTTTCCTCTTAAATTATCATTGTTTCGAAATTCAAAAAAAAATAAAATAAAATAAAATAGAAAATATTGTACAATACATCCGGATTTTCTTCAATTATTCAGTTTCTATGTAAAGCCTAAAAAAAAAAAACGATGAAAAAGAAAAAAAAACAAACAAGAACATTTTAGAATGAATCAAACATAATTTTTTTTTTTTTTTTTTTTTTGTTCTTTTATAATTATTATAATTTGTAAAATGAATTCTTTTTTTTATTTTATTTTAATTTTTCATTATAATTTTTGCTGCAGAAAGAAAAGAAAAATACACACAACAACAACAACAACAAAAAAAAGAAGTTTTTATGTTTTGTATAATGTGAAAGACAATAAAGGCGAAAATCGATACGAAAATGTATATTTATTTATTTTTTTTGTTTAAATTTTATTTTGCATTTTACTTTTTTATTTATTTATTTTTCAGATAATTGGCTTTTATTAATTTATTAATAGTTTTTGAATTTTTATTTAATGTAACATGTTTTCTCAGATTTTTTTTTCTAATAATTTGGCATACGTACACAAAGACAATTTAAATGAACTGTTTATTTTGAAAGTGATCTATGTCCACTTTTATGGCTCTAAAATCGAGTCGGGATTGTGAGCAGGGTTAGCAGACTCAAAAAAAAAGGCTTTGTAAATTTTTTGGAAAACACTCATCGGTTTTTCAAGCTGAAATCTATTCTATAGGCCTTAAAAAATTCTTCATAATTTCAGACAATCAGGCAAGAGTTAAAGCCCTCAATGCACACAAAATTGTATCGAGGCCTATTGTAGGATTTTCTTAAGACTGTGATAATATTCGCCAGGACCACTGTACTTAGGCCACTTTCAAAATAAACGGCCCAAATATACTTTCTCTGACCGCACAAGTCCTTTTTTTTTCATTTTAAAATTGAAATCTCTCATATTGTGTTTTAATTTCTCTCGACATGGGCAAACATGTAATTTCAATTTGGAGAAAAAAATAATTAATCCAGAAGTAATAGAAAGCAATTTAAAAGAAATATAAAAAAGTTTAAAAAGTTCCATGATAAAATTTTTCAAATGAAGGTAAGAAATTTTCTATTCATCGAATTAATATTTTTTATGGTGAAAATTCTCTATTTTAAGAGCTTAGAAAAAAGAAATAAAGGTAAGAAATTGTAGAAGGTACTTCTACATAGCCGTATAACGATGATAACTCTATACATCGAATCTTTTTTTTTAATTTTCTGATTAATGACTGATTTTAAAGTAAGTAAGAGCCTTTACCATGTGTGAAATAGAAATTAAAGAATGGCAGTTTTATGTATGTAGCTTAAACATATTCATTGAGCTTAGCTGAAACCGAAACATTTCGAAAAGATAACGTCCTAAGAAAAGGGAAAGATTCATTATTTATTTTTCGCCGCGGTAAAAAGGAGCATAGTAAGCAATTAGGTTAGAATTTAAATCTTGTTAGTAAGTGGGATATTTGTACAAGAAGTAATTCGCTTACTAATTTATTTATTAACTGTAATTGAACCATACTTGAAACTTCACTATACAAGGTAAAATTTTGAAAAGTTTAAAAATTAAATTAGCTCCCTTTAAAAAAATAGGCATAAAAAAATCAAATAGATTACCAATAAGTGATGAAGTATTGTTTAAACGTTTTAAACAAATTTCTTTGAAAAGAAAAATAGGTACTAGCAAAAGATTACCAAGAAATTGGAAAAATTAAAGTTCTCAAAGAACGTTACCACGTTACCCACGATTTTAGAATTAAATATTTACAAAATGGTCCAGAACAACTTATAGTATTTTTTAAATTTTAAACGTGACCATTTCTCATAGTAAAATTTCTCTTTGAAATTATTTATTTATTTTTATTTAAAAATCATTCACACTTTGTTTACATTTTTCTTATGCAATACATTTCTCTATAAAATGTCAATCACCCTGTACCCCAACATAAGAATTCTATTGGAATAAATACAAAAAAAAATAAAAAATATAAAAAATAAAACGAATAATAATTTGAAATACATTATGTATACAAGAGTCGATGATTCATCATCAAAACATGAGAAAAAAAAAAAAGTGAAAACAAGAACTTTAGGTATACATACCTTTACTAACAAGTAACAACTGATGATTAAAAAAAGAACCTAAAACATCCACAGTTATATAAAACGTGTACAGCATCAAGAATATAAAAGTATATGATATATGATGACCATATAGTTTATATTATACACATATCTAATTGTTTATATTAAAAAGATTAAAAAGACGTAAAGATACACATATTAGTTACAGGTTGAAAAATGCATAATTTTATGTATACGTTAAACAATTTCTGTATTTTAAAATTATTGTTATACCTGTAAAAAAAAAAAACAGGTGGATGATTCAGTTTTATGTTATTTCTTTCTTTTTTTTATTTATTTATTTATTTATTTTTTTTTTGTAGCGCATATTATGTATAAATCCAGCCAGCATTAGAGGAATATTACTCAAAACATGTGAAAGGTAAATAAACAGAATATTTTTGTATAAATTATACGAGTAACATCCCATATTTAGATTGTTTTGAAAGAAAATATCTAATTAAAATTTTTTTTTTTTTATGAATTCAATGGTAATCTAGAAAAATTAAAAATCTGTAAAATTACATTTTAAAAGGATTTTTATTACTAAAATTATATTAAGTTCAAAAATATACTTTAAATTTTTATGTATTTTTCAATTTTAAAAGTATTAAGCTATTGTAGACCAGAAGGGTTTTTACCATTAAAGTTGAAAGCAAATAGCAAGTGACTATAATTAAGATATAAGAAGAATACTTCTATTAATTCTAGAATCAAGTTTCTGTAGTTACGAGTATCTTAGTTATCAAGTATAAATTTGATGTTTATGCTCCATCCTTTGGATTTCAAAATTTATCTCATCTGATTATTGTGTGTGTCCACAGAAAATCTTCGCAATAATTTCTTTCAGAACATGTTCCAACAATTTCATTGCGATTTTTGTTGTGTTTGCTTAAGGACCTTCGCAAAGAACAGTCTGAAAAAAAACTTATGTTGTAGACTTTCTTCTAGATGAATATTTTCTCTATTAATAATTTCCTATCAGCAAGTTTACATCACCTTTGAATTAAAAAAAAAAAGAAAATTACTCACCTTATCAAATATTTTTTTCTTTCACAAAAGAAGAAAATTTTTCATTGAAGATACATAATACATTTTAAAGTTATAAAAACATCCATTCAATTCTTGCCTTTTTGCTCATTTTTAGCATTCATTAAAATATTTATCAAAAATTTCTTAAGAACGTCTAGTGACATATTTAGGTCATTTTTCTATTTATAAAACTATTAATCTAAAAATTTATAAAATCTAGAATTTAACATTTTAATTTAAAAAAAATAAATCAAATAATTACGAAATATACGTTATATTTAATTTACATAAGAATTCTATTTTATAAGAATTACATCATTATTGTTTACAAAATAATCAAATATAATGATTTATCCCCCCTCCATACATCTAAATTGTCTATCATCATAACGTAAATTTGTTTTGATAAAAGATAAAGTTTCTTATTTTTTTTAATTTTTACACATACATACATTTTCAATGGATGTCGTCCAGAAAAAAAATAAACTATATGTATGTATATCAATAAAAACATCCTTTTTTTGTTTACATATATGCGTATATACATATGAATCTATACATACGTGGGGTGGTCCAAAAGTCCACCGATTGTAGAGGAAGATAGGGGGTAATTCTACCTCGATTAGATCAGTTCTAATTAGACACTCATTAGAGGTATAAAAACCAGATTTTAATCGCGTCATTCGTTTTTAAAATATCGGGAAATACTACACAACGTTTTTCGATAAATTAAAGGATACCATCAAGGAAAACAGACGAAGAAAATGGTCAAAAAGTGTGCTGCTCGTTCAAGACAATGTACCGATTCATACGAGTCAAGTTGCGATGTTT
Organism: Bombylius discolor; assembly: GCA_939192795.1. Lineage (NCBI taxonomy): Eukaryota > Metazoa > Arthropoda > Insecta > Diptera > Bombyliidae > Bombylius > Bombylius discolor. The sequence continues at coordinate 52,439,939 of OW584238.1, read as the reverse complement.
GCCCTACACCGGTATAACTTTGAAATTTTGGTTCATCCACCTTACATTGGCCCCCATTGACTATTATTATTTTATTTACAACCCTGTCAATCCGCAAACTTTTGGACCACCCTTTGTATATATGTATATAGTATATACGATATATGTATACATATCTATAGTATGTGTATTGTGGCAAAGTGTATAGTTATTTTATTTTTCATGAATTTCTTAGAAATCTTAAATTTATAGCAATGTCCTTTGACATTTCATAGATTGCTAAAATAATTTGTATTTGTGTAAAGGATATTTGAATCATTTTTCTAAGAATTTTCATCAGCAGTATTTTTATTTATATTTTATGTTCTATAATTTTTTTTTTTTTCATTTTTTTATAGAAAAAAATAATGAAAATTTGAAAGTATCTATATGAGTATGAGTAGCTATACAGTCTGCCGAATATCTCATTTCAGAAATCTAACAAACGACTACAATATTTATTTATTTTTAAACATTGATATTTTTATTTTATGCAATACGTTCTACATATATCACTTTAGATACATATTTTCATTTCAATGAGATCAGGTATTGGTTCTTTTGTATTTAATTACGACTAACATTAGATTTACATAGAAATGAGAATAAAAACTATTGATATTCCGGACTGAAATTATAAATTATTTTTAAAAAGTAATTGAAATTTTTCTCCAAAATGAGAAGTATTTAGGTACTTGGTAGATCAGCGGCCAAATATTGAATTTTTTGTGAGCGGCATTTATCAAAACTAATTTTTTTTTTTTAGATAAAACATAAAATTTAATAATTATTTAGCAAATAAATAAAATAATTGATATATAATTATAATTTGATATATATAATTTTCAATTAAAAAAAAATGTTTTTATGATTATCTGATACTTGTACAAAGAAGTTTAAAGTTAAACAACAAAGTTATTTGTCAACAAATAATCATTTGAATTATTTCTATTCATTAGAAAACCACGTAAGATATAGTTCAATACCTCTTGATAAAAATATTGTTTTTTGAAACTGAAATTCAAACCATATTGTTTTTTTAAAATTAAACAATAGATATCTGTTGTTAAAGAATATCTATTGTGTTGAGTCTTAATTTAAGTATAAAAAAGCAAAAAATTTTCACAAAAATTTAGTAATAAAATTAATATGCTTGAAATACTTTATAAATTCAAAATTAACATTCAGTCAGAATGTATCAAAATTTTGTGATTCAAAGTGTTGCAACAGTTCTAATATTTATTATTACACCAGTTTTCAATCGGTAAGACTAAAAATTTTTTTAATTAATAATATGTGTATATAGGTAAACCTAAAATTTGAGGTTTTTTCGCGCATGGTTTATATGGCGTAGTGATCTTTTTGTGTACATATACGAAAGAAGAAACATGTTACAACAACAAAAATGCATGTGTGTAAATATCTTTTTTTTCTGCGCGTGTTTTTCTAGTATAATACGAAACCTCAACTTTTATTATTTTACCTATAGTAGAAGTGTTTTAATAAATTAAAATGATTATCCCTTTCACTACTGATTCAAACTTTTATTCTGCTGCTAGTTTTCGGGTATAATTGATTCCAGGAATAGCGGAAAGGGTTAAAATTATTCAGTTTTTGATGTATTTTTTTTTTTGTGTTTAAAATCCAGGAACTTACTTTTTCAATGGGATCTTTCTTCTTCGTCGTGTGACGTGTACAATTTTTATAAAGTTTTAGATAAAGCGGAGGATTATTTTCTAACTGAACATTTGATAATGCTTTATGATATTGCGTATTTATCAGCTATAAATGAACTTCAAAAAAATTTGACAACATTTAAAAACAAAGTAAATCTATTAATACCTGATCCTAATTATTCTGGTATAATTATAATTGATTTTGATCCATTACGTCCTGTATACACAGAAGATGTTAATGATATGACAAAACATCAAACATTATCAAAATTTATAAAAATTCACACAAATTCAACATGGAAAGTGATAAGAATTAATAATTTCAATAAGAAAACAATGTCAGCTAGATTCATTACAGAAAGATTACTTTTTGGAAAAATGCTAAGACCAAACGCTACATGGGGATATAATTCAAGGCCAGATTGCGTTTTCAAAGAAAATAATATTTCATATGAAATTGGATATTGTTACTATGATTACGATAGGAAACAACTCAAGTACGTAAGAATGATTCATTTATAAATTATTTTATTATGTTATATTGTAGTATATTTTAATTTATCTATTTACTAGAAAAAATATGTTTTTTAATGATGATGAAATGCCATTGGTATCAGTTTATTTGCCTAAAAGTCTTTCTACAAAAAATATTATCAACAATAAAAAGGGAACAATAAAAAATGTACTCGATAGATCTGTTAAAATCCATATAAAAGATTCACCAAAAATTTTACCATTTAACAGATATGATTTTGTAGATACTTTAACAAATCAATCTTTCTTACAACAAAATTTTAATTATTTATCAACAGTGGAAGGAATTATAAAAAATGGCAATGTTTATGAATTTTTTGATAGGTAAGTGACTAGTTTTTCCTTTCAAAATTTATCAATTTGTAGCTATAATTTTTTCTAAACTTTTTCAGTTCCACATGCCAAACATTTTATAATTTTTTAATCGAGAAATATTGGATTGAGCCAAAACCGTTAAATGGTACATAATTTTTTTTTTAATAGAAAATAATTTATAATTTTATTTTAATATCGTTATTAGTTTGTATTTTGTTGGTATTTTTCAATTCATATAATTAGTAATACATATTTATAAAAAATAAAAAAATGTTCTGTTTGTTCACTTGTATTTTTCAGGCACATGTTGGATTAGATAATTTTAAATATTTTATATTATACTTTATTCGTATTTACCAAAATCTATTATTAAGTTTTGTCAACAAGTTCAACAGTTTTTTTTTTTTTGTTAGCAAATTATTATGTATCTACAATACATATTTCATTTTAATAAAGAGAAAATTTATATTTAAAAAAAAAATTATTTAGTCTAATGTTACAATAAGGTGTAAGGACTAATATGATTTAATTATAACATTAAATTTATCGCACCAACAAATTTGTTACAAAGGGAGTTATTTTTAAAAGAAATAAATCTATGAATTTTTTCAATTTGAAATCGATAAAAAATATATTTTTTGTCAATTTTATTATCTATTGGCATGATAAAAATCAATTGAAAAGGATATGAGCTACAGGACATAAAGGAGAAAAAAAAAACGATATTCCATTCATGTCTACATTTTTGTATAATTTCACATAAAAAAAAATAATTGTTACTTTGCACTAGCTAAAGTCAAATAAAATACTAAACATCGAAAAATATTTCAAAAGAAACATTGAATAACAGAGATGAGTACGAAAATTTGTTCAATGTAAATAAAAGTTTTAGAGTCACTGCGGTCATACAGATTTTTCTTAGTGATTTGAGAATTTTACCGATTTTATCAAAGAAACAAACCATGTGATTCTACCTGTTTACCTATATCAAATAATAATACACGTTATAAAGAAGAGATTTGGGTATACGACTAGTAATTTTCACTCAAAAATAAACATGATGTTGTTCACATTTTTTTTTTTTTTTTTTAAATTTTATATCAGTTGAGTAAATGAAAAAGAGGGGAAATTTTTTTTTTTTATATACAAAAAATTGAATTTATATATTTTTACCTATTATAATCTCAAGAGAAATTACAGGTGTGCAAAAGTCTAATATTATTTTATATTAGACAACAAGTGCGAAAATATAAGAAGGAGAGCGATTTTTAGTTAATACATTCTCTCTTTTTATATATTTTTTTTTTTAAATTTAGTTTATTAAATTATATTGGGATTTGGGAGTAATGCAAAACTCATTTAAATAGAAAAAAAAAATCCAGCATTTTACAAAATGTGTACTTTTGTTACCTTTTTTTACAAAATTCACAACAATTTTATACAATGGTACTTTAATGTACGCTTGCGCTAATTTTCTGCAGGAAATAAATGGAGTAAATAGCATCTATTTATTTTGTATATAATGAAGGGTGTTTTGTGAGTTGCGTTGCGGTATTCTTGGCAACATTTATTTATTTATTTTTTTTTTTCATATCAATCGATTTCAATGAAAATAGGTACAATGAAAACCTACGTCAAAAGAAAAGGATATTTTTATAACAATACAAATAAAAAATACTGAATAAAAATTGCTTTCGCGTAGGATATAAAACAGGATACATATATAACATGGGCAAATGGGAAATGGCAAATGGGAATGGGCAAATATATGTATAATATAATTTAGTTACTATTGGACATGTGCGTATAATACCTACATATAAAAATGTGGGGAAATATATTTATTCTTGAAAAGAAAAACTTTTATGTAATAAGAAAATTCTTTTTTATATATATTTTTCAATAAGAAAAAAAAATCTACTAAGTATATATATACAATTTATTTGTATGTATGTATTATTGTAAATCGGTATTAAGCATTTCTTCTTTTCTCTTTTAGAAAAGAGTCCATGGAGGAATTTTTATTGTACATATAGGTAGTATACATACATATGTATGTACAATACAATTGTGCTGTTTGTTAGCTAGTAGTTGATGGTTTTTAAAATGCTTTTTCAGTCTTTATTTTACCATCGGTTGAATTATAGAATTTTCTTTCTGTAGAAGATACTTTTTTAATATACAAAAAAAAAAAAAGTTATTGGATACAGAAGAAAAAAAAGAAAGAAAAATAAAGCTAACATCTTTTTTTTTAAATATTTTTATTGCGCGCGCATTATCCTTTTTCAATATTTTAATGTCGCTTTGTTTTAATTTTTTTTTTGCTTATTGAAAAAAAAAAATTAAAAACTAAAAAGAAAAGATATATTTATTTCACGGTCGAATTTAAAGCTGTGCATATTATATTTCGGGTAATTTTGAAAATTTTAAATTAATAAAATAAATATTAGTGGATAATTAACTTTATTTTATGTGAGAGGATTTGTTTTCAAAATTGTGAAGAAAATCAATAATTTTTTTATTTTTTTAGAAATTTAAAAAAATAAAATATTTTATGTTAGCATTCAGACAAAAATGAAAAGAGTACTGTACGTTGATATCGAATATATTGTATGTATAGAAAGGAACGTGAAATAAAAATCAATGATAGTTTTTTTTTTTTCTGCAAATATGTATCTTTTATAACTGTGGTATCTTGTGATGTACGAAAAGAACTTCTTGTGAGGTTTCTAATTTAAAAATAAAACAATATATCTAATTTAACTAAATAATGTCACGCCATCTTTATTCTTTTTCTCGTTTCATATGAATATTATAATACTCAACAACAACAACAACAAAAATATTATATATTATATACATATGTAATATACATTCACAGGTAGTATAAATATACCTATATGTTGCTTTCTTCTTACAAAACTGGTTTTTTTCTTTTCAATATTTTCTTACCTGAGAGTTTCTATACAACCTGTATTTTATTATAATACAATTTTTATTATTTTTTTTATTTGTGCATATAATGGAGAGTGGAGTATAAGATAATAATATTAGTATCTGTATGTATACATAAAAAAGACAGTCTCCATTTAAAAAAATATAAAAATATACAACATTCTAAAAGTTTTTTTTTTTTTTATGTTGTTTGTTGCCTTAGTTTTTCTTTTTAAAGTATTGAAAAATACATGTTACTGATAAAGTGAAAACAAAGAAGTCAAATACATTATAGAAAAAAAAAAACAAAAATTATTTAGAAAAATATTTTAAATAGATTTCTAGAAATAATAATTAAATAAATTCTACCTGTATCTTTTTGTTTAAAATTTTTTGTGTAAAATTGTAAAAAAAAAATAAATAAATATTGAATTTAATAAGTGTTTTTCAAATTCATTGCAAAAGTGTCCATGATAATTGATTTTTAAAATGTATCGTTGTATGCAAATAATTTGTAATTATTGCTAAAATAAAGTGTATTTTTTAAAAAAAAAGTAGCTAAGTATATGTGATTTTTTTTTTCTCAAAGGTAAAAAAGTACAAAGCTTTGACGTCGATAGTTACGCTTACTCTTGTTTTTAACAATTCAACATTAACCGCATTGTTGTTGTTTTAAACTTTTATGTGGTAGTGTTGTAAGTAAATTTCAAAAAAAAAAAAAAAAAATTAATTTAAAAATAATACCTACGTAAAGTGCAATCTATTAAGAAAAACTTGATTGAAAAACAAAATATTTTAATTGGATTACCTTAAATACTGATGACTGAAAATAATTCATAACAAATTCATGGTAAGTGTATATATTTTGCTGCAGTCCTTTAATTATTGTTGTTATTGTACAATCAATTAACAGTGTTATTGCAGGTAGTTCATAGTACTTTTTTAATAACGTTGTAAATGTTAAACTTCTTGAAAGAAGAAAAGATACCTCAATCTTGATAAATTTTTCAAAAAGAATATTTGGAATTTTTTTTTGTGAAAAGTACATAAGTACTTTGAAATCTATAATTTTTCACTTCACTTGTTTTTTTATTTCAAAGTAGGACGACTTACATATAAGGAACTGTTATGAAATAATAATGTATGTACATACATATATGGATATTGAAAAATTGCGTAAATGAAATTGCATAATTTATTTAAGGAATATCATAGATAAAATTGTTTTTAATCAATAAAATAAGCTTTTAAAAATTAAATCGATTTATTTACGGTATTTAATGCAATCACACAGCAAGTATTTTATTTTAAAGGAAATTCAATGTAAAAAAGAAAAAAAAAAGAAGTTTAGAGGATAAAGGATAACATATTGTGAGAACTATTAAAATCTTACGACTGACGCCTACATAATAAATGTAATTGAATTGATAATATGTATTATATATGTACATACTCGTATGTACATACATATTTTGTGGGTGTAAAACTTTAAAGGCAATTTGTATTCAATACTTGAACTTTGATATCCCTTTTTTTGTTCTTGTTTTTGAATGAATATTTTAATCATTCAGAGCATATCTTGAAATTAAAATTTTGTTGTTGTTAGGAAGTTAGGATTTTTTATAAAAATCTTTCGTTTAGTTTGAAAAAAAAAAAACAATTACTTATACCAAACTTATTTTTTAGATTCTTTTTTTTAATCCTTCTAACAGTTTCTTTTTCCTTTAGTTTTTAATGGGAAATATTTAAAATATTTAAAATATATTAGCAAAAAAATTGGAATTCGTCTAACATGGCTCAGGAAACAATTTAAAAGACTAATTAATTGTGTTCCCGAAGAAGGTTTCATGAAAAAAAAAATTTTTAATTCTAATTCATGGAATGTGTACACGAAATGTAACATATCCTTTTATCCTTTTAAATTATTTATTTTTATTTCTGTATAAATTACAATATTATTTATTATATTGTAAATTTATATAACGTTTTTTTTTTTTGTGAACAAAGAAAAAAACTCATTAACAGAAATTATTTGCATGAATTTAAAATTCCAAAATGAAAAAAGCTTACGTTATTGATTTTTTTTTCATCCCTTTCAGTTTAACATTATTAAAAAAAAGAGAAATTTGCCATCTGGTTAGCCTTGTATTCATATTTATTTGTAAAAATGTCCTGTTTTTTATTGTTGAAAACATAAATAAATTAACAAATGTTACTTATTATAATTAAAAAATAAAAAAATAATACTTTTAAAGTAAATATTCATTTTTTTTTTAGACTTAGAGGGTGACGATTTACATGTAAAGTAGCAAATTCTAGCCAAAACTCAAGATAAAGGGTTAAAATTGAAGTACCTAATATTTTCGTTTATACAAACAATTTTCAAATTCGAAAAGAAGATAGAAATTGCAATTACATACATACTTATTTTTGTTCCCATCTCTTAGAATTTTGTGAAAATTTTGCTTGGATAAAACTTTGGAAATTCTTGTTGAACGGTTGAAAAAAATTAAGAAGAAATCTAGAAATTATTAAAGTTTTTACAGAACATTCTTCCTTTCTCCATGGTGCTACAAGCTTTAATCTACTTTAAAGCATCCTTTCATTTAGACCGATTTCTGATTGCTTCTTTCTTGTTGAGCATAAAAAATTTCGCTACATCTGTCAAAGCTATAAATCAACCTAATCTTGGTCTACCAACACTTATTTTTTTTTATTTTTGGGTTAAAATTTTGTAGGTCTGGCTAGAATTGAAATTTAAGATTCAATTTAAGGATGTTAGTATGTTTATTCGATTATTTTGAAGAAAAAGCAATTATTGAATAGAAAAAGGCGGTAAAAAGCAGAAAAGTATAGTATGATGACCATTTTATACTTAATTTTTATTATGTGTTGCTTCTATCGATATAATAATTGTAATCGCTTGAAGTAAGCAACCACCATTGAACACAATTAATTGAGTTTTTCCGAGGTCATATTGTATTTTCAAAATTTAGAATATTAAGCAATTTAAAATTGAAAAAAAAAAAAAAAATAATAATAATAATAACTATAAACTAAAACTTTTCAACTAAGAACACACAGGTAGAACATATCTAATGTAACTTCATTTAATATCTGCATTGTACATTGGTCTGGTTCAATTCCCTTTTTTTTTTTTTTTTCTAAATATTATAACCATAAAATAAAATATGAAATGTGGCATATGTGCGCAACGAATAATCCTATTTGTTTCCTGACCAAGTTTTTTTTTTTTTAAGATTACCTGAAATTTAATTCTTATGTCTTTTGTAACCCTCCATTTATTTTATACAAGAATATCTGTCTGCAATAAAAAAAAATATATGTTGAAAAGAAAAGAAAAAAACAACAAATATATGTTATTTGCAGGTTTATTTTTATTTTTTGTGTGGGTTGGTTTTGAAAAATTATATAAATATATAAATACATACATACATATACAGGTAACAAAAAGGTATAAAGATTAAACTTTTCAATATTTTATTTTTAGATTTTTTTTTTTTGTTTGACTTTTAATATTGATTTTTTATTTTTTGTCTATTCTTAGAAGATATTATTTTTTCAACCTGTGTAAGCCTATACGCTTTTGTGTATATATATAGGTATATATTTTTAATTTTTAATAAAGAAAAAAGGAAAATACGTACGTATGTAGATTGTGCATATTTGTGTGTTTGGTATCTTGTATGTATATAGTATTGACGACTATATTGTGTATAGATACTTTAGTATGTTTTTTTTGGACAAATATAATATTTTACGAACCATATTATGTACCAAGAATTTAGATTTGATACAAAAATACACCATTCAACATAACTTTTTTGGTCTTCAAATAGCACCTGATTGGAGGTAAATGCATTGGTGTAAAATTTAATGGGATAAAATATGGATTTTATGTTCTTTTAATGTTTAAATAAAAAAATAAAAAATGTACATTATATACATTTTCTTTGAAATCATTTCAAAATGACTGAATTATGTTTTGAATAAGGGTCATAGGTAATTCTATTGAAAAAGTAATATAATAAACCTTTTTTATGAAATTTTGCAGGATGTGTGGTAATTATGGTTTTTCGTTTGAACATGACCTAATAGTTATGTGTGTGTTTGTTTGAAGTGAGGTTTCATTGAAAATGTCAATTTTAATTTGAATCCGATGTGATTTTAAAAGAGTAATGAGAAAGAAGTCCTTCGTTTTTTGCTTTCTAAAAGGTTTCAAAGTTCGAATACAATCAAATTATTTTAATTTGTAGTAGAAGTTGATATCCTTCTTCGTTCCCTTCGTTGATATCAATTTTACATTTAACAATTTTTTCTTTTGGATTGTTTTTCCACAAGACAATATAATAACATAACATTTTTTCTGTTTAAAAAAGGTATTTCAGAAAAGAGTAATTTTAGCGTTTTCCAAGTTAACATTTCAAACATTCTAATGTTTTTTTTTTTACGTATTACGTGCTTCTGGTTGAAAACAATATTCTCTGCACTTTTCGCTAACCGATTTCCTTTTCTGTAAGCACCTGTAAAATTTATTATGTGGAAAAATAAAGGAAACATACTGCAAAATTTGATTTTAATTACTTTCTACTAATTTTCGAATCTTAATACATAGTAGAAATTTCAACCGACAAGTATGCACGCCAGGAGCATCAAAATAGACTTTTGAATTGACATGAATTCTCGCGTCAAGCGCTTACAAGATGGGTAAATTGTTGTACACCATTTTATTATTTCATCATAAAGGTAACATTTCTAGACTAAGACATTTAATTGAAAATTTCATGCATATTTCGATATTTAAAAAAAAAAAATAACAACAACATTTTATAAAAAAAGAAAAATAGCAAACAACAATAAGAAAATTTTAAAAAACTAAAAAAATAATAAATAATTTCAACTTTCACGAATTACATAAAAAAAAAACATATTTTTTTTTAAAGTTAAACTATTTTATGTATAAACAATAAAGATACAAAGGTATTCATGATTATAACAATAAAAAAAAAATATATGACTCACAACAAAAGAATTCTTTTTTAAAAATTTGTCAAAGAAATCAGACACCTTGTTTGATAAAATTTCATTTTTTGCGTAGTTTCTTATAAATAAAATATTAAATTTTTATATAATATATATTTTTTTTTTAAATTAAATATTTAACGTTTTATGCATTTTTTTCTCTTTTATTTTCAGGTTCATCTGGTATTAAAAAACTGTAAAAAATAATGAATATTAGAAAAATGAACAGAAATTTTTCAAATAATCAAAATTATGTTTATTTCATTTTATTTACAAAATATTTAAATTTAAAGAAATATGATAAATAAAAAAAATTATAATGAGCATAAAAAATAATTTTTGCTTGTGTCATATGTTTCATATTTAGTTAAATTAATTACATTACATACATATTTACATTTAATTCAAACACATACATACTTATATAAATATAGTATAATTTTAAAAACTGCCATGAATAAAAGTCGAGAAGATTTATCAACTGGTGGTGGTGGTGTGCTGGTTGAGGATTATCATGTTAATACCAATCAGGATCAAGGAGAACAATTTAGAAGAAGGTAAGTTGAATTTAATAAATTTATCTTTTTTTTAAAAAACTAATAATGTTATTTAAATCCTTTCTATTCATATGAGTTCAAATCAGTATTATTTTTAAGAAGAAACAGCATAGTTCTTCAAGGTTCTTTATGTGTCCGAAATTAGTTTTGTTTTTATTTGATAAATTTTGAAGCAAATTTTTTTTTTTTTTTGGAAGTAGACCCTTTTCAGTAGCATTTTTTTCGAACGAGACCATTTTAAACTCCCAGTCTTGTCGTACGTGCTTTGCTATGACTTATGAGCCTACGTTACTTTCTTTTTAGAGTGTTTAAAAAAACCGTAAAAAAATTATACGAAACAGAATCTCAAAACTTATACGTGAATTTTCGTTCTTGTATTCTTCAAGTGATCACCTTAAATCTTTGGAAGATAACCCTTGGAAAATTGAAAATTTTTCAAAAAAATTCAAAACTTCTAAGTGTTTGAAATTTTTTGACTAAGCTTCATTTTATTAGCATCTTTAAGCAACACCCTATATGAAAATGATGCTCCATTAGTGAATTTTATTTAATCAATTTTTCATATTTAAAAACCCAAATAATTATTTCTTCAAATGAATCTTATGATAGACGTCCATAAATTTTCATAAAATTTAAAATTTATTAGTTTAATTAAAATTTTAAAAACAAAAGATTGTTATTTAAAAAGAACACACAATTCGTTTTAAAAATTTTTTTTTAAATTTATGACAAACAAAAAAAAAAAACAAAAAATTAAATTGTTATTTTTTTTTTCTTCTAAATTTAGTTAAAATCACCTTACTTATCACGTGTAAAAATTGTATACATTTTAAAATAGACATTACACAAATATAACATGTTTTTCTTTTTTATTATTTATTATGACAGGTAAACAATGCTTATAAGATAGTACATATATTTTTGTTTTATTTTATTTTTTTTTTTTTGTTTTTATTTCTATAGAAAATATTTATAAGAGATAACTTCATTTTCCTCCCACTTCTCAGTATAATTTTATTAACCCGTTAATATACAACTGTACTGTACTGCTCTATCATAATATGTACATATGTATGTTTGAAAAAATAATACTATGTAATGTATATATTGATTATAATTTTTATTAATATTTTTTCTTCGATAATAGATACAATAATTTTCACTCTTAATGAAGCTCACAAATAAATGAGATTTGAGCAAAGTTTTTATTCACAATTTTTCCATGGATCTCTATCGTTGGTTTTCATCTATCATATACAATAAATTTAATTTATTTTATTTGAAAATATATTTTTGAATTCAATGTATGTATTAAATTGAAAAGAGTAAGCAATACACATATACATTGTGTATCGCAATAATATAAAGCTAATGTAATCAGTTTTTTCTTTTCTAAAACCCAGATAAGACCTTCTTAGCAAAAAATTTATAGTATAAAATTGTAAAAAAAAAAAAAATAATAATAATAATAATATGATATTATTGGAGCTATTTTTATTATATATTATCTCTGTTCCGTTTTGTCAGCTTTCATACAATAATAAAATATAATATTTTTTTTTTAAATGATTTCAATTGTATTAGTGCTAAAAATTCCGAATGAATTCAGCATTAATTTAGTCTTTGAATGCCTTTTGAAGTGGTTGTCCTCTACAAAAGTTTTGGTTTTTTTTTTTAAAAAAAACATAAATCATAAAAAAAAAAAGAAAAAGAAAAAGTTATATATATTTTTTATCTCTTTTTTTTTTCTTCTTGTGCTTATTAATTTTTTGAATAAATTTGCAATAATTATTATCAACGCAATTAAAATCTTGCAATACAATAGTTCAATTTATTTTCAAAAGAAAAAAAAAAATATGAATTATTAATTATAATTAAATTAAATTTAATTTTTACGTGGCAATAATTAGGGAATTTTTTTTTTTTTTTTTTAAATTTTTTTATAAAATTATTATTTATTATTATTTTTGCTTTAAATATTCGAACAGAGTAGGAAAATAAAACACCTAGTGCGTGAATATTTATTTTTTATTTTTTTTTTTGCTTTCGTAAAGGAAAAGTTTCAGAAAAAAAATACATGTTTAACGGAAAGAAGAAACAAAAAAATAAGAGAAAAAAACGTACCTATAGCATTTTAAATCGTGTTCAATGAAAATCAATACAGGTGTATATAGAAAATAAATTATTAAAATGGAATACGTGAGAAATTAATTGAAATGAAATTATGCTGTTTCTAATTAGTTTTGTGCAAAAATAAATACAAAAAATTTTTTTTTTCTATTTAAAAAAAAAAAGGTTCATTGTGAAATTACGAAACCAAAGTGTTTTTTTTTTCTGCTAAAAAATCATACAAATAATTTTTTTTTAATCTAAATTATAATTAAATTTTGTAAGGTATTAAAATTAAAAAAAAAAAAAAAATACATATAAGTAGATTCTCAAGTAAAATAATTTCGAAAATACAAAACAAAAACAAATACAAATTATGGTATTTTACATATCATTTTGGACTGCCAGAAATGTTGAACCACCAGATAAAACGAATACAGAAAAAAGGTAGGTACAGGATGGTACCTTTTTAAAAAAAAAATTTAAAAAAAAAAAAATTATAATAATAAAAAACAACGTCCAATTTTAAAATCACATATAAAAATTTCGGAAATCTTGCAAAACTTGATACATGAAACTTTTTTTAATTTATTTTTTAATAAAAAAAAAAAAATTGTACCAATACTTTCAAAGATATTGAATGTTGTTTTTTGATTACCTTGCTTTTTTTCAATCCTCTCATTTTTTATTAAAATATTAATAAAATTTATCTTGTAGATACTGTATTTCATTTTTTTTTGTATTTGTATGTATATATGATGGTGTCTACATATATTATTTAAAATTCAAGTTTTACAATTGATTATAATTCGATTTACATTTTATTTTTTAATATTTTAACCCTATGTTTTATGAATGTTGTTTTTGTGTTTTTTTTTTTTTTTCTAAATTGTAAAAGTATTTGATTAGAGTCTTATCTCTTGAAAAATATTTAAAAAAAAAAAATCAACAAATTTTATGTTTTGTATTGTTTTTTTTTCTTTTCAAATAAATTCTCAAAAGAAATAATAGCAAACAAAAACATAACAAAAAGCAGAGCTTTTTCGAATCGGTTTTTTTTTTTTTTTTTTTTTTTTCAATTTTAAAAATCGTGTTTTTCATTAACAACAGCAGAGAAGTCTTTGTCTGTTTGACGTCAGAATGGTTTTATATCTTTGGTTCACTGCTTAAATCTATTGTGTGTTAAAAAGTAAAAAAAAAAAAAAATTAATAAAAAGCATGAAAAAAAAAAAAACAACAATAATCAGGTATAATAAAACAGTAATAACAACAACAATAATAATAAAAACAAATTATTTATGATTATCTTACCTTTTTTATAAACATGTGGATTTATTTTTCTTTGTGTATGTACATATACGTACATATATTTTTCTGTCTTTTTTTTTTTACCTTAATATATGTACACCTGTAAAGAATTTAAATGTGATTTTTCGGGGCCATATTATTACTATTATAATTATAGAAAAATATTAATATAATATGATATGAACATTATAAAAAATATCGAATGAGACAACCTGATATGAATTTATAGATTTTGTACCTTGTTATACCTTGTTTTTTTTTTTTTTTATATATATATATTTTTTTTTTGTTGTTGTACAAAATTTAAACAGAATTGTCAGATTAAATGAAAATTATTTCATGAAATTAAAAATAAACAATAATATTGTACAATTTTTCAATTGACGTTTTTTTTGTATAAATATAGGCAAATGAAAAAAAAAAAACACATAAAGATATTTATAATAAAATAAAAACTTGTGATATAATATATGTCTGTGTATCTGCCAGATATTTAAATATATAATATGTCAATTGAAAAAAAAAAAAAAACAAGTATATTGGAATGTGAAATGAAATTTAATAAAAACCTTACGTGTAAATGCCAACAATCAATTTTAGTGAAATACATACCTATGTATGTAACTATGTATATTTTATCGTGGGAGGATGAAGATAAACATTGTAAAATTCAAAAATGTGCTTTTGAATTTTATTCTCTCTAAATTTTTTATTTTTTAAACTTGAACGGACATTTCTCATTCTACAAAATTTTTAAGCGAAAAAAAAAGCTACCAAAATAAATTATCCTTTTTGTTTTATAAATTCCTTATTGAATTTTTATGCAGAAATTTGCCATTTCTTTTAAATTTTGATCTGGTCTTTTCTCGGCTTTTATATTTATGCAATATTTTTTCACAATAATTCAAACGACACAATATCCGAAAATCTTGAGAAAAGGAAAAATTTTATTATTTTGTAAAATTCAGAAATGTTCATTATCTTGTTAGATATTAAATGTTTTATATAGGAATGTTGTTGCTAGGATCCTTTTTAAAAAAAAGTCTAAAATGACCGACTTCAGTTTTCTTTTTAAGATTTAAAATTTCATAATCCTTGATCAATTCGTTCAAAATTTATAACTGATTTTCCGCAAACAATTTTTGTTTTTAGTTTTGTGTTATTAATTTTTTTTTTTGTTGAGAAAATTAATGATTTTCAGGATACCCATACAATTTTTCTTCTCAATACGTCAACAGAAAAAAACGTAATCACTCGATCAATTTTATAGGTCACGTATTGACGTATGACGTACATACATATAATATGTACATATATAGTTCAAGTTTGTTTACTTTTACACTTATAAAGCATATCTTTTTTTCTTTATCAAAAAATATACATAAATATATATCAAAAAGTGATAAAAAAAAATTGTCATTAATTTTTTTCATTTTATATCTTTTACAGTATGGTTTGCATACAAGAAGAACTGGGTCAATTAGGTCTTGGCCAAACAGATTTACCTTTCAAGACTGATGATCAAATCACAGATAGTAGTGCAGAAAATACATGCCAGAATAGATGGCCTCCAAATCCAGGAAATTATGGACATCCAGATAAACCAATAGGATGGATGTATGGTTTATTAGGATGTATGAAACCAGTACTTTCTTTTATTGGGAAAGCAGCTGTAATTGAAATGAAAAATAAACAAACTGAAGATTGGGAAATACCATTTGAATCAATTACTGATCTTGAATGGTTAGGTAGTGGTGCACAAGGTGCTGTATTTAGTGGTAAATTACGTAATGAAATTGTGGCTGTGAAAAAAGTACGTGATGTTAAAGAAACAGATATAAAACATTTAAGAAAATTGGACCATGAGAATATTATAAAATTTAAGTGAGTACTATAAAAGATATTTTAAATCTTTAACGTTTTGTTTTTTTTTTTTTGTTTTTTCCTTTATCATTTAAGCATTTTATTCAAAATTTAAATTTTTTAATTACACGTGTAATTAAAATTTATTCAAAGAAAATAATTATCAAGAAAAACAAATTCTAATATTCTTGAATTATGTATCTAATCATATCACAAGTATTGTAATTTTGTTTTTTATCTTTTGTGGCTTGAACCAATTGAATAAATATATCAATCATTTTTATTTGTTTTCGTTTTATTATTCACTTTATTCAAATAATAATAAATTATTAATTAATTCTGTTTTTCTTTAATATTAGTATTTTGCAAAAATTCTATCTCGAAACAGTTTAAAACTTGAAAATAAAAAAAAATTTATTTGAGTTCAATGACCACAAAAAAAAAAAAAAAACTGCAGTTTTTATCTAAAACAAATATCACACGTGATAAAAGAGTATACACTTCTTTATCTTTTGTAATAAAAAAAAATCAGAAAATTAATGTAATTCACGTCTTTTAAGCCATTAAAAAGAACTTTTTGACGTAAAAAATTATATTGGCTTCTGAGCCACTCAAATAATAGTCTGTGTTTTTTTTTCATTGTGGTATGTACATATAAAGATATTGTTAAGTCGACCCATTCTCAATATTTTAATTCATTTTTAATATAGGATAATATTTATTTAGTAGTATTTTAAATTCATTATCTTGTCATTTTCATTTTTATTTCAATTCTTATTTTAATAATCTCTCTTAAAAACTTATTTCGGTCATGAATTATACAAATTTTGTAATTAAATTAATGAATATTTAAATTTACTTGAAAATTAATTCCATTTAAGCTTCTTATACATATAATAAGTCTATGTAATATCAAATTTCATGAAAATAATACATAAAAGTATATTTTAATCGTTTGTAGTATACACAATTGAAAATAATTTATTTTTAAAAAATAAAACAAAAAATCAATAATTTTGGCTTTCTGTTGTGATTAAATAACATTTTAAATGTAATCAAATTTTGTATATATAAATAATAAATGATATTCCACTTTATTACAATATTTTCCTGGTAATAGAATTAAAAAAAAAAAAAGATACAAACTATTTTTATATACGACAAAAAAACTTTTTTTTTTTTTATAAATACCTGAAATTGAATTTATGTTGAAGACAATAAATATTAAATTATGTTTTTTTTTTTTTCTTCTTCCTTTTTCTAACACTTTTATATGAAAACATATACTTACTTATATACACAGAGGTGTGTGTACTCAGGCGCCAGTATTCTGTATCATAATGGAGTTTTGCCCATACGGACCTTTACAAAATATCCTGAAAGGAGAAGAGGTTGTGTTGCCATCACGTCTAGTCTCATGGGCGAAGCAAATAGCACTTGGCATGCAATATCTTCATTCTCATAAAATCATTCATCGCGACTTAAAAAGTCCCAAGTAAGTATAGCTATAGTTACAAAATATAAGTACTACAATTCTATGTTACAATAAAATGTTATGAGAAATAAATGTGTGTAAGACTTTTAGATAACAGAAAACAAAAAAAAAAAAACAAAAAAAAGAAAATGATAAAATGTATAAAGGTGATTTCTATATAAACAAAATTGTTTTGAAAATTTATGCCTTGTTTTTTTTTTCCTTCTGGCTTGTTTTCGCAATCGATTTAAGATTTTTACTTGATATTTTTTAACTAACTTTCATAATAATGAAAATTATTACTATTATAAATACTTGATTTTATTTTTTCTTTTATTTTGCGTCACGAAACACAGGTAAAAAAAAAAAATTGTATGTCACATTATTATTACGTTCTTGTGAAAAACAAAAAATAAATGACATACAAATTTTGTTTAATTTTTTTATTTTTTTTTTGCTTTTTTCCGTTCTCATATTTCCCAAACAATATTATAGTAAACTAGACGCCAAACTAATAAAATTATTATTTTTTTTTTATAATGTTATCGGTTTCATATTCTGATTGCACCTCAAATTTTTGTTTCAATTTGTATTATCTACTTAAAATTAATACACTAAAACGTATATTACAATAAATTTAAGGTCTTTGTCATTATTTACATTAGAAAATCAACAAAATAAAGATAAATTTTTCCGGATAACAACAAAGCATTTTTGTGCAAAAAAGTTTTTTTTTTTGTTTTTTTGCACCACACATCAAGTTTCTTCTAAAAAGTTGTTGAAAAAATTCACTGGAAGAAACACGAAGATATTCGTTTTTATTTTCCTAAAAGATCTTACAAATATTTATTTCGAAAGTTACTAAGAAAATATGGAAAACATTAAGCTTTGATAAATTTTATAATTTCACAAATTAAAAATTTAATTTACTATTTTTATCCAATTTTTTTTTTTTTTTTTTTTTTTTAGTATTTTAATTGGAACAAATGAAGTCGTTAAAATAAGTGATTTTGGTACAAGTCGAGAATGGAATGAAATAAGTACAAAAATGAGTTTTGCTGGTACAGTTGCATGGATGGCACCAGAAGTAATACGTAATGAACCATGTTCAGAAAAAGTTGATATTTGGTCATATGGTGTTGTATTATGGGAAATGTTAACATGTGAAATACCATATAAAGATGTTGATTCATCAGCAATAATATGGGGTGTTGGAAATAATTCATTACAATTACCAATACCATCTAGTTGTCCAGATGGTTTTAAATTATTAGTAAAATTATGTTGGAGTGTTAAACCACGTAACCGTCCATCATTTAGACAAATAATTGCACATTTAGAAATTGCTGGACCAGAATTATTAAGACAAAGTGAAAAACAATATTTTGAAACACAACGTTCATGGAAACAAGAAATACGAACACATATGAAACAAATAACACAAAATGGTACAAGTATTCATAAATATGAACAAGATTTAATAAAACGTCGAACTGCTGAATGGCAACATGCACAAGATATTCGAATGGTTTATGAAGATAAATTAGAAAAAACGAATCGTCTTTATTTGGAATTAAGTGAATGTATGGCACAATTACAGGAAAAAGAAAAAGAAATTGCAGAGTAAGTTCCCTCCCTGATGAAGAATTTTTTTAAATTTTTTACACAAAATTTTAATGAATTTTTTAATTCTTAATTTAAATTTTAGAAGAGAAAAGAAATTACCTGGATACAAACCTTCAAGAAGATTAGGAAGTACTCTAAGAAAAATGCAATATTATAGACGTAGATTAAATAATACCTCAACACTCACACCTGATCATCAATCAACAACTCCCAGTCCAGAAACAACACCAGATGTATGAAATTACACATTTTTGTTCCTTTAAAAAAAATTTTTATTCCTTGTCTTTTTTTCCCTTTAAACTTTAGAGTCCAGTTAAAGCAACATTATATGCTCAACTTGACGGATCATCACAGCCAAAATCAGTTGCAATTGTACCTCAAAAAGCTAAGAAATGTCGTCATACTCATAGGCGTGTTGGTTCAGGAACTTTTGCTGTACCAAAATCAAGTCCAAATCGTGATCGTCGTTATCAAAGTGAACCAGAAAATCGTAAAATAAAATTAGTTGATACTGAAACACAAACAGATGCAATGGATATTAGTGAAACTGATGCATCACCAAGTCCATTTTGTGCATCACGTGATATATCAATTTGTTTAAATGAAATTGAAACACGTGTACCTCGTATTATTGATCCAATACGACAAATGACACAAATTCAACATAGAGCTATCATTAAAAATGATTCAATAATTACACGTCAAATAAGTCCATCTAGTCCAAATGGTAATTCAAATTCAATGAGTACAAGTGATATTACTTATCAGGATGCATGTTCAAGTCCTGATCAATTAATTGATGATGCAATGAATAGTAATGAAAGATTAGATATACGAGATTGTAGTGATGATGATAATTTAGAACGTTTAGGAAGAAAAGTTAGTGAATTTATAACTGAAAATGGCCTATCAATGCAATCTGTAACAACAGCAACAACAACAACAACAACATCAACAGGAACAGTAACAACAACAAATCAAGAAAATGGCAATAATTCTGAATTAATTTATACAGTAACAAATAAAAAGCGTGCATATACAACAACAATAAATGAAAATAATATAACATCAAATACAATACCTGTACAACGTAATAATAGTCAAAATATAATTGTAAAACGATGTGATTTGAATAACATTAAAAATAATGAATCTCCACAAGATTTTTGTGATGATAGTTGGTCAGATGAGGAAGGTGAAGATCCAGATTATAATTATTCATTGAGAAGAAAAAGGTAAGTTTTATTGAAAAAGTTTTTGTTTTTGTATCTTTCAAGAATTAACTGTAAAAATAAAGACTTTTTTTCTCAATAAAATATTTAAAAAAAAAAAAAATGTGAAAAAAAACTAACACCACCATATTTTCAAAGGATATGCGCATAGTTGAATAGTTTAAACTTGCGCAGACAAATTAAAATATTGAATTTTAAAAGAATAGTTACGTACTATAGAAAAATGTACATATTTTTCATATTAGAAAAATGTCTAAATTTCACTTTATACATATCAAAGAGGTTTTTCATGTTTTAAAAATTTCATATTTTTATTTGCAATATATCTGAGAAAAAAATTGACATCAAAAGAAAAACAGTCTGAGAAAATATTACATTTTGATTATTAAGATTATAATTATCATTAACGCAATAGTTCGATGTCAGCCATCCATGTTATTTATTTGATTAATAAAATATATAATATGTATTTCGAAATTTGTTTAATGATAACATCAGACTCTGTTTTGAATTTGTTTTATACACCTGTATTAATTTATTTCATAAGAAGCTTTTAAAATTAAAAATATTATTTTAATAATCGTCATACCCCACCAAATGTTATTTTAGTTTTTATCTACGAAAATAGAGAAAATTTTACAGATGTAAGCATATATTCATCACAAATAATTTAAAATTAGTCTAAAAATTATTAGAATCCACGTGACATATGTTTTTAAGTGATATGACGCAATGATAACAAACATGTACGAACTGATTAATTATATATTTTCTAAATACTTTCTCTGAAAAGGTTGTCAACATACACGATTAAAACACAATGTACATACATATGTAGGTATTTCTAGTATACTTAATAAAATTTAATAGGTTTTTTTTTGTCACATTAAAAAATATATTTTTTGTGAAAAAATTACATATAATTCTTATTCTAAATAATTTCTAATTTTATTTGAAAAAAAAAAAAAGCATTTCTCAATTATGCTTTAATGCCTACTTTCTTAAAATAAATGTCTGATAAAAGAACAATTTTCTTAATCCAAGGTTTCATAACACGAACATCTGTGAAAAGATCTGGTGTATTTGGTTCTCCACATCCATGATCATTTGAAATAATTCCAATTAATTTACCCTTTAATACTAATGGTCCACCTGCATCACCATGACATGTACCTTTACCACCTTCTAAATGTCCACCACAAATCATTTGATCAGTAATTTTAACATATTTTTTACAAACATCACGATTCAATATTGGAATATCAACAAACATTAATGTTTCTGCAAAATTATTATTTTCATCGTATCCCCAACCACTTGTTACAGCTGTTTTACCTTCTAAATTTTTATTACCTTCTGCAATTTGTATTTCTTCAATAAATTCTGTAACATATCCATAATCAGGAAGTGGTCTTTTTGGAATAATTATAGCTAAATCATAATTTAATGTTGTATTATTATAATTTGGATGAATTCGGAATTCTTTAATTCCAACAACTTGACCACCTTCACCACGTGTAATTGTTCCAGCACGTACTGAAAATTGTTTTGGATTTTTTCCTTGTACACAATGTGCAGCTGTTAAAAATGCTGAATATGAAACTATTGTAACACCACAAATATGTTGTCCATTTAATTCTAATGATCCTTGATACGGTATATTTAATGCACTTGAAAATTTTGAAAATATACACAATAATGTAAAAATTATTATTAATTTTTTGATCATTTTTAATTTTTGAAATTTTTTTTTTTTTTTTTTTAATTAAATTGAAATATATTTTGACTCAAATAACGTAATTCGATTAAGATAAAAATTGTATACTGAGACTTATTTATATAAAAAAATTTCAATTTGAATTTAAAAAGTTGAAATTTTGATAACACATATACATAAAGCATAAATAACAACTGAATAAACACTGATATTGGTAATCATTGGGTTTTTTTATCATTACTAATCATCAGTTATTGAAAAAAAAAGAGAAAAAAAAAACAAGTAGGTATATTGAATCTGTGATGATAATAAACTTATACTTATCTAAAAAAGATACTTTATGTGTGACATTAATTAGACCTAATTAATTCTCTAAAAAAAAAAAAAAAAAAAAAAATATTAGAACAATAATGTTCAATACACTGTGATACAAATTGTGAATGAAAAATTTAATTTCTGTTTAAAAATGAAAAAAACAAAAAACACTCATACCAATTAGCTAATGTTTTTTTTTGTCACCATAAATCTTGTGTTAATGGTAGTAAACTAATATTATACCTTTAACACCTTTAAAGCAAAAAAAGAATTTGTTTTTTTTTTTTATTCATTCTCTATATAAAAAATTAAGAAAACAAATTTTCCAAGATTTTAGATCGTTAACTTTTTTAAAATGTTATGTGTGGTGTTAATAATATTTTGGTCAAAAGTTTACATTTTGTAGATTTGGGATTTTCCTAATTCACCAGTTATTTATCTTACTAATTTTTTTATTTCACACAAAATCATGTTTCACATTGTCTTCTATTTACAAGCTTTCTCAACTTTCTAATAAGATACTTTTGAAGATTTCAAATAGATTTTGATCCTTAAAAATAGTTCAGTAATCGATTTCTTTTTCAATTAAATTTTTTTTTTTAAAGACAGTCCCTAGGAGCTAATTTTGTAATCAAAAAACCATCTCTGTTTATTTTTTTGCTGTCGTGAGCAATTTATTTTGAGGTTTTTGCATGAAACCAATACAATGACTTGTTTTTCATTACTATGTATATGAAAATATGTAATTCATTGAAAACACAGTGTATGATTGGTATTTTTGGCTCGAAAATGTGTTGCATACACGGTAGTTTTTTAAAAAAAAGATATTTCTAATTAGCTTGATGATTTGAATTTCATGGATACAAAGCATTAAAATTATCTTTCATCTTAAAAACATACACGTGTTTTATGTGAAAAAGCGTTCATTTCATTTGTTTAGAAAAATGATCAAATTTCAAAATTTAATGTGCTAAAAAAAAATATACATTTCCATAAAAATTGAAATGTTAATTAAAAACAAAAGACATATTTATTTACTTAATATAAAATTTTTTAACTTGACAATAAAAAGAAAAATAGCAAAAAAATATAGTATGTATGTATTATAGAACAAAAAGAATAAAATAAACAAATGAATATATGTATGTAAGATTAAAAAACAATCAAATTTATTATTGAGGTGTTTTCATCAATCCATGGTTTCAAAACTCTAACATCAGTGAAAACTTCTGGTTTATTTGTATTACCGCATCCAGTACGTGAAATAATACCAACAAGTTTATTGTTGAATACAAATGGACCACCAGCATCGCTACCACATAATCCTTTTTCACCATTTAAATATCCTCCACAAAATGAACGTTCGGTTAATTCTGTAAGTTCTTCACAAACTTGACGATTTAAAATTGGAAGTTCAACATACATTAAAATTTCATTAAAATCATAACTTTTCTCATCAATACCCCAACCGCTGGCAACTCCAGTTTTACCTTCTAAATTTTCATTTTTGTTTGCAATTTTAACATAGTTTATGTATTCTGTAACTAAACCAATATTAGGGAATGGTATTTTTGGAATAATTACAGCTAAATCATAATCCAATGTTTTATTATTGAAATTTGGATGAATTCGAAATTCTTTAACTTCAACAACTTGACCACCTTCACCACGTGTTATTGTTCCAGCACGTACTGAAAATTGTTTTGGATCAAGCCCTTGTACACAAGATGCAGATGTTAAGAATGTTGAAAATGTTAGAATTGCTGCTCCACAATGTGCACTTTTTGATCCAATTTTTTCTAAAGTTGCAAAATACGGAAAACTTTTGTTGACTGTTTGTGCACTTTTTAAATATAAAAGTGAACTTAATGCAATGAAAAGCACTTTTGTTCCGAACATTTTAACGATTTATTTTTTTTTTTTTTAATAGAAGAAAATTTGAAACGATCTATTAACAATCAAGAACTGACAAAATAATTCTACTTCGATGATGTTTTTATACTCCAAATTTCAATAATCGTGACAATGATAAATTATTATAGGATAAAAAGATGAAAAAACAAAAACATTAGTATGAATTTGAATATGTTTGCAGTTTATGAAACTATTATATTTTTTTAAAAATTCTAAGAAGTTTAAGAAAAACAAACAAAAATATTTGGCTCTGGAAGGGTGCTCTTGAAATTTTTTTAAACACAAAAATGTGCTATAAATTTTCAAATTTTTTCCAGAGCATACGTTTTAGTTACACATAAAACAATGTCATAAATCTATATTTAATTTTGTTTCTAGATATTTTCACCAAAGATAATATTAAATTGTTGGCATGTTTTCACTCAAGTCATATTAAAAATAAAACTAAATTAAACCTTATATCACATAGGTCCTATAAATTTGGCAACGTTGAATCAAAATATAGTATTTTTTAATATTGTTTTAATTCCCTGATTTATACATATGCAGATTCGAATATATATTTTTTTTTTTCGAATTTTGTTTTGGAGAATCGAAAAGCATTCACAATGCTAATATTAGACCTCTAAGTGGACTTTTATTCAAACAAACAGACTGAATCTACCTAGCAACCTTCTAATATTCTTTTTTCTCAACATTTTAACAGTCATTTAATTTTATAAACGATTTTCGAACACCCAGTTTTAATAAAAAAGAAAGAGAGAAAAATACAAAAAAAAAAAAATTTAATATATCTGAAAAATTAAACATTTGAATAAATAGGATAAAAACATTTAGATTTTTCGTGAAAATGAACACGTTTTTTTAAATCAAATAGATTCTATTCAAATTTGGAAGAAAACAAAACAATATTTGTTTGAATTCGATTGTTATAATTATTATTTTTTATTATTGTTTCTATGTGATATTTTATAAAAATGTTGATTGTACCTTTTCTATTGTTTTTCTAATACCGCCCGTGTTTTAAATTAAACAAAAAAAAAAAATATATTAAATTTTATATGTACTTTGAAAAAAAAAAAAAAAAAGGTTTAAAAACCTGTTTAGCTTTTTAATTTTTTAAAAAGTTAAAATTTTTAAAAATTCATTTTATATTTTGAATTAAAATTGTTCTTTGAAAACATTTTTTAGTATTTTTTTTTTAATTTGTATATTTTTGTAATATTTTTTTTTCTTTAATTTTTTTATTTTTTTTATATTTTAGTATTGGACGTTTACCAATTGGTCGTGGTATGAGAGCACGCCGTTGTTATAAATTACCAATTGTACCTGTTGTACCAAATCATCATAAAAAAAATTCAGTTATTATATCAGATGAAGAGAATACTTCTGAATATAGTCATTCACCATCAAGTCAACATTCAACACTTGAAAGTAATCCAGAAGTGCCACAAACATTAAAAAAAATGAAAAAAACGCCTACAACAACAGATAGTGATGCTCATAGTGATTCAAGTGATTCTGATTCAGATGATCCAACAGTTGCATCACAACTTAGCCATTTGAAATGCCAAAATAATGAGATTATTCTTTCAGGCGCTGAAAAATGAAATTTTATTTTTTAGGTTAACAAAAAAAAAAACAAACAAAAAATTCAAATTAGAATATTATAAAAATTCTAATATTAATAACAAAAAAAAAAAAATTGCAATGTAGTACCTCTAATGAAGCCTGCTTCTATTTATGATATAATACGAATTTTTAAAAATCTTTCACATTTTCTCAGTATTTTGAATTACACTTTATCTCATGCAAAATACAAAAAAAAAAAAATATATTGCGCAATTTTTTATAGAGTTTTCTGCTTGCCTTTAAATCTAGTAACTGCCTTTTAATGGAGGGGGATGAAGTTAACATTTTGTACAAAAGTATAAATTTTAATAGAGAGTATATTTTTGGAGAAAAAAAAGCATATATACACATAACACACTTACAATCCTGTAATTCCTTTTTTTTTTTGCCAACAACTATTTAGCTTCAATTATTTGCGTTTTGAAATCGATCGACAAAAGTCTGATTCCTGACGTGAATCCTGACTCAGTTTTAAATTCACTCTATGATTTAAAAACTAAAAATCGAAAATTTATTTGAGCTTAAATCATACAGATTCCGTAGAAAAAAATATTTTCATGGATATCCTACTTTTTTGGATTTATTTCAAGTTAAAATGAACGGTTTCAAAATTAATATGTAAATGTAGGAAAAATTTAATGTACCAATGTAATAAAACTGTGATGTATTACAATGAATTGTGGTCACAAAAATGATCAAGTGAAATTCGAAATTTCGATAATGTGAAAGATTTAATTACTTTCTTTTATAATTTTTTTTTTTTTTTTTTAAATTAAGTTCTAGAATATAAATTTTTCACGCAATATATATATATATTTTTTTTTTGTGAAAACGACAAAAGACGAAAAACATTCCAAATAAGTATGAATATTTTTTTTATACTTCCATTTTTTTCTTTCTTCGAATGTTCAAAATTTATATTTGTACTTTATAATTAATTATAATAATTAAATGATTAATAATAATAATGTATGTCATAAAATGTAAAAATTTACACGTACATTTTAGTATGAAATTTTCTCAAGTACGTATTCAGTAAAAAAAAAAACAACAAAAAACAGTAATTATCCTGTAATGTACACATGCGTAATATGAATATGTTTATTCAAATATACATAAATATTTTTTAAGTGACATTTAAAAACATCATTTTTGTTTTTATTTATTATTTTGAATTAACATTCCACATTTCACAGTTGTGAATTCTATCGAAAAAAAAAGCTTTTTCGAAAATGAAAAAAAAAAAATAAAAAAATTTATTTATTATCTATTTTCATTTTAATTTCAAATAAAAATGACCAGTTGATTTCCATGGAATTCATAAATCGGACTAATAACACCGTTATATTTTCGAAAACAAAAAAAAAAAAAAAAACAAAAAAATCAAATCAAAATTTTTATTTTGATTTAGAAACTAGGCTATTTATTTAAGCTTTCATAAAAGAAAAAAAAAAAAAGAAGAAATTAAAAGACAAAAGTAATAAAATACAAAAAATCAATTGCCTTGACGACTTAGTATTTATTTATTTTTTTTTTTTAAGATAAAAAAGCAAAAAAAAAAAGTATATTTTTTGTATATACACGCATTTTGTTTTCAAGAAATTATCCTGGAAATATGACTTAAAAATCATAGTTTTTAATCCTTCTTTTTTTTTTTTTTGTATTAACAGAAAATTTATTTCTAAACGAAAACGTAAAAAATTTTTTTTTTTTATGTCACAAAGTTCAATAATTTTTTTTTGAACGTGCCCCATTTATAATGTAATATAGATATGAATCCTTTATTAAGGATAATTTTTTGAAAACAATTTTCAAATTTATTTATTATATATAAGAGCAAATCACACACACACATACATAATAAATTTTTCGTAAGAAAATTAAATTATAATTAACAAAAAAAAAAAATAAATAAATAAATAAATAGAAAACAAAAATTCTCTAATTAAGTGATACTACCGATTAGCGATTTATTTAGTGCAAAAAAAAAAATACAAAAGAAAAAGGTAAAAAAAAAAACAACAACAAATAAGTATTAGCAATAAGAAGAAGAAAAAAAAGTGTTTTTTTTTTTTGTACATAATTATTATGTATTACTGTACTTAGAATTTTTGATTTATACAATATTTTTTTTTTTTGTTTGTAAAATTAAAGAAAAATTGTATATGTAAAATTTTTTTAGCTTTAAATTATGTTTAATTAGCTTATATGTATTGTAATATTTAAGAGAAAAATAAAATTATAATAAGAAGATTAAAAAAAAAAAGAAGAACGAATTAAAGTTCATTTACAGCCAAGAATGGACTTTTGCAAAAAAAAAAAAAAAAAAAAAAAATGAAATAGAAAAGAAAAATACTTATTACTTAATATTTTAAGTTAATTATTATATATTAAATAGTTATGATAAGGCAAAGGCTATACAAAAAACAAAAGGAAAAAAATTAAATAAAAAAAATATTTAAGTAAAATAAAAAATATAAAATTTTTAAATTCATTTTAAAAAATAAATTATAAAAAAACTGAAAAAGAAGATTTAGTGAAATGCCCTTGAACTGAGGGAGAGAATAAGCTTATAATTTCGATAGAAAACTCTTAGAAGTTTCGAAGATTCCATTTTTAATCGAGTACATATTTTACTATAGGCATTACATATATGTATATTTAGAGCTTACTTTTCATTGAACATACCTAAAAATAAAAGGAGTTGAAAATTTGGCGAAGAGAATCTCATAATTTCGATAATAATTGGAAGTCTTTCTCATAATATTCATTAGTACAAAATTTTACAAAATGTTGATTTTGGAACTTTGGGAGCCATGTGAGAAAATTTTGAAGAAAATCGAGTTCTTAGTCAAGAAATATGCAACAGGATAGTGAACAAGGACCAGTGAAAGTGTAACAGAGTCAAACTCCAGCGAAAGTTTCATGAGACAGATATTTTAGTGAGAGATTTAAAATTTGCAAGTGGAAATTGGAGGAAAAACTTTTTCTACTTTGATCAAAAAAAAAAAAAAAAAAAACAAATCAATTTTCGTTGGTGTTTAAATTTTAATTTTTTTTTTTTCAAATTTAAATTTCAAAATTATTTGTAACATTTAAAAATTAAAATCTTGAAAATTTAAATGAATTATCACAAATATCCAGAATATCTTTTACTATTTTAGAAAATTTCTTTTGAATTTTTGTATTTTCATTATTTCCACTACATTTACAATTGTGTCCTGTTTTCAATAATTGTGAATTTTGAAAAGATTGCTCATCAAAACTTTCAAATTTTTCACAGAAATTGTATTTATCTTTATTTACATTTTTACAATATTCTGCACAAATATCATCAACATTCCATGTTTTTATTTTTTCAGATTTATCCTCCAAAATATCATTTATTAATAAATTTACATCTTTATAGCATATAAGACCTGATGTACCTTTAGTGATGTCCAAATGTTTAAAAATTTCAATATTACAAGTGCATCCTTCATATAATAAATAATTTTCATTTCTTTTGAAAATAACACGATTTCCTTTCGTTGATACGATCATCAATCGATCTGCGCCTTTGAATGCATTTTCGAAAATCTCCAATATATCATTGAAATTTTTTATTTCGGTACAAATTAAAGCGATTTTATAAGGTTTACTTCTATAGCTGGGATACAAATCTGGTTTACAAACTTCAATATCTTCAAGAGATTCTTCTTCCATTTCAGAAAATATTTCATCTTCTTCACCAAATTCTTCAGTTTCAGTGAATGTTCTATCAGAAATATCTTCTGAAGTTTCATATTCACTTATTTTTTCTGATTTTCTAGATTTTTCCGATTTTCTAGATTTTTCTGATTTCTCAGATTTTCGAGATTTTTCTGATTTCTCAGATTTTCGAGATTTTTCTGATTTCTCCGATTTTCGAGATTTTTCTGATTTTTCCGATTTTCGAGATTTTTCTGATTTCTCCGATTTTCGAGATTTTTCTGATTTCTCAGATTTTCGAGATTTTTCTGATTTCTCAGATTTTCGAGATTTTGTGCTTTTTTGCTCAGAAACCATTGATGTAGATTCTGTACTTTCATTTTTCGATTCTTCATCAGACTCTTCAGATAAATATTCAGTGTTTTCAAATTTCCTAGACTTTTCGGATTTTTCAGATTTCTTAGACTTTTCGGATTTTTCGGATTTTTTAGACTTTACGGATTTTTCAGATTTCTTAGACTTTTCGGATTTTTTAGACTTTTCGGATTTTTCAGATTTCTTAGACTTTTCGGATTTATCAGATTTCTCAGACTTTTCAGATTTTGTGGTTTTTTCTGATTTTGTAGACTTTTCTGATTTCTCTGATTTCTTAGATTTTCCCGATTTTGTACTTTCTTGTTCAGAGGCTTTTGAAACATTGTCTTCATCCTTTTTACGTTCATCTTTATTTTGTTTTTGATCTTTTTCTACTTTTTCATCGGAAGAGCTTTCGAATTCCTCTTCTTCCGATTTTCTATCTTTACTTCTGTTCTTATTGCTTTTTTCACTTTTACCTGTTTCTTTCTTTTCTTTTTTAGGTTTTCGCTTTTTTCTACCGGTTTCAATATCAGATTCAGATGAAGCTTCATCTATTAAAGGTTTACCACCTTTTTTATCTTTTGCTTTTTTGACCTTCTGATTTTTGGACTTTTTCTTCTTCTTATTTTCATCTTTATCTGTTGAACTAGCATCTGAAAAATTTTCAGATTCCTTTTTCTTTTCTTTTTTTGTCTTTTTCTTGTCCTTTTCAACCTTTTTGTCTTTTTCCTTATAGTTTTGTTTCTTTTTATCTTTCCGCGATTCTTTTTTAATTTTCTCTTCTTCGGAATCATCATCATCACCATCGTCTTCTTCATCCTTGTGTTTTGTTTTGCCTTTCCGGTATCCTTTTTTTGTTTTCTTTCCCTTTAAATCGTCTTCATCATCATCTTCTTCGTCCTTTTTTCGTTTTCCCCGTTTTCGGGAAGATTTTGTACTTTTATTCTCTTCGAAATCATCGTCCTCTTCTTTTTTAATTTTTCCATCTTCTAAATCACCATCTTCCTCTTCATCCTTGTGTTTTGTTTTGCCTTTCCGATATCCTTTTTTTGTTTTCTTTCCCTTTAAATCGTCTTCATCATCATCTTCTTCATCCTTTTTTCGTTTTCCCCCGTTTTCGGGAAGATTTTGTACTTTTATTCTCTTCGAAATCATCGTCCTCTTCTTTTTTAATTTTTCCATCTTCTAAATCACCATCTTCCTCTTCATCCTTGTGTTTTGTTTTGCCTTTCCGATATCCTTTTTTTGTTTTCTTTCCCTTTAAATCGTCTTCATCATCATCTTCTTCGTCCTTTTTTCGTTTTCCCCCGTTTTCGGGAAGATTTTGTACTTTTATTCTCTTCGAAATCATCGTTCTCTTCCTTGCGCTTTTGTTTAACTTTACCTTTTCTTGATGATTTTTTGGTTTTAGCCGCCTCCAGTTCGCTTTCACTGCTTTCACTGCTTTCACTTTCATTTTCGCTTCGTTTAAAATCTTTCGTAGATTTTTTGCTTTGCGTGGAAGATTTTTTACCTTTTCTGAATTTTCGTTTCAATGTAAAATCTTTCTCGTCCTCTTCTTCTTCTCCTTCATCGTTTTCCTCTTCTCCTTCCGTTTCCTTCTCAACATCTTCCTCCTCCTCTTCTTCTACTTCTTCCTCATCATCAAAATCATAAATTTCTTTTTTAACATCAAATTTTATTTTAATTTCATCGTAATCAGGAACAAGTTGTGTTTGTGAAAGACTTGGAGAATCCAAATCAATTATATCATCTACTTTTTCATTTTCTTCTTGTTCCTGATCAAATTTTAAATAATCAGATTCAATTTTGATGGATTCATTCAAAGAGATTGTTTCTTGAAAATCATTGAATGGTTCTTTCTTTGGAAATTGCCTGCAAACAACATCACGTTCTCTTTTATGCAATTCATCCACACTTTTTCCTACAATTATTTGTCGAATAAAAACTAAATGAATACAAAATGGTATAGAATTCATTAGTTCAATAATTTGTTCCAAAAGTACACAACATAACATATCAATTGTACTGCACATATGAAGTGTGGCTGTTTTGCTATGAGTTTTATACATACAATCATGACGATAAGGATCAAAAACATAAAATATTTCACCTCTTTTCCATAAAGCATAAAATTGATTACCAATTTCTATTATTAAGTTCGATGATGCTATAAAGGCTCGTTTAATAGCTAATACAAGTTCACTTCTTCTAATATTTGAAGTAACATGCCATTGACCATTTTCAATCATTGGAAAATATTTTAATTCTACTATAAATTGTCCAATTTTTATATTCTTTGGAATATCTTCAATATTTAAACGAACATCATGATTACATTCAGTCCATAATTTATAAAATTCAGTACTAATAGCTATAATTTTATCGACAATACGGCTATTCCATGTATTTGGAAGATCAATTTTCGAATAAATCATACTTAATATGGCTGTCGCTAAAGCTTGTTTTAAACGAAATTCCCGAAATATACTTGAATTCAAATGAATATTACCACGAAGGAGGGCATGATGCAAATTCATTACAACAAATTCATTCTTTCTCAACTGACGTTTAGAATCATCGACTTTATCTTGACATGGTATCAAATCAATCATTTTTATTGGTCTGAGAGTAAATATTTCATCATTATTTAAATTACTCATTTCACAAATTAAATGATTAATATTTTGTATAGTTTTTAAACATAATAATACAGCATATCCTACTTTAGAGTTTCGTTCTAAATTCATATCCCTGCCGTATGCATCAAAAATAAAATATGCACTTTGATTTTTCCATATTAAAAAATATTTCTCATTAACTGTTAGTAAACAATAACGATCTTTTCGCATGAAATTTTCAAGTGATTTTTCTAAATTCCATATTCTGGGATCATTTGAATTAAGACGTCCAATAACAAATGGATCAGATACATGAATTTCCATTGTATTTTCACATAAAAGAAATCTTTTTTTAATATTATTTTCATTTAGAATTTCATTTTCTTCTGCTGAAGCTTTTATGAGACTTTTTCCCTTTTCTAGAATTCTATTAATAACAAGAGAATCCCATGCTCTTTCATGTGTGATATAAAGTTCACCAAATGCTGAAAGACATGTACCGAAACCAAACATATAATCATAATTTTTTGTTTGTTGTGATTTTAAATATGATAAACAAAATTCTCCAAAACTAACACCAATTGGACTTCCAAGAGAAGATTTTATTGAATTTATTTGCTTTTCTTCAATTTCTTTTTTATTGCATCCTAAAAATTTAATTTTTCAAATGATAAATTAAAAATTGGATTGTTTGTTTTTTGTTTTGAATAATTCGAAATTTTGGTGGAAAAGTAAGTAACTCCACTTTTTTTTTGAATTGTTAACGTGCGCTCGTTTCAAAATTCAATATGTCATACATATATGTAGGTCGCAATCGCAATAGCTGCGTTCCATTTAGATAATTAAACTACTCCGGAGTGGTTAAGCGTACTTCAAAACAGCTAATAAATGGAATACTCGCAATTTTAAGAACTAAAAGTCCTCTGGTTTTCTAAATTGGCATAACTTCTACAACGAGTGATAACCAATCTACACCAATGTGTGAAGTGGGTAATGTAGTTGGAGTACTTGAGAGTAGTACCAACTACTCCGGAGTAGTTGAAATTATCTAAATGGATCGCAAGATAATGATGAACTCAATCAAAACACAAATAAATACAGCCATGAACCCAAGGTGTGATGTGGTGCTCAACAATGTTGAATTTTGGAACGAGTGCCGTGTTAAATAATTAGATACTTACTCCATCTAAGATTTTTTGTATCATATTCTCCAAATTTGTACACCGATTCAGATTCTTTAAAACATGTTTTTTTAAGTCTAAAATAATTTTTAATTAAATCAACAATTAGGTAAATTAATTTTTTTTTTCATAATTCACACATTTACCTGCTTAAAAATTCTGAAAATTTTTCTTTGTCTCTAGACTTTAATGAATGATTATCCTGTTTTCGAAATGGACATGGAGGACAAGGGTCATTTTCACCAGGTACACAAGGTTCATTTAAACTAGGACCATATGATTCATTTTGATCATCTGAACATGATTCGAACATTTCTTCGCAACAAACTACTTTGTTCATTTTGAAAAAAAATTTTAATTTACATATTAATAATTTATGGAATAACTTATTTAATTTTATTGATACATGATGACAAATTAATTGAAAAAGGATCATTTCAATTTTTTTTTTAAAAGTCAGGTTGCTGAGTTAGAAAAAATTTTAAAGTGAAAAATAAAAATTAGTAGGTACAAAATTTCTGAATATGAAATAATTCCTATGCATTTCGTAGTTTGAAAAAGAAATGGTATCCAAAAAAGATATTTGATTTGATGTCTTTTAAATGTGACTTCAAAGTTTACCATCACGTTCATCCTGGAGGAAAATTGGTCCTCAAATTTCATACATATTTTTGTTTCTTCTTTCAAATAAAAACAATATCGATATAAATTTATAAATTATCTTATTAAAATAAAGATGAGTAACAAAAATTTATTTAGTAATTTAGAAATTTTCTTACAAACTATTTTATTTGTGATATTCCTCTTTGTTTTTCTTTTTGAACTTCTATACTCTCCTTATTAAAAAAGATGACACAAAATAAAAATCATTTTTTAATAACTAGGTTAGCATTCCATTGCCAAAGAATTTGAATTTTCATTAATTCTATCATCAGATGGTAAAGCCATACTATTATCATCAACAGATACATCATTTTCATCTAAAGGCATAACATCAGTTTCCATTGATGATGAATCAACACTTTGAAGGAAATTTTGTTCATCTTCAATATCATTATTTGTTGTACCATTTTGTGGTGAATCATCCCAATTTATTTTAAATCTTGTTACTCTAGGTTTACTTGCTAATATATTTCTTGTTAATTTATCAAATTGTGGTTTTGCTGGTGGATTTTCTCTTAATTCTGGATCAGTATAATCATTATTTATAAAATAACCTACACGTACAAATTCTTGTCCTCTATATGAGCATGTTAATAAAACTATTGTAACACCGACAGCATCTTGTTCTGGTATACGTGTTACATCTGGTGGATCTGCTTGAAATACAAATATATGACGTCCTTCTGGTATTGGTCCAACATATATTGTATCTAATACTTGATCAAATTCTTCTGATTCAGCTGAACCAACATATATCATTTTCCATTCAAGATCTTCTCTTAATTCTTCTATACATTCAAAAGTTAATTCAAATTGAAATGGATTTAAAAAATTACTTGGATTATCAAGAACAACAACATTTGTGATATGAACTTTTGCCATTATTAATTTATTCGGAAGAACTTGATTATAGACAACAACAAAAAATTGAAAGTTGCAAATTGATTATTGTGTGGTGATGATGATTGATAACCCCTCTTTATGAATGTGCTCTGTATTACAATAATTAACAAATTTCATGATATTATTTTCATCATAAAAACTTTATAGAAATTAAAGTGTTCTTACCTTATTTTGCAAAAATACGTTATTCTTTTGAAGTACTAAACGTTTCTGGGAAGCAATTATTAAGATTTCTTAAGCAAATTACAAAAAATTACACCATTAATTTGACAAAATAATCAACAAAACAACAAGATTTGTCTTCACGCACGAAAAATGCAAAAATTCCCGCCATGAAATGTCAAAAAATTTTGATCTAAAAAAAATTTTTGGTTTTGTATTGCCATGCCATAACGGAGTATATTTTTTGTACTAAATCTTGTAAGAAAGTGGTACATTTTGTAATTTGGATATTCATACAATTTTCTCCGTATTTTCATGAATTAATTCTAATTATTCTAAATATTTCGATTTAGACAGTTAGGGAGGAATGTGCAATGTTCCATGAACAACTGAACGCTCATTTCTTCATATTAATTTGTTTTTCTTGTTAATGGTATCTCAAATTTTATGTACCAAAAAATTAGTTTTTTTGTTTTTATTTCTTATTTGAATGTTAAATTTCATATAAATTGAAAATTTTCTGAGAATCTGGCATCATTGGTTTTCATGGTAACCCCTTTTTAGTACAAGTGTAGTGACGTCTAAATCTGACAACTAGAATTATAAAACAAATTCCGAGTGGAGACTGGAGTCTTAATTTCAAAAATTAAAATTTCAATTCAAGTCAAAATTATTATGAAAAGTACAAAACTTTTTTCTAAAGTGGACTATTTTTGTTTTGAAATATGGTCTAAAAGTGCTTAAAAATTTAATATTTTGTCAAAAGTTGTATTATCTAAAAATTAAAGGTTGAAAATGTTAGAATATTATTTTCCCGCGTTAATTGACAAATGAAAATGGCAGACTTTCAATTATCCTGAGGAGTTCCAAGATCAATTATTTCA
Source organism: Bombylius discolor (assembly GCA_939192795.1). Classification (NCBI taxonomy): domain Eukaryota; kingdom Metazoa; phylum Arthropoda; class Insecta; order Diptera; family Bombyliidae; genus Bombylius; species Bombylius discolor. Next base: position 52,403,211 of record OW584238.1, on the reverse strand, counting down.
CAAAAGTTCAGCATCTTCGAAGCCAGTTTAAACGTGAGTTGGAAAAAAAAATACTAAGTTTTAAATAAATTACAAAAATTGCTCTTAAATATATAATTTATTGTTTTCTTCATTAATACAATATATTTAAAAACAAAAAAAAAAGGAAAGAAAATTCTCTAAAAAAAATCTATTTAATACTTAAAACCAATTTATGAAAAATATTAACGTTTATGCCAATGAGTTTTGTTTTTTATAATCTAGATTAAATACTTTTGAATAGGTAAATCGTACTTAATTTTTTTTTAAATAGTGGTCCAAAGATTAACAGTTGAGTTTTTTCTTTTTTTTTAAATTTATTTTTTATATTAATATTTTATTAAATATTTTAAATAAACGACACAAAATACGTAAATTAGAAATAAAAAAGACAAAAAATTAAAAGAAAGGTACCATTAAAAGCAACAGTTTCAAATATTTTCTACTCTAAAAAACAATTCAAATTTTGGCACCCTAGGATTGGTAGGGGCTATTGTTGCACTTTGACTTATATAAAGATCTTTTGTGCCGACGGGCATCATAATATAATAATATTTAATTGAATTTAAAATTCCATTATTATTCAAGTTTTATTTCCCATTTTTACTGATAATTTTGTACTTTTAATTCTATTAAATCAGTTTTTATTTTTAATTATTCGTTGTGGCAGATTATAAATTTTCACCCAAAAAATTACACAAATTTTCGAATATAAACTTGAATTACAATAGAAATCATGATCGTTCCTATTGAATATTTATTACACAAATTTTAGTGACTGATGCGAAAATATCAAACAGAAATTCATTATTATACATATTGATTTTTTTTCTTATGTAATGGCAGTTCGTTGATATTCAATATTTTTTTTGCATCAGATACTAAAATTTATGCACTGAATGTTTAATGTGAACGGATTTTTTTTTTTTTTGCATGACTGTGCAACCACATTTACAGTTTAATTGAATTGTAGACGTTTAACGTTATGTTTGTATTTTATTTATCCTGCACAAAGGATAATTTACTATGTATCAAAATTTTTGTTATATATCGTTAACAAATTCTACTTTAATTTTTCTATATATGTATATATTTTTTTTACAAAAATATTTAAGTATCCTAAATTTAAATGTAAAAACAATAATATGATAAATATTTTTTTTTCTATTTTGTTTTTGTTTTTTTAATTTTAAATATTTTATCAGATTTTCGTTTTTATAATTTCTCTAATAATTTTATAAAATTTTCCTGAATAATTTTTTAAATAAAAAATTTCCAACACAGCCATGGGCTAAGATAGAAATATTCCTATAAATACATAATTTATAATAATTTCTTTTTTTTTTTTTTTTTCCTAAATATTTTATAAAAAAATAATCAATAATGATTTTATGAAAAGCCTACATTTTGTTTATATGTTTTTTTTTCTTTTTTATTTTTTACTTGGAGGTAAGAATAGGAAGCTATGATATTTTTTTTTAATATGTTGATGATATTCATAGACAAATTTTCATGACAAAGACAAAAAAAAAACAAAAAACAAATTGAACTTTTTTTGAAAGTTAATTTTTATTGTAATGTGATTGAATAATAAAATTCTCACTACAACACCGAAGTTGCATATAATTTCTAGTATTATAACAACAGCAATAAAAGGATACTAGGAACTATTGTCATCAAGAAAAATCTATGTACCTAAATTTTCCACAAAAATACGTGAAAATTAACTTTTAAAATTCTAAAAAATTTATTTGAAAATTTCAATTTGTTCGAAATTTGTCTATGAATATAAAATTTTACGCTCGTTTCAAAACTCAACATTGTTGTGCAACACATTATATTATAGAGAATCCATTTTGGTTGTATAGTTGTGTTCATTGGTGTTGTTGAGTTCACCATTGTGATTATTGAAACATCGAAATGACATTTTGGTGAAGAGGTTGTGCAACCTGTTGAATTTTCAAACGAGCACTTTCTATCTTTTCTTCTGCTATTTATAATTTTGTTGTTGTTTTTATTGAATTTTACAATATAATTTGTTCATTATCATCTTCACTATCACTGGAATCCATAACATTACGTAATGTAAGTGTACGAAAATTTTCTAATGTTTCTGAGAAGAGATCTGATGTTGTTGTTGGTGTTGTTATTGTTGTTGTATTATGATCAACAGTTGGTATAAGATTAGCACCAACAGTTGCATTTAATAATTCTTCAGTTTCTTCTAATAATTCTCTAGTTTGATTATCTAATGCATCTGAATGATGATTATGATGAATAACATCATCAGCATGAGCTAATGTTGAACCTATTATATCACTTGCTATTCTAGATGCAGTATCAGTGACAGCAATTGTTGAAATAATATTATTTGAATTATGATTATGATTATGATGGTTATAATGATGTAAATTAAGAATTGATGATGATGATGGAGATCTCATTGTAGATAATGTTGATAATTCAGATGATGATGATGGTGTTAATGATATCCGTGGTAGATATTCTAATAATGATATTGATGATGATTCTGTACTCATATTAGTGTCCGAATATAATGATGTCGTTGTTGTACCTTCTATACGTAAACCAGCAACACCTTTTTTTGGAATCGATGCTAAATCACGTTTAACACGACGTCTTCTTGATGGATCATTTTGTCGTTGCTGAAGCATTGCTTCAAAATCTACAACATATACGTAACCAGCTACTAATATTGTACATGATTTTTCACCTTTTTTATATGCTTCTTCAATATCTTGACTTGTTCGTTCATCATATTGCCACCAACCTTTAAAAAAAAAATTAGAAATAAAAATTTTATGCGATACGAAAAAAAAAAATTTGTTTGAAGGACAAATTTTAAGGAAGTACAATTTCGGATAACTTAGATAGAGATTTTTGTTGGTGTACAAGTTTTACTGTAGTTTTTTAGTATTAAACTTTTTGTAAAATATTTTCTAATGGCGTAAGAGAAAGTCTAAGTGAAAAGTTTTTGGTACAAAAAATAATGTTTTAGACGTTTCCTAAATTTCATATTAGTTCTTAGAACCGAATTAAAGAACATAACAGTAATTCAGAATTCTTTGTATAAAAGTCATGGTTTTTTTCTATTCGTACCAAGTTTCACATTCTATAACTTGCTCAGAAAAAACAAAGAAAATTAGAAAAATCATTTCTCTCCAGGAATGAAAACTGAAAAGCTTACGATTTTGTTTCATTTTGCATATTTCTTGCGTTTTTCTTGGGAGATTCTGAATTTTTGATAGAAAATAAAATGAAATATGCCATATTCTCCAATAATTTTGTAAGAAAAAAAAAATGTATAATTAATTTTGTCAAAAATTCATTTTATTTTCAAGTATTATTTACATTTCTATTTCATGTTAATATAATTTAATTTCATATTAAAAATATTTTTATTATTAATTCATAAATCTATATATGTATTTTTCAGAGTATATATATACATAAATAATTAATTTATACAAAAAAAAAAGCTCTGTTTTATATTTTACAAAAAGCATTTTAATTTCAATTCACGAGATTCTCAGCAAATCATTGCAAATATCTAAACAACATTTAATTTTTTCTCTTTTTGTTATTTTATTTTTTAAATTTTCTGTAATTGTTAGTTAATATTTATTTTATCATTGTAATAGAAATTCCAGCAATTCCTTTTGATCTTATATTATGTTTTTTATCTCGTAGAATTTTTCTAATACGAGATTTTATTTCTTTTGGATATTGTAACATATTTTTAAAATTAATTGTATATAATTTACCACATATTAATATATCTGTTTCGTCATTTTTTTCAATAAATGCATTTTCAATTTCTTCTGATATTCGTGTTTCATATTCCCACCAACCCCCTGTTAATTTATTTATTTTAAAATTTAAAAAACAAATTTTGTTTTGTTTTTTGTTTTATACATACCATTTCTTCCTTCGTAAAACCATTGATAACCATCTTCAGTAGTCTTTGTTTTACATAAATCTTGTACACCATGAACCAATTGTGGATGATCCAAAAATTCTGGAGGAATTTCTCGACGACACATCGCACATCTACGATTTTTGTAAGCTACTCCCTATTTTAAAAAAATTAATAAATAAATAAGAATATTGTGGTTGTTAAAATTATAGAAAAAAGAAGTATATTTTTAAAGATTTTCAATTTTTATAATGTTATTTATTAAAAATTCTTATTTCTGTAGTTTTAGTATAAAATTCAATATCAATAAAGTGTGCTACATTATGTCAGCAGCATCCAGGAAGTAAAAAATATTTCATTTTTCAAGTGTATACAGTACAAAGAAAAAAGATTTAAAGAGATGTATAGGAAACTTGACACAAATTAATGTGAAAATTCATTTGAAATTTTAAGTAACAATTTTTTTAATAAAGCATAAAAATTTCAAATTTCTTACCTTAACACATAAGAAACAAAATATATGACCACAAGGCAATTTAGCAGGATGAATGCAAGTTTGAAGACAAATTGGACATTCCATTGGATCTAGTTTTTTGCAATAAAAGAAAAAAAAACAGTCGAACATTTTTTTTTTTTTTTTTTAAAACGTATCAGGTATACAATACATGCAATTAATTGGAAAGTTTTGTTTTTTTGCTTTTTTTTTTTTACCTTTCTTAACTGGTTCCTCAGCTTCATCATCATCGTCATCAATAACAATCACTTTATTTTCATTCGCATTTGCTGCCATTTTTAATTAAATGTATGAAAACTTTAATGCTTTTTTTTTCAAATATTTTTACAAAACAATTTTCTTGTTTATATAATTTATTGATTTCACAATATTATAGCCAAATCATAATTTTTATTATGTATTTTGTTTATTATTATTTTAAATTCGAGTCCACACACAAAAAACAAAACACCTAATTTGTCAATAGTTCTTTTAAAACAAAAAAGTGCAATGTTAGTGCTGCCAGTATCCCTTGAAATTTTAAATGGTACAGCAAACTGAAAGTGGTACATTTTCTCAAATCATCGACTTTCTTTCTGCTTTTTTTTTTTTTAAATTTTAGAGTAGTATTTGAGCCAGAAGCGAACATATTCACACGAAGCTAGGATCAGTTAAATAAATCGACGAATAATTAGGGCTTAAGCTGCTTAAAATACATTTAACCAGGAGTAAGAAGAGTTAAAATTCGTATTTGCATATTTATGTACATGAAAATGTGTGAGTAGAAAATAATTATTATCTTGATAATAAAAATTATAACTGATGAAGTGATTTTGGATGATTTTCGCTGTACCAGTTGAAAAAAATGTATCAATAAACGGCAACACAGGGACTTAAAAAACAGGTTTTCTAGCCAACGTATTTTGGCTGAATGTGAATGAATGTTGAAAAAGGTTTGAGATTTAGATTTAGAAGTTCAATTTTATTCGTTTTATTTTTAAGAGATTCTAGAATTCTCCAACATAGCTTATGTGAAATGTTTTAAATCTTTCTTTTAATAGGGCTTACAATTCCGACGTCTTCTTCAAAAGTGCAATGTGAATGCGGATCTTTTTACATTCTGAATGTAGTTGTGCAAAAGTACCTTGTGACAGGATTCTTAGTGATTGCAGGATAGGTACTTGCACAACTGTTATCAAATTTGGTTTGTAAGTAAATATTGATATTTTGATTACGAATCTGAAGTCCTTTTAATCATATCTTCAATAATTTCTGAAAAAAAAGACTAAAAGTACACACTTCAAACATATAATTTACCTAATTAGAGCGACTTTTACGGAAAAATATATAACGTGCTTATTGTTATATTTATTTCATTTTATTTAAAGATGACTTTTATTAATCCTTTTACAAAGTAATGGAAAAAATCGAAATATACCTTACAACTTTATACACTCTGTGTTGGCAGTACTGGCAATATTTCATACAAAATGTTAATTTTTTTCACTTTTTAATTCTGATAAAGTAAACCAGTTCCAGCATTTCTTCTAAGTATTTATAGTTGTCGAGAATCATTAGAAAATAACGTACTTTTTTTTTCAGTTTTATTAAAATTAGAGAATGCTTTGAGAAATACCAAATTTCATATACTAGGTAACTGGCTCCTTTTTTGAACGAATATTGGAATAGAAAAACAAACAAAAATCTTTCAATGGCATCACTTAAAATTTAAAACGAATGTCATTTTTTTTTTTAACAGATAAAATTTCGCAAAGTTGTCTTCTTGCATCATACGAAGAAGGTTGATAAAAAAAATTTTTTTTTGTGACGAAAGGACGTCAACAGCAACAGCAAAAATGTGCCGAAGTTATAGTTAAAATAGTTTATTTTTTTATTAAAAAATTTTCTCCCTTAGAGCTTTTATTTGTTGTGTCGGCGGTTTAATAAATATTATTTACTAAACCTTTCCTACAATTTAAAAAAAAAAAAATAATAAATAAATAAAATAAAAAATTAAAAAAGAAAAAATAAAATTTTAAGTCCCACCCAAAGTTTATTGTTTCTGTTTTTCCGTAATACTACTTAATTAAGTTTTCTTTTTCTCTTCGATAGTGAAAAGAATTTTTTTTTTTTATACAATAGAAAAAATGCCGCAAAATCATATTTTTTACATCAAATTAAAATTTTGATTGTGCAATTTTTGTTTTCATTCAATTTTAATTTTGTTTCTTCAAAGTTGAATTTTGATTACGAGTGGTGTAGATCATCACAAGAAAAAATCATCATCATCTTTATTTTTTTTATTTTTTTTTTTAAATTAAATTTTTTGAATCTTCTTACACCAACTTTCTCTTAATTCCTGTTGCCTTTTTCTTTTTCTTTTTTTTTTGTACACATTTTTATATTATTGTAAAAGCAAAAAAAAAAAAGCAGCAAATCGTAGCAAGTAATAACAATACATATAAATATACGTATAAATTAATAATTATTGTTAAAAGTGAAAAATATAAATTTATAATAATACATACTTAACTAATACTGCATAGCAAAAAAAAAAAGAAGAAAGAAAAAAGAAAGAAAAGCAAAGAAAAAAGAAAAAAAGGTTAAAAGCAAGCAAAAATGGTGAAGGAAAAGCCAAATTCTATTCGAATTTATGATAAGGATGGATTTCGGAGACGTGCCGCATGTATTTGTGTTCGTTCTGATGCTGAAACTGAGGTAAAAATTTCACATATTGTTTATTTTTTATATTTAAATTTTTCATTAGTTTGTGAAATTTTTTTTTCTTGTGTGTTTTAGGAATTATCGATATAAAAAAAAAATTTATGTATTTAAATAAATGGAACATTTTTATATTTTATCTCTGAACACAAGAATTAAATCATCAATTCAACTATAATCAAATTGAATTGGTTTTGCCACAAACCGTATCACATTGATCTTTTTAAATAAGCCAAAATTACACACTTTTTTTTTTTTTGTTTAAAAGAAAAATCTAGATTAAACTGGATTTTACTTGAGAAGGTTTTTATATTCTGTCTAGACTTGATTTTGAAATTATCTTATAAGAGAATAGAAATTATTATTATTTTTTTTTTTTTGAATGAATTTCACCTTTTTTGTTGATTTTTTATAACTGTTCTCTAAAAATACAATCGAAGATAAAACAGCTGTTAACATTTTTCTCTCAAGGTTTTGATGTAAATTTAAATTGATTGAAGATTTTTCATTCGAAATTTGATTGTGAAATTATTTTGAATCATTTTTTAGGAGTTTTGTAAATTTTTTTTGATATTACAAAAACATATGTCTTAATATTTTCATTTTAACCTAAAACAAATGGGTCTTCCGTATGCTTTTAACCCTTTTTTTTCTGTCATTTACTTAAAGTAAAGTTATTAAGTGTTAGGTGCTGTAAAATTTAATTTCACTTTACTTTGATTCTTTTCCATAATTTTCGATCTTTTTAATTATTTTATTGTACTTGGAAAATAATCAGATGAAACATAAATCGTAGAGAAAACTGGACACAAATCTAATTAAAGGGGAAACAAAATTGTTATTAATTAGAAAAATTTTAAAAAAAAGGAAATTTTATATAAAAATTGAATTGTATTGGTAATTAATCAAAAATCAATGAAACAATAGAAATAACTACAATTGCAAAGCATTGTTAATTGCAGCAATTCAGCGTATATTATAGTTTTAAGCTGAATTTGATGTACCGAAAAATTGAATAAAACATTTCAAATTTGTAGGTTTTATTGGTTACTTCATCACGAAGACCAGAACTATGGATTGTACCAGGTGGAGGTGTTGAACCTGAAGAAGAACCATCAGTTACAGCAGCACGTGAAGTTCTCGAAGAAGCCGGTGTAATAGGAAAATTAGGTCGATGTTTAGGTGTATTTGAGGTATTTTTCTTGTTTTTTTTTTTGTCTTTTAAAGTTAATATCTACTTTTTTATTTTTTAATTAAATTGAAATAATTTTATTTTAAAATTAGAATCGTGAACATATGCACAGAACAGAAGTTTTTGTGATGACAGTTACTCAAGAACTTGAAGAATGGGAAGATTCAAGAACAATTGGACGTAAACGTCAATGGTTTTCAGTTGATGATGCTTTGGCTCAATTAGCACTTCATAAACCAACTCAAAGACATTATTTGCAGCAGTTAAGGCATTCAAAGAATTCAACATCTTCACCATTACCCTCACCAACATCATCGTGAAATATTCAAATAAATCTCGACTTTTTAAGAAAAAAATAAATACAAAAAAAATAATGAAATTAAAGTTATAAATAAAAAAAAAAAAGGATATATTTTGTGTCAGCCTAAATTCATTACATATTATTATTAATTATTAATTATTATTATTATATTTTTTATTTTGGTTCCTGTCCATTAAAAATAATTTAAAAAGAAAAAGTAATAAATAAAGGAAAGTAATAAAAATATCACTAGGCCGTTAGACATACAGTTTATCATTAAATAATTAATTAATATTACATTATAATTATTATTATTATTATTTTTCTTTTGCATACATTATGTTCAATATAATTTTTATTAAAAAAAAAAAACAAACACTAAAAAACAAGAAAAAAGTTTATTTCTACACAGGACAAAGTAATAGATAAATAGAAAGGAAAAAAAAATGAAAAGAAAAACATTAAAACAAACAAAAAAAAAATAGCTTTTAGATTCTATGAAAAAAAAATATTCTTGAAAATTTAAAATATAAAAGAAAAAAATAAAATTATGTAAAAAAAAATTGCTTTAAGTTTTTATTTTTTTTTGTTTTTTATTTTTTTTTATTTTTATTTTTTTTTTTTAAAGAAAATTTGTTATAAATTTTGAAATGTAATTTTTATTTCAGCTTAAGCATTTTCAATAGTATAATGAGATGAAATATGAATAAATGGGTATTTAAAAAAAAAGTACACAATTTAAAAGTGCAAGTATGTAATTTATTTCAGTTCATACATATATATTTTGAGTTTCTTGTGGCTGAGTTTAAAATTCGGCTCAAATAAGTCAAACAAGAAAAAAAGGATTACATATATGAATTTTGTTGATTGCAAAAAAAAAGCAAAAAGCTTTGTTTCAATTATTTTTTGTTGTTGTCCAATATGCTTAAGCTGAATTCAAATTCAGCCATAAAAAACTGGAAATACATAAACAACTTGAAACAAATTACGTGCTTTCACCTCTGAACTTTAAATTCAGTCATTTATAACTTGTGAGATGATGTTCAGTCTTTAGTTTCCGTAAATAAAAACAAATGGAAAAATACAAAAATGTGAAGACTGCTAAAATATGAAAATTTTGTGGTAATTAGCTAATACGAATTTTTTGAAGGTGTGGTAAGGTACAAGAAGCTTATAGATTCTATTCAGTTGAACTTAAGAATTAAATCATTAATTCGGTAGTTTAAAGGTCAATCTTGATAACTCTTTTTTCATTTTTAATCGATATTCCAGTAACATTACAATTTATAAGTTTTTAAAATGTTGAAATGTAAATTTTGGACAGTTTAATTAACAATTGATTGATTTACTCACAGTCAACCTATGCTCATAGTCGTCGTCAGTTTCACGTGAGTCGATATTTACAAAATCGGTAATCCGATAGTCGATTTCGTCGACGATTATCGATTCGTATTGAAAGTGACAATTTGATGCGACATTTTGTTGAATTAGGTAACAATTTAAGACGGTATGCTAAGGAATTTTTCAATTTTCATATATTTACTTTAATTTAATTAATCATAAAAGAAATATCATAAAATTTAACATTTTAATTGAAATGTTGGGAAAATATCCAAACGTGGCCAAAGTCCAAAATATAAGAAAAAAATTCAATATAGCTCTGACGTATACTAGATATTAGTGTTATATTGAATGGGCCTTACTCATAAACATTTTTTAATTTCAAAATTAAAATAGTTTTGACTTGAAAATCAGAATATTCTTTCAAATTCTATATAAAATGAATGAAATAATATTATAATAACATATTTTTTAAAGAGTTTCGAATCACGCACGCTCTGGTTTTCAGGTTGAAATTACTTTAATTTTAAAATTAAAAAAATATTTATGAGTAAGGCCCAATAAATTTAGAAATTCATGCATATTTACACTAACAAAAACTACTAGATAGTCGCCACTTTGCATGACTATCATCATCATACCAAAAACAAACAAAAAAGCGACAACTTCGACTACGAGAAGTAGGCGCCATTAAATTCAAAAATGAAAAATCAAAATTTGAAATAAAATTTGAAATAATAGCCTACTATCATTATTCGTTTATATTTATTTCATTTGTTTTATTTTTCTATTATAGGAATTTTTGTTTTATGAAACAGTAGAATATTATAGGCCAAATATTTAAGTTTCATTTTTGCATATGAACTCAGCTAGATCAGAAAATTTTTATTTTTTTTCATATAGAATTTGTATTTGCTGGAAGAGAAGAAATTTACGAAATGACACTCGTCAAGGAAAAAAATTCAGGAGAAAAAATGTAAGTGTAAATTAAAAAAATCATTTATATCATTTTTTTTAATTCGTTTTATTTTTTTTTATTTTTTAGAAAAGTAGAACGTACTATTATTTTAACTCCAATGTTGAAAATTCGTCGTTTACTCATTATGATGAGATATGAAAGAATGAAATTGAAAAAGTGCAATTCGTGGTGTAATTTTAAAACGAATTCCGTTGAAGAGAAAACTTTATGGAAAAAAATGTAAGTTTAAATTTAAAAATCACTTAAATTTTTTACTTTTTTTAAAACGTCTTTTTAAAAAAAAAAAATTTGTTTTGTTGTTTTTTCGGTTTTAGAACAAAAATCAAATTACGAATAATAATATTCGAAAAGTGTAAATCGAGCAAAATGTCAAAGGGGAACAGGATGGAAAAATCTTGTTTAAAGTTACCACGAGTAATGCTGCACAAAAGATCTTGTTAGGTCGAGGTGCACCAAATAGCCCAGATAACTACGAAGAGTAATAATTACCTACATACTCCTTTAATTTTATTAAAAGATATTTAATAATTTTTCAAAAGTGTAATTTATGTGTTTTTTTATATTTAGGTATGTATAATATATTTTTAATATAAATCCTTTGTTTTTATTCAATTAAGAGAAAAACCAGATTGGACATTCACTTTGGCTTGTTCATAATTAGTAGGTACATCCTCATTATTAGGTATTTTTAAAACATCCTCATTTGTTAGCATTTCTAAAACATTTCAAAGTATCAATTACAGGAGAGCTATTTAATTTATTTCTGATCCCAGGCTTTTTTAATTTACTAATTTACCTATTACTTTTTTTTCCATAATTTCTATAGTCATCCAAGAAAATGAATTTTAAAAAATGAAAACGGTCATAGTCACTTTTTTTTGGTCTTTTTTTTTTTTTAAATTGTGAATGAGAATTATTAGCACAAAATTCAATCATTTTAATGGTGAATGTTAAATGGATGAAACGGAAGGCAAAATAAAAAAAAAAAAATGTACCTAGCGAAAAAAAAAATTGCATAGAAAAACAGTTAAATGTAAAATTTCACGTCTCGTATAATATAATTAGTTTTTCTATATGTGTACAATACCATAAACGATATTGTATATACGATACACAAGAAATATGGTACAAAGTAGATGCAGCTCCTCTTATAATAATCACAGATAGAAAAGAAAAAAAAAAAAGAAAAACAGTCTCCTACTCGACTAAATACAACAACAATCAAAATTCAAAAGGCAAAAAACCCAAAATGCAAAAAAAAAAGCAACAAAAAAAAAAAAAAAAAAAAAAAAATCTGTTAAAATAAAATACTATAGAAAATGTAGATTTGTTCCGGGAATTTACAATAATGTTTATTCACACATAAGATAACTTATAAGAAAATTCATTTCTTCTTTGTATTTTCTTTGTGCATTTTGTGTTTTCTTGTTTTTTTTTTGTTTTTTTGTTGTTTTATATGTATGGAAATTTCATTTGTGTTTTTTTTTTTTTTTTGTTCAATTTCTTGGCTGAATGTACACTTAGTTTAATTTGGTTTTTGCATGTTGAATCCTTAATATTTACGTAAATCGTTTAAAGTGTAAATAATTTCTACTATGTAATTGGTTTGCGAAAAAAAATTTTTTTTTCTCCTCTGTGCTATGTTTTATTTTTTTATTTTTTATTTTTTTTTGCCTTTTACACTTTACTTACATTCGTTGTCTTGTATTTTTATACATATACCTACGTATCTTTTCATATTTATATATGTATCTTTTTCATTTATGCATATAATCTTTTTGACGCAAAATATATGAAAATTTAGGATTATGTATTTTGTTTTTCTTGTTGCATGCAGAAAAAAGTTCAAAAAAAAAAAAAAAAACCAACAAAAGAACAACATCTTTTGTTTTACCAGATTATCATAAATAATAATTTAAAAAAAAAAAAAAAAGAAAAGAATATAAAAATAAAAGAGAAAAAAAATTGTTTTTCTTCACACTTTTTTTTGTATATTTAAAAAAACAAAAAAACAAAAAAAGAAAAAAAAAAACCCTATGAAAAATGATGTGATAAAAATAAGGATATATTTAATAAGTTTTCATGTTTTATATTTTACTAAGAGTATAAATCATAAATGTAATAAGAATTAAAATATGTTATTACACCTTATCGACGTAACATTTTATAATATGATACGTGTATCATTTATCATTGTTGTCATTCATTTGGTGTGAACATAATAATAATAATAATATGTGATGTCCATTTTCAATACAATACCGAAGTAATCTATCTAGTTATTTATTTATTTTTTTTTTTTTTATTTTTTTATTTTTTGTCATTAATATTATTAGAGAATCCGGAATTACATACTACATTATGTGTTCATAAACATAAATTGAACAAGAACTATACTTAGTTTTTTAAAAGAATTTTTTTTTTTGTTTTTAAATTAGAAGTAAAAAAAAATGTTGTAAGAACTTTTCGTAAGAAATTTCTAATTTTGGTAATTTCAATTTGTAAAATTAAATTAAAAGGATTTGATTTATCTTTTGGGTAAATTTTGGATTTTATTTGGTATCAACTTTAGGATTGAGTAAATTTAAAGGCAACCAGGAAAATCGAAGGAAAAGTACTTTTATAACTAAATTATTAGTCGTTTTTTGAACAAAAAAAAAAAAAAGGATAATTACATGATGATTTTTATTTCTGTGTAAATTTAACTTGAATATACCTTTTCAAAGGAAGGTAAAGTCACTACAGTTAATTATAAAGAAAAAGTTGTGAAAATTAAATTTTTTTTTCCAATTTCTACTTCAAAGGTATAAGGAAATAAAATTAAATCCATGCTTTATCATCAAAAACAAGGACTGGTAAATCTGTTTTAAAAAAAAAAACATAAAAACCTTGTGGAGTGGAAATCAATTACACGGAACTTTTCTAAGATAGTCCAAGGATTGCGTGGCACCATTGAAGAATTGGAAAATTAAATTCATTGATGATGAAAAATGATTTAAAAGGACCGTTGTATTGTAGCTATTAGACTTCTCTAGTTCTTGCCTCGATTCAACTCTACTTTCAATTTTTTTACTTTTCCAGATAGATACCAATTTAGACGCGAGGACTCTTCATCTCGTACAAACACCTCCACCGCTTTATTTTTCTAATTTCTTTTTCTTCATAATTATTAACAAAGTTTATAAGGGTTTCTGAGTATGTACTTGAAAGAGTTGACATAGCTTCGAAATTGTCCTCGCCAAGTGTTACATTTTTGACTTTCATAGTTCGTTTTGATGTAGACAAAAGGCTAGATATATTTCTGGCTACCATAAATATTTATAAAACACCTCTGAGTGTGTTTTAATAAATTTCGTTCTTATATTTCAAAATATTTTACTCCAAATACTTTAAAATCAAAATTTTTTTATTATACTTATGTCTTTTTTTCTTTGGTGTAAATACAGTCTCACCTTTAGATTCCAAATCATAATAAATCAAAGGATTTTACTAATTCTTTACCAAACTCTATTATTCACAGATATTTTTATTAGAAAATTTAAAAAAAAAAACATTTAAAATTAATTAATTATTATTTTATGTATGATAAAAACTTGTTAAAAATAAAAAAAACATTTTGTTAAACGATAAAATTGAATTTAAAACACACATACATACCTACACAAAAAATTTTTCTTTTTATTCAAATCTGATTAAATTTTATTTTAATCTTAAAAAATTGTGATTGAAAAATAAAAATAAATAAATTATGAATATTTAAAAAACTATTTAAAGCAATCAATGTTGACACATTTTTAATTTATTAACGTGTGAAAAATCTTATAAATCCTTTTTCAAATAGATTTTCTTGTATTTTTTTTGTTTTTTTTTAAAAAAAAAAAAACATCTTAACTATAAAACCAATGAAAAATAGATATTTAGTGATACATGAAATCGTTCAAACAAACAAATTTCTATTAAAAAAAAAAAAAAACTAAAAAAAAAAAAGAAACAACATCTTCACATCTTTAGCATAATCATCATCATCATCATCATCGATGTACATACATATACAAACAAAAATACATTTATCAGACCATTCGAACAGGTCACCGTTAATATCGTCTCTCATCAAAAATGTAAGATATGTACATTATTAATAAGAATAATACAGCACCATCATAGATATTTTAAAGTCTAAGTCTATAAGATATATTAAAAGTTTCATACTGTTACGTATTTCTTATACATACATAATATATAGGTAATATGTAGAGGAAAAATGAAAATAAGATAAATATCATGATGGTCTAAAAGTTAACTAGAGAACAAAAAAAAAAAAAAGAAAAAGAAAAAAACAAATTAACAAATCCGTGGACAAATCTCGTTAATGTTTATGCATTTGTACTTGAAGAACTTGAATATTAATTAAAATCTTGTCACATTTGTGGGGGAGAGGATTTTACTAATAAAACATTGAAATATACTGATGTACATATGTAATTTTGTTAAAGCATACATATATAAGTATCTTTATCGTTTTATAATAACAAAATAAATTTCTAAAATGAAAATTTTATGTTTTGAGATGCATTTTTTTTTTTTTAAATTTTATTTTTGTTGTTGTTGTTGTATATCGTTTCGTATGTATGTATTTAACACGGATGTATATATTTATGACATGTTATGCAATTAAATGCATCGTTGTACTTTATTGAATGAATTATTAAGTGTATATCATTAAATACGTCGGACATCATAATTTTAACAAAATAAAGAAATTATTATGCTAGTATGTAGTGTAGATAAAAATGTTTGTTATATAATAATTGTAAAATTTTACAGTTAATATTACATTTGAATTAATTTTAGCTTAAATAATGTAATTTAAATAATGTATCTGAATACTCGTATATGAATGTACTTACGTATATGTACATATATGTATTTGTATGACAGTTGTATAATAATGATGATGTGTACATTGAAAAGTTTTGAAAATATAATAATTATGTTTAAATGATAATTAATTATTATTTATGATTCTGTAGGTGTGGGCAGAAATATCATTTTAAATGACATATCAAATTTTATAAAATTTTAATGTAGATACTTATTATTATAAATTGATGGGATAATTAATAATAGATGATAGAAAAAAATGTGTTATTTTTAGAATATTTTGTAGATGTAAAATTTGAAGTTATATTTTTTGGAATATAAAGTCATTATTTCTTTTTCTTTTAATTATTTAAAAAAAAGTTTTTTTTTTTTTTTTAGAATAAAAAAGGATTAAAATGTGCTTTTGAATGTTACGAACTTTGTTTACACTGAGGTCATGTTCTTTAATTTTTGATCAAAGATCGTGATAATATTGCAGGAAAGTAATACATATTTGCAAAATGAGTTTTCCCAGAATAACGATGATTTGAAGAAAAAGGATTGATTCAAGAGTTTTATTTTTAATTATTTGAGAAATTATTTAGGAGAACGATATTAGTAACAGAACCTTTTAGAGAAATTTTTAATTCACATTTATTAGACCTCATATGATGTATGATAAATTTAATTACAGTTTTTCAAAGTAAAATATTTTCTAAATTATTATTAAAAAAAGTGCACGAATGATATTTTATCATTACATACAAAAATATTCATTTAATTTTGTTGTTGTTAATTTTCGAGTAGATCAAAGTTTATCTTGTCCAAGAAAAAACTAATATCTTAAAGATTGCAGATATTTAGAAATAAATGTTATGATTTTATTTAGAATTAAATTTTTAATTTTAAAATTTAATGAAAATAAAGGATACAGGAACATGATACAGGATTAAAATTAGTGAAAGCAACAGAAGTTTTTTTTCTTGTTATAGATTCAAGGTTGCCATTCTAACATTCCCTATACTTATTAAAAATACAGAATATCTGCTCTGAAAGTCGTCAAAGATTTTGAAAAAATTTTGGTAATTTTTGTCTTGACAATTTTTATAAAAGCTTTCAAAGGATAGTCGCTGAGTATCAACTTTTGATGTAAATGCAGTCTAATACTTTAAAAATATCGTCATGTTGTCATTAATGAGTTTTTTTCTGGAATCTAAAAGTCATATTTTAATAACTAAGTATACGGAATTTTTTTTTAAACAAAATTTAATTTTTTAACAAATTAATTAGAGATATTCTGGAGAAAAAATGCATTCGACGGATTTGAATACAATTTATTGAAAATTTTACAATACATATGTATATATTTTTTTTTCAAATAAATGCACAAAAAATAATATTGTTAATAAAATAATAAGAAACATAAAAAAAAACTTTATTTGCTACAAAAATAATTCTTTCAACATATAAAATTCATACTGAACTCGAAAACTTAATAATTGAAAAGGATATCAACAATTTACATCTTATCCCAATGTTCATTGCACATTACAGACATCTACATACATATATGAGTATAATAAAAGTACATCATTTACAAGAATTTCATTATTAAAACCTCATAAATCCGTCTTAAAACTCTAAATCAATAAAATTGTGCTATGTTTTTCACATACATCTGGTTTTTTTTTTTTATAATTTTAAGTAAAAATTAATTCTCATGTAGGTACACACAAGTAACGTATACATATGTACATATATGCATATATTTATAAGTATCATCATTTTAAATTGAAATGATACATAAAATTCTTCTTAGGTTCATAAAAATGCAATTATCCTTCTTGTACTTGAATCACTTGAATTTAACTTATAAAAAAAAAAGATGAAAAAAAAAAAACTAATGAACATGTGTGAGTTTATGTGTTTATTTCATGTTTCTATTAAGAAAAAAGTTGTTGTTTTTTTTTGTGTTTTCTTTGTGTAATTGAAATTTACAATATGAAATTTAAAAAAAAAAAGTTTCAATGTTATAAAATCGGAATATGGAAAAAATTAGAGGTAACAAATCAATTATGATGCACACAAGTTATAAAATATAATAAAATATCATACATATAATAAATTTGTAATATGTGTAAAAAAACACAAATACATAGAATATTCAGTAGATTATGTGATTGAAAAACAAAAATGTTTATGCAAAATTTCAATAATTCTAATTTGTTTTATAGTCTAACTGAGCCGCATGTTACTTGATTCCCACATGACTTTACTGCGAAAATTATTGAAATATTGGAAGTCTTTGTATCTTCTTTTCTTAAGTAACGGTACTTAATTGAAATTTTTCTTAAAATTCAAAAAATATCTTGTCTGTATTAAATCAGATAACCCTTTAAAAAATGAATACACAAAATAATACAGCGTGAGGATAAGTTAACCATTTTACAGGACATAGTATAATTTGTCGTTTCACTCTTTGAAGTTCCTGATAAGTGGAAGCTTTGTGATTCTTTTAATTCGTAAACAAACTTCAAGATATTTAAATTTAAATTCACAATTAGGCATTTTTTTTCAGGTAAGTTGCAAAAGTTCAGGGTACACGTGTATAATTAGCAAAATTACAAAAAGCTTTTGGCTATGTTTTAGCACAGAGCAGATACATAGAATTTATATTGTCATTGGTTTTAGATACCTTTTATTGAGTTAATAGGATAAAACCGGAAGATGATTAAAATCTTCCAACTTAACAAACTGAAATCTCTCCAGCTAGGAAATTTTAACCGTAATTTATTTTTTTTGAATTTGATCCCAGCATATAGAGACTTTATTATAATTTTATTAAATACAACGTTAATTGAAAAGGGGATAAACTGAAAAAAAAAAAAAAGAATTGTATAAATCCTAGAAACTACGGTTTGTTAAATAAGCAAAAATTTTTAATAATTTTCCTTTTTTTTGTTATAAATTTTAAAATATCAAGTAAAAAATACGTTCATATTTAAATTTTTGGAGCCAGAATCATAAAAAAATGTCATTTTTGTATAAAATTTACTTAAAAAATTCATTTGATTTTAAATGAAATGTGCAAAAAGTATGCCAAATTTTGCATTATATTTAATCATTTTCAGTTGAAAGAAAAAACTCTTAATTTTTTTTTTTTTTTTGCTCAATTTTAAATATATTTTCACTGGTATTTTATGTACATTTTTAACATTATTTATATCATTTAAAACAAAAAAAAAATAATAAAATATGTACATTTATTTATTTATTTATTTTTTTTTTGTGTGTGTAAAAACTAAAAAACTAAAGATATCTTTGCCTACACTTAATAAATTGTATTAAACTACAATATAATTTCCATAATTCTTATTTAAAATGATATGATAAATCGTAATATGTATTTTTTTTGCTTTTTCTATTTTTTTTTTTTAGAAAAAATTAAAATTATATGTACATATATTAAATATATAACATATGTGGGTACATGTATTTGTCATTGTATTCAAGAATCTTTTTTACTTTCAACATTTTTTTTTCTTCTTCACATAAGACTTTTTTTTTTTCTTATTTCTTATTTCTTAGATTTATTATTTTTTTTTTATTATTTTATTATAAAACAATGTTTATAAAAAGATAAATGTGAAAAGATAAGATTCAACATAAACGTTTGCTAATTAAACGACTTCAATTAATCAAAATTCAAGTTTTCCTTTTTCTTTTTTATTCTTCATTCTTAATTTTGTCCTCATATAAATATGTTCGGATTTTTTTTTTTTTTTTTGGTCATTTTAATTTTTGTGTGTCATTCGTATACATGCTACATTATTACATACATACATTAAAATGTCGTGGGAGCAATTATGTTTCCGAAAAATAATATACCACACAGTCATATAAAAGATATCTTTTTTTATTGTTTTTTCATTGTTTTTTATTTTTATTTTTTAATTGTATCTTTTATTTAATATACCACACTTTTTCTTTCAACAGAAATATGTTGTGTTGTGTGTTATAAAAGACAAAAAGAAAATACTTTAAAAGTTTTTCGAAGAAACATTAAAACAAATAAAACAAAAAAAAACAATTCACTGCCATGGTAGTACAACAGTTCATCATTTAATTTTTATTTTTCTTCTGTTTTTTTTTTTTTCATTTAAAAAGATATTCTGAGAAGTTTTTGTAGATTTTGGAGACGAAATAAGAATGTTTTTGTGTGTTTTTGTTGTGATTTTTATCATTAAAGCAAAAAAAAAAAAACAAAATGATTATAAGTATAAGAAATCTTGTATCTTTTTAATTGTAACATTTTGTATGAATATCACCGAAAAAGAAAATTATTGCGTCTTTATGGATTTTGTCTTCTTGTGATATTAAAGATAATAATCTTATATCCAGGTAGCTAATTATCACCCACTGTGCGTTGATTATATAAATATGTATAAGATATAAATGTGACTTTGAAAAAAAAAATATGGGAAGATGGATAAAAGAGAATTAGAATTTAATGTTTTCAAAGTATGTATGTGAATATTTAACCCTTCTGTTTTTAAGGAAATATTTTTTAGATTTTTTTAAAGAAACAAAAATCTTAAATTCGTAGGTTATTTCTGTTTTAATTTTAGATTGTTTATTATTTAGAACAAAATCTATTGTAATTACTCTGTAAATGTTAAGTTCTAAAAGTACGACGTCTCCCTTGGTTGGAAACAAAGTTCTTTGACAGTTTGGACGATCTATCTTAGAGTGCATACTAACAAATCTTAATGACTCATTCAAAAATCTGGATGATTTTCAGGATAGGCCTACTATATTTTTGCCAAAACACATGCTTGAAGGATTAATAACCAAAAAAATCAGAAATACTGAATTTTTTTTCAAACACTTCTTCTTCTTGTTCTATTCACGTTAGGACTGGCTTCTGTGTTCACTTTAGGTGCTCGTGTTCACTTTCCAAACAATTGTTACGAAGATCATCTGGTCAATTTAGAGCTGTTGAAGTTTTTCCAACAAAGAAAAAGAATTTCTTCAAAAATCAACATTATGATCCTTGATAGATTTGAAAGACAAAACTTTGCTATTTCTCATTTTAAAGAAAATATTTTTAATATGTTTTTTTCCGAACAGGTTAGATTTTCTAAATAAAAAAAAAAAACAAAATCTAAAAACTTCAGGGTTAATAATATAAAAAAAATAACACATGTTTAATTTATAAATTATTTTTTAATTTAATTAATTGATTTTGTTTTTTTTCACTAAAATTAATTTTAATTAATTTCACATAATTTTTATTTTTAACAATTTTTAATTTGCGTGTCATAAAATTTATTTTGTTAAAATGAAAAATTTACCTTTTATGATTTTTATTAGGAAAAAGAAAGGAAAAAAAAAAAACAACAACAAAAGGAATGTCAAAAATATTCCTCTAATAATTAGCTGAAAAAAACTAAAAGGTTCTTTTGAAAGAGTGAAAGTGAAGATTTAAAATCTTCTTTTCCTTCATCTAAAAGGTTTTTGGTTTTTTTTTTTTTCTAGTCAATCAAAGCATTAATAAATTAACACTTTGTTCTCTTTGTTTTATTCTTTTTTTATTAATTGTCATTAAAAATAATTTTAGATTTTTTTATCTTTTTAATTTTCATAAGAAGGAAAAAAAAAAAGAGAAAAAATTTAGTAATTCCTCTTTAATTATTTTCTATAGACAAATATATACACATAAAAAATAACATATAATATATCTTTCATTCTTGTATAAAGCATATATACGTAAAAATAAATTTTATGGGATTTATATATGTAATATCATCGATATAACACTTTTTGTGTGTACTTAATTAAACTCTTTAAGATAGAGTTTGAAAATCAATGGATTTATAGATAACAGAAAATGGTCCTTTAAGATAAAATCTATTTGCGGTACAAATGAAATAAAATAATGCAAAACATAAAAAAAAAAAAAAGTGGAGAAAGAAAAAAAAAAAACTATTAATTAGTGTCGAAATGAGTGTCGGTATTTTATTTTTTAAGATTATGTACATCATCATATACATATGTACATATGTATCTATAGGATACAATATATACATTATATATTAATACATAAATATGTGTTTGCAAAAATTTTTATGTATAAATTGCAATTCTTGATTTTATCATAAAATAAATCTAATTTTCTGTCGAACCAATGCAGAATATTAATTAATGATCACTTTCTTTAAAAGTGCTTTTTCTTGAAACTTATCATCATTATTGTTTTGTGTTCTTGCTTATTTTTTTTTTTTTTTTTTTTTTGTTTATGTGAAAATGTGTGTGCATGTAAAATGAACATTTAAAAAAAAAAAATAAAATAAAAAAAGTACTATCTAAGTATCTGTAATTGCATAAAAATTATTTGAAAGTTAACTAGTGTCAATAAAAATTGTTTTTTCTTTGTATTTTGTAAAAAAAAAAAAAAAATCTAATAATTTAGATTTTACTTTGGTGAATATTATTTGATTTTTTTTTTTTTTTTTTTTTTTTTTTTTGCAAAAATATTTGTAAAGATTATACAGTTATAAAAATAATGTGATGATAATAAAGAAGAAAATGAGGAAAAGAATTAAATGATTAAGATAAATTTTATGAAATATTTTCAACTTCTCAAAATAGAAAAAAAAAATTAAGAAGAAAATCTTAAATTACACAAAAATTAACTTCACTTTGTATTCCTTAAAAAAAAAAAACAAATCAAAAAATTAGAAAAAATAAGGGATAAAGAAAACAAAATCACTGTTCATGTATAGGTGTGATTTTATTCCTTATTGTTTTTTTAATTTTTTTTTAAATAACACATTTAATTTTTTTGTTTTAAAAATTTTGTGTGTTAAAAATTAGACAGAATTTAGAAAATTAAAAGCTTTTTTTTTTGGCTCCAGTTTAAATACATATAAAAAAAAAAGGAAACATATAAAATGAGTTGGCAAAAATCCATTTCTTATTGTATAACAGGTTTCATACGTTAAATGAAGAAAATATCCTTGGAAAATAATAAAGTTTATTTATTTATTTATTTTTTTTTGTTATTGTTTTTGTTTAATAAGACAAGGATTTTTAGTGTTAATTTAAATTAAATTAAAAAAAAACAAAAACAATAATTTTTTATTTTTTTTTTTATTTTAAAACTTTTCATTTAATTTATAAATAAAAAAAAATTAAAAAGAACAAAAAAACAGAATTATTAAAGTGTCCTGCTGTTTATTTATTTGCTTAGTTTTTATACTAAGTACGCTCTAGTTAATATGAACTAAGCATTTTTGAAAATTCTTTTTAAAATACGAATAATTGTATTAATTGTGAGTTAGAGTGTATATTTTATTTTAATACGAAGAATGCTCAATTCGAGGATTTGGAAAAATTGTAGGATTTCCAAAAGATTTCAGATTTATATGTGGACGTCTGATATAAAAATAATGTAAATATAAAAAAAAAATTTTCTTAGATTTCTAAGAACATCTCTGGTGTATGTGAGTGAAGCAAAACTTTATTTTTTAAAATTTAATTTGAAAAAATAAGGTTTTTTCTTAAAGTCTTACCTCAACACTTAATTACGTCGTAAAAAGGTGTGACAGTCGCACGGCTGAAATAGTGTGGTACGGGCATTAATGTTTTGAAGGTTCCTTAAAGCTTTTTAAGAATTCAATAGTGTTGTTTTGGAATATTTCTTGAAAGTAGAATAGTTTGTTTTTAAATTTGGATGTATTAGATTTACTAGTTGGGTCCATGGTAATAATTTTTGACTTAGGAAGAAACTCAAGTTAATTTGAGTAGACAAAGGCTCTGAATGGGATGTATTGCCACGGAGTGGAGAGAGAAGAAATAATTATCCCTAAAATTATAAAAAATCTTTTTTATACTTTGGTGAGAGAAAATATTCAAACCGAAGGTCTCAAAGTCTTAACATATTTACAAAAAATTAAAATAAAATACGAAAAAATCGATAACAACTTTTAATCATTTAAAACGCATGGTTTATTTCGATAAAAGTTTAAATTAAATATTTAAAATTTTTCAATCTATATCATTTTAACCTACAATGTCAGTCAGTATGGCAGATATTGATATTTTATTATTCGAAAATAAAAAAATAAAAAAAAACAAAAAAATAAGAAAAACCCAGAATATGTATGTTTATAATTTTATTTCATTTGTTGGCAACAAAATATGTGTTTAAAT
The DNA here is from genome assembly GCA_939192795.1 of Bombylius discolor. NCBI lineage: Eukaryota > Metazoa > Arthropoda > Insecta > Diptera > Bombyliidae > Bombylius > Bombylius discolor. The sequence continues at coordinate 52,379,155 of OW584238.1, read as the reverse complement.
ATATTTTATAGAATAAAAATTTGCCGTACATATATATTTTATATGATGATGACAATGATAGTGTATCTATATTTTCTATTCTAAACATTGCATTGTTGCAGAAGAAAAAAAAATCAAAAAAATAAAAAATTTTTCAACTTGTTAAAAATTTTTATATAATATTTTGTAACATTGTTGTGGCAACGTATTTAGCTATAATTTATTTGAATGACAATTTCAGTATATTTTTATAAAATTGTTATGCATTTTAAACAGTTTTTTTTCTTCTCCTCTCTCTATATGTCCTGTGTAGATAAAGAAAAATAATTTGAACAAAAATATAAAAAAAAAATTTGTATTTTTCTTCATTTTTTTTTTTTTTTTTTTAAATTTTATTGCTCAAAAATTTTTACTCCTTTTTACGCCATTTTTCATACAACTTCCTCTGACAAAATGCATTATTTCGACTTTTGCAGCTCAGATTTCTGTTTTATTTTTTTTTTTTTTTAAATGTATTATATATTTATTATGTTGATTTTGTATACAAACATACATATTATAGGGTTTGCCAACAATGTAAAAAATTTTCGAAATTTTTGAATGAATTTTAAATTTCTGGTAACATAAAACGTATCTATATTTACCAAAATATTTGTTTGAAAAATGAAAATAAAAAAAAAGAAGAAGAAGAGAAGATAACAATAAAAAATAAAGTTTGGAAGAAAAAAAGAGGTCAAATATTAGCCGCAAACTGCATTGCACCCGCACTACAAATATGTAAGGAGGATTAAGCGGGAGGGTGGTGGTACACATGACATTGTAGATACATATGCACAATACATATATGAAATTATCATGCTGTGATTTGTACCAATAAATGAAATGGCAATGGAAAATTCATCAGTAAAGATATCAGCAAGGTCCTGTTTTGTATAGCTTTATGTACATATGTGTACAAACATATTTATATTTTCTTATTTTTCCATTATATTTGTTTTTTTGTTAAAAAAAAAAAAAGAAAAAAAAAGAAACAACAAACATGAAAATCTTGATTGTTGAAAAGCTTTTGTATAATTTTGTTACACATGAAAAAATTTCATGAACATTTTTCTAAAATATTACGTGCTGGACATATATGTTAACATATTTATGTTAAGGATTTATTTATGATATGCATTTTTACAATTTAGTTGTGGGTATAATATTTGCCAAACTAAAAAGAGAAAAAATTTACTAATCTTTGGCCATCATCCTAAAAATGAAAACCTCTATGTATTCGTATATATGAATTTAACTTTTATGCGTGTTTTTGTTTTTGTTTTTGTTTGTATGTATAAAAAAAGGATGCTCTATTGTAATGATTTTATCGTGTTGCAGATTCTTTCTTTTTTTGAGTTTTTTGTTAATTTTTTTTCTTAGATGAGATTAAATTAATGTTTGACAATAATTTCAATTTTAAAGGACACTTTTAGAGATTTAGTTAAATGGAATGTATAAATTTTAATTCGTATTTTCCGGGTTTTTATATTACAAAAATATAGGAAAATTTTGTTTTGTTTTTTTTTTTTTTTGTATAACAATTTTAAATTTGATTTAATTTTTTTTTTTTTTCAAGAAATTCATGTGTAAAGTATTGTTTTGTGTGTGTATATTTAAAGCTTTTTATTAGATTTAATGTTCGTCATTATTACTATACTAAAAAATATTTTTAAATTACAGGATTAAATTTAACATATTTAAATACATTCCAGTCCCTAAAAGATCTTTAATTTTTTTGATTCCCTATGCTTTTTGAAAATGAACTTCATCACCAAAGTTTTCTTGGAGTATTTTTCTTAGCCTTGAGAATAAAAAAAACTAATATTATAAAGTTATGTCAGAAGGATTATTCCAATTTAACAAAAACGTAATGCTAAATTATGTTAATGAATTACAATATGTATAGTACATTTTAAATGCTTTTTACTTTCATTTACCAAGAATTAGATAGGTTTTTTTAGTACATAATTTTAAAAAATTATACCATAGAACCTTAATTTTACATATACATATGTATGCCTTTAATTGCATTTTTCTTTTTAATCGGTCACTACTTTCATTCATACTTATCGATAAGATAAATTTTTTAATTGGCTAAAAATATTTTCTAATTTGCAAATAAATTAAAAGAAATCTTTTTTTTTTTTTTTTTTTTTTTTAAATCATAATTTATGGTATTTAAAGGTGTATAATTAGTTATTTTTGCTGTCAATTACTTATTTTGTAAATAAAACGTGTATAATTTTCTAATTTTTCATGCAACTAAAATGATTCTTGTTTTAAGATTTTTATGTATGAAAATCATTAAAAAAAAAAAAAAATAAGAAATAAACATATTTTTTTATGTATCTTAAAAGAATAAGTAACTGTATTCTTTTATCTTGAATGATAAAATTTTTTTTAACTATCTTGTTGTAATTTTCACCTAATTAGTAACTAAAATTATTATGTTCATAAGTGTAAATATGATAATTTACTTCTTATTTTAAGATAAATATCACAAAAAGCTGTTGATTAATTAATTTATTTTTATAGTAGAAAAAAAGGGGGGAAAAAAAAAAACGTTAGATATATCTGTGCTCATAATCGATTTAGAAAAACTTTATTTTTTTGTTTGTTGTTGTTAAGACCGCTTTTCTTAGTAATTTAAAATTGTTTTAACATCTATTTTTTTTATATACTTTGTGAAATTTATAAGGAACAGATGAACACATAAAGATGATAAAAAAGGATATCCGAAAAATAAGGCTCTTAGATGCTTAAAGTATATTTTGTGAAGATCATTTGAAATGAAGTGATCATTTCAAGACTATTTAAAAAAAAAAAAAAATGATGAAAAACAAAAAAGAAATTTAAAGGGCTATCATGTGAAATTCTTCAAAAAATTTTATAAGGACTAATATCATGCATAAAGAATAATAAAAATAATTTTAATCATAACGTAATAAAATCTACTGTTTTGCTTCAAACGTCCAACACCGTTGGTGTATTTTAATTATCACATTTAAAAAGAGGTAAATTTTTGTTGTAATTCGCAATCTAAAATATGTATTTATAATATATCATATAAATATAGTATATATCTACACATAATGTATAGATACTCATATATAATCTAAAACTTGATTTACTTGCTAATTTGCATTAGAAAAATCATTTAAAACTCTTCAGGCACTTCCTAAATAGATTATACGATAATGATAACGTTCAATTAAAAATCTCCCGCAATCATTATTTATAGATGAATTTGAGTTTTAGTGTTATTTCATATCATACATATCTATGTATGTGTTATTTATATACAGATACATTTTTATAGTCTTATAATACATATGTAATATACATATATTAAAAATAAACTCATATAAGATTCACCATAAGATCTCTTAGATACATTTAATTATTTAATTTACTTTTATTGATGCGATTAAATTATTATGGACCATTACCACCCAAACTTAAGTTGAATTATGGTAGCAATTGTGTTTTTTCTTTTTTCCTTTTTTTTTTTTCTTTCTGTTTTTTGTTCTTCAAAGTTAAAAAATCACCACATATGGATGACTTTGTTATGTATACGTTGTATGTATGTATTTATGTGGAAAAAAAAAAATCATATGTATGTGAAAAGAAATTCATTTCTGTTATTAAAATACACATAATATCTTATAACATTCTTGAGAGTAATTATAAGACCTGACGAAGCATTCGTGCAAAATTATTATTTCTGCGATATAAAATGTGAGAGAGAAGTAAGGAAAAAAAAATAAATACATAATGTTGAAAAATTTTACGCCTTATGAAAATTGCCATCATAAAAATGTAAAAAATTGAAGAAATTATAGCTATCCAGAATGGATGTATCATTATAACCATATATGAAAGATATAGAAAGATGTAATGAATTGACAGGGTGGTTTTTAATTATGTATTTATTTTTAGATTTCAAATTGCTTGAAAAATTGTGGGAGGATTAACTTTATATATCAAATTGAAAAAAGTTTTTTTGAAACAAAATTGCAGATTTTGGAGATTGTATTCAAAAGTTTTTAATATTTTACTATTTCCAAATTTTAATATGCGTAAGATAACTATCAACTATTTCTTTTATAAGTGAAGTTAGTGGGGTCGAAACTAAACCTAACAATTGACACAGCATTTTTAAATAATTTTTAAGCAGATATTCGACACTGGTTAATTTTGCATACATTTGCATAGAATTTCTCAGAAAGTATATAAACTTTATGAGGGCGGTTTTCTTTGTTTCAAATATTTATCCCAATATTTCCATTGGACATTGTGCCTGTTTTGTGAATCGTTCTACTCATCAGTATCACATAGAGGTACTCATTGGTTATCTGCAAAACAATCCTGACTTGATAGTTGACTTCTTCAAAAGATAGCACAGTATAATATAGTAGAAGGCAATGAATTGGTATCGATCGAAATGAATTTTCTGGTTACTTGCTTTCTAACATGATACTATTGTGAATATTAACATTTTTTTTTAAAAACACAGTACGTTAGTAGAGAGTATGTATTATCCAATGGAGTTCCAGGATAAATGTTAGTTTATGTAAAACATCCGTGTAAGTTGTTGTAGAAGATTTTCCATTTAATAAAATTTAGATTTAGAACCACCTTATTGAGAAAAATTTTGAAATACAAGTGAATTATAGAGAAAAGTTGCAAAAAAATATTTAAAAAAAAAAAATTTCAATTCTTAATGTAATTTTAAATTTCTATTACTATAATATATATTATCGTATACATATGTATATGTATACTACATACCTAACCTAATCTATTATACTTGAAAGTATTGAAATGTGCGGCTTTTGTTTTTCATAAGACAGTGGAGGAGGTAATTGACAGACAATGTTTCCGAAAGAACAGAAAACAATTTCAACTGCCAACAGCATTCAAATCCTTTTCAATCGAAAGGAATGTCGATCGTTCGGTAGCACTATATTTTGTTAAAGAATTGACGTTTTATCTTTTCAAAAAAAGAAAATTTTTATATAAAAGTTTTAAGGATTGTATTCAATACAACAACAACAAAAAAAAAAAAAGTATCGGTTTATTATTATATGTATTATTAAATGTATATAAATACATTTGTGTACGTATGTACATATACATATGTGTTTTAATATGTATATATGTCCCCTTATTATTATTATTTAACTTTTTGATATCAATCTTCATAAGAGAGCATCATCATCCAGAAGTGGTATTTAGTTTAATGTAATATACAAAATTCACCTCATCATACAATGAAATTCAATTGTTTTACGATATATACGACAACGGATGAATTGATGCTTACATTGTAATATAACATTGTCGTCGTCAGAATAAGATCTACAATTTAAGTTTTCTTTTGATTCTTTTGATAGTATGTTGTTTACTTGTTTTTCACTGGCCACTGACTTTACCTGAAGGTTTTTCTTGTTGTTTTGTATGTTTTTTTTATTTTTTTTTTATTCTTAAATTGGTTTGTATATTATTTCAGTTTTCTAATCAAATAATATGAACACATATTGCCATCATTGAGAGGATCAATTGAAGAAAAATGGAATAAAAAAAGAAGAAAAAAAAAAGAAAGAATAAAAGTGGAGAAGTACTAAGACACATCGTTCATCTACTGTTGTGCCACCTTTTGTCTTGTAAAATTTTCTTTTCTTTGATATTCTTTGTGGATCTTGTCAGTTGCATTCAACTATTTTTTTTTTTTTTTTTTTTTTTGGTTTACTTTTTTGTTTTTATAAAAGTTAGCACAAAATTTTCAATCCAATTGTGTGTTCTTAAGCATCTTTTAGATTTATTGTTTAAACGCATTTTATGCTTGTTATGTAGATATTTATTCTTTTCCTTGATGATTTTATGTATAATAGATAAGTATTGATATATATATATGTGTGTGTGTTTTATTTTTTTTCTTAGATATGAAAATATTGTTACAATAAATTGAAATGAAACGGCAAATTTTGCACTATTAGAAGAAATGTTTATGACAAGAAAAAGTTCATTCTTATAGGCCATGCTATTAAATTTTCTTTTAAAGATGAATCAATATTATACGATGCTTTGATAGGATACGACTGATAGAATGTAACAATTTTCATGAGAAAACAGAAGGTAGCATCACGTTACGCACTGAATTATGCGTTTATTGTTTGTTTTATAGTTTTTTTTTTTTTTTTGTTTTGTGAATATTAAGAAAATTTATTTGAAATTCAATTCTTAAAATATCGATCATTCATCAATCGTTTTGTTTTGCAAAATAATGATATGCATTTTGAATGAATCTGCTGTTGTTTGTAGTATATTGCTTTGTATATTTTTTTTCTTGTAAAAGTATAGCATTTGAATTTAAGAAATTCAGATGAGATACGTTTTAATTCGTTTATATCAAAAAATTTATCGAATGATTTATTCGGATTTTAATATAATTTTATAGCATATTATGCTGAAAGATTGATTTATTATTCAATTTTTGCATAAGTAAATTTACCAATGTCTTTGATAATACAATTTGAATTAGAATTTCTTTGAAATTTGAATTTATGTGATAAATTTTTATTGTTTTTATATTTGATATGATCATTTTAAGAAGGTGATTTTAGTAAATCATTTATTTTTAATGATCAAAATAGGATAAACATTTCAAACGAAAGGGTTTATTCGATTTATTTTGAATTAATTTAGAGTAATGAAAAAAGTTATGGTTGAAATTTTAGAAAGGATCATGAAGAATTTTAACTTTTTAACTTAATTTACTTTTTTAAGCATTAAGATCGTATTATTAAACTTAGATATTACAGTTGAAAGGTGCCAATTTATCTTTATAGCATATTTCTGGGATTGATAAATATTCCATTTGGCGTTTATGCTTTTGAAGATAAATCTCTGCTCTACTCTACTACTTTACAAGGAAGTAGGATCAAAAGTTAAATACTAGATACTTTATATTGCACATTACGTACGTATTTGTAAAATTGTATACACAGTTATTACATTATAAAAAAAAAAAAAAATTTCCTATAGGGTGCATGTTTTCAAACTTTGTATGCTTGAATTGTAATGTAAAAGGTCCTTAATTTACAAATGTATGGCTCAAATATTGGAATTTTTTCAAGATTATTTGTTCATTATATAGTTAAGGTTTTTCTGATCATTTAAATCTATTGTGACACTTTAAAGGATGATCTTTCCATTACTATTAATTATAGTGATCAATATGTCTTAAAAAAATTTCAACCGACTTATTTGAATTTTATTTCAAAAAAATCAGCTTTCAAATTTTTATTTTAAATTTTGACAATATTGTGATAAATTTTCTCTCCAAGCTTGACTATCAATCTTTTAAAATTTGTATCTTTTGACGATTTAAAGCACATTTTTGATTTTCTATTTTGATTTTTTAAAAATTTTTTACCAATGTCCTTCAAGTACAAAATTTCCAAAACATTCTCTAAATTGATTAAATCATTTTGTTATATTTTTAGTCATTTACCGGATTTTTTAAATTTTCGATTTTCTTTATTATGGAATTTATGTTAGAATTGCAAAATCATAAATCAACATTTATTTAATATTTGCTAAAAATTATCTATAATTCATTACATAAATATTCAAATACTTGTATATTGCACACGCAAATTAAAAAAATATCATTTAACATGAAATGTGTAAAATAATAAAATATATATTCATTTTTAAAATATTGCATTTAAACTTTCATAGTGGTATTTAGTTTTAATACAAATCACACATAAAAAATGACATGTGTTTAAATAACAACAATAACAATGAATTCACATTTATTAAGAATATAACATAAGTAATATAAACTTTTACGGATGAAATATTCGGCCTTATTTGTCATAGTCCATTTAGTAGCTATCACCATGTTCGGTAATTTATCAGTTTGTACCTTATTTGCAGGTGGTACATGCATAAATTATCATTCCAATGTTGTTTTCTTGATAGTTTCTATACTTTTTTTTTTTCTCTTCTCTATCTTAATTGTTTTTGTTTTTACAAATTGAAAATAAAATGAAAGATAGATTTCATATTATAAACTTGAAAACATTGACTATATACACATCACAGAATCATTAACATCACATAACAGTGAAGTATGTACATATGTACAATGTACATAATATAATACCAATTTGGAATGAAAAAGGGTTGCTGATTTGCACATTTAACATAATAATAATATAAAAAAAAAAAAAAAAAAACAAAGTTCCTCTTTATACAAATTGGTAATATATGTATGTACATATGTACATATTGAAATGCATGTTCATTTTTAGATACTTTATTTTATTTTGTATTAATTGCACATATTTGCAATTAAAATACGTATTTTAAATAGCTTAGCATCATCAAAATGTATTCATTTTTATAAAACAATTTGACAAACAACATATCTGTTGTATCAAAAAAAAAACAAAAAAATTACGTTGATGGATTTTTAAGAAGAAAAACTTTGAAAAAGAGAGAAAAAAAAAAAAAAGATGTAAGATATTTTATAAAAGTGTATTTCAAGTTGATCTAATACTCCCACTTGTTTAGTTGTTTTAATATGTTACTTTTTTTTTTTTTTAATGTTTTGTTTTAAAGATAAATTTTAAAACGAAAAATTGCGTAAAAAACTTGTTTTTCCCTTTATGTAGTATTATTTAAGATTTCTCTCTTGATGAGTTACATTCCAATCTTCTTGAATATTTTATAAAATGTATGTTGTTTTATGTATTACAGATAGTTTTTTTACACATTTAGTATAGTATATATATAGAATTGTATATATGTACATATTTATGTATGGATATGTAAAATGTACATTTTTATAAATAATTCTTGTTAAGGAATAAATAAACAAAATTAAAACTTGACCACAAAATAGGTATATTATAATACATAGTTTTAATAGTTGTGTGTATGGCATTAATAAAAAAGTTTTTTTTGTTTTTTTTTTTTTTTAAATTTTTTCTTTCTAGAAATGTGCTAAAGCGATTCAACACCTGTCTAACAAATTTTAAATAACCAGTTTTGTAATCGATTTAATTGCTTTAAATAAATAAATATATGTTTAGGTACATATATTTTTTATGGATAAAGGATAATGAAAAATATGCGTATACTTAGAATAGCAAATTATAGGTATGTAATAAATATTGATTATCATTATGTATTTGAACACGCACATACATATACTTTAATTCATTGAATGTTTCATAAATGCCTTTTGTTTTGTTAATTTTTTTTTTTTTCTACTAATGATTTTCAATTAAGTTCCAGAATATTAATACATATACATATGTATGTTTCTTTTTCGTTTCTTTTTAACACACCATGTTCGGGAACTGAATTTCGCCCGCTACAAAGTGGGATTAAAGCTTGACCCGCATACATAGTGTGCTGAGCTGACATTGACCTTAATTATTTTTCTCTTTGCTAGGAAAATTTTTGGTTGATAAAACTCGGTTAGAAGGACACAAACACAAAATGAAATATTATCGCATTCTAAGTAAGTGCTGATGTGTAACTTTCTAAATTTTACTTCCTTTCTAAAAGGTCCCTTTTTTTAATTATTAAATTATAAAAAATGCAATTTTCTTTTTTCAAACCGGCATTAGTAAGGGCATATAACAGACCTAAAAAAATTTAAATTGTCAACTTCTTAATAACACTCAGTGTAATACTTACATGACACTAGAATGTACTTATTTTAGAATAAACTTATTTTAGAATACACTACATTGTTTGGACTACTTTTGTTACATTTTCCCACCTTACTAACGCCAGGTTAAATTATATGAAAGAAATTTTTTTTATTAGGATAAACGTTATTCAATAAAAAATAAGAGCAAAAATTCCCACACAATTATTATTGTCTTTTATGTATATGCATAGGGTACTTCTAATTTAATGCATTTTTTATGAATATCTTAAAATTAAATTTTCAATATTTTAGTTCGGTAGAACTTTTTACTTTCAATTTCAAATTTTTCACAAATTTCAAAAATCACAAGTACCTACATGAAAATATATAATTTTTTGAATCTTTAGGATTATGTAACTTTTATTTTTACAATTCAAATAAAAAATACACCCTGTTAATTAATATACAAAATAATAAATAATGAAAAAAAAAAAAAGTACATGCGTCATATTTGTTGTTGTTGATTATTTAATTTTTTATTTTTTTTAAATAATTTATTTTATAATGCTTTATTATTTATTTTTATTAATGATACTTTGAAACCAGTTTAGTTATTCTACATAAAGGCATTAGGATCTCATATGTCATCTTCCATAAAACTCAACTTGGCGTTGACAAATTCCCGTGCAAAAAACTATTAAAACGTTGCAACTACTTATCTGCCGACTGACTTAATTGCATTTCTTGTAAAAATCTGTTCAGAAAATGCTATTGACAAATACAAAAACAAAAATACTAAAAAAAAATTTATATAATATATTAAAAATAAAACATATAAAAATAAATTTAGAAAAAAAAAAAAAAGAAAAAAGTTAAAAAGGATTGAACGAGATACATTTATTTGGTCCCGCATACGTTGGAATTTTTGTAAACATCCCGCACAGTTTTATACATATTACATTTTAGCCCTTCACCTGCAGAGATATGTGATTGCAATAAAACGTTCGTTGATGTAATGTGATGCATTTATGTATATAAATTTCACATATGCACATGTACAATGTATATATTTGTATTTGTGCATGTGTGAAATGTTGGATTACAGATTTTAAAAATTACATTTTTTGTTCTTTTATTGCAATTTTTATTTGTTGTTGTAACCCATTAAGGATTTTACTATAATTTTATAGAAATTCAACTACAAAAATTTAAAATCTTCTTAAATGTGAAGAAAATTTTCTTTTACCTATAGAAGAACAAAATTTCGATGGGAATAGAAATAAAATGTGAGAAGAGAGATATTTGTGTTGTTGATTTTTACTGCAATTGCAACAAGATATGTCATAGAGGCATCATGGGTCTTCTCGATTATAAGGCCAGGCAAAAAAAAAAAAAAATTAAAATAAAGAGGAATAACAAAAAAGTTACATAAAATAATATAACAGCAACATCACCAGAGGCAGAGCACCAACAAATGATGTCTAGAAGAAATTGTTGGAAATAAGGCATGCTGTCATAAATATGGATAGGTTTTAGTCTGGCTTGATTTTGTCTGGTTTTGGCTATAGATTATGATGATTTTCTGTTAGTTGTTCATCTTTTTTTCCCCATTTTTGTGTTAATTTTTTTTTCGGGATTTTCTTTTTAGTTTTTCAATATTCTTGATAAACCGGGTTGATTGCATGTAACATTACTAGGACCCGCCACGGGATTTGTTTGACTACAAAATTCCAATTGACTTTGACTTTTGTTCTTATTTAGATACCAACATATTTATGTATGTACATACAACATTTGTATAATATACAATATACATACATATGTGTGTATGTAAGCATATAGTGATGGTGCTGCTTTAGGCTCCACAATAATTGTGATTCTTCTCTAAAGCTTTTTTGTTTTCTTTTTGCTGTTTTTTTTTTTTTTTTTTGGTGAAGGGAAGCGTTTTTGTTGATGAAGGAACAAGTGTTTAACATAACCCCTGTAGCAATATTTTATGTCTTGTTGGTTTTTATATCTCCATTGTCCTTGTAAGTAGGAAAAAAAAATTAAGAAAAGAAATAAAAATTACAATAACAGAACAGAATACACAACATATTATAGAGGCACAGAAGTGTTATTAGTAGTATTTTTACTACCGCTTTACGTATTACATTTTTCTTATTCTATTTTCTGATTATATCTATGTAGCTATATGTACATATAAACATTTACTAGCTGTTGCAGTATAACAACAGATTGCAGACTCTGTAACAACTAAGCTTAAACTCAGAATACATGTATGTATATGCATTAATATTCAATGATGTGTTTTTTTTTTTTTCCTTTTTTTTAAAATTCTTTTTTCTTTAAAATCTCACAGATAAAATGAAAGTCAACTCACAAATTATTCATCAGTTGCATCATTTTTATCTTTGAATTTAGAAAAGAACACAAGAAAAATAAAATTAAAATGGAATGCGGGTGGATGAAAACTAGTCTTATTTTGAAAAAGAATGAAAATAAATTGTCGCATAAATATTTATTTTTTTTTTCTCTGAGATTCTTTTTTATTTTATGTTTTTATTTTCTGGCTAATACATTATAAATTTCATTTCAATTGCTAAATTGAATTTAAAAAATAAATTTAAATTTTTTGTTTTTTAATATTATTTAAGAAATGTTGTTTTCACCTTAAAGATATTCAATTTTGTTCTGTATTGCAAATTATTTTCAATATTTTTAAGTCGCTATTAAGACGGTTTTAGTCCAAAGCGTTTTTTATTTTGAATAACGAGCATATTTAGACTAATGCTATCCTTAGAAACAGTCGAATATTAGAGAGTCAGATTCCTATATCCTTCTTAGCACTAGCTTTGAGAAAAGCTTTTCATAATGTTGAATTTTTCTCTTTTGGAGCCCTGGCATTGTTGCTAGCCAGTAGATACTTTTTTTAAAAGTGTTTTTCAATTCTGCGACACTATCCTGCACAGAGCTTACAAGGGTGCTTAGTGGGAGCTTTTAACTTAATGATTTAGGTTTCAATCTTGTCAAATGAATTTTTTCCAATAATAATAGACGTTATTTTTGCCAGAAATATGAGTTATCAATGAAATTATACAGTTTCATCAAATTTTCTTTTTATTGCATCATTTTCAACTTATAGCTTTGTATTAAGACTTTTTTTTTCCCTTATGACTAACTGGTAAATCAATAATTATAAATAATTAATAAAATTTATATTACTGACTTTCATATAAGTTGATTAAATACAATCATACTATAATCGTTCCTATCAAATTAAGCATTCATATATGTATATATGTATCAATGAATTATTCAAGATGTAACATATTGAATGTGTGAGATAAAAAAAAAATTAACATTCTCATCCAGATTATTATGACATATAACTAACTAATATATACAACAAAAATAAAAATAAAAAGAAACAGATAAAACATGTGTAAATTTGTTGAAATCTTTAATTTTCCGATTGAAATATATGTATATGTACAATTATTATAATTCATAAATATGATTTGTGCACACTAAGCGTATCATAAATGACATTAAATGTCGCCAAAGCAATTAAATTTGATTTACAGCAGCAAACAAACATATAAAGAAAACGGTATTTATTTATATTCATTTTATACTCATCTGTTAAAACTTTATTTACTCCAAGAAACGTTAAAAAGCAAAAACAAAAAAAAAAAAAAAAACAAAAAAAAATAAATAAAATAAAATAAAACAATTGAAAAATAAAAAAAAAAATTTTTCCTTTTTAAATAAAAAAAAAAAAAAATATATTTCATTCTTGGCAATTTATCGACAGCACAAAAAATTAATTTTTTTTTTTCTTCTTAACGTTATATTAATTTCAATTTTTTTGAAAAACCATTAAATATACTTTTACTAGTTTTTTTTTTTTTTTCCAAGTAAAAGTATCTATATACAGATATATTTATGATAAAAGTATCTACAAGTATATGTATGTTACATTGCATTCTAATATTAGATTTTAACTTTAAAAAATTGCATTCTGACAATTTTATGTGAACGATGAATATGTGCAACATAGCAACAATAGCAATAAAAAAAGGAAAAAATAAAAAAAAAATCAAAAAAGAGGAAAAAAGAAAAATATGAAATAAAATAAAAATTGAGATAGAATAAAATTTTTCTTTTGGTTTGATTTTTATACACTTGATTCTTGATGACAGGCTAAAACATAGCAAAATAACTTTTCACACTCATTTCATGTGTGTATTTTTTTTTGTTTTTGTTTTTTTTGTTATGTATGTATTTTTTTTATTTTTATTAAGAAATCAAGAAATTGTTGAATAAAAGATAAGAGAAAGAAGAAAAAAAAATAATAAAAAGAAGATGAAATTAAAATTACCTCATATGAGCAAGTCTTTTTTTTTTTTTTTTTAATATGATTCCATCATTTTCCTCTTGTATAAGTGTTGTTTAATTTCTTTTATTGCTTTTGTTATAAAGATTTTAATATATACTTAAGTAGTTACGTATTTATATATGTATGTACGAGTATATTGTGATCATTATTATTGCATAAAAACTATAAACACCTTTATAAATGGTAACAATTAAAATGAATTCTCTTAATATAATATTTTATTATATTTAACAAGTTTTTGTTTCGAATACACGTTCAGGAAAAATTGTCATTTTTGGTATTATGGAATATATAATATGGCATATGATTGATATACCATATAGTTAGTTACTTATGTTATTATGTTATTAGGATAATAATAATACTAATATGATACATCAATAAGTAAATAAGTTAATATCTATAGCTAGTATATAACTTCTATGAGTTTAGTTTCTTTTCTATGTGTTATTTCTAAAAATGGGATTACATGTAAATTGACTGACTATTTAAAGCAATTATAATTAAAAGAATCAGTACTTTATATTGCAAGTGAATATACGTAGAATAAGTCCTTTATTTAAAAATTATACAGATTTAATTTTAATCGATTCATGTAAAATTTACATAATTTCGAAAAAAAAAAAAAGATACTCTTAATTATTATGAAATCAATGCATGTATACGTCATGGTAGCCATAGTTTGAAGATACAGATACAAACAAATAGGATATCATTGCCTTATTATAGATATTTATAATTTATAGTTTATTTGTTTTTTTAAAATTTTTGCGATATAGATAAATTAAGTAGTTTTATGTATACTTTTTGTTAATTTGATATTCGTATGTTGTTTCGAAAATAATTAAAATTATTACATTGTATTTGCAACAAAGTTGCTTTTTGATTTTTTGTAGAATGCGATCGTGTTACCAATTTTGGTGTTATGTTTTTATAAAGTCCCAGAACACAGTAATAGGAAGGATAATTTTTTATTCCAACTCATTCAAAGCTGAGTGAACTTGGCCAGATTTGAACTAGAATTTCAGTACTGTTTGACTTTGGCTACTGATTGTATTATTGAAATCGATTAGGATGAAAATTTTATTTAAGAAAATTTGAATTAAGCCAAGATATCAACAAAAAATTCACAATTATTTTTTTCTACACACAATCACAATAACACCTCATATAAAGAAAACAAAAATTGTTTTTTTTTTCTTTCTTCTCAATCATGAGTTACATATGCCATGTTTTTTTCAATTGATCACAATTTTGATTGAAATATTTCGATGAATCAATATCAATAAAAATATTAACTTTAAAGATTTAAATTAAACAAAATAACATCACATATCAGTCACACATGAAATGCGGGTGGAAAAAAAAAATATATGTCATTCATTTTTAATAAACATTTAATTTGTCGTCATTGACGTTGAAAATATCAAAATGTATGCTGGAATGCTTTAATGGATTGTATTCGTAATTGACATATGTTACATAGTGTAATTGAAAAATTTCAGTCATGGTTATTTTTTTTTTTTTGTACTTTATATGTACGTATAAAAAAAAATTTTAAAAAAAGAGTAAATAGAAAAGAGACTAAAAAAATAATAATAATCTGGAAAAACAAAAAACTTTTAGTTTTAAAATTTTTTAATGTGCGAAAATATATTTTATTAAAATTTATCTAAAAGCACCAAGGATATTTAAAATGTTTTTTTCTTTCTCCTATACTTTTTATTTTTTACAATAGGATTCTATTGAAGGACTATAAAAAAAAGAAACAAAAAGAAAATTGGATAAAAATTTGTATAAAATCCAAAAAAATTTTTTTTTGAACTTATATATTTTTTAAAAATGTGTTATTCTTTACTGAATAAAAGGGAAAGGATAATAAGAGAATGAATTTAAAAAAAAAAAAAAAATGAAAGGCTTCTATCAGATGACATTGTCTAGTCTCGACATCATTAATTGTAAATGTGTTAAACTGCCCAAAGAGACATAAAGGATACATGAGAAATTTATAGTACAATTATCCTTCATTGTACTTATACTTACTTAGTGTTTGTACATACATATATAGCACAAAAATATTCAAAAGAGTGTTCTATGGAAAAGAAAGCGAAAGCTATAAATCTTAAAAAAATGAAAAAAAAAAAATAATAAAAAAGAACAAAAATATTCATATTGCAATTTTAAATCTCAATTTTTTTTATTATTATTATAAAAAAATCTTGATGACAGCTTCACATTTATATCCTTTCATTTTACAAGATTATCTGATTTATTTTTTATTTTAGAAAAAAAAAAAGCTTTATAAAAAATATGATTTTTTTTTTATCACTAAAAAATTTCATGGATGTTGGCGTTCATTGGAGTTTTTTTTTTTTTTTTTTTTACTGTGTTATATTTTTTTCTATTTTTGTTGTGATTTTGAAAAATAAATTTAATTATTAAATTTAAATCAGAGAATTTTATGCAAATGACAAATTTTGAAAATTTGAAATATATTTTTCGAAAGTTCATTTATAAAAAAAAAAAAAGTAGTTATAGGAGAAAATTTATTTTTTGAATTTTATATAAAATTTATTTTTTTGAATTTTCAAATTGAGTAAAAATTTTTTCAAGTTATTGTGATTTTTTAAAGCAAATCCTTAAAGGAAAATTCTCTTTTAAAAACTGTTTTTTTTTTCTATTCGCGTGAATCAATGCATCAATTTTTCAACTCGTGTCCTGTGACTAACATTAGGTTAACTTTGTTGGTATTACCAGAAATAAATTATTAATTATTCGGAAAAAGAAAAAATGGGTGTTTTTGCAAAATTGAGTAAAAAATATTCAAATTTTTTTTTGTTTTGTCAGGAAATTTCTTAAATTGTAATTATTAGAAGTCCGAAAATAATTTGTTTACACTGAAAAACAAAAAAAGCAGATAAAAACATGAAAAAAAATTTACAATGTTCAAAGGAAAAATTGGATGTTAGTATATCAAAGTTTAAAAAATTTTAACTGCATATTTTATTTGATTTCCTTTTCTTTTTGTTTCTTTCAAATTACAAACTACATATCGAGAAAGTTGTAAAATTTTATGACTTGCTCATGAATTAAGTTAATATAAACTGCAACACAATTCAAATGTATGGTAGGTATCTACTTATTTGATAGTAAATACCTAATCAAAATCAAAATCAGAAGAAAAAAAAAGTTTCATCAATGAGAATCTTTTTACTAAAAACAAAAAAAAAAAAATAAACAAAAAAACAATTTGAACATGTACATGAATTGTAGTAGTTGAAACATATGTTGTCATCTATAAAGTAAATTAAGTAACCATTTAAATCCAATAAACTTAGTTATGTGACAGATAAGCCGACATCATATACATATACATATATATAAAAAATAAAAAATTTAAAAAAAAAAAATAAAAAATAAAATAAAATAAAAAAAAATTTAATTCGCATAAAATAAAACGACTATGGCTGTCAACTCTATTTTGCAGTAAATTCACCTACAAACCATAAACATTTCTGCGGTATGATCGTAAATTTTGTAATTTAACCAACAACCTGGGGAGATACATGAAGTCTGAATAGATTTTACTTATGTATATTACCTGGATGTATACTTTATATGCTTCTTTATTATTATTATTATTATTTTTTTTTTTGTACTTTTATTGTATATGTATAGCGATTTAAACAACTTTTACAGTTTACTTTATTTGATCTTCCAGTAGTTTAATTGAGCAATGCAAAAGTGAAAAAAAAAGATACAAAAAAAAAAAACGAGTGCAAATGCTATAAAATAATTTTTTCAAAAGTGAGAAAACATTTCACATTATTTGATTGAAAATTCATATTATTATTATAAAGGTATACTTTTTTTTTTTCCTTTTTCATAAAAGTAATAAAATTTAAAATGTGGGAGAGAAAAAAAAAATATACTATATTGTATGTACATTTTATGAGATCAAAGTTCAGTGCAATAAAATTTTGTATTATTTTTCAGGTTTTTCTTTTAAAATGTAGAAAATGTAAGAAAGTAAACAAATGGTGACTAAGATAAATTTTTTCAATTTAAAGTTTTTTTTTTTCCTTTTTACTGATGCACATACATATGTTTGCCTTAAGATGAGTAAGAACTTTGTGAAATTTACAAAATTTCACATTGTTTTCCCAAAATCTAGAATAAAAAAGAATAATTTGAAAGAAATAGAATGATAACAACTTAAGGGAGTATAGTTACACTTTTCTTGAGAACCACTTGTCCGATTTCCATGAACTCATGTAATATTTAAGACTCTAAATCTACCAAATTCTATCGTTTTTTGAAAAAATTAAAAATACAAGTATAATTTACAAGTAAAAGACACTGAGATACCTTTTGTGGCTTACAAGAAAAGTGTACCTAAATATTTCTCTTCAGAAGACGAGATAGTACCTTCTCTCTTTTTGAACCTATACGTACATATATATATATATACATATTTCGAACACTTTTTTTGTCTGAATTTTATTAAAATGACAATCTAAGGTCCACCTTGAGCAATTGCAATTAAAAGTGCCCGAAAGAATCTGTTTGTTTTTAGTGTAGTTTTGCTCATAAAGCACACATTTTTGAATTTAAAAAAAAAAAAAAACACTTTGACTTTAAGATGTTTTTTTTTTCTCTTTTTGTCTTCTTTTTCAAACGCCATTAACATTAAACAGGTTCTATTTTAAATTAAATTTTTAACACAAGTTTTATGATAAATCTGAAAATAACAGAGCAGATACAGATTACAGATACATAGAACAGTAATAATAATTATTATCATTAGAACACGAATATTAACAAGTGCTTTATATGATAGTAAATTTTCAACATTGTAATATTATTTTTATTTTTAAAATATATATTTTTATCGTCAGCAAATATCATGTCATCGCTGATATCGTTATAAGATAAAGGATCAAGATTTAAATTACAATGTATAAAAATTAACGAATACAATTTGTTTAGTTTTAAAACATATATAATGTGTTAAAATAACATGAATGTTGTTATTAAACATTTATTTTTTCTCACTTTTAATATTGTATCATTTTTTTTTTTTTTTTTAAATCTAAAACAAGATGAAAATTAATAAAAAGGTGGCTAATATAACATGTGTGTAATAAAAATTATCACATTTTAAGATCAGAACAATCTTTTTTTATTTAATGATATAAGAATTTCTGTTTTAAAAAAAAATTTGCTTATTTTTTTATTTTTTTATTTAGATTCAAATTTATTCTTGTTATTGAATTTATTATTATTTTTTTTTTTGAAATTCAAAACACTAAATTTTTATAGGAATTTTATAATATCCTTTTTTTTATTTGTAGGTATTAATCGTTCTTTACTTAAATGTCCCATAGGACAATTAAAAATTTTGAGCTTATTGTGAACCTGTTAATTGCGGTGACACTTCAAAAATATTTATTTCATATATATTTCAAGGTTTTAATTAATTTAAAGCTTTTGTTTAAGTCAAAATTTAAAATACAACTGAAATTTTCAAATATTGATTTTTAGATAGCGTAAAACTATTTTTTTTTTATATGAGAAATAAGTCAGCTTTCAAAGAAATTCAATCGGCCTTTATATACTTTTTAAAAAGCATTGTTCAGGATAAAAAAGTATTTTTAAGTCTTAAGCTACATAGGTCCTTAAAATTCCACATCATACCTTTTTTTTTTTAATATTTCAAAAAATCTTTCTTATTGAAATCATAACTGCAATGAAAACATAGTGAAATTTCCATATTTTTTAAATCTTACGTATTCGAAGCTCATTTAAAAAAAAAAATCTGTTCTTAAATTGAACTGATAAGTATTTTTTTTTGAAACGATTAATAAAATAATTTCAAATTTGTAATTTAAGTAAAAATTATACATATGTCTAATTTAATTTTAATTATTTATTATTAATTTTCAAAACAAATTCCTTCACATGAACATATGTATGTATATATACAATGTAAGTATGAATTCTATATGTTACATTTTGTGTAAAAAAAAACCAACAAAAAATACGGTATACCTTGTTTACCTTCAAAGGTCGTTAAGTAGTAACTATTAAGAAAAAAAAATTTTTTTTTTGTTTATTATGATTAATTTTAATTTTAATCAACATGTTTATTTTGACTGCCAATATACTTACATACATATATCTATTTTTATTTAACTTTCAAATTTTTCAAAATGCTTGCTTAAATATGTTCAAATGTTCAGGTGTGTAAATGTGCGTTAAGTTGCACAGTAAATTTCTATACATAATTTGATTTTAATATACTTTTTTTTTGTTTCTTCAAAAAAAAAAAAACTAGTTTTATTTATTTTTTTAAAATTTTATTTCTACTTTTTTCATTCACATTTGTCAGTAAGTTTTACTTATACTCACATACCAGTTCATATACCATTTGTTTCTTTTTTTTTTTATATTTTTATTGTACCGCGGTCAGTAGCTTTTTTTCTAAATTTATGTGGGTGGACAATTATGAGCTTGTGAGAATGTTTTTTTTTAAATGAAAAAAAAAAAAAAAAAAAAAGATACTTGTCTACGGTAATTTAATGTTTCATGTTTTATTTTATTTTTTCTCCATACTATTAAATATAAATTAAGTATACATATAAATGTAAAATATTCAATTGTATATCAAAACACTTGTATAATATATTCATTGTCCTGTTGTATTGAATTTATATAAATTATGTATAATATACATATTAAAATGTAGCTCAATATTGCAATAACAATAACTTATCATGAATAAATATTAAAGTATATTATAATTGTCAAAAATATTTCATATTTTTTTTTTATATTAAGTGTTAGTGTGCGATTAAAAGTTAAAAAATACAAAAATAACAACAACAACAAAAAAGGCAGAGAATTGTATTATAAATATGCGAGTTTTTTTTATATTTTGTTTTAGAAAAAAAAAACAGATACAAAACACAACAGAATTGATATCAATTTTATATTGGATTGCATTTTAAAATTCATATTCTTACCAAAAAGGAATCGACAGTTGCATTAGCATAACACCGAACAGCGGCAATCTTAAAGGTTAATATGATAATTTCAATGATCGTTATTGTATATAAAGTATGTATTTTTATATTATAATAATATTTATATATGGTTTGTGGTAAGAAAAAAAATATATATGTATGTATGTTAAAATGAAAATCATAATAATAATAATAATAATAATAACAATAATAAATAGATAAAAAGTTGGAGGTGTTAATAAAATCGACGAGTTGAGATGATTATCATGTGTTTATTGTCAATGGTATATCGTATATGCATTTATAGTGAAAAAAGTTGTAACATGGAAAATATAAGGAGGCTATTTTTTAAGTAAGTGCACATCATTGTTTTTTTTTTGTTTTGTAAAAACATGTTTTAAATGAATACAAATGGAATGGATTTTTAAATTTAAATAATTTTTATAATAGAGTAGGAGATAGAAATCATATTTAATAATGCAGCGTAAGTGGTTGAGTATATTTTTGTTTTTCTTTTTTCAAAACAAAATTTATGATCATGAAACAGGTTCTTAAAAAGAATCTTTTAGTATTTGTTAAATATTTAAAAATTTTTATTCACGAATAAAGGTTTATTCACATTTTCTATCAAGCTTCAGATAACAAGCCTCCATTAATTTTTCGCTTCATTCACACTATTCTTCAAGCATTCGTCAGATATCTGTCAAAAATTAGTTTTCTTTTTCTTTTAATTTTAAATTAATAAATTTTAAATTTTTTAAATTAATCCAGAACTTCTGTTCGGGCTGGTACTCATATAAAACACTTGAAGGTGGTAAAACTGTTAAAGTTCAAGTTTTGGAATTCATTCAAATTTTAATAGTAAAAAATTGGATTATAATTTATCTGTTATTATTTCAAAAACGCCATTATCTTATTTTGAATTAGCCAAAGAATTTATATCAGATATTAAAATCACATAGAAGGAAATAAAAATTTAGGAGGTAAAAGGATGTTAGAGTTTTAAGATCATGGGTTGACGAAAATACTCAAAAATAAGTCATGGAACAATTAAAATTTTTGCTGTAAAATTGGCTTCTAATTAAAAAAATTCAATTAAAATGTCTTTAAAAAATTAACTTTGATTTTTTTTTTTTTTCAAATTTAAAATATTATTGTATTAATTTTGAAAAACACCACAGAATCTATAACACTAAAAAATGTGAAGAATTTAAAAGATTCACAAGTTATTCCTTCAATTTTATTCAGAAAATTTTGGATTTGAATTGATAAAAAGTTTTAAAAATTGTATTTATCATAAAATTCTGGATATTTTGAAAAGCTTTAAAACAAAAAGAATCTGATTAAGTTTGGTTCATAAATAACAACATAATTAGATTTTTATTTATAAAATTTAAAATGCAAATTAAATCATAAATTTACTAGATATCGCCTTCTTTTCGAAGCTGTGAATTTTGATCTATAGATAATATAAATTGAATAAATAAATTCTCTATCTGGAAAATTATTGAAATTATTCACATAAAAAGTATTTAGCAAAAATTAAAATCGTTGACCAAAATGATATTTATGATGATGGTTATTTTGTTCTTTTGAATTTTCTATCTTATTCTTTTCATTCTCTCTTATTCTTAAATCAATCTTATTAAAATTCATGTTATTTTTATAATAATATGAACTAACATCTGTCGGTCGCCTGATTATCAAGGCCTCATCATTACATCCCTAAAAGACAATTTTCCTTTCTTAAAAAAAAAAAAAAGAAACAAAAATATAATACATATTTATGTATGTCGGGTGGTGTCATGTTCATGTCTTCGTTTTTGCTTTTATTTGACAATCAATTTCATTGGCATGCGAAAATGAAAATAAAGATAAAAGAAAAAACAAAAAAAAAACAAAAAATAAAAAGAAAAATTCCGATAAAAGAATTGAGTCTCTGTTGTATATTAACCAAGTTGAACAGAAAAATGCCGCTTCTTTTTAATGCGGTAATAAAAGAAGTGAGGGTGAAATGATATGAAACTTTATCCATGAAGTTGATGCTGCCGCCTTCCGGACCCAATCCTTATAATATTTTGTAGTGAGGTTTTTATGCTACCAATATATTGTATATTTATAAACATATACATACGAGTGTATATGGAAAAAATATATGAAAAAAAAATTTCAGATTTTAGATATATTTTGCTTTTATTGTTGTGTCATCTCATTAAATCAGAGAAACAGATTGGCATCTTGAAAATGTTTTGTCAATCCAATCTTGCAGATTTCAACACAACAGTGCGGTTTGTCTTTAAAAAAAAAGAAGAGAATTCGTTTGTTTTTTTTTTCGTTTTTTTTTTTTCGTTTTTATTTATTTTTATTTTATTTTAAGTATTTGATGGCCATGACCATTTCAGTTATATTCTGTAATACTAGCAATTTAATATTTTATTTCTTCTTCTTTTTTTTTTGTTTTATTTTTTCTTGAAAAGATTTGAAAAAAATTTTATAACAAAAAGAAAAAAACAAAAATAAAATTAAAGAGCTTTTAAAAGATGGAAATAAACTCCTCCAATTTTTCAACAATATTCTTTTTTTTTTATAATAACAGTTTTTAAAAAAATGTAAAGTAGCTATACATATTTTCAATTTGAAATGTTTTCAATTCATTTTCTTGGTTGGAAGCTTTTGGCTAGAATATGTTATAGTTTTCTCCTTTATTTTTGGATAAAAGTAATAAAATTGACAATTTTTTTTCGCGTGATTTTATTAAAATTAAATTTGTAAAAAATCCTTATGTATTAATGAAATGGTAAATAATATAAAAATATCTCTGAAGACATTCTTTTTTGAGAAAATTTCGAAGAAGCGTAAATTTTGTTGTTGGATCAAAAGAATAAGTACTAAAGAATTTTTTGACGCTTTTGAATGTCAATCAAATTAAAAAACAGAGACAGCATAAACCTTATTTCAATCAGGTCTTTCGTAAACTTTTTCGGCTCAGGGAATATCATACAAGTTTCTTTATTTACGTATCGCTTCATGGCTTTTTTGTTCTATACCTCTGCTCCGAATACCTTCAATATTCCAGAATATAACTTTATAACACGGTTAACTCTCTTTTGTAGCCAACCAGCCATATTTTATCTTTTTTATTTCTTTTACAATCTTCTTTTCTTTTGTTATTTCCCACAGAAAGAACTTCGTTAGGAATTGTTCTTGGTCACCAAATCGTCAATATCGTACGAAGAAAAAGGCTTGTAGTTTCTGTTTTGCTATAACTATTAGGCTTCATGTCTCTGGTCCAAAAATAAAAGAACAGCTCAAAAGAGAGTTTTGAAATGATTGAATTAAAAATTTTCGTCTACAAAAATTCAAATAAAAATAAAATAATAATTCTAAAATTTCCATAGAATTTTCAATTGAATTCGTTAAAAGTAAATTTTAAAAATTAAATAATGATTAAACCCAAATATCTTTTAAAAGTCTAATTGTGGAATATGGAACGTTTATGTCATAAATTGGTTCACATAAACGAGGGTAATTTGAAAAAATAATAATCAACACGCGAAATGATAAAGTAGAATTGTTCTAAAAAAAAAGTAACAAAAGTCAATGAGAAATTTAAAAAAAAATATAAAGTGATAATTCTCATAGTTTTCTAGCACATAATATGTTTATGGATTTGAATTGGACCTGATTAAATTAGAAGACAAAAAATTGTCTAATTTTTTAATGGTGATTAAACTCGTTTGTAATATTTTTCAATTTTTTATTTAAATATATAATAAAATACATTATTTTTAGAAAACGTTGGAACCTATGACATCTTAAAATCTTGTTTATCATTGAAGGTGACAAATAAATTATTCTTGATTGCATTTCCAATAATTAAAAGCGGGTTTTTCATTATGCACAGGGAAAAAATAAAGTATGGTAAGTTAATAAAAAGCATTAAAATGTTTTTAAATTTCCTTTAACATCTTTTCATTATCGTGTTCAGGAATAAGTTGATATTTTAAAATACACTCAATTTTTAAATTTGAAAAAAAAAAAAACACCCTGTTTTAAAAATTTATTAGCCTTATCTTTTTTGAAGTGTTTTGTTTTTTTTTTAAACTGACTTTTTGTTTAGAATGACACAGTTACGTAATTATAATGTGTAATTATATTAAATTTTCGCGTGTTTTTTTTTATGTTTTAATTATCTTATTTTTATTTTCCTTTTTTTTTTTTTTGTGCAAAAATTATCTCCTTCACGATTATTAAAATTTTGAGTATAAAAACATCATCGAAATAGAATTATTTTGTCAGTTCTTGATTGTCAATAGATCGTTTCAAATTTTATTTTATTAAAAAAAAACATAAATCGTTAAAATGTTCGAAACAAAAGTACTTTTCATTGCATTAAGTTCACTTTTATATTTAACAAGTGCACAAACAGTCGACGGAAATATTCCGTATTTTGCAACCTTAGAAAAAATTGGATCAAAAAGTGCACATTGTGGAGCAGCAGTTCTAACACTTTCAACATTCTTAACATCTGCATCTTGTGTACAAGGGCTTGATCCAAAAGATTATTTAGTTCGATCAGGTAATCTTAAATTGGGTCAAGGCGGTAAAACTGTTGAAGTTAAAGAATTTCGAATTCATCCAAATTTCAATAATAAAACATTGGATAATGATTTAGCTGTAATTATTCCAAAAACACCATTCCCTAATTCTGGTTTAGTTACAGAATACATAAACAATATTGAAATTGCAAACAAAATTGAAAATTTAGAAGGTAAAACTGGAGTTGCCAGCGGTTGGGGTCCTGATGAGGAAAGTGATGACTTCACTGAAGTTTTGGTGTATCTTGAACTTCCAATTTTAAGTCGTCAAGTTTGTGAAGAGCTTACAGAATTGACCGAACGTTCATTTTGTGGAGGATTTTTAAATGGTGAAAAAGGATTATGTGGTAGCGATGCTGGTGGTCCATTTGTATTCAACAATAAACTTGTTGGTATTATTTCACGTACTGGATGCGGTAATACAAATAAACCAGAAGTTTTCACTGATGTTAGAGTTTTGAAACCATGGATTGATGATAATACTCAATAATAAAATTATAGCAAAAAAAAAAAAAAACTAAGAATAATTCAAAAATAAAGAACAGTTTTTTAAAAAAAAGTTTCGTAAGTTAAATTAAAAATATTCCAAATTTATCAAGTTTTTAATTAAAAATTTCAATAAAAGAATGCTAAACATTAATTTTGATTTTTTAAAATAAGTAGGTATTAAGTTTTGCATTATTGTATTCATTTTTTAACATTTCATTTAAGACAAGGCATAATCCAAGATTTGAAGGATTTCAAAGACTTGTAGGAATTTTTTTAAAATTAAATTTAGTTTTTTTTATTGGCTATGTTTTTTGTGTTTTAATAATTAATAGATCTGTTTTGGGGCCTAAAAAAAAACCATAACAAACAAACAATCTAATAAAACTAATTTAGTAAATTCTAACAAATTAATAAATTACTTCTAAAAAAAGAATTTCTTTAGTAATTTTACGTTTCATCTATGAAATATTGTTAAATATCTTTTTACTTTAAAGTCAAGTATCTGTTTTTTTAATTTTTGTTTTTCTTATGTGAAAAGAACAAATGAATTATGATTTACATACTATAGTAAAATTCAAGAAGGAGGTGAACATTTAAATTACATACATATACATACATATACATGTGTATCTATTTACATTATTATTATTGCAATTTGCTCATTAAAAAACGATTTTCACACATTGACTATTATAGAAGAAAAAAAAGAAAAGAAAAAACATATAAAAAGAAAAATACTTGGTGATGGTGGTGAAATAAGACTTCTGGGTATTTTAAAATTATTTTATGATGATGATACAGTATCTAAGATTTAACAACAAAACAACTAACTTTTAAAAATTATATTATAAAATTACTATTCTGCCGGAACGGAACATTACATTTTGATGGACATTTTTAGCTTGTGGCAAATTAAGCCTCTGAAATTACGTAATTTATGTATCAACAAAAGGTAAAAAAGAAAATTTCGTTTGACACAATGATTGACCGATCTCATGTTATACGTTTATATCATCTTTGAATATACATATTTGTTTTCATTTATATTATTTGTATAAGTATGTATAGTATGTATATATTTTCTTATATTGTAAACAGCTTCCCGCATTAACGCATTCAATCTTCTTTTTTTTTTTTAAATATTTTAACAAAACGCAATTGCAATTTAAAATGCATTTTTGATGAACTTTATGAACTTTTCTAGCTATAAAATACTTATATACAAAATACGAGTATATATTTAATAATATTAATAATATACAAGTGTATCTTAGAATTTATCTATGATATAATCATCATTATAATCATCTAAGGGCTTTTAAAAGTGCGTTTAATATTTACTTAAATGAGTAAAAGGAGACATGGTAATTAATATTTAACGTGTTATATCAATATTTACGGCGGTTCAATATAAAAATTATTATGATTAAGGAAATACGCTAATATATAAAAGAAAATAAATATCTTACATGTGTAGAAAATATAACAAATAATATATTTTTTTTTATTGTTTAATCTGAATGTGTAATTTTTTTTAAATGTAAAAAAGCAATACCTTCAAACCAAAGGTTATATGGCACTGGAGAATGAGTTCCTTTATGAAAATGACAAAAAATGAAAAAAAAAATTTTTTTAGAATCTTTAAATTTCTAAATTATTTTTATTTTTAGTTTTGAAATATTTTTCGTTATCTAATTTTTGTCAATATTTGTGAAACACATTTCTTACCAGATTATTATGATTTGGTTGGTCCTTTTGAAACATTGTCGCCTCGACAAGCTATAGGTATTCAAAAATGTAAACTTGTGGAAAATATAAACATAATGAAAGTTCACGAAAAAAAAGTACAAATGAAGGATTTTCTTTAAAAAAGGGTGTTAATATGTTGTCGTATTTGCAATATTTAAAAGATATACTCGTATTTTTATGAGTAAAACTTTCTACAAATTTCTACTGAATTTGTCATATTTTATCAAAAATTGTTTTTGTGGTATTGGAAGTCGTAAAAATTATCCTTTTACTGTAGTTTATTGCAAAACGAAGTGCTAATACTTGTTGATAGGCAAAATAAGGAAACATTTTTAAGTTTCATGTAATTTTTTTTTAAAGTTTGAAGTTTGATGTTCATACAGTTTTGAAAATGATTTGAAAAATTTCAATCCAATTAATTCAGTAATGAAAAATCCAGAACATTTATCACCAATTATCTTGGTATAAGGCAAAAATTCAATCATATATTATGAGTGTGAAAATAACTTTCAAATGTAACAGCAAAACAGATAAATACATAATTTCAAATTCTTTTCTTGTAAAAATTTATTCTTATATTGTAACTAATAATCTTCGTAGCGCCTTAAGCAAAAGAAAAAAAAAAAACAAAAAAAAAAATAAATCGATTACAAATATCTTTACAGATATCATTAAATGTGCAGTAGGTAATATTGTATATAGCTACTTATTAATTAATCCTTTTGTTCATAAAAATAATGATTAAATAATGGTACATCTTTTAGAAAAATTCATACATATATAAAAAATACATATAGAATTTATCATCATCATCATCATTATCATCAAAAAATGATATTGTTTTATGTTTTTGATGATGTTAAAACTTGTATCAGATTGAAACGATAAAAGTCAAAACTTGTCAATTAAGTGCTGTCGTATCTAATGAACTAGTAATATGACATGGGAACGAAATAGAAAATTTTTATAACGATCATCATCATTTCATATATTGTATTTAAAAAGAATAACCGCACTTTAAAAAATAAAAATAAAAATAAAAATAAAAAATAAGAAAAAGCTCATCAATCGGTAATCAGTTTTCCTTTATTTTTTATTTTTATTTGATTTGATTTTTTTTTTTTTTAAATTTAAAGTCGTCAATTTTATTTATTTTCTGGATAGTAAAAGTACAGATTATATTATTATTATTATTATTATTATTACTTGCTTATAGCTAAATCATATATAACAAACTATAAACAGATACTTTTGACTTATGTTATATTATAAGCATATTTGATGTTCAACAATAATAATCAAAATGTTTCCTTTTATAGCGTCTTAAATTGCTTGACATTAATACATCATTCCGGTAAGCAATTATATCTCCCTCGTCATCTTTATTAACTTCTTCTTAGATATTGTTGATGATGATGATGATGATGATGATGACTATTGATTTGATCTTGTTAGTGCCATTTTAGTGACGGATTGTGTGAAATTTTCATTTCAAAAAATGAACTGTTAGAAATTCATTTATTTTATTTTATTTATTTAGTATCTTTTTTTTTTAATTTTTTTTATTATTATTTTTTAAAATTTTTATTTATATATTTATTATTATGAAATATAATATATTAATAAGATCCACATATAAAGAGTTTAATTTTTATTTATTA
This sequence comes from Bombylius discolor, assembly GCA_939192795.1. Lineage (NCBI taxonomy): Eukaryota > Metazoa > Arthropoda > Insecta > Diptera > Bombyliidae > Bombylius > Bombylius discolor. Next base: position 52,349,537 of record OW584238.1, on the reverse strand, counting down.
TTATTGCTTTCTGATATAAAAAAATGAAATATATTTTCTTATAAAAAAAAAAACAAAGACAATATTGTCCACTAGTATATAAAAGTAATTTTTTATACTTAAGTTAATATTTATGTACATAAAAACGTTAGGTTGTCACAGTTAAGATTTTAGTAGAGTTTTATTAAAGAAATGAAAAAAAAATATTTGACAAGATTTTATAATTTATAATTTAAGATATAAGAAAAAAAAAAAAATAGATTTTATAAAAAAAATATGGAGTTATGGAATTATCAATATTGATCGCATAATGTTTCGGAATCCTTTAAGTTTTTTGTAATGTTGTGGACATATAATTTTTCAATGAGATGAGACTTAATAGATACGAAATTCTATGTTATCCTTTTATGAGTAGAAAAAATATGATTTAACCTTAGAAATAATCCATTATTATCTTTCATTTTGTCGTCTAGGCGCTATAGAGTATATATAGGTAGTTTTGATAGTTAGGTAAATTCTTGGACCAATAAAAGTGGATGGAAAAACTTGTAGATTAAGAAATAATAAATGCATAAAAGAGCTTAATGGTGAATATGTAAGCCGATTTATATTGTACAATAAAATAACAAAGAATAAGGTGGGCTGGACACTGAATAATTATAAAGAGAAATCTAGAGAGAGATGAATTGATGAAATATGAAGGATGTAGTTAACAAAAATCATTTTTAAAATAAGGTTCAAAATCAATTAAGTTCTTAAGTAAGTTATTTAAAATGAAATAATTTATGTATAAGTTCGCGACTTGGTTAACGTAATAAATCGTTTTTGTTTTAAAATTAAAAAATTTTGAAAACTATTAAAAATTAAAAATAAAAATGTCACAGAAATTACATAAAATATGAAAATTCCTAAATAATAAAAAAAAAAAAAAAAAAACTGTATTTTTAGCATTAATTTATCATATAATTATTTTTAGTTCATAATTTTTTATGTGTTAAAAATTTGTTTTGTTATTCATAAATGATGCAAAATGTTCTATTTAAATACTTGTATATAATTAATTTAAATTATTACATAATTATTCCTTATACTGAAAACAAAAACAGTAGAAAAAAAATTTTCTTAAATTAATTTTTTTTCCATTAATCATTTTTATAAAAAAAAAAAATACATTGAATCAATTTTAATCTTCAGCGCCATACAGTATCATTTTTTATTCTTTCCTTTTTTTTTTTTTTTTTTTTTTGAATATTAATTTCAAATTATTTTTGTCACATTGTTTCATTAACTATCACGATTATGCAATTATATAGGTGTTTGTATTTAAATATATAATGCTATAAATTTATTCTATTTTTGCAACATACATACACATATACATATAAAAAAGTACGGAAGCACCTAAATAGAGGGTCTGTCTGACAGGTGAAGAAAAAAAAGCAGCTGAGTATTTTTATTTAACATAAAATCGGACAATCCTTGTCGTTTAACAGTTAATAATCAGCATATATGTACATATGAAAAAAAAAAAAATTAATATAAAAAAAAAACCAAAATTGTAGCAATAAAAAAATAAAAAAAAATTAATAAAATAACATTACAGCCTACCTACAGTAAATATTTTTAATTCATTTGCATCCCAAAAAAAAAAAGGTGAAAAATAAAAAATGAATTAAAGAAAAATGAAAAATTCATCGTATCTTTCACATGCAAAGTGTTTAAGAAAATCGTTTCTCACTGTCCGTTCGCTTTAAATTTTAATTAATCTGATCGCACGTCATTGTTGGCTGTTTCGTGGTTGCTGACCAATTTATCTCGTGAGTTTTCTACGACTTTAGTTGATTATGAACTAAAATGTCGCACGACACAACATATATCTATGTACACATGTATATTATATACACTTATGTATGTATAATAAAATGCAATATTATTTGAATCTGATGCAAGTACAATATTATAAACAAAAAAATAAATATTCTTATTGAAAAATCTACTATAGTACTTCTATATTTTATTATATGTGAATATGTAGATATATGTATGTACGTGTATGTACATAATATAGACGCACTTATTTTACATGTAATTATTTTTCACATAATATCAAGATTATTCATTAATACATATTTATGTATGTAAAAATGTTTTTAGATATAATTTCTTTCTCCATTATATACACATTATCATCATCATTTTCATATCTACATTTACATATATGTATATATATATATGTATGCATATAAGTATCTTTTGTATATTATTACATTATTTTTTGTTTTATAAAATCTCAGTTACTCACATCATCATTTTATAATTTTTTTTTCTTTTCTTTCTTTTTAGTAATAATGTATTAACGAAAACCCACGCATCCTGTGAAAATTTTTCCTTCGAATTTTTAAACGTATTCATGCATCTAAGAAATATGTATATTTTATAATATACATATAACATCACACAGTGTAGGCTCATCATCATCATTATCATTAGTATCATTGCGTTCATCTTGTGAACCACTATTAACGTGTAATCATCATTACACACATTGCATGCAGATTGAATATTTTATTATATTGATGCGATGCAGTTATAAATTCTTTATGCATATTTAAACAGTAAAAAGTTAAAAAGAAATACATTTATACATACATATTTGCATGGTTTTATTTCCTTCCGCTTTTATATAAATGCAAGAATAATAATGTTATCAACATTGTCATCATAACTATAAAGAACTAAATTATTATTATAAAATTTATAAAAAATAAAACTAGAAGTATAAAATTTTATTGTGTAGGCGGTTAAATAAAAAAAAATTAATGAAGTTTAAAGTCCTTTCTAAAGAAAAGTATCTTTATAACATTAAGAAATGTCAAATACATCAAATCTTAGGTAAATAATATCATTCAATTTGCTGATATCATCTCAGTATGATATTTTATAATTTTTAAAATGATAAATTCTCAAAAAAGATACTTTTTAGATTTAATCAAAAATTTAAGAAAATTCGTACATCGCAGCAGAACTATTCTTTTTATTATATGAAATGACGTTAAACAATCTTAATTTTGTGTCGAAAAAAAAAAACAAAATAAATTTCATGATAAAGCATCGAAATTCGAAAGGGAATAAGGGGTCTAACTCATGTGTTCAAAAAACATAGATTAAAATGAGTGAATACATGTGTAATTCAAGAAAAATTTATGTACAACAAACGATGTACACAGATAAGTAATAAAATATTTTAATTTAGTCTGTAGACTATCTTTTTTTTTCTTCTTCTTGTATCCCACAATATTTTTCAATTATATACTATTAAATTATAGCATCGTAATTAATAATAAATTTTTTAACAGCATATCAAAAAGTCATTTAAAAAAAAAATAAAATAAAGTAAGAAATCTTTAACTATTTTGGATTTGTACCAAACTACCTATATATATATAAATTGAATAACAATTAAAATGACAAGAAAAAAAAAACAAAACAAAACTAAAATACTGAAAATGATGATGATAAGAATAAGGAAAGTTCTACCTGTCATGTACACACGTTAATTTCATTCAAAAGTCCCATTACATTTTCAATTTTATAAATAATTTATATGAAAACAATGATTTATGTACAATCTTCTCATAAAAATATATATTCGATAATAATAAAATCTCGTCTAATTATTGCATGCCTTACACACTAATTAACAAATTATTACATATATTATATTTAAAAGCCAGACGATAATGAAATGCAATTTATATAGTTGCATAGTACATAAAACTACATACATTCTTTTCTTGTACGTACGTAAATAATTAGATATATGTAACCGTATATATACTATCATATGTAGGACGTGTAAATCTAAAATAAGTGTTGAAGATATTATATTGCAGCCAAAAAAAAAAAAATTCATAATTCAAAAATTTATATATTTTTTTTCATATTTTTTTTTTTTAAATTTTGTATCTTTTTACACATTTATTAGGTGAGATAGAGAGTAGAATCTATAAAAGGAGAAATTGATGGAAAACAAAAGAAACGATCAAAAGTTTTATTCAAATTTAATGCTTTTTCTTCATCTTCAATTTTTTTTCTTTTTTTTTTTTACAAAATTTTTTTTGTTTTCATTTTTTTTTTTTATTTATTTATTTATTTATTTTTTTTTTGTTTGCCAATTTGCTGCGCTATTTATACCAAATAATTACATTTATACAAGAGCTGTGTAACGAATTTGATATGATTTGTTGCATTGTGGGAGAAAAAGTGCAATATAAATTACATGAGGTAAAATAACGAATTATGTGGACATCATCATATTATAATAATAAATGCTTTAAATTGCATATAAAAGTACTATTTAAGTACCATGTATATATTTTATAATAATATAATTTCTTGTATTGTAGATATATTAGCTATATAGTCTTAAATTTTCATTTTATATGTATACATAGATACATCTTTTAATATAGTATGTATATGTATCGCATCATATTTATATTAGATATAAAGATAAGATGATACGTAATTATTACATTATTCGCATATTACAATGCACTTAAATCGATGTTTATGATGATCTTTTGTCAATGCTACTAACCATTCATTTATTGTTATTTAACCATTAAAGATTTATATTGAAGATTACTTAATAAATGTAATTTATAGAAAGAGATATGAATTACAAAAAAAAAAAAAAAAAAAAAAATAATAATACCATGAACACATTTTAATCTATGCATAATTATAAGGATAGATTATTATCTATAAATATTAAATTTTTCAGGGTATAGGGTGTTTAATTAAATCGATGTTACAACAATAACAAATTTAGATAGTACATAAATTTTGTCAGAAGAAAAATTCATTTTTAGTGTGATAATCAACAAAGTGATAGTCATTTTTACTCTGCTGTAAGAAAGTTCTATAATATAGAAAAAATTCATTAAAGCTGATGTCCTTTGATAAGTTTTGAAATACTACTAGAAGGTGCGTTCCAGTCATTTCAGATCTTCTAAAGTTTGAGAAAGAGCTGATGCATGTAACGCTCTTATATGCCAATGTCTCACGAGTCACGATTATACACAATGAATTTTTAGACTTCCCTAGATTCTTTGCAAAATTGGCATTTGTCATCCTCTCGTAGCTCGATCATGGTAGAAGTAATTTTATCCTTGAAGTGGATCTACAATTAAAATTATTATTATGTTTTTGTGTATGTTATGCATTTGAATTATATGTAAAAATATTCGAAGAGATTTCTCAGATATTTTAGAAAAACATAAAGAAAATATTAAAGAAATACTCTTTTCATTTCGAAGTATGATTAAGGAGTAAAATGAAATTTTATTTAAGCCTTTTTCTCATTATAAATTTAAAAAAAAAAAAAAAAATTAGGCTGATGCGTTGGTGTGTAAGAAAATAGTGTCGTGTGTGAAAAAAACTATTGAATGTATGTTTTGTGTAATTTCAGCAATATTCTCAGTTTAAAGTAAAATTTTCGTTTTTGTTGAATAAATTGGACTTACAGTAGGATTTTCTTCAGTTATCTTATGAGTATCTATTTTGAACCTTGATGCAATTTAAAAATTGAAATCTTGAGTAAGCAAGCTAATTATGTAAATAAATATTTCGATAATTTATTAAATATTTATTTTTTAATTAATTAAAATTCAATCTTAAGTGTGTTTTTTTTTTCGTTTTTTTTTTTTTTGCCAGAGTATTAAAATACATGTCCATAAAACGTATCTTTGGTGTAAAACGTAATTTAAAATAATTATATAAAATAATTGAATTGGTGAGAAAAATTCAAATAAATGTTCGAAAGGTATTATAAAAAAAAAATCAACTAACTTATTAACAATATTTTTTTTTTCCAAACTTTTACACTGCACAAACTAAAATGATTAAGTTATGACTATTTCTACCAAACGGTACGTCAATTTTATTAATTGAAAGAAGCAAAAAAAAAAAAAAAGAAAATTTACGAAAAGGTTGATTTAATCATAATTTTTATGACTTTATTTTATGATATAATATAAATTGTATTTAGATACCTAGAAATAAATTTGAATAAAATGAAGTAAAAAAAAAAAAACAGTCATATACAGATGTATATGAAAAAATAAGAGAAACACACATTATTAATTGGATCGCGCATATAAAATATGCGTGAGAAAATATATAAAATGTAATTTTTATATAAAATCAAAAAATTTGCATGTATCAAAAGAGATTTTTTTTTTTTATTTTATTTTATTTCAATTTTTGTATATTTTATTGATTTTATTTATGTTAAATAAATTTTAATTTGATTTTTATTTTCTGATTAAAAAAAAAAAAAAAAAAATTAAGAAAAAATAAAGGGAAAAAAATTTTTAATTTCTTTAAAAGTTGAATTTTATAACACCAACACAAAGAAAATGAATGAAAAAAAAAAAAATAAGATCATAAAATATCTTTAACAATCGAAATAGATGAATAGAATACACGTACGAGTATATCTACAAAAATTAAAAAAAAAACTATATATTTTTTCTCTAAATACTTAATTGATTTTTTATAATCATCATGTTTCGAGAGAAATATAAATAATTCTATGAACATGTGTGTGTGTGTTTTTGTTTTCTTTTTTCTCTCTTTCGATATATACATATATTTTTTTTTTTAAATTTTCATTTATGTTTATTATTATTTTTGATGATCATAAAGTATCTTTTTGTATATTTCAAATATATATATTATCAATAAAAGAATAAACGAACATAATTTAAAAATTTATCATATATATATTTATTGTTTTTTTTTTCTTCTGTTCTTTTTTTTTTTTTCTACATTGCGGTATTACATGAAATAAAATAAATGTTTTAATGTGATTTTTGATTATTTAAATCGAAAAAAAAATACATACGAGTATATACTATATTTAATGTATAAACATATATTGTCATTAACAACAGATAATAATTGTGACGTAATTTACGTTTATTGGAAAATCTTGTCAAAAATAAAAAGATTTGTTTTATTATTATTATTATTATTTTTTTTTTTTTAAATTTTATTTTCGTATTTTGGTATTTTATATAAAAGTTTATGATATCGTTTTTTCTTTAGTAAAATATCTTTTTTTTTTTTTTTGTTTTTTCGTATCAATGCGTATGAATGAATTTAAATACTTGAATCAAATTATTTTTATGATATATTTCGAAAAAAAAAAAAAAGAAATTAAAATTTTGAGAAAAAAATATTTAAAATTTCAATATACTTTTTTTTGTTTGATCATTTTTCTTTTGAAAAAAAAGACCACCGAAAGTGTACTTATCATAATAAACATGAGTTATAACCATGTTAAAGATAACTCTCATCATGTACATACATATATGCATGCTTTATTTGATACGTTTTTTTTTTTTGTTTTTGTTGTTTTCATCTTCGACAAACAGTAGCATAAACTCATTAAAAGATATAAATTTCCTGTAAATTTTTATGTTTTTAAAGGTTTTTGTTATTCCTTTTTTTTTTTTTTTTGGTTTTTGTTTTACTGTTCTTTATTATTTTAAAGAATTTAATTTCTTTTGCGTGTGATTAGAGCTACAATTCAAAAAAAAAAAAAAAAAAAAGGGAAGAGTTATTATGGTAATGCGATTTTACTGTTAATTTTTAAAATAAAAGATAAAATTGGTATATATAATGTTATAAAAATTAATTACTTAATGTTCTGAATGATTTTGAACATTATACATCTTTTTAGAACTTTTGTGTAATTTAAGTGACAAAAAAAAAAAAAAAACAAATAAATTTTTTACTCTCACTTAGATTATTCTATCTGTCCTGGCAATCTTGCGGTGATTCATTTAACATCTGAGAATTTGTATCTTCTAGGATGTTTTTTTTTTTAAAGAAAAGAATTTGAAAGTTTTTGTGTATTTTTTTTTATATTTTATTTCATTTTCTTTTTTTTTTCGAAATTTAAACATTTTAACAAATCAACTTTTAGTTTTTAATGGACTCATTAAAATTGAAAGAATAATGGTATGTGAAATTTCTTGAATTTTTAGTCTGATGTCTATCAATAAAACTGATCAATTTTGTAATGCATTTTCTGCTTTAAAGATTAAAATTTTATTAATTTTATTGATTAAGATTGTAGAAAAGAAAAAAAAATCTTTTATGAATTCGACAGGCTAGCAGAGTTTTTACAAAGTCTTCTTGTTAAGATTCAATTTGAAAAACAAAAACAAAAAATCTTTCGTTTTATTAATCTTTTATTTTAAAAATCAAAATTTTAAGTTTTACCGACGATTTCAATTTTTTGCTTTTTGCTTTTAAAAATTTTACGAAAAAAAAAACTAATTACTTTTAAAAATAGAATTAAATTTAAATTCACAACAGCTCCTTAATTAATTACACTATGAAAAAAAACTTACTTAAAATTAAAAAAAAAAAAAAAAAAAATGAAGAAAAAAAAAATTCTATGATTAATATAAAAGATACGCGAATTATTTCATTTAGCAGACGAATTACACAAAATTCATGAAATTACAAAATACTTTGTCGGCACCACAATACTTTTTTAAATTGTCTAGATACTTTTTTTTTTTTTTTTTGTCATTTAAAATTTAAATTTACTATGGAAATGAAATGAAATGAAGGAGGTTTTGCACCATTAAAAGTTCAAAAAAGGCAAAATACAATAGAAAAAGAAAAATTTGTTTTTAAAATACAGAACATTTATTCACAATTATTTAAAGTCACTAAATGATTTTTATTTTTTGTTTTTTTTGTTTTTTTTTTGTTGTTGTTAATAAAATTTAAAATAAATTCATCAATAGAAGAATTGCAATTACAACAATTATTTTACATTTTAAAAACGTATAAAATTTACAAAAAAGAAAAAAAAACAACAACAAAAAAACAAAATATTTTGCATTTTATAGAAAATCTTCATTCAAAATCTTTAAGATTATACATATTTACAGTTTTGCTATTTTGCATATATAAAATGTTTAAAAAAAAAAAAAAAACTCCCCAAAATTTTCTTATATGTTATTTCAAATTCATGAAAATTTACAACAATGAAAAAAAGTAAAATTTTCTGATAATTCAATTCAGAAACTTTCATTCGCGATGTCTAATAGTTTCGAATGAGTTGACACGTCTCAGACGACAGTGCCCACATAAATCAGCAGATGCGAAATTAACTTTGGAAAATACTCGCACGCATTTTATACAAAAAAAAAAAAAAACATACATACATACATATATTCATAGTAATAAGAACAACAACAAAATAATAAAATAATATGGAAATGTATCTATTTCTACTTGAATTTTAAAATCTTTTAGAAAATGTACATATATTAGGATCTTATATTGAATTTTTATTTATTTATTTATTTATTTATTTTTTTTTTTTGTATGTTTCGATCTTTTTTGAATTTTATGTTTTTTTTTTTCCCCCTTTTGAATCTGACAAAAATACGACACGAGCTAAGCATTAAGTGGCAGTTAACAGTTAGCGCATTTTGCACATATACATATATATTTTTTTTAAAATAATATTTTCTTTAAAGAAGATGCAAATTTGAATAAAGTATTCGAAACTGTCATTGCAAATGCGTATATGCGCGCATTGCAAATCATTGTAATGTGTAATGCAATGATCTTGAATGATCGTATAAAAAGATTTATCGTTGTTGGAGAGAGGACAGATGCGTTTTAATGCATTTTATTTCTACATTATTTATTTATTTATTTAATTTAGCCTTGATTTTTTTTTTTATTAAGTCACAGATACAAAATACTTATGAAGATTTAAAAGATGAGAAAAAAAAAGGATGAAGAGGAAAAAACAACAAACACACATAATATAAGTATATTTTGAGAAAATTGAAATGAATTATTTATTTATATTTAATTTTTTTGTTTTTAAGAAAAAAAAAACAATGTATTACGCTCTAAAAAGATTTAATGTGACAGATTTGTTTTGACATAAATTGTTTTTTTTTTTTGATCGATTTTCTAATGTTCACAAAAAAAGCAGAAAAAAAAAATATTTTTAATAGAAAAAAAAATTTTTTTTCTTAATAAAGAAAAATTTATTAAACACATAAATTAAATAATTTGTAGCCGTCAATTAATATCGAATTGAATACTTGTTAATTTGAAGTAAATGAAGCTTTAACCAGTTACCTATGTTCGTCGTGTATTTCGTCATTGTTTGATTTAAATCACGGACTCCATGAAAGATCTTTCAAACTTAATTCCAGAATTAACTTGTTAAAAGGAAACAAACAGATTAAAAATGATTTTCTTCAATTAACGAAACGTTTAATATTTTGAATAAAATTCTTGTTGAATAATTTTCTCGTCGTTTTTTTTTCTCAAAGAGAAGTAGATTTTTGTTGTGGTGTTTTCGTAATTTACCTTATGTTTATCACCCAATTTTTCGCATTATAAAGAACTAAGAATTTGAAGTCCTCTATAGATCTCATACATTGAGGCCCTCACATCACCTTCACCGTTTTTTAAATTTTTCTCTTCCGGTAAAAATTAGGAATTCAGCACCAATAAATCTTTTTATGCCTAATGAGTAATCTAAATGACAGAAAAATAGTCACGAAAACTCAAGTTAATTTGAGTGGGTCTACAGTGTCATAGAGAAATGAGTAGTCTAAAAGGTAAAACGTTCTTAAAAAAAAAAACAAAAAAAACACGTTCTTCACCACAGTTATTTACAGATTTTAATGGAAGTTAAAAAACAAATTTAAACCAACGAAAGGATGAACTGCAAATAATTTACCTCGATTGTCCTTGAGGCTTAAAATAGTAGAAAAAATTATTTGAGATATTTGAAATATTTAGTAACTTCTACCTTCAAGAAGGTTGAATTGAATTATATGATATCACTTTATGACAGGTACACCAAGAATATTATAAGAATGAATATATGACTTATAAGACCTCCTTATATTTTGTCTTAACTTTTTAACTGTTTTTTTTTTTTCACATTTTTTTTTCTTTTATTAAACAGAGCAAAAATGGTATTTTCCATGATATTTATCTGTTTTTTTTTTTTTTTTTTTTTTTCATTGTGGGTCTTGTTATAAAAATTATATACTATTTTATATTTTACAATAAATAATAAGGCGACAGAATATAAATATTTTAATCTTAATATATATATATAAAAAACAACAACAACAAAAAGCTAAGTTAAAATGACACTTTAATCATAATAGATTTTTTTTTATATTGTTTTTCAAATAAGAAAAAAAGATACTATTTCAACTCTTATACGAGTACATACATATGTATATTTTTTTTTTCTTTTTTGTTTTAAAAAGTGTACGTACATATGTACATGTGGTATCTATATTATTTATCAACCCCGAAAATGCATTTTATATATTATTATATACATTATATTATAAATACATGTGATTTTTATGTAAACAAAAATGAGATATATGTAAAAGGAAAATAAAACAACAAAACAAAAAAAAAAAATTGAAAATTTAATCAAATTCCCACCCACGTAATAAAAAAATTGAATTCAATTCAATGTTACATATATATATATATATATATTTTTTTTTTGTATATGTATCCCGTCGTGTGTAGATGAACGCAATTACACGTTTATTACAAATTGCTATCGGCTATATAGTATCTTTAATTTTTTATATTTTCTTATAAATATATACATACATATGTATGTGTATAAAGACAAGTTGACTTTTTTGAGTGATTTATTATGAAAGTACTCTAATAAAACAATCACATATTTTAAGTGCCTTGACATATGTCTAATTTTCAAATAAAATCTGTAATGAGTGGGATTCGATAGTGTGATTGGAAATAAAATATTACAGGTACCTACTTAATATTTATATTATATATATTATTTTTATTTTTATTTTTTTTTTCTTATAAGGATGATGATGACGATGGAGGAAAAAAAACCAACAACAACAAAAACAAAATCTATATGTACGAGATATGTGTATAACATGTGTGTGAGTGTGTGAGTGTGTGAGTGTCAAAATAAGTGATATTTACAAATTGGCTATTAAAATGTGATCTTGTATTATTGGATTTATTTATTTTTCATTTTATTTGATTTTTTTCTTTCTTGTTTTAAGTTTTTTTTTTTTTTTTATTTCCTAAAATAATAAGTGGAATAAATTTAATCATTTTCCTTATAATGTTATGCGTTTTTTTTTTTTTTTTTTTTGGATTTTAAAGTAAAAGTTTTTAAAGGTTAAATTCAATAAAATTAATATTTTTTTTAAATGTGAAATAGGAATTCTTAGATTGTTTAGTTATAGTTGACAATTATTTTTCGTTTTTTTTTTCTTCGTCTTCTTACGTTAAAGTTAGATCCTGTGTTTATCTACTTTTCTTAGTCTTGAGATGCTTATGTGTAGCTTTCACATATTACTATCGTTAGGAAGTCGTCCAAGTAATCTGTCGCTGTCCAGTTTTAATAACTTCTACCAGTCGGTCATTGGTCATTCCTTCCTTATGGTCTCTTCAAGCCCTTCTTCTTACTTTAGCCTATCTTATAACATCTAGAATCTGACATGATTCTCTTATTTCCCATTTTTTTTTTTTTTTGATCATGCATCACATGTATGTTCGAAGAAATAAATTACAGTCAAAAATTTTTATCATTTCACAAAAACGAAAAAAAAAAAGGATTTCATTTTGTATACTTTTTAAAATTTTTTTTTTGTTAATTAAATTTTCAAAGAAAACTTTGTTGACTTTTTTTTTTTTTTTACTAAAAATCTAAATCATCTTATATCCTTTTGTTATTTTTTTAAAGCTGAGAATTTCAAATTGGCTTTAAAAGGACAAATAGAGTCATGAAAGATTCTCACATGAAGGAAGGCATACTTTTCTGAGTTTCTTTTAACAAAAAAAAGTGAATCTTTTTTTTTTTTTAAAAAAAGATGATAATTTCAAAGGTTATTCGCGAAAACTATACGTAGTCTGAAATATAGTCTTAAGGACAAGTTTTCAAATTTAAAAGCAAAATAAATGTATTTTTGTATTCCAACATACTCTCGTAAATAAATTTGTTTTTCAATAAATAGAAAAGTGCTTGCATAATAACATTAAGACTTCCCATGGCAACAGAAATATAGTTTCCTAATTAAAGGGTTAAAATATTTCGACTAAATTTAAATAAATTGAAAAAGAAAAAAACCTTTTAATTTTCCCCATATTAAGCTAATTATATGAGACATTAAAATTGAAAAACTAACGAAACAGAAAAAAAAAAAACTTAAATTTCAAAATAGCTAAAGTTTATGAGCATACACGGTAGCAGTATAACAGTAGCTATATGTGTATTTTTTTCTTATTTCGAAAACATAAATTTAATTCTCAAACCACCTTAAATTAAAAATCTTTTTTTTGCTTTTTTTTTTTTAAATCACATAATAAAATCCAACATTAAGGAATAATATTTTTTTTTTGCTTGAGGTCAAAAGTGAGGGCGACATGTCATGAGAATAAACACAACACATTTGTTTTTTTTTTTCATATGAAAATTAAAAACTTTTTTAACTAATTAAATATGTACAAACAAAAAAACAACTAGTAATCATGTTGTGTGTTTCGAGTGTTGCGTTGTTAGTCTAAAAAAAAAAAAAACAAAACTGAAAAGAAGAAGTAAATAAATTATTATCATGGGAAATTAAGTCATGATCGTAGTAGGGTGTTTCACATGGTGACAAAACGGTATTATATGAGAATATGTCTGATCTTAATTTTTTCGTTCTGTGTGTGTTTTTTGTTTTTTTTTTTGCTTTTTAGAAATATGTATTAATTTAAATTTCGCAGGAAAAAAGAAGCCAAATACAAAAAAAAAAGTGAAAAAGAAAAAAAAAAAAGATCAGAGAAAAATTTTTATTTGTAAAAATTTCATTTATCGTGGGAAATTTTTATTTTGAAATAATATAGAAAATTTTTTTTGGTGAGCTTTTGATGGATAAGTTACTTTTAGAAGAAAAACTTATTAGTAAAAATGAAAAAAAAAAAAAAAAACCAAACCAAAAGATTATTTTCCTAGAATTTGAATATAAATTTTACATTTTAAATTCTCCTAATATCCTTTTGAATACAAACTCTCTAAATACATATTTAATTTCAAATAAACATTGAAATAAAAATAAATGTCCTCAACATTATAAAAAAAAAAACAAAAAAAACATATAATGTACTCGTTTTATTTAAATACTGAATAAATTGTGTGTACATGGAAAAATGCATTATAATATAAAACAACAAGAAAATATTGTGTACTACATCATGATTTAAAAAAAAAAAGCCATAACAACAAAAACTGAAGAAGAAAAACAAAAAAAAAAAAAACACATATATACATATAAGCAACAACAGTAAAAATTGTTGCATGTATCATATACACGATGTGCATTGATAAATCAAAATCTTTAAACAAGAAAATTTTTCACCTTGCTGTACACCCATCAACAAGTGTTTAATGTTTCCCGACCAGCATAAAATCGTCTACCGAATGGACATGTCACCGCATTAAAAAGTACCACAGAATCTTTAACAGAAAGTGCACATTCACATTTTATATGTACATATATGTACATATATCATACATATACATTCATACATATACATAAATATTATTTCTTTTTTATTATTATATAAAACAGTGCAATGCAAGCCAAGAACCTGCACCGTTTAATCTTTGATCATAAATCAAGTAAGATGAGTTTGGTCATATCTTTTGCTTTAGCAGCATCTCACCTGCGCAAATATGTCCGCCCGCTCAAACAAAACAAGTTTTGTCTTTCTGTGTTATTTTAAATTGAGAGTATCTTTATCATATATAGAGATATGTATATAATAATGTATCTATATAGAAGGAATTCTTTTGAATCTCTTCAATTCAAACAACTTTCATATAATTTTAACAGTCAGAAGAAGGATTCATATGTACATCTAAATATGTATATATGTACATAATACGCATCTTTTAAATGTACATTAAAAAGATACAAATTCACATTCATTTATACAGGTAAAAGATCTATCTAACATTTTATCACTGATGTAGAATTAAAAAACAAAAAAAAAAAAAAAACAAAAAAAAGGAAAAAAAAACATAAAAAGGAAAAAAAAAAAACTGTTCAAATAAATAAAATGAATACCTATGAAATCTAAGCGCCAAGTTTTATACTACATAGTTCTAAATCGTGGGTACAAATCAAGGTTATTATTTGAGGATTTAAATAAATTTTTCTTTATTATTTTTTTTTTCTTTCGTTTTGTTTTTTTTTTGGATCTTATCCAACTTCATATGAAATATTATTCATAGACTTTTACCATCAAAACGTAAAATTCTACATACCAAAGAAAAATATACAAGAAAAAAAAAACAACACTGAATAGTATCAAGGTGACTTGCTTCTTTTTCTACAGGTGATATGTTTTTTAACTGATGGTCTGGTATACATTTTTTGTTTTTTTTTTGTTTTTTTAGTGAAGGTATTAAAACTACCTTTATATATTTTATATATTGTATTCTAGTTGAAAATAAGTTTTCATATTGAATGAAACATAGTATATTTTTTCAGTTATAAGTTACCTACAATCATATTATATGTAACATATATGTAGAATGAACGATTTTTGAAGCTGTTTTGCGCAATTCTTTTATCTTTTGAATTTCACCTTTTGTACATTTTAAAAGTTTGTTGAACATTAATTTTTTTTTTTTCATTTAATGTTCCATTAGAATTGGGCCAGAACATAATATTCATTTGAACGTAAATCATTGATGCAACAGGTAGATGATGATGATGATGATGAAGTCAGGTGAGAGCATTATTATCACAGACCTCATCCATTGTGACACCACATCGTTCAGAAGGATGAGAATATATACTGACTGTTGAATGTTTGACATACCAAAAATTATTATTTCAAAGAAATGAAAAAAAAAAAAATAATAAAGGTCTGTCAGCGCCCACAACATTTGCAATAAATTTGTCTTTTGGATACTTAAATAAACTATTTGTGTGTATCTTTGTGTTTTTTTTCCTTTTATTTTTTTTCTAAAAATTTTAGATACTTTCTGTTAAATGTATTTTAGCAATATAACAGTGATGATAGTGATAGATTTTCAGTTATAATAATATTTTGCATTTTAGATGCCACCAGCATCATTTAACATTTTTTTAAAGTTTAGATTCAGATGTATACATAAAAAGGGCTATTGGATGTTTGTTTTTGTTTTTTTAGTTTTGTTTTTGTGGAAGAAGAACAACTAAAAAAGAGCAAAGAAAGATTTTTTATGACTTTTTAAGTTTGTTTGCTGGACCGTTTCTTTTGCATCTCAATATTTCGTTAAATTGCCTTATACCGATCACAAATCATTGACTTTTACAACCGCTGATATTTGCTTTACGACATAACAAAAACGAAAAAAAACAAAAAAAAAAGTATATAATATAATATTGATGAATAAAAAAAAAAAAAAACAAAGAGTCACTTTGATCTTGAACCGGCGGCTTCATGTTCCCAATCCAAATGTCCAGTTTTATTCCTTCTATAATAATATTGAAGGTATTTAATGTTGACATACTGTGTGGATTCATCTCATATATGTAGGGTATAATTGGCAAAGACGTTTGTTTACTCACAAACATTATTATTGTCATCTTGAAAGTAATAATACTTAAATGTAAGATTCATTCTGTTTTTACTTTTTTTTTTGTTTTTTTTTTTGTTTTTGCGAAATTTTTATACAAAAGGTACATAGGTACATAATACGAATATACACCTATAAGAACCTGTTATAAAATGCCAATTTCATTATCTTCATATAAGTACATTTTTTTATATGTACATATAGGTACATATATCAGATTGTATATGTATGTAATATATATTAACAAATTTTTATTACTGACGGCCATCATTGGGGGATACTTTATTCATCATTTATTTATTATCAAGTTATTGTGCATAAAGTTTTTAATAATATAATTTGTTGCATATGGTAATTTTTTTTTTTTCCTTCTTTTTTAATGCTGTTATTTATTAAGTTAAAGTAACATTTTTTAATGATTAAAAATAACAATTATAATAAGAATAATTACGTTATTATTATTTTTTTGTTGTTTTTGTTTTATTTTATTTTTTTTTTCATAAAATTTATGCACGCAAGTTCAAGAAATGTACGGATTTTCCTGTTTAGGATTTTTCAATAGAATTGTTCAATTTTATTGCCGTTTTTGTACAATAGAAAGAAAAATTTAAAAAGAACGTTTTTCAATAATTTAATAAATAATCATTATCCTGACCCCTTTTGCGTATATGAACCGTTCAAAAGCCAAATCGATTGATTTTATAACAAAAAACAAAGACAGAAAAAGCCTTAAAGGAGTTTCTACAATTAATTATTAAATCTTTTTTCGATGAACACCAAACACTATAGTTTTGTATTTAGTACAAAAGAACTTGAATTGTCGCTAAAATTTATTTTTAATATGAAAAAAAAAAAACCTTAAAAAGTGAAGTTAACCAATTTCGTTTGTGGGTTGATCATAAGTACCACAACCCGATGAATTTGGTTCGATGTACAATTTTTTCACAGTTTTTTTTTAGAAAAGTTTGAAGAATTTTAAGGACATTTACCTATGCCAAAGTCATTCAAGTTTTTAGTTCATTTTTGAATGAAGGTGTTAGTATTTTCTTCATCTCGAATATAATGTTCATATTTGATAAGATCCTTATTCCTTACAGATCGGCGATGGTTTTCGTGAACACATAAGAGCAGGGTCAAAATATTGATGTATCATATTACTGACTTCTTCATGGTTGATGGTGGGGGTATGCAGGTATCCATCAGCACTCAGATAGCAGAGTCCATTGTACTCATACCTTCTTCTTAAGATGAAAACATTCCAGAATCCAGAACAGTCGGCTCTTTGGCTGTGTTATTCAAACATTGTACTATTATGGTAAGTGCTATAAAATCTAAAAGAATAAGTAACATCGTACTGTTAATGGTGTTCGAGTATCCCACAAATTCTATCTAAAGCCATCTTCTGAGCGCACAATAAAATTTGTTCAATCTTTTATCAATCGAATTCTCAAATTGTGGAACACTCTCCCGTCTCTCATGTGTTCCCTTCTTCATGTGTTGAACCACAGGTATTCAATAAAATTTGGTTAGTCTTTCAACACTAGATTTCTTTTCCATATTATCTCTCTCGTTTACGTTTTAACTCAATAATTAAAAAAAAATTAATATAAAATAATTAATATTTTTTAGCCGCCTTTATTTAATTATACATTTTTGTTATCTTATTTGAAAATTTTCAATTTGTTGTCAATTATGAAAATTTAATTTTTAATATTGCACTTAAAAACAAATAAAAATATATATTTTTTTTAAATCTCTGAATCTGTACAGAATCTCTAAAATTAGTCGAAGTTTGAAATGTAACTATCTTAAAAAGACTCACATTTCTGATAAAAAAGATAATTTATAGTAAAATTTTTATCACCAGAAAAAAAAAAAAAAAAAAAAAACAGTTACTGTAAATTTTATAGATTTTTTAGTTGAATGCATTATTATTTGAAATTAAATACTCATAATAATGTACAATAAAATTAATGTTTTGTTGAAAAAATAATACTCCTAAGAGATACTCACAGAAGCTTTTTCAAAAATTACAAATTGAAAAAAAAAGAGTAAAAAAAAGAAAGAAATAATGAAAAAAAATATATAAGATAATGGTTTAGTAAATTGGAAACATATTGAAAGGATGCTCATCATTTAGAATCTATATCTTATCAAGAAATAAAATATTAAAAAGAAATATACATAATATATATCTATGTATTATGTATGTATATATAAATAAATATCTTTAGGTATCTCATTTTTTTTATACATATTTTACTAAATTACGCCACCATCGTCAATTAGTCACGGATCTTAAGGTTGCAAGTGCGAGAAGAATTGCGAACAAGCTTCGGTAATTTCATTGCAGATAATATTAACACCTGAATAGATTAAATTCCATCGCAGCTTCTATTTCTACATGGTATAATTGAACTTGTTTTCTTGCGCACTTACACCCTAATGGTGCATTAATGATAATCTATTTCAGCTGCCGATATCGCATATACATATAGGGAAATCTATCTGACTATGAGGCGTGTGAAGGCTGCTGTTGAATATATTTTTATTTTTTAATTTTTAAACAATAACACATACTTTTAGATAATAAAATGCACAAAAATATATACAATTTACAATATGTGATGCGCTATACTGTCTAAAACTGATATTTTTAACATAATACAACACTTTGAAAAAATTTCAAAGTGGAGCTTCTGTTCAAATGTGAATTTTTCCTTGATTTACTTGAATTTATACAAATTATTTATTATACTAGTATGTACAATGTACATACATATATGTATATTTTCATGTATGTATAAATATCTATTGTAAATGGTAGTCAGTTGTAATGTCGGTGGATTTTACTTAAGTTCTCCAATAACTAGACGTGAGAGTCGGTCAGATTGGATTTTTACGTGAAGGTTGAATTTTAAACAGGTGAAGTAATAACATACATATGTACATATGTATAGCACCATATATACATGTGTAATAACAATACATAAAATAGTAGTAATAGGGGGATTTTGTAAAGAAAATCTATGCTCCTCTTGTGAAGACCCTAATTTCACGGATAGATCACGTAAAATTTAAAAAAAAAATTAAATTTCGTATAGTAACACCTGTTGCTACTTTATTTATTTATTTTTTTTTTTTCAAATATCAGAATAATGATGATAATAATGAACGTAATTTATTTTAGACAGATAATACATTACATTTATTATTTTTAGATTTTCATATATCATTTTCATATCGAAAAAAAATTACTTATGTTACAATAAAATGAATTTAATTTTAAAATTTTCTTTATTTTATTACAATTTTTCCTTTTTTATAATGCATATTTGCAAAATAATTTTAAAAAGAGTATTAGTTATGTGTAAAACAAAATAAAGTATAAAAAAAATTAAAATTAAAATTGCATGGGAAATTTTTATTGCATAAATGGAAAAAATTGAAAATTCTTTAGAAAAATCCTAAGTAAAAGTAAAATCCAAATTTCCATTTTGTTAATTTTTTCGTTTGTTCTTAAATAAATCAAAAACTTAAAACAATAAAAGGGTGTTTTTTTTTTTAATGTTCAAAAAGAATAAAGTAGAAAAAATAGTTTTTTTTTTTATTAATGTACATACATACATACCTATATAGAACAAAAAAAGATGGAGGAGGTTGTATGGGGAAGAAGAAAGTAAGTGTCGATGGATTCCCAATTTAAAATTTATTTTCTTCATTTTTTTTCACAGTAAGACGTACACGGTAGAGAATTCCCATATTTCTTCCAGATCATGTAATTGTCTGTAAGAAACAGAGATTTGGACAAAATTCAAAGCTGGAAGATTTTCTGAGAGCGTTGATTTGCGCACATAACGTGTTGACGCACCAACATTACACATTGATTCATTTCAGTTTTTGTCACTAATACGATCTAATTATCTAAATACTGTTTTTATATGGTAAACTATTTTTGAATTTGTCTAATTTTTCAAGTATTTTTCAACCAAAATTTTATTAACATACAAGAATGAACAAAAATAACTGGAAGAGACTTTCAAAGGAGATCAAGATCATGTCAGTATGTTGATTATATGAAGAATGAAGTTTAAAAAAGTTCGTCGCTGCAACACCTGACTTTTGTTGAATTTTTCTTAAATTTTGTATTAACAAAATAGAAACTTCAAAAGTTGCCTTTTGCACTAGATAGTCGTACAATTTTGGTAGGTCAATGAAGTAAAAATAAAGTCTTAAGGCTGGCTCGAGGTTGATACCGCTTTTCTCTCCAATTATTTTGTTGCAAATTTGGTTTTTGCTTTTTTTTTCTATTTGTACAATAAGTTAAAAAATGTAAATTGCAAAAATCTTAATTAATAAATAATAATTAAATTTTTCTCAAGTAATCACAGTTGCACGCATGTTGTATCTTTCATCTCAAGATCATCTGCAAAGAAAGATAAATTCAAAAAAAAGAAAAAATACTGTTTGAAAGTATATAACAATTTTCAATTAATTAATTTAAGAAATTTCTCAGTTAAATTTTATAACTAATCTATAAAAAGTAAAAGGTAAATTGAATATGTTTATAAGAATACAATTCAATTACCATTACCATTTTTTTTTTTAAATTTCATTTTTCATTACGCACATAAAATTAGTATTAAATTTCATGAAAATTCAATTATAATTATGAAGATTTTAACATCGATTTACTGGCATATTTCACGTAATATTTACTAATTATAACGCTTATCAAAAAATCACTATATTGTAATTTAACATCTTTAAAAGCATAACTTTAAATAGATCTAATGACCTTTAAGGTCTCATACCACCGGTATTTATTCGTTGATAGAAAATTCCATTGATCGTTTATAAAAAAATTTTTTAAATAAATGATTGTTAACTTGCTTTTTGTATTTTGTTTTTTTTAAGCTAGCTACTTCTATTCAATAACGCAATTTATATCTTTAAAATGAACGAATTATATGTATATAAAGTATCTAAAATAATATAATGAAGAGAGAATTCAGTACAAAAATATTGTCTATATGAATTAGAAAAAGAAAATCTCGTTGAATTTTATATGAAAAATAATATAAGCATTAGTTGCGCATGTTGAACTTAGACAAAGCATAATTGAAATAAACGATAGTATCCTCCTACCTGTATAAAAAATACACACACAATACATAAATATGTATTAACAAAATATATTGTATGTATGTAAATATTATACAATATATACAATATATACATACATATGTGCAACTTCTTAAAATAAAAATGAATAGATTCTATTTATCTGTGCACTCTCAGCACGTGTCCAACAACAAGAATAATAAGTCAAAAGGCTGTGAATAGGCTAATAACACAGCAGTTAAGCTCGCGTGATTCTTGTACAGGTGGTTTTTTTTTGTTTGTTTGTTTTTTTATTTTTAGATTCTCATTTTATATATTTTTATATGTGTACTTATTATTTAATAAAAGAGTATAAAAGAAATCGTGATTTGAATCAAGATCAAAATGATCACGATCTTTTTGTCAGATTTTTATCAGAACACAAAAATATATATAGATATCATCGCACAGTTAAAAATTGAAAACTAACAAAAATTCTCTCTCAATGAATGGCACCATTAACAAAGTATGAATTATATAGTATATTTTTGAAGAAAAAAAAAAAAAC
Organism: Bombylius discolor; assembly: GCA_939192795.1. NCBI lineage: Eukaryota > Metazoa > Arthropoda > Insecta > Diptera > Bombyliidae > Bombylius > Bombylius discolor. The sequence goes on along the minus strand of OW584238.1, from coordinate 52,327,191 downwards.
AAACAACTAAAAAATGACATAACTAATAAAAGTTACGATAATAATTAAATTAAAAACAAAAACAATGAATTATGAATATTGTGTATTCTAGAAGACGATCCTAAATTTTCACAAATTCGTGGGGGTTTTGTTTATTTTTTTTTTTAAATTTATTAATGAAACTAAACCGCATCACATGTGAACTATATATTAAGATTTTGGAAAATACATGGTATTTGTTTGATCACATGAGCATCAGTTTTGTAGGTCAAGGGTGTTTTGAGTTAAGTAAGCTGATTATTTTCTAACGGTTTTGAATTCAACTAATTTTTTCGAGAGATTTTTTGTTAAAAAATGCATAAGAACAACATTTGATTTGATCTGAATATCAACTTAGCCATATGATATATTGTTACATATGACTATATTTAAGTCAGATAAACCTTTTGACCCCAATGACACTCACATCATCCCCTCTTTATTCTTTCGATCAGCGTGCAATTTTCCATTATATAATTTTTTTTTGCTAAATGTAAGCTTTCAGTAGTATGGAGATTTGTATAGTATAGTTAGTGGACCGAATTGGTATAAAACTTATTTCTGACACTAAGGACATATTTAGATTTACATACTTCGTCAGTAAAAGATTTCATTTTTTTTTTTTTGTAACTAAACTCATTTTGAAAATGTTTCGATTAAATTTTCAGATAATATTTCAATGTAAATCATTCATGTTCGACATATGTAATTTCTTGTTCAAATTTAAATTAATGAATTTTACACAAAATTTCAATGAGTTTTTTCGACCTAACATGATTTACAAATTTATAAAATAAAATCATCTTAAGAAAAATTATAAAAACAATGAATTGAAAAAAACAAAAATAAATATAAATGCATAAGAGAGATTATTGAACAACAAGAATCTTTACAACATCATCTATTATGGATTTTGTTTTTTTTTTAATCTGAAAGGCACAAAATAAAGAAAAATTAATCTTGAAATATCGATTAGTAGAACAATTGCAGTGGCAGCCCACCCAATGGATAAAAATTCACTTCTATATATACATTTAGTGTCCAATATTCAACGAAATTCAATGGATTCGTTTTTTTTTTTTTTTGGTACGTGGATATTATTATATAAAAGCTTTGTGTGTAAATTGTGTGTAGATATGTTTGGATACAAAATGTGATTTAAAGAAGATGATGAAGGAGAAAAACAAAAAAAAAAAATAAATAAATATGTTGTAATATAATAAAGATGAAGGAAGAGCAATGAAAAGAAAGGAAAGAATGAAAAATTAGGTCGAAATAAAAATTGAAAGAGAACATGTTGCCCACATAGTGACGTCTACTACCTGTGAAAGGTCGGCATCCTTTGTAGGTCGTCATCTTAAGTATATACATATAGTCTTGCATACATGTATACTTTTCTGCCTTTACCATTGTTTAACAACCTGAATGGGATTCTGAACTTTTTTTTTATTTTTAAATTTATTTTATCTGTGCTTTCCTTTATTTTTTATTATTATTATTTTTTATTTACGTTCATGATTATAGTTTGTTCACAGTATTAAGAAAGAATATCTGTTTTTTTTTATTTTTTATATATATATAAGTATATACATAATATTTTATTAAGTATTAGTATTGATCTCACGATTTTCAATCCTATCTCGTTACTTTCATTGCTTGTTGTGATGATATTTTTTGAACACTTGTTTTTACACGGAACAAGTGGCATAAAAAGCGCCGTCTTGATTGAGTTTTACTGTATGTTCAATATTTCATTTTTTTTTTTTTTTTTTTTTTTTTTTTGCATTTTTATTTTTATTTTTTTTTGAATTAAACTTATTTTTCTTGGTATTGTATATTATTATCCCAATCTAAGTATAATACAATCTTTTATTATTATTTAACATTTTTTCAATACTAATTTGTTATTATTCGATACCATATGAAGATTATTTCAATTTGACTGATAAATAATTTAAGTACATATTTAAATTTTGTACAGTTCATAACCTTTTCAGATTGCATTAATATTGATTTTTTAAGGTCATGTCCAGGTCCAGCAATTATTCAGATTTTTTATGAGTATTAAAATTACAATATCTCCACTTTTTTATGATTTATCTGTGGTTTATTTTTTTTTTTTAGTTAATCGAATCCTCAAAATACTTTAAATCTTATAAATTGGTATTTTTCGTAAGGTACCGTTAAATGTTAATTAAATTATAGCAGAAAAAACCCATATAAGAGTTGTTATACCAGAAATCTAATACATTGAATTGATTCTTTATTTCAATTTTAATGTGTTCTTAAGTTAGAATTTTAAAATCATCAAATGTTCCTTCTATTTCCACAATCTTTTCCCAAACACATCTATGTTTATTTTTTGTATCTTTCGAAGTTTTGTGACCCAATTTAAATTTATAAAGATAGACATTATGGCTTTTATATACATAAAAAAAAAAAAATTCCATTATATTTGTCGCGCTTTTAAAATTCATCTGATCAAAATCAGTAATTTCATTTTAAAATTCTTCAATATATTTTCTACTATCTTTATGTCATTTTAAAATCCACAGTTTGTCACAGTTTTAATAACACCCTACAAATAAAAAGCAAGATATTATAAAACCACTAACTAAACCACATATTACACATAAAAATTAATTTGTTTGTTGATTGGAATTTCTTATAAAAATATTTTAAAATCAGTAACGACCTATTTTTCAAATCATATATACAATATGTGTGTATATGTACATACATATGTATATTGTCAACTTCTCCCGCACTAAACTTATATTCGTTGTATAATTTTTCAAAAACCAAAAAAAAAAAAAAAAAAAAAAAAAAACAGAAGGAAAAAAAAAAAGATTTTTTTTTTTTACTCAAAAGATCTATGGGTACACATAGTAGATACAAATTCCAAGATTACAGGTGTTAATTTTTTCTTCTTTTTTTTTTTTTTTTTTTTTTTGAATATTTGATTATTTTCTTGATTTATCACAACGGAAGAAGAAAATTCTTTTGAGTACATGGGAAGAATTTAGAAAATGTAAAAATTCAACTTTTGAAAACTTTATTATTATTATTATGATTTTAATTTGCATTAAAAAAAAAAAAAACAAAAAAAGAAGAAGAAGTATTCAATAAACATTCAAAATGGAAATTAGTATGTTAATCTTTATCATATATGTATTTTCTTTTTTTTTTAAATTTTTTGATATGATTTTTGTTGGTATATTCATTTTCATGCATATATCATTATGAAGGGTTTTTTTTTTTTTTACACATAAAATATGATTAAATCATCTTTTAACATCACATTTTTATATATTTTTTTTTTAGCACTTTTTTAAAGACAAAATAAGATTGATTAATCAATGTTAAATAATTAATTTTAAACTGAAAGTAATTTTAATTTTATTTTTGAAAGATACATGTTTTTTATTATTATTGAAAAACAAAAAAGCTTTAATAATTATTTTTTTTTTTTCAAAATAATTTTTTGTTCATTTTTTTGAAAAAGAAAAAAAAAAAAATGTCATGGAAAATTTTAAAATGCAATAAAATTCATTGAATTTATGGAAATTTTGTTTTTGTTTTTTTTTTTTTTTTAATAGAAAAATAAATTTTTAATTCAAAATATTTTTGTATGGGGAAAAAAAAAATTAAAAAAATAAAAAAATAGAAAAAGAGATTGTATGTTAAAATTTTACTGTGGAATTGTAAGTGGTTTTTTTTTTTCTATTATGGATAAAGAATCATTTTTATCTGCCTACACAATGATACTGATTTACAGAATTTACATTTTTGCATGCAATCTACACATTATGTTGATAACATATTACCAATCAATAGAGACCCATTGAAAATATAACAACCTGTGGAAGATGTTTGAAAATTATTTCTAAATTGTATTTGTTATTGAAGTTAATAAATTTGAAAAAAAAAATAAGAAGAAAAAATATATCTATAGATATATTACAGAGCCTTATATGTATATTTGTGAAGGAGATAACAAACAAATAGGGTAGTTCATATTCGGTATTCAATTTGGAACATCAAAAAAACAAAAATTATAATTTTACAGTTATTTTGTTGAAAATATAAAAAAAAGGAGGTGATAAAAATGAAAATTTTATGTTTTTTGAAAAAACTGTTAGTTTTTTAGAAGTAAAAGCTTAGTTAATTTTTTTTATGACTCAAATGTCCTATTTATCATCATGTCTTAGTCACTGGATTTGAAATAATCATTTTGAACTTTTAAAATCCATGTCAATCCTGTGCTTTTAAAATTTATCAACTTTTTGAGAAAAATTTTTAAAATACTGTGCGATGGCATCTGAGCTTTAATGTAAGGTCATGCTTTTATTGTATATCCTGACGCATGAAGATTAAAAAAATAAATAGGATGTTATTGTGGGAATTAAAATTGGTCGAACGTAAAAACAATAAAACAGGACGATCATGGGGTTCAACTCACTTTCATATGAAAATATTTAAAAAAAAAAAAACGCTTTAATTAAGGACCTTAAAAGGTTTTGTTGTTACAGTTAGTTAAAAATTCTAAAATTTTGTGCCTGTTTCACTTGAAAAATCTTGTTTTGCTTAGATTAATCTGTGTTCAAAACGTATTCCAACCGAAATTAAAACATGAGGCGCAAAAAATCCTAGAAGAATAGTCCTTTTCACAACAGTTTTTCAAAAGAACTTTTCTTAAATTTTTCACATTTTGTAAAATACATTTTTTTTATTTTTGCATTTAAAAAAAAAAAAAACTACTTAAAAAATTCAACAACCGAAATTTACATACAAGTATCTTAGATATTTTTCAATTACATATCAATTATAAAATATCTTAAGAATTAATTTCATTTGAATTACCCTGTAAATTCCGAATTTCAAAAAGAGAGATATCAGTGATAGAAAATAAATAAAACAAAACAAAGCCAAAAAAAAAAAAAAAAGAAAAAACGTTGATAATAAACAACATAAATGCATAAAAACACATTAAAACACGCATATTCAACATATGTATCTACATATTGTACATATATGTATATTATGACAAGTAAGATTTGCAGAAGTCCTTCGTGTGATTCGTAATAAATTTAATTTGTCGGGGACAATTATTATTTTCTCATTTTTCTTATTTCATGTATACAGTTTTTATTTTCTTTTATTTATTTTTTTTTATTTTGTAATATTTCGATATTATAAGTAGATATTTAAAAAGAACAGACCGCAGACTGTTGCGTGGGTAATGTAACGACGAGATTGTTGTTTTTCTTTTTTAATATGATTTTTTTTATTTTATTATTATTATTATTATTTTTTATACCGCCTCCTACTGATTTATTGAGATGACGCGCAAACTGTCGACGCATTTTTCGTTGTAGACAAATTTTGAATTATTGGTTTAATACAAATTAGGGAGTATGACAGTGAGAATAAAATGTAAATACCTACAGAAATATGATATTTATAAAGTTGCAAAAAATATCTACAAAATAAAAAAGATATATATGTAGATAAACTAAGAATAAGAATTAAATTTATATATACAGATATAAAAAAAAAAAAATTGTATCTGATGTGTTATTAAAATGAAAACTAATATGCCCACATTTAAAGTAATTTTATTATTTTTTTTGTAGATAATGGAAATATTTGAATATAAAAATTATTTTATACATTACATCGTGTATTATCTTATAATATCATTTTATTTTAAAATTATAAAAAAAAATAAAAAAAAAAACACATAAAAGAAGCTAATAAGCAGGCGTTTATTAATGCAAAGTTTCTTTTAATAAATTTAATTTTCAATTAATGGATTTTGAATTTTATTTTTATTAGTTTTTTTTTTTTTAAAGTTAAAATCTTATACAGGCGTAATTAATAAATAATAAAAACAAGACAGAAGAAAAAAAAAATACTAAGTTGGTTGAGCAAGTCCACTTGAATTGTAAAAGTTGAAAACATTAAGGAATTTTTTTTTATATTTTATTAGAAAAAAATTTATTCAGTTCTTAAAGATGGGATGCTTAATTCGCATGTTAGATCTTTTCTAATATCCTAGATTTGGCGTTAAAGTTTTAACAAATCCCTAAACTTTTTTAGGTGATAGGTGTCACATTTTGTCCGACATTAAGTACATCTGATCCATGTATTTGACCCTAGGATGTATTATATCTTTACATTCGTACAAAATATGTTCAGAGATTTTCGGGTTCCTCCTTGCAGAATCTACAGTTATGTTTTCTTTAAACTCTTAGAGTACAGTGTCCAGTGAAATAGCCTACCAATGTTCTTAGTTCACTTTTTAAAAGTTTTATGTATGCACCAGAATAAACAAAAAATAAATAAAACATTAAGTACATGAACTCTGTATAAAAGATATTCATTTTTTTCTCCATTAAATGTCCTTCAATGTATCACTTTAAAAATTATATTCATTTTTTATTCGTAATCAATTTTATCTCAAGCTCAGATTAAAGAAAAAAGTTATCAAAAAGAAAGCTTCTAACTTCTAAATTGTATAACACACCCCGCTCCATCTCAAGATAACTTCCTTCCTCATTTAAGCTACAGAAGTTCAAATAGAGTATTCATAAATGACATTTCCAGTCTAACTTTTAATTTAGAGATTTTAAAGAATGTTGACGAGAAATCTCCAGAAGATATACTTTATGAAAAGTATATAGGAAAATTTAGGAAATTATGTGTTTTTTTTTTTTTAAAAATGTGGTTTTAAAATAAATTCACTGCTTGGTACAAAAATCATTAAAGTAATATCTGAAATTTTCGAACAAGAATAACACTTTTAAAAGAAGGAAAAAAAAATTTAAATTTTGTGAAAAAAAAAAGAACACTCTTCGATGCAATCTACAAATATGTAATTTTCCTTTAATGTTCAACTTCGTAAAAAATTTTTTTGTTTGACGGATTCACGCAAAACAAAAAAAAAAATTCTTTCAAAAACAAAAACAAAATTTACATAATTTTTTATTTAAAAAAAAAAAACTGTTTGTTTTTTTTAATGCATTCCATTAAAATCTACATATTTTCTCAAATTAATGCCTAAAGTTCTATAAATTAACCCTAAAGATTTGAAGCCTTCAAGCTTTATTTTAATTACTGTTTAAACAAAAATACTAACCAGTAGCATAATGTATTTTTAAATATATTTGTTGGGTTTTTCTTATTTTAAATTTTTGATAAATTCTCTTGAAATTTATCATTTTGAATATATTTTTAAAAAAAATATCAAAGAGTTTGTATATAATTACAAAAACTAAATTTAAATAAAAAGTATCATTATGAAAATTTTTTTTTTTCTGTAATGAAATGGAATAGAGAACAGAGAATAGTTATATACAATACAACATACTATATACATATGTACATATGTACCTATATGTACATTATAAATAAAGTTTACCTTAGTTCAATTTTAGAACAATGAACGTTAAGTAGTATTAAATTTATGATCGATTACTAAGAAGTCCCTTTAACCAAGTTAATACAAGTTGCTGTTGCACATGCGATAATGATGATTGCACGTAAATTATGATGATGATTATGTCGGTATGTAGATTTCATACATTATGTATGTGTACATATTACACATATATATATATATATACTAAACATATGTTATATAGTATCTACATATCTATTCTATGATAAATATAAAAAAAAATTTATACTTGAACGGAAATAATATACTCAGCAGACTCCTTAACTTGATCCCTATATATGTATATTGTACATTCAAGTTTTATGAATGAATCGATGGCGACGACGACTTTTGTCGACCACAAAGTGAAATCCAATAGCTTGAGGGTAAAGTGTAGGTTGTTTCTCTGTATTTTATTTTATTTTTTTTATTTTGCAAAAAAAAACGTCTTTTTTTTTTTTTTGAATTGATGCTGATGCTGCTGCTTTTTATTATTGAAGTTACTATAATTTCTGTTCAATTTCAAAAAAAAAAAAAAAAAAGATACTGGTGTATGTTATAATATTATACATGAACCACCTGCAACCAGAAAATATATATTAGGTCCATGAAAAATGTAAAAAGATAGACCTATCGATGAGACGTTGTATGTTAATAAGAGACCTTATTATTTTTTGTTTTGAATTTGTATTTTTTTTTTTTTTTTATTATTTCTTTAAAGAAAAATAAGATATGTAATATATTACAATTTATATCTGCATAAGTGTGTACAATAACCAATCTCTTTTTTGTTGTTGTTGTTGTTATATATGAAAATATATACTTATATACTATATATTCGATAGACAGATCATATATACTAAAATAATCAACATATACCGTAATTTAGGAAATTACACACTTGCGGAGGACTGACTTTTACTTATCGATGCACGCAAAAAAAAAAAAAAAAAAAAATGAAATAGTAATAATATATAAAATATAAAAGATCCATTTCAGAAGCTGGAATGTGTGGGATTCCTTTTAAGTGCTTCATACAAATAAAATGCTATCATTCTATCGATATCCTGTATTACATTTTGTTTTTTTTTTTTTTTGTTTTTATTTTAATTTTTTTTTTCTATATTTTTCATAGTTTTTTTTTTTTTGTTTTTCAATGTATTTTAATAACTTTTATAATCTTCTCTTTAAGAATATTGTATAAATATTTAACATGTAGGTACTTTTTTTTTTCAATTATTTCAAAAATTGCTTTATAAATTAAACATAAAATAATTACACTATACTGTTACACTGTGTAAAAAGGAAATTTGTTACTTTTAAAAGTTAGACTATTTTTTTTTGTTTTTTTTTTTTTTGAATTTATATTTTATATTTTCTAATTAAATTAATTAAAGATCACTTTCTTTTTATTGAGGAAATACAAAGTCATTAAAAATCTAAGAAAAATTGTTAATTATTATCTGTAATTATGTCGAATTTTAGAATTGCAATGAAATGGTTAAATCACTCCATGGAATCCCATAAAAGAGCTTAGTTGACTTAGTTTTTTTTTTTTCTTTTTTTTGCGCCGCAGTTATTTTTTCTTTTCATAAAGAAATGTTTTACATCTGATGAAAAGCCTCGTAATTCATACCTAATTAAAAAAAAAAAAAAATAAATAAACAACAACTTAAAATAAAATTGAAGATTTTATGAAAACAGAGAGTTTTCTATTCGACAGAAATTTATTAGTGCGAACCTTATGATGAATTATGAAGTAATTTGTAATTTAAAGTATTTTTGAAATATGAACGGGGGTTGATAGTTCTGTGAAAAGAATTGAAAATAAAAGATTCAGATTGAGTAAGTACTGGAAGCTGTGCTCCGTATTTCATAAGATTTGAGGAACACCTGATACAATAGCGCACTCTTTTAGAAGCCAATGGTTCGAATTCACACAGAATTTATTATAAGGTTTCTCTTGCTCTTTTTTGGAGAATTTAAATTATTCATCTCACAGTAGTCCTAATTCTCATCATACTGTAATTGAGTGGACAGTGCTAAATGGTCTTTAGCTCATTCCATTTGAAGTTGTGCAGTTTGCTAGCAATGTTTTTATTAACTTTTATATTTCCGCGAGTTTCTTCCCAGAAGGACCTATATTTTCTATCTTCAGTACTTTAAAGCTTCTTTCTGTGTAGCTTCCAGGCAGATCATATAAAGTATAGTTAAAGGAAACTATGAAGTTTGTATCTTTCTTGACTAAAATATATGAGGTAAATTAGCCTGAGCTTATACAGATGGTTGGCAGGAATTTTGAGGACATATCTACCTATATTACATAATTAAAATCCATCTTCTTATTCAAAATTTTTGATTAATAAAACACTTGTTTTTTCTTTTGAAATATCATTTTTTTTTTTTATTTTATTTTAACATAAAATAATTTTCAAGTAGAATTACTTCTCTTTGCTGAATTTTTATTTTTATTATTTTAATTTTTTTTTTTTAAGGAAGAAGAAAAATTATCTTTTGTTAGGTTTTTTATTCATTTTTTGTTTTTTTTTTTGTTTTTTGTTTTTAATATTTATTTTTTTTTCATATTTGTGATTTCAAAATATAATATAAAAAATTTGTTTTAATATTTTATTCGATATATGTATATAAATATTTGAAAAATTTAAAATTTATTTTATTTATGCGAATTTTATTGCTTTGTTTTCGTTTATTAAAAATTGTAGTTGTTGTTGTTGATTTTTTTTTTTTTTTTGTATAAGAAAAATTATTATTTTTGAAAAATTGATTTATTTTTTTTGTATTTAAAAATTTTTACGTATAAGTTTTTTTTTTTTAAGATCACTTAAAAGTTTTTCTGTTTTTTTTTTTTAATTAATTAATTAGAAAAAAATTTGTTATTTATTTGCGGATCGTCGCACTTTATTTTATACAAGCTGCGATTATATATAAAAAGATTTTTTTTTTATTATAATTAAATTTTTTATTTTTTAAATTTTTTAAATACATTTTTTTTTTTGTTTTTTTTGTGGCTGGAGAAGTAAAAATACTTACAATTATTAAATTTGTTGAATTTATTTACATGAATAACAAATTAAATTTAAACAAAAAATTCTTAAATTATAATTTTTGTAACAATAAATCAATAAATTGTAGTATTTTTTTTAATTATAAAAAATCTTATAATTTTTATAAACAATAAGGAGTAAAAAAAAAAAAAAAAAAGAAATATCATTTAACAAAAATCTTAATATTAATTAGTATTATCACCTTTATTCATGGAGATGAATTCAAACTTCACAAATCTAAAGAACATGAAAAATTTATAACAAAAAATTAAAATTTAATATTCAATGATTTTTTAAGAAGAAAATATATTTTTTTTTTTACAAGGATTCTAATCCTTATCTATAACGATTAATATTCTTATCTAAAAAAAAAAAACAAAACAAAATTTTTTTTTCAAATAAATCTCTTATAAAATTTTAATAAAATGTTAATCATTCACATAAGTGTCCTTTAAAAGGATAAAATAATCGTTAAGATTTAAAAATATTAAAAAAAAAAAAAATTGAACTTTATGAAAAAATATTTGTGCAAGTCACAATAAATGATCCTCAAAAATTCATTTTAAAGTTTTTTTTACGATTTTCAAAAATCTTGAACGATTGATAATTACGATTTTTCTACATATAAAACTTGGAACATTGATTTTTAAGGCAAATTTCTATAATATTGTGTCCATCATTTTATGGTTTTTTTTTTTTTTCAAATATTTTAAAATTGCTTGAATTGATCTTTGATAAGAGTCTAATTATTGTAAAGATTTCGTTTTTATACCAATAATTAAGCTTCTATTTCGTAATGTGTACTTGAATATAACACAAGACCTTTAAAAGAACACTTATACACTAAAATAATGATTGTTTATATTCTCCATAGAATTGCCTTTCTAGACATTTTAATCCTTAATACGAAATTTTAACGCTTAAGATTATTTTTTCGCAATTAAAAAACAAGTCAAAAATAAAAATACATTATTCAAAAATAAAAAAAAATTTTTTAAAATAAAATATAAATTTTAAAATTTAATTTCTTAAACATGAAAAAGGCTTTTGTTTTTGTAATTAAATATATATCCTTAAAATTTTTTTTTAATAATTAACATTATGGTCATTATGAAAAATATTTGAAGAAATTCATATTTTAGCGTATTATTTATATATAGAAAAAAAATTTTATTTTTATTATTTTTATTTATTTTTTTTTACTTTTTTAATTTTTTTGTTTTTCATTTTTTTATATTTTAAAATATTATAAATATCACAGCAAGTTATTAATGTGGCTCAATGGAAGCTATAAATATTTTCTGGAAAAAATTTTTTTTTTTTTTTTGTTTTTTAAAAAATTGTATTCTTTTTTTTTTTATTTTAATTTTTTTTTTATATTTTAATTTGACATTATTTATTTTTTTTTTTCGTTATAATTTCAGCTATTTCTCTATTTTATTTTGATAATGAGTATTTTTTTTTAAAAATATTAAAAAAATAAAAAATAAAAAAAAAAAATAAATTAAAATATAAGAAAAAAAAAGGTAATTGCTCCTTGTATTTCCCATAAGATCCAAAAATACATTCATGTTGTTTTTTATCTCTTTTATATGAATTGATTTTTGGTAAGAACACTCATTACTCAGACATGAAAATTTTTGTAAAAATCTTTGAAATGTGTCCTTTTAGAGTTCTAAAAAAGAATATTTAATAAACATTTATTTAAACACTCGCCAATAAAAAAAAATTTTTGAAACGATTTTTGATTTTTATAAAAAAAAAAAATTTCTCTTCCAGTTGAAATATCTAATTGAAGGACCTAATTTATTATTTCCTCTTTTATCGCAACTAATTTTATTGTAAAAATTATAAATTCAAAATCTAGAGAAGAAAAAAAAAAAAACTATTTAATTAAAGCACATACATACACACAAAGAAATCGATGACATTATTTTGACACTTCGAAGTGCTAAAAAAAAAAAAAAAGTCCTCCCATTACTTAAAACAATTTTATTCAAAAAGACCATACAATTAATTATGTTTTTTTTTTGTTTGTTTTGTTTTTTGTTTTTTGTTTTTTTTTCATTTCATTAATTATCGTTTATCATTTTCATACAATTTTATAACTGCAGTAGATACTAATCACACAATTTGTTTTTTTTTTTTTTTCTTCTTCTTCTTCTTTTTCTATTTATATTAAAAACGATTAAGGAATAAAATTGCAATAAATTTTCACTTTATGTGCTTATTAATCTCATGTGTGTTTGCATATTAAAATTGTTCGTTTACAATATTTTTTTGTTTTTTTTTGTTTTTGTTTTTATACATCCTTTCAATAATCATCGTTATGCGTATCCATTTTCCAGTTATGTGAAAGTGTATTATTATATGTATTATGTAGTTAGTTACAAAATGAACGGAAATGTCGCATTCTGATAGTACACCGCAGAAAGTCATTAAGCATATTTTTTTTTTTGTTTTGTTTTTACAACACTGGTTATTAATTAGAAATAATATAATTTTTGAATATTATTACCTTATAACATTCGTAGTTTTTGTAAATATACTTTTTTTTTTACATAAATAATGTAAATTATGTATGTATTTTATTTTTACTTTATCATCATTACAATTTACAGTATAATTTTTATTTTATTGATGATTAAAACAAAGTAAACAAGAAGAAGAAGAAAAAAAAACATACATATTTTTTTCTCGGTGTTTTCTGAACAAAAATCAGTGATATTTCATTGATTGATTGATGATTATATACATACATATGTATATCAATCGGTTTTCTGTTTTCCTGTGGTGTGTAATCTCATCAGAAAGAAAATAATTGAATATTCCTTTAGGTTATTTTCTCATTAAAAAATAACTATTTCATTATTTGTGTGTATGTGTGTGTGTGTGCGTTTTAATATCGCCCACAATCATAATCCAATTAACTAATATGAAAACCTGATATTAAACCTATAGTTAATGTGGTTCATATAATCAAAGTAAAATTCCTTTTTTTTTTTTTTGTTGGTTGTTTGTTTTGTTTTTGGTTATCCGCATTCCAGTTCATATCTTTTCTAGTTTCGATTATGCTAATCAATTTTTGCTGCAAAGTTAACGGTTTATATATGTATACAAGTACGTAAAACAAAAGAAACAAAAAAAAAAAAAAACCAGAAAATAGCAACAAATTTTTTTCTCATAGCTTGTATACACAATTTTGATGCATTCCATATATGTACATATGTATGTATATAAAATATATATTTTGCTTAAACTTTAGATACTATTTTGCTCTACTGCTGCTGTTTTACTACTCTTTGCCTGTTTTTCTCTGTTTTTGCTTCTGTTATAATATACATAATTTTTGCTTCAACAATTTACAACCCCTTTCTCTGATAATCACCTCACATAGAATAAGTTGAACATTAGCAGTAGTAGCAGCAGCAGCAGCAGTACAACAAAATATGTATATAATAATAAGAAGAAAAAAAAAATATAAAAAAAAATAAGGGTAAAGAGGAAAAATAAAATTGCCTTATGGCTCCCCAGTGGTTAAAGCATATTCACTTTATATGTACATGTATCCGTTTATTTAATGTGCAATCTAAACTTCACATGCAAGCTTTTTACTTCATTCCTCAACAGAGTACAATAACAACAAAAATAAAAATTATAAAAAAATTTTTTTTTTTCCATAGTACAGTACAACATATCCACAAAAATATAGTGTTGTAGTAGGTAACTAGCTACAACATTTTTTTTAAAAAAATAATATATCCTGCCTGATGCTGCTGGAACTAAATTCGTATCGGTCTACTAGTGTCCATGAATATAAAATAGAGAATATATACTGGTATACTATTTCAATATATATAATTGCATATACATACATACATAAGAATATATGTATACAACGAAAATAGGGTCAAATATTATCCGTAGCCTGCAATGCATCACCCACTCAAACCATATTTATCATCACCTTCAATGCAGACACGATTATTGTATTAAATACAGGGTGGATTTTCATCAATGCAATTTTGAAAACATCCACAAACACATTGTTTTTTTGTTTTTCTTCGTTTCGTTCTTTCCTTTTTTTTTTGTATCGAAATTTTAATATTGGCCTTTTAGATTCTTTTACTTTTTTGTGTTTCTTTTGCTTGTATCTAAAAAAAAAAAAACAAAGGGAATATTTTGCTGATTTCACAAGAATTTTCATATATAAAATGCATTTTTCATTTATCTATTTTAGTTAGTTAGTGTGTTAGATAAAATGAGAACGACATTCATTTACAGAGAAAGAAAACACAAAAACAATTTCAATTATTTTCAATCTTGTTGTAAATTATTATTTATGCTTTTTTTTTTTTTTTTTTTTTTAAGAAAATTGAAACAGGAAATCCTTGTAAAATTAGTCATCGTTCTAAATGCTTTTATTTTAATTTTTTTTTATTTTTTTAAATATTTTTTATCCTCAAATAATTGAAAATGAATTAAAAGGATTTAAAGTTTTTTTGTTTTTTTTTTTTGTTTTTCACTGTAATCCCTGATTTGTTACTAATTTTTCTTGATTTCTGTTGAAAAAATATCCTTTGAGGATTTGGTTTTAAAGTTTTAAATTTGTTTTCGGAATTATAGCAGTTGAAGCTTTTAAAGTAAAAAAAAAAATCTACAAAGGATAAATTGACCTAATTTTAACCAAAAAAAATAAAAAATAAACAAAACTGGCTATGTGGAACGTTTATAAAAATGAAGGAGATGTAATTTTTTTTTTTTTTTAAAGTCAGGAAAACTGCTTTTTCTCGTTAAAAGAAAAGCGGTAAAATTTGTGAATATCGGAATTTACTCAAAATTCCATTAAAATTAAAATACTGGCATAGTAGTACTTTTTGTACACTCTTTGTTAACGAGTTAAAGGGTACATATTACTTACGAGCACTTGAAAAATTTCTCTACACAAAATGTTCAATGTTCCTTTCTAGTTTTCATTTAAAATTTTCTAATTATTTTTCTTGCGTCTAAGGAATTAAATAACTGTTAAAAATTAGAAAATTACTTTGTGGAACTGAAACTGTTATTAAATTTGGAAATTTTTTATTTTGAAAAATGGAATAGAAGAGCTTTATAATTTTCATTTTGAACATTAAAATGGCTTCTAGAATACACGTAAATTTTTTTTTAGTTCTAAAGCACAGTGCAGGGCCTTTTACTACACTTTTAATAGTAAAATGCTGATGCGTGAAAATGAAGGATTGAGGTTAAAAAAAATTGAATAAAAATTTAACGTGATAATCTTTTTATTTATGAAAAAGCAAAAAAGGAAATCTTTGGATTTAGAAAATTAATTTTTAATACCAAACCTGGGAAATTGCATGTTCAATTTAATTTAGAACAGGAGTATTTTTTTTTTACATTGATGACTGTTATAAAAGTTCAAGTTTTTATTTGAAAAATATTCAATTTAGATTTTGGTAGGAAAAAATTTAGAAAATTTTTAGTAAAAAAAAAATATCCTTTGTATCAGAATTGGAACATATCCACCTTATTTTCTACTTTAAAACTTTGTAATGGGAACAGATGTTGACAAATGTATAACATTAGGAAAAATCCTAAAATCGTGTTCTATCAACAAATAAAAAGTATTGAAAAGTAAAAGGTGTTGTGAGGTAAAAAATTTTTTTAAAAAAAATTTGAAATAAGGTTAAGGAATTGTTGTGGTAGCTTTGGTATCTGAATTTTAAAGTTTTAGATGTTTTTATGAAAAGTAATTTGTTTCTTATCAATTAGAAATTTCTAAAAACGTGGTAATTAGAAATCTAATGTGAAATTTGTTTATTAGAAAAATTAAAAGACTCTACTACAGACGAGATTATTGAGTACAATGGACTCTATTGCTTGAGTATTCTTGGTTGCCTGCATCTTCATATTCTCGAACCTAACCTTATCTAAAATTCGTTAAAGTTGAATTGTTTACATGCTTTAAGGATCAAAAAAGAGTTTAAATCATTAAAACTCATCTAATGAAGTACTAATGAAGACTAATTAAATAAATTACCACGGAATATTTTATTTCCTTTTTTTTTTTTTAAATTGTTCTTACAAATTTCCGTATTACAGAGATGCTATGTCAACTTGACACGGTATTATAATCAAAAAAAAAAAGAAGAAAATTATGAATAATAAGTTTAAAAGATCTTCAGATTTCTGGTATAAGAATAAGATTAGAAAGTATATATATACCTTCACAAAAAAAAAAAAAAAAAAAAAATCATGAACAAATCAAGAACCGCAAATTATATTTATCTCTTCACTTGTAAAACTTATGAACTTCTTGCATTTATGTTTAACGTACTAAAAAGTTAAAAAAAACAACAAAAAAAAACTTTTTCAAGTATCTACTTTGTTTTTGAAAAAAACAAAAAAAAACAAATAAGGATTTTTTTCAAAAATCCAAATAAAAAGTAAAAAAATAAAAATCAAAGTAATTATATTAGAATTTTTAAATGTAAAATAATTCAAATAATTTCAAAATGAAAAATTCTTTATACAAAAAAAAAAAAAAAAAAAAAATTCATAAGAAAATTTTCTATTGTATGAAAAAGTAATAAATTTTAATTATAAATTTTTCCTCAACTAAATAATAAATGATAATGCGTGCGAAATTTTCTTTTTAAAATTTTTACAACAATTAATTTGTTTGAAAGACAGATATAATGTTTTTTTTTTGTGTGTGTTGTTGTTGTTTTTTTTTTTTTTTTTTTTATGTGTGTGTAAAAAAAATTGTTCATATATACATTTTTAGCTTGACAATTAATTTTGGCTCAAAATTTTGTTACTTGTAAATATCTTGTATGTATATGTGATGTCAACTTATGTTTAAGTTAACAAGAAGTGACAGGTGCATGGTTAATGTATGTAATTATTTGATAATAATAATAATCATATATGTGATATAGGTGTGTACTTGTATGTACATATATGCGTTTATATATGAATTAAAATGTATTACAGAAAATACATTTTGAAAAATGAAATGAAGCAAAACAGAAAATTATTTATTTGGTAAGACAATAGATTTTTCGTGATTTTAGAAGGTATATCATGCATTTTTTTTTTGTTTTATTAAAAAATAAAATGAAAAATTTCATTTAACGTTATTATAATAATAATGTGTTAAATATATACTGAATTTTTTTTCCATTTTGTTTTTAACCCGGAAGATTTAGAGTTTTCTATGTTAGTTGTGTTGAACGACATATATGTATCTTCACAAATTATTTTGTCTATTGGTTTTTTCTATTGTCTGACAACAAAAAAAAGAAGAAGAATAATTAAATCTTAGATGATTGTTATTGTTCAACAATTTTTGTTGTTGTTTTGGTTTGATTTCATTAAACCTTATAAATTTTCTTGTGTGATTTTTGTCTTTTATAAAGTGACTTAATAAATTTGATTCAATTTATAATAGAGAATACGATTATAGTTTTCTCTCACAAATTCTTTTATTAATTAGCATAGAATTTGTAATATGTGATTTTACTTTCATTTTGATAAGAAAAAATAAAATTATGAAAAATAATTCATTGTTTTTCATCACAAATCGTAGAATGGTCTCTGTTAGTTGTTTTTTTTTATATACATACATTCAAGGAATCAAGCATTAGATAAAATTTTTATTTGGAAATCTTCAAAAGATATACTTATGTAGTTTTATTATACAGAATGTATTTGGAAAAGCAGAAAAATGATGAATTTTCGATAGAAATTAGAAATATCTTACAGTAGAGACAAGGACAGAAGAAGAGCTATAAGCGACAGATTGCTGGCGATCAATTACAAAAATGCTTGTGAAAATTATGAAATCTATATTTTTTTTTTTAAAGAAATTGACTACAACTGCGAAAAATATTTTTTCCTTCGTGGTCGAATTAGTGATCAATTTTTCTTAATGTTTTTGTTTTTGTGATAAATAATATTCAGTTTGAAACATCTGAAGAAAAGATAACAATTTTTCTTATTCAGAGGTCCAAATAATATTGATTTCTGGACGGAAAATTAAAATAAATCCATTGATTTCAAAAGTACAAAATTTTCAAACGAGTCATTGTCCTTCCATAAAGAGTGATTAAGATACTTATTTTAAATTTATAAAATTCAGGACAATGATAAAAAAAAATAATCTGAAAAGTTAATTTGAAATTGAATTTAAAATTGCCTTGTAGTACGTTTCAAACAATGAACTCTTCAGAAGTGCAGTATAGACATATTCCTATACGTTGTGGAAAAAACAAAGGAATTTTTTGTAAGGCATAAAATTTAGATTAGATCCTTTTTTTCAAATTTCAATACAGTCAATTTTTTTTAAAAAATCTACAACTTTTCGATAAGTATTCTTTTTTTCGGTAAAACTTTTTTTTTGTTTGTTTCAATTTGAATTGTTCATTTATTTTTGGATCTTTTTTTTTTTTAAAAAAAAAAAAAAAATTATAAAAGAGAAAAAATATGCTAAAATTACCAAAAAAAAAAAGTGGAAAAAAAAAAAATCAATAATAATAAAAATAAAAACATTTTTTTTTTCTTTTTCATTTAAGAAATTTCATTTAATTTTGTAACCACAAAAAATTCATAACTTAAAATAATTTCACATAAATTAAAAAAAAAAAAAAAAAAAAGTCACACAAAAATAAAAAATTAAAAACAAAGAATAAATAATGAATGATATAATAATTAATAATTAATTAATAATAATAATAATAATAATAATAATAATAATTATGATAATAAAATTTAAATAATAATAATATTAATTAATAAGAAACTCAAATATATTCATATATGTATGTATAAAAAAAAAAAAAATGAAATCTTCTACTGGAATTTTCTTTTTTTTTTTTTTTCTGATTTATCTTTTTGTGTTTTGTTCATTCACAAATGTCTTGTCTTTTTCTTCTTTTTTTAAATTCTAATCTCCTTTTTCATTTTAGGACTTTTTTTTGTATTTTGTTTTTTTTTTTTTTTAATTCATTTCATGAACAATGAATTTAATTCCTAAAATTTAACTTATAACTAAAAAAAAAAAAAATGTTTTACAAAATAATTTCAATTTCAATTTGAATTTTTTTTTTTTTTTTAAATTAAGATAAACAAAAAATAAAAAAAAATAAAATAAAAGAAAAAAGTGAAAACAAACAAATAAAACGAAAAATTAATTATTTTTCCTTCCTTTTTTTTTTTTTTTTAAATTTTATTTTCTTTTTGTTCTTCGGAAAAATGCTAAGAAACTTCTACACTATAGTCACAACCTTCGATTAAGAAAAATTATTTAAAGAAAAAAAAAAAAATGTCATAAAATTATAAATATGTTTTTTTTTTTTTTTTTTTTAAATAATAATTATAGGGAGGAACTTGAAGAAATTTGATAAGAGCTATTATTAATAAAATTGAGTACATTTTTAGCAGATCATTTATGATTTCATAAAAAAAAATTTAAAAAAAAATTAAATTAAATTAAATTATATAAAAATATTCATTTCACGTATTTTTTTTTGTTTAAAAATTTCAAATTTGAGAGTATATTTTGGTGTTTAAAAAAAAAAAAAAGAATAGAAATCAAGTAGATTTAGTATGTTAAATTAATTTGAAAGAAAAAAAAAAATTACTAAAAACTATCTATTATGAGTGAGAGAGAAAGAGAGACAAATTAAATAAAAAATTATTCATTATATATACTTATGCTATTGATGAATTTTTCTCAGTCTTTGCAGAGATTTACATTATGTTAGTTTATTTTGTAGAGCCTATAAATTTTTTTTTTTGTCTTTCATCTTTTTAATTTCTAATTTTTGTTGTTTTTTGTTTTTTTTTTTTGTTTGTTTTTAAATATATGTAATATATAACGGTCAGAATAACTGACTAATTTAATATAATGTCCTTAAGGAATCCATATTTTGTTTTTTCTTCTAATTTTCTTAATTTTCTTAATTTTCTTTTTTTTTTTTTTTTTTGAAATCTCCATAGGAGTCAATTTATTTGAAATATCAAAACTATGCACTCTCCGTTTTTACAATTAAAGGCATATTCATTCGTACATCAGGTAAAATTGTTGATTTTTGATCATTGTAATTTTCATTTTTTACCAACATTGGAATATTCATTTTAACATCAGTTAATACAGTTGATTTTGTTGATTCGCATGAATTACGTTGTTGAGCCTCATAACGTGTATGGGTTCGCATGTGACGTGTAATCATATCACGACGGCATGCTGCATACGGACATTGTGGACATTTATACGGTTTTTCACCAGTATGTGTACGTTGATGTGTTGACAGGTGATCAGAACGTGAAAATACTTGACCGCATACTTTACACGTATACGGTTTAACACCAGTATGCAATCTCATATGACGTGTTAGCATATCAGATCTTGCAAACGATCGATTACACACCTCACAAACGTAAGCTTTTGCAATATCGGATGATGAATTTCTGCTTTTATGACGAGATGCCATATGTTTGGCAAGACGATCATGTAACGAAAACATTTGACCACAAACTGGACAAACATAGGCCACATCAGAACCAGGTGGCATTTCTTCAACAACTGGTGAAACATCTAAATTGTATCTCCAGGCTACAGATTCTTTTGTTGTGGGTGATGCAACATCACCTTTAATTACAGGCACACCTACTGGTCCATGGGGTAAAATGTTAGGCAGCTCATGTTTAAAGTATCTTGGCGTTAACTCTGTGTTCATGTTTGTAGTGCTCGTTGATAATGGAGATGAAGATGATTTTATTGGCGCTATAGAAGAAGAGGGAGAAGGAGGAATGCTTTTTGCCTTGAGTGATAAATCAAGGGGTTGCTCTTGTGGTGGCGCCATGTAATTACGATTCGTTTCAATTTTTTGCTGAGTATCCTCTTGATTTTCGTATTGATGTTGTTGATTTGGATGTGAGTTTAATTTCGGACGCTGTTGATCATCCTGCTGATGTTGCTGCTGTTGTTGTTGTTGTTGGTGTTGCTGATGTTGTTGTTGTTGTTGCTGTTGTTGTTGTAGTTGCTGTTGATGTTTTTGTTTTTCTTGTTTCTGACCATAATGTTCATGATGTTGCTGTTGCTGTTGTTGTTGTTGATGATGTTGTTGATGTTGTTGATGATGAAAATGTTGATGTTGTTGCGGTTGTTGCTGATTATTTTGATGTGGTGGTAATGGAGGTGGTGGTATTGGAGATGCATATAATTCATTTCGCCGTCTAAATACATCATTTAAGTACTTTGTATGTAAATAATATCCAAATAATGGTGACGGAATTGGAAAATATCTATCATATGGACTGGGTAATTCTTCAGTCTTAATATCAACATGTAGCTGATTGTCTTCAACTTCGACTAATTGTAGTGGACTAACACTTATTCTTGGACTATCAGAATTTGACATCTCTTCAGAATCTTCACCACTACTTGTTCGTGTATAAGTGCATGGAACTTTACAACTAGCCTCACCTTGATTATTATTATGAATGACATTATTATTATGAAGTTTATCTAAAACAGCTGATAAACGTTTTCTTTTACGCTGTTTCCATAATATATTATTATTTGTAGTATATAAATGACTATTATTATTAACTTGGTGTTGTTGATGGGACGGTTGACTATTATGATGCCCCATAGGGTCAGTACCTTCTGCCATAGTCATTAGGTCAGTTTTATTGATTATAACCGTTTTGGCGGTTGTTGTAGAATTATAAGAAAAAACAAAACATCAACAAAATTTTTAAATAATTTATGAAAATTAATTGCCTAACAATTTATAATTCCAATGCATGTTTTTTCTTCATTGTCCATAGTACAATAATCTGGAAAAAAAGAGAAAAAAAATTAAATATTATTTAAAAAAAAAAAAAATTACTAATTATGCATAATAAATACAGAAAAGTTTAAAATACAAAAAAAAAAAATTCTTTTACTGCACTAAGCATGTCTACAACTAATAAATTTACTCTTATCCTTAATTTTTTTTTTTCTCAGTATTTCTTTTTTTTTTTTTAAATTTTATTTTTCGGTAATCTTTTTAAGCAAGTAATTGTAATATTTTGTTGTCTTTTTGTTGGTCATTCTCTTGGTATTATTATCTTTTATTTCTTTTTTTTTTTTTCATTTTTTTTTCTTCCAAAAGTAATATGATAGTGTAGAGTTTTTAATATTATTGCGTGTCCTACCGAAAAAAAAATAATAATAATAAAAAAAAATGTAAAATATATATATGTATATAGATACATATATTTATATAAAATGTCATTTCTGCACGGGTGGTTTGTGCTGCAATGCGCTTTTATTTTTCAATTCTCATATACATATATGGTTTGGCTCTATACAATAATAGAACATTCTCTATACATAAATAATATTATCACATATATATTCATTAAGAACTGCAGCAATGATGTAGCTATATTGCTACACTGACTTCTCTGTATATATGTACATATTAATATGTATGTATATGTATATCTGTATGTGTAAATAAGGAGATATTGGATTTAACAAACGATACACTAGTAACCTAGAACTTTATCCGCATATATATTTATTTATATACACAATCTAACCAACATCAACCACCCACCCAATATTGTGATGACCACCCGTTTTAAATAATAAGTGTGTGTATTCCAAGATAGCTGTGTATATGTATGTATGTGATTTATTTTTTTTTTTGTTGTTGCTTAATTGTGACGTATATGTGAAGATTTTTAATGTTTTTTTTTTAGTAAAATGTTTTTATATCGTACACACCTTATATGAATATACATATGTACATGTGTTAATTTATATCGTAATAATCCAAAAAAAAAAAAAAAAAAAAAAAAAAAAACGGAACAATTTACAGAATATATGGCAAATTATGCATGCATTTTCAGTAATCATTTGTAAAATTCCTTTATTTATACATTTATTTTTTTTCGTGTTGGTGAGATATTATTACCATTTTGGGAGTCAATTAATTAACTTAATTAAGTCACATTTATACGCACTATTGATAAACTGTGTTAAATTTCATCAATATTTTATGAAAATTTATTGTTGGTATCGTATACATAAGAGAATTTACAGTAAAATTTTATGAAATTTTATCGAAAAATAAATAAAAATTAAATGTAGAAAAATTCAATGACAGAGTATTGCAAGAAGGAGTGGATTTTAAGTATAGGAATCATTAAGTCCTTGTTGAAAAAAAACATGACATAAAAAATACATAAAATTGTAATATATAAATTTAAAAGGTCAGTAATTATTATGTATCCTACACATAATAATCAATCTAAAATCAAATCAAGCTAAGAAAAGCTATTTTAAAAGTAATTAACAGGTGGGAAGTTTCACTCAGTCCGTTTTGTTATTGTTCTAGAAAAACGCAGATAAATAAAATAACTGAAGTACCTACATTTCAGATTTTTTTAAAAAGTTGTAAATTAATTTCAAGATCATTTTGAACAAATTTTATCGAAGGTTAGAAAAAGTAGAAATAATTTAAACGATCGAAAAAAAAGGACTCCATTTAGAATTTAAAGCCATTTTTGACTGAAATTCGCAGTCTTTTAAACACAATTAAAATATAAATCTTTTTTTTTTTTACAAAAAAATTCCAATGGTACATAAGTGTTAAAAGGACTTTCAAGGAATCAAGTTCCAAGATCTCATTTACAATTATTCCTTGTTTGGAAAATAATTAAAAAAAAAACTGTACTGGGGAATGATTTTCTCCCCCTAATAAAAATATAAATGTCAGCAGAGATTATACGACTTAAATAAATGTCATAAATTCATCAAAGATAAACTAATATACATATCTATCTACATAATATAAATATAAAATTACAAAACACCTCTCTTTAACCAATCAGAAATCATTTTCGATATTAATTCATTGTCATCGTCATCAGTAGGCATGAACATACCAATAAATGCATTAAAAAAATAAAAAAAAACCCACCTGAATAAAGATTGTTATTTTCCATTTATTGATGAACCATACAAAACCAAGCAAATAATATATGTACATATAATATAACCGAGCAATGAAACCATTTTTATCAATTAATGCCTTTTTTAGTTCCACTAAATTAACAACAGTTGTACATATATTACAAAAAGAGACGATCTTTTAAAGAAGAAAGATTTGCTGATGGTATATTAAAAGTCGTTTGAATCATTTCTGTTTTAAATTATATCTTTTTTTTTCTTTAATTTTTTTTTACTTTTCTTCTGTTATTATTTAGTTTTTTTTTATTATTTTTTTTTATTTCTCTCTGTTTATATAGTCACAGTAGATAAACAAGTGAAATTCACCATAGCAAAATGGTGGTGTCCACCTACATAAAACATTTTATATTATAAACAACTTGCATAGTCAACTACCAATCGCTGGCACTGAGAAAACTTCAAGATCCCCCATATGATCAAAATAAAATATATATAAAAAATAAATAAAAAAAAAAATAACACAAAACAAAAATGTATTCAACACACCTTATAAATACTTATACTAACTGTTAGAGAAGCATATATTGAATGTATCTATATACATATCTTTTTTATACAACGTTTCATATATGTGAATATAATATACATAATATTTTTAATGAGTTAAAAATCATACTTATAAATATATGATGTAGTACCTATATTACATTTATGACATACCTACTTATACGATATTATTCACATATAAATATAATATATGTATCTTTTGAAAATACAATGGAGCTATTCATAAAATTTGACGAATACATTCATATATGAGATTGCGATAATATGTCGCAACAATTGTACATAATATACATATGTATATAAACAACTATCATATGAGCAGGTGCGAGTATATTTTAAATTGAAAAATATGATTTGTTTTGCTTCTCACTCAAAAGATCAACTAG
The DNA here is from genome assembly GCA_939192795.1 of Bombylius discolor. NCBI lineage: Eukaryota > Metazoa > Arthropoda > Insecta > Diptera > Bombyliidae > Bombylius > Bombylius discolor. The sequence continues at coordinate 52,301,736 of OW584238.1, read as the reverse complement.
ATCAACAACTAAAGAGTATACATATCTTAGATATTTTATAGATACATTTTAGTTAAATATACTAATATCAATAAATTTAAGTTTTATTTTCCATTTATGATCATTATGTGTGATAGAGTAAAAAATACAGTAATTGATTTATGGTTGGTAATTGGAAATTTTTAACTGGAAGAGAGTATGAGTTTTTTTTTTGTAGATATGGTAACACAGGTAGGAAAATTTGAAAAATAAAGCTTACATAAAAATTAATTTTCAGAAGGTATTATACTTTTTTTTAAATTTTGGAAAATCTGGACACTGGAATAATTTGAATCAAAACTCAAAGGTTTCAAAAATTTAACATTTAATTTTTTTTTTTATGTTTCAAATTAAATAAGAAAAAAAAAAATAATTTGTATGCGAAACGAAAACTATCGAATCCTATCGGATGTTTATTTATTAATTCCTCATTTTCCACTACGGAACGAGTATAATACTCGTATTTTTTTTTTTGTTTTTTGGATCTGAATACAGGATAAATGAGGTCCTTTCTGTAGTACGTTTTTTTTAAACTTATATAAGAATTTTATTTCTATGACGTCACTTATCTTATTTATTGCAAAAATTTAGGAAATATATTTATCATTTTAGTATATATTTTTTTTCTTTAACAAATTCCCTTGTGATTTTAAAATTTTCACCATTTTCACGAATTATTATTTGTCAATTTTTCAATAATAAACAAATCCTTCAATATTCATTAATAAATAATATGTACAATATAAAAAAGAAAATATTTTAAGTTCAATTGAAAATCTTTTTAGAAAAAAATTTTTCACTGTTTTGATCATTGATACAGCAATAAAATTAAATGAAATTTATCGTTATTAAATAGTGATTGAATTACCTTAATAGTCAGTTACATATAAAATGAGACATCATTTACAAAAACAATAAATAAAATCAACTATCTAGATTTTCTTAGATATTTATTTTTTATTTTTTTTTAAATTTTTTTTTTTGTATTTCGTGTAGAAACTAAATAAAACTTGATATATCTTTTTAAATTGTCATCATTTTATAAAAAAAAAAAAATTTCATTGAAAAACTAACTAACTTTTTTTTTTTTTTTCTGTTTTAATTCTATAAATATTGACCTTTGACCAAATATGAAGTTGACGACTTTGATTTAAAGTTTGAAAAATCAGCAAATATCTATAACATGATATGTAATAGATATATTTTTTTTTTTATATCTGATGTTTTTTTTTTTTTTTAAAAACATTATAACTACAAGTATATAATTCGTTTTAACACAGATCGCATGAATTATATTTGTAAAAAAAAAAAAAAAATAAAAATTAAATGTGTGTATTTCATAGAATCAAGTTAAGAAAAGTTTCTTGAGATAATATAGGATCGAATTTAGCTTCCAATTGTTGCATTAATGAAATCAAGATACATGTATGTAAGTAGTCAGGCTGCATAGCAATAATAGTAAATAAAATAAAATAAGAGCGCAAGAAAACGTCAAATATAATATAATATATATATAGTAAGTATCTCATGTATGTATAGTAAAAGAAAATCAAAATCTAAAATGAGCTCTGTAAACCAAATATGGTGATATGAATGTAAGATAACGCATAAAGATTTTTGCACTATAATATTGTGATGCATTACAATATTTTTATGTATATACATATTATTCCTTGATGTATTTTCGATTGACGACCGATACCAAAATGTTGATCTCTATAAGTCAATGCGGTTAGCGCGTGTTACGTTCCGTATTTTGTGGTTAAAATGTGATCTTATGAAACATCTTACAAGTTAAATGCCTTTTTACCACCCTCTTACTTATTTTAGTTTAGTTTTCAGGAATTTTTGCTATATAAATCTTTAAAAAAAAAAACAAAAAAAAAACAAAGGCATTCGTTTTTACCAAGAAGTACCACAGATAAGTTGATAGTTTTGTATTTTATAGAATTTTTTGTTTGTTTGTTTGTTTATCATTTTATTTTATTTTTATTTTTTTTTTGGTTTTTTAAAATTTTTTATATCTGATTTGTGATATGTAACTTTTAATACATTTAAACTGAAAGTAGAATTTTTGTCACATGATCAGTCACCATATTTGATTGATCTTGTGGTTTTCTACTTCTTTTGGTCAATGGATGAAGGGTGATAGTGTACCTATTTAGGATATATGACCGTTGAGTGCTATTATTATTAACAAATGCACAAATTGCTCAAAAGGTTTTACTCTCAAATCAAAATGCAATGAAATATAATCATATAGTAATGCAATTCAATAAGTTTTATAATAATAATAATCAATGTGTTGTCAAAGATGTTATTTTTTCGCTTGTTTCAAATTGGTTAACCATAATCGCATCAACTTAAGGAGATTGGAACAAATAACAGTCGTGATTGTGATCACCTTATATAAGATATATTGAAAAATTAAAATTAAAAATAAAACAACAACAACAAAAAAAAATTTACTATAAGTAAAACTATAAGGAAACTATGTGATGCATTATAAATATGTATGTATCATGAAGGTGGTATCTATAATGAAAAATGTTAAATTAATCCATATGTGGAATTTTCTAATAATGGAAATTAGCAAATTAAAACGATTTAAATTGTTAATATGATATAAATGCAAAAACAATAACAAATATAAAGAAATGATTTTTATAGTTTCTGATTTATAGAAATTTTAATTGAAAATCCAAAATATCTAAAATGAGATAAAGACGCAAAAAAAAAAATAAAAAATAAAAAATAACACAAAACGATAAATGTCACATAATTATTGGATTTTATAAGCCTAATTTGATTTTGTATTTAGACTTGAAATTAATTTATTATATATTTCACAATTTTTAAGAAATTTTTGTTTGGAATTGTGCAAGATCTCTTTTAGTTAAAATTTGTAAAATTCATTTTGTGTCTAAATCATGTATTAAGTTCCAATGTTGGAACATGAACTCAACTAAAGATTAAAGATAAAAGGACATTTTTTTTTCTTTTAAAAATTATTATCTTGCAAGAACTAGGAACTATTAGTTTTAAATTTAACTATTTTGAAAGTTAGACAGATTTCAATTTGAATTGGAAATTAGGAGGATTCAGTTCAACAGTTTCAATAATTTTGTCTTTCTTCACAGAATACTTTCAAATAGCTAAGTGTACAGGAGTCCATAGAAGGTTAACTGTTGATCTCCTAAACCTCAATAGTTCTAAAATTCTAATTTTTGTAATTTTGTCCTACTGGTTATCATTCAGATTCTGAGAAAAAGGATATGTACGAGTAAAAAGTCAACAGATTTCTAATTTCTAATTCCATCTTCTTAGTGAAAAGAACCATCACTCTATATTAACTGATTTCACTTTGTGTTTTGAAAGTCTATAAATTTATACTTTGGTGGAGAATGTAGTTTTTTTTTTTCAAAATAAATTTAAAAGTATGAAAGTGAATATAACAAAAACGACGTGAATATGAATTTTTTGAAAACGCAATAATTTTTTTTTTTTTTTTTTTAATGTAAAATGTTAATAAACACATTTTTATTGAATTGCATACATCTAAGGTGCACAAATATTTTTCAAGAATAAAAAAAGTAAAATGATTCAAATCAAATGCATTAACGTAAATATTATATATAGGCCATATACTATACTTATATATTAACGCACATATAATACACCTGTACATATGAGTTTTAATTTAATTTCCAGGTGAACTAGATTTATAGCGAATTATGTGCATACATTTTATGCATTAATACGTCATTATAAAAATATATTATGTGTATTTTTCTACAGATATTGTATGTATACATATGTATATATTGAGTAATGTGATTAAAATTTAGTATAAATTCCAATATATCTGACAGTTATTATAAACGTTAAAAAAGAGTTTTTAAGAAAGGTGTATTTTAAAGTGAAATTTCATGTACATACATATATACATTAAAAAGGTGTTGGATTTAACTTGTCCAATTTTTTTTTTTTTTTTTCATCTTTTTTCTTTTATAAAAGTATCTTTTCTTATTTTATTATACATATATATATTTTTAAAAAAATTCTTTAACGCATTCAAAACAAAACAAAAATACGCACTCTATGCACTTTATGTATATAACATATGTACTTTCATGTCTAATATTTAAAAATACATGTTGTAATATTTTCTACAAACGCCATATAATGATGATTAATTCCTTCATTGAGTTGTTATTATAAAATATGTGCAAAATATGCACTTTTCAATAAATTTAAAACTGCATTTATTTTTCTATATTTTTCAAATTTAATAACAAAAAAAAAAAACATACACACACACATTTTTTGTTTTTAGTTTGTTTGTTTATTTATTTAATTTTTTTTTTCCTCTAAATGTGTGTGTGTTTTTGTAATAAAATACAGGTGAAAAATATGAAGACAAAAAACAAAAAAAAAAAAAAAAATACGTTCATCGCATAAAAAAAAAATTCAGGGCATTCGCTTATATTAATTGCATAGTGTAATCATCATTCAATGTGTGTAATTATAATTAACCTTTATACATAACAGATACAGGTACAAATGTACATATGTAACTATATACATATACATATGTATGTATGTAATGTACTATATAGAATGCAGAAAACAAAGTAATTATATTGTTATGGCACCTATTAAGTGCGTATGTTGCAGAAAAATAAATAAATACAATAAATATAATATTATATTTATTAATTTTTTTTTTTTTTTTTTCATTTTTAAATTAAATAAACTAGAAAATTTGTTGAATCGTCAGTTTATGAATTGCATGTTGAATTAATTTTCTTTATTATTTTTTTTATTTTTTTTTTCGTTCATTAAACAAGGTGATTCAGTGAAGGTGGATGTGAACATAAATATAAAAAAAAAAAAACCCATTTAATAAGTGGTGTCTGATATGTTATGTTACAGAAAACTAGTTTTTTGATTGTTTATAAGTTCAAGAGAAACCACTTTTCTAAGTGATGAATATAGGAAATTCGAAGTTTATGATCTAAATCTAATATCTAATCTATTCTATATTGCACGGAAGCTAAAGAAAATTTAATCAGTGAAGTTTTTTATTGGAAAATTTGTGGAAAAATAAGATAACAATTCATAATAAAAATGATTGAAGAAATATAGGATGGCAGGGACCAAAGTGGTAAAATGCGATTATTCTTAACATCAAGTTACCCTTTTTGATGCCAGCGGACGATATATCGGCCTTGTTTGTTTACGTTAAAAATTATTGTAGGTAGTCTTCAATCTTCATACGCTTCCAATACATATATCTGTTTATGAATGAATCATTTTTCTTTTTTCAAAGCTATTCATAGAAGCGCATAAATCGAATCGACTTGTGTGCGTAAATAAGCTTGGCATTGAAAGGGTTAAATTAAATTATCTACATCAAACTTTCGTCTGGTCCTGTCTTCTGCCATACAAAGAACTACTAAAAATTTATGGTTTTTAATCCTACTACACATAAAAATCCTAAAAATTTAATTTACCTTGAAAAATCAACGTTTGAATGGAATGGAGTTTTTGAAGAAAAACAAAAAATTATTGTTTGTCCTGAATTTTTTTTGCTTATTTTTCTTTTTTGTCCGTATAATTAAAATACCAATTTTGAATATCGAATCACCTTGTGAAACAGATACTTGTGTCAGATTTGTTTTATATGAAAATAATATACTTTTAAAAATTTAGTAATTTGATCTATATTTTAAAATTATTATTTTTTTTTTTTTTCAATTCGTTCTGAATTTAAATATCACCTTTTCTTCATATACAAATTTTTTTTGTGAAACTTTTTAATATTTTTTTGTAACCCTTTAAATATCTGTTTGTAGGCAGATACATAATTGCATTGTATAATTTATTTTGAAAATATATAATCACAAGGGCTAAGAAATATAACATTTTTGTGCAAAAAAAAAACATTAACCAAAACAAGAAAAAATACCTTGAATTACTTGTTATTAGAGTGTAAGGCCGCGTATACGTTATGTTTTTTGTTGTTGTTTTACATATGTACATTTTATATCTAGCCTATGTGCTATAGTGGAATGGTTGATAAAAACAGCAGCCACAACAACACAGTATGTAACAGTAACAGATACATAGCCGGAGCAATAACGTACTTTTAACAAAAAAAAAAAAAAAAAAAAGACTTGATAATCTGATTGCCTTCTTCCTAGCCTAAGGGTTTTTGGGTCTTATTTTTAAATACTGGTGCTGCTGTTGCTGCTGTACCATCATTATACAATATAACCACCATCAATAAGAAACTAGTCATTGTAAGGAAAACAAAAATAAAAACATTAACAAAGAGAAAAAAAAAACAACAAAAAGAAGAATTTGCTTCTGCAAAATGCATCACAAACACCCAACAACACAAAATATTAGCAACAAACTGAAGCCAGGAGCAGCAGCATCAGCAACATCAGTAACTATCAAAGATGGGCATCCATCCAAACAGAAGTAAATTGAGGAGGTGGAGAAGGAGGAGCTCTTAACTACAACCCATAAATTTTAAAATGATCCGATCATATCGTAGAGGATCAAAAATTATTTTTCGCGAAAATTTCTGTTTTGTACTATCTTTTTCTTTAAGACTAAAAGAATCTTGTTGAATTTGAATGTTATGTCTTGTATATAAATGTTGTTGTTGTTGTTGAAGAGAAATTATATTTAATGTTTTTTCTTTTCTTTTTCGAAAAATATCTTCTTTCTTATCATGACAGCACCTTCAAGAAAAAAACAAGAGCTTTTTTTTTTCCTTCAATGAATAGGTATTCACCAGGATTATTGTTGGTACATATAGAACATAATGATTATGAAAAGATAGAAATCGACGGTGAATTTTTATTTTTATAGGTAAAAATTCCTGTAATGATGCCAACTTACAATTAGTTAAGTTTTAAGTTTCTTTCATCTGTTTTGGCGTTTATTTTTTATTTTGCTTGATTGTCATCAATTTGTATGAGGGCGACATTTTATTATGTATGTATGTACATCATATAGATACAGGTAAAATTACATATGTATGCAACACAAATGCTACATGTTGTAAAAACTGACATATCTTTGTAAAATCTTTTTAATTTCATCAGAGGAATATATTAAATTTGATTTTTTGCACAAGAAATTAAATATACGATTTAAAACGAAAAAAAAAAAAAAAGTTGAAATGACATCAAAATGCAATGAGGGTGGGCTATTTAAAAAAATTATTTTTAGAAATTTTTGATGCCAATCAAATTTTATTTCAATAAAAATTAATTTTCTCGTATATATTTTAGAAAATATCTTTACAAAATCTTATATAAATTACTCGTATAGTTTTGGTGTTTTTGTTGTAATTTTAATTAAGATTCATTTGAAAGTTACTTGAAGAACGTACTAATGAACTTAGAGAAATAAATCTAAATTTTTTTTTTTTTTTGCTCTTATCAAGCAATAGATTTTCTTAACATGCATGTTTGGTTTTTAAACTTGATTTTTTGCTAGAATTTCAAAATTAAAAGATTTTATTAAATTATATTTAATTATACGAACTTTAAAACTGTAATTAATAAGATCTTTATGTGAAAATATGATCGTTCATAAACATTTTTTTACCTATACTGTAGAAAAAACACATTCTATAAGTAAGTACAAGATAAATCTGAAAAAAAAAAAAGATACATGAAGAAAGGGAAAACGTTATAAAATTACATTAAATTCTTCTTTCCAGAAGATGTTAGGTAAAGAACAGGTGAAATGAATTGAATTTATTAGTCACTTAGAATCAGGACTAAAGAAGCACCCTGCTTAAAAATTATGTTTGTAAGTTCATATAATAGATCACTCGGCATGATAAAAAATATGTTGTGTATAAATACTTGCTAGATTCAATATCTGTTTCCTTTTTTTAAAAAAAAATATATTTAACAGGCGTACTAACATGTGTAATATGCACAATTTAATCGAAAATTAAATTTACATTTACAATTAAATTTGATTAAATTGATTACAAATTAAATGCGTCATATAACATGGGTTTTAGGATGTTATCAATATGCATTTTTTTAAGAAAAACTCAGTGGGATTTTCTTAAGTTCTCACATTGCAAAAATTTTAAAAAACATAACTGATTATCAAAAAAGTTTTCAAAAGATACATTTTCCATTTTTCAGATCTTGTGCTTGATTAAAAAATTCGCTGAAGGACGAAAGGAATTCTCAATGTTTTTTTTAGATGAATTAAAAACATAGCTAAATTCTTATAATTATTTATTCAGGATCTGTAAAAAATTCAAAAACCAAATTTACTTTTCTTTTCAAAAAATTACTGAATTTATAGAACATTTTAATAAATCTTTTTAAATATCTGATATTACATTGATTACTTTGTCAAGGTTTTTATTTTTTTAATTGCTGATTCTTTGAATCTTCTATTATATTTACAAAAATTACGGGCTAATTGAAAGTTTTTTCATGCATGAAAAATACATTTTCAAAAATGTTTATCGATATACCAAATCAGATTATGTCTTTTATTTTTCTTCTCTCTTTCTTTAAATTATCTTTCAATATTAATTGCACATATAACAAAAAAGGTATTTTTTAACCAAAACCCCAAAAAAAAAAAAAAAAAAAACAAAAAAAAAAACAACATTTTAACTTTCAATTTTGTGCTTCGATGGTGGACTTCTATCAAATGATGCAAAAATTACCACATAACCAATGTCGACGTCATCTCATCATCATCATATTTTTTCTTTTATTTTTTTATTTTTTTGTATATTTTTTGGTATCCATGATCAACAGCAGCTAATATCCAGGTACAAGACAAAAAAAAAAAATTCAAGAAAAGAGATCCAGATTCCAGAGCAAAACAAACGAGTAAAATAGTGGTGTACAAGAAGTACGAAAAAATCAAAAAAATCAAAAAAAAAAAAAAAAAAAGAATTATAAAAAGAAGAACAAGAAAAACAAAAATAATAATATGTATAAACTCACAAAAATGTAATGCTTCAATGAAGAGTGAAGACCTGAAAAATTTAAACCGCAATCTCATAAAAAAACACCGCTATCTGTTTAGTCAAGAAAAAGATGCTGCTTCTGATGCTGAGATGAAAATCGAGGAAGAGAATCAACAGATCTTAAAAATGTAAACTATAAGTTCGGTTCAGTTTATATTTACAAAAAAAAATAAAAAAATAAATAAAATAAGAAAATTTGAAATACAAAAAACAAAAAGATGCTTCTTATCGTCATCGTCTTCGTTGTCGTTCTGTTAACTCAAAAGAAGGCATCTGTCATTTGTGGAAAATGTGCGGGTGAAAAATAAGAAGAAAATATACCTAATACGTGTATGTAGAAGGATTCATTTGGATTTCCAAACAAAATCTATATATTTTTTTTTTATATAGATATTTAGTATACATATATATTTTTAAGATGCGTTTTTATTATTGCAAAAAGATATCTTAAAATACTTCAACGAAGACACAAAAAAAAAAAAAAAAAACAACAACGAATGCGGTTTTTTGTTGGAAATATAAAACGAAATGTAAAAGCTAAATATTATGTGTGTATCTTTTATAATATAGGAAAACGATGTACGAAACCAAGTTGATTTTCATTATTATTTTTTTTTTTTTAAAAAACAAAATTTTTTATTTGTATTTTCATTCTTTTTATTTAATCCTTTTTTTTTTTTTTTTTTGTTTTTTCTTTCTTTTTTCTTCAACATCCCCGTTCTTTTTTGTGTATCATTACGGAATTTTATTCTTTTAAAACTTTTGCAAAGTGAATTTTTAACGTTCTCGTTTTTTTTTTTTTTTGTACTTTTTATTTTTCTAAATTTGTTTTAAGTGCCCTTCTGAACTACCATTGATTTTAACCGTTTATACTTGTTTATTACCACGTTCTATAATTTTTCTTTTCATTTTGATCGTTTTTAAAATGTCATTTTATTTATTTTTTTTTTTTTTTGTTTTGTTTTGAATTTGTTCGCTTTTAAAAGGTGGCAATTTAGTTTTATTTTTTTTTTTTTTTTTAACGAAAAGGTGATTATTAAATGTGATTATTATATGTAATTTTAAAAGCCTAATTTTCGTTATTTGGATAATTATTTTTTTTTTTCAGGTTGTTTCAAAAATTTTACATGAAATTCAACAAGGATACAAAAGGATACCATAGCAATAATTATAATCATATGATTTTTATTTACATTCTTTAAAAGTTTTTAAATGTTCAGTAGTTCCTAAATCCATCTTTTTAGTTATACATATTTATGAGATAATTTATATATATGTGATTATTGTTAAAATTAAATTCCTAAAGGCATTTTTTGAGAAGAAAAAAAAAATCAATTATCAATTTCAAGGATTAAATTTATTAAAGCGAAATAGACACAGAAAAAAAAAAAAAAAAGTTGACAAAAAATTCAAACCACGAACAGTTTTTTTTTTCTCAATTTGTTTACTAAAAATTTTATTCTCTCATGGTTTTCAATGCATTCCAAAGATTTTGGTTTTTTAAATGTAATTTTAAACTGACCACAAGTAAGACCTTACCACATCCGCAGTCAACAATCATTTGTAAAATAATTTTCATTTTAATAAAAAAAAAACCCGTCATTCTTTGGTTAAACAAAAATTATGTTCTTTCAATTTAGAGTACGCTTAAATGCTATTTGATACATGATAAAAATTTAAAGAGTTTTATGTTTCATTTTAATATGTCGATTATTTTAGTTTGATGTTTAAAAATATGTAAGCTTTAAAATAGATGAAAGTGAAATAATTTTATTAATGAAAAATTTAAAAAATTTGAGTATGTTTACAAAGTACGATTTTGAGGAATCTTTGAATTATTGGAATAAAATTATTTCATGTGAATTACGGAACGTGAATAAAATAACAAAAAACCTAAGAAAAATTATATTTAAAGGATTTTTTCATGTTTGAGGATCTTATACAAGTGGAATATTTTTTGAGAAACAAGGAAATTTCAGTTCTACATATTTACATAGGTATTTCTATTCGTTCAGGTTTATTACAATTTAACATCATTAGAATCAAAAAAAAAAAATTGAAAACAAATGGTAACGTAAAATAATATCAAACGTCTTAACTAAACGTTTTTTTAACAAAACATATAAGCTACGAAGCTATTAAATCCTTTGGATTTATTTCACGGTTCCAGGAAAAAATAACTAAGTATTGGAAAAAATGTTGACAATTTTAAATGTTAATAGAGTCATTGCATTTTCTTAAAAAATTATTTCATTATGTTTATAGATTGAATTCTATTTAATTTCACAAAACTTAACAAATACCATTTATTATGAATACGTATCACAAAATAAATTAAATTTCAATAAATTATAGAATTAAAGTTGACATAATCGTTTACGAGTATATTTGAAAAAAAAAAAATTTTTTTTCATTCTAAAATTTAAAAGTGTGTAAAAATAAAGTATCTACACATTACTAAACAAATTATTAATAAAAAGAAAAAGAAAAGCCTATCATTTTAAATATGACTGCAGCAACAACATTCATTTTAAAATAATCCTGTTATTTATTGACAACAAAATGAAAAATTATAATAGAAATCGAAATAGTAATCATTTTATAAATTTTACAATCGATTTGTATATTATTCTCTCATATTCATATTTTATATTCTAAACATACATATACTAGAAAAAAATAAAAAAAATCTTTTTCTGCATGTTATATTCATTGATATTGTTATGATGCAAAAGAAGAAAGAAAGAAAACCATCTAAATGGTATAACAACAATATATAGCATGATAAAAAACGATTAATGACAGATTTTCTTCAATAAAACGTACATTTGATCTCTGACCTAACTCTTTCAAAGTGATATTGAATCATGATGGCAATTCGATAAATTTTGCCACTTTGTGAATTCTATTTTATTTTATTATTTATTTATTTATTTTTTTTTAGATAATATATACGTTAAACAGTTAACCTTCAATAATGTCTTTTACAATAATTTTCTGTTCATTCAATATATAAGATTAAAATCAATTAAATAAGACTATATCTTTTGTTGCAAAAGAAAAAGTAAATGAGTATTAGTCGCATCTTTGGTTGTTATTTTCTTCTTCTTTTTTTTTTTTTGTTTTTCTTCTAAATTATAGATACTCGTTTAATCTAACTTTTATAGTCATCATTTGGCTGTTATACCTACGCGTTCTTAAAAGATATATAAAGTCTATAAATATAATTACCAAACACCTGTTGCCGGTCATGCAACAACAAAAAATCTACTTATTTATACATATATATGTATATATAACATATACACACCTATGAAAAGTATCTTTTCTACCTGTTGCGATATACTTTTTATTTATTTTTTTTTTTCAATTTCTTCTGTGTATGCAGTTTTTTTTTTTTTTTTTTGTTATTTTATTTTCATTCATGCTGTGACTTTTTAGCTATCTGCATAGCTTCCATTTATTTAAACATAAAGAGAAACAGTTGCTTTAACTATATTATAATAATAATAATAATAATAATAATAATCGATGTATATACCAATAACAAGAAAATAAAAGTGGATATCGAACGAATGTATCACGCAAACGCACACTTTTATATAAAAAATAATATTTCTCAGGTGAGATAGAGGAAGAAGTTAAGTATTATAATAATCTATTGCAAAGTGGTAACAATCAACCTTATAAAATATCTATCTACTGTATTGTTTATACTCATATATTTATGTATTATATATTTAAAAAGAAGAAGAAATAAAAAAATTCTTATTTTTCTTGGCAGTGTGTCGCACTTTTAAGTAGTTTTATAATATGTACTATAAAGTACCTATAATATACAAAATATAACAAAATAAAGTAAATAGATACAGATAATCTATAATAATGAATTTTTCAAATGAGAAATTGGATGAGGCTTATGTGTCTATACGATAAAAGAGAGAGGCTAAAGAAGTTTAACATGCTAATGTTGTAAAAATTTCTTGCAAATATCTTTTTTAAAATTTTTTTTTTAAATTGGAAAAATACAAGACAGATGGCTAATTATATGCGATCGCATCCAAAGATGATATTATTATAGAGGAGAAAACGATGAGGGAGGATGAGATGTGATGACTTTGTGTTACTTGTAAATTTGTTGACCAAGACGACCATATCAGCCAACAGACCAAATAAGAGTTGGTTCGTTTGGTAGTATATATGTATGTATGTAGTATAAGTAAAGTGTATATGCTATATAGTGATAAAAAATATATCAAACAAGATACACCTTGTGATACTACTACATATGTATATGTATGTAATAAACCAACATAGAATGGATACAGACAAGGGGGGCTCACTTATATGCATGATGTTCCTTCAACTTTTATATTAAAAGTAATTATTATAATTTCGTTAATTACACTAAAGATAAAAAAGGGGTTGAACGCAAAAAAAAAAAACAATATACAAGTAGCAGCATCGTAAAATAAAATGAAAAAAAAAAACCAGATATAATATTAATGAATTTTGTATACAAAAAAAAAAAAAAATAAATAAAATAAGAAAAACAGTATACATTGGTTTACCAACAGATATAATATCATCTTGTATCTGGTTTTAATTCTTGAAACCAACTTTAGGTTAAATATACAATCGATATTTAACACTAAAAATGTGATTACTTATATTCTCTCTTTTGAAAATTCATGAAAACTTATTAAATTTTTGTACAGTATGCAAGTAGTAAGTTTTTAAGTATATTTAAGTGATAGAGTAAACGTTAAATCGTGTTTATTGTATAAAATTGAATTTTATTTGTGTATAGGTACATATATTGAACTTTAACTATATAAGTTAACTACTTAAAAATTGTATATTGTAACTAAGAGTTTGCACTAATTACCTCGTAAATATCACACGTGTGGCACGCTTTAACCAACAACCACAAGATCATCTTTGGATTCATGCGTTCAATGATGTCTATTCGGAACTTTTGCAGTAGGTATTATGTATGTATGTATGTAGGTACATCCATATGTACATATATTTGATCGTGATCTTCAATTTTAACACTTTTATATCATATATTCCAAACTAAAGTATATTATAGATCAATGGTGTTAATAAAAATGAAGCTCCCACTGTTTTTACAACGCGGGTGTTTGTTGATTATTCCAATAAGTGAATATAATTTGAACAACGTGTGAGGCCTTTAGAAAAGAGAAAAAAAAAAATAATAATAATAATAATAAAAAAAATGATAATGCAAAAACTTAAAATCTTAGAATCTTTTGTAAAATTCTAGATAAATTGTAGCATAAGCAGAAGAAAGAAACAAACAAAGATACATACATATGTAATCGTGAAAGAGCTCATGTTTTATTTAACAAATAAAAATCAACATTATTTTTTATTTTTTTTTAATAAAGGTGGATACAACCATCTTTTAATGGGTTGCATCCTTTTGAAACGAGAAGAATATCTTTTAGAATGAATTTCATGTGAGCATGTGAAAAAATTTCAGTTTGTCTTGGTTTTATTTTGAAAATTCTGTAGAAAAAAAAAATGTTCTTTAGTTCCTTTTGAGGGACTTACTTACATACTTTTGATTTTCTTTTGAACCAGATTAAAAGGACTACAAAGACATATTACACGTTCCATAAAGAGCTTCAACACAAATTAACTTCCGAAAAAGTTATTAAGGAACACCTCTTAATCATGTCACATCTGTTACTATTAAAATCATTCTGTAGGAATCTTTTTCACTAAAAAAAAATGTAAGTACATATACAAATGAAGACTGTCTGTCATAAAAAAAATAAAAAAAAACGTACAATCTTATTTTAGGTAATTTACATACATACATATGTATGTAAACTTTTTGAAGAAAAAAAAAATACCTTATATCAAAAAAATACGTCAAAGAATCTTATAATTTGTTTTTTGATTTTCTTTTCAATTTAGAAGAAATGACTGTTTAAAAAAATTATGAAAAAAAAAAAAATTAGAAAGAATCTTTATTTAATTTAAAATGCACAAAATTTCCATATATACGATTAATTTTTTCATTTTTTTTTGATTTTCCCACGATTTGCCAAAAAATACTTAAATCTTTCCAAGATATTTAAAATTATCTATTCTCATTAATTTTCATATTTTAGAGATACTAAATTGTATTTTTGTTTTTTCGTTTTCCTACAATTTTAAATCAACATAAAAAAGAGATAAGTATCAACGACCTTAACTACATTTTCTGTATGTTTTTTTTTTCACTTCATTTTTTTTTTTATTAATTTTTAAATTTAACTAAAAATAAAATCAATAGATACGAAAAAAAGAAGAAAAAGAAAAAAAAAAACGATATATCTAACACATTGATGAATTTGAACAAATTTGAATGTTTTGTTTTTTCTTATTTAAAATTTTTTAATTTTTTTTATTTTTATTTTTTTTTTTAATCTTGAATATATTAAAAGGAGTAATAAAGCTGTCGACCTTTTGATATGTTGTACAATTTGTTAACGACAAAAAAATAACAAAAAATTAAAATAATAATACAAAAAAAAAAAAATAAATAAATAACGAAGTGAACTATGACAATAAAATGACAATTCAACAACAACGATAAAATATACTCGTTTTTTTTTTTTATCAAACTTCAAAAATTTTGTGTCACTTTTTAAAGTTAAATACAAACAAAAATCTGACAAATTTTAATATTGTTTTTGTGTTGGTCAATTTTTGTTGGTTTTTTTTTTTTTGTCAATCAAAATTATAAAACTGGCCACTTTATGAAATTATCATAATAATGTTGGATTTGCATCTTAATTGATGTTATTTATTATACAACAACAACAAATATAATATAACATAAATACAATAACAATTTTTAAAATTTAATATTTAATACAAATAAAAATTGTACGTATGTATATTAATCAAAAAATGCAAAGATAACAAAACATTAAAGAAAAGCGCACGCGTTTTTAAATTAAGTATGTATTGTATATAAACAACATTTTACTTAATCTAAAAAGTATTTTTTTGAAAAGAGTTGCTTTTCAGGATTTTATGTAGGTACATATATAACCTTTTTTTTTTTGTTTTCATTTTTAAATCAAAATTTTTTTTTTTATTTAAGTAGCCAATATTTAATTTTTTCTTTTGTTTATTTTCACAGTGATTTATGAAACGTTTTAATGTATGAGACCTGATTGAAACTGAGGTTAAAATGAACATGGATTAACAATCAAATAGATTATCAATTTTTAAAATTCGAATGTGTTATACTTTTAAAAGCTTTTTGATAAATTATCGATAATAACAATTTTCTAATTTCCATCAATTAACTTGGTTTTCCACAAGGAACAAGTCTATTCCCAATTCTTTTTTTTTTTTTTTTTGAGCTTTTCAAAATGGAACGATTAATGAATGATGCTTTCTTTTAAATTAGTTTTCTATTAAGGTCCAAAATGTCTCGACAAATTGTCATTTTACTTTTCCGTTGGTACTCCTTCTATGCCATAGTGTTTATGAACGTTCGTATTAACTGAAAAAGGCAAAAAGTATTTGTCGAGAGTTGAGACGTACGAAATTTTTGCTTTTTAATAAAAGAGAGAAAGGCTACTATCTTGTGATTATAAGGCAGGTAATTGTCTTGAAAAAATTGTGCGGTAAAATGTAAAGATTAATTTATGGAATCAGCGTTCTTGTAAAACAAATTTTTTCACGCCATTTTCGAATATTTTTCGGATTTTAAAATATTACAAGAATTACTAAAGTTAATACTAAATATACTTGTAAATGCACAAAGAGGGTTGTAAGAAAAAAAAAATCGATAACCAAATTTACTTTAACGATTTAACTAAATGAAGGTTAATTTTCAAAAAATATCTTTGAACCTAAAACAAATAATTTCTTTTTTATGAAAAGCTCATTGAGTGTAAAAGTTAATTACAACCACTTTATTAAGTTGAAAATTTTTATTTTTATGCCTTAAAAGTGTATTCAAAATTAATACTCTTAATTTTTCATTTTAATTTAATATCTGCATAAATCCAAGTGAATTTATTACGGAACACTCGTGTAGAAAAATAAATTTCAATACAATTTTTCATATATTAATTCACATTCTGAGTAAAAAAAAAAAATATATACATATAAATAAGTAAATATTAAATAATATTTTTTCTTTTTATTTATTTTTTTTTTTTTTTGTTCACATAAAAGATGTAAAACTAGAAGGCAAGAAAATAATATTAAATTACTGTCACCTTAGACCTTTGTGTATAAAACAATTATTTTATAAAGATATTATCCATTTAACAAAATTAATATGAATCTCAAAGACATCAATGAAGAGTGGTAAGTTATCATAATTAACACTGAATTTAATGTATTTTTTCTTTGTCATGTAATAAATATCTTCTTTTTTTTTTTCTGTTCATAGTTCAAATTAAATTGTCATATTGCATTTATAAGATAGTACTATACATATACGAGTATATAGAATATATTTACAAATTACACAAATATATACTTACAATATTACTATATTTGTAAGAAAAAATACTAAGTAAGCATAGATAGTAGATACTAGATAGGTGTATGATATATACAAATAATGAAAATACAAGATTTTCTTTATAAGAGAGGTGATGACGATTTGATAGGCTCCAGTGAAACAGCTGTGTAACATAGGTGTATATAAAATTCATAGATACATACTTTTTTGTTTTTCTATGAAACATTCATTATTCAAATTTTTCGCAACAAATCAATTACGGGATTTTATCTAACAGTTAAGCTAGGATTTGTGCATGCAGACGTAAATGCAGACACAACAGGTTACCATGTGTCATGTGAAAATAAATGACCAAAATGAACATCGACATTACTGTACTATCTGTATACAGTATAAACTGGACTGGATATTAATAATATACATATATATAATACTTGGTATATACATATAATATGACATATAATATGATGTACATACATACATAGATATGTATGTATGTGTACATAATATATAAGTAAAATAGAAATTAATTTTGAGTTGTATTTTATGAAAAGAGTTGCCAAAATTTACAAAAAAAAAAAACAGATTTTTTTTATAAATAAATTACGAGTTTTGTTTATACATACGAATAGAATATGAT
Source organism: Bombylius discolor (assembly GCA_939192795.1). NCBI lineage: Eukaryota > Metazoa > Arthropoda > Insecta > Diptera > Bombyliidae > Bombylius > Bombylius discolor. Next base: position 52,283,535 of record OW584238.1, on the reverse strand, counting down.
TTGAAAATACGAGTACATACATATTCATAGTTATGTTAAGTTGAAAAAGGAAGTAAAAACAGATTTAGGAAGAAGCCAAAGCCAATATAAAACTGTGAAGCTTGCTGATAATTTACAGGATAACGATCAATCCTTTTGGTATGTATCGGGCTCATTCGTTTACTGTACATAATTTCAAATCAACCTTTGCAATAAAAGGGTTAACATTTACTCTTGTAATTTACATCCAGTTTTGTTCGTCAAAATTATTTCAATAACGAAAATAATCGTTACCAATTAAAGGGTTAAAAAAAGGATAATAATTTAATTTTTGAGTAAAACTTAAGGAAAAAACTAGTGTAAGAAAGGGTGATATACAAAAAATAGGAATTTAACTAACCTTTCTAGCCTAAAGCTCTTCCAAAAAATCTCATTAAGTTTTTCACAATAAAATTACTAATTTCTAGTAAAATTTTTTCTGAATTATGGCAATTCCGTTAAAAATGTGCATATGCCTAACGCCAAAAACTATCATTTTCTAAAATACTGTTATAATAAAAATCATACAAAAAAAATCAAAAATACACGACAACTTTAAGTCATATTTTGCCATACTATACAAATAGACAATTCATTGATTGTGATATTGATGTAATATTTTTTTTTTTGCAAAATATAATATTTCATTACAAAGTTTGAAAGTTAACTTGGCAAAAAAAAAAAAAAAGCTGAAAAGTTAAGATTTACAGGTGCCAAAGCCACTAAAGATATAAGTTACATTCAAAAGCACTCATAAAAATTATGTGGGTGTTATAAAGATTATTTATCTATCTTGCAATCACATAATACAGGTAATGAGAAAATAAAAAAAATAATAATTATTATTTAAAAAGAAAAAAAAAATATACGCCATTTAACTTGAAAATATTTTTATCTAGCTAACAGCTCAGACAAACAAGCAACATTTTCTTGGCAGACCCTAATTGCTTTCAAACGAGCGTTAGCTAACGTAATTGATTTTTAATCGCGAATATGTATACGAGTATATTTTTATATGTATGTAAACAAAAAAAAAAAATTTAAAAAAAAAAGATACTTTATAGGTATGTAAAAACTATTATGATGATTGTGTTGTACACAAATTGGCTTCAAGAATTATATTTGTATGAATGCACTATACGTTAGCAATAAAAATATATCTTTTTCTTCAGTACCTCATATACTCGTATAATAATAATAATAATAATCATTTTTGTGGATTGATAGTCCGCGTCTCCTCAGGTGATCATTTTAAAAAAATTCCTCAAGTATTTTCAGTTTTGATGTGAATGCAATGTGATGAATATAAGTAAATAAGTAAGTGCTCGAGAATATATTTAAGTACATTGTATTTATTTATCTTCTTCTTATTTTTTTTTTCTCTCTTAAGAAAAAGAAAAATAATATTAAAAAAATAAAAAAATAAATGCCAATAAATTCTCACCTTTGGTGAGATTTTTATCCAAATTATTTTAAGTTCAAGAAAAATATGAAAAAAAAAAAATGTTTTATAAATTCCCAGAAACATGATTAATTGGCATCAATTATTCTATTTGAACATTAAAAAAAAAAAAAAAAAACATAAATTGTTTTTGTATGTGGAATTTTCAAAAATGTTTACTTATATGTTTTCTTTTTCTCTGTAAATATTTTTAATTTTTTTTTTAATGCGTTTAATCACTGTTTAATGAATTAAATGATAAACATTATAATATCTAAGTTTATATTTAAGTACATACATACATTCAACATATGTACATGTTCAGAAAAAATACATATTCATAAAAACATTATTAAACAAAAAAAAAAAAAAAAAAGCTTCAAAACAGTTAAATTTTACTTTTTCATCTTTAAATCGAGATTATGATTGATTGAATTGAGCTACATAGACTCTAAGAAAAGAAAAGAAAAAAAAAAAAAAAAAGTCGAAAGTGAAATAAATTCTAAGAGGTTTAGACAACATAATGATTATACTGCTACTTGGGTGGTGTGTGGTTAGTACTTACATGTATTATATTTTTCACGTATGTTACGTATGCAGGTATACATACATATTTGATTTTTTAAAATAATGAGTAAGTCCACTCGTTTTGATTAAGATATTTTAGAAATGAAAAAAATATCTACATATAAATATGTGTTGTTATAGACACTGTTTACCTTCTGTGTTCTAAATTTTAATAAAGACTGAGGACGATGAGGGAGTTTAAATTTTATTTTTCAATATTAAGCTGATGAGTTTTAAAAATTTTAATTAACTAACGTAAATTTTAGTTTAAATTTGATTTTTCAAGTTATTTTTCAGAAGTAGACTAAGGGCTAAAGGATCTATAAAAACGTATAGCAAATTAATCTATAACAGACTTCGAATTTGAAGCTTAGGTCTGAAATCTATAATTCATAAGAATCAGAATTTGTAAGGTCTCGGAATAAAATTTCTAAAAATTGATGTGCTTGTTTATAACTCAAAGAATTGACATGAAGTTTTTTTTTTTTTTTCCAAAACAATCACTAAATATCACGAGCTCACAGATCGGAGAATAAAACACAATTAATTAGTTAATTACCGTAAGAATCTTAAGATTTTTTTTGTTATTACAATTTTATATTTTAAGTACGCTCTTTTAGTCATAAAATAATTAAAGAAAACAACAAGATACTATTATATTCTTATGGTCAAGTTCCTAATGAAATCCTTTTTAAAAAAAATAAGTATCTGCATTTATCGTATTGAATCATGAATTATCTTAATCTCTTTCGGATATTCGACATAAGATATAAATATATGTATGTACATGAATTATATACATATATAAAAACATAAGTAATATTGAATGAACTTTTGTTTTTAAGCTTTTTACGCTTTATCAGTTACAGTTACGGATCATTTGATTTCTTATTATTCTTGCAAACCACAATTTAAGAATCTTACATACAAAAATATTATATGCTCTCATATATTTATGTATGTATGGATATGTACTTATGTACTTATAGTTCTTTACAAAATTATTTTCGTTTCCTGTTTTTTTGTTTTTTTTTTTTTGTTTCTGTTTTTCTTTTAGTTTTTTTTTTTTTGTCTTATTGAAAAACTTTTTTAAAAGATAAATTCTCAGTCTTTCTTAATATTATAAAATATTTACGACATATCTCACACAGAGCATAGCAGCATAAAAATTTGTTCAATATTAACTAACTAACTAACTGACTAACTTTTAACTAACTAACAATACTTACGGTGTCATAGGTTTTTCTTCCTACCTGTTGTTCTTCATAAAAATGAAGTACAAAAAAACAAAAAAACAAAAAAAATAAAATAAAAGAAGTTTTTCTTTTATATATTGTTTTGTTAGGGTGTTATCAACTATATCGAATACAAATATATGTAACGTGAAATTAATTGGTTTTGTCTTAATGCGTTGAAATTGGTAAAAGGTTTAGTGATTAACAGTTAACAACTATAAGAAAAGAGCGCATATAAGAGCATTTCTTCTTCTTCTTTTTTGTTTTTTTTTTTTTACTTTTCCTTCATTTTTTTAATACGAATCTGATTGAGTTTATAGAAATTTCCGGTGATGAGATTGAAAATTTTAAAATTCACAGTCAGTGAACTTTTTGTACATATTTCGTTTTTTTTTTTTTTTTTTTTTCGAAGTATCCAACATCAATAAAATTGATGATTTTTTTAAAATGTAAAGTATTTCTAATTTGTATGTTGTTATTTTTTTTTTTTCTCATCAATATATTTTAATGAACAGTTCCGATTGATCTTGTTGAGCGTGGGAGAAAATTTGAAGAAAAAAAAAAAACAAACGAAAAATAAAATAAAAATAAACAAGAAGAAATGCAACAAAACTGATAAAGTAGGCCGTCATTATAATGATGACGATAATTTAATGTTTGGTTTTGTTTTTTTCTTACGTATTTTTTTTGATAAAAAAAAAAAATATTAAAAATCACGTTTGTTTTACGGATTATTATCAATTTAAAGGTATTCGATGTGAAAAAGATAAGAAGAAAAACGTAACACGTTTGAATAATGTAAAACAATATCGTTTTAAGATTAAATTGACTGTTTTGTTATTTATTTATTTATTTTTTTGAAAATTCAAAAATAAATTAATTTAAAAAAAAAAATGCTGTCTAGGAAATAAACTATGTACATATATGTACATATACCTATAGAGCGTTTAGTCCTAAGTATGATGAAGATTTATGTTTGAAAAGCTATCAGATCATGCCTTTGCTCATAAGCAAATTTCTCAATATCTGAAGTGATAAAAGTTTAAAGCAAAGTTAGTCCTGACTCGTGTGTTAGTCCTTTCTTATATGCATAAGTACTAATTGGTAAACAATTTTTTCAAATACCTCACAGGATACTCTATGTTTTTTTTTTTTTTTAAAAAAAAAGGATATTGAGCTGTTTTTGTTTTTTGTTAAATTAGAGGCAATTTGTTTTAATTTGAATTATTTTTGAAGTTTTGCTAAAGTTCGAAGTAACAGTTATGTTATTACTAAATTACTTATTTCCGAAAATACATAATTTATTACTGAAAGTATCAACAAAGTTGGTGACAACAATTTTGTCCAAAAAAAGGTGAATAAGGAAATAAATTGAGACGTTCAGTGCTATAACGGGCCTAACTCAAAAATTATTTATGTTCTACCTATGTATATAACTAAAATTGAAAAATATAGTTTTTTTTTTGTCACTTGCAAATTTTGAAAATGCAAGCTTTTCTATATACGTATTTAAAATCGTTTGGCTTAGATATAATATATCGCTCTAGTGCTGAGTTTATCAGTTACAATATACATACATAAGAATTTATGTTTGAAAAATAAGGTAAGTCTAAAATCGATCAACAATATAAAATTTATACATATTTAAAAATATATCTAGAAAATAATCTAACAAAAATAGATTAATTAAAAACTTGATTACTTGAAAAGTAAACATTTTTATCTAAATTATACAATTTATAGAAAAATCATTGAATCATATATGTACGTTCAAATTAATACATATAACAATAATTATTATTTATACATACACAAACACAAACACACATACTTATACATAACATTTTTTATAACATTTTTTTTTCTCACTTTGTTTACCTATCTAATTTTAAATAAATTATGACTTATAAGAAAAGATTCTCACGATAATTAATACTTCATGAATATGTCTGGGGCGATTTATAATGAATAATTATCATTTAAATGTAAATTGATCGAAAAACAATTTTTAAAAATTTTTAATAAATAAATTGAATTCTGAATTAGTTAAACAATATGTTTTTTTTTTATTTCTTTTATAGAATTCATGTGTGTTTAAAAATCACACATAACACTCATAAATACTTACATATGTACATCATAATATCAATAACAATATTTTTATTTTATTTAAATTAAAAACAATAAACAATATGTGGCATATGATCAAAGTGTAAAAACAGTTAAATATTTTGAGAAAAAAATATATTCTTTTTTCTCTTTTTTTTTCAATTTTTTATTTTATTTTTTTATTTTATTTTTTATGCATCAATTAAATTTAAGATGAATTTAATAACTGATCATATTTTATTTTATATCAGTATGGAATCATTTTTGTGCTTTTCTTTTTTTTTTTTTGAAATTTATTTATTTTTAAATTTTAATGTCAAATTTAATAAAGCCTGAAAAAGAAAAGCAGCAAAAATTTATTTTAAAAAATTATAAAAAGAAAAATATGAAATCTTTTGTGTACCGCATTTTACAATACAAACAACAAAAATAAATAAAATAAATAAAAATTTGTATATTTTATATAAAATTCGGTTCTTCTGAAATTTTTTTGTTATTTATGTTTAATTTTTTTTTTTTTTGTAAAAGTTATTGGTGAAAAAAAATAATGAATAAATAAAAACGTGAATTTAAGAAGCAAGAAATCACAGAAAGTTTAAAAAAAAAATCGAAAAAAAAAAAACTTCCTTTCAAAATATAACTAATCGAAAGACCGCAAGAATCTCCAATGGCCAGGAAAACCAGTAAAGTAAATTGATACTTGTATACTGTGTTTTTAGTTCCCACGTTTCTGGTATTGAAGGTGGATAATTTTATTCAACTTTTTGTTTTTTTGTGTGTGTGTGTTTTTTTTTTTTCTTAAATATATATTTTTAGTTAGTTTTTATATAAATGTGTAAGAGTAACTATACCTATATATTTTCTTCTTCTCCTGGATATATACATACATACATATGCATGAAAGTATACAATATATATGTGAAAATTCCAATCACACAAGTTTATATAAATCTGTATGTTGAATATACATATATATTTTTTTTTTAAAATATAAAATCTTGTATAAAACGAACAACGGGAGACAACTTGTCTTTAACAAAAAAAAAAACCAAAAAAAAAAAAAAAAAAAAAAAGATTTTATACTCACTTGAAAATATTTTTGAATTTCAAATTTGAAATGTGTACAAATACACCTACAAACACCTGTCGAACGAGATACAACTATATATACATATCTAAGTACAATATATATACAATAATATCAATAATATTATTTATATGCAACTTTTATTCAACGCATGATTATTGTTAGATATCTGGGCACCAGGCAACTTGTTAGTTTTTTTTTTTTTCTTCTCTTTTATCATTTTTTTATTTGCCCCATTCCTTTAACAAAAAAAAATGAAAAACAAAACGAAAGGAAAAAAAAAAAAAAATAATAATAATCACAAGTATCTTCTTGAACTTTGATGTTATATCGATTGAGATACTCTTGTACACACATATGTATGTATATATGTAATCTGAATGTAATATACTTATTGGTTATATAAATATATATCAAATGACCATTAATTTTCAATGATAATGATGATGACGATGATGATGAAGATGATGATCTTTTGTTGTTACTGTAAATTGCCAAGCTTGATTTGATTCTTCTTCTTATTTTTTTCTTTTTTCTCTTCAAAAGAAAACAAAACAAAAATTTACAAAAGCCTTACTTTGTTAACATGAAAATGGTGTCAACGTTAAATTTGTCATATAAATAAAAATAAGTAAAATAAAGTAGTAAGTATGTATTTATTTTAATTTTTTATTTATATTCATTTTTCGGAATTTTTTTTTGTGGTATCTGAATTAATACTATATAAAAATATATTTTGATATTTAATTGACTATCGTGTAATAATTTTACAATTTTATTAGTACGTATAACAATAACAAACGATAAGAAGATACAATGATAAGAAGAATAAGAAGAAGAAAATATATACAGCAGCATAATCAGCCAGTAAAAGGATATGAGATTTTTTTTTTTTTTTCACTCCTCTTTCCGTTTTTTTTTTTTTAAATTGCTTTCTAATTTTATGTGAAGTTGAAGAAAATACAACTAAAAATAAAAAAAACATGCCGCTATTTAATAATATGTATACGAAAATTACTTTGTGAGGTCAAGTTGTTTTTTTTTTGTTTTTTTCTTCCTTCTTTTTTAAAATAATCTTCTTCAAATTATGATGATATCTCATTAGTCTTTTGGATCAAAGATTATTTGATCTCATATTATGAACTGATAAAAAACTATATGAAAATAAAAAGAAATATTTTTGATGTGGGATGTTGAAGAATTGGAAATATTTAATGTATAATAATATTGGTCATTCATACAAAAAAAAAAATATATATATATACCGAAAAAAAAAAACAAACGATGAAAAACTAAAAGAGATTGTAATTTTGTAGATACTTATATTTGTATCTTTTTAATATGACTGAGTACATAAATATAAATTTGAAATAGCAGACGACGTTTTCATTTTACAAAATATTATTTTGCAGATAAAAAAATACATTATCTTCTCATCAAAGATTAATGAATTACTCGTCGTATATTTATGTTCACATATACATATTATATGTATTTATATATCGAAATGATCACCTGTGATCTGGTTTTATGAACGGACATTTGTTTTTTTTTTTTTGTTTTTTTTTTTTACTTTACTGTGTTATTCGTATTTACTTATGAGACTGTTTTCTAGCGGAATGATGGTTAATATGTAAGCAAAGATATTTTTCCAAAGAAATTGTTAATACAGTTGCAGATACTATTGTATATATATCTACATATGTATGTATATACAATACGTAAAAAAAATTTTTTTTTTTTCTTTCTTTTATTTAAAAATATGTAGTATAAACCTTGAACAAGATAACTTATGCAATAATTTTTAAATTATAATGGTAATTAAAAGTTGACAAAATTCAAAAGGACAAAAAAAAAAAACAGAGGAATTTATATCAATTTAAGGGCCATAACCTAAAAATTTGGGAGGTTGTTTTTTTTTCAGTACTTAAACTGGTTGTTACTGTTTTTTTTTTTTTTTTAGTTTTTTCTTATTGTTTAAATTTGTAAATTATTAATTTAAACTTTTGTATTTGTTAACTAGGTAATTAGATTTGGGTATTGGAAGTTTAAAAAAAAAACCCCAATCAACAAAAACTGAAGACACAGATACATTTAAACAAAAACCAATTTTCTTAATTTGCATATATTTAAAAACAAAACAAACAAAAAAAAAAAAAAGCCAGATTGTGATTTTTTACAGAAGTGGTAAAAATATTTCAGTTTTCGATATTCGTTTGATAAAATTTAAAACAAGACCAGATCAATGTGGCACAGTTGATAACGAAGATGTATTCTTCTTGTTTACAATCGGAATAACTTAATTTATCTTTATTTTTTAAAAGGAAAAAAAAAAAAAAAAAAACACCAATACAATGGTATAAAATGTTAATCTGATTTTATGAATATAGAAAAAATTTGAATTTCAGGAATTTTCTTTTTTTTTTTCACCAAAAAAAAAAAAAAAAACAGACAATCTTTTATCTCACACTTTAAAAAAAAATTGACCGTTTGTTTGCCAATGGTTTCAATTAATATGTTGGACTTTGAATTTTGAAAATTTTTTTGCAAAAGAAGCCGAAAAAAAAATTTTAGTTATTTTTTCTTCTTTCTTAACTTGTTGGTATATCTATATTCTACCGGACACAAACATAAAAATAATATTAGGTATTTAATATTCCAAAGTTAAAACAAATAGATTATTATGAGATTTCTTAATTTAAATAAAACGGCTAATGACAACCAAAATCATTGCATCATTACCATTAAAATTACCTTTAAAAAGTAAATAAAAACAAACAGTATATAAAATTATAATAAATACAAAATATATAAAAGAATGTATTCCGCAAACTGAATATACACACATGATCATTAACTTAAAAATTTTATACTTACATACATATATACACATACAAAATATTACTATCAAGTTTTAGGACTGGTCATAAAAAAAATTCACATTTCCCACTTCCCTATAATTTACGCAAAAAAAAAAAAAGAAAAACAAAAAAAAAGAAAAACAAAAAACAAGAAAAATGCACGATTCATGGTAATGTAAGAGATAATGAAACAAATTTTCATTTATTTGCTTGCAAAAATATTTTCTTTTTTTTTTTCATTCTTGTTTTTGTTTTTTTGTTTTGTTTTTATATAAAATATATGCAAGAACAGGTGAACATCAAGAATGAAATTTTAAGATACTTTCAGATAAATACCAATAAAACAAAAAAATTAAAATAAAAAAATAAAAGAAAGACAAAAACAAGGTAAAAGAAAAAAAAAAAAAAAAAAAAAACGGTACGGTCTCTTGACGTCGACGTGTGCATACTTTATAATGAAAATATACATAAGTACTTAAATAACAAGTGGTATCCTTCAATATTCCAAAAAGATGCGCAACATCCAATCATTGTAAAATTCAAGCTTGCGATCTTTTCGCATGAATAATTAATTAATTGTGTTCGCATGCGACTGTTACTATATTTGTATGTTAATATGAATACTTTAAATAAAATCAAGTAATATATAATATACCTTATAAAATGCTCTAACATCTAAGCTCATATTGACATCAACGTTTATTTAGTTATATTTTTATATAGGTACCTACTACATAAAAAACAAAAAACAAAAATAAAAAGAAACATAATATTAGTTATACACGTATGTACATATGTACATAATATATGCAGTAACACACTAGGATTGCATATAATAAGAAGTTGAGACTGGTTAAAAATCATGATTATTTTGCAGAGTAAATGCACTTATTTAGTATTATGCGTTAAAAGTCATGTTATTTGATTGTATGTATAAGTAAGTGGAGGAGATACCATACATATGTATGTATATTGCATTTACGTTGGGTTATCTTGCACTAATAAAAGAAAAAAATATTAGAAAATATCTATTTCTTTTCTGAGATACATAGAAGAATACCTGTTGAAATTTAAAGTGTGTTTTTAGAGCAAAATAAGATGGATATTTGCATCCTTCAAGGAATATATAACATATACATATTTTATTGTGTTTCCTTTGGACATTTCAATAAAATCTAAGTATTATGAAAAATAAATATATTCTAAAACAATGCATAATCATGTTCATGAACAATTTAACATGTCTAGATATTTCGAAAAAAAAAAATAAATAAATAAATAAATAAATAAAAATAACTTTGAAAGATACTTGACTTTGTAATATAAAAATGCAATATTGTATCTATAGGTATATGTAAAATCCCATATTTAATAACAGTTAGTACAAGTAATATCTGGCTCGTGTGATGTAAGCTTAATACTTGATCTGACAACGACAATGATAATATGATGTTAAAATATAAAACTCGCCATAAAACACCAAATATGGCCATTAAACTATTGCATTTCTCCATAAATCACTTTTTTATACATTTTTTTTTTTTCCATACATATATTTACTTAAGTCTGTTTTATTCTTATTATATATTTTTTTTAGTTTATATCATTTTTTTTTTCTTTTATAAATATTCACTGCAGGTTTCAAGATTTTTCTTTATATTTTATTTTATATTTTAATATTAGTTTTTTCTTGATTTTTTTTTATTAAACATTTAATACCGACATAAGATCATCTTATATTGTATATATGAAACAAGTGCAACAATATATCAGAAATAAGACGCATAAGATATGATAAAAATGTCTTTTTATATTATCATTAATATTATTATTATGATTATTATGATTATTATTATTATTATGGTCTAAAACTGTTTTTCAATTCAAACAACAGATAAAATTGATTATTGTTATTATTATTGATTGAAAACGAATCAGAGTTTCACCACTATTTGTCTTCCAGTTTGTTCGAGTTGTGAATACAAATTTATAAAACAGGGAAATTGTTTTATTTTATAATTTCAAATAAATAAAATGTATATTAAATTTATTTATTTTTTTTTATATATAAATTTAATATTACATAGATATATTTTATATGTACACTATTTTTATTAAATATTCTATTAGTTTGTTTTTTAAATAAAAATATCGAATTTCAACAAAAAAAAAACAACAAAAAAAAAAAAAAAAAAAGCCGGAGAGAGAAAAATAAAATAAAAACACAAGACAATTGAATATTTATTTATTTATAAGTTTTTTTTTTCTCTCTCTTCTTTTTTTTTGTTATACTATATACATAGGTATTTTTATTTTAGAGGTTATGTTGTAGTTGGAATAAATTTAATAGCAAATAATAAAAAAATAAAAAAAATAAAAAAAATTTATTACGTATCAAGAAATTTGTATTTTTAACATTAAAACAAAATACAGAAGAAAAAAAAAAAACAATTTGAATTTACAAAACAAAAAAGCCTTAATCCATAAGCTTAATGGAGGTGAAGATCAAAGGCCATTTACGACATAACACACTATGTCGTCGAAATTTTGAAATCAAAACTGACGTATAAAATTTAACAGAAAAACACAAAACAGCATTTACAATAAAAAAAAATAAAAAATTGTGAATAAACGGAATTGAATAAAATATTGAAATTATTTTCCAAAAATATGCATGGATACTTGAAAATGAATAAGAAATTTTTAATGGAAATTACTTGAATAGTTTGAGTGGTTTGAGTAAAAAGTTTGTACATACATACAAATTACAATATTTAAGGGGATCCTCAAAGTCATTTTCGAGGAAGTGTGAAAAAAAAAAAAACACAAAAAAAGATTTAATTAAAACTTTAAAAAAAAAAAAGCCGAAAGTGTTAAATTAATTGTGAAATCAATAATTCATGTATAGGGGAAGATTGCTTTTTTAATTGAAAAGCTACTGTTACAGTTTATCACCCCTCACTTTTTTTGTTGTTGTTGTTGAAAAAATTGTCCTTGCGTGAACATTTTTAATGATAAAATTAAAAAGGATTTTATTACACAATTCAACACCAAAAAAAAAAAAAAAAAAAAAACCATCCTACATTTTACGTAATATTTGACAAGAGTAATAAAAAAACAAAAAAAAAAAACATAATGTTTACAATATTTTACAATAATTCAATGATGATGATGATCATCATCATCATCAGAAGATCATAAAACTCTAATGCCAACTTTCAGATTAATTAATTGACGTTCATAAAATTTGACGTATTAAATTAGCATCAAATACTTTTAAATAGATGTTTCATCGAATTATTTTTTGTTTTTTGTCAAATTAACATTATTTATTTTTTTTTTTTTTGTGGTTTTTTAATTAATTTTAAAATTAAACAGTAGTTTATGATTGCATAAAAATTTCATATGATACAATTAATTAATAAATCTAATACGTGTTTATACTCAGATATCGAAGCCAAAAAACTTTGTATGCTTTTTCAGCACAAATAATAAAAAATTAAAAAAAAAATAAAAACAAAGGTTACTGTGCTTTTATACAATTTTTAACATTCTATAAATTTTTCTTTTTTTTCAAATCTGTGATATTTTAATTATGTTTCGATATCTTAGAATGACAATTTAATCAATAAATCGTTTAAAAAATTATAAACTGGTGTTTTATTTAAAAAAAAAAAAAACAAAATAACAAAAAAAAAACTTAAAATAAATAAAAAAGAAAATTAAGTAGCTATAATTTTTTCTTGGTAATTGTCAATGCTCTCAAATCTTGACTTCGAATCGAATGATTATTGTTTTTTTTTTTTGTTTTTTTGTTTTTTTTTGTTTTAATCAAAATCATTCATTTTCTCAATTAGACAAACTGATTGTAGAGACGCCGTCAAATATTTGACCCCATATAATCTTTCAATCATCAATATACGCGACTTATACACTTTATTAGCTTTCATACATATTAATATATGAAAATATAATAAAAAATTATTATCAGTTGAATATAAAGTATATCTCTTGTATTTATTACTACTGGACACACCACCACCCTCATATGTAGTACAGGCTTTTTTTTATTTTTTTTTTATTTTGTTCGTATTTTATTTAGTTATTATTTTCTCATTGATTTTATTTAAACAGTGTGTGGCCTTTATCGTTATCTGCTGATGTCATTGTGACGTCAAACATGATGATCAGTGACCAATTTTAGAAATTTAAACAATAATGTGATACTGATACATTTCACACAAACAGGGTGGTTTTTTTTTTTAATTGTTCTAAATCAAATATGTACTTTAATTATTTAATTGTTGTATGAAATTTCTTTATTATTTTTTTCTTTGAGTACAAAGAAGACAAGAAAATTTGCTACTGTTTAAAATTATGACAGTTTTTCATGATGTACCAACTTTTTAAAATGTACTAAATTTGTTTTTTGGTACTGACAATTAAGTTTTTAATTGACTCCATCAATAATATGTAATCAATTGATCGAATCAACAAAAATATTTAAAAAAAAAAAGTGAACTAATGAATAACACATTAATTTGCAATTTTGAAAGTTCTTTACACGATAATTGTGAAATAAATATGAATTAATTTAGATTAATTTTTGAAAAAAGGAAAACAAAAACTCCGACTAGGGAAAAAAAAAAATGAGACTATCTATACATTATGAGTACATCACCACATGAAAAAAAAAAACAGCACTCATAATTTGGTTTTAATAAAAAAAAAAAATTAAAAAAAAAACAAAACAAAAAAACTATAAGTTCAATAAGTTTTTATTTTGACTCGAAATAAAAATCATTATTTTGCAAAAATTTATGGAAAACGTTTTTTGCTCATTAAAATATATTAATTCAACAAAATTTGATTTTTAACTGATACCAGCGATTTTGTTTTTTGTTTTCTTTTTTTTTTTTTTTTTAAAAAAAAATAGAAATTTTGTATTTTAATTTGTTTTTTGTTTTATTTTTTCATCAAAATAAAATTTCTTGTTTTGATTTGTGAAAGAAGTTTGTTTTATACATTTAATTTTTTTGTTTTTTGATTGCATGATCAAAAAAAATTAAAATTTAGATTTTCGAGAAAGTTAATATTTTAATCATAATTTGGTAAGACAGATCACCTTTTTGCACAAAATAATTAGAAGAAAAAAAAATGATAAGTGCTTAAATTTGAACTAAAAGCTAATAATTAAAAAAGTAATATAAGATTCTACTTTCTTTTGAAATTTTTCATATAAAACAAATTATACAATATCAAGTTGAAAAGAAGGTTGACTAGTAAAATCATGAAGTTGAGATTCAGATTTAGATTCTTTTTGCTATAATAAAAAGAAATTCTCAGTACAAAAATAACTTTGATTATTCAGAATTATAGTCCAAATTTTGGTAGGTCGTGTCACAGAATCGATTGAAATACAAAGGATTAAGATTAAAATAACTATACAGAGAAGTCATTGCCGAAAAGTTAAAAACCATAGTATGGTGAGTATCTGTTTTTTTTTTTTTTTTATCAGATTTTTGTTTTAAAGAAAAGATACTACAAAGAACAATATAATTTTAAAAATGATTTTTATCACTTTTAGACGATGAACTATGTAGAGAGAATAACTATGTAAGGATCATTAAAATTTGTTATCTTAAAATTGAGACAAAAATAACTTCTGAGGAATTTCAATAAAAATGCTGGACATACTTATGCATATTTAAATCGGAATATCTACAGTATCATTGATTTTTCGAACTTCGAATAAGAACAAATGGTCAAAAGTTTCCAGATTTAATTGAGGTTCTAAAGATACATTTAAGTATGTATGTACATGGAATAATTATAGTATTGGCATTATTGGTGTAATTTCGACTAATTTATAATTAAAATTAAAAATTACTCTATCAACTATTAAAGTATCTGATAACAAACTCATATTAACCTTTTGCTTTTAGGATGGGCTAATCATGAAAAAATACATTATTTCAAAGAAAATAATTAATACCGACCGATCCACAGGATGGTGTACGAACAGGAGAAGAATTAAGATCTAAGCAGGAAGACTTATATGCAAAATAATTGTGTCGTCATCACCCGAACTAAGTAGGTACCTTAGAGATCTTTGTTGCAGAAGGAACAGGTCAGATTTTGACCGTGGGGAACATTGGTTCATATCACTTGAAAATTTCAATTTTTGTCGCATTTCGAGGTAATTTCTTATGCAATTTTAATTAAAAATTCTAATTATATACCTACTAATTTTAAATAATCAATTAACACAAACCTTTTTTTTCTGTGATCCTTATTAAAAAGATGTTTCAGAAGTGTTTAACCATTATTTACCTCGATGTAATGTTATGTGTTATGTCACAGTACGAAGAGTATTTTTTGTTACTTATTTTTTATTTTTTTTTTTTTTTAACTTTTTACTTTTTAACACCAATATTAAATTAATAGAATAATTTCAAAATTATATTTTATTTTTTTTTTTAGAAAACTCTAGCTAAACAAACAAAATATTATTTATAAAAAAAAAAACTCAACATAAAAAATATTTCATGTAAAAAGTTAAATCGCACTTTGAAAACAATTTTATTTCATTTTATTTTAACTCTTTTTTTTTTTCTTCTTATTTACTTATTTAATATTTAATTCTAATTAACTTTGTGTTCACACTTTAAAAAAAAAAAAGTTTATTTAATTTTTAATTTTTCTCTTAGAATCTACAAAAATTTCAAAAAAAATGGCAAGCAAAAATTTGTTGAATTTTTTTTTTTTGTTTGTTTTGTTTTTAATGTAGAAAGAAATTTAGTTTATTGGTTTATTGCGTATACTACACGCGTACTTACTTCAGAATTTAATTTTTTATTTTATTAATTTAATTATTATTTTGTTAATTTTCCGTAATAAAATAGTAAAAATTATTAACAAATGTTTTCTTGATTTTTATTTTTAATATTTTTTTTTTTTTTTTGTTTATTTCATAAGACACTTGAGTTGCATAATTTATAGTATGTATTTTTGTTTTCAACAATAATTAAGTACCTAATTACATCTTTTTTTTTTTTTTTTTTTTTTTTTAAATTATTTGTTCTAATTATTTACATTAAAATCCTTTATATATTTTAATATAAAAAATGTTTACATATTATTTTTTCTTATTTATTTATTTTTTTTTTGATTAAGTAGAAAAAATTTTATAAAAAAATATTTTTGTTATTTTTTAAATAAACTAATTAATTTTTTTTTTTCAATGTTCATCACGTAAGTTTTAATCATTACTATTATTATAATTATTTTAAAATTAATTGTTATTGTTTAAAAAATACGCGCGAAATATTTATTTTCACAAGGCAATTATTATTTTGTTTTTTTGAAGAGAGATAAAAAAAAGTTCAGTTAAATATTATTTAATTATTAAGTAGTAAGTAGTATAATAAGGATTTGAATGAATTAGAGAAGAAGGAAGAGAAAAATTTGTTGATTGGTTTTTTTTTTTAATTGATTAAAGGATTGTAAATTTTATTTTATTATGTAAAAAAGTTCATTATAAATATTAATTCATATTACATACATATAATTTGTTTTGTTTATTTATTATATTAATTAATAATTCGAAAAAGGTACTTTAGAGATTGCTTTCTTTATAAAATGTGTGTTTTTATTTTGTGTAATTGTTTCATCTTTTTAATTACTTGTTGTTTTTTTTTTTGTAATTACAATTAAAAAATTGTTGAAAGAATTATTAAATTGTTGGAGATAAAAAAAAAAAAAAATGCTGCAAAAAGCGTTATTTTCTTATTATCAACAGCTAAAGCTAGATTTTATTTTGTATTTTGTAGTTTAGAGAGAACAAAAATTGTATATATTTTTCGTTTTGTATAAGTAATTGAATTTAGCCGTAGGTATATTTTCTTATTCGTAAGTTTAGACAAAAAAAAAAAAAAAAAAAAAAAAGAAAGAAATTATATGGAGTTAAAAGTTTCTTTTTTGTTATTTTACTTGATTTTCATTAATGACATGTATGTATTTTTTTTTTGTTGTTGTATACATACATGATACATTCACTTTCCGTAATCGATAAAACAGAACAAAAATCATGAATAATAATTTTTTTCAAATGTTTTGTTATGTTGTTGATGAAATGAATCCATAATTAATTAACACAAATTCAAATGACCTCTCAGTTGGTAAATGTACACGTAACAATATGAATGTCATTTTTAACATATCATGTATGTGTGAAATTATTTAGAACATTTTTTTTTTTTTTTTTAAATTTCAATTTAACAATTTTTCTGCTTTTGTAACAAATTCTTTATACACTTAACAATTATATTTTTATTTTTTTTTTCAAAAAAAAGTTTAATAAATGAAATATAACTGTTTGTTTATTTTACACAAATGTTTTTTTGCAAAATGGAAAACAAAAAAAAAAAGGACACGTTACAATGAAAAAAAAAATCACTACAGTAATAATATAACAAATATAACAAATAATACTCTCTGACCGGTCGGCTCTGATGACAAACCGACACTATTTCTACGAAAAATACTGCCACTACTGACGTACTGACTTAACCAAAAGGCAAAAGTTTGATTGAACAATGAACATGAAAACAGTACTACTGTTGTCTGTCTGTGGTGGTTTCTGATTCATATGCAGAAACAAAACAGTAAAATAACTGCACTCACAGTCAGAAGACACAACAAGTATCGCAACGCATTAAATGGCATGGCGTCGAAAGTCGTAATAACAATATTAACATAATGGTGAATTGGTGATGTGGTTGATGATAAAACTGCGATGTTATTTTGAAAGAAGGCGTACGTAGCGCAACGGAGTGCAGTGCATTATTAAATTCTCCAATTCCATTCCAACTTTACAAGTTTACAGATAAAATATATGAGTATTGAGTAATTGAGAACAAAAATCGTCTTACGTTTTCTTAAGTTTTTCTCCTAATTGTTTGTCATAGTCATTCTCTTCGAATTCCATAATTTAGCAACTGTAAAATTTCTCTTAACACTTACTGGTTTTAACTATGCCGTATTTTTAAATTGTTTGAAATTTCCTAGAATTATGGCAGTAAAAACATAATATTTATGCTGATTTCAAATCATTGTTTTTGCAATAAATTTTGTATAAATTTAGGGTTGTTCTAACTTCAATATTTGGTGGTCAATTTACATGGTGTAAAAGTGTGGAAAGCTAAACAACGTTGTTCTCTTTTAAAAAGTACTTTTTCTTTAATTTTTGGCTGGATTGGAATTTAGAATGGAATTGTTTTCTAGATTTTTTTAAAATTTCATTAATTCATTAATTTGATTTTTCATGTAGATTCATGGTTTCTCAAATTCCAATCAATTTTTTAATAGCAATATAATTCATAAATTTAAAGTAACTACATAGAAGAAATAAAGAAAATATATAAGAGAAGATACTTGAAAAGAGAAGCATGTGTGTCGTCACTCATTCATTATATGATTTTACCTTCTAAGTTTAATGTCTGTTCTTTTTACTTTTTTTTTTTAATTATTGTATAAAGCTCTAAATAAAGTTGATAAATGATAACCAAAGATATTTCTCTTTTAAATGATCGGACTGAATTGAAACAAATAAACTATTGTTGGCACTCACGTGGCCAGTTAAATCAAGGAATTAATGTTCAATTTAAATTTAATAAAAGAATGAATGAATGAAACCATGAAAGAACTTGTAATTCTTAATTTTTCCAAATTCTGGATATTTTTATTTTCTCAATAAAACGAAAACATGATAATGAAAAATAAGAATAAGAGAAAAATTGAATTAAAAGTAGAAAAAAGTTGTAAGGAGTAAGGATAATTATACACACAAAATTTTATTTTCTTTCCGATGATATGCGATGATGCAATTCTTTTCAATTCCATTTCCAATTCCATATTTCATTCATTTTCTTCATTTTTACTCAACAAGAGTCAAGAGAATTGTATGAGAGAGCATGAGAGAATTTCTCATTCTCAGAAAATCACAATCACATACACTACTTTACTTTTTTTTATATTATATATGTATGACGTTTTGTTAAGTTAAGAAAATATTATTGTAAGCGTACGTACGATATCAATAATAATGCAACATTATGCAAGAAGTGGGGGTGGTGGTTATTTTTTTTAAAATGAAATTTTAACGATTCATCCATCGAGAAAAGCAATATGAAAGATTTTTTTAAATATAATTTATTACATACACACTCATATATTGTATTTATATATCTATATATATTTTTATTATTCTAAATACATATAAATATGTACAAGTGGGGATAAGATTATTGTTTGTTGAACAAATAAGTGCACTCTCGTTGGTTAAATTTCATTTTTGGAGGGAGTTGAAGGATGAAACAATAATATTATTTTTTTTTTTTTTAAATAAATTTTAATTCATTTAAATTACAAATTTTACATATCATTTACATTTTTAGAACAAAGATTTTTAATTAAAAAAGAAATATTCTCCATTTTTATTTGTTTTATTTTTTCTGTTTTTTTTTTAAAAAAAATCTATTAAATGAATATCTATTCAAAATTCGTTTTTAAATTATCAATTTTTCGACAAACTATGTACTAGATATCATTAGAGATCAATTTGAAAATAATTATGTAGGTATGTACACATTCGCACATGTTCTGAAGTATCTGGATGGCAATATATTTTTTTCCAGCTCAGTTTCGAGGTTTTATAAATGTTTTTTTTTTCTTTTTTTTTTAATGAAATTTTTAATTTAGAAATTTGAACTTATAAGGTACCCACAAAAAACGAATTCCCACGCTTTCATATATAGGTAATCATACATCATTTTATATTTCTCAAAATTATAGTTACTTTGTCAAATAGAACCCATATTTTTTACGTCACTATTAATTATACTTTTTCGTCACAAAACTTCAAAGAAACATCATTCGATAAAGCAAAATGGCAAAAAAAAAAAAAAAAAAAGTAAAATAAATGTGATTTAAAAGTAAACACACAATAGTTTGAAAATAAAGATGAAAAACGAACATTAAGGATATTAACAAAGGAAATAATTCTACTGCGTACTATATTTAAAACTTGAATGGGACGATAAGGGTGGTTGTGGTATAGGTATGGATAGAAATCTATAGGGATGTAACGTTGTTACAATACAAAATAAAACCCTACATGCCGATACTTATAACAAAAAGGAATGCATAAAATACAATAATTCAATATAACGTTTGTGTACAGTTGTTTTGTTGATGTATAATATGGAAAAATTATAAATAGGAAAATTTTTAGCGTATATAAGTAGTTATAATAAAAACTTGAAGCAGGATTATTTGTATTATTCTATCATCCCTCAAGAAATTTTCAACCCTCTTTTTTTGTACGTATTATAAAAACCAGAAAGTTTTCTTTTGTAATGTAGATTTGATTTTCTTTTCTTTTCTTTCTTGAAAATGATTTCTTAAAATATGTTACCACGATCAGGAGGGGGTTGAATACAATAACAACAGAGGGTGATTTTAAGATGTATTATAAAGGTATGTATATAAAAAAAATTGTATTATGCGTCGTCATATAATGTAAAATATTTTAAATGCGACTTTCATAACGTGAGAAAATTTTACCCTTAAAAAATTTCGTATGTACTTTTAATTTTTTTTTTATCGCAAATTTATATTTTTGTTTAATTTCATCTGCATCTGAAGAAAATGCATTGTTTAAATTGCGTAGGGCAGGTTTTCAATCTTCTTAACAAAAATAAAACATATATATTCTTATATTATTCCCACGGAAAATATATATATACTCCAACAAATAACACCTTTCATTTTTCTTATTGTGATTTTAAAAATAAATGAACAAAATAAAATTACTATTATTATGATGTTTTTTTTTTTTCAAGTCATAGTCAAGGATAATTTACTTTATTTTACAATGATTAAATCTATACTTTCAGTTTTAAATGTTTTCTTAAATTAAATTCAGGAAGTATCTACATTTGAAATAATATAATTGAAAATAATTTATTTCTAAATCTTTTCAGGCTGAATATATTTTTGTAAATATACCAAACACATACTAGGGATCAGACAAAATTTCGATAAAAAAATATCTTCCATCAAAAATATTGCAAATTGTTTTTTTTTTTTTCAATTTTTTTTATTCATACCTAAATAAAAAAAGAAATTTTGAAGCTTATTTCAAACAAATTGTGTGCATTAAAATTTTATCTGAAATTATTACTGAAAATGTATTTTTAAAAATGAAGAAACACCGTAAGTTGTCCAAGCCAAATTTTGAAAAATTTATGTTAAAGGATTGATTTTTAATTTTACTTGCGAATCCCGAAACGTAATGTTTTAAAGCAAGTTTATAATTTTTTCTTTTCTTCTTTATTTAAATTGAATAAATTTTTTATTATCTATTAAATGGAAAATATAGAGTCAAAATTTAAAATTTGAAGTTATATAACTTTTTAGAAAAGTTATCTTAAAATGCAAAAACTGATATTTCTGCAAAAAACTACAGAATAACTTTTACTTAGAGTCTTATGATGTATATGACAGAAATATCGTCACGAAATCTCAAGTTGACTTGAGGAGACCTGCAGTGCTCTTAATGGGGCTGTAGTGCCATGGAGTGATTGAGTGTATGAGACTCTTGAGATAAATTTAAAAAATTAAGTAATTAATTTTCGAAGTACATAATTTTATTAAAATTCTTTTTTTTTTTTTTATAAATATGTAATTTAAATTTAAATTAATTCCAATTCACGTTAGTCTTTCAGCTTCTTGAGTATAAGTAAATAGAAATGACTAATTAATTTACAGCGGATTTAATGGCGTAATACTTTCAATTGATATCAATTTGGACTCAAACTAAAAGTTTTACCTACACATTTTTATTTCAGAATACAAAAAAAAAATTTATTTGTCGGACAATGACTAGTTTTTGAATATAATAAAATACTTACATGTGAAATTTCAATTAAAATTTATAATAAATCCGAAAAAAATCATTTATTTATTTATTATTTTGTTTTGTCGTACTCGATTTTTTCATTATTGAAATTTCAAACAAATTTAAATAAAAGGAAGAGAAGCACAATGTCTTTTTTTTTTGTTTTTTTTAGAGTCAGAATGTAAGTAAATGTGTAAATTTGTATTAATATTAATTTATGTATACCTATACGAATTTTCTGTATAAAAAAATTCAGATATTTGAATTATTTGAAAAAGATATTTGATCTTTTTAGCACGTGTTTGCATTTTTATTTGAAATTGAACAACGACAAATATACAACAAAAAATTGAATTGTATCAAAAAAAAAAAAAAAAGGTAACAGTCAAGTTAATGTTCGAAAAATATAAAATTTGTTGTATAACAAAATACTAAAAAGTTTTGAAGTTTTAGAAAAGAAGAACAATTGAAAAAAGAACAATTCAAAGAAGAAGAAGATTCTATACGGTTGATTTATAAGTTGAGTATTTTTAATAAGTTTTTTTTTTTTTAAATTTTATTTGATTTGGTGAAAATTTTATTTTAAATTTCAACAAGGATCATGCTTAAATGTTCGTTAAAAAGCGCCAAATAAGTCATTTTATCTTATGTTGTCACCTAAGCACGTGCTATAAAAATATAAAATACTTACAAAAAAAATCAAATAATAAAAAAAGATCACTCACCCTCATCTATATTTTAAAGATGCACATTATAATACCGTATTTCTAATTCAATGTGGGATCTGAACATATAATTTCTGTCTGAAATTTGTTCCTGATGTTTTTTTTCCAACTTAAAAAAAAACAATCTTGTTTACTTGAATGATTACTAAAAGTATTTAATGTCAGCTGTATTAAAGAATTTTTGCGCGCGTAAGTTAACAATAAATTTAAAATATGTATATACAAGGAATCTGCCCCTGAATTTCATATAACAATAAGATAAAATAAGACACCCGCACACAACAATTATTTTTTGTATGTAAACAAAATTAATAGCCTTTTTTTTTATGCGAATCTAAATGTTTTTTTTTTTTTTTTTTTGTCTCCTTTTTAGTGCATTTTATAAAAGATTTATGATTCAGTATACCTTATTTTACCTGTAAAAATAAATCTGACATCATTTTAAGAAGTTTATCATATTTCTTGTCTCGTGCTATAATAATAATGCAAAAATTTTGTATTGATTGGAACAGTGAATATGTGATATCCGTTGATATTTAAATTTATTCACTTCCGATAAACTATTTTTGATACATACTGTGATTTATGATTATGTATAAATTTGTATAAATTTTAAAAATGCAAATTTCTCAACATTGTTTCATAAAATTTGTCATTCTAACTGTCTATATTTTTTGAAAAACTTGTTAAAAAAAAAAAACGAAACTATTTCATACAAAAAATTTAGAAAAATTCCTAAACCATCTAAAATTTTCCGTTAACCGTGTAAACATGAACTATATCTTTTTATATGAAAATATTCGTTAAAAACTATAATTTATCATCCTTTTGCCATTTTTAATAATTTAAATCCTACACTTCAATGTCCTATAGTAACGAAACGTATATAGCCTTTGTCAAAAAATGCTAATAAGCTAGAATGTAAATGTGTACCTACAAGAAACTAAAAAGAAAGGCCCCTTAGAAAAGAATAAATCTGAAGAGCGTATATATTATATCATTTATATTATCTTCTTTTATTCTTTTCTTTTTTTTTAACGGTTTAATATTTTTTTTCTATATAAATTTTCTTCATGTGTGTAAAGATGATTTAATGTGATGACAAAAGTATACAAGAAACCACTATTTTATACATGGTATATATCCTGGTATTGATACCTGAATATATTTTTTTCTTATATACGAAAATTACATTTATATATATAGGGTCCGTATAATATCACCCTCCTTATAAAAGTGAATAATTTTATTGAATATCTTTTGCAATCCTTAATAATCATTGTAAGTCTTAATAAAAACATAAGACAAGATCCTGTGACGATTCATTTTTTATTATTTAAAAAAAAAAAAATAAAAAATAAAAAATAAAATGTTGCTAAGCAATCACTTTTAATAGTTTGTTTTTCTTTAAGGATAAAATTTTTATCCTGTAAATTCAATGTAATACAATAAAGTCTGTACGAAACGTAACAACAAGAGAGTACTTTTTAAATGAAAAGAAAAAAAGTAAAATTGAGCCCAGATGTTCAAGAACTTTTAGTTTTCATACAAAAATATTGATCAACAACGCAGATGTTTGAAATTTTTTAAAAATTGATCAATCAAATTTTTATAATAATTTTTATGACAATCATAAAAAAAAAAACAGTTTTTTCATTGAGTATGTATAAGGTGGGGGGAAATAAACAAAAATGAATTTTTAAAGTTTTTCTTTTAAGCTTTATTTTCAATTTTCAGTAGTTTATCATTTATTTTGCATTTATTTATTTCGTAAACCGGTTGTTTTGCATTTTTAACGAATTCAGAAGGTTAAAACTGTATGTCAAGTTGAATTTTTTAATAGAAAAAGAAATTATTTATATATTGAACTAATTGTCCTCTTATAATTCATGTGGGAGTATAATGTATCCACGAAATCCTTCAATCGAATCTTATTAAGTGTGAAATTTTTACTTTTTAATTGGGCTTTTGTATTTTTATTATACGAGTTCCCTGAAAAAACAAACGAAAGAGGAAAAAATTAGAAATTTTGAGAAGCTTAAAATTTAATTAAGCACCCATATGCCTTTCTACTTTCTAGTAAACTTTTAACCCAACAAACTTTTTGAGAAGTCTTGATTGACTTGATACAGGTCGGAAGCTCTTTAATCCATATCAGTTCAAAATGTCAATTTGATTCTGTTCAGCTCTGGTGCCTTTTGCAGACGACAAGTGTAGGCCAAGACTGTTTTGTAAAAGATATACGAGTATAATATCTTCACAAGACAATTGCTAGACCGAACGACCCACTACACAGTATATTATTGTGCAATGGAGATCCAAGGTAATAAGACAAATTTTTCATCAATTAAATCTAGAATTGGCATCTTAGCTTTTAAATCTTTCATATAACAAAATTCCTGAATTTTTTTTTAAAAAACTCGCATGACCAAAAATACTAAAATCTAAGAACCTACTTAAATTTCGTTTTTTTTTCTTTTTAGAAAAAATCTTTAAATTTATATCAAAAATGTCCATTTGATATCATTTTTGAACATTTCTACATATTCATTTTGAAAAGTGCTTGTAGGCATTTAAAAAAAAAAAAAAAATGCAAATTAATATAAAAATGGTTCATGGTCGTTTACAAAATTTTTAGGCATAACAATTTTTTGTTTTTTTTTTCTGAATTCTTATTTTCTTGTAAAGTCAAAAAAAAAGAACATTATAAAATCAAATAATAAAAATCTTTCAAATTTAATTAAAGGTATTATTTTTGTTAATGTTTTTTGTTCATTTTCATTTTTTTTTTTTTCAAATTTCTGTTTTAGATATCAATTTTAAACAGAGAGAGAGACAATAATTTTCATTTTTGATTTGTATTTTGTGTAAAAACATGTTGTTAAGTTATTAAATTTAAATTGTTTCGTTTAGCAGAGTATTTATTATGATAGTATATCTTTGTAAACTATTTAAAATGATATATTTTGTTTGAATTTTTTCTTACAAAATTTGTATTCTGATTCTGTTTTTTTTTTTTGCTTGAATCTTTAATATTAAGTTTTTATTGTTGTTATTGGTTTTTTTTTTTTTTTTTTGTATACAATTTAATGCAATTTTATGCTACGGTTGAAGAAATGATTTAATATCATTTTTGTATCCTAGAATAATTATTGTAATTATTTTATTCTGCCGCTTATATGAATATAAGAAAATTCAACATCATGATTCTGCTTTTTTTTTTTTTTGGTTTGTTTTTTTTTTTTTTTTTAAATATATTACAAATAGTTTCATGATTCTGAATTAAAAAGTAATTTCCGGCCTTTTATCCTTTAATAAAAAATTTAATCCTTTTTATAAAAAAAAAATTATGAAAATCTATAAAAAGTTGTCTATAAACTTTCCATTTAAATAACGGTGATTTCGAAAAAAAAAGTAAGCCTAAAAAAATGTGGGAAAAATAGTGATAATTTCAATAACAAAAATTTATTCAAAGAAATTCTTAATTTGAAAAATTGTAAAAAATTCTACAGAAAAATTTATAAACATTTTCGTTAAAGATTAATTTAAAAAACATCGAAAATTAAATAAAAAATCTCCACGGCTGCATGAGAGTCTATAAAGCGTTTAATTTGTCAAGAAAGGGATTAAAAAGAACCTTGTTTCTAAAAATATGTATAGAAATATTGTATATGTTCGTTCAGTTGTCAGTACAATTTTTTTCTTGCATAATTTCTAAAGTCCACAAACTTTATATGTTGACAACACCCTGTATATAAATATTTTTGTTTTTTTTTATCTTTTTTAAAATTTCAAAATTTTTATGATGTGCAACAAAAGCCCTAAAGCTATATATACCACGCATGATAATCCCTTTTATAAAATTTTATTGTCTTATTTCAGATAAGAAATATATAACTTAATTTAAAGTCAAAAAATGTTACATTTGCTTGATATTCAACTAATGCACTCATTTTATGAAATTTTACGATTTATAAGACAGTGCAGTATGATCGCATTTATAGCATATCATACCTAACCTTTAAATAATAAAAAAAATATTTAAAAAAAAAAAAATAATACAAGACCAAAAAGATCAAATGTCACCCAAGTTGAAGGTGTTTTATATGTGATGGGGGCCACACATTTATTAATGTATCGAACCTCATAAGATCATCATAAGATTGATTCATGATTATTATTTTCGTATTTTTCATTTATGACGAGATATATTTTTTTTTATTCAATAATAATAAGAAGAAGAGAATGAAAAAAAAAACAAAAAACATTATAGTTTTGGGCAACGGTGATTGACAAGCCCTTTATACACATGATGACCATCAATGAATTTAGATGTAGGCTCATCTTTGAAAGAAACAAAAAAACAAAAAAAAAAAAAACTCATGCAATTGCTTTTACAACTTAATTCTATTCTCAAGCATACTAAATTCCTTGATGTAACAGGTTGATTTTCTTTTAAATTTAACATGAATATCGTGTTGAAAATTGAATCTTATGATATGATATGAGATTTGTTTTTCATTATATGCTGAAGTTTATGTTATTTATTACATTTTATTAGCTTTAATGAAATTTTTTTGTTTGTATTGCCTACGCTTTTATTTTTTTCATAGATTTTGCGTTTATCTTTAAATACAAATGTATAATAGAAAATTGAAAAATTGATAAAATCTATCTCAGAAGAATATTTCACCTGTTAAAATCAACGAAAATATGAATGAATTTACAAAATTTCTTCATTTTAGACCACAGAGAATGCTTTTAAACAATAAATCAGAATTAAACGATGTTTTTTTCTTTTGTTTTAATAATGAAATTGAATATGCTGATTTTCAGATTGGGATTTTTTTTTTTGTCATGGCATCAACGGTACAAGTACGGTATCATTGCGTTCATATTGAAAAAATTTTGAAGATACTTTCAAAAAAAATGTGGCATCCTGTAGTGGTGTAAATTCTTGAAACTTTTTAAAAATAATTTTGCATTTGTGTTTCCTTGTAGAGACAACATAGAAAGTTGTTCAGACATTTTAAATTTTTCGATATATAGTACATACCTATTTTTTTTTCTAAATATATGTATCTATTAAGTTCTTAGTTCTACCCTTGTCTTTGTGATTGAATTGATATTGAATCTTATACTGGAGAAAAGCAATAAGTATCACACAATGCAGAAGTAAATTGACCTTATTAACGTTTTTTTATTGTTGTTCGTTGATTTGTAATTTTTGTAATTAATTCCCTAGAACTATTTCAAGGAAAATTTTTCATCTTAGACTAATAATTAGGTATATTTTTGGGAAATTTTAATTATTAAAATTGCGGAAAAATGAAATATTTGTTGTTTTTTTTTTTCTCTTTACTTCATTCATTATCGCAAAATATAAGTTTCAAAGTTTATTTGTATTTACAGTGATAATTTCATTTCCTTCATACTTAAAATGCACTTCTTTTTTTTTATCTTCAATTTTTTTTTTTGTAATGTTTTTCATTATTATTATCATTTTATAGCGGCAAAATCTGTGATGTCTGTTTAAAAAGTTCTTTGCTTAACACTTTATTGGCGACAACGAGTATCAGTCGCGAATTAAGAAAAGTACTTCTTGCTTATAAAGACAGATCCCCTGGGGTATTTGAGAAAAATGCAAGCAACCAAATGATTATAGCAATAAACGGTTTCACGCATAAAATGAACATTCATAGCTTTTATTGAAAGGTTTAAGAAGAAGAAGAAGAATAGCAACAACAAAATGATAATGAAAAAAAAAAAATTAAAAATAAAGACAAAACGCATTGAAAATAACAATGAAAGAGAAATACAAAGATGATCATTACATGCAATCGTCGACGGCTGCTGCTGCTGATGATGATGATGATGATGCTGGAAAGGTATATTACTTCTTGTTGTAGATACATACATACATATTTAATAAAACCTCCTATATAATGTAAAATGAGTTCCAATGAACAATGATGAACGTGAACAGGTACTTTTATAAGCTTTTTGTAAATTTAATATCATACTACATCCGTTGTATACATTTTTTGAATGGTTATACTATAGTCAAAGGTTTGGCATTTAAATTATAGGTATGTACGTATTTTCATGTATCGATTCTTTAAAACTCCATCAGATACACCGGAAAATCTTGGAAATATCACGTAATAATTGTACAGTAAGTAACTTAAAAATATGTTCATATATGCATTATACTTATGTACCTTTCTGTTTTGTTCATTTATTTGTTGTTTTTTTTTTATATAGCCCAAAGGTATTTCAGTGTACTTTTATAATCTTTTCGTAAATATTTTGGTCCAATTTGAACTGAATTGAATACGATGATGCTATATACACCTTTTGTTTTACCTGATTTTAGATTGTTTAAAAAAGAAAAAAACAAGAACAATATTTTAAATTACTTGAAAATGCTACTGATTACAATGTACATGTTCGACAAATTGTCCTTTTATCTGAATTTTGTTCTTATTGTTTTTAAAGAAAAAAAAAAAAAAAAGTAAAAAATAAACTTATGTGGTTCGATATGTACAAGTATCATACCACATTACCAATCTTATTATGCAAAAAAAAAAATACAATTAAAAACGGAAAATTAAATGTTTCGATAATAGTTTGTAAAGTTTTGATTTTCAATAGTGAATATAATATATGTAGATCCTATTATCATTCATATTTATTTGCTACTTTGATAAATGATTTTTTTCTTGTAATAGTTAATGAAATACGTACGTCGTTAATTAATCTACTGTAGAACAATCTTCAGATACAATAAAATTATCTAAATTTTTATTTCTCTCCCAATTTTCTTCAAAAAAAAAAAAAAAAACAAAAACAAAAAAAAAAAAAATGTTAAGAAGATAAATCTGATCTTAAGTTCGATTTTTGAAGCTTTTGAAATTTATTTTGCGGTAAATGTCTTTCAGACTTCAAGATTATTTAAAAAAAAAAATACAAACAAATGATAATATAAATTATTTTAGGACCAAGATTTCATATTCTGAATGTGCAACTTGCACACAAAAAAAAAAAAAAAACTTTCAAATTTCAATTTTGAGGATGCAATTGCTTTAGTTAAATTTTTTTTCAAGATCTTTTAAATTGATCGTTTTCAAATTTTTAGTTTTTATTCAAATTTTCATTCAATTAATTCGAATTTTATTTTAATCAAATTGTTTAAATTTGAAAAAAAAAAATAATAATAATAAAAGACTGAATATTTATTGTTTTAAAAGATAAGATAAATCATAATGACATCAGTATCTTTATAAACTTTTATCTACAATATTTATTATATTTTTGAATTAAAAAAAGAAAAAAAAAAAAATTAAATAATAAGCAGCATAAATTAACCTGTAAGATAATTATTATGTTTTAATTTTCAACATCTTTTAAATGTTTTTTTTTTCTTTCTTCAAATTATGTAGTGATTTATTAAAATTAATTTCATTTCAAAAGTATTTAATTCAAAAACATAAATTTACATTAAAGACTATAACGAAGGTAACTTTACATTAAATTTAAGAAAAGAAATAATAATAGCTATTATCTTTAAAAATTGCAATATATACAATCATTGTACAGTATAAACTTACTGCATCTCATTTTATATTATAAATATATACTTATAGTAAGTATGTACGAATATATTGTATTATGCAAAAGAATTCATTTTAAACTTAAACAATTTTTCAGTCAACAACTATAATAATGGTCTATCACATTTAAAACAAATAAATTTCACCTTTGATAAAAATCGTAACAAGTCCAATGTGAAGACAAAAGCGTATACTCTTCTTTACAGAAAAAAAAAAAAAAAAAAAAAATTGCATATGTACACATTTTATATACATATATCATATGTATATGCAATATATTATAATGCAGCATTTTACTTGTATATTGTCCGTTAGTTGAGTAACAGGTGTTTCAGGTGTGCTTTTGTGCAATCATAATATATAAGTACTAGATAAGGCTAAAGAAAAATCATATTGTTACAATATATGTACATATGTAAAATATGTATAACTTGAATCTGATGCGGTACTCACTTATATTTTTTCTAAGTAACCTTAAAAGTGTGTGCATATACATAAAAGCAAGTGTATTTTTATAGAATAATGGTAAAAGTACTTGAAAAAGTGCGCATATAAAAGATGCTTTACTTTGAATATAATAAGGCACATCTTATTATTACTACATTTTGTTTTTTCATTTTTTTTTTTTTTTTTGCTCCTTTTTTCATACTTACATTTGTTGAATATTTGACTTTACATTAAATGCATTTATTTTACATATTTTCGTACGTATATACGGATATATACATATTCTCTATTGCCGTAAAATAACTTGAAATGATATAATATAAACTAACATATAATTTTAAACTGTCATCATATGATTTTACAGGTAAAATAAAAAAAAAAATAAATGTATATTTGTTTTTCTTTTTTAAAATTTTACTAAATGTTTGAATTGAACATTTAAATTGATTTTAATTTTAGAAAATGTAAAATATAAAAAATAACAAAATAAGAACATTGACAAATAGTTTACCAATGAAATTTTATATATACATATATGTACTAGTACATACATATATGTATATATTTAATCCACCAACAATAACATTAAATGCAAAAAGATATCTTGTAACATGTATACAAGTTGCAAAGGTACCACATAACATTCGTTTAGACATCTTGTAACGATTTGTCAACGTGGGATCAACTAACCTATAAAAAGAACAAAAACAAAAATATTTAAAAAAAAAAAAAAAATAAATGAATAAAATCTAAATAAAATTGGGTGGAAATAAAACAAAAAAACAAACAAACATATAAAATAGGTTTTTTTTTTTTTTAGACATTTAGATGTAAAATCATTGTAATCAGGTGATGGTGGTCTCTCTCAGTATTTTCAATTTATTTATTTATTTATTTTTTTTTTTCATTCATTATTTTTTTTTTAAGGTGAAGTACATATTTTGATTACGATATAATTTTACGATACCCTTGTGATGTCTAAAGAGATCACATTAAGTAAGGTGAAACATTGCTCATTTGACACCGGACATAATTTTGTAGGCGGCCAACAAACATACCTAAGACATTATCAGTTGCTCAAAGGATTCAAGCAAGTTTTATGTACTATATGTGTATATAGTATATGAAGAATGAATTTCTGTTGTGTTATTTTTATATATTTTACGGAACTGTGAAGGAAAAATAATAATAATAAACTCTGATGAGATAAAGTATATTATATATTTTTTTTTTTTCTGTGTTCCAGTATAGTGCAGACACCATCGTGGGTAATACAAAATAAAACCTCCAACTCAATAGTACATACATACATACATACATATGTACTTGTTCTTGATGGTAGTTGTTTTTTTTTTTTTTGCTTCTTTTAGATACTAGTATATACTACCTGTGCATATTTATTTATATTTTTATATTTAATTGTCTTTTATTTTTCATCATCAGTTTTTGGTTTTTCTGATAAGCCACCACTGTAAGTTGAAAAAAAAAATTTATTTTCTTCATGTTCATGTTCCTTTTTATAATTTTTCTTTTATTTATTTTATTGTTTTTTTTTTGCATATCAAAATAATTTAAAAAAAAAAAAAATAATAAACGAAAGAAAAAACAATGTGTGATCTTTAATGTTCTTTGAATTTTAACAACTTATGAATGACGTTCTGATTGGGAATAAGTCATAAAATTTATGGTCGAAAATTGCCTTGAAAGGCCACACACATCAGTATAAAAAAAAAAATAATAAGAAAAGAGATAACTTCTTGATACGATACTGTTGGTCGGGAAATATATCTATATGTATACATATTATGTACATACATAAGCATCTGTATATATTGAAAGTTTGTAGGCACACGATATATCCGAAAAAAGATACTGTGAACTACATTATTTTTTTTTTTTCTCAATTTTTCTGATCAAAAATATCTATCTAGAGTTTTTTATCATTGAATTTTTATGAGATTTGACAGGTGAAACTTTTGTGTTCACACGCTTTTCTCAATCCACTTAATACATACTTGCTATAATATATACCGATATTTTTGTGGGTAGTAAGTACAATGATGATTAGATTGTTTTTTTTTTTTTTTTTCATTATTTCGTATTTTTTCAAAATGAAATAAGAAATTTTTTATGTGTTTTGTGGATAAAATTAAAACATTTCAGAAAAAGATAGATATGTATCTTAATTCAGTGTATTAATTTTTATCGGTTTACATTATCATTTCCGAAACGATTTTTTTTTTTTTTAAGAACTAAAAAAAACATGGGAATTTTTATCTGAAATTACTTTATCAAAAGATATTTTTGAATTGTATATTAAGCGTTTTTTTTTTTTTTCATTATTTTATTTGAGAACAACGAGATAGTTTGAAATAATATGGCGTATGTATTTAAACAACGTCAATGTTTTATGCATTTTGAAAAAAAAAATAAAAATATATTTAGCGTTTTAGCTTGTCCTTTAATTATTGTCACACGTTCTGTTTGTAATAACCATCCCCAATTTGATTTTTATGAAAAGAATTTCAACAATTTAAAGTTTATAAGTTAATATGAGAGTTTAAATATTTTTTCATGAAAATTATTTTCATGTTAAAAGTGACCTTTGTTTTTATCTAAAATCTAAACTGTTCAAATATTAAAAGTAGAAAAAAAATAAAAATAAAATACAAGCTAATTCAAACACTCCCTCAGATTTTGCATTTATCTAAAACTTTGAAAGTACATAAAAGTAACTCAAAAAAATATGATGATTTCATGTTTCATTGTAAGAAGGCTCTAATATGTTAATTTGATTTTTATGTACAATTTTACAAATTTTAATAGTTTTGTTCTGTTGTCTACTAAATTTTTTGCCTACGATTTGTATGTTTTTTCTCCTTTCAAGTTTATTAAAAATCTATATAAACGAAATATTTATTCGTGTTTTTTTATTATTTTTTATTTTTATTTTTAAATAATATACCTTTATAAAATTTTCTTAACAAACTCCTACTGATTTTTAATATGATGTACATTATACATATATGTATGCATATTATTGGACTATTTTAAAAATACTTTACTTATATCAATAAACAAAAAAATTCATATAAAATTTATTCACAAAGATCCTTTTATACATGCTATACAACAGTACATAACATGTTTTCATTTCGCCCACTATCTACAACTGTCTACCGTTGTTGTACATATTTTTTAAACTCGACAAACTTGTTGCAAATAACATCCAAAAGTCGTTAATCTTACTTCATAAATCATCAACAAGAAATCAATGCATTAAACGAATATCTTATGGCATATGTATGATATGAATTATAAAGAAAAATGAAAAAAAAAAAAATTGAGAAAACAAAAAAAAAACAAGAGAAAAAAACAAGAAATATTAAAAGGAACTCCTACTGAATGAGTGTAGTCCTTCTTGTGTTTGACTGTTTGTTGCTTCTGGTTTCTTAACGTCTTCTTATTTTTCATATATGTTTTTTTTTTTTTATCTTATTTCAATAAATTGTAATAAATTATTATTATTCATGGACGTTTTGTAGGATGAATAATTTTCCACATATAAATTGTTTCTTTTTTTCTTAGTTCTTTTTCTTTCCAAAAGTTTGCTAGAGAGATACAGGTACACACACATATGCCGTTTTTTTAATAAAATTCAAAAAATTTTCATTCATCTTTAACATAATCAGAAAAAAAAATGTTTTTTTTCTACAATGAAAAAGATATGTACAATTAATGAAAAAGTCATTAAAAGAAAAGCAAACGGGGACAAAAAAAAAAAAAAAAAAAAAAACATGCACGCATCATTGATTCAGAGATAGCAATAATTATTATCAAATAACCCTCTCACCGGAACATCCGATTTGTCTTGATGCGCTTGCATTACTTCAACCAGATCAAATTAGTTTTTTTTTTTTTAATTTTTTTATTTTATTTTTTTTTTATCCATACAGCTTCCTCTATTGAATCAATTTCTTATGAATAAGAAAAGAAACTTTAATATCAAAACTTCATTAGCTCATTATGACTGGTTTCGTTCATTTTAAGATATATATATTTTTTTTTATTTTCATGTTTTTTTTTAAATATTTTTTCTCATTATATTCTTTTCTACTTTGCTGAGAAGATGTGATGTCCATGCAATACAAAACGACATCAACTAGCGGATGTTATTATTGAAAATTGAAATTAACTCTGGTAGGTTAATCTTTGTCTGATGCTTTCGGCTTCCTCTACTTCTACTAATGATTTCATTCCATATCATCTAGATAATTCAGTTACCACACTACACGACGATTTACTATTGAATATTCTACAAGCGAAACATTATTTTGTCCCACTGACCTCCCGTGGTGATACAGGTGCTCTTATACATTAAAATTGTAATATTCTTTCTTGTAAAATAAAAAAAATAATAAAAAAAATAAAAATTTGTATTTTTATAAGATTTTTTTGTTGTTCTTGTTCTTATTATTGCAATTATTCATGTTCTTTCTTTTTTATTACTGTCATCTTCCGGATCTGTTTTATATTATGTGTACACAAGTATTACATACAAAGATATTATCATTAATTTGCACTAAATATTTTTTTCTTTGAATAAAAGTAATAAATGGTGAAAAAAAAAAATGTCAATTAGTTAAAAAGTCAGGTTGAAAATTTTTACACTGCTCAAAAATGACATTTCAGTGATAATAGTAGACACTTAAATTTTACATAGATTTTAAATTATAATTTGGACTCGAATTATCAATTTTGACTGGTTCTTTTTCTTTGACTCGCTAGAACCGAATGCGGATTTCACATTTAAGTGGTCTTTTTCAGGTAATCTTGATTTCTTGTGCTGTTTTTTCAATAAATTGTTTCAATATTTTTTATATCCTTCTCCACTAAGTAACAACATTTTGATAATCCTTTTATTACTTATTTTTTTTAAAAAAAATCTTCATTTCGTCAAAAGTTGTATAGCTCATTGTTGTACCATAATTTTCATGCTTTCTTATGGTACATACATACATAGATTAGATAGGATCGTATATCCTCCTTAATATTTCTTTTTTGAATACTCTAAAGACATTTTGGTTGGCATTGCATAAATCATTATGTATCTACTCTGTGTATTTGATTCAAGAAGAAAAAGCCAATACATATTACAAAGCACAAAGTGACATAAAGTATTTCTTATGGCAAAACATAACTTTAAACTTAAAGAAAAAAATGAATTAATTATAAAGAAGTCATGATAAACGAGATCAGAATAATTTCATTCAGAATGACCTACACGAAAATCTTAAAATTTTCATGCGAAAAAAAATATATTTTTTTTTTTTTTTGAAAAAATCATACT
The DNA here is from genome assembly GCA_939192795.1 of Bombylius discolor. NCBI lineage: Eukaryota > Metazoa > Arthropoda > Insecta > Diptera > Bombyliidae > Bombylius > Bombylius discolor. The sequence continues at coordinate 52,247,121 of OW584238.1, read as the reverse complement.
GTGTGACGATTATAAATTTTGTAAATTTTTTCAACACACACAAATTTTTTTTTTTAAATTTTATTTTTTCAACCTTATTTCTATTTTACAAAAAAAAAAATTACAACATTAAAAAACAAAATTATCTGTAATCAAAATGTGCAATTTAATGCCATCATGTTCATAAAAAAAAAACAAAAAATAAAAACAAAAAAAAACAAAATTCATAATTATATTTATTTTCGAAATTGCATTTTTAAAAATGTAATTACAAAAATATAATTTTGTCAATGTTTTCTCAATTAGCAAAATAATCAACTATGATCTGTTTCTTATTTCACATTTGACAACGAATTATCTGTATATATACATATATGTACGTATACATATGTATGTACATGTGCTTGTATATATATACATGTCATCTTTTTCGTTAAACTTTTCATATTAAAAGGTATTACATACATAATTACATTATATTGTAAATGCATTGTGCTGTCAACAAATCTAACATTGAAACATTTTAAATAAGATAGGTTATTTATGTAATTGTAACCGGACGCAAATGACAGTTAAATGAAATGAAATGAAAATAAAGAAAAAGGAAAGAAAAAAAAAAAACATAAAAAGGAAAAATGAGAAATAAATGAAAATAATTGCAGGAGTAGATTAATTAGAAAATTTACTGAGTGCTTTGTGACTTAATTGCAATCGTATTAGATACAATTTTATTTTATTTTCTCTTCCAATAAACATCTTTTGTTGTCAATATGTTATGTATAAAAGTATATAGATGTATACTGTATACATAAGTATGTATCTATTCACTATTGAATGTTAAGATAAATGTGTACACCTTGTTCATAGTAAAAAAAAAAAACAACAAAAAAAAAAACTATTTAAAATCAATTTTTCCAAGTTTCTATAAGTTTTTTTCCATTTAACTAACTTAAATAGTTTAAAAAATATAAAACAAAACAAAAAGAAAAATAGCAATTGGCAGATTGTTAACTTGTTATTCCGTTCATTTAATTTGATCATTTCTTTGTCACTAAATTTCCGATGACAAACAGAACGCGCACACGCGGTAAATAAAATTAAATACAAAAAATATATAGATACTACATATATAATAATGAGGATTTGACATAGTCACATACATAGACGACATAATTATTTGATTGTAATTCTTTAATTCAATTTTAATGTCACAATATATTTTGTTAATATAAAGCTTCGTTTACAGTTAAGAAATCTAATAGAAAATATTTGAATGAATTTTTCAAATTTTAAAAATAAATATGAACATTTTTAGTGAATTTATAATTAAAAAAAAAAAAAAAATTAAACAAACACTTTCAATGAATCAGCCAGTAATTCCGATGTAATTCTAGGTTAGATTTTTAAATATTAATTATTGAAATATGTATTTCAAATTAGTGCATTGTAAATGTAGCTTAATGTATACTGAAAATTATCAAACAACTAAAAACTATAGGGTCGCAGAATACATTATATTGTGTACCTGTACCTGGAATGATCGGTAGTTTAGTGGTTTGTCAATATGTATAATAATCAATGATTGCAATTATCGCATAAAAGATGACCGCATCTTCACCTTGTTTTGTTTGATTTGATTTGATTAAAATTGAAAAGTAATTTATTTTGTACAGTTACACTTTGTATATGTAGGTACTATTTTTTTTCTTTTTATGTCAACAAATTAAAATGTAAATCTTAATAAAATTTATTTGAAATTTTTCACATTTTTATTAGAAATACGTACTCAATGATTTATTGTTTTCCCTTCAGAAATTTTTTTCTTTTGTAATTTTTTAATTGAAGTTCTCAATACTCATTTTATATAAGTGACATGTACTGACAAAATAAATTAAGATAAATAAAAATTATCATTTAAGTGAAAGCATAAGATTTTCAGAGACTGTCGATTATATTTATGAGGAATTTGTTGGGAAATTTCTATTAAAAGGGTAGACCAAAGATTTATTGATTAATTCGGGTTGTATTGATGCGATCAAAAAAAGGGATCAATAATACTTTTTACTTAATTTTGATAATTGTTTTTAAGCGATTATTTCAAAAAAGATACTACACAAATCAATAAAATCTTCAAAAGGAAATTAGATAGAAAATTCAGAAATTAAAGTTCAAGTTTAAAAAAAATAAGTAAAAAACTTAAAGCACTCAGATATGTGATGAAAAAACTAGTTTACAACAAAAACACCCCCCACATTTTCACAGGAAAAAAAAATTTAATATTTTGTAGATAAAAAATTGTCTTTTTTTTCAATTAGGGAGTTTTGTCAGGCACTGCACTGCTTTATAGTGGTTTAAATAATTTCAGAGGTAATTTCATTTAAAAATTTGAAAAGTCGGACAAAACCCCATATTTCATAAAGAAATCATGTATTTCCTATATTTTTTAAATATTTTACAAAGGGCACAAAGCCCAAAAAAATCATTTTTCAGAATTAAAAATCCAAACATAACCAATAAATTTGAAAAAAAAAATAAAAAAATTAACTGAAAATGACTTCTTTTCGAATATGGGTCGTGCAAGAATCGAAAAAGGACATTATAATTTAACAAAAAACGTTTTCCATCTAATTTTGTAAAATATTCTTTTTTATTTAATTTTCTTATAATTTTAATTTAATGTTTTACTTTTTTTTTTTTTCACATCATTCAATTAGTATTAAATTTTAAATTACTTGAGCAGTTTAGACAATTTGTTATATAATTATTTTTATTTATTTATTATTTTTTTTTTTGCTTGAAGTTCAAAGATCATTCGAATGATTATGACAATAAAAGCCATATATTTCATACCTCTTTTGTTAGATTTTTCTTAAAAATATATTCTTAAAATGGATTTGTCATGAAAAAAGTCAAATGAAAGAACAAACAAACAAAAAAAAATTCTACAATATATGCAATGATAAAGTGATACCATATTTGTAAAGATCTAATTAGCTCATTAGTTTCTCTTCTAGAAAAGGAATAGATAGCTTTTAAAGGTTATATATATATTGTTGTTATATGTTATTTTGTTATACATAAATATGTACGTTAAATCCGACAAAGACTTCTTATACAATTATGTTCAACGCTTTTTATTTATCTAAGTTTTGTTCTAAATGGAATTGTATGAAGATAAGACCACCGACTAAGATCTTGAAAATGTTCTTTTTTTTTTTTTTTTTTTAATCTATAACAACAGTTTTTATAGAAAAAACTTAATAAAAATGTACAAAAATAAAAAGGGGTAGAAAAATATAAAAAAACTTTTTGCACATATATGAGATGATTTCATTTACCTTTGTTGATTGAATTAAAGTTGAATTTTGTTACATATATAAAAATTTTTTTTTTTTTTAAAAAATGTTTTTATAAACAATTTAAAGTTTAGATACATTTTTTTTTTTTTTTAGTAGCTAGTAATTTGTGTGAAATTTAGAAGTAGAAAAAAAATCTTAAACTAATTAATATTCTCATTGCCAATTATAACTTCATTTCATTATCAACAAACATTATTATTAATTTCATTTGAAATTGTGAGAATTTGTGTATGAGAAAAAAAAAAAAAAAGATTAAAAATACAAATAACTTTAAAATTTGACCCCTGAAAATTAAATAATACCTATATATATATATTTTTTTTTTATGCATACAAGTAAATATAAGTTTTCGACAAATTTAGCTCAGCATGTATATAAAATTTGTCGATTTGATATTTGATAAATGTTTGTTAATTAAATTCCAACTGTGCAAAGTAATAAGGTGAAAAGACAGTACACACTGTATATGTATATTCCTTGTTTTGATAATCATAATCTACACTTTGGTACAGAAAATCTGATTATTTTATTTTTATTTTTGTTCCTTTTATTACTTTTTTTTTTTTATTTCATAAAAATAAATTTAAGTTACATCGATTCTGGTGAAAGATTCGAAAAAATTCATTTTTATGGTACCTAAGGAAATTGTACATAATTTTTCATTGCAAAAAAAAAAATAAATATATAAATTAATAAGGAAATAAGATATATCACTGTAATTTTATTATTTCATGTAAGTGAAGATAATAATGAAAGTAAGGTAAAAACGAATACAAATATTTTATATTAAAAATTTAAAAAAAAAAATAATAATAAGGTTATCTCGATTTATTTTTCTTTCATAAGAAAATTGTAACCGAATACGTTTTGTTTTTTTGTCGTTAATTTAATAAATATAATTAATTTATTAAAATAATTAGTTTTATTTCGAAAGGAAACATATTGTAAAATAGAAAATACATTGCAAAAAAATTTTAAAGCTAAAATGAAATACCTTTCATTTTTTTGATTACTTATTATCCTTTTTGAGAAAGAACAGATTTTGGTTATTTTATGAATTTTAGTTTTTTTCGAGTTAAACAATTTATTTTATATTTCTTCGAAAATCCTATGTATTGTCCTCCTCTTATAATCTACAGAAGTTCAAATGGAACACTCATCAACAATTTCTTTTCTCCGTTAACTTCCTTCTTTCAGTTTTTTCTCGAGGGTCAGCACTGCGCTGAAATAAAGTGTAGTAAAGAGGGATGTCTCTATGTCATAGCCTATAAAATTTGAAAAAAAAAAAACAAAAAAAAAGCAGTAGGAAGGAAAAATTTAAAAAATGCAAACTTGTAGTGTTGAATTTTTCTAAAAATATTGTAATTTTTCTTCTTTTAAATTTATAACTTAAAATTTTTAGATTTAAAAAAAAAAATTTAAAGTAAATATTTACAGTTCATCTGCCCTTAAAATATACTTTGAATCTGTGAACTGTTAACAAAAAAATCAAAAAAGGGTCGATTCGGAAAATATCGTTGAACATCAATTCAAAAATAAATCTTCTTTGTCATGTGAACAAAGTAGGGAGAAGGAAAAAAAAAAAAAAAAGTAAAAAGTACAAAATTAAGGGAGGAATAAAGGAACAAAATATAGATTTTAGCGGAGCTCCTTTTATTACACATAGTAAATAATTTTTGATACTGAAACATTCTTAATTTCGTGATTATAATAATTTTCATGTATAAGACAAAATAAAAGAGCATAGTAAATTTGCATTCGTGAAATGATTGAAAGATTTTAAGAATCATAAACACATAATCATAATTTCAAATTTCAATTATTTCAATCTATCAAATTACTAATATGTTAATATGTGGGAAATTTTTCACATTTTTATGATCGATAAACGAGATTGTAAGGATATTCTAGTGGATTTCATTTAAAAACTTATTTGATGAAAAATGGAAAAATTGAATTTTGTGTAAATTTTATAGGAAAATATAAACAAGCAAAAATTTAAATGATTCAAAATTCTCAAAATGGGTTGTAGCTGTATGAACTTATGATTTGTTTGATATGATAGTAGGCTTCAATATTATAAAAATTATTTTCTATGTGAAATTGAACATAAACAATTTCTTGTAGTTTTTTTTTTTTTTTTATTTTCTTTGAAGGTAACATATTTTTATAAAAGTATGTAAAAAAATTTAAAAGCAAAAAAAAATAACAAAAATAAATTCCTTCATATTATAATTTACTTTTTTTTTTTTTTAAATGAATTTATGAATTTTTAATATTAATTTTTTTTTTTTTTTTTTTTTTGCACGAACACATTTCTTTTCTCTCTTTGTTTTTTTTTTTTTTGCACAGAAAACATCGAAATTTACATATTCTGTAAAATCAACTCAAGCATGGTATTTTAAATACAGTAAATTTTTTATGCATGAATATTACAATTTGTGCCAAATCTATAAAATATTACATTTCTCTATGCGTACAAATTTTCTAGACAAACCAAAAAAAAAAAAAAAAAAAAATAGAAAAAAAAATTACATAGAAAAATTCATTTTTATGAGAGGATAATAGTTTTTCACAGGATTTTAATTTTATTCAGTGTCATTGTTCAAAATATGAAAAAAAAAAAAATAAAAAAAATTGTAAATATATTTTTGTTTTTACGAAATTTCAATTTTAAGTTTTATAAAAATTAAAATAATTATTTTTCAACTTTTATAAGTGTTTTTTGTATTTTTGAAAAAAAAAAAAATGTTGATTAATTTAAAAAGTTTTTTATTAATGCAAAAAAATACAAAAACTGATGATATTTTATTCTGGAATTCGTGTCCTTAAATAAATGAATTTATCTTTAAACTTTTTTTATATATACATACATATATATTTTTGTTTTAAATTTAAAGTTAACAAATTTCATAATAAATTATAAATTTTATTTATTTTATTTTTTTTTTTATATTTTTGCATTGCACCAAATCAATGCATACCATACATGACGTATACTACGAATTATTTTCATACATAAAAATTTTATTTTATCAGATTTCATAAATCGAAGAAATTCTCAAATTAACAAGAAATATGATGTCTTCACTCATTATTTGGCACAGTTGGAAGTAATTAACAAACATATTTACAAAAATTTTACATGCTGATTCAATTTGTCGAAAAAATTTTGTATCTTTGTTGTGTTTTTTTTTTTTTTTTTTAAATTTAATTTTTGATCATTTATAATTTTTTATTATTTATTGTCAAAAAAAAAAAATGATAATTTCGCAAATTCTCACAATTTAAAATGAGAATTAATAAAATTATTTATGAGAGATAAAAAAGGAATCACAAAATTTTTTTGTATTGAAAATAAATTATTTAATCAGGTGTTATTTTAGATTGTATAGCGATAGTTAATTTAAAATTTAAGAAATTTGATTTATTTTCATGATTTTTTAATTTTACTAATGACACACTGTAAGGATTAAATTTCGATTATCAGGACTAACTTAGGTATATTTAACTTGTTAAAAATTATTTTTTTTTTTTAGCAGTTATTGTCTGGTTGGTACAACTGCTCATATGAACTAATCTAGAGAAGATTAAATTGCATTTATCCCAGACATATTGAACTTTTACTCAAACGTCATAACGTGATCATCAACAAAGTTGATACATACAACAAAATTTCATCTCTGCTATGTGTCGAAGGTGTTAGATGTTATTATTATTTTTAAAAATTGTTTTTAATACAATAAGTTAGAGGTATCGGGTACCAGTACGTTAATTCAAAGGTATCAGTCACAAATCAAATGAAAAATAATAATTAATGCTGTTAGCAAATAACTAAACATTTTTTGATAAATAATTATAGTTTATCATTTTTTTGAAAATCAATTTTTTTTTTCTTTAATTTATGAATTTTAAAAATTCTACTTACTCCTACACAATAGACAAGAAAAAAGAAAAAAAAAAAAAACGATAATGAGATTTATGCTCAAAGCAAATTTTTAATTTACTTTTGTTTTTCTGTCTTACGTATATATGATGAGCATTATTATAGGAAACCTATAACTTTTCTATTGATGTTTCGGGTAAAATATTATCATTAATCACTAAACAAAAAAAAACCAAAAAAGAATTTTTTTTTTTCGGAATATTCAAAAGTAATTATAGACTTTTCTACGAAAAAAAAAAAAAAAATTTAAATACCTTCCAAACAAATTTTTGTCCTGAGGCTCAACAATTTTGGTTATTCTTCATTTTTTTTTTTTAGATAAATTTCAAATTAACTTACTCGTCTGGACTTATAACGCCCACATATTATTATTATACAACTCTTTCCTTCTGGGTATAATTTTTGTGCATGTTTATGAGATATTATATAGCATATTTTTGAAATTAAAAAAAAAAAAAACTGTACATGTAGTTTTATTTTCATAATTGTTGGATTCAAAAAAAAAACAAAAACAAAAGTTGAATCAAAAATTTATTTGTGGTTGAAATATGTTCGTTACGTGTTTTTTTTTTTTTTTTTAATTTTTATTTTTTAAATTTTTTGTTTGTTGCTCTCTTATGAGTTTTTGTTGTTACTTTTAAAATATTTGTGGAATTTAAAGAAGAAAAATTCTGTCGATCTAAGAATTTAAATCGATCTTTTTGAGAAATAAAATATGATTTATGCAAGAGAAAATGATTTTTTTTCTGATAAAGGGCCACGTTTTGAGAATAAACAAAAAAAAAAATTTATAATTGTTTTAATTTAATGTGACTAGTCGTAGCACTAGCACATGAAGAAGGAGAGTGGATAGGGAAATAATTTAGGGAATCTTAGCGAAAACAGTGTTCTTCTTTTTGTAGTTTTTGTTGAAGTCATGTGATGAATTAAAAAAGATTATTTTAAGAGGTGGGAAGTTGAACATCGGGATCACATAAATTAGACAAAAGATACTTAGATCTTTCATCTTAGAAGCAAATAAATACTAAAGCCGAATTAGAACTCAATTTTTCCATAATTTTCACTGAATCTTATTGTAAATACATATTACGATATTTTCAATAGTGTACCAGATTTAGTTTTAAATTTTCACATTCCACAAAGGATTCAAGAATATCAAAATAATTATATTTTCATATGTCAAGCTTAGTCAATACGGAAATTCCTTCATACTTTGATAAGTTTTAAAATCTGTTTCTCAGATTTCACATTTTTAAGATCTTTAACATTGAAATTCATAATTTTATGTTTTTTTATTTTTAAATAAATTTAAAAATTTATGTACTGCATAAAAAGTGTAAATTGTCATAAAATAAATGTTATGAATCATATTGCGTACTTTAAGGCTACAAACATTTTTTAATATTTCATATATTTTTGTTTTTTTTTTACAAAATCATAAACAAAACAAATAAAATTCGAATATAACAACATTGTTAAACTGAGTAAGTAAAAATGAAAGAAAAATAATGAAAAAGTTTAACTGAATATATGTAGTAGTATGTATGTAGTATGTAGTAAAAAACAAATGCATTTTGTGGAATGATGCACTTGATTGCATTGTCCACATTATTCATATTCTAGAATGTTGCTTTTTTCTATATAAAAATGTATATAGCGTATAAAACGCAATCTACATACCTAAAGTACAAATTTTATAATCATTTTTCATTTATACATATTTAAATGCACATACGAGTTTAGTACTAAAAAAAAAAAAAAAATACACAAGTCTATAATAAATACAAACACCTGTTGTTTACGTTTTTTTTTTTTTTTCTATAAGTGCAAAATAAAATATTCTGCACTATTTCTGGTTTTATTTTTTATTTTTTTTTTTAATAATATCTTACTTTCACGGACTGGTTAAGATTTTATCATAGATGAAATTTATTTATTTTACCTATGATAGACCCTTAACACTGGGCTGTCATCTTTTTTAAAAATGAATAAAAAAGTAGTTAAAAAAAAAATAAGAAGAAGAAGAATAAAACTAGGTGCAAGTATATAGAAATAATTCAATTACGCAAATGTGAATAATGCAAAAAAAAAAAAAAAATTAAAAGAAGCAATCTCCTTGAACTCGATGTTTATCTATGAATTTTATTTATATTATAAATTTTTTTTTTTTTTTTGTATAGTACCAAAGTATCTAATTAAAATGTAGAACATATAGGAAAATAAAACAATGAAGTAAGGACCAAAGATCAAGCATCGTTTTTTTTAATGCATTTATACGCGGTGATGCACATGAGCGTTTATTATGCGTAAATTGTGGGAGCTATAAAAATAATTATTCAGTTTAGTTATTGTTGTTGTTATTATTGTCCACAACCACTTAGACAGGAGAGTCCATTTGTAATCAGAACTCCATCTCTAGTAAAATCTTCTTGTTTTCCTAATAAACGAGAGGATTTTGTCTAGGGATTGAGAACACATATCTTCCATTCTAATTGCATCAGAGTTCCATTTACGTAGTTCTGTTGTTTCCGTCTCCTCCAAGCAGGCCTTGCACGTTGGATCCCTGACCACTTTTATGACCACCAAGTAGTAATTACATGTGTTATCCAGTGTATTTAAATTAATAGTTAAAAAATATAAAAGCAAAATCTGAAGGCTAGAAGAACTTTAAAAAAAAAAAGAAATTTACAAACGCACCCAAAAATGTTCAACCCACCGTTTTTTATTTAAAAAGGGTACTAAGGTGATGATCCTACTATACTTAAAAAATTAAATTAAACCACCTGGTATGCGCATATTATGTCGTAATGTATGTATAGCAGAGTACATTGATTCTCATCAAATTTATATAAATCAACTTTTAGTTGAAATTAAAAAATTTTTTTTTCTTTCTTAAAGATATCCCATATCGTGGGAACCAACCAAAGTTTATACTTTATTATATTTACATTTCCCGTGACTGTTAAAAACTAATAATCAACTCCAACGCTATAAATAAATAAAAAAATCTTCTGCTGCATAAATATGTAAATAAAATAAAATATATATACATTAAATTCAATATTATTTTGATAAATACAGTTATTATTTATTTATTTTTTTTTCATTTTCTATTTGATAAGAATTATGTACAATACGTACATACTCCCCACATTGATTTATTTTGATAAGAAAATTTAATTTGTAAAAGAATGTGTACCCACATATAATTATGTATATGTATGTACATATACGATATATTTAATATACAAAGGAATGTTATATATATAAAAGAAAAATTCTGTTTAAATGTGACATTTAAAAGGATTTTAATAAAAAATTTAATTCATGTGGAAAAAAATAAAAAAAAATTCGTGGGAATGATGATAAATTTAAATTTGATTTTTATGTGAATTTTATCGAGGTTATGTATGAAAATTTTTAAATAAAAAAAAAAAATAGAATATTTGCAATATTTGTAGATACTTTTTTATTTTTATTTTTTTTTTTTTGATTATCAGTAAATGGTAAATATTTTCCATGATAAATAATGAAAAACAGCTCTTCGATTCGATGCAATGTATAAGAGGGTATGAGATATTATTCAAAATTCAAGAGAGAGTTTATATTAATAATTTTTGTTGTTGTTGTTTTGCCTTTCAGATTTGTTTTAATTTATGATAACGAATAAAATGTTGTTTTTTTTTTTTTTTGGTATAAAAATTAAAAATTTTTGATGCATTATTTTTCCCGCCACAAAATTTCTAGCGATTATTTTAACTTATTTATTCAAATTTTTCAGATGATTTATTAAACAGGATGTAGAAAATTATTTATGTAATTATTTTGCACACAAAAAAAAAAAATAAATAAAAAAAAAAATATTTATCGAATGTATAATTTCATTTAGTTGGTAATAATGCAAGAATATATTAAATCTGAGATAATTAAAATTACTTCTTTTACTCTGTATATTTACTTGATTTACTAATTTTCAAAAATTAACCACTTCATTCAGAATCCCAACACACAGTAAGCAAAGGGTTGAAAAGTAAATTATGTCTTCAATGCACGTACAAAAAAAAAAAAAGAAAACAAAACAAAATAAAATTCATTATATTATTTTTTAGATATTTTATAAATTTAGAAATCATCTAATTTCCTGTATTTGAGAATTCGTTAAAATTCAATCTTACACACTTTTTTTTTTTTTTTTTTTTTGCATTGAATTATGCAATAACCTTCTTGCTTGTTTGCTTAATCATCTTTTTTTTAAAAAATTTTAATAACGAAACATATGAATTTACTTTGAAAAGAAAACAGTACATTCATCTTATAAAATCTGTTCCTCAATTTCCAGCTGCAAATATATACATATATTATTAACAAAAACACATAATAAGTTGAAAAAGGACTTACAATGGAAAATAATAACAACATATTAGCCTTCCTACACAATAATATAAAAGTAGGCACACGATACGTCAAGATAAATAAACGTAATATTGCGGTTACAAATTTGTTACATTCAAAACGATGGGGTGCCATTGTATCAAAAAATGTATTTTTTTTTTTTTTTTTTTGTACTTCTGTTTTCCATTCATTTTAATTCAAAAAAAAAAAAAAAATAAAAAAAATAAAGAAAGAAATTAAAAAAAAATAAATAATAAAAACATTGTGAATACATGTATCGTACAACGAATTTTTTCATCACCCTCACTTTATTTTGCATCAGTTCGATCTTTAAATTTATATGTACAAATGTATGTACATTTTTTTTTTCAATACAAGGAAATAAAAACGAAAAAGAAAAAAACGAAGAAGAAAAAATTATAGCGTGTTACATTGAATTGTGATTTATGAGTTTATAAGGAGTTATTACGCTACAAATTGAACTGAAAAGAAAATTTTATTTCTTATGAATTTATAAATTATAAATCTTACTTTTTTTTTCATCTTCTTCTTCTTCTTCATTGTGTTTTCTTGTAAGAAATGATCAAATTTATATATTTTTTTGTTTCTTAAGTGTAAAGATATATTGCAAACGATTTGAAAAGATCGTACTTTTTTTTTTTTTCTGATGATAAAAAGTGATATCCTTTAAAAAGCCAAAGTTCCTATAGGATCATGTCCTTTAAGAGACTTTTAAGAAATAGTTTTTATTTTGAAAAAAAAAAAAAAAACAACGTACCTAGAAACAATCTTTCAAACGGAATCATCATTTTAATCATATATGTATCCAAACCTCTCTAATCACATGAATAAAAATTTATTTTGTATAGAAAGTTTTCTTCACAGGTGGTCAAAAATAATTTAAACAAAAAAAAAAAAACAAAAAAAAAAAAAAATAAGGAATATGGAACTATTGTAAATTGATTTCACACCCGAATTAAATTTCGTAACCCTTCATTGATTTTATACAGGAAAAAACTAATATTTCCATTTATATTTTATATTACCTATAATGCAAGATAAAAATAAAAAAAAAAAAAAAAATTAAAAATAAAAAAAAAACACAAAAATTATCATCATCATAACGAAAAAAAAACAAAAAAACTTTTCTAATTTATTGTGTAGCAAATAAAGTAAAAGTCTCCTTCTTTTCTTCTTCTCATACAGGTTAATGTGCTCCCGCACAGGCATCCAATCCAATTCAAAAAAATAAAAAAATAAATAAAATAAAGTATATATTTTTAAAGAAAATAAAAATCAAAGTAATCTTTAAGATACAATCATTTATATGCGCCACTGTAACGCATCAATTAGCTTTAAGTTTTTTATTTTTTTTTTTTTTTTTTCAAAAAAAAAAGCATCCTCTATACCAACAAGTATTGAACAAGAACATGGATTCGTTCATCAGCATCATGATCAAAAAAAAAAAAAATACAACTGTGTGTACATAGAGAGTACAACGTGTATTGAAGAAAAAAAACAAAAAAACAAAAACAAAAACAAAAAAAAAAACCATAATCATGAATGACGATCAAATGATGATCAGCGCAATCTTATAATGCTTTTCTCGTCAATAATGGGTCAATTTAAAAAAAAAAAAAATCTTTGATTCTTAAATATACAATTTCTAAATTCCCACGTGAAATCATTCACAACGAAAATATAGAACTTTTGAATGACAGTGATATTTTTTTTTTTTTTTTTTGATTTTCAGTATAGAATTTTCATTGAAGGATGTGATTTTGAGGATTTTTTTTTTCTGATCGTTTGTTTAAAATTTAATTAAAAAATTTTCATGTATTTTCTAATACTCGTATGATTAATCAATTTTTAATTATTTTATTGTCTAGAGAGTAGAAATATTTTTTTTTTTAAAAATTCTGTTGAAAAAAAAAATGAACTGAACGTGAAATCAAAGGATAATGAGAAAACTGTTTAAATTCATTATGAATGTATTTATATGACATTAATAGGAGTTGCAGAATCATTACATCCTTATATAAAAATTACACTAATTAATTTGAGAAATCGATTATTACTCCTACATTGAAATTGATCATTTTCATTTTTAAAATCTGGCAAGCCTTCAAGTTTCTTAAACTCCAAATATCTTTTCCTTTACTTATTTTTTTGAATACTTTTTTTATGATTCATTTTTTCTTCGTACTTTAAGGACCTCATTAATTAAAATTAATCCCAAATTATGATCTACAGAAACTGAAAGAGTTTTTTTCAGAGAGTGAATAGGATCTTGTGGTTCCCCTTTTTGTTCATTTTTATCCTAGTAAATTTAAATATAGGTACTTGAACTCTAGAATTAAAATTCGATTCTTCTAAACTTTGTCGAAGCCAGTTTTGATTTAGGATTCTGAAAAAAAAAAATACAGACCACTCTTAGAAAATTTTGAAAAAAAAAAGTATATAAAAATTGGCAGCTTGAGATGGGTGGGATACGTAGTTTAAAACTCTATACGGAGATAATAATAACACATAGAATCATTCAGAAAAAAGACAGTCGAAATAGATCTTAAAAATTTGGAGATAAGGAATTGGAAAACGCTGGCCAAAGACGGGAACCACATGCGGTATATTATATAAAGGAAGCCAGGGTCAATAAAAGGCTGCAACACTGAAGATGAAAGATTCTGGAAATTTCTTTACACAAAACACATTTTATCATAAAATTTTTAATGAAACTATACTTAAAAGCAACAATGCCTTTTATAAAAATTTCTTAAAAATTTTTCTTTATTTTTTAAGAATGCTTGAAAAGATTAAATTGAATTTTCAGGAAATTTCCATGAAATTTGTCTTTGTCGAGTACAAAATTATAAACATTCTAAATTTTTTTTTTGCTTTTCCTTATTTAAATTTTAAATATGAGCATTCCGTTATTAATTAATATTTTTTTCCAATTTTTTTCTCTTCTTAAGAAAAAAATTCATAATTTTCATTTCATTATCAACTCAAATTTATATTATTTTTTTTTTCTTCCACTGTTCCACTGTTCAAAAAAAAAAATTCTTTTGTAATTTTTGAAAATTTATTTAACATTATAAACTAAAATGAAAAATGTTATTTTATAAATTTTCTAAAGATCTAAAATAGTTCCGGAAGCTATCAAAATATTTCTATTATATATGTAAATTTAATTTATTGAATGTATTATTAATTGGAAATAAAAAGTAAAAAAAAAAAAAAAAAAAAAATTTATTATAGATATCAAATGATCACTTTTTCTCACGGTTTTAGTAGTATGAAAATTTAAAAATAAGGAGAAAAACAAAAATGTGTGAGTATAGGGTGTTTTAAAAATTATAAAAAGAAAGTGTATAAGATTAGCTTTTATGGGATTCCTTCAAGGTGTTGGGGTACAGATACTTCATTTTGAAAACTTAAAGTTATTCATTGAAGATGAAAAATGAATTACATTGATTTGAAACCAGATTTTATTTTCTGAAATCTGACTTTCTCAAAAAAAAAAAACCACAAATATAATTTTTCATATGGTTAACTAAAGAATATTCTATCTTACAAGAAAATCATCAATTTATTGACTAAAACAATTCAAGGCATTAAAAAAAAAACGATAAAGCCTGAAATCACACATTTCAGTTTAAAGATACCTACATGTAATTTTTTTGAGATATAACTTGAAAACTTTTAACCCTGTCATATTTTACTAAATTTTTGTAATAAAACTACATTTTTTTTTTTTTTTCTTAAAAATTATAATTATAAATTTTTAATATTTACAGTTTGCATTCATAAATATTTCGTACTACGAAAAAAACAAATCAGTTTTTTTTTTTTTTTTTTTTGTCAAATTTATTATTATGAATTTAGTTACCGCTCCCAGTATCTTTTTTTCTTTTCTTTCGTATATATACGTATACATATATGATAGGTATGTATGTATATTATGTATAAAAGGAAAATGACTTTTTGATAGACACTAATCAATGATCATAAATAAAATCTCAGTAAAATGAAGAAGAAGAAAAAGTATCTTTTTTTATAAATGCAATATTTTTTTTTTTTTTTTTTGTAATATTGTCATGGTAGTCAAATAGTTTTTTTTATCTTCTCATTTTTTTTTTTCGTTTTTCGTTTTTAAAATAAGAAATGATCTTAACCATGACAATTTGTTCTTTATGGCCTCTATAATTGCCGTTCATTAGTTGTCAGCGTCAGAACAGAAGTTGAAATGCATAAATTTTTTATATTCTCTATCGCGAGAAGGACAAGAAGAAAAAAAAAAAACTACAAAGATACTTATTTTCGTGTATGTGTGTATCATCATTATAGAAAAAGATTGAATGGATGATGCATGTTATTACAATAAAGTTTACATTTTTTTTTTCTGATCTTGAAAAAATTAAGAAATAGAATTGAAAAAAAATAAAAATAAATAAATAAATAAATAATGATTCCAAAAATTGATAGGTCATAATTATTTTATTGACGTCATTTATAAAAAAAAAAAAAAAACAGAAGAAGAAGAGAAACATTTGATCTTTAAAATTGGTTCTTTTGTATTTTCACATTTTTCTGAATTATGTAGTTATTATGTTAATGGCACTTTTTAGTCATTTAAATTGTATTCTTAAAATTTGAAGGCAAAAAAAAAAACAAAAAAAAAATAAAACAAATACCCAAATTTGGTTCACTTTTTTTCCCAACAAATTTTACATTTTTGTTCCATGAATGCTTTGCAATTAAAGATTATAATGATTATTAAGCATAAATTTTATTTCATGTTCGACATTTTATTTTTTTTAAAAATTGTTGAAAAAAAAATTATATATTTTTTTTAAATGTAACTTTAAGTTTAATTTCATGTAAAAGTTGTTTTTCTGCCTTATTTTTTCTACTTTGTAAAAAAAAAAAATTTAAAGGGTCAATGCATAATAAATTGAATTATGACTCAATCTTTTGTTTTTATTTACAACAAAAAAAAAAAACGAATGTTTATTAAGCATAAATAAAACTTTAATTAAGTACGAATAAAAATCACATATATGATAAGATTATTTCGGAAGATATTGAGGATGTAGAAAGTGATATTCAAATGATAAAAGAAATTACCTGAATTTAAAATAATTACGTAGATTGAACTTGAAAAATAAATTTTTTTTTTGTCTTGCATTAATGCAGGTTCTTGATAATTAATTGAATTTTTTTGTTTAGCTTTTAAAGATCAATTTTTAATCCATTGTTGGTAAAAAAAAAAGTAAGATTTTTTAATAATATCGTGTACGTGTTCAAGAATAATTCATAAATTTAAAGTGAGGTGACTAAATAAGCTTTTGTGAAAAAAGAAATCAATTGATTATGATTTTTCTAAAATGAAAAAAATTAGAAAAACCAAAAAAAAAAGCTACTAAATTTTTATTTTACACAAAAAAAGGACATTCAAGTTTATAGAGAACGAATTGAAATTTTTTAATTTGTATTTTTAATTGTTCATAAAAATATCCTAGAGCAATTTTTTCGAAAAATTAATTGCTTAAGGAGAACTCAAAATGTTTCAGCAGTTCAGATGAATAAAAAATTTTCTTATGATTTGATAAGAACTAAAAAGATATCAAAAATAGCATAATTGTTTTCTTATTTTTCTTTATCCCACCCCCATATTAGAAAGGTGATAAAAACTACATCAACACACTATGAAAAAATTTTCCATATTTTTGTGAATGAAAGTATACCTCGTTTGAATTTGTCATGATGTTGTTTACCACAAAAAAAGTAGTAGGAGTCATGGAGGAGGTTATAAAATAATTTCAATCGAACAACAACAAAAATTTTCCAAACTATTAAAAAATAGGTAGAAAAAATCTTTTATCCACACACTTTGATTATTTGATTTCATTTTCTAGATGTTAGTTGTGTGATGTCATGTGTTTTAAAAGAGAAGAGTGTTTTAATTCTCTTCGAATATTCACTTTTCTTGACTCTTCAATAAAATTTTTCTCTGTTAATATTCTCTTAAACAAATTGGGTACTTCCAGCAGTAATTGTAGATTTTTTAAAATTTTTTTGAAAAATTTGGACAATTTTATTTCGAAAAATATTAGTAGTCCAAAGAATTCTTAAATATCATTTAGTAACGTCAAAACTAAAGTAACCTCAAAATAAAGTATAGGATCTCTTCTTTCTATTCACGTTTGATTTTTTTTAAAAAAAGGACATGACATTTACATTGTAGGATCAAAAAATATAACCCGATTTTTTAAAAATAATAACTAAGATTTCAGCATTCGTTGTGTACTTTGAAAATTCATATCTCGAAAACTAAGATGCTTACAACAAAATCCTTTTTAGATTTGGAATCATAAGGTCCTGAATTATCTATCATATTCTACTACTAAATCAAGCTGAATCAAAAAAATATTTTCTAATGATTTTTGAGAAAAATACAAAAGGGTTAGGACTTAGCAGCATTAATTAGCAAAATTTTTTAAGAAAGTGTGTATTTGTGAATGAAAATTCCTTATTAGAATTTGTAATGATATTGTTTACCACATTAAAAGTAGTAGAAGGCATGGAGGAGGAGGAGGGTATGATTTCAATCAAACAATAAAAGTAGCTATTCTAAACTATGTATTTAAAAATACGTAAAAAAATCTTCAATTCACACATTTTTATATGGATGCATGTGTGATACAAAGAGGGTTTTGAACGTGATATTCTTGTTTGTTCTCTTTAGGAATTGGAATACCATACCATACCATATTCCGGAATTCCTGACACTTTTATATTCTCTTCTAAATTTTCATTCAAGAGTTGTTCAAATTTTTGGGTAGCTCCAGAAGTAATTGTAAATTTTTACAATTTTCTCGAAAAATGTTAGGTATTTAAAATACAGTTTGTTAACGGAAACTTTTTCTGTTGGTATTCTTTTTATTTAAAAAGGAAAAAAAAAAAAGGAAATGAGTAAAACTGATTTTTAAAAACACTGAATTGCTTGAAAATACTGCTAAAATTTTCTTAATTTAAGTTTATTGATATTCCATCATCCATGGTCCATGGAGCTATTGTAAATTCTCTTATAAAAGTTAATTCTCTTCAGTAATTCATTCAAAATTTCAAATTGTAATTTACATTATTATGTATTTTAAAATTTAAATGCTTTTCCAGTGTAGCCAATTAAAATATTTATTTATTCCTAGCGAGTATTTATTCTCAACTTATTAAAATCTAAAAAAAAAACAAAAAAAAACTATGTTTTTATTTTGTTCTTTCCTTTATTCTGTTTAGTACAAAAAAATAATAAAAATTCTATACTGACTAACCGTTTTATGCTGATTTCTTTAAAGAATTTAATCAAACCATATTTAGTTAATCAAAAAAGTATCAATAAAAGTAAATAAAGATATTTATGATATGCCTATTGTGAAACAATCTGAGAAAATTCAAAAAAAAAAATAAGATACTTATTGGCAATTATTATGTTAATTGTTTGATTTGAGATAAATTTGACACTGTAATGTAATCAATGAACATATTTTATGCTAACGAAGCTTGAACTTTAAACAAATTTTCAAATGTTTAAAGAATTCAATGTGTAAATGATGTAAAGAATCTATGATACAATATAAGATACTTTTGAATATATTTTCATACAGTACATAAGTATGTTTTTTTTTTTCAACTTAAAGAATACTTTGTTGTATAAACATAAACCTGTTGATATTATACAATGACATACAAACAAATATATAAAAATTTAACAATATTCTTTTGTGACATCTTTTAAAGAGATCCATGTAGAAAAAAAACTTAAAAACAATAAAAGAAAAATAAAAAAAAAAAATGTATGAGAGTAAATTTACTTAAAAAGGAATTATTATTACTTTTATCAGTCATGTGACATTATATAACGTACTTCGATACTTAGTTTGCAATAATGAAGCAAAATAAGTGAATTATGCTAAATAACTATTTTTCAAAGAATTGAATAAATTTTAATGACATTATGCGGTGATAGATGATGCATAAACATAATTTTTTAAATAAATAATGGTTTCGTAGACACCTTGATATTCGTTATACTAGTCAAACATAAGTAAACAAAATTGACTTTTATTTGAAATTTATTCGCAATAATTTTGATTTAGTTAAATTTTTTTATACAATTACAAAAGTTGAGATTCTTTCAGTTTAAAGTACGTAGAATGACAATAACAGATAATTTTCATAATTATTCAAATGTCTTTTAATTGTTTAAAAGTCTACGAGAATTAAGGAAACAATCGTTTTCTTCTTACTTATTTACTTTAATACCTATTAAGAGCCTTAGTCTGCTTAAATTAATTTGAGGTTTCGTGACAATATTTCTGTCATACATTCACATACAATTTTAAAGGAAAGTGCGAACCATTAAATTCGTTGGTAGAAGACGAATTTATTCATATGACAGGGCTGGTACTGGTAATTTTGTAGTTGGTTTTTTGTACTTGTTTATATGGTCAGTAAGAAGAGCTTCCAAACTACCTCAGTATCGAGAGAGAGTTTTCTTCTAACCATGAATATTTTAAGAAAAAAGATTAAAAATAACGAATATAAAGCGAAAAAATAAGATACTGTTAATAAACTGAAATTTAGATTTTTACTATGCAAACCAATATTTTTCAATCAAACATGGTGAAACTCAAACCTTTCGTGTTAAAATAATACACGAAGAAAAACGAGATCCTGCTCTTAAGTTAAGATTTTTTAAAATTCAAATCTGTATTCGACGATTTGGCTCAAAGATACATAAGTACGATAAAAGTGATCAGAAAGCCTAAAAGAAAAACCTAGCTTTGTGAGATGACAAGGTTCACCAGAACTGTAGCATCTTGGATAGTGTTGATAATGATGATTTTCTGTTTATGAGATTTTTCTATATGAATTTTATCTGTTTTTCTTTAATGTTGGGTTCTTTTGAGTGTTCGCCATAAACACTTCTCTTAAATAAAATTTATATTTCTTATCCATCACTATTTTTAATTTTAACTTTTAACCAGAAATTGTTTTACTATCACTTAGTTTACGTTCAATGAAATTATCAAATTAATAACTTGCTTGCAAAACTGTGTTGCATACTTCCTAGTTTTAAATGAATGAATGTAAAGTGGCGCAAATAAGCTTGAATTTTTGAAATCGACCATAACCTAAAATTTTTTAGTAAAATTTAAATTAGTTTTGCAGCAAATCACAAGTCCAAAGTGATGTGGAATCATCTGGCACGAAAACTTCATTCATAAATTTATTGTGAAACAGATTTTTTTTTTTCGATTTCACAAAAGAAAAATGGAAAAAATAAATTTATTTAAAAATTTTTTATTTTATTTTATTTTTTTTTTTAAAAAATATCATTCTTAAAATTTGTGTTGCTCACAGAAAAACGACTAAAAATTTTAACTATCCTTATAAAATAATACAAAATAATATATCACTCTGAAGGAAAGTATATTAAATAATTTTTTATATTAAGTAATTTTTTGTTATTTTCTTTTTTTAACATTCATTTAAAACATTTTTAAAATTTCCAATGGGAAATATTTTACGGTAAATCTTAAATTTTCTAATAATTGAAAAGTCATTTACAATAATTTATTATGCCAAATTTAAAAAAAAAAAATCATTTTTTAACATTAAATTTTTAACTAAAATTAAAGTAAAATTAAAATTAAAAAAAAAAAAATAGCCAAATTAATAATTTAAAATGAAGTGAAATCCTTAATACAGAAAGGTATTTGAAAAAGTTATTGTACTATTTAAAATTGCTGGTAAGTGTCCTTTTCTTTTAAAAAAAATTCTGTTGCTTTAAATTGTCAACGTGTAAAAAAAAAAATTGAAATAGTCATTACAAAATCATTAAAATTTCGTAATTTAAATTTCAGAATAAAATAAATTTTTTATATTAAAAAAGTAAAAAAATAATTAAAGATTTTCTTCAATATTTTATCATATTTGAAAAATCTAATCAAGAATATCAAATGGAAATTTTTTCAGTAATATCTTAAAACAAAAACTTTACTTGATATTTGTGTGAACTTTAGATGTATTTTTGAATACATAATACAGAAAAAATAATGCTCATTAAAATAGAAATTTCAAAAAAAAAAAATAAAAATAAAAAACTGCACCTCTTGTCCGTGTGCCAAATTAAACTTTTTATTTTTATGGTGATTCTTTTAACGAGAAACCAACTCAAGATCAATTTTCAATCCACAGCAAACAAAGGATATTAAAAAGAATCCATTTTTCACTACAAATGTACACTGATTTTTTTTCTAGTACATTTTCATCATGTAATAGCTTTTTAGTAGACCCACTAATTTGGCACAGGAAAAAAAAAATTAAATTCAAAGCAACAGAAAACAAAATTTATGTTATTTAATTTCTTTCTTTTTTTTTCTCTTTTTTTTTCAATATGAATAAAATACTGATAAAATCATAAACAATTTTTGAAAGAAAAACAAATTGAAAATTTACAAAATCAAAATTTAAAAAAAAAATAATAATAATGAGCTTACATTCAAATAAAGCTTTTTTACAGTATAAAAATTATTATTTTTTTTTTTCATCGTTAAAAACAGTCAATAAATTATTTTACTATAAAATAATAATTTAACAAAATTATCATAAATATAATATAATTAACATTTTTTTTTTGTTTTTTTTTTTGTTTTGTTTTTGTTTTTTTTTGTTTTGCTTCTCATCTAGAATAATTTTGACAAGTATTTTATTTTTATAGGATTTCACTATATTTTTAGCTAAATTATGTTATTTTTTTATTTTTTTTTTCATTTTCATTTTAATTGATTTATTTTACATTTTAAATAATTTATTTAAATTCAATAAAAATCCAAATTAAATATAAAATTTTTTAATTAATTTTCATTTATGAAATTTAATATATTTTATTTTAATTTTCTAATTAAATCGTTTTTCTCTAATTAAAATTTTATTTACTTAATTTTTTTTTTTTTTACTATTTTTCTTTTTTCATTAATAAATGTAAACAACAACAAACAAGAAAATAATTACAATATTATTTATACTTTAAGTATTTATATAAAATACATTTTATTTTTATGTTTTTTTATTTTTTTTTTAAATTTATTTTATTATTACTTTAATTTATTTTCAATTCAATGAAAAAAATAAGTTTCCTCAAAATAAAAAAAAAATAAAAAATATATTAAAATTACAAATTAAATGAAAAGAATAAGAAAAAAAATAAAGTAATTCGATAAAAAGAAAAAATTAAAGCGTATTTTTAAAATATATCAAAAAAAAAAAAAAAAAAAATTAAGTTTTATTAAAATATTGTTTAATATAAAATTAAGGTATCGCAGTAAAAAAAAAAATAAAAAAAAAAAAAATAAAGAACGAAAATAATAAAACATTCATTATATAATTTTTTTTTTTTTTGTGTTTTTTTTTACTTTTTGTTTTTGTTTTTTTTTTTTTATTATAATAACCTTAAAAATTAATAATAAAATTAAAATTAAAAATTCTTAAAACTAGAACACTATAATGTATTATTATTATGCCTCTAAGACTACACAAATACAATCTTTCATTTTATTGTTTTTTTTTTCTTTCTTTCTATCTTTTTTTTTTTATTTTTTTATTTTAATATAAATATGTATGTATATTTTGAGGAACTTGGTTCTTTTTTCATTTTTTTTTTTTTACTTTCATCAATGAGTACCGCTTCCACCATTTATTATTTCTAACATGCTGACATATGTACCAGTTAAAAATCCAATAAAACCAAATGTTATTAAAAATATATTTTTATAAAAACGCCAATTGAATTTTCCCATTCCTGGTTTTTCCCAATAAACAACAGTTTCAATAAGTGCTGGAATTATTAATCCTAATGTACTTAAACAAACTGCACCAATTAATGAAATGAATGGTCCTAAATTTGGTACAGCTGCAGCAATTGCAACAGTTGCAACCTAAAATTTTTTTAAATATAAATAAATTAAAAAAATTAATTAATTTTAATCAGAATCAGAAAATCAAGTAATTTGAAAAAAGGTAAAATTCAACAGGATTCAATGTTGAACAACACTAATAAAAAACTAAATGTATAGTTATAATGTACGCGTTCATCATACAAGACATACGCTCTATTGAAATGCTTTCCGTTTAATATTTAAGCTTTCGGAAAATTTCAGTTCAGAAAACGAATCAAACTTTTACCGAAAATTTATTTGTGTTATGTTTTTTCTTTTCACTTAAAAAAAAAAAATAAATAAATAAATAATAATTTGAAATTTCGATTTTTTACCATCCCTGATTTTTATATGAGCTTTTATGCTATTTAGTCTTTGTTGTTCAACATTTAGTTTTACTAATGGTAAATTTTGCTCAACTTGTTGAATGAAAATTCAATGTAAAGTTCATTTTTAATAAACTATTTTATATTTCATTGTATGTGAAGTCTTAAAGGATATCCATTATGATACTGCAGTTAATGACATACATATGTAATTACAAAAGGAGAAAAATCTTCGAATATTACATTAAAATTTTCAAAATAAATACAGTTTTTTTAGAAAACGAATTTATTATAAATAAAACGTAAAATTATGTTTTATTACTTTTTTTTCCCTCTAAAAATTTCATGAATTACAAAATTTTGTTGTTTTTACGTGTAAAATAAATTTATAAATTTACAAATTAATTTTCTATTTATAGGATTTTCTCATTCATCATCCAAAATAAAAATAGAATTCTCAAAAGACTTT
Organism: Bombylius discolor; assembly: GCA_939192795.1. Taxonomy (NCBI): domain Eukaryota; kingdom Metazoa; phylum Arthropoda; class Insecta; order Diptera; family Bombyliidae; genus Bombylius; species Bombylius discolor. The sequence continues at coordinate 52,222,648 of OW584238.1, read as the reverse complement.
CTACAACAACAAACAATTTTTTAAAAAATGTTTATTTTTTTTCTTTCTTTTTTTTTTTTCAGGTGAATTAGTTTAAATTAGTTATATCTGGCTGGACATATAATAAATCCGGAATCATTAAGTAAAAATACAAAAAAATATCTTTAAAAATATAGCTAATTGAAAATTTGATGATGAACAATGTAACAAGTGTGTTTTGTGTAATAAGATACAAAATTTTTAATGTGAAAGAAGGAAGATAGACAAAATTTAAGCAAGGCCAATAACTTTTGAATGTTTTTTTTATTTTCGTTGTTGTTGTTTTTGTTTTTTTATTTTATGATGTTGAATTTTTGAAAATTCAATTATAAAGCTTTCAAAAGCGTTAAAAAAAAAGATTTAAAATTCTAAATAAATATATTTCAAGAAATACATTTGTGTGTATGTATGTGTGTTATCAATTTTCATATGTTACTTTATGTACATCAGACAGAGACCGCATTACACCCACTGTAAGTGATGACGACATAGTTTAAATATACTATATATATTTTACGTAATTTTTTTTTTTTTTGTTTTTTATCATAATTTAGTTTTTAACGTTTTCATCATATGACGCAATCAGTCACATTTTCAAACCATTGAAACATATGTATATGTAATTACATTGTTTTTTTTTTTTTTTGATGAACAAATAAATTTCTTAAGGATTGATAGAATAGTTTTTTAGAATGTATAAGTCTTGAAAAAAATTTCAATGAGATTTTATCATCGTACTTCTATTGTAATGTACATTTTTTGTAATCCGCGTTTTAGTGGACATTAGACTAGATAAAGCTGATGCCTATGCGTATAATAGCTAATTCAACAAGTTAAGCAAAATATCCTTAAATAATCCTTACAAAAATTATAAAAATTACAAATAAAACTTACCACAAGACCAATCCGAATCACATATTCATAATTATCATTACAACGACCTTTAAAATTTTTCCATATAATTTCCATGGGTACATAAAATTGTAATGTGTATGTGAAGAAAATTGCAAGAGTAATCATTACTTTAACTGATTGGGCAAGACTGTAAAAATTAAATAAAATAATTAGATATTATAAAATAGACAAAAAAAAAGAGATAAATTTTATTTTTCTTACATTTCCTCTGTTGGTAAACTAAGTGTTATTGTTGATTTAGTATCATCTCCATATTTAAGATATCCTAAAAATCCGACTGATGCGTACATAATAACAACAAAACCCATACCAAAATTTAATACTCCTGGACATCCAATAAAATGTGTTGGATTTTTCATGTTATTCTCTAATGACATAACAACACCAATACCTTCTAATGCAAATATAACATTACCAAAGAATATTGGCCAATGTGCAATGTCAGCAATTGAATTAACTTTTGTTACTGATGGTAAACCATCACCATCAAATATTATATAATATAATGTAATTACAATTCCAATACCAATTAATATATTTGCAATCATTGAAAATGGTGTTAAATATTTGAGATTACGTACGAGATTCACAATAATTAAAGGCAGTAATAATGATATAATATAAAATCTAACATCATATTCAACATTAAAATAATGTGTACATAATTGTTGTACATTAAGTGCAACAAATACAATATATACACAACAGCATCCTAATAAATCAATAACTAAAAACAAATTCACAATAAAACGTATCAATCTTGAATATTTATGTAATTTTTCTGGTCCATCAAGGAATGCCATTTCAGCAACATCAGCAAAACCCAGTGATGGTATCTGTCTTCTTCTACATAATATATGTGCACATTTAACTAAAATGTGAACACAATATGTACAAATTACACCCACTATTAATGTTGCTATTAAGCCAAAAAATAATCCAGCATTAAGGAAAGCATAAGGCATTGATAGGATACCAGATCCTAATGATCCTTTTAGTAAATGTATCAAAGTGTCGATATCCCTTAGAAAAAAAATAAAATAAAAAATAACATGAAAAAAAAAATTAATGTAAATTTATTAAATTAAACGGAAACAAAAAAATCTCAAGTAATTTTCAAGAAAATTGTTGAGCACTTTCCCTTTTTTTTCTATATTTCGACTATCGAATAGGAAAATTTTTAAAGAAAAAATTTGTATGCATAAAGTTTCCCCAAATTATCATCTTTTCACAATGAAAATAGTTGAAAAAAAAAATTATCAAAAGGATATTTACAGGAAATTTGAATATAATAAGCAAAAATATATTGCTCTGAGTGTTATTGCACTTAATTTTCATTGTGGAAAATTACTCAAGGTCATTTTGTATGTACAATGTATGTAAATATGTAAATATACTTACGATGTTGGTCTCGGCACTTTCCGATGTTGAAACGGATCATAATCATTTGCTTCCTCATCTTTTGGTATCTGAACCAATGGTAATGTTGAACCAGCAGCCTGTTGAGCTGGAACATCACTCATATCCGTTTTGTATCTATTTGAAGGTATTAATTCAAACATTTTTTTTTTATTCTATTTTACACTTGTTTTTTTTTTTATTCTAAACAATTTTTTTTTTAAATTATTTAAATAAAAATCAAATAATTTTATTTTATTGCACTAATATACTTTTTTAAAAGGGAAAATTTAATTTTTAATTATGAAAAAAAATAAATAAAAATTTTAAAAAAAATATTCGAATCACATACTTTGCGTAAATGAAATTTGCTGTATCCCTTGTTGCCGCGTTCTGTTTCTTCGGATCATAACTAGTGATCACTGGGGGGATTTTCTGCAAATGAAAAATTCAAAAAAAAAAAAAAAAAAATTTTTTTAAATTAAATCCAACAAGAAAAAATGTATATTTTGAAAGAAAAAAAAAAAAACAAAATATCATTAGATGATGATGATGTTTTTAAAATAGAACATTTTTTTTCTTCTTAGTATTCGAAAAAACAGTAAAAATGTATATTTGTATGTAGATTTGCATTTTGAAAACAAAATAAAACAAAAAAAAAACATTAAATACGAACAGAAAATGTTCTATTTGAAAGAGACAACAAAGTTTTGAAAAAAAAAAAAATTGTTAGAACATCAAGACAAAAACTAGAAAAAAAAATGTATAAAACAGACAACAAAATTTAAATTTAGAATTTTTTATATTTTTATGTATTCATTATATGTTAAGATTCTCCTCCACCTTTAATGAATTACGCGTTTTTTTTTTGTTTTTTGTTTTTTTTTTTGTGTGTGAAGAATGTAGAAAAAAAAATCTTCATGACAATATCATTTTGATTCCTTACATTAGAATATTTTTGTTTTGTTTTAAAAATAAAAAAAAAAAAAAGTATAAACAAAAAATCTTTGATATTGAAATCACTTGAATTTATCACACACACACGCAATAATTTTGTAAAAAAAAAAAAAAAAAACAAAAAAACAAAAAAAAAAACATTTAATTTAATTTATTATGCGTAAGAACTCATTTCAACGGTTTTTTTTTTTACTTTTCATCTGATATTAACCTTATCCTTTTTATTTATAGAGGTGTCCGTCACACTCATTATGTTTTGAATTTGATGAGAAACAAAACAAAAAAAAAATTACTTAATTTTTTACACTGATAAAAATTAGAACTTTTTTTTTGTTTATTTATTTTATTATTTTTTTTTTTTTTTTGATTTCTTGGAAAATTCTTATGATGAAATTTTTGTTATATATATTACAAGATAGTGTTGGTTCAAAAGTCCAATACCTTGTAATATATGGACCAGTAGGATATCTGAACTCAACTGGATTGATTATTATAAAGTTACTAAATTCAAACTATAAAAAAATATATATTACAAAAACAACAAAATTATATATTACGTATTTTAAATTATATTATTTATTACATATTCTATTTAGTTAATAAAATATATTATAAATTAGATAGTTTTATTATATATTATATATATATATAAATTGGCTATTCGTGTCTTATTTTTGTCCATTTGTTGTTGTTTTTTTTTTTTTAATTTTTTATTTTTTTTTTTACAATATTAATGGCGCTTGCCAAATAATTTAAATAAAATAAAATATATAATATAGCCGGAATTGAGCAATGTCAACATTTTCTGTATACCAATCTAACAATGTTTCTAATATATTCATCATATAGGTACTTACATATATATGTATAGTGAAAATCACAACGAAAAAGAATAAAAATAGTCAAAAAAAAAAAAACATTATAAATTTCTTTTCCTCATTCACTATGTGAAATTCAACAAAACAAATAGCATCAAGGGGTGAGATGATGATTATTATATGTATATATATACCGTTGAATAAATTTGAGTGTATATTTTTAATCATAAAATTGTCTGTTGATTTTTCAAGCAAAAACAAGAAAAAAACAAACAAACAAACAAACTAGCAACATCATCATTGTCATCACCATTATAATCATCATCATCATCAGTTTATTGTCAATTACATTATTAAAAAAAAAAAAAAAAACTACTTTTTCTCTTAATAAATATTTAAATTTATAAATAAAGTGGCATTTTAAAACTAAATTTTCTACTTAAAGATACTTTAATAAATATATATCATTGCAATTTGTTTAGATTTAAAAAAAAAAAAAAAAAAACTAAATAGATTTACTAATACAAAAATAATTGATTCATTCTAAAGGAAGCAATTACTGTTCATAAATATAAAAAAAAAATTTTTTTTAATTTAATCATATGTTCAATAAATTTAGTATTGTTTGAGCTTTTTCAAGTATATGAATTCAAGGTTATTCTTTAATTTTTTTCGACAACGGATATACATTTGTGTATATGAGGTTCATCATAAATGACGTTAATAACATGTACAAATTTTTGTACACTTTTAAAATAGAAATTTTTTCCTTCTATTTCAAAAGTTTTTGAGGCCTGAAATATCCCCTAACATATTCTTGTATACATATTTGTTCAAAATTTATATTAAGCGCGTAAAAGATATTTTCTAGAGATCTCTAAATATTGAGAAATAATTACAAAGTCCTTTTCAGTTTATTTCTTACCGACAACTTATGGAAAAATTTGTTTAAATCCTGACTAACCTGAATAATGAACTACAGTTCTACAAGGCCATTGAAAAATTATCAAATTTCGCATAAAAAAGCAATTACGACTCCGTCAAAAAAAAATTTTCTATTATCTTCATTTCACCTTCTTTCTTTTTTTATCTGTTTCATTGTTTTGGCCTCGCACTGTTAATTCTTTAGAATTTAAGTTATTCTTGTCTTTACTTTCACATGATTCAATTTAAGAGGAAAAAAAAAATTAATTACACGTGAATTTAATTTTATAATTAAATTTCTACAATGCTGCCATACTACATATGTACCTACATATGTACATATGTATTAAAACCATGAAAGCGAGCACGAGGGTATGAGTATGATATTGTAATTTACACGCGATGCAATTTTCACATTTGCAAAAACAGTAAATTCCAAAGTTATATCGTCATGTTGACATCAAAGGCAACAATAAAAAAAAAAACCTCATTCATTATTTAAATGTATTTTACATTTTCAAAATGTATTGGTTTTTCTCAACAACAAAAAAAGTATCACAATCGAATGCAAATCTACCTAGTACTTTTTTTTCACTCGAAAAATCTAAATTTAGCCATTCATACAGACAATATATGGGCGCCTACATATACATACTTATAATGCTTTCACTTGAATGATTATCACATTTTATAGAACAATATTTGTATTCTCAGGAATAGAGGGTGTTTCAAGGCTCTTTTTTCGACTATAAATTTAAAAAAATATTACAATTCCTTAAAATTGCTTCCTTCATGTAAATTAATTTTGTCAGCAATTGCATTTCATCCTTATTAAAATTCTCATTCAATCTAGAAAACATTTAAAATTTTTAACAAGATATTGGAGGAGAAAAAAGCATTATAAACACCCTGTAACAATGTAAAGTCTTGAAAGATTTCAATCAGACACCAAATAAAAACTTTCTTTTTAATTTGTTTAGAATTCATTACATTTATAAATTGGTTTGCCAAAAAATTCTCTACATAAATTTTTTATTCTTAATCGGCGACATAAAAACAAACAAAAAAAAAAGGATTTAACTAGAAAAAAAAAAAATAAATAAATTGAAATAAAAATGAGGGGGAAAAAAAGTTTAAAAAGTTAAGAACAAAAAAAAATTTAAGAGAATTTTCAATGTCACAATCGACGGATCATTCTGGCGACGGATCGAATAGTTGCTATTTGTATCTTTTTTGTTGTTTTTTGTACAAAAAAAAAAATAATAATAAGATCAAGTATAAAGTAGTGTTTTCTGGTTCAATAAATCAATATCAATTTAATTTGATTTTTATAAAGGAAATTTCCCATATGTCAATGTATCGTAACCGAAAAATTAACAAAAAAAAAAAAATTCACATACTCGTAATGCAGTGATACACGAAACAAATGAGACAGAAACAAAGAAAATAATAAGTATCTATGAATTTTGTGTAATTGTAATTTAAATTTTGTTTTTTTTTTTTTTTTTTCAACATAGTAGAGTTCAACACGTGATGATCACGATCATTATTTATGAGATAATCATTTGATTTTAGATGACTTTATTAAAATGAAATTTTTTACTTTCAATAATCATTACATTTAATCTGCAATTAATTCAGAAGAAGCAAAAAACAAAAAAAAAAAACAAAACACAAAAACAAAATTAATTAATTTTGTCGCTTGCTGATCTAAACGAGCGAATTGTTTGTAAATTCGAAAAAAATTTCCTAATCTACACTAAGAAACAGAAAAGAAAATGAATCGTTATTTTTTTTTTGTAATTAAAAAAAAAAAATTTAAAATTTTTAATGAATAATCAGAGCCAAAAAATTCAATATTTTGTCAAATTAGTTATTCGAAAATTTAAAAAAAAAAAAAAATAGTTTTTTAAAATCCATGATAAAATTAGGACCGGATTTTGCATGCCTATAGTTTACGTCACATCTTACTTGTTAATTATATGACATTGAAAAAGAAATGTTTTCAATAAAATTCATTTTTAATTAAAATTTTTAAGAAAAAAAAATACTCTAATTGAATTAATTAATTATTTGAGAAAAAAAAAATGAAAAGCAGATAATTTTTAAAAATAATGAAAAGAAGATTTTTACGACACACATAAAAAGTTGCTTCTTTGTATCTAGAACATGCTTAGATCCTAATTTAGAAAGCTCATCAATTTTCTTTTTTTTTTAAATTTAGGTTTCTAACAATTTTTCATAACAATCTACGGATTCTAATCTCAAAATATAATCTAATAAAAGAAAATAAAATAAAAGTATTAAAAATTTAAACGTAAAAACAATTGAAAAATCTATTTTTCGTCCTTTAACAAAAATTTTTAAATCAGATACTGAATTAACGCTTTTAGTTTTCAATTAATTTAAAATACAAAAAAAATTCTATGATTTGTATGTGAACACAAGTATGTTTTTGGAATAAATATTTTTTTGCTGACATTTTAAAATTCAATTAAAAAAAAAAAAAAAAAAAACATTTTTATTTTTTAACGTAAATTAATATCTTAAAACGCAACTCATATTACACACATGTTTTCAACACAATTTCTTATATAAAATTTAAATAATTCATTTTAATTTGAAATTCTTTGTATAAAATTCACATATTTCTTTAGAAACAAAATGAAATACATATGTATGTTTTTATTTATGAAATGAAAACAAAATATGATAATATAACATGAAACTTTTTCATTTAATTTTTGCATTTTTTATCATAATAACTTTTTTTTGTTTTTTCAAAATACAATTGTTATACACTTGCCTCTAATGCAATATTATTGCTCGGATTATTATTGTTATTGTTATTATTATTAACTTCCTCTTTTATATCCTTTTGATCAGACATTTTTATTTATTTTTTTTTTAAATAAATTTTTTTTGTTTTAACTATCTTATTTCGAGTACGTTTGCTGTAGATTTAAAAATTGATTCTAAATTCAATTCAATTGTAAAAAATAAAAAAAATATCAATGTGAACATTTAAGCGTTTAAAATTTCATACATAATTTAGAAAATCAATGTAACTGAACATATTTGAGAACAAGTTTTAATAAATACTCAATAAAAGTAAGAAAAATAAAATAAAAATATAAAAAAAAAAACTTGAAACTCAAACTACTTTTTATTCAAAAGTGTTTTTTTTTTTTATTTTCGAAAAATAAAATAATAAATATATAAAAATGATTAATAATTATTATTAATAATAATACGTAGTGATTTTTTTCAAAATTAATTTAAACATATATGTTTTAAAAGAAAAAATTACACTGTGCAACAAATAAAAAAAAAAATAAAAAAATTCATTATAAAATATTTAATCAGTGAATTTGATATTTTTTCAGTGTTATGTAAGTTTTTTTTTGTATAGCTTTAAATTTTAATATATTGAAATAAAACTCTTACTTAAAAGTGTAATTTGGCATTTTTTTCTCTTGTACAAATTATTTTTCGTATTTTTAGTTTAGCAGTGTTAAATTTCGTTTCTTAGAAAGAAAATTAACAAAAAAACAAATTAAATGAAAACAAGAATTTTTTTCTGAAAAATAAAATATAATAATTATTATTTTTAAATAATAAACACGTGAATGTCATATAAAATATTTAATGGTTCATTTTATATATTTTATTTATTTATTTTTTGTATTTTTAAAAATATGAATATGTAGACACAGACATTACAAACATATGTAGTGCATAGGTAGTACAAAAAACAGAATCAAAATATAAAATCGGTTTTAAGTTTACACAACAAACTGTAATAATAAATTAAATTAGAAAATATGCAAAAAAAAAAAAAAGAAATTTTTTTCTAATACATTTTCATAATTTCGAAATTGTTTTTTTTTTTTCTAAAATTTTGATTTGTTTACGGTCTTATTAAATTTACTAAAAAAAAAAAACATACATAAATAATAAAATGTCTTAAATTAGAAAAATAAAAATAATAAATACAAAATTGCATCTTTCAATATTTTCTACAAACGACACGAGTATACGTTTTTAACCTTACAAATTTTTTCTTCCTTAATTTTTTTCAAGGATAAGTAAAATTTGTAAAAAAAAACAACAAAAAACAAAGTGTATTATTTTCTAGAAAAATTAAAATTAAAAATATAATTTATAAATTTTTGTTTAATTGTAAATTTTCATAATCATGTCAAGTATTTTTGTTTTTGAATTAAGTTCGCGTGTATTTGAACAAGAAAATTTTTGTTTTTTTTTTTTTTTTTTAATAAATTTAAACTTATTGTTGTATAGGAAAAAACAAATATTTAATGAACCATACTTTAAGTATTGTTCTAGTTACATCATTTATTAATGATAATGTTTTTTTCCTTGTTTTTTTTTTGTACAACACATTGTTGATAAAATTTAAAAACAAAAAGTAAATGTCTCGAATTAGATTATTATTACGTTACGTATTTGAAAAAAAAAAATTAAAAAAAAAACACAGTAGAATCAAGTGTTTTGTTCTAAAAAATGATGTAAATAATAAGAAAACGTAACAACAAAACAAAAAAAAATAGAATAGATCACACATATCAACAGGGGGTTTACTATCAACTAGTATAAGATAGTGAATTAATCCCGTATTGATAAACCTTGGCCTTAATTTGAAAAATCTATCACTTATGTAAAAGTACCAAGCTTTTTAGTATTTTTCCTTAAAAATTAAAATGTTTTATGTTTTTTTAAAATTACGAAATATCTCGGTTTATTAGAGCAAATTCTGGAAAGAAAAACACGTAAAATCTAACAATCACGCTTTCTAAAAATTGTGGAAGTTCTATCAATTGGTCAATGAAACTTTCGAACATCACTAGAATATCTTTTCTGACTCTTTTTAAAACATATTCGTAAAGACTATAATAACATTTAATATCAGATATCCTTTCAGCTTGATATTTATTCTTTCCTTCATGTACCATATAAAGTCATTTCGCAGCAGAAAGGATTTTCTAGAAATGTGACTAAAAATATGAAATTTCAAAATTCAGAGAATAACAAAAAATTGGAAAAGAAAACACAGAATATATTAAATTTTAAATTCGTAATTTTCCTTTTAAATTTGCTAAAATATTTTTTTTTAAAAAACATAAAAAGTGAAAAATTCACTATTTTAAAAACTTTTTTCTCTTCAAAAAGTAACTGTAAAGGAAAAATTTTAATTTTATGAAATTTTTTTTTTTTTCCTTCAAAATATCGGAAATTTCCATACAAAAAATTTCAATTACAATGTTTTTTTTTTTTTTTTTTCCACTTTGTGATTTAACATTTTTTAAATTTTATTTCCAATAAAATATTTAATTCCTGATAAAAATTATTCGTATTGACTCATTTTCATATTGATTTGATAAAATGTTTATCAATAATTTCTTAAGTATGAAACTTGAAACCCAGTTTAAACCAGTATATATACACCCTATATATTTCTGGTATTAAATAAATAATAATTAAAATAATAAAAAAAAAAAAATTATATAAAAAAAAAATATTTAATTACTTTTTGCTATATATGTTTTTTTTTTTTTTACCAAATCATTAAATTATAATAAAGAAAAACTATCTTATGTTAGATAGATAGAAATAAAATGCATTAGGTACTTATATATATTTGTATTTTAGAATTACTAATTCAATAAATAAGAATGAAAAATAAAAATCAAACGTAGAATAACGAGATAGTAGATATTTAAATAAATAAAACGTGCACAAATGTTGAAAAAAAAAAAATTTTTTTTTTTTAAAAAAAAAAAGATACTAATAAATAATGTACCTTTTACGTATTTTATATCATAAATTGAATTATTTGTACAAATTAATTATCTTTAAGATATTGTATTTTTTTTTTTTTTTTTTTTTTTTTTTTTTTGAATATCTTTAAAATGAATCTCGTCATATTTAATTCATAAATCAATTATAAAATATATATATTGAGTCACTTTTTTATATGTAAGATAGATTTTTATCTTTTCCTATAATCTAAAGTATGTGTAATTAATGCAATATTTATTTTTAAATACATATACATACATATATTTTGATTTATGTGTGTAATTTTATTTTTTTTTTATTATATTACACAATCTGATGCACATGTAAATTTTTTTTTTTTTTTTTTTAATAATTATCTATCGTATTTTTTTTTGTTTTTTTGTTGTTGTTGATTTTATTGCAATATAAATAAAATTTCTCTCTTACTTTTCTTATCCTTGATTCTATTTAGAGAAATGTAAATTAATCAACTGTCAAAAGTAATTTTTTTTTTTTTTTTTTAATAAATAAAATAAATACAAACATATATATTAAAGTTAAAGGGTAAATATTTTTGTAAGCTTATCATACTTTTTACTGAAAGGTAATTATAGTTCTATAAACGGGAGAACAAAATTTTTTTTTAATTATGTAAAGAAAATAAAAAAAAATTTAATTAAATTTAAAACGCGTGACTAACATGTGCTTTTACTTTATGATGAAAATAATTAAATTCATTATCAATACTTAAATTGTTATACAACAAAAAATACGATTAAATTATTATTATCTTTGAAACATTGAGCTTCCAGTCAGAAAAATCATTATAAATTTCATTTAAAACAAAAACAATTGAAGATGATTTCACAAGATTCATATTGAAAATATTTAAAAAAAAAAACAAAACAATAGACTACAAATATTATTTAACAAATTAATTATTCCTGGAATATTTCATTATTATATTGTTTTTTTTTTCTAAATTTTTCCTTTGATTTCACTTAGTTACTTAGTTTTGGTATGATTAACGGGAAAATAAAATAAATATCATAATTAAAAGATTATAATGACAAGGTTATCAAACTATCTATATAAGTATCTAATTCAAAAAGATCATCTTTTTAACGTCATATTTTTAAAAATTTAGTGACGAATTAATTAATAATTTAAATTTAAATAAAATAAAGCTTTTATGATGCTTTTGATTATAAATTTTCAAAAGGTAAATTTTTGTTATAGATGTTAACAACAGATAAATAATCCCTCAAAGCGCCACATGATATTTCTTTTGAAAAAAAAAAAAAAAGTTGTAAAAGCTTTCTTCTTGATCATGTTACACAGTTAAAAATTTTAAAGTAATTTTTTTTTTTGAAAAAGTAAAAATTTCAGTACAAACTGAAATAGAGTATGAGAAATTTTACTAAATTAAAACGTACCGAGGTGTTGACACAAAAATAAAATATATAAACACATTTGTATGCAAGTAGGTACTTAGAATTTTCCAATATGAAAAATTATAAATTCAGAACTTGAATTGTTTTTTGTGAAGAATGAAATTTAAAAATCAATATTTATTTTTACCCTTAACACATTGCGTGCCAATGTATTATCTGTGAAAGCTGAAACAGAAGTGATTCCTCACAGGTCAATGTATCAATCAATTGAATACTAAAACTGGTTCATGTTCGCTTAAGTCAAATACTTGATACAATGTTAAATTAAAAGTCTGCGGGCTAAATTAGATTTTAAACATTCGAAAAGCCGGCTTTACAACAAAAATTTTACCTTGAAATCGACACTGTTGTTCAAATACTTTTTATTTTACAGTTTATAAAGCAGACTTGGAAACTACAGATTTTCAATTGAGAATTCTCTCATCTTGATTTTGTAAATTTTTATTAGAATGATTTTTCAAAAATTGACAAATTTAACCTCAGAACGTCAAAATATCAATTTTAGTTTATTTAAGAAAAACTGCATCATCGAAATATCGAAGATCATTTTAATTTTTTAATTTGAAATTTTTGAAATTTAAATTTTTTGTAAGTATAAAACATTGCGAAAAATGAAATTTCATGCTTTGTGTTTTAATTAAAATGATTTAAATTATGTAGGCACAAATATTTCGCATTTTAATGCGTATGTTATATGTGGATGTCATACATAACCAAAAACTTGTACATATACAAATTAATTAACAATTAATTTATGATAAATTTTTCTCTATTCAATTTTTTAGTCTTGACTTTGAGTTCTTGATGTTAAACATTATTATAGAATGAATTTCTAATCTAATGTTAACATTTTACATGCCTCACGCTCTCTCGATGCCATGTATCTTTAAACTTATACGTATTCAGTTTTTTTTTTTTTTGTTTTTTTTTTTCTATTATAAATTACACATTTCAATAGACGTCTGTTGGCATATATACATTTTTTTTTTTAAAAAAAAGTTATTATTTGACTTTCAACAGTTCCATAACCTACAACAGAGAGCTCAAATAACAAATACGTAAGTAAGTACACAATAAATGCTACTTTATTATACATTTTTATTTATTTATTTTTTTTTTTCATTAGTTCGCTTACTAACCGAAGAAAGATTGTGTCTTGTAAAAAAAAAACTCCATATAGGTTTTTTATTATTATAAAACTCTCTTTATTTAATTTTTTTTTTTTATGTAGTAATGTTAAGCACATTTTTTGTATGTAGGTATTTGTGAATGGAAATTTCCACTCGAAAAAATCTTTTTATAAGTACAAACTTTGTTATATATCGTGTGGATAAAGAAGCATTTATTTTTTTTAAAGTATCTTACAAGAGAAAAAGGTTGAAAGAAAAAAGTAAAAAAAAAATAATGCATAACAGAAATATAGCATAATGCAATGCAACAACAACAACAACAACAAAAAAAATAAAATAAAATAAAATGCAAATATGACAAAAAATTAGTTAAAAAAGAAATAGAATCTGTAATAAAAGATTTGAAAAACCGATTATATTATTAAAATGTTGAAAAATTTTAACATTGGACAAAAAAATTTAATAACGTTTCAATTTGAAAAAAAAAAAATAGATTTGAATTTTATTTCTTTTTTTTCTTTTTTTTTCTTAATATTATTTTTGTAAAATTTAATTTACCACAATGTAAATTCCACTAAAAGCATTATTTGAAATTGTTTTTAAATTATCTGTATTGTTTTCCATCACGAAATTTAATTTTTTTCACAAAACAAATTTTGATCTCTTTAAGTTTTCAAATTTAAAAAAAAACTAAACTTTAATTAAATTTTCGAATACTTGTTAAAACATTTTGAATTGAAATTACAATAAATAATTTAATTTATCTTTATTAAGATTTTATGATTATATTACTTAATTTGCTAGATTTATTTCTTTTAAATAAAAAAAAAAAGTGTCAATGCTATCATGTGCGATAATGAAAACACATGCCAAAAATCTTTTAATTATTTTACCGTCCGAATTAATTAAAGTACATAAAAGCGTGTGAAAGTGAAATTTAAAAACAAAAACAAAATCACATAATAATACAATTCAATTTTTATCAGTTCAAAACTATATTTTTTTTCTCAAATTCAGAGGGCGTTTTGAAACTTTTTTTTATGTTAATTTAGAAAAAAAAAAACTAACAATGTCCTTTACAATTTTTAATTCAATAGAAAAGGAAAAACAAGTACAAAATGTTCCTAATTAAATTATTGTTATTTTGTGGAATCTTTCATGTTTATTTTTAATACATTTTCGATTAAATAATAAACCATAATGGTTTAAAGTTTAAACTCAACCATAAAAATTGATTAAAAAATATTTTTTATTTTTGATTTAATCGAAATTCCAAAAGTTCCTTCCAGCAAACTTGAACAAATTTTAAAAACATGAATTTCTTTCTAATGTCGAAAAGTTGTTTATTCACAATAAGCGGCTATACAAGACAATGCCCAAAAAGACAAGCTAGTTTTTTATTTATTTATTGTGTAATATTGAATTTTTATTCCGTTCCATACGTCCTTAGAGTACCAGTTCCAGACCAGCGGCCACTTCACTTATCCATGGAATTCTTCCGCTACCCAAAAAAATGACATTTTCTAAGAAAATTTCGATTCTTTTTGGAAAATTTACAAAATTCTGTGAAAAATTGAACCCGTCATTTAAAAATAGGGACTGCTATTAAAATCAAAGAATTTTTATTTCCAAAATTGAATAAGTATAAGGGAAATGTGTTTTTTGATGTCTGAGAGTTTTTCCTTTCATAGTCTGAACTATTTTTGAGTAAAATTACATATTTTTACGATTTGTAGTTTGAGTGGTGAGTTAAAGACGTCAGTTAGTCATTAGCCATAATCCGGAAACATAAAAACCAATAAATTTACGTCAGGGGTTAAAATATTGTAACAATTACTTTTTAATTTCATTGATTTTTTTTAATAAATTCTAAATTCGAAAATTATGAGAAAATCAAAACGTTCCAAAAGCCATTTTTTTTCTGAATGAGTTAGTTTGTAATTCTTATCAAATAGCGATAATGTTTTTACGCCGATGATATTAAAAAAAAAAAATTCAAAACTATCAACAACAAAAATATTTGAAAAAAGATTAAAATTTTATCAGCAGAGCATAGACTTAAAAAAAAATAGATTTTTTTTCTACTAAATTTTAGTTTTAACATGCATGAGATAGTCTCAAAATATTGATAATAATAATAATAATAATTTTTAAGACTTTTATCTGTTTAAATCTAATTAAATCGTTTGTCTGCTTTTTACTTCAATTAGCAAGTTTTTTAAATGTGATATTTTTTAAAGGAAAATTATACAGCTAAAAATTTATAACACGTGATTTTTATTTTAAATATATTTTTTTTTTTTAGGTTTTCAAAATTTTATTTATCTTTTAATAAAAAAAAAATTTATGAACTCGTACTTCATTTGAATTTTATATTTTTCTAAATTTGTAATATAAATAATTTTCTAGTATCTAGTATTTTTTTTTAATGAACGAGTATGTACATACATATGTACATATGTGTATCTTCTTGTCACGATTGATTTGTTATGAATAACATTACGGAAGTTAGACGGAATTAAGTTTTTTTTAAACAAAAAAAAAAGAAATAAAATTGAAATTTATTGTTGATAACCTTAAAATTTCCAATTTTGTACATTTAATTAGTCAATGCACTTATTTACAATTTTTTCCTCCATCTTTCATCTTAAATAAGAATATAATTTAATACTTCTTTTTCTATTTAGATAATCCAGAAAAAAAAAAAGAAATATTTTTTATTAACTTTATTTTCAAGGATTTTAGAAAATTTATTAACGTCACGATAATTTTATGTACATTTAGATGTTAAGGAAAGATTTAAGGTCATTTAACTAGAAGTGTTTTTTTTTTTTTTTTAAGAAAAAAAAAATTATATGACAATTTTTTTATGGTAAATTTTGTAAGAAATTTGTATATAACAATAGGAAGTTGAAGTAAGTTTTTGTACAAAAAAGATTTTTTTTTTTTGAAAATCCGTTAAATTATTCTGTTTTATATTTCCAATTTTGTATTGGAAGTATCAGAGTGTGTACACTGAATAGGTGCTTATAAAATCCAACTAGAATTTTAATAATACTTTGTGAAGTTTTCTAATAAGGATATTTTGGA
Source organism: Bombylius discolor (assembly GCA_939192795.1). Taxonomy (NCBI): domain Eukaryota; kingdom Metazoa; phylum Arthropoda; class Insecta; order Diptera; family Bombyliidae; genus Bombylius; species Bombylius discolor. The sequence continues at coordinate 52,206,145 of OW584238.1, read as the reverse complement.
ATTTCCTTTATTGGGAAATTTTTGTAACGGTTCAATAATCTAAATCCTTTTAAATTAAAATATAAATATTGGATTTTGGAATTCCAATTTGAAAAATAAAAGAATACGAGGTGAAAATAATTTCCTAAAAACAGGAAAATAAATGTTTTTGGTAGATTTTAAAAATTCTAAATTATACAATACAATGTCTTTTGTGTTTTTTGAAGACAAAACCAAAATCATTACAATTTGCATAAATAAGGTAAAAGTAAAAATAGAAGAATTCCAACCAGAAAAATTAATTATAAAATAAATATTCATACGTAATTAATTATTGGTATAGGACATATTATGTACATATATCTATTAATCTCCTATAGCAAAGATCTTAAAATATAATTCTCAATACGTATATGTATTTTAATCTATTATCCAGTATTCTAATTTAAATATTTGAAATCTAGAAAATCCATTTATTGTCAATAATAAATTATAACTTAATAAATTGGCGCTATATTAAATCATAATGTGAAAATCTTGAAGAAAAAAAAAAAAAATCAAATACACATATTATTTTTCGAAAAATCCCATTAACTTGTGGAATGAATAATTAATTTCGTTTTTAAAAAAAAAAATTCTATAAAATAAAAAAAAACTATAATAGTAATTATTTTGAAATTATAATTAAATTATTCAAATTTACTCATACATTTTTTCCCTTCTAAAGTAATTAATTGTACTATTTTTTTTTTCTTCATTAAAATTTTTTTTATTGTGAAATATTTTGCAAATTATTTATTTAGTGTTAAATAAAATATATATTTTCTTCTTCTTTTTTTTAAAAAAAAAAAAATATATAGTATGAATCAGATACATAATCTCCACACTACAGTTATTGCACTATTATAATACACGTTACACACATTTTGCAAAACAGAGTATAAAAAAAAATATAAAAAAAACTGCAACGTATTCGCATATTTTAATGGCATTAACACTTGATTTCTAATTAGGAATTTATGAAAATTTTAAATTATTTTTTTTTACTACTTTTTGGTTTATTTATTTATTATTTTTTTTATTTAATTTTTTTTTTGTTTTTTTGACGCTTAATTAATTTTGCCCTTGATTACTTAATATTGAATTTGTTAAATTTTTATTTTCGTTTAATTCATGGAAACAAAAAAAAAAAAACAATAATTCAAAGACACATATACATATTTTATTTTCTTCTTTTGGAAATATCACCTACCTACGATTTTCTTCTTATACTAATTTTGTTTAATTTATTAATTTTACAACAACAAAAAAAAAATAATTTAAAAGGGTTTTATAATTCATTGAAAACACAAACAAACAAACAAACAAAAAAAACATTAAAATCTTTGCTATAATTAAAAAATCAAATAAAAATGTATGGATTTCTACTAAATTACGTCAAAACTGAATTTAAAGGTAAAATTAAATTACTTTTCTTTCAAATTAATGATCATCTTGTGAACAACAACAACAGCAACGATAAAAAATCAAGTATATAGGTACTTTCACTTTAGTATAAATATCAACAATGGTCTATTCAATACAACATCTGTATATAATGCGCCCATTTTCAAGGTTTATGCCCAAAATATTTATATATGTATATAAAAAAAATCATTGGAGGTTGATTTTTAAATCGATTTATTTAAAATTTAGCTAATATATATTTTTTCTCTCTCTATTTTTTTTTTAGGTTTAATTTTATGGTCAATTTGAGATAAAAATTTATTCCGCAAAACTATGAGGAAGTCTAACATAATATCAGAATATCTATTATTAATGAGTCATTTATTTATAAGATTACATCATTCATTTCACTGTAAATTTGATTAAACAAAAAATTAAAAAAAAAAAAAAAAAAAAGTGTAATCGAACTCTAATTAATATTCTAACATAGCCTTCTTTTGATTTGATTTTTTTTTTTTCGCTTAAAAAAACTATTAATTTTAACCAAGAACAATAAAAAAAAATCATAAACAGGTCCACAATTTTTATAATTTAAATTAATTAATTAATTAAAATCAATTCAAATATTTTTTGGTATTTATTTAATTCCATTGTTCAAATGTCCAAAAAATTCGTTTATTTTGAAAATTTTTTTTTCAATTTCAAATAGAAAGTGGCGCCATAATGAAAAAAAATATATATATATACATATATGTATCTTGTATCTACTTAATCAATTTTAACCTTTTCTAGATGGCGTTAAAAATTTTTCCTTTAACATTTATCTGCCGTTTTTAAATTAAATTTTAAACATATAATTTTTTTTTTTTTTTTCAAAAATAAAAAAAAAAAAAAAGAAAATTCAAATAAATTTTTAATTACTTTTTCACTTTAATTTCTTAAAAATAAATAAAAATAATTTCAAATTTAATCATACTTACAGCATATACTGGTGGTGCCAATGGCGTTTTTGATTCACTCTTGTGAAAACTCATTTTTTTCAATATTTAAATTGATTTATTTTGTTCTCCAAATACAAATAAATTATTTAAATTTAAATAATTATACTTTTAAATTAAAATACTTATTTATTTTTTTTTTTTTAAGTATCAAAAAGGCACTCTAATGCGCAAGGAAATTATACACTAAATTAAGCTTTTCGAATTTAAGAAAATTTTTTACAAAATTATTTACTCTATTGAAATTCTTTTTTTTATTTTCATGTGAAAAAATATAAAATAAACAATATATATATTTTGAAATGAAATTTCTAATTTATAAAATGTATTTTTAGAACAATGTTTATAAATAAAAATTGTTAAAGATAAAAAAAATAATACAAAAAATTAAATTTGAAAATTAAACAAAACAAAAAGAAAATAAAAGAAAATAAAAATAAAATTTATGTTATTTTCTTCTTTTTCCTGTAACGACCGAACTGTAAGCGGTTCAAATCAAGAATGCCAACATCAGAGTTAAATTGAAACCGAAATAGTAAATTTCTTCTTGTTGTTGGTTTTCTGTTGAATTTAAATTATAATACATAAATATATATATGTACATATATATATTTTAAGCGGGGCGCCTTATCTATTTCCACCGTTTATAAATATTTTCTTTTGGTTTAGTTGGCTACCCGAATCTGAACTTCGGTACTTTTTTTTAAAAGTACTTCGCGCGGTAAAATATTTTTTTTTTTTATTTTATTTTATTTTTTTTTTTTCGTACGTTTGTATTGAAAACAAATACATATGAAATTTTTATACACATACATATGACATATATGTATGTAAGACTTTATATTATGAGGCTTTTAAGATTTTATAAATATTATATTTTAATCATTAAAAGAATACAACACTTTTTTTTATATACGTATTCAAAAAAAAAAAAAATGTTTTTTTCCGTAGAGATTGAATTGAATTTGATTGTATACACGTGTTTATATATTAGTTCGTAAAGCATAAGAAAAGATACAATGGGTTGAATTTTAAGGCATTTAAACGCATTTTACACGTTTAAAAATTTTTCAATAAAAATTTGAGTTTCAAAGGAAATAAATTTGAATTAATTTATAACAGAAATCAAATTTTCACCAAATAGAAAAATTTCTTATTTATTTTGTTTAGTTCATCATTATTATAATGCATAGTTTTATGTGGATTGTAAACTATACATTTGTCAGTTTATAGAATGAACTTATCTGTATTACAAAATACACTGATGTTTGATTAAGGTTTCTATTGCAACTTGTAAAATTGAATGATATGCTTTAGTACTGAGTATTTTTACCTAATTCTGAATGAACTTAAAAGACATATACGTAAGTAAATCATCGAAATTTTTGCATGTTTAATTGAAAAAATCTTAAATTCAAAAATTATAACGGTGTAGACACACGTAAAAAGAGAAGTGTGCTAAAAACAGCAACTTATTACACTTTTTTTAAAAAAAAAAAAAAATAATACTTATGAATTGCCAGAATAATGTATTTGAATTGAGAAGTAATGCAAAAATACATACTTAATCATAATTAATGTTACAAAAAAAAAAAAAAATGAATTGAAAAATTTATTTTAAACTGCGCAAAAAGGTAATTTTATTGCATTCAAATATTTTAAAATTTGAAAAAAAAAAAAAAAATTGTAATTAGAGGATTGTTGTATCGGAAATATTATTGAAAAATTTCAAAATTACTTTTTTTTTTTTAAATTCAAATTTATTACAGTTAAAAATTGAGCCAAACATATAATTTCGGTGATTTGGAGGTTCAAGGCATCTTTTTTTCTATATTGTTAAAGACAAATCCTTTTTAACGACTGTTTTAAGTTCAATAAATCATGATAAACCTTGAAAAGATATTTTTTACCGTACTTTCAATGCAAAGCCATTTATGTTCCAGAATATTCTATATTTAAACGATGCATTAATTGAGTATGGTATAGAAATTTCTAGAACACATATTTTATTTTGTACGATTTTTATATCGTTTAAGATACATTTTTTTTTTTTCAAACTAAACTAAATGAGTAAAAATGATTATTTAAAAATATTTAAAAAAATAAAAATAAAAAAAAAATGTCAACAAACAGATTGTTTCATCACAAAGGTGTTAATGACTTTCCAGAAAATTGTTATTTCATTTTTACCTTCAAATGAAAAAAAAAAAATTATGGAAAAATTATTTCTATGTAATGATAACGAACTTTTGTTACCATTTCATGATTATTTTTTTCTGCAAAATAAAGAATAAAATAACTTTAACATTTGTTAATATTGAAATTAAAACGTGGAAAAATAGCGGAAAATAAACAAATATGTACATTAGATTTAGATATTCCATTAATACCGTATGAAAATTATTTCGAAAACTTTAACTTTAAAGTCTTTTAAAAATTAGGTACTTTTTTTTTTTTTTTTTTTGAAATTTATTCCAATAGCATTTGAAACATTGAATGAATTAACTTTAAAAGCTCCTATACTTGTATTTATGCTTTAATCTGATGTAATAAACGATTTTAATTTGCATTTCATTGTGGAAATCCATAAAAAAAAAAGTAAATACAGTTGTTCTTTTTTTTTTCCATTATTAACTGGTTCAATTCTAAATTATTTCGTATTCAAATTTAAAAAGTATAGGCCAGGGACCCAGGGTATATTGAATAATATTAACATGAAACATATGTATGTATGTATGTATGTTTGTTTAAAATGTGTATATATATGATCTTACTATATGAATGAAATTTAATGAATATTTAGAAATATAAAAATAAATATTAAAAAAAAAATAAATAAATAAATAAAACTACAAATTCTTGGCAGTGACAGTGCATTTTGTAAAGTATAAAAAAAAAAATTCATGACGTCATGTTGTATGTGAAAGTTGTTAAACTGTTATAACATATACACAAGATTCAAGGTACTCCAGCACGTGGTTTTCAGGTGATAACTTGTTCAATTTATCTTTATTATGATTTTTTTTTTTTGTTTTTTGTTTTTTCCAATATTCTCTTCTCCTCCTTCTTTTTTCATTTGATTACAGTGTCAATTAAAAAAGAAGAAGAAGAAGAAAAAAAAATAAAAAGGTGCTCATTCATTTCTTTTTTTATATTTTATTACTTTTTTTTTTTTTTTATTAAATTTATTCATTCTACTTTTTCCTCTTTTTTTTTTTTTGTGCAACACAAAATATTCACCTCTCACATCTTTTGCATTTTCAGGAAATTTAAAAAAAAAAACAAAAAACAATACGTTTATATGTATCTTTTATTTTTCTTATATTTTTCATTGTATTTGTTTTTGGTATGCGCGCAGATAACATATATGCATGTAAAACATACGTGCCATGCCATTCATACCTGTGTGTTACAGGTAAAAATCACTATTGATGAATAAAAAAAAAAAAAATAATAATAATAATTCCCATACATCGTAAAATAGTCGTATATACATTCTAATATACGAATGGAATTTATATATTTATAAATTACCTACATACATATTTTGTCGGAATTGAAATAATAAAAAAAAAACAACCTTTTATATTGTACAATATATGTAGGTAGTTTTTGGATGAGAAAAGAAATTGAAGTGTGCGGTGTGTGGTTCAAAAAGAGTTCTTCATTTGGTAGGTACTGTGTACTATATTACTTTATGTTTTGTTTTCACTACTTGTATATAATGTGTGTCCATAAATACTTTACTTACAGTTTAAACGTTATATGGTGAGAAATATCTTTATGTCTTTTTGACCAAGTTGCTGAGTTGTTGATTAGTTTGCAATCTCAACTTTAAAAATCAGCAAAGAAAATCTGGTATTTGATATTACCACGTATCATAAATTTTCATAACCGTGTAACTTTGATTATGGTTAACTAAAGTGAAAATTTTTTAAAATTAGGATGAAATTATTAGCCAAATTTTCTTTAATAGAGAATTGTATACTTAAGAATTTCAGTTGAAATCCTTTTATTTTGAAGTATTTTTTTCCAAAAGGTTACATCTTTGGACATTTTTTAAAAAGTATCTGTTTTACTTCTAATTAGACTTTAATTTCATTCGAAGTTAATCATGACAAGTGCTAAGGATTTCTATTTATGTATATGTACGAAATAAGTTAGCAAGTTAAGTTAGATTAGATTAGAAGACAAATTTGTGCCCAGCATATAGGCCACAACGGGCTCATAATAAGTCACATAAAAATGCTAGCTCGTATTAGTAGTTAGCGTTCCGCGCATGTTGATCAAATATTTTAGATTGTTAATCGAAAATTAAATCTTAAACGCACCCAAAAAATCTATTCAAGAAATTTGAATCTAACAGATAATTTTATGAAAGCTTAAGTATTCAGTTGTGTATTTTTATATTAAAACATTTCTGTTATGAATATATTTCTAATAAGTATGAAAGATTCAATTTATAAAGATTTCTTTAAAAGCATAAGATTCTTTATGTTTTTTGTTTTTTTTTTTTTTTTACATGCATATGAGATCTAGGGAAGTGGAATTTTCCATTCGATCGCAAACTATAAATCGTTTATGATATAACCAGTTTATGAATGACGGGAGAATAAAAAAAAAAATAAATAACAAAATAAGGAATGGTGAGATGGGTTGGTTTTTAAGACTTGGAAAACAGAAGAAAAAAAAATAAAATAAAAAATTTCGTCTTTTTGAAGATCATACCATGTCCTTTTGTATTTTATTTAAGATTTCATGATTTTATTAATTGGTATCGAAGCACTTTTGTTTTTGTCTTTTTGTTTTACTTATAATACTTATTTTTTAGTTTAATATTTTGTTGAGAGCCATAGCAATTTTAAGCATAAAAAAAAATATATGAAATTTCAATATAAAAACTTTAATTGTATCTCGTATCTGAAGTTTTAATTTTTAATGGAAAATTTTCTGAAAAATAAATTAAATTTTGACTATTGAATTTTCTTAGAATCAATAACAAACTAACGTTACGCAATGTGATTTTTTTTTTTTTTTGATTTTTTTTTTTTTAAATAAAGTTCATATTAAAAATTAATAAAAATTAAAAAATAAAAAATATTTGTAGACATAACAAACAATTATTCAATTTATTGCTGTATAACATTGAAATTTGTTTATTAATCAATTATTTGGATGTTTATTTTATTATTTATATTTATTTAAACGTAAATAAAATAAATATACCAGCATTTAAGTATAATTATACTGGATACAAACACTTTTGATTAGCTTTTAGTTCAGCATAAATCTAAACAATCTTTAAAAAAAAATATATATACTTCATGATTTAATTTAAGCCGGCTAATTTTTTTGTCAATTTTTACATATATTTAAAAAGAACATATATTTTTATAGTCAAAACATAAAATTGTAGTGTATTTTTAATTTTTTATTTTTTATATAGACACATAAAGCCGGTATTTTTTATTTCAGGTTTTCTCAAGCAAATTACAATCTTCCAGAAAGGGTGAAAAGAAGTTAAAGATTTAGCTGAATATTTAACACATAATGAACATTTTAGATCTTAAAAAAATATATTTTTTTTTTTGTTTTTCTTATTTTGTTTTTATGAAAATCAATGAATCAGTTTTTCGAGATGGTTACTTATGGTTAATATCATTTTAACAAACTTAAGTATTTTATTCGTTAAAGGCTTAAATATAAGATACAAAAGAAAATAAAAATAATATAGGTATCTATACAAAGTGAATTTAATTTAATAAATAATTATTTTAAGAAATTTCAATTTGACTAAATTTAATTTTTCATAAAACTAAAAATATAAGCAATCCCCTCTTAAAAAGTATTTTTAATTATTTATTTATTCGAAATATCAAATACCGACGTTTTCTTTGTTACATGTATTATACATATGTTCATATATCATTCCATCATATCAACTAAAAAACAAACCATGTATTGCAAATTGATTCTGTATACAAAGTAAAACAAAAAAATTTATTACTTTTTTATTTCTAATAAGGTGAAGCCACCAAAGCATACTTTTTTTAAAAAAAAAAAATTAAGATTTAAAATAAGTTCAATCTTGTTTTCCATAGGATTACACGTGATGTGGTTTTAAAATGGCATTTTTTAGTGCTAATTTGATCTTTTGAAGAATCTGATAACCATATAATCTCATCTGTAACACAAAATTTAATAGAAAGTGTAATCGTAAAATAACTGTAGAAACCGATATCATAGTTTTGTTGAAAAAAAATAAAAAAATAAAAAATTTTCACCTTTCGTACTAAATAAAAAGACCTTGTGATTCTCTTTTAAAATTATTTTTTACCTAACAATAAGTTCTTCACCACTTTGTCTTACAGTCATCATTGAAGAATATCCACACACATACAAGACTCACAACTGTTTAATTTACCCTATTACTACAAAATATTAAAAGTGATAAAAATTTGTATTCTAATCTAATGACATGAAAAAAATCTAAAAACAAAAAAACTATAAATAGCAAAAATAGTAATAAAATGCCACAAAATGGAACAATAAAAAAAATAAAAAAATGTTATGTGTACTCAACTGAACACCTTTAAAAGGTAAGCATTATACAATCATGAGTCAAGTTAAAAATTTTCCATAAATTTTTTTTTTTTTCTTCTGGATAATCTATTAAACTTTATATTAGCTTTAAAAAAGTCTCGTGACTATAATAATAATTTATAATAATTTATAATAACCACAATTTAATAAGCTTTTTTTTTTCAATTAAAAGTTCTTCAACATTGTGACGATAAAAATAAAAATAATAGTATGTGTAATCGATGATTAAGTTAAATCACTATCATATATCTTTTTATTTTGAAATATCAGAAACACCTTCTAATATTTCCGAGTGAACTACAAAATAAATAATAATTTAATAATTTTTTTCCGTGACACGTGAATTGTATTGAATTGGAATGAAAAGCATAAAGAATTTACAAAAAAAAAAAAAAATAATTCAGAAAAATTCTAACAATAATATTACAATTAATTGTAAACTGATCTACCCCCTTTTTTATAATTTATTGTGTTACAAATTTCATTTAGATAAAAATTTATCATTCTAAATAGATAAGAAATTTTTTTGTTATGATTCACAACCAATCAAATAGATTTTTTTTTCGATGTCATTTGTTTTTTTTCTTTTTGGAAATCTGTTGTTAAAAAAAAAAAAATTAGCTTTGAATGACATGCTTGTATTGAAAAATTCACATATTTATCTTTTTCTTTCATAAATTTAAAATAAAAAAAAATAAAAATAAAATAAAAAAAATGTCTAATTATTCATGGAAATACTCCGTACTTAATACTTAAAAATAAATTAAACACACACACAAAGTAATAGATTTATGTTTGCAAAAAATGATGAATTAAAAAAAAAAAATAATACTAAAAAGTATTTAATTTCATTTAGATTGCTTAAATAACTTATCTTTTATTATCATTTCCGATGAGTTTGCATTTTTTATTTTTCAACTTTTTTAAAAGTTTAATTTTTTTTTTTTTTTTTTGAAAAAGTTTAAATTTACTAAATAGGGTGTTCTAGTTGATTTTTGTAATGTAAAAATCAAACTCATTTTAAAAGTATTACGAAGGATCACTTACTTGAACAATATTTTTAGAGATGAAATTAAAAATATTTTTTTACTTCCTTTTTTTTTTTTGTTACTTTAAAAATTTTAAGAAACACCCTTTATGTATCTATTACATCAATTTATGATGGATGAATATTCTTTTATAATTTATTTAATTTAAATTATTATTCTGTTTAATTGTATTCAAAAGTTCTGACGGTAATTTTTTTTTTTTTCCTAAAGTGCACTAGTATGACCCTGAATGAATAATTAATTAGTAATGTGAATTAAAATAGATAAAAACAATTTTACATAATTTAAATTAATTGAAATATTTCTTAATTTTTCAAAAATTCATGCTTTTTTTAATTGTAAATAATTCAAAAACATGACTTTGCGCTCAAGAAATTATAATTCGTTTTTTATTTGAGATTATTATGTGCCCTTCTAAGCAAAAATTAATTAGAAAATTATGTTTAACAAAAATCATTTAGCATCAAACCCGAATCATCCTGTTTTGCTCTGTAAATTATATTCTTATTATGTATAAAGTATATATGTATGTACATATATGAAATATAGAATTTTTTTAGCTTAAAAAAAATAGAATATGTAAAATAAAAACTCGCCAAAATTATGGTTTTCATTCTTAAATTAAATTAAAAATAATTTGAATCTGTTAGAAAAAAAAACGTTTTTTTTTTTTTAAATTGATTTCCTGTCTGTTTCAATTAGGGAAATTCCTATTAAGATTTTGAGCAAAAAACAACTTTTTTTTCTTTCAGTTTAGCTTTTTATTTCGGAAATTTAAAAACATTTGTGCCATCTCTTGAGCAATAGAAAAAACTGTTGAAAAGGAAATTTATACATTTCTGTTGTTATACACGTTTGATTACAATGCGGTTTTGAATAAATTTTTAAAATTTAATTATTTAGATAATTTGATAATTTTTGAAAAATATGCAACGTTAGAATCAAAATTTAATTTTTCTAATTTATAAAATAATTTTTTTACAAATCATTGACACCGAAAATAAAATTAAATCAATTTTGTTTAATTTTTTTTATAAAATTGACAGTATTACCGTTGCTTAATTTTTTATTTTGAAATTTTAAAGACACGTTACATTTAAATTATTTGATTTATTGTTTATTTAATTTTTTCTTTCAATTTAGACAATTTTTTTTTTTTTTTTTGACGATTCTTGAAGCTCAAATTTGACATAATCATTATAAAATTAGAAAATTAAAAATATATATTTTTAGAATCTGGATAATCGATTGTTCAAAAAAAAAAAAAAAATCTATTTCAAACAATTTTCAGAATCTATCTACAGATCTTATTTTATTAATCAATTATCAAATGCATTGACTAAAGGCTTATAATTCACATAAAAGATACTCAACTTCTCAATCTGAATTGAATTTTTATTGCCAAATAAGGCTTTTGAATTTATTTAAAATATTATTTATTTATTTATTTTCTTTTTTGAGTTTATCTTCCAAAACAATCTTCATTTCTATTTAATTCCATTGTGACGAAATGGAATTTTACCATAGATAGATACATCTTATATTTTTTTTTTTTATTCAAGATATAAATTATTTTATCACAAGTACTAGTCAATGCAATATTTTTATTTTATTTTTCGTTGCATTCAATTTATTAAATATTTTTGAGTAGTCATTAAGCATGATTTGAAAAAAAAAAAAACAATGTATTATCTAAAGAATACAGAGATCAAATATGTGATATTCAATATATGAAAAAAAAAAAAAAATGAAAAATTAAACTCAAAAATCCAAAAAAAATTTTATAAAAACAAAAAGATATAAATTAAAATTCAATAAATTACTTGTTTTTATAAAAAAAAAAAAAATGTTGTACTTCGTAAAAAACCTTTGAAGAAAAACATACAAAGATTTGACTATATCAATTTCAAAGATATATATAAAAAAAAACATACAAAAAAAAAAGAAATACCTGGAAGAATTTTATCGCTTTATTGATATGATGTAATTTTATTTGTAGGCTTTTTTTTTTTTGTTTATCATTATTTTGATTATTATTTGTGTTAGTTAGGTGATTGACTCGATAAAGTGAATGGAAAACTTTAGAAGAAGAAAAAAAAACATAAATTTTATTTAAAAAAAATATAAACAACTTTTAAGAGTCATCATGTGGTTTTTTTTTTCTCTCATTATCTTTTTTATAAAGTATCTTAATTTCTTAGAAAACTAGGTTATAAATTTTTTATTCAATATGCATATGTATAAATAAAATAAATTTTGCATATATGTAGATATTTATGTACATATGTATATGAGTATATAAAAATTTTTTAAATGAACATTTTCCTGAATTTAAAATGTAAATTAATTCAATGTGGTTTTATAGAATAGAATAATTTTTTTTTAAAAAAAAATGTAATTGATGTAAAAATCAAACTTAAATTTAAATCATATATGTATATAAAAAAATGTTTAACATACTTGTAATATAGTACATACATAATTATAAAAATGTGCAATACGTGTACTACATGTTAAACATTTATATTGACGTCATATGACGGGGATTCCTAGAAAATATCATTTTAAATTACAAAATTCAGTTTTTATTATTATTTTCTTGTTTCAATGACATTTATAACATTTGTCTTGTATATGTGTTTCTTTAATTGACATATACAATATGTTCATTTCACACATGAGAATCAACATTTATTGACTGTTAATAATTATTATGTGGAAAAATTTCAGATATTTACAAGGCTTTTATGTATAAGTCAACAACAAAAACTACAACAACTATTTTGGAGAAATTATTTTTTTTTTCGTTTTCTTTTGAAAATTTTCTGATTCAAAAATAAAAAATAATGATTGGTGTAACAAAATTTGTATAGATATTTCAATAATCAGTTTGAATATATATGTATGTTGAAGATTAAAAATAACATTTAATGTTCCATTTGAACTTCTGTAAATTTTAAAAAGACTGCGGAGATGTTAAACACCTAGAAGGACTTCAATAAATATTCTAGTTACCGATTAATAGAAACCGAAGATTTTAAATTTCAATAAATGAATTATTTTTTTCCTGATACTTTTTATTCTTTTCTCAAAATACAAAATAAATATGATAATAAAATGTTTCTACTAATTATTTATTAAATCAAAAAATTTCTAAAAAAACCATGGCTTCAATTGAATTCAATTCGAAAATATGTATATGAAAAAGTTAAAAGTGAAAAGTAAAACAAATTTTTTTTTCTTTTCAAAAAAACAATTCAGTAGTGAAAAAAGTTTAATATTAAAATTAAACCAATAGTAAATCGTCCCAAAAATTATCCTTTTTACAATTTCCACTGGAAAGTTAAAATATTCTGTGAGTTCAAAAATTAATAATACTGAAAATTTTCTCCATTAATTTATTTATTTTTTTTTTAAATTTGAAAAAATGTATTGTCCTAACTGAAAATCAATGTCATATGTATTCGGTATCACATTCCAAAAAAAAAAAAAAAGGAGTATGTTGAATGTATTTAATCGTGAGATAAGAATTAAAATTTCAACGAAAAAGAATAAATTATATAAAATGATTAAAAAGATAGGAGATTCAAGTACAAATATGTGAAATTGTTTTTTTATTTTTTTTTTTTTTTAATCTAGACCTAAAGTAAGGTCGATAATAAAATTATTGATGTATTTATCAATTTCTAGAGAAAAACTAAAAAAACATCGACACGAGCTTCTAAAAACAATTTTATTTGAAAAAAAAAAAAAAAACAACAAACAATCACAAAAATTCAGAATTATTTTAAAAATTATATTTTATTTAATTATGACTTTTAATAAAAATGTAATTTAGTTTAATTGAAGGTTCATTAACATAATTTATCAATTTGATGATTTTCATTGTTAAAAACAAATTTTTGATAAAAAAAAAAAAAAAAAAAAAACATTTCATAAAATATAACAATAATTTATTATTTACGCACGTAGGTATCTATGTACGTAGTACACATTTTATTTTTGTTTTTTTGTTTTTTGATAATTAATATCTTATGATTTTTTAATTGTATTTTTTTTTTTCGACTTTTATTGTTTGTTTTTTCATTGCTAAGAAATTATGCATTGTCAAGGTGGTAGGTACTTAAAAAAAAAAAATCATAAAAGTAAGTACTTTATTATAGATACATATATGTATGTATATACACGAAAGAATTTAATTAATTTGAATATGAAAAAGAAAAAAAAAATATGTATAGATAAATAAAGGATAAGTGATTTTTTCAGTTAACAACAATTTCTTTTTTTTAAATGAAATTTTGAATTAATCTACCATAAACCAAATTTTTCAAGAAATTAAATCAAAATTTGTGAATTATCCATTATGATTGAAATTAATATAAAATAATGCATAATCGTAAATATTTTAAAATGAAAATTCTACGGACATGTATACACTGTACAGTATGCACTTATGACGTAGTTAGTGTTCATAATTTTTCACTTTAGATTTTTTTTTTATTCAGGTAAATAATATTTAAAAACTAAAGCCAATGTAGTTGATGGCAATCAAATGTAAATTTCTACTTTTACTAGATTAGATATTTTGTACATATACGAATGTATATGTATACACACTTATTCCATAAATTAATGACACGTTTTTAAAAATTACGTGCTATATTTAATAGAATAAAATCGAAAAAAAAAAAATCGTAATAATTTAGAAAGAAAAAAGCAAATACAATTCTAAGTCACAATTAGATAAAAAATTTTCAATTAAGTGGCTTAGAAATTAAGTCCATTTTTAGATAAGAATATTTTTTACGTAAAAAAGCTATTTTTTTTATGGCTTAAAAAACGTAAATTACATTAATTTACTCCACTTTTTTTTTATGGATTCAATAAAATTGACTTATAAACCACTCAAACATTATTATTTCCCAACCGATTCAGAATATGAATTTGGTATTTATTAGGAGCTCAAATACTTTGAAAACGGAAGTGATTAAAATATTTTCATATAAAAGGTCAGAGAAAAACCATTGTTTTTGTTTCTGAAGAATATGACGCAAGATCCTAAACGCCATTTATTTTCTAAATAAATTTTCAATAGAATCTACGTCGTGATAGGGTTAATTTTTCAATATTTAGCATATTATTTTCAACTATTAATTTGTTTAGACAGTTGAATTTTAACTGAAAAATTTTTTATTGTTGACTCTGAAATGTAATTTTTTTTTAATTTAATTTATTTATGGTTTTTAAACTACATTCCTTTTTTAACGACAACAATTTAACATTTTTTAGTTATAACCAGAACTATTTTTTTTTTTTTTTGTTACTAATTAGAATAATGAGGAAAATTTCAAGTGTCTTAAATAATTTTTATTTTTAAATTTGTTTTTGTTTTTTTTTCCTATGAAAAACTGGAAACACTGGAAAGTAATTTTTCCGAGAAGTGAATTTTTTAGTTATGAAATAATATGAGAAAATAGAATTCTTTTTCTAATTAAAATATAAAAAAAAATGATTTTATTAAAATTCCTGTGGTGTATGAAAAACTTGATTTTAAAATCGAATTTGGACTTTTATTAATTTTCAATTTAAAATTTATGTATAGTTTTTTTTTCGCTTCTCATAATGTTTAAAATTCAATTTTAACATTAAAAATGTATTTTTTTTGTTGTTGTTCAAAATCAATTAACAAAAAGATGAAAAATAGTTTTTAAATAGGGTTCATTCCACCTTGGACTTAAAAAAAAGTATCTAAATTGAATAATTCTTTTTATTATCCTGATTAAAAATTTTTAAACCTAAAAATCTGAAAACTATTAAAATAGATACTTCTAAAAATTTAAAAGAAGATTCAAAGATTCTAAAAATTTAAAAGAAGATTCAAAGAAATTTAAAGAAGCTTGTAATTTTTTGTCTTTTCAAATAAACATTTCACCAATTTTGTTATAACCCTTTAATTACTGTTGAAATTCATTAATGTTAGTTTGAATGTTATTATAATAAAGACGACAGTAAATTATTTATTATACAAAGTATATATACTTTAATACCATCATAAACATTCATCGTAAGAAATTATAAAATTTATTTACCAGTTAAATTTAAATAAAATTTTACTTTTGATTATAATATCATAAAAATTGTATTTAAATTTATTTATTTTGTTTATTGTTTTCATTCGTTTTTTATGTATACAAATACCATTGTGATTTTTTTTTTATTTAATTTATTTTTTTTTTCTTTCGAAATTTGAATAAATCATTTAAAATTAAAGGAAAAATTCTAAAATATTTTTCATTTATTGTGTATAATAAGAAAAATATGAAATAAAGCTTTTTTTTCATGAAAGAAACACGCCTTATATGCATGAACACACACATAATTATTAATAAGTTCTAAGAAAAATTGATTTTTAATTAAAAAACACATTGCAAATATCTGTTGTTTAAAATAATTAATATTTTATATGCAATATATTTTTCTATTTTTAAATATTGTTCATATAATTATCCACCTTTTGTTTGTAAACAACGTTGCAGTCTAAAAAAAAAAAAAAAAAAAAAAAAATTTAAATAAAATATAAAAAAAGGTGAAAAAATGAAAAAAAAAATGTAAGTAAATAAATAGAGAACAATATACGAGTATGTAAAACTTGTTGTTCGTATTATTAATAAAATTTACAAATTAATTACAGGTTTTAAAGAATGTGAGAAAAAAACTATCACGTGAAACTGGGATGGTGTCTAATATTCAGGTTTAACATTATTATATTAAATTATTCATTTCAAATATGCTTTTGTAATGAAAATTTACTATTACAAGGATTTGTGTGTTAATTTGAAAACTTTTCTATTATGTAAAACTCCAATCTTATAGAACTTAATGAAGTTTTTAAGGTACATCTCCCACATCCACAATTTCTTAATTGAAGAACAATGAACTTGGTAAAAAAAAGAACTTGTTAAAAAAGAATGACCCAACTTTTATATTAAAAATCCAACATTAAAATGTTTAAAATTTGGGAATTTGCAACAACACTATGACGTCATTTGTTCCCGATATTCCAATGACTTCAATAAATTATGTATACGATTTGGTTTTTCCCAGAAAATCTACAGAAGTAGACTTGTTCAATGAATCTTATTCGAAACATTCAGTGTGTTAAAATGCAATTGAAAACAATCTACACGTGGGTTTTTGGGCGTATTGCATTCTATAGTTAGTATGCGTGAAAAGAAATTTTTTTTTTCACTCATTGATGATTTTTTTTGTTTTTGGAAAAGCAGTTATAACACACTAATCAATAGTATGTGAAATAATTTACGATAAATACCTCACATTTGTTCATATTATATATTGCTATAGTATACCTGATCAAATTTAAAATATGACCAAGCTACATTATTTCAAAAAAGAAAAAAAGAAAGAAAAAAAACACAATTTTTTTTTTTTTTTTAGTACTTGTACTACTTAATCGTCAGCAAGGTATTTTAAAATGGTAGTCGTTAGCAAGCAGCAGGCGCGAAAACATTTAACTATATTTAATCGTAGAACATTAATTAAAACGTTAATCTTGCACTACATATATAATATAGATTAACTTTTCTTGCTTTTAACTTCAAATTAAATAAATATTTTACTAGTTTTTATAATTTCATAATAACCAATTTTAGAAAGATACTTAACAATTTTTTGTTTTTTTTTTTGTTTTTTAAATTTAAAACGCCTTTTTTACATTTCACAAGTGTGCAAGGTTATCTTTATTCATTAACAAAAAAAAAAAAAGTCGTTTATACTGCATTTATGATCATCATTATAGTGCGTTAGTGATTCATGTGTGTAACATGAATATTTTATAATTAATATAAAATTTATAAAAGAAAAAACAAAAAAAAGAAAGAAACTATTTTTTTTTTTTGGGAATAATTTTGAAGGTTTAATAAATTATGATCTGTGAAGTTGAGTGAAAGTGTAATTTTTAAAATTTAATAATTGAAAAACAAAAAAAAAAGTTAATAAATAAATTTAAAAAAAAAAATAAAATTTTTGTTTTTTACAAAAAAAAATACGGAAGGATTGTCTTTTAATTGTTTCGAAATAAAAAAACATACAGGAAATTTGAACTTAAGGTATATTAAATTACTAAAATTTTTCTACAAACTATTTTGATTATGTAATTATGAAAATTTTATAATGTTTTTAAAAGCTTACATTCAATCTTAAATTTTTTTAGTATTTTTTCTCAAAAAATCGAAATTTTTAAATTTATTATTTTAACAAATTTTTGAAATAAAAAAAAAAAGAAAATGGTATAAGTTTTTTTGTATTTTTTATAATTGTAAAAATCCATGAAGAAGTTTGTTTCAAGAAACTACATAAGGACTATTTTCAATTCAGAGCTTTTCTTATTTCTGTTACTTTTTCTTTATTCAGTTTGAATTTTTTACAATTCTTTTTATTTCGTATTTTCTTTAAAACTTTTCTTATTTTGTGAATAATTAAAGGTTTGCTTTGATCAATTTAAATCATTTTCTACACTTTTACAAGTACAATAAATTTTTTTTTTAACGAAAACATAGAAAACAGTTAAAATGTACCAGTCCTTCAGTTTTATAACTAAAATTTTTTCTGATTCAACTTTACGAAATTATTATCCAAATCAAAGAAGAAATAAAAATTGTACTGTGTGTGTGTGATCATTCAAAATTGCCTACCATTCGTTTCAATATATTCTTTCCAAATTTAAATAATGATATTCTTTTGCTACTTAATTTTTACGACAGCTATGAAGAAAAAAAATTTGTATATTTAATTAACAATTAATACTAAAAATGAATCCTTAGAATTGTGCCAACAACAAACATACACAAACAGCATATAAGATTGAGAACAAACGTCGATCTACATTTTTTTTTTCTGGCTATAGATTTCAAATACATACACACACGTTTGTGAATCAATTGCACGTGACAAAAAAAAAAACGAGAGGCTTTTTCGATATTTTTGGATTTTATTTATTTTTTTCACAACCTGTTTAAAAAAAAAAACACAGTTCAAATGAAAAATTCCACGTAAATAAATAATTATTTTTTTTTTTTTAGAATTCCCATTATTTAAATAATTAGACACAAATTTTATTTTAAATATAAATTTTTTTTTTCACATTTAAAAACATTTAAAATGATATTAAAGTACAAATTTGAAATTTATAAAAATTAGTTGAAAAAAGAAACAAGATTTACCAACCCAATTTCCTCCCTTCCATTATTTTTTTAAAATTTTTTTTTTTTTTTTGTTTTCCTTATAAAAAATGCAAATTTTTTTTATCATGAATTTTAATGCATTTTACGACAAAACTAATTTAACAAATAATAATAATAATAAAAATAATACAAAGTCTTAACATTAACAAGTATAATTACAACTAGATTTATCTTGTTTTTCTTAAGTAGTGATATAATTAATTAAATTAGATTTATATATAACTATACGCCGCTGTTTCAAGTAATCTGTAATAAAGATACCGTGTATCTTGTATCTTATTTTATGTATAGAAAAACAAAATGTGTAAACATGGAATAAGGGTTTTTTTTGTTGTTTTTTTTTGTTTTGTTTTTTAGAAAATGCATTTCTATTTTCAAATTATTTGTAAACTTATTTTCCTTATTTTTCAATAAATATTAAATAAAATAAGAAAATTGCCAAAATTAAAAGATACGTACAATGTTTATAATCATAATCAAGTAAATCTTATAATATGTGAACACATCAGTGTGTCACACATTTTCATGACAATAACATTAATTTTATTATTGTACATATACGTCCTCTTTGTTGTTTTATGACACTATATACTCGTATAGGCATGTTTTACGTATTGTTTTAATTAATTTTAATATAATATGAATTAATTTATTAACAACCTAACCATGGTGTAAAAATGAAAAGAAAAAAAAACATGTTTAATGCGTGAACTAATTGATAGTCATAGAAGAAAATTATACTGTATAACAAAAACAACAACAACAATAATAATAACGACAACTAGCAGTTATATTTTCTTGTTGTGATGGTCGGTTATCTTTATTTATGATCGTGATTTGATTAATCAAATAGATTTGATTGCAGTATAATATACTGAGTACATTTACATATACATATATAGGTAGATATAATAAGGAACTTGAAATTCATATCATACATATAATAAATAATATAGGATTTTTCTCATGTACCACCCACTCAATTATTATTATGGATTAGTTTTGAACTTGAAACAAACAAAAAAAAAAACAAAAAAAAAAAAAAACGAAAATGTTGTTGTATACAAATATGTAGGTGAATGTATGATATTCATATTAATAATATTTTTTTTCCTAAATAAATTTGTTTATTTATTTTTAATAAAACGGAAATAGAAAAATAAATGATTATATAATCAAATTATTTGTATGTATGTACATATGTATTTTCGACTTGAACAATAATAGTGTACCTAATTGACATCATTTTTTTTTTTTTTTTTGTTAATTTTTTATAGCAGCTACACAAAAATTGAACAAGTTTTTAATGTTACATTTTTACTTTTCACATAAGTTGAACTATTACACAAGTTATACATACATACATATATGTATGTATTATCTTTTTCTTTCATCTATAGACGAGTACATAATATGTATAGTTGTATATAACGCTATTAGAAAAATTTTTATATTGGTTGAATAACGTGTAAGTTAATTGTAAGCAATTAAATATATGACACATGACGTTTATATAATATTTGATGCGAATTATTATTTAACTATGACGCATTTTAGTCTTAGTTTCCTTTATCTAATGTACAAGTTTTTTATAATATAGAAAGATTCAGTAAGAAAAGTTACCCTAAGTAGTCAGAAATTTTTCTGATTTCATGTACATACATATATTGAACTTAGAGTACAACTTTTTCATATTTTTTTGAAAAAGATTTAGAAAAAAAATTTACATTTTTAGCCATTTGTCATTTACTTTTTTTTTCTATCCTGAGCAGGATATACATATGAGACATAAGCCAAATCCAGTAAGTTCATTTTCACGAATTTAAAAAAAAAAATTGACAAATTATAGTTTTTTTTAAGCTACAAAATTTAATAACCCTTTAAATTATTATAAAATTTATTTTTAAATGATTTTTCATGAATTTTCTTCATTATGTTTTTACTCCCACCATTTTTCAAATTGCTGCAATCTGAGTAACCAAACCAATAAATTTTCTTGTATTCTTATTTTATTTTTTGCTTGTTTTTTTATCAGTTCTAAATATATTATTGCAAAAGTAAAAATATCATCTTAATTTTCATTTCATTTTAAAGTTATCTCAACAAAATATACACACAACAACATATATCTCACTTGATCTATACTATGAAATTCTTCAAATAAGTCACGGTCATAAAAAAAAAATCTGATAAAAAAAAATTATTAACAAGTTTGCTGACCAGCAAAAAAACGCAAAGTTTTTGAGCAACTACAACTTTCTAAGTCATAAAAGAGTATTAAAAAAAAAATAAATAAACAATAGAAAAAAAAATTACTCACAAGTTCATAATTTTCAAATACAGAAATTTTTTTTTTTTTTAATTTTTTCTGTCCTTGAAATCATAATTTTTAAATAAAATTCTTTCTTTTTCAATTCAATTACAAAAATTCTTTTGAATTATCAAGAAAAACTTCTAATTGAATTTTAGAATTAATTTAAAAATCTAATGTACCTACTTAGGAGTATTAAATGAAAAATTTATTTATTTATTTTTTTGATTTTACTATAGATATGATGACCTTTCTTTAAATCGAGAATAATAATGAATTTTATGCTAATTAATTAAATTTAATTAATGCAATTTCTATTAGAAATAATTTGTTGTTGAAGTCATCATTTTTAATTGTTTTATATAACTGTTTATTAATTTTTACACATAAAAATTCTCACTATATATAGATAAAAAAGTAGATAGTACGTAGAAAAAAAAAAAACTATCATACATTGTACATGCAATAATTTTTTAAAAAAATATGATAGATACTATTTTCTTGTTGTTGTTGTTGTAATTTTTATCACAATTATAATGTTTGTATTATGACAGGTTTTTTTTTTTTTTTTCATATTATAATTTAACGTGCTAATATAACATTTTTAAAATGTAATTAGAATTTTATATTTTATTTTATTTTTGTACATGATTATTATTTGTTATTATAACGTGTGTATTTTTTTTTTTTTTTTTTTTTGTTTTACACTCTTTAATCGTGACATTCAAATTATTTATTAATTTGTGTGAATAAATTTTTGGTTAAAATTTATTAATAAATTAAAATTAAAAATTTCTAAAAAAAAAAAAATTATTCATGGAAGAAAAAAACCAAATTTTTATAATAAATATTTAATTATGTACAGTGTAACTAAATTTGAATTAGTTCAGCTAGTTCGAAAGAAAAACAAATATTTTTTATTCTAAATTGTACAGGGTGTTTATATTATTTTATATATATTTCAAATTTTTGTTCGTGTACAAGGGTAACGAATTAACAAACCTTCACGACAAAACAAATAAGGTTTATGTGCTATTCTTATCTCTTACTTTGTACACTAAATTTTTATTCTAATTTTTTTTTTGAATTCCAGTTAATTAGAATGTTTTAATGATTTAATTTTTTTTTTTCAAAATTGTGAAAAATACGCATTTACATTCGAGTACAAGTTTTTTTTTTTGTTTTTCTAAATTTAATCTTGTTTTTTAAGGCCCACATTTTTCACCGTCTAGACAAATTAAACATTTCTTTTCAAATATAATTGGAAAAATTTCGCCTATAATTATTGGAAATTTATTTATTGTCTTTTAAAATATTTATTTTATTTTTCCTGTCAACTCATTGTCCAAATAGAAATTTTTTTTTTAACTCCAAAAAATGTGGAATTCGAAAAATTCAAAAATTAAGTATTTTATTTAGATAAAAAAAAATTGTTTTTCTCAATCGTAAACAATTTCATAAAAGTATTTTTCCATAAAAATGTGGTGTTAATCAGTTTTTCAAATTTTTCCAATATGAAGATTTATTTTATATACATACTTACCTATTTATTTACTTTTTCACATTTTTGAATAAACAATTTTAATTCTTATAAACCAAATCTAGATTAGAAAAAAAAATTTTTTTTTTTTTTTTTTAATAACTCAAGTGATTATAAATTGATAAAATAAATATTTTTGCAGAGATTCAAATGTATATTTTATTTTTTTAAGAGATATGCGGTAATTATTTTATTTAATCGTATTTTGTTTTTCGTTATACTTAATTGAAGTAATTTTCCATTATTAACTGATATAGGTGAAACAACTTAGTCAATTAACATGATTTATCATGTACTTTTATAATTGTTTTTTTTTTTTTTTATATATGTTTTTGTTTTATGATTAAGATAATATCCTGAAGATAAAAGTCTTATTGACACTTTTCTTTTTTAACAACATTAACAATGAAATTTTATCTTTTGTTAAAAAAACAACATTATATTAATTAATTTTTTAATTACTATACACATTATTACACAAGATATTTTGTAAAAATTGTGGAATATTAATTGGTATCATAAAAATGTAATTTTTATTTTTTAGATTAAAAATTGAAAAAAAAAAACAACGAATAAAAAAACAAATAATAAAAAGTTTTTTGTTTTTTCTTTGTTTTTTAAAGGCTAGTGATATAAAAATTCAATGGATAGGATATCAAAAAAAAATTCAGTGGTTATCCATTAATGAAAATATATTTTGGCACATTATTATTATTTTTTTTTTCATAAAAATTGGCAAACAAAAATTATTATCTCATATTTTTTAAAATCATAATTTTACAATAAGTAGAATTTGCTTCATGTAATTAGTAACAGGCTTCGACTTTAATTAATAAAAATTTATATCAAGATAATTTCAGTTGCTAAAAAAAAAAAAAAAAACAAAGAAAATGAAAAAATAATTTTTTTAATATTCAAAACTAACCCTTTTATTTTACTGGTTAATTTTTTATTTCTTTTTAAATTGAAAATATTTCTTAATAAGGTATTTTTTTTTAAAAAAAAAAGTTATAGGGTGTTAGGTAAAATAATTGCAAATTAGCCTTAAATTAGAGCGAACAAGTTCTCTTATGAAAAAACAAATCTTGAAATGTATAGGGTTAAACTATTTTAGAGTAATGAGCTCGAAAAAAAAAAAAATATCTCAAAAACGAAAATGTATCAATTGTTGTTATATAAATATATTACTTCCTGTAGATAAATGATTGTATGACATTCACCTTCATTTACTTTGTTTGCCTTGTCTGCTCTTATATTTTTGAAGGAAAATCTTATGTTTTTATTTAATTTTTTTTATTTTTTTTTTTATTTAAGAAATTGTAATTTATACAATTTTTTTTTTTATTGAAAATTACATGCGATCAAAGATTTAATCCAGCTAAAAGCAGTTTGAAAATAAAATACGCAACCTAGTTAATTATTTAAACGATTTTTTTTTTAATTTTTTTTTTTTACTTTTTAAATTGTAATGTAACGTAGAGGGTTTCAATTAGTTTTTATAATAGTATGTCAGTGTCTCAGTATCTCTTGGCTACATAAATCAGTTCTTTGAAACATATATTGAAAAAAAAAAACATTCTTCATATAAAGAAATAAAAAAAAAATGAATTATTAACTACAACTTCTGCTAGTATCAGAAATAATTAAAAGCCAACAATGTCGTAAATTGAAAAAAGATAATTTTTTGTCTAGTTACAAGAATGAAAAACTAGTTTTTTGCAAGGACAAAAAATGTATGTAGATACCTTTCACTAATAATACGGTATTTCATAATTAATTTCTCACGTTATATTTACAACTGTTAATATTAGAGTGCAAAACACACACCTTACGTATACAAATGTTATAAGATTATGCAGATACAGTTAAGGTCAATATTTTCATTTTTTCATTAAAAGATATTTTGAACTTAAAACAGTTAAAATAATTTTATATAAAAAAAAAAACTATAACGAATTAAGAATTTTAAAAATTTCTTGGAAAATATTATTCAGTTATTTTTTTTTTTTTTAAGAAAAAAATATGTTTCATAACAGGTCGGTCTTCAATATTAAACTTATTGTTTTTCTAATTGAACATTATTTTATAATTCACATTGAGCAAAACCAACAATTTATCAAGAATAATGATTTAATGCATCGACATGTTCAAAATACTAATCACTATCATATTGGTTCGTGAGGTGCATGTTATAGCTATAAAAATAATTTACCCGTCACGAAATAATTATCAAATCACTTTATTAATTTTCAATATTGATAAAAAAAAAAAATTTAAACGTATATTGAAATTATGTCATTAAATAAATGAAAAATTTAATAAATAACAGAAACGCCCACTCAACTAGAATTTATGAAGAGATTGAAAAATAATTACAGGTATCATTCGAGTTGAACGGTTAATTGATTCCATGTAAGCCGAGATTCAGATTATTTTTTACAAAATAAAAGATTACGTACCATATAACTCGAACGAATACTATACAATTTTTTTTCCGTGGAACTCGAAAATCATGTAATTCAAAAACCGTGCAACTCAAGGGAATCCTTTATTAGTTTTAAAAATATATGACGTTTTTTTTAAAAGAAATTAGATTAGAAAATTTAAAAAAACAACGTTTTTAGGTTAAGATAGATACTTTGCAGATCAGTTTTCCAACCATCTTAGGTTTGCCATTATAGCCATTCAGAAGTTATTAGATTTATTTTTCGTCAAAAACAATTCTTCAAAAAATGTTTCAAAATTTAAAGATACTTTTAAAAAAAAGTTCCTATATTTCAATTGGAATACGTTTTTTTTTAAAAAAAAAATTTTTTGTTTATTTATTCTTTTTTCAATGAAAAAAAAAAAAAAAAAAAAAAAAAAAAAAACAATAAACCCTTATTATTATGAAATTACGAGGATCTATCTATCAAGTGCGTAGTACCTTATCAAACATTTTATCTCAAATCTAAATAAATAAATTATTTTATTATTTTATGATCTGAATTGTTTTATAACTTTTGTGTTTTTCTTTTATGTCGTAAGAAAAAAAAAATTAAGTAAAAAATCATTTAATTATTATTGCAATAAAATCAGTCATTTTAAAATACAGATATATTAATAAAATTGCATAAATAAAATAATAATTATTCCGACAATGAGAATGAGTTCCGCTTAGTTCAGAAAAATGTATATTTTATACTGAAATATATTTTTTATTTGTTTTTGTTATTTATACCGCTACTATATAATTGTTGTTAACCTTGTAAGAAATTAATAATTTAAAAACAAAAACAACAAAAAAAAATTCCTTTGTAATATACTTTAATATGAATACCATTGATTTAATTTTAACCGATTTTTTGTTTTGATTTTTTTTTTTACTCACATAAAAATTGCATTATGAGTATATATTGTTTAAAATAAGTCTAAACTGGTTTTAATTTAAAATTTAAAAAAAAAAAAAAAAATTTATTCACTAATTTTGCATGTAATCGAAATGATTTTTTGTTATTGTGATTTTCATGTTTAACCCTTTAAAACCTATAATTTCCTTAATATCGAACAAATTAAAATATAATATAATTTATTTAATTTCAATGCGACCAACAATTTGTACATAATTTATTAGGCTTTAGCCTAAATTCCCATAATTAAAAAAAAAAAAAAATTACTTAATTAATTTTTTACCCATTCAATTAATTGAATAATAAGTAACAAAATTTAAAAAAAAAAATTTTTTTTATAAAGAATAGATTCTATTGAAAAATTATGTTAAAACCTTCATGCATCAATTGTGTCATAAGTACACAAACAAAAAACAAACCGATTTAAAAAAAAAAAATTAAAATCAACATGCAATAAAATACTTAATTCCAAATTTTTTTGATTATTTTCATTTATACAAATTATTTTTTTACGAGGCAATATAATAATTATTATTTAATTTTTTTATTTATTATTTGTATACACGTTAGCACCTACTACAGCAGATAATGAACTTTGAAGAAAAACAGTACGAGTATGATAAAACGTTATTTAAGATTGTTAATATTTCGTTTGCATAATTTATTAAAAAAATTAAAAAACCTTGAAAGTCAGTCTAGATATTAACTTAAATTTAACATGCTGTTTGACAAGAGCAATGCGTATAAACAAAAAAAAAAATAATAAAATTTTTAAATATTTATGTATGTACAATTTCAACTAAAATAATCGTATTACAATTTACGATACTCTCTATATAGTCTATGTACTTATATGGTAATAGATATTTTAAATTATGAAATACCTGAGGTTATATGCTTTAACAGGCAAGGTTAAAAGCAGTATGTTGAACTTGTAAATTATAAAAAATGAATTACATATTTCAATTGAAAATATATACTCGTATATGAATTAAAATTTTATCTAAATAAAATTTTAATAAATAAAATTCATAAAAAAAATTTGGTTCATAGATAAAAAAATAGATAGATCTAATAAATTTAGAATGTCTCAATGACAAAATGTATTTTTATTTTTTTTTTTTTAAGGATTTTTTTATGTTGAGAATTATTGTAATATTTTATTTTATTTTTTCTTGATGCTAAACAATTTTTCTATCGAAAATTTGAAACTAATTTACTTCATCACAATTTCTTTGTTTTTTTTTTTTAAATTTTAGAACTCTAGTCAAAATGACGAACACAAAGAAATCTTTAAAGGGGCATAATAATTCAGCCTTTGTCGGTGACAATGGAGAAAAAGTGTAAGTAAACAATTTAATAAAAATAGCAGCGTCTTAGTTCCAACTTTTGTATATTTATTAAATTTTTTTTAAGCCTTCTAAGAGTGCAGTGAAATATGGTCAGTCGTTAATAATACAACTCTCAAATTGTGGAAAGCTCTTTTATTTATCACCCTCATACCCCTTTTCTAAATTTTTCAGAAGTTCAGCGCCAGCGCTGTCCTTATCCGGTAAAAGCCAAAGGGATATATTTACGTAGTGCTGCTTATTTTAAAAAAATGTATTGTATAAAAACAAAAATTGGAACAAGGAGTTAATTTAAAATGGAAATTATATGATTGTAAATCTTTTCTACTCTCTTCATGAACTTCAATCGCACGCCATAAAATAAGGGTTTCCGATGAACAAAATTATGCGAACGTATATGGTCAACCAAACCTTACATAAATTAAACTCGGTACTTTTTCAAAGAACACATTGCTGGCTCAAAAGAGCATGTTTAATGGAATGACCTAAAACTGTGTGATAATAAAGTTCCAATGTATGCGTTTGATTGAGTTTCAAACATTGTGCATGATGATAGATAATTTTTTTTTTTTTTTTCAAATTTCATTACAAACCAAAAATTTTTTTTTTTAAATTTAAAATTAATTAATTTTCAATAAAAAAAAAATTAATTCAAAAAAATCCCATTTATCTGATTTTGCACAAAAACGTAGTTAACACGCTTATGAGTCACAACATTCAAAAACAAATAAATTAAATTGAACATCATTTTCAAAAAAATTTAAAAAGAATTCGGAAATTCATGAAATATTTATTTATATTTAATTTTGTATATTTTTGAAAAAATTTATTTACATTACTAATTAAAAAAATTATGTTAATTTTGAAAATAAAAATTCTAATTTAGGCCACCTGCAATTGATCGTAGATTTTCATATAATATGGAATTAACTGAAAAAGGAAAAATTGCAATGGAACAAAATGATTATGATCCTTATTTAAATAGAAAAGTTCAACATCCTACATCGTAAGTACATTAATTTTTTTTTTCTATTATTTTGGAATGTTTAATGACAAGGAATACAAATTATTGATATAATTCTATTCATTTATACAAGGGACTCCATCCTTTTCCTTAAGAAGGTTTTTAAAGAAATCTTTATAAAGTGTATTCCTTGCGATTAAATTACAATTACTTTGAATTATACGTATACATTGTAATTTTGTTTTTTGTTTTTAAATAGAAATTTAGACACGTTAATTCATCTTCTGAAAGGATCTTTAGGTACTGGTATTTTGGCAATGCCAAATGCATTTAAAAATGCTGGTTATGTAACTGGATCTGTTGGAACAATGCTCATAGGTATATTATGTACATATTGTATACATATGTTAATTAAAGCAAATTACGAATTATGTAGAAGAAAAAAGGTAATGATTAACCCATAGATTATCATCCTTTCCTGATAAAACTTTTACATTTATAACATTTTTTTTTTTTTTTTATAAATAGACTCCTAGTATGACATATCCTGTAGTAAGTGAAGCAGCCTTTAATGAAGGTCCACCAATTTGTAAAAAGTTGGCACCTTATATAGGGTAAGTTGAAAAAAAAAAAAAAAATTATTAAACAAAAATGTTCGCCCAAAAATAATTATTAATAATTAAATTTTTCAGAACTGTAATAAATACATTTCTACTCATATATCAGTTAGGCACATGTTGTGTTTATGTTGTATTCGTTTCATCTAATATTAAGTCAATAGCTGATTATTATTTGAAAGAAGAAATTGACGTCAAATTGTACATGGTAATAATATTATTGCCACTCATATTGATTAATTGGGTAAGTAGTCATTTTGTGCTCAAATAAAAAAATAAAAAAAAATAAAAAAAGATTAATACAAGTTCATGGTCAATAAATTCTATTAAATTTGAATTTTTTCTAGGTGAAAAATTTAAAATATCTTGCACCATTTTCAACAATTGCTAATATTATAACAATGATATCATTCGGTATTATTTGTTATTATATTTTTCGTGAAGATATATCATTTAAAAAACGTGAAGCTTTTGGAGAATTACATAATTTTCCATTATTTTTTGGAACTGTATTATTTGCATTAGAAGCAATTGGAGTTGTAAGTTAAAATTAATTTTTCTTTATTTTTAAATTTCATCAAAATTTTTTTGAATTATCAAATGAAAATTATTTACTATCTTATTCATGAAAATTTTATAAATTGTTAGAGTGATAGAGATAGAATAATATTTTTATTCGAAAAATAATTTTCATAATTTACAATGTAAAAAAAATTTAATTATTTTTTTGTTATACAGATTTTACCTTTAGAAAATGAAATGAAAAGACCAAAATCTTTTGGAGGAACATGTGGTGTTCTTAATTCTGCAATGATACTTATAATTTTCTTATACATTGGAATGGGTCTTTTTGGTTATTTAGCATATGGTGATAAAGTTAAAGGATCAATTACATTAAATTTAAATGAAGAAATGTAAACATAAATTTTTCATATGATTTTTTACTTCTAGAAATTTATTTACAATTTGTCTATTTTTTTTTTTATATATAAATTTTACAGTTTAGCACAATGCGTTAAAGGAATGCTTGCTTTTGCAATTTTCATAACACATGGTTTAGCTTGTTATGTTGCCATAGATATTACATGGAATCAATACGTTTCAAAAAAAATTAAATCAGAGTCGAAAAAAGTTTTCGTTGAATATCTATTAAGGACATTACTAGTCTTAATTACATGTAAGTTTTCTTTTAACAAAAAAACCGTTCAATATAACAGAAAAATGTTACTTACTTTGAAAAAAAAAATTTTTTTTTTTGTTTTTCGTTTTATTTTTTTAGTCCTTTTAGCTGTAGCTATACCGAATTTAGAACTTTTTATATCATTATTTGGTGCACTTTGTTTATCAGCATTAGGACTTGCATTTCCTGCATTAATTCAAATTTCAACATATTGGTACTATGTAACGGGTAAACAAAAATTCTGGCTAATATTTACAAATATTATTATTATTATAATTGGTGTAATTGGTTTAATTGTTGGAACTTCTACATCGATTGCAGAAATTATTAAAGAATTCTTTTAATAGTTATAATTTATTATAAATATAATTATTAAATTATACTCCTATTTAATTAAATCACAAATGCTAAGCTATTTGTGACAAGGAAATTTGAAAAATAAGAAATATTTTTTTTTTTCATGTGCGTACGTATTTATTTTATATTAAAAAAAAAGAAAGAAAGAGAAATGAACAAAAGGTTGTATATATTTACACGTTTTGATATACATTTATATTTATTGTTAAATTTGTTTTTGTAAAATATATGTATGTGATTTGTAGATATTTTATACATTAAAAATGATTATTAATTATCTCAGGAATATAAAATTTTCTTCTTTTATCTTTTATCAAAAATATTTTCAATTTATGAATCAAATTTGAAATTTAAATTATTAGAAACAGGGAAACATGATTATGAGTTCAAAAAACAAAAAAAAAAAAACAAAATTGTGTCAGGATATGAAAAATAGATGTCTTGAAAATGTTTTTCTTAAACAAATTTTTGATTTAGATTAGAAAATTTGATGATTCTATTACCTAACATTTTTTCCTTTAAAACCATTCAATAAAAGTGACATTAATGAGGCTAAATCATATAGAACGGACGCTGCATTCATAACATATGACACATTGATGTCACTGATCTTTAAAATATTTTTCCAGTAAAAAAATCGTTAATTGTATTAATTTTTTTGGGTTTTTTTTTTTTTTTGTGTAACTTTAAAATCAATTTTAATTAAAAAACTAAAGTATTTGTAAACAAAACGTGTTAAAAAATGTATTATGTAATATACTGTATTTTAAATTTAAGCTTCGTTATAATTTAATTTTAAGAATATAAAAATAAGACAATAAATTTGTGATGACAAAGATTTAAGTAATTATTTTCTATATTCACTTAGATGTTTAAAAAAATCTTTTTTAATAAATAAAACAAAATTTAAGAAAATAATTTGATTCTTTTTATTTTATTTTGTGAAATTCGGTCAGCATACTCTTTGTGTTACCATAAATATGAAATTTTTAAAATTTTTTATTCACGAAAAATTCTAGATTATGTTTATGTTTAACTCTGTTTTACAGATACTACCATGAAGGTGCAGTAAACTAAAAACGAGAAAACAACATTAGATTCGAGTGGGATTTGAACCAAAGACTTTTGCCTTGCCAGGGCACTGTTCTACCACTTAAACTATCGGATATCATGTGGCTCTCTGTTCTTAGTTACTACGTAATCATTGATGAAGAATACTCAAATCTCCTACAAAGGTGTTCTAAGGAAATTCAAAACATTATTCCTTCTAAATATTTATTTTCTAGGAATACAAGATATTCCAGTTAAACCCATGAATTTTATCTGAAGCCGCCTTCTGAGCGAACATTGAAATATGATCAATCTTTTACGAATATTACTACATTGTGGCTTATTAATAAAAAAATGTTTTCTTTTTTGAATGAATCTTTTCTGAGCTTTTTTCTCAATGAAAATAAGTGGCAAATAACAATTCAATTTTCATTGCTTTTCTATATAAAAAAAAAAAGCTTATATAATACCAGCAAGCTAACAAGTTGCTTAGCTTTTAATTAAGCTAGAAAAAATTAACCACAAAAAAAAAAACTATGCAAATTAAAAAATTCTTTAAAAATAAATAAACAATAAAAGTAGAATTTTATTGTTATTTTCACACTACAATATATTTCTTCTTTTAAAGTTAAACAATTAATATTCTAAAATATACAGTAAGTAGTTTACATAACTTTTTCTCATTTATCTCGAACAAAAAAATTATTTAAAAGTAAAAACAAATCTTTCTATATATTATAATAAAACAGCTTTAAAAAAATTAAATATCTTTTGCTACTACTTTTTTATTTTTAGACAAAAACTAAGGCGAGAAAATTTTCATTCATGTAAAAGCATAAACAGTCAATTAATCATTTTTATTACACTTATGACTTAACTAATAAGGCATAGAAAAAAAAAAAAAAAAAAAATTGCTATTAGCGCTAATACCTTGAATATTTTTCATTCATTAGTCCGTATATGATTTTCCTACACAATTTTCAATTCAATAATTGTGATTTAAATTAGTTAATTGTTTAACGTTGGCGTAAAATATTACTCATAAATTTCTTTTCTTTATTTTTCTTTATCTAAAAAAAAAAAAATTCATTTAATAATTCATAAATACTCGCGGTATAATACAGCAATGCAATAAAATGTATCTTTTACCTTTGAAATTTTTCCATTATTAAAAAACATTTAATCACATTTTACGAAAATTAAGTAAACAATCGATAGTTTACTTCAAAAAAACAAAAAAAACAAAAAAACAAAAAATTGCATCTCATCATAAAATCATAAAATCACAAATACATACAAAAAAAAAAAAAGTAGCTTGTGGAAAATACTTAATAAATAAATAAATTTCATTTAAAAAATTGTATCTTATTTCAATATCTATCATAACTGACAGTATATATAATACAAATTTTATGCAATTTTGATTGTTATCTGTCAAATAATTAATTAACAAAAAAAAAAAAAAAAAACAACACATTAGATGTACTTTAACAATCTTTATTTAAAATAATAAATTTTTATAACATTATTTTAACTAACATGTACTCCTATCATTCCATTTGATTTTGTCATGATACACGATTAAAACTACTTGTTACAATTTTCCATACACAATATATAAACATGTTTTTTTTTGTTTTTGTTTTTTTTTTTAATAATATATTCAATTTATTTGTATATTACAAGAAACTATTTCGTCATTCAATTTATTGACGTTACAATAAGTAAAATTTTCTAAAAGGCGAATATCCCGAAATCAATTGAATTACTCGTATATAAATATATGTACATGTATGTAGTATATATGTATGTTATGTATGTAATGTATGATCATATAATCAACGTAATAAATATTATATAATTAACTTTAATAAAAATGATATTTTATTTATTCAAAAATGAACTACCGTTTTACGTCTATACATTTCATAATTCATATATGTATGTACAAATAACAAAAAAAGGTATTTTCAGAATCAGAACATTAGTTGTTGAAAGGCTTTAAACGTGATAACATCTAAAGATTTTACCAGTTTTTTTTTTTTTTTCTTTCAAAATATCAACGGGTGAAAAGTAGTAGTGTTTTTCATTTTAAAATAAAAACTATCTGAAATGTTTTACTTTTGGTGATCGTGTGTACTAAAGAAAACAAAAATTAAAATTTTCATATCTGAATTATTATTATTATTATAATTTTTTTGTTTTGTTGTTGTAAGAAAAAAAAGTAACAAGTGTTTTATCTTTTCTGACGTTTTTCGTAAAAATATTATTTAAAAAAAAAATAAATAAATAATCAAAATCAAAGGTGTAAAATTTTTAAATAAAGTGATTTTTATTGGAGAATTAGAAAAAGAAAAAGTTTTGTTAAGAAAAAAATTTTCACAAAAAGATGCATTTATTAAATTACATATATGTACATGTTTGAATAAATGTGATTAAAGTTTAAAAATAATTGAAAATTATTGTACAAACAAAAATTATCCATATAATATAAAAAAAATATATAAACATACATATATTGTTTTGAAAAGAAATTAAATTGAATTAATAAAAATAGAAATAAAAAAGATAAGACGAAAAATAGTGCATTTTCAGGTAATAAAAAGGTACGTTAATTATTATCCGTCAATTTTACTTGAAATAAAAAAATTTCAAAAATAAAATAAAAAAAAAAGGCTTCATATATTTTAATAATATTTTCGTGTTTGAAAAATTTAATTTTCAACTTGATTTTGTGAAAAAAAAAAAACAATAAAAATTCTTGAAAAATTTTTAATCTATTCTTAGATAAAAATATGATCATTAAAAATATTACAAATTTCATTTTGAATTACATTTGGGTTAAAGTTTAATTCTCCTGATTTTAAATTTTTATTCATTCTATTGAGTGCATTTCTAACACTATTACAAGCTTTCTTGGACTTCATTTTAAAATTTTTCAAAAATACTATGCAGTAAATGTAATTCCTATTGAAAATTAAGATTTAATCAAATTTTTGAGTAGGTTAAAATGCAATTGAAAAAAAACTTAAAGTTTATTCCATTGTTTTTCCTTTTTTTTTTTTTTTAAGAGAGAAAATTTGTTTTGAAAATATTTATTAAATAAGTTCGTCATTTTTTTAACTGTTTTTTTAGTGAAAAATCGGAAAATTAATTGAAAAGAAAAGAAATTAATTTAAAAAACTATAGCATATTTTATTAATTTGTTAAGGTTTGCAATTTTATATTTGAAAAAAAAAAAAAAAAAAAAGGAAAATAAAACAGCATACATTTTTCTTTTCTAAAGTCAAAAAAATAAAAATCAAAATTTAAATTTTATGGTATTATACACAATATTGAATTGTATAACATACCTTGTCCAACATACTGATAATATAATGTGTTGATATAGGTACATATACGAATATATATGAATTTTCAATTAAGGTAAAAAATAAGGTGTTTATGGAACACCGATTATTTGTTAAGTTATAAAATCTGTTTAACACTTAGTGGTAAATTTTTCATATTGAAAAACATATGGATCTTAATTCTTGTTAATGCGAAAAGAACTTTAAAGATAAAAAAAATCAAAAACATCAATTTGTAAATTTTGTTATGTATACTATAAGAATACCCTATATATGTATGTATGTACAGAATATACATACATGTGAGTGTGTGTATGTGGATTTTGATCGGAAAATTTTCAATTTTCTGTAGACGTTGTAACGAATTGCATTTTATGAAATTGATTGTTTGGTCGCAAAAAAAAAAAAAACTTGAGTTCTTCTGATTGAAGAAATGTGAAAATTATTTTCTTTAAAAAACACGAAATTATAACTTAAATGCTATGCGTATAATAACTTTACTGAAAAAAAAACCCCCCGTTCGTTCTAATAACATATAGAATCTATGATTAGATTTTAATTGAATGAGTCATGTTGTCCTGCGTACCATTTTATTTTTCAAAGGACGTACATTTTTATTAATAACGCCTACACATTCAAATAATATACACATTTTATTAATTGAAACAAAATATCATCATCAGACGACACTATTTCCATTCAATTTTTCAATTAAATTTAATTTATTAATAATTTTTTAAAATTTGGTCAATAACTCTTTACTCTTTTCATGGTATCCATACAAAGGTCGTTCTATTTTAAATATTTTGATTATAATATGATTCAAATCATAATGTTCAATAAATGCGCGTTTTTGAAAATTTATCAGACACACGTGAATTTTGGCAATATGAACCTTTTTTTTTTATAATAAATTTCTTTTCGATTTGAATATATTTTTTTGCGTTTTAATGGTTGCTTCTTGGGTACATAATTGGTGTCATCAATCAGTGCTTAAAATCAAAGAAAGAAAAAATAGGCAGATCAAAAATCCTGGCAAAAAAACAATATTTTTCGCTACTTTTGGAATGAATAAGTTTTAATAATTTTTATAAATTAAAGAATGTATATTATAAGTGCCAAAAGACTCATACGAAATCAATTTAATTGATTTTAAGTACATATGAAGCAAACTGCTATGTACATATGTATGTATATAGTAAAATGATTGATGACCGCGACGAGTAATTTTTATTCCATCAAAACGATAATTGAAACGTTTTTTTTTTTTTTTTTTAGTTTCAAATGAAAAGATACAAATTAAAGAATTATATACGTCTTATTTTCATGTATGCAATTTATTTATTTATTTATTCAGTTGTTGTTTTATTTTTTGCCAATTTATAGTTATACATATACATATGTACATATGTATATCATTTTTGATTAAGAACCAATGAAGAATGATCTTGATGAATAAATGAATGAACTATTTATAGTTTTATTTGATTTGTCAGTGATTGCAGTTTCAATTACGGGATTTTTCCGATATTTTGATTTAATTGCATGATTCGATCTTGAAAAATTTTAATTTTTTAAAATTATTTTTCATGTAAATTGTATGTGTGCGTGTGTGTACGTTATATACACAAAATTAAATAGAAATTGACTGTGCAATTGAAAAGAGAAAAAAAAGGACATTATAAATTGAACAAACCAGCAATGCTAATAATTCACAATAATACTTATTCTTGAGAATTTAAAAAGAAAATAGATACATCGTACATATTAAATATAATTTTTTTTTTTTTTTGTAAAAAGATGAGATAATTTGTTATAACGTAAAGATGAAAAATATTTTAGTATGGTTTTAGTTAAATTTAGCTTTAAAAAAAGGGAAAAACTTTTTAAAAAAAAAATCTTGAGAGAAATTATTAATTGAGATACATTCTCCAAAAAAAAAATGTAAAATAAATATTCTTCTAGAAGGAACTTTTAAAATTTACAGAGTAAATTTGAATAACAAAATCTTTTTCTGTGTTTGGTAGATAATTTCTCGTTCTTAATAGGACATCCCGAGACCATTTTTACTTTTTTTTTTTTCATTAAAATAATAATATTGAATCAAATAATACCTCAGTTTTTAAAAATTTCATATTTTATTAAACGTAGAAAACATAATATGTTACTAAGTATGTATATACAAAGTCAAAAAAGTCAAATGTAAACCACAAACAAACGATCTGAACTTAAACGTGCTAAAACTTTTACTTCATTTTTATCATATTGTCAAAATAAAAAAAATCTTGACATTCTTTAGGGGAAAAACAAGCATTATTTATTGAATACCCGAAAAACTTGAATTTTAGCTTTTTTATATAAAAAAAATTAAAAAAGTGCATACACGAGTATTGTTTTTTTTTTTTTTTTTTTTTAGATTGAACAATTTAGTTAGAATACTTGGTCCATTGTTAGGTGCAAGATTCCGTAAAGTTGCACGGTTAATTAATTTTGTATTAATCTCAGATTTAGTGCAAAATAAAACACTAAGTACCATGTAACTTCAAGGAAATACCGCAGTTTTTCACCCCCATAACTTAGCAAACCCGAATTAGTCAAAAAATAAACCTTTTTTTCGAAAACAAAAAAAAAAAAAAAAAAGATTTTTTTTTTTTAGTAGTTTTACACTATGCTCTTTATTTTTATTTTTATTTTTAAAACAATCAAAATTGAAAATAAAAATCATAAAATGCTATTCTTAGCCGGTTTTTTTATCAAATTTTTATTAATTTTTAAACTAATAATAAACATGTTCTCTTATTGCACATTTCTCATCTCAAAATACATTATATTTAATTCTGGTTTTAATCTAACACCTAAATGTAAATAAATGATTTATTTTTTCTTTTATTTTTCAATGTTTTTTTTTTCTTTTTCTTTGTCATAATTAACGTTCATGAATTATTAAATACTCTTAAATTCATGTCTACACTTTGATTCACAAGATACCGTGACGTTACAAAAAAGTGGTATATAAGTATTTGTTTTTTTTTTTTTTTCAATTGAACTAGGGCAAAGCGATATTTCTTTACTGCACTTCAAATTAGTACATATAGCGGTTGGCGCATAAAGATTGTAAACAAAGGTAGAGAGATGGTAAACAAAGCTAGAGAGCTAACATTTCTATGATGTTGCAATGATTTTATATAAAATTTAATTAAAGAATTAAGGTTTTCGACATAATTAAGTGTAGACAGCCTGTAATAATATTTACCTACAAAACATATGAAATATTGTGTAATGCGATTCTAATTCTTTATAAATATTGAAATGATGTTGTTTTTTTTTTTCATATACTCGTACATATTTTTTAAAAGCGGTTCAACTAATAAAGATTAAATTTTATTGACAGAAAAAGTAAATACAGAGTGTACGTAATTTAATTTTTATAATATCTACATACATATATGATACTCATACGATAGTTAAAGTTTTTGTATTCAACAACACATTTTATTTTAGTCGATTTTTTTAATTTTTCAAAAAAGGTGTGTAGTTGGTAATTAAA
Organism: Bombylius discolor; assembly: GCA_939192795.1. NCBI lineage: Eukaryota > Metazoa > Arthropoda > Insecta > Diptera > Bombyliidae > Bombylius > Bombylius discolor. Next base: position 52,167,156 of record OW584238.1, on the reverse strand, counting down.
ATAGTGTTTTAATTTATGTGAGAAACTTTTAAATAGTGCAAAAAAACAAAAAAAAACTTGCCTTGTATATAACCGTGTTGTTGTTATACTAAATTTTTAAATATTTTTAAATTTTTCGATAAATACAATAGAATTTCTGGTAATTACGAAATATTGACTAATTTTTTTAGAAGACAACATTTCGAAATTAAGCTATTATTATTTTTCATAAATTACACCCGTGACAGACATAGAAAACAAATTTATTCACGTGACAGGCTGATACTAAAATTTCGTGTAGTTTTTTGTACTTAGTTATGAATTTTTGAATGAATTGGTGCTCATTTAAAGCTAATTTTGAAAAATTTCAAATCGAACCCAAAACTTTTATTTTCAACAGCTAGCACTTTACCATTTTGACCACTGACCAAACTTTACTTTTTTTTAAATATCCTGAATTACAGATTTTAAATTTAAAATGAAAGTTGATTATTTCAAATACTTAAGTTTAAAAAAATTAAAGAAAGAGCTGCGGGTTTTTTTCCACAAAGCTGAAAAAATTTCAATTTTTGCTGAACTCCTCAAAAATGTTGAGTATACTATAATTCACTGTGTGCACATTAAGTGGTTAAACCGGTTATTTTGCGCTGGTTGTAACAATAATGGTATAATTTTTTTCCAACTTGGTATAATGAGAATCATCTAAAATAATTTTAGTTTCACGGTTGTAATACACTCATACTCTCGTTACAACTGGTCGTGCCATCTTCAGATATAGTTTGAGCAGTTGTAAAAACAGCTTTTAAAATCGGTTTGCGTCCGTTATAACAACCACCTAATGTGTACAATATTTTTTTTTTTTTGGCCCCTAAATTTTCTTGGTAATAATGATAGGCCAAAAAAAAATTCAAAGGCTTCCTCTGTAAGGTTTATTACTAAATTAATTGTTAAATGTGTTGACAGGAAAATATAATAAAACTATCACAAGGATTATTTTCGCTAACTTGCTTTTTTATACAACAATCAAACTTATATAAAGAAATTAATGTGAGGCCTGGTCGGAACACACCCATCAAAATTATTACGTACTCTTTTTTTTTTACAAATTGATATTTCACACTGATTAACCCTGCTTTTCTACCTCCAATCACATTATCATTTCAATTAACATTGATACACATACTTATCACTGTTTTTTTTTTTTTTTTGAATAGCTATCAACATATTCACATCAATTGTTAAATTTGCTCTTGTAAATTATTAAGTGCAATGACATTAAAAACATTTTAAAAATGATAACTTTTTTTTTTTTTTTTTTTTTTCGCAATGATCATTAAATTTAAATATCTTATTAAATCGTTATGATACGATATCACAAATATTAAAATAGCCTTTTGTATACTGTTTAAATGTAACAATAAAATAAATATAATAATCAAAAATTAAATATGATACATTTATTATTGTTGTTGTAGTTGTGTGTAAAATATATTATATTCAAACAGGAAAATCAGTGTCTAGGTTATATTATATACATTTAAATCTGTTTGTTTTTTTTTTTTTTAAATATTTACTCATACATATATACTTATATCTATAAATTTTATATTATAAGCAAAATTTAACAAATTTAACAATGATGCTCAATAAAAAAAATGCAAGTAAAATGTATAAATGTGGATCATCATTGATAAATTCATCATATTATTTTGTTTATATTTTTATGAGGAAATGCCTATTTAAAAAAAAAACACACACACACATTATGTATACACGATACTGAATTTAAAAAGTATAAAAAAAAAAAAAAACACTCATATGAGAAAACTCTTATGGAAATATAAAATAAATGTTAATCATGTAATATCACATACAAATTGGGTGCGTTCTGGGAAATACGAATATATGTAATATCTACATATGTGTAGGAGATCAGATCAAATGTTAATATTGTTAATGTTATTAAATGGAGCTTGTGATCATTCAATTGAATTGAATTTGATTGCTTTTAATTTTTTTGAGTGATTTTATGAATGAAAAATGATAATAATTTATTTTTATATCTTTAATGTTTTTTTTTTTGTTTTTGTTCTTTTCTAAACTTTTAAAATAATACTGATACTAAAATCATACGATGAAAAATTTTACAACCAATTACCGGTAATTTTAGAATAATATTGTTACTATTCTTTCTGATTTTCTGATTTCGTTTTTTATCAACGAATTTAGTGGTTCGCATTCCACTTAAAACTGTAAATGCATGGATGGTAAAAAAAATAATAATCTAGAAAAAATTAAGTTAACTTGGAAAGATCCTGGCTCACATGGATCTGTTGCAACAAATGGAAGAGGGAGAGAGAATTTTCTAATTTATATATACATATGCACTTAATAACACATAAAAAAATTCGTGACATGCAGATATAAAAAAGGGTTAATAAAAAATTTTCTATATTTTGCTCAATCTTGAATCTTTTTAAAACAAATATCATTTTTCAAAAATAAGAGCAACAAAACACCTGATTAACAATAATTTATGAATATTTACACATAAAATATGTGTCAATGAATTATCTAAAATACACAAGTATCTACTTTTAAATATATTTATATATTGACAACATGTTATTTTTCTAATTCTTTTTCCATGAGATAAAAGTAAACAATGGAAAATTTTCAAAAAACAAAAACGAAAATTAAGAATTTTAATAGACAATTAAAAAAAGATGGCAATATTATTGCAAAAAAAAAAAAAATAATTTATTTTTGCGAACAGTGATATGTTTGAAAAAAAAAAACAATATTTTAAAAACGTGACGAATTTTATGGTACATATCGTGGTATCAGTAGGGTAAAAAACATTATGTTCGATAGTTCTCATTAACAAACTACATATTTTATTTTTTAAGAAATAATGAAATAAATTATTTTAAATTTTCAATTTAAGTCTTTCCAGACCATATAAATGAAAGCTTTTATTTTGATATTTAGTTTGTCAAATTAGAAACTTTTTGTTCTTGGAAAACTTCAGAAAACTATGTATTTTCTGAAAAATTCAATTTTTCACGAGAAATCTTGGTTTAAAGATATTCTTTTATTTAAAATAAGAAATTTTTTTTTAAATTCTGAAACCGAAAATAACGTGTCATTTAAAATTTTTTTAAATTTCTTCTAAGAATGTCCTTAAAACGAAATCTCCATTAATAAATTGATACGTTCTCGAATAAAATGTAAAATGAGAGAAAAAAAAAACTAAAAATAAATTTTAAAGAAAAGCAATAATCATCCTCATTTTTCAAATTCCAAATTTCAGAATTTCCAAAAATGAGTAAATCTGTTGAAGGACGAAATAATGCTGCATTTATTGGTGATCATGGTGAAAAAGGGTAAGAAATAATATTATAGCATTACAATTACAAAATAAAATATAAAAATTAGCAATAAGAATCTAACAATAGGAAATTACATTCAGACCACCTACAGTTCAAGAGAAAATACAATACAATCTAGAATTGACTGAAAAAGGACGTTTGGCTGCAGAAGATGAAGAATATGAACCATATCATCATCGTGAAGTTGATCATCCAACAACGTAAGTTATAATTTTCAATTTTATTCACAATCGTTTAGTAATTTGAAGAAAATTCAAATAAAATGTTGATTTCTTTCATTAAACACAGAAATTCAGAAACATTGTTTCATCTATTAAAAGGTTCTTTGGGTACAGGAATATTGGCTATGCCAAATGCATTTAAAAATGCTGGGTATTTAGTCGGTTCAATTGGAACAATTTTAATAGGAATACTTTGTACATATTGCATGCAACTTTTAGTTAAAGCAGAATATGAATTATGTAAAAGGAAAAAGGTAATTTAATGAGTTTAACGAAAATTTAACAAAAAAAAAAAAAAAACAAAAAAAAAATCGAATTAATGAATTATTTCACACAGGTAGCAAGTATGAATTATCCCACAGTGGGAGTAGCTGCATTAAATGAAGGACCAAAATTTTGTAGGATATTATCACCATATATCGCGTATGTGAAATTTTTTATATAAAATTTTTTTATTCTAAATTATCTTTTATCTTTTCCAGAAATGTGATAAATGTGTTTCTTCTCATTTATCAACTAGGAATATGTTGTGTGTATGTGGTTTTTGTTGCATCAAATATTAAAGCAATCGCTGACTATTACACACATGAATATGATATTAGACTTTATATGCTCATCATATTAATACCTTTCATCCTAGTGAATTGGGTAAAAACAAAAAAAAAAACAAAAAAAAAAACACTTATAAAAAGTGTATTAAATTTCCATTTAATTACTTTAATTTTTACAGATTCGAAATCTTAAATTCTTGGCACCACTTTCAACATTTGCAAACATTGTTACTTTAGTTTCTTTTGGATTTATTTTGTATTATATTTTCCGAACGCCAATCACAACAGAGGGAAAAGATATGGCTGGAGAATTACATAATTTTCCATTATTTTTCGGAACTGTTTTATTTGCTCTTGAAGCCATCGGAGTCGTAAGTTATTATAATTTTTTAAATTTATTTCACATGTCAAAACAACATAAAACTGAAACCAATTTTTTATTTGGTATTTAGATTTTACCATTAGAAAATGAAATGAAAACTCCAAAAGCATTCAGTGGAATGTGTGGAGTACTCAATGTTGCGATGATCATCATTGTCACATTATATCTTGGAATGGGACTTTTTGGATATTTAAATTACGGTCATAAAACACTCGGATCAATTACATTGAATTTAGAAAAAGACGAAATGTAAGTATTGAAAATCTATTAAACTTATTTTTATTTTTTTTCTTTTCAATTTAAATTTACAATTTTCTTTACAGTTTAGCACAATGCGTTAAAGGAATGCTGGCATTTGCAATTTTCATAACACATAGTTTAGCATGTTACGTTGCCATAGATATCACATGGAATGATTATGTTGTGAAAAAATTTAGTCCAATATCAAATCCAATATTTTGGGAATATGTTGTAAGGACCATGCTGGTTGTAGTTACATGTAAGCTAATTGATTTTAATGAGAAAAACAATAAATAACTGATGTTATTTTTTTTTTTTTTCTTTATTTTATAGCATTACTTGCAATTGCAATTCCAAATCTTGAATTATTTATTTCACTTTTTGGTGCATTATGTTTATCAGGATTAGGTGTTGCATTTCCAGCTTTATTTCATATATCCATTTATTGGAATAATCTTAAAGGATTTCGAAAATTATGGCTGGTATTAAGTAATGGCATTATTATAATTATTGGATTTTTTGCTCTTATTATTGGAACGTATACATCATTATCGGAAATAATTTCAACTTATTTTAAAGAAAAATAATAATAGAATTTAAGTTAAAAACACAAATGCTAAGCTATTTGTGAAACTATTATTAAATTAGAATTATATTATTAATATATAAAAAAAAAACAAATAATAATTTTAAATAATAGTGTAAGATAGCATGGTTTTAATTTCGAACATATTTACATATATACATATATCTATAAAGTAATTCTATAAATAGTTCCAAATTATAAATAATATAAAAATATTGTGATATAAGGACCAATTAATTCATTGTTAAAGAAGAAAAATAAAAAAGGAAAAATAAATTGAGAAAAATAAATTAAATATAAAAATTTGTGATAAAAAATTGTTAATTCATTTTATTTAGTAAGTAAGTTAAAATTTTGGTGATGCTCAGAATTCTTCGTATTTAATAATTTACTGATGTAAGTGGCTGTAAGTGGTCCAAAAACTTTTATTGGAAAATTCTAAAAGATTGAATTTGGAATAAAATTTGAAAAGTATGCAAACTACCTATTTTCTAACTTAAAAAAAAAACCTTTTGTTTAAGGTTGAAATTGATCTGCTGTGGTTAGAAAGTAAACCTTTTTTTATTTAAAAAGAAGCTAGAAAGTTTTAACTCTTTGAGTTTCTTTATTTCCTTAGGTATTAATTTGAATTTTACTCCACCCATAGGAACTTTTGTTCATGTCGTCGAAACATACATATTTTGGTAGTGTATTGAAGTACAAAGCATCCTGTATTAAACTAGGGAAAAATTTCCACCCAGTTTTTTTAAAATAATTAATTTTTCTTGATTAGACTCTTTAAATTTTCAATGAAACAACAATTATTTTTAAAAATATAATTTCAATAAAATTTATCTAATGATCAATAGATGTCTCTTAAATTTTGAATTTTGAATGCAAAATACCTAGGAAAATTAAATTAATTCTGCGCATGTCATTCAAATGTCAACATTACATTTCTGTCTTTTTTTCAAAAAAAAAAAAAAAAAAAAAAGTCAAAGTAAAAACTCCGAAAACGGTTGTACAAGTTTTTTTTTTCATCGCGCACAAAAACTTACAAAATATTTTCTATTTAGCATAAATTAAGGCGTTAATTAAAAATTAAAATTAATTTGTCATAATGTACAAATAACGGCTATTTTTAATATAAAATATCTTTTTGAAAATTTAAAAAAAGTGAAAAAAGAATATTGCAGAAAACAAAGTGAAATAAACATTTCAAAATTTCGACAATAATGGTCTCTAATGAATAATAAATAATAATCGAACTTTTATTATTTTAAAAGGAAAAAAAAAAACATAAAACAAAATCAATTTAATTACAATATTAAATTGGTGTCACATAAGTTACGAAATATATTTCATAATATATAGCGTGTTGCATAACAGCTCAATTATTTTACAAAGTAATTTAATATCCTAGTAACTAGTTAGCTTCAGTCTATTCTTTTAGGAAAAAGGTAAGAAGAGTTCAATGACATTTAAGTTTTTTTTTTTTTTTACTTTTTTTTATACATTATAACAGAAAGTATAATAGAAAATTATTTTTTTTTTAACAAATTTTTTTTATTTTTTAAAATTCATTTTATTATATTATTCAAATACTGTTCATTTATTAATTTTGACTAAATTTTTTGTTGTTGTAATAATTAGTTTTACTTTCAATTATTAAATAGCATGAAGTAGGGCACAAAATATTGAACAACAAGTAGTCGTCTAATATGTATCTTAGAAGATAAAACAAAATAAAAAAAATAGTCAAGAAAATTTGAAATTTGAAAATAAAATTAATCAATTTGAGAAACATTATAATTATGTATTATTTTTTTTAAAGAAGAATCCTTTAACACTTGACTAAATTTTGGCAGTAATTTTTCTCCTTGACCGAATTAATTGGAATTGTAAATTTAGAAATTTTAAAATGAAAAACCATTATTCTGAAACATCATGATTCAGAGATATTTACCCCCTTTATTTTAGTCGTTAAAATAACGTTACAACTTTTGCCATTTTGATAAAACTACACATAAAATTGTCGAAATTTTCAATTTCAATTAAAACAATGAAACTATTTATGAATATTTTTAGATCTAAAAAAAAAACAGAGTATTCTGAAACAAATTTGAAATACTTCGAATTAATACTTAAATCAAAATAGGGTAAATGAACCAATTTGGAGTATCCTATGTACAGGTAAAATAATAAAAGTAGGCGTAGGGATCTTCTTTATATACATATACGAAAGAAGAAACCTGTTACAACAACAAAAACGCATGTGTGTAAGTATCTTTTTTTCTGCGCATGTTTTTCTAGTATAATACTATACCTCAACTTTTATTATTTTACCTATTAACACTTGCTCTACATATTTTGAAAAGATTTATTATTTCCAAAACGAAAACATTTTTTTAAAATAAACACCAACAAGGCAGGTTACAAATTTACAATAGAAAAGGCCTGAAAAAGAAATACCTACTTTATTTTTTATGAAAAATACCAAAAATATGCCATGTTCGTTCAAAACTTGCATCCTTTTCATTTGAAATTAATTTCCTAATCGAACTAATAATTGAAGTTTGGATATCTTAAAAATTCACGAATCTCTTGTTTCAATTTTTTTAAGCGCTGACTGTACACTAGCAACTTTTAATGATCAAAATTGTTTGTAAAAAAAAAAAAAAAGAAATGAAAATAAAACAGAAAGGTAGATGCAGAACTCATAAAAAAAATGTGAAAACAAGCTGTAATAACTGTCTGTGAACTTGATAAAGAAGTTCCTTATAAATCCAACAAATGATTGTAATTTACCACGATTTATACGATACAACTTTAAGTTTATTGAAAATTAAAATGAAAAAAAAATGGTAAAATTCGGAATTAGTAGCAACAAAGTTGATAAGTTGTAGGTACTATACATTGCTTACATATATGTATGTATATGTAAGATCGATTATGTGTGTCTTAACGATTGCAAAATTACAAGTAAAAATTGTCTATTATTTATAACTTTTTTCTCTTTTACCTTTTTCAAACGGAAGAAAGATCAAGACGAATGCGAAATAATCAATTTCAAAAATTATTACTCGATGAAATCCAAATTACGTGAAATGGATTAGTATCAAAACGAGTTCTTAAGAGTTATAAACATATACATAAAAAAAATTTTAATTAAAAAATACAAATTAATTCAATGCACAAAAATTAACAAACAAAAAATGACAAATTAAAATAATATTAAAAGTAAACATAAAGTGAAGATATTGTTTTTTCTTTATTGAAAAATCTTTGTTTTAAAAAGTGTTTGAAAAATTTAAAGAAAAACAAAGAAAAAACACAAGTGATTACCATACAACAACATGGAAACAATGATGGTAAATTTAATTATTTTCAAATTTAACTGTACAAACAACATATGCAATTTATTATGTGTACCATTTAAATTGTAAATAATTTACCATTTTTCTTAATGAATTACAATAATTTGATGATAATTCGAACATTTTATTTAATTTATATTTTTCACTTTAATATTGACTTTTAATAAAATTTAAAATTTAAAAAATAACACAAACAAACGCGACCTTACGCACTTGAAATGAACTGATTTGTTTCTATAAGAGTGCATTTTGATTAGAGATAATCTTATTTCACTTTTCAAAATTAACAACTATATGAGCTACCTCAATAGGAAATTTTTGAGTTTCTCAATTTCAGTTATTTTTAATCTCAACTAACAGATTTTCACAAGTTTTTGAATAATAAATCCATTGAAACAAGATTTCATTTACATAATTACAAAAAAAATTAAGGTTCTTCTTCGCTCCTATAACGTAGAATAGTTTTTTTTTCTAAGCTATAATACTGTAGATTTTTTTTTTTAAATTTTAAGAACATATTAATTATTACTTGAAAATTTCAATCAAAATGGTGATATAATTAATTTAGAAAAAAAATTAAATTAAAACTGAGAACTCTAGATGGACACTTTTCGACACATCACCTTCTAAAACTTTTAATTATTCTTTTTCTTTCATGCCACATACCACACAATTTTTTCTGTTCTATTCTTTTATACGTGTACCTAATGTTTCACGTGGAATGTGAACCTCAGATAGTTTGATTGCAAATTGATACACATTAATAAACACGTTCAACCTATCTTGAGGAGAGAGGTGAGTCAAGACCTCCAATATCACCACGTTTCTAGAACCCTAAAATTGAACCATAAACAAAAAAACATTTTCATCAATCGAACAAAACCAAACCAAATAATTAATTAAAAGCCCAAGAATTTTTCAGGTTCCTTTAGCTCATTTTTTTCCTTTGCTATTTATATTTCTCGTGGAGAGCTTAGGACCTCAAATTAACTTGACGTTTTATGACATTAGTCAAATGTTATTTAATTTTCATTATGTGTAATTTATAGAACATTCTATTCCAGTTCCCAATAAAACGGTGAATATTCTTAAAATACGATCTTAAAAATTTTAATTACAAGTATCGAATTCCAATTTAAAAAAAAAAAAAATCAATTATATCAAACGTGCCTAACTGTCGTCAGAGGGACAATCAAATGTGGCCCTCAGCATTAATTTATTTATTATTTATGACGTCATTTAATTAGTAAAATTGTGGGCTTGTTTATCTATTACATATTTCGTATCCAATAAAAATAAATCTCTAAAACTGTGTCCAAGTTTTGAGCTACTATTTTTTTTTCTAAGCATACGTGTTCTCTCACATTACATATTTCATTGTTATAAGTAGCTTGCATATTTTTTTTTTTTTTTTACATTTCTACAACTGAGAACATTGATTATTTTTCATTAAAGACAATTTACATTTATTTTTATCATTACACTTGCTTACTTACAAACACATTTACATACATATAAACTTTCGTTGTAAATAACAAATATCATGAAATATTTTTTTATTAAAAAATATTTTTTCTGAATCTTGTTACACTGCATTTATGAGTTGTAAAATTATTTAGTTTGTTAGTTGACTTCAGTTGTTTTTCGATAAGATATTCTTAAATATCTTGAAGAAGTTAGTAGGATCATTAAAATATAAAAAAAAAAAAACGAAATTTTTTTACAGAGTTATTATTCTTTTTTTGTTTCTATTTAATTTTTCTTTTTAATTAAAAAAAAAAAAACAAAAAAAATTATGATAATGTCCTAGTTTTAGTTTAAATTTCCTTTTGTGATTTTTTAAAATTAAATATTAAAAGTGTTTAACAAATTGAACTAAATTACATAAAATTGTTCATTGTTTAAAGAAACATATTATTTTATTGATTTTTTTTATGAGCTTGATTACAGTGCTACTATTCAATAGAAAAATTTCTATTGTTTTTTGAATACAGAAAATAATAAGTTTGTACATACATTGTTCATTGTGTTCTAGATTTTATATGATTTTTTAAAAGTAAGATATTCTTAAATGAATAAATTTGTTGTTTCCTTTTAGAATCATAAAATTTAGTTTTTGTTTTTTGTTTTTTGTTTTTTTTTTTGTTTTTTTTTTTGCTTCTGCCGTTTCTTATTTCTAAGAAGTAAGTGACCTAAAATTAGATAAGATATATTTTTTTAGTTATTTTTTTTTTTTGTATGTGAGTAAGGGAACTATTAATTATCTTGAAAAAATCTTGCATGTTGTTAAATTTTTAAAATTTTACAATCTTTAAGTAGGGTAAACTATCTAGTGATCGGCATCCTTAAGAAATTCATACATACATTTTCATTTACTTTTAATTAGTAATATATGACCAGAAATATGATAATAATTCCATATTGTGATATGTAGAACAGGATGTTATTTTATGAAACTAATTGAACAAAAAGTGTTAAAAGGATTAAAATTCTTTATATAATACATATACAAAAAAATAGAATATGTTACCGATTTTCCAGTTTTTGAATAAAATAAAGATTCGATATCAATAATTTTAAAAAAGAAAACACAATTTTTCAACTTAGTGATCAGCATGAGGCGCATGACTAAATTCGCAAGAAAAAGATTTTTGGTCAAATAAACTTAATTTTCAATACATTCCATTGAATATATAAAAAAATATGAATTTTCGCTACGACTTTCTTTTAATTCTTTTATTTAATCGCATTTGACATTAAAATTTGAAACACAGTAAAAATAATAATAAAAACATGTCTCAGGGCCTAACTAGATATTTTACCATACTCAAGAATAAGAATAGAGAGTGACTTTCTACAGATTAACATCCTTTTTAATATGACCCATATTTTATATTACTGCAAAAAATCATACGATCTTTTCATAGACAATGATTTAAAACTTATGATATCCAAACTAAGAATTCCCTACGCCTTATTATGTAATCAATTATTTAAAAAATTGCTCTGATATACATACAAGTATGATTGTTTTCATGTACATACATATGTATCTATATTTTGTCGTAGCTTTACTTTTTCGCCAGTCAGAAGAATGTTTGAATATCTTCATTAATAAAAACAAATAAAAAAATTCCCGTTGAGCTCCTCCATCGCATTTGATTAATTTAAATGTATCTAAATCCAACTGATATCAAAGTTTTAAAAACAGATTTTTTTTTTATTTTGACAGTTGTGTTTCGCTTAAAGATACACAGACATATATTTGTACCCTGTTGGAAATTTCTATTTTTTTTTATTTTTTTAATTTCTTCAGTAAGCCTTTATTATGTGCTTTAAATGTATTTATTCTATTGAATAGCTCGTTTAATGACTTTAGAATTTTCTCGTTTGTTCTTTCTTAAAATTGAATAAATAAATTTATTTTGTATTGTAATTACATTTTTTAATTGTAATATTTTTGTTATTGTTTAAATTCAAGTTCAAATCTTCATTATAAAAAAAAAACGGAAAAATAAAAAAATTATCAAGTTCAAGTATAAAAAAAAATTTTTTTTTTTTTTAAACTCTGTATATTACATAGAATTTTCTTATCACATTACATCATATCAAGAAATTTTATATCTATAATAAGATCTTTTACAGAATAAAGTTTATTTTATTATTTTTGAAATTTAACCACAATTTGCAATAATATTCCGTCATGGTGAAAGTTTAATAATATGTAAAGTGTAATTTTAAAATTAATATTGTGTTTGTATATAACTAAAAAAGCTGTTTTATTTTCTAAAAAGATAGAATTTCATTGTCAATAAGTCAAATAGATATTGTACGATACAATTAATGATATAGATTTTGTTCAAAAGAAATTAAGTGTAAGTGAGAAAAAAAATTGAAAAAAATTATTTTAAATTTTCAAAGAGAAATTTTAATGTATAAAATTTAATACTATCACGCCACGTTCGCAGGTGATTCATAGGCACACAACCTGTTAAAGTAAGCACTTATACGTACAACTTTTAGAGTAATCGGTAGAATCAAATTTTTTAATTTTTTTTAAGAGTCCTTTTATTTGAAACAGTGACACACCGTGAGTTAGTGTTCATGTTAAAGGATGTAAAATAAAATAAAAATATTTTTAAAAAGAACCTGAGTCATTTAAGGACATCATTAATTCAAATACAATTTCAAATTTATTTCAAATGATCCTTATAAAACTTTTCGTTTTACTTATCTCTCACGTGTATGTATGTTTAGAATAACAGTTCAAAATTTCACCTATATGCTTGTAAAAATCTATTCATGTTCAAATCATAGTTTTTTTTATGATTCTGATGGAATTTTTATTGTTAGTCCACATATGATATTAGCTGTTATCAGACAATTCAATACATTTTTCAGTTCATTATTTAAAATCTTTTGTGTCTAACCTATTTTTGAATTACACAATACATTTTTTTCATACACAAGTAATTACACTGATTTTTTATTGAAAATCTCCACACGTCAACAACTATTTTATACACGCTATATTCATATAGATATAAAGTACACAATATCAATTTATTCAAATTAACCCATGTTCTATTTATATGACATTCTTAACAATTACAAAATGTGAAAATTTTAATTGTTAAATTAAACTCCATATTAAATAATTCTATACATTACATCAATTTTTCTTTTGATTATTAAATAAATTCTAATTTAAACAAATTTCAAAGGTTTTCACTACACAACAAGAAGATTAAAATTAATAAATGTGCATCTCTCTAATATGCATATACTATAAAATTGAACATCACACACACACACACACACATCACATATTCATTTATTGAAGAAAAAAAAAACAGAATTTATTGAATATTGAATAATATTGAAAATAAAGCGCCTTGGCGCTGACCATTTTTATTAAAAGGAGAACAAAAAAAAAAAAAAATTTCCTATACAATTTTTACTAATCAATATAACTGTTCCAATTATATAAATATTGACTACTATTTAAATTCATTCGTTTAAATAAATTCAAAGTATATAAATCAAAACAACAACAAAGTTATTGTTTTTTTATTTTTATTTTAATGATGACATATATGATTTTTCACGTGCATCATCATTTCATCCAATAATCCATACTAGAGAAAATTTTTTCCTATAAATAACTTATTGATGACAAACAAATTTCTTGTCTTTTTGTTTTCTTTTGTATACATATTTCTTTTTAAATTCATTTTCATTTGTTTTTCTTTTTGATTTTTTTTTTTTTTTTTTCAAACAAATTTTACATAATTTCACTTTCAAATTCGACATTGAAATATTTATGAAATTGAAATTAGAATTTTCCTAAGGTACAACAAAATTAGAGGTGGACAATTTTTTTATTTTTTTTTTTTTGTCGTTTGAAATTATTAAGTAAAAATTTGAATTTTCTGAATCTTATTTATCCACCTAATACCTATTGTGTATTAGTTAGATAGATATAGATTATATAGATAAAGCACTTTTCAGTAACTGTCTGAATTGTTTTTCTTTTCTTTTTTAAGGAAGTCAAAAAAAAAAAAAAAATACCAAAAAATAAATAAAACAACATGAAATTTATGATGAATTATATTGATTATAAAGATATAGGATATTTCAAGAGTAAAACATAAATTTACATAGATTTTATATTTTTCAAATAATTGAACGATTTTAAAATTTAAAATTGACTTTTGAACAAAACATCGGAATTTCAAAAAATTTTTAAATTTCACATTTAATTCTGCTATAATGATACCCTTTAACTTTTAGAGTTTCCTATGTATCTTTGTTTTTAAATTAGTAATTTTTTTTCTCAGTTTGAAAAATTCAATGATAATTTTCATACACCCTATGATATATGTATATTAATCATATTATAAAAACAAAACAAAAAAATAATTACAAAATAGAAAATATATATAAGATACTTTTAATATTTTACGCATCTATATTCTTTCAGTACACCAACAAATATTGAAAAATAGTGTATTTTAAAATTTTGAACATTCTAAAAATATTTTTCATTTATTTTTGAAATTAGTTTTCATTATAATAATTTTTTTTTTTTTTTTTTTGTAGAAGAAAACATATGCACATGTATTACGTGAAAAAAAGTTTAAATATAATGCGAAAATTTGTAAAATGTAAGACACGCATCCGTCTTCTTCATAATTAAAATAATTGTTTTAAAGTACAATTGATGTGTGTGTATGGTCACATAATTTTTATAGCTTTTGAAAAATAAAGTGTTTTTTTTTTTCGTCTTGCTTTTTGTTTAGTTAATCGAATAATACAGAATTATTCATTGTTTAGAAATTAAGTGGTGTTATGGTAAGAATTATTTAGATTTTATACCGCTTTTTTACTTTGATTTGAAAGAGAGTATTCAAGAGTACTTCAATTGTTTCTGATCATAAAAATTTAATTCAGTTAAGTTCTATGTACTAAAACTAGGTATAGTGTTGTGTAAAGTTACTTCTTAAACAAATGAATTTAAGTGTTTTGTTCTAAAATTAACAAAGCATAATGTTATTGTTGTAAAAATTTAATAAAGTCGTTCCGCATAAAAACAATTACAATTCAGATGTTACATCATGCTTATTAGTAGGTGTATTTAATTTTCAATAAGAAATTTTACAGTTTATTTAAAACTTTTAAAACTAAATTAATATACTATGGCAGCTATGGCATACAATCTAACTTTTACATGAGACTGACTCTTTTACCTACTATTTTATATTATACACGTATGTAGTTCAATTTTTATATAAGTATAGTATATGTATTTCACATACAAATTTGCACATACAGTCAACAACGCTATGCCTATCTGAAGCGCAGTAAAGGCATATCCCTAGGTCATGATTCGTAACCAAAAAATTTTGTTTTTCATCTAATTTTGAACTTTCGGTCATGTATCTTAAGTCCATCGCAAGAAAATCGTAATTAAAATTCTGCAACTTTTATCAATTCATATATTCCTAAAAAAAAAAAGTAGAAATCTAAAAAAAATCAAATCTAAATCAGAACAGAATGTTATAATAATAATCCTAAATTAACCCCTTTTCTCTCATAATCACCACTATAATTTATGGCTTTAATTATTTAAAAATTTTTGGAATGAAATAAAACATGTTGAAAATTTAATTCCTGAAGATAATTAATTTTTTTTTTATTGTTAGAAAGTTTCAACCAAATAGAAAACTACATACTCGTATTTAAAAAAAAAAAAAAAATTACCTTGAATAATTTCAATGAAATTGTTGTAATTGAATTTGCTTTCTTTTCATATTAATTTTTCAGAAAACTCGTCTCATACACAATTTTTTAATACTCTCATTAATCATGATGTACTCTTTTGAAACGTAAAATAAAAATATACATCTGTATGTACACATAAATACTGGTATTGTGGTATACATACCTACATGTTACGCAAACAAGCTCGCGAACGATTTATGTGAAATGATAATTTGCTCATTATAATTTGAAAATTACAGAAATTATCACATTTATTCTAAATAATTTGTATAAAAAACAAAAATTACTTTTATAACTAATAAATTAATTTGAATTATTTAAATAAGTGTGTATGTTGTACAGTGTGTTGCAAATAAGTATTCTGAGAGATTTCTTCTCTTAACAATTAAAAGATTCATTTCACGTTTCAATTTGTCGTCGTAAACTTCATAGTCTTCGCAGTTTTTCAGTTGTCGTAGTTCATTTACGAAGGTTTTAAAAAACTGCGATGGTAATTAACTTTTTTCTTTCGTAGTTTCGTAGTTTTTATTTCACAGTTATATAAATTGAACTAGGTCAAATTTTTTATATAAAATGACAATTAAAAAAAAAAACATTACGAAAAAGAACTACAAAGACTAAAAACTAAGTAGAAACGCAGTTGACATGTTCAAACATTTTTTTAAATTACAATTTCACCTATAAAAATGCCTATATAAATTTCCATTGAACTTTATTTCCAGGCAAATACAGGGTATTTGAAAAAAACTTACATGATGGATGATGAAACGGATTCGATTAATTTGGAAGAGAAAAGAAATAAAAACTATAAGTAAGTAATGTTGAAAATGTATTTAATTATTTGACCAAAAAAAAATTAAAAACTGTTCTTGTTTTATAGTTCAGTTGTAGATGGAGTAGTGGAAGAAGATGATAACTATGACCCACATGAACATAGACAAATAGAAAACCCCACCACGTAAGTTATATTCATCATGATTCTCTTTTTTTTTTTTTTAATTTCATAAACTTAATCGAAAAACTCATTTCCATTATTTGTTTTCTAAAAATCCTTTTACATTTTTCCCCCTTCTTTCCATAAAACAGTAATTTCGAAACACTTGTACACATTCTAAAAGGCTCTCTTGGAACTGGCATATTGGCAATGCCAGAAGCATTTTATAATTCTGGATACGTAAATGGAACAATAAGTACAATCCTTATGGGAATTCTTTGCACATATGGGCTTCATGTACTGGTAAATATTTAGACAAATATTTTAGTTCATTTTTTTTTTTTCGTTGAATTCTTTAGAAATTTTTCATTGATTATGAAAACATATTAGCTATTAGTAAATTTCAAATTCATATATGTATGTATATTTTTAAAAAAACACACACACACTCACAAAAATAGGTTAGATCACAGTATATCCTTTGTAAACGACATAGAGTACCATTGTTAAGTTATCCGATTTCAATGAAAATGGCATTAGAAGAAGGACCACCGTGTTTAAGATTTTTAGCGCCTGCTGCAATGTATGTGATAATCAGGCTAAGTATAATTATTTTTAATTAAATGTTATTTTCTAAATACATCATTTTCATCTTTATTTCTTTTTTTTTTTTGTGTTTTTTGTGTTTTTTCATTTTCTTCCTTGATAGTGCAATAGTTGATGGATTTTTAATCGTTTATCAAATGGGTATTTGTTGCGTATACATAGTATTTGTAGCAAAAAATATTAAACAAGTTTTTGATGAATATATTGCTGTATGGGATATTAAAATTCATATGTGTATCATTGTTGTACCATTATTATTACTTTATTTAATACGAAATTTAAAAGTATTAGCTCCATTTTCAACATTTGCAAATCTTTTAACATTTGTTGGTAAGTTCATCGTTTTTTTTTTCTGTTTTTCTAAAGTTCATAAAAATTAAATAGAATTTATAAACTCACGCATTAGATTTTTTTTTTTTTTGTTCTTAAATAAAAGACAACTGTTTAATTTCAATAATTTTTTTTTAATGATTTCAATTGAAATTTAACCTAATAATCTCTTAAAGGTTAGTTTATTTTTAGTGTATAGATAACATGATTTCCGTGACAGATTTAATCATTCAATTTATTACTATCTAAGGTTTTTGACTTTTGTTATTATTATGAATAAAATTTTGACACAACCAATTTGCATGAATAAATTCATTATTGAGTTTTCTTTCAAATTCAAATATGAATCTATAAAAGACTCAAAAACAATCTATTTAATAAAAAAAAATTTTAGCTCCAAAAACAATAAAATAAAGCTACATTATCAAATTTATACTAAATTCTTTTGGTTTTGAAAATTATGAAAATATGGGAAATACTTAAATTTTCAGCTGTTGTTTTATATAATAACGAAACATTTTATTTTTTTTTTTTTTATTATTAGGACTTGGTATACTTTTGCATTACATCATCAAGGATATTCAACCAATTGAAAAAAGAAAAGCTTTTGAAGACTGGGATCGATATCCTTTATATTTTGGAACAGTATTGTTTGCACTTGAAGCAGTTGGTGTGGTAAGTTTAATAGCATCCTGTTGAAAATTTAGTATTAATTTTAAAATTTTTCAAATAATAAAAAATCGCGAAATAATAAACACTTTAAAAAATTCCCATTTTAAAAAAAATATTATTCACTTACTTTCAGGTAATAGCATTGGAAAATAATATGAAAACTCCAAAATCTTTTGGCGGTTATTGGGGTGTATTAAATATTGGAATGACTATTATAGTTATCCTTTATACGTTAGTAGGATTTCTTGGATATTTATCATATGGAAATGAAGCTAAGGGTAGTGTTACATTGAATATAAAAGCAAAAGAAATGTAAGTGTAATTTTTTAAAAATTAATAACATAACAGAAAAATTATAATGATTTTTTTTTTTTTTTGATTTTTCAGACTTGCAGAATCAATAAAAATAATATTTGCAATTGCAATTTTCATTTCGTATGCGCTACAAGGTTATGTTCCTGTTGATATTATTTGGAATACATATTTGAGAAAACATTTTCAAGACTCTCCTTATAAATTATATTTAGAATATGTAATACGTTTGGGAGTAGTTTTAATAACTTGTAAGATATTCTTTTTTTTACCCAATTAACACTTTTTTTATTTAACAAAAATATTAATAAATTTTGTTTTTTTGTTTTTTTTTTTTAGTTTTACTTGCCGTTGCAATTCCTGAATTAGGTTTATTCATTTCATTATTTGGAGCATTATGTTTATCAGTTTTAGGTTTTGCATTTCCAGCAATTATGGAAATTTGTGTATTATATCCAGATAAATGGGGAAAATTTAATTATGTTCTATTAAAGGATCTATTTTTAATACTTTTCGGAACAATTGGTCTAGTAGCTGGAACATATGTAAGCGTTAGAGATATTGTAAAAGCTTTAATAAAATAAACGACAAAAACAAATTTATGCTGAATAATCAATACAAAAAAAATAAAAACAACAAAAAACAAAAAAAACTTGGGTCAATTTTATGTGATTAGTTTTTAAGAAAACAAAAAAATATTAATAAGAAAAATTCATTTTCAAGTAAAAGGATTAGAAAAGGAATACGTAATATAAATAATAAATGGAACAATTCAATTATAATTACACAATCATAACACAATCTTAAAGCACAACGAAATTAAGAGAAAAATAATAAAAATAAAACGGAAATTAATCTAATATGTTCAAATTTTTGAAATGCTTTACAAAAATAAATAAAACAATTTAAAAAAAAAAAATAACATATCGAAAAAACGCTATCATTGACTCGAAAAATTATGCAACTTAAACTTAATTTACCATTTTTAGGCGATTTATTTAGTTCTCAATTCAATTAAAGCTTTCAGCTTTAGTTTTAGTTTTTACTTCTAGAAAAAAAAAATTTAATCAACGTTTTCTTTACTTTTATTTTTGTTTTTGTTAAAATTTTAAATAGTGCTCGTTATTTTTAAGCCATATTATTTGTATTCTAAAATATACTTAAGAAAATATATAATGGATATATTAAAAATGTGAAGAAAAAAAAAACAGTATTTTATTTTAGTGCAATCCCGATTATCCGTTTTAAAAAGGATAATTTTAAAAAATCAATTAGAGCCTGGTTAAAACAGCTTTGTCGAATTTTGCTTAAAATAACAAAAAAAAAGCTGCGTCTTACCTTGTGGTTAATCCACCTTGGTTGCAGGTTGTTTTAATTGGTGTTATGTTTTGGTCTTGTTTCAATTTTTTTTTTAATTTTATTTTGTTTACATGCAAAAATTAAGAAAATTTAAAAGAATTAAGATTTTCACTTACCAAAATCTCATTTTTGCAATCGATGATTTTAGAAGATTTCTTTGTTGTTCATCCCTCCAAATGGAATTTTTTTAATGTATCTCAGCAAGTTAACAACTTAAATAAATAAAAATACAATTTGTTAAAAAAACTGATTTTTTTTTTCATAAAAACAAAAATAAATATCGTTAATACGATTTCTTTAATGCCTGAATCTTATAAAATTCGTAGTAATTTTGTATGAGCTTTAATTTCTATAAAATCGAACTCTTTAACAAGAACAAATTTTTGTTAGAACATAAAAATAAAATGATCCCCTATTTGTTTTATATTCCAGAATAGCCTTGAGAGGAGGTGTGTCCTTCAAAAATTCAAATTGTAATTTTTCATTTTACTATATGTTAAAATCCATCTATTAACTGTGTCTAGTAGTATTTTTTTTTGTTCTATCATAAATTTTATGAAAATATTTGCATTAAACTTCATTAAATCCCGACACATTTCAATTTCATTCTATGAATATGAAATGAGGTAAAATAAATAAACATACATATATAAATTTATATTTTATTTTGATTTTTTTTTTTATATATATGAAATTGTGTATATTTACCTTCGAGTGTTATTTTCTTTTTTCTTTTTTTTTTCAAATAAAATAACAAAAATTTGTAATGCATTTAGAAAAAACACACTTAAAAAAATAAAAGGATACATTGAACCAAACTAATAAAATGACTTGGTGATTATACGGTGTTTGGTTGAACCCACAAAAAATCTTTTTTTTTTGTTTTCAAATTTTATTTTTCCTTTATTATTCTTTTTTTTTTTTTATTGTATGTTTTTTTTTTCTCCTTCATTATTAAAAGATTTATGATTTTTTATGATTTAATCTGCAAACAACTAAACTTACTATCGCATTGTTAGATTTTGTTATTCTTTTTTCCGTTTTCTTTCCGTATTTTTAATTCCATCAGAGAAATCATTTTACGATCTAGAAAGGGTGACAATCCGTTAAGTTATTTCAATTATTATTTGTTTTATGATTTATGTTAGTTTGTGGACTCTAGCAAAAAAAAAAAACAAAAAAACAAAAGAAGTGATGACAAAACAAAGATAAAAAAAACTTTTACTTTTCCTTCTGAGTTTTTTAAGAAATTAGATTTTTTTAAGAAAACTAAAAATCTAAAAAAAAAAAAATAGTTTCCAAAGTTCTCCAGTTTTATCTTCAAAAGAACTATTTAGCAGGTTTATACTGGGAAGCAAAGAGGAAAATAGTTTAAGCCAACACCCTTATCCACTAGAAAACAATACATATATGTAGTTTTCCAATTTTTTTAATTTTTTTTTATAAAAGATAGTCCTTAAAAAAAAATAATGTTTAAATAGAAACAAAAATTGAATTAATCATTTTTGGTTTTTATTTATTGTTTTATGTAAAAAACAAAAAAAAAAAAAAAACACACACACACGCACACACAATCATTATTTTAATCCCCCTTTTTTTTCAATGAAAATTTCACCTTAAAATTTGATTAAGATTTAAAACTTTTATCTAAAATAATGCATTTGAGTAGAAACACATTTTCTAAATTATCATTTTGAGAATTATAGTATCTTTCAAAAAGTTTTCAAATACGTTTTTACAGTTTATAACTTGCATTTCATTACTTAAATAATATAATAGTATAACTAAAACATATATTTTCTATACATATATCATATGATGTATATACATTTATAATTATTTAGTATAACCCTTAATGAATATTTTATCTTTTTTTTTTGTTAAGGGTACAAAAATACAACCCCTTGTTCATATGTTTAAAAAATATTTTTTGTTGTGGGATTTATGATCACTGTAATCATTTAGTCATGATTTTATCTGTAATACTTGAATAATCTTCATAACAAAAAAAAAAAAAAAAAATAGGGGAAAAAGTGCAGTAAGTATAAGAAAAATGAAATATGGATGCATAAAAGATATTATATCTAAAATATTGTATATTTCATATAAATTTATTCGTATTTTTGTACGTATTTATAAGTTTATATATTTTTTTTCTTTCCGTGTCAGCAAATAAATCATAAGACGCTTAAATACGGAATTAAATTAAATAAAAATCAGTAGAAATCTTTTTTAATTATAAGAATGAATTCTTCATTATTTTGATATCTATAATTTTATTAATCGTATAAATTGAATAATCATAAAAATTATAGTGGGGTAAATACAAGTATCTAAATATTATACATACATATGTATGTACGAATATGTATGTTTTAAAGGACCACAACATATAATTAATAATTTTGTATTCTTAACTTAAATTAACTAAATAAATTTGCAAGTTTTTATTGATTGTATTTTACGAACATTAGGCTACTTTCAATTAGAATAAAATATCTTTAATTCTTTTGAGACGGATGGTATACATTTGTATATTTAAAAATACATTAAAGACTTGAAGTCGCACTATATAGATTACTGATGATACATACTATCATATTATATTATATTTATTATTTTTCTCTCTGAAATGAAGTGCATAAGATTAAACGATGGTGTTTAAAACTCAATTTCATTTTAAATAATTTTTTAAGATTTTTCCTGAACCGAATATCTTTACTATTCTGTTGAAATGACATACAAATTCTCATAGATAATTTCAAAGAAAAAAAAGTACAAAAATTTATTTGAAATTTCAAAAAATCATTGACAAATTTATGTTCCATTCGATCTCCACTTTTTTTATTCATAACATTCATTTCATCTAAATAAGTCATATTTTTCTTCTGTGACTTAACCAAACACACAAAAAAATAAAACTTATTTCCTCTACAAAAAGAAAAAACATTTTAAAATATGTAAAAACCATTGAAATGTGTGCATCCACGGCCAAAAGATATACATATACATTCATACACATTATCACCACCACTCTCATGTATAAACATTTGAAGTTTAAATCCCCAAATTGGGCCAATTTGGAAAAAATAAAAATAAAAAATCAATTGATTTTGTTTGATTTTCAAAAAAAAAAAAAAAAAAAAAAAAATTACACCGGAAAGGCTAACAAATACACACTTATTTTATAGAAGAGAAAAATATAACATTTTTATGTTGCTTTATGAGCCTGATTTGAATAATTTCTTTTGCCTGTTTCGTTATGTTCTTTACATAAAGGAAATCAACATTATTTGAATCATTATCATATGTAATCATTGAATAAGTTATATAAAATTCATATTTTACTTTGAAGGAGAAAAAAAAAATGAGAAAAGAATAAAAAAAAAAAAAATAACAGAAATCGAAAATTTAAATGATTATTTAGAAAGTAAATTATTCTTATGACTTTTTTATTATGAAATTCAATTGAAATTCACAAAAAGTTTTAATGAAAAAAAGTAGATACTTCGTTTTAAGAAAATTTCGAGTAAAAAGGGGATAAAAACAATATTTTACTTAAAAAATGATTTATTTACTAATTTAAATTCTTAAAAATTAAAGTCAAAGACTTTTCTATGAAATATGCTCAATAAATGTTACCACAGCTTTATCTAAAAAAGTATTAAAAATTTACTTACATATGTACATATATACATATGTAGGTGACCGAAATCGAGACGTCATTGCAGAAGCAGCTTTCAGCTATTTTGTCACAACATTTTTTCAATATATGTATGTACTTTCCAGTCCAAATCACTATAATGTCCAATAATTCTTTGAATTCTGCTAAATCTTCATTTTACACACACTCACATTCTCACTTTACGTTAAAGTATCTTAATTCTAACACAACATTATATTATATACTCTTATCCAAATCCTAACAATTGAAAAATATGTTTAGTATGGAAAAACGTGTTGCTATTAGTATTTTATTCATTCATTTTAAGTTTTCACACATAACAAGACACATTTCGTAAAGGAATTGAATTTCATCAAAACAGAAAATAAGTAAAACGTGCCTTGAATTTCAATTACAAAACTAAGGATTTTTCTAATTCCGCATTCTTCAGTACAACAACAAATATTCCAACTGGAAAAGTTTTCGTTCATTTTTTTATTTTCTGAATCCAATTGTAAATACACCATAAAATAAAAGTATCTATATATAAGCTGTTCATAATCAAGTTTGATTATTTTCAGATTTAAGAATCTTAACGACCTAGCTAAAATAATTTAATAAAATAAACAATAGAATTTCGATTATATAAAAATATTTTCGACATGTTAATGAATTTATACAGGATGATTTAAATTTATGTAGCATTCTGCAAAATTGCTCTTTCAGAATTTTTTTTATATTTTCTATTTATTTCATGTAATTTTTTAAAGACAGTTATAGTAATTCCTATTGAAAAATGTCCATAATTTTCAACACAAAAAACAATCTTCGATCAAGTGACCATACACTTATCATTTACTAAATTTTAACACCTTTTTATTGTAATAAATACCACTTTTTAACCATGAAAGATAAAATTTCATAATTTATTCTGTTTATCCTGAAGCATAATTTTCTCATTAGGAACTATTTTTTTCATCAATTCAATTTAATTTTACAAGAACATATAATCTTATTTCGAGAAATAAAATACAAAAAAAAAAAAAAAAAGAATCTATTTAACATTAGTCAACATAATTGGAACATTTGAAAATTAAAAGAAAAATATCCCTAAATATGCTCAACCCATATGTTCTGAAAAACCTCAATATTTAACAATGGCACTTTTTTTTTTGAATAATATTACTCAAATGTATTTTGCAAAATTCCATGTAAATATACATATGAATATATGTATGTATAAAATACACAAAAACAACACATTAACATTTAAACATTTGAAATGAAAAAGAATAAAAATCCCTTTCAAATATGAATTTAATATACAGAACAATTCTTAACCCTCATTTTTAACCTATAAAAATGCATTTCTTTTTTCTTATTTCAAATATTTTTCAGATCAAAAAATTTCTAATACCACTTGAACAGGTGTTGGTTTAACATAAGCCTTTTAAGAATTTAGCATTCCAGTTATGATAGAGAAATAAGCTCATTTATATAACATTCTAAAATCACCCTTAAATATTTTTATATATAATAATGACTTTATGTATTGTTATAGTCAATATAATTAGAACATACAGTAAACTAGGGTATAAACAAAAATTTTCGTCATATTTTTCATAATTTTCCTTTTCAGTTTTGTGAATTAAATTCGTAAATGCATTCACGAATATAATCACCCCGTTTTACTTCATAGATTTTATTTCTCTTCAAACAAAAAACAAAAAAAAAAATTATTTTACCGCGTTAAATAGTGCTTGATTGAGCGGGGATTTAGGGATTACCTTAAAATGATATGAAAGTTGGAAGAAAAAAAAAAAAAACATTATAGAAAATCTAAACATTATTTTTCAAAGGAATAAAAATGAATAAATACCCCACAGCGACCACTAGTCCATATGTTCAGTTAAAATTCATCACAGGCAAAAAAAAAAAAAAAAAAATTGACAATATGGTCCATGGCTGTGATGATTACAAAGAACCTGTACCATTTATATCAAACTTTATTATTGACGCACCCTCATTAAATTTATCTTAAACATATTCCCAATTGGAATGAATAAACATAAAGTATATACGAGTAAGTAGGTACATGTAAAAAATACAAATATAAAAAAACAATAATCTGTTTGTTGTAATGAGATGAATCTGAATCAAATAAAAATTTAAACTTGTATCGTCTATGATAAAATATAAATTAAATCGATTGCAAAATAATTTTTTTTTTCTTGCATTATTGCAATTTTTTTTCTTTTTTCTAATATAATCTAAATTTGATGATACATTCACAAAAAAAAAAAAAAAACGAAAAAAGCTAACCACATCATTAAAGACAACTCATTAAACATCGCGATATTTTTTTACAAAAAGAAAATTCCCTTGGGAAGATATATGAACCACATTTTGTGCTACACGACTAAATTGTTCCGTAAAATTCGATTAAGCAAAGGAAAAAAAAAAGTGAAAAATGAAAAAAGGAAATGTAGGATGTCGATTTTTTCTTTTTTGTTTTTCGAATATTTATTTGAAATTGAATATTGAACACGATATTTTGAAATTGAATTTTCGATTGTCTTAGGAACTGAAACAATTTATTCTTATCTGTTGCATTACAGTTGAATGAATTTTCATTTAGAATTGATGTTTTTTTTTTTTTTTTTTAAATGTAAATGAGAATACAGTTCGTTTCATAATGCGAGTAATTTTATTTGCAAAAACAAAAAACAAATCACCAGAGAAAAAAAAGAAACAGGTGGAACTAGACATAGTAAATATTATTGTTCTGTGGGAATTTTAAACAAAAGGAAGTTTTCTGAGAATTTCTGAATTCTGAACTGTAAAAAAATTGACAAATATTCTGGGAAAAAAAAAATACACAACAACAATTATTTTATAGATAAGGAAAAGGATGGTGAATACTTTCAGGGACATTCCTCGTCTCAATAACTTTGACTGAAAAAAATAATACCTTAGAATATGTTTCTTGAACCTACTAAACCATTTTTATGTAGAAAAAAAAACTCATTTGAAGCTTTTGAGAATTTCGCACTTAAACATTTTTCTTTAAAGGATATGTTAAAAAATTTTTAAAAAGTAATTCGTCAAAAGTTTAATGCATCTCGACAAATATTTCTTAGTTGGTACAAGATACTACTGTCCATATTAAAACTGATGTAAAAGGGATTCCAACGAAAAGATAAAATGACATTTGTCAAAACATACTGAACTTTTGTCCCTAATTCTTACTGAAAAAATAATGAAAAAAAAAAAAGATGAAAATACATCATCTTTTTAGGCTAAAATAAATTTCCTTTCATAATAATTTCCACATATACTAGGACCTCGAAGTGTTAGGCATTCATTATTCTAACTTCTAACTTTTACTGAAATCGGAATAATAATTTTCTTTTTCTTACATTGAAAGAAACAATCTTCTTCTTTAATTACCAGTACCTAATTAAATTTCATAAATAATTCTTGTCATTTTCCTTCTCTATAATAAAACATACTTACAAATTTTAATTATATACCTGCTATAATTGAATTTCATTTTCATACCTTCAATTTCCTACTTTCTTATATACTTTAGAAAGTTTACATTTACCATATTACCCTTTATAGTTAATTTAAGGTAAATTTATTCATAAAGGTGCTAATCTTAATTATGAATCTTCTAATAAGTAATAACCAACAATACAATACGAAATTCTTGAGAAACTTATTATATATGAAAAAAAAGGGTTTTTTTTTTTATAAAGATGTCAGAACAAAAACAAATCTAAATAATTTTCTTACATAAAATTACAAAGAAAATTAAATTCACTAAAACAACAGGCTGACATTCTCAAGTTGATTTTTTTGTTTTTCCTATTCAAAAAGCATACGCGTTCTTTTCAAATAAAATAGCTTCATTTGCAAAATTATACTACATAAGATATACCAAAATAGAATATTTCTTATGTAAAATTTGATATGTTATTTGATAAGCGGAAAAATTTTTAAGGTATGAAAAATTATAAATAAAAATTAATTAAAATATTTAAATATTGCACGTTCTTTGAATGTAACAATGAACATAATTTTAACTCTTTTCTGTATTGTTTCCTTCTATTTCCCATAAAAAAAAAGTCAAATTTTCTTGTAAGATATTTTCTTCTAAATAACAAACAAAGAAAAAAAATTGTATTTTTACAAAAATCTTGATAAAAATTCGTCAAGCAATTTCATGGTTATTGCACAAACATATTCCCAATAGGGGATTTGAATTTTAGTTAGTTTTTTTTTTTTTTTTTTAATATATTTTGAGTGTAATGTAATTCATATCCCTCTCATAATGATTAAAAATATCATTTAAGATTTGTTTTTGGGGTGAAAATAAAAATGTTTTGAGATTGAACGATGAGCTGTCATCTATTACAAAAATTAGGAAAAAAAATCCTTCGTACATACATTATTTGTAAAGAAAAATTGGAAACAAACAAAAAAAAATTAATACACACGTGGCAATTGATCACACAATTTAACTTCAATACAGAAAATATTCGAGAAAATGTGATATTTTTGATTTGAAATTTAATGTTTTTTCAATATGTAGAACAAGTGAAATTTAATTGAGAGAAGATAATAGATACATAAAGTATGTACCTACATACATATGTATATGTATTTCTTTTTAATCATATTTAAAGTGTGATCTATTAATTTCAACAATATTGTTTTTATTGGCGAGTTGATATTTAAACGAGATAAAAATTCTAAAGTAATTTTTTGAGTACTTTTGACTTTGTTTAGAGAAAAAAAAAATATCTTCAAATAAAAATTGCTTACCACCAATATTTACATGTGTAAATTCTTATTTTTGTTTTTCGATTTAATATCCATTTAATACACATTGACGCTGGCGTATACCACCGTCGACTTACACCTAATATAGTTTTGTAGTACATAAGTATTGAAATTTTTTAAACTATAATCTTGTGGTTTTCGATTTTTTTGTAAAAAAATATTTTGAAAAATATATTGAATTGCCTTAAAGCTCGAAATAAGTTGGTTGACCGAAAATTGGGAGGAACGATAATATATTGAAAGATAAAAGGGCGCTCAACATTGTAAATTCGTGTAAGGTTGAGAAGAATTAGTCCTTATGGAAAATTGTGCAGGATTAAATGAATAAAATTGTATGTTGTAAACAAAGTAAGAGTCCTTAAAAGCTATTTAAAACTATTTAAAAATATAAAATCCATTTTTTTGTTGGCTCTCAAAATACCAATTCATCCTTAAAAGATCATTTAAAAAAAAAAAAACGAGATTCTAAATACACTTTTGTTAACCTACAATTACAAATTACAATACATTCAAATTATTTTCATTTAAATAATATCATTCAAATAATAAAATCGTATTCATTACCTTCCCTAAATCCATAAAATGTACAAACCAGCACTATATTTAACATATTGGCAAGTGTATACGTATGTTACTTTGATTCCATCGTTTATTCAGCATATCTTCTGTACTGTACGTCTGTACCCCATTCAAATTGAGTAAATGTATAAATGAAGTGTACATATACTTCACCCTTGTCCTTGTATACAAGCAACAACTCAATTTTTTAAAGAGTGTTTTGACTCTTCAATACTTTTCATTTTTTTTTTTTTGCATTTTTAAAATACATACAAGGGATTTTTCTAACAAGTAAAAAGAAAAAAAACAAAAAAGAAAATATGCACTTGTCATAAATTTTTAATATTACTCGAACAATACGTTTATGAGTTTCACGAATATTGCTTTTAAAAGCGAAATATAAAACAAAACAACAACAAAAAAATAAAATAAAAAATAATAAAAAAAGAAAAATGTTATTATGTATGTGTAACAGCCCTTATCCAACTGTGAACAAGAATCAAATGAAAACTATCCCTTAATAAAGTGATATTTAAGGACCATCTGTGCATTTTTTTATTGCACTGTATATAACTCCTTTTGAAAATCTTTACTATACTCGTACATACATATATGTACACTATGAGTACATTATATCACAAGTCGATTGCAATCATCATGTTTTTGTCAGTTCAATTCAATTTGTTTTTCTCTCTTTTTATTTTCTATCTTTTATAGAATTTCCTTTTCCTACATATATGTACATACATTCATTACATATATAACAATTTTTGGTACAATCATCATTTTTATATATTATCAGAACAATGAAAAAAAAAAAAAAGTACAAGAAGAAGAAAAATCTCTGGTGTTAGTCAATAATTTAGAACATTTTAAATAGCATCGACTTTAATTACGTTTTGTGACCACATTAAAATAAGGGCATATAAATTTATAAAGAATATAAAAATTTGAACATATGTGAAGTAAAAGTTTGAACTAAATTATATATATTCGAAAAAGATACAAAAAAAAAAAATCTAGTAATATAGAGATGCGGCATTTTTATTATGATGATTCTATGACAAGTGAATGTTACATTAAATGTGGCATCAGCATATGGTATTTCAACCATGGAACGAATGTAAAATACCCTCAAAATCAATAGCCAGAAGGTATTTTTATCGAGGTTATATTGTTGTTTTATAGAAAGGAAAAAAAAAATAAATTAAATTTTTTTTTTCTGCGAATAAAAAGAGGGAAGAGATGAAAATAAATTTTAAAAAAAAAATAATAATAAATACAATAGTATTTAACCATAGGGTCCAAATGAAAGTTTTTAAATTACTAACAAGTATCAGATTTCGACTATAAAAATAAAAAGCTTTATTAAAAAAAAAAACAATTTGAATTACTTTTTAACCCCTTTAACTAAATTATTTTTATGATGCAATTTTAAGATTGCCTTCAATTTTTCTAATTTAAATCTGGAATATTTTTTTCTTTGATTTGTTCTTATACAATTTAATTTTAAGAAAATTCATAATTTTAAAATGAAACTTTCACCAATTTTATCTGTGTCTCGATTTATATTTTGTCAATCTTAACAGAAAAATCTGATTAAATTACAATAAGTTCGTGAAACTATTTCTCTAATAAAAAATTGTGTATGGAATTACAATATTTTTCAAAAGTAATTTTAAATTAATTTTACTTTTAAAACCACAATGCACCAATATGCCTTTCAAATAATAAAAAGCTTGAATAAGATACTTATTGTTCATTTATTTTAAAAACAACATTTATTAATTATTGTTCACCTTCAAATAACATACTCCTGCAAGGAACTTCTATAAATAGTTCTTATCTTTGGAAATCGTCTCTGGAAATTGAAAGGCATAGCATAGGATGTGAAAAACGATGTATTCAACGTTTTCTTGATCAACAACTCAAATAATGATAATGGAGTATTTATAGTAGATACTTGGTCAATGCAGTGGTTCAATTTAGTAGAAATTTTCATCTAAATCAATACATTATCACATACGCACCTGTCTGTATTGATTTTTTTCTCTTGAACAAGCAACTACAAAAAATTGTCCTACAAAAACCTCTACCATATTCATCTGAAAAAAGAAGCTATAGGTCCACATAGGATTGCAGTGCTGGAGGAAGAAGATGAAGATTCATCTAGAACACATTTTTTTTTTTAAATATCAAATCAAAAGCCATTAATCATATTTCTTTAAAAAAAAAAACCATATACAATGCCAATCAAAAAAATGTAAACCACACATACTACCCACTAATAAACAAAAAAATCAGAGAAGAAAAAAAATTTACAAGACATAATTATTGTTATACATCGGTTATCCAGACAATTCAATCGTTCTAGTAAATATATTTTCTATTTTTCACAATTTTTTTTTTTTTTGTTCATTTTTTGTTTTATAATTCATAATAACAAAGTGGCAACAATATAATCGTATCTATAAATTTCCATCCCTTACATAAAAGATCATCATCATCATCATTGTATAAAAACAAAAACAACACATATACGAATATCTAACGTGTGCCATATCTAAAATATAAAAAAAAAAAACAAGCTTTCAATTCAACACCTACAACATGTTTTTCTATATGTTAAACAGATTTTAAAGACAAGCGCAGATGAACAACCTGCTTTCATATTCTACAATAAAATTTATAACAATAATCTTACGTTTTACCCCTCAAAAATCTTCTCAATATAATGATATACATAAATTTTGTATAATACGTTCGTACTTACATATATCTTTTTTTAAATATTCATTCATATTAGTATCCTTTTATAGTACTACCACAAAAGAGATATAACAGTTACCATACCGAAAATTTAAAAACAAAAAAAAAAAAAAAAAAAAAGAAAATAAAAATAAAGTGAAAATATTCCCGGAAAAATATCATATATCATAATATATCATTTTACGAGACCGCCCCGTTTTTCATTCACCACCATCACAGAACAGTAAAAAAAATTCAGGACGATGATGGTAAACAATAACAATAATATTCTATGTATGTATGTATATACAACAAAAATATAATAATGATGGTCTTATATTTTTAAAGAGCAGGAAAAAGACTCCACCTTTTCGACATAGCAACCCTTATGTTTTCGAATTATTATTATTATGTATACATAAAAAGGAGATTATAAAAATTTGTTGTTTTTTTTTCATCTGATTTTCTATATATATGTATTCAGAAAGAGAGAATAAAATTACAAAGAAACAACAACAAAAAAAATGTTTTTAAGGAAGTCTATGTTTATGGTACATTTAAAAGGAGGCTTTTGTTCATAAAAATTTATTTCTCAGAGAGTAAATACTACTTAAAGGATAACAGATTGTCGCACGCGAACAGTTTGTTTGGAGATTTGAAACAATCAGTTTCTTGTTAAATAAGTTATACAAATTAAAAAGGATCTGTTTTCGCATTCAAAATATATTTTTCAAATAATTACTAAAAATTTGTGAAAAAAAAAAATTAGTGTCAGTTCATAAACAAACAAAAAGTGAATTTTATTAATTTATTGACAGAGTATTTTATATTATCATTAAAAAAATGACAATGGATATTGCTAATCATCAACAACGTACAACAGATTTAAAAATATCTGCTCAAGCTAGTGAAAATCGTACTGTGAAAAATGATTATAATGGTACAGAAATTGTTAAACCAACACTAAAAAGGTCTTTTGATGTGGCATTTTTAATGATGCCCGATGAACGTATTCGACAACGACAGCAGCAACATCAACAGCAACAAATAGAAAAACAACAAAAATTCGATGAAACTATTGAAAGACAAAATCGAGCCAATTTATCACCACGACAAATTATTTTAGAAGATAATTCAGGTAGTCCTGAAATTTTTCATAATCATCATGAAATACGACGATATCCACAAATTACAATTAGATCACCAAGAATTTATGATGATCCTTCAATAATTATACCAGAGGTTGAAGCTCCAAAAAGTGCATTTACAAAAGTACCTCAAGGCAGATTAGAATCACCAGTTCCCCCATTAAGTCCAGATCAACTTAGTTGTCCTTCAATGAGTCCACCAACATGTTCAACACCACCACGTTCTAATGGTGTTTATTCGAATTTTCGTTCTGAATATCAATTTAATGGTGCATTTCAATCAGTTGCACCAGTTCAAGTGCTTGCAGCACAAAATTCACGTATTAAACAACAATTAATGTATAGACCAATGTCAAATAATAATTCATCAGATATTTTACCTGGATATATGCCTGCAGGAGCATTTCCATTTGTTGGTACACCACATCCATTTGTTCATCAACCAGATATAACTGGTATTGTTCGTAGTCCTGCTGCTGCAGCAATTTTATCTACATTAATTCCACCTACATTAGCATCAACATTTTCATTAACTGCACAAAATGTTTGTGCTAAATGTAATATAAGTTTTCGTATGACAAGTGATTTAGTTTATCATATGAGATCACATCATAAAAGTGAAGTTGCATGTGATCCGAATCGTCGAAAACGTGAAGAAAAATTAAAATGTCCTGTTTGTAATGAAAGTTTTCGTGAAAGACATCATTTAACACGACACATGACCGCACATCAGGATAAAGAAAGTGATCAAAATGATATCGAGGTAATACCACAACGAAGAAAATGATTAAACTTTAATTATTTCTAAAAAAAAAAAAAAAAAACAAAAATAAGTTAAAATTACGAAAAGAGAAAAATTAATTGAAATTTAATTTAAATTAAAAAAAAAAAATCAAATAGCCGTTATTGAATTAGTTATGTTAATTAATTAATTCAATTACACATTCAATTGTGATACTAATTTTTTTTAAATACAAAGCAAAAAATTATATAAAATTAATTTTATAAAAAACAAAAATTATAAAATTTAAAATATTAATTTTATCAAAACAAAAAATTATGACGGTAATGTGTAATTTAATTTCAAATAAAAAAACAAATCTAAAATCATAATTAAAACATGTATGTATAAACAAAAAAATAAAAAAAAAGATAAAAAGTCGTGTATGAAATAGCAATAATATAATTTTACATAATTTATAGTAATTACAATAGTTCTATACCAAAAATATATAAATTAGAAAGAAGAAGAGAAAAAGTTTAGTGTTAAATTTTGTGCAATATCAATTAAAAAAAAAAAAAAAAATTTAATTCATATGAAATTTCTGATATATTGTAATTTATTGTTTATAATCAAAAAATGAAAAAAAAAAAAAACTAGTTTAACAAATTTGTAAATAAAATTCTAATAATAGCGAATTTAAATTTTATGTTTTTAATTTTTTATTCAATTACATTGATTTTCTCTTTTTATTTTAAAGCTCAGTGGAAATTTTTTATTTATTGAGTAAATGGATTATATTATGCAAGGATATTATGGTAAATTTTAAAGATTGAACCTTCAATTAAGTTTGTCAATATTAACCTCGAACTTGTAAAAAAAAAAAATCTCTAAGCTTAATTCAAGAAATTTTTGATGAAGATAAATACTGGAATTATGTATAAGCGTTAAAAAATTATACTGATCATTTAAACACTATTTTTTTTAGAGAAAAAAAAACAACAAAAGAATACTCCATTATTTTTATTTCTTCAAGAATTAGGAAAGTGTGATTAATTTTATTTAAATTCATGAATTTTTCTAAAACAATTCCTTGTAATTGAACATAAAACAATTTTTTTTAAGTTTTCGAAAGTCCAAAAAAATCAGCAAATCTAAAAAAAAGTATTCTGAAAAGACAAAAATTAAAGCAATTTACGAATTTTAACCTTTTAATTTTCATTTTAAAATTGTGAAACTATAACACCGAAAACTTAAAAATTACATTACTTGATTCTCGAAAAAAATTTGAGTTTTAAATATTTTTTCATTAAATTTATAAGAATTATTTTAAAAAGTAATTTTATTTTTTGTCAATTTTGAAACTTTTTATTAAAATTTTTTAGTCAATTGATTCAAAACTAATTTAGATTTCTTTAAATTTTGTTTTGTAGAATCTTCTAAAATGTGCAATATTATCTTTTGTAAAAATTTTGGCACTGAACATTTTTTATGTTAATCAATGTAAAGTTTGAAGCTTGCAACAAAAGATAAAGATCGTATCTTACTTAAAGTCCTACTAATTTTATTAATTGAAATTGTCAATTCCCTTGATCGAAAGCAACTTTTGCCTTCACTTTCAAAATAACATTAATAAAAAATTTACACATTTCAAGTTTAAGCAAACAGCATAAGAGCCAAAAGGGTTGAAAAAAATAATTCCTTGAAAAAATTATGTTATGAAAATCATTTTCTAAATTTTCGAAATTTGAAATAAAATTGAATTATTTTTTTTACTTTTTCAGGATCACAATACAACAAGAAAATAAATATGTAAGAACTTGCTTACTTCTAAATTTAATTTTCAATCTCTTAAGATAAAAATTAAACGAATATCTCATTTAAGGGATTTGGATTATGAATTTTCCAACTAATCCTGAATTTTAATTTGTTTTAGACAAACTCTCGAATAAAGTACTTATGTACGTATATTCCAGCAAAACATTTGAAACTTGAAGATATTTGAATTAATTGGGGAAAAAAAGAGATAATTCGGAAATATAAAAATCAAAAATAGTGAACTTCTGCTTAAAATCAAAAACAAATCATAACTTTATTCAATATAAAAAAAACAAATAATCATTCTTTCATTCAGTACGATCGTTATTCCAATGTCCACCAGAGGCTTTCTTTGAAAATTTCAAACTTCATTTACAAGTCTCTTACATGATTTTCTTGTGTTCGCAAACAATGTTTATTCAAATCCATTAAATTCAAGGGTTTCACAAAAAACCCCAATAAGAAACAATTTAACACACACACACACACACAACAAATATGAAATATACTTGTTAAATTTAAATCAAATATTTATTTTGACACATTTTACATTTTACAGAAGCTATTTTTACCAACATTTTACACATAATTTCAATAAAAATGGTTTTTTGATTCAGTTAACCCTCAGGTGTTTAAATTGTTTTTGAATGGGACCCCTTTTTTTATGATTTTTATGATACAACAATGAATAACAAGAGGGTAAACTTGTTTAAGCTAATAAAATTCATTCCTGTAACGAAAAGTGATTTTAAATAAGCCTGATAATATCCGACAACAAATAAACAATAAAAGCTCCCCAATGGAAATCATCTAATAGGTCGTACATGCTTCATGTATAAAGATAACTTTTTTTTTTTATTTTTATTTCAAAAGAGAAAAGATAGACAATGAAAAAGTGAATTAAAAGGATAAAGAAAAGGATATATTATTTTTTGTATGTTTTCATATAATGGAAACGGAAGTTGAAATTAATGAGATTTGTTAATGATTATGGTCACATAGGTGATAATTACCCATAATGTTTAACATAAATATTTATTGAATGTAGACAGGAATTTTAATCAAATTATTTTTATATTGAAGGGGAAAATCTCATATTTTTATCTAGTTTACAATGTGAAACTTGTAAGAGAGTAACAATAAAAAAGATAAAAACACATTTCATTGATCGTTTTTTAGGACGAAAATATTTAGCAGTTTTGTGTATAAACAATAAAACAAATATAGATATGGATTTGTGTAGATTATTTGGGACTATTATTACACCTTACCCTGTAAATATCCTTTATGCTACCCTTGCTTTATTGATGAATCCTAAACTCCATATTTTCTCGAGTTTGATCCTCTATTAGCTTGACCCTACTCTTGTGATAATTGAGTGGACAAGTCTTAATGAATTTTTTCGCTTGTAGATGTCCAGTAGTTTCTTCACAAAAGGAGAAACAAATACATATAAAAAAGAATATTAAACAAATTACACAAAATCATTAAACAAAAAACTGATTTTGCAGTTATTATTTACTGGACAAACAAATTAACAACAAAAATTAATTTTATAAAAAATATAAATCTAAAGTAGATTATCCATGGCTTTAATAAAACAAAAAATTGTATTTGCTGATTGGAAAAAAAAGTGAAAAATTAAAATTAAAACGTAAAATGACTGACATAAGTTCTGGCAAATTTTTCGTTTTCAATTTTGAATAATTTCAATAACACCTTTAACTAATCAATTCTATTAAAACAAAAAAATATAAAAACGCAAAATTAACAAAAAAGTATGTGCTTATACTATTACATCCTATTTGTTGTTTTTTTTTTTCTTTTGGGGTTATTTTTTATGAACTACTATACCAATAATTATCAACAATTTTGTGAAGTCACGCAATTTATCGATGTCCTGTTTTTTTCTTCAATTCAATATCAGCTGTTATTTTATCTCTTTTATAAAATCATAGATCCTATAAGATCTAGGTAAGTTCGAATCTTTTGCAAGCTAATATGCATATTAAAGGTGACAACAATTTTTTTTTTACTTCTTCAGTAAGAGATCCCTTGCAAAAATTATCGTGAAGTAGAAGAAACTGTAGGTGATTTTTTAAAAAACGATTTAAAAACTTTTTTCATTGTATCGTTGTATGGAACTCCAAAAATGATAATCGCTTTCATAAATCTACTCCAGTGATATTCATTTTTCTTCCAAATTTTTCATTTTTTTTTTTTAACAATACTTTTTAGTTAAAGTCCGTTTTCATATTTACTAACTTTTAAAATGACTTTTGAATAACATTCGGTATTTAATGAATAAAAATATATATTTTTCAACAGTGCCAATACTTATTACAGACACTGCTGTACGAACAATTACATATTAAATAAAAACAAAAAATAAAATATATGAATGTCCACATATGAAATAATTAATGTATAAAATTAAAATCTTTTAAGGATAATAAATTCATTTTGAAATAATCAAAAAATTTATGCAATGTAAATATTGTATAATATGGGATATAAACGACACATACATATACGAGTATACGTATGAAATATTTTATCATTTTATAAAGTTAACAAACTGTTATATGAATTAACAATGTACTATTTGGCGAATGTTCAAAAATGAAGAATGACCACTTAAGCAAATTACGTTTATCCCTCTTTGCATACAAAAAAAAAAAAAAAAACCTACAACAGATTTGAAAAAAGGTTTTCAACATACATATGTATATGTAATTTTTTTTTTTTTTTTTGTATAACCAAAACAAAACAGTATTTTATGACATATGAAAATTATGGATAAATATGATGAATTACAAGACTGAATCATCACATATGCCGGTTTGTAGTAACCATACTATCAATTATGAAATTATCGATTCATGTTTTTTTTTTTTTATTGTTACTATAAGAGTATGAATAAGTTAGTAACAAAAATACCTTTAATCTTCTCTGCAGGAGGTTAAATCAAATACAAAATGTAATAAACTCTTCATCTAATAAATTAATTCGATTTTTTAAATTTAAATTGAAGAAAAATTCAAAAAAGTTTGATTTTATCGGATAGACGAAATTGTTTAGGAAATATTTAAGTAAAATTTACTACGGATACTATCTTCCTGTTGTACTTCAATTTTTAAAAGTCTGTAAATATTTCCCTTAATGTTTCATTCTTTAATCATAAAACTGTCATATCTCCATGTTTCAAGCCAATATAAATTAAGTTTTAAGCAATTCAAAGTCCTTTTCAAAAGCACTTGATGAGTTAAACTCGTCATCCGTTTTCAATTCCAAAGTGTTGAATGAAATCGGTAATAAATCGGCTTGATTAATTTTATTCCTCACGATAATGGACGTATTTGGTCATCTTGGAATTAAGATATTTGAAAAAATTTTGATTGGAATGTATGGAAGAATTTTTCAAGATCAAGTTTTCAAGATTAAATTTTTCAACAGTGCACTGTTTGCATTTTCATTAACTTCAAAAGATTTTGACTAACAAATCTTCCTAAGAAAAACTATTTTCCAAAAAGTAGTATTTTGGAACAAATTGGAACAAATTTCCTCAATTTTAAACTCCGTCAAAATGCATTCAGATGAAATGAAAACTTTTAGGAAATTTTATAAATAAACTATTTCACTAAAAAACAAAATCATCAATTCTTTCCAAAATTATCCATATTTTTGCATAAACCTTCCTAAACACTAAAAAAGTCATCCAATAATGTTAAAATATTCGAATTATAAATCATTTTCATGATATTTTATTCTACGTAATGAGTCAAAAAGTACAGAAGAGCCTGGAGATCTCCTCTCCACCACAGGACCGTGGTTTCATGACGAGGATAA
Organism: Bombylius discolor; assembly: GCA_939192795.1. Taxonomy (NCBI): domain Eukaryota; kingdom Metazoa; phylum Arthropoda; class Insecta; order Diptera; family Bombyliidae; genus Bombylius; species Bombylius discolor. Next base: position 52,127,598 of record OW584238.1, on the reverse strand, counting down.
TGATGATATTGAGTTCTTTTTGCTATATTAGATAAATGAACTTTTTGTTTTTCAAAGAGCTCTTATTTTATTTTTCTACAATTATATTTGAATTTTCTAAAATTCCACAAAAAACAAAAATTTATAAAAATTAAAATTGTGTCTCACAAAGAAATATACTTGGCAATATTTTAGATGAGAAAATCTGTTTTCAAATAATAATTTCTTAATTACCATTATGAATGTATTTTTTTTTCTTCAGAAAATGAAAAACTGAGCATAACTAAAGGGATCACGTGCAAAAATATGTTTCACCTAGTTTGAATAAAATACAAACGTATGCAATATTTAGTTCCGGCTACTATTGCAAAATTGTTAATGAGTTTTAGAATATTGCCAAGAAAAAAAAAATATATACCCTTATATGCACATATACTCATATGTAAGACACATGTACATACGTATATAAATTATAAGTATCACTGTGATAATTATATCAGTCACACAACAAAAATTTTGTTCACCTCAAATGGTGCAAGTGAACATCAATTGCTTTAAAGTTTATATGTATGTACATACTTTTTTTTTTTGTATATATACGTAGATAACCGCATATACATCATGTATGAATGAATATGTTTTTTTTTGTTTTTTTTTTTTTTGCAACCCCTATTAACTTTCTTTCTTTATGTATCTATACATAATCACAATATGCATAAGAAAAATACATGATATTTAAATCATATTTTTAGTATAGATAAATATGAATGAGAAGCATTTCTACAGCATTTTCATTTTTATTCCCATGAGAAAATTGTTTTTTTTATTGTTGTTGTTGTCTGTTTGGGGTTTTAAAGAAGTTCAAATTTTTTGGGGTTAACTTTTTCGTTAAGACCGAGACAAATTTTACTGAGCATAACAAATCTTACAAATAGAATAATATTATAGAAAAAAAAAAACAATGTATCTTTATATTATAAAAACAAGAAGAAAAAAAAAGAATATTGTCTTCAAATAATACCATTCAAGTTGGCATAGTGTCACATATATATGAAATGAGGCACAACGAATTTTGGTTAGACATCTCTGATGATATGTCAATTTTCTTTTGTTAAACGGGGAAATTTTACAATAAGTTAAATGGATTGTTATAAGGGTGCTGATTGGCCCCCACGCATATACAACATATCAAGTATAGATACTATTACATATGTACATATGTACATACATACTATATGGATAAATGTAATGAAAAGTTTACTATTTTGTTCACTTATAAAATATATAATAGGGCGATATGTACATTAAAAGAGATATGTATTATTTAAAAGTTATTGAATTCAATTAGGATGAATGAAACATCCTTATGACGATATGAATATGTTTATGGAAAGATTATAAATATGAATTTACTAATTTATATCTTTAAGGAATTTATCCTTGGGTGTTAATATACGGAATTAGATTTGCACTTATGCTATACATTCAAATTAAAATGATGGACATCATATTCAATTATTATTATTATTATTATTATAATTTTTGTGTAAATACACACATACTATTTATACAATAATGCATTATTATATTTGTCACAAAACTATTAAAATACAAAAGATATTAAAATGTTTCATATATATCTGCACATCTATAAAACATTATGTAAAAGTATATATTTATTAATTTTTATTTAAAAATAATGTAATATTCGTAATTGAAGTGCAAAATATTAGAAAAAAAAATTACATACATATGTTAATAAATATGTACATATAAAAACAGATAATTTTCCATTTAAAAATCTACCATAGATTCTTTCCTTTTTTTTACTTTAAATTTATATTAGTTACAGCTTAATAAATTACACGTGAATTTTTTTTTTGCTAGACATGTCGATGAAAACAAAAAATTCTTCCGTCGCAAAAGTTATTTGAAAACCACTTTCTGGCACTAACATATTTGCATTGATACTCTACTATATTCTTTATGAGTAATGATATTTTGAAACGAACATTGAAATGGGACTTTTTTTTTTTTTTTAAGTGAGAAAAATCAAAACAAAAAAATGATATCATATAGAAATTATTATGCCTTGTGAAGTGAAATCGTGTACTTTTTTTTCAGAGGATTTAAGTATTTGACTTAAGGAAAAATTTGAATATGTTTAGCTATTTTGTGGGTTATAGGATACTGAATTATTTATTACAACATAAATTTAATTTCGAAGTTTTGTTTTTTTGTGTTAAAATGCATGTATGATATATAGAACAAGAATAAGTACGTACATTTCATGTAGGTGTATGTTTTTTCTATGTGCTTTTGAAATCTAGATAATGAATTTTCTTCGTTGTATTAATTTGATGCTTTAAGTCCATTACTATAGAATTTAGATACAATTGCAAAAGTTAATTTCAAAAGAAGAAGACTGTAAGAAAAATCAAAAGACTTTAAAATGTTCATATAATTTTTACAAAACATGGAATTTTAGACAAAATTTATTTCTATTTGAACATAGACTCTCTTCCTAATCTGAAACGTAGAACAATTTTTTTCTAAGATGCTGAGAAATGTCAAAATAGGATGCGAATATGCTTTAACATCAATTTGTCATTCAGCTGAATTTTGAAATCGATTTAAGAAATAAAAAAACGAGTTTGAAGACCATAAATCCTTTTAAAATACAAAAGCCAAATAATTTAATTTGGAACTTATGACTATTTTCCATTGAATGATTAAACTCTATACACAAACTTCAACAATTTTTTTTAGCTTTTTCTCTTTCAATAAATTAGAATATAAAAATTTCATTATTTCAATTGTTTTTTTATTAATTTTCATCAGTATATAATTTTTCGTAGGTATACAAATGACCCCTATTGAAACTAAAGAACAATAAAGGACGTAATATATTACTTTTGACTATTTACCATCCATTCATTTCTACAAACCAAAAAAAAAAAAAAAAAAAAAAAAAACAAAATAAATTAAAAAATTTTAAAAAATCTGTTCAATTTACAATATTACAAACAAGCTGCTTCATTATTTAACTGAATGTATATGTTATTTTTAGCTAACAATATGCATTTTGCATATTTTTAAAGGAAATAAAACATAAATTCACATATTCCGGAAAATTAGAGATACAATAAAATTAAATTTATTACACAAAACTCATACACATAAATATGTACGTTTTTTTTTTTCTTTTTGTTTTTCTTTTTTTTTTTACAAAAAGTATATATGAAAATAGAATTTGAATATAATATACCATAAAAAGATTTTTCAAACGTATAAATACACAAGTACACGCAAATAAGTTATACAAAATATATATGAAAAAGGAATAAAATAACAACTTTTTTTTTTCTCCTTTTTTTTTAAGAATCAAGCAACACTTCCTGAATGGAATATAACTAACAGGAAAATAAAAATATCTTTATATGTACGTATATACATTTTCTATGTACATTAAAACTTTCTTTGTTTCATGCCAAAAATATGAAGTGCATTTTATGGTTTATTCATCAGTCTATTATAATAAGACGAAGGATGAATAATAAAAAAAAAAACCAAAGACAATGAAAATTTTTATAAATTTTTGTAACAGGAAATCTTTATATTCGTAGGTTTCGCAAAATAGTAGAATAGAACAACAAGAAAAATAAATAGGTTTTTCTTAAAAATTAGAATGATTTTAGTCCTTGAATGGAATTAAACTGACCAAAACGTAATTTATATCTGATTTTAATTTTTTATAAAAATAAAGTAAAAATAAATTACATACGTATTTTTTTTTTTTTTTTTCAATTATTGAAAATTAACACATGAGAACTTGTTCAAAAGTATTTTCAGTAATTGATTTAACGATTATCCTTGAAATTATTTTTACAGACATTACAACTTTCGTAACCAAGTCTTTGGGAAAAAATTACGAAAATCCGTGTAGTTTTTCTATGTTCGAACTATTTTTCGTAGAATTTTAAAATTTTAAGAAAAATGTAACAAAGTCCTAAAAAATTGCTAGTTTGTTCTGTAGAGTTTCTGTGAATTATGCGAATAATATAGGTATTCGTAAGAAAAACCGTGATGTATTTCCACAATGCAGACATCATCAGAGAAATGATTGATCTTGTAAAATTATGGTTTATTTGACATTCTCTTTGTACGTGATTAGCACAAATTTGTCGCAAGTTTAGAAAAGAACGACGGGGAATGTTGAAGGGTAAAAGAAAGAAAATGTTGATAGATGTCACATTTGAACATCTGAAGATTAAAGTAAAAATTAAAATATATACATATATAAATTAACTGATTATTCTGAACAATATTTTACCGCTTTTACACATGTGAACTTTTCTTCATCTTACAAACCATAAACAAATCGAAAAATACAAATTTATCCTTCCAAAGATCTAAACCAAGATAATTTTTTAAAAAATATTCCCTTTTAACATCCTTACTAAGTTACTATACAACAAATTCCATTGCACAGCTCATTATTTTTGTGAAAATTTTAAATTTTCCTCCATTTTAATTTTATTTACCTGGAAAACTACAAAAATCTCATTATATAAATCTTTTTCTTGTTTATTTATTTTTTTTTTTAATTTATTCAACAACAAAAAATTATGTAAATAGCAAGTGAAATTTCACCTTTATTTTGAAGACGGATAAACATTAAATGATGTGTGAAGAAAAAAAAACATGGAAAACTATTTAAATAATAAAAATTACATGATGCGGTTAATATAATTTTGAAAATGTTAAAAATGAAAATTTCATTATAATGTAAAAGTTTTCTCTAGTTTTCATTTTTGTAATTCAACCGGAAGAGTTACGGTACTTTTACTAAAATCAAAATTTAAATTGTGTTAATACAAAAAAAAAAATAAATATAAAACAAAACTTTTATATCCTTGACTACGAATTAATGATGAACAAAAAATAAAACAAACAACAAAAAAAGGAAAAATAACACGAAAAACGATGTTTCTGAAAATGTTTTTAAAAGCATGATAAAGTTTTTAATAAATACAAAAATGTAAAATTACCTTGTTAGATTATTATTTAACTTTTCTCTTTTCACAGGTGAAATATATGACTTTTTTGTTTTTTCCTTGATTTAAATTAGTTGAATACTTAGCGTAGTTATAATATATGTATATAGTTAAACGTGAAAATGTTCAATTTTCTTCTTTACCAAATTCGGAATATGAAAGAAATTCAAGATCCCAAAAAAAATATTTTATTTTTTTCCCAATAAATTCTTACGATTTTTCAAAAAAAAAAAATTGCAAAAAAATTATTCAAGAAAAGATGTCTTAATATTTGCATATTTTCTTTACACATGAAAAACTTTTTTATGAAAAAGATATTTTGGAAATTTTTCATAAATTGAAACATTTTTTTCTGTTTTTCGATTTTTTTTTTTTTTGTTTCTTGTTTTCCCCGATTAATAATTTTTGCATTCTCATAGAACAAACATAAAAATTTTATATTTCAAAATTAACAAATCGAGTCATAAATAATTTTAATTTTAGCATAAACTTTCTCTGTTACATATTTTTTTTCTTGTCGTTCACAAAGTACTACTACTTATTTTGTTTTTTCTTTTTGAAAAAAAGGAACTATAAGTTCAAAATATTTATAAGCAATTCATTCCCTATTTTTTCAGATAGAAAGAAAATTTTCATTTTGTATAGTCTTATAATGCAAGAGTACGTATGCCAAGGGTCGTCTCATAGTCATTTGCATAATCAAGTGGTGAAATTTGAATATTTTTCTGTTTTTTTTTTTTAGGTTATAATATGCAAAAAGATATAAAATATGAAATACGATGCCGTAAAAAACTATTCAAAATAATATAATCGAAGCTCAATGTATTTGTTCTTTTACTCTTTTTTTTTTTTTTAGAAAGAAAAGAAAATGTAGAAAAAAAAATATTTTCTTTTGCATATTTCATCTTATTGCTAATGCATTAATAAAACATTGAAATTTGAAAGAAAACAAGAAGAAAAAGGGAGAACAATGAAAAAAGATATAAAAAATATATTTTGTTATTTTATTTTTTTTATGACTCACATATTTTCAATTTGAAAAACACAAAATCACAAATGAAATTGACAAATAATTGATATTTATAGTTGACACAATTTCCGTTTTTTTTTTTTTTTTTCTTTTATCTTCAAACCACTCATTCCACCCACTCATCCATTTCATCTAAAAATTTTAATATATAACTTCTTTATTTTCCGACCAATCAATTTGACGTAAAAGATAACATTCTTATGAATTTTATGTTTTCTTAAAAAATCGCAGTTATATAAAATATGTCTATATACAGAGAGATAGAGAAATATAACAGAAAATTATTTGAAATCTTTAACATTTTAAAATTTATATATGTTTCTATTATATATATTTTTGTTTTTTTTATTTCTTTTGAAATGAATTACAAATGCTTTGCTATAACTTAATACACAGTGATATAAAGTCAGTTCACGATAACTAAATTATGTTCATAAATTTTAATGGATCCGTTCTTATCTTAACCGTGCCGTTAAGTTTTCTTATATATAGAAATATGAGAAGAGTATGAGTATAAAATATAAGTTTAGTATAACAAAAAAATAATCATTTCTTATTCGCCGCAAAAGGAAGGATATTTATTTTTTTTATGATTTACCCTTACCATCATCAGGTTTTTTTTTTTTTAATACCATTTCACGTACAATAGCGTATTATCATAAGCAATGCGCTATTGTAAAATTATGATGAACCACAAAAAAAAAAAAAAAAAAATGAATAAAAGCATGTCTGTAGAAAAATTTTCATATCGTAATCACGTACAAAATTTTAAAATGAATAAATATTTTTTTTTTTTTTTCAAGTTTTATTTAAAATGATAATTTTCTAAAACATTTTAATTGAGGAAAATATTTTAAACGTGAGATACAATTTAATTTTGTCTCAATTATGTAAACAGTGAATAATTCTTCTATGTAATTTCTATTTAAAGGAAAAATTTAAATTAAAAAGAAAAAAAAAAACAGAAAACATAGATAAGAAAAATTCTTGAAAATTATAAAACAATTTTTTTTTTTTAAACTACAGTTTAAGACAAGTTTCAAAGCCAATTATAATCAATCTAAATTAAACAAATTTGTCGTTTTGGTCCTTGATAAACTATTTGGAAAGAAAAAAATTGACAAATTCTTGATGGAGGTTCAGAATTTTCATCCACACATATTCCATACTCGATTTCACTTTTTTTTATATTTTACTAGAATTTAAAAAAAAAACCGTTTGTAATGAAAGAAACACTTTCGTACTTCCTGGTTTAGCCTTTTGTAATAGACAGGTAACTTTTCGACTTCTCTCAGTCACATCTAATTTTAATAATGGCAGTTCCAGAAGCGAATAAAAAGCGACTTGAGAATTACTTCGTTTATTTTTTGTTTTTGTAGTTTAAATTTCACACAGACGGCAATAAAATTCAAGAAAAACTTTATAAGGTATCAGAATTTAATTTCAAAAACAGGAGATGAGAAGTAAAAGGGTTAAACTGAAATTTTGGCTTTGGCTGACTTGAAAAAAAAAACTTAATATTAATTTTTTCAGCAATTCGAAATTTGAAAACACTAACTCATACAAAAAAATAATGGGTTTTTAAAAATAAAGAAGAAGACATAGTTTTAGATGAAGCATATTTATGATAATGTTGATAAATTAGATCCTATAACAAATTTTTTTAAGTAAAAAAATCTCAAAAATATATTTACTACCGTTCTGTAAAATATTTCTTTTCTCCAGTAAATTAAAATTTTCACACGCAAATTACACATATCTTTTCATGAAATTTTCATTTAAAGTCCACTTTATTTTTAAGTTTTAATCTCTAGATCATGTTTTAAGCACAGAGCAGATATCTATATACAATAGATTTATATCTATAGTTATATAATTTATATTGTCATTGTTTTAAGTATCTTAAAATTCATCAATTAGACAAAAAAAAAAAAAGAAACTAACTTGAAATATTTATTTTATACAAATTTAATTTGTGTATTTTAGCCCCTTTTTAAATGTTCATTGTCATAAATCATTTAATTTCATAATAGCAATGACTTTTCTCTTAAAACTTCCTGAAAATTAATTTTTCATTTTAAAACAAAAAAACACAAGTCAAAATAAAATAAAAAAAGCACAACAACAACAACAAAAATTACTAACTTGAAACTGATAACAGCGGAAACCCTCTGGCTGTTAGCATAAAATTGCATAAATTTAGCATTTTAAATGAGTTCACAAGATGGTTTCTGTGACACGTTGAAATTTTAGTTTGTATATACAAAAGAGCCAAAAAATAAATAAAAAAAACTGAAGTTGTTTTATCATGAAACAACAATAATAAAGACATTTAACAAAACACCATATTTTAAATATATTTAAATAAAACAACAACAAAAATTTATATAGTAGAGATGTGGTAGATTCCGTATATGAAATTTTTACAACCCAGATTGAATATTTCATCTTTTTTTTTTTTTTTTGGCAAAAAGAAAAATGAAATCTATGTTGGGAATATCATTTAAAAAACAATTTAAGTACAATTATCTTACAAATGAGAATGAAATAAGAAGAATTAAAAAAAAAAACAAACAAACTGTTTTACATATATATAGTTTTGCTTGAAAAAATGAATATTTTTATTTTTTTTGTAGTGGGAGTGTTTGTTTTTTTTTTTTTTTTTTTTTTTAAAGAATATTTTAAATTTTAATTTTTGTACGAAAGCGTATGTTAAACTACAGAGTATAAAAAATCTTTTCTATATATATTTTGATTTTATTTAATTTTTTTAATAACATAATTTTGGAAAAATTATTTATAAAGTACTTATTTATAAAAATTTTAATAAAAAATCAATTAATTCTATACACTAATAAACGAAAAATTATTTCACTTATTTTAAGTAATATAATTATGATGACCCAAATTTCTATAAGGAACTATTGGGATTCTATGAACTTTCAACTTGAATCTGTTTGAAACGATGTGCTTAAAAAAAAGCCAGTAAGATTAGTGAAAAATCGTATTAGACAGAACTAAATCATCCACTTTTTATGTTACATATTAAACTCCCTTTGTTGGGTTATTTGTACCTTTCATCAGACAAGCCTATTAATTAACGCTCAAACTTAAAATTTTTCAAAAAATAATCATGGGTTTTTTTAAAAAAAAAACACTTCTTTTAATTTCGTTTTTCGAAAAATTTTTTAAGGTCCTTGACGCAAATATTTTTTATGAAAATTGGCTTTGAAAATTTTTTCGATGAAATTTTTAATTTTTAATTTTTTTACGAAAGAAGGAAACGTAAGAAATAGTGTTATTTATTTTCAATTATTTAATTTTTCTCAAAATAAATTTTCAAGGAATTTTTTCATAAGACAATTGAATTGTAAAAAAAAGCATGAATACATTTACTGAATAAAGAAAAAAATTACAAAAAATATGTCCTTACATAACTTTAAATTTCTTCAAAATATTTTTTAACTTTAAAAAGTTTCTTTAAAATATTTTTTTTTCCAAATTTATCACAAATAATTTTCTCACTTTATATGCTTAATTTTACATACATACATATTACACACATAAAATCTATCAATCAAAACAAAAAACATAAATCTCTAAATTACACAAAAAAAAAATTTAATAAATAAATAAAAAAAAGAAGAAAAATTCACTTCATTTATAATAAAAATGAGAGAGAAAAAGGATTTAACAAGCACACTTTATAATCTACATATTTCCAATATTCATCAAAAATCCAATATATGTTTATTTACCATTTGTTATATACCTATCTATATATGTATGTACATATAAGTTCTGTACCCCCCAAAAAAGCAATAACAAAAAAATTACCCATATCCTTTTTTTTTATTGCTTAATATTTGTACATTTTATCCATATTCAAATCAAAAGATACCAAACAGAAATTCAAGATTCTAAAGCAACATGTTTTTGTAGTTGTTTATATTGCATCATATGTATTCTCATTCTTCCATACGGAAGCCGCACATATCACACATGTTCTTCAAATACATATGAATATATTCCCCATATGCAGATCCACCTGTCGTTTACAAAATAAACAAAATTTTCATTTTTCTATATTATTATATTTTATACATACATACATACATATGTAGGTATATGTATATGTACATTTAGTTGTATGTATCTCAATTCTCATATTATATTTACAAATTTTCAATATGTGCAGAAAAATCTTTTATATATCATATACATTATATCTGTCAAGGATTCTACAATAAAAGGATCCAAAAACAAAACGAAAAAGAAAAAAAGAAAACTTAAAACAAAAAAGTAAATAACAAAAACAACAAAAAAATATATACAAAATTCAAAAATGGATCACGCCCAAAAAATTTTCCCAAAAGAAAAATGAAAATTTTCTTTCAAATAATATTTTGTTATTCTTGTACAACTTGTATGTATATACACACAATCAGAGAATGTATATAAGAATATAATTTTTACTCCGCCCATTATAACAGAAGGGATGAAAAAATAATATAAAAAATAGTTTGTGGTAAGTATACGTATTTTCGAAAATGTTTGAAAATCAAATAAAATATAAAACATACGATGGATTGAGAAGGAAATATGTTGTTAAAGAGATTCAGTATGTTGTTTCTCTTTTGATAGAAAATAACAATATATGAGTACATGAAAACACCATAATCCTTTTTTCTTGTTGGTTTTTTTTTTCCTTGCATACCAAAACCAATATTATGATGTAGTTTCTATATTCGTATATACTGGAAAGGACAATAATAATAATATTTGAAAACTTTTAATTAAAGTTTTGTCATGATGACCATTTTATAAACCTTTCCATACAAGTATGTATATATGTATTTGTGTATGTGTGTGAGTGTATATGTATTATAAGTATATATAGTTAAATTGAGTTGAGTTATTTTCTAAGAAGAATTTTATTTTTCATTCATTCATGCAGAAAGTTAAAAGTTTTGTCATTTAACTCCCTAGTGGCTAATAAAATTATGTTGTTGTGGTTACTTTATTATGTTCTATAAAAAAAAAAAAAGTGGCAACAGAAAAACAAAAACAAAGAAAGTGTCAACTCTTTCTCTGCATATACACACAATCTTGAATTATAGCTACAAGATAAATAAAGGATGGATGTTACTGTCGATCAAAGTATAATTTTTTTTTGTAGTCAACTTATGGGAAATACAATTTTCAAGAACATAAAATCAATTTAGTAAATTAAAAAAATAAAAATAAAAAGGATAATGAAAATTTTTGAATGTTTTTTTATCGAAACTATGTAGTGGTTTCTTGAAAATTTAAAAAGTTTATGAACAAAGAAAAGTTTTAGCATAGAAACAACAAAAAAATGAAGTTTATAAATTTGAAAAATAAAAATGATTTTTTTTTTTTAAATAAGTGCCTTGAAGTATTTACTTACTTGAATAATAGAGCTATGAATTTATGAGTTTTTTATTTTTGTAATTTATTATTCAACATGACAGAAGATGGAAACATTTTCATACTTTTTTCTTTAAATCTTTCGAAGATTTAAGATTTCGTTCGAAAAAATAAGTAATTTTCTTGAAATTTCCACTTAGAAAAATTAATTTTTTTTTTTAGTCTTTATCTCTTCGATGTAAGTAGATATATGTATCTACACTAAAAATTTCTAATAAGTTTGATAAGAAATAATAGAGTGTCTATTTACTATTTCTTATAAATAACAATTGTGTCCCACTTAGCTTTTATTTACATTTTCAACGAGTTCTACATTCTCTGGATTTTTTCCTTGAACAAAATATTTGTAGAGTTTTCCAAAAACAAATTAAATTAAATTTGGAAATATTTTTGTCCTTTTTTTTTTCAATAAAAAATATTTTGATCTAGGAAAAAATAAAAAAATAAAAACTAATCCTTGGAGGATTCATAGAATTAACTATATATAGTTTTTTTCTAAAATTTTCATGGTGGACGGAACTAAGAGTGACATTTTTATAAGATTCCCATGTTGAAAAAATGTTATTGTGACATATACTTAGCTGTAAAAACAATTTTTCTTAAAAACCAGCACCTCAATTATTTTGAGAACTATACCATTTTTCTTAAAATTTTCTCCTCAAGTATTTTTCATAAATTTTTCACATAATTCGTAAAAGCTTTCCGATGTATTGTGTTTTATTTAACTTTTAAATCTAAACAATAAAAAATTCAAAACAGAACCTTCAACTATCTGAAAAACGAACAGGGTATAAAAATACTGAGCTACAAAATTTTGTTATAAGCTGTAACTAACGAAAGCCTATTTCAAAACATTTCCACAAAATCCTTATAATAATCTTTTTTTTCTCCAATTAACTTCACAAAACATACTCGATTATCAAATTTACTAGTAAAAAAAAAAATAATGAAACATAAAAATGAACGTCTCTATCAACATAACACTATGAGACACGTGTTACCCATTAATTTATTGATATATCAAATAATATCCTGTATTGACCACAAATTTAAGCACGTGCCATTCACACGTCATCATACTGTTATATAAGAAGTTTAAGCATATCAACATAAATTTGTTTATTATTTATTGGGGATAATCCTTTACACATTTTAAAAAAAAAAACAAAAAAAAAAAATCATTTAAAATCTGTTATATTTGATTTTTTATTTAAACATTTTCCCCTTTCTTGTTTAAACAGATAAACAAAAGATTTATTATCATACAAACAAATTAAATCAAGAAATTCAAACTAATGCTGATGCTTAAAAGGAAAAGATACAAGAAAAAAAATGAAACAAAAATGACAAGGAATGATCAAGAGACAAATGAATATAACACATGAGTTCATCAATATCAAACAGGTCAATCAAAAGAAGATTAATAGCATAATGCTTCCAGACTAATCAATAATCGCTTTTTTTTCTTTGTATTAATTTTTTTTTTCTTGGTCTTTGTTTTCCAATCAAGAAAATTAATTGAATTTGACATCCCATTTTGAAGTTCGTAATATAGAAAGTAAATAATGTATGATTTACTTGAGTTATTTTATTTAATTTAGAAAATTTAGATTCTTGATTTTTCCTTAATATCCTAAAAGCGATCCTAGTAGGATGTTTGACGTCACAGAGACTAATCAGTAAAAAAACAAGGATTTATAGAGATTTCATTTTTTTAAATGCCACACCGTTGCACCGAATATCCCTATATTGCATTTGTTAGAACAACATTAGCAAAAGTAAAGTGAAATAGATAGTTTAATAAAAAATTTCAAATATTCTATGTATAATATATGTATGTACTCTTATGTCCTTTAAATGTATCTTTAAGTGTAGATTAATTAAATAATCTTTAATTAACAATCTTTAATTTTGTTATTTATAGTTTTTCTCTTTCTTAATAAAATTTTCAATAACTTCACCAGACCAATGTTTTCATAAAAATAAAAAAATTAATAAAGTAAATATTGCAAGGAACCAATTAAATTTTCAGATATTTTTTTAAATTTTTATAACAGAAAATATCCTTCAAGAATGTTTAAAAAAAGTCTAATTCTAAAATAGAAATTATAGAAGGTTTTCCATAATCCTTAAAGGACACCTAATATGTAATTTCTAACTTTTAAAATCTCCAAAACAACATTTTAATGGCAATTTGGTTCTAGATTACCTCTACATCAGTTTTATTCCAAATCTATCATCAATATTTTTGTTTTGCTTCAACGCACCCTCTATCAAAAATACTCTTTACATATTTTAAGCTTTTTATTTTAAACTTATATGACACATTTTCTCACACAAATAATAAATTTTTTCCAATCAACATAAAGTCCAATTTATTATCTACTTTTGACCCTTTTTTTGTATTAGATCTATTGAAAATTTAAGTATCTATATCTCTCTTCCGTAAAGTACCTTGAAAAACAAAAAAAAAACCAACAAAAGATACTCCTCTACATAGCTATAATAAAATTTCCATTATCATTTTCTCATGTTTCCTTAACTTAATTTCCCAACATTTATAAGCATCCTGGTAAGATTTTAAGTAGTCTCTTCATGTTTTATCATTATTGAAATTGTTATATGGTTGGTTTGGTATACAATGAAAATCGGCTTATGTCTCCAATGGCGACAACATAGAGTATAAAACAATTGCTACATATGTATATATGTACACCACAAAAGCATACAATATACATAATAATAATCTTTGGAATGAGTGAAAAATCTTTTTAATTTTTTTACTTTTTGATATTTTATATAAAATAACAATGTTGAATTTATTTTCGTTGGCATAAATTATTGTGGTATGATAAAGAATATAGTACAAACATCCTACTTTATTCAGTTACTATAATAATAATATTATTCTTTTTTTTTATTTACGTTCTTTCACCTCCATCCCACCATTCCTATGGTTCTGTATAAATTTTCAAATGAGATAATATGATGATGAAACAGAATCCTTATAATAGGGCCAGTTACAATACGAACACAACAAAATGAAATACTTGTCTATTTTTAATCCTGGATTAATCTGATAAACAAAATGTTGATTAATGGTTTGGCATTGGAACCTTTTAGCGATTTTTCATATCAGAAAAGAATTGAATTTATTTTCATTATTTTAAACAAGGGACATTTATTTTTTTTTATAATTTTATAACAATTGTGTTTTTTTTTTGTTTTTGTAAATTCGATTTCAAAATATATTTTTTTACTTTGAATAAATAGGCTATAAATCATATTTTTGTGTGTGTTTTTTTTTATATTAAATTGTTTATAACGCGATAAGTGGAAAATATCTTGAAAATTTAAGCTTTTTTTTTAAATTATTTTTATTTTTGAATGGAAATTTTTCATAAATGAAATAAAAAAATTGTTTAAATGTATTATCTTAAAATTTTTAAAAATGTGTTAGTATTTTTTACACTACTTTTGTAATTTCCAAAAAATAATATCCAAAGTGAAATTATTCCAAATCTTCAGAAGTTCAAATGTGACATACGTTAATTTTTTTCTTCTTCATGTGCCAACACTGTGCCTACTAAAAGTGCAGTAAAACGGTATTCCGACATCGTGGCCCATAAAAAAGATAATTTATTGGAAAATTTACTGTATTTTTAAATCTGAGTGGACTTAAGATCTTTGTGGATAGCATGAAATTTTATTATTAGAATTTTTTCGAGTACATTCTAGAAAAATTTCGAAAACCGCCACGTCAACCAACCCTCTAGAAAATCGTTCTGAAAATACAATTTTGAGATTTTATATAATAAAACCAAATAAAAATCTTACCTCAACCGACGGGAATTTTACTAGATTATTTAATAAAAATGAAAAATGACTTCAAAATAAAGGCATAACATTTTTAAAATTTTTTTTTTCTCAACATCTCATTCTTTTTTTCACACTTTTAAAATCAACACTAACAAAAAATGAACCCCCATGATTTATCAATATTCTTTTAAAAAAAAAAAAAAAAAGTGGTCAAATTCAATTACCTTTTAATAAAATTAAGTGCATATCACTGCAAATAATCTTTTATACACAATATCTGATTTTAAAAAAAATAACAATAAAACAACATAGGATATATGTCAAAACACACATCAAAAATAGAAAAATCATAACGTAACCCAAACATTATGAAAAAAAAATTATATAATGAATAAAAAAATCCTTCATCCTTCATCTGTAACCACACCAAAAAAAAAAAGTGTGAACTATATCACAACATTTGTATTGTATTTGTCCATAAATCGTTTTAACAAGTTCATAATCGCGGAAAATTAAATCAAGGATTTTCTACAGATTATTATTTTTTTTTTTATTAAAGATTACACTTTGTATTCGCGAAATACAACATAATATCCCTATAGGTATTAGTTTAAATTACTATGATTGTGTTAATAAAAAAAGGATCTTTGAAAAAAAAACTAAAAGGAAGAAAAATAACAGTACTGTAGATAAAGAATTTTCAGATTATAATTTATATACATAAATTTCATATTTATTTGATTTAGGGAAAGTTTGCAAATATTGTACTTAAGATTTTTTTATCTTTTATTTTTTATACAAAATTTTTTTTTAATTATCTTTGACTAGAAGCATGCTTTCAGAATAAAAAAAAAAAGAGGAACCCTTAAAGATAAAAAATTAAACTTGTACTCCTTATTTATAAAAATAATTATAGTAATTAATTATGTTTTATAAAACTAAAGCTATAGTCAGACTAGGGATAGTATATCGCTTTATGGCTGAGTTGTAAACCATGGGTCTGCTCTCTTGGATTTTCTTAGAGTTTTTTTTTTCTTGTAGTTTTTTTACTTATAGTGTGACTATTTTTTTTTTTTTTTTTTTTTTTCAAATAAAAAGCTTCGAATAACAACATTTAACTCTTTTAAATAAATATTCTTATTTTCAAATGAATTTAATCTGAAATTCTGTTTAAACTTTAGAAACACTTCGCAATTTTTATTTTTTTAAAAATTACAACCTAATTGAAAAACACCTCGAAAACCCCATCATTTTACAACATCCCTGTGGCTTTTAAATAAATTCCTTTTTTTGCTGATTAAAACAATTTAATTTTAAAAACAGAAATGACAATAACAGAAAAAAAAATCAAATAAACAACAAAAATAAGCTTTTTTTTTTTGATTCTTATGTACATATTATGAATGAACGTATTATTTAACCGTGCAATCTTGTTTCTGCGCCATTTCATTTAATTATTCATTTTGTTTGATAGCATCCCTCAACATCAACAACAATAACAAAATTAGATATTCAACCCTGAAGCCGGATATTCAATTTTAACACCATTTACACACACACACATACCACAATACAATTATATGGAGTTATTGTATGGTTTTTTTTTTTTTACTTTTATTCATCAACCTGGAAGCAAAATTATACTAAAATCTTTTTATGGTGTTATCATGATGCTTACTACCGAATATACTAACTTTTTTTTATTATTGTTGAAAAGTTTAAACGTTTTTTTTTTTCTCAAACCATTCAAAAATCATAGATTTATCCACCCACTAGTATGGCTTTTGGTTGTTTTCATTTAAGTTAAATTCTAGTCATAAATAAAGTAATAGATGATAATAATGATGGTAATGATGAAAATTGAAGCGTGAAAATATATATTATCTAGGTAAAATGTTTTCGTGTTATTTAAACTTATTTTGAAGGTAAAAATTATAATAAGAAGCGGTGTATTATAAAAAAAATATTTCAACTTTAGATGTAGATTATATAATAACAGATATATAAAGATACTTTTTAAGAAAATGAAATGATTTTTAATCACAAGGAAAAGTTACTATACTAATTATTTTGAGAGAGAAAAAAAATTTAACCACTGTCATTTGTTAAATTTGATAACATGCAATTGATATTCTGTAGCGTTACAATTTTTGAATATCATTAATTTTGAAATTTATCTGATAACATTGTTTTATGTTTTATTCTTTGTTTTTTAAAAATAATATTCTTGGATGATAGAACTTTATCAAAATGTTTAGGAAATAAACAAACAAACTTCTTAATTGTTTTATTTCGTGTAAGTAAATTGAATTCATAATTACTTTGATGAAAATTTTCATAATAACAACACATTTTTGTGCTGACTTTAGAGCTTAAAATGTTTTTTTATAAAAATTAGAAATATTTTCCACGAAATAAACTTTCTCCTAGTTCTTTATAATAAAAAAAAGCATCTGAAAATTCGACTTTTTTCAGTATTTCTTCAAATTTCTCACACCTCTTTACAGATTCTATGCTGATCTTTATACTTAACGCCTAATATTCTTGAGACTACTTGTATTCTTATTAAATCTTCTTTCAATCCTTATTTCAATATAAACCTGATTTTAAAAAATCGTTAACAAACTTTTACAAATTTTAGATTAATAGTTTTTCGAGATAAAAAAAAAATAAAACTTTCTTCTGAAAAAAAAAACATTCCATTTCAAAAGAATTTTTAAATGAAGAAAATTTGTAATGTTAAAATATTGAATATCCTTTTTTATAGTGTTTGTTTTCTAGCAACATTTATTTTATTGTCTTAATATAATTACTCATCCTCTAAAGTTACAATATTCCAATAATAATCATAAAAATAAAATTTAAAAACTGAAAATAGTAATTATCCTACTTTTGTAATTTGAAATTGAATCAAAACCATAACAATTTGCAAAAAAAAATATACAGGGTGTTTGAGATCAAGCAAAAAAAATAATAAAACCACAAGTAGGATAACCAAAAAATCGTAAAGATGGGAGGGGTTCGATCTCAACTGTTTAGTTCCTAGAGGGTGACGAAGTTTTGGGCTTCTTTTTTTTAATCACCTTATACACGGTCCACTTTACAGTCACTTTAGATTCAAAAAAAATACAGAGAACTTTCTGGTTTTTCCAACGAGTGTCTAGTTTTCTACCTACTCTCTAATTTGTGAATTTTCACCTAAATATTTAAGAAAAATCCAAAAATTACCGAAGAAATATGTACGTTATTAACATGGAAGTCTTTTATTTTTTTAGTAAAAGAAATTGATTTCAAAAAAAAAAAAATTCGCCTTTTTCATGGAACCTCCATCATCTTTAATTTAGAAGTTATTGCTTGAAGATGAAACCATGAATTGGTCCTATTTTTTGAGAAATTGGTAATGACGTAATAATGAAAACCATAAATATAGTTATTTTTACAAAACTGAACCTTTAATAAATTTTAAAATATAGAAGATTGAGATTTGATGCAAAAGCATGTTGAAAGCGTATTTTTTGATAAATTTTGAATTTCTTTTTCAAAAATTTAGTTAAACAAAAACACAAAATTTTGACTTTAAAGTCTCATAGCTTCTGAACAAACGGTCGTAGAGAGATAATTATTCACTCGTTAGAAAGGGCAAGAGGTTCTTTGCATTTTTTTTTTTCTCAGCATGAAATGAGAATACCCTGTATATGTATATACATATAATTTTTATTATCTCCGACAACACTGTATTTTTAAATAACGTTTCAATAGCAATAACAAAAACTTAGAACCAAATAGGAAAAAATATACATACATTTATCGAAAAACTACAATTTGTAACTAAAACTCAATTCAAACTTTTCATAAAGTAATTTTCCAAAGAAAATAATCATAACGACAGAGCAAAAAAAAAAAAAATATGTATGCTCCACTTCTTAAATAGAAGGAAAAAAAAAAATTATTAAAAAGTATGAGTCCAAAATAGAATCTAATATGATCATAAAAATAAATGTACACTGAATATTCATTCTTGTCTATATAGAGCTACTAAAAAAAAAAAAAAAAAAAAAAAAAGGAAAATCTGGGAACGCCATATTTTTAATCTCAGATGATGACATCCATAAAAACAAATCGACATCATAAAAAATGAAGAAGCTTCACAACAGTATAGTGGTAGTAATATTGCTCCCATAAAAATATTTATTCATACTTCTATTATTTTTTTTTTTTTTGCGCTACTATATACAATACAGTGGAGAATGTATAACGGGTAAAATGAAAAAAAAAATAAAATAAAATAAAAATAAAATAAAAAAAGGATACGATACGATATGTGTGCGGTTAATGTCGACTTAAAACCATTTTTTTTGTGAGAAAAATATGAAAATAAAATCTGGTGAATGTAAAAAGGGCAACTTATTCTAATACATATGGAAAAATGAATTGACGTAAAAATATATCTGTATATGTACGTAACATATTTATACATATATGTACTACAAAAGCATTTGTAAGGATATTATATCCTTACCAATAATTTTACATAGAGAAAATAATATATAAGAAAAAATGTTTTTTAGAAAAAAAAAAATAAATAAAAATATGCCAAATAGGAACACAGTTGAAAAAAAAAAAATCCTTAAATAAATTTTTCTATAGTCAATTTCTAAGAGTGTGAAAAAAAGATAAGAACTCTTCGGCATGTGTTTTACCATTTGACTATATATGTACGACGTTCAGAAAGGAAAAAAAAAAAACACTAAAAAGCGGGTTAAATATGATGAAAAAAAACTATATTACTATGACATAAAGCCGATTTTCGAAAATATTGTTCTATATACGGACAGATACAATGATGCTTTAGATATTAGGAAAAAAATAATAATAATAATTTTCCTTTAACTTTTTTTTTTATTTTCTGTTGTTGTGGTAAATTTCACATAGAACGAGTTGACATTTGATACAATCTGTTAATAACGATTTCTCTGACGGGTTCAACAAAAATATGCTGAAAAATATTTAGACGAAGTAATCTAATAATAAAAATTCTGTTATTTTTTTTTCTCTTTCGTTGTTTTTCTTTCACATTGAAAATATACTAATTGTGTATAACAAATTAAATGTTACTATGGATGATGGCGGTAAAGTTAATTAAAACTTTCATCATAATTACATAGAAATTATGTTCTTATAATCCTTGTGTGTTAGAAGAAAATACCACTAGAAATCATTTTAATTTATTATTTTAATGATGATAAGCAGTAAAAACCATCTGATCAAAGTAGTTTTTCATGGGTTTTAATAGTAGAATTATAATTTTAATCCTTTTTATGATTTTCACAAGATAATTAAAATTACCAACAACAACAAAAATGCTGAAAATCTTTTTTGTTCACTTATTTACATAAGTAAAAATCTGTTCATTTTTTAAGCTCTTTTTATTTAAAGATTAAAATTATATTCTTTTTTTTTCTATTTTTTTTTTTAATGTTAACCACAATACAGGGATATCCTTTTTACTACATTTTTGATTTTTATTTGAACTTAAAAAAATTTCAACTACATACCTATTTATTACTAATTCCTTTCATTTATTTAAGAAACATAGGGCTGACATAAAGCTTCTTCATCATATCCCGTTGTTGAACAGCCTTTTAACTGTTACGTACTTGACTTGACTTGACTTGATCTTCTGCTTCTTGTAACACTCATCTTCTCCAAATGTTGCGTGGCCAATCTTTCGATCTTTTACTCTGAGAATTCCAATTAGGAGCTTGACGTGTAATTGAGCTATTAGACTTTCGGAAAGTATGATCGATCGATCTGCTTCACAATAGAAACTTGCGCTGTAACCTTCCATAATTCTTTATTAGATATTACATTTTTCTAGAACATATTTGTCTAGACGCATATAATAATCACTGGCTTAATTATCAAGAATCACAAAATAAAATTTATATTCAATTTCAACCATGGTCATAATTACATTGTGAAAGACATTAACTATGGATGTATTTCAAATGTTTCATAATTTTTTTTATTTTTTTTTGTTTTGCTTAGAAATAAGCCAAACTTCATTTTTTTAAAAGAATTCTAAGAAAAATATTGAAAAAAAAAATTGAATAAAAGAAAGAATATAAATAAACTTTAGTCTTTAAGTGAAATCTATATTCAAAGTGTAATAGAGTAATTTTTATTTTCTCTACAATATTTCATAAATTAAATGAAATTATTCTATTGTCCAAAAATAAAAAAAAAATATAACAAGATTCTACTTTTTTTTTTCATCTTTTTATTTTCCTTTTGCAATTTTTATTATTAATATGAATTTTCCGATGATCAATAACAAAATTATGTCACCCTTAAAATAAATGAAGTCAATAACATTTTTACTTATAAGTTCGTTTTTTTTTTTTTTTTTTTTCTTACTCATATATCAATTTCAAATAACAAACCCTCCAAACACACATATGAAATAAAAATTTATAAAAATGTTCCATCTTATATCCTTGTATCCAAATCATAGCCTTAGGAAAAAACATTTATCAGAGTATATAGCAGATAAAATGACAATTTTTAGTAGCCATCAAATTCAATAAGTTTATCACTTTTTCCGTTATGGACTTTTTATTAAGCAAAAAAAAAAAAAAGAGAAAATTTATATTTCACTTTCGTAATAGAAAAAAGATATTTTTCACTTTAATTTATTAGATCTGAAAAAAAAAAATAAATAAATAAAAAGAAAAAAAATGTCTTTTTATCAAAATTTTCACATGTACTTTGTACATTAAAAATGAAAAGATTGAAAAATAATGGAAATGTAAAGGGTGTGAAAATTTCATTATATCCGTATGATGAAAAAAATAATAATAACTGTAGTTTTTTTTTTTTTTCACTTTTAACACTCACAAGAATGAAATTATATTTTGTAGACCATTTCATAGGAAAATCCAAATATCTTCGAGTATTGTAGTCCTTTTTTCTTGAAATTTGTGAATATTCTCCTTTCTATAGAAAATATCCTTGAAACAGGAGTCCCATGAGAATAAGAAATTGAAATTTTAATAGGATATTTTTAAGTCTTTTTTAAATTACGTCTTAGTTGGTGAAAATTCATTTGTCAGAATCAGAACAACTCTCAACTATCTCTCACCTGAAGCAAAAGTATTACCTCTAATTTTAAGATTCTTAGTTCATTTTTTTTTTAAATTTAAAAAGCTGACTGTTCATCATTGGCGTTTATTTGGACCTATATCAAGTTTAAATTGCAGGATAAAATATTTTAAAAATTTTACCTTTATTTCCTCATTATATTTACCTTTAAAAAAGCATACGCCTTGTTAAACTGGAATTCGGATTTATATAAAAAATATTAAATAGGAAATTTTTTCTCAGGAATATTTATTTAACGTTAAGTACATACGTTCATATCTAATTAACATGGAATGTAAATAATTGTTTTTATTTTTTAATAACTTTAAATCATAATTTTAAAATTAGATTTGATATTTTATCTTATCAATCGAAAAAATTAGTTCAATAAGTAAAAAATATAGTACCTACTTCATTATAACAAAATAATTATAAAGAAAAAATAATAATGATAAATTTTTTCTAGTTTTGCATTTCTTCCAATATCTACTCAATTCTAAGTAACGACGCTAACGATAACAATGACAAAAAAAAAGCACTTCAGACATTTTCTAAATACAAATTTGAATCTTTTATCTGATATCTAATATTTTTTTTTCTAATTTTTGTTCAATGTTTTGCTCATGTTTTCAATTTTTTTTTTTAAAAACCTATCTTTTGACCTTTAACTACATTAAAAATACTTATTACAATGTCTTCAGCTAATGAACAAAATAAATATAAACCGTTACATTTTTAAATTACAATTAAATCAAAAAATTGTCTTTTAATCAGTTCTGTTTTTGTTTTTCTTTGTTTTTTTTTTTAACAACAAATTACAAATGAATACACATTGACGGAAACTCAACCATTATTTTTAGTAAGTCAAAATTTTCGTCGATATATTATTTTTTCCAATCGGGAATAACATCTGGTTCTACTGTTGCTGCTGATATGGATGAAATATTTGGTAAATCACCACCACAACCACCACCACCACCATTATTATTGCTACCACCATTTGATGATTTGACTGATGTATCAGTCATTGGTAATGGTTTAGCAACACCAATTCGTACAATTCCTTTTGATGCACCTTTTAATGCTTGAACTGCTTGATCTAATGATGCATTCTCAAGATTTATATTATTTACAAATAATAATCTATCACCTGGAATTAAACGACCATCCAATTGAGCAACACCACCTGGTACAAGTGATCGTATTACAATTAAAGTATCATTTGGATCTAAAGGATCTTGATAGTCTAATATTGAAAAACCAAGTCCTCGTTCACCTTTAACTAATTCAATTATTTGTGGTTCAGAACTCCACATTGCTAAACCCGTTAATGGCTCTAAAGATCTTGATTTCAATTTTGAAAATGCATCTTCAGATGCATTTCCACTTGTTGCTAAACTACCATCTGATTTTGCTTTAACCAAACGATCTGAAGCTGGTAATAGATTTTCAAGATTTTGTGAACCACCAAAAACCAGATTCTTTTTTAATGAATCTTCAGTGAATGGTACAATATCAGCTTTACCTCTTCCACAAACCATTCTAACATCTTGTGGTAATTCTTTTAATATAGCAACAACCTCTAAATGATTCATTCCTAATAAACGTTGTCCATTTACTTCTAGTAATTCATCACCAGATTTTAAAAGACCATTTTGTCCAACTGGTCCTTCTGGTAAAATTGAACGAATATAATGATGAGGACGAACTTCTCGACCACCTTCAACATCAACAGTTCCCTCCAATGAAATACCAAGTCCACTTGATGCAGCAAATTTTTTGATCTGTGCAACAATTATTTTAACATCTTGTCCAACAATTTGTTTCCATTTTCTGATTATGTTAGCCTCCATTTCAGAAGTTAGCTCGGGTTCAACATAATATTTATGTTTTTGAATTATTGCTGTATTTTTTGCATGAAGTATTTCTGTTCCAAACATTTCATTTTCATCGACCTTGCTTTCTTGTAAAACAAACGATGGTTCCGTTGGTGTGATTTTTGTAGTTTCTAAAGAATCTCTGACATTAATAAATTTTTTATTGTTACTACCAAATGAACCAGAATCTTCATGTTGAGCTATTAAATTCTTCTTTCGATCCATTGAAATTGATTGAATTGTTGGTATTTCAATGGGACTTTGTTGTTCATCAAGTGATTGATGCATTTTTGTACCAGGTGAATTTTTACGTTGAGGAGTAGTAGTCACAACAATATTTGATAGATTTCTTGATGGAGTTGTAGGAATGTTTGGTTGTTTCACTTCATTTGCTGCAATTGCTTGTTGAAGTTGTTCATATTTTGGACCACGTAAATATCGTTCCAAGCATAAATTTACAACAGTTCCACTCTTTTTTAACACTTCAACAGCTTGATGATTTGAAAAACCTTGTAAACTTTGACCATCAACTTCAATAATTCGATCATTAACACGAATTCGTCCACTTAAATCAGCTGCACTACCCGGTGATACACTTTTCACAAAAATTCCAGATAATTCTTCTTTTTCACAAACGTAACCAGCAATTGTTATACCCAAACCATTTGCATCTTTTGTTAGTTCAACTTGAAATTTCTCAGTTTCTGGAAGTTCTAAATCATCAAGATCTAATGGAGTAGCAATTGGTGGACGATTCATAATATCTTTATCCCCAAACGTAAATCTTTTATTATCAGATATTTGTAATGGTGTTGATGGAGTTGAATTACAACAACCAAATATATCCGGATAACCAGATGCAATCAGATATCTTTCAAGTTCAATTGGATCCATAACAACACGTGATGGAACAATTGCACAACCACTATCAAGTTCATATTTTGGTTTTAATTGATCTATTGGTCGAGCAACAACTAAACGTACATGTGTACCAGATTGACGAAGAACTGATGCAACTTGTTCTGATACCATATCATGTAAATTTACATCACCAATTTGTAAAATATGATCACCACTTTGAAGACGACCATCACGATCAGCAACACCACCAGGTAAAATTGTTTTAACAATTACACCTGATGTTCGTGCACCAATTATTCCAAACCCTAAACCAGTTCCATCATTTACAAGTTCAATTGCTTGAATTTGTGCCCATTCAGATGAAAATAGATCATTTGTATGTTTTGATGAATCACTAACTACAGATTGTGGACGTTCTTCATCTAAATTACGTGTCATATCAACGTAACCCCGTGATTTTTTCATAAATATTGTTTGTTCATCACTTAAATTATGATCTGAAATTTAAAGAAAAAAGAAAAGGAAGAAATTAAATTAAATAAAAACTTAAAACAAAAGAACATTTTCATTGAGTTTAAAAGTACAAAGGGCTTTAATCTAATGGTTTAATGAAACACCCTGTATGCCTATGTTGAAAGTACAGAAAAATGTATATATAAAATTCTCTTTGAAAAATTATTTCTCTATATAATACATAATTTTTTTCTGTTTTATTATTTTGCTTTGGTCAGCAATATTTACTTGTAAATGACTATACACTAGTAAATTCACAAAATTATTATTAAGCACGCAATATTAATAAGAACAACAACAACCTAAATACCTGGAACTACTCACATATTTACTTAGAATTTAAATTTGTATGCAGAAAAAAATTATTTTAAAAATATTTTACCTGTAGTTCCACTTCCAAGGAATGCAACATTATTCACAATTGGACTATTTGGACTTTTTGGTGATAATTGTGCTGATGGAACTCTTTGTTCATCAGGATAATCTGAATCATAAATTTCAATTGGTGCTGGAACACTTAAAACCAAATTACCAGTTACATCAATATCAAAATCATTTGGTAACATTGATGGATGTTGAACAAGTTGTGTATTAAGTTCAGATAATGAATCTTGTACTTGTACAATTGTTCTAAATACTGGATCTTGTAAAATATCTAAAATTGTTTTTAGACTTTCTGCTGTATTCATTTGTAATTTAGCATCATCAGATTCATCAATTGCTTTTTTTATTGCTTCAATTTGTTGAAGAGCACTAGATACATCCGCATTTAAATGCATTTTGTTAATTTTATTTTATTTTTCAACTAATACACTTTCAAGGAAAATATAAAATTACTTTTTTTGTTTTTTATGAAATTGAAAGAAAAAAAAAAGATTAGAAAACACCTTTGGTACTCCGCCCTACATAAATGTTTTTTTTTTTTTTTCAAATTAATTAAATTAGCAAGGTAATTCAGTGAGGTCAAATACAAAACATTACAATATTTTTTGTTTTTAGAAAAATTGTGATATTAAATTGACAAATAAAAATTATCCGTTTTTATGAAAGAACAATTTCAGAATTTGATTTTGATAAAAACGATATAGCTATTCACAAAATAAATATAAAAGAAATTACATAAAAAAAACTTGTTTAAAAACACACCTCACACGTAAAAATACCTTCACAGAAATTTATTTCACGGCAGTAGTGGTGTGCGGATAGTACTATCCGATTCGGTACTGCCTCGTTACTTGCTGGATCCGATTGGGTACCGAATCTAAAGCCTGAAAAATGTCGTTACTCGGTATATTTTTAGTTTAATAAATCGTTTTGAAATTACTATTTTATTTAAAGCGTAGTACTCAGTTGAAAATAAATTTTATGTTGGAAAAAGCGAAAAATAAAAAAGAAAAGAATTATCTATGATGTAAAGGTTTTTTCACGAAAATAACAATATTTTTCAATATATTTTTGTCCGTGTTTTTCGATCTGTTCATGATTTTGCTAGTAAACATGGTAAATGTATCTAAGTAAAATCTATATGTACAACCATGTGCACAGACAAATCAACTTACTGTCATCACTTGAGTATAACACGTAACGATAACTACTGTCAACTGTCAAATTTCAAATATTAATACATGTTAATTTTTGAACTTTTTGTATATTTTTTCAAATGTAAAATGAAAATGAATTGTTTTTTAATTTTAAGTATATATTTTAAAAGAAATAAAAGACTAAATTACCTATAAAAAAACTTGTTTTTTTTTTATAAAAGTATCTAATATAAACAATTCTATTCAAAATGTACCGAGTAACGAGTACCAAATACCGAGTATTTTACTTAAAAGATCCGAACGGAACCGGTAACCTAAAATGTACCGTTTTGCACACCACTACACGGCAGTCTTATGATTTTGACATTTCCCATACCAATTAACGGGTAGTTCGCATGTGACAGAGCCATCTGGATAGATGTTGAAGATTTCGGCAATGCAGTTTTCTTTAATATTCTACGCCACAATTTATTAATATACATATATATTTCAGTAATTTTATTGTTTTCTTCTAAATATTCTCCTTTAATTGTCCAAGAATCATATTTGAATTTAATACAGATTTCATTCTTTCCAAGTCTTCCGTAATCTTCATTTTATTCTGTATTTGTACCATATACCGTGTACCACCAATCTTATTACATAGAAATGGCAAGTGGCAACTCTTTTCAAAATTTTAAAGGTCCTGTCCTGTCCTGTGCCTGGCACTGTCAGTGTCGTCGTCCTGTCAGTTTTCACCTGTGCCGTCTTTTTTAAAGAATTTTTTATTTGTTTGTATTTTGTGTTTTCCTTATTAAGGTACTGAAAGTGCCTTAAATAAAGGTTAGATTAATTTAAAAAAAAAATTTCTTAAATTCGTAAAAACATTTCATGAAAGATTATGAGCTTTCTTTTAAACTTCCTTCGAAATCTTCTACACAATATGTTACAATTGTTATCTTTTAGTAAAAAAACAATAACAAATTCATTGAGTATTTATATAAAAACAAATACTGGTAATACATTATCTGTGGATTTAGATCCAAAATGGGATATAAAAAATGTAAAAGAAATTGTTGCACCACAATTAGGTTTAACACCGGATGAAGTTAAAATTATATTTGCTGGAAAAGAATTATGTGATTCAACAACAATTGAGGTAATTTTTATTGTTTTACTGTTTTAATTAAAACGATGAAATACATTTTTTTTAATTTAAATTTTTACTTTAAGGAATGTGATTTAGGAGAAAAAAGTATACTTCATGCAATTAAAACACGTCCCAGAAAAGACAATTCATTAAGGAATAGACTACATTCAGATATAACTGAAGAAGAATCTCCAGAGGAACCATCAAAACCATTATGTGAAACATTAGTTGATCTTGAATTGAACGAAAGTGAAAGATCAAATATATCTGAAGACAGTAACTATTAAATTTTTCCTTCTCTTGAATTTAAGAATTTTTTAATTAGATTTTATTTTTAGATCGAGAAAAAACTAAAGCACATTTTTTTGTACATTGTTCACAATGTAATAAAATGTGTACAGGAAAATTAAGAGTTAGATGTTCTAAGTGTAAAGGTGGTGCTTTTACAGTATTCCGTGATCCAGAATGTTGGGATGATGTTCTAAAACCAAACAGAATTCGTGGTAATTGTGAAAATAGAGAAATAGCGTGTGTTGTAAGTGTTTAAATAAAGTTTGTTTATCTAGGATAAATGTTTTTCTTTTCTTTTTTTAAAGGATAATGAGGAAGGTGATCCACCATTTGCTGAATTTTACTTTAAATGTTCTGAACATCCATCAGCTGGTGAAAATGATTTTTCAGCTCCCTTAAATTTGATTAGAAGGAATATTAATGAGATTCCTTGTTTAGCATGTTCAGATGTTAGGTAATTTTAGTAATTTAAAAAAAAAAATAATCAGAAATAATTTTACTCAAGAATCTTCATTTTCATTTTTTTTTTTTTTTTTCAGTGATACAGTTTTAGTATTTCCATGTGCTGAAAAACATGTTACTTGTTTAGAATGTTTTCGTCATTATTGTTTATCACGTTTAATGGAAAGACAATTTTTACAACATGCTGAATTTGGTTATACTTTACAATGTCCAGCTGGTTGTGAAAATTCATATATTGAAGAAGTTCATCATTTTAAATTATTAACAAAAGCACAATACGATAGATATCAAAAATTTGCAACTGAAGAATATGTTTTACAATCTGGTGGAGTTTTATGTCCTCAACCAGGATGTGGAATGGGTTTACTAATTGGACCTGATTGTAAAAAAGTCACTTGTCAAAATGGTTGTGGGGTAAATTTTAGTATAAACAATTTGTTTTTTTTTCGATTTAAATAAACAAAAAAATATTTACTTTTTTTTTAGTACGTATTTTGCCGAACATGTCGACAAGGATATCACTTAGGAAATTGCCTTCCAGAAAACTATTCTCAAAGTAACAGTTCGACTAGTGAATATTTTGTTGATCCACAGGTAAATATTTTCGTATTTTTAATTTTTGTTTTGTGAAGATAACTCAATTTTTCTTCTTAATTTGTTACAGAGAGCAGCTGGATCTCGTTGGGAGGAAGCAAGCAACATCACAATAAAAGTACTTACTAAACCTTGCCCAAAATGTCGTACACCCACTGAAAGAGATGGTGAGTGTGTTAGTTTTTTTTTTCTTTTGTTAATTTTTAATTCTGATTATTTATTTTTCATTTAAAAAAAAAAAAATTAGGCGGTTGCATGCATATGGTATGCACTCGTTCAGGATGTGGTTTTGAATGGTGTTGGATATGCCAAACTGGTTGGACTCGTGATTGTATGGGTGCTCATTGGTTTGGCTAAATTTGAAAGTGCTCATAAAATTTTTAGAATTTTTTAATAGGAATAATTTTTAATTTATCTTTTATTTTTTCGCCTTCAAACTAACTATTTTGATAAAACGTATATTTAATCGATTTATTAGTAGATGAAAACTTTTATTTTGTGATATGTAGTCATGTATAGAAGAAATACATATACAATAAAAAAAATAATAATCTTAAATATATCTGTTTTCTATGATGAAACACAATATTCTCCACGATTTAAATTTCTTATATTAGTGTAAATTCCATTTGGTGGACAATCACAAATTCCAGGTTTCACACAACAATTCCTAAGTAATAATAAAAAAAAAATATAAAATTAATTTTCTATTAAAAAAAATTATTTAAAATCAACTTACGGGTCACAAAGTTTAAAACATGGACCTTTATTCATAAATCGAGCATAACCTTTAAAACATTTACATTTATTCGGACCAACACAGATTCCATTATCGCAATCAACTTCACAAGTTGGTACACAAGTTGTAGAAATTTCATCATATTCATAATTTTTTAAGCATTTACATTTTCCATTAACTTCACAATAACCATTTGTACATAGACTAAAAATGAAAATTGTTTACACTTAGTAATTAAAACAAAACAAAAAAAAATCTAAATTACTTACGCTCCATGACATTTTGATTGACAAATTCCATCTTTTAAATGTAATCCCTGACTACATACGCATATATTTGGTGCAATACAATTTCCAATATAACAATCCATTTTACATTCAGGAATACAAAATCCTTCATAACCAATTTGATATCCTTCTTTACATATACAATAATCAGGTGCAGCACAAATTTGATGTGGTCTATTACATTGTTCACTACAAATTGGTTTACAATAATTTTTATCAGCATCATATTGAAAATCTTCATAATTTTCACATTTACAAATTCCATTTGAATCACATTTACCATTTTCACATCCTACTGGACATGTTTCAACACATTTATCAAATTCATTTTTTATAAATGTTGGAAAACATTCACATTGACCAGGTCCAATACAAAAACCATTATCACATTTATCACCACAATCAGGAACACAAATACTTGAATTATATAAATATTCTTTATATCCTTCGCAACAAACATTAATAGATGCTAAATATTGATTTGAACCGTTTCCATTCATTGATAACTCATCATGTGAATTTTTTAATAATGTAATTCTATGTTTTTTGTTGTTTTTCAAAAGAAATAATTTTATTTAAATTTTTTTATATGTATTTGAAAAAAAAAAAACGAGGTAAATTCAATTTTTTTTTTTTATTTACTTACGGAATTTCTTTAACACATTTTTCTGTTGTTCCAAATTGAATTGGTGTTATTTCACGATGAATTCTGTATAATTCTTCATTATTTGTAAATTTATTGAATATTTCTTCAGAAAATAATAAATTATCATTTAAATTAGCATTTACAGTGATTATCACAAATAAAAATGGTAATCCTCGTAATATTGTTTTTTTATAGTTAAACATGTTTACACGTTTTCGAAAAACTGATACTGAAATTTAAAAATTTGATTAATAAATTCCATGATTTCATTTATTATTTTTTTTTTTTAATGAAAAATTTGATTCTTATCATTATTTATTTATATAGGAACATTTTTTCTACCCAAAAATTAGCAGTTCAAAAGAAAAAAATTGCAAAATAGTACAGGGTGCTAACATTTTTTTTTAAAAAACTTTTTTTCGGACAATTTTTGACTATTCAATAGAATAAAAATTACGAAGTCAATGAGCAATTTTACAGCAATATAACGTTAATTTAAAAAAAAAATACTTTTTTAAAACTATAAATTTAATATCTTTTTGTTTTCTTCAACAATTCTGGTTTGAAATAATGGCTATTCTGCCAAAAATTTGAAAAAACCTTTGAAAAACGAAATACTAGCTTAATTATTACCCACGGTACTATTTATGAGATACGAGAAATGTCCAAAGGACAATAATAACACTTGAATTTTCCACAAAAATTTTAATATATCGACTCCAGAATATTTGTTTAATAAACGTCATTGCAGCATTTTGAAAAATAGCAATACAAATGAAAAATTGTAGATTTTCTCAAAAATGAATTTTGAATGTATCCCAATCATGAGATACCAAAAAAAAATTTCTTAGATAACACAAATGCTGTCTGATATTTTCGTCTTTTATTAAAATTCATATCAGTCTCAAAATATTTAGATATTTTTTTAATCCTTCCAATTAAATTGAATAATTAAAACTTGTACTTACATTCTGATCAAAAATTATAATAACGAATTTAATTCTCAAATCACAAAATCAATTCTGTTCATCTACGGTTGAAATTCGACTAATAATAAATTAAACGTAAAATCTGAAGAGAAATAAATCTAATAATTCAAAAAAAAAAAAAAATTGATAACATATTCTATTCGACCAATTTATTGATAACTTTATTCAATTATCATTTTCAAAGAAGATCAACTGTGTGAAGATGTTAGAGTACGCTATATGCTAAAATTTTAAGATTATAAATGTATGAAACAAAAAAAAAAATTTTTTTTTTTTCATTCAATTAATAATGCAGGGTGTTTTAAGTAATTTAAATTAATTTAAAAAATTAAAGATTTACAATGATTCATTTTCTATCTCATAATTTTATTTGAAAATTACAAAAATAACGCATGTTTAGAAAATATTTTAAAAAAGAATTTTCTTAAATTTAACTAATTTTTTAAGTCTAGACTAAAAATACATTCAAGATATGATTTAAGGGTTGAAAATCAAGAACTTAAAAGTTTTAAGAATGAAATTTTCACGACATGATTGAATGTCTCTTTAGGAGATTAAAATTAAAGTTCCAATGTATTAAATTTTCTTCTTTAACACGTTGACGCCGTTCAATGCTCGCTGACGTAAAAGCAAATGACGTACGTGAAATATTGCTCGAATTTTCTAAAAACCAACAAATTTTGAAAGAAAGATTCAGAAGTTAGCGTGAACGTATGTTAAGGAATCACCGCATATTTATTTGTTTACTAAAATCCCAAAATCTATGTTGCTTTTGATGTTACCTACTCTGTAGTATTTATCAGAGATTTAAGGCAAAACCAGACCCTAAGTGGAAGAAAAAATGACAAAAAAACGATAGAAATTCGTAACATATCTACATACATGCGCCAGTGCTGTGCTAATGTAGTACCGTAAAAGCATGTCTAAATTTTAAATTTTTGGAAAAAAAAATGCATAACAAAAATTTTTAAGGACTTCTTTCGGTCCTTTCGTTTTTCTAATTAAATCAATAAATTTCTTTACTGTTTATTTAATAAAATTATGAATTTGTTGAATTTATTGAAAAAAATTAATAATAATTATTTTTAAAAATTAATTAATAAATAAAATCAATCATCGAATAAATTAATTCCTGTTATATGTGATATCCAATTAGCACTTTCACTAATTGGTTCAAATCTAATATGGCGTGTAATACATGATGATTTATCAACTAATGAATTAGCACCAATCATATATAAACCATTATTTCGTTTCATAAATAAACTGCTACCACCTCTTCCTCCATAACATATTTCTTTATCACCATATGTTGATTTTGTACAAATGAATGGTTCATTTTCAGAATCTCTTATACAACTATTTTTTGATATAATTCGTAAACGTGTTAATTTATATATTTTTGGATTTTTTTCATTATTTATTTTTTTATCATTTTGTATCTTTCCAAATGGAAACATTATACCTGTTGTACCAGTTATATTTTTTTCTGGTATATTATTTCTTGATAATAATATCGGTTTTAATAGATTCGAAATATGTTTTCGTAATTTAACTAATGCAAAATCTCGACGATTTCTCTGATTATCATAATTTGGATGTATTATAACATTTGCATTTTCATCACTAGAATTTCTTTGAAGATGTCTTGCTTTAAGTATAATTTGAATTGGTGTTACACCAGATTTTCTTTAAAAATAAAAAAAATAAAAATTTAAAAAGAATAAAAAATTTGATAAGAACACAATTTTGTTTTTTTGTTTTTTTACCCTGTAAAACAACTAGCTGCTGTTAATATCCATGATTTTGAAATTAATGAACCACCACATATTTGACGTTGACCAGTATATTCATTTGTTTTTACCAAAAATTTTATAAACCATGGTTGTAAATTAAATGAAAATCCTGATGAATAATCAACATCACCATTAACAAAATTCAAAATTATTGTTACTGTAAAGATTATTTGAAATATTGTATTTCTTGACATTTTTTCAAAAAAACAAAAAAACAAAATTCCTATTTTAATGTTTTTTTGTAAAATGATTAAACAAGAATAAATGTAAGTAAATTTTTTAAATTTATAATTACAAGAAAAAAAAAATGTTGTAAAAAGCATAACATTGCAATTCTATATACCTAATTTATTTATTACTTAAATAAAATTTTAGAAAAAGTAATAATAATTCATGTAAAATGTTCATGGTGAATTATACAAATTTTTTAATGAAAAACAGTAAATACATAAAAGATGTAAAAAAAGGTAAAATTCAAAGGGTGTTCGACTTATATCGATTTAGAAAAAAAAATAAATATTCTCACAAATTTAATGTTGGTGTCTGGGTTTTAACTGTAGTTTGAATTTACAATAGAAATTGACATTGAATGAAAATGAAAATTGGATGACATAAAATATAGTTAAGTTTAATTTTCAAATAAGAAAAACGAAATTTTTTGCGAAAGAAATAAAACACACAAGATGACAAAAGGAATACGGATCGTTCAAGAATAGAAAATATCCTTACTTTAATCTTAAATAGCCATGTGCTTTTTTTTTCAGGATATACAGAAACATAAACAATTATTTGCTTGGGACCTTTTCAGGACTTTACGACTGTATAGCTGATTTTTTAAAAATAAAATTCATAACTAAAATACATAGAAAAATCTGATAAAAATATTGACAGACCAAATTATACAATGAAAAGCTAAATCTAATTTCTTTTAATAAAAAAAAAAAAAAAAAGGAAATTTTAAATTCAAACGTAATTTCCTGTTTCATAAAAATAAAATTTTGTATCTTTTATGTTTAAGTTCTATATTTTTTTTTTCAATTTTTTTTCATAAAAAAGTAATTTTGTTTGTCCTTTAAAATACTAAAAATCAATAAAAAAATTTTTTTTCCGCAATATCAATAAATACTTGAACTTATTAATTTTTTTAACAATAAAACTCCTTTTCAGAAATTAAACAAAAATTTCTTTATAAACCCATATACGAATAAATAAAAAGAGTGTTGTAAAATTTTAAAATTTTAATTTTTTAAAAATATATTTCAATTGTGTCATGAATACGCAATTCAAATTTTTTTATATATGAAAAAGTGTTCCATCTAGTACCACTAGTAAAAAAAAATAGTACCTAGAAAATTGTACACATACATGAAATAATTCAAAATACACTCAAATTATTTGAAAAAAAAGGAATATATTACAATAATAAGTTTTTAAAAAAAATTTCTATAAACATTTATACGTAAGAGAATTTAAGTACAAAAGCTACGACGACAAATGACATAAGCTTTATGTTCGATCGACGTCCTTGCCAACCTCACCTTTGCTTTGAAAAATACAAGGAAAAAAAAATACAGATACCTACTATATAAAATATTATATTCCCAAGGCAATAATACACAGTAGCATAGTAGCAGAGCATAAAAATTGTTCATTCAATACAATATGTATACATTATCGACCCATCACCACCGTTCGCCCGGCTTACATTTGAGTAAACACCCTTTATTGACGGAAGAAGGAACATAGATTTTGCATAAAATATAACTAAAGGAATCTTTAGTATTCATGAATGTTAAATATATACGGAGTCCATATACATGAACAGCAGACGTTATAGTGGTAAATAACATCCTACTCTTCCTTTTCCGCTATCCATTTTCAATTGTCCTTCAAATTCTCACATTTAGTTTTTTTCTTCATTTTTTATCCGTTTTTTTTTTCTTCTCCACTTCAACTCTCACACAGTTTCCTTTTCATTGAAAATCTCTGTTTTGATAACTTTTGTTTTTTTTTCCTTCTGACTTTTATTCCAAAAATTTTTTGTATATTTTCCACAAATTTTCATTTCATATTACATTTCATATTCTATTCGTTTTTTAGAGTAGAGCTTATGAATGTATATGTGTCTGTGAGTGAGTACGCCTCTCTGTGTTTTACATGTAGTACATCATAATTTTTTTTTTTTTGTATTTTTCAAGAGGGTCTTATATAGTTTGTAGGGTTAGGGTTGTAGGTGCGTTTGTAGATATAAACATTGAAGAATGTTTTGCAAAAAAAAAAAGAAAAAAGAATGAACCAGTAAAAAAGCTTTCATCATTTTTCCAACAAGTTACGTACATGATATATCTGAATATTGTTTTTTTTTTTATTTGCTTTATTTTTAGTCTTTGCAAAACATTTCTTTGATTCAGTATGTGTATAAGC
This sequence comes from Bombylius discolor, assembly GCA_939192795.1. NCBI lineage: Eukaryota > Metazoa > Arthropoda > Insecta > Diptera > Bombyliidae > Bombylius > Bombylius discolor. Next base: position 52,090,973 of record OW584238.1, on the reverse strand, counting down.
TCTTCCATTTAATATTCATTTTTATTATGGTTTTTTTTGTTTTGTTTTTATTTTTTATATAATTCTTCATTTTTGTTTTTGTTCTTGTTTTGCTTCTTCTTCTCATAATATATATAAAATCGACAACATATTTCCGTTTTTTCTTTTTTATCGACAATAAATTGCAGGCGAGTTATATCATATAATACTCTAGAAGTGCGCGCGTTTTTCGATTTATTTCAACAACAACAAAAAAAAAAAAAGAAGAAAACAGAAATGTATAGGATTTAAAAAAAAAGGATCTTTTTAAGCAAACTGTAGGTACCTTCTGTTAAGGATTCTTTAACTGCTGCTAAAACTTACAGTTAGAAAATACAAATAATAATATAACAAATTATGAATTTTTTTTTTTTCTGTTAAAAAATTTTATTCAAAATAAAAAAATAATTAATAAAAATATAAACAAAAGAATTTTTTGAATGAAAATTTATGAGAAAAATATAATATAAAATCGTTATGTTTACATATGTTTAAAAATCTAAAATTTGTGAAAAATTTGAAATTAAAAAAAAACAAAACCACATGTACACAAAAATCACTCCTTTTCTTTTTTTTCAAATTTTTTTAAAGTTGATAAAAAATGAATTGTACAAAAAGTGTTTTTGAAAAAAAAAAATAATAATAATAATTTAAATCGTACGTAAAAATTAATCAAATAAAAAAACAATTTAAAAAAAAAAAAATAGATATACGTGAAATTTTACAACTTTTAAATGTAAAAATTTGAAAAAAAAAAAAATGATTTAAAAAACGAAAAAACAAAAAAAAAACGTTCTAGTGGTATCCGTTAAACATATTTTTTAAAAAGAAAGGTTTCAATTGTTTTAGAATTGTTTACGTGTTTAAAATTATATACATACTTACAATAAAAAATACATAAATTAATAAAATTCTGAATAAATTTACAGTGTGTTTAAAATTTAACAACAAAAAATACATTTAAAAAAAAAGTGATGACAGTATATTAAAAAATTTTTATCACAATTTTATCATATAATCAACAACATAACTTGTAGAATTTGTCGCGCTAAAAAAATTTTATCCATCATCGTCATCAACATCATCATCAAAAGTCATGACCTGTATCATACAATATAAGGATATTTTCGATAAGGTAAAAAAAATAAAAAAAAAAACAGGATGAACTTTGTTATCTTTTTCTTCATATCAAAAATAATTTTGTTTATATTTTGAAAATTTTCACGCATATGTATACATATGTACGTATAGGAACTCTAGAGATAAACTTTGAATATATAAAGGTATAAAGGTATATTTTATCCTTTCACTTAGTTACGTCGTTCTAATTTAATTTTTATGCTTTTTTGCATGTTAATTAATTTTTTATTTTTATTGATTTATGTTTAAAAAAAAAAAATCCTCTCGAATTAAAATAAATTTGATTCCATGAATTACATTACCTATAATTTTCATGTGAAAAAAAAAAAAATAATAAATTCTTAATAAAAAAATTACATGATTACATTCCGTATGCGCATGAAAAAAAAAAAAGAAAAAAAAAGTAAATAAATAAAAATAATTGTACCTATCTACATATTATATAGAAAGTACACACATATAAGCTCTAAAACTTCTTACGGTTCATTTTTTTTTTTCCCCCAATTATTATGGGAATTTTGATATAAATATGTGTTTGAGTATATGTAGATATGTATGTATTGTAATTTGTAACATATCATCATAAATGTTACATAATATAAATTGCCGGTTATATATTTATTATTATTGATACATATTATGAAATAATCGGTAAATTAATAAATTTTGTTATTTTACTACAGGAATTAATTTATAGATGCATTTATGCTTTTATGTAGGTACTCGTCTCGTACATATTATTTTGAAGATAAGTAATAACGGTTGTATAAAAAATTTTAAACTTTTTTCAGTTGAATATTATAAAATTAAAATACATATATGGTGAATTAATATTTATGAAATATTTGAGGTTATGGTTTATTTTTGCAATTAAAGACTTTTAGGATTAACAGAAACAGAAGAAGAAAAAATGTATCGTTTAGTAAACTTATACCAATTTTCATGGGTTGTTTAACAACTTACCTATAAAAAAAAAAATCCTTCTGATAAAAGGATTTAATTTTCGCCCTTTTTCATATCTGTTTTTTAATTCTAATTAATTTTACAGGGTATTCAGAACTATTATATCTATAAAACAAAATTGAAAATTAGTTCTAAGGGGATAAGTGAAAACTTGCAAAAAATCCAAATTTCTTTCACAGATCATCCCATAACTTTTAAAAACTATGTTTTAAGATCCTATTCCCATTTACAGAGACCTTAATTACTTGTCCAAAGTGCTAATTAGATCTCCTTTTCTGAAAATGTAGCTTTCCAAGTTTAACATTGTGAAAAATCATTTATTTACAAATTTTGGAAAATTTAGAGAATTTTTCAATTTTTGTTTTTCTTACTATAATAAGTACTTGTCGGCTAGTAGCTAAAATAAAATTTAGGTATATGTAGATATACAATTATTAGGAAGAAAGAATAGAACAACAAACTTAGCAAAAAACTTAAAAGTTCAACATGATAAAAATTGTTAAAAGATAAGAACCATATCAACTGTTAATATCAAAGATACTTTGACAAAAAAAAAAACAAATTTCACTTCTTATAGAAGTCAATTGAATTTGATTAGTGTTGGTGCGCCTGTCATTTTTCTGTTTTCACTTAAATCTTATTCTATAAGAAAAAGGAATATTAAGTTGTTATTGAATATGTATATCTTCTACATATGCTTGTAAAAAAAATGTATAGGTACATTTTTATATATTCATGTATGTCAACCGCATTATCATGTAATATTTTAAGTGAAAGAGCTTTTTTATATACACATATAAATTTTGTTACTTTTTTTTTTTGTCACATAATAGCTTAAAAAATCACGTCTGAGAAAAAGGAAATAAAATTAGGGTGTTCTATTACTGCTTTAAAAAAATGTTTGTACATACATATGTATATGTACTTAAAAGTACACAAAAGTAAAGTAGATACGTCTTACCCTTTAAGAAGAACCTTAGCAAATTTTTTTTTTAAACTTAAAACCGAGTATCTACACTTCTAGATCAGGAATCTACACATTTTTTTTCCTCCATACATCTATATCTCACCATGTATATCTATCCTAGGAATATGTACTCAAATAAAAGAAACTTTTTTTATAATATAAGTACCTACTCGTATATTACACATTATCTATAACATAATAGATACATGTAGAGAATTTTCTATATTATTTAACACTCATTTTTTATATGTAAGCTTATATTCCTGTCAATTCTTAAGAACCTTTTGTTGTGGAGTATGACGTAAATGGAAGATCTATGACTATAAGAAAATATAGTGACTGACCCTTATCCCCTTATATACATACTTAGTATATGTATAACAAAAGTCATGCGAATTTTGTATTTTCTTTTTGAAAAAAAGCTCTTTGAAATTCAAAAAATATGAAAAATATATTAAAAAATCTATTTATTTAATCAAGTTTACCAGAATTTTTATCAAATTTTCAATAATTAAATTTTATGCAAATTTTTGTAAATGTCCTTTCAATGTTTTAAGTCAAATGAGTCATAAAAATGTTCTAACAAATTCCAATCCTTTTTTTTTCTGCCTTTGAAATCATTGGGATAACAGTACATTCACATTTTGTGTAGCGTGTTTTTAAAATAATGCTCCAAGTTTGTGAAAATATTCAAAAACCTTTGAAAGTGTTTTTTTAAAATTTCCTTCCAAAACAATTATAAACTTTGGCAAACTTTGTATAATAAAAAATGACTTTAATATAAACTGGCATAACAAAAATACGAAAAAATAACGGTTATTTTTCTAATTGAAATTGAAAATATTTTATACTTGAAATTAGATAAACATTAATTTTCTGTAGCACGCAAAATTCAATTCAATTAGATTAAATCTTAAATCGAAAAAAAGAAAAAAAATCCAAATAACCAGACAGTACAAACAAAAAGCAAGTCAATTAATATTTTTCCAGTTAAAAGAATAAAACCAGAGGAAAATATAATTAAAAAAATATCTTTAACTACGATCTTTTCATCAGAGTTATGAAATTTCCATTCTGTCCATTGAATTCATTAATTTTTTTCTTTCATTTTTGTGTTTCCAAAAAATACAAAAAGCTAAAAGAGTCATTTTATTGATTATTTTTGAAGTATTCAACCCTGTTTCAATTATTATCGTTGCAATTTTGTCTCTTTTTTTTCCACATGATGGGTGATTTTGCTTTAATTGTGTGGAATATTTTTTTCCTCATTTATGTTGTGTTTTATAAAGAAAAGCTTCTGTTTTTTAACTTAAAAAAAAATATTATAGGAATACGTTTTTTTAGTCATTTTCAGTAATTGCCATCTTTATTGCGTAATCGATTGAAAATAATGGACTGAAAAATCAATTACAAATTGTCGTATAATCTGCAACGAACCTATATGAGTTTTTTTTTAAAAAAAAAAACATTTTTCTTGTTGTTTCTTTCGTGTTTAAATTTTTATTGAATTTTTTTCATACTGTATACCAAAACACACAATTTATATGCACTTGCAATATTAACGAAAAAGGGTTTATTTTTTTTTTTATTTTTATTTTTTTTTTTTTTTTTTTTTTTCAAAAAGAGAAGTAGCTTTTTAGACATTTATTAAAGTACATTTACTTTTAAGTGCATTTTTACTGTGATGTAAATTTTCAAAGAGTTTTTTAGAAAATAAATGAAAAGAAGAAATTCATTTCAATAAGTTACTGTTCTCACAATAAATACAGGGTGCATACAGGGTCTTAATACATTTTAGCATCTCATGTGTTCTCCTCTCTTATAATCTACAAAGATTCACGACACTTATTTTCCTTACTCCCATAAATTCCCTCATCTTATGCACTGACGCTTTACTAATTAAAGGTAAAAGGAAATCCCTACGTTGTGGCACATAAGAAAAATATTGCTGCATCAGATTTAATCCAAGAAGAAGAGAAAAAGCAACAAAAATATATGTAGATAAATAATACAATTATAAAATGTAACTGAAGAACCCCATCAGAAGCTTAAAGTTAAACATTAACCCTCGATACCCTAAAAAGGGAAAAAATGTTCTATCATAGAAAAAAATATTCTTTTTTTTTTTTATTTACGGTTTTTTTTTTTTTTTTTTTTTTTTCTTGGTTATTTGTTTCTGTTTCAATTTTTATGAATACAATTAATTAAAATTATTAATTTGTATTATTTACACTCTGTTATTCTATACATTTATCAACTAAACAAATTTTAATAACTATAATTTTTCAATAAAATCGATAATATTTACATAACATAACATGTAAAGTATTGAATTTCATAAATTTTGAAATCAATACGCCTAACAACTTTAAAGCAAAAAAAAAAGCCTATATGTGTAAATACACTGCATATATGTATGTTACGCCTTTTTGATAATTGTGTTACATTACATTGAACTTACAGTGTGTATAGCCTTCTCTGTATTTTTTCTAGCTACTCTAAAAAAAAATTCAACTATACTTTCAATACACTTTTCTTCTTTTGTTTTATTTTTCAGATATAAACATAAATTTCATTCTATATGGTTTTTCTTTATATTTCTTCAAACTACATTTAAAACAAGAATTTAAGTAGAAACAAAAAAAAAAAATGTGTTCCTGGCATTTGTTCAGATTATTATCAACAGTATCTGTTACAACAGCTTATGATCCTTCTGTTTTATCCAATTAAAAACTTGTGAATCAATAAAATATAAAAAATAAAGTAAAAGCTTTCATAGATATTGATAATACAATTACATCATAAAGGATATACGAATGATTTTTTTAATGCTTCATAAACGTATACAGATTTACAAAAATTCTAATTTCGTCTAGGATGGATTATTTGAATTGAAAATTCAATTTGAATGATTTTTCTGAAAGTTTGAAATCAAAAAAAAGGAAATAAACCATATATTGGTTTTTTGAAAAGCAAAAAAAAAAAAAAAATGGATTGCTGTAGTAAATATTCACAATATCGAAATCATTCAATGGGTGGTAATATTGATAATCGTAATAATATAAATAACGGCAGTATTGGTTATTATTCACATTTACATCATTCATCTTTGAGATATCAACAGCAACAACAACAACAGCCGCCATCACTTTATCGATTAAATAATTCTTCTGGTTCAATATATAATGGAATTGGACCACCGCCGACTTCTATACCAATATCACCGCATACAAATTTACATCATCAAAATTATGACCATCGTTATGGTCATTCTTATACAAATTTATCATCATATTCATCATATACAAATAGTAACAGTTATAATTGTAATAATGTAAATTTTAGAGGTATGATGAATGATTACTATAATCACTGTGATAGTTATACACGTATGAATGGTATTGGAGGATCAACAAATTTTTCATATTATGGATATCATCGTGATTTTTATGATATAAATTTACATCATAATCCTAGAATCAATAGTTATAATAATATGTATACAAATCCATTAGGAGAACGAGAATTTAATCATCATCATCATCAACATCATCAGCATCATTCTCATCATCAGAATATCGGATATTATCATACGCTTCCGAATAGTTATTATAATAATAATAATAATAATAATCATCATCATCGTTATCTATATCATCATAATCATCATGCTGTTATTGGTAATAATAATTACAATTCACAATTACGTGGTGCTTCCAAGGATACATTTATATCACGTATTCCTTCTGATATTCATAAATCAAATATAACAATAACAAATGAAAAAGATTTATGTGATGATACTGGAAATAATTTAAATAATTTACATACATCATCGGTTTCACCATCACTTCAAACAAATACTACAAATAATAATAATAATTCTTCCTGTATAGATGATACAAATAAATTAAATCAATTTCATAGAAATTATAATCCATATTCAAATTGTAAAACGGATCCTAATTATAATGATGATACAATTGATGAAAAAATCAATCATCAACAACAATCAACAATATCAAAGGATAGTGAAGAAAATCAAATAGGTGAGTTTTTTTCAAACATAATTTCAATAAAAAAAAAAAAGTTATTTTCACTTCTTGTACACTATTTTTTTTTTCAAATTTTCTTTTCACGTTTTATTTTTAGAAATTTATTTAAATCACGTTACTATTTTAAAACGAAAATATTAACCTTTAAAAATTTATGTAGTAGGTATGATATTTGTAAATACCACAGTTCAAACAGCACATATGGTGATACAATGAAATACCTTGATTGTTTTGTTTATTATGTCATTTCTTTCAATTTACCAAAAAAAAAAAAAGTTATTTACAACTTTTTACGTAATAAAGAATTTTTTTTTTGTTTTTTTTTTTTGTTTATTTGAAATTTTGATCAATATTTTATCATACATTGAAGAAGGCATTTAAATAACGTAAAAGTTAATAAATAACAGTTTAGAATTCAATAAAAAAAAAATTAAAAAAATAGAAAAAAAACGATTTTAACATTTAAGGAATTTTGAATTTTTCTATTTTAAATATATATTTCTTTCTTTTTTTTTTTTTTTTTAATAGAAATCTTGACTTGAGTTTATGAGCTTGACATGTGAACCATCTAAGAAATTGTTCGAAAAAATCATGTCAAAGGCATGTTAACGGTTTTTCTTTTGTTCTAAATTATCGTTTAGACTACCGAGAACTTATATTCAAAAAATTTGTATTATTCAAGACATAATGAACGCAATTGAGTAAATTTGTGCCCAAAATCTTCACTTTAAAATCATTCTTAAAAGAATGTTGTGTCCTTACAGTCATTACATTAATGTGTCATAACTTCAATTCTCTCTAAGCAATACTACCTACAATGACCTTGATAATTCTACAAAAATATTTCTTGCAAAGTCATTGTCTGAAACATCCTCAATTTTTGGCAACGTATCCTATTACCATGTTTTCAATATTTAAAAAAAAAAAATGTATTCTAAATTACGGCTATTACTTATCCTTGTTTTTGAAACCACAAAAAAAAAATCATTCTCTTTTTTGTTTTATTTACAAAGTCATATTTATAAAATAAAAAAAAAAGAAGAAAAACATACAACTTTCGGGAATGTTTACTTTATGTTTATACTCCTAATTCAATTTAATTTATATTTTATGTATATTTCTTCCTTCAACAACTTGTTGATTCCTTGTTAATAGCTTTCAAATAAAATGTACATATAAACTCCAATCATTTTTAACATATTATTATTATTATGATTTTGAAAAAGCTTATTTTATTTCAAAACTTACAAGTTTGTTTATTTTTTTTTTTATTTTATTTTCATATTCAAATAATATAAACAATAATCATAAATATTAAAATGTTACCAGATAAAAACATTTTAAGGATAAAAAAAAAAATTATGATGGGTTTTTTTTACCAACATTTTCTGTGTTTTGTTTATTTGTCTCATAAAAGTGGGTATATTTTTATTATTTATTTTTTTATGGTAAAGGATATAAATTGTAATAAGTTAATTATTCAAATTTAATGAGTAATTTAGTTTTTGTTTAGATTTATATACATTTTTTTGACTACATAAAATGTATAAGGTGTTTCATTAACAGGTGGTCGATTCATCTCACGTGTTTTCCCCCCTCTTATAATTTTCAGAAGTTCAAATTTGGCATTCATCAATACTTTCATTCTTCCTTAATTTGCTACAAAAAAAATATAACATGAAAAATAATTTGAATTATCTTGAAAATGAAATGAAATAGATCATTTTCGTTAACAAGTACAGATATGATTTCTTTAAAGAAATTTTTCTGGAACTTCTAGTCATAACTGTGGCTTCATTTTTACAATAAATGTTTAAATATTGTCTAAAAATCCTTAAATATATTTGTCGATTTTTTTTACATAGACCAACACTTTATAGTAAGTCATCTGAAGTCTAACGGCATAAATTCGTAACATTACTGTAGAAAAAAATCTTTTTTTTTTTACAATCGGTCCGGTTGTTACGTTTATTCTTTAAAACTTTAATCCTTCCTTTTATCGTCGAAAACTTCTCAAAAATTATCTTGATGAATTTTTTATTTGTAATACCTATACTGTCTAACTTGAATGTTAATCTAAAGGGTAAATGTCAAAGAATCGATGTGAATGATTAATTGAACACATTTTTGGAAAAATTTTTCATTCACTAATCCTTTAAGCTTTTACGGCAAGCATACTTGTCTATGAAAAAAAAAACAAATTTTCTTCGCTACCTACTTATTGTAAAATTAGTCGTCATTCTTAAATTCTATTTTCGATTCCAATGAAAAATCTAACAATAGCTTATACTCACACACAAAAAAATAATATCACTTACATTTTAAATGAAATAATTTTCTATACAATTAATTCTTTTTTTTAATTTTTTGTAACAGACCATCAATCTTATGAATCAAATGAGTACAAATCGAAAAAATCGATAACAAAGGACAAAGATAAATTATCTAATAGACAAAATAGTGCAAATCGAAAAGCCGAATGTTCTACACCGATGGTAAGTGAAAAAATAAGGATAATAAAATTTTTATTTATGACTTTTTTTTATATAAGTAGATGTGAATTTGTCGTTAAAATTCGTTTTACTTTACTGAACCTAACATATACAAAAAACATACATTCAATTTAGTTTTAAATTTGCCTGAAAATGAGTGTTTGAATTTCTTTATACAGTCAACAAAAAACTTTGTTATCTGTGAGGCAAAATATAATAAATTTAAATAAATTGCTTTTTGAAACTTACTTATTTTTTTTTCGAAAAAAAAAAATTGTGTAAAGTTAGTTGTTAAAATGTGAATTGTTCGTAGAATAAAAAAAAACAAAATTGAATATTTTCTATATAGATGAAATTTTTTCAACAGTTGTCAGATTTAAAGGACATAAATTTGTAATATTTTTATGACTAAATCTAACTTTATCAAATTTATGGGTATTCATATACTATCAAACTCACCAGATATGAACCAAATGGACTTTTGCATCTGAGAATATAAATTTAATGTAGAATAAGCTGAAAATAAGTAAGCAAAAAGTTATGCCAATGCAAAATCATAAATCTCATTATTATTTTTATTAATTCTAAGCTCTTTAATATCAACTCGAAAATTTTTGATTTAGCGATAAAATTGATCAATTGGGACCTTATGATTTTAATCATATAACAAAGGCTACATACATATATATGTCTACAAAACTTGTATTCGCTTGCAGTCCAGTTAAGTTGAGACGTTCATTTTTAAAGTGGGGCAAGTATATGTTCTCTACGACTTTTATGAAATGACCTAATCTGTATCGGCAAATTCCAAAAAAAAACAACAACAAAAAAAGCCGCTTACATTTTCAAATTTTTGTGCAAGTAAAATGTTTGCTTTGATGCTCAAATTGAATTCAGGCTTAAAATTTTAATAAAAATCGGAATTTTGACAATTACATTATTTTTTCTTTCTTTTCTGTGTTGTTGTTATACTTTTTAATCGTTTTGAAATTTCAAAAAAATTATTTAAAACCATGTAGTCTTCAAAATCAAAAAAAAAATGTAAATTTTTTATTTAAATTTTATTTATTTTTGACAACAATCATCCAATTTTAAATCATTTTCATGTTAAAAACAGAATAAAAAATATTCCAGTTTAAAAACGAATTAATTTTATTGTAGATTATTTTGAAGCAAACTATTAAAAGGCACTTTATATCGATTTATGCTTTATAAATATCAAAGTTAAAGGTGTCAAAAACAACATATGTACTATAAAACCTGCTAAAACTAAAAAAATTTTGACAGCTTCTAGTGACTGAACATTATTAGAAAATTACTGTACATAATATCCTTCTCCACCTACTATCACCTCTAAAAATAAACGTGTAGTATTTTGTATTTTTCCATTTTTTTTTTTTATTTATTGTATTATAACAAAATACAAATTCTATTGAAGGAAATGAATATGTGAATTTTTGAAGAGCTTTTTTTTTGTCTGTTACTTAAATAAATTCAATTTAGCAATAAAAGACATAGGGAACAGGAGATGTGTGACCGAGTTTAAGAGGTTTTTATCGTATTTTATTGTATAGTATTTATGTCTGTATGTGTTGAAGACAGAAGCTTTTTAATCGGATATTCTAAATTCATTCAAAGGATTTTTTATTTTATTTTAAAATTGAAAGTATCTTATTCCAATAATCGTAATTTTTTATTAGTCTCGTCGTCAGTTTATTATAATTTTGTCTGTAAGGAAAATCCTACAGTTTTCTATGCATGCAATGTTTTTTTTTTTCTGTTTTCAATAAAACTAAAAGTTTTTATTTTAATTGTTTTAAGAAAATCCTGTTTGAAAATGTAACGTTATTCATTTCAAATTGAAAAGGATTTTTTTTTTCTCAAATTTTGAATTTGTTTACTACTGTTTTTATTGAAATGAAAATATAAAACAGTTTATAAACATTTTCTTTTTATTTTATTTTTTCAATGTGATTTAATTTCATTTCCTTTTTAAAATTAAAAGCATAAAAAATAAATGTTTCTAAATTCAATTTACTGTTAACATTTTTTTCTTTCTTTTTATTTAACACGCAAATTCTATTAAATCAACTAAAAATCAATGAAAAATTTTTTATTATATTTTACTTTTTTTTTGTGTATGTCTTTATTAAAACATAGTACATACACATAATCTCAAACTAACTGAAAAAGTACAAAAATTCTTAGAATATTTACATTAAAAGAAATGAGCTTTACAAATGCATGGCTCATCTATAAAATATTTGAGCTATATTATATTGTACCTAGTTTTTTTTTTTCCTTTTTTCCTTTAACTATATCTACCTTACTATATACTACTCCTATAATACTATTCTAAATGTACGTTTTTCTTTTATATAGAAAATTATCGAATAAAAATCACGCATGTGTACTATTATATAGGACAAGTGGCGCCACTTACTCCCACTAATCGACCGGTTACCGTAAGCTTTTCATATACATACATACATTACATTTTTATGCACATTTTTCTGCAAATTTCCTTTGAAAAACTGTTAGTTATACGTAATTTTTCTTCTTTTTAAATTTTATTTAGAAAACTTCTGTTATTTCTTTTTGTTTTTGTTGTTGTTTTTATTAGCTTTTCTTTTACTGTTTAATTTTTTTTTTGTTGTTTTTGTATTAACGTTTAAATGAAGTTCATTTACCACGCAAAATAAGCTTTCACATAGACCATATTATAATAAACAACTCTTTTATATGAAATTATTTAATGATTTTCTTTTTTATAACTTTTTTAGAAACCATATAAAGTGAAATGGAAAAAAGTAATAATATTTTATATATGTACGTAATACGTATGTACATTAATAGAAAATATAATGCAGACATTGAACAATTTTATAACAATCTTTTAATAGTTAATTTTTTTTTTAAATTAAGTTTTTATTTTTGTATCTCACACATTAAAAACAAAAGTTTAAGTTTTCCTAATTTTTTCATTGAAAAATATTAATTGAAAGACTAAAATTAATAATTATGTACATGTATTCCTTGGAGTCGAAACTTCTTCTCAAGAAAAAAAAAAAACAATTTTGTTATTTTTCTAATTACATTTTTCTTGATATTTTTATCATCACATTTTATTATTTCTAAATTATGTCAAAATAAATTTTTTTAGTTTAGCTTTTCGACTAAAATCGATCATGTGATAGTTTATTATTTTTACATAAAAACGTTATCTGGGCCCCCTTTTTATCTTCTGTTTCTAATGATGGTCCACTAGAAGGTCTTTGAAAATTTTGTTTTTAACTGTACGTATATCAAGTATACGTATGTACTCGTATATCAACTATGTATGAGCACTTGACTAGACCGTCAAGTTTTTTCCTCATATTTTAGGAAGAGCTGATGAATGTAGTACACCTTTCCTGGCTAGAGAATCAGCCAACTCGTCATCCTTGATTTCGTCATGTCCCGCGACTCACATTAGGTATACTTTATTGGTGATGGCGAACGTTATAACAGTCTTAAGGCATACCCAAATCAGCCGGTGAGAATTGAGGGTTTTAAGTGCTACCATATTGTATGAACACATAATCAATGGCGCCAAAAGTTATAAATTTAATTTTTTAATGTTAGAAGATTAATTTAACATTAAAAAAACATTATTTAACATTTAATTGTGATTTTCCTTTTTTTTTTTTCTAAATTGAGTGCTGAAAAATACAGAACATTACTTTTTAATAATTATAATTTAAATAATTTCCGAATTTCTATGAAAAATGTATAATTTTAAATAACTTCGACGGCGATTTTGAGATTTGAACTCTTCAGTCTAGTTGATATTTTTCGAAATCGTTAAATATATAAAAATTAAATGAAATGTTGAATATTTTATAAAAAGTATGATAGCTTAAAAAAAATATATGATTTTTTTTTTCAATTTGTGGATAAAAAATTCATACAAATCTATTTTCTCATCGTAGAGATGTGAGTAAGGACACGCTTAAAAGACAATATGTAAACTTAAAGATAGAGATAAAATAGAACTGACATTAACTGGAAAACATAAAACCGTTTAAGTCTATCTATCGTAAACTTTAAAAATCTCACATAAACACTATGGCAATTGCATGGTTTCCTTAATTGAAAATTCACAAAATTATTGTATTGGTCATATGGTTCAAGGAACTTGAAATTCTTGTCCGTTTTATGATATTGATATTACATTGCTATTGCTTCAAAGAGAAGCCATTAATTGTTTCTTTTTACGAAAAAATATTTAATTAGCTGCCCAAATTTTAAAAGTCTTTTGTAGTTAAAATAACTAAAAAAATTAAGAACTCTAAGGCTTTTTTTTTAATTTTGAATTAAAATTTAGGATTTCAGCAACTAATATTATCAACTCTGACAATTCTTCTTGTAAAAGATAACAAAAATACTTGAAAAATCCAAATTTAATGCGAATGTATACAATAACAATTTTCATAGTGAACAAAGACAAAAGTTGATTTCAACAAATTCATTTTATGTTTTACTCAAAAGATACTTGTAAAAATTTCATTAAAGAATTTTATAATTAAAAAAAAATGATTCTGTAGTCTTTACTTTCCTCTTTTTCTCTTGTCTTTATGAAAATTATTTTTAATTTATACAATTTCAGAATAATTTATCAACATTTGATCATGATGGTTCATCATTTACATCAGATAATTATTTTTATTCAACAAAAAATTCAAATTATTCAAATTTACAAAATGGTTATCATTCACCAAGTCAATCGAGTAGTTGTTGTTCACCATTTTCAAATTCTCCAAATAATTGGAATCAACGTTATAGTCCAAAATTATCTAGAAAAAGATGCCGTTCACCAAAATCATCACCATCATCATCATCATTAATATCATCAATAACAATTAATAAAAATCGTATTTTAGAATTTGATTTTATTCCAAGTAAAAAATCAAAAAGAAAAATTAAATCTGAATCATCTGAAGATAATTATGAATATCGTGAAGAAATAAAGGTATTTATTGAATTAAATAGACATTTTTCTCAAAAAAAAATTTCTTTTTTTTTTGTTTTTTGTTTTCACACAGGGTATAACTCCATTACCAGGTTTTCAACAAGCTTTTGGTTCAACAGAAATTGGTAGATTCTCAGAAACATTTTTCAGTGCAATCGATAGTCCAATAGAATTTCGTTATGAATCTGAAGCAGATACATTAAGTCCACAACCATGGGAAACTGGTGATTCATTAGATGGGCCTCATTATAATCTTTATATTGGTGCTTCTGTACAACCAATGTATTCAGATAATTTTAATTCAATTGATTCATCAATTGATAGTAATCATTTTAATGAAATTCAATGTAGTGATTATTAGGTTTATAATTTTAGATAATGTATGTATGGAAACAAAAAAAATATTTTAATTTTCATTTATTTATTTTTTTATTTTTTTTAATGAAATGACCGTTAAAACTCCAATAGAATAATTTAAGAGAAATAACAACAATAACAAAAAAGGATTAGATAATATTATCAAATATCAAATGACACAAAAACAACTTTTTTTTCTTTCTTTTTCTAATAAAAAAAATATCATTAGATAATTAGAACAAAACATAACAAACAAACAAAAAAAAAAGTAAAAGAACAAAAACAAAAAACAAAGTAAAAAGCATTTTTTAAAAATAAATATGTGCCTTGTTTTTCATACAAAAAATTTTTAAGAAAAATCTCAATAAAAAAAATTAATTTAGGCCTGTATAATTTCTATTTTTAATTTAATTTTGAAAAAATTATTTAAAAAAAAAAAAAAAAACGGTAAACATTTTTTTTTTTTTTTGTTTTTTGTATAAAAAAACTTTTAAACGTATAGAAAATATTAATTCAAACACAAATAAATAAAAATCATATAAAAAATAAATAAATTTTTAAAAATATATACATACATATTTAAAAGTTAGCTTAATATTAAAAAATTATTAAACGTAAACATATTTGAAAAAAAAATGTATAATTAAATTTTCTCTTTCTTTGAAAAAGAATTTAATTAAAATAAAAGCGTGTTTTTTAAATTAATATTAACTGTTAAACAATTTCCTCTTTTTGTTTTCTCTTCATAATTATTAATTTGCAATTTCCGAATTAAACGAGAAAAAAAAAGCGATTCTCTAAACGATGCACTGGACATCGTGTGAATTTTAAACTGTGGCTCTCATTGAAAAATCCTTTTCTAGTGAAAAAAATTTCCCTAATAGTTATTGATATTTATTAAATAATAAAACTGTTAGAAAAAAAATTCGTTAGACTAAAAAATATATCTTTAAATTCGAAGAAATTTGAAGGTAACGCACGGGACATGCACAAATGTAATTCAATGTTTTGAAAAAGGAATTCGAAAACTCCTGCGAATTCTTAATTGATTTTTTTTTAAATTAATTTACGTATCAATACATTTCAGTTGGATGATTAAAATAACAATTAATGAATTTTTTGTCAGCCGCTTAAAAAAATTTGTTATTATTTATTAGAGGTAGCGCACAGTTTCAATTTTTAGAAAATTGCTCAAAATCAATTAAAATTATTTTCAAATTTGAAAAAAAAAAAACTTTTAGAAATGATTTTTAATGTAAATGTAACCACCACATATTTACAAAAAAAAGGGGGGGAAAGGTTTTTTTTTTTTAAGTTCAGTTTGCTGCCTTTTTCACAAGGGTATTGAAACAAATTGCAACAGTTACATTACAGTTAATATAAACTCACTTTTATTTTAATTAAGAAAATCTTTTAAAAATTCTTAATTAAACGAATTAAATTACAGTTTTACATTTAAAGGACATTCAAATTCTGTATATACAGAAAAAATAAATAAATAAAAATTTAAAAAAAATAATAAAAATAAAAAATAAAATAAAATAAATAATTTTAAAAATTTAAACAAAAAAGTTGCACACAGAATCAAAATTTGTTCATTTCTTTAATTATCATATCATTTTACAAGACAAAAAAAATCTTTTATATCTTTACAAAACTACAACATATTCAATAATTATGTAAGATTTTATATTTCAAAAAACAAATATATTAATAAGTAATTATTCACCATGCCCCTGGAAATTCAACAGTCAAGTAAATAAAAAGTGAACATTAGTTTTAATTAAAATTAATTAAAGTTAATTATTATTTTTTTTTTTTATTCTCAAATTTTCAATTTTTAATTTACTACCAGACTAGAATCTACATAGTACAAAAATCTTTTCTTTTTATCTTCTTTTTTTTTTTTTTTTGGACTTTCTATATCACATTTTTTAATACTTAATGATATATCATTTTTACTCTTAAATTTTTTCTACAAAGTTTTTTTACAAAACCTTGATAAATTTTAAAATAAATGAATATTATTTGATTCTGTGTCTATAGAAAAAAAAAAACAATATTTTACAATTTTTTAAATTAATCGTAACATACAAAAACAAAACAACAAACACAAAGAAAACATGCATTCTTTATCTAAACATACCGTAAATAAAAATAAAAATATTTATTATTCTTATCTAGTCATATAGGTAGTTAAATTTGTAAAAATAAAAAAACAACAAAACAAAATCATTAGTAAAATTTTTTCATTTAAAGAAAAAAAAAATGTTATATTAAATATTATATTTAAAAAAAAAAAAAAAAATGTTACATATTACATATTTATAAGTAATTTTAAAAAAAAAATAAAAATAAAAATAAATCAAAGTAGTAATTCTGTAAAAATATTTTATTATTAAACAAACAAAAAATATATATATATATAAAGAATAAAAAAAACATGATACATTATGTGCCATAGTTTTGTAAAAACAAATCATTTTAGAAATATTATTATTATGTATCTATAATTATAATATCTTTCTTGTATTAAAAAAAAAAAACATATTTATTATATAAACTTTTGGTGTTTTTTTTTTCTTTTTAAAATAAATTTGATGATAAAAAATTCAAAATGTGTGTTTAAATTTACTGATGAAGGATCCTTGAGGAAATTTTGAGAAAAAAAAGAGGAAAAGAAAAATATTATATTGTAGAAACAAAACGTGTACCGGCACCAAATACCAATTTTGAATAAATCTTCAGATATTCGTACAATCGTACATAAGTATCAACGACGACGAGTTTATTAGATTCTCAAGTAAAGAATTTCACGTTTAAAGTGTTTCTAAGTAATAAATAATCAATTGAGTTTTGTGAAATGAAAGGATATCTCTTGCTAATGAATTAAATAAATTTCAAATTCATTGACCATTTTTAATGATTAACTGTCCAAAGTTATTTGAAATCCGTTGGAAATGTGTACTTCATAGATAAAAAATTGGATAAGATTTTGTTTTTTTAGGAGCCACATAGTGCTAATTCTTTATATCTTATTCCATAAAAATGCTTTATACACTATACATTTCTTAATCTCCTTTGTATCCTTTATTTATCAATACTTCTCTTTTATAAGGAATAAATCCCTAAATCTTGCTACAACCAAAAAAATTTTAGAACATGAAAAAAACGAAAACAAATTTTTTATATTTTATTTATGAATTTATTCAGCATTTGAAAAAATTAAATAATTTGTCGAATAAGTATGTAATAATCCTCTTTTGCGTTGTCTTGATATTAATAAAGCTAAACCTAAACCTATAAGTGAAAATACAATAATAAGTAAAATTATTAATAATGCCTTTGAACTAGATTGTGTTGTTGTTAATTTTGTTGTATTACTAATAGAATCGATATTTAATGATGAAACATTAGAATAAATAGTACCGTTATTAATTAAATTTATTGATTTTATTGTAGACATTGATAATGATTTATTTTTTAACATATTTTTTCGTATGAATTTATGAATACGACATGGATTTAATTCAGCAACATAAACTTCATTACCATCTGATGTAACAGCAATATCATGTGGATTTGAAAATACTGTATTATTTGGACCAAATTTTGATAGAACTTCTTTTGTTTTCATATCAATAACAAAACCATTTACTTCATTATAATGATCATTTTTATTATAAAATGTTTCAATTGGTCCATTAACAACAAATAATTGTCCACCATCTAATGATGAATAATCAATACTAAATAATCTATCACCAATTATTTCATTATGATATTGAGAATGAAATGTACCATTTATTGTATAAAAACATTGTACACGTCCATTTTCACGATCAGCAACACATAATAATTCTTTATCATTAATTAATGTTAATGCATGTGGTATAGCAAAGAAATTTTTTGGTGCTATTTCATATGCATCACCCTGAAATGAATTTTGTCCCCATTGTAACATTAATTCACCATTTTTTGAAAATTTTATAATACGTGCATTACAATAACCATCAGCTACAAAAAATTCACCTTCTGGTAATACAGCAATTGAAGTTGGTTTACAAAATTTATTATTACTTTTACCTGGTTGAAATGCAGTACCTAATATCATTAATGGTTTATTATTTGATCCTTTTGGACCAAATTTCATAATTTGATGTAATGCAACATCTGTTATCCATATATTATCATCATGATCAATTGTTAAACCATGTGGCATGTAAAATATATTTTTTCCCCATTCATATAGAATTTCTCCAGTTTTTCTATCAAATGTAATTATTGTATTATTCTGTATTGCAGTACGATATTTATTTTTATAAATATTATTCAAATCGAATGAATCTTGGGTCCATATTACTTCTCCTCTATGAAATATTACAACATTACCATTTTTATCAAATGAAACTGCTGTTACTGATCCTAATGTTCTTGACTGATTTGGCCATTTTGATTGATAAACATATGTGATATTTAAATTTTTTAATTCCGTTTTAACATCGATTTTATCTAATTTCAATTTTGGTTCTTTCCATTTTGTATTTGATGCACCTTGCATTATCTGTTGAAAACGTTGACTATTACTACCGAAATCATCATCTTGTGGAATGTATGAATGTAAACCAGACGCATTATCTGAAGATGTTGAATATGACACATAAGAAATTAAAAAAATCAAAAATGTAAACAAGTAAAAATCTAAAACAGACATTGTCCTTTTTTTTCACTTTATATTTTAGTCACTTTTTCTTTATAAAATCCTATTTATCACAAAACTTTTAGTATCAGACTTAAAATTAGTTCTAATTAATTAAAATAACTTTGTCCCATATCCTTTAAAAAGAAAATACTTTTGCTGTTAGAATTTAGCAGCAGCAGCAGCAATTAGTGAATTAGTGATGCCTCTTACCTGGCTTTTTTACCTGAGATTTCTTCTGACAGTTGCTCCATGATTCGCTAGCTTCGGACAACGCGTACACTAAGGGTTGAAATTGCCATACATTACCCTACAAAAGTTATGCATAACATAAAAGTTCATATCGCATGATTAAGTGGGCGTGTAAATCAACAATTGTTTAAACTATACTATATTGTAAAAATCGATTTGCGAAGTGTGCGTGCAATCATGAAACTTGTGCTACGAGTCAATAAATCTTCAAACTTTAATGTCGGTGACATGAAAATTCCACTAAAAAAAACATGAAAAAAAATTTCCGTCATGTAGCTTTTCGGCATACATTTACAAACTACGCTAAATTACGCAAACCTACATTACAGGACTTGCCTAAAAGGAACATAGCTATTAACCTGCGCGCAAGCTAACGAATTACAAACTAATACTGTTTGTACATTAGGTGGTTAAACCGTTGTTGTTGTAAAAACAGTTGTAAAAACAGGTTTTATAACCGTTTTGCGTCGTTGTTACAACAACCTAATGTGTAATAAATAAATATAATATAATAAATAATAAATTTATATAATAGGTATAAAGCGACATATTACAAATTATTTAACTCGGTAACACTTTTTACTATGAGATGCCTCATGCCGATTGTTGACGCTCGACGGGCGAATTACCGACCAACGACAAGAAAGTGTCAACTGTCAAATTTGTTTTCGTTTTAGACAGGTTTTATAATTGTTTAGCGCCAAAGAATATTTTTATTTTTTTTAAATTGTGTGGTTATTTACAGTTTTTTACTATTTTTTGTTCACCACTTTAATTGTAAGTTAATTTAATTTTTTAAGTTTTTTTTTTAATAATTTTTTATACCCTTATGTCTAATTAAGAGGAGTAAAATTTTCACGTTGCTTATGTTATGTCTTATCCCTTTTTATAAAAAAATTATTTTCAATTTTCTTTTTTCAGTGAAAAACAAAAATGGTTGAAAAAATTGAAGATTTATATTTACCAACATCGGTTGTAGCACGTCTAATAAAAGAAGCGTTACCATCAAATGCGTCTGTTAGTAAAGAAGCACGAATTGCAATAAGTCGTGCAGCATCAGTATTTGCAATTTTTTTAACAAGTACTGCAACAACAATGAAAAATCAAACAAAAAATAAAACAATAACTGCAAATGATATTTTAGAATGTTTAAATAAAATGGAATTTGAAGGTTTTATTGGTCCTCTTAGTGATCATTTAACAAAATATAGAAAAACAATAAAAGATAAAAAAGATGCTAAAGCAGCTGAGAATAAAGCTAAAAAAGATCAAGAACCTTCAGTATCAGTTCATATTAATAATTCTGATGCAGAAACCATACAAACAGAACAGATTGAAAATAATGATAAATAAGATAAATGTTTATAGTTTTTCTAATAAAATTGTCCAAAATATATCCTAAATTTTTTCGTATTTTATTTTTAAATTTTTTATAAATATTTCCTTAATTGAAACCATTTGTCAATTGAAAGAATTCAGATCGAAGTATCAGGACAATTCTATATGAAAAGACGAAATTATACTTTGGCAAGTACAAAAACCAAATTTTTAAATG
This sequence comes from Bombylius discolor, assembly GCA_939192795.1. NCBI lineage: Eukaryota > Metazoa > Arthropoda > Insecta > Diptera > Bombyliidae > Bombylius > Bombylius discolor. Next base: position 52,069,464 of record OW584238.1, on the reverse strand, counting down.
TCATCGAACTATGTATTCCTTATTCAGTAAAAACCATGAATTCTATCTGAAACCGCTTTCTGTGAGAATATTGAAATATGATCAACCTTTTATTAACAGAAATTCAATTATTAACACTATTATCTTATGTTTCTTTCCTCTTATAATCCACAAAGATTCGATATTGTTTCTTTTTAAAGATACGGATGAACTAGAATCCCTACACTTTCTTTTTTAATTACTGAAAAACACTCATGCTGTTTAGAAATATAACTGTTAATACCTACATATTAGCCTTCATGATATTTTTTCAATTACTTGATACTAAGCCAAAAAGTAAAATTGATATTATTCCTTTTCGCCAAATTGATTAAAATGTATAAAAAAAAATTCAATTTATCTTTCGCATAAATGCAGGTTTTATTGCTTGTGATTAGAATTTGGGATTATACAATTATGAAGTCTACAATTTTATTACAATCTCTTTATTTTTTTTTTCTTTCTGTTTTCTGATCTATTTTTATTTTTATATTAAATCTTTTTTTTTTTTTAATTTTTTTTTTTTTATTGCAAAAATAAGGAACACTATATATCTATAAGAAAAAAAAATGTATTGCGATAGTTATTTAAAATATGATTTAAAAAAAATTTACTTTCCATTTTTTTTTTCTCATTTTGATTTATTTACCTTTTTTTTAATATATGTATAATGAAAAAATTTCTTATTATGTATTATATATATAAAAATATAGTTTAACAATATCTTTTAATGTTTTTTTTTCTTTTTTCTTTTTAAATTTGTTTAAGATTTTGTTGTTGTTTTTTTTTTTTTTTTTTTGATTGTATTTAAGAAAATAAATAACTAGATAGTATAATAAAGAAACAGAATAATAAAAAATAATAATAATAATAAAAAGTACAGTTAAAAATGTTTTTTTAATTGGTTGATTTTTCTTCTTCTTCTTTTAATACTAAAACTTATATGTATATACAAATAATTATATTTTTTTTATATATGTAGATAATAAATGTTTTTTTATTTTTATATTTTTAATCCTTTTAATTTCTTTTCCTTGTAAAGATAGAATAATTTCAATAAAATTTTTTGTTATTGTTGTTTAGTTCATTCTAAATTTTCAAAATTAAAAAAATATTTGTTTTTTTTTTAAAAAAAAAAACAGAAAAATTATTCTAATGAAATATTTAGAATTTTCAAATTTTTTTCTTCTCTTCTAATATAATTTCATTGTTTTTGTATTATTATTTTTTTCCCCCTTAAATTAATAATTTCAATTTTATGTTTTATTTTATTTTTTAATAATTTAAAATTCTAAAATGTATATAATTATGTATTCATACGAAAAAATTAATTTCTTCCTTTTTAACATTGTAAAGGATTAAAAGAAAAAAAAAGAAAAAAGAAAAGAAAAGATAGAAAACAAGAACCTTAACATTCGGAATGTTAACCTTATTTAAAAAATAATTGCAAAAATTTTAATTTTATTTTGTGTAATCATATTGAAAGCCTTATCAAACGACCTAGTACGAAAAAAAATAATAATAACAATTAAAAATCTCTTTTTTTTTTTTTTTGAATGCATGATTTTAAAGTGATGATAAACACCAGTACATAATTTGTCAAGAAAAAAATTAATTAAAACAAAATAATAAAAACAACAAAAAAAAACTTGTAAAGTAAAATTTAAAAAAAAAATAATAAATTTATCACAACACCTTTTGCAGAAAAATGTGATGACAATTGCTAAAAAAAAAATTTTTTTTGTTTTTTTCTTGCTGAGCATTTTTAAATAAGTACAAAGTATATATAGTAATGCGTTGTATATTTGAATTGAATTTAATCAACACCAGCAAAACCTTGACTTCCTTCAATTGCTTTAATTAATTTATCTTTTAACTGTACGTAACCTTCATATGGTGGTAAATCTAAACGATTAAAGCTAAAAGTAAAAAAAAAAAAATTAAAAAAAAAAAAAATAAACAAAAACAGATTTAAAAAAATAAAAAAAATGCTTTTATAGCGATTATCGATAACATTATTTTCTTGGAGTTCAAATCGATACAACATTTTTCCGTTTTTTTCTCTTCTCAATAAAACTTACCATGTATGAGCTCTTGGAAAATTTTCTGGTGTTCCCCATTTTTCAATTGTAAACATTTGTGGTCCATTTGATCCATAAAGTTCTCTGAAACCATTCATTGGTACACGTGATGTTCCCGTTACAAATTGTAATAAACGTGATCTCATTTCATTTGAAAATGATAAAACAGCCTTTAAAAATAAATGAGATAAATTTTTTTTGAAAATTTCGAAATTAAAAGAAAATCAAATGACAAACAACACAAACAGAAAAATGTATTATCACTTACTCTCCAGAACCATTGTATAACAATATGATTTTTATGATAATCTCCTTTATATAATGTATTTTCTTTCCAATCTTTAACATCAATATTTTGTATACCACACATTAATAATTCTAATTCATTCTCATCAAAAATTTTTAATAAATTAATTGGAATTATTGAACCAAAACCTTCTAAAAATGCACACATTTGTTCTTTAACACGAGCTACAAAACGCCATTCAATGACTAGTCTGAAAAAAATAAATAAATAATAATACAAAAAATTATATAAAATTCTTATTTATTTTGAAAATTACAATAAGAAAAAAATACTTACTTAATATATTCATCTTTATTTTCATTGTTTACATCAATATCAGCACCATTCGGTTTTAATTCACGTTGACTTGTATGCCCGAAAGTTTCTTCATCTATACAAAATGTAAGCATTAATTCACTTGGATCATTCTCTTTAATCCATAATAATGAATTATAATATTCCGTATCTACTGCTTCCATATCTTTTAAATCAATTGGTTTTTGTAACATCATTTTATAAAATGGACGAATGAAGAATGCTATTTGGCGAAAAAAAAACAACAAGATTTTGTATTTTTTATTGAAGAACAAAAAAATAAATAGACTTTTAGAAAATTAAAACTGTGAACATACCATCTAAGAGTTTACCATGATAAACAGCCATTCCAGCTACTCTACCTATAAATCTATATTTAGAAAATTTAAGTCGATTAAAAACGAAAATTAATTTATAAATAATGAAACATTTTTTATTCTTACTTGAAATAATTTAAATGTTCCTCATTGCATAAACCACTAAACGGATTTATTTGTAATGTATAATTATCCATTGCAGAATATTCAAATAATCCATAATATGGATTGAACATTTCTTTTGATAAAAGAAAGAACCATTCTCTAGCAAGGCCTCCATAATCTGTTTAAAAAAAAAAAAAATAATAAGTAAAAAAATCTAAAACGTAAAAATTTTCTTTTTTTTTTCCTATTTTTATTTTGAAAAAACTCTTACCTAATCCAGTTTCACCTTCAAATTCTATCCATAATTTTGTTTTTAATAAATCTGTTTTATTAACTGAATTTATAATACGATAGGAATCTTCTAAAATTGATATTCTTCTAATTCTTACTTCAAATTTGTTAGGTACATTTGTCTAAAAAAAATGAGAGAGAAAAATAAAACATTATAATTTTTAAGAAATTCTTTGTGGTAATTAAAACTTACTGGTTTTCTAAGTTGACTCTTAAAGTATTCATATTTTTGTTTATAATCTCTAGAATATGGTACTGCCTGTCCAGCAATATTAGGATTTGACAGTCTAGGATCTTCCCATTGAGTAGTACGGGTATCTTAAAAAAAAATTAGAAATTATTTAGAAAATAAAAAAATAATTTCTAAAAAATTATTTGGATACTCACTATGATCAATATAAAAAACTCTACCATCTGTATGCACTCTTTCTTCCCAGCCTTCTGGTAATGGTCCTAAATCATCTTCAACACGTCTTGTTTGATTTGGCATTGGGCTTGCACGACCAGTTCTTGGATCTACCCATGATGTTTTACGTTCATTATGATCAATAAAGAATGTACGACCATTTGGTGCAATTTGCATTGACCATCCTGGTGGTAAACCAGCTTCTGGATTTTCACTATTCAATGATGTATTATCTTCAATTGAATTTCTTCTTAATGATGGTGATGATGTTTGTGATCTATTACCACTATCTGCTTGATCATTATCTTCATTCTAAACATTAAAAAAAAAAATTAGACATTAAAATTAAAAATTAAAAAAATATGAAATTACTTTCTAAATTAAAACAAATTAAGTAAATTAAAAAAATAAAACTAAAAAAAGTTCAATTAATTACACAACTACAAAAAAACAATGTATAAGAGTTGATTGGTCGGTTTACAGACCAAAAATTATTGGTCAATTAGAAAATTCTAAGACTTTTTCTACTTTCAGAAAATCTCATAAATATTTAAACTCTTTTGTATAATAAATTGGACCGTGAGGATTCTATTAATTTAATAAAATTTTGCATAAATTTCAATTTGAAATCTGAACGTGCAACGAAATAGTTTTTTAAACATTCTAAAAGACGGGAAAATAATTTATAGGAAAGTGAGAACGTTTACCAGGAGGTCAAGGCTCAAGCTAGGGCTGTGGAAGCACAGAAGAAGAAGAGAACGTTTAGTAATTTTCAATTAAGGTTTTAAACAAATTTAGAATGTTTTTAAAATCGAAGGTAAATGTTCTCTTGGAATTTTCTTTTAAAATTGATTGTCCATCAAACTTTAAAGAACGTAAAATTAATTTATAAAGTGAAATTTTAAAATAATAAATTTTAAGATCTACCATTTGCTAGCTTATGTAAATACTAAATTTAATATTTTCAATTAATATCAAATATCTATTTGGAATTTATATCATTTAAAGAAAAATTACTAAGATTTCTGTTAAATCAATATCATCATCACTATCTTCATCATCACCACTACTACTAGAACATGTTGTACTTGTTCCTTCACTTTCAATGCTATTTTCTCGTCGTAAACTAATTGCACTGTCTTTAGTTCCTTCATCAGAACTAACAGAAAATTCCTGTTATTTTTTGTTTTGTTTTATTCGTTATTTTTTTAAAATAATTTGCATGCAAAAGAATAAAATGAAAATTAATTTCAAATAAAATGTTTTTTTTAGTCAACTAAAAATATTGTTAAAAATAAAAATTAAGTAAATTAAATTAAATAATTACCTGATTCCTTTGAGCTTCTGATTCATCCACACTAATGTGGAAACGTCTATGAAAATCAGCTGTTATAGCATTTACATTTGATCTGCTTACATCAGTACTATAAAATATTATTTATTTAGAAAGAAAAGAGAAAATAAATGAAGAATTTATTATTCAAAGTCTTTTTAGACTTAAATCGTAGAGCATTTTCAATAATACGCAAATGTTCAGATTGGGATCGAGAATAATTATAAATGAAAATCATGTGGTACTATTGAGAAAGCTCATATGAAAATATTTAAGATTTTAAATACACAATAGATACATACGCTGTTGGTCTTTGCCATTGAGTGGTTCTTTGAATATGATTTAAATAATATGTTCGACCGTTTGCGTCTTGTCTTTCCTCCCATCCAGGTGGTAGTGGTTCTAGTGTCGTGCCATTTGTACCAAACGTATTCTAAACAATAAATTTAATGAAATAAAAAAATGAAAAAAAAATCAGTAAAATTCTGTTAAAAATTCGAAAAATTAAAATTACATACCGCTGCTGAAGTCATTGATACATTTTCAACATGCTCCCAATCTCCATCATTTGAAGAAGATTGTGATGAATCAAGATCTCTAATGTATGCATGATAAATTTCTAGTGTTCCTTTAATTCTTGATTTCGCACTGGTATTATGTAAAAATACAAAAATAAAAATAATATAATAATTGAGTAGATTTAATATATTAATTAATTTGTTAACATAAAAATTTAAATTAAATTCAGAATAAATAAAATTGTTAGTGTAATTTAATAGAAGAAAATTAAAATTATGCTGAAAGAAAATAAAAGTTCAATATAATAAAATTAAATTATAATTAAAAAAAAAAAAAACTGTAATGAAAAAAGGCAAATTAAATTCATTTTAATTGAAAAATGTTAAAAATAAAATAAAATAAAAAACTCAAAAAAAAACATACCCAACTGACCTTCTAGGCCGCAATGGATAACTTTTTGGTGATATTACTCTTCCATCATTTTCACGTGGTAAATTTACTAATGTTAATTCTACCATACCAAGAAAATCATCTCGTGTTAAACGATTTTCATCGAAAACTTGAAATACAAGTTTATGTTCGTTTGGTTTTACCTAAATTGTGAAAATTTTAAATTTTATTTTTAAATTTGTAATTGTTTTCTTTTTTTGTTGTTGTTGTTTGTCTATTTGATGAATTTACTTACTCTAAATATGAATTCTTCATTCCAAACTGGATTCAAAGTCTAAAATAGAACAAAAAGTAAATTTTTTAATTAATTATTTATAAATTATAAAAAAAACAAATATTCAAATAGAAAAATTTACCTTCTTTTTAGTTTTTGTCAAAACAGAATCAATATTTACATCACCGTTTATTGTATTAAGATCAATTCTAACATAAGGATCACTGAAAAAAAAAAGTAAATATATTTGAGTTAAATTTCATCATGTATGTATTCTAAATTGTAAAATTAGTAACAAGAATTTATAACTTATTTCTGAGAAAAGTTCATTCTCTACTTTGTTTACAATCTTTTGTTTTTCTCTTATTTTTCTAAGAGATTTGTTTTTATATATTAATTTTACCTTGCTCCAAAAATATCTTTTTTAGCTAATGAATGACCAGCCACAACCTTAACACGAATTTGACTTATACCTTCTTCACCCTAAAAATAAATTGAAAAGATTTTAGTATTAAAAATAAAATTGTTAATTGAAATAAAAAGTTAATTTACAAAACCTACACGAGATTTTACTAAAAAAAAAATTACCATTCTATTTAAAAAAAAAAAATTCTAGCTAGTACAGTTGCACTTACAAATTTCAATTTTATTAACTACGGTTATTCGAGAATTAAATTGATTTAAATAAATTACTTAATTTTATACTTTTCATTTTCAAAAAAAAAGGATTTTTATTTTACTTTTTATGAAACTCAAATTGATCCTTTCGGATTTATTTAAGTTTTTTATGGCTGAATTTGTATTCAGCTTAAGAAATTTTTTAAAAAATTAAATGTTTTAATTTTTAAATTGACTAATTGATTATTCTGATGAATTTTCCAAAAATATAATTTTTTTTTAGTTAATGGGTCTGTGTTCGCTTTAATTAGCTACCCATTAAATTCCCTGGAAATTTATCTATTGAAACATAAGAACACATTTAAAATTTCTACAATAATTGAATATACTTTCAAACAAACAAACAAAAATAAAACATTTTTCTAAAAATTGCCGACGTCAAAGAATATTCCCAAATGATTTCATTGTATTCTATTTTTTTTTTTCAAAAGGTTTTTATTTTAAACACAAATTATGAATATTCAGAAGAAGAAAAAAATACATTAAAAATTTTGAAAACATATATTATCGATTTTACTTTTTCAATAAAAATAAAAAACAAACAAACTAAATTAACTAGCGATAAGAAATAAAAAGTAAACCACATGTTTATGTGACGTCAAAAGGTCAAATGTTAGAATTATATTTGATTCTTTTTTTTTTATAGATAAAATCTAAAATTATTTAAATTACATGCATTCAGGATTTATTTATATACTGAAGTTCATAAAACATATTTTAATAATACTAATATCCTTTTTTTTTTTAAATTAAATAAAAGTCCTGTTAATAATTAATCCTTTTTTCATTGCCATTTGCCAGTTAATTTCTATTTAAAGCAGAAATCAACAAAGAAAGTTGAAGAAAAAAAAAAGTAGAATCATATCCAACGTTTTAATCTTTTAATTAAGAAAATCATAAAAATTGCTCAATGCACATAATAATTTTTCGTTTTTTTTAAATTTTTTTATTGATTTTATTATTTTTTTATTATGAAATTTAAAATTTTGTTTTTCTTTTCATTATTTCTGCGTGAAAGCTAATTGCAGGTATTCAAGAATAAGAAATTGCATTAATTTATTGAGCAATATAATTCCTGTTTACCTACACGTCTCGTTGATTATTATTAAAAAAAAAAAAATCAATTTGGCTATGAAAATTATATTAAAAATTAAGATAAAAACGAAACGATGAAAAACAAAAATTTAAAAAAAAAAAATAAAATTAAATGTGTGACTTGAACTAAAAAGGAAAAATAATGGTAAATTACTTGAAATTTCACGTTATATTTTTATTTTTATGTTGTGAGATTTTTTTTTTTATTTTTTTTTTTAAAAAGGTATTCTTATAGGTGTTATATGAACATATGATTTGTGATTGCGTACACATATGCCAGTAGAATATAACATGAATCACATACAAATGAAATAATGTATGTAGGTAAAGGTACCTAATTTTTTTTTTTTTTTTTTTTTTTCACAAATGATTACACCATCCAATTATAGGTACATTTGGTATTTGCATATAAGCGGATTAATGTCTAATTTAGTAGCAATATAAAATCATTGGTACTAAAAGAAAAATAAAGGATATTATTAATTTGCTGTTGAATCAAATTACAACAATCTAAGTAATTAATTCATATTAAATATAATTTTCACTATATATTTTACATTAATTTTTTTTTTCTTCTCTATAAAACTTACTGCAGGATTATGAGGTAAACATCCATAAATGGTTCCATCTTCACCTTCAGCCATTATATGTATGTGATTTTTTTTTTAATGTGTAATTTATATAAAAGAAAAAAAGTTTCTTATTCAATACGGAATAATTTTTTTTTTCTATTTCTCCTTTTTTTTATGTTTTCAATTTTCTAATTAGTTTGTTCCCTTCTATAGTTTACACATCCGAAATTTTATACATTTAAAAATAAAAAAATGAAAACTTTAGAAAACAATTTTATTTTATTATTAAAAAATATTAAATTAAGGCCACAAATTAAATACTTTTTTTAAAAAAAAAAAAAAAGAAAAAAGAAAGACGGAATTCCAGACCACAAGTTCTAAATTTTTTTTTCTTTCTTTTTTATCAAGACTCTACGATCACGCTTTGCTGAAATTCCACTACATCTACGAACTACGATGTCTATATTAATACTACAAAAGTACCTATATTTAAATTTAAAGATTTCAAGTTTGTATAATCAACTACTATATGAAAAAGAAAATCTGACATTTGGCTAGTCAGTAGTCGTTGGTCTGGTATACTGTTTTTTTCTTCTTTATTTTTAATATAAAAAAAAAAACAAATTTCATTATCTGTTAGCTATGCTTTGCCAGCTCTGTTGCTTGAGAAAACATAAAAATGATGATACTGAGTACCGACAGACACATAGTAGATAGCAGATAGCATTTAAGCAAACATAATAAAAACACCAAAGCTCGTGCGCGATTTATGTATCTGTCAACGATGTTGATGATATTGGATTGTGGTGCTGCTGGCTGATATGGTACAGTACACAGGTACTTTGCTCAAGTACCATCTAAAAAATTGTTTAGATACATTCTCTACCTATACGGTATAAATGATTAATTTGTTGTTTGTATTTATTTTTGTTTTAAGTTCAATTACCTAGTTAGTATATTCTTTAAATTATTGTATTGTATTATTTACTTTAAAAAATTCAATTAAGATTCAATTTATTTATGGAAAATCATTATTCTATTGAATAAACAATATTTTACTAATTCTTTTGCAATTGCATAAATTAAATGAAGAACAAAAAAATGGATTTTTTTATTAAGGGTTCAACTGTTCCTAAACATTTCTTAATTACTTTTTAATGTTAAAACAATATCTATAGTTACTCCTACTCAATATTTGAATTTTAAATAATTTCACATATTATCGATTTTAACAAATAAAAAAATAAGTACAAAATAAATATGTAGGTACATAAGGCTTACAAAAATAACGATTTTATATGTCACGTCATATATACAAAACCTATTATTAAATTTATAAGGTATTTATGTATTTTCTATTAAAACGAATGATGAAACAGTAAAAAAAAATATAAAGTAATTATATTAAAAACATAGAGGAAAATAAAAGTTATTGTACCTAACTTTGTGCAATTTTTTTTATTTTGATATCTAATCCACCGTTTAAGTAATCAGTTATCAATTATCATTGAAATGTTATCAGTTACTGATAAAATACACATTTTCCAAAGAAAGCAGAAAGAAATAATATTCTTTTTTTTCTTATTTTGGTCACACTGTACAGTTTTTAATAAAATATAGGTACATAAAATTTTAAAATTTCTGCCTTTTTTTATTTGTCTTATAATGGTAAGCATATATTTATGTGCATACCTAATATTTAATTAACTGTTAATATATGTACATATACATATATATATTATGTACACTTTCTATAAAGATATGAATCATATAATAATAATTTATAATAAATTACAATGATTAATATTTAACTTACTGTTCTTGGATCAAAAAGAGAACGTCTTGGTTGATGAGCATTTGAATGCGGTGAATATATAAAACCTGGTGTTTGATTAGTAAATGTATAAACTGAATGTGCTCGACGTCTTGGTGGTGGCCTTGGAAATATATATCCTTGTATTGATCCTCCAGACGAGGATGTCGAATTTAAACTTGAACGGCTCATTATAATATTTAATTTATATTAGAAATATCAAAATGAAAAAAAAATTTCTGTTGACCTTTGAATGCACTTTTAAAAAATTCCTTTTAAAAAAAAAAAAAAACAAAAGAAAATTACTTTTAAATTAATTGAATGTTAATTAAATTAAGATTTTTTAACATTATTACTATTTAATAATCATAATTAGTAAGTAATTGAAGTTTTTAATCACTAAATTATTTTAAAAATGCGTAAATCAGGAAAAAAAGGCAAAATACACCTGAACGACCAACTACACAAACACAACAACTCCACTCGGCATTCAGCAGCAGCTAAGGTAAAAGAAAAAAAAATTAATATGAAAAAAAAAAAAATGTATTGTCAAATAATCGTTTAGTGTTGTCAGCATCATTATGCACAAGTTGCTAAATAACCCTAACACCTATAAGTTACAACTCAATTATTCAAATAAAAACTCTTTTTGTTTTAAAAAACAAGCCCCTTCTCTGGCAATTTTAGGATTTTTACATCAAATTCATCTTCAAGACGCAATATGAATTACATCCCGTTTTGAAAGTGAAAATTATCAAACCGAAAATTTTTTAAAAAAATTTCCCCAAAATTATTTTAGATTCGTTTAGAGCAGGTTATTTTAAGTATAAACACTAAATTTTTACAGAAATCCATTGTGTATTTAGACTGAAAAAATATATTTTACGGGGCATGGTTTATAAAAAAATTTCATAATTTTGAAACTACATATATGTATATGTAACTTTTAAAAGGTATATATGAGTATGTTACAGAATTGTTATTACTTTCACTAGCAATAACGAAACATAATTTTAACTTTTGAATTTGTGAGAACTATATAATGCATCGTTTAAGTAATTTTGTTTCTAGTAAAATTATATAAACATGAACCTAAATGTGAATTTAAATCCTAATAATATTTACCATTTACTGATACCAAATTAGACGAAAATTTACATTAGTATAATTACATTAGCCAACACCAACACCAACATTTCCTAGAAAATCTTAATAATTTTGATAATAACTGTACTTTTCTCTAAAAGGAAAGAAACTAGTTCGACAATTTGACATAATTCAAATTCATTTAATGATAAAATTGTGAAGTGCGTAAAACTGGTAAAACTTATTTTAATTCTGATCTGATTTCTAATCTTCAGCACCTTTATTCAGCAGGAAAAAAAAGTTGAAGTGACTATAAAAATTTTTTTTGATAAGTTGTCAAGTTGTTATTTTTTTTTTTCAAATAGTCCAGCGCCAGCAAAGTACCTAGAATAAATTTTATTAAGTAAAAAAAAAAACATCAAATGATCAAAAATATTTTAAAACATAACAATTACGTTTACAAAAATACAAATATTAAATTACATATCTACGTGTGAAAGAAAATTGAAATAATTTGAAAACCATTGTTCATCGTACCTTCCCATTTGCCAAATTAATTTTAATAATGGAAGAATCTTGGATAGGAAAAGCTGTTTCGATTCAATGTAATGAAAAGTTAGGTGTATTTCAAGGTACAATTAAAGATGCAAGTAATTCTCAAATAACCATTGTGAGAGCCTTTCGTAATGGAGTTCCTTTAAGAAAACAAGATGCAGAAGTTACTTTGAGGTTAGTTAAACATGAAATTTTATAAACTTATTTATTTTTAACAATTGAAATTTGTATTTGTATTAATTTTTTTACGTTATTAGTGCCTCGGATATTGTTAAATTGGAATTAATTCCAACATATAATGCTCAAAGCACAGTCACACCAACTGTTATTAATAAACCAACACCAGTTAAACAACCAAATTTTGGTGCTGCAGCAAATAAAGAAAGTACTTTAACTAATCGGATAGCTAATATGAAACTATCAAATGGACATAGACGGTATGTTTTTAAATTATTGATAAGTCATTATAAAAAAAACATCATATTAATTTATTTAAGTTCTCCAACTGAAAAAAATGTTAAATGTGGTAGCAGCAGTAAATCACCATCAATTAATAGTACAACAAAAACATTTGGTAATATGATACCACCAAAAGTTGAAGTTAAATTGGGCACATCATTGTCATCATTTGCAAATCAAGAGAACGGTGTTGCTGGCGGCGGTGTTATTGCTAGAAATTCAAGTAAACCAATTGATATAGCCAGATCGGCACCACAATCGAGTACACCGCTGAAACAAGAAAGAAAGAAATCAAGACGTGAAGCAAGAATAAAGCAAAATCATACATTCGGAACACCAGTCGATGATCCTATAATGGGTGAAGATTTTGATTTTGAAGGAAATTTAGCTTTATTTGATAAACAAGCAATATGGGATGAAATTGAAGCTACACAAAAGCCAGATTTAGTAATATTTTAAGGAAAAATTGCACTTTGTCTAAACAAATGTTTTTTTGTTCTACTTGTCTGTATCAACAGATAATGCCTATCAAAGCATTTGTCGATACAAAGTGTATTTTTGCTTGATTTAAAAAAATTATATACTTTTATTATTTGTTCTAACAGGTACGTCAGGCAGTTTCTGCACAACGACGAAAATATCGTCATGATGAGAACGTCTTAACTTCTGAACCGACACAATTAAGGCAAATAGAATCTTTATGTGATAGTTCTCATGATTTTGTTACAGGTAGTTTTTTTTTTTTTTTTTTTTTTTTTTTTTTTCAAGAAATTTAAAAACAAAAAAATAGTAAAAATTAAAAATATTTTGTTGTTTAGATGAAGGTCTTATCATTCCATCAATTCCACTTTCACTTCGTACCAAAATTCAACAATTAGCTGAAAATCATGGATTAACGTGGGAAAGACAATGTGATATTTTAGCTCGTGGAACTGCTGATTTAGCTATATTACTTTTAGGTGGAGCTAGACGTTTAACACCGAATAATCGGCATCAATGGCCTACAATAGCTATTATAAGTGACGAACCTCAGAATACTAAGTAAATAATATTTAATTTTATATAGAAGATAAATGAATAATATGTTATGCATAGATCTAGTAATGTAGGAGCTGCAACTGGTCGTCATTTAGCATCACATGGTTTAAATGTTATGCTTCATATCAAAGAACAAGAAAAAATTGAAAAAGCAAATACTGAATTGGAATTATATAAAGCAACTGGAAATAGTGTTGTGCATTCAGTTGAACGTAAGTTTTTCTTTCTTTCTATCAGTTATAAACGTAATTCCAGTGCACAGAAATATACTGCATTTGCTGAATGTTTTTTTTCAATTACTTTTATTTGTTTTTGATTTTCCACACTTGGAAATTAATCACTCATGAATAAAGCTTACAGTGTAATCTTTCAAACGTTATTTGTCTTGTATTTCAGAGCTGCCGTCTTCAGATCTCGTTATCTTATCAGTAAATTCAAATAATCTTTCATCATCTATTAAAAAATGGTTAACTGAAAATCGGTAAATGATTTTGGCATAATTTAAATTCTTATTTTATTTATTTTTTTACATTTATTTTCTTTTTCCTTCTTTCAGATCTTCAATTTTAGCAATTGATCCACCACAAAATGGAATCAATGATATATCAATAAAATGTTCAATTCTACCAATATTACCATTAAATAATATTACAACAAATTGTGGTAAATTATATTTATGTAATCTTGGTATACCTGATAAATATTATAAAGATTCTGGTATTAAGTACAAAAGTCCTTTTGGACATAAATTCGTGATACCAATTCACATGAAGGACTGATTTAATTTTTCATTTTAACATATTCTTTGTTTTTTATTCCATTAAAAAAAAAAATTAATTTAATATACATTTTTCTTAAATATTTTCATTTTCAATGAGATTATAAATTTAAAAAAAAAAAATAAAAAATAAAATCTTATTATAAGATAAAAAAACAAAACAAAGAAAATGTAAGGGTCTTATTGTGATTGTCGTGAATTCGTTAAAAGAGATTCGATTATGTAATTTACGATTGTCAAGAGTCGATTTGATCGACATTTTGGATCGATATGTAACGATAATTTTTATATTGACGATTGTGAAATTTCATATTTTACAACTATAAGTTAATTTTGTTTTGTTATTTTAAGATGAATTTATTTCTTTAGAAAACTTTTTTTTTAAAATTAAATTAAATAAAGAAAACAACATTTTAATCATAATTCAATTTATTTTATTATAGACAACAAAAAATGAAAAACATCATTTTTTATAATGCAGAATTTAAAAAAATAAACTTCAAAAATAAAAAAATAATTCATATCATAATTGATTCTACATATGAACCTTGGCTTGTAAACGGCTCATATGACACTACAATTAATAATGGAATGGTATCGATGATCATGTTATACAATATCACGACAATTTATTATCGACAAAATAATCGATATCTTATCGGTGAATTCACTACAATCACATATATCACCCTAAATTTGATATAATTGTCAATATGAGAAGAAAAAAAATGTAATAAAATACAAATTAAAACATAATATGTACTTTCTTTTCTTATATGTATATTTTTTTTTATCAATTGTAGACTGTGATTTCATGCAAGATAGAATATTATGATTTACATAGATCATATCAAAAAAAAAAAAAAAAAAAAAAAAAAAAAAAGAAGAAGAAGAAAATCTTATAAATCGAAGTAAACTTGCATTTGCATTTTTAATTTTATTTACTTCATTTTAAACTTCAAGTTCTTGTTTTTAAATTAAAAAAGAATTTTTTTTTCTTTATTTTCTAAATTTACATAATTATGTATATATGTATATGTACATACCACATAAAATTTTTCATATTTGAATGGCCCTAAATTATGAAGTATAAGAAAAAAATAAGAAAAACTAAAAGAGATAATGAAAAAGTAACATGTGAATTATTAAAAAAATTAAAACCTACAACTAGAAATCCATATATAAATTATTTTCGAAAATTTTATGCACAACATGGTGGTAATATTATTGAAGTAGCTAAAATAGCTGGAAAAAATTGGAAAAATATGAATAAAAATGAAAGAATGTCATATGTAATGGAAGCTAAATCAGCACCGTATATATTTTATACTAAAATAAAATCATTAAATAAATTATCTCATTTATTAAAACCAATTTATTCATTGGAAATTAATAGAAGTAAAACCAATACAATTAATGAATTACAATCTCTTAAGAGATTGATACATAAATGGATATCAGATATTTAAGAAGGGTACGAAGGATACGATCATATATTTGAAAGAAAAAAAATTGAAATTGAATTATTTTTAAGAATAAATTTATGTATTTGTGTGAAAATTATAAATTGATCTCATTTATTCATTTTTTTTTTCTAGGAAAATCCTTAAATAATTTAATTAATTGATTGTATCTAATTTAATAAGGAGAATTATGGAAAGATTGATTTACAAACCACAATAAATAAAGTGAAAAAATAATTCTCAGGATAAAAATTTGAAATTTATTGAAGCAACACAAATGGCAGTTTTAAAATACTTCAATTATGTATAATAATTGCTTTTAACCTAATTCATATTTTTCATTCAAGTATGAAGTTGATTAGAAATTCAAAATGTATGATTGAAGTAAATGGAAAATTTCTACAATTGATGAAGTAGTGAAGACAAAAAGTGTTTCACTTTAACAAAATTTACATTAATCTCCTCAGATAAACTTTCTTTTATATGTAGTATTCAGAATTGTGCTGGTCCCATAAGCGAGCAATTAGATAGATTTCAATATAGGTATTTTTCTTGCGAAAGATAGAACGTAACAAGAGTCAAATAAGTCTAAAATCTATAAAGAATTTTCTCAATTTCAATTCATAGATTTATGCAACCAGGTAAGTAGTCAAGTTGTGTGGTATGCAAACTTTCAAAATATATATCCCAAATAGTTGTAGGCTATTTTATTTCAACATTTTTTATGGAGTACACCAAATAGTAAAACTTATAGTGCTCGCGAAAAGTAAAAAACCTCAATAATATACTTTTTTTATTTTTGAAGTAAGTACTTATCGACAAATGCCTATTTCAAAAATATAATTCAATTATATTGTACAGTCTCTCTGATTGTCTAAAACCAGCTTGACATCTTCTGCCCCATATTTTTATTAATTTTAATGCGTTTGTGCAAGACTTCGATGTTTTGAGTCATTATCCTTTTGCAAAATTCATTCAAAATTTCTGAAAAATTATTCACTGGTAACAATACAGCTTTCTTGTAAATTTTAATCATCAAAATCTGAAACTAAGGTACCCCCAAACATGGATTTTTTGTGGACCCTTCAAGACTCATCTGGAAAGAAAAATGTTCGCCAAATCGCGATATAAATTTGCTTAGGATGAGCCTACTAAAAAGGCCGCTTCAAGACGACTTCTTTAAAATATACTTTTCCGAGAAATACACAAGTTTTTTTATTTTTTTGTCCCATTTAACAAAATTAACATCTCGCGACATGAGGAATTTGATTCTCTGTTTATTTATTTATTTTTTTTTTTTTGGAAAAAAGTCAATTCAAAAGAAAACAGGGTTTGAAATGCCTTTTATTTTTTGCAGGCACTGTAAAACCATTTCTATGTATATTATCATTTATTTTCTATCTTAAATAAGAAATTATATAATTCTAGTAATTGTCTTTCAATGCATTACGATAAAAATCTCTATTATTCTTTTATGACAGCATGAACAAAATAATAATGTGTAATGAAATGTATGTATCATTAATTCCAGTACGTTAATGGAAGTAACAAGATAAATTTCATAATAATTCAATCAAGTTCAAATTAATTACGTAATTTTTATTTATTCAAATTTAAAAGACAATAGAAAAAAAAAATGAACATTAATAAGAATACTGATTTTTATGTATTAAAATTTTTAAAATTACTTCATAATTATTTAAATATTTTGGGAATTATAAATTTTGTTTACGATAAAAATTCTAATAAATTTAAAATTATAAAATATTTACAAATTAAAAATATATTATTATCAATAATAATTATAATCATTATAATAATAACAAATATTAATTGGATTAAAATCATGTTAAATTTTGATGATAATAATAATAATAATAATTTATTAATTAATTATACAACAATTATTCGGCATACATTTATTGTTTATTTAGCCATTTTAACACAAATATTTCATATTTTTAAACAAAATTCAATTAAATTAATTGCAAATGATTTATTAGAAATTTTTAATATTATTTGGAAAATGTATAAAAACAATTCGATTAATAATACTTCTAATAATAATAATAATAATAATGTAAAATATAATTTAAATAATTTTTTTGATAAAAATTTACTAATATTAAGTATATTGAAAATCCTACTAGTAACATATGATGGAATTAAAAGTTTCATTTTCACAATGAAATCACCAAAATATTATTCAAATATTAAAATAATTATTTCATATTCGATTATATTTTATGGATGGAATTTATTTCAATTAATTTCAAATATTATTTTTATTGTATTTTTAATTATTTCAAATTTATTTGATAAATTAATGAAAATTTTTGAAATGCATTTTATTTTATTAAATAATGATATAAATCATAATAATGATTATAATTATGTTATTATTTATAAAAAATATAATTATAATAATTATTTTAAAGAATTTTCATATTTTGTTGATTTGTATTTGAGAATTATAAGAATATGTGTTAAATTTCTAGAATTATATCAGTTACAAATATTAACATTTACATTATTCTCATTTATTCATATTGTTACAATATTTTATCGATTCAATTCATTTCCTGTTTATGAACATGGAGTTTTGGGTGCTATTTTACGTACAATAAATATAATATTTGTTATGTATTCTATTGAAAAATGTAAAATGAATTCACGTAAATTATTATTCATGTTTTGGAAGCAATTATTTTTTATAAATGATAATAAATTAAAAATCAAGGTAAGTAGTACCTATATCATTCGTTGTTTAACGTCTTTTTCTTTTGAAAATTAAATTTTATCAAGTAGATTTTTCAAAAGAAAAAAAAATTAGCTGCTTTAAAAAAAGGTAAATAGATACTTAAATTTTTCTTACACCAATTTTATATATTCAACGTTTTCACAATTTAACAATACTAAAACCTATGGCCCCTATGGGACTTGAAAATAAAAATAAAATAATAATAATAAATTGACTGTATAGAAGAAAAAAGAACTAAGTAATTCGTGTAAAATCGAAGAAAAATCATTGTAAAAAATTTTTTAAATAATTTAAATATTTTTGAAATCTATATGAAACTCATTGTTAAAGAATAATTTTGAGTATCTATTTATCTTTTTAAGTACGTTTATAAATCAAATTTATAAAAACTCTTTGTAAATTATAATTAAAATCATTTTTAAATTTCCAAATTTCTTTTTTTCTTTTTTTTTTTAAATAGATTGAATTGATTCTTACAAAGATACTAATAAATTCAGTACCCTCATTGGAAATTTTTCATATTTTTAAAATTTGGTAATAATTTCTCGCTTGCATTTATATCATCAGTACTAATTTACACCATAACAGCAGTACAATTTGCAAAATTTTATAATAGAAAATAAATTATTAAATAAATATATGTATGTATTTTAATTTTGAGTACCTTGAAACCAAGAAATATTCAGTATTTACATAAATATGTATTTATTTTTTTATTATTTATGTTAGTCCAGATGATTATTTTTTTTTGTTCACCTCTTGATCGAAAATTATTTCTATTTTTCTTGTTTATTTTTTTTCGTGAATAATAAACCACATGTTCAAATAAAAGATCCAAGATATGTTGGAATAATTAATTCTGTTGGAATAATTAATAATGCACCTATCTTGAATTTGGAATATATTACATATATGGCATAGTATTCAACGATGTTAAATATTGAAGTATGAATGTACCACATTATTGAAAAATTTAATTATGAACATACATATCTTTACTTTTGTATAAAAAACAAAGTTTTTAAGAAATTTCACTTAGTGGGTAAAAAGTAAGATGGAAATCAAGACAGTTTTAATATTCAGTGTGCTAATTGTTTCGGTGTTAACTGATGATAACAATTTATCCTTTAGAAGAAAACTTACGCCACGTATATCAAGAGGAAAATATGCAAAAGACCATCAATTTCCATATCAGGCTGCATTAAAAATTTTCTTATCAGCTGAGTCTACTAATTTTGATTTCTTTTGCGGTGGATCATTAATTTCTCCAGAATATATTCTAACAGCTGCTCATTGCCTTAATGGGCAAAATTATAAAACGTTTTTCGGATTCCCATTTGTAGACAAAGGTGTCTTTAAAATATACGAAAGAGTTATCGTTACTTTGGGTACTAACAAGTTGAGTGATGAACACCAAGAAGGTCAACAAACGTTTGATACATATAAACAAAACTTTAAAGTACATCAAAATTATGATCCTTCATCTGAAGAAATAGTAAATGATATTGCTCTAATTAATTTACCTCAACTAGCTGTAATAAATGGTAATTATCTTTTTTTTTTTTAAATATGTTTTTCTCTCAAAAATACTATTTTCTTTTTTTCAAATTTTTCACAGAATTTGTGAAAGCTGTAAATTTACCATCGAAAAGTATTGGAGATCTTGTTGGTAAATCTTTCATTGCAAGTGGTTGGGGACTAACAGGTGATGGATTTTTTTCCGTTTTTTCGGCACCCAAAAATTTACGCTACGTAAAATTAAAAATAATGCAAAAAAGTGTATGTAGCTTATATTTTAAAAATTATACAAATGCCATATATCATATTTGTGCTGAAGGTTATTACGAGAAATCAACTTGCGTAGGAGATTCTGGTGGACCTAATGTTATTGAAGAAGAAAATGGTTCATTCACACAGATTGGAATAGTATCTTTTGGTTCTGGCAGAGGTTGTCAAAAAGGATGGCCTTCCGTGGCAACACGAGTTTCTACGTATCTAGATTGGATTTCAGATAACACTGGGATTTCTTTTTCTTAAATATTATTTATAACTTTTTTAAAACATAAAATTTCGATCTATTAAGAAAAGAAACATTTTAATTAGAAATAATTTCCACTTTTATTTTCAAAAAGATACCATAATTGTTAGTTGATTACATACTTTTTTTTTTTTTTATTTTTTTTTTAAATTAATATAATTACCAAAACCTACATATATAATTTCTAGTCTTTTCTTTCACAAAGAAAACTTCAAATTTCATTAATTTTCTTTCATGTTTTTTTTTAGTTATTTTTTTTTTTTTTTAGTAAACTAAGTAATAATTGATATACGTATATACAATGGTCTATTCAATAATTTTGAGCTAGATATTATTATTTTTCTACTTATTTCAAATTTAAAGAATAACATAAAATTTAAAAGAATACACAGAAAAAAATATCGTTTATAATTTGATTTTGAGGGAAGATTCGTTTTTAAAAATACTTTTATACATTTTTTTTTTTTAAATAAATTATGAGCAATAGAAAAATTAATATTAATAGAAATATTAAACTTCGTATACACCTTTTATAATTATTATTAAAATAAATAATTGATTTTTTCAATGTTTTTTTTTTTTTTTTTTATTAAATTTTATTATATAAATGCTCTAATAATTGAGTATGGAATGTCTTTTTTTTATTCTACTTTTTAAATAAATTTCTTTTCTAGGTTATTTAAAAAAAAAAATGAATTCTATTGCATTAGATTTTTTGGTTGTATTTAATAAAATCATTAAAGCCGTTTTGATATACAGATTCTCTAACATTTTGATTCTGATATTAGGATTTCTCAATGATATCCATCGTAAGCTGAAATAACCAAAATCATTTTGAAATTTTAAAGCATAAATTGCATTACAGAAAACGATTTTCGATAAGTCAATTATTGGTCTTTTAATCCTATTTAAAAAGATTTGTGTAAAGCTTTCTGAATTTTACATTATACCGGTTTTAATGCATTTTTTAAATACACCGCTAATTTTTATGTTTTTTTTTTTTTTTTTTATTAAATTAAATTAAATGAAAAATTAATTCTTAGAAATTATTTGAATTCTAAATATTTCACACTTTATTTTTTTACTAGATTTTATAATATAGTTTAATATGAGAGCAAGATTTTTTATAAATATGAAATATTACAAAAAAAAAAAAAAAGAAAAAAGAAAAAAAAAAATACAAATAAAAGGAAAGAGAAAAATCTCAGAAAATATCTAATTAATTCCTGGTAATATTTAAGATTTCCTTTTGTTTTTAGTAATTTTAAAGTAGATTATACATATTAAGTAGTTAAAATATTTTTATCATTTAAAAATTACAATTATGTATGCATTTTTTTCTTTTCTACCCAATGACAAATATTATTAGTTTATAGCTAATTTTAAATTTTACAATTTTTAATACTAAATAACAACTTTTTTTTTCTTTTTGTTCATTTTTTTTCTTTCAACATTTTTTTATATTAATCAACAAAGAAAACATGTAATAAATAAATAAATTACATATTCTAATATTTAAAAAAAAAAAAAAATCTACAATTTTCTTTTTGAAAATTTAATATTAAAAAAAAAAGAAAAGAACATTTTTTTTCCTTCTTAATATTAAGAAAATTGTGGAACAATTACTTTGGCTAAACCATCAAATATTTCACCTTGTATTGAACCATATTCAACACATTCACCATCAACAGTCATATTACCTTGTGTACCATATGGTTCAATACGAAATGCTTGAACAGGAATCATTTGTATATATTCATTATTTGAAGGAATGTGTGTTCCTGTACTTAAACCTAATAAAAAGCTTAATAATTGTGATCTTGTTGCACCTCCTCTTATAATTATTAACCATATTACATTATCATTTAATTTTGATGATGGTGCAAAATAACAATCATTACCTAAATGTGATTGATAGGCAGCATGTACCATTACAAATTCACCTTCTTCTATTGTCCATGTATCAGGAACTGGTGCTGTTAATGCTGGTATATTTGATGCTGGACCAAATGTTTGTACAACAACAGAATTTGAATCTGTTTTTAAACTTCCTGAATTTGATTGTTTATCAATGACACTTTGATAAATACTTTCTGATGCTGAAAAATATGCTGATTTTTTTGATGTTGCTGAATACCAACTATCAACACGTTTTCGAAATGAACCATTAACACTGTTTCCACCACCATTACCACCACCATTTGATGTTTCTAATGATAAAACATCACCAAAATCAATATCACAGATTTCACAATCTCCACTTCCATGACATTCTGGACAATCGAGTGCCATATTTAAACTAATGCTATGTTTTAATGTGTTCGATGATTTATAATTATTACTGTTTGTATTTTCTGTATTTGTATTCGTTGTTTGTTGTTGCGTTGCATTTAATATATCATTTTGTATTGGAAGATATGATACTTTTCCATGGTATGTCCTTAAACTGATTAATCGATGTACAGACCATACAGTAAATCTTTGATAACCAATTGATCTTAAACGTTCTGATTCGATATCAATGTCAGCAATAAGTCCCCATCCAATTGATAGGAAAGAAAAAATTATCTGAAAATTTTATAAATTACAAAATTTTATAACGGTCAAAAGAAAATTTCAATAATAAAACACAAACCTGAGATCGAGTTTCTACTCTTACTAAGTCCATTGATGCTGTTTTACCACGTACTGTGGTAATAGCGGCCCCAACAATCGGTTTCGGTTCGTATGGCTCACTAAAAAGTTGTTGAAAAAAAATAAATTAAAAATTCATTCCTTTTAATGAAAAATGATTAAGTAAATTTTAAATATATAGACTATAGAGCTTTTAGAATTTTTTTAGGCGTCCTACCACCCAATTTTCAAAGTCATAGCTTGAACTCTGTAGGATAAAATATCCTTTTTTTGCAAAAAAACAAAATTGGTCGTGTGTATACAAATATATACCATACATTTTTTCTTTTCTTCAAAAAGCTGTATCTCAGCATCCCGTGGACCAAAAATCGTAATTCTTTGACCCAAATATTTGTTAAAATATCTTCTCCATGATAATAGTTGGTTAGGGGGATTGGTGGTAATGCTTTCAGATCACAATCATTCAATGCTTAATGCATCATCAAATAGAAAAAGACAAATTCAAGATCCACCAATTGAACAAATTGAACATGACCTCTATGTCAGTTTAGAAGAAATGGATAAAAATTAAAAAAATGATGGAAATGCAGTTTCTAGAAAGGAAATGCAGTTTATAGAAAGGAATGTTATCATTTTCTACACAATTTGTTGTGTTATGTTTGATTTGATTGTTTATTTTTTGATGATTTCATACTTCAAACTCAAACACAAAAATATTACATGCTTTTGTTCATTTAACGATTTGCGACGACGCTAAAATTTATTTTCAAATTTAACTTTAGCTTCAACTTTAACTTCGAACATTTTAAAAATTCTATTACATATTTTTATGTTTTGTTGTTTTTCCGTTCCCGTTCGTTATTTTTACACCCTTTGTGACTTTTGTGAGTATGTAATTTTCTTTCCCTTGTGTTACCTTTTAACTATTCAGTTCAGTTCTTTTTGTATAATATTGAAAATTTTATTCAATAAAGTACGAGAAGTTTCAATTAAAAAAAAATATAAAATAAAATATTCCCAATAATCTGCTATTTGGAATTTTTTTTTTTTTAATAAATTTTGTATTTATTTCGTGGAGACAATAGTTTTATTGTATTTTCTTTTTTTTTTTTTTTTAAATTAAAAAATAAAGGCCATTAAAAAAATATGGCAAATATAAAATATAAATCTTCAACAAGTAATGTAACATTACAAAATAATAGTGATGGTGTTTTAATTACAAGAAATTTAATATTACGTTTAATGTGTGCAGTTTATTTATGTGCATTTTTAACATTTTATTATCAATCTCCAGGTATTTAAAAATATAAAATTAATTAATTAATTATAAATTCGTATAAGAAATTATGAATAGTTTTTTTTATGTGGTTATTTGTTTGTGTTAATCATTGATTTAATCGACTAAAAGAAAAAAATAAATACAAGAAATTCATTTTTATTCAGACAACAAATTTTTTTTTAAATATCTAAATAATCTAATTATATTTATGTAGGTATAAGTTTTCGATTGTATCATATATTCAAATAGTGCGTCTTTAATTTTATCTATTCATATCGGTTTATATACCGAACAATATTCATGGTTTATTGATTTCGTCATTCAGAGAATAAAATATAAAATTATAACTGAGTATTTCAAACCTGATTGAAATTGTAGAGAAAAAAAAAAACCCATAAAAAAAGAATTCTCGAGAATTTTTACAATATGAGTATCTTCAACATAGCTATATAGTTAGAAAAAATAAATATATCCATATCTGTAATAAGTAGTATATCTTTTTTCACTTTTTCTTTTTAAAATGACTGCCTGATTACCATGAAATAATTAAATAACCCAGATAAGATTTCTTGAAGAAATTCAATATGTTTCTTCTTCTTCTTCTTCTTTTTAAATTTAATTCATCAAATAAACAAGCTCATTCAACATATTCGAGAAATCTCATTAAATACCTTTCTTGTTTTGTTCAATTTTTATTTTCAAAATTAATGTGAAAATAAGTAATATGTGACTTTTTTTTATATTTTGCGGCGTTGAAAAACATATACAAATAAATACGTGTGTAGTCGTGTATATGTACACTAAAGGATTCAACACCGACAGTACATCGAGTCAGACAACAAGACAGATGTTAAAATGCCGAATTGAAAAAAAAAAAATTCGGTTAAATGTCAAAGTTTAAATAAGGATATGAGCATGAGCGTGAATAATAATCATAAAAGCCGTTACAAACTGTTTGAATTCAAAAATTTATCATTGTTTTTAAAAAGAAATAAAAATTACTTTAAATTCCTTTCTCATTTTCAGTTGGAAAATTGCACATTTAATAAATTCACAAATGTTAATAATTTAAGCTGAATAATGTTAAATTTCATTTATTTATTTTTGATTTTCAAGATGATTTTTCGAAAAGATTCATGTTGGAAAAAGAGTCAAAATTGATTTTAATTGTGACAATATAATATTGAAAGACTGGATATTAGATTCAAGGATATACTTGATTTGTAGCAGTCTGAACTTTAACTAGAACAACGTACTGCTATTATTGTTTTACAGATTTTAATCTAATTTACGATCTACGTTGTAAAATTTTTGCTGAGAACAACACTTTTTGATCTCTAAGTAAATTATTATTTCTAATTTCTAATGATCAAATTGTGAAATAAAAACCACTCATTATTATGATTTATCTCAACGAAAAATTATTCACATTTTTAATTAACAATTTAATTTTTCTTTTAAAACACAAGTCCATCTGACTCAAAAAAAAAATTTCCTAAATGTATATAAAAATTACAAATTTTTTTAATAGGTTTATTTGGAAAAAATGGAATTCTACCAGCATATATACAATTTAGTAGTACAGGAAAAGGAACAGTATCAGCAATTCATAGAAATCCTACTTTATTGCATTTCTCATCATATGTTGGATTAGATGTTGATTACATGATGGATTTTTTAGCTTTAATGGGAATAATAATTTCATTTACCGGGTAAAACAAAAAAAAAATTATAGTAGAAATCTTATTTTTAAAATTTTTTTAAATATTTTTTTTTTTTGTTATTTTCATATTTAGTTTCATATCAGAGGCATTCTGTTTAATACCAACTTTTGCAGCATTATGGTCTTTATATTATTCATTAGTACAAGTTACTCAAGCATTTCGTAATCAAGCAGATCTATTATTACTTGAAACTGGTTTCTTATGCCTTTTTTTAGCACCATTAAAATTAACAAAACGTTCTAATGTTACTGATAAAATTGGTATTACAATGATTAAATGGCTAACATTAAGATTTCTTTTTAATTGTGGAATTGTTAAATTCTTTTCTGGTTGTACATATTGGTGGAATTTTACTGGTATGTATTTTATATAAAATAAAAAGAGGATTCATTTTAGTAAATCGTATTCCTTGCTAGAATATCTGAAATATTAAAGTTTCAAGGACTTTTTTGTTTTGTTAGATTTATAGGGAATACAAATATTTCAATTATAACTTCGAATCAAACCGAAACTAAACTCAAAACTCATTTTAAAGCAGCTGGATCCGAATACAAGTTCGAAGCTCTATTAAAATAAATCTTCTTATTATTTAATTAGAATTTTTATATGAAACTACATAATTTTATTGAAATTTTTTTTATTATTTTTACAGCATTAACACGTCATTTTGAAACATTACCATTACCAATTAATCTTTCATGGTATTGTAATCATTTACCATCAAGATTTTTAAAAGTTACACAAATTTATACACATTTAAGTGAATTAATATTACCATGGTTATTCTTTCTTCCAAGTCAAAAAATTCGTGTTATATTATTCTATTGGGAATTATATTTACAAATAAATATTATAATAACTGGAAATTTTGGATTTTTAAATTATCTTGTTATTGTACTCTTAATAAGTTTACTTGAAGATTCATATCTTCAAAAACGATCATTAATTAGGTAAATAATATTCTGTTCGATAATATTAAAAAAAAAAAACTTTAGAATGTAATTATTTTTTTTAAAAATATTTTTTGTTGTTGTTTTTCTTTAAATTTCAGATTAATTATTGAAACAGTAATCGCTTGCATATTCTTCATATTAGCACTTTTTGCTATTACTTTGATTGTTGGTCATAATTTAGATAAAAGTAATTTTACAAAAAAAAACAAAATTTTTTTTTTATTAGAAAACATAAAATATGAAATGTTATTTACTTATTATTGTTTTTTTTTTAAATTATTATTTTAAGTACAATTTAAACCTGAATACCTACTTCATTTACGATCAATGGTTAAATTGACACCTCTTATTGCACTGGCAGCTATAATTTGTGCATTTTTAGCAAATCTTATCAATCATCCTGCTATTTTATCAGCAGTAAGTTATAAAATAATTATGATAATTTTGAATTTATTTCACTGATTTTATTAATTTTATTAATTTTTTTTTTTTTTTTGTAGAAAACTTTCATGCGAAAAATATCTGAAATTAACGTTTTATTAGCATTCACATTAGCAGCTTTAGCTTTAGTTGGTCTATCAGTGGTATGTTTTGAAAAATTTTCAAGAAAAACAAAAAAATTCTAATAGAATAATTTATTGTTTTTTTTATCAATTTTAATTTTCAATATTTAAGGTGCCACATAGCAATGTAGATTCTTCGACCAATATAACAAATACACAGGTAATGATTTTTTTTTTAACAACCAGTTGCATGTTTGAAACAGTAAATTAAAAATGAATTCTTGATGATTTTTTTTTTAAATTTCGTTTTTTTTTTTCTTGATTTTTTATACAGTTAGGCAAATATTATCAAGCAATTAATAAATATCATTTTATTAATGAATATGGAATTAATTTACGAAAAATGAGACCAGAACGATTAGAAATTACCTTGGAGTATACACAGGATATAAATAATAGTCCATGGATAGAATTGCCTTTTATATATAAACCATGGAATATAAACGGAACATCACCATTTGCAGGTAAGAAATGTTCTTCTTTTTCAAGTTAATTAAGTTTTTGAAAAAAAAAAAATGGATTTAAAATGAATTTTTTCGCGACTAAAGTGATGAATTCGGTCAAAAATCCACAAAAACAAAAAATTTTAACTAATAATAAAAATTGAAAAATCAACGAATAACTTACGACTCGAAATGATTTTAAAAAAAATTCACATGAAATCCTATTAAAATCAATTTGTTTTTTTTTTTTTTTTTTTTTTAAATTTCTTTTAGGTCCCTATTTACCACGACTTGATATGAAATTTTATGATGCATCACCAGCAAATTATAGAAATCATTTATGGCTTTTATCATTATCATATCGTATTTTACAAAATGAATTAAGTGTTTTAAAATTATTAGGAATTGATGAAAAATTGAATCCACAACCAAAATATGTAAGAGGAATAATAAATAAATTTAAATATACATCGTTAAATGATATGTGAGTATATGTAGATTTTTAATAAGTTTTTTTTTTTATTTTTAGTTAAATAAATAACAAATTTTAAGTATTCAATTATTGAAAAATTTAAAAACAAAATGGTTTTATTTTTTTCAGAAATGATCAATTGTATTGGAAAAGGAAAGTTTTAGGTGAACATTTTCCAGCATTATCAGTTGATAATCCAACATTGGAATCACATTTGAAATCATTAAAAATTGTTGGAACAATGAAAAAATCAAAAATTACAAATAATATATTGAAAAATATTTTAGATGTAATCAGGTAAATTATCAATATTAGATACTTTTTTGATTTTTCAATTAAAATGAAATTTTGTTTTCTTTTCATTTTTTTTTTTCCAGAGAACAATTACAAAAAATTGAAGGGCATACATTAATAATAAGCATTCTAATTGCTGGTTTCGTCATTATTCTTTTAAAAAAATAAATAAATATTTTTAAAATTGATATTTAAAATAATTGTATTGTAAGATTTTTGATAAATATTTTATTTTTTTTAAATAATAAGTTACACATTAATTTAATGAATTAGATTTTTTTTTTTTTTACCATTCGAATAATATGTAAAATTAATACCATTTTTTTTCATTCGAAACGAAAATTGCACAAAACCAAAAAAAACCTTATTTTAGTTTTGAATTATTTAAACATTTACTTTAAAAAGCCTAGTAGATATTATAAGTAAACATAATTATTTTTTTTCTCTCATTATCATAAAATTGTTAATTAATAAAAATTAAATCATAAATAATTGTATTTGTTGTTTGTTATTTTTTCTTAGTAAAAATTTAGAAACAAGAAAAAAAGTCGATAACACACATGTACATACAAAAAAAAAAAAATAAATAAAATATACTTATGTACACCTGTTTGATAACGAAATAATTGTATTTGTGAGTTTATAAATTAGTCAGAAATTTAAAAAAAAAAAACTATTAACTTGAAGAAAAAAATAAATAAATTGAACCAGTTTGCAGACATGCAAAAAGTCGTTTTTTTTTTTTTTTAAATTTAGAACAAGGCTATCCAATTTGTAATTTGAATGTATATGTATCTTTTTAAAGTTCAAAATAAAATTTTTTTTTTTGAAATTCACATGATTTACAATACTATTTCACGTTTTTAGATTGCTAGTAGATTTTTTTTATTTTATTTTTAAATTAGATTTTAAAACCCATTACCTATAAATATTTTTATTTTTCCATAAATAAGAATTTTTATCTTACACAATTTTTGGTATGATATCACATGTTTTAATGAATTGAATAATAATAATAAAATTTTATTTTATAATAAATAATAAATTTGTTTCCTTAATAAATTTTGGTTTTTTGTTTTTGTTTTTCAAAGAAAATTATAAAACAATTATTTTTATATACTACATACTTAAAATTATCAGATAAATTTTATATGTATAAAACAGGAGGTCCAAAGTTTTATTATTGTTTTATTCATTTTTTTTTTTTAAATATTTTTTGTGTTGGTTATAAAAAAAAAATGGATCCCTTGAGACATCAAAAAAAAATTATCAATTTTTTAAATTTATCGATAATAGACTTTAAAATTTCAATATTAAAAAAAAAAAAGACAGTAAATTGAACGTATATAAAAATGATCAAAAATTAATATCTTAAGATTACGAAAAAATTTACGCAAAAAGATTTAATTAAATTTTTTATTCAAGTCATAAGTAACTCCTTAGGGAAAATATAAAACAATTAAAAAGAAATATTTTATGAATTTTCCGATTTTTTTTTTTGAATAATTTATGAATTAATTTATTTAATGTTGCTTGAAAAATATCAAAACTTGTGAACGAATATTTAAGTAGGTGCTAGGTGGTCAGATAAATCAAGATAAAGTAGAGGTACCTATATAACCTTTTGTTCATGAAAATGTAAACTCTGTTACTGAATTAATTTATTTTTCACATAGTAAAAATTTTTAATCGAGATAATATGTGGTTTAAAAGTTACACAATCCTCTTCTTCAGCGTATAGTTAGTCTTCGTGAAAAGTTTTTCTTATTTTAAATATAGGATAGCATGAAGGTTGAACAAAAAAAGTAAAAGGTTGTCAAACATGGTCTAAATTTTAAATATTTTATATACTCAATATAAAATCGTTCATTGCAACCTTTAACTAGTCACATACTATATATGATTTCTGGTTATGTTATGGCCCTTTGATAATGAAGAGAAAATTTAAAAAAGGTAATTATGTCACATGTTGTAGGTGTACATAATATCACAACACTCGAATTCGCACTTTATGAGGATAAAAAATATCTAAAGATGGTATACCTTCGTAAATATGCAATACAAGTGCATCACATTATTTTAATTTTTTTTTTCATGAAATTTAAAATTTTAGTGCTTAATTTTTTGTGTTGTATCTTCTAGAATTCACATAAAAGTGAAATGAATTCGAAATAGGTGTTCACGTGAATTTAAAAATCACATTTCTGTTCGATATCACTTTGTGAAATTGAATTAACTTTAGTGAAATTGAATTCACTTCAGTAAAATTGAATTCACTCTAATGAATTGTAGAAAACATAAATTCACTTTTACAATTCATTTCACTGTGAAATAAAATCTAAAATATGACTTATATGACTGCTTAATTCAGAATTAGAACTTTATTCATAAATTCTATTATTGTTGGTGTTTTCTTCATGCTTTATTCATTTAATAAACCATGAAAAAGTTGTATAATTCCATAATTGAAAAATTTTTAAAAATTCATAAATGTCATTTATATCATAAATCTTCAATTTTATTGAAATAAAATTTTAACTTTTAAAGGCTGAAAAATAAAAAAAAAAATTTATATCTACCTACTCAATCATTTGTTTTTTTTTTATGAAAGATATTTTAATAAATTTAATGAAAATTGAAAAAAAAAAATAAATAATTTCAATAAAAAATTACCTATATTTTAATATTCTTAAAATTTTTAATTCTTTGTTTTTAAAAACAAAAACAAAAAACAAAAAAACAAAATTTTATTAATCCATTGAAAAATAAAAAATAAAAAATTCATCATAAAATGAAAAATCTACAACATATCATTAATTCGCGAAATAAAATAACATATAATTAAAGATAAATTAATAAAAAAAACAACAAAAAAAAAAGTAAATAATAGGCATAAAAAAAATGATATGTGTTTGTGAACAAGTTTATGGTATTTTGTTTTTTCTATGTTTTCTTTAAATTTTATTTTCCATGAAAATATATAAAAATGAATTGTGCATACCAACCAGTTCTTTGAATCCATATTATGTAGGTATATTACTATATATTTATATGTATATTAGCTATTTTAGCCATTTATTTATTAAGAAAACTAGGTAAGTTTAAATGGAATGATAGCTTGTGGATTATAAAAGGTGATGTCCACTAAAACAAGTTTTTTTTTTTCTTATTTTTATTTTTTTATGTGTAATACTTTTTAAAAAAAAAAAAATAATAAAAAATGTATGAATACCTAACGTGTGATTACATCATATCATACTTAATTATTACAGTATATTACAGGTACATATCTATAGATGATGAGTGCATTAATCTTTAATGCATGTCTATATATGCGTATTTTGTAATTATACCTACATATATTGCACATTATGTTTGAATGTATGTGTTTGTGTATTTTTATTTTATTTTTGTTTTTATTTAATTTTTCATTTTTATTATTAAATAAAAAATAAAACATTGATATTTTGAATTATGAAATAATTTTTTTTTACAATAGATTAACAGTTTTAAATTAAAAAAAAAAAAAACCGTTAAATATGAAAATTTTAAAAAATAATAGAACAATGTAAAAATTAAGAAAGAAAAATAAAATAATTTACAGCGACCATAAAATTAAAAAAAAAAGAAAGAGGAAATTAATGCATTTAAAATTCTTCTACTTTGTCACGCTTTATAGGTGTGTTTTTTAAAATGTTTGTTTTTTTTTTTTTCTGAAAAAAGCAATAAAACTATGCAATCTATTTTTCTATTGTTGAAAAAAAAAAAAAGTTAATAGAAAAACAGTTTTAAATTTTCATTTTTAAAATAAAATATTTTATTTTTTTTTTTTTTTTTGTTTTAGATTTTAAAATAGGTTATTCTGATTATATTATTAATTTATTTTTATTAATTTTTTTTTATGTTTCTCATGAAAAGAAATAAAATGAATTTTATTAGCTAAATAAATTTGCATTTGTATTTTATTTTTATGATATAAATTTTACTTTGATTAATTAAATACAATTTAAATAAAGTTTTAAAAAGTATTAAAATAAGAAAAACTTAAATTATAAAATCAATATAATTCTTAAAAAATTATAAAGCTAATGCATTACTTGAATTTTTTTTTTTATTACTCATGGAGATTATTACTCAACGACATGAATTTTCATTATTATTTTGTTTCTTTCAATTTTTCACTGGAATTACTCAACTTATGAATTTATGATAGACATAAGTAAATTAAAATTAATTCGCTAATTACTTTTCACAGAAAAATTCTAAATAATTATCGTGTTAAAATTATGACACTAATATCACAATTAAAGTCTAACAACCCTGAAGAAGCTTTGAAATGTAATTTTCTTTTTTAAATTTCAACTGAAAATTAATTAAAAAATTATATCTTTATGATTGAGGAATGAAGAGTAATTCCAAAAAAATAATTAAGTATTTCTAATTTTCTATAATTTGATATCATAAAAAATATTGTTTCGAAATTTTGTTGAAAAATCGAACTATAAAACCATAAAAGTACTTAAAATAATTTCAACAATAATTAAAATGGTATTTTTCCAAAATTTCGCAATTATTCTCTAAAAAAGTATATAATGTTTGTGGTACCTAGTAACAACAAAACAACACAATTAACAGATTTATTTGAGGTAGTTTTCGAGATATTTGAAACATCTGTTTTAACCGTATGATTATATACAAATGTAAACATTCAGACTTTGAGCCTTAATTTAAATATGATCCATTTGAGCTAGGACCTTGAAATTTAATCAATTCCTCCATTGGAAAGTCCTACCTATACACTCCAATTTTCAAAGTCCTATAGCTTAAAATCTGTAGGACAAAATATCCTTTTTTTTGCAAAAACACAAAATTGGCCATGATTATACCATACACTTTATATGGAAATTTAAAATTTTTATTTTCAAAAAGCGATATCCCAGCATTTTGTGGACCAAAAACTGTAATTCTTTGACCCAAATATTTGTAAACGTTTTTTTCCCTGTTTTGCGCTTAATCTCGAAAAGTTAAAGAAGTAAAAGAAAACTATACACGACAATTTTAAAGAAGATACGTTAACAAATATTTAGATCTCAAAGAATTACGGTTTTTGGTCCACGAGATGCTGAGTTACAGCTTTTTGAAGAAAAGAAAAAAATTCAAAATGTCCATATAAAATGTATAGTATGTATATACATTTTTACACGCACGGCCAAATTTTGAACATAGACGATTAGTCAATCGTAGGGTTAAATCCATGATATTGCAAAAAGTTTGTTGTATTTTTTTGTCATTTATCCGAATTTTTTAATAAAACGAACAAAAATTCAAAAACTGCTCGAAATACAGGTTCGAAGTGAGAAAGCAATTCTTCTTGAATTTTGACCTCTTCCATTTAGATATACTTTTTCCGTATAAACCACAAAAAGCATCTCAGTATTTTTTTTTTACTTGTAGGTGGAAATATTGACTCTCAATTGAATGGAGCGGAATGTAAAAAAAAAATTACTTCGTGATTTACAAATAAATTTTTAGCCTTTCAAGTCGAATTTCAAATATTATTTTTCATATATTTTTTTTTCTTTTAATTTTTAAAAAATGCTCTCTCTATTCAATCGATTTAAAGTCGCAAACGTGTGTGACATTTTCATAAAAATCGGCCAAGTGGTTTTCGAGAAAAAAGTATATACTCGTATATGTATAAAGTTGTATGTAGAATGGCCTCGGTCACTATCCCCTTTAAAATAATCATTTTAAATAATATTTATTAACTAAATATTTTATTTATTTTATAATACATCCGTTTTTTTTTTAAATTTATTTATTTACAAATTATGTTAATTATATTAATCATTTATTTATTTAAGAATTCATGAAAAACTTAGGTAAGTTGCTCACATTGTTTAGTCACAGGTTATAAAGAATTTTCAATATTTTAAATAGAAGCAGAATCTTTTTCAATGCAAATCTCCTATTCTATTGTTATTCAAATAAAACTGACGTCAATTTAAAATCAGAATAACTAAATAATTATTAAATGATTTCAATTTTTACATTTTTTTTTTTGCAAAAATCACAAAAATGAGAAAAAATTATAATTATAATTTTAAAGTATGCATGTAATTAACTAATAATATTATTGCTGAATAATAATGACTGATATAAAATTTGAGAAAAATAATAAAAATCACAACAAAGAAAAGATGAATTTGTATTAGCTATAGTTATATACAAGATAGTTATTATAACTATAGCTAAATATATATTTTTCTTTTAAATTATAAAAATTATTTTACGTTTATATTATGTTTTAAACTTAAAAGACAAAACCAAAAAAAAAAGTTTTTAACACAGAAAAAAAAAATATTTTGTAATTGACACTCAAGTATTGAGGCAGAGACTTTATATACATATGTACATATGATGAACATACATAATATTATTTATACATATATGTATGTACCACATGTATATATAATAATAATATAATTATAATAATTTTTTGAAGGAAAAACAACTTAATAAAGAATCGATTTTATTGATGAAATAATACCTACATATGTATAAACGATGCATTGATATTCTTTCTAAAGAAAATATTAAAGAATTATAAACTATATGATGACAATAAGCATTCATTAGAATCAAAAATAAAATTGTTCAATGATAATTTCATTCTATTTAATTATAATCAAATGAACAATTCAAGTAGAAAATTATCATAGAATAATTTATTTAAAAATAGAAGAGGTCAAGGCTTATAAAGGATTGTAAGTAATAGAGAATAAGGAAAAAATGAATCTGAAATGTAGTTGTATCTTTAAAAAAATATAATATCATCCTTGTTATGTCCTTTTAATTTTAAAAATAGGGTTTGCAAGACTGTCTGTTTTCGTATAATTATGTAGTCTACGTAAAACAAGATCCTTATAATTAAGAATTTTGAAGGATCATATCGATTTGGATTTGAATTTTGTAGTGAATTAAGAAGTGTTTGAAGTAGAAAGAAACTTGAGTAATATTACAAAACCCGTTATCAATTATAGTCTACTTAAACGTAACTAGTCTAGTTGAAGAATTTGAATCAGAGCATTTATACAGTGACTTTAATTCAAAATCATAAAGATGATGATCATAAAAATTATAATTAGAACTTACTTGTATAAATGTGCAATAGTTCTTGCTAATCCATTTCCTGATCCACATGGTATAATACCAATTGGAATTTCTAATGCTCTTTCCCAATCTTCCCTTTCTAATAGGCCATTAATAACTTCCCAAAATATACCATCTCCGCCAACAACAACAATACCACGCCAACTATAAATATCTTTTGTTCTAACAAATTCTCTAGCATAATTTGCTTTTTTTGTTACATGTAAATCATATGGTATTTCAGCTTCAATATAAATTGGTGCAACACGCTGTTGGAAGACTTCACGTGCTTTACCCGATCCAGATTTTGGATTTAATATAATTAACATACGTCTTGATTCTGTTATTTTTGTTGAAAAATTTGGTAATTCACCATTAATAAGTTGTTTAATTGCAATACGCCATTTTTGTGCTTCACGATTATTATCTTCATAACGATCAAATGATCTAAAACGTAATGTTAATGTTGTACGTTCTCTACGATTATTATTTCCACGTTTACCTTTTTTCAATATATATGCATATATATATAAATAAGCACTTACATCAGTTTCATCTAAATCAACAGAATTTTCTTCAACAACTTTTAAATGATTTGCTTGACCTGGTAATGATGAACATGTACATGATGAAGTACCATAATTTTTACGTTTACTTCTTAAACATCTACAACCAATAATATCTTGTAATTGTATTATTTGTTCTTTTGATGTACCATTACTTTCTTTACGTAAACATAAACCTTTTTCTGTTAATTTTACTTGAAATACATTATTCTTTTTTGATGTTATATAAAATGTTTCAACTAAATAAACGGACGGAAATTGTTCACTTAATTGTTTTTGATTTGTTATTTCAGATTTTTCTTCATCAAATGTTAAATCTTGATGAACTTTAAAATCACTCATATTGTTAAATTTGAAATATTCTTACAAAAAAGATTAATAATTTGATTAAAAAAAAAAATTATAACGGAACAAAGGTCACCGATTAAATTATAGCGCGTTAATGAAGTGTTTTTTTTTTTTTTGTTAGATAAAAAAAAATTAAGTATCCTCACACAAAAAACAAACAAAATTTAAAAAAAAAAAACACGATATCGTAAAATTGCACACACAATGTACTTTGTACATTCAAAAAAAAAAAAAAAAAAAAAAAAAAAACAACAACAAAAAAAACACTTGTTTTTTAAAAACAAGTACCTATTCTAATTCTTTCTATATAAGATGAGAATTTAGAAAAAACAACAACAAAAATTATGTATTATTCAGAAAACTACTTTTATCTTACAATTAGCATAATTATGAAAAATTAATAGTTAGATATTTTTTTTTAAACATTAAGAAGTAAAAAAAAAATTTTTTTTTCCTTCAATAAATGAGCGGTTTATGCAGACTTCTATTAAATTTTAATAATTGTTTTTGAATTACAAAAGAACATTTAATAAAATAAAATTAATTTTTTAAATTATTTAATACACAAAATTTAAATTGGACTCTTCACAAAGTTCACATTTTATATTGACAACACCTCAAAATGAAATAATCTGAAATAATAACCTATCTATCACAAAACATCATAAAAACAAGAAAAATTCAGCTGATATGAGACTTCTCATTGTTATGGTTGAAATACAATGACACAGCAACAGCTACATTATTCCGAATTATTGAAAGTAAAATAAACATCTCAGTTGAATCTTAACAGCATTTTCTAAAAATCCATTCTAACTGTCAGTTGAAATTTTAAAAAAATAATCATTTTACAGTTTATTAAGAAATCGGATTTTATTTTTTGAATTATGCTTGGTTATAAAATGTTGCTGCTGTCTGTTCCTGCAACATTTTTCATGTAACACATTCCGCTTATCCATTCCGATATCCGTTCCGTCTGACAATTTTCCTGGCTATGTTTTGTAAACAAATGCAAAAAAAAATGTACTTAAAAAAAAGGACATAAATTTCAGAACTATTACAAAAAAATGGACGTTGAAAATTCGAATAGGTCGTCTGACACAAATTATAGAAATTATTTTAAAAATTCAAATACTTCAATGACAAAAAAATTCTCAATGGAAACATATTTTGTTTGGTTTAGTGCACTTATATTCATTACAGAATTAATAACAGGTATGATATTTAATTAAAATATTTCATAAATGAAAAATGTCATAAATGAATGAAATCGTGTTGTTTGTGTTTATTTTTTATTTCTTTGTTTACATTATTTAATTTATCTTTAGGAATAATTTATGAATATGTACTTTTTTCAAAATGAAAATTATAATTCTTTTCCTTTGAATTTAATAACCTGTTGATCATTTTAAATTTTAATAATAATTTTACAGATGTATGCCTTGTCGTTTATTATTTTCATCAACGTGAAATAAGATGGGGCCTTATGACATTAGCCATTATTATCTTGCCATTAATGCTATGCCAATTATATTCTTTAATATTATTTAAATCACAAAAAAGTATTGGATTTTCAATATTAATTGTTCATTTACTTTTTATGGGAATACCTTACAGGTAAATGTTATAATTTTTATTTTTATTTTACTGTGATCTTTGATGTCTTAAAAATTGCACATATAATGTTTTTTTTTTCAGATATCACAGTATTTTAAGACGTGTTGATACAGATAAAATGACTAATCAGGAACTTGAAAATGTACAACAAATGATACATGATGTTAAAAATTTACAAACTTTAAATGCCATATTTCAATATTGTCCTCAATTTATTTTTCAAGCATTTTTAATTGTATACAAAAATTATAAATGCATTATTACGGGTAAGTATTTAAATATTATTTTAATTACAAGGTTATTAGAAAATTTGTATAAAAATTTAGAAAGCCATCTAATTTTCTTTCAAAAGAACAGAGATTGTTTCCTTCGCTTTTAAAATTTTAATCTTTGGCATCTCAATTACCATTAAACTTTTAAAATGATCGAATTTTTAGTAAAACACATATTTGAAATTGAAAATCTGATTATTATTATATTTGAAAATATTCTATACATTTATTTTGTTTTTGTTTTTATTTTAGGTGTTTCAGCTGGTTTAGCATGTTTTTCATTTTTATGGCATAATTTTATACATTTTTATTATTATATTAAAAAATTGAAACAACTTGAAACATCAGAAATAAATACACAAATTATTGATAATTTAACATTATCATCATCAACAGCTGTTAGAACAAGATCAACTGGAGTAACATCATCATCTACATCATCAACAACAACATTTATTCAATCACGTTCACATAATGATAATCAACATACAAGAAATGATAATAATTCAATAAAAAATTATAATAGAACAACAAATTTAACAGAAAATATAAAAATCTTTGAAAAACCAATGTATAATACAGATGATAAAAATTTAATATCAAAAACTAAACAACAATTAAAAAATGTTGAAAAATGTAGTAAAATATTTAATTTTAATAATAAACGTAAAGCTGTTTATGAATGTGATGATTTAAATACAACAACAACAATGATTAATCAACAACAACAATCGCAACAACAACAACAACAATCATCACTACCTTTTTGTTCACCCGAAACATCAACAATATTTTTTGAAATAAATGATAGTTGTGATACAACAACAAATACAAATGCAGCAATATCATCATCATCATCACCATCAAAATTATTAAATATATCAAATATAAGTAATAAAACAGAAGATTATCATAATGAAAATAATATAAATTTAAATACATTATTAATGAAAAAATTTCATCATTCAAATAATGTACAACATAATGAATTAAATTATTTAAAAGATTTTAATAATTATGATTTTTCAACATATAAATGTAATGATATTATAAATTCATGTAATTATGATTTACGTAATAATAGTGGTATATTATGTAATTCAACTGATTCAATTATTGAACAACGTATATTAAAACGTAAAGGTATTTGTTCATCACAAGAAATGTTACATTTAGTTGATGTTATGGATGATATACCACCAGAAGAAGTTGATATGTTAGCAAAAAGTTTAATTGAAATGGGTGGTGAAGAAAGTTTAATAAAAATTAATAATAATAATCATAATAATAATAATGATAATAATAATTCATCAAAAAATAATTCAACAGATAATATAAAATTATTAGAAACATTTCCAGAATATTTATCAACAATAAATAATGATGATAATGAAAAAATTATTGAAAATATTGATGCTGTTATTTATGAAAATCAAATAATATTTCAAGAACGTATACGTAAAAATCAATTAACAATACAAAATTTAAAATTACAAGATCAATTATTATCAAAATATATTGAAGAAATAAAAAATTTACCATCAACTGAATTAATAAATATACGTGATTATGAGAATATGTGTTTTGCAAATGTAAGCCGTACAAATCGTTTAAAACATTGGCGTAATTATTTACAAGATATTAATACAAATTTACATGATAATTCAACAGTACAAAATAGTAGTTGTTTTTATGTAAATACAATGTCAAATTCATTAACTGATTTATATGTAAATAGTACTGATATTGGTTCAGTTGTTACTGAAGATGGTAAATTATCAGATCAAATATCATTACAGCCACCACAATCATCATCATCATTATCAGCATCAATTAATGGTGGTGGTATTAATGGTAGTAATAGTAATACAATTGGTGGTGGTGGTTGTTCAAAAAAATGTGTCCGCTGGTCGGAAAAATTAACAAGAACACAACAACAACAACAGCAACAGCAAAAACAAATAAACGATATGCTAACATTAAAACATGATAATTCATTAAATAATGAAAGTGATGATAATCTTTATATAAATATAAATGGACCAAATATTCATAATACACCAGCACGTAAAAATATTCTTGTCGAAACAATAAATGCTATAAATGATGTTGAATCACCAATTGCTGTTAATCATTTATGTAAAACAAAAGAGATTAAAAATTAAGATTTAAAGTATAAAAAAAAAAAAAATAGAATTAAGAAAAAAAAGGATAAACAGTATTATACAAAATTTTTACATATATTAATGAGCCGTTTATTTTGACATGTGATGAAAGAAAATAGTTTTTAATGCTATTTTGAAATTTGAATATATTAAGTTTTACAGTTATAATTTGTACTGAAATTTGTAATCAGTATGATGTGATTCCGGTACTTGCCAAAACAAAGTTCCAGATAATGTGAAGCTTCCTGTTTATGAAACGAAATAGCAAAGGTCAGGATCGGAGATATAATGTTTCTTGAATGAAACAGGATGGTTATACAAAGTTATCAAAACGACTCAACCAACCAGCCAAACATGATGTGATTCCTACTTTATTTTATCTTTTTTTTTAAACCCTTAAAATTAAAACAATATGTTGAAATTAAAAAATTAAGAAATTTATCATCTCTGTGAGCTTAATAGCTTTACAGTTGTGAACATGGTGCTTAACGAATAATAAACACAATACAAAATTCTCCTCTATCTCAGAAAAATACTTATGGATAAGATTACATGACAGGAAACTTTGGATTTTAAATGATATCTGGAGACTATGGAGACCATTGGTCTGCTACATATTTTTAGGTCTTACTTACCAACTTACCATTAGAACATTCTGGTCAGATGGAGTCAGAAACCATTTTTCCGACAAATAACAGAAAATTACTCTTAATTAACCTTTTTTATTATTATTTTTTTTAGAATGTGATTAATGCCATTTTCAAAATAAACGACTTAAATATTGTAAATTTTTCTACGATTTTAGAAATTTAAGTGTAAACGGGTGCAGTTTTTTAAGTGCATATAAGAATATTTTTTTTTAAAACTTAGTTTATAAGTTGCAATGCAATATATCAAATCTTTTTGTTTTTTCTGATTATAAGGAAAGTTTCGACTTTCTTAGCGTAAAATTTAAATTTAGCTTGAAGTTGAAACTTCTATTTAACACTTTTTTTTAAAAAAAATTGTCCATGACATCGTTTTTTTGTTCTGTCCAACTTGTAGTACATTATTACAATTGATTTTTATTTTTATGATAAATATTTAAAGAAACAAACACCTTCATTAAAATTACAACTTAAGAATATTAATTGTATGCCAGTAATACCTAAGTCATTTTTATTAAATTGAAAATGAATTATGTAAGTTTATCTAAGTCCCAATATTTTGAAAAAAAAAAAAAAAATTATATAAGTGCCTCTCTTGAATTATAAAAAATGATATTTGTTTTTTGATATTTTTTACATAATTTTGACAACAAATTTTTTTAAATAGAATTTATAAGCCATTTTTTGTACTTAAAATATAAGTAAAAATAACTCAGTGTAAGTTCTATTCATTAAAATATTATTTTCTTAAGTTAGTGATTTAATAAATTTTTTATACAATTAAAAAAAAAAAAAACAAAACAGTTGTTTAATTTTTTATTAATTTTGCGTCTGAAACCATGGGAGAAGACAGAAAGAGGATTATCAGTGAATTATTTTAATATGATTTCATTGAAAATTGTAGAAGGAAATTTTACTTTAATTTCAATATTTGGAGCTTTGTCTGTAGGCAGTTTGGACAGACATGTTTATAAAAATCTAAGAAAATATTTTGTCTTACAAAAATTTTTTTTATTTTCAAAAGTTATTTACTATTGAAGGTATAAAAGCATGCTTTAACATGAAATAAAGTCAAATTGTTTTATAAAATTAATTAATTTTGTTTTGATTATCTTCATCTTGTGTATCTTCATAAATTAAACGAATATCTTCTGTTGTTAATTCAGTTTCTGATGTTAAAATTTCTTGTTTCGAATTATTCATAATTTTTTCTTCAATTTTTTTCTTTTCTTGATTATCATTCTCATTATCATTTTTACCACATTCATTTTTCTTTTGTTGTTTTTTTTCAATTTTTGAACAATTTTTCTCCTTATCATTTAATGTTTCTTTATTATCATGAATTTTTATTAATGTACATAAATTATTAGACCATGAATCATTTGCTTCTTCAACAATAGCTGTCGCTTCAACTGGATTTGGAATTAAAACTCTTGGTTGTCGTCTAACTTGTATTGGTGTTGCATTTTTTTTTGAACTTTTTGATTGTTGTTTTTGATTTTGATCATTTTTTTCAGAAGAAGATTTTTGTGATGGAGTTTTTTGTATATCATTTTCAATTTTTAATTGAAAATTAATTTGATTTGTTGATTTTGAAGGTGTAGAAGATGGTGATGATGTTAAATTTGGTGTTATTGTTGTTGTTCTTGGATGTCGACGTATTGAAATTGGTGTTGCTGGTTGATTTTTTTTCTCAGGTGTTTCAAATTTATCAACTGAACTAATTATATCTTTGTCTAGAATTAATTTTGTTCCAGAATTAATGGTAGCATTAGCAGAATTTGTTAATTTCGATGATGAATTTATTTTTACGGTTTCATCTTTTTGAGCTGTTGATGAAATTTCTTGTTTTGAATTTTCTTTTTTATTGATTTGATCTTTATTTGAAGATTTTACTTCCTTTTTTTGATTGTCACTA
The DNA here is from genome assembly GCA_939192795.1 of Bombylius discolor. Taxonomy (NCBI): domain Eukaryota; kingdom Metazoa; phylum Arthropoda; class Insecta; order Diptera; family Bombyliidae; genus Bombylius; species Bombylius discolor. Next base: position 52,025,746 of record OW584238.1, on the reverse strand, counting down.
TCTTCTATCATAATTACATCTTCTGAGTTTTGTTGATTATTTTCAATTTGATTAATTTCACTTTTTTTAGTTTGTGAATTATCTTCGGAATTTGATTTAAAATTTTCTTCTTCTTTATTCTCTTTATTTGTTTCATTGTAAATTTCACCAAGTTCATTATCAGAAAATGTTATAAGAGAACAAAAACCATCAGTACTAGAAACAACTAATATTTTTGCATCTTTTGACCATGTTAGATCAGTTAAACGTGTATAATGAATATTAGAAATTAATCCGAATGGCATTCTTTGTTGTGTATCATATAAATAAACTGAACTTTTCGTTGCAACTGCAAATACTATGCGATATGGAAGTGGTATAGTTGGCGGATTTGTATTTGTATGAGGTCGTAATTTGAATAATATTGGACAACATTTAACTGCAACAGTATATTGATCAGGTGATGGTAAAATTATAGCTGGTTGTTTTAAAGAATATCTACTATAAATATATGTAGTATTAAGTGGTTTTGTACAACCATCATAATCTGTAACACCGGCTGGAGCAATAAGAAGTTTACCATCTGGACTAAAACATAATCTTCTAAAAAATGTTTGTAAAGTATCATCATGATAAATTCTTATTGTTTTCCCATGAAGTTCTTGCCCTTCTGGAACTGGTAAAGTACATTTACTATTTCTGCTTATCACTTTTTTTGTTTTTATATCAAATATTCGTAAATATCTGAAAATTTAAAAAATTATTTTTAAACAATTACAAAAGAAATCATTTATTGATTTTGGTTTCCATTAAAATTAACTACTTCTGGTCGAAGTAAAATGCTTAATGGAATTCAGAATCAATTTTTTGATATTGTTGTTCTATAAATTACCTATCAGTACTTAAAGTTGCAATATATTGGTTGAGTGGATCCCATGCAACACCTTGTACAAAACCTTTATGATCATTTAAAATACATAATGATTTACCTTTTTGTACATCCCATATCATTGCTGTATTATCAACAGAACCGCTAACTAAAAATTGTGAATTTGGACTCCAACTTAAGTCATAAATATCTTCCATATGACCACGTAAATTTTTCATTGTTATCCATATTTCTTTATCTTGTTCATTTGTTGTATCAAAAATATTTAAATGTTCATTTTGTTTCCATATAATTATATAACTTTCATCATCACCAGATGCTAAATATTCACCATTCGGTGACCATTTAACAACATTTACAGCTCTTTGATGCCGTGTTAAATCTGCAGCTAAATCTAAATTAACTGAACCATTTTCATTGATAGTTAAATGCCAAATCTATAAAATATGAAATGAAATTATAAAAATTATTTTAAAATGCTTTGAACTTTTAATAATAAAAAATTTACCAAAACATGAGAATCTGTTCCACCAGAAGCAAGCCGATACGTTTCCTCATTACCAATAATTGTAGGTTGAATATCCACACTTAATACTGGATCTCTGTTATGCCACGATATTTCTGGTATTGTACACTTCATTTTTTACTTAATACTTTTTTTATGATATTAGTAACTAGAATATAATTTTTATTTAAGAGAAATCTTGTCAACCAGTTCCAGTAGTAATTGGTTTACAAAACAGATTGGCGCCAAAAAATTTAAATGTCAATTGAAACTTCTTTAACTTTTTCGCATGTCAAAAAGTAAAATTTAACCCAAATTTCAAAGTGTTTTCAAAACAGAATAAATTTAAGTCAAAATTGGAGCAAAGACAGTTTTTGTATCTCTAACATAAAGGTTTTGAAAGATTGTTCAGCTATTTTAAATTAATAAATTTATTACCATAGAAAATCGAGTATTTATTTCATCTATCCATTAGTTTAATTTGTGAAGTAAAATGTTTTCAAATCGACTTCCCATGTTTACGTAGTAAATCGTCACAACAATTTCACCACATTTCACTTCGTAAAAAAAAAGAACATCAAATACACCACTTTGTTTTTGACAATAAGTTATAACAACACGGCTAGCTAGTATCAGTTTTTGAGATCAAATAATTCATAAAGTTTTAATTGTATTTTAATAAATAAATTTATTTTAATAAAGTTGAAATTAAAGTTAATTATAATATCAAAATGCCGACAATAATTGCATTGGACGTTTCATTATCAATGACTAGAACAGTATCCCAAAATCATGAAGGATGTACATATCATCAATTAGCAATTCAAGCTATAAATCATTTTTTAGATCATCTTACGAATAAGTCAAAATTAGAATATGTATCATTGGTAAGTAAATACAAATTTTTTTCTTTGTATTAGATTTGTAGATTACAAAATTAAGGAAGTTTTACTATGATGGAACTTTGGAAGTTCACTCGTTCGTTCAATCGAGTGATCAGAAAGTTGAATACTTGAATTGAAGGTTCAAATGCTATTGGAAATTATAAAAGAAAATATTATTTTTGGATTTCAACTGAGTATATGTATTAAGTAGTATTAAATTTGTAAAACTTTTTACCTTAAAATAGTTTTAGAACTGGATTTCGAAAAGCTCTAAAGATTCGTTTTGTCTTGTAAAGGATGTTTTTAGGCCTAATAAATAAATTAAAATTAGACTTCAAAGTGTCAAAACTATCATGTGCATAAGTGAGATGAAAATTATAATTAGTGAGTAATAAAAAAAATTTAGCTTTATTTTTAGAATGAATGAATAAGTTTGAGAATTTAATTAAAATTTTACATTTAAAAAAGACCACATTTTAAGGACCACGTTCGTTCATTTGTTTTTATTACTGGTACATATTGACTTTTTAGTGTTAAAAGAGAGTTTCCATCACTGTTTTGACAGTTTCATTTTTGTTGCACGTTATTTTTTTTTATTTTTTTTTCAACTCGTGGTGGTGAAAATTTGATCAGTAGTATGTGTTGGGGATGATAATTTTAGTAGAAATTATAGAATAAAATTTTCTTTTCGTATTTTAAATGAGCTGAAAAAAATTAGAAATAAATCTATTTCATGGTAAGTATTTAAATATAAATTATAATACATTACAATAATCAAAGTTTGATTAAATTATAGGTATAATTTAAAGAAAAAGACAAAAGAAAAAACGTACTGCAGCAGAAAGAAGGTAAAAATTTTTGAGGTTATATTTCTATCTCAAATTAAATATAGAACGCACGCAAAAAATATTTAATTTTTAACTACCCACTCAGAAGATATTAATGAAATAGAATATGGAAGATCATATAAATTGTAATAAAAGTAAAAATGAATGTTTAGCAATTATTAAAGCACCATTAAAACAATTGACAATTCTGAGAGTTGGACGTGCATTTGTTGATTACCAAAGGCAATTATTAGATCCCAGAAAATATGGAGAAGGTGATATTTCTAAATCAAGTTCAACAGATAAAATATCTGATGGTGAAGGTGTTGAATTTGAAGTTGATATAGATTATTTAAAAAGTCTTGATCCAAAACATTGGAAAGATCAAGATCATTATGCGGTATTAGGATTAAAACATTTAAGGTAAGAATAGAGAGAGAGAGCTAACTGACTAAACTTAACACGTTAAACATGATTTTAATCTTTTCTCCAATCACAGATTTAACGCAACGGATGATGATATACGGCGTGCATATAGGAAAATGGTTTTAAGACATCATCCTGATAAAAGAAAAGCTAAAGGAGAAGATGTTCACACAGATGATGATTATTTCACATGTATAACAAGAGCTTATGATATTTTAGGTAATGTACACATAATATGATTTTCATTTCGATTTTTAACAGATAAAGTTTCATCTTGAAATTTTTCTTTTCTCCACTCTAGGTAATCCGAAAAATCGTCGTTCATATGATTCTGTCGATCCTGAATTTGATGATTCTTTACCAAGTAGCAATGAAATTGAAAAAGATTTTTATAAAGCATTTGATAAATACTTTACATTGAATGCAAGATGGAGTGAACGTAAAAATGTTCCAACAATTGGTGATGCTGAATCGAAACGTGAACATGTTGAAGAATTTTATAATTTTTGGTATAATTTTGAATCATGGCGTGAATATAGTTATTTAGATGAAGAAGATAAAGAAAAAGGACAAGATCGTGAGGAACGTAGATGGATTGAGAAACAAAATAAAGTAGTACGAATTAAACGTAAAAAAGAAGAAATGGCACGTATAAGACAATTAATTGATTTAGCATATAATAACGATCCTCGAATATTAAAATTTAAACAAGAAGAAAAAGAAAAAAAATTAGCAGCAAAACGTGCTAAAATGAATGCTGTACAAGCCCAAAAAGCTGAAGAAGAACGAATTTTACGTGAAGCTCAATTAGCAAAAGAACGTGCAGAACAAGCTGAACAAAAACGTATGGAACAATTACGTTTAGAAAAGGAACAACAAAAACGTGCATTAAAAAAAGAAAGAAAAATTTTACGTGATATGGCTAAAGAAAATAATTATTATTCAACTGATGATAAAGAACGTTTAAAAAATATGGAAGGTGTAGAGAAAATTTGTGAAATGTTTAAATTATTAGAATTACAAAATTTCAATAAAGATTTAGAAAAAGGTGGTAAAGATGTATTTTTAAAAGTATTAAAAGAAACTGATGATAAATTAGAACAAGAGAAACAAGCTATGTTATCAAATAAATCTGGAACAACAAATCAATCATCAGATACACGTGTTATTGATAAAAAAACATTATGGAGTCCAGATAATGTTAAATTATTAATAAAAGCTGTAAATTTATTTCCAGCTGGTACAGCAAAAAGGTGGGAAGTAATTGCATCATTTATAAATCAACATGCAATCAATAATGATGGAAATGAAATTAAATTTCGTGCAACAGATGTTTTAAATAAAGCAAAAATGTTACAAAGTAGTGATTTCTCAAAGAATGTTTTAAAAGATCAAGAAAATGAATCAGCATTTGCATCATTTGAGAAATCTAGAAAAGATTTAAAGAAAATTGATAATGCTGAAATTAGTGTTAAATTAGATGGTAATGGTAAAACATCAAATAAAAGTTCATATAAAATGCAAAATGGTACATCATCTTCAACATCATCATCATCATCAATAACAACAACAACAACAACAACAGAATCAAATAAAAATGATAATGTAAAAATAACTCAAAGTAATAATAACAACAGCAACAATAACAATAGTCAAAGTACAAAATCACAATTATTGCAAGAATCTAATTCAAGACCATGGACAAAAGAAGAGCAATCTCTATTAGAACAAGCCATTAAAACATATCCTATATCAATTCCAGATCGTTGGGATCGAATAGCTGAATGTATTCCTAATAGAACAAAAAAAGATTGTTTACGACGTGTTAAAGAACTTGTTGAACGTGTAAATGCTAAAAAAGAAGCTCAACAAGCAATTAAATGATTATAAATTTTAAAAATCTTTAAAAAAAAAAAAAATGAAATACAGAGAAAAAAGAATAATTGAGTGAAAAATAAATTTATTTAGATAAATTAAAAAATAAAAAAATACATCATTTTTTACGAACTACTATTTATTTTTGTTTAGAAGCTTTGAAACTTTGGTTTTTTAAATCATAGCTTTCAAAAATTAGTATTGAGCATAATGTGGAAAAAAAAAGCCAACATGTTTTGCATGTGCAAAATTTCGTTTATTTTTAGATTGATTTTAAATAAGAAATCTTTATTTTTAAGATATTTGTTTTTATTTGAAATTTATTTTTGAATGATTAGGTTTTTTTTTCTTTTTCAATTGTAGAAATTAATTTTATTCTCCTTTGAGAAAAGAAAAAAGAAAAAATAGGATTATAAAAATTGTTTAAATATAAAATTAGTTTAAATAGAAAAATTTGTTTAAATTTTGATAAAAGCCTTAATTGAGATTAAGACGGATATAAAGTAGCTAATTTGCAAATCGTTTTATTTGTTTGCTTTCAATGTAAAATGTAGTTCGTAAAAAAGTGATAAAATAAAGTTAAAAAAAAAAAAACAAACAAAAAACATACTTATTATATATTTATGATTAATTTTATGAAAATATAATTATTTTCTTCAAATAAATTTTTATTAAAAATTACTTGTTTTAATATTTTTTAATGAATTTCTTTTTATATTATTGAATCATCTGACTTAATTTAAAAGGTTGAAAATTTGAGTTATAGCCCGTTGATGTTGAATTTGAATAACGCTGAAATTTTTTTACATTGTAAAAAGACGGTCGTAAGACGTTTAGGAATTCAGCTTAACTTTAGACAGTTAAATAACTAATTTGGAACATGTTCTTTGATTGTTTCGTGTCTCATTTAAAAATGTCTCTCCTCTGGCGCTCCATTACATAAAGAAAATTTCAAGTATTGCTCCAAAATTGTGTTGCGGAACTAGCTGATTCATATCATATAATTTGAAATTCTAATTACCGTTCAAGAATGAAATTTTAACTTTTTTTTTTTTTTCAATAATTTTCCTAGAAAAAGTCTCTTAATTTTCAAATCATACTTTTTTTTATTTTTATTTTACAGATAATTTATTCAATGTTATCAGAAGTTATTGTTGATTTTACAAGAGATTATGATACAATACGTTCAGCATTAAAAAAAGTTCAAAATTATGATAAAACAAGTTTTGAATGTATGTTACAAACAGTAAGTAATATTTTAGCAACAAATTGGGGTACACAAAATTATTGTCAAGTAATTATATTTACTGATTGTGGTATTGGTTTTGGTAATACATCATTAAAAACAACAATTAAAAATTTAACAACAAAAACAAATGAACAAGATTATATATGGTTAAAATATTTAAAATCAAGTAAATTAAATTTTATTTGTCTTGGAAATATGAATGATTCATATTTTGTACAAGCAACACAATTATATCAACAATTTTTAAATGTAAGTGAACAAAAAGGTAGTCTATTTTTACCAAAATCAAAAGATTTAATTAATAAGAATTATATTGGAAATGATAATAATGATAATGATAAAAATATTGATGAAAAAAATGATAATGATAAAAAAATAATGGAAAATGAACTTAATAAAAATGTTATTAATGAAATGATTGAAAGAATGTGTGATATAAATTATACACAATTTGAAGCAGTATTAAAATGTGGAGGATATTTTCGTTTAGAATGTCCAATTATTATTTGGCCACCACCAATGGTAAATTTTTAAGAATTTTTTTGTTATTGTTTAAAAATCAATTAAAATTGAATGTATATATATATATGTGTGTGTGTTTTTTTTTTCTTAAGCCGTATAAAAGTAAAGATAATTTTGGAATAGAAACTACAAGAATGATATCACGACAATTAGAAGTTTGTGGATTTCTTGGACTTTCTGATATTGGATCACCAATTTCAATTAGTCGACATCTTATTGTACCAAAAATGGATACTGAAAAAACAACAACAACATCAATAACATCAACATCATCATCAACAACAAAAAAAGTTGATAAACAACAATTACAACAAACAAAATCATCTTCAACAACAACGGTGTCATTATCATCAACAAAAACAGATTTATCTTCTAGTTTAAATGAATATGAAAAATTAGAAAATGATATTCGAAATTTCTATTCAAAAAATGATGGAACAAATTCAGATGATGAAGATAGTACGAGTAAAAGTTTATCACAGAATGATTCTAATAAGGAATCTGTTTGTGTGCTATTACATGGAGCTTTAAAGGTATATACTGATTTACTTTTTAGAACTTGTTTGGAAATTAAAAAAGGAAATTTTTTTTTTTTTTGATTTACAGGTTGCAAATATGGCTGCACTTGTTTTAATTAATGATAATTGGTATGGTTTTATTTATTCATATGCTGACAGTAAGAAAAAATCAAATTTAATGCTTAATGTTTTACCTCCTGGTAAGTATGTACGTTTTAAATTGCCTGTTTTTTTTAAATATTTTATTTGTTTTGCTTTACAGAGTCCATTTGAAACTTTTTCGTCTTTTTTCTCGACTATTTGTCTATTTTAGTTGCTATTTTATTTTTCTTTGTTTTTGTGTTTCAAAAAAATAAGTCTTCCGTTACTTCTGAGTTTTAAATCTATGTGAAACTTATTTTTTATTTGAAAAAAAAAAAAAAAAAAAAAATTTGAATGTGTTATTTCACAGGTAATGATGTAATACCATGGATAGGAGATTTAAGACTTTTAGGTACTCTTGATGATGCTTTACCTGGAGAGAATCCTAGTTTTCCGGTAAAATATCATTTATTTTCTAAAAACTTAAAAATTAAACTTAATCAAAATATTTTCAGGTTAAACCAGAAAAACGAAGTTATTCACAAAATTGTGTTGTTTGGATTAAACAAGCTGGTCTTCAATCGGATATACAAAAAGTTCTTCGTCATGCTAAAAAATTACCTGAGAAGACACCTCATTTTTATAAAGTGATTTTTTATTTTTTTCATTTTTATTTCTATTTAATTTTCAGATTTTAATAATTTCATTCTTTTTTTTTTCTAAATTTTGTTTTGTAGGAATTAAATCGAATTCGTAGAGCAGCTTTATCATTAGGTTTTATTGAATTACTTGAAGGAATGGCAAATATTTTTGAAAGAGAAATAACTGTTCTACCACAAAGTGCAAGTCCTGATTGTGCTATACAATTAAAACATGCTGCAATTGAATTAAGAAAAATTGCAAATCGTGATTTAAAAACATTAATTATTGCTCAACCGACAAAATATAATCAACTTTAAATTTTCTATTTTTTTTACTTGTTTTTTTATTCAAAAAGTTTAAATGTTACGAAACAATCTCAAATAAAAATAAACTCTTGAACAAAATTTTGGTACCTACTTTCATTTTTAATCCTTTATTTTTTTTTTACGCTGCATTTTAAGATAACTTTGGCTGAATTCCTAAACGTCTTACGACCGTCTTTTTACAATGTCAAAAGTTTCAAAACGTCAACCATACAAAGTGATAAAGCATCCCGTTTCAAAACTTAAATGCGACTTTTTGACAACGACAAAATCAAGCAATAAGAATGTAAGAATTCACGTTCCTTTCAAAATTCAATATTGTTGAGCACCACCATTAGCTGCGTTCCGTTCAGATAAACTACTACGCATAAATGTATATTTTTCATTAAAAATGGTGAAAAAAATGTAATTTTAAAATGTTTTTTGTTGTATTTCTGTATTTCAGAATTATCTGAATATTCGTGAAGCTTATCAATTTTTCTATGAGTTGAAGTGGAATGTTTGAATAATTTTTCTTTTTACAAATTTTTAAAAATAAAATACTTTTAATGTGTTTTAATACATTTATTTTTTTTGTTTTAAACATTTCTAAGAGAAAACATGATTTTTTTTTTCAAAAATCTTATTTTAATAATTATTAAGTTTTTCTATAGAATTTTACTAAAATTTATCATTTTTAAATGTGATGTATTTACAATTAATTTATTTTATCGTGCATTAAAAATTTGTTATAAACACTTTCTTCAATACTAAATAGCTTGCTTTTTCAAATTCCAACAATTATTGAGGTAGTTGTGGTTGATTTATTTTCTCTAATAACTTTTTATCGTTTTTTTTTTTTGAAAATAAAAAATTCTGAGCCAATTTTATTTTTTTACAATTGGCTCTTATTTAATTTAAAAAAAAAACAAAAATTCCTTACTAATTAATTTTTTTTTCTTTTAGTTTTATTTTAAAATAGAAAATTTAAATAAATTTGAATTTTTTTAAATGAAGTCAAAAATGCAAAAAAAAAAAAAAAAATTAGCTACATTATAATAAAAAATAATTTAATTAAAAAAAATATATATAAACTTAAGCATACAACATTAATTATTTGAAAAAAAAAAATATTACAAAATGCAAGAAAAATTAAATACATATTCTAATTCACAAAAAAAAAAAAAAAAAAAAAAAATAAATACAAAATAAATTCACAAGTCATGTTTTTGCGCGCTAAATACTTTGATTTTTAAGTAAAAATAACGGAAAATGAAATAAAAGATTAATAAAAAAATAAAAAAATGCATTTAAAATTAACCGATTATTTTAAAATGCTTGCATTATTACTTATTCTCTAAATTTATCTATGAAATACATATATTATTTTTTTCTTAATTTCAATTTTTTTTTAAGCTTTCATTTAAAATTTGAGACCTGTTTGAACTTCATGCATTAAACCAGCAGATTTTTGTAATTGTGCAATTTCTGTTGGTGTTAATAATTGTTTAACAATATGTGTTACACCATTTGAATTTAAAACGCAAGGTAATGATAAGAAAACATCTTTATCGATTCCATGTTCACCCTGTAAAATAGAATAAAACAAAAGAACACAATTAGTGATAAATATTTAATTTTCAAGAAAAAAACAAAAATTATAATAACTTACAATTACAGAAGTTGAAACAGCATGAACATTATTTGTATTTCTTAAGATTGCTGATGCAAGTGCTGAACAACTTAAACCGATTGCCCATGATGTATAACCTTTTAATTTAATAATTTCATATGCACTATCAACAACTTGTTTATGTAATTCATTCCATTTTTCTGGATCTTCTGATGTACCAACATTTGGATTAATTTCACGTAAACGTACACCAGCAATATTAACACCAGACCAAACTGGTACGCTTGTATCACCATGTTCACCAATAATCCAACCATGACATGATGTTGGTGCCACACTAAGTCTTTGTGACATTAAAAAACGAAAACGTGATGAATCTAAATTTGTACCAGAACCAATAACACGATTTTTTGGTAAACCAGATAATTTCCATGCAACATATGTCATAATATCAACTGGATTTGATACCATCAATATAATTGTATCGGGACTGTATTCAACTAATTTTGGTATAATTCCTTTTAATATATCAGTATTCCTTTGTACAAGATCAAGACGACTTTCACCAGTACGTTGACGTGCTCCAGCTGTTACAATGCATAATCTTGAACCAGCAGTAATTGAATAATCTACATTAAAAATAGAAAGAATTTTTTTATTTATTTAAAGATTGTATTGCAAAATTTGTAATATGAAATTTTAAAATAACACACCAGTTCCAGATGTAATTTTTGGATTTTTCAAAAAGCTTGATCCATGTTGAAGATCCATCATTTCTCCCGTTAATTTATCTGCAACACAATCAACTAAACAAATGTCACTGGAAACTCCTTGGGCAAGGATACTGAAAGCGCATGCCATACCAACTTGACCAACTCCAACAACTGTTACTTTATTACCACCATTTGGTAATGTTTCAGCAACTTCCGTTAATAAAGTGTCTTTAAGTGATGCCATAATGAAACTGTAAAAAGTAAAGAAAAAAATAGATTAACGTTGTTTTTTTCCCAAAAGTTAAATTAGATGAATGCAGTGTTAAATTTTTTGATTGTTGATCATAAATTCAAATTGTGTAAATTAATTTGAATTTCGTCAATTTCGAATCATGTTGCCTAAGACTTTTGATTTTATTTTGCTTGTCTTATAAATTGTGATGTATTTATTGAAAGCTTTTTTGATATGGATTTTTCTTACAAAGAAAAGTTTTTAAAAAATTTTTTCCTGTCTACAACGCGTTTCTTCCTTTTAAAAGGTCATAGAGTAAACAATATCTTAACTGAACTTTTTATTAACTCATGTTGAAAGTTTTAAAAAAACAATTAACATACAAAGAAAATTTTAAAAATCATCTACTATATGCTAATTTTCCTACTCACACTAGTTTCAATAGGGTCAGAATTCTTACTGGTCTTGAAAATTTCTAATTTCTCAACATTACGTAATCTGATACCCTTGAAGTGGCTTTTGTTATCCATTGAATTTAATTGAAAATTCACTTGTATTTAAAAAAAATAATTTTTAAAATTATCAGGAAGTTCTTTAATCAATGCAAGTACGAATATGAGTCACTGATAAAATTGTGTAAGAGATAAGATAAAAAAAAAATCAATACAATTTTGAAAAGCACTATACTTATGATATACATATGAATTTCAATGAACATGACATTTGTAAAACAAACTCGGCTTTATTATAAAAAAAAAAAATTGAATAGTTTGACTAAGCTTTGAAACTTTATAAATTTGAACTTGATATTACAAGATTACATTGTGCTTTCAATTATTATGAGTTTATAGGCCTTTTGAAATTTTATAGTCACGTTTATATTGTTATTTTAAAGTTGACAATATGTACAATTTCTTTTTTTAGAGGAGAATAAGAAAATAATGAAGAGATTAATTCCAATAATTTGTAAGTATTCATGATATCCTTGGGAGAAATGTTCTTTTAAATTTCTATTTTTGTTTCTATGTGAAACTCCAAACTCATTTCTCATGAAAAATTTAAATAAATACCCTTTCTTTTTAATGAAATTACAATTGAACAATGTTAAAGTCTTACTTTATTCAGGATTTATATGAATTTTTATGAGGTGAAAAGGACGAAGATTCGGGCTTTCAGATGAATTTTAACAAAAGTATCTTTAACAAAAACCTGGAACATTGAACCCTTTTTTTAATGTTGGTTCCCTCGTTTTTTTATTTTTTTAAACATGGTTCAAATGGAAATGTTAAAAGAATTAAACATAAACCGGTTGATTATAATTCTTTTGAAGAATAAAAGCATATTGTATGGCAGCAAGAATCATTGCTTTCAAATTTTTTTTTTTGCTTTCTATGGAGGTCATTAACTTTTTCTGAATAGTTGATCGCCAAAATAACATGAAATTTAAAGGGTTAATGTTCTTTAATAAAAATAATTAAGTACTCGTATGTCTTTTACCCAATTTTTTTTTCGTATGCAAAAATACATATATGAAACATGATTTAAGAACATCTGTTTTGTTGCCTAAAAATATAACAAATTCTAGTTTCATTTTTTTTTTCTCTGTGATATTTATAGGAAATAGTTGCCTTTAATTTATTTTATATGAGAGAAAAAACAATACAAATCTTATTTTTAGACAAAAATTTTCATCTTACAATACAAGAAATTTTCTAAATTTTCTTTGAGAAAACAAACATAAAAAAAAAACACCACAAAACGTAATAAAATACTGAAAGTCGCATATTATCTAAAAATAAAAATTTCAATATTTTTTTCAAATTCTGAAATATGTATTTGAAAAATAAAAATTTGAAATTTGATTTTTATTTTTCATTTAAAAACTAAAAATTTGTCCTTCAAATGTCTGTTGAAAGTCAAATTTCCATTTAAGTGGGTGAAAATTCAAATACCGGCTAAAAAGGATTATATTTTATGTTATAAAAAAAAAAAAAACAGACAGAAGAAAAAGAATGAAAAGCTTTCAAATTGCTGTTTTTCCACGTGAATCAAATTTAATGTTTCGGAAGCAGTACGCATGATTTCAAATGAAATTGAAAGTATATTTGACAAAATATAACAATAAAAAAAAAAAAAAATAAAAAATTAATTGATCGACCTAACTGAAGTTGAAGGTCAAATAAATAAAATTCATAAAAGTGAAACTATTTTAAAGAATTAAAATATAATTGATGGCAGGAGTTTCATTTTTCTCTGTCTTTGATAGCCAAATTGTATATTTTAAAAATTTAAGAAAAAAAAAAAACAGAGAATTTATTTTGTTTTTTAAAATTATGTTCAAATGTTTTGAATGAACTTAAATAAATTTTCAATTAAATTTGCACTTACATTTTTTTTTGTATTTAGAAATTCTAAACTGTAGAAAAAAAACCACAAATAAAATAGATAGTTGTTGAGAAATATTAAAAATGAACTATCGATTTAAAATCTGTAATTTATTTCACGTTTTTAAATAAAATTTTTTATAAAAAAAAAATTATTCCAAATTTTAACTTTAGACTCACTTTATAATTTATAAAAAAAAAAATTAACAATAGTAAAACAAGAATTTCACACCTTTGAACTTTTTCGTACTGATCAAAAGAACTCGACTGTAATGCAATATATCTTGAACGTTAATGATATCTGAATTTTGAAGTTTTAGTAAAATGTAGCGCAATGAATGATGAGATATGATATCTAACTGAATTGTTCATCCAGCAAACTGTTCAAGTTATACAAAAGCTTTCCATTATTTGTTGCGTTTCCAAGGTGACCTTTCTGATACATGATTGCTTGTGCTTTTTGTTAGAAAAAAAAAATGTAGAATGTACATATGTAAAATATCCGCAGTACACGTAATTTTATTTGAAATTTTCAAATGAAATTCAGAAATTTCTCTGATGACTATGGTGAATGAGTGTTCTGTTTGAGTGTGTATGTATGTATGTAAAAAGGTTGTACACCTTTGAGATCAATAATAAATGATGTAATTCATGGGGGTATTTATTGAAATTCTTAAGAATTTTCAACATATTGAACGGCATTTTTATGATGTAGTAGAAAGGTAATTTTTCACCTCATATGATTTGTAAAAAGCTTTTATTGTTGAATTAATAAAAAAATTAACATTTTATGTGCAATTTTTTTCTTTTTCTCTTTTTATTAATGAGATTTCTTAAGGTATTGCAGCGGTATTGTTTTCATCAAATGCATTGAATTTGTTTTGTAGTTTTTTGCTTTGGCCGTTGGATATCATGTGGACTGAACGCACGTGACTCTTGTGACTCATATGCTATACCTACATATTGTAGTTTATGAATTTCTTTGCAAATATTATATGGTATACGAGTTTGCCATCACGTAATTTTATTGCACTAAAAATATGTATTACACTATTAGAAAAAAGAAATTAAAATCTAGGGGATTCCGTTCTCTATTGAATGTGTGTAAAAAAAGATGTACATATGTATGTACATACATAGGTAGGTCGGTGAGTTATGATAATTATAAATGATAACCTAAATAAAATTTGAATATTTAGCAATTAATAATTTTTTGCATTTCAAATTTTTCATTGCAAAATGATTGTGTATTTTATCTTGAAGATTTTGAATTTTCCTTTAACATGTAACAAAAATTTTATTTGAAATTACGTGTTTTGGTCCACGGGATGCTTTAATACAGTTTCAAGCACTTCAAATTTAACACGTTGACGCTCATTCTTTAATCAGTTTTCATATTTACAGAATTAGATTATTATTATTTTTTTTTTACTAATTTTTCTAAAGCTTGTCGACGCTACAGCAATTATTAGCGTCAACGTATCCTTTTACAAATATTACTGGGTTTTAAACCTTTAAGTAAAAAAACCAACTTTTAATTCACCTGAATTAATTATTTAAAAAACAAAACAGTAACTTTGTCAAAAAAGAAAAGTAGAACATTTTTTTATTATCATTGTTTAATTTTTGCAATTCAGTGCAATTTTTTTCCTGCTGTAATCCTTTTTTTTTTTTCAACATTTTGCGTTGAAAACAACATCAATTATAGGTGACTTTTTATTGACAAAAAACTTTAATTCATATTTTCGCTTTACAATTAAAAAAATATTTACATACATTTTTATTGTTCATCTGACCATTTTATTTCCCACAGAATGTTCTATAAAAAATATTTTTTCATAAAATTTATCGATGCAAAAAAAATAAAAATAAAAATAAAAAAATAGGTACTGAAATAAAAAATTTATACTGAGTTAAATTTAGCAAAGCAGGTCATCATGAAAAAATTAAAAAAAAAAAAAAAAAAATTGGCGTTGATTTTTGGAAAAAAAACAAATTTAATTTTTAATTATTTTTTTTATGGTTTTTATTCATAAATCGGCAAAAGTTAAAAAGAAAAAAAGAAAAAAAAATAATGTTTTTACTTCATGCTTTTTAATTGTTTTTTTGTAAACAAAATTAAAACGTATTAAAAAATTATAAGCTTGAGAAAATTTTTAGTAAACAATATTCTAGTTTTTTCTTTTTTAAAAAAAGGAAAAATGTAAATTTTTTTTTTTGTTTTTCTGGAAATTTTAATTTAAACAATTTTTTTTTTTGTAATTAGTACTCACTCGTATGTGGTGTATTATTAAATTTATTTGCATAGCTTTTCAATAAAATTAATAGTTGTTTGTTTGCTTTTTCTATCTTTATAATATAGGTAATTTTGATTAAATTATTCAATAAGAGTCTTCAGTCCATGATAAAATGGAATTTTATCAGACAGGTCAAATAATGAATGAAGTATCGAAATTATGAATATGATTAGTTATAAATGAAAATGCTATTTATTAAGATATGTATGTAAGTATGTACATAGTATATAATATACTTGTACTATAATACTTGCGTATAAAAAAATAAAATTGATATGATAAATATATAAATTCATATACCAAAGGAATGGTTCTTTGAAATGTCATTGATTTTATATACATATACTTTCATATATGTACATATGTATGTACATATGTTGTAATTTGAATAAAAATATAATTTTTAAATGCACAATTTTTCCACTGTAATAATTTTTTGTTGAAGAAAAATACTATTATAACATTAAGGTTTCATTTTTATTTAAATTTTCGCATCAAAATTCTGCATATAAATTTTCTTAATAATGTGAATTTAAAGAGAAAAATGTAAATTTAAAGGAAAAAGTTATTTATCAGAATTCAATTGTTAAAATTTAATTTTTTTTTTTTTAAGTTACAAAATAACTGTATTATTCTAATTTTTACCTTTCACAAAAATAAAATTTCACGTTTATTTGAAAAATAACAATTAATTTCACTCATTTTTTTTTGTTTCCACTGCATTCTGATTTTATCAATATGAGCAAGTATCATATTTTAAATTTATTGATTAAACAGATTTTCTTTTTCTGTGATATATATTTTTTTAAAAATCATTTTTATTTGAATATTATTTATTTTTTTTAAAAAAATATTATTTTATCTTTATGCTTTGGTAAAATTACTTGTCTGATTTATGTGCATATATTTTATTTACATGAATGCTCTCGCAAATATCTGTGTGTTTTTAAAAATTTGTTAAATTTATATCGAATAGATATTCTGAAATTATTTGAAAGGTTATGAATATGTAATTTCTTTTTTTTTAAATAATTTTTTCTTTAAATTTCATGTTGAATAGTATTAAAAAATTCTATTTTGTCGAGGACGAGAGATTGAAATTTTATATAGAAAATACATATGTATATTTATTTTATATTATTTCGAAGATATGTATATTGCGTAACAGATCAGAAAAGAAAATTATTTGACAGCACATTATCTATATTTTAAATAAAAGACACACTTATAACATAAAATTCTTGAATGTTCTTATATAAAATCAGATAGGAAATTATTGAAAAAAAAAGAACTACTAGTAGCATGCAAACAAAATTTTTGTTGTTTTTTTTTTTTTTGTTCTTAAATTTTATAATATAAAATCAAGATAAATAAAGTGATCCATACTTTGTACATTAATTCTGATTATTCTGATTGTAACGCATTTACTTTATCCCGAATATTCTACCTAGAAACAACATGTATATGTAATTCTTTGCCATTTTATAAGAAATACAGTGCATTAATTTTATTTTTAAAGATTCTAGTTAGTGATCTGGTGAATATAAAAGAAAAATTTAATGTGACTCCCATAGAAAGCAATTATTAATGATGCTATTAAATTTCCAAAAGCATGTTAAATGGATTTTTTTTTAAAGAATAAAATGTAATCCGAGATGATTATCGAATGCATTGTCTTTTTATTGGTGTATGTTTTTTTTTTTTTTTTATCAATATTCATAAGATTCTAAAATAAGGATGGGCATTGATATTTATATGAGTAAAATATTTCTTAGACATAGAATTATTGGGTTTTTTTTAAAAAAATATTTTGTATTTGCTTATCTATACCTTTTATAGTTATATCTTTTATAAAATACAGTGAGAATAATTTTGACTTATTATAAAACATAATATACGCATTATAGATGTTTCCGAAGATCCAATTAGCACTAAGAGTACCATTTTAATACCACATGTTTATGTTTGTATGTTTTTGAAAATATAATTCATAACGTGCAATAAAATGACATTTTGTTAATTTTAAATGTTTTCTATGTATAGAACCTTGAAGTATGTTTAGAAATAACCACCAATTAATTTTATGAACGAGCTTGCATTTATGAAAAAAAAATTATGTATGCTCTGGCCGTTTGGCTTAATTTTTGATATATTGGGTTGATAATCAACTTTATTTTTTATCTTCTCTAAATAACGTTATTTATCAAACACCCTGTATAGAAAATCTTATATATTTTAGTTTTTTTTTTAAATTTTATTCTGTTAATCGATCCTACAACAACTTCATTTTCTTACCAAAATGACAAGACCAAATTAAGAATTAAACTAAAAACATGAATATTAATGTCCTAGAATGACAACGTACAACAAATCGAGTAGACAATTTATGTTTGTAATGTACACAGAAATAAATATGTGCGTTGCGTGGTTAGTTAGAATATGCATTTAATTTATCGAATATCCGGTGAATGCATCTGTTTTCATTTCAAATAGCGTATAATATACCTATAATAGTATTTACTATGTAATTAAAAAAAAAACAAAACGAAAAAAAAAGAAAGTTTCAAAATAAAAATATCTATAAAACTAAGTACATATGTAGAAAAGATTTCAGTATTTTAATTCGCATTCTCTTATTTTATTTTCATTTTATTAATAAAATACGCAATAAATTCTTTCATGATATCTACCTTGAAGATGTCCTTTTGAATACATTTTTTTTTTCACATATGCTAAAGTATTTTCGATTTTGCGTGAGTTAATTAATCGAATCTGAAAAAAAAAAAAAATATTTAAAAAATGTTATCTAATGAAAAAATGAAATATAAATTTCAATGTAGCTACATATATTTTGCTCTTATGCTTTTGTAAATCGTTCACGATCTGATTAAGTTTTAAAAGGTGTGTTGAAAAATAAAGAATTTTTTTTAATATTAAAAGAATTTGCATTAAATGTATTTTTTGTATAAATTATTTCATTGAGAATTCTGTATGAAAATTCTTAGATGAAAAAAAAAAAAATGAAACTTTGAGGAATGTTTAATTTAAAAAAAAAAAAGTGTAAAGAAATGTGGAAAATTTATTTTTTTATTTCTGAAGGATGAAAAACAGCTACTCTCGATAAAATTTGTATGAAAATAAAGTTAAAAAAAAAAAAAACTGCGTAAATCTAATTTCATATTAATAAGATGCGCTGTGATAAAAATATTTAACTGATAAGATGACATATATACATATGTATATGTATGTGATATGTATGTGAACAACGAGAGAAAAAAAAAAAAAAAGTATGTATGTACAACATGATATCAAGTGATAATTTATTAGTGCTAAAAAATAAAAAGATTCCATGAAAAATGAATAAATTTACATGAATCAATCGCTTAAGAACAATTAGTCAAAATGTTCAACCAAATATTTTAGATATTTCTCTTGAAGAATCAATTATTCATTTCCTTCAAATATGTTCGTATGTCAATTTTTTGAATGATTTATATCCTAGAAATATCATTTGTAATATTAAATTTACGTATTTATAATAAAAACAAATTCCTACCGAGTTTAAAATCATAAATCGTTATTTGTATAAAACTTACTGTACTCATATTAATTGCAATAAAAGTAAGTTGAATTTTTTTTCATTAGTAAATTAATCATCCATGCGTATAAATTATCTATTTTAGTTGATTTGTATTTTTGTTTTTTCCTTATTTTCTATTAAAATTCACAGCTTGAATCCTTTTACTTCGATCATATTCGAATTATTATTTATATAGATTTTTTGTATTCAAATTGGTTTAGGATATAGGGTTTCCAGAAATTATGAGTTTTTAAAAGATTATTTGAAACTAAATTGTTTTAATTTTTTTACAAGGATAAAATATAGTACTGTAAAAAATGTATTGCCTTCCTCAGCAATACAAGATATTCCGAAATGACCCATGAGCTCCTATAACCCCTCCTCTGTTTTATTTTCATGCGCCTGCGCTATGCCAACTTAGTACAGTAAAAAAAACACCCTTACGTTGTGAATCATAAATGAAAAAGAAAATTATATATGAAGCTACTTTCCGAGCGTACATAACCTTTTCCGTCCATTAGCCATCCTAACGTTGTGGCTTATAAATAAAAGAAATAACAATGAAACATTGAAACTTTAAACTACTAAAGTTAAAATGGAGCATCCTCTCTTTCATTCTCTCTTTTACCACAAAACTTCCTCTAACCTTTTTTTGCATCATTGTGTATGTCTACTTTGTGGCTCATATTTAGTTTTTTAAAAAAAAAAGATCCTGAAGAAAAGTCATTCCAAAAATAATAATGTGCAAGAAGAATTTCTAAAATTTAAAAAAAAAATACTTTAAAAATCTACTTGAAAATTCTTTAGTTTTTATATTAGGGAACAAATTTTTTTCTCTTTAAATTCTCGAAATTTTTGTAACTCTGGAAACCCTTTATTTATTTTTGTAGTTACCACATTGAATGTAACTAAAATGATCTTCATTCTACATAAATTTTATTTTGTATACGTTTAAATTAAAAATATTTAAAAAATTCACATTTTTAACTCTTTTTTTTCCGAAATCCCACAGGGAAATAAACTGCACATATTGTGGTAGATAATTTCATATATTTAGCACATAAGATAAAAAAAATAATTGGACAGCTGTTTTATTTGAAAGTCCCTCATTACAAATAAAAACAACAATAACTATCATTCAATTTAAAAAAAAAAAAAATGGTAAATTGTTCTACGTATAATATTTATTTTGTAATAAGTAGTCGATAATATCAATAATTTATATAAAGAATTTGCAAAAAAAAAAAAAAAAAAAAAGAGAAAAAGCTATATACAATATATTAAATATTGCAACTTTACTGAAAACACCACAGGAGTCGAAAAACCTGAACACAGTTTAACCATAATCATACTGTTTTTTTTTTAAAGATTATTAATTAATTGTTGAAGTCAGAATATTTCGCGATTCATTGCAATTTTAAATTTTAAATGGGACATTTTTGGCATATATTTTATTGTTAATTATTTATTAAGAAATTCAGATAAGATAACAAATAAAAAAGATACAAATAAAAAGAAATTTGTATTTAAAGAGATTGAAAAACTTGAAGATCAAACAATAAAAATAAAAAGGGGGTAATATGCTGTAAATGGTTAGGTTAGGCTATAGGTATCTCGAACTGTTTGCTAATGAGGCTTGAAGGCCAATTGTGAATGCCCTTCAATATATTAATGGGCAAAATGACATACATAGGTTATCCTGGAAAGATCTTTCTGTGCAATATTAGCTACCTTATTCAGGCTGTTAAAGAGCCTTGCTTTCGAACCGTCGTTCTTTTAGAGTTGGACATCCGTAGAGTGTGTACTGTTGACTTAATTTCTTCTTCATTCCTACAGCTCCTACAAATATTATTCGATGGTAATTATTCAAAGAGAAATTAGAAAATGCGTTTCCATGAAAAAATTAAAGGCTTTTTTATGTCGTCAAAACTTCCTTTCGTTGTAGGTTTGCATAAGAAACTTTCGATTTAAAAATTACTGAATAATTTCGTAATTTTGTTCTAAGATTTTAAAGTTTTTCAGTGAATCATTTGAAAAAAAAAAAAAAAAAATTTCAGATTCTCCTTATTTCTTTGAATGTTATTTTTTTTAAATGTTTTTTTTGATCTTGATTTGATTTTGTTTTTTTTTTTTTTGCAAAATAAAGCCACACACAGTTAATTTAAACTGGTTTTTTAAATTATATACTAAATATAGATATAGCTACTTTTATTAATTAATTTTTTTTTTATTTTTGTATGCTTTTTCGAACAGGTATAATTCCATTTCGATATCATTTAATTTTGCTCGCTGTATCGAACAAGATATGTGTAGCACCAGGTTTAACTTATATTTTATGTTGTATTTTGTTGAATTTATTTAAAATAATGTTCGAGGTGAAAAATGATAAAACAATAATTTTTCGTTAAATTTTTTATATTATACATGAACACTGGATAACAGTGATGTGAAATTATCGAATAACTTTGTGGAGATTTAATTTCAAATTTGATAAATGAGAAATTCAACATTGTCTAGACTTTAGAGATAGAAATTTTACTTTATGAGAAATTATCATTTAAAAAAAACTCAATCATTTTATTATTATTTATCAGTCAGTTATCACCTTATCAGTAAATGATAAACAAATGAAAATATTTTTGGCGGAAAAATGAAAATTTTTAAATAAAAATTAATTGTGGTTAAATTTGTAAAACATCGAGTTTTTTTGTAATAAAAATTTATTATATATCATTATTTTTGTTTTTTTTTTTTTAAAATATTTTTATCCAATAAACAAATTAATTTGTGTTTTGTATTTCATTAAATTGTGATTTTTTATTTGATTTTATTTTGCTAAATTCATAGAAAAAGATAAATTTTCTATTTTTTAAAATTATTTTTACAAAATTAATGAAAAATTAAAGAAATTGCTAATATAACCAAATAATTATTTCAGTAGCAAAAAAAAAAAAAAATGTATATATTCGCCATGAAAAATAATAACTTTTTTCTTTAAAGAGTTCAATGGCCTATTCGTAGACATGAATGCTTTTAGAAATTTTTTCTTTATTTCAATTTGAAACGAAAGAAAAATAGTAGATATTCATATTAAGTATATATCTGATACTTTTTTGTATTTTAGATATTTCTTTTGAATGCATTTTTACAATTTGAATAAAATTGTGAAATTTTTTTTAGTTTTAGGCATGGAATTTCAATTTGTTTGATTTATTTAAAACCTGAATTTGTGTGTGTGTTATAATCAAAGGATTAAGGATTTTTAGGTCGTCTATGAAATAAATAAATTTACTTACATACATACGTACCTAAATACATATGCGCAGCATTGACCTTACTGTTTTTTTTTTCTCAAGAATTTTATTATTTATAAATTGATACTTTAATTCTCACACAGAGATCGTTAAGTATGAAAATTACTCGTAAAAAATACTTATTAAATGTACTATATCGTAAATGTTGATATTAAATTTGATATCATTAAAAAAATTCTATCTGTCTTGATCAATAAACTAACAATCATTTCAACGTATCAACGTAAGTCAGTTATGTAGATGAAATTGAAACCTTTCTGTTTTTAAAACGTATTTCATTACTAGTTAAATGACTAAAAATAAGATATTGTAGTTTTTTATTTTTTTTTTTTCAAATACTTTTACCTTTAAAAATTTAAACATAACCGTACGTACAACAAAAATGATACTTATTAAAAAATAATTGTTAGAATACTGGATTTAAAATGTGATCACAAATTTTTTATTTACGACAATAAAATAGAAAAATATAAAATTAAACAAACAAAAAAAAAAAACATTATTCACTTATACCAAACGTAGAAAAACCACAAGAATGTGCAAATTAGTGGTTATTTACCAGAAAATTTATAGTCTATAGAAGTAGACGTCGTAAAAGATTTTGAAACTAATCAATTTTTTTTTACAGAAAAATACAGAAAATACAGAAATATTGTAATGAATGTGTGTAAGATACGACATTAAAGGTGGTATTATATATTTTTTATTTTTTTTATTTTATTAAGTATGTCTTTCATGTAATAAAACTGAATTTTGTTGTTCAGAATTAATTATATAACGTTTCAAAACAAGATTTTTATACTGAAATTATTTTATGTTTCGTTAAATTTAAATTTAATTTAAGAAAAATATATAAGATATATGATTTTTAGTATTGAAATAAAATATCTATTTTGTATTTTTTTATTCAGAAAATAAAAAATAATTCACGTTGTAAATATGTCAACATTGTGAAAATCTATGTACCGGAAATTTTCACATAAGATGTAAATTACATTTAAATAAAATATTGTAATACTTTTATTTAAATGAAATATTATGAAGGAAGTAATTTTAGTACTTAAAAAAGAAGAAATTGTTTATTTTTAACGTTTTTTTTTTTTTGTTTATTGTTTTTTAATTGTAATTATGAAGGCAGGAAGAGATTTTCTGTATCCATTTTAGAATAAAGTTTGAGATAGTATCTAAGAATTTTCTTAACCTGTGACAAAGTAATTGCAATATATGTTCTTTCATCTAAAAATGAAATAAACCGGACTATAAATAAAATTACATTAAAAATTGTTAGCTAAACAAGATGTTTATTACTGTTCATTTCTATTTTTTCTTCTCCTTTGAGTATCAGATATACTATAGTATACCCATAGTGAATAAATCTAAGAAAAAAAAAAAACGAAGAAAATTCTAACGAATTTCTGTATTCCAGTGTTGTTGCGAAATTTAATGTAGATAATCCAAGAAAATTTGCATTGCTCTCCGATAGAAAATTCCAAAGATATTTCCATGAAAAAAATTAATAATAATATTGAATTTGAAAATGGGATTTTTCAATGAAATTCCAATGGAACTTTTCCGAAAAAATTTTCTCTTTTTTTATTTGAGAATTATTTTGGAAAATTCCCTTAAATTTGTTGATTGTTTACATATTTCATACTCTAAACACTTCAATTTTTTTTTCGCCAAATAATTATAAAATTTTTTAGAATCAAGAATTTAGAGGTTAATGAGAAGCTTTGAACCTCCTACCTCTTACCATTCAATGCTATTTTACTGCTGAAAAATGGTTCAAATTTCCATTATCTTGTATTTTAATTATCCTTTTGAATCATCGCATGATTCACTGTGAGCCATTTATGTATATGTACATACATATGTGTAATTTATATTTGGGCAATATGAAAAAAAGAAAAATGCAGAAAAATTTGCTAAAATGGAGTTTTGCTTAGTAAATTTTTTGTTGTTGTTGTAAGGATGTTTGTAGTTGAATTTAAAAAGTAAATAATCCGTTTAAATTAGAAGTGTTTTTGTGCGCTTTTGTTTTTACTATTTTTACGATTTTAGAAAATTTATAATTCTTAAAGGTTTATATGACTTTCAACGCACACTTTTATAATCATGACTTCAAGTGTTAAAGGTTGTTTGTTACTCACAAGGTTAAAAAACGAAAAGTTTTATGTTATTTCCTAATAGAATATTCAGTTTCCTTATTTTGATTATAAAAAGCTACCAATTTTTGAAGCAAATAATTTTTTAACAATAGACAATTTCTCCTTTTTTTTGTTTTCCTTTGCCTGGTTTTTAAGCGAATACGTTTTACTTTTACATATTGGATTCTAAATTTGATTCTATATTTTTACCTTGTAAAGAAATAATAGGAAATATGTACATTGTATCTCATTACAATGTGCAATGTTTGAAAAAAAAAAATAAATAAGACAAAAATAATAGAAGAAGAATGCATTTTTATGTACTCTATTCAATTGCTATTATAGAAACGTGTAGGATCACATATATAAATTTCCTTTATTGTTATTTACAATCAACGCATAACCTTAGGGCTCAAAACTGAATTGAACGTTCTATAAAACAATAAAAGTGAAAAAAAAAAAAAATATTTCTATATGCCTTCATTAAAATGTAACTATCAATTTTTAAGGTGGGTTTTATTATTTATTGACTTATTGTATAAAAATTAAAATGAATAAAAGAGAGAATGTTGCCATAAAGGGTATTATTATTATTTTTTTTTAAATAAAGAAAACGGAACCTTTTGTTTTTCTTTTAAAACTTTTCTTTCTATAATTAGAATTCACTTAAGAAGCACAAGTAGCTATTTTATGTGACATTAAAATATTGCTCAAAGGAAAGTTCAGATTAGAAAATAATCAAATATTTTATAAATTGCCTTCACCTGTACAGAATACCCTGTTCTTTCATTGTTAATGACTTTATTTAAAAATTCAAACAATTTATTTTTGTATCTAAAGATAAGAATAATCGATTTTTTACATTCAAATACAAAATCCTAAAGGGTTTTATTTTTACTCCTTTTCAAATATCTTAAAAATCGAATGTTAGTTGCCTAACCTTTAAAGATATATTTAAATCATACATAATGGATGAGAATATATAAACTTGAAATAAAGTATCTATTTAAAAAATATTTTTCGTGAAATTTTATACATTGAAAAAAATAATATTCAAATTCAAGTGCATAATATACATGTCCATTTTATGAAACTGTTGTCATGATTTGTAAATGAAAATATGGTCAAATGCAAAAAAAAAAATTATTAGCATATGGTGAAAATGGGTTTAAAGTACGTCCTCAAAAATAATTGAATGTATAATATGTTTGCTTAGATACTTGTGAATAAAGTTGAATACAAAAATTATTATTTTTCAAAAAAAAAATTACATAAACTGTTGGTGAAAATTAAAATTCAAGTTTTAAATTTTAATCACAAATTTTATTTTCTAGGTTTTGCAGATATTTATTAATTACTTTTACTGTTACTTAATTTTTCACTTAAATTTACAAAAAAAAAAACAATTAAGAATGTATTTTTCACGTCAGAAACTCAAAGAATAAAAATATAAAAATAAAAGCGTTTTTGTACACATAGTCAGTTTAATTCATGAGAATGTGTTTTTTTTTTTTAACCGGAATTATAACGTGTACAAAATTTACTCATTTATCATGAGACTTTATTAACAAAAAAAAAAAAAAAAAAAAATATGACAAAAGTTTATTCACATAAGTTTTAAAATATACTCAAAATATTTTGTACACATAATTTGTCATCAAAATATGATATTCCTTTGCATCTTAATGATAACATTTTTTGTTTTGTCATTGTTACGAAGATAATGTGAATTTTTGTAGTATGTATCTAATAACTACCGTTTACTGGAACGTACTTGCAATTGGGAGTTGATATAATAGCTAAAACGTTTATGGAATATTCTTGAAAAAAAAAAAAAAGACAGTACGTGAGAAAATTAGTAAATTTTTAGACACGAATCTGCAATTATTCGTTAATATTGGGTGTTTTTTTTTTTTCGTTTAAAGTTTATTTTTTTTATATAAGTGATACTTTAAAATTAAAATTATTTACTAAATTTTGTTTCATTCATTTTTATTTGTCGTCTTTGAATCAAATAAAAAAAAAACTGTACAAGAACTTCAAAAAAAAAAAAAAAAAAAAATGTGATGATTAAATTAATTTTATTATATATTTTACAAACTACATACATTGTACTAATTTGTATCCTTCATTTGAATTTTTTTTTCCAAGGATTTCTTAACAGAATGTATCTTTTTCAATTTTAAAATTGTAAAGAAAATCCGAATAAAAACATCTTACTGATGTACCATTGATTTTTGTTTTTATATTTTAAAAATTATTTAAACCATGAAAAAAAAAAAAAAATTTTGAAATTACTGAAATAGAAATGTTGATGTTGAAAAGTGTTAATTTTACACTTATTTTGTGTATTGATTAAGTGTGTTATATGATTTCTCATGCGAAAAAAAAAAAAAAATTTACATTTTTAAATTTAATTTCCATCTGCTTTTGATGGTATTACACGCTTTAATACGTTCTGTAATTTTAATTTAAACGTGTTTCCTTTAATCATATAAAAATACAATGACTATGGAATTTTTCTTGAATATAAATGATACTTGTTATGCAAGCGTATTAAGGATTTTAAAAAAAGTTATAAAAAAAATTATTCATATAATTTTCTAAAGCATGGAATTTTCTTGTTCAATTCCTTAGTGGTTTACGGAAATGTTTACATGTTTTTATTTTATTTTTTCTTCTCTTTTATATTTTCTACAAATAAAATTATATTTTTTTTTCCGGAGTGTTGCGGATTAAATAATGAATACAAAGAAATTCTATTTCCTTGTTTTTAAGAGTTTAAACATATTTTTTATATGTAGAAGTGTAAGTAATATAAATGGTTCATAAAGCATATTAAAAATTAACACAATAAATTTTCACTTTTTTTTTTTGTTTTTTTGTTTTATGAAAATTGCATATTGCAGTTGTTTTCGTTATACATTTTTCATTAAAATATGAATGCTATAATTTTAGAAAAAAAAAAAAAAAAAACTAAAAGTGCATACTATATACTATCGTTCTTCCAGTTAATGAAAGTCACCTTTTCAAGTTAAATGCAATTCTTATATTATTTCATAAAAATTAATATGAAAAGTTTTCCAGAGGATAAAGCTATTTTGTACAAAATTTTAGTATGTATGTACTTATAAGAAATTTTTCATAAGCATAAATATTTATGTGTGTTTAAAAAATTAACACGTTAATGACACATGTACTATCAATGGTTCAGAAATGAATTTGGACGAATTTGATCTTCAGTTTTTTAAAAGCCAGCCAGTACTCTACTATTTTTTTGGCTACTGAACGACATTACTGTAACGTTCACCCTATAAATTTGGTGGTAAGTCTTTCAAGAAATATTTTTTCCAAAATTTCAACTCATTATTTAACAACATTATTTGTTTTTTTTCTTCAAGGAAGAAGGCAAGTTTCATATGTCCTTTCACCCTATAAATTCAATGGAACAAAACACAAAAAAAAAGGACTAGAAACTCCAAGTGTTAAACTCTAAACTAGAAACGAAAATAAAAAAAGGTATGTAATGTATGTAGTTCGTAAAGTGTTATTTTCCACATTTACATTTAAAAAAAAAAAAACCGTTTGAAAAAGCACTTTAAAGAAATTTACAAGCATTTAACATAGCATTCATAATTTTCAAGCTAACAACAACATTTTGCTAATAGAAAATTTTTATTATTTTTTATTTTTGTATTTTCAACATGACTTTACAGTCTGGATATGTTAAAATTTGTTTGGTTTTATTTAAATTTTAAAAGTACCAGGCTACTAGACTTTTACTGTATATTTCAATAATTTCACCGTTAAATAATATCTCGAATAGGCGCATACTTTCATAAAATTTTTTTCAAAATATACATATGTACATATATGAAATATTGAAATCATGACCAGACGCAATTTCAAGAACACTTTTATATTTATTATTAAAGTTTGTAAAATTAAAAAAACAAAAAGTTTTATGTTTTGTGTTGATTTTGAAATAGTAAGCAATGCAATTTATTGAATTTAAAAACAAAATAAATTTAATATCAACAAAAATTTAATTTAAAGCTAGACAAAAATTTGTTTTTCTGTGGTTTTAAATTAAAGGGTTATTTTGAAAAAAAATAAAAAATAAAAAAAAAAAAATGCCAAAAGAAAATTTAATTTCCACAGAATGATAAAAATAAAAAAAATAATCCTATGACCTTCTAAAAGATAGTTTTGTTTTATTCATTTGAAGTTTTTTTTTTCATTGAATATAAGTGTTTTTTTAATCAACTGAATAAAGTATCTTTTTAAAAAATGTATATTATATTTTTTCAAATCCTTTTATTTGAAGTGTTCAGATCTTATATAAAATTTTCTAAAAAGATTGTAGGATTACTGATTGTTTTACCCTTTCTATTAAAAAGAGATTAAAAAATAAATAAACGAAGAGTCATACCGATAATGGGTCACATTTTAAATTAAATGTAAACACAGTGTTTTTAATTGATCAAACCAAATGTCCATTCATTCACACCAATTTTTATTTTACTTCTAATTGAAGATTATCTTTGTTTGTAGAATGTCACCATGTTAAAGCCGTACATACATTCAATTAAATATAAATAATTTCGATGTGTGAAACATTTAAAATGTATTTTTTAAACAAATAAATTGTGTGTGATTAATCATTATTTTAAATGGAATATTTATTGTTGTAATTAAAAGTCTTAATTTTTATGGTGTTTCCTTTAATTTTTCAATATTTTTACTTCTATTTAGTAAGTGGAAAGAGTAATCAGGGATTAAAGTATCTACATAAAATTATGACCTTAAAAAAAAAGTCAAACAAATTTCGAATTTCGCATAAAAGTAAAATCATAATTTTTTCCATTAATTGAAATAAATTGGAAAATAAGTTCGAGTACAATTGTTATGAAATTTCGTTACCAAAAATTTCACAATTCCTGATTAGATGTGTCTGTTACACCTTTGTCACTTCACAAAAATTCAATAATCAAAAATTTCAATAAAAATGAATTTTTTTTTGTTTTTGAAAGGTGTTATAAATAAATATGGTAACAAAAAAAAAAAAAAAAAATAATGACGTCTTTTTGAAAAATTGATCACTAATTTAATTGTCGTGGACAGAATGTGTTTAATGATTTACGAATCTTATCTTTGACATTTTGTTTTTTTTCTCTCTTCTGGAAAAAATCTGTTTAATTCGTTTTTTTTACATGAATTCCTTGTCTTAAAAAAAAAAATTTAAAAAAAAATGTGATCGTTATCTTATTGTCTGATTTTATATTTTTAAATTTAATTATACGGAATACACGACTGACATTGTAGTCATAAAATTTTATGAATCTGTGAATTGTTTACTTTAACGTGAATGAAACGTACAAAATTACATAAAAATGTTCACTTTTTTTTTTCTTATGTCATCGTCCTTTAAAAAAAATATAACCGGCCAATATTTAGGAAATGTACCTATAGTATAGATTTTCTACTTAATTTTATGATAGTTCGTTTCGTGTTGCAAAATTTATTTTAAAAGAATATTTTTTAAATTTTTGGTTTGTGTAACTGTGAATAAGATTTTTTTTTTAATTATGAATCAAAATTGTTTTCCATAAATTTATCTAAATATATTATACATACTATATTTATTCGATTATTTCCGATTTCGATATTTTATCAATACATAGATAGTTACTGACATTTTTCTCGTTGTTTTTTAGATAATTTTTTCGATGTAAAGATGCATAGATACTTTTCAATTGGTTTGGTTCCATAGTCAATAGTTTCGTATTTGACATTTAAATTGCTTCACGATTTTTAATTATTTTTTTTTTACTTACGCACATAAATTACTTAGTGAAAAAAAAATGAAAGGGTTTTAAAATTCAAGATACAAGAGTTTAAGATTTTCTTGTTATCTTGTTAGTGCACAGTATTAAATTTTTGGTAATTTGAAACGATTCTTTATACCAAGAAAAATGAAAATGAGATGTTAATAACAGTTTGTTATATGCACGCACACTTTTAACCACATGTGTATAGATACTATCGATATCGATGCTTGATGAAAATCATGCCCTTTAGTTTGGTCGTTTATTACATTTTTTTTTTTTAAATTATTATTTTAAAGTACTTTCTTTTACCACTAAATTATTTTCAATGAAAATTAATTGAGGAAGTGAAAAAAAGTTATTGGAAAATTTAAATTTATTTTAAAATTTTTTGGTAATTCATCGTGTTAAAAAAATGAAAAAATTCAACACATTTGCATTTATGGCAAATTTAACATAATTTTTTATTTCTGTAAAAAATTATTATGAAATGAATTTGGTTTTACAACAGGTTCTGTACTTAAAGTCAATTTAATAATGATTTATCAGTTTGACGGTTTGATTATTCGATGATATTGCGGATATTTCGTAACAGATTATTCTTCAAAAGTTCATTTACCATTGGCTAATGTACGCAATTCGATTATTTTTTTTTAACATTCAGAATATCTGATAAAGATGTTATTGATCGATGAAAGACAAAAGCATGACATGTGAAAGATATGTATTCGGAATACATATGTACATAGTTGCACAGAATATATACATAAATTAGTTCTGAAAATAAGAACTACATCAGGTATATCTTAAACGAAACTCACATACAAAAACACATATGTGTATACGCAAACAGATTCTTTACATACATTTTGAGTTCTCGTCAAACTGCTGAAGATTATTTAAGTCCATTCAGATTTACTTGAGGAACACATATCCCAACTTAAATTAAAGTTATCAATGTAATCTTGATATCTACTTTCATGACATTCACCTGAAATCAAGTGGATTGCTACAAAATAAAAAACAGTTAAAATATGCAAAGTAGCTGAAGGAGGTGTATAAAAAAAAAACAAAAAATAAAATAAAAACAAAAAGAAACAACCAAGATTTATCTCAATCTGATGCCTGAAATTAAAAGAAATTACTGTATATATAACGAAATAAACTTGAAGGTACAATAAACTTAATGAAAAATTGACATCCATAAATAAAATTACAACATAAAGTAAGACAAAACAAAAAATAAGTAAGTTTTTGATAAATTAAAATAGATAAATCTTTTTGTGTTTCTAATGTGCTGTGTGAGTGTCAGACAGAAATTTACATTATTTAAAAATTTATACTTTGAATTTTTTATTTTATGACAAATTTTATTTCAAAAAATTAGAACACAGGTCACTTGTTCCATTTAAGAACAAATTTTTTTGCTTGAATGCATGATAAAAGTATAAACAAGAAAATAAATATTTGTTTATTTTAGATTCTAAGATTTTCATAAAGAGAAATTTGAAATTTAAGTAAAAAAAAAGAGGCTTATGTACCCCGTCTCTTCTCTTTCGTAATATTTTTTCTTCACTTTTATTTATACCATTAAATATGATAAATTTCTACTTATAAAGAAAGTTTAATTCAAAGCCAAGCAACTAAGTTATCGTAAAATGTTTTCTACATCTTTTAAATTTTGGTTTCTATAAATATTTGTTTTTTATTTGACATTTCAATTTGACATGTACTTACTTTATTAGTTTTATTTTAAAATTTCTGCAACTCAAGGACAAACTTGATTAAAACATAAAATTTTCTTTTTAAAATTTTCAATTACCTTTCATGAACACCCTATGGATATGTTTTTGTATGTGTGAAAAATTTTGTTTCCCTTTCTGAATTGCTAGTTTTACAAAATGTTTCAAAGAGTGAATATTTCGGTTGTTTTTAAGAGTAAAAGTGAAAAATTGTTTTTAAATGTAATTTTTTACTCTTAAATTGAACAATCTTTGATTAAAGTTAAAACCGCAAGACCATAAACAACCATAAGTCAACATTATACTGTGTCGTACTTGGAAATTTTGCACGGCTTTTATGTCATTGAATGAAATTAAAATTTTTCTCATTTAAAGACAAAAAAAAAAAAAAGGATTTAAAAAAATTGTATTTGCATAGAACCCATTAATGGAGCAATTGATGAAACTTTTAAGTTGTTGCTCAAAAGGATCACGTTTAAAATAAGACTCAAAGTTCTAGCGTTATATATTTGAGCACCTAGAGGTATCAGTTTTACTGCTTTTAGGCTTTTTTAAACATGTAACTGTTAAGCATAGATGTATTAGCAAATTTCAATTGTATGTAATCTAGAAGTATGACTTATTATTAAAAAAAAAATACAGAAAAATTAACAAAATAAAAACAAATTAGAAAACTGGATATTGTTTGACAATGAATTATTTTTTAAATCATTTTTAAAATCTAAATTTTTTTTTTTAATTAAAAATTAGCAATAGTTAACTATGAGATGTATTTCTTCAATTCATATTCAACATTGTCCTAAAATGAAATTATTACTTCTAATTAAAATCGTATATATTTTTGTCCTACTTTTTTAACTTTGACTGTACATTAATCCTGCATTAATAAACACCAAATTATTCTTAAAAAATTTTTCGGAAAATTTTTATGGTTATTTTGTTCTATATTTTTTTTTCACTTGAAATCATATAAATAAAAAAAATTTCGATTAATTTTTTCGGACAATTACAAAGATCAACCATAAGTTCAAGAGATTTTTAAAGTTTAAATTTCCAAATAAAAAATAAATTATGCATGTTAAGAAAAATTTTTGTGAATTTTTTAATGGAAACAGGAAGTTAAATATTTAAAATGTAAATTATTTATTTTATTTATTTTTTTTTTCAAAAAGAAGTAAGTATTATTTATCTTTTAAATTTTGGGTCCGTCAAGTTTTTTTTCTTTCAGACTTTGTTGGTTCCCCAATATTTTTTTCTCTTCTTAAAAATTTGAGAATGTACAATAAATTTAACATAAAAGACACTTCTTAAAAAAAAACATGTAAAATCAAAAGGTTAAAATCAATATCATAAATCACGAAGGTTATTGCAAATTTTTTTTTTAAAAATTTGCTTCTTGAAAAATTATCCATTGCTTCTGAAATTGCTTATACACTTTATTAATTTATGGTCTGAAGATTTATTGTTCTTTGAAATATAAATATATACATTTTTGTAATTAATATTTTGTGATTTTCGATGGATATCAATTTCGAAATTATACAAAAATGCAAAAGTGAAATATTTGCAATAAAAATTTTGATATAAATTTTTTTTGTCGAGTAACTACATACATAAATAATAAATGATTGCTCAATGCAACAAAAGATCCTTTTTAAAGATTTTGACTAATAACGCGATACGAGGAAATAAAGGGAAATCTTTCTAATAAAAATATTATTTTATTTTATTTTAATTGTGCAGAATGTACAATAAGAGAGAGAAAAAAAAATACGTACACAATTTGAGGGATGTCATTTCATTTTAGTTTATGTTTATTGAAATAGAAGATTTCTGTCAGGATATCATACGGTTAATCTGGTATTAAACAAAAGCATACATGTACACGTAGTGACTGTTCAAGTCGGATAAATGTCATTTTAATGTTTATAAGTGACATTAAATAAACATACATTTGCTACGATGTCTTCTTTTGATATCAAAATAATTTATGTAATAATGTTGAGAAAATAATTTACAAAAGTTGGATTATTTTTTTTTTTTTTTTAAGAATAGAAAATCTAAATATGAAATAGGCATTTTTACCTATAAAATATGCATTATTAATTAAAACCGTCTAAATTACATTCCAATTCAATCTTCTAATGAAAACATACGCTCCCTATAATACTTAAAGGGATATTTCATGTTCTAATCAGTTCTATTCGATTGTGTAATGTTTCCAAAATTAGAAAGTATCACCTTTCTAAAAAAGTTTATGTGTAAAAATTAAGTAGAAAGCTTAAGGATTTTTTAATACATAAAAAGGATTCAAAAATATTTTTCATTTAATTTTTTTTTCTAAATACGTTGCATTTTTGTTTTAGGAAAAAATAGATACAAACTAAAAAATGACACAAAATTAATTGAACTTATTCACTTGTTAAATTAAAACGAAATCGAACTGTTTTTTATTTTCGAAACAAACTGTGTTCAATGTAGATTTAATTTAACAATATTGAAATTTTTCATGTAATCAACTTTAATGATTATTTTTAAAGTACACATACAGTTTTGAAATTGACTTTATCCATAAATAATATAAATTACATTCTTTTGTAACAATTTTTTCCTTTTGTTTTTCTTCTAGTTTTTGTATGAATTTTAACTAGTTTCGCAACAGAAAAACGCATCTAGTTTATTCACTGTGTTACAGTCACAATATAATTGGTGTTTTTTCAACATCTATTCTATAGAATTCAGAATTGTTATCGAATTGCATTGTTTTAAATTTCACAATACACCTAAAAAATACAAAATAAAAGTAAAAATAGAATGGGTACGAATATTATTTTATATTGACCGCATGTTGCGTTCATACGAGCGTACAATAGATTAAAGAGATCCATGATAACAATGGAAAATTGTTCTTTTATATCATACTCGTACAAGAACTAAAGAAGGCTCAGTACATGGTCTTTTATATTCAGATTTTGTTTGGAATAAAATTTTTCCATTCAATTATACGCGCCGCATTTAAAAACTAAGTATTGCGAAAGTAATATTATGTTGTTTATTTTACATAATATATCAAATTACTTTCTTTGAACACTTTCGAATGAATTTTAATTAAAACAAGCAATCGAGAAGAAGAAAAAAAGGAAACAAAGTTATGTTATGCATTTTAAACTTGAACTTTAGTCATAGAACAAAAAAGGCGTAATTAGTGATTAAACTAGAAATTTAAATAAAATATAAATTCTTAGAAGGTAGTGTTGTTTAATATAAAAATTGACTTGTAAATTTCTTACTCACTGCTCTCAGAAGCTGCAAATAAGGCAATAGATTCTCTAACACCCTAAAAGTAAGATTTTTTTAAACATATTCTTATCGGATGTTCCAAAAATGATTATTAAAAAATTCTTAAACTTTGCGGTAGAGAAAATATGGAGTTTATCTTCATTTTTTCTTTTAATTTTTGTACCAAATTTTTATCACAAATTCCCATGATGCATTTTTTTTTCTAAAATTTTTTCTTGATCACCCTTTTATTTAAGTACTTAAACTCTTCGGTATCTTAAAATTATATTGATCAAAGTAATCCATTTGTTTTCCATTTTCGTTTTAATAATAACAAATCATAAAGCTATTTAAATTAAGCATGTGTGATAATTTATTTTAAGTGAAACAAGTTTTTTTTGTTACTTATTTCCTTCATTAAGAAAACTGGGTCATCACGATTCTGTCAGTTTTCATACATGAACAAGTTATATGGACCGATTATTCACATCGAACATACCTACTAGAAGAAAGATGGTAATTTTTTTCACGTTTAATCATCTTGTCTAATCATTTATTATGTATGTATGTACTTTTAGGTTCCCAAATAAAAAAGATAGGTAGGTGTGCTTGTCTCCCACAGAAGCACATTACTTTCATGGATTTCAGTTGATTTTAAAATGATACAAAAGTTATAGATGTACCATAATGTGTATCGTCAGTATCAACGTACAAAACTTCTATCATCCTAAAGATTAAATTAAAATTCCTGTTTTGGTTCTGCGTGCAATCAAGTCATGAATCTAAGCATACCTCAATATTTTAGCACTACTATCTATATGTATGTGTGTTGAATCAAAGAATTTTAATTTGAGAATTAATGACTTTAATGGTTGCTAATTAAGTTATCATTTACTTTCTAATTTTGAAATTAATTCGTTTAATTTGTCAATTTTTGCTTGAGAAAATACAAAAGTTCAATTTGAATTGAAATCGTGTACCAAAGAGCAATGAATTTATTGAAACGTTAAAAGTTTTCCAAAATACGTAAACAAATAATCAAATTTAGTACGAACTATCACATTTCATTTTATTTATTTATTTTTTTTTTTTATTCACGAATTAATTAATAAAATATCAAAGATTTCAAATTTAATGAGAATTACATAAAATGAATGTCTTTTCTTTCACAACAACAAATTTTGGATTTAAATTTTAATCTTAAGAAGATGAATAATTCCTCAACCGTGATTTTTATTCACTGTAAAGATACAGTTTCTGTGGTATCTCTTTTATCTTATGTATTGCATATGTAAACGTATGTGCACGTGTAAAGTAAATAAATTAAATAGGTATAATGGTAACCTTGTAAATTTGCATATGAATACTAAGAGATCAAAAAGATTGCCTTGCATGATGCATATCAACAAATATGTGGTCAGTGTTCAAAAAGGATCAAATTTCATTTCGGTTTTTTGAAAAAGGGTCAAAGCCTTGGTGATTGAAGAAAACTCAATGATATGAAAAAGAAAAAGAATAACTTTTGTTTTTGTTTTTAGTTGGATTTGTTTTAGAGTTTAAAATATAAAAAAGAAAAAAATAAAAACAATGTCATGTGAAGAGTTTCTGTAGTCGGGTTTGACTTTTAAAGTTTTAGGTGCACATTTGTTAGGTTTACCAAAAAAAAAGACAAGAATCTTCTTTTTTGAAATTCAAACAATTCAATCGAAAAGATTTTTAGTTTTATAAATTTGCTAGAGTTGTTTAAACATTTTCATCTCTGCCATGCATCTCTCTAGACTTACGTTGTATCTTCTTCTCCAAAAGGTCAATTGAAGAAAATTTATGTGACATATTAATTTGCAATAAGATTTCCCTATTCAATTCGATTTACCGATTTATTTTAGAAACCACTTAGAGAAATCAACATTTTTTTTTAAACATTCTCGTATTTTTTTCATGTCTAATTTAGATGAATTTTAAATAAAGGATATTTTTAACATATGTGTGCTGATATGATGATGACAAGGAAAGAAATGAAAAATTAGAAGAATCACATTTCATTTTTTGTTTTGTGTTTTGTTTTCAATTAAATTTGTAATCATGATTTTCGTGAGACATTGATTGAATCACCCACCAACAGAAACGGAATTGAAAACATTTAAAATTTGCAATGTTTTGCTTTTTTATTTTGTATCAGAATTTGCTGTTATTATGTATCAGAAAACCTTTGTGTTTAGAAAATAAATCTAATAAAGAAACCACTAACGTCTTTTGTTTTTAATTCAGTTTAACATTATTATTTTTTTTCAAATAAAAAAAGTACGGTACCCACTCATGTGTTCTACTAACAAAACGAGTACAAATTTTCATATGTTCATTATTTTAACGAGCTTGTGAAAATTCTGTCGCGATAAAATAATTCGTGCACAATAAGTTTTATTTTGATGCTTTTTTGTTTAATTTTTGATTTTTTTTTTCATGCATTACTATTATTGTTGTCTAGTAAAGCAAAATAAGGAAGAAGGAAAAATAATAGAGGAATTTCTAGTGTCTATTTTTTTCAAGATAAAATAATTCGTAATTAATTTATATGTCAGTTATTTTAAGAAGTTATCTGAAAGTATGACGCTTTGAGCTAAAATTGGGGCTTTAATATTTTATATAAAAAACTATGAATTAATTAAATAATAAAGAGGAACCGTAATTGATTTTTCTAGGTGTGCTGTATTTCGACAAGTCTGTTTTCTACTTATTTTTTTTTCGGTTTAACCCAGGATCTTTTCAAGTTAACGTGAGTTTTATAGATTATTTTCCTGTCATACAGGCACTCTACAGTTTCAAGCAGAATTGTTTTTGATTCACCTTTAGTTTTAGAAGCCAGTTATCTACCACTTTTGCTATTAACCGCCCACTAACTAATTGCGACTAATAGCAGTTAGTTACTTCCAAACAAATTTTTTTTTCTTCGGTGTACACATACTATTAAACATATGAAAAAAAAAACAATAATCCTATTACACCTTTTTCCAATAAGACATATTTGCTTAAAAGAAAAGTAAATTCTTTAACTAGGTTAAACAGCTTTTAAATATTTTCTTTGAAAACATATTATAAATGTAAATAAATATTTTCCTAGTAAATTAATACTCCTTATGGAGTTTAAATGAAATAAAAATTCACATAACGTATGTACCTATGTATGTACATACGTACTGTGGTATCGATTTGTATTTAAGAAAATTTCTTATATACGCCATAAAAGTAATAATTTCCAGAAGTGGTGGTAAGGTCAAATGATAATGAGATTATTGTGCTTGAATTATTTTTTTTACAGCTATCTACATATGTACTCGTATACAGAAGTGTAGATGCTCTTATTGTACTTTTGTTCGTTACAGAAAAAAAGTTTGAATCCAAGAATAAAAAAAAAAAAAATATAAAAACTTATTCTCTGAAATATACTTTAATAAGGCGATGTAAATATACCACTTATATGTAATAGGAGTATATTTTTATTGTACACTGTATTCAAATTATCTTACATTTATTTGTAGAAATATACTTAAAAGTTTCTATTTTTAGTAGAAGATCTATAAAATTCACACATCGGTTCGTTTTTATCACATTATTCTGGAATTTATGACAATAAACATCGTTTCATTTTCGACAATGGCAATCTTTTACAAACTAGGATATAAAAATGCAAAAATTAAAAAAAAAAAAAACTATTATATATTTCTTTCTTCAGATAAATTTTAGATAGTATGTATCTATGAATACATTCTTTCATCTAGAAAGGTAAGAAAAGTAGAAAAAAAAAATTAACGTGTTTTTTTTAAATATATATAATATATTGTTGTGCATAAGATATCGGGTTCACTTTTATGGAAATATTTTTTTTTTTAAAGAGAATCGATTTGCGGTACTTCGATATACCAATAAACAAAAGCACATATTCATGACTTATTTCGCATTCAATGAATGTTCTAAACTTTAAAAAAATACAAAAATATACATATGTATATTTATATTCTGAAATATTAACAGATCAAGATTATGTCGTACATAAATAGCGTTACTATGAATTTTGAATTAAAATTTTTGAATTTATAAATGATACAAAATTTAGAATAGAATTTCTGTGAATTTACCTACTAGAATAATGTAGAAAAAATGTAATGTGATTTTTCACTCGAAAATAAATTATGTTAATTAATAAATATATAATTATTGACCTCAATGTTTTTATCTAAATTTTTATATTTCTTATGGTGATTATCGTGTGGGTCGGGATTACTTTACAGGCTTTCAACTATGCTTAGTATTGCTACCAATATGATTTCTATGATTTTTGGAAATTTTAAGTAAAAACTATCGGTAGTTAAACAATCTACATGTACGAAAAAGTGAACTTATTTCCATATAATTACCTCTAACCTGGTTCATACATATATATATCTGGCTGGTTTGATTATATATGTACATACAAATGTTCATATATTTTAAGTTTCATTTACAGAAAATGCATATTTGCGCATTGATATTAATTTTATTTATGTTTTCATGCGCAGTTATTTCTCAATAAATATCACTTGAACATAACTCATTAAACATTTTATTTCTAGTGTGTTTTTTTGTGAT
This sequence comes from Bombylius discolor, assembly GCA_939192795.1. Lineage (NCBI taxonomy): Eukaryota > Metazoa > Arthropoda > Insecta > Diptera > Bombyliidae > Bombylius > Bombylius discolor. The sequence goes on along the minus strand of OW584238.1, from coordinate 51,985,275 downwards.
AACGCATTGTAAAAGAACCGGGCGGAATTATTACATTTTTACCTATGGATAATTTTTTATGTGAACATATGAATTGAACACCTACTTACAATGATAGAAAAAAAACCAACTTGTTGTTAAGAAATATTTTCAGAATTTTACTTGGTTTATTAAATGTATAAAATCAGACAGGATTATCAACAAAAGTGCCAGTAGCATGCAGACAAGAAGTTAAATTCACTATAGAACCAGAATCAAGATATAAACTTACTGATCCATCTATATTATTCTGACCTTTCATGTATTTTACTTCGTTTTTGTATTTAGTATCTTGACATGGAAATAATTCTTAACGTTTCATTTTTCTTACATATAAAAAGTAGATACTTACTTTTTTTTTTATAGATTTTAGTTTGTGATCTGTAAATCAACACGATTTTCAAGAATAAGATTATTGATGGTGCTATTAAATTTCCAAAAGCATGTTAAATTTATTAAAAAAAAAAAAAAGAGTAATCTAAAATCTGATTATTAAAATTATTCAATTTTATTTTGTTTTTAATATCCTTTTTTTCTGCAAAGTGTAGTCAATTGCTTTGATAAGCGTTAGCCTCTATCAAAAACTGAGTTAAAAAAAAAATACTCCATGTAATTTGAAATGCAAGATTGAAAAGAATGTAAAAATAAATTGGGTAAGAGAAAAATAAGGCGTTAAAAAATTAGAGTACATGTACATACATATATAAATAAAAAAAAAAAGAATCATTTTTCAAAGAAATTTGGTAAAATTTTGAAGACTAAATGAGATGTTTTTTTGAAACCTTTCTTCAACCTATGATCTTCAGTATCATGGTAAGAAACAAAATATATAACGGAATAATTATTTAACATTCAAATAAAACAAAAGATTCAAATTTTGTTTTCATATTTGAATTTTTCAACAGTATTTATTGGCAGAATTGAAAAACACTCCGATAATTGTGAAGTGCTCAAGAACTCCAAATTATTCATTTTTTTTTTTCACATTAAAAGTGAAAATTTTTATTATGCCATAAAATCCTGTAATATTCAAAAAATTACTATAATCACATTTTTTAAATTACAGCTTATGAAACATCATTAAAATAAATTACAAATGAACATAAGGTGTTAGGTCTTCATTACATAAGAGAAATTATGTTTTTATGTCTTAATTAAGGCAAAATTTTACTTTTCATGAATTTTCCATTTGATTTTTGTGTTATTCAAGTGTTTGGAGCAACATTTGCTGTATAATGTACTTTTAATTGTTGACTGGACACAATCTCTTCATGAACACAAAAAAACAAAAAGAAAGCAAATTATTTCAGCACTTTTGTAATGTTTGAAAATTAAATCATTAAATTGTGTAAGAAATTCAGCCAATGCAAGTAATTTTTGAACAGCGAATGTGCATGTTGAAAAAATTAACATTATGCTTCAGGTGAAATTTTGTCTTAATAGTAATAATACTCAAAACAAAAAAAAAAACAAATACAAAAAAAACACAAAATGTGAAAGATTCATTATTGACATTGCTGTGCAAAGAAAAATAACATTATCTCGATTTAAATCATTAAATTTCCGTTCATTGACTTGTAATGGTTGAGTTGGATCTCCTCAAAATGGTAATAAACTAAAATTTCCGTAGTGGTAATTTATGATTTGTTGAATTTGTTTTTTGTTTCCAAAATATTGAAGTTTGGACATGAATGAAAGCGCAGGTAATGACTTCATTTGAAGAATACACCGAAGTAATGTTATGACATTAAATAAACATTGCGGGAATTTATTACAAAAGATTCTCAAGAAGACTGAAATTTAATTATTTGCTTACTCATAGCAAACAACAAAAATAACTTAATTTAATAAAGTCATCGAAAAAAAATTAAGAACTTAAAATTAAAGAATAAAAAAATGATTAACCAACAAACTTGCTGCAACAAAATCACTCTCTTTCTTCATATAAACAAAAAGTAATGGCTTTTATTTTATTTTTTAGTATTTTTTTAATAAAAATTGTAAATCATAATTTATGGATGCCGAAGGCATGAAAAATAATAATCATACATAAGACTAAATCAAGAAAAGCAAACTGTAACTTCAAAAATTGCAGATTCCAAAGACATTCAGATGATAAATGTGTCGAAGCGATATGATAAATGCAGTAAACTGTCGAAAGATATAAATCAACAATAGGAAAATAATGAAGGGAGGAATATGTTATTTTTGAGTTTTTTGTTTGTTTTTTGTTGTTGCCTTCAATGTGATATACTCTCTAGTCTGCAGTCAGTACAAGATTGTAAAGGAGTATTGTAAAGGTACAATAAAGATATTTGCGGTATCCTTTCCGAAATTTTAAGTAACTTTCTTGTTAAAAACACATGAAATTTTAGAGTATGTTGAAATAAATATGAAAGTTTGCTTTGAAACAAAGTTTGAAATTTAATAGCGTTTTTCAAAGATTCCTTTCGATTAACATTTTTTATGAGAAAAATATAAGAAAAACGCTTACAAGAACAACTGATTCTGCAAGATTACCAAAATTAACTGAACTTCTTTTTAAACGAATTAGCTAATAAAATTTTTTCTTTCTACCATTTCAGCAAATTTAATAAAGAATTTTTAATTAGTTTACAAAAAAAACACAAAATAACTAATGCCACTTAGTACTTCTGTTTGTTGCCATTGAAGAAAAAACGATTGAATTAATTACTCAACCATAAAATTCTCCATGAAGAGCTTAATTAATTATTCAAAATTCTGTTGCGTATTACATTTTTATTTTATTCGGAATTATTTATGTTGTCAGACCATCATGAGTACGTTAGGTTTATGTGCAATAAAAATTCCTACTGAGTTCCTAATTTTGAGTTGTTAGTTGCATTTAAAAATATAAAATGAAAAAAGCACACCAAAAAAAATATAAACAAAACAAAACATTGAATTGAAATCGAAATGAAATAAAATAAAAGAACTCAGATACAAGCTGTGAATTTTTTCGCTAACCAGTCAGGTCTATAAGCTAACGAACGCTATTGCCAGTTAAAATTTTTATCTTTGTTCCATTAAAATTCACAGCTTGAATCCTTTCCTGTGATCGTTTTTCGATGGTTTGACAGTGAGCTTGAAAATCATTATGAGAATTGAGTTTCCAGATTAAATAATTTTTTTCCTCTTCAAAAATATAAAATGTTATGTTTTTCGATGTCGAAAACAAAATACCTGAAAATGTAGAGGCCTCGTTAAATTTATTGGCATGAACAGGGCAGAAGCATCGTCGTTCATGCCTTGGGAAAATTTCACTAAGTCCATGTTTTTTAAATTTTCCGGAAATATAAAAATGCAATTTTGATTTTTGAATCTGGTAACCCTTTGAATAATAATAATTTTTCTTAACATTGTTAAGTAATTTTTTCACCTTTCAAAAATATTTATGTGGAATGCACAGTCGAATATTTACGCATATTTGGCATTCTTATTTTTATTTATGTGTTGCAAGGTTTCTAGAGTTCAGTTCAGTTTCTATAGTTGTTTACTCGAAGTACTTTCGAATAAAAATATTGTTTTTACTTATTTTTCATAAGACAAACGAATCACATAATTGGATAATGAAAAAAAAGTCCTTATGTTTATTTCTTGAATTTGTACACTGTGCACGCAGAAATTATATTCATGATATTAATTTTTCCTTGGTCCTTACAAAAAAAAAATTAATTTTTATTAAATGAGTCAAGTGTCGACAATACAAAAACGAATTTTGTAAAACTGAATAATCGCCTTAATTATGAAACTCAACAGGAGTTGTTGGTTCATATTAAACAAATTTCAAAACAATTCTGTTCATAAATATAATTTTTAATTACTAATTAATTGAAACAAGTCATATTTAATTAGTGATATAAATTACGGTTATTAATGTTTATTTGTTAATTTTGTTTTTCTGTTGAATTAATTTCATTGAAAATTGATTAATAATAGGATAATGTGATCCTTTTTTCTTTCTTTCGTATTAAAAATTTTTTTAAAATGTATTTCATAATAGTTCCAATCAAAAATTGAAATTTCTAGTGATCTATTATGATACTATTTTCATTTCATACAACTCCATTAAAATCCTGTAAAAACTCCTAAGGCAAAAAATCTTGTAATTTAAATTGTCTGTGATTTGCAATTTGTTCAAGTATCCTAAGAGTATTTTGTTTTCCGACTGAATTGATTTATTGAATTTATTAAAATGTTGTAAATCAAGTTTAATAAATTACTTATTTACACCTCTGTATATATTCAGTTACACCTTGTTGGAATTTATCAAAAGGCATAATTAACAATTACTTTAAATTGAATGGTAATAAATAATCCAAGAATAAACTAAGAGGTGGAATATAATTACATGTGATTGAATGCGACAATTTAAATTTCCTGCTGAGCACTTTTCATCAGATTTTAAAATTGAAACTTCTTGAAACTTTTTTTTTTATATTGATTTTTGAAAACAATGAATAAAAAAAAAAAATCTCAATTGACAATGGAAATAAAATTATTTTTCTGATTTTATTTTTCAATTAAAGGAATTAATATGATTTTTCAACAGATATTAAATCCTTTTAATAGTCGTATCTGAAATAATGAAAGTTCTTGTATACTTATTTCCTTTTTAAAAAGTAAATCATCTGAAGGATTGGGAGAAAGTAATTTTAAATTTAAGTATTTTTTTATGTTCAGTTTTTTTTAGAAGCGTATTTGTGTAAAAATTTAATGCTATTAGACCGGAACAGAAGTTACTTACTGCTTATTCTTGTCTGAATAAAAATGATTTATTTTTGCAATTGTTTTTTTTTGTCTTACTTTGCGTAATAATAATGCTGAAGAAAATAAGTTAAAAAAAAATACAAGTAAACAAAATGTAAAAGAACGGAAATACTTATACATGCAGTATCACACAAAGTATCTTCAATAACCTGCCGTTTATTCGTTTAATGTACAAATCAAAACCTTTTTAAGGTAAATTTTATTTTGTTTCAAACAATACACGAATTGTTTTATGAAAAAAAAAATATATATATTCCATTGCTCCGTTATTCAATTTAAGGTGGGTTTTATTATTTGTTGAGCGATTTTAAACGTTGATAACCACTTATAATTTCCTGAGATCTTTTTTTTTTAAAGATTGTAACATCTGTAATATGTTAATGGGTTAGGTCTAGATTCACAAAACTAATTGATCTCAGAATTTGTTATCTTCTACAATGTTAGTTTAAAGATTTATGAAGAATATTAGCTTAAATTTCAATTTGAGAAAAAATTGAACATATGAATTCACAAATTTTAAACTTGAATTTATCTCAGAAGATAAATTTATTATATCAGAAGCATAAGAGCCCAAAATTTTCCTTACAATAATAGTTCAGTTCGTATTAGGTCCCATATTTTCTTTCAAATCGACAACAATATGCTAGTAATGAATTTTCTAACAGAGGATTATTTTCAGAAAGGTGTGAAATCATCTATATGATATCATTGCAGGATTGTAATGAATCTGGAAAAAATATGTATAATACCAAAAATATGCCTTTAATCACTTCTTTGTCACACATAATTCAATGGATTTATTTTTGAATTGAAATTTCGGTAAAATTACCAAATCCTTCCCAACAAAAGAGATTCATGTCACAATTGAAATAAAAACGTTGAAAAAGGTGTATGTATGTATGTATTTATAAATTTAAAATTTCTGTTTTTAATTACTGCAGCCGAAATTTTTATAAAAATACATAAAAGTAATACGTCATACTGCAACTGACATACATACATATATGTATGTACAACAAGTCTTATGACTACTTCTTTTTTTTTTTTTTAGTTTTTTAGTTTTTTTTTAATCAGAAACCTTTTGTCTCGACCATTAAAGAACAATCCTTTGGCATAAAATAAATGGGTTCACTTCCCTTAATATCTGTATAGTATCAGACAAAAAAGAGAGTATATATGTACTAAAAAATCTTGTAATCGTTTTAACATGTAGATTGAAATCATCTATACATACATCATCAACACTTTTGTCTTTACAGCAATTTTTAAGCTTTGTTTTTTTTTTTCACAAGTAGTAAACTTTTCACATATAAGTCCTTAGGGCATAGAGAAAACAAAAATAAAACTTAAAAAAAAAATAAAAATAAAAAAATAAAGAAAAGTCTGATGATGTATAACCTGAAGATATATAATGCATTATGCATGATTTCATTCGGAATACTTGTTTTTTTTTTTTTATATAGAAAATTTGCATTTTATATTGAGCAATGCATTTTCTTCGCAGTTAAATTGTTAGCTTGATGGTATTTAAATAAAATGCACATGTTAAACATGAAAAATGTTCACAGAAATTGACAATGAATAATGGTTTTTCCACAAGAAATATTTTCAACAATAATTGTCGGTTAAAATTCCTTTAATTTTGTTTTAAGTATAAGAAATACCAATCTGACATGGAACATATTTCATTTTCATATATGACAAATCATTTTTAGAATTTCGATAATTGCCAAATTTTTGAAAGAGTTTTTTAGATGCGATTTAGACCCCTTTTTTTACATTTTTAATTTTTTTATTCAAATTTTTTATTCCTTTTTCTGAAAATTAAAAATCAAATTAAGACTTCATTGGTATAATATTTCCCTGGGAGTTTTTTTTTTTTTTTTTGGCTACATTGTATCAAGGTGACAGCTGGTGTCAGACCTTTCATTGAAAAATAAAACAACAATTAAATTGTTTTTGATTATTTCATCATGTGGAAATTTGCATAACATACATATGACTTTAATTCTTTTTAAGGCTTCTTGTAAAATAAAATGACAAGTTTTATCATAACAGTTGTTTTCTTCTTCTTTCCACTTAAACTTAAATTGTGAAAATTTCCAACCGGAAAGATTTGTTTATTTTTTTTTGTATTTATTGTATGCACCAACAGTCATCGTATTTCTTAATTCAGTATGACGTATGACAAAAATATTTAAAAAATTTCACACTCTAATATTATAATTACCCATCTTTTTTATTAAACACATGAATGAACAATATTTCAAAAATTTTCAACATGTATTTTCTGTATAAATCTGTTAAAAGCTGCATGACGTACAATAAACTTGTGTAATTTTGAAGTACGAAATACATTTTGACTAATTCCATATAGAAAAATAAATTTATAAAATATTTTCATAATGTTAGTTAAGTTAAGTTTTAAGAATTTTTAAATATTTTTTGTGTTAAATTCTCATGATATTATTTTGTTAAAATTTCGAAATGTAGTACTTTTTAATTATTTTATCGAATATCTTTTGACAGTTTTAACGTCAATTTCTGTATTCAAATGAGTTTGAAAATAAGTAGGTACAGCAGTTTTTTTAAAAAGTGTATTTCAAACTTAAAAACTTATAAAATAATCTTTTAAAATATTTTCAAACTAAAATAAATAATTTGATTGAATTTACTTTTATCAACTTCCGAAAATTTCGAAAAAATAAGCAACCCGTTGATTTGATAAAGGATTTCAAAAATAAAACACGTTCAACATTCTTTAAAGGAAATTTTCGTAATTTTTATTTACAAAACAAAAAAAAAAATTATAGTCAATTTATATTTATTCAATTTTAAAATTATTCATTTAATTCTACGTAACATTTGTTTTTGTTTTTTTTACTTTGTAAATATCACTTGTTCATTTGCAATTCAGGCTCGGTTCCCAAAATGTAAATTATTTTTTTCTTAAAGAAATATCATTTCTTTTTTCTCAAACGTAATCTGAAGGCATTGTGGTGGTACTTTCATTGATTGCAGCTAATTTTGGAGTTCGTCGAGCAACCGTCAATCCACCACCACTGCTGCCACTTGAGTCACCTGCAGCATCCCAATGCGAAAGCGGAAGTGATGTTGACGTTACATTTAAATCAACAATTTCATATGCTCTGTCATTACCGCTTGGTACTGTAGTCAGTGATAAATCTGAATAATAGGCACTGCTTGGAACTGAACAAATCATTAGAGTATCCTGATTGTGATCCTAGATTGAGATAAATTAAAAAAAGAAAAAAAACATCCAACAAAAAAAATATTCATTAGACGTTACTTTTGGTGTGATGAAAATTTTTTATCTGTGATTATGAATTCTTACCTTACCACATTTTCTATATGCGATGTTTTAAATGGTGGATTATTCGATTGCACTGATTCTGTATCCAATTCAGCATATAGAGCTTCATCAACACCCACTGGATTATATGGATCATTTATTTGTGAATAACGATTTTCTGCTGGTAATGGAGATTGTACATCAATTAAATCTGGTCCAGATGATGGTTGCTGAATATTTAACCATGTCCATACACCTGAATTACTTGTTGGTCGTCTTATACGATCTGCTGTATGTTTTGTTGTAACATTTCTACTTGTTTCATTATTTCTACACCATAATGATACCGGTCTGCCTCCTATTTTAAAATTAAATTCAATAAATTAAAAAAATTTGATAAATAAAATAATTAATTTGAAATTGAAAACTACAAATAATCAAGATATTTTTCATGTTTTAAGACAAATAAAATGGGGATGGTGGTAGTAAGTGAACATAATCACTTAATGATTCTGCAATATTTTATCGTTATTGAACATTGCATCTATCCACTATATACTATTGACTTGCCTTGCTTGTTTGCTAATATTAAACATCACAACAACAAAGATTTCAGTTAGTTTACTTTTGCAAAAAATGTTATCGATAATTCATGACGAACAAATTAAATATCTTGTCTGACTGAAGGCACCGACCAAATGGAAAAACCGGAAACTGTTGCGGCGGTAAGAAAATACAGTCCTCATCCCTCAGCTTTAACCACAACAGTTAATATCTAAAAGTTGTACTTATATTATTCAAAAGGATTTTATTTTAATTTTGTGAAACACATGTGTTTAAATTCTATTTCAAATTATTTTATGCATTTTCAACTATAATTAATGCATCATTAAGTTAAGATATTAGGGAGAGAATACACGATATATCATGTATATGTTTGTAATATTTTATAAATTAAAAGCGAATAATATTTAAATTCCACTAAAATGTGCAATAATGACGTTCAAAATAATCTTTTCATTTTGATATTTATATAAAGTAAACGGTCTATAAAATATCTTTTATTTCATCATTTTCCAAAGACAATTTTTTTTTTAAATTTTATCCTATATGTGATAGGTATTATATTTTGATTTTGTCCCTTTCTTAAATACTTAAACCAAATGAAGATATCTTTTTTTTTATAAATATTTATATAAGAAAGATATTTTAGAATTTTATATCTTATTTTTCGCCAATGCAAAGTTAATGCTGATTTAACAAGAAATTGTATTTTTTCAAGTGTGATTATTGTTCAATAAATATTGAGAAAATATTTTGTATAATTTGTAAAATTTTATGTATCTACAATAATATAATTTAGGTTTTCTTTTCTTTTTAGAATATACATATGTATATGTGTTTACGATTTAACGGTTCAATAAAATTTATAATGTATTATTTAATGTTTTTTTATACATAGATGCAATTATTGGCATGCGGGTTACTACAATACAACAATCTTTACAGCATGCATAAATTTTTAAATGCAATGAAAATAAAACATGAGATATACCTGGAACGAAAATAGTATAGATATCTTAAATTTGTTCGTATATACATGTGTATGAGTATAATTTAAACTTTGTTATTCGTTTATTAAACAATATTTTATTAATTGGATTTTCGCTATGTGGTGCGCTAGATAGACAAAAAAAAGACGCCGAAATAAAATATGAATAACGTGCATGAATAACATGTACGTGTCATTTTTCTTTCCAATTTAATATGTCAATGGTGTCTTTATAACATTTATTGCAATCATTCTTTATTATTTTTGTTTTTTTTATTTTTTTTGTTTTTTTTGTGAATTGGTGGTAAGTTAATATTTATCGTTTATTTGCACAAATCAATGAGCACGAGATAAAGATAAGTTTGAATGTTGATATTGACGTGTTAACAAAAATAATAATCAAAAGAATTATGAGAGATCCTTTTAAAAAGTTTATGTAACTGTATTTTTATTTTCTTCTATTTTTTTTAATAATCGTTGGAATGCAATGAAAATTTAGATTGGAATAGTTATAAAAATTTAGGTATCTGCATTTTGTCTTTTACGTTTAGTAATTTTGTTCTTTGCTGAATGGTTGGCCAAAAAATTTCAAACATACTAAAAATGTTATCAATTACCATAGGATTTATTAATGTATGAATATAAAAATTCCTTTGAAATTTTAGATTAACAACGTGCACATGAACAACAGGATGTTGTTAATTCGATCAAAAATTACTTCAATTCAAAAGTTGACTTTCTGTTGTACATTTCGCAGAGCTTTATGATCATTTTTAACTATTTTCCATTGAATAATTTTTAAAAATTTGAATAGAAATGAAGGAGTGAAAACGTACTACTCAAAAATTTAAAAAGGTTTAGTTTTAATGATTTATGTTTGAGAGTATTTTCCAAGGAAATTCTTAATTCTTATAAAATTAAAATGTAACATATTATTTCAATTTTCAACCCTTTGTATTGCCATGTTCACGCTGAATTAAAGCCATTGTACATACATATGTATATACAGGATGTGAAATAAAACTTTTCCTTCTACCCAAATTCAAAATTCTTGAATATTTTTTTTGAAACACCTTCCACAGTTCATTTATAGATGAACATGCTTGATTAATATTTTGTTAAAATGCATAAAGTTTTTGCAAATTAAGATAACTTATTTGAAAACTATTATGTGTCAAAAATATCAAAATTTTTGCTAGAGATTAAAATTTGCCATTCTCTTTTTTTTTTAAAAATTTAATTTTTTTTCTTTTTAAATTTTTCTATCGATTAAATTTATGATAAACGCTTAACGAAACCAGTGTTTATATTATAATTCAATTTATAAGCGTGGTAACAAGTGATTTATATTGAATTTTATAATATTTTTCTTTCAATAAATTTTAGATAAAAATTTAAGATAAAATTTACTACAAGTGAATTTATTAGTAATAAATTACATAACGAATATGGTTAGAGTGCAAATTTTATTGTTGATTTAATTGGAAAGCTAAAATGTTATTGGGTCAACGAAACAAAGAGTTTTTATAATCAAGACAAAAATGCTTTTTGATCCTTTGAGATTTTTATGAAACAAATACCTTTATTTTGTTTTTTCTAAAAGCGATGTCAAGTGGATGTGAAATTACAATTTAAAAAAAGATACAATGTTATCTTTTACCATCTTTTCCATAAAAAATAATCAAAATATGACTTACCATTATTATTTCCTGATTTTAATCTAAAACGAGAAAAAAGAAAAAAGTAAAAAATTAATATTTTGGGATAAAAACTTATTTAAAAAAGCTTAAAATTTAGTGAATTGTTATGTTTATTTTTTTTTCTCAAACACCAATGTTATAATTTTTGAAATCGACTTCATTAATTTCAAATTAAAATTAAATTACTGGCGATAATATCATTAACAAATTTAAAATTTTTTATGATAATATTGTGCAACGGACATGTGACAAGAAAATGCTTTTATCAAAAAATTTATGTTTGAAAAAAAAAAAAAAGGAACGGAAAGAACAGAAACTAACAAAAGAAGGAAAGAAAAAAATTTAAATATTTTTTAACATCATAAATAACACAGTTTTTAATGTTATTTTTTCTCACATGTCCATATGAGTAGGTTTTATTTTTTCATATAAACAAAATAAAATTTGCAACATTCTTTGGCTTGCAAAATATAAAGTGCGACCATATTACTAACATTTAAACATGACACGAGACCAATAAAAATTTATATTTATTCATTTTCGAATGCCGAAGCAATGAATTTTATTGAATTGAGTTAATAATTTTGTGTTTTTTTTTTCTCATTTTTTGTCATTCGAATCAAAAGATTAATGAATGTTTTACTTTCATGAGAATTTGTATTTTGAATTTAGAAAATGAAAAAATAAAAATGAAACCGTATGGGGAGTGTAGGTCGCTATTAAATTAACAAAATTATTGGTAGAAATTTTTTTGTAATGTTAAAAATACTTTTTATTGTCGTTAACAAAATTGGAAAACAAGTCGTTTTTGGGTTCTCTAAGCGATGAAACGCTTCTTTTTTTAAATATTAAGTCATTGAATAATTCAGTACTTTCCTTGAAAATTCATGCTACATTTTATTTTAATTTTTCGGATCAAGAACTCAACTTTGAATTTTAAAAAAAAGTTAATTAATTAAATTAAATTACGAATAATATAAAAAATCATTAATCAAATTTTATGACTCAAGCTGTGCTTTTAAAATATTAGATTCCGGCACTGTAATAAAAATTTAAGAAAAAAAAAAAACTACTGATTGCTTTTTTTGCATTTCTACCAAAACAATGTGATTTTTTTTAAACGTTTTCTTATTCATTCGTGCAAATAATTTTTATTACCGGAATCTCCAAATAAGATCAACAAAATATTACCTAATCGTCTTTTTCAAATTTAATTATTGCATATCTCGTATTTTACAGCAAAAAAAAAGCAGCTGCATGTTTTAAGGATTAAAAAAATCAAATAAAATTACAGGCAATCCAGAGATAGATAACGGATGATATTTTAATTGTGTTGCTTATAAAAAAAAAAGTATCTTCGTGATCACAAATTTTTTACAAGCGACTAAGACGTAATGACTTAACAATTGAACTCATTATGTATTTTCATTGTTATAATATTAACTAACATAGTTCGATATCATACGATTATGTGACCCCCTGTATTTTTTATATTTTTTATCCAAAAATTGTATCTTTTAGAAGATAAGATCTTAACAAATCCGAAAATGAACATTGGAACAATTAAAAAAAAAAATCTTGTTAACATTAACAATTAAAAAATTAAATTGCCCGTAATTTTCCTTTGAAGAAACTTATAGGTTACTCGTTTAGGGCAATTTGTTTTTTTTTCTTTCAAGATGTTTTTTTTTTCAAAACTTTTCGGCAGCATATCTTTTTTTTTTTAAAAAAAGTAGTTGAAACTTTTGGATTTCAGAGTTTTATTGCACCCAATATCAAGAGGTAGCTCCGACAATTAAAAAATGTAATTTTATTTTCGTTTTTGTAAGTCATTTACAAGAAAGATTTAGAACGCTCCATGGTGAATTTCGCTGAGTTTTTTTTTAGAGTTTAGGATTTGAATTATTCGAATGATCAACTTCTGTAGCCCTAGTCTCCACTTTGTCATGATCATAAAGTGGAAAAATCCTTATGTTGATAAATATTTGTTGTATTACTTAAGTAGTTCTGTTCATTCAAAAATTATTGAGCCTTATTTGTGCCACTCAAATGTTCTAAAATCTTATTTTATAAGAAAAAAACATTTTTATTGGAATATTTGTGAAACAATCACATTTAAATTAAGTTAAATGAACAAGAATATTTATGTGACCAATAAAATAATAAGAATTACGCATTTAATTGTTTTTTATGAAAAAAGCATTTTCGTTTGAATTAACAAGGAATGGGATAATACTCATGCATGGTTGCATTTCAATCTTCACCTTTACAGTAATTGTCATTTTTCATTTTATGAATTTAAAAGAAAAAACGTGTTTATTTTATAAATTATGACATAACTTTCATACACGTTAATGTTTTTGTGAAAAAAAAAAAAGAAAAACTTACCTTCTACACCTAAGGACTATAACCATTACAATAGCACCTATAAGAGCTGATATGACTGAAACTATAATTAAAGTAAACGCCCATCCTAATTCACCGGCTGCTTCTGGAATTAAAAAATAAAACAAAAAAACAATTAACGAAATGAAATTAAAAAAGAAAAAAAAAAAAGAAATAATAAAAAGTAAAAAACATGAAAATTTAACAATATATGAGTTAATTAAATGCGAAAGCAAATGATTAGATAAAAATGTCTTTCATAAAATAAACAACTTTTATGATGTTTTCTTTATTTGTTTTTTCATTTCGATATAATGGGAGAAAAATAAAGTTGAAATGGATAAAATTTGTATATACAAAAAATTAATTTATAGCAACACGCAATAAATTTATTTTTACTGCTTCTTTTTTTTTTCTCTTCGGAATGCACTGTCATACTAAAAAAACGTGCATATTCTTTGAAAGCCCGAGGATAGAATACCCAAAAACTAAAAAAAGAGGAAAATAATTTAAATAACAATCAAATAAAATTCATTATAAATTTGATTAAGGTGTGCTATTATTGTTATGATTTGTAAATGTATCTGCCGTTCCGTTTTTTTTTGTTTTTTGTTTTATAAGTTATTAAAGATAGGTAATGGCACGAAAATTAAAATCTTTTTTGAAGATAACAAATTATTTATGACATTTTGTAAATTTTCCTTTTATATTTTTTAAAATTTTTTGTTAGGGAAATACACGTGAATGATTTTCAGTGATATCACGAAAAGTATGTTTTTTGTAATTAGATAATTTTCAAAGAATGATAAAAAAAAACTGCATAATATTTGAAATTTTATGTAATAACATTTATTACTGAATAATGTGTGACTTTGAAGTGTAATTAAATTGTCATAGAGAAATTCTAAAAAAAATTAATTCGAAAATTTAAATTGTTCATAGAAGTGTATACTTCTTTTGATATTTGTTAAAAAATAAAAAGATTTGCTTTTTAAAGGATTATAATAGAATTATAAATCGAATGTTCTCAAAAGATATTGTACAGCTGATTTTTAGGTTCAGAGTCCTCTAACTTCTATGATTTTTCTTTGGTAATTATTATAATTTTTTTTTTGTGTCAATTGCATATAATTTAAAAATAAAAAGTAAAAGAGTATTAAAAGATTCAGCTTGAAAGTCTTCTTATCTACCCACACATAATGCAGAAAATAATATCTATTCACCAACTTTGTCAATAGAATGTTATTAAGACATTTTGTGTTATTAAATAAAAGATATTTTTATGAAAATGTTATTTGAAAGCATATAGTAAAAATCATAATATGATCATCGCGCATTATTGTCGCGTTGTCAATGGAATGACTTGCATTAGATGACATGAATCGCTTTGCAATAGATTGTAAAATATTTGCAATTTTATCAAAGTTATGTATTTATTTTGCATCTTCATATCGTAGTCGATATATTCTTGGACAATGCAAATACTTTTCAGATTACAATAAAAGCTCATCTCCGTATACTTCCCTCTACCCTTCCTCAAAATGACTTAATAAAATGAACGTCTTAAGAATTGTACAATTTTCTTTTAGTACAATAACGATGATGATGATGATGGTATATGCAGTGTATGGTAAGTCGGCTGGTTGCTTTATACATATCATATTATACCTATGCACAATAGAACGAATATTAGGTTGAACTAAGGTCATATTCTGTTCAATATACTCATTATGACACACCTTTTCCTTACTGCATTATTCAGCTTTCTACACAATTAAAAAAGAAACTGTTGTTCTTTTATGAAATTTTTAAAGATATCAGATTGTGAAATGTACAATGTACAGGGTGAATAAATATTATATTCAATAAAAAATTTTTATTGTACTTTAAATGCCGGAAATTTACAATAAAGTGACTTATACGAACCTTTGAAAAAATTTGATCTATCGAATCTTATAAAATTTAAATAGCTAAGTATTTTTTTTATTTTCATCCTTGACATCATAAAAACCTAATGTTTTTATGCATGATTGATAAGTTTTAAAAGATTTTACGGATAAATTAAGTTTGTTTGATTGCATTGTCATCAAATCATAAAAGTTATTTAAAATTGCTTTTAATATTTTCTTAATTTCCGACATTTTATTTCCTTGCAAAAAAAAAAAAATATTCAAACATTTTATTGTTAATTCTTTTATCTATTCAAAATGGTTTTTATCATAATGCAAAACAAAAAAGAAGAAAAAATAACGCATATTATTTTATCGAATAAAGTACAATTAAAAAGACAACGAAGTATTTATTGTTAAGAAACATGTTGGAATGAAATTATGTAGGCGAAATTTTCTGATTATTCAAATATATTATCTTTATCTTGAGCCTTTTTCATTGTGTTACTCCTACGATTTATCTATATATAATTTTTTTAAATTTATTATTTTTTGTTTTTTTTTTTTTTATTAAAAAAATCTATTAATATGTCGTGGGATATGGATTCTGAGCAATGAAAAAAAGCTGAATACACGCAACTATAATGTAGGACATTAGTTTACATCCTGAATATTTTCATTTGTTATTTGTTAAGAAATTCACACATTATGTGTTGTAATGAAAAATAGAATAGATAAGGAAAATGATTTTGATTTCTCAAGGTACTTTTAGAATACATGTGAAAATTCACTTTGAGTGCATTTGTTTTTTAGCAAAATCATAAGAATTTTAAGACTATTAAGTACATAGTGCTTTATCAACCGTGTACAAAGCCTTAAAAAATAAATTCGGAACTAACTTTCGAGGTCTTAAAGGCGAGAAACCATATTGTGAAATAAGGCTCTATCAAAATAAATTTGTATCTGAAGCACGTGCGAAATTCATTAATAATCTCCTCATAAGATAAGAACATTAAAATTTTACAGGTTTTATTTTATCGGAGGTCTTAACTAATCAAAATCTTTCAAATCAAATTGTTTTCAGTTACCAAAGAAAATAATGAAAACACTTCCACAATGTTTACATGTCATAATCCACATTTGTGTTGTGATGTCACAGCAGGAAAACTTTAATAAAATTATTTATGAACTTAAAATTTCAGGTCGCAGCCTTGAAAATTTTTTTTTTGCAAATTTACTAACTGATATTTTTTTTCCATTCTCAATTTTTTTAATTGACATGGCATGGAATAAAAATGCAAATTTCAGGTTTCCTGATCAGTAATTTAAACATTAAAAAAGATAAAAACATTTTGATTTGTTCAAAAATATTTCATTTTTTTTCTCATTTCATAATTAAGATTTCATTCAAATTCCTGCTATTCTATCTTTTGTTGTTTTGTTTTTTTTTTTCTGTTTTCTATAGAAATTTGAAGCTAATTTAAATTTTTAATGAATTTTTAATAAAATTGTTGATTTGCTTTTTTTCTTTTTTATTTTATTTTATTTATTTAAAATTCATTTGCATAAACTGAATGAAGTTGTTAAATGACATAGTGAAAAACAAATGAAAAAAAAAATGAAAAACTATTTCTACCTTATTTTGAGAATTATTAACGAAGTCATTCGTATGATAAATATCACAAAAATGAATTGTAATTAGCATTTTAAAATGTCTTAATTTTCGAATATAGATGTTAATTGTATGGAGGAAAATAAATTATGTTTGAAAAATTTTTCCAGATAAAATAGTTTAATGTTCAAATTATTCAACATTCTGACATATGTTGTGGGTATTTCGTACATGTATTTCTCATCCGAATAAAAAATTGTTTAAAATTCGATTCAATGGAATTCTCTTGTAAAAATTTATAATTTTATGTCATAAAAATGAAAAATTTGTTTGTATAAACAAAAATAGCATTTAAAATTCAAATATGCATAGAGGGCAACTGATGGGTCTAATGCATTTCGAAATACACAAAAACAGTGTGTAATCAGTTTGTTAGAAAAAAGAAAAAAAAACATACAGAAAAAGTTCACAATCGACTTATAATTACCTAGAAATACCAAATAAAAAAGATAACATTCTAAAAGATTGTTAATGTTAAATTTCTTGTTTTTTTTTCTTCTCTAAATTCCAGTTATTACCATCATTTAACCACAAAGACCACAAGTTCATCATCTCCATGGCATGCAGTATCTTTTCTAGAAATTTTATAATTAAGACATTTTTTTGTATCGCATCTATGTTGTCGCGATGTTAAGAAAAAAAATCATTTTTTAAAATTAAAAAAAAAAAAAAAAATTTTATGTTAATAGACTCCTAAATAAGTGTTAACAGATAACTTTTCAGAATAATACGTATTTGTTTTTTTTTTTGCTTTTTCTAAGTAGCGCTAATTTATTTTGATGTCGATTTTGACTACTTAAGAAAAACGAAGAGAATTATTTAAATGTGTCACTCAAAAGTAAATAATTCACATAAATTATAGTTTTATAATTTGAATAAGTTTTAGATTTATACTTGTTTGTATTTGTTGTTGTATAATCTCATGAAAAATGTTATATGTGGTAATATGTATGTGAAAATGTATATACAATTGTACATACATACAAAGGTTTCTAACATAAGGATTTTTTTTTTTTTTTAGATTAGACGAACGAAATATTTTTTTTAGAGAAGTTTTAACATACAGTAGATGAAGGAGCTTTTAGATTTTTCACCTACGATAAATAGACTTTATATACACATGTACATACATATTTTACGACAGAAGAGAAACAATTCCAAAAAATTGGTCTAAAAAACGGTAACAAATAAATTATCTAAAATTTATAATTAGAATAAAAACTTTGCAAGAATTTTCCAGAGGCAACTTTTTCTTAAATTATCTTAAATTTTAAAATAGAAACCTTATTAGATCATCTAATAAATTTTGTGAAACACTAATTACTCATCTGCTTCGTATGTAAACATATTTTAAAATCAATCCTCATAATGTGTACAGTTTGCATTAATATGTAACTCATCAGTTTGTCGCAATAAATCTTCAAAATTTTCTAGACACTGAAATTCTAAGAATTTCTCGATAAATGTCTGATTTATTTGTCACAATAATAAAAGGAAAAATTTACAGAAATTTTCAAATTCAATTAATTCTATTGAGAAATATTTATGTGACAAGGTCATAAGTGTGCATTTTATTAATTGTCTTGAAAAAAAACAAAAACAAAAAATAAAAAGAGAAAAATTTCGTTATTTTGGTATAAAATTTAAAAAAAGAAGTAAATGAAACATTCAAAACGATTGAAATTTGAAAATATTTGCTGTGGTGACAGTTTGTAAGCATTTGTTTTATCGTATGTATATGTACTAGTAGATATGTATTTAGTTTCAGATAACTCTTTGATATACCAATGAAAAATAATAGATACCTTCATAGATAAATTTCTTTCTAAATTATTGTATTTTAATCAAAAAATTGATTTCTACTCGCGACAGTAATTCTTTGGATGAACCTGTTTTTCCTTAATTCTGTGTGAATGATCCATTATGTTCGTTTATCACTAATATGGAGTCCTTTATGTATTTTTTCTACAGTCTTTTTTTTACTTTTTAATTAAGATTCAATATTGTCCCTATGAATATAGAATTTAAATAAAAATGTCCAATGAAAGAAATAAACCTCTAAAAACATGTAAATATCTTAAATTTCACATGCTATGATATTTTATGGATTTCTATAGAATTTATTAATATAAGGAAAGATCATTAAAATATTTAGAATAACCACAGATAACATTTAGGATATCCGAAACTCAACAACAACTAAATATTTTAATTTGAGTCATTGAGCCGATTGTTGAACTCATGACACATTTTCGGAAGATACACCCACGAGACTTTACTATTCCTTGAATAAGACAAAAAAAAAAAAAAAAGATATAAAAGAGTTAATAAGTTGAAATTCATATTAGAATGATTATCTGAAAAATCAGGATTCACAAAAGAATGAAAAATAACAACTTAAATAGAGAAAAAAAATTGATATTATCTTAGTATACATACAAACTTAGATTTCCTGGAGGCACAAAAAAGGTAATACTCTTAACAGTACCAAATACATCTACTTTTTTTTTTTTTAAAGATTGCTAAACCTGATATTCTGTTTTTTTTGGAAGGCTTATTTATAAATTTTCTTAAGATAAAAGAAAAAGAATATAAGAAAAAAACTAAGATACGAACGGAATTAAAATAGTCACCCTAGTTACACAAAAAAAGGTTTACATAGGTAAGAGAATAAAATATGAAAATAATATCTTAGATTATTATAAGACCTTTATATACAAAAATAATGTTATTTAGATGACTGTTTTGTTTTCTTCATCGTTTATTTTTATCTTTGATCTTTTTAAATTTCTCAATTTATTAACACATTTTGTGTTTTTTCATTTATTGTATCTTTTGTGTTTTTAAACATCTAATCTTAAGAGATCTGAAATATTGGACCTCTTTTTCTAACATTTTAACACATTTTAAATTATGTTTTGATACAATGTTTTAATTTTATTTAGTTTTTTTTTATTTCTTTTTTTTTTTAAAAAAAAACAAACAATCTTTTATCTATAAAAGTTTTCGTTGTATCTTACTTAAAATCATTTGCATAAATTGGCTTTTTTAAATCATTTTTAATTTTCTCTTAAAAAAAACTTATTTAAAAAACTAGTTCTATGTATTTATTTTAAATTTACCTAATGATCCCTCCAATGTATGTAAATTACGTTCATGTAATGCCCAAGTACATAGATCACAGGTGGAAAGACCATCAGATGTAACTGATTCATTTAAAAATGGTGGTCTTGGTGGTGGTGGTACAAAACTTCTATTCCATAGATTAAATTCATTATCATCAAATGAATCCTCTTCGATTGCATTTATCCACCATTCATCATCTGATAAAAAACTAATTGAATCATCTGTTGGTGGTACTCTAGCTGCTGCATTTGCCGAAGATGAAGAATTTGTATTTGTTGCTGTTGCTACTGTAGTTGTAATCGTTTCCATTGAAGGAACCAATAATCTGGGAAACATTCTATTCAAAATGCTGAAAGAAAAAGAAAAAGTAAATTAATCATTTGTTTAAAAAAAATAGTAATTTTTTGTTTTAAAACAAAAAAAGAAAAAAAAACTGAAAGGATTGCTGTTGAAAAAAAAAAGAAAATTAGCAAGAAATGTAGATTTATTTGCACAGTAAAGATGGCAAATTAAAACAAAAAGTTGTTTTGTTTGAAAAAATGTGTATTGTTCGCATTACTTTAGAGTTTTTGAAAACTTTATTAAACACAACCGAATTTACAAGGAAATTATATTCAAAAAGAAGAAGAAAAAAAAACACTCAATGTATAATGAACATTTTAAGCATTCTCACATTTAATGTTCATTATAACATACAAACAAACAAAAAAAGCCATTCCAATGAAACAAAGTTTTTGTAGAATTAGAACACTAGTGAAATACTTCCGTAACGGTTTGAAAACATAAAGTTCATAAAGTTGTGTAAAACTTGGTAAAATAAAAAACAAAATGAATTCAAGTTTTTTTCTACATTTAAAAATGTTTGTTGTTTTTTTCACTAAAAAGGGTTTCAAAGTTGTCGAAACAGTAGTTGAATAGTTTTTCATATATTCTTTTGTTTTATAATAAAAACTTTAGATGATAGTTTTGTGAAATAATAATGAAAATGATGAATATGTCTATTATTCTATACGACTGTAAAACGTTGTGGTTGAACAATAATTTAGAAGTTGAAAGACTGCAGATATTTTCAAATAAATGCCTACATTGTATATGCAAAGTCTACTGGCCAAACCGAAACAACAACCGAGACCTATGGAGAAGAACAAATAAAGTAAAACTAATAAAAAAAATAAGAAGAAGACATTAGTGTAGTAGACTAAAAACATGAAAACGATATTCGATCAGACTAGGATTCGAACCCAAGACCTTTGCCTTTCCGGGGCGCTGTTCTACCAATTAAACTATCGGACACCATGTCGCTTGCTGTTCTTAGTTACTACTTAATCATTGATGAAGAATGCTCAACATTACACATTAATGAGCTCAATAACATCCCCTCTGCCTGCATCCCTCATACCAGCAAAAACAACAAACAAGCTCAATAACTATAGAGTGAAGTACACAAGGAAAAAGAAAAAGAAAGGAACAGTGATAGAAGAAGCAGTAGCTGCTGGTTGGTCCTGGGATAATATTAAGAGATATACACATGATAGTATACAAGTATATAGTATATAAGTATACATACAAATTGATTGGTTTGAGCTACAAATTAAATATTTTTAAATTTAAAATCACGAGTAATTAAATAAATTAAAAATTAAGCTATTATATCGTGAATTCTTTTGATTCCTCAAATAATTGTTAATGAATTGAAAAATTAGAAACCCCATACAAAGAATTTCTATACATAAAATAGATACTTTAGTTTTACCATCTCAAATAACAGATATTTAATGAAATACCCATTTTAATTGTGTTTAATTTTTCGAATAAATTGTTTGAAATCATATAAGTACATGACTTTTTTAATGCCTCACTAAATCTTCAATATGACAAATTTGTATGAAAAATTTCAGAAAGAGAAAGTTTTTACATAGTGTGCATTTAAAACATTAATTTCTTCATAAATTGTTAATTTGAAAAGCATTGGCATAGTATCTTTTACTTTATTTCATTATAGTTGGGTCATCTTTTTGACTTTGGTTTTGTTTCTTTTTCTACTTTCTACTCCTTTTGAATAAATTACCACAAGCGTTTGAAAGTACATTCCTAAATAAATATGTATCTATAGAGCAGCACTTACAGAAAGTAATGTTTAACAAAAACAAAAAAAAAAGATTTGACTTTAAAAAAATTTTTAGTTGCTGAAGATAAAAGAAAAAAACCTAGAAAAAGTGATTTAAAAGAAGTTTGAAAGTGAATGAAAGTAAAAAAGAGGTGAAAAGTTCATCAGCACTATAACGACTACAATATGCTAGTTTGAATAGAGCACTTATGTATTAAAAATCATATTATCATCATTTTTTAAGTACCTATGTATATGCATTGTTTCAATAAGGAGAGAAAAAGAAATAGTAGTAAAAATGTAGAAAATACCGGTCACCGTCATATATGCACAAGATCACAAAGAAGGTAAAATAAATTCTCATGTATGAGTATCTATCGATTGGAATGACACAATTGTTTTTTTTTTTATTATATGATTTTTCTGTTCGTTATCAAATATCTAAACTTGTATTGACAGCATTTTAAGATAAAAAGGATTAAAACCAGAGAAATAAGAAAAATTGTCATCGTATCTTCTTGAGCGAATGAGTGATGTCGCTTAGAGGAAGTGTCATAAAAAAACCTTATTTGTCTCTTATGTTGTACATACATTGTGACAAGAACACAATAATAAACTGTAAGATGACGATTATGCTGAAAGGTCGATGACACAACATAAAAAAATAATTTCATTACATTCACGATTTTAAAATTATATCCGTCAGAATCTATATATAAACGATATTTACAGATACGTAAAATTTTATTACTATGACAAGCTTGTATTTCGCGTAATTAAAATTAAATTCAATAAAAAGAATCATCATTTATGGAGCCCCTTTCTACTAATTGTAGAGATAACGATCATCATTTTTATTTCTAAATTTATGGAAAAATCTATAAATTTGAATTTGAGATTTTGTTAAAGGTGTCAAAGGTAAATACGTGTATCATTTAACATTTTTTTGATTAGACAAAACATAAAACAATTAAAAAAACGATAAATCTTTAATTTTTTTTTCTAATTCTTTTGTTTGTGTGTACGCTGATTTATAACCTTTCAAAATATTTTGAAAAAGAATTTTATTTCGATAATTAAATGTTCGTTTTAATAATAATGAAGAGACTGTTATATTTTATTGATTTTTTAAGAACCAATTAATATGAAAATTTGGGAAAATAAAATTTTATTGCCCAAAAATCTTATACAATTTTGAAAATCAAAAAATACGAATTTCTCTTTGCATATTTTCGATCTTCCCCATAACGAATACGATGTATGGGTAACTGTAATAAGTATAGCTAATAATAATTCTTTGTAAGCTTGTTTTATAAACAAACTTCAATCTAAAGCTAAACATAGGAAGTTGAAAAAAAAAACAAACAATGAATGGTTGATAGGAAACAAAAAAAAAAATGCTTGTATCATATTTCTTAGAATAATTGAAGAATTTGTTTGATTGGCAGTTTTAATTATAAAAATAAAAAAGAAACGAAAAATTCGATCTCATATCTCACAATCCTTTCTTCAATCAAGATCTTGTTGCAATGAATTCTATCAATCCTGCTGACTTGCTAAAAAATTCAAAGTCTTGTTAAGTATTAATTTTTTATTTTAAACCAATCAAAGAAAGAAGTTCACTAAATCATAATGAACCTTTGAAAGAGACTCTTGTCAAGTCCTAGTGATTTACTAAAATTCAAACTCATTCCATAGTTCATCAATAACAGAATAGTGAAGTAGAGTGACGATTATTTGATTTCATCAGTTTTTGTTTTTAATACTTCGTAACAAGTTTTCCAAGAAGATGTAAGTGATAAAAAATGTTTTTTTTTTCGGGTGATTTCTCAAGATTATAAGATTGAGAATTTTTTAGAACAAAAAAGGAGAAAAAAATTTAAAGAACGCGTTTAATGATTCATTCAATGTACCTGCAATCATTCAATCATTTTTTATATTTTTGTTACTTTTGTATCTTCAATAAAATAATACTTGAACTTGCATCTTTTTTGAAAGATTTAAAATGTAAAATGTCGTATTTTTTTGTTACTTAAGTGCACTCATGTATGACAATTTTTTTCAAATTTTGAAGATCATCTGGTGTGCGGTCGTAATTCGAAAATAATTTTGGGTGGCCTCCTTTTGAATTCAGATTATTATTTCGTGTAACAGCTATTTCATTTCCATATGAGTTATGAGGGATCTCTGTTTAGTCATTTTGAATTATCTCAAATTAAATCTTTCCAACAACAAATCTTAAAGTAGATACGTTTTTTTTTCTTTTTTCTTAAACTT
Organism: Bombylius discolor; assembly: GCA_939192795.1. NCBI lineage: Eukaryota > Metazoa > Arthropoda > Insecta > Diptera > Bombyliidae > Bombylius > Bombylius discolor. The sequence continues at coordinate 51,960,445 of OW584238.1, read as the reverse complement.
ATTATTACTTTTATGCTTCTGTTAGTACAATTGTAATAGATAATCAACAACAAAAAAGCTGTGAACAAGTTATGTGGGTTGTAATGAAGGTGTGACAGATGTAATTTTGAATAATCATAAAAAATAGAGAGTTTTTTTTGGGAGTTCTTCTTATTTTATTGTAAATCTTATTTAGTTTCGAATGTAACTTGAGTTTAACAAGATTTTAATTTTTGTTTGTTACTTTATTGTAACGATAGTCGACATATGTACATATATGGATAAGAAAGCCTTCTCGCATCACCTCAACGGTTTTCTTGCATAATAATTAGCTAAAATTTTTTAAGTTACAAATATTTTGTAAAAGTTGTTTCTTTTTGTGAAAATAAATATCCTAAACTATCAGATAAATTACGAAACACCCTGTACTATAGTAATATGATACATTTCATACCAAATTATCAGTTATTTCGAATAAATACATAAATAATCCTTCAATTTCAATTTTACCCCAGATATTAGATTCAAAGGCATAACTTTTGTACTATAGGCAAACTGAACAAAATATTTCTTGCATGTTATTCTGTCAGCATGTTAAGATAAACTATAATTTAATAGAAATAGATAGCGTGTAGTCAAATGTTAAACTTTGTTCAACTATTTTTCTAAAAAAAAAAAAAAATGAGTTCAAAGATAAAAATATTATTCGAACTTCAACATTTTAACACTCTGTGGCATTCAATACCTATAATCACCTACTCATTGATTAATTGCTCATTGTTCTTATAAACAAAACATTATTCTCTCTGCTATCTATTGGATTTCTTATTTCTTCTTTTTATTTTTTTAGAAGGAGATTATGAATTACAAAAAGCAATGAAAAATTTACTGCACAATTGAATTTTCTTTTTATTAAAGAAAAATCTATACGATAAAATCTATATTGAATTAAACGAAGCCTGTAATCTACGAGTATGTTTTCATGTATGTATGTATGTTTTATTTCTTATGATGATGATGGAGATTCAGAAAAACCGCATATACACACATTTCTTGAGCAAGGCTAGTATCGTGTTTTTGTATCTCAGAAAGAAAAATTTTATAAATTAAAAATATTTTCAAGAGTTTTTTTTTCTGAGTAAATGAAATTTTTTATGTGATGTATTTTTTTAATGAGTTTGTATAATTATTATTATTTTTCCTCTAATCGGAGAGGTTTTGAGATGAAAAAGAAAACAAAATTTGTTATTTGGCAGTGCTGTAGACCTAAGCAAAAGATGCTTCAAAGATATTTTGATTATAATGTTTTTTTTTGTATATTTTTAGTTTTCATTTATGAAATAACAGCTTTTTCTAGTTTATTTCTTATTTTTACACGGTAAAAAAATATTAAAAATGAATTTAAATTTTTGTTTTTGGAACACACTATTTCACTTTTGAGCATTTGGCTCTGAATTTTTACGGAGAAAGATAGAAGATACAGTGGTGTATCTTGTAAAAAACCTAAAGGAACATATCAGATCTACAATAGGACTAGAATAATTATTATTTTATCTTTTTGTGTATCTGATGTTCTATAAAATTTCTCACTGTGTATTATGCCTTAATTCTCTGTTGCACAACCAGCAACCACACCTCCATCCGTAACCAGATTCATCAAAGAAGTTCAACTATTTGTTCTTGTTGGTTTTTTTTTCTTCATTTTATTATTATTTCGATTAGCTTATATTCATTTTAGTTCATAACACAAGTTATCGTCCATTATCTTTGTTTCACGTCTTCAAGAATATATTTATTTGAATGACGGCAAATAACAATATTGTGAACGATACCAGAGAATATATTTATGGAGAGAATGAAGATAAAAATGATGAAGATTGATATTCGTGAAGATCAAGTTTTCTATATAATATTAAAGATATGTACATTTTTACAGGGTGTTCACCAATAGCATCGGTTAAGGTAGCATAAAGTACCGTTTAATTCTTCGATAAACTTGTCTAGATAAGAGAAAAATAAATTTTCCGGTACTTTTCTGTAAATAGATAACGTAAAATAGTTTTTTAGATAAAAAATGTATCTTCAGAGAATGAATCTATGATTAATAAGCAATTTTGTTGGCCCTGTGGTAGCATACCAATAATTTTTTTCTGCTCATATGTTTGAAAGATTGAATTTTTCTTTTATTTAATATTTTTTTCTCGATTGATGTTCTTATTCATTTTCAGAAGATGTATAGTTATAGCGGCTCGCTTGAGAAACTACAAAGATACATTTCAGGTATTCTATACAAAGCATAAGAAAGATATTATAAAGTCGATTAAATATTGACGTATTCTTTATGACCATCTCACCAAGTAATTATGATCTTTGTTAGATTTTCAGGGTGTAGCCAATGCAACGGTATAAAAAAATATTTCTATTTTTCTATTTATTGCGTGAAAAATAGACATCACTTATACCGTCAGCAATTGCCATTAAAAATCTTTTTTATTATTTTCTTCGAAGATGCCAATATGTCTTGAATTCATATGGCATGTTGAAAAGCTAAAGGAAAAAAAAAAGATTAATTCTCTAAGGTATTTTTAAAGTACACGTCACAGAAGCTATTGTACAATGTATGTATGTTTGAAAGGATGCATTTTTCCCCTTTTATTTTAATTTCATTTGAAGGACGTTTCACAAAACAAATGAACTCTAAAAGTCATTAATTACATGGTTGAATGTACTTATGAATTCTCCTATGTTTGTGTCGTAATTTCTATGAAACTTATTGTGGACCATTTTTACCAAATATGTTGCACAGAATTTTACGAAATTGGGTTTATAAAAGCGATAAAATTTTTCAAACTCAATATTCCACTTAAGATAACGATAAACGCGAGATGATTTATTGTTACAAAAGTGCATCTGATTCATTATTTTAAGGATTGTTTATAGCCAAAGATTATTTAATTTTTGTACTTATATTATACGTTTAAAACATTTACTTACATAATTGTCTTAAATTAAAAAATCGAACAACAAATGTGGGCATGTGGCACATAAGAACCTTATTTAAACTCAAACTATGGTCATGTGGCTTTTTTTTTTTTTTAGATTCTTTTATTAAAGTTAATGATATTTTTGTTTTACATTATCGTTTTTTTTTCTTTGAAAGATATAAAAAAGAAGGAAATAAATTTGATGTGCAGATGACGACGATTGTTCATTAATTTTGAACAAGAATTTTAATTTCTGTTATGATGGAAGAATTAAAAGATACTTCACAGTTTAGTTCATTTAAAAGAATAAAATTATAAATACAAAAACTTTCAATTTCACTTCTTTTGGAAAAATTTAAGAATATTAAAAATAGTTCAAGTAAAAATAAATAAAACAAAAGAAAAGGCTTTTGTTTGTGATTTTTTTTTGTCTAGTTTTAAAAATCTTTTCATAGTGAAATTTCAGTGATAAATTATTATCACTTTATCAAGATTTGAAAAAAGAATTGCAGTAGATTTGCAGTTGAATTTTGCATTTTTTTGTTTTTAAATTTGATTAAAAAACTCAGAAAATTCTAAAATAATTATAACGTTCGAGGCACAAAACGAAAAATAAATTTTATTTTATTTCAGGCTCATTCATTCTGTGAATATTAGAGATACAGAAGTAAAGAAAAAATTTAATAAATTAGAAAATAACCCCTCGAAGATGATCATCAATGATTATACACCATCTTTTGAATGCAAGTATACACCATATGTGCATTTAAAAAACTACTTGTCTTCAAGCGACGATTTATGATGATTTGTCGCAATTAATTCATGGCAAACATATCAACATTATGCTCACCCAAAAACATTCCCATAATTTAACAAATGTTTTTTTTTTAAACACATACACAAAAAAAAAGGAGGAATAAAACAGGAACCGAAAAAAAAAAAATATGTAAAATAAAATTTAAACAACAGAATAACATGCGGCATTTAATAGCTCCAATAAAATCCAAATATTTAGATTTGAAGATGTCATGTAACATGTTTATACATTACAAAGACAATAGATCCTAAAATAGAATATATGTACATACATAATTTATATTAAATGTGTAAAACAACAAAAAAAATCTAACAAAAATAAAAGAAACAATCTATTTAATAAAACAGTTAAAATGAGTTAAAATGTAAATAAGATGAATGCAACACACATATTTACGATGCATGAATGCATTAGATACATTTTAGTTTTGTTTGAATTTGAATTTTTTTTTTTTTATTATTATTTCCTTTAATGTGTTTTCTTAGAATTTTGTTGAAATTAGAAAATCATACAATACAATAAATGTTTATTATAACTCTAAAATTTCATAGGAATGTAGCTAGATATATTTTATAACGTTAGTTTGTTTAACTAGATTATAAAATTTATAATACATATGTAAAGTAAATGCATAAGCAATGCCTACGTCAATTTAATTTTGATATTTGTTTATTCAAAAAAAATTAATGTGATTTGAACAAATTTTCCAAAGAATTCATGAATAATTTCGGAAAAAATTTAAATAATACGAAATATAATTTAATTGGAATACAATTTGTTACGTTTTTTTTTCTCTTGTTTTTCAGGAGGGACAAAAGGGATTGTGAATACGTTTTAACATTTTTCATTTTAATTACCACATTTTATTTCATGGAAATTTTGGAGGTCCAAAAGTTGTTTTTTTTTTAAATAAGCTTTTTTAGAATATTCATTTGATGATTTTTACGACAGTTTAATTTTAAGCAAAATCTTTTAGAAATTGTATTTTTAATTCAGAGTGACTTAGATAATCAATTTTGAGCGTGTCGTATACTCGTATTTCGTAAAAAATAATTACACACAATTTACACAATAATTTTATGTGATCAAATACACGAATTATGAAATTGAGTCATTTTTTAGTCATGTTATTTCGTTTTTTTATCTTATAAACGGAAATGTATCTCTTTTACATTATCTACTTATTGCACATCTTTACAAATATTACATACATATAGATATATATGACTAACTGAAACGAATCATTTAAAGTAATATGTTTAATCCGTCTTTCCTTATACGTGATCATTTGTTTTTTTCTGGATTATTAGTAAATTAGTTCATGAAATAATCAGCTTTGAAGTAATAGAGTCATTACGTGCGACCTTTTCTTTTCCATATCATCATCATCATCGTCGTCATCTTATCTATATCAAGACCACGAAATTCGTTCAATGTGTTTTTTTTTTGTTAAATTTTTGATTTATTTTTTTCTTAGTTTTTTTTACAAACTTACATGGTACACGCTTGATTCGTCCACTAAAAAACTAAAAAAAAAAAATCGTGATCACGTTTCATGATCAATTTGACGCAAATTGACTGTAGAATATATGAAAACAAAAAAATCTCAATATAACTTTCAAGTGTAATTTGTTCTGCATTTTTGTTTTTTTTTGAAGATAAAAAAAAAACAAAAAAAAATAAAAAGGTTTTTTTGTGGATGAAAATGAAATTAAATATCGTTAAAATATGTACAACGCATAAGTATGATAAAGTCTTTATGTTATCGAACATTTAGGAAATTGTAATTTCACGATAACCTAAAAAACGTTAGTCTAGGGAAAGCACACTTTGTATTTTTTTTTTTTTTTTTTTGTGAATTTAAAGAGTTAGGAAAAACTAAGAAGAATTTGTTCAGGTATGTTCATGAACTTCGAAGTTTTTCCTTTTCGTCCTGTAACTTTTAGAATCCTTGTATAAGACCTAAAAATACAATGTGAAAAGAAGAGGATTTTTTTTTTTAAATTTAACAAAATGAGTAAATTGAAAATATTCAAGTTTCTAGTTTAGCACAAAAATATTTTCAAAAATTCGCTTAAAATCCTTATTTGTACCAGAAAGGATTTGTTTGATTAAAAATGATTATTATTATTTTTTTTTTTGAAATTGTAAGCAATGTAGAAGTAAACCACAGTTTAAAGTATGAAAATATTTCGCGTCTTTATGGTTCCCTCACCCCTAATCGGCTTTGTTAACCTTATGAAATTCTACCACTCCACCGTAAAATGAAGCCATTTTCCTAACAAATTTCGATTTTTCCAAGAAAATTTACAATATTCTGTGAAAAAGTAATTCATATAAAATCTAAAACTAAAATAGAAGATACTTTTAATTGAATGCAATTATAAAAATTACCTTTCTAGAAATCTTTTTTTTTTTTTTTTTGTAGAAAAAGAAAATCCAATAAATTCAAACTATGTACAAATATAACAATTGAGTAATAAAATGACGAAATATAAAAGAATTAAATAAAGTTAAAAACTTTTTCATCAAAAGTATTCATTTTTTATTACAAAGTATCACAAGTTGTTCTGTGTTTTTTTTTATCTTATAATTGAAAGTTTTAAATGAAAATGAAATACATTTTATATACTTTCCTTTACTATGTAATTCTTGTAGAAATTATGAGTTACGAATGAATAAAGTAAAATTTGTATTTTAAATAATAGGTTCATATTGTTTGATGTCGTCTCTACAATTCAAATGTAAATTACAAGTATACACAATATGACTATATTGCTTCGCGTTAATTATTGAGTTCTTGTAATCGATTCAAACTGTTCAAATTGTTCTTCTACGAATATATACTCATATGTATATGACTCGGTCTACCAATTATTCAGATTTTATTTCATAATTTTACATTGATGATGATGACGATGATGTAAAAGATGATGTATGTATGTACACGTATAGCTATAAAGTCCTTACACATGCTTTTATGCAGATTTTGTACACATAAAATAACATAAATAGAAATTATGAAATCCAACTAAACTAACAAGGTATAAAATTGTAAACTTGTATACATATACACATAATATCTTTAATTCTACATGGCTGACAATAAATGCAAAATAAAGTGGTTGTGGATGATGATTGCATAATTGCAATATTTTAGATTTTTGCATAAAACAGATGTGTTTATTCAGAAAATTACGTAAAATAATTATGCTATTATTACAATAATGCCAGGTTTAGGGAACATAAATTTAAAAAAATAAAAAATAAAGGTTACTGTTCAAATCATGGTTTTACAAATTAAAAGGTAAATATCTGAAAACTCAAGATACATCCAAAAATATAATTGCTCAAATATTTAATAAACAGATTAAACTAGATTGATATTTATTTAAAAATATAAACGAAATACATCGTTTGTAATTTGAAAATTAATAAAAACATTATTTTACATCTGACAGGACTAATTTTTAAAGTCTGATTTTTTTTTTTTTTAAATTTATAAAATACAGTTAAATATAAACAACCAGTAGACTTATTATTTTTGTGGTACATAAATACATCGTTTCTAATGCAAATTTTGAATAAAATGTTGTAGCTTGCATATTTTATATTTAATGAATGGTGAATTTTAAAGTGCTTTTTAAAAATTTTTTTTCTTCTTCCTTGCTTTCAGAATTTAAAAAAAAAAAAACAAGAAGAAAAACAAAATAATGTAATCAGAATTCTTTATATGATAATTTTTTTTTAAAAAAAACACAAAATTATGAAATATTCCATGAAAAACATAATTTTTCTGATGTTTGTTTAACGATAAATAAATTAGTCTGGAAACTTTTTGTATACTTTAAGTTTTATTTTAATTGTTTTTTGTTTAAATAGTTTAAATTTAATTTCTTGAAAAAATCAAAGTATTTTGAAAATGTTAGGCCTATAAATTGCTAAAGAGTTTTATGACTTTTGTTTTAAATTTTTCCTTTAATTTCAAATAATAGAAAAAATTCGCATCTTTTCATTGTATTTATTATTTTTCCGTTGACTAAAAAACTTCAAGTATTCCTAAAAGGTACAACAATTGTGAAGTACGAAGAATTTTTCCTCAAGGAATGTAGAAATATGGAATTGAAAAAAAAAAAGGAAATGTCAAGCATTGAAAAAAACTGTATATTAACAACATTCTTCAAAAACACATTCTATGAATTCTTAACACTTATGTATTACAAGAGCATGATACTTTAAAAATACAAATGTCATTGTGTATTCGGTATGATTGCACAGGAAACATATTGAAATTGAAATTATACTGATGCACTCAGGTGTATAATACCACCAGACGGGAATTAATGATACTAAGTTTGAAATTGTACTTGTTTATTTTTCACGTGTATTTTTTCATTTTAATTTCGGTTGAGTTACTAAATTACAACAAAAATTTATGATAGCCGACAACGCATTTAGTCATTAAAATTAGTGTGAAATCGAGACTTCTTGAAACCGTCAGTTCTTCATTTCAAAAAAAAAAAAAAAATATAAATCTGTTTTGGTTTGAAAACTCTTACAACTTAAACAAAACACAAAATTACAATTAACGGGTAGGTTTATTTGGACATTTTTAAAATTTTAAAAAAAATTTCGTTTTAGATTTTTAAAAGGAAATAAGAAGCCTTAAACAAAAAAAAAAACAACATTTTTGATTTTTTGAAAAAAAGTCTACAAAAAAAAGCCAATTTATCATTATTTATTTGAATTTTTTGAAATAGAAATTAAGAAAACTCTTTCTGTAAATTATTGTCAACTTCTCAATGGAGGATTTGTTTTGGTATTAAAAAAAAAAGCTTAAAAGAAAAATTAATAATTAATTCTCTGATCGTTCATTCGTTGTTTTTAAATTAAATTTAATTTAAAAGTAATTCAAACTTTGTTTTTTATATGGAAAATTTTTTTTCATTTGAGTGTTTTCTGGAATTTTTTTTCTCTGATTAAATATTTAAAAAAAAAATTGAAAAAAACTGTGAACTTATCTGGTTCCTGTACTGACATCTTCATTTATTTATTCATCGTGATAAATGGATTGAGATGAGATACATACATGATTTTTATTTATTTTGGGAGCAGTACTTGAAAATTTTCTTTTAAAGATTTATGAAATTCGATATTCAGGATGTTATGTAATTTTTTGTTGTTGTTTGTTTGTCTGAATTCCACGAAAATCAGATTCGTTTATTAATTTATTTATTTTCATTATCTAAGAATGGTTTTAAATAACAGATTCATGAGAATAAGGGGTTATCCGAAAAAATATAATTTATTGAACGTAATTTTCTGATACATACATAATATTGATGATAATTGATGTTTAAAAAGCCATAGAGGGCCAGAATACAAACAGTTGTTGTACTACGAAAATTTTTTCTTTGTATGCTTTTTCATTTTTTTTCTCTAGTGATGATTAATTTAACAATTGTAACTTCTGAACCATCTTTATTATTGCAGTCTTCTCCCAATTTTTAATTCACTTGTTTTAATACAAAAAAAATTGAAGCCTTTTAAATAAAATTTAAAACTTTAATTCATCGTCCTTATACTGAAGAGATAATATTATTCCGAACTCATCATTAATATGCAATGGGACATTGTATTTCAATGAGAGATGACATGTAGAAAATGTTAAAGAAACACTCAGGCAGTACATCATTAGCCAAGAAGGGATCAAACCGGAGCTATTTATGTTTGTTCTTGGCAGGTTTCTTCTTTAACATTAAAAACATAAGGTTTTTTTCTGTCATCTTAATGTTTTTGAAAATTTTTATGTAATGCCTCGTGTACATCTCTTTTTTACTAAGTTTTTGAAGAAAAAAAAAATGATATCCTCACGATTATGTTGAATTTATAATTATTATGTGAAAATGCGCATATTTTATTGAAAAAAAAAAAAGTACATTTCCTTTTTATGTATAAAAAAAGGAATAACGTGAGAATAATTTCTTATGTTTACTGTTTGTTTACGAATAATACAACAACACTTAAATTACAACAACAAAACAAAAATGCAATCAATAAAAATAAAAGTATCTTTTTTTTTTCTTCTTCATTAAGTTCATAATTAATTCCAACGGAATTTATAATAACTAATAAATTTGAAGAGACTTTTGGCATGTTTTATTTTTGTTTTTGACTTTTCCGTTTCTAATAATGTTGACATGTTGACAGTCATTAAATTCGTATGATTGCTGGAATAAGGTTTTGAATTTTAATTATTTTTTTTTTTGTTTTGATTTTTTTTTTGTTTTTTTTTGAATAAAAAAAAAATATTTTAAGTAGACAAAAATAAAAATAAATTTTCTATATGACATGTTCACAGGTGTGTGAATAATTATAAGTGCAATTATTTTAAAAAGACATATACTAACTATAGTTATATATAATAGAATTTTAGAGCTTTTTGTTGATTTGTTTATTGTTTTAGCAGACTACATTATTATTCTGAATGTTTTGTAAAAGAAAACAAAAAAGAAATAGAATATTTTTTCTTATAGAAAAAACATCATTCACCAAAACAGCTTGTGTTGAAGTATTTTAAGCTTATTTATGTTAAATTTTTGCATTATTTGAATAAAAGTGCAATGAAACTAAAAGAGAAAAATAAAAACTTGAACACAAAATGCATAATATTGTATTTTCTATATGTATATACTGTTCAGAGTGCATTCATCCACAATGCATGTGAATGTCTTCAGGTTATATTATATGTTCTACACTATCAGACTTTTCTTATTATGTACAATATTTTTGTTTAGAGACAGAATGCAAGCGAAAAAGAAGAAAAAAAAAACCATTCAAGAGATGTATTCATGTTTGTTTGTAAAGGTAGTAGATGCATATGAAAAGTCTGCTATGTGCAAAACTGCTCTTAACTTGTAAAAATTTCCTTTTTTGTTTTAAGAAAGAGAAAAACAAAAAATGAAAAAATTCAAAAATCATCATAGAGACAACAAAAATGTCGACAACGATGAGGACGATGATGATGAAAATTGCAATTGGAAAATTATATGACGATTACAGAGTACTTTCCTTTCTTGTCGTCTGTATCATAGACAATTAAGGGAAGTGAACCCGTTCGTTTTATGCCGAAGGATTCTTTATAACAAAAAGACAAAAGGCTGATATGATTTTGAAGAGTCAGTCACAGGTTTACTCATTGTTGTTGAATTTGCTATTCAAGTTTTAAATTCCAATGATATATGAGGTAAAGGTATTTTATTCTTGTGTTTTGCTTTTTTTTCCTATACTGAAGAAAATTAAATTCATATTCTTCTTAAGTTTTTATGCATGAATCCTTTTGTTTTGACAAAGAGGTCAGGCAGAACATGATTATTTCAGAAAAACTAAAATGAAGAAAAAACATGTCGTAAACATATTGAATTAAGTGTGAAAAAGAAGTGTGGAAAGTGTGTGTGTTTTTTTTTTTATTTTAGACTTGAAATTACGTTGATATCCGTAATATCATGATAGGTAAGTATTTTTGATTATGATAACGTTTCAAGAGCTTGAAAGAGTTTTAGATTTTCAAGGGTAAATTTTTTATTTATTTATTTGATTCTTCTTGTTAAGAATGTTCAGTAGGATACTGCTTGCATAACTTTAAAGAGTTTAATTTTGTGTAAAAAATATATTATGCATGTCATGCTGGCGTGATAATCAAATGGTTTTTCTAGATTTACTAAATGTAAAATAAATAATTATATGTGTATCTACGAGTATGAAATATAAATCATAATGATAAACTGCAAGTTTTTTGCGAAGTCAAAATTGGTTAGAAACTTTTACAATCGGTCAATAAATAATAAAACCCACCTTCAATTTGATGCCTGAGGGAGTGAAAATCTTTTCTGTTCTATGATAATTATGAAATAGTTCTATGCACTTGTATTGTTTTCAGAATATAAAATTTACCTTTTGGCTATATTATGTTGATTATACCACATTTGTACACACCATATACGAGTAATTGAAGTATGTATACATTTTTTTATTTTTTATTATGAACCAGAACGTAGCGATATTCCTTTAGTGCACTTCTGATCAGCACAGTTATTCAATGTATTCATACAGAAAAAAAAAAAAGCCAATTGTATAGTTCATTAAATGAAATTCTTTAATAGATTTTGTAGTATAACATGTTTTTCTTCATTATTCTAGTAAAAAAAAGTAAAAACATGCATTGGAGAATATCCATATGAGAAAAATTGTATGTATTTAGTTGAGAATGTTTTGGTATGTCAGTATACAGGAATGTATCTTTTCTATGTGAATATATTGCAATTTTTTTGTTTGTTTTAGGATAAAAAATATTTTTAATTGTAAATTCAAGATTCAAACTTTAAAAATAATGAATTTAGAAGAAAAAATAAAAAAAAGAAAGGATCATAATTATGGACTTGGTGAACAGCTTAACCTATAGGTGTTTTTAAACACGGTAGTATCTATTTAGTTTATAATTTTTCTAATTATTGTTTATAAGGAAAATTAATGAAAATTAAAAAGTTTGATAAAAAATATTTTTTTGTGTAAAGTATGTTTTTGAGAGGAGGTTTTTATTATGTCATTTTTTTACTCTCCAAAAAAAATTTCGCTTTTTTAATACGTATACATACATACATACATATGTATACATGTACATGTATATAAAAATTTACAAATTTTAAGAAACTTCCTTTTAAAACATAATTTATTTTTGAATATAAAATTTATTGACCAGGATTCATAAAATATCATACTTGGTCTTTGAAAGAAAATATAATTTGGGATAAGTATCGGAGGAAAAACATAAAAACATATCCAACACATTTTCAGTTCAACAACAAGGAAAAACTAGATTTCAATAGTCAGAAAGCAATAGATAACGAGATTTTCTGTTTACCATACTATTGTAGACTTTAATTTTATTTAGAGTCCGGTTTGTAATGTATCTTTTAATATTATTATTATTGTTGTTGTTGTTATTATTACATACATGTAAAGTATTTGCGCTTATCGGAGTAAAATCGTCGCAGCAAAAACATCGTTGCCATTTATGGGAAAGGGTATAAAATGTGGAAGAAAAAAAAAACAAATAAAAGGAAAATAAAAAAAAGGTTTCTTAAAATAATAAAAATAAGGAGAAAACTTTATAGTTAAGAATAAAATGTTAAGAAATTCAAGAAGTTCTAAAAGACTTGTAGATATTTTATAGAAGCTAAAGAAATAAAACTTAACTCCATTATAGGCGGTTGTTACAAATTTTTATCGCGTTCGTTAAGGAATTCTTTTTTTTTTTCTTTCTGTTTCTCTGTACTTGTTTTTTATGTGCGCACATTAAATTAAAATAACTAACTTTTAAAAATATATATTTTCGCAACTATAAATGTATTTAAATGGATTTTCTTTTTTGTATTTATTTTCTTCCTTTTTTACACATTTTCAGTATAAAATTTTTATTCATTTAAATGATATTTTACATGAAATAAAAAGGTGCTATCATCGTTTAATTAACACAACATGCAACAAAAAAGTAGTATAACTTATTTTATAACTGAAAGATATGTGCATAAAAATGAATACCACCTTGATGAATTGTACTTTTTTATGATTATGATATCAAAAGAGTTGTATTATTTACACTAAGATAATATTATTGACTTTCGAAATTGTTTATGATGTCTATCAGAAGTTTATATAGGTTATGATTGTGTGAATACAATTGCCAATTTACACATTCTTTAGGTTCAGACTAAAAATATCACTACGTAGTACGTACATACAATAATGCATATGAATGTACATAGTAAACTTTTATTTAGAAAGTATCTAAATGTGCAAAATCTTTTTTATGATACACCTAATAGATTTAAAATGCATAAAAAATTCTTAAGTAAGATTTATTAATACCTGTTTTGAAAATATACTTTATGATTTTTGAACACATCAAACGTAAATTATTCCATTGTGAACAAAGTTTGAAAGTGGTATCCTACAGTAGATAATAAATGATTGTTTTTCTAAAGTTTACGATATGTGGGTATTGATTACAATTCAAGTTGGCTGGCAGTTTACAATTTATTATTGATAAAACTAAAATGTTTATTAATAGATTATTTAATATTTACGATAAGATGTAGATATTATTATTATTTGAAAGATCTAGTGAGAATGAAAACAGTAACTGAATACTCTACTCTACTCAAGAGTTTCGATGTAGTGTGGGTGTAAGATTTTAATCTAACTATTTAAATGAAATATAATTTTATTAATTTGCAGTAAATTTTATTTTATTTCAGAAAATATTGATTTAATAAATTTTAATGATTTTTAAGAAAATATCAAGTTACCTATTCCTTTTTAAGGATGTAGAAAATATTATCTAATGCTGATACTTATGAAGAATGAATAAAAAAGACGAAGATTATTCTATAGAAAAAATTTATAAGGTAACAAATTTAAATTATAAGCAGAATAAATTATTTATTAGCAAGCCAAGCCTTCTGTTTGTTGTATGTTAAATGTCTAAATTAAAACCAATTTGCAATAATTCATTTAATTTCCCATTTGTGACAAATAAAACTTAGAATATGATTCGTTATCCAATTGATAAGAACTCTTCGAGGACTGTAGCGCCACAGATGAAGAAAAAAAGTCTAAAAAAGGATAACAAGATAAATAAGGATTAATTAGTTTTTCAAAACAAAAAAAAAAAAACAGAAAAAAACTTCCTGCAGGGATTTTCTGCAAATTTATTACTTACACTGAAATAAAGACATTTAAAGAAATCACAAGAAAGAAATTACAAAAAAAAGGACATTAAACACAAATACTTTGAATAATTTATGAAAATCAGCTTGAGTAAGGAATGAAGCTTAGTACAGTTTTAGATCCGTCGGTTTTAGTTTGTTGATGAGCTGTTTGGCTAAGAGTTTCTAAAAGATTTGTTTTTTATGATATGTCAAAACCTGCGGATATTAATTTATTTTTATTATTTTTTTAAAGTTGCAAAAAACAACTGTTAATTATGATTTTAGAAACTTTCACAATAACATTGAAATTTAAATATAAAATTTCTTATCTCAATTTGTTTTTTGAAAATCTAAACGTAAATTTCGAATTAAATTATTTAATCACCTTTATATTTTTGGATAGAAAAAATTCCTTGAATATTTTATCCATCATAAGTTGTATCTAAAATATTCCTCGTATACATTAAAAATCAATTGGTGTTTTTTTTTTACAATTTTCACATGAAGTTGCTTAAATTTATGATTTTTCAATTTAAATTTTTCACGTAACACTAAATTAAAATTCTATTTATTTTGTGAATTTTATTTTTGCACAAGAAACTAAAAATGCATTTAAATTTTGTTTCAATAATTTTTGAAAAAAAAAAAAAAAAAAAAAAAAAAAAAACTATTCAAAATAGTAATTAACGATACAATAATTTTTCACTTCACATTCTAACGAATTTAATATCGCGCCAAATTCATATTTCCAATTTCACATAAAATTTTGAATTTTTTACTTCAAAAAAAAAAAAAAAGGTACACAATTCATCAAAAATTAAATTAAATGAGATTATCCTTGCAAAAAAGATCAATTAATTTTTTCTAGTTTTCTACTAATACACTTTGTCCACATAAATGAAAATTCGTTAGTTGAATTTAAAGTCTTGTGTATGGTACCACCTTTCGTTCTAAAATTTATAAAGGTAAATAATATTCTATTTTGATTTTTTTTATTTTCTCTTTTTATCTATTGTTTTCTTTTTTTTTTTAGACCGAATGAAAATGATAGAACCACGGCGCAAGATTGATACTAAACTGAGGTTTCAAACTTAATTTCTCATAAAAAGTCGTGAATTGGTGAAATTAAAATGTTGAATTTCGTCGTACTTCATGATTCAATTCAATCATGAATGTGTGATAATAACTTCACGAAGTTATGTTATTCTCACAACACTATTGAGTACTGGTTTGTTTTAGATATCATGGAAAATTTTAACGAAAAACTTGTATTAAAGATGTTGTATCATTTATCTAATATTTTGTTGTTGCTTCAAACATTTTAGTTCATTTATCGAACATATTTTATATCTATTTTATATCGAAAAAAAGATATAAGATACTTTTAATTGGTTTAATAGATACTATATATGTTAATGTTATTTTCTATTCTTTGTTTATATTGTTATACAAAGTATTTATATATACTCGTATGTATATACATAATAAATACACCGGTGCGATAATCTAATTTTTTAACACTACATACATACATACCTACATAATATCTAAATGTGATATTTTCAAAAATAGATAATTTTAACAGTCTTATGTAAAATATTATTCAGAATTAGATTTACGATGTTTGAAAATTAGGCCAAACGATATGCATATTATTTATGCATTAAAAGATAAAAATTATTTGTATCTTGTATCTAAAATGTAAAAATGTAATTAAAATTTATGACAATTTTAAATTTTAAAATTTTTATATCTGTTTATAATGAAATAATATTTTCTTGTTTATTACAGTTAACTTTACATGTCATTACAATAATAAATGACACATATTTAAAATTTTTAAAAGTTATAAATTCTATGACAACGTTTTATGACATTTTTAACCTCTTATTCAATCTCTAATTAGAATAAGATTCAGTTAAAAGCTTTCAAGATAGATTTTGATATTTTTGTTTGCAGTTGTTGTATTTAACAATTGCTTAACGATTTTCCATTTATCTTTATAAAGAAAAAAACAACTATCATGCAAACTTGTTTTTACAATGTTTTCCAAAGATACAGTATGCCCAGGTATTTTGAAAAAAAAAAAATAGTTTAACAAACCGGTTTATATAATATTTTCAGAGTATCTGTGAACGTACGTGTATTTTAATTAAGTTGATTTTGTCTTCATCTTGCAGTCATCTTGCAATGCAGACCCCATCATAACACTATGATAGTTCTTTCGCTATTTTTGCTGGGCCAAACGTAATAGAAAATAGCAATCGTCATTGTAGGTGCATTGTTTTGAAAGTGCATTCATTCGTTCATTCGTGCATTTTGTTATAAAACGATTCAACCTGTAAAATGTTTCAGTAACTGTTAAATTTGAATGCCTACTATGTAAATTTAGGTTTTTTTTTGATTCAATGCCCACTGTGTTATATAGAAAAAGGAGTTACTTTACTCTGATATCCTTGAAGAATCGGTTTAATTATCTTGATGCAAGTAAGTTAAATCATGACGAATTCTTGAAAGTAGAGTATCTAATAAAAGTATCTTTTTGCCATAGCTGTGACTAAAAAAAATAAAATCAGGAGAATAAATAAGATAATTATGCTCTTGATGGAATTTAGAATACAACCAAAATATGAAATATGCAGCATCCTATCATGCTCCTCATAGACAATAAAAAGTAAAAAATAACTCCAAAACATTTTATTTTTTAAGGAAATTAGCCAAATGGAAATAATCAATTACCAGAGCGTAAATGAGTATTAAAATACAAGATTCTAGTAAAATAATAAATAAAAGTAACTTTTGTATGTGCAAATGCTCAATTCGAGCTCAAACATTATTGATTTTCTTTTTAAAATAACAATACATCGCTAGGAGTACAACAAAAGTGAAATGTGAATTTTATTAATGCTCAATTTAATGATAATTACGTATTCTGATTAAAAAAATCAATTAATTTCACAAGAATTGAAAAAAAGTGTAATGTTGTTACAATATTCTTGGCACATACGAGAGTACGTATCTACATATTATGTACATAAAAAGCTTTAAATTTAAAAAAAAAAGCAACAATATCTTTTTAAGTATATTACTTTTATTCTGTATTTTTGATTTTCGCATTTTATTTAATTTTTTTTTTTCATTTGTATTCCAATAAAAAAATATATTTATGTATATGATCAAGAAATAAAATATGTATGTCCTATACGTTGTAATATTCAGTAAAATGATCAAATTACTTTTCACATGAAAATGTATCTTTTGACGGTTTTATTACCACTTAATCTCAATTAATTCAAATTTGTGATCATAAAAAATAATTCATTCCTCTATCACCTTGATAGTCAATAAAAACGAAGAAAAAATAACAAAAATTTGCTAAAAAAGAAAAAAAAAAAAATCAAAAGAGAAAACAAATTAAATAAAATGAAATTGTGATTGTAAATTTGCTAATCTGCATATCATAAAACAACGTATATGATTACACAGGGTATTTTTTTTTTAAATTACAAAAAATTTTCTTTTTATAAAAAAAAATCCAGGTATTTTCAGGTGTAAAAAAAAGATTCTTGATTTTGGAATTAAGAGATTTTAAAAATTATAGAAAAATTGTTTTGTCTTTATTTAACCACGTAAAGTAAATTCAAAAAATTATAAATATTCTTACTGAAAAAATTAGAATTTCCTAACAGATGAAAGTTTCTTTGAAGTTTTAAGAAAGGACATAAACAAAGTATGTCAAATAATTCATTTGAACGATATTTAAAAATCAAATATGATTTACTCAGTATATGACATAAACAAAAAAATAATTATTAAGCACCCTCTAAAAAAATCTTTGCTTTCCTTAAATCTAAAAAAAAACAAAAATTTTTTTTATATCAATGACTTTGAAAATTACAACACCCTAATGAACGAAAATCTTGTTTCACATGTTAAAACGAGTTTGTAATTACAATTTTTTCACCGAACCTGCTTTAAAAAAAAAAAGAAAAATAAAAGAAAATTTGAAAAAAAAAATCCAATCACACACACATGTATTCACAAATACGTTAAATTTATTATTACTAATAAAATAAATTAACGTATAAGGAAAAAGTAATTTGTAACATTTTTTTTTTTTTTTTTTTTTGCAAAAATTATTAGTTCTTATTTTATTTTATATTTTTTTTTTTAGAGAAACATATAAAATCAAGATTTGTGAATAAAATTGGGTTCATGCTAAAAATGATATGAGGTAAAAAAAAAATTATTTTTATGAAAATTAAGGATTTTAAACTGTGAATAATAAAAAAAAAAATGATAGCATCTTTTATTCATCGAAATAAAGTTGTGAAAAAAAGTTTTGCTGAGAAAAAAAAAAATATATGGACTATAAAATTGAATAAGTTCTAAAAAAAAGTCCTTAACAAATTCAGAGCACAGGGTGAACATGGTGTTGATATTGACTTTTGAAATATAGAAGGATTCGATTAGTGATTACAGTAAAATATCAATTCTGGTGCAAAAATTTAAAAATAATTAAAAATTAATTTCAACATTTAAATTGCGAATTGACAAAAGATATCTTTTTTGTTTTGGTACTGTGATTTTTTTTTTTTAGCAAATTCAACTGAGACATCCAGCAACACTATCTTTCTTCTTCTTCTTCTTTAGTACTGTTTAATTTGCAAAACTTTTTTTTTTTTTTTTGTTATTTTATTTTCCTAAATTGAACATTGAATGACTTTTATATGTGTGGTGTGTTGCAATACATGTCATAAATTATTACAATATTTTTTAATATTTTGCTTCTTGAAAGTTATTATAAAATAACCAATCAATATATCATTTTAGATAAAAAAAAAAAAACATGTAATTTGGCGTCAGATAAATTTTATCCGAAATCTATGTGAACAATGTAACAGCATGGGGTATCTAAAAACAGCTTTATTGTGTATACTGATTGCCGTGATATTTTCATGTTGTTTTAAATCGCAAAATTTAAATATTTGTTTTGCTATGAATTTACCTTTTGAGGGCATTATTATAATTCAAAATGACTTTATTATAAAAATCTCATATATAAAACTAGTTAATACACACTTTTAACAGCTCTTTGAATTTTTCATGATAATATAATATTTTTCGATTTTATTGAAGGCGTTAAATTACAGTTTTTTATTCATTTTTTAGACAAGATTTCGAAAGGAAAAACTTCTAAGCAGAATAGCTCTTGAAAAACGTAGAAAATATCAAAGAAGAACTCAAGTAAAATAAAAGAATTACTTGATAAAGCCCCCCCTCCTCTTGTTTATTATGAAAACGAGAAGATTCTACTAGAAAAAGGGTGTTGGTACAATGGTCTCTGGTGTCTAAATACTTAAGGATGCTTGCATTCCCCTCATTCTTAATCCTAAGATAATTACAAAACCTTATATTCTTTATGTACCTGAATGCTATTCAAGTATACTTCAACTGCTTGCCTGAATTAATTTCTTATACATGATATGTGAAAGTACTTTTAATTGCAATTAAAAACGTTTATATGTTTAATTAGTTTACAATTTCACTCAGGTAAAAATCATTTACGATTTACAAAGTCAAAATCAATTTTTAAATGAGTCAATGTAAAAAGTTTTTTTAAAAATAAATTCTGAAATATTTAATTAAAAATTAAACTTATGACACTCATTTTATTTCACACTTTTATTTTTTGAATTTGTTTATACATTTGAAATCTCATATATTTAATTAAGTTGTTCGATAAACTCAAAAGGTATAATTATCCAGGTATATATTATATGATATTTTCAGGTGTACATATGTATGTACATATTCATATGTGTAATAAAAAAAGTATTCATATTCATAAAAAATATATAATAATAATAATAATTTATTAAACTTGATTCACAACTTTTACAAGGAAACCTAACGTATGATTATTTTTTTTCAAGGGGAATGTAGCCGAATTTGTTGTTGTTGTGATTCTACAGAGAAAATAACGATCAGTGAATTTAAGATTTTGATTTTTACATTTTTTTATTGTGGTTTTTATGAAAGGATATTTGAAACCTTTATATCGATAAAGTTTGAAATTTTATGCATTATGAATTTTTTAGAGGGATGACTTCTGAAGTTAAAAACCTCGGGTTCAAATCTGCCCAAGTCCACTCAACTTTAAATGAGTAACAATTTATTTGAGTGGGGTTCAGTAACTGGTGACCATAAGTATTTACAACAAGTAAGCAAAAACAATGAAAAATATTGTAGACTTTTTTTTTTCACATTTTTTCAAAGATAAAAGATAAGTAGTGATAAATCTAACGCTAGATCAACAGTGAAAGGTGGAAAATTTTCTCAATAGTTCCTCATTTCTTTTTAATTGATGTATAAATGTTTCTTTTGTATGCATTTGATTTTATCGAGTCTGTTAAACAGACTAAAATCTACGAATAAAACATTTCTGTTTGAGTTCGATTTCAATTTAATATTCAATTTAACGACCTTTTTTGTTTTCAATTTTTTCTTTCACTGTCATTTGAGTGTTATAACAAGCTCTATGGGTTCAATTTTTAAACACAAAATTTTACAAATGATTTCGTTGGTAAAAGTTAAAATCGTGGTTGCAATAACAAATTTTTGCTTCCTGTATATTCATTTTTCCAGTGGTCTTATATACAAAGCCAAAAACCTTTTAAGTAAAACAGCTGTCCAATTATTTTTCTTATCTTCAACTTTGTTATATAAATTGCATGTATGTATGTAGGTAGAGGTGTATTTACATGTAGGTCGTTTTCTTTCAATTTTCAAAGGACTTTAAGAAGCTTGAACTTTTAAAAGAAAAAAAAAACAAAAACAAAACACCTTATAAAATGAAAAAAAAAGGAAGTATGTGTATGTTCATATATAAAAAACAATATGTCAAATATGTACGAAAATGTAGAATAAGAAGTAAAAACCGAAGATTTGGATGTTCATTCCATATAAATACTATCTTTAAGGAAATAAAAAAAAAATTTTTTATTCGATGCCATTCAAGGAATCCGGAGGTTATTAATAAACGGGGTTCTCATATTTAAAACTACCTAAGTGGGAAGTTCAATTGAAAAAAAAAAATTCAAAATTCAAAACTTTTTAACTGTTCAGTGGCAAAAAATATTTACACTTAATTTTGTATTTCGTAATATTTCAAGTAGGATTTTTTGATCTTTTAAGTTCCGTTCCAATAAACCATTGTAATTGTCAATTATTTATTAATCATAATTTAGTTGTCATACTTTTGTTATTTTTCTTTTAAAATGTAATTTTTAAAATGATCTTAATTTTTAAATAAAATACACCTAATTCTCGTGAATTTATTAAATCTGGAAACACTTATCAATAAATTTTATTATAAGCCTACACATGAAAGATCGAAAACGATCGAAAGGAAAGGAATCAAGCTGTGAATTTTAATGGAACAAAGATAAAAATTTTTAACTGGCAATAGGTTCGTTAGTTAGTGTACACAGAGATGATTGGTTAGCGAAAAAATTCACAGCTTGTATCACGAGATGTAACTTTTATTTTTATTATTGTTTTTTTTTTTTGTTTTTTTTTTGTAAATGTAGTATCTATGTATGTTTTTTTTCCTTCTGATTCAAAATAACGATTCAAAATTAGGAACTCGGTAGGAATTTTTATTACACATAAAGTCAACATGGTTGTAATACACCACAAAATGTATGCGTACTTGTACTCGTATTCCTTTAACATACTTATAAAATATATAAAATACAATATAATTCAAGTTTGACGATATAAATTATTCCATAAATGTAATACGAAAATATGCAACAGATTTTTGAATAATTAATTAAACCCTTCATGAAGAATTTTATCATCATCAAGAAGAAGAAGACGACGACGAAGAAGAAGGAAAAATATCAATTTGATAGTCTTTTGAAGAACTGATTTATTAAAGAATCGAACAGATACTTTTTGTATTTGTTTTTGTTTTTATATGTACATGTCATGTATACAAGGTGATTTAAAATTTGTGCATTCGTTACGCAAAAACATGTTTGCCAAGAGTGTAAATTAGAAAAAAAAGAACAAATGAAAAGGGCTTTTTATTAGATTTTTTTTCTTTTTTTCTTTTATTTTTTTTTATTTTTTGTGAATGACGAGAAGTGGGTAGTTTATTTGATTTGTAAATGAGATAATGAATTTTTTCATGAATTAATTATCTTATTGATAAATTAAGATTTTTGATTAAACTTTTTAAAAATGAAAAGAATATTGCCGGATTTTTCATACTCGTAGAATGCCCTAAGAAGGTCACTTGAAAAAGGATCAATCTAATTACTTTAAGAATCTTCTTTTGAAGGAAAAAAAAAAAGTAACATATTTTTCTTGAGATTTTCTACTGAACAAGATTTCGATTCTTAAATTTTCAATTGTTTAATTTTAAATATTTGGTATGAGTCACGAAAAAAATTAGACCACAAAAACATCCCGGAAGACTTAATGGTGATATTCTCCATAAAGATATTTTCGTGTATTCGTGAAACACTTTAATAAAAACTTTTTACTCTAAAAAGTACTTACTAATAATATGAACATTATTTCTTTATATCTTTTACCAATATCTTTATAATTTTAAAAATCCAGATTGGTTCTGGTAGAATATTTCACATCTCATAAATTACCATTAATGTTAATGGTTTTGTTTTTTTTGTATTTGATTTCTTTTGTTTTTGTTTTTCCTTCTTTTATTTTCCACTATTGTTGATTTATACCTTTCGACGATTCACTGCATTTATCATACCATTCCGGAACATTTATCATCACAAATGTCTTCTCGAAATTTTCAACTACGCTTTTTTTTCCCCTGTACTCTTTAATGTTACTTTATTTTTAAATGTCATTGGCACTCAATATTTTTTTATACAGCAAAAAACAAAACCAGAATAAAAAAAAAAAATTGAAAATAATCACCATAAAAATTAAATATGAATTTTATTTATATTTTATCAAGTCATGTTCAAGTAATGAATGAACTTAATTAAACAATACAACAATAAAATAATTCCCATGATAATCACATTAAAAAATTTTAGTTAAAAAAAAAAAAAAAATGAAAAAACAAAAAATTATAATTATTCATAACGGAAATATAATAATGTATGGTAAAACCAAATAATAATTTCCAAAAGAAACAAAAACAAACAAAACAAAAAAAAAATAAAGTTATAATTTAATTATTGTTTGTGGTCAAAGAAAACTTTAATTAAAATTTGCAAAATCTTTAAAATCAAAAAAAAAAAAAATACCAACTTGCCTCCTCTTTCAGAAAAAAAAAAAACAAACTTGCATCTTTCTTCGTATAAAAATTTTAGAAAAAAAAAAAAGAGTGCTTCAGGTGCTATAAATCAAATTTCAAAATAATAATATTTTAAAGCATAGTGTCAATCATGAAATTTTTTTAACACCAGTTTCGATATATTAATTTTAACGTAACTCTTTAATTCTTGTTTTTCTTTTCAAAGTAAATGTTTTTTTTTTGTTGTTTGTTTTTTTTTTTTTCATTTTACCTTTATAATTTTACAATTACTTTATAGTAAGGTAGATTTCTTACATAATTTAACGATTTAATTTTCTAAGTAAAAAAAAAAAAAAGATAATGTAATTACTTGGACAAGGTTTTTGTTTAAAAATTTTTTTTTTTTTTAAAAAACTCATACTCTTTGACTACTCAATTCTTGGAGCATTCATTTTTCGTATGTTTATATTAAAAGGTGCGTCCGACTAATAATTAAAAGTACATTAGCCGTTAAAATCATAAATTGTACAACAATTTTTTTTATATATACCTACATATGTATATAATACATGAAAATGGTAAACATTGCTAATGAACTGATGTGGAAAAATAAATTTTTAAAGAAAAGGCAAATTTTTTTTTTTTTTTTTTAGAAAAATAAAGATATAAAAAGAAATTATCTTCATTAGTCAGTATAATGAAGATTCAACACCTTTTGTCCATTGGCGATTCATGTAATAATTTTTTATATTTATGATATTAAAAAAATATAAAAATAAAAGAAAGAAAAAAACAGTAAATTTTTATTAGGATTGGGTATTTTTATGTCATAACTACAAACCACACAGAATTTTTTTTTTTTTTTGCGTTTTAAGTACACCATGAATATATTTTTTTTTTAAGTATTTTGTATTTTTTGGCTAAAAGATATTTTTTAATGTATGAAAAAGCACCAAAAAAAGAAACTAAAATTATGGTAACACTCTTTGTAATCGTATGAATTTTTGTGAATATGTAATTCATGAAAAATAAATTTGCATAAAATATGCACTGATTTTGATTGAGCAGCATTCAAATCAATTGTTTTGACATTTTGTAAAATGTTTTCATGTTAATCATGTCAATAAGATAAAACATGATTATAAGTTGAAAATTTAAAAAGAAAAAAACAAAAACCAGCATAAAAATTACAAATTGAAGATTGAATTAAATTTAGAAAAAAATACTCCAGAGGATCCTTTAGGTCCTTTATAAAATGATTATGATGTTTTGAGGTGAGGATTTAGAAATGTTTTTTAGAACAAGTTTTTCGAAAATTCTTAAAATTGAAGTTCTAGATTTGGTAAATATTAAAGATGTATCCAAACAGGGAAAAAACTTAAACTCCAAAAAGGAAATAGTACCCTTTTCGATCTTTTCATTATGAGAAAATAAAGATGATTTTTTATGGCAACACTTGTAAAATTTCAATGACGTGTGGATAATAATAGGATATTCTTTCAGTCTTAAAATAAAATAAAACGTGGGTAATAATATAATCAGTTTGTTTGCATTATTTGAACCACTATGAACTTTTGCATATATTCAAATTGTTGATTTGTTAAAACTTAAACAGCTTTGTTCAGTTGTTGGTGATATCTTCATTTACTTTTTAAAGTGGCAAGGTGGTCTTTCAAAAGAATCGTGACTGCATCATTTTATGTCTTCTTGCCTGCATCATATAAAATGAAAGAGAAAAAAAATAATCCTGATAACCTTGTACTCTGTACACTGTACTATGCATATATGTATGTTAGTAAATACACATTCATTCATTCATTCAGATTCTTCACGTGGTAATAACTGATTTTCTTTTACTTTTATTATTCGTTTATTTTTCTCATGGTTTTTCATTAAAAAGAAAAAAGGAAGGATTTTCTTAATTAAGACGTTTCAAACAAAATGAAGTGCTACAAAATAAAAAAACACGAAAGATTTAAATTAGACAATTTTGTTCAATCAACGGTACACGAAAATAACGTAAGTATCTAAACTGTGAAATTTTACAAATTAAATGAGCTTGAATACTGTGAAAAAAAATTATTTCTTGAGAATTGTTGATTGGCAGATTTTTTTCCATAGATTCTTTAAAAACAAAACAAAAAGGATTTTCGACTGAAAGAGGACTCTAACGTTAATTTAGAAATAATTTTAAAAAATTGGCGTGTTTTTAAAACACAAAAATATATTTCTCTTGTTTCTCAGACTTTAACATTACCGAAATATTTCAAAATTTCAGAATATTAGAAAACAACAAAGCAAAACGTTCAAATTCATTGTGTAGAATTGTGAGATGAATTCGTAGAAATTAGAATTTGTATCTCTGAAATTTAAAATAAAAAAAAAAATAAATCGACATTTGTTCTTATGTTTCCGTTTTATTGAATTTGAAAGAGATGGTGATCAATGATAAGACTCACCGAAAATAAAAGAACAATCTCCTAACAAAGCGAAAAGTTGTTGAACACCTAAAATAAAAGTTTTTTTTATCCAACTTTTTTTTAATTTATTTTAAGAATGAGATAAATTCCATTTTGTGTGATTTATTTGTCTACCGTTACGCGATTTAGTCCTTATTGTGTTTAATTTTATTTTCTGAAAATGTCAACAATTTATAAAATGGTCAATTTGATTTAGGAATAATCTCATTGGATTTTTTGATTATTATTTTTTTTAACCTTTTTTTTTTTGTCTCCATACGATTGGAATTTAAATAATATGCTACAGAAAAATGTTCTTATGATTTAGAATCTTAACAAGTTTTTAATATGGTTTTGTTTCTTTTTAATCACTTTCAAGATAAAATAAAAGATTTCAGGTGAAAAATTTCTAAATATTCGTGTAATTATTGAAGGTATTTTCACAGATTTAAAACTGAAAATAATTTGTTTTTTTTTAAAAATATTATTTTCTATTCCTGCGTTAGTTTAGGTTTCTCATATACATACATAATTGAACTTAGGCTTTCTATTACTTGTAAAGTCATTGAAATATATAGTACATAACATACCAATAACATATGTATGTATGTACATATAAGTTGAATTAAAATATTTTTATCTACCAGTTTTACGTCATTTTTTTGGTTTTTCTTTTAATAAAAAAATACTGTTATAACTGGTCAGTTATTTTTTCTGCAAAATAAAATCTAATAAAATAAAAAATAAACTATGAATAATCAGATTTTAGATTACTTTTCATTCTTTAAAAGTGAATTTTACATGCTTTTGGAAATTTAATAGCACCATCAATAATCTTATTCTTGAAAATCGTGTTGATTTACAGATCACAAACTAAAATCTATAAAAAAAAAAGTAAGTATCTACTTTTTATATGTAAGAAAAATGAAACGTTAAGAATTATTTCCATGTCAAGATACTAAATACAAAAACGAAGTAAAATACATGAAAGGTCAGAATAATATAGATGGATCAGTAAGTTTATATCTTGATTCTGGTTCCATGGTGAATTTAACTTCTTGTCTGCATGCTACTGGCATTTTTTGTTGATAATCCTATATCTGATTTTACATTTTTCTTCTCAACAAGCATGTTTTTCTATAATTATAAGTAGGTGTTCGACATCATATAGTTTAAAAAAGATTGTCCAGTGGTCACATAATTTTTTTTTCGTATTCATTACATTACAATACGTTATCATTGCAAAGTAATAAAATATGCGTGTTATAAGTTATGTTTATATGGAATTTATTACAAAATCAAAGCAATATATGAATAACATTAAAAAAAAATCTTAATTGGAATGAAATTTTTGTTTATCACAATATTCATAGTGAGTCAAACTTATGTCAAGTCATTTTTAATATTTTATAAGATCTATCAAATCAATAAAAAATAATGTTGAAATGTTTTAGCAGGTCTTAAATATATGTAGGTACATATGTATACATACATATGTAACAAAATGCAACTATTATTTTTTTTAATAAGGCTAATATTGGTGCCTAATTCTCCAGCACTTTTTTTTAAAACGCTGAAATTTAAATTTCAATTTATTTTAGGGACTCAATAATTAAATAAATAAATAAAAAAAAAAGTATAAATCATTTTCGACAGTCAAAAGGATTCTTACATTCATTGTGGAAAAAATGCAAAAATGATTCTTAAGTTTTTCAAAAAGTAATAAATTAATCATTAGGTTTTTTCTTGATAAAAAACATGAAAGAATCTTTTGGGTTTACAAACAACGGTAGCTTACGGAAACCGGGAGTAATATTTACGCTAGTAGAAAGAAACAGATATTGTATAAAGATCTTGTTAATATTTTGTAATATCTTTTACATTTTTTTTTTATAGAAAAGTGTAAAACCGTTTAGTTGTTAACAAATCTGAAACTATTCTTAAAAATAAAATTTAAAGTACTTAAATATCATGTTAATCGATTCAAATCTAATATTGATTAATAGCATTTTTATTGATGATTAATTAATAAATCTCTACAATTCTGATACTTCTCATTCATCATGCCAGTTCGAAAAAGATAAATTTGAACTGGTAAAGATCATTCATGTTTATTGTACGTACTGCTTGCATTAATAAACAACAACGAAAATGATTACAAAAAAAACATTCTAAAATTTATTGTTGAATTGATAAGATTGCATTTCTATCGATTTTACATCATGAAAGATAAATGTTTAAAATTGAAATCATTGAATTTTCTCATGTCACAAATTTTTTTTTAAAAAAAAACATTTTCTCACACCATTTTTTTTTTTTTTTGTAGTAGAAACTACGGTATTTTCTTTCTTCCATTTTTTTTTTTCAAGAAAATAAAGAAAAAACAAAAAAAAAAGAAAATGATATTTAGATTTTCATGTTCTTATTTTATGAAAGCTCAATGAGTAATCCCATTATATACTTTACTTATTTTTTTTTTTTTTAAACTTCTTATTCAC
Organism: Bombylius discolor; assembly: GCA_939192795.1. Classification (NCBI taxonomy): domain Eukaryota; kingdom Metazoa; phylum Arthropoda; class Insecta; order Diptera; family Bombyliidae; genus Bombylius; species Bombylius discolor. Next base: position 51,931,653 of record OW584238.1, on the reverse strand, counting down.
TTTTCACATATGGTATTTTGTTTTCTAGTTTAATTTGAATAATTACTACCATTTTGAACTTTTAAAGTATTATATTTTGTTGTTGTTGTGGTTTATGTTACAATAAACACAGTCTTCAAGCTTTTACTTTTGTTTTCGTTTTTTTTTTTTAAATAAGAATTATGTATTTATGACATATGAATTAAATATGCGTTTGTAATTTGAAGAAACCATCATATTTCTTAGAAATGCTCGTTTTCAAATCTCGAAATGAGGTTAATTAATCCTTCAATGTTTTTATTTCCTTTAAAAAAGTATGATTATTTTTGTTTTAGTAATAGCACCACTAAGAGTTTAGAACAAGTGAAACAAGAACATAACCTATTGGCTACAAAAGTGGGTTACAATTTTGAAAATTCATATTTAAAATAGGTTTCTTTTAAAATAATTAAAACAATTATATTCTTTATATAGTTTTCACATTGTAAACAAAATTTGAATAAAAAAATCATGATTTTCCTATATGTTAAACATTTTAATTTGATTTCAAGTGAAATTAATTTTACGCTATTTTTATCATTGAAAAAAATTAAAAAATAAAAAAAATAAAAAAACTAGGTCGTCACGATTCTTCCTGAAAGATACTATAAATGAAGTGATATTGTACAAAAGAATTAAGAAAGACTAAAAGATGATAATACCTCTTTATAAATCTTTTAATAACATTTTTTATATATTTAATATTATTTTGATTTTTATACTGTATGAACATAAATATAGATATGTAATTGTAGATATAAAACTAATAAATTGTAAGTATGTACTTGTTTCACAAAAGAATTATCTTGGTTTACCACAAAACAACAAAAAAGAAAAGAACACAAACAAAAAAAAAATGTCTTATCTTCGTCTGAACAAGATAAAAATCGAAGTTTTGAGGTCTTGCGTGTATTAAAGTCATGATTCTTATATCTGAAAAAAAAAACCCCTTTTTTTTTCTGCATTCGATCAAAGTAATTTTATTCAAGACAAAAACAACAAAATTTATTGAATCGAATTTAATAAAGTAATTTTATATGAGGTTTTTTTATTTTTTTTTTTTTTTTAAAACATTTCTTTTACATTCTTAAGTTTTTGTATTGTGTATTCTGAACGTGAAAATATTTTTAAATCATTAATTGTTAGGTTCAATTAAAAATTATAAATCAACAATGACGCCTTCAATAAAATGACAAACATATAAAAGAACGTAGTAGGAGAATGTAAAAATCAAGATACTTAAAAAAAAAAAGTAAAATATATTTTTAACATCTGATCAGCTGTAGGCCTTACTAAAAAGAAATGATATTAAAATCTATACCAGATACTTAATCAATGCTAAAAGTTTTCTTCAAATAAAATAATCTGTTTTGAATAGAAAGATGATTAGTTTTGAGAAGGTTTCAATTAATCCGAACAAGACTTTCAATATATGTATTTATTTTCTTTTGATTTTTATTGAAAAAAAATGGTCGTTGACTAAATTTCGTACATACACATAAGTGACCGTTTCAATAATCTTGTAACTAACGGCGTCATCTTGAAATAAATATGAGCTTTAAATTATAGCTTTTTGCACCAAATATTTGAAGGCGCTAACATCTCTAGTTCGTTCATGATAATGTAGTTTATGATTGTTTATTTCAAGCGTCGGAAGAAAAAACACGATTGTACGCAGTCTTTTGGCCAAAAGAAGTATCATATTGCTGGTACATTAACCTGACTCAATTAATTTGACTTAATAAGACTCCTGGCGATTCTCAAAAATGAAATTGGTAAATAAAAGGAAATTATTTTGACACGATTTCAGACAACTAAAAAACTTCGACAATTATTTTGGAAAAATTCTGGAAAACGTCGAGTACCAGGAGTGTTTTCAAAAATTAAAAAAAAAAAAAAATAATAATAAAAATTCCATTTCGCGTTAGTCACCTTTTCCGTTGCACACTGTTTAAAATGTACTTATTATTCAAAAAAAAAAAAAAAGTTTGTTTAGAGAATGTTAATCCCAACGTTTTATTGAAAAATTCTATTTTGCTCTTGAAGTATTTAAAGTTTTTCCAGTTTACCTAAATAAACAATGAATTTTCAAGATTATATTTCATTCGATTGTGCAAATAAAAAAATATTTTGATTAAATAAAAAAAAATTCATGTAAATGTGAAATTAACACCTATGTATTTTATATTCAAGTATTTATCTCTTACGGTTCACATTTCAATATTTCGAAATGGAATAATCTTTAAACTTTCATGTTTTTGTTTTATGCATATTACTTGTTGCTATGAAAGACCATCATCTGAAGATGTGTCATTTTCATTCAAACACATTAAACAAAAAAAAAAAGGTTGATTTTTTTCAACGTGATGCACAAATACACGAAGGACCAGAAAAAAAAAGGTGAATTAAAAAGTTGTTTTTTTTTTTTTTTGTTTGTTGAAATGTAAATGAATTTCGTGGTTAGATGAAAAAAGGATCGAATTTCATTTTAAGTTTTCGACAATAAACAAAAACGAATATAAAAAAAAACAGATAAAAGGGTCAAAGATAGCTTTTGTTTTTATCATTTTTTTTTTCTTGATGACAATGACAATGTATGTAGTCACGGAAAAATACATCTCACAAATGTTAAAATGAATATGTTGTATCTTGTCACATGAAATTGTAAATTTAAAAGGACAAAAAAAAAAAAAACAACAACATTAGAATGTTATTCAAAAGATTTACGTTATGTAAAACGTATGCGATACATCATTATTAAAATTGACTTTTTGATTTTAGAATTTTCATTTTGGGGCTCATTTTAATTTTAATGATTAATTTTATTTTTGAGAAAAAAAAAAAAAAAAAAACACGTACTGGCATTCCACGTAATCTTTTTTTAAAAATTTTTTATTTTTGTTTTATTTTACTTTATTTTTTTTTAGATCAAATTTAGAAGCTGAATAACGTCAAGATTCATAAATTTGGAGTTACAGATTTAGTTTTCAAACAAGGTGAATTAAGAAGAAAAAAATGAAACAAAAAATTGTTTTTTTTTTTAATATATATGTACTTGCTGACAATTTCAATGACCACATTTAACAATTAAAAAAAAAAAAAACAAAGCTTAATCAAAATTTAGTTACCATAAAATTAATTAATAACTAAGATAATAAAATAAATAAATGAAAAATAATTTTTTAAAACTTTCATTTTTTTTCTCATGAGTTCAAGATTTAATTTATATCTTTTGTATTTGTAAATACATGTTTTAAAAAAAAAATTATCTTTTTCACGCATAAATTTTCAAATTTACATGCAAATTTAATTAAAACAGATTTCACTAAAATTTTATTTCAATTTTTTGCTTTTTTTACTCTCTCAAGTTTTGTTAGGATTGAGAGCCTTTTGAAGTCACGCAAAATGATAACATAAAATGAATTTTTGTAATGCAACGAATTATATTGCAGAACAGAAAAAAAAAACGGCCGAGAATAGATTACAACTTAAACGATGATCGAAATTTAATTTAAAAGAAATTGTAAGATAAAAAAAATTTCCATATTTTAAGTAAATTGCTAATTTGATAGTTTGTTTGATATGCAAATTGAATTATATTGCATTTTACTATGTAGTGTGTGATAGACAAATAAGAAGTAATGTGATTTGTTTCTCAAGTACAGTACAGGGTATTCATGATACATATTTGTTTTTTCTTTTTCACTTTCTTCTATGGTCTCGGATTTATGATGTTATGTGTCAAAGACATAAAAATTGAAGAGAAGTCAATGAAGATAGTTTTATTCATTTTTAAGTTAATCTGATTTAAATTTGTTTTCTTCGATTTTCCTTTTTTTCAAATAAGATATCCTCTTACCTACAGTTCAGTAGTGTAAACTGGACAGTCATTTTTATGGTTTTTATCTGTTTCCTAAAGACTTTAAAAGCAGTTTATGAAAATCTAATCGTATGGTTTATTAATAATTATTTCGATGCACTTATTTGATATCAGAATGCAATCGTTTCCTTTCTATTTTGTTTAAATTATTGTCCTTAAACATTAATGTGCAAAGATAAAATTAAATTATTTTACGAGTTGATTCGGAAAGGCCTGAATACAGTTTTACAGTTTAATAGAACAAGAGTGATATCGTTAGCATGAGAAAACAGTTTAAAAGATTTCTCTTGTTTTTGATATGATTTTATCACTATCATAAAATTAATAAAAAATGTTACTTGCATGCAGTTCACTGCTTAAAAAAAGAGTTAAAATATCTTGCACGACATTCTGTTCAGAAAACTCACATAAGATATTCCAAGAGCTTTTTAGAAAAATTTTTAAATTTGAAAAAATCGTTTTGTTTTAAATTTTTTTTTTTTGATTTTTTATTCTTAGTCAAGAAATATGATAAACTTGAAAGGAAATCAGAATTATTCAAACTATAAAATGCTCTAATCTGCATCGAATGCAAAATTTGTGAAAATAATCAAAATAAAAAGCAAAAACAAAAAAATAAACTCAGTACCAGAGAAAAGGTAAATAAGTGGATAATTCTTTTTTCCAAAAAGTTCTGATAGTTGAATTAAATTCCTTTCTTAAATGAAAAATTTATTCTGTTCTCTGAAATATGCATCAACCATAAAAAATACAAATTTAAAATAAAAACAAAAAAAATAATGAGAAAAAAAAAAGATATTGGATGAAATTTCTTTTAGAATTAACGATTTATTATTTTTCATTTTTATTTCTCAGTACGTCATGTTTGTTGAACGTTGCTTGTTTTGTAAAATTTAAAATTTCTATGTATTTCTAATAGGTAGTAGCATGAATTGTTTAGCTTATTTTGTTTTCAAATAAGGAATGAAAATTTCCTGAAAGTTCTTCAACATTAATCTGTATCTTAGAATTCTGATTATTTTGAAATTATTCTCTAATTTGAAAAGTTCAATTTTAATCCGTATATTCACAAATCAAAATTTCCTCTTTAATATTCATCATGTATTTTATAGAAAAATTTATTTGGATTGATTACTTAATATGGCATGCATTTATTTATTTATTTATTTTTTTTTATAACTTTAAATAAAAATTCATTTAATGAAAAACCTGTTCGATTTTAAATTGAAGTTTTAATTTTGTATTTGTGTCAATTCATATTGAAAAAAAAAAAAAAAAAATAACAGATATTTCGTAGTAAATTATGATTATAGTACTTTGTATTTGACATTATTATACCATATCTAAAAATTTAGTTCATATTATATAAAATGTATAATATTGGTGCAATCGTATTTAATGATATTTTATTTATTTAAGATGACATGAAAAATATAAATGACATTTATCTGACTTTTACAATCACTATATGTCATATACATACATATATGTACATACATACATATCTGTGTATCTTTGTTTATTACCAGATTAGTTGTAGAAATTTCTGACATAAATCTTATACATAATATTTTCAAAAAATTTTACTTACATAGACATTTTTAAAAATTTATACAATATTTTTTTGTTTTTTTTTTGTTTTGCAAATTTTGAGAATTTTTATCAATTTTCAAAACTTATATTCTATACTTATTTCATTTCTAACCAGAAAGCATACCTGTTAAAACAATTTGATCACTTGTCGTGGATTAAATTATAAATATGAATGTGAAGTTCGTTCTAGTTCAATCACAAAAAAAAAAAGGAGAAGTGATTTAATCCTCATTTGTTAAAATATGTCATCAGAATTAGATTATAACAATTTCCGGTCAGTAACCTGAAAATTAATTAATAATTCCATTAAAATATCAAAAATCCGCAATTATTAATCAATGAAAAATTACATCGAATATTTAATATATTTTAATCTAAAGTAATTACCAATAAAATACTATGGGAAATAATGGTAAAAGGATATGAAACTGGATTTGTTATACATTGAAGAAAACCAAAAGCTAGATAACGCGACAAATTTTGGAATGGAATCCTCAAAGTACTAGCTCCAAAAGAAGACCAAGAAATACTTTGTGCCGCACAATACTACAAGAAGCTGGAACAAAGCCTGATATTAAAACACTATGACAGTTCTATACTTCTCGGTGTAGTGATAGAAAATAATAACCCAAAAATTAGCACCTCACTGCACGTCAAATTTTTCTTGTATAGTATTTTTACCACTTTCTTTCTTTTCACATGATTCGTGTCAATTTCGGTGAGACCAAAAAGTTCGAAAAATAGTCTTAAAGGATTAATTCAGGATTCAGAACTAATAACTTTGCTCTACTTCATGACAAGAAAAAAAATAAGGTTCTTAAAATTTATTCTTAAGTAGAAATAAATAATTATTTTCTTTTTTAATTTTTAAGAATTTTCTTCCAAAGAATATTTTGCAAAAAAATTTTACATACAAAATTTGATAACACGAAAAATAAATACAAAGTATAATCAACTTTTATAGGAAAAAAAAAGAGAAGAAAAAAAACTTTCATTATGCATCAGTTAAACATTTTTGTTTTTATCGAATAAGAAAAAAAAATCTTAATCTTAATCGAACAAACATGAAAATCGTGCAAAATTTACAAGTATACAAGGCACAATTGACGATACAATGTTGACTTATGGTTTTGCGGGTATTAACTTTGATCAAAGATTCTGGAATTTGACGATGTAAAAACCTGAGATAACAATCGAAAGGTTGTTTTTTTGTTTTCTTCGAGAAGTAAACGCATTTCAAAATAATTAAAGTGTATTTAGTGAGTGCAACGGAAGTATTTACAAAGAAAGAAATATTGTTCAAACATTTTAAAGATTTTTCATTTTCTTTTTGCAATTTCTAAAATTTCACGTAATTATCTTAGGTAAAAATTTAAAGATAATAGAAAAATGGTAACTTTGATTCATGAAATCAATAAAATTAAACAAAACAATGTTCTTATTCACACATATATTTTTTATTATTATTCACACTTTCACGTTACATAACCCTTATGTATTTTCATATAAGTTCCATTGATTAGAAGAATAAATAAATAAATGCGGATTAGAGTACAGTTTTAAATATCTACGGGTTTAACCTTAACGTTCTGCTTAGTACGATGATATCTTTATTTGCCGCTAAATAATAACAAGGTGGTCTTATTGAAATCGTGACTATGTATTATTTCATCATTTTTATTTTATGATTTTCACATATCATACAGGATGATTCATTTAAACTGTTTGCACTACAAATTTTTTTCGAAAATCCTAGCACAGGTAGATTTTAGCATCTCACGTTAAATTTTGAGCTTTTTCTATCAAGTCCTTGCAAAAAAATTCAGATTTAAAAGAAATTATCATAAAAAAAAAAAGATTAGGCTTTTTTAATCATTGAAATCTACTAGCGATACTCATACTAAATTATTCATCACTCTGTAAAGGCGAAAGTATAAAATAATTTCAATGACATTTTAACCCTAAAACTAAACGCTCTCATATTTGCTCATGAAAAAGATATTGCAAAAAATTTTTTGGTTTCCAATTAAAAAAAGATTTTTTGCCATCAGAATGACATCAAAGTGAAAAGTCATGGGCGATAAGAACATAAATTAAAAACAGAAAAAAAAATTTAATTTCTAATTGCTCTTCTAGAATTCAAAATAAACGATTTATTTCTAATTTCAACAGAAATTCACAGAGATTAAAAGGCTATCATAATTTTAATTGAAAATTATATATTAATGATGACGATTTTAAATTTAATATTAAGAAAAAATAAATTAAAAAAGATCAAAGGTTAAAATGATAATTGAAATTTAGTGTGGCACTATTTTGAAATAATGAGCTAGGACTAGAAGATAGGCTAGGACTGTGATGCTTTAGGAAAAAATTTTCAAAAATGTTATTGATTCACTCTGTGTTGAAGAATACTGCTTCTTCAGGTTCTCTCCAACGAATTCTATTGTTAGCTGTCATTTTCACATCATTCCATGTGTATCCTGCTATTCTATCTACATACATAGTTAATGATTGGGAGTTTTTTTCCCATGTATTGTTTGGGCGGCTTTTTTTTTACTATTCCATTTTGACAAGGACGCACACTTAACAAATAACATTATATGCATCTAACATCTAAAATTTTAATTTATTTATTTTTCAAATGCACATTTTTTTAAAAAAAAAAATTAAAATAAAAGAATAAAAAAAAAAGGAGACCTCTTAAAAAATTTGTTTGTATCACTGATGTCCCAATAAAAAAAAAAATTCCTTTTTAATAAGTGATCTGAAAAGAAAATAAAAAAAGCTTCGTTAGTGCTAATGACATCAAGATGTCTGTGTTTTTATTTGTTGTCTCGTAATTGTTAGGAAAAAAAAAATCTTCTACGAAGATAATATGAAAAATAAATTTCATATAATTAAATGGAGCAAGCTAAATGTTATGTGAAACAAAGAAATATGTTCTAATTTTTGAAGAGAAAGAAAAACATAATATTTTCTAGACTTTTGTGTTTTAAATGAGGCTAAATAAATAAAAAGAAGAGAAAAATCCTTGTAAAACTAAGTATATTGAAATAATAGTTCTACATATATATCCTTCTCTGTGGTTCCTTATCCTTTTTCTAGTTATAATTCCGAGTACTTTTCGATGAGGGCTTTATGAAAAATTTTTCCGAAATGTTAATTTTTTCCATTAATTTTATTGATGTCATCATTCCAAAGAAAAATTAATTAAGTAATTTAAATTTACTTCCGTTTCGTTGTTTCATTATTTCGAAATAATTTTTTTTTTTTATCACAAAACAACTACTTTTTTACAATTTTATTTATGATGTCGTTTTTTCCCGTTCAGTTTATTTTACTGTCAATTTCAATTCCTCACATTTTAAAATAATTTATTACAACTAAAAGCACAGATTTAACTTTACAACAACCACATAAACTGTTTGTAATGATTGCAAAACTTACATAGTTATAAACACACTTCCTTTTTACCTATTTTGCATATTTAACTGTTCTTATCAATCCATTCTATTCAAAAGAATGTCATTAGGATGAATATCAAGATCACATTGATAACTTTAATTGAAACTGGAATACTATTTATACCTATGTTCTTTTATAAAGTAAATTTAAATGAAATTTAATGTCTACAACTCAACATAAAACAATTTGATGAGAATACAATGAAACTTTGCTTAAGAAGTTAATGTACCTATGTATGTATATGTACATATGTGTATAATGTGTGTACATCATCCATACATGTATGATCATCTCTAATCTAGTGTACATAAAATACCTTTGTTTTTTTTTCTTCAGAAAATCTCTTTATATTCTGTGTAACTATCTGTCTTTAAAATGTCATGTTCTTACCTTTTATCGATCAATAACAACTTTATCAGATACATCCTGTTGAAGAAGTAATCGAATCACAGCCAATGCCAAACGAAATGACTTTTGAATAGGAATCAGTCTATTCATCTTTGAAATGAGGAACCTTATATGTATATATGTATATGTATATATTAACTAAGTATAATAAAGTTATTATTATTGAATTAAAAGCTGTCACATTGATAAATCATCATAAAATGTAAGTGAATTACAAGATGAAATGAACTTTATCAAGACTTCATTTGATATTAATTTCAAAGAATGTAAGTCAAATTTGCCATGAAACATAGAAAAAAAGTAAATTAGATACTTTTTAATTTATTTTTTTAATTAGTTCTTTTTTTTTTTTAAACGTGGTGATATTGATTATTTTAAAGATTACATGGTTTTTGGGAGAAAAATATTAAATGAATTACTCTATTTGCATTTCTTAAACGAGTGAGTTCAAATGAATTGTATTCTTAAAAACTGAATTTTTAGGTTTTCAAGTATGAGTTAGTTTTCCGTAATTACTGACTGCCAAAAAGATAAATCATGTATAGGCAAAGTCAAGTTATATGTGTGGCTCGGACTGTTTTTGTATAAGTTTTATCGAAAAATAAGAAAGTTTACAGCGATTTGATATCAATTTGAACTTTGAAATTTTACAAAATACTAAATACTTTTTTTTTTTTTATAAAATATACCAGATTTACTAAATTTCTGCATAATTTTTTTAATGTCAAAATAAGGACATACTTTGTTAGAAAAGTACGAATTATTTACATCATATTTTTCAGAAATATTTATATAACATTTTTTTTTCTATAGCATCGATTGAAGAATTCCGATATATTTTTTTTTTTAGTTACAAAAAAGAAATGAAGAACTTAAAACATGTTATTTGTTTTTATTTTTGCTTAATAAGTTGTAAATAATCTCATACCGATAATTATTGGAATAGCATCAAGCGAAAAATTTAAAGAATTGTGAATTGAATGTACTTTATTCGATCGATTAATCAATTAAAAATACCGATTCTTGTAACCGAGACATTGAATTCTAGAAATTGAAAATTATTTTATGTTTCTGCTTTTTTTTTCTTTTAATTTCTTTCATTGTCGTTTCAAATTACTTACCAAATTGTTAAATACCAAATACCATACTAACAAGGCGACCAAAAAGTCATGAACATATACAACAATGTATAAAGTTCAAAAATTTCGTGAATTTTAAATTTAATTCTAAATTTTGTTTTTATTTTTTGTTTTTCCTTAAAATTTATTTGAGATTTCACGAAAAGGAAAACAAACAAAAAAAAACCAGATAATGACCAGAATTTTTGTGAAGCAATTTAAGTGTCAACCAGAAAATTATTGACCATGTTACTGAACTGAATCAGTACCACGGTGGAAGTTATTTCTTTCGAATTGTAAAAATAAAAACGAAGACAGTAATTGTCTTTGTTTAACTGTTTTGTATTTTTCGTTCTGTTACACCGACTGCTTTAGTACATTGCAATACAAAAAAAAAATAAAAATAAAGGAAATAAATATTGTGGAGAAGACATGAAACATGAAATCAATAAGAAATTCATTTATTTTCGTTTAACTTTGACTTTAAAATTGTTAAAGAACAAAAAGAAGAAGAAGAAGAAAATCATTTACAAATTGAAAAGAAAACAACAGAAATGTCTAATTTGTCGTTTTTTTGCGGAAATGTCCTTTTAAGAATAAAATTAACGAAAATTCAAAACATTACTAAATTTTTAATTTTCTCTTGTACTTGCACTTTGTTTTATTTTTGCTTTAGCAAGTAACAGCTTGAAAAAAATCTTTAATATATATTTTTAAATGTCACTTAGATTTCACGTTACTTCGAACACCCTCTGCATCTGATTTTGTAATTCATAATTCTTGAGTCCGTTATGTTATTTTATCTTTTAATCGGTCATTACCATTATAAGTTGATTAATTAACAAAATAATTTTGAATGTGATCATAATATCCGATGAAGTGTCAGTTAGAAATAATTATGCTAGAGTTTCCAATACACGATTATAAAATTCCCTGCATGTACTTTAATCTAATCTATGATTATCATAGTTGGTATGTGACAGCTGATAGATTCCTTTCACATTTAAATGCCATGTACTATGTAGTATGTGTATCTAGAAAAACTTAAACAATGTTACTTTATATAAATTTGTACTGAAACAGCTGGATGCAATTATATTTATTGTTTATACCTGAAAATTATAATTGTTGCATGCTGTGGTCAATATTTTTTGGTGTTGGCATTATTACGTAGGTTGAATGCTATTTTTTTTCAAATGTCATAAGTTGATTTCATTTGAACTGTCGGAATAATGTCGAAAATATAATAACTTAAAATATAATTTTCATATTTAAAAAAAATAAACTGAATTAAAAAAAAGTATTTTATGGTAATTTGAAAAAAATAAAGTTTTGTAATAGTTCGTAAAAGATACCTGAAAAAAGATATTACATACAAGTATATACTGCTTATAGTTATAGTTTAATTTAAGTTATGGATTAATGTTAATTTTTTAAAACTAAACATGTTATGAAAACATGATAGGCAATATTTTGAAAATATATTTATGTATTTAATAAAATTTCTGAGACTGTTGTTGGTTGGAAAGATTTTGTGGAAAGAATGTCTGCAACTCGACTGGCAGAAGTTGCAAACAAATTAAAAACTCAATAGCACCAGATTACCTTGACAACCCTTATAACTATGGTAAAAGCTGGACATCAACGTCTCAAGATTAGGACACAGGACCTAGTCTTATGTAAGAAGAAGGAGTTAAATTTTATCAAATAATTTTCTGTTAAAAAAATTAACTTATAATGAAGAAATATGAAGAAAAAAAATATTTTCTGCTAAATAAGAAAATCGGTCATAGACTTTCTGAGACTCTCGCAAAAAGTAATAAAGTACAAAATAGAATGTGACAGTTTGACGTAGTGGTTTTCGGACACTTAAGAAGTCCTAATTAGAACTAATAGTGCCGTTTTGATATGACACCTTGCGTTCAAAAGTTTTGAAATTATTTCTACTTTTATGTTTTTTTTAAAAAAAAAATCCGTTTTTCTTCAGTTTCAATGGAATTTTAATTATTTAAATAACTTATTATAAAAATTACATTTTTGTATACATATTTACATTCTCATACAAAAAAATATCAATCTGTTTTAAAATTATTTCAAAAAAATTACATAAGCAATTAAAAATTGATTTTTCGTAATTTTCAATGTTTATGAATCACTTTTTAGTCTTGAATGTATTCTTTTTTTAGAATAATAACACTTAAGATAATTTATTTGAAAATTATTGGAATGTTGTAAAAATTCAAAAAGCAATAAAAATAATCCTCATTAAAAATAGTGCCAATTACATTTCAGATTTTTTTTTTATTTTTATTTTACCATTTTCAAAGTACACAAGTACAGCATATTCTGTATCTATGTGTATTAGTAAATTTTTTTTGCTGATGATCCAATTTGATCTGGTTTCAATTAAAGACTTTTGATTACTCAACCATGTCTAAACTCCTGTTAAAATTCTTATAGTATGTATCTGTATCTGCTGAATGTTCTATTGACACGTTTACAGTTGTACAAGCCATTGCTACTATTTCTATACCACCATGGTGTTACTCTGTTTCCTGTTTCAATTAAATTCAATAAAATGAGAAAAATTTGATAAATAAATTAATTAAGATGAAATTAAAAATTTAAAACAATCAAGATAAGGATTTTAAAAAAAAAAAGTACTAAATTGTCTTTAATTGAATAAATTCAAGTTTTGTGTTTTTTTTTCTCTTCTAAAGTTTTTATTGTATTCTAAAATAATAATAATCTCTTAATCGTTTTGCAAATATTTGATGATTATTGATCATTAAAAATATTTATTTGCTTGCCATCAGATTAAGTATCTTGTTTGAATGAAGGCATCAACCGGAATGAAAACTATCATGAGAGGACCTACCAAAATCAACCACACAGACTTAGAAAGAATCTAAACTTAATGGTTGATCATTTGATATAGTAGAGTAGTCTAAAAACAAATATATGTACATATGTTTAAATCCTCACCTGCTTGATAATTGACTGTTTAAATAAAAGAATTTTCAAAATAAAACAAAAAACAAGGATCAAAATGCATTCTAATAATTGGAAATAATAAAATAAATAACATTTTAGAGAAGAAACAACCAAATAATAATAATTTCTGAATTCGACTTCATTAATTTCAAATTAAAATTAAATTACTGGCAATTTAAAATTACTAGCAATTTAAAAAAAAAACAAAAAAATTCTTATGCGATTATATTGTGTAATTGGACACAAGACAAGAAAATGCTTTTATCAAAAATTTATGTTATTTGAAATTTTGTTGTAAAAACAGAGAAAAAAAGTAAAAAAAGTAAAAAAAAAAATAAAAATAAAAAATAAAAATTATAGTCAATATTTTAACATAATAAATAACTCAGTTTATAATGTGTGTTCACATTTTCGCATGAGTAGATTCATTTTTTTTTTTATATGAAAAAATTTACAATATTTACAAAATGTGCAGATTTGAGACTATGTCTATATATGTATATGTATGTAGAATGATCATACTAACATTTGAACATGACACACAAAACTAATAAAATTTTATTTTTATTTATTTTTGAATATCGATGTATTGAATTTAATAATCAGGAATATAATTTTTTTTAATTTTTTTTTTTTTGCTTAGCAATAAAATAAATTAATATTTTTCCTTTATTGGTTTAAGAAAATATTTTAAAAATCTGATAAGGGAAAAAACAAGAACATTAAAATCCAATAAAATATTATAAATTATTCAGGAATTTTTTGTTTTTGATTTTTTTTTTTTGAAGACATAAGACGTAATATTTTCAATAAGGAGAATTTTGTATGTAAGATTTTATGAATATGTATGTATCTAAAATCAGAGAATCATAATATATTCCTTGATATGCTGTCAAAAATAATTTTTTTGTGAATGGTACGAATCAAATAAAAAATCTGTATTTTATAACTTTTAATCATTCTGGGATTTTTAATTAGACATAACTTTAAAGAAAATTTTTAAAATTTTATTCTCTATTAAAATAAAATTAGCATATTTGGTATTGTACTTCAGGAGATAATTTCGAAAATATCGTTTGCAATCTATAATCACTTCAGGAGATTTCCCGAAAAAATCTATAACCTAATTTAACTGACTTGACTACTGCGAAATTAATTTTTTTCGATCAACACTTAAAATTAAGTAACATAAACAACATAAAATAAAAAGAAAGTATCTTTTATTAATGTTCTTATAGTATTTTGATGAATATAGATATTTTATGGTTGGATACACTCCATCCCTCTTTTTCACACAGTTTCATAGAACAAAAGTTTTTTTTTTTTTTTTTTTTTTGTATGACATGACTTTTGATTTTTTTTTTTAACTTACCTTTTCTTTCTTAAAACCTCAACCATAACAATAGCACCAATAACAGAAAATATGATTAAAATTACAATTAAAGTAAACGCCCATCCTGATTCGCTAACTGCTTCTGAAAATTAATATAAAAAAAATATTAAGAAAAAAAAAAACAAAAAAGAATTTATTTTAATATTTAATTAAATGTAAAAAGCAATGATTAGATAAAAATTATTACTTTTTTTTTTTTTAAATGAAAAAACTCAAACAAAATGAATAAATTATTATTATAGCAACACGCCATAAAATATTTTTGAAATGCACATTAACGTAAAACGATTGTATTTGATTTGTTGAATTTGTTATGAGTTGCCTATTTTTAAATAAAAAAGAATTGAATAATGAAAAAAAAAAAAAAAAATAAAATAAAATTTAAATAATAATCAAATATCTTTTTGGAAAAAAAAAAAAATGTGTGGGGTGTGTGTTATTTATGATTTGTAAATGTTTAATTTTTTTGAAAGGAATTTTTTGTCGGTTATTAAAATACGAGTAGTTAGAATACATAGAAAATAATTTTTTGATACAAAATTTATTTATGGTTTTTGATAAAAGGAAAGAATATGACTTTTTAAAAAAAAAAAAATAATAAGTAAAAAAAAAATACAAAAAATAGACAAAACTATCTTACAAAACATGTAAGCTATTTGTCTATCATAAATTTTGCAATTTATTCATTTAAATAAAAAAACGTATTTGTTGAATAAAATAATTTATTCAGAATTTCAGTTTAAAATCATGCGTTTGAAGATTAGAAACTATGTTTTGGATTCTTTCAAAAGTTGTAAGATTTTTCAAAACAAATCTATTTTTATGTGCCATGTGATATACGCTAGGGAGGTTGATTACAAATTGGGATAAAAAATTTTAACTTCAATGAAAATATCATTTTCAAGGCACCAAACTGTGGTCCTTTTGGCACCGAATACAAAAATAAATGAATCTAGAACTTTATGAAGATTGAAAAAAAAAACTCCTGTTTGTTAACTGTAATTAATTATTTTAATTTATCCTCAATTACAATACCTTTTTCGTTTCGTAATCATACAATATGATTTCGTTGAAATTCTTCAACATCCCACACTTCTTTTTCTTCTTCTTTTTTTTTAAATTCAAAACTAATTTAAATTTTTAATGAAAATTTAATAAAATGTTGATTTGTTTCTGTTGCTTGTTTCTTTTATTTTTTTCTTCTTTTTTTTTAAATTCATTTGCATAAACTGAATGAAGTTATTAAATGACACAGCGAAAAACAAACGAAAAACAATGAAAAATTACATTTTCATTTTTATTTTTTTCAAGTTAACAAGTCATTGGCATAGTAAACATAATAAAAATGAATTGTAATCAACATTTTAAAATGTCTTAATTTTCGAATAAACAAGCGTTTGCTTTTTTTTTTTTTCTTAAAAAGAAGACAAAAAAATTCCGATACATGCCAGATAAAACTCATTAATGTTTAAATTATTCAAAATTTTAGTATATTAGGATGTTTGTCTTTATTTTTTTTCTGTTTGTTTTTCTCATTTTTATAATAAATTCAAACATGCATGAGAAAAAAAGATATACTGATGGTTTGTTAATGCATTTCGAAAAATAGGTATACTTAGTGAACTTAGTCAGCCGATTAGAAAATGAAATATTAACAGAAAAGTTCACAATTGACTTAAAATTATCTTGAAAAAAAAAAGAAATACAAAATAAGCAAGAAACATTCTATTAGAATTTTTAATTTATTTTATTTTGAAAAAAATCAGTTATTATCATGATTCAACCATAGAGACCATAACATCTTTATCAGGGCATTGTTGTTGCTTCAACATATACCATACCAGGTCGGTTCTATAATTAAGACATTTTCGTCATCTCTATCATGATTTTCGGCAGCAAAATCTTTTAAGAAATTCAAAAAAAAAGACTATTTTATGTTAATTGACTCCTAAATGAGTGTTAATAGATAACATTTTTTTCTTAATACAGTTTTGACTGCTCTAAAAAAGAAAGTGTAACTCTTAGGGAAAAAAAAAGAGTCAAAAGCAGATAAGTCACATAAATTACAACTTTAAGATACAAATACATAAATATCTTATTTATGAATGCTTATTTCTTTGGTTTTAGATTTTTTTTAGAAAACTCTAATCTATTAGGTTTTATACAATTTTTTTTTGAAAAGTATAAAAGTTTCTTAAATTAAAAAGAAATACTTCCCTATCAGTATAAACGTGAAGAATTTAGCTTAAGGCTGAACCGAACATTTTTGTTAAACAATTTTTCTCATATTATTATCGAGAAATTGTTCTAGATTCATTTATATTATATATACGAGTAGTATGTATATATATATATTTTTTTTCAAATTTAAAAAAAAAAAACAAAAACGTGCCGGTTTTAATAGCATACTTCTGTGAGATACGAGTATAATAACATAATGTTAGACACCAAGAAAATGAAGACATTAAAGTTATCAGAGGATAGTCATCAAAACAAATATTCAGATATAGGGTAATATGTCTGCTTTAATGCAGAGCTCTTTATGCTTTGCATTATAAAGTTTCCTTTTTTTTTTCAATTTTCATTTTTTTTTAATGTATCATTTTTTTGTTTTATTTTTGTCCGTAAAATATAATTTGATTGCAGTCTAAAGACGAAGATAACATGTTTTTAAATTGAAACGTGATGTCAGACACCCTCTGTGTGCAAGGTAACTCTTAAGAACTAAAAAACAAAAAAACATACAACATAAGAAACATAATCATTTGCCAGAAAATAAATTGATATGTTTCAACCAGTCGTCTCTTCAAAGCTTTAATGAATGAAAACGCATTAAGAAGAGTTGTTTTGTTTTATGCAAAAGGGTTAATACAATTTGAAGTGTTTTAATGCATGTTATCATGATATTTTGAAAATCCTTAAAAGAAAAACAGAAAAAAAAAAGAAGAGAAAATCTCAATTAATTTGATGTATATCTTCTGTATGTATAATAAGGATCAATTGAGACACTGTGTTTAATTTTTTTAAATTAAATGAAACACAATTGACTGACATTTTAAATTTAAGTTAAAGGGCAAATTTTACAAATGCACAAAGAATTACAGAAAGTTGTGTAAAAAATATCTGTGTACTAGAAGAAACTTAAATCGATTTTTTTCAATTTTAAAATAAGAAACTATTTTTTGCTTACCAAATGACCCATTGAATGAATAAAAATTAGATTCATGCCATGGCCATTCACATACTGAATTACTATTGTTATCAAATGTGATCGTCTCATTTAAAAATGGTGGTTTAGGGGGTGGTGGTACGAAACGACCATTCCATAGACCATTTTCACTATCATCAAATGTTAATAGTGATTCAAATGAATCTTCTTCGAATGCATTAGTCCACCATTCATCATCCATCCGTTAAAAAATTAATTGAATCATCTGTTGTTGATTTTCTGAATATTCATCTGATGCTATACTGACAGAAGTTATGGCATATCATTTTCAGAATTTGTTTTCTATTATTCCTAATCAAATACACTTGTTTCCATCAAAAGTACCGATAATCCAGAAAATATTGTTCTTCAAAGAACTGAAAAAAAAAATTAAATAAAAACCATTGAATTTTTTATAAGTCAATAAATAAAAAAAAATTGAATAAACAAAACCAACCACAAGAAACCAAAATACACAAACAAAAACATTTATGAATTAGAATATAAACATTGGTCATGTTCTTTTCATGTGTTCCGACATTTGTGTTCTTTTTCTACAATTTTTTTAAAATTTAAAACATGAACCAAGTGCCAATATGTACTAACACTGAGTTAGTGATGTTTCTGAAAGATTTAATTTTCAGCTTTTCTTTTGAATAGATACTGAATTTTATTTGTGAATTTATTTCTGCTTTTCAAGTGATCCTTGTTTTTGTCATAATCTAAAAAGTTTGTGGAACAAGCAAACTATGACAACTACAAAAGAAAAGTATGAAAAAAAAAATCTTGATGTATCTGATGGCAAAGGAAAAACATTTTTCAAAACTTTTACTTCATCCTTTATTCAAAATATCTCATATTATCGATAAATTCAAATAGAAAGGATAAAATCTTATTTTTTATTGAACCATACCACATATGCAGAAAAAGTGTCATAAACCTTTTTCACCTCTTCTATGTTGACAAGAATGATATGAGTAATGATGAATTGATGAATCTATGAGGTCGATGACATCAGAAATATCTTATTTGAAAAAAGTGTCTTCAATTCATACATACTTAGAATAAATTTCTGTTTTCGCAAACGAATTCACATAACGTAAATTTAAAACAGAACACTTCTAGTCCACATACCTAGTACGAACTCGGAACTAGAAACGAAGAATCTATGAACAATAACAATATAAGTTCTTATAATAGACTAATTATTCCCATATAATGAAATAGTAACATCCTAGTGGCCTCCAATTTCAAAGTTTGGCCTCCAATCTGAAAGCTGTTTTAAGCTCTTTCTTATTCTCAGGATTTTTTCTTAATTTCTCAATTTTTTAAAATATATTCTCTTTTCTACCTATTTTCTATACAATACACAGAAAATTTAAACATAAATTTGAGAAATTTTAATATTTTTAACTCGCTATACAATAATTCTCATGGTTCTCATTACTATACATAATCATATGGATACAGGATACAAGATACAGATACAAGATGCAAGATACAAGATACAAGATACAAGATACAGATACAAGATACAAGATACAGATACAAGATACAAGATACAGATACAAGATACAAGATACAGATACAAGATACAAGATACAGATACAAGATACAAGATACAGATACAAGATATAAGATACAAGATACAGATACAAGATGCAAGAAACAAGATACAAGATACAAGATACAGATACAAGATACAAGATACAAGATACAAGATACAGATACAAGATACAAGATACAAGATACAAGATACAAGATACAAGATACAGATACAAGATACAAGATACAAGATAGAAGATACAGATACAAGATACAAGATACAGATACAAGAAATGTGCTGATTTTTGCATGTACTATCAGTGAACCTCCCTATAGATATCTGCTCTGTCCTATGAATAAATTGAATCTGGACCTTTTCTAAAAAAAAATATTTCAATGACTATAATTTCTATCAGACACAACATGTGTTTATGGTTATGATATGTGCATCTGAAGAAATTGAATTAAAAATCGTTGTCATGGTATGAGAATAATGACGAGGAACTATATGAAACTCATAGTACGCTTCTGTGTGGTTACTTTATAAACAAATATTGATTCAAATGGAGGAAGTTTACGTTTGAATTAAAAGAAAAAAATTTATGATATCAAATTTCTTAGTATAATTAAAGAATTTGTTTGATTGGCATTTTAATTATGAAAGAGTTTATTTTCATAGTTTACAATTATTTTCTCAATCAAGGCCTTCCTTGTAATGACGCTTATCAATATCAATCCCGCTGACTTGCTAAAAATTCAAAGTCTTGTTAGATGTTTTATTTGTGTTTTGATTTTGATTTGTTTTTTATTCTTTCTTATTTTTTCCATTATCTTGAACTGAAGTTCATCAAAACATGATGGGCCTTCAACACACTCAATTCTAGTCCGAATGACTTACTAGAAGTGGCCTTCAAATTCATTCAAATCATTTATAACACAAAAGAAAGTGATGATCATTGATTTCATCGGATCTTGTTTTTAATACGTCTTAACAAGATTTCTAAGAAGATGTAAGTGATAAAATTCGTGTTTTTTGAATGATTATCAAAAATAAATTTGGTCCAAGGAAAAAAAAACAACAACGAAATAAATAAATAAATTAAGTATTTGTGGGTAAGAAAAAAAAAAATCTTAAAAATGCATTTAATGATTTATTCAATGGATGTGTCTGCTAACGCTCAATCATTTTCAGATTTGTGTTACTTTTGTATTTAATGATACTTGAACTTGTACTCCTTCTGAAGATTTAAAAAAAGTGAAAAAAAAAACTTCATTTTGTTGTTTCTGAGCTGCTGAATGTATTAAGGGTACTTGTTTTTGGTAAAATTTAAAAAAAAATCATTTGACGTGCGGTTGTAATTTGAAAATTATTTTGTGTGGCCTTCTTTCAAATTTAAATTATTTTTTCGTGTAACAGGTATTTAATTCTTTCAGGTATGAGTTATGAGAGATCTCTGCTTAGATATTCCGAATTATCTTAAATTAAATCTTTATGAAAACAATACTCAAAGAAAAACATTTTTGGGAACTATCTGACTTCTGTAGTTCAATTGCAATAGACAAAGCTGTGAACATGTCATATATCTATGTGGGTGTATCGTATCCGTATGTAATTTCGAATAAAAACACAGTACAATTTGGAACACGTGAAAAACATTAAAAATAATATTACTTTGATTAATTCTCTTTTTCTATAAAAATTTCATTAAAAAATATTCTCTATTAATTTTTTCAATACCACAAAAACAATTCTTATTAAATTTACTTTTTATTTACTCATCATTTTTATTTATAGAATGTAACATGATACACACACACACAATATCTCATTTGAAAAGGATTATATTTGTAATTTTAAATAAACATATGCGGATAATCTTTAAACTTTTATTCATCCCTCAGATATTTGAAATACGATACGAAAGGCATATAATAATAATTAAATATAGAAAATGCATTCTGTACACGTTATTCTGTCAGTTTACTTTGATAAACTGTGATTTAATGAAAATATATAGCATGTAGGTAGTCAATAGATTGAATGAGAGGAAATTAAAAATGAAAATATTGCCTGAGTTTTAGCACTTTGATGTCTTGTGTGGATGCACAATACCATTCTCATTCCATATTTAATCGTCTATTTAATGATTAATTGTTCATTGTATGAATAATCTGCTTATCTATTTAATAGCTAAGACGATTATGAATCATTTTTCAGGATTTATCGTACAATTAAATTGTTTTTTTTTATATTAGAAAATATATTTTTGATATTTGCCATTTATTCGTATTTTTTTTTTTTTTTTTTTGATCTATTCTTCTTTAAAGATTATAATGTATCTGTATCTTTGTTTTTAAATTTTAGTATTTTGCATTTTTGCATGTATCTTATCGGTTATTTTCGCTATAAAGATTTTTATGTTATTTTTTGTTTAACCTCCTTTCTTCTGTTTATTGTCCATCTAAATCACTCAAATCTTAGCTATGCATACGTTAATGGTTTCTCAAGCCAATGTGTATGTATTCATACAGTTCGTCATTGATCCTTATTTCTATGTTTATTTTTTTTTCCACTTCGACGTAAAAAAAAACATCACAACAAAATTAGATTTTTAATTAATAAAAAAATTCTTATGAGATAATTCATAACTTTTCCTAATGAACATTTTTTTTCAATTAGCCATAACAATGCCATAATATTCATTAAGGAAATTTAAATTACTGTTTTTCGATTAGCTTGTTTTCATTTAGTATCTAATTTCATAACACAAATTATCATTCATTATCTTAATTTTGAATATTCTAAATGACTACATATATCGTGAACCATACCAGAGAATGTATCTACATATATAGAAAAAATGAAGATAAAATGATTAAGATTGATATTCGTGAAGATCATATATACATATATAAAAAATAAATATTCAAAGGGTGTACACAAAATAATAATAGAGCTAGATACTTGGTCAATGCAAATAGTATTGGGTTAAGGTAACATAAATTCTTTGATTACCTTGTCTTTTCTGTCAATAGATACCATGAAGTTGTTAATTTTCTCAGTATAAAAAATGTATCTTTAGAAAATGAATCTGTTATTAATAAGCAATTTTGTTGGCCCTGTAATAGCATACCAATAATGTTTTTGTGCTCATATTTTTGAAAGATTGAATTTTTCTTTTATTTAGTATTTTTTTCTCGGTTGATGTTTCTATTCATTTTCAAAAGATGTAACTAGTTATAGAGACTCACTTAAGAGATTATAAAGATACATTTCAGGTATTCTATACAAAGCATAAGAAAGATATTATAAAGTCGATTAAATATTGAGGTATTCTTTATAATCATCTCACCAAGTAATTACGACTTTTGTTAGATTTTCAGGGTGTAGCCAATACAACAGCATAAAAAATATTTTTTTTTTCTTATTTACTGCGTGAAAAATAATATACTATACATCACTTAAACCGTCAATAATTGCTAGAGAAAAGATATATTTTATATAGACACCAGCCAATATGTCATCAAATTATGCTGTTATACTTCACAACAAAAATTCAAATTAATGTTGAAAAATTATAGATTATGAAGAGTTATTGCGAAAAGTGAAAAAAATAAATTCGAATTTGTCATCTTGTTCATTATTCTGAACGATCTATTGTATTTTTTTTTTCTTCATAATAATAAATATGAAAAATCTACAAAAATTATTATTAGATTCGACATGCTTATTTATTTTTTTTTTTTTTTGACATCTTCATAAATATTTCAAATATTATTTATTATTCAAATAATAAAGAAATAAATATTTACCATAGAATATAAAGTCAATAATTCATAATTGCAAATTTTCAATTTTTAACACTTTAAATAGTATTTTTCAACATAACTATAAAAAATAGAAAAAATTAACCAAAACGAATGTGTTAAAAGCCATAAAGAAATTTTTTTTTTCTTTTTTCAAATTTAATTTATTCTTTTAAATATTTACAGCAATCTTTTTCATACAAAAAAATAAAAAATGTTTGTTTGGTATTTGCCAGCATGAATATTTAATTTATTCATAATTCAACATTTTTTTTTATTTGATTTGTGGTTAATTTTTTTTTTTTTTAGATACGAAAAACTTAAAAATTTTTCTTTAAACTTTAAAATGAAAGTGAATAAAAAAACAAGTTACAAAAAAAACAATAAAAAATATTTTATTGTAATTTTTATTTGAACTATAATTTTTAAAACAAATTTAAAGTATTTTAAATATTAAAAACAAAAAAAAAAAGTTTTTTTGATGAAATCCCAATATAATTCACGAACTTAAGTAAATTTTGCACGATTTTCATGTTTTCTTTTTGCACTGAACGACAGAAAAAAGAAGAAGAAAAATAAGAAGAAGAAAAAATCTTTTTTAGACGAATCTTTTTTCTGTTTTTTTTTTTTGTTATGTAAAACTTTTATTTGGCTTGCAAAATTTATTTTTAATTTCTCTGTTTTTTTTTTGTCAGATCTTATTTACATCTTGTAACATTTTTGTTTGTTTGGTTTTTTTGCTTAAAAAACAAAAAAACAAAAAAAAAAACAAAATAAAACTTCAAGTAAAATATCAAACGTGTTTTTTCTTTAAATCACGATTACAAATGTTTTAAAAGAAACGGAAAAGTCACTTTAGGGAGAAGGAAAAAAAAAAAAAAGAAAAGAAAAAGAGGAAAAACTAGGTGGTAGTCGTTATTACAGACAAATTTTTCGAATATTTTGATTTGCATGTTACACGATAATTTGTATTGCTTTTTTTTCCATTTTTTTTCTTTTTTTTTTTTTTTGAATTTAAAAATTTTCATCATGAAAAAGATTATCAAAAAAAAATTTGAAAAGAAAAAAAAATTTAAATCCACATTAAAATCGATTGTGATAAATTTAATACTTATTTCGTTTTCTGTACACGTTTTTCATATTTTTTATTTATTTTTTGCAAAAAAAAAAATAACGCAAATTTTATATTACAAGAAAAAAAAAGTCAAAAAGTATCATAATGAAATTATAGATAATTTTTTTTTTATATCGAAAACAAACAAAAATGAAATAAATTTTTGAATTTAAATTACCTGGCATGCAAATTTATTGAAAGTGAAAGTGAATTATTCACTTTTTTGTTAACCTA
Organism: Bombylius discolor; assembly: GCA_939192795.1. Taxonomy (NCBI): domain Eukaryota; kingdom Metazoa; phylum Arthropoda; class Insecta; order Diptera; family Bombyliidae; genus Bombylius; species Bombylius discolor. Next base: position 51,906,873 of record OW584238.1, on the reverse strand, counting down.
TTTCCATCTTATTTTCTCACCTTTAAATAATATCTACCAATTAAACAATGAATAATGGTAATCAATTTTCAACTTAAAAAGAAAAAATGAACAATCGTATAGACATATAGTCCTTTTTAAGTTCCATAATAATGACAAAATGTCAAAATGATAACAGGGGATCAATAATTATTTTCGAAGACATAATTAAAAAAAAAAAATGGAAAGTAAAAAAACATCAAAAAAGTGATTCCATTGAATGAATTCATATTTCTTTTTGAACCCTTTTTTTTCGGAATATTTATACTCAATGTAAATTCCATCAATTAATGAGAAAATAGAGCACCTGTCAGGTCCAGGTGAGTTTGTTATAATATACTTCTTTTAAACGTATTTTTTTGAAATATAGCATATTTTGTTTTTTTGTTTATGAAACAAAAGCCGAAATGCACACAAAAAAAAACAACAGTTCAACAAGTCATTAACTCGATCTAAAAACATTAAAACATGACATTTGGAAAGCATAACGTTATACAACATTTCAAAATACGAAAAAAATTCAAAAAAAAAAAAAAAAACATGAATAAAATATTAACAGAAATAATTTAACATCAGAAAAAACCATCAAACTCATATCATCGCCATCATCATCAAAATGCAAGAATTAATATGCATTGAGGGAACTTTATGTGATATTCTGTAAAAAAAACCATTTGTCTTCAACGGACGATTTATGATCATTTGTTGAAATTATTTTATGGTGATCATCAACATTATGCTTGAAAATAATTTTAATAAGAAATGGAAAATTAAGTTTTAAAAAATTAGGTCTGGAAATGTCATTGTCATTGTTTTTAATTAATTAAGTATCCCATACCAACTTTTCGATTTTAAAAAATATATCAAAAAAACCTAATCATATTGACTTTTGAGTCACTTCCGAAAATGGTTATTTTTTCATATTGTAACCAAAATTTCCGGTACCAAATTTAAAAATTTCCCTTTTAATTATTAAATCTATAAAATTTTTCCTACAATTTTTAGTAACTGAAAAACATGAAAAACGACATTCGACTCGGCCGGGAATCTAACCATAGAACCTTTACCTTTCCGGGGTAATGCTCTTAAGCCATTAAGCTACCGAATGCCATGTAGCTTGCTGTTCTCAGTTACTACGTAATCATTGATAAAAAATACTCAAATCTCCTACAAATTAAAAATTTATCATTTTTAGCAATCCTTTTGAATTTTTTAAGGAAAAAACAGAGAATAAATTTCTGAAAAGGAAGTTTAAATTAAAAAAAACTGAGATTTATCTAAATATAAAACATAAATATTCAGATGTCTTTTTTTTAGATTGCAATGAAAAAGAATAACAAAATCAAAATTAATTAATGTTTATCTAATTGTATAAATTTATTAATTATAATTATTGATATAAAATATGTAAATAACTAGTTTGTGTATCCTTAAATTAATATTAAATACAATACATATGTATGCACATATTTACATATTGTCATTGCAATAGAAATTAGAAATTTATAAACCATAATTAGTAAAGAAAGTGGTAAGTTAACATAGTTTCTGTTGTTTACAAATTACAGTATGTTTATAACATTTCAATTGTTTCATATAATTAATAACTTTTCCATAGATTTAATTTAAATCTTCATTATTCAAATAACACAACATAAATATCTATACGGATTGAAATATGATTCAATAACCAAGAGCTAACAATTACGAGTGCAATAATTGAAGTATGCACATACACATATTCTTCATTTCTTGCGTCAAGGAATTAGAACAATGAAATCTCGGCATAATTATGTGTTAAAGTTGAAAATCATGTTATAAGTCAAGGACTAGGGAAGCTTCAATTTAATTTAAAAAAAATGTGTAAAAAAACAATTTCTCATCTGACATTCTGAGTTCCAAGTTTTGTAAATATTCAATTTAGTTTCAGGTAGACTGAAGAAGTTGTCATGTAGCAAAAAATTCTTATATGTATTTATTTTTTAAAGGGTTTTCTTACCATATGAGATTCTTTACCAATATACTTAGATACAACTTTTAAATAAATATTTTTCATTTTAACTCCTTCAGATACAATTGTAAATACTGTAAACGGATAAGAGTTAAAATTTGACAAAATGACAGAAAAATAATTAAAAAATTTACAAAAATAAAAAATTATTAACAAGGATTTAAAAAAAAACAAATCAAAAAAATTTCTTAAAATTTTAAATTAATATCAACCCGTTGGGCTTTATTTAAAATAAAATTCATGTTTTAAAATTATTACATTTATTCATTGCATGTCATGCAGTTTTTGGTAGCTTTTAACATGTTTAAAAATTTTCTGGAAAATATTGTTCATTCATGTGTTTTATAAACAAAATGAATAATAACAATGTTGAAGTGTGAAATTTTTTAATATTTTTGTCACACGTCACACTAAATTAAGGAATATAAAAATGACTGACGCATGAAATCAATACAAAACAAAATAAAAAAAAGAATGACTACGTGTTTGAAATTGACACTTTCAAAGTATTCAAATTTTTGAGAATGAGAATATACAAAAAAAAAAAGGCAATTTAATTCCTTTTCCGGTCGAAAACATTATAATTTGAATTTAAATTAAGAAACAGAATAGAATATTTCATTTACCAACATATTGAGGAAACCTTAAAAAGGACGAAAATGATATGTTATGTTAATTTTCGCTTGATGTAACAATCATAAAGCAAAGAATTAAATGCGTCTATTTTATTTTTGACACCAACTGTTTCATATTAAAAATTACATAGCAACAAAAATTCAACAAATTTAAGAATAAATTTCAATAATTTCGATGTAATAGAGACGAAACGGAGGGTAATTCAACAAAAAGGAAGGCATTAAATTTGAATATCACGCAAATCAAATAATAGTTTGCACTCAGTCACAAAAAAATGTTCCTCTAATTTTGCACCGACAATTGAATAACATCATTCATCATCAGCTTCTTTCAGCTTGTGTATTCTACTTTAAATGCTCTAAGAACAGAGTTTAATTGAGAAATTCATTGCTTAACATTAAAATGCATATTTTCTATGTAATATGAGTGAATTCATGCATAATGCATTTATAAATGCATATCTTCAGGTTATACATCATCAGACATTTCTTTATTATTATTTTTTATTTTTTTTCTTTATCCCCTCAGGACTTATATTTATGCTATGTGAACGTAGAAAGTCTACTACCGTACTCTTAACTTGAAAAAAAAAAAAAAAAAAAAAGCTTAAAAATTGTTGTAGACAACAAAGATGTCGACGATCGATGGTGTGGTTATAATCATTACAAGTTTGTGTACTTTCCTTTCAGTCTGATGTACATGATACAGACGTTAAGGGAAGTGAACCCGTTTATTTTTTTATATTAAAGGATTGCTTAATAACCGAGACAAAAGGCTTCTGATTTGAAAACAAATACATGTCAGTCTCAGTCTCAATATATGTATATGATGTGAGGTTTTATTTTTACTAAAATTCTGGCTGCAATTTTTAAAAACAAGAATTCAATACAAAAGTACATTTTTCTCCCTTTTTTTTTTGTATATTTTTGATTTTGATATGAATCCTTTTTGTGAGAAGGATATGCTGTTTTTATCGAAATTTTGATTGAAAAGAAAAATCCCATTGAATTAAGTGTGAAAAAGAAGTGATTAAAGGCATATTTGTGGTATTATGGATATACATACGTATATGTATGTATGTACGTATTTATTTCAAGTTCATTGCAATCCTGTCTGATTTCTGTAAGGATATCATATGGTGTTTTCACACCTTTTTGAAAGTAATCTTTTGTTAGAAATTCATTAGTATTATTGTATATTGTTGTTGGTTTTTTTTTAAAAATCTGAGAAATAATTCGAATTGAACAAATATAAAACGAAACAATAGAAATGAAAATTTTAGGTTTTTTTTTGATTTTTAGATTTTTTTTTTCTCAGGATCAAAAGAATAAAATTTGTAATTTCATGTGTTCACATTTTGCATGGATTTAGAGATCAGCTACATTCACCATAGATTTTTAAAAAATGCAATATTCTAGAAGCTATCAACAAATTCCATGGTTGAATGGCTTTTATCTAATAAATTTTACAAACATAAATCATGATCAGATATTATAATCTTTAAAAAAAAAAAAAAATATCTCGGGAAATTATAAGTGGTTATCAACGTTTACAATCGCTCAACAAATAATAAAAACCCACCTTAAATTGAATAACGGAGCAATGGAATATTTTTTTTTTTCATAAAACAATTCGTGTATTGTTTGAAACAAAATAAAATTTACCTTAAAAAGGTTTTGATTTGTACATTAAACGAATAAACGGCAGGTTATTGCAGATACTTTGTGTGATACTGCATGTATAAGTATTTCCGTTCTTTTACATTTTGTTTACTTGTATTTTTTTTTTTTAACTTATTTTCTTCAGCATTATTATTACGCAAAGTAAGACAAAAAAAAAATAATTGCAAAAATAAATCATTTTTATTCAGACAAGAATAAGTATAGTAAGCAGCTCCTTTTCCGGTGTAATTGCATGGATTTTTTTAAAAAAATTTAAAATAAAAAATTTCCAATGAATATTATTCCGTGATTAAAATTTTTAATTCATAATTTTTTACAATGAATTTATTAGTTTGTTTACAGATTTATTTATTTATTAAATAATGTGGCATTGAAAATTTGTATTTTTTGCATAATTTAAGAAATTTTTAAAATTATTGCGTTTTGAGCGCACATTTTGAGATTACAGGTTGGAGGTAAGATTAAGAAATACTGTAGAAAGCTAGTGTAGCCAATGCAACTTATTTTTTTTTCAATTTTGTCAATTTTAAAGTTTTAAATTTTACAGTATTCTCCACAAAAATTTTTTTTTTTAACTTTTTCAAGGATGAGAATTTTTTCTTTAGTAGTACCTATACGTTTTGAAATATCTAATTTTTATATGATGGTTCAATTTAATAGATAAAAATTTGTTAATTAAACGATCTCACTTAAAAAGCAAAAAGAAGTTTAAAATTTCGTCCTTTTTTCTTTTTTTTTTTTTTATTTAAAAAGTTTTTATTATTTAAATTTTACTAATACTAAGTTATTATCTTGCTTCATATTTTCTCAATATTAAAAATAAAAATAACCTTCAAAATCACCTTTTTTAAAAATTTCCACAGTACATCATTTTTTCAATATTAATCGATATTAATTTCTAATAATCCTTTCCAAGTTTACTACAAAGTTTATTTTATCTTAAAACACAATAAAACTATTGAAAAAATTCACAATTACGAATTATTCTTGAAAATTGTTTAAAATAATTAAATTATTCCACTTTCACTTTCCATCATAAAACATTTTTGTTTTTTTTTCACACATTAATCCGGAAACGGATATGGTTAACATTATTCAGGATCCATCCAATAATCACCACAAACGATATCCTCTTGAAGCACTAGTATAAATTTTCAATATCATAATAATAATTAACAATTTTACGTAATATTTATTAATTGTACACGTCCATTATTTTTCGAAAAATAATACACACATATTTTTAAATTATATTTTTAACAGTTATTTAATTCTTATTTTGATTGTTTATATTATAAACAAATCAATGTTTTTCAATTTATTTTATTTATGTTTTTTGTTTATAATGGAATAACAGAGTAAAACGATGTGAAGTTGAGTACTAAACTCATTTTCTCATTTAATTTACAAATTGGTGAATTTCAATTTGAAAAATATTATAACTTAACGAAGTTATTTAATATTCTCTCAACACTGGCATATGTTTGAAAATGAAAATTATTTATATAAGAATTTTCACGATGAACGAAAATTAACGAAAACTTCGGTGTTTTGTTGATGTTTTATTTTGTTCTATCAAACCACTTTTGTTGTTGTATTTTGTGTTCATTGCACATGAATTTAATCAAACATCTTTTTGGATTTGGATATTTTTTGAATGAAAAACTTAAAAATTAACCATATTGCTCTATTTTTTTTTTCCAACCTTCAAAGCTAATAAATTGAGAATTGTAGAAATTTTAATCGAAGATACAATTTGATTGTTTTAGAATATTATTTACTCTTAGCCAGATTTGTTTCTTTTGCAGAAAAAAGACTTGAAAAATAGTAGCTATATTTAAAAAAAAAAGTAAAAATTTGTATCTTCAAGGGTTTTAGGGTTCTTGCTAGCTATAATTTATTCTTTTAATATTTTTATAATTATCTTTTTCTTTCGTAACTTAAGATCATTTTTTTCTTTTATAAATTTACAATTGATTCAAGTTTTCTATAAAAAAAATAATAATTGTAAACTTGTTTTCACAATGTATCTCATAGAAGATACACTTTAAAAAGAATGGTTTCGTAAACAGGTTTCATATAATTTTGTTTTTTTGTTTTTATTTAATCGTTTATTAGGTGTAGTTTTTATATGATATCTTCAGCTTCACAAAAACAATCAAGGTAACTTAACTTCTTTTCTAAAATAAAAGCTTAATAAAAAAAAAACAGTAAAACATTGGTCTAAGAATACGATTGCTTCATTTAGTTAACCATTTTTAGATACATAGAGGTGCATGAGGATTGAGGCGTTCACATGTGTTAATTCTAATTTCCAACCCATCTATACACATTTTTTTTGCAGATATCTTATAGGTATACAATTTTTATGAATTATAAAATTTTGATGTAAATAAAGTGAAAAAGCAAGAACGAAAAAAGAATTTTAATAATTGTTAAAAGTTTATTTCCTCACAATGTCGTAGAGGATTCTTTATAAAATTATCTTGAAAAACAAAATTACCCAATGATTGTCTGAGTCTAATTTTTTATAAGGGCATTCTAAAAATTTTCTATAAATGTTGACGGAATGAAAAAAAAAATATACTAAGCTAGCAATACAGCCTTGTCGTCTGAAAAATTATAGGAAAAAAATTGAATTTTAACAGTCTCAATAGTTTGGACTCCAAATCATTAGTGTTTCCGGATGTCTCTTCAGATTTATAAAAATCACATTTAATGACTACAAAATCAACTATTGAATACCAAGCCATTTTTTTATACATGTCATATTAAGTCAAACAAAATAAAAAAAAAACAACATTATTTGCATAACAAATTTTTGATTTCTATTTTTTTTCTTTTTAAAAATAAAAAAAAAAAATCTTAAATTGTGCAGATGATAAAATCAATCTGTAAAAAAAAAAAAAATATTATTTTTGCATAAAAATGTATCATTTGACATTTTTATTGACTCTTAATCTCAATTAATTTTAAATTTGTGATCATAAAAAACAATTCATTCCACTATCACCTTAATAGTCAATAAAACGGTTTATTTGATTTTTTTTTTTCTATTTTTTTTTTTTTAAATTTTATTTTTGAAAAAATAAATTTTGATTGTAAATTTGAATTTTTTTATTTTTTTATTTTGATAATTTCCATAAAAATGAAATAATAAAACAAAAGTTTTACATTTCAAATTTAATTCTTTTAGCACGTTTTAAATTTTAAACACATATGAGGTCATTGTTTTTACAATAAAAAAAAAAAAAACAACAACTTCTCTTTGATTTGAACTTTTGTCCAAAAAATGATATCACTTTTCTAATTATTAAAAAAAAAAAAAAAAAAAAAAGAGAAACAACATGAATTAATAAAAAAAAATCATAAAAGTGTAAATTAATCGCTAAAAAATGGTTTCAGATAAAGAAATTAAGTAAACATTTTGGTTGAAAATATCATATTAATTTCATAATTTATGTAACGTACAAAGATATATGTATGATTTTTTTCTTCTTCTTTTCATTTTTTAAATAAATAAAATCTTTTCAAGTATTCCGCGAATTTTTTTTTTTTTTATAATATTTAAATAATATTTTATCGTTTTTTATTTTTTTTTTTTTTAAATAATTTTAGGAGATGAATGAATTAGAAAATAACACCTGAACAAATTTGAAAAAAAAAAAAAATCAATGAAATATTGATTGTGTTTAATTTTAAAATTTTTATGTAAATTGTTTCATATTTGAATTTTAAAAAATTTCAGATAATTGACAAATAATAAAAAATTCGCATATTATTTGAATATATTTGTTTATAAAAAAAACAAGAAATACAAAAAAAAAAAAAAAATTATTGATAAATATCTGTTGAAAGTTATTATTCTCCATAAAAATCTTTAACACAACACTAAAATTAAAGTCATCTGATTTTAAATATCTTATTTGTTTGTTAAGAAAAACAACAACACAAAAATGAAATAATAAATTTCTAACCTAAACCGTCAAAAAGCAGCATGGTTCCAAAACAGTGCTGTTTTATTTTAAAATATAAAATCATTATCACAAGACCACAAAATGGAAAAAAAAAAAAAAAAAAACAATAATAATAATTTCGTATAAAATTATTACCTGTAGCTATAATACATAACATAATGACTTTATTAAAAGTCTAATATTTAAAAGATACTCAATACAGTTATAATATTTTTCCACTTTATATGGTATTATTATTAATTACATAATTGGAGGTGTATTTATTATGATTTAAATTTGAAAAAAAAAATAAAAAAAACGACTTTATATCTTTTGTACAAAAGAAAAGACTTACCTGATTTTTATATACCTACTGATACAAACCTTTCAGTATATATAATATACTTTCAAGTGTACTTCGAATGAATGTAAAATATCTAATTATGGAAGAAGATCAAAGTTATGCTTTCAGGTGATTTTCATTATGCTAAATAAAATGACAAGTAAAAGGACTTTTAAAAATCAGAATATAAAAGGATTTAAGCTCATTAATTTTATATTACATAGAGAATATAATTTTATAGAGTCTTTTTACAAATAAAGAAGACGGTTAATTTTAGAAAGTAAATTCATTTTGAAATTGAATATCAAAACAAATTTTTTTTTTTAAAACGTAAAAAACCACATTATTCTATTGTTACTCAATTTTTATCGAAATCGTTTGATAGAAGAACAAAATAAATAAGTAAAAATTAATAACCGTAATTTATATCACTAATTAAATATGACTTGTTTCAATTAATTAGTAATTAAAAATTATATTTATGAACAGAATTATTTTGAAATTTGTTTAATATGAACTAACAACTCCTGTTGAGTTTCATAATTAAGGCGATTATTCAGTTTTACAAAATTCGTTTTTGTATTGTCGACACTTGACTCATTTAATAAAAATTAATTTTTTTTTGTAAGGACCAAGGAAAAATTAATATCATGAATATAATTTCTGCGTGCACAGTGTACATAATCAAGAAAGAAACATAAGGACTTTTTTTTTCATTATCCAATTATGTGATTCGTTTGTCTCATGAAAAATGAGTAAAAACAATATTTTTATTCGAAAGTACTTCGAGTAAACAACTGTAGAAACTGAACTGAACTCTAGAAACCTTGCAACACATAAATAAAAATAAGAATGTTAAATATGCGTAAATATTCGACTGTGCATTCCACATAAATATTTTTGAAAGGTGAAAAAATTACTTAACAATGTTAAGAAAAATTATTATTATTCAAAGGGTTACCAGATTCAAAAATCAAAATTGCATTTTTATATTTCCGGAAAATTTAAAAAAACATGAACTTAGTGAAATTTTCTCAAGGCATGAACGACGATGCTTCTGCCCTGTTCATGCCAATTAATTTAACGAGGCCTCTATATTTTCAGGTATTTTGTTTTCAAAATCGAAAAAAAATAACATTTTATATTTTTGAAGAAGGAAAAAAATTATTTAATCTGGAAACTCAATTCTCATAATGATTTTCAAGCTCACTGTCAAACCATCGAAAAACGATCACAGGAAAGGATTCAAGCTGTGAATTTTAATGGAACAAAGATAAAAATTTTAACTGGCAATAGCGTTCGTTAGCTTATAGACCTGACTGGTTAGCGAAAAAATTCACAGCTTGTATCTGAGTTCTTTTATTTTATTTCATTTCGATTTCAATTCAATGTTTTGTTTTGTTTATATTTTTTTTTGTGTGCTTTTTTCATTTTATATTTTTAAATGCAACTAACAACTCAAAATTAGGAACTCAGTAGGAATTTTTATTGCACATAAACCTAACGTACTCATGATGGTCTGACAACATAAATAATTCCGAATAAAATAAAAATGTAATACGCAACAGAATTTTGAATAATTAATTAAGCTCTTCATGGAGAATTTTATGGTTGAGTAATTAATGCAATCGTTTTTTCTTCAATGGCAACAAACAGAAGTACTAAGTGGCATTAGTTATTTTGTGTTTTTTTGTAAACTAATTAAAAATTCTTTATTAAATTTGCTGAATTGGTAGAAAGAAAAAATTTTATTAGCTAATTCGTTTAAAAAGAAGTTCAGTTAATTTTGGTAATCTTGCAGAATCAGTTGTTCTTGTAAGAGTTTTTCTTATATTTTTCTCATAAAAAATGTTAATCGAAAGGAATCTTTGAAAAACGCTATTAAATTCCAAACTTTGTTTCAAAGCAAAACTTTCATATTTATTTCAACATACTCTAAAATTTCATGTGTTTTTAACAAGAAAGTTACTTAAAATTTCGGAAAGGATACCGCAAATATCTTTATTGTACCTTTACAATACTCCTTTACAATCTTGTACTGACTGCAGACTAGAGAGTATATCACATTGAAGGCAACAACAAAAAACAAACAAAAAACTCAAAAATAACATATTCCTCCCTTCATTATTTTCCTATTGTTGATTTATATCTTTCGACAGTTTACTGCATTTATCATATCGCTTCGACACATTTATCATCTGAATGTCTTTGGAATCTGCAATTTTTGAAGTTACAGTTTGCTTTTCTTGATTTAGTCTTGTGTATGATTATTATTTTTCATGCCTTCGGCATTCATAAATTATGATTTACAATTTTTTATTAAAAAAATACTAAAAAATAAAATAAAAGCCATTATTTTTTGTTTATATGAAGAAAGAGAGTGATTTTGTTGCAGCAAGTTTGTTGGTTAATCATTTTTTTATTCTTTAATTTTAAGTTCTTAATTTTTTTCGATGACTTTATTAAATTAAGTTATTTTTGTTCTTTGCTATGAGTAAGCAAATAATTAAATTTCAGTCTTCTTGAGAATCTTTTGTAATAAATTTCCGCAATGTTTATTTAATGTCATAACATTACTTCGGTGTATTCTTCAAATGAAGTCATTACCTGCGCTTTCATTCATGTCCAAACTTCAATATTTTGGAAACAAAAAACAAATTCAACAAATCATAAATTACCACTACGGAAATTTTAGTTTATTACCATTTTGAGGAGATCCAACTCAAACATTACAAGTCAATGAACGGAAATTTAATGATTTAAATCGAGATAATGTTATTTTTCTTTGCACAGCAATGTCAATAATGAATCTTTCACATTTTGTGTTTTTGTTTTGTTTTGAGTATTATTACTATTAAGACAAAATTTCACCTGAAGCATAATGTTAATTTTTTCAACATGCACATTCGCTGTTCAAAAATTACTTGCATTGGCTGAATTTCTTACACAATTTAATGATTTAATTTTCAAACATTACAAAAGTGCTGAAATAATTTGCTTTCTTTTTGTTTTTTTGTGTTCATGAAGAGATTGTGTCCAGTCAACAATTAAAAGTACATTATACAGAAAATGTTGCTCCAAACACTTGAATAACACAAAAATCAAATGGAAAATTCATGAAAAGTAAAATTTTGCCTTAATTAAGACATAAAAACATAATTTCTCTTATGTAATGAAGACCTAACACCTTATGTTCATTTGTAATTTATTTTAATGATGTTTCATAAGCTGTAATTTAAAAAATATGATTATAGTAATTTTTTGAATATTACAGGATTTTATGGCATAATAAAAACATGATTAAAAATTTTTAAAAAAATTTTCACTTTGAATGTGAAAAAAAAAAAGAATAATTTGGAGTTTTTTAACACTTCACATTGGAGTGTTTTTCAATTCTGCCAATAGATACTGTTGACAAATTCAAATATGAAAACAAAATTTGAATCTGAAAATTAATTTACTTGTCCAATAAAATGAAAAATTTAGAGTAAATAACCTATTGACTTCACAAATCATTCGTTTTCACTAACACTCTAGAAGTTGTACTCGTGCTATTATTTTTTCATTTTTTTTTTTTGTTTTTCATTATGAACTTGCATTAATTGTAAATTTGACATTACTGCATTTTAGTAGTTACAAGATAAAGAAACACAAAAAAACTATTTCAGGTTCAAAACATAAACACATCTTGAGATCAGATTAAAGTATTTTTTGTCTGAAAAAAAACGTTTATGGTTTCATTAAGCGTGAAAAATTCTATTCTGTCTCCAGACTCGATTAATTAAGTCACACAAAATTCAAAATCAAAACATGGAATTTTTGCCTACAGGTGAATTCTAAAAGAACATAATTAAAGACAATGTCAAAGATATGTAATTTTCGGAGAATTTATTGCTATATGATCTTTATCGATTTCTAATTTTTCACTATGAATTTTAAAATATAAATCTGGAACTCACTAAAAAAATAAATAAATAAATAAATAGAAAATGCTGAAAGGTGTATTTTTAACTTTTTTAGTTTACTTTTTTCATAAAAATAAAATAAATTCCTGTGTGTATTGCAATTACGTGTGCTTTATAAGAACACTCAATTAATTTCAAATATATTTTTACTATAGCCACGCAATGAGATTATTCTGCATAAATTTATATAAACATACAAGTATTAGTATATTCTATATGTTTGTGGCACATAAAAGATATAAATTATATCTATGATTTGATGTTTTTTTGTCATTTGAAAACATTAATATTCATGTTAGTTTAATTCTTAATATAGTCTTATAAATCGGTAAAATTAGCAAAGATGCTATGGGTTGTATCTTTTTGTGAAATGTCTAATTATTCCGTTATATTTTTTTGTTCCTTACCATGATACTGAAGATCATATAAGAAGAAAAGTTTCAAAAAAGATCTCATTTAGTCTTCAAAATTTCACCGAATTTCATTGAAAAATGATTCTTTTTTCTGGAGCCTATTTAGTCATGTCCTCTAATTGAGGGTGTATTTTAATATTATCTAAGAAATTTTATGAAATCACTCGTTTTTACTTTCAGGCTGCATAGCATGAATGAAATCTATCAGTACAATCAACTCCATTCACGTGCCCGTACTTTTTCATGACATATTGAACTCATTTTCATATACGTACATATATATGTACATATAAATATAAACTACAATATAATTTTTTAACGCCTTGTTTTTGTCTCTCACCCAATTTATATCCACATTCTTTTCATTCTATACTTTGCGCAAAAAAACAGATATTCAAAATAAAATCAACAAAATAAAATTGAATAATTTTAATAATCAGATTTTAGATTACTTTTCTTTTTTTTTTTTTAAATAAATTTAACATGCTTTTGGAAATTTAATAGCACCATCAATAATCTTATTCTTGAAAGTCGTGTTGATTTACAGATCACAAACTAAAATCTATAAAAAAAAAAAAAGTATCTACTTTTTATGTGTAAGAAAAATGAAACGTTAAGAATTATTTCCATGTCAAGATACTAAACACAAAAACGAAGTAAAATACATGAAAGGTCAGAATAATATAGATGGATCAGTAAGTTTATATCTTGATTCTGGTTCTATAGTGAATTTAACTTCTTGTCTGCATGCTACTGGCACTTTTGTTGATAATCCTGTCTGATTTTATACATTTAATAAACCAAGTAAAATTCTGAAAATATTTCTTAACAACAAGTTGATTTTTTTTCTATCATTGTAAGTAGGTGTTCAATTCATATGTTCACATAAAAAATTATCCATAGGTAAAAATGTAATAATTCCGCCCGGTTCTTTTACAATGCGTTATCATAAAAAACACACTAGAAATAAAATATTTAATGAGTTATGTTCAAGTGATATTTATTGAGAAATAACTGTGCATGAAAACATAAATGGAATGTAATTTTAAATTTTAATATAAATTATGTACATGCATGAATGCAGTTTTTCTGCATAAGGTAAATAATGCTTAAGATTTTGTATTTGTACGTTTTAACAAAATATGAAAAATATTTTAAGTAGGTGCAATAATATATTTAATTCAACATGAAATTTGACCCATTATATGATTTTTATCTGTTTAAATAGCTAGTATCTAAGTTTTTAAGAAAATTCCGTTCAGTTTGAAGTTTTTATTTATAAAATTCAAACATACTTTTATGCTGTAACTTTAGGACATCATGTACTTTATGAAATCCAAAAATATAATAATGGGATGCATATGTGATTAAGACGGAAAGCAAAAATGTTAGTATGTAATACCAGTAAGTGTAAGGCATAAGAGTAACATCTTTGCAAGAAAAAAGTTCTTTTGCGACTAGCTAAAACGTGGAAATTTACAGTGTAACCATCACAGTAACAAGAGACAAAATTATCTAAAGAAAAACTTCAACTACCTAATTGTTGAAATTCTGAAAATTTTTAAAATTAAATTTAGCATCCGTTTTAAAAATTATAAGCATAATTAATTCTGAATATTGTATATTTCAACACTTCTGACAAGATCCTCGGTAGTATAGTGGTAAGTATCCCCGCCTGTCACGCGGGAGACCGGGGTTCGATTCCCCGCCGGGGAGACTAAAAGTAAATTTTTTTTTATCTGATTTTTTTTTTTTCTTTTTTTTTTTTTTAAATGAATAGAAAATAGAGGTTGAAGAATAATATGACTAGAATTGGAGTTTTGAATTAGAGAAGACGGTTTTAAAGAAAAGGTACTCATTAAAAATTTTTTTAAAGAAATTAAAGCTTATTTTGGAAAAAAAAAAAAACCAAATTCAAATACAGAATCTGGAACCAATCTAAAAATTCAAATAATCACACAATGAACAAAACGAGTTCACTGACAATTTAATTTATTTTTTTTTTTTTAATCTTGAAAATTGTTTTATACATGTGTTCCGTAATGTAAAATGAATTTTTAATACCATTTTCAAAATCAAGAATCATTTTTTTTTTCTCAAAAAATAAAAAACAAAAACTTTTTGACATAAAAAAAAAAAAAAAGGAATTGTCTTAACAAAATATAATTTGTTATTTTGAATTTATATGTAAAGATTTTTTTTTTTTGTTTTTTTTTTTTTTTTTTCAAAATTTATATATTGAAAATATTCAATGAGTCCACAAGTTTTATACTTAAAATCAGCATAAATAAATATTTGCGCAGATGTATTCATCTTATAAGTAAAATATGTGCATAAATCATACATATTTATTTTTCTTCTTTACTTTAACTTTTGTAAATAAAACAAATTATTTGTTATTTTTAAAGATAAAATTGCATTTGAGGTACTTCAAGCTCAAGGTATGTATACTATACTACAATTATAAATGACATTTTTGGTTCTTCAAGTCCTTACAAAAAAAAAAAAGACAACAAATTTGAGTATAAAACAAAAGATGTTTTTTTTTAAAGTCATTTCGACTGTTCGTTCTGCCCAATCAATAAGAATTTTACTTTTATGGAAATGAACTGAAGAGGAAGAGAATTGAATGCATAAAAAAATATAAAAAATCCAGAAAAAAACAAAATAAAATAAAACAGCTTTTTTTTTTGTAATTCATTGTTCATCTTAAGTTTTAAATTCTATCTGAAATAACAAAAAAAAAAAAAAAGAAGAAAAACAAAAAATATATAAATAAATAAGGCATTGACCATCGATTGAATGAAGAAACACAAATGATCAATTTAATCATAAAGGTCGATCACATACATATTTTACATGGTCTTATTGTATCTAATGTTGATTAATAGCACTTTTATTACTGATTAATTAATAATCATGACAGTTTTGATACTTAATTTATTATTTATCTGTAATGATCAATTTTTACTCTATTGAAATCGAAAAAAAAAAAACAACACAAATATAATTGGATTCCCTTATTATCGTACAATTATTTATTTAAAAAAAAAAATAATGAATCTGATAAATAAACTACAATATTCCTTAATGAAATTTTTATGTCATATCAAATTAGATCGATGTATTTGTTTCACGTTTTTTAAAACTATCTTTTATTATAACAAACCTCTATGTGGAAATTTTCTTCACATCAAAGTTTTATAAGGTGTGTCACAATGTGTTTTTTTCTTCTTCAAAATAACAAATTCTATTTATTTAAAAAAGGAAATCATAATGAAGAATCTAAAAAAAAAACATTTTAGTTTTTTCTTTAAACAGATAAAAAATTAGATCCTCACTTTTTTTCTAAATAGCTCACCTGGCCTCTTAAAACAAGATATTTCAGTACTGCTTTATGTACAGAATTTCTGATTTTCTAATCAAAAACAAGTGAAATTTATGATAATCACTTCAAAAATAAAGCTATTTTTTATTAAAAAAAAAAAAAAAGTATCTATAAAATTTATCTTGAAAAAAAAAAAATGACATTACATCTTTTATGTACATACCATTCTAGTGGGTACACATTCAGAGAAATTCTATTCTAAATTTTGTATCTATTATGAATTTAAACATTTTGAATATGAAATCACAGTAAAATAGTACAACGCTATTTATGTTCGACATTATCTTGATCCGTTAATCTTTCAAAATATAAAATATACATATAATATTGTATCTTTTTGTATTTTTTAAAAGTTTAGAACATTCATTGAATGCGAAATAAGTCATGAATATGTGCTTTTGTTTATTGGTATATCGAAGTATCGCAAATCGATTATTTCTCCTTAAAAAAAAAATGATATTTCCATAAAAGTGAACCGATATTTTATGCATAAGAATATAAAATTTAAAATACAAAAAAAAAAAACAAAATCAAAGGAAAAGAAAACCATTAATTTTTATTTTTATTTTTCTATTTTTCTTACCTTTTCTAAGATGAGAGAGTATATGTATTCATACTATCTAAAATTTATCTGAAGAAAAAAAATATAGAGGCTCCTTTGTTTTTGTTGCATTTTATATCCTAAGTTTATAAAAGATTGTCGTTATCAAAAATGAAACGATGTTTATTGTCATAAATTCCAGAATATATTTGATATAAACCGAACGATTTGTGGATATTATAGATACTACAAATAAATATCTTTTTTACGTTATTATATATAAATGTGAAATAATTTGAATACAGTGTTCAATAAAAACGTAGGATAAATGTATTTAAATCGCCTTATGAAGGTATTTCATGGAATAATTTTCATAGTTGTTTTTTTTTATTTTATTGTTTTCTAATGCGGTAATATTCTTAGCTAAAATAATATGCATGAAAAATAGAATTTATTTATAATAAATAAGAAAGATAATAAAATATGTATGTATATGAGTACAATCACATTTTGCATGGATATATGGTGTAAGAATAATTCAAGCATAATAGTCTTGTTACCATTTGACCTTACCAACACTTCTGGAAATTATACTTTTGTAGAATGAAAAAGGTATATTACAACAATAAATCGGAGCGGTACCTATACACGTATGTCAATTTCTTTACTTCATTTAGATATAATGAACATTTAAATACCAGGAAAATTTTCATTGAAATTTATGTTTGTGCATTCAATAAGAATATTTATAAGAGCTGTTTAACCTAGTTGTAGAATATTCATATTTTTACACCAAATGCATATAGAAGTGTGAAATCTGAAATGTCTTTACATAATGAGATAATTATTTTACTTAGATATGTGATACCTGATTATTACTATAGAATCTTTTTCTTTAGATAGCATTCAACTCTATCTTTTATTTCTTCCTTATATTGTAAATTTTTCAATTTTAGATACATAAAAAAAATCTTAACATTCAGCTTTTCAATGTTTTCAACAAAATCTGACCTTAAAAAAGATAGGTTCACACTGAGTAATCGTATTAAAATATATCTTGAAAAATTCAATTCTATCTAGTTCTTCTATATTTTTTGATTTATTTAAGGCGTCATAAATTCAGATAACTTCTTAAAATAACTGACACATAAATTAATTACGAATTATTTTATCTTAAAAAAAATAGACACTAGAAATTCCTCTATTATTTTTTTGCATATTTTTCCTTCTTCCTTCTTTTGCTTTACTAGACAACAATAATAGTAATGCATGAAAAAAAAATCAAAAATGAAACAAAAAAGCATCAAAATAAAACTTATTGTGCACGAATTATTTTATCGCGACAGAATTTTCACAAGCTCGTTAAAATAATGAACATATGAAAATTTGTACTCGTTTTGTTAGTAGAACACATGAGTGGGTACCGTACTTTTTTTTATTTGGAAAAAAAATAATAATGTTAAACTGAATTAAAGACAAAAGACGTTCGTGGTTTCTTTATTAGATTTATTTTCTAAACACAAAGGTTTTCTGATACATAATAACAGCAAATTCTGATACAAAATAAAAAAGCAAAACATTGCAAATTTTAAATGTTTTCAATTCCGTTTCTGTTGGTGGGTGATTCAATCAATGTCTCACGAAAATCATGATTACAAATTTAATTGAAAATAAAACATAAAACAAAAAATGAAATGTGATTCTTCTAATTTTTCATTTCTTTCATTGTCATCATCATATCAGCACACATATGTTAAAAATATCCTTTATTTAAAATTCATCTAAATTAGACATGAAAGAAATACGAGAATGTTTAAAAAAAATGTTGATTTTCCTAAGTGGTTTCTAAAATAAATCGGTAAATCGAATTGAATAGGGAAATCTTATTGCAAATTAATATGTCACATAAATTTTCTTCAATTGACCTTTTGGAGAAGAAGATACAACGTAAGTCTAGAGAGATGCTTGGCAGAGATGAAAACGTTTAAACAACTCTAGCAAATTTATAAAACTAAAAATCTTTTCGATGAATTGTTTCAATTTCAAAAAAGAAGATTCTTGTCTTTTTTTTTTGGTAAGCGTAGCAAATGTGCACCTAAAACTTTAAAAGTCAAACCCGACTACAGAAACTCTTCACATGACATTGTTTTTATTTTCTTCTTTTTTATGTTTTAAACTCTAAAACAAATCCAACTAAAAACAAAAACAAAAGTTATTCTTTTTCTTTTTCATATCATCGAGTTTTCTTCAATCACCAAGGCTTTGACCCTTTTTCAAAAAACCGAAATGAAATTTGATCCTTTTTGAACACTGACCACATATTTGTTGATATGCATCATGCAAGGCAATCTTTTTGATCTCTTAGTATTCATATGCAAATTTACAAGGTTACCATTATACCTATTGAATTTATTTATTTTACACGTGCACATACAGATAAAAGAGATACCACAGAAACTGTATCTTTACAGTGAATAAAAATCACGGTTGAGAAATTATTCATCTTCTTAAGATTAAAATTTAAATCCAAAATTTGTTGTTGTGAAAGAAAAGACATTTATTTTATGTAATTTTCATTAAATTTGAAATCTTTGATATTTTATTAATTAATTCGTGAATAAAAATTAAAAAAAAAATAAAATAAATAAAATGAAATGTGATAGTTCGTACTAAATTTGATTATTTGTTTACGTATTTTGGAAAACTTTTAACGTTTCAATAAATTCATTGCTCTCTGGTACACGATTTCAATTTAAATTGAACTTTTGTATTTTCTCAAGCAAAAATTGACAAATCAAACGAATTAATTTCAAAATTAGAAAGTAAATGATAACTTAATTAGCAACCATTAAAGTCATTAATTCTCAAATTAAAATTCTTTGATTCAACACACATACATATAGATAGTAGTGCTAAAATATTGAGGTATGCTCAGATTCATGACTTGATTGCACGCAGAACCAAAACAGGAATTTTAATTTAATCTTTAGGATGATAGAAGTTTTGTACGTTGATACTGACGATACACATTATGGTACATATATAACTTTTGTATCATTTTAAAATCAACTGAAATCCATGAAAGTAATGTGCTTCTGTGGGAGACAAGCACACCTACCTATCTTTTTTATTTGGGAACCTAAAAGTACATACACACATAATAAATGATTAGACAAGATGATTAAACGTGAAAAAAATTACCATCTTTCTTCTAGTAGGTATATTCGATGTGAATAATCGGTCCATATAACTTGTTCATGTACGAAAACTGACAGAATCGTGATGACCCAGTTTTCTTAATGAAGGAAATAAGTAACAAAAAAAAACTTGTTTCACTTAAAATAAATTATCACACATGCTTAATTTAAATAGCTTTATGATTTGTTATTATTAAAACGAAAATGGAAAACAAATGGATTACTTTGATCAATATAATTTTAAGATACCGAAGAGTTTAAGTACTTAAATAAAAGGGTGATCAAGAAAAAATTTTAAAAAAAAGTGCATCATGAGAATTTGTGATAAAAATTTGGTACAAAAATTAAAAGAAAAAATGAAGATAAACTCCATATTTTCTCTACCGCAAAGTTTAAGAATTTTTTAATAACCATTTTTGGAGCATCCGAAAAGAATATGTTTAAAAAAAATTTTACTTTTAGGGTGTTAGAGAATCTATTGCCTTATTTGCAGCTTCTGAGAGCAGTGAGTAAGAAATTTACAAGTCAATTTTTATATTAAACAACACGACCTTCTAAGAATTTATATTTTATTTAAACTTCTAGTTTAATCACTAATTACGCCTTTTTTGTTCTATGACTAAAGCTCAAGTTTAAAATGCATAACATAACTTTGTTTCCTTTTTTTCTTCTTCTCGATTGCTTGTTTTAATTAAAATTCATTCGAAAGTGTTCAAAGAAAGTAATTTGATATATTATGTAAAATAAATAACGATATTACTTTCGCAATACTTAGTTTTTAAATGCGGCGCGTATAATTGAATGGAAAAATTTTATTTCAAACAAAATCTGAATATATAAGACCATGTACTGAGCCTTCTTTAGTTCTTGTACGAGTATGATATAAAAGAACAATTTTCCATTGTTATCATGGATCTCTTTAATCTAATGTACGTTCGTATGAACGCAACATGCGGTCAATATAAAATAATATTCGTACCCATTCTATTTTTACTTTTATTTTTTATTTTTTAGGTGTATTGTGAAATTTAAAACAATGCAATTCGATAACAATTCTGAATTCTATAGAATAGATGTTGAAAAAACACCAATTATATTGTGACTGTAACACAGTGAATAAACTAGATGCGTTTTTCTGTTGCGAAACTAGTTAAAATTCATACAAAAACTAGAAGAAAAACAAAAGGAAAAAATTGTTACAAAAGAATGTAATTTTATATTATTTATGGATAAAGTCAATTTTAAAACTGTATGTGTACTTTAAAAATAATCATTAAAGTTGATTACATGAAAAATTTCAATATTATCAAACCTGTGTAATACACTTCTGGTATGAAATTACTCCAAAATTTATCTGGTACTCGAAACAGAGTGCAAAATTTAATAAGTCTATTTATAAATAAAAGGTAATGTAGATAATGTTAGAAAAATTTTGCATACAATGCTAATTTCTCAAGCTTTCTTTAAAAAAAAAAATACTGTTAAGAATTTTAAACCCACCACAACTTTTTTAATTATTCGAAAAAAAAAAGAAACAAGTAAATATTCGAAATTCTGAAATGACTATTTTTATTTAAATTTAAAAACAAAAAGAAGTCCTTTTAAATAATTTCCCATAATTTTTTAGTAGAAGAGATGCAAATAAATTTCCACCTCAGAAATTAGTGTGGTTCAATTACGTTTTACTTGCAATTTTAATTAAACCAAAATAAGTAAGTATATGTACTTAATGGTGCTAGTATACCTACTTCACATATGCTCTAACGTTAAATACTTTAAAATTTGAATTTATTTTCTCCACGGTAGAAAAAAAAAAAAGAACAAATTGAAAAACTTAACGTGAATTTTTTCAAGATATTAAATTTAACATAAGGTAATCTAAACAAGTCACATTTATTGTGATAAAAATAAGTAAAACATGAGAAAACTTTTAAGTGGTACACTCGAACGTCAACAAAAATTATTCACTTAGATATCGCAAAAAAACAACTGAAATCAAACAAGAACAAAAAAAAATAACTTACTCGTAATTGTATCAAGGAATTTCATTTTATACTTTGAAGTACAGTTAAAGTTCATGCAAAAAAAAAAAAAAAAAGGTCAAAATTATTGATAATTTGGTTTGTGAGAAAATTTTGAAAGATAAAAGTAAAAATAAACCCATTAACAAAGGTCAAACATTTTCTATTAAAAATATTTAAATTTTTTGTCATTAAAAAAATTCACAGTGAAAAACAATTGAAATATAAAATTTTGGATTTTTTCTTAATTTCTAATTGAAAATTAAAAGTAAATAAAACACAAATTGTCGACGGTTTTTTTTTTATTCAAGGTAAAAGCTAATTTCGTTTTAGTCTGGTATTTCTGTTTTCGTTTTTTTTATTTTTTTTTTTTAACGAAACACAGGTAGTACCTACTAGTTGTTTTTTTTTTATATTTTCCATGTCATTCTATCTTCTAAACTTATCGAGAATCGTTGAACATTTGAATTAATTTTTTATTCTTTATTCAAATCCTTAAAATTGATTTTCGCTTTTCAATTTGTTCAACACTCCGATCTCATTTGAATTTTACATACTCACATCCATTTTAATATTACAAATGTGGAATATTTTTATTCCTTTGAAAAAGTATGTTCCTGTGGGAATAGGAAATTTGAAATTTAATCATGAGATTCCTTGGAAAATTTTTCACTAAACAAACTGAGTTCTATGAGAATGGAAATCCGTCTAATAGGACAAAATGTATAAGGTAAAAATCACAAAAATGCTGACTTTTGTATAAACAACCTTTTTTCATTGTGGTCTCTTTTTTCCACAAAGGTATCTTAAGCAAGCTATGCATCACAATTTTTGAAGTTTTTTCTGAGCTAGTGCTTTTATTTGTTTTTTGATTCAAATTGATGTAAAACAGCCCAAAATCTGAAAGTGCAAATATGGCAAGCGTTTAGTAGAAAATGACTGTACAGAAATTTCAAATCAATAAGATCATAGAGTCCGGAGATACTAAAATTTTCAAATTAATTTTTGATGAAAACGTCGTAAAATTAATTCGAATGTTAAAAACAGGAAGAAAGAAACTATTTAAAAAAAAAAAAAAACAAATTAGAAACTGCATAGAACATGAAAAAGGAAAAACAATTCTGAAAATTTGTTGATTTGTAATTAAATAGTAGCCGATTTTATAATGTGTTTATTTTTTTTTTTTATTTTATTTTATTTTCCTTCATTCCATGTAGCCACAATTGAATCTATACGAGAGTACATACATTTTACGTGCCGACATTTTGCTAATATTTGTAAAACAATTACATGTTTAATAGAATTCGACATGAAATAAATAAAACTAAAGCCTAAAAGGTAAAAACAAATAAAGCCAACATAAAAAAAAATATAATAACAACAACAACGAAAAAAAAACTGTCCAGCATCATTGGAAACATAGCTAAAATGTTGTCATAGAATATAAGAAAAATTTTAATCTCATTCAATGACATGAAAGTCGTGCAAAACTTACAAGTACGACACAATTTGATGTTGACTTATGGTCTTGCGGTTTTAACTTTGATCAAAGATTCTGGAATTTAACAGTAAAATAATACAACAACAACAACAACAACAACAACAAAATCCTACAGCTTTTCTTTTGTTTTTGTAAATTTTTTTTTTCTGTATTTATACTTACTTTTACTTTACTAAATTGACATTTTCACTCTTTTAAATTTTTTCCAGTAAATTAATATCAACACAAATCAAAAAGAAAAACAAGTTTTTCTACCAAAAAAAAAAAAAAAAAAAAAAAATCATATGAATAAAAGTTTTCACAAAGAAAAAAAGATATTTACCTTTACAAAGTCCTTTGTATATGAACGTTGATTAACTTTTAAATAGAACTACAAAATTCATGGATTTAACAATGAAATTATAACCAAATTTAAAAGTTAATTTATCATTCAGAATGAATTTATGTAGGTAATATCCTTCAGCACAAAAAAGAAACCAAAATAACTTTGTATTAAATACAGCAGCAAAAACATAACCTACATACATATCTCTATCTATAACATAAATAGATTTTTTTTTTCTCTCTTTTATTTTCTCAATAAAACCGTCAAATTAAGTTTAAAGCAAATCACATTAAAATGACAATATTATCTAATGTTATTAATGTTTTCGCCAGCAGTCTACAAGTCATAATATTTAAAGCTTTATCGTACAAAATTCAATCAAAATTATGATAAAGAAGAGAAAAAAGGAGTACAATTTAAAATTCTGCAGGCTTAACGTTAACGTTTTATGTGTAGAAAGAACGATGATATCTTTATTTGCTGTAAAACAAGGTGGTCCACTCTTGAAAATCGTGACTAATTTATTTATTTTTTGTTTTTGTAATACATGTTTTTTTTTTTTAAATGAAATTAATAGGGTGTTTCGTTAAAGCTGTCTAAAAACTATCTTATGAAGCAGGGATTTATTTTAAAAAATGCCTTGTATTTGCTTTTTTTAATTAGCAAATTGTCAAAAATGTAAAGTTTTTACTAAAACTAAAACTAAAAATACTCTGATTTTTTTGAGAATTAAAAGTAAATTTTATTTCACTAAATTTCACATACATATGTAATATATTCATTTCATCATAAGTACATTTTATTTCAAAAAAGGTGTCTAAGGTAACTTATCAACATCAAACATAAGTCTGTTTAAAGCAATTTTGGCAAAATTTTGATACGTTCCAAAAAATGTTTTAACCTTTTTTCAGTTGGTAATACTGCCCATTAAAGCTAACACAGAAACGATACCAACAGACACGTAAGAAAAATTACTTTTGTCGAAACTTTCAGTACTTTTGGCCAAATTTGTTTTGGTCTACCATAGATCACCCTGTAAATTTCCTCTGTGTAAATAAAGTATCTGTTTTATCATGTTAAGAAGGATACACTTTTAAAAAAATGACATTATGAATTATTCTTGACACAAATGTTGTTAAAAAGCATTTTATCAAAAAAGCGTACAGCATACGTATGTTTGAATATCTAAAAAAAAAAAAAATTTTTAATACGAAATAAGAGAAAAAAGTAAACATAAAGCCTCTTATAGAATCTTACTCTCTCAACTAGAATTATTCCTTTCGAAATAATTGATCCGAAAAGAACAAAAAAAAATGTCTTGTTTACGATAAACATGTACGCTAGGATTGTTGTCTTCAAATTAAAAAAAACAAAAAATGTATATTTTCTTGTTTGTTTTTTGATGCATTAAGAAAATGGAACAAGTGACCTGTGTTCTAATTTTCATATGTATGAAATTTTTCACAAAATAGAAAAGTGAAAATGTAAATTTTTCAATATGAAAACTATTTTCTTAAATTTTAAAGAATAAATAATTTTTTTTTTTTTGCAACAAAATTGTGTTCTGTTTTTGATTTTATTTTCATTATTATGTTGTTTTAATTTAATTTATGATGTCTTTTTTTCATCGAAGATTTTTTTTTTTGTGACTGTCAAGCTTAACTCTTTACATTCAGCACAATTTATTGTACAACTTCAGGCATCAAATTGAAATAAATCTTGATTGTGGCAGTGCTTTTTTAAAGGTTTTTTTTTTTTTGTGAACTTCTTTCAGCTACTTTGCATATTTAACTGTTTTTTATTTTGTAGCAATCCACTTGATTTCAGGTGAATGTCATGAAAGTATCGTAGATATAAAGATTACATTGATAACTTTAATTTAAGTTGGAATATGTGTTCCTCAAGTAAATCTGAATGGACTTAAATAATCTTCAGCAGTTTGACGTACATATCTGTTGCGTATACACATATGTATGTATGTGTTTTTGTATATATAAGTCTCGTATAAAATGTACCTGTTATTTGATGTATTTTTTATCTTTAGAACTAATTTTTTTTTCTTTTATTATATAATCTTTTCATATGTATATTCTGTGCAACTATGTATGTAGGTATATATTTCGAATACATATCTTTTACATGTCATGCTCTTGTCTTTTATCGATCAATAATATCTTTATCAGATATTCTGAATGTTGAAAAAATAATCGAATTGCGAACATTAGCCAATGGTAAACGAACTTTTGAAGAATAATCTGTTACGAAATATCCGCAATATCATCGAATAATCAAACCGTCAAACTGATAAATCATTATTAAATTGACTTTAAGTATGGAACCTTTTGCAAAAAAAGAAATTCATTTTATAATAATTTTTACAAAAAAACAAAAAAAACACCATGTTAAATTTGCCATAAATGCAAATGTGTTGAATTTCTTCACTTTTTTTTTTTCAACACGATAAATTACCAAGAAAAAAATTTATATTTAAAAATTTAAGATAAATTTCAATCTTTCAGAAACTTTTTTTTTTCACTTCTTCAATTAATTTATATCGAAAATTTCCTCAAAAAAAAAAAAAAAAAAAAAAAGTATCTCAAAAACAGAGCTAAACGGTTTTTAGTCCAAATAATCGATTTATCAGCAAAAAATTCCGATTATTTCAAGCATCAATGCTGATAGAATTCAGCTGAAGCATACATGCATGGACATTGATATCTCTCTTTTTTTTTGTTCTTCTTGATATACGGGATCGTTTCAAATTACCAATTGTTAAATATACCATGATACCATTTACTAACAATGTAAAAAGGAAATTATAAAAGAAATCAATTTATATGGTTTAAAAATTTTCTGAATTTTAAAACGCATTTTTTTTTTTTCATTAACCAATTTCGTTACATTGGAATTGAAAATAAAAAAAAAAACAGATAATGATAACCAGGAAATTATTTACCATGTAAACGAAATCAATAATTTTTTTTTTTTAGTTTTTGGGACAGAAAACGAGAACAAAATGTAAGCAACAGGTATCTGTTTCGATTCCTTTTTAACCAGCTTCAGCTTGTTGATACAATATGGAAAGTAAGCAGACAAAATAATAATTAAAATTGTGCTTGCAAGACAACGAGAAAAGAATGTTAATTATATGAAAAGGTCATGCAAATCATTAAGAAAAAAAATAAACAAGTCGTGAGACTATCTTAAAGGTAAGAATCATATGTGGATTTTTTTTCATGGTAAATTATAATGCCATTGCACATTTTAGGCAACATTCATTTCAAATCAAAAGTTTTTTTTTTTTAAATGTCTATTAAAATATGTAATTTGTATTATTTTAAAGGAAATATCATAAACTCTTTTCTTTTTTTTTAGCTTAGTAAGATAAGAACAAAGTCAACACATTTTTCGAGTACCTACATATGTATATCGGTTATATTTCTAGAGGCCAATGACATGCAATAAAATGGAAAAAAAAATATATATATATATATATTTTTTTTCCGTATGTTCCATGTCAAAGTACACAATTCACAGATTCATAAAATTTTATGACTACAATGTCAGTCGTGTATTCCGTATAATTAAATTTAAAAATATAAAATCAGACAATAAGATAACGATCACATTTTTATTTTTATTTTTTTTTAAGACAAGGAATTCATGTAAAAAAACACGAATTAAACAGATTTTTTCCAGAAGAGAAAAAAAAAACAAAATGTTAAAGATAAGATTCGTAAATCATTAAACACATTCTGTCCACGACAATTAAATTAGTGATCAATTTTTCACAAAGACGTCATTTTTTTTTTTTTTTTTGTGTTACCATATTTATTTATAACACCTTTAAAAAACAAAAAAATTCATTTTTATTGAAATTTTTGATTATTGAATTTTTTGTAAAATGACAAATAGGTGTAATGGACATATCTAATCAGGAATTGTGAAATTTTAGAATTTAAAAAATAAATTTTTTTTAAAATTCAGACGTAAAATTAAGTAAAATTGTAAAAAAATTGAAAAAACGATCCAAAGCGTACTGAAAATACGACTGACGTGATACATTTTATCTAAAACAGTTTATCACGCCAAACAAAAATAAAACTCAACTGTTAATTATTCATAAACATTTCATAAGTTTTTTATTCCTTCAGTTCATGAGATAAACTATAATTTAATGAAAATTGATAGCGTTTGTAGTCGAAATGTTAAAATGCAGAGAAAAAAATAAGAAACTCAAAAGATAAACATTGTTGAAACTTGGACATTTTAACACTTTGTGGCATACAATTACCTTCCTGTACAATCACCTACTCTCATTGATTAATTGTTCATTGTATGAACAATCCAATTGGTCTCTAAAGCGATTACAAGTCAAAGTATGTATGTTTGTAAAACATTTTATACCGCACAATTAAAATTCATTTATGAATATGAAAAATAAATCTTGATAAAACAATCTATTGAATTCGATGAATCGGATCGAATCCTACAATAATCTGTGTTTCCTTCATCGTTTATTACTTTGACGCTGAATTATTTTTATTCACAATGGATAAATATGGTGTATGGATTGAATTTGTTTCTTTTGATTTTTGTTGTAAAATGATTACTTTAGAAGTTACATACTATTTTTATCATCATATATAGTATGTATGTGATAAATGTTTTTTTAAATAAAAATCAATTCTTTTGTGAATTCACTAGCACAATTAAATATTTCATACTGTGTTTTTGTTTTATTTTATCGTAGGTACTATTTGATGTTTATAACTAAAAATATGGCTCATAAGTGTGGGTGGAGAAAGCTACATCGAATTGCTCTTATGATTTTTTTTTCTTCTTAAATCTACGATTTACCATGTCCATCAATCCGTTTGTTTGCAACTTTCACAGCTGATAACTAATTTTTTTCATTTTTTCAATTATTTTTAAATAAAAATAATAAATCGAATATTGATGATTACTTTTGTTTGATTTTCACCTATTTTACACCTTTTTTTATATAGCATACGGTTTTGACGTATAAACCTTCTTCAAATTTCAAATTTAAAAAGGAAAAAAGTGTAAAAGATTAAAAGAAATAAATAAAAAATAAATGATGTAGTAGACTAAAAACCGAAAATGACAATCGATTCGACTGGGATTCGAACCCATAAGACCTTTGCCTTTCCGGAGCACTGTTCTACCAATTAAACTATCGGATGCTATGTTGTTTGCTGTTCTTAGTTACTAAGTAATCATTGATGAAGAATACCCAAATCTCCTACAATGGTAAATTGAAAAATTCACAAATTTAATTTTTACAAATTTTAAAAATAATAAAATAAAATTTATTTTGAATTGTAACAATAAATATTTCACTTAAAGTGATGATTGTGATGTGATGGTATGCCAAATGTTACAAATGCATTATAGACTGTTTCAGAAGTCATTTTCATCAAGATCAAAATTAATTAATTAAGTGTGATATGTGTTATATATGTATAGTATATATCCATGTAGTGCCAAATAATCTTCAATTAAGAGAGCAGAAAAAAACTAATAAAAATGAATGGACATTTGGCTTGATCAATTAAAAATGACGTTTTCATTTATTTCACATTGTGATAAAACTTTCATTCATTATCACTTTTTGTTTTCTTAGTGAGTATATACTAAATTTTTGTTTCATCTTATCTTTTTTTTAAATATTTTTCTTAGCTTTAAAATATGTGTTTGATATTTAAAAAATGTGCTCAATGGAATCTTCGGAACGAAACTTTAAATATGCAACTTTTTTTTTAACATGTTCCACGACCTAGTGATATTCCTTAACTACAATTTTATTATGCACAGCGCTGGCACATGAAGATGAAAAAATGGATGAAGAAGGTTACGGATGAAAAAAAAGAAAGTGTGATGTTAAACAAAAAACTATACGCTCCCAGCATTGTCAGTTTTTTTATAAAAGAAAAATTTATATTAATGGGGTTTTTTTTTTCAAATTTTGCCTTCTAAATAATTTTCTGGAAATAGAATGAATTTATAGCAAAAATAAAAAACCAGAATATTTTAATTGTAGCAATAAAAATATATAGAAAATTTTTTCATGTATTCATTTGGTGGCAGAATACAAAATAAAAAACATGTAAACATTTCCGTAAACCACTAAGGAATTGAACAAGATACTTTTATGCTTTAGAAAATTATATGAAAAATTTTTTTATAACATTTTTTAAAATCCTTAATACGCTTGCATAACAAGTATCATTTATATTCAAGAAAAATTCCATAGTCATTGTATTTTTGTATGATTAAAGGAAACACGTTTAAATTAAAATTACAGAACGTATTAAAGCGTATAATAACCATCAAAAGCAGATGGAAATTAAATTCAAGATGTTAAATAATTTTATTTTCTTAATCTTTTCACATGAGAAATTATTCAATACACAAAATAAGTGTAAAATTGACACCTTTTAACGTCATTCTACCTTAGTACATAATTCTAGATTTCCTTTTTGATGGTTTAAGTTCACTTTTCAACTTACAAGAAAAAAAAAAAGAAAGAAAGATACATTATATACCTCTAATAGAATAATTTTAATTCAGTTTCTTTTCATTTTAAAATTAAAATAGAAAAACATTTTCTTCATTTAACAAGGAAGTCATATTAAAAAAATTCAAATTAAAGATATGAATTAGTTTTGGTTTGTAAAAGAAAGGACTTAATTTTTAAAAGTGGCAAATTCATGATGAAGTCATTTTCAGAAGATTTTATGATATAATTAATCAAATTAGATGCACACATGAAAGAGAAGTAGCGAATAGATTCATAATTGTAATTTAATTCTAAAGGCCATAAACACTATAGTTTTGAATAGAATATCCTTTTATTTAAAAAAAAAAAATGTTCAAAGAGCAGTAGTGAGTAGCTACAATATAATTACAGTGTTATGTACTAAAGCTTTATTGCCTTCACGTATGTATGTATCTTTTTTTCTGTGTTCTATTAAAAATTGCATATTCCATAAACGTTTTAGTTGTCAACTCCCACTGTAATTTTATTTTTATTTAACGAGAAGCTATTACATATTCAAACAACAAAAAATCCAGTTATTTTCGTTTCAGTAACAGAAAAAGATATAAATTCATCATTAATATGCAATGGGACTTCATATTTTGATGACAAATTATGTGTACAAAATATTTAGAGTATATTTTTAAGCTTCTGTACATTTACAATTATTATTTATGTATCTAACAAAAAGAAAAAACTCGTGTGTGGAAATACACATTTATGAGAGTCATGAGTTATGAAAAATGAATGAATGAATTTTGTACACATACTCGTAATTATTTTAGAATTATGGAAAATACACAATTCCCATGATTAAATTGACTGTGAATACATGACACGTTTTAAAGAATTTATTTTTTAATTTTTTGTTTTTTTCGTTTTTGAAATTCTTAACATGAGAAAAACATTTTAGATTCTATTTCTAATGGAAATTTACTATGAAACAAGACAAATGTATCTACATTTTTTTTTAAATTTATTTATTTATGATCAAAAATAAAATTTAAATTTCAATATTAATTTTCTTTAATAAAATATTAAAATTTATGTGATTAAAAAAAAAATAATAATAATAATTTGTATTCATCAAGTATTTAAGTAAACACACTATAAATTCAATTATTTTAAAGGACGTACTTAAATGCTTTATGTTTTTCAGCCATTCGCACCATATGCTAATAATTTTTGCATTTGACCATATTTTCATTTAAAAATCATAACCAGTGTTTTGTACTTGAATTTAAATATTTTTTTTTTTTTATCATAAGATTCCATATAGAAGAAAAAATAATTTTCAAGCGCAAACGAGTATTTTTATCTATTATGCATGACTTGAAAATGTATCTTTTTTTAAAAAAAAAGTTATGTAACTAACACTTAATTTTTAACAGTGGTCAGAGAATAAAACCCTTAAAGTTTTTTATATTTGCATGTGAAAAACCAATTATTCTTATCTTGAAAGTTTTTTTTTTTTTTTTTTTCATCAATTTTTTGTTTTGTTGGTCATCAAGGGCCATAAAAACAAAAAAACAGGGTGTTTGATGATAATAGATTAGATTAAATTGTAAGGATCTTAGAATTCCAATTAATTTTAAGATACTACTAGAAGATTGGAGAAAAGCTGATGCATGTAGTGCATTCTTTTAAAGACCATGTATCTCCAATTCACAAAAAATGTATTTTGAGGTTTCCTTAGCTTCTTTGGAGAATCTGCATTTATAATTCTTTAGTAGCACCATCCTGTCCATATGATAGTTTAGCTCATTCCTGTTGAGGCTTTATTGAATTCCTTCGCTTGATAATAATGATTTTTGAGATGATCTTTACATTATCATTGGTCATCATTTTGAAAAAACAAAAGACACGTTTTGTAAGGATGAAAGCTTGAAAAAAAGTAACTCTGTGGTTTGGAGAAATGGAGAAATATTTAACTGCAAAAAATGTTAAATAAAATAAAACTAACAGATGAACAGAATTTAAAATCCTTTTTCAACAAATTCTTTATAGTCAGCGTTCTTTATTTTATTTCATGTTAAATTCTACACAATAAGTTAATAAATAATAAAACCCACCTCGAATATTGATACTTACACATTTTAATGAAGGCATATAAAAGCTATGCTTTTTCTACTTTTATTGTTTTATAGAATGTTCAATTCAGTTTTGAGCCCTAAGGTTATTGTAAATAACAATAATGAAATTTTATGTATGCGTTTCTAAAATATCAATTGAATAGATTGCAAAAACAAATGCGTTATTCGTTTCCTTAAACATTTTTTTTGTTTTTGTTTATGTTTTCAACATTGCAAATTGCAATAAAATACAATGTAAGTATTTTCTATAATTTCTTTACAAAGTGAAAATATAGAATCAAAATTAGAATTCAATGCCCAAAATAAAACATATTTTTGCAAATAGAAAAAAAAAAAAGATTTATCTATTGTTAAAAATTATTTGCTTTAAAAATTGGTAGCTTCTTATTCAAAATAAGACAGAATGAATATTTTATTAGGAAATAACAAAATATTTCATTTTTCTTAACCTTGTGAATTTTAAATGACATAATACCTTTAACACTTGAAATCATGACCACAAGTATGTGTCGAAAGTCACGACATATTAGGATGCTAAAAAAAAAAAGTAACAGACATTTTAATAGAATATTTTTCATGTAAATATGTTTGTTTTTTTTTTATGCTTTTAGTTCCCAACTACTTTTCTTTAAAATTCTGATAGGTTATTTACCTTTATTTCCAAAATTTATACTCATAAGTACTTATATAACCTAACACATTATCAATGCTTCCTAGTTTTTATACTATGAAAAGAACAAAAACAAAAAAAATTGGACACCTACAAGCAAACTATCTTTTTATTTAAAAGGACATTGAATATTTGATTAGAAGATACACAAAGTTAAAAAATATTTTTTTCAACGAACCCACTTGTTAGAAAAAAGAAAAAAGTATATACTTGATTAGCTTAAAATTTACAATGTAATTTTATTTTAAATTCCGGTTCTTTTAGTTCTTGAACGGGTGATACTAAATGCGCACAAACTTATCTCAATTTAAATCGTCGCAAAAATTTTTCTATTTAATGGAAAACATTAAGAAGAATCTAAGATATTATCTAATGGTTAGTTCTTTTTCTCTATCTTCATAATTACAAAAAATAATAGAAAACGGTAAAAACTAACAAATTGTTTTTTTTGTTGTTGTTTCAAGTATTAAAATTACTTCCTACACGATATTTCATTTAAATAAAAGTATTACAATATTTTATTTAAATGTAATTTACATCTTATGTAAAAATTTCCTGGGTACATATAGATTTTTACATTTACAACGTGAATTTTTTGTTTGTTTGTTTTGGTTTTGTGAATTAATAAAAAAAAAAAAAAGCAAAAAAATAGATATTTTATTTTAATACTAAAAATCATGTATCTTATATATTTTTCTTAAATTAAATTTAAATTTAACGAAACATAAAATAATTTCAGTATAAAAATCTTGTTTTGAAACGTTATATAATTAATTCTGAACAACAAAATTCAGTTTTATTACATGAAAGACATACTTAATAAAATAAAAAAAATAAAAAATATATAATACCACCTTTAATGTCGTATCTTACACACATTCATTACAATAATTCTGTATTTTCTGTATTTTTCTGTAAAAAAAAATTGATTAGTTTCAAAATCTTTTACGACGTCTACTTCTATAGACTATAAATTTTCTGGTAAATAACCACTAATTTGCACATTCTTGTGGTTTTTCTACGTTTGGTATAAGTGAATAATGTTTTTTTTTTTTTTTTTTTTTTTGTTTAATTTTATTTTTCTATTTTATTGTCGTAAATAAAAAATTTGTGATCACATTTTAAATCCAGTATTCTAACAATTATTTTTTAATAAGTATCATTTTTGTTGTACGTACGGTTATGTTTAAATTTTTAAGGTAAAAGTATTTGAAAAAAAAAAAATAAAAAACTACAATATCTTATTTTTAGTCATTTAACTAGTAGGTAATGAAATACGTTTTAAAAACAGAAAGGTTTCAATTTCATCTACATAACTGACTTACGTTGATACGTTGAAATGATTTTAAGTTTATTGATCAAGACAGATAGAATTTTTATAATGATATCAAATTTAATATCATATCAACAATTACGATAAAATACAAATATCGATATTTATTGTGATATGTAATGATCTTTGAGTGAGAATTAATTATATGAACATCCTGGGATGGATCTTTTCTACAACTCTCTTCCTAGGACGTAGAGTAAACATTATGAGGTCAAAGTTGTTGACCTTTCTGCTAGATAACACTAGGACAGCGACAGGTACAACTACATATGTATGTCCTGTAGTCAGTTTCAGAAGCCACTGACTGTCCACACCAAAAATCGTATTTAGAAAAGAAGTAAAACAAAGTGAAATTAAATTCCATGGCTAAAGCAAAAAATAAATCTTAATTTTATTCAAATTGAAAAAACTCATTTAAAGAGAAAAAGTTTTCAAAGATACTAAAATCGAGTTTTCGTTAAATTTTTTCTCGTTTAAAATTTAAATAAAAAGCAATTTTCCTAGTAATGTTCATGCAGAATATTTAAGAAAAAACTAAACTTTCCTGTAGCATACTATGACGTCCCATCTACATATGTATGTAAAACTTACACATGTCACATACCATATTCCTTCTGCACATTTCATTTTTAATACACAACTGTATTTCAAATGCATTACAATAATTAACACTCTCAAATAATTAAAATCGATGTTTTGAAAATGGAAGAAAGTATATAAAAACATATAATTTCCATTTTAAGTATCTTTTTCTCTCATCTAAAATTGTAACTATAATAACTAACCAAAAAACATATCTGTTAATAATGTCCATTTAAAAAAAAAATTTTTTTTCTTAAAAAAAAAAAGTGATAAGTCGAAATATTCTTACTTCAACAATTAATTAGTTATTCTTTAAAAAAAAACAACAACATCAAGAAAATTATGATTATGGTTAAATTGTGTTCAAGTTTTTCAACTCCTGTGGTGTTCCGATTAAAAAAGAATTGCAATATTCAAAAAATTTTTTTTATCTGCTTTTTTGCACATTCTTCACATAACTTATTGATTATAATCGGTATTTATTGAAAAATAAAATTATACGAAAAAGAAAAAAAAAAAAACTGAATGTGCTAATGCTGTTATTTTTTTCTTCTCTTTTGTGCTTGTGGAATATTTTTGATTCCTGATATATACTTTATATACATTTAGTGCGTACACATATATATATCTTAACAATCGATAAACTTGATAAGATGCCTTTTTAAATGAAACAGCTGTCCAATTACTTTTCTTATCTTATGTGCTAAATATATAGTACATACATACATACATATGTACTTTTGTATCTGTACAGTGTGTTGGCTATTTATAGTATATGTTTGTTATATTTAAAAAAAAAAAGGAGTTAAAACTTGAACTTTTAAAGTACCTACATACTTTGAACATAAACATTCAAAAAAAGAAGTATACGCAAAATATATATACAAAAAATATATTTAGAAGTGATATTTGTTTAAACATTCATACATTAAAATATAGAATATAAAGATTGTTTTTAGTTGCATTCAATGTAGCAAAATGTAACCATACCAGAGTATAAATGGATAAAGGGTTTCCAGTGCTAAAAGTTTACAAACAAGTCAATTTAAATTTAATTAAAATTGGAGCTGTTAAAATTTTTTTGTAGAAGAATTTTTTATTGATATCTAAATTTAGAAGGATAATGTTCATAAATTCCTTATGAATAAAGTTTTTAAATTATATCAAGGATGCTAAATGGACCATGAAAAACTATCTAAAATTTAAGTATTTTTAAACCATAAAACAAGTAAAAACAAATTAACTATAAAATATTCTTCGTCCATTGTTTGTTTTATTGATGGTCAATACATAACTTTAAAAACATTTTTCGTCCTTTATTTGCCAGAAATTGTCTTTATATTCACTGTCAAACATTTGTGCTATCATCTAAATTTTGTGCTGAAAAAAAAGTTTATTCAATTTATTATTCTTTTTTTTTTTTGACAAGGTTTTTATGTAGCTTAATGCAAAATAAGGGAAAGCACTTTTCAAAGAAATTTTGGTGCTGAACATCCAGTAATACAAAGAAATTTACTCCTAAATTTTAAATTTTCTGTAAAAACTTGAAATTTCGAAATTTCGAAAATATGTTTTTTTTTTTTTTTGTAAATTCATATTATCTGTTAACCCTAAATTTTAAAATTGATTTGCAAAATAAAAAGCCTATAAATATAAGAAATCGAAAACGATCGATGTAAAAGATTCAAGCTGTGAATTTTAATAGAGTAAAAATAAAATATCAACTAGAATAAAAATAGTTATATAGTATTTATTTCTGGATGATTAGTTTACTAATAAAAAAAAAAAAACATTATTTTAAAAATAAGAATAAAAACAAACAAAATTTATACCTTTATCGCAATTAACATGAATACGGTAAGTTAAAGTTTTATTGCAAAATAACGATTAATGATTAGAAACACAGTAGGAATTTTTTGTTTGTTTTTTATTTTTATTTTTTTGGTAAATATAAATTCAACAATTTGAATGATATGTATTTCTAGGATATAAATCATTCTAAAAAGGTGAAAATGCTCACATGGAATATACAATATTTTATTTTTGAATAAATAATTAATCTTTGAAAGAAAAATATTTTGTTAGGAATTTTTCAAAAAATATTTTTCTTTATACATTGATTTTTTTACATAAATTTATTATTTTTCTTTGTGAAATAATTTCTTTCAAATTAATCATGTGATTCAAAGGAATTTTTATCTCAATTAGAAAAAAAATCATGTAAACATATGATTTTTTTATTTTCTCATTACAAGTTGTACTTATAGCTCATCGATTTTTCAATGGAAATAAAGAGTAGAAGTCCTTCTCTTTTTCTAATATTTTTTTTTTTAAATTAAATTCTATGCTAACAAAAATCATTAAGTTTCAAAATCAAAATTTTATTATGACTTTCTTTACAAAATACAGTTGTCCTTTTCTCATGCGAGTCCTTTTTATGAGATTTTAAAGTTATTGAATTTGAACGTGACGCTATTCAAGAGGTCTTAGTGCTAATTGGATTTTCGATAGCATTCCGAAGATCGAATTATTAGAATCATCATATGCAAAATTTAATTACTAATCATATTTTTTTCGAATTTCTATGAATTTTGTTATGTGATTTTAAAAAATTACGTAAGATAATATTATGTTTAATTTTTCAACGTAAAAATTATTTTTCATGCAATTTTTTAACATTCGATCTTTTGTGTAATTTATCTACCCATCTGTATTTAAAAGTAACTGCCAATTTTTATTGAAGAAATTAATCATCAACATCAGTGGCACAACAACTCGATGTGAGCTAGGACCTCTTAAGTTAACTTGAGTTTTTGTTACAATATTTCTGTCATACATGCACCTACAGTTTTAAGTAGAATGCGAATCACTTGGAATTCATACTCAAGAATTTGAGTGCATTTTTCCAAGGCTTTTACTTTTTTTTCTTCCAGTCAGTCACCTTCAACTTTTAAAAAATTCACTAGATTTACTTCTGAATGTTTCTTCAATTTATGTATTAAAAAATTTAAATTCAAAAACATTTTTTATTTGTAAGCAAATTTTTAATAAAAACAAATTCCATTGAACGCAAATTTTCCCATTAAACTCTTTTCTCCATCAACACCTTTATAAAATTTATTCAGATCGTGAGACATTTATGTAACAAAAAGTTAATACATTAGAATGTTTATTTCATTTTGTCATTAGACAACTCACTTTATATATACTATATAGTATCTTAAAATAAATGTCTCAGATTAGACTAAATTAATTCACGCAAAAAATAAAAAAAATGCATATTTTCACAAACATGGAAAAACATAATTGAAAGCCTTCAAGCGATCTCATCGTAAAATTTATTACGAATGATCTTTATCAAATTCTAATTTATCATTTTTTCGAAACAAAAAAAGAAAAAAATAAAATAGGAAAAATAAATGTCCAGATGAAAATAGTAAAATATTTTCTTCTTCTTTTCAAGACTTTTTTTTTTTTAGAATTTAATTACATAGTAGAAATTCTATAGATAGAAACTATTGTAGCTATACGCCATTTCGAAGAGAACAGATGCGTCCACTGGATATTCAATAAATTAAATACGTATTCTAACTAACCACGCAACGCACATATTCATTTCTGTGTACATTACAAACATAAATTGTCTACTCGATTTGTTGTACGTTGTCATTCTAGGACATTAATATTCATGTTTTTAGTTTAATTCTTAATTTGGTCTTGTCATTTTGGTAAGAAAATGAAGATGTTGTAGGATCGATTAACAGAATAAAATGGAAATAAGTAAAATATAAAAAAAAGTACAAAAATTTTAATACAGGGTGTTTAGTTAACACTCCGACTATATTTAAATTTTATATAGGTGAATCGATTTTAAGATTCCAAATGGAGATATTTTTGTTCCTTTACAGAAGTATGTTCCACAGGAACAAAAATACTTTTTTGACATTCCCGAGAGTGCTTATTTTCATTTCGCAGGCTCGAATTTTCAGAAAGTATTGTAAATTTTCCAGGCAAAAATCAAGAAGTGGTAGTAAATGGTTTCCTTTTCTGGAGGGCGTTTAAATAAAATCGGAATTCTTAAAAACTATAAGCTGTAAATCTAAAGAATAAAATGTTGAAAAAAAAATTAACGAAATGATTTATAATCTTTTTAATTTGCATGCAAAATGCATAATATTGTAAACAAATTCAAGATACTTTTAACGAATTTTTATTAAAATCAAAAAAAAATTATTTAACAAGTGCATTCATGTGAATAAAATATGCACATAAATCATACACGTAAATTTTAAGACAAAATAATATTTTTTTTTTTGTTTTTAAAATAATAAATTCGAATAATATTTAAGAAAAATTACAAAAAACCAAAAAAACACACAGAAGAAAAAAATTCTGTTTAATCAATAAGTTAAAATATTTGCTTATATGGAAATCAGAATTTAATAAAAAACAAAAAAAAAAAAAAAAAAAACAATAAATGAGAAAATCCATTTTTTATATTGAAAAAACAATCATTTTGCATATAAACGTGAAATTTCGATTTGTAAATGGTAAAAATCTGGATACAACAGTTACTTTTGTTAACTACATTTATGTATATTAAAAGAAAAGAAAAAAAAAAAAAGGATTTTTAATAATAATTGAATTCTGATAAACTATTTCTTTTTTTTTTTGTTGCTTTTTAAATTTAATTTGCATTTGTGAAAATTCGTATGCAGAATTTTGAAGCGAAAATTTAAATAAAGATTTTTTTTGTTTTTGAACAAACAAATAAAAAATTCTTAAAAGATAAAAAACTTTTAGAAAGTTATCCCACGATTTTATACAAGTAAAAAAATTTATTCACTGGAAGAAAAAAAATTTCTAATTTTTTTTTGCAAGTTTTGATTTTAAAATATTTTATGTAAATTTTTGTAAAGAATTGATAGTTATTTATTTCGTTATTTACAATATGACTCGAATTATTAATATTATAATGGGCAAATATGTACATACATATATAAGAGACTATGTACATACAGATGTAATTTATTTATTATCTCGATGATTTGGAATAACTTGCCGGAAAAAGAATTATTAACAAAATATTTCCTTCTTTCAGATTACAATATTAAAAAAAAAAACAAAATTTATTCTTGACTGCAAAGTGGGGGTTTAAACCTTTTTTAAGGCTTGAACCGAAGTCTAAATTAAATTTAACCTAACCTAACTAAATTTAACCTAAGTGCTAAACATTTTTAATTTTCTAAGAAAGAAAAGTTTGATTTACTAGAAAAAAATTTTTGTTTCGAATTGTACTCAAAAAGATTTTTTAAGTCTTGTTTTGAGCATGTCCCATCAGGAACGAGAAGAGACATACAACCGAATTTTTTGATTCGCATTCCATCTCAAACTGTAGATGCATATATGACAGAAATATCGTCACGAAACCTCAAGTTAACTTGAGGAGGCCAAAATTCTAAATGGGCTGTACTACCATGGAGTAAGTAAGGAAGTAAGTATTTTGATCTAAGATATATCTAATTGTAATCCTGTAAAAATTTCTCCTAGGTTTTTACCTATTTTCAAACTCAATCTCTTATTTTTCCATAGCTTTTTTTTTTAGGATAAATGTTTACACTTTCATATAAGAGTCCTCAAAACAAAATTCAAACAAAGATTTTATTTTTTTTTTTTCAATTAAAATGTTGAAGAACTCTACTCATTGGAACGGTACACATTACAACATCATATGCAAATATTTCAAAATCAATTGTATTTCAAACAAACAATTTTGTATAAAGGTTAATCAACAAGAATTTACATGATACGATACTAGTATACGATTGCGCGTTTCATATGAAATATTCATCATATCAATTTCAACAAAAATACCATGTCTATGATATCAATCTTTCATATTATAATAGGGTACATGTTGATTAATAGCATTTTCATTGATGATTAATTAATTGTCTTTATAATTTTGATACTTCATTCATTATTTGGGCTTTTGATAACATTTCCAACGTTCAATAAAGTTCGTATAATATATTCACAGATAAACTTTTATATACATTTATTGAATAATTTAATCTACATTATCGAAATTATGAGGTCGAAAGTAACAGTATGGGCAGATAAATATATGTATGTACATATTTCATTGTGAAGATATGTAAATAAATGAATTCGACAATTTGAAATAAATAAATAAAAAGTAAAATATTTTGAATTTTTCGTTTTTTGGGTTTCATTACCTGAAATTTTCTCACGCCTCAAAATTTTTAAATCTCCTCGAAAATCATTTAGTTTTCTTTATGAATGTTTAAAAAGCATAAATCAAGTTGTAGTAACTGAAAAACATGTAAAACGACATTCGATTCGGCCGGGAATCGAACCATGGAACCTTTACCTTGCCGTTGTAATGCTCTTAAACCATTGAGCTACCGAATGTCATGTCGCTTACTGTTCTCAGTTACCACCTAATCATTGATGAAGAATACTCAAACCTCCTATAAAGTAAATCACGAATAAAAATTGTGAAAAAAAAAAAATTTGTATTCACTATTAAAATCTTCTTAACTTCAATTCAATTATTCTTCAAATTTAACTATCCCTAAGAATATTTAAAGGTTTTATTTAGAATCTTTTATGACATTTTTTTCTTTTATTCGTCGTCGTTCTGTAAAACTCACTGAGTCCATATTTGAAAAACAAAAAAAAACAAAAAATATGAACAATGTAAATGTGAAATTTTCTTTTATTATTTTTTTTTTTTTAAAGCAAAAAATTACAGTAAATTGTGTTCTTTTTGCATTTTAATTATAATACATATAGAAGGATAAAAGCTAATATAAAAATAAAATTTATAGCGGAAAAAGAAAGTTGCACTGTAGTGTAATAATTACATATAGAGTAAAGGTAGTGAAAAAAAAAAAAACGTTCTAGTTTTTATGCTTTTAATAATTTCTGTTTTGCTAAAAATTAATTCAGATGAATACATTACATTGTTTTTTTTCATTTTATAAACAGTTAATTTGTGTTATTTTTAATATGGTGAAACAAAATAATAATAAAAATATGAATAAAGAATTTTTTATGCTTGGATGAATGGAAACTTAAAAAA
Source organism: Bombylius discolor (assembly GCA_939192795.1). Taxonomy (NCBI): domain Eukaryota; kingdom Metazoa; phylum Arthropoda; class Insecta; order Diptera; family Bombyliidae; genus Bombylius; species Bombylius discolor. Next base: position 51,864,528 of record OW584238.1, on the reverse strand, counting down.
TAAATTGTCGCCAGTACTCTTGAAAGTGGTTAAAGCTTACGACAATTTAAAAAAAAACTTTATAATTTCAATACCGTAAAACATATTTAAGAATTTTCATGTTGACTTTATTTTTATTTTCCAAAATTTACTGTATTAAAAGTAATAATCCTTGAAAAATACTTTTTAAGTCTTAGCATATTCAGAGTTGTTAAATAAAAAAAAGTGTAAATTAGGAGACTTGAAAATTTATTTTTGCAAATCAGAAATTATGCCGTTTTTCACATATAATTTCGTGATTTTATACTTTATTTTGATTCTAATCTTTTTTTATTTAAAAGAGAATAAAAAGGATTAAAAAAGAAAACAGATAAAATAATCCTTTTCAGAATAATCATTTAGTTAAAATACAATGACATTTTCAGACCTAATTTTTTAAATTTAAATGTAATTTTATCTAATACGGCGACTATCCAAACTGTTTTCTTTGAGTTTTTGTCTTTCAATCCTTTTTAAATTTTTTCTGTTTTCATGAACGATTCAATGTTAAATTATAAGAATGTATTTGGATGAGTACAATGTTGATGATCGTCATGATTTAATTACGACAAATGATCATAAATTGTCCGTTGAAGACAAATGGTTTTTTTTTTACAGAATATCACATAAAGTTCCCTCAATGCATATTAATTCTTGCATTTTGATGATGATGATGACGATGGCGATGATAGGAGTTTGATGGTTTTTTCTGATGTTAAATTATTTCTGTTAATATTTTATTCATGTTTTTTTTTTTGTATTTTGAAATGTTGTATAACGTTATGCTTTCCAAATGTCATGTTTTAATGTTTTTAGATCGAGTTAATGACTTGTTGAACTGTTGTTTTTTTTTGTGTGCATTTCGGCTTTTATTTCATAAAAAAAAAAAAAACAAAATATGCTATATTTCAAAAAAATACGTTTAAAAGAAGTATATTATAGCAAACTCACCTGGACCTGACAGGTGCTCTTTTTCCTCATTAATTGATGGAATTTACATTGAGTATAAATATTCCGAAAAAAAAAGGGTTCAAAAAGAAATATGAATTCATTCAATGGAATCACTTTTTTGATGTTTTTTTACTTTCCATTTTTCTTTTTTTTTAATTATGTCTTCGAAAATAATTATTGATCCCCTGTTATCATTTTGACATTTTGTCATTATTATGGAACTTAAAAAGGACTATGTGTCGACGATTGTTCCTTTTCTCGACAAGTTGAAAATTGATTACCATTATTCATTGTTTAAATACTTAATAGAAGGTAAGAAGAAATAAGAAAAAAGTGGGCATACAGGCATTGAAAAAAAAATTATCACTTAAAAAAAAATACTTTCACTTTAAATAAAAATCCAGAAATCAAATTATGTAACTTTTAAACCTTTTTTTCCCCTGTAATTATCATTGAATTTGCATTTATTTTTTTTTTTTTTTATTCTTGAAAATTGAAATTTCTGTTAAAAAATTTCTACTCAAGAAAATAAGAAAACATAAATATCAAAAACGTGTACAGAAAACAAAATGTGAAATCAATTTATCTTAATCGATTTTCTGTTTATTTAATTTTATATTACGTTTATAAATTTTCTTCTTTTTTTTTTTTTTTTTTTTTTTTGTTTCACTTTTCTAAATAATGAAGATTTTTTTTTTTTTCTGAAAACGAGAGAGAAAAAAAAAGCAAAACAAATTATCGTGTAACATGCAAATCAAAAAATTCAAAAAATTTGTCTGTAATAACGACTACCACCTAGTTTTTACTTGTTGTTGTTATTATTTTTTTCTTCTTCTTTCCTTGAAAATATATGTATATATATTTTTTCGACTTCTTTCATTTAAAACATCTGTAATCGTGATTTAAAGAAAAAACACGTCTGATATTTTACTTAAATTTTTATTTTACAAAATGTAAAAAAAAAAAAAACAAAAATTTAGAAAAATGTTACAAGATATAAATAAGATCTGGCAAACAAAAAACAAAAAAAAAAAAACAGTGAAATTAAAAATAAAATTTGCAAAACTAAATAAAAAATTTACAGGATTTATTTTGTATTTTTTTCTCCTTCTTCTTTTCTACTTTTGAACAACAACTTTTTTTCTTCAATCGAATTTTCAATATAAAAAAAAAAAGAAAAACATGAAAATCGTGCAATATACATATTTACTTATACGTTCGTAGATTATATTGGAATTTTATCACAAAAACTTTAAATGTTTTAAATTTGTTTTGAAAATTATATCTTAAAGAAAATTTCCAATAAGCAAACTTTTGAAATGAAAAGAAAAAAAAAACAAATTTACTAAAGTTCATTTGAAAAAAAATTATGTGAGTTTCAAAAACTTTAAACTGCCATATTTCTATTTTCTAGGTGAAGTTTTTGAAATTTGTGAAAAAGATTTTTTGTACACATGAGAAATTATTAAAATTTTCTATAGTTGATTAGGAAGTTGATTTTTGTTTCTTTGTGAAAATAGAAAATTGTGAATGAATAACTTTTTTTTAGCTTATACATATAAACATGTCTTTGTGAGAAGAAAGAAGAATTGAGACATTTTTTTAACTAAATCAACTTTAAAATAATAAAAAACTATAAAAACATTTTTGTTCAAAAGCGATTTTCACAGCCTTTAGTATATCTAAGAAACAATGTTTTCATTCATCATGACAAAGTTTTTATTCTTTAATTTAATTAAGAATTAGGAGAGTTAAAGCAAAAAAAATATTCAATATTAAAAAAATTGAAATAAAATATTAACTAGGGGTATTTCTTTTTATTAACAATTACGTATCACACCTTGGTTACAACCCACATAACCTGTTAACAGCTTTATACTGTCAATGGACTATTATGCAATTGGACAAAAAAATAATTTAAATTCGAAAGAAGGCCACACAAAATAATTTTCAAATTACAACCGCACGTCAAATGATTTTTTTTCAAATTTTACCAAAAACAAGTACCCTTAATACATTCAGCAGCTCAGAAACAACAAAATGAAGTTTTTTTTTTACTTTTTTTAAATCTTCAGAAGGAGTACAAGTTCAAGTATCATTAAATACAAAAGTAACACAAATCTGAAAATGATTGAGCGTTAGCAGACACATCCATTGAATAAATCATTAAATGCATTTTTAAGATTTTTTTTTTTCTTACCCACAAATACTCAATTTATTTATTTATTTCGTTGTTGTTTTTTTTTTTCCTTGGACCAAATTTATTTTTGAGAATCATTCAAAAAAACACGAATTTTATCACTTACATCTTCTTAGAAATCTTGTTAAGACGTATTAAAAACAAGATCCGATGAAATCAATGATCATCACTTTCTTTTGTGTTATAAATGATTTGAATGAATTTGAAGGCCACTTCTAGTAAGTCATTCGGACTAGAATTGAGTGTGTTGAAGGCCCATCATGTTTTGATGAACTTCAGTTCAAGATAATGGAAAAAATAAGAAAGAATAAAAAACAAATCAAAATCAAAACACAAATAAAACATCTAACAAGACTTTGAATTTTTAGCAAGTCAGCGGGATTGATATTGATAAGCGTCATTACAAGGAAGGCCTTGATTGAGAAAATAATTGTAAACTATGAAAATAAACTCTTTCATAATTAAAATGCCAATCAAACAAATTCTTTAATTATACTAAGAAATTTGATATCATAAATTTTTTTCTTTTAATTCAAACGTAAACTTCCTCCATTTGAATCAATATTTGTTTATAAAGTAACCACACAGAAGCGTACTATGAGTTTCATATAGTTCCTCGTCATTATTCTCATACCATGACAACGATTTTTAATTCAATTTCTTCAGATGCACATATCATAACCATAAACACATGTTGTGTCTGATAGAAATTATAGTCATTGAAATATTTTTTTTTAGAAAAATTCCAGATTCAATTTATTCATAGATTCTACTTCGTACTATGTGGACTAGAAGTGTTCTGTTTTAAATTTACATTATGTGAATTTTTTTGCCAAAACAGAAAATTATTCTAAGTATGTATGAATTGTTTAGTTAAGAAGATGTTTTTTTCAAACAAGATATTTCTGATGTCATCGACCTCATAGATTCATCAATTCATCATTACTCATATCATTCTTGTCAATATAGAAGAGGCGAAAAAGGTTTATGACACTTTTTCTGCATATGTGGTATGATTCAATAAAAAAGAAGATTTTATCCTTTCTATTTGAATTTATCGATAATATGAGATATTTTTATTAAAGGATGAAGTAAAAGTTTTGAAAAATGTTTTTCCTTTGCCATCAGATACATCAAGATTTTTTTTTTCATACTTTTCTTTTGTAGTTGTCATAGTTTGCTTGTTCCACAAACTTTTTAGATTATGACAAAAACAAGGATCACTTGAAAAGCAGAAATAAATTTATAAATAAAATTCAGTATCTATTCAAAAGAAAAGCTGAAAATTAAATCTTTCAGAAACATCACTAACTCAGTGTTAGTACATATTGGCACTTGGTTCATGTTTTAAATTAAAAAAAAAATTGTTGGAAAAGAACACAAATGTCGGAACACATGAAAAGAACATGACCAATGTTTATATTCTAATTCATAAATGTTTTTGTTTGTGTATTTTGGTTTCTTGTGGTTGGTTTTGTTTATTCAATTTTTTTTTTATTTATTGACTTATAAAAAATTCAATGGTTTTTATTTAATTTTTTTTTTCAGTTCTTTGAAGAACAATATTTTCTGGATTATCGGTACTTTTGATGGAAACAAGTGTATTTGATTAGGAATAATAGAAAACAAATTCTGAAAATGATATGCCATCACTTCTGTCAGTATAGCATCAGATGAATATTCAGAAAATCAACAACAGATGATTCAATTAATTTTTTATCAGATGATGAATACTAGGCAAAAAGCAATTTGAAAAAAAAAAAGAAGATTCATTTGATTCACCATTATCTTTGATGACGTTGAAAATTGTTGGTCTACAGCATGCAAATAATTACATCCAATGACCTAACAGGCGAATTATCTAAATACTATACATATAATATATATCTATGTATATTATTCAACAGCTTATTTTGAAAGTAGGTTAAGTTTATTTCCTAGCGAAAAATGATTAAGTTTAAATTTCAAATATAAATTGTCATCTACTTATTATATTATTAAAGTTCTAATGTAATAGAATTTTTCAGCAAAAATTAAGTTTTTACATATGTACATATATAAAAATTGTATGGAAATTAAAACAAAAAACTTCAAATGTCTCAAAGCAAAGTTATAAGATGGACTTAAGCCATTTTCAAAATAAACGGCTTAGTTTATATTAATTTCTTACTATCAATTCAACGTAGAATGAGAATGAGAAAAATGGTGTAGTAACTGAAAAACATGAGAAATGACATTCGACTCGGCCGGGAATCGAACCACGGAACTTTTACCTTGCCGGGGTAATGCTCTTAAACCATTGAGCTACCACCTAATCATTGATGAAGAATACTCAAACCTACTACAATGTCTTAATGTCTATTTTAAGTGAAATCACCTTTTTTTTTCAAATTTATTAAAATCTACTATTAAACATATTTTTAAAGACAAAATTATGATTCTGATAAGAAAAGATAAATAATTTAATTACTTACTAAAATCCGATAAGGTATATAAACTAATTATGATAATTGAATTAAAACATTTAAATAAATGCGAGCATAAATTGACATGAAATGGAAATTTTTATGTGTCTCTTCTGAGATAGTTTCATCATATGTAAAATCATTTGAATTTAAATTAAAAATTAAAACTGCACCGTAATAGAGTTCATTTCTAAACTCTAATGTTATTTTAATCTGTGGCTCTATTCTTTTTCTTCATCTACAATTCTAATTGTTTTTTTTTTTTCTTGATATTTTCAAACATTAATCCATTTATAAAACCTTCATTTAAAAAATATATACATACATAAATGAAATGAAAACATTGTAAAACAATTTTCTAAAAATGTGTTAAAATGTCTGAAAATTCTTCTATTTATGTTATCTTCAAATTATGTTAAGAACCGTCCAGTAATAAAGTAAAATATTTAAAAAAAAAAAAAGTGTTAATAATAATAAGTTAAGATATTTGAGGATCAATATCAAAGATAAAATTGAGAGAAATACGTATTTCAAACCTATCTATTACGATACTATTAAAAATACTATACACAGAGAATCCATGATTTGTTTTTATTTTTTTTATTTTGATTTCTTGTTAGAATTTTTTATCTGAAAATCTTGTTAACAAAAGTGACTTGAGTGTTTTATACTTTCTTTTACTTCTAATATATTTTTTTCTTTTATCTACTTAAAAAAAAAATCGAATTAAAAAAAAGCAGGATTACTTGCTTAGTGCGGTGTTTTAAAAAAGAATAAAATAATAATAATTCTTTTATCGATGTGTTTTTTTTTTTTTTTTTAATTTTTTAAATTTTAGGTTCGCCTGTAATTTATCAATCTTTTCTACACCTATTTTTCATTTAATGTCCAAATTGTTTTTGATTTTAAAATGGTGATCAAGAAAAGAAAACAAATACCTGAGCCGGAAACTATTAAAATATACAAAAGTAGAAAAAAGAAGCAAATTTCATTTGATTATATTAATTTAGCGATAAAATCTTAAGATTTATATTCATAACAAAACTACTTATTGTGATATACGGCATCTTTATAAGCTCGTTAAATAAAAATGTCAAACAAAATTAATTCTATTTAGACATTTTCGCATTATTTATTTTCTCCAAATAAATTTCTCATGCATAGAAAAGTTTTCAACGCGAATAAATTGAACTCTATCTGAAGCCACTATTCTTATAATACTTAGAATTCTCAAATTGTGGAGCACTCTTCCATCTTATAATCTACAGAAATTTAAAAAGGTCATTTCATCAACACTACGTCAACGCTCTTATTCATTTTTTCCATCTTGATGTGAAATCTTCGCGAAAATTTTCAACAATTTAGTTTTACAAAAAAAAAAAAAAAAAATATAAAATTACAAATTTTTTTTTTCACTTTTCTCATTAAAATTCTGATTTTTATATTAAATTTCATCCTTTAAATTGAATTGTCAGTAAATTGTTTTTATTTAATTTAAAAAAATTCAAATACAGTGTCTCAATTGATCCTTATTATACACACAGAAGATATACATCAAATTAATTGAGATTTTCTCTTCTTCTTTTTTTCTGTTTTTCTTTTAAGGATTTTCAAAATATCATGATAACATGCATTAAAACACTTCAAATTGTATTAACCCTTTTGCATAAAACAAAACAACTCTTCTTAATGCGTTTTCATTCATTAAAGCTTTGAAGAGACGACTGGTTGAAACATATCAATTTATTTTCTGGCAAATGATTATGTTTCTTATGTTGTATGTTTTTTTGTTTTTTTTGTTTTTTAGAGTTACCTTGCACACAGAGGGTGTCTGACATCACGTTTCAATTTAAAAACATGTTATCTTCGTCTTTAGACTGCAATCAAATTATATTTTACGGACAAAAATAAAACAAAAAACTGATACATTAAAAAAAAATGAAAATTGAAGAAAAAAAAAGAAAACTTTATAATGCAAAGCATAAAGAGCTCTGCATTAAAGCAGACATATTACCCTATATCTGAATATTTGTTCTGATGACTATCCTCTGATAACTTTAATGTCTTCATTTTCTTGGTGTCTAACGTTATGTTATTATACTCGTATCTCACAGAAGTATGCTATTAAAACCGGCACGTTTTTGAATTCCTAAAAATAAGATTTAAAAAAAAAAAATTGTTTAAATGAGTTTGAAGCAATTTACCGAAAAAAAAATTAAGAAGAAAAAATCAACCTAAGGTTACAAAGGAAGTAACGTAAAAAACCGACTAAGATTTTGAAAAAAGGATATGTCTAGCCTGTGATAAACAGAATTTTTTTGTGATTTTATTTTACTGATAGAGAAATCAACAGATTTTTTCTTTTAATTTTTTTTTTTTTCAAGTTAAGAGGTAGACCTGAAGTGCGAAAAAATTGTTTTTAACTCCTGGTTCTGAGATAAGAAATAAACTTGATAACATTCTTAAGGATATTTATCATTCCAAGATATTATAATGAATTCCATTGATGAAAATTTGTAACTTCCTCAAAAAAGTTAAGACATTTCTGATGATGAGGATTTAAAGTTCTATGATGTTTTTAAATGTTATTTTTTCTTTCTATTAACAAGAAAAGGAATAAAATTCACTTCAATTAAACATTGTAACAGTTCTACTTGAGATTTTATTTGTTTTTTTGAACATTAATAATGTCCACGAGCCGTTTTAAAAACTGATTTTTGTAAAAAGTAGCTTATATTAAAATTTTTCGGTCAGAAGTAAATAGAAACCATACTTTTATCTAAGCAGACTTGTTGAAATTAATCATTTAAAAATTAGAAAAATCTAAATCATTATTTAGAAACAAAGTACAAGGCTCCAGACAAAATTAAAAATCTATAAAATATTTTAGCACTTTGATCATTCGATACGAACTAATGTTACTTAGAAATTTTCCAATAAAGATTAATTAGTTTGATAGAATGACAAATATCTTTAGAAAAAAAAAACATCTAAGTATGTATGAGGTGTTATAAAATTCCCATAACAAGAAAAGACAGATTAAAATTTTAAAAACAAAAAAAAATTAAAACCACAAAAGAAAACATTCATAAATAAGAAATTTATTAAAATCCCAAAGTTGTAATTTATGTGACTTATCTGCTTTTGACTCTTTTTTTTTCCCTAAGAGTTACACTTTCTTTTTTAGAGCAGTCAAAACTGTATTAAGAAAAAAATGTTATCTATTAACACTCATTTAGGAGTCAATTAACATAAAATAGTCTTTTTTTTTTTTGAATTTCTTAAAAGATTTTGCTGCCGAAAATCATGATAGAGATGACGAAGATGTCTTAATTATAGAACCGACCTGGTATGGTATATGTTGAAGCAACAACAATGCCCTGATAAAGATGTTATGGTCTCTATGGTTGAATCATGATAATAACTGATTTTTTTCAAAATAAAATAAATTAAAAATTCTAATAAATTCTAATTCTTGCTTATTTTGTATTTCTTTTTTTTTAAGATAATTTTAAGTCAATTGTGAACATTTCTGTTAATATTTCATTTTCTAATCGGCTGACTAAGTTCACTAAGTATACCTATTTTTCGAAATGCATTAACAAACCATCAGTATCTTTTTTTCTCATGCATGTTTGAATTTATTATAAAAATGAGAAAAACAAACAGAAAAAAAATAAATAAAGACAAACATCCTAATATACTAAAATTTTGAATAATTTAAACATTAATGAGTTTTATCTGGCATGTATCGGAATTTTTTTGTCTTCTTTTTAAGAAAAAAAAAAAAAAGCAAACGCTTGTTTATTCGAAAATTAAGACATTTTAAAATGTTGATTACAATTCATTTTTATTATGTTTACTATGCCAATGACTTGTTAACTTGAAAAAAATAAAAATGAAAATGTAATTTTTCATTGTTTTTCGTTTGTTTTTCGCTGTGTCATTTAATAACTTCATTCAGTTTATGCAAATGAATTTAAAAAAAAAAAAGAAGAAAAAAATAAAAGAAACAAGCAACAGAAACAAATCAACATTTTATTAAATATTCATTAAAAATTTAAATTAGTTTTGAATTTAAAAAAAAAGAAGAAGAAAAAGAAGTGTGGGATGTTGAAGAATTTCAACGAAATCATATTGTATGATTACGAAACGAAAAAGGTATTGTAATTGAGGATAAATTAAAATAATTAATTACAGTTAACAAACAGGAGGTTTGTTTTGCTTGTTTTTTTTTTTTGATTGGAAATTCAATCTTTAGACTTCGTAAAGTTTCTTTTAACTTATTTTTCGATTTGGTACTAAAAGAATCATAGTTTGGACTCTTGCATATGATATTTCTCGTTGAATAACCAGTTTTAATTAAGATTTTCATATAAACCCATATTCTGACCGTACACTGAAATATAATCAATGTTATATCAATAGATTTCTCTAATTGTGGAACACATTTCCATTTTATGTGTTTTCTGCTCTCTTTGCCTTCGGAAGTTAAAATGTGGCTTCCTTAAACACTTTCTTTCTTTTCTTTCATAACTTCTCCCATCCCTTTTTACATTTTCAGGACATTAAATGGATATCGTAATATTACAAACACTGAGTTTGTTGTGGACAAACTAAAGAAAAAATGTAAAAGCCACTTGAAAATTCCCTAATAATTTTACATATTGTGAAAGAGTTATTTCGAAAATTTCGTAATGACTTATTTATTCTTCACTCCTACGCACGCGCACGGTTTGAAATTGCCGTTAAAACTTATATTCTAAAGATTTCATGGCATCTTTAGTACCTTTTAAAACGTATGTTCAATTTTGTATTAGTTAAGAAAAATAAAAGAGCGTGTTTTAAAAATCATAAATAATTTTCACTTCAACAATTTAATTGTTAATTCTCAAATGGACGACTTTAAGCTGAAATTTTGAACAATTTATTTTTTCAACAAAATCTGATTTTTATTTAAATGAATAAATTGCAAAATTTATGATAGACAAATAATTTACGTGTTTTTTAAGATAGTTTTGTCTATCTTTTATGTTTCTTTTATTTTTAATAAAAATTCTCATATTTGTTTTCTTTCATCAAAAATCATAAATAAATTTTTATCAAAAAAAAAAAAGAATAATTGTCCATTATGATGTTAACCAAATCTAATAACCGACAAAGAGTTTTTCATTTAATAAAAGAACAAAACATTTTTAAATCATAAATAACAATAGCACACCTCACAAAATTTTTGAATGATTTGATTATTATTTAAATTTTATTTTTTTCTATAATTTTTTTTTTTCTTTTAAATATGAACAATTTTTCTAGTCACAAATTATAAAGCCATGGTAATTTATATTTTAATAAAATTTATTGCGTGTTTCTATAAATTAAAATTTTATGTATACAAATTTTATTTACTTTGAATTATTGTTTTTTTGTTTTTTTTGTTAAAGAAATTCTTCACTTTTTTTTTAAAAAAATAATAATAATTTTATCTAATCATTTGCTTTCATATTTAATTAAATTCACCTTATTTTTTTATTTTTTTTTTTAAATTCCAGAAGCAAATAACGAATCAGGATGGGCGTTTACTTTATGAATGTATTTTCAGTCATATTTGTTGTTATTGGTGCTATTGTTATGCTTGAAATGTTATGAAACAAAAGGTGAGGTAATAAGACAAAACAAAAAAGAAAAAAAAAAAACCATGTCATAAGAAAAAATTTACTTTACAAAAAATGATTAATGAAGAGATGAGAAATAAAAAACCAATCCAAGCATGAGATTATTCACCCACTATAAATTCTATATATTTAAAATGGGGTATGACTCCCCATTTTTGTGTTAGTTTAATTGCTTATAAGCCAAAGAAGGCAATGAATATATGAGGTTGAACCATTTCTAATTTTGATTTTAATGATTTTCAATATTTCTAATTTTTCTACAGATTTTAGCATGGACGACATTCTTATTTGAACTTAATTATTTATCTTTACGTCGACTTTGTGTTGTAAATTTCGGCTCTAGCCCACAATTTCTTATTTTATTTTTTCTTAAATTTTTTTTTTTTTTAATTCAAAAAGAGATTGCTTTTCAATCTAACTGACTTTGTTTGTTTCAGTTTAAACTCATTGAATATTTTGGAACTAATTCTTTTTGCACCTTGAAATTTATTTCAACAACTGACCTTTGTATATAAACACACGACCAAGAAATTTGGTTAGAATATTCTTTGAACGGTTCTTTACAAAGCAATTCACTTGGATAAAAATTATAGAGTAAAGTGTTTAGAGCCGTCGTTTTTTTTGAAAAATCAACTCTTTACTATGACCTCTTTTATATGTGTATACGTTCTCTGATCTAGTGCTTCTTCTTCTTAAAGTTGATACAACACTCAACACACCTCGAGATATAACAGTCCAAAGTTGGATAATCACAATTCACATTCGTTTCAAGTTCCTTCTCTCCCAGTAAATACTTTTCTAAAGGAGCTATGTAGAAGGTCTAAAAAATCAGCCTCAACACTGATACGCTTAGCTTATGTCCTGTTTGAAGGATCAAAGAGAGTTTTTTTTAGAGAAGAAACGTGAAGAATACCGGACAAAAATTTCAAATCAATTTTACGAAAACGTGTTAAGATATGTAAATTCAAGTATTAGGAAAAAATACACATTTTTGTTACTAATTTAATTCTACATACATATGTACAAATTTAAAAATAAATAAAAATGGAAATTTAATTAGCCTTATGTGTCATGTTCAAATGTTAATACGATCATTCTACATAGTCTAAACAAGTTCTAAATATTGCAAATTTTTCCAATACTCATATGAAAATGTGAACACACATTATAAACTGAGTTATTTATTATGTTAAAATATTGACTATAATTTTTATTTTAATTTTTTTTTTTCTGTTTCTACAACAACATTTCAAATAACATAAATTTTTGATAAAAGCATTTTCTTGTCTTGTGTCCAATTGCACAAGATTATCGCAAAAGAATTTTTTTTTTTTTAAATTGCCAGTAATTTAATTTTAATTTCAAATTAATGAAGTCAAATTCAGAAATTATTATTATTTGGTTGTTCTTCTCTAAAATGTTATTTATTTTACTGTTTTAATATTTAGAATTAATTTCAATGCTTTTGTATTTGTGTGTATGTGTTATTCTTTGTAAATATTAATTTTTGTTGTGTTTTAAGAAAAGGAATATTTATTTTTGAAAAGATGGTATCTACATATATTGATTAAATTTCGCAATCGACGGTTTTACATTATTTTCGTTTATTTCACATGATATTCAATTTCCAATAAATTTTCATGAAATCATAATAAAAAAAAAAACAACAAATACAGGATACCTTTGAGGTAAACTGATCTTAAAGATTAAACTGATAAAAAAGCCTAAATTTACTTATGAAATAAAGAATTAAAATTTATTTTCTTAATGGATTTTGTACTGAAAAAACAATAATTTTTACCTTCAAATCAATTAAAAGCCTTATTGTCGAATTTTATTTTATTAATTAAACGTATTTTGTACACCCACTTAAGGTGAGTGTACTTATATTGAAAATCTCAATAATGCATTAATTAAAATTTTCGAATGTAGAATGTACATTAAAATATTGAACACATTCAAATGCTAACAATAAGTTTAAAAACAGAAGTTAAGCATAATATGTTCTTTCTTTATAATATAAATTTTTTTTCAATAGGGTGATTCAAACTCATGTACAATAGAAAATTTAAGAGACTCATTAGGCTACAGCCTATTACTGCTCATGACCTCCTTCAGAATTGCTTCCACAGGATCCTATACTTTTAACTCGTATCTTCAAGTTCAGCTCTCTCAATTTCTACAGATCGTCTTCTATAGCATTCAAATATCTTTTTGAACCTGTAGTTTTTTCGACAACCCTTCTGTTCAATAATCAACATCTAATTTTAGATATTTACCGAAGCTGTGTATGGTTAAATTTAAATGGGCTGTATTTTCTACTGCAACAGCAGTTTCCGGTTTTTCGATCGGGGCTTTCAGTAAGACAAGATATTTAATTCGTTCGTCATGAATTATCGATAAAAATTTTCGTCAAATTAAAATAACTGAAATCTTTGTTGTATAATATTAGCAAGCAAGCAAGCTAAACAAGTGAATATACCTATAGATGGATGCAATGTTCAACAACAGTAAAATATTGCAGAATGATTAAGAGATTATGTTTATTTTAAAACAAAAAAGTTGAACATATTAAACATGAGATAATTTACTTTTTCCTTTTTTTTATTACATGGAACAAGAAAAATATTTGGATTATTTAAATTTTTTTCAATTCTAATGAATTTAATTTATCAAATTTTTAATTTATTGATTTTAATTGAAAGAGGAGGCAGATACATGACACATACTTATAATAATTGGAACAAGTGATAGTATGTCAACAAAATATCCAACAGATAGTGTACATAAATAGACCAATAAGTAATTCAGAAGCATATTACATGGTTGAAAAATTGGCGGCAATCAATTGAGATCAAAACCAATTGGTGCACTACATTAGAAGAAATTTATTATACGCATAATATCTAACAGGTGTAGGAGGAATTACAAAATGTTCTTTTGATTTAATTGTACACGATTTAAATATCAAAATTTTACTTAAAGTTATTATATTTTCTACATAATTCTGGACAGTTCAAATGAAATCAACTTATGACATTTGAAAAAAATAGCATTCAACCTACATAATAATGCCAACACCAAAAAATATTGACCACAGCATGCAACAATTATAATTTTCAGGTATAAACAATAAATATAATTGCATCCAGCTGTTTCAGTACAAATTTATATAAAGTAACATTGTTTAAGTTTTTCTAGATACACATACTACATAGTACATGGCATTTAAATGTGAAAGGAATCTATCAGCTGTCACATACCAACTATGATAATCATAGATTAGTACATAAAGTACATGCAGGGAATTTTATAATCGTGTATTGGAAACTCTAATATAATTATTTCTAACTGACACTTCATCGGATATTATGATCACATTCAAAATTATTTTGTTAATTAATCAACTTATAATGGTAATGACCGATTACAAGATAAAATAACATAACGGACTCAAGAATTATGAATTACAAAATCAGATGCAGAGGGTGTTCGAAGTAACGTGAAATCTAAGTGACATTTAAAAATATATTATAAAAAGATTTTTTTCAAGCTGTTACTTGCTAAAGCAAAAATAAAACAAAGTGCAAGTACAAGAGAAAATTAAAAATTTAGTAATGTTTTGAATTTTCGTTAATTTTGTTCTTAAAAGGACATTTCCGCAAAAAAAAAAACGACAAATTAGACATTTCTGTTGTTTTCTTTTCAATTTGTAAATGATTTTCTTCTTCTTCTTCTTTTTGTTCTTTAACAATTTTAAAGTCAAAGTTAAACGAAAATAAATGAATTTCTTATTGATTTCATGTTTCATGTCTTCTCCACAATATTTATTTCCTTTATTTTTATTTTTTTTTTGTATTGCAATGTACTAAAGCAGTCGGTGTAACAGAATGAAAAATACAAAACAGTTAAACAAAGACAATTACTGTCTTCGTTTTTATTTTTACCATTCGAAAGAAATAACTTCCACCGTGGTACTGATTCAGTTCAGTAACATGGTCAATAATTTTCTGGTTGACACTTAAATTGCTTCACAAAAATTCTGGTCATTATCTGGTTTTTTTTTTTTTTGTTTTCCTTTTCGTGAAATCTCAAATAAATTTTAAGGAAAAACAAAAAATAAAAACAAAATTTAGAATTAAATTTAAAATTCACGAAATTTTTGAACTTTATACATTGTTTTATATGTTCATGACTTTTTGGTCGCCTTGTTAGTATGGTATTTGGTATTTAACAATTTGGTAAGTAATTTGAAACGACAATGAAAGAAATTAAAAGAAAAAAAAAGCAGAAACATAAAATAATTTTCAATTTCTAGAATTCAATGTCTCGGTTACAAGAATCGGTATTTTTAATTGATTAATCGATCGAATAAAGTACATTCAATTCACAATTCTTTAAATTTTTCCCTTTAAAGTACTCAGATAATTTCCAGTTTTATTGTTCTTTTAGTAAAATTTATCTCAAACTTTTTGTATGATACTTTTTTTTTTTGGCTAAACGACCTTATTTAGAAAATATTTGAGTTTCATTTTTTTCAAAATTAACAATACTTCGAATAAGTTTTCTCACAAATTTGATCTATTTGAAAAAAAAAAAAGTACTCACGCTACCTTTGAGAGATCCTCTTTTGTAGTTAAAACAACACCCTTTACACCATTCGTATATATATGTATTCGTCCTTGGAACTATTTTAAAAAAAGAATCCAAATAGAAACCGTTTAAGCAAATAAACTACTTAGAAGCATTTTGAAGTAGTCTATTTTTAATAGTCTCTATAGTAGTCTTATTTTACATAGTTTTTTTAAAAATTGGTGGCAAATTTGACTTACATTCATTGAAATTAATATCAAATGAAGTCTTGATAAAGTTCATTTCATCTTGTATTTTACTCACATTTTATGATGATTTATCAATGTGACGGCTTTTAATTCAATAATATTATTACTACCTATGTACATATACAGAAATTCCTTATTGCAAAAATGGATGAACTTACTCTACTATTCAAAAGTCATTTCGTTTGGCATTGGCTGTGATTCGATTACTTCTTCAACAGGATGTATCTGATAAAGTTGTTATTGATCGATAAAAAGTAAGAACATGACATTTTAAAGACAGATAGTTACACAAAATATAAAGAGATTATTTAAAAAAAAAAATGAATGAATGAACACATTTAAATAAAAAGAAAATTAAAAAAAGTAAAATTAAAAGAAAAAAAAAACAAAGTTATATGCAATGATATTGTATGCATCACTTAAAAAGATACTTGAATTTCTACTATAAAGTAAAAGTTCCATTCCATTTTCATCAAACTGCTAAAACATGTATGTTGAGTTGAAGACATTAAAGTCCGTTTAAATTTACTTTTCAAAAGAACATATATATTCCAACTTCAATTAAAGTTATCATTGTGATCTTGATATACATCCTCATGACATTATTTTGAATAAAATGGATTGATAAGAACAGTTAAATATGCAAAGTAGGTAAAAAGGAAGTGTGTTTATAACTATGTAAGTTTATTTGAAAAAAAAAAAAAAACTTTTTCCATTGTAACACATTACAGAGGGATTCATTTCATCACAATTCAGTTTAACATGGTTCGCTATTTCAGTTCAGTATTGTAATTATAATAAATTATTTTGTAAGTAAATGTGAAGAATTGAAATTGACAGTAAAATAACTCCAATGTAGAAACGACATCATAGTTGTTTGTTGAGCAAAAGATAAATATTACGTACGTATGCAGAAATGATGAATCAAGGAACGGAATGCGGGTATATAATATTTTTCTTAAATGATACTCCTAATATAAAAACTATTCCTTATGCTAATCCTTATATAATAGAAAAATATCTAAATTTGAATTTAGAATACAAAAATCTAGTACTTGACCCTTAACCCTTGTTTAAAAAGCTCAAAAGACAAAGGAAATAAAATAAAATTAAAAAAGAAAACAATGCTGTCATGTACATAACTAAAGAGTTTTAAAACACTTACTTACATATACATATACATATATGTATATATATTTTTAATCCTTACACCTTACAGGAACATGCCTGCAATATAAAAAGCTAACAATATACTATCATATACTTTTAATCTACTACATATGGAACTTTCATCTTAATAAAGAAAAAAAAATTTAAAACTTTTTTAATACACTTAATCTCATTTTATATAAAAGTTTAAAAAATAGTTTTTTTTTCTTTCTTCCAACAAATACGGAATAATAAATAAAAGCACAGACATCTTGATGTCATTAGCACTAACAAAGCCTTTTATTTTTTTTTTCCGGATCACTTATATTTTTATTAAAAAGAAATTTTTTTTATTAGAACAGAGATAAAAAATTTTTTAAAATGTCTCTTTTTTTAAAAATATTTTTTTTATGTTTCAGAAAGTCGTGTGTATTTGAAAAAACAATATGTACGTTAGATTCATAAAAATGTTATCTGTTAAGTTTGCGTCCTTGTTAACATAACAATGCAAAATTTTTCATTTAACAAGAAGAAAAATTATATTTCATACAGGGTGTAAAATAGGGAAAGCTACAAATTTGAGGTGAACCGGTAGAGCAAAACTATTAATATTCTCTAAGAATTTTCAATTAAAAAAACAAAAAATAAGGAGCATTTCCAACAGGGAAGCTCAATATTTGACAATATCTGCTCTGGCAATACTAATAATCTGTAGTTAAAATTTTTTTGACATTTATTATGAAATAAAATTTATTATCGAAATAATAAATCTGGAAGAAAATCTTTTTGTGCATTTGATGAATTTTATCCTTCTTCAGTGTCGAAGCAAATTTTTGATTGAATGGCTTTGTTAACACAAAATTTTGAGTGGAAAGAATCCACAAAAAATTCAGCAATTGCCAATGTATCCAGAAAAATTGATTTTTACAAGCAAATTTCTTTGAAGTTTATTTTTTTACCAAGAAATAAAAAAAAAATAAAATAAAAATATCCAAAAAAAAGATCAAATAAAAGTGCTAAAGAATGACATACTCATGAAATTTCATCATAAAATCAAGCAATCAATTACGGAAATGAAAATTTAACAGTATCAATTTCATTCCTTTTTTTTTTTTTCATTAAATTTTAATGAATATGAATGAGTTCATAAAAATAAGATCATTTTGATAAAAAAAATAAAATAACTTCAAAAATAACTAAACGAATGTGCTATATTGAATCTCAATTACCACTTTAACCTTTTACTCTTATTTAATTTTTATTCAACGATAAATTCAAAGGCGTCGTTTAGCTACTCATAAATAATTTTCAATTAAAAGATATGATAACCTTTTGAACCTTCAGGATTTATATTCAAAAATAAAGGAAAAAAAAAAAATGACTTTATTTATAGAAAACTTGGACTCAAAAATTTTTTTTATAAATTTTTTTTATTTTTTTTATCGCACATGACTTTTCACTTTGATGTCGTTTTAATGTCAATAAATCTTTTGTATTGAAAATCACATACATAGTTTGTATAAAACATTATGCAATTTATATATATTATTTTTTTATTATAAACAAATATGAAAGCATTCAAAGTTAAAAATGTTTAAAATAATTGCAGAAAAATTATTTTACACAATTTTTACCTCCAAAGGTATACAGGGTGACTTTATTTAATATCTATACATACTTTAGTTAAGTATCTTAATAAATCACATCTATTTCAAGATTAAGAAAGTATTGATTTCTTTTTTTACACTAAAATTTTTAAAAAAGATACTAATAGGACTTTCCAGTTTTCAATAAAAAACAAACATTGAATTTCACGTGGTAATAATATAGCTACTTTAAAATTAACTAAATCTTAATCATAATTTAAATGAATCATCCTGTTTTAAGTATGTAAAAATCATACAGTAAAATGATGAAATAATGCAGTCACGATTTTCAATAAGACCACCTTGTTGTTTAGTGGCAAATAAAGATATCATCGCACTAAGCAAAACGTTAAGGTTAAACCCGTAGAAATTTTAAACTGTACTATAATATGTTTTTTTTTTTTTTTATATAATGAATGGGACTTTTATAAAAATATTTTAGATGCGGGTTTTATCAATATGAAAGTGTTGAAAATAGTATAAAATATATGCGAATTAGAATATTCTATTGTCTAATTGTGTAAAATTATAGAGTTACCACTTTGACACGGATCATATCAATTTTTATAGTTTTAAATCTTAACGGACTGAGTTTAAATTAAATTTTTCCGAAAATTTTTCCAAAACACAAAACCTTTTTTGTTTTTCAAACTTTACTTCTGAGAAAAATCAAAATATTTTTAAAAATTTTTAAATTTAAATACAAAAATAATATTTTTTTTTTTTTTTTCTCAGAAAATAAAAGTAAACTGACTTCTTTGTTTTTTGATCTTAATTTTCAGATTATAAAGACCTTTTCGCTGTAACCAGATAGTAATTTCATAGTACGCCTTCATGAATAATTTTCACTGATATTTTTTTTTTTTAGTATACACATTTTAAAAGTTTTCTCATGTTTTACGTATTTTTTATCAAAACAAATGTGACTTGTTTAGATTACACATTTATGTTATGTAAAATTTAAGATTTTTAACTAAATTGTAATGGAATTGAAAATAAATTTAAATTGCAAAAAAAAAAAAAGAAGTTTAAATTACTAAGCATGGTTTTTTTTTTTTCTTGTTTTTTGTTTTTATATTATTTTTTTTCCCCTGAATATGCAATTTTTGCCGTTTGAATCAAAAACGAAATCCTTTTTTTTTTTTTATAAAAGAATAATTTTGTTAAAGTAAACTTCTGTTGAAATAACATCATTTAACTTTTGAACTTATGATGTTCAAAAGAATTAAAAAGGAAACAATAATCTTAAAAGATTGTATAATGATTGTAAAAAAGTACAAAAACAAAAAAAAATTATGAAAGTAAATACCTAAATCAAAACAGAAATATGTAATTATTATTCGATATCTCAAAATACCACAGTTAAGGACAATTTAACATGTATAATATCTAACATAAATCATGTTGAAAAAAAAATAATATGTGAATATGATCTTGTACCCTTTTACAGAAAAAAAAATTTTTTTCAGTAGAATGATTTTTTTTTTTTTTTCTGAATGCAAGAAGCCAAATAGAGCTTACACATATTTACTTCAAAAAGGTACATTATTAATCTTTGACCTTTTCAAATTTTAACCATAAGTTTTATTGTAATTTTGTCTTTTTTTACTTTATATCTTAAAACAACAAGATATTCATGTTAAATACAATTTAAAAGGTACTTTATTTCGAAGAAACAGGAAAAAAAAAAAACAAAACAAAAACAAAACACATAATATCAAAGGTCAAAATTCAGTATTATAAATCACTAAAAAGTCACTGAATTTGTTCAACAATAAAATACTTAAGAAATCGTGTCGATATTTCTTTTAAATAAATTGCTTGCTACTATTTAAAAAAATAAAAGGCATTTGTTTTAAATTGTTGATTATAAGAAATAATTCGAAGGTTTGAGTTTTTCTTCTTCTTTTTTGCAATATTTTAAGGTAATTATCTCAGAAAAATATGGCAAAAATATGAGCAGTTCAAAAGTGATTTACTATACATATAAGACTCTGTAAATATGAAAATTTTTATACATAGGTGTAAATTTCCTTAACTTTTTTTTATAACTACATTTTTTTAAATAATTTTTTTTTATTAACTAATTCAAATTGTAAAAGTCCTTTCATTAAATAAGCAAAATTAAAAAGTGGACAAAATTCCTTGATCATTTCTGGGTTATTTTGAATTGAAATGTATTTTAATCTCACTTTTCTTAATCATTATTCTTTACCACAGTTTCCTATACTAAACAGTAACACCTATCATGTAAATCATCTTATCTATTAATTGTCCTATCAGGACACCTACTGTGATGCACAAGTGGAAGACAGCGCTGTCTAGAGTCCAGTAATTCGACATTTCAAATAAAATAATTACTTTATAGGCTGTGATGGTCTTTGGATTTTCAAATTGTGCCACCCAATTATTGTAAAAAGCTTTTATGTCTTTTGAAAATATTGTTTCTGACCATCGATCGAGAGAATCGATCTATCATTATCCAACAATATTTATAACCTTATACAACCTTCATGCAAAATAATTGAAACCATGTGAACATGTTTGAAACACACTGGTTTGGATTCTGGAACATTCATTTTATATTCATCAAAACATATCGATAAATTAATCGCATCAACTTGGAGTGATATTATCAAATTTCGGTTATTGATAAAAAAATTGCCAGATTAATTATTTTAATAAATTAAATTATTTCTATCGATTTTTTTTTTTTCAAATAAATAAAAATACCAAAATTTACCAGCCGTGTAAAAATACAGTTAAATCAATGAACGCCTCACGTTACAAAAAATCATAATTACATTTTTGATTGGTAACAAAATTCAATTTTTAAAACAAATACAAAATCAGAATTATTATTTAAAATTAAATTTTTTTTTTAAAGTAGTTTTATTAAATTCACATTCATATTTAAGATTTGCTGTCATAAAATTATACAATTAATCTGGCATTAAACAAAGGTATACATGTACATAATATAGTGACTGTAAAAGTCGGATAAATGTCATTTATATATTCATGTCATCTTAAAATAAATAAAATATAATATGAATTTAAATGCGATTATATATATTGACGACATCTATATTATAAATAATGTGTGTTTAATAATATACTTATGTTATAATATTAAAACAATAATAAAGATAATAATAATAATAATTTTAAATTGAAACTAAAAAATATCTGTTACTTTTTTAAAAAAAAAAAAAAAATTAAAATGACATAAACATTAAATAAAAATCTCATATGAAAAAAAAAAAAAAACAAAAAATTCAAGATATTCGAATAGGATTTTTTTTTTTTAAATTTTAAACAATAACAACAACAAAAAATATATATTCGATTGATTACCATATTAAGTAATCAATCCAATAAATTTTTGCTATGCATATGACAAAAATCTTAAAAACAATTCAAAGTTCGATAATCTGGATTAAAGTAAAAAATGACATGAATTGTATTGTTTTAATGTTTATTTCATTAAAATAGGAATTTCCATTAAAATAGGAAATTTCGTCATGCTTAACAATTCATAAAAGAACGTGCATTGAACTTTATTATGCTTTAGACACACTGGGCAAAATCCATATCAAAAAATGATTTTAAAATCTGAAAACGCGTATTTCGTTCGTTCTACAAAATCATGTAAAAGATACAGTAAAATCAGTGAAATTACTGATTTTTGGGAAATTTGGTGTGATTTTGATTTGATGTATCTATAGTATTACTCATTTCGAAATATGTAGTAAAACAATTTGAATCATCTAATATACGTTTTACGAAAATCATAAAATAAATGGAAACAAAAAAAAAAAAAAATGTCCAATTTTAAATTGATTAATTTACAATACGAATTCCGTTGAAAGTATACATAGAACATGATTCACTTGTTTTATAGATACATACATATATTAAAAATGATAGATGTATAAATATGTATTTAAACATTCCATTCTTAATAAGATTGTGAAGGACGAGTTAACAATTTATATTCTTTAACTAGTTTTATAAAATGAAAAGATGCAGTTGGATAGATACATTTGCTCATTATTTACGAATAAATATAAATTGACTTGTTCTCTTTCTTTAGTTTCTTAATACATGATACTCTGGTACACTGTAACACAATCTTTAATAGTTACCATTCTTGTTATCGAATTGCATATTCTTTTATTTACATAGTTTTTTTTTTTTTTTTTTGTTTTCTTCTTCATACAAGCAATGACATAAAATACATAATACAGCAAATATCATTTTCATATATGTATGTATGTACGAGTATACATACATATATGTACATATGTTGATTATTGCATTTTTGTTAAACAAATCTGGAGAAAAAAAAAGGAAAATACATATCTAAGAATTTTTAATATTATTCAGTTTTTTTTTGTTTTTGTTTTGTGTCTATGACACATAAGGTGAAAAAAATGGAAAAAATGAATGTAAAATATTATAACTTTACATCAAGGGTAATATACATAAAAATTTTATCACGCATGAATGATAGTCATGGAAATGTATTAAAATACCAGAATTCATTTCTGAAATAAGTCAACTAATGAATTTTTTAAACATTATTGTTCTGTTTTCAATTTAAAACTTCAATTTTTCCAATGAAAAATCGTTTTCAAAAGTATAATCATTCTAGAACGTAAATAACGAACATTTTTCAAATTGATTTCATAATTTAAAAAAAAAAGCCTTACAAAGGCAATCGATCATTTCTGATATTTCTGTCAACTTCATAGAAGTTTGTCAATTACATTAGGAATTAAGCATAATATTAATGTAATTTGAATTATGTACTTCAAAATAATAACTAATTCAATTCATCATCATCAATATAACTTGGCTTACTTTAACACCCTACTCCATTCTATTCAATTTCTAGCTTTTACATATATCAGTTTAAAAAAAATTAGAAGTTTTCCGATAGAAATTATGTTGGTGTTGGGTAATTTTCTTTCAGGCTTCTGAAAATATTGTTTTGGTCTTTAATCACTCTAAAGCTTGAAAAATGGTAGCTTTGAGGGAGCAGTGACAAGGGGCATTTTACGTTAAACTTTAGGTACCCTTTTTATGAGTACAACATTGTGGATTCATATGAAATTTCACATACATACTTGTAATATTTGAGACTCTAAATCTTCTGATCTGTTTGTAGTGCAAAGGTTAGTTGTTTTTTTTTAAACTTTTGCAACAGTTGAGAGATAGTGTTGCCACCTATACGACCCTCTTAAATTATTTCTTTGAAAATGTATTTAAATAATTAGTAATTTACATTTAAAAAACAAAATTTATTTATCTTATAAAATAAAAAATCTTTTGTTTTTCAACTGTTTTGTTACAAAATATTAAATCAAAAAAATTTTATTTATTTATTTTTTTTTTAAATTATTTGAAATGCTAATTTCAAGGAAGTACTCATTATTCCGATTTACATATTTTTTTAAGAAATTTTTTCATTCATTCAATTTAACAAAAGTTGATAATAAATCAAAATGATTTACCAAAGAAAATATTGAAATTTCTTTTATGAAAAAATGCAAATTTTTTTTTCAAACAAAGAAAATTGTGATTGATCAAGAAAAATAAAATTCAATAATGAATTTTTATTTAATTCACAATATCTTTTATTTTTTTCTCATTATTTTTTTTTTGTTTTTATTTAAAATTTGTATTTGGTTTCATTTAAAATATTTTTCCATATGTGGAAACAAATAAAATACAAAAAGTTTATTTTAAAATCAGTTTTTATCTCTTTTTTTTTTTTCAAAATTACAATTTGTTATTGAATCGAATTTGTATCGAATGGAGGTATTTTGCTATTTTTCATTTTGATGAAATTCAAATGTATTCCATTTCAATGAATGGTATGGTGGTGGTTGTTGATGTATATTTCAGAGAACAGAATAAATTTTTCATTTAAGAAAGGAATTTGATTCAACTATCAGAACTTTTTGGAAAAAAGAATTATCCACTTATTTACCTTTTCTCTGGTACTGAGTTTATTTTTTGTTTTTGCTTTTTATTTTGATTATTTTCACAAATTTTGCATTCGATGCAGATTAGAGCATTTTATAGTTTGAATAATTCTGATTTCCTTTCAAGTTTATCATATTTCTTGACTAAGAATAAAAAATCAAAAAAAAAAAATTTAAAACAAAACGATTTTTTCAAATTTAAAAATTTTTCTAAAAAGCTTTTGGAATATCTTATGTGAGTTTTCTGAACAGAATGTCGTGCAAGATATTTTAACTCTTTTTTTAAGCAGTGAACTGCATGCAAGTAACATTTTTTATTAATTTTATGATAGTGATAAAATCATATCAAAAACAAGAGAAATCTTTTAAACTGTTTTCTCATGCTAACGATATCACTCTTGTTCTATTAAACTGTATAACTTTATTCAGGCCTTTCCGAATCAACTCGTAAAATAATTTAATTTTATCTTTGCACATTAATGTTTAAGGACAATAATTTAAACAAAATAGAAAGCAAACGATTGCATTCTGATATCAAATAAGTGCATCGAAATAATTATTAATAAACCATACGATTAGATTTTCATAAACTGCTTTTAAAGTCTTTAGGAAACAGATAAAAGCCATAAAAATCCCTGTCCAGTTTACACCACTGAACTGGGGGTAAGAGGATATCTTATTTGAAAAAAAAAAGGAAAATCGAAGAAAACAAATTTAAATCACATTAACTTAAAAATGAATAAAACTATCTTCATTGACTTCTCTTCAATTTTTATGTCTTTGACACATAACATCATAAATCCGAGGCCATAGAAGAAAGTGAAAAAGAAAAAACAAATATGTATCTTGAATACCCTGTACTTGAGAAACAAATCACATTACTTCTTATTTGTCTATCACACACTACACAGTAAAATGCAATATAATTCAATTTGCATATCAAACAAACTATCAAATTAGCAATTTACTTAAAATATGGAAATTTTTTTTATCTGACAATTTCTTTTAAATTAAATTTCGATCATCGTTTAAGTTGTAATCTATTCTCAGACGTTTTTTTTTTCTGCATTACAAAAATTCATTTTATGTTATCATTTTGCGTGACTTCAAAAGGCTCTCAATCCCAACAAAACTTGAGAGAGAAAAAAAAGCAAAAAATTGAAATAAAATTTTAGTGAAATCTGTTTTAATTAAATTTGCATGTAAATTTGAAAATTTATGCGTGAAAAAGATAATTTTTTTTAAAGCATGTATTTATGTTTACAAATACAAAAGATATAAATTTAAATGAAAAATGTAATTTTTAAGTTCGTAAAGAAATTTTCAACATCAATCGTAAACTTTTACGTAGTTTCTTATGTTGTAAAAAAAAATAATAAACAATAAATATTTGACTTAATAAACCTCTACAGGATAATTGTTTTGATTCACTTATGACACTGATTATTATCAGAGGCCTATTTTTTGAATTTTTCCGAAAAACATCAAAAAGTAAGGAGTTGAAATTTTTTTTTATATAAAGACCTAAAGAAATTTGTAGTTTGTACAAATCTAAAAAGATACTTTCAATGAAAGCTTAAAAATAAATTACTTACACAACCAACAAAAACTACAATCTTCAAAAGCACAAAAAATAATAAAACTACCACAAAATATGAACTTTCAACAACAACAACAAAAAAATTTATTTATTTCCTGAAAGATTTGATTAATTTTTAGATAACTTGATAATTCTTCCTTTGTTTTAATCTCTTCTCTTTTTGTATAAAAAAAAAAAAAAGATACTTTTCTTCTTTAAAAGATTGGTCTCTTTCCATTATTATTACAATATTTTGACGTTACGATTTCATTTTATTGAAATTGCCAAAAGTTATAAGTAAATAAATAAAATAAAGAAGTCTTGATAAGTTAAAGTTTGTAAATTTATTGCTTAAAAAATTATTTTTGTTTTTCTTTTCTTTTAACTTGCATATATGTACATATGTACATATGTATAACACAATCCACAGATAGTGTATTTGCATTTTTTTTTTTTTTGTTTTTGTTTTTTATTCTTTTAATTTGCATATATTGTTAAAATTTTCTTATCAAAAATCCATTGAATGGAGTAAAAATTATTATACAATAAATAAGATATGGTAAACTCAAAAAAAAAAAAAAAAAGCAACAACATATTTAAAACGAATTAAGAACATTAATTCTTAAAATTGTCTAATAAATAAGTAAAAGAACCGTTTTAATTTATTTAAAATAAAGATCATCTTTATTACAATTGATATATACATAAACTAATGTGTAATTGTTTTGTTTTTCAAATTTTACTTAAGGATACAAATTTTAAATAAGAAAACAAAAAAGATTACAAAAACAATGCTTAAATATGTATGTTCATTTTAAAGTAATGTACAGGGTATTTCAAGCTTCTTTTAAATATAGGGTGCGCTATTTTTTTTATTATGTTATCATGATCAGAAAGAAAGAGATAAGAAGAAAATATTCAAACTTACATTTAATTTTTACCTTTCGCAATTATTCTTAAACTCGAAGTTATTTGGCTTCTTATAGTTCAATCAAAAAAGAAACACAGACTCAAATAAACCAAAACAAAACAAAAAGAAGAACATGTTGTCTTTCAGTAAGAATAATTAAATTAATCATTAAAATTGAAATGAGTTCGAAAATTTTTGAAAATTAAAAAGTCAAATTTAATTTATATTGTATCTAATATGTTCATTTGATTTTACCTTTGTGAATCTTTCAAATAACATTTTAATTTTAATTTTTGTTCCTTTTTTTTTTTTTTTTCAATCACTATTTTTCTTTCAAATTTATAACCTCATGTGACAAGGTACAACAGATTCATTTTATTATTTTTTTTTTTTTTTTAAGAGATGCATTTTCCGTGAGCATGTAAAATTTCATGTCATTGTCATTGAAAAGATGTTTGACCCTTTTTTTTTTTAGTTTTTTGTTTATGTGTCAAAAAACCAAAATGAAATTCGATCCTTTTTTCATCTAACCACGAAAATCATTTACATTTCAACAAAAACAAAACAATTTTTTAATCCTCTTTTTAATTCAGATCCTTCGTGTATTTGCACATAATATTGGGGTTTTTTTTTTTTGAAAAATGCATCTTGTTTGTTCTTATTTTCAACAAGGGGAGTGATAAAGATACATCTTTAGACGAGATGAACGTCATAGAAACCAAATTATATGCGCAGGTATATACTTGTATGTTTATAAATAGGATTGAAATTGAATGGAATATATTGAAAAACCATAAAAGTTTAAAGATAATTCCACTTTTAGATTTTAAAATGTAAATTTTAATGTTGAAGTACCTTGGTGAAGTATTTAAAAAACAGATAGGCGTTAATTTCAAAATAAATGTATACATACAGAAGAAATCTCATTAAATTCAAATATTTCTTTATTATTTTACACAGACTCAATATAGTTTTTCTTTTTTTTTTTCATCAAATGAAATATGATCTTAAAATTCATTATTTGTTCATGCAATATGAAACAAAAAAAAATCAACTTTTAACACCTCGTAAATTCATTACATTTACTGTCTTACATGTTGTTTCGTTTTATGTGCACTTTAAACAAAAATGCAAATTTTTTAATTTTTATTTCAACAGTAGGATTTAAGTGAAGTGAGTGAATTATTTTATTTACAAATTTTATCTACGAATTATAATATATGAAAAAATAACAAATTATTTTTCTGAAGAATGAAGATCAATAGAAAAATTTCAATAATTCTCAAATATTCATCAGAGCTAGTTGCTAACGGAAAACAAGTCCACTCGGGGTTTTAAAGGCTGTTAGAAAATATGTATGAAAAATCATAGGCAAATCATAGGAAAATCATCCTGAAAACCATTCAGACTTTTAAATGAATCTTTTAATTTCTGTTAAGACTAAAAGAAGTCAAATCGTCGAAATTGTCAAAGAACCTTGCTCCCAAGAAAGCGAACCATCGTTTTTACAGAGCTTTAATCAGTTACAGAAAAAGTGCAATATTTTGAGACTATTTCTTTCTTGTCGCTCCAAATTTTTCACAAATCATTCAATAGTACACCGAGTTTATTGGTCATGGCCTGGATCAGGAAATGTAAAAAAACACCGGTTTAATGATCTAAGACAAAAAAAAACGTGATTTTCAACAACGACAACAACAACAAAATACAGAAAAAATAAACACATGTTTTTTAAATATTCTTAAAGAAATTTTGAATAAATTATTTAATTATTGAAATAGCACATATTTTTCACGTTTATCAATACACTGAGGGCGTTATTGTTGAGTTATAATTTTTAATTGAACCATACAATTAATGATTGAGTTTTTTTTTTTTACATTTGAGAGGCCAAAAAAATTTATATAAAATAACTTCATTAAGTTTTAATTCATTTTTTTTTTCGTTTTTTTCAAATAAATTCAACTGAATTGATACGGAGAAATGATCATTTTGTAAGTGAAGATGAATCATGACTTCATTGCACGCATGATCTTAAAACTTTTGATTTTTATCTTGTTCAGACGAAGAGATAATGTTTTTTTTTTTTCTTGGTAAGCTAAATTAACTTTTTTGTGAAACAAGTACTTTTTTTTTAAAATTTAGTCTAAAATTCACGAAACAGTATTAAACCGTTTATGAGAAGAATTTTTAAAATTACCATCTTATTTTTCTTTCTCTTTAATTTTTTATTGTTATTTATTATTTGACATGAAGTACCCTTTGGGTAAAATCGTGACGACCTGATTTGTTTATTTTTTTATTTTATTTTATTTTATTTTTGTTTTTTGTAAACGGTAAAAATAGTGAAAAATTGTAGTTTTATTAAAAAATAAATTATTCTTCACTCAAAAAAAAAAAACACCTTTCCCTAAAGAACGAAAAATAAGAGTAGAAGAAAGTAGAAAAATTTCTAAATTGTTATCTTAAGCTTCAATTATTCATAGAGAAAAAATATTCCCGAAAATTATCAAAAGAACTAATAACAGAATATTATGATAAGGAACGTACACGTACATACAAATTTTTTTATCCTGTTTTCAAATTACCCATACATACATAATTCATGCAATAAGTAAAAATCATTTGTTGGCTTTAATAGTGTCTATCAAATCTGCTTATCGTATTTGCGGTCTTATATCACTTATTCTAAAATTTATGACAATAAACAACGTCTCATTTTCGATAACGAAAATCTTTTATAAACTAGGATATACTAAATTCCAAAAACAAATAAGAAGCATCAATATTCTTTACTTCATCTTTCCACTTTCATGCAAATAACAACAAAAAATGTTTAAAAAAAGTTAGTCTTTTTCTATTTTTAATTTATAAAAAAAAAAAAAATCTGTTCACTTTTATGGAAATATCATTTTTTTCGAAAGAGAATCGATTTGCGATACTTCGATATACCAATAAACAAAAGCACATATTCATGACTTATTTCGTATTCAATGAATGTTCTAAATTTCTAAAAAATATAAAAAGATACAATATTATATGTATATTTTATATTTTGAAAGATTAACGGATCAAGATAATGTCGAACATAAATAGCGTTGTACTATTTTACTGTGATTTCATATTCAAAATGTTTAAATTCATAATAGATACAAAATTTAGAATGTTATATAAAAGATTTAATGTCATTTTTCACTTAAAGATAAATATTGTATTTTCTGCACACAAAAAGAATCTTAAAAAAATTTTCACTTACTTTCGTATAGAAAAAAATGTAGAACAAGTTAATCAAGTTTACTGACATATCTTTTTTTTTTTTTTTTTTAAATTCATAAAAATTGTTTCTTCCATTCACATAATTTTAAACTTATTTTATCTCCTCATTCTTTTTTTTCTTTACACGTCAAAGATTTGTTGGTATTACAAGAAAAGCCCTAGAAAAACATTCAACATTTCTTTGTTTTTAAATTGTCAACATACATACATACATATGTATATAATTCCGATTATTTAATTTGCAAATTTTACATTTTTACTTTTCGAGAAAAAATGTGTGAGAAAAATATTTTTTTTAAAATTTGTGACATGAGAAAATTCAATGATTTCAATTTTAAACATTTATCTTCCATGATGTAAAATCGATAGAAATGCAATCTTATATCAATTTAACAATAAATTTTAGAATTGAATAATTTGTTGTTGTTGTTGTTGTTGTTATTATTTATTGATGCTAGCAGTACGTACAATAAACATGAATGATCTTTACCAGTTCAAATTTATCTTTTTCGAACTGGCATGATGAATGAGAAATATCAGAATCGTAAAGATTTATTAATTAATCATCAATAAAAATGCTATTAATCAATATTAGATTTGAATCGATTAACATGATATTTACTTTAAATTTTATTTTTTAAGAATAGTTTCAGATTTATTATTGAAGATAAAATAATTTTTAAGATATTATGAATCTTTAACTAAAAATAAAATAAGTTTACCGTTATTAAGGACATGAAAATTCTTCAAATTTGCCACTCGGTTTTTTTTTTTTTGTCCAATGAAAATTTACAATTTATTTTATTTGAAATTATTGAGATTTCACCTTTAATTAGGTTAAAAAAACAACAAAAAATTCCAATCAGTTCAGTTCAATGTTTGTCACTAACAAGAACAATGTTTTCATTCAAATTCTTTGTAGTATTATTGTTTTTTTTTTTTTTTTCATTTCTCATTGGAATACATTATATCCCTTGAAATGTCGTTTTTATTATTGAATTTCAATATTCTTTGTTCGCAGTTATATTAAAGAAAGAAAGTAAGAAAAAAAAAAAACATATGATTTATATGCACATATTTTATTCACATGAATGCATGCATCTGCACAAGATTTTACTTTGAATGAAAATATAAGCAAAATATATACATATTTATTTATTTATTCCTTTTAGATTTTTGAACAGAAATTCTTTTACAATTACCTGTAAAAATGGTATAGATAACAAATTTTTTGTGTCGTCTTGATTGTCAAGTGAAGTTTAAAAAATAAAAATTGAAAATTTAGAGGTTCACAGAACTCTATAAAGCTTAAATTTGAATTTGTTTTTATGCATTTTAGAATTGTTTGATTACAGAACTGATCTATGTAGATCTTACCTTATTTAAAGAATAAAGGAAGTATTTATGATTATCCTTATTTTACTAATTATTTTTCATGAAATTCATTTTAGTTTAGATACATTCCAGCTCGTATTATTTTTGTATTATTCATAGCAATATCTAATATAATGAGAATAACTGTTAATGCTTTTCTTATATAATTTTTTAAAACTGGAAAAACTAAAAGAATCTTAAAAAATGTTCATTTAAGAATACTAAAAATAACTTTGAAAATTATCCACTCACTGAAAATTCCTTAAAAATGAGAAATTTTCTAAAAAAAATTAAAATTCATTCGAATTAAACTTTTTCTCAAAATGCATTCATGTGTGTTGTTAATTTCTTCATAAATTCCATATAACATAACTTATTACATGCATATATTTTATTATTTTGCATTGATAACGTATTGTAAAACGTAATGAATGCGAAAAAAAAAAATTATGTGACCACTGGACAATCTTTTTTACACTACATATATGAGTCGAACACCTACTTATAATTATAGAAAAACATGCTTGTTGAGAAGAAAAATTTAAAATCAGATATAGGATTATCAACAAAAAAATGCCAGTAGCATGCAGACAAGAAGTTAAATTCACTATAGAACCAGAATCAAGATATAAACTTACTGATCCATCTATATTATTCTGACCTTTCATGTATTTTACTTCGTTTTTGTGTTTAGTATCATGACATGGAAATAATTCTTAACGTTTCATTTTTCTTACACATAAAAAGTAGAAACTTATTTTTTTTTTTATAGATTTTAGTTTGTGATCTGTAAATCAACACGACTTTCAAGAATAAGATTATTGATGGTGCTATTAAATTTCCAAAAGCATGTAAAATTCATTTTTTAAAGAATGAAAAGTAATCTAAGATCTGATTATTCAGTTTATTTTTTTCATATTATTCATTTTATTAGATTTTATTTTGCTAAAAACTGACCAGAGTGTTTGAGATGAAATTTTTTAGAAAAAGAAAAAAGTTTAAATTGATAGATAAATATTTTTATATTAATTTATATCTTTGACTATAGTCAAAACTATTCACCATCTTTATTAAAGTCTGACACTTTGGAATTTGGATTAGAACCCCGTCTTTTATTACATTTTAAAGTTGTTGTAAAAGATTTAAAAAAACAAAAAAAAAAAAACTAAATTGAAATTGACATTGATGAAAAATATGTAGAAGAAAACCTCTAGAACTTTTTCAGTCCTACAAAACAATGTTATGTAAATAAATCATTATAAGACGTTCCACTTCTTTTAAACCTTCGAAAATCTTTATCATTGATTTTTCAACTCTAATACTTTTTCAGTATTTTTGTTTTCAAATCATTCATTAATTTGAAGATAAAAAAAAAAAAAAAACATTTTTCGAAAAGAAATAAAAACTAACTTAAAAATTCTTTGAAACCTCAATTTCATATAAAAATCCTTCTTTTCTATATAATTTTTTTTTTTTTGCATTTCAAACGTGTAGAAAAATTTAACAAAATTCAAACTGAATAAATTATAAATTCAATTGTTCAAAATAAAAGTGAGTCAAGCACAAAATTCTTAAACAAAAAAATTAATGTGTTGTTTGATTAAAAAAAAAAAATGAAAATCTAAAGTCAAACTTATTCTGAAATCTGGTTTGCTACTTTGTGGACAGAATTGACATTTTCAGAAAATAAAATCAAACACAATAAGGACTAAATCGCGTAACGGTAGACAAATAAATCACACAAAATGGAATTTATCTCATTCTTAAAATAAATTTAAAAAAAAGTTGGATAAAAAAAACTTTGTTTTAGGTGTTCAACAACTTTTCGCTTTGTTAGAAGATTGTTCTTTTATTTTCGGTGAGTCTTATCATTGATCACCATCTCTTTCAAATTCAATAAAACGGAAACATAAGAACAAATGTCGATTTATTTTTTTTTTTTATTTTAAATTTCAGAGATACAAATTCTAATTTCTACGAATTCATCTCACAATTCTACACAATGAATTTGAACGTTTTGCTTTGTTGTTTTCTAATATACTGAAATTTTGAAATATTTCGGTAATGTTAAAGTCTGAGAAACAAGAGAAATATATTTTTGTGTTTTAACATCACGCCAATTTTTTAAAATTATTTCTAAATTAACGTTGAAGTCCTCTTTCAGTCGAAAATCCTTTTTGTTTTGTTTTTAAAGAATCTATGGAAAAAAATCTGCCAATCAACAATTCTCAAGAAATAATTTTTTTTCACAGTATTCAAGCTCATTTAATTTGTAAAATTTCACAGTTTAGATACTTACGTTATTTTCGTGTACCGTTGATTGAACAAAACTGTCTAATTTAAATCTTTCGTGTTTTTTTATTTTGTAGCACTTCATTTTTTTTGAAACGTCTTAATTAAGAAAATCCTTCCTTTTTTCTTTTTAATGAAAAACCATGAGAAAAATAAACGAATAATAAAAGTAAAAGAAAATCAGTTATTACCACGTGAAGAAGCTGAATGAATGAATGAATGTGTACCTACATACATACATATATGCATTGTGCAGTGTACAGAGTACAAGGTTATCAGGATTATTTTTTTTCTCTTTCATTTTATATGATGCAGGCAAGAATACATAAAATGATGCAGT
The DNA here is from genome assembly GCA_939192795.1 of Bombylius discolor. NCBI lineage: Eukaryota > Metazoa > Arthropoda > Insecta > Diptera > Bombyliidae > Bombylius > Bombylius discolor. Next base: position 51,829,822 of record OW584238.1, on the reverse strand, counting down.
CACGATTCTTTTGAAAGACCACCTTGCCACTTTAAAAAGTAAATGAAGATATCACCAACAACTGAACAAAGCTGTTTAAGTTTTAACAAATCAACAATTTGAATATATGCAAAAGTCACTGGTTTAGATAATGCAAAGCAAACTTATTGTTACACAAAACCAGGTTTAGAAGACATCTTGAAATTGTTATTCTATCGATGAAAATGCATCCCACATAGGTTTTTTTTTTTTAAGTATTCATTATTCCATAAAAATGAAAAAATGAAAAATTAGATCAGATATGTTGCTCTAGTGTGAAAAATTTTCAAGGATGCCAATTTCTGCTTCCACTGGAAAAAAATTTTTGAAGTAAAATATTTCCAAATTTTTTATTGTAATTTTTTTCCGGTTGACATGATTATCTCTAAAAAGTGTAATAAAGTGCAATAAAAATTCATTTTTTTATGTTAACCGAAAAAAAACTACACACTTTATGCAAATTTATTGTTCATGAATTATTCAAATGCGTATTATGGTATGATTATAAATAAAAGTGTTACCATAATTTTTTTTTTCAACTATTCATTTGTATTTTTTTTATAAAAGAAAAAAAATGTGATTAAAAACGAATAAATTTTTAGAAAAACAGTGTTTTTGAAAGATATTATATGTGAGTACATATCGACGTCGTTCTGTAAAAACTCACTAAGTCTATTTTTTATGGGGAAATGAGTTAAATAAACGGGAAAATGCTCAAATTTCAAATTTATTTTTTTTTTTGAAATATTAACTCCACGAAATGATTTTTAATAGCATTAAAAGAAATCTTCGATTCAAATCAAAACACATAGTATTGATTTTTAATGTACTCGTAAAACTGAAACTTAAAAGCTCATTATCTCAAAGGTTTCATTTTGGACTTAGTGAAAGTTTTTAAAGAACGACGACTCTAACTACTATTGAAAAAATCGAAGGATTTCTTTTTTTTTTCCTGAATGTAAAAAAAGAGATTTCTAGATACCTATGTTATTCGGAACTACAACCAAATACCTAATTATTATTAAAACCCTTCAAGATTGAGAGATCGAAAAAAAAAACACTAATTATGACGTCAATATGCCCAATTCTAATAAAAATTACTGTTTAGTCACATTTCGCTTTTTGTTTCAAATTATACAGTACGTATAATTATAAAAATTATTATATAAATTGCCAATGGGCAAAAGGTGTTAAATCTACATCACACTTCATAATGAAAATTATTATTATTTTCTTTTTCCATTTATTTAAAAAAATTTCCACATCAATTTATTAGCAACCATTCAATATACACCGAAACAATTGTTGTACAATTTATGATTTTAACGGCTAATGTACTTTTAATTATTAGTCGGACGCATCTTTTAATATAAACATACGAAAAATGAATGCTCCAAGATATGACTAGTTAAAGAGTATGAGTTTTTAAAAAAAACTTTTAAACAAAAACCTTGTCCAAGTAATTACATTATCTTTTTTTTTTTTTTTGGCTTAGAAAATTAAATTGTTAAATTGTGTAAGAAATCTATCTTATTATAAAGTAATTGTAAAATTATGAAGGTATAGACAATTAGACAGTACAAAATAATAATAAGTTTCAAAAAAAGAGTTACGTTAAAGTTAATAATTGTAACTGGTATTTAAAAAAATTTCATTATTGCCATTTTAAAAATATTTTTTTTTTAAATTTTTTATTTTTTATAGCACAAGAAAATCTAATTAAATTTTTTTTTTTATTTATTTATTTCATATTATTTTTGAGAAATTTTATAAATTTTAATTAGAATTTTTCTTCATTTAAACAAAATTAAATTACTAAATTTTATTGTTCTCGTGAATTATAGGTTTTATTAATTTGATAATTTTAAATCATAAACATTAAAAATTTTAAATGCAATTGTCATGGGAATATTTTTTTTGTTTTTTTTATTATTTCATTGTTGTTATTTTATTAGGCCCATCCTTTAAGAATATTATATGAACTTTAAATTAACTTATACCAATAAAAAATAAAAAAAAAATAAAAATTTTTTTGATGGCTCGATAAAATTACAAAAATATTTATAATAAAAATTTTTATTACAATTTATTTTACGACTATGAAATCAGATTTTGTTTTTCCTTTTTTTTTTTTATTTTTCCTTTTTTTTATGAGAGAAAATTTTTTAAAACAATTTTAATTTATAAACCAAATATTTTTGTTGTTTCAAAATGTTAAATCATAAATAATAGGTGCCGATGACATATAAAAATAAAATAACATTAAAGAGTATGGAAAAATTAAAAAAAAAAAATAATGAAATAAAATAAAAGAGAAGAGAAAAAAAAAGCTTACTTGAAAATTTCGAGAAGACATTTGTGATGATAAATGTTCCAGAATGGTATGATAAATGCAGTGAATCGTCGAAAGGTATAAATCAACAATAGTGGAAAATAAAAGAAGAAAAAACAAAAACAAAAGAAATCAAATACAAAAAAAACAAAACCATTAACATTAATGGTAATTTATGAGATGTGAAATATTCTACCAGAACCAATCTGGATTTTTAAAATTATAAAGATATTGGTAAAAGATATAAAGAAATAATGTTCATATTATTAGTAAGTACTTTTTGGAGTAAAAAGTTTTTATTAAAGTGTTTCACGAATACACGAAAATCTCTTTATGGAGAATATCACCATTAAGTCTTTCGGGATGTTTTTGTGGTCTAATTTTTTTCGTGACTCATACCAAATATTTAAAATTGAATAATTGAAAATTTAAGACTTGAAATCTTGTTCAGTGGAAAATCTCAAGAAAAATATGTTACTTTTTTTTTCCTTCAAAAGAAGATTCTTAAAGTAATTAGATTGATCCTTTTTCAAGTGACGTTCTTAGGGCGTTCTACGATATGAAAAATCCGGCAATATTCTTCTCATTTTTGAAAAGTTTTATCAAAAATCTTAATTTATCAATAAGATAATTAATTCATGAAAAAATTCATTATCTCATTTACAAATCAAATAAACTACCCACTTCTCTTTATTCGAGTAAAAAAAAAATTAAAGAAAAAAATAAAAAAAATCTAATAAAATCCTTTTTCATTTGTTCTTTTTTTCTAATTTACACTCTTGGCAAACATGTTTTTGCGTAACGAATGCACAAATTTTAAATCACCTTGTATACATGACATGTACATATAAAAACAAAAACAAATACGAAAAGTATCTGTTCGATTCTTTAATAAATCAGTTCTTCAAAAGACTATCAAATTGATATTTTTCCTTCTTCTTCGTCGTCGTCTTCTTCTTCTTGATGATGATAAAATTCTTCATGAAGGGTTTAATTAATTATTCAAAAATCTGTTGCATATTTTCGTATTACATTTATGGAATAATTTATATCGTCAAACTTGAATTATATTGTATTTTATATATTTTATAAGTATGTTAAAGGAATACGAGTACAAGTACGCATACATTTTGTGGTGTATTACAACCATGTTGACTTTATGTGTAATAAAAATTCCTACCGAGTTCCTAATTTTGAATCGTTATTTTGAATCAGAAGGAAAAAAAACATACATAGATACTACATTTACAAAAAAAAAACAAAAAAAAAACAATAATAAAAATAAAAATTACATCTCGTGATACAAGCTGTGAATTTTTTCGCTAACCAATCATCTCTGTGTACACTAACTAACGAACCTATTGCCAGTTAAAAATTTTTATCTTTGTTCCATTAAAATTCACAGCTTGATTCCTTTCCTTTCGATCGTTTTCGATCTTTCATGTGTAGGCTTATAATAAAATTTATTGATAAGTGTTTCCAGATTTAATAAATTCACGAGAATTAGGTGTATTTTATTTAAAAATCAAGATCATTTTAAAAATTACATTTTAAAAGAAAAATAACAAAATTATGACAACTACATTAAGATTAATAAATAATTGACAAATACAATGGTTTATTGGAACGGAACCTTAAAAGATCAAAAAATCCTACTTGAAATATTACGAAATACAAAATTAAGTGTAAATATTTTTTGCCACTGAACAGTTAAAAAATTTTGAATTTTGAATTTTTTTTTTTCAATTGAACTTCCCACTTAGGTAGTTTTAAATATGGGAACCCCGTTTATTAATAACCTCCGGATTCCTTGAATGGCATCGAATAAAAATTTTTTTTTTTTTCCTTAAAGATAGTATTTATATGGAATGTACATCCAAATCTTCGGTTTTTATTTCTTATTCTACATACTCGTACATATTTGACATATTGTTTTTTATATATGAACATACACATACTTCCTTTTTTTTTCATTTTATAAGGTGTTTTGTTTTTTTTCTTTTAAAAGTTCAAGCTTCTTAAAGTCCTTTGAAAATTGAAAGAAAACGACCTACATGTAAATACACCTCTACCTACATACATACATGCAATTTATATAACAAAGTTGAAGATAAGAAAAATAATTGGACAGCTGTTTTACTTAAAAGGTTTTTGGCTTTGTATATATGACCACTAAAAAAATGAATATACAGGAAGCAAAAATTGTTTTTACAACAACACTTTTTGAAATCAATTACAAAATTTTATATTTTGAATTGGTCTTTTAGAGTGTGTCCGTGTTGCATATTTAAAAAAAAAAAAAACAGTGAAAAAATAAAGAAGCAAAATACTTTTAAAATTGAATATTAAATTTAATCGAACGTAAACAAAAATTGTAATATTCGTTTTTCTTATTTTGTAGAATTTTGAATAAAATTTCTACCACAATCGTAGATTCAGTAGTTTGTTTAAAAATATCAATATTGTCAATAGTATACATATACTTTATTATTATTATTATGCTGATTATAATGCTCTTCCATGCTGTCCGCTAATTTGAATAAATAATGAAATATTTTTCAGTAGCTCATCATTTTCATCACTGATATTCCCATAATTTGTTTTTAATTTGACCTTTAAACAGATGAAATATGAATTGACTTTGATGAAAATTGATTACAATTTCTTGTGTTGATTTCCCTCTCTTTAAAAAGTATCTTTTTATCATTTTTCAAAACTGTATCAAATTTGAATAAGAAAAATGATATAAAATCAAATTTTAAAGTATCATAATCAATCTTTAATTTCTCAATTTTAAAAACGATCATAAAGATAAATATGTATATAAAAAAAATAAAAAGATAATATATAATAATTTGCATATAAATCACGTTCATCATTAATTTAAGATAAAATTCTCATCATTTCGCACAATTAAAAAATATTTCATATTAACTTTTATAAACCACTTAATTATTATTTATTTCTTTTGTATTTGGGCTTTTTTTTTTTTATCTGGTATCCATCATAAGACACATCAAAAAAGAAAACCAAAAAAAAAAATAAATAACCCCGTGTTGACAAGCACTTTAATAAGTTGCATATTATCATCTTGAAAATTTCAAGTTTGTTAATTTCAAGGTTTTAAATAAATATCCATTCACGCAAAAAAAAAAAAAAAAAACAACACAAAGAAAAAAGAAATACATACATACATTTTAAATCTCGTCTACTCACTTTTCTTTTTCTCCATAAAATTACAATAAATAAAAAATAAAATTTTTTAAGAAATTTTTTGTTTTTTTTTTTGTTTTTCTGACATTGATATATTCGGCTACATCCTCTTTTTTTTTCTGTTCAAGAAGTGAAAAAAAAAAATCATACGTAGCGTAGGGTTTCCTTGGGATATGTGTTGATTTCTTAATTTTTATTGAAAAGTTGAAAATCAAGTTTGATAAATTGTTGTTTATACACTGTGTGTGAATTTCAAACTGAATGTATATACATACATAAATGTATATATTGTGTGTGATTGTATAAATATACATATGTATCTATAAAATACCATATACCTGGGGATGATTATAACTCTAGAGTTCATCGAACAACTTAATTAAGCATATAAGATTTTTGAATAAAAAAAAATAAAAAAAAGTAGAAAAAAAAATCAAGTTTGTATATCAGTAAAGGAGGAATAATTACAATTTACAAGTAACTATAATACGACAAATTTAATTCTTAATGAAGTGTGTATTTTTCAAAGGATTAATATTACTTACTCGTAAAGGAAATTAATTGCAATTAAATGTAAGAAATTAGTTCAACAAACTCGTTCATCTTTTTTTTTTTTAAGTAGGTATGTATATACTTGAATAATTTTCAGATATGTACTTGAAGGATATAAATTTCGGTTATTGTTCTACTAGAATTTTTCTTAGATCTTTTTTTTTTTTTTTTGTTTTTGAATTCTATACAAAAATTTTAATTTCTATTAAAAATAAGAACACCTTAACAGCATGAGAATTTTACTTAAAAAATTTTTCCTTTAAAAATTCATTTAAAAAAAAAAAAAATCTTAAAATCTAACAATACGCCTCCAATATTATCTAATAATAAGAATATTACATTATCATTAAAAAAAAAATCAAAGAGCTGTTAAAAGTGTGTTAACTATTATTTGTATATAAGAGTTTTATAATAGAGTCATTTCAAATTACAATAATACCTTAAAAAGGTAAATTTATGAAGAAAAAAAAAATCAACAATATTTAAATTTGCGGTTTAAAATACAATCATGAAAATATATTACGGCAATTTATACAATAGAAGCATTTGGGCACCCTGCTGTTACATTGTTCACACAGATTTCTGATAAAATTTATCTGACGCCATATTATATGTTACTATCTAAAAATGATATATTGATTAGTTGTTTAATAATAATTTGAAATTTTTTTTTCTTCTTTTATTTAACAAGCGAAAATAAAAAGTGAAAAAAAAAAAAATATTTAAAATTTATGATATGTGTATAACACACATGAAAGCGATTGAGTCATTTAATATTTAATTTACTAAAAGAAAAAAAAAACCAAATCTCTATTAAGACATTTATTTGAAAAACACAATGTCCTAAAAATAAAATTTCAGCAAAATTTACAATTACATATAAATACATAAATATAATATTCAGAAGTGTTGATATGCCTAAGAGTTGTTAACAAATTTTTGAGACCATATTTTAAGATATATTTTTTTTTTTTTTCATTTTGAGAAAGGATCATTGACTGTTAATTCATTTGTCATTGAAAGACTAAAAAACAAATAAAGAATTTTATAGAATGATTCTAATTGAAATTCGAATACAAGAGTATAATCAAAAGTATATTTAGTTTCGTTTTGAATTAGTATTATAGATATACACAGCAACTTATCTAAAAAAAAAAACTAGGTCACTAGGGAAATAGTGGCTTATAGCAGTATCTTTTCTATGATTCTAATAAGTCAATCATTTTTTTCTACATACATATTTTAGAAAATTTTAAATATATTTTCTATTTTTTATCAAAATTGTTTTATTTAGCATCCTTTTTAGGGTGAGCCAAATTATTTATGAACTGTCAAAAAAAAAAAATGCTAAAAATTTTAATAATACATTTTCTAGTGTGTAAATTAATTTTGTTTTTCTTTTTTAATAGAGAGTATTTAGTTTAAAAAATTGTATACATTCCTCAGTTCTTATTCTTCAACTGTTACAATTTCAATTCGATATGAACCACGGCCTTGCAATGGTAACTTGAGTTTTGTAAAATATTTTTTCTTTGTCATACATTCACCTACAGTTTTTTTTTTAATAAGTAGGTAGAACAAATTTAGTCGTGTGACAGAAGAGTTGGCACTGATATTAATTGTGTAGTTGGTTTTATTGGTTATTTTATAGTACACATTTGATTATGGTCAGTAAGCAGAGCCACCATTTATTTCAGTACCGAGCACTTATACCCGATTCAAAACTAAATGAACTTTAGCGAATTTGAACCCAAGACCTCTAATCTTAGAAGCCAAGGAATTACCACTTTGACTGCGGACATCACTCCCACACTCCCCGCATCAAGAAACTGAATCAAAATTAAATTAGAATATGGTTGTCATTTTATTATTGCGTCAAGAGACAGGGTTAATCCTTTTTTGCATACCATGTGACGCATAGAAGAAAAAATGCTGGAGAAATCATGAAGAAAACAAATTTAGTGTTGATAAATATATTGTTTGAACTTTTGTAGATTATAAAAAGTAAGACAGTCAAAATCTAAAATTATTATAATTTTTGAGTCGCTTGTAATTAAGAAAAAAAAATTAAACAAAAGAATTTTTACAAAAAAGGTGTTCTATATCTTTTTTTTTTTAATATCTCCATTCTTCTAAAATATACATAATTATATTGTTACTAGATAGGACGAAAAACTCAGAAAATGAAAGTGTCACAAAGTAAGGTAAAGCAAGAAAAAACTATTTTTAAAACACCTTGTTCACAATATTTCGTGTTATGCAGATCAGGAAAAATTTCCAATCACAATTTTATTTTTTATTTCATTTTTTTTTTTTTTTTTTTCATTTTTAGCAATATATATTTTTTTTTTCCTCATTTTTATTGACTATCAAGGTGATAGAGGAATGAATTATTTTTTATGATCACAAATTTGAATTAATTGAGATAAAGTGGTAATAAAACCGTCAAATGATATCTACATTTTCATATGAAAAGTAATGTTATGTGATCATTTTACTTTAATATTACACCGGATAGGATATATATTATTTCTTGATCACATACCTGAATAAACATATATACATATATATATTTTTTTTTATTAAAATACGAATGAGGAAAAAAAAAAAAGGCAAACGAATAAAAATAAAATACGAAAATCGAAAATACATACTTGCATAAAATACAAAATATTTAAAAGTTATAGCAATTTTTTACTTAATCTTATTTTAATTTTTGTTTTATTAATTTTTTTTTTTTTTTTTTGAAATTTTGTATGTGCTAAGAATAATATATGTACATACTATACTTTTTCACTACCTGTTAAACTCACATGACATTCATAATAATGCATAACAAATTTTCTATTATTCCTCAATTGAATTTTTTTTTGATCACAGTATAAAATTATCATTAAATTGAATATTAATAAAATTCATATTTTATGGTTAATTTCGCAGTATGCCTGAACATTCAATACTTTAAAGATAATTTTAAAAAAAAAAACCAAAAAAAAAAAAGAAAAAAAAATGTGTTAAAGAAGGCGATAACAACAACAAAATTAAAAATATGTACATATTAATAAATTATTAAACTGAAATCAAAAATTTTGGCTAATTATTGCAAAAATTGATAATATCTTTTTAAAATGAAAATATTTTTTTATGGATACACTTAATCATTGAAGTTAAAATCAAGTTTGATCATCAAAAATCAAAAAGAAATCATATTCGTCCAACTCTTCACATAAAATTTCATATTTATGGTTTAAAAAAATTTCGTTGTTCTTTATCAGATTTTTTAGGAAAGCTGATAAAACAAAGTTGTATAATTTTTGAGAATTTTCCACGAATTTTTCCACTTTGGTATTCAGGATACCTACGTTAAACGATAGAGCCGCTGTACTGATCATAAGATTCATATGTGCTGAAAAAATATATCCCTACGTGGTTGCTTATCATAGTTAATAAAAAAAAAAGTGGCTTTATATACTTTTTCTGCATTTTCAACTTGTTTTTATTGACTTTTGTAATTTTTTTTAGTTTCAGTAGTTAATGAAATAGGCCTGAGGATACAATTATGAGTATAATAAGCACTGTGTGTGAAATACAACTGTACAGGTAAATTGTGAATGAATAACGAACGACAGTAAAATTTTGCGATGTACATACCTAGTAGCACTCTGAAGTGGGATGATGTAAAAAAAAATATGAATAAAAGATACTTTTCATTAAATTCGAAATAACTTTATTGCACCTACTTTTTATAGTTATTTTAAAAATATTCTAAACCACTGACAATGACCATATAATTACATTATTCTATCTTGTTGCTACTTAAAAGAAATTAATCTTTTTATTAGCATCTACGATCACGAAAAAAAAAAATCATTATCCATCATAGTATCTTGCAAAAAGTTACATGAGATTTGTTATGATTTAACTCACTTGCAGTTTACAAAAATAATCATTATGTTATCTTAACAAATTTTGAACTAAAAGAATCAAAGCAATCAAACGGGTTCTTCAAAAACAACGAAATACTCGTACATATTACATTTCCTTTCAGTTTGTGAATCCCCCCAATAAAATACTCATATGTATATTCTTCATATGAAATGCAGTGGGCATTAAAAACAAAATAAATACCTAAATATGTAGTGGACATTTAAATTCAATTGCCTCTGGTGGAGCTCTTCTCACAGGTTGAATCATTTTATAACGAAGACAAAAACGAAAAACAAAAACCAAACCAAAAAACAAAAAATATTCTTTTAAACGAATGAATGCATTTTCAAAACAATGTACATGTACCTATATGATGATGATTATTTTTGTATTTTATTTTATTTATTTATTATTTTTGTTTTTCGTTTTTATTTTCATATATGTATAAAAAAAAAAGTTTGACCAACAGTAACAACAGCAAAAGAACTATCTTAATGTTATTGTGGGGTCTTGTATTGTATCTAAATATATAAATATAGTTATGTACAGATTTTATGAAGATGAAGTTAAAGGCACCTTCATTAAAACACAAATACGTTTAAAGATACTCTAAAAAAATTATACGAACCGGTTTGTTAAACTAATTTTTTCAAAATACCTGGGCATATTCTCTATCTATACCTATGGAAAACATTGTAAAAACAAGTTTATATGTACCTATAGTTTTTTTTTTATTATTTTATTTGTTTTTTTTTTCTTTTTTTTTTTTTGAAAAAAAAGAAAAGATAAATGGAAAATCGTGAAGCAATTGTTAAAATGCACAACAACTGCAGAAAATCTATCTTGAAATTTTTTCAGTTGAATCTAATTCTAATTAGATATTGAATAAGAGGTTAAAAATGTTACAAAAGGTTGTGATTGGTTTTAACTTCTGAAAATGTTAAATAAATACATCAATTTATTATTAACACATAGATACAGATTACCTATATGATGAACAAATAAGAAAAAAAGTATATTTTTATTAAAAATACACATAATATCTTAAAATATAGAAATGTCATATCAGAAATTTACTAGAAAGATACATTCTGTGTATTTTAAATGCAAGATACAAATATAATATTCATTCTTCAAATGCATAAATAATAATTACATGTGTGTATAGATACTTTGAATAACATAATAAATAAAGCACTCAAAGAAAAATGAAAGAAGCACGTGTATTCAAGCAAGTTAAAGTTACCATCAACATTTTGTACCTACATACATATTTCTTTTCCCTCTTTCATTTGATGATTTTATCATTCAAGCCAACTGAAAGTAACAGATACAAAATTTGTTTCAAACTCAGAAGTTTGAAGTAACAACAAAATATTAAAAGTAGAAGCATTTTTTAAAACAGAATACAACATATTTTATATCTACAAGTTCTTCGTTGATTTTTTTTTCAACATATGTATCTGAAATAAACCGGTATCAAACAGTGCTGTGAGAACCACATATAACTTCGTGAAGTTATTATCACACATTCATGGAGTACAAAATTCAACATTTTCATTTCACCAATTCACGACTTTCATGAGAAATTAAGTTTGAAGCCTCAGTTCAGTATTCAACCTTGCGCCGTGATTCTATCATTTTTATTCGGTTTTAAAATTAAAAAAAAAAAAAAAAACAAAAACGTAAAAAAATAAATAAATATTCAAAACGTTGATTACTTTTATAAACTTTGCAACGAAAGGTACCGTACGATTTGAATTTTATCTATAACTAAAAAGCATTTGTATCCTTATAACAATATTTTCGATACACATGTAATTTTCGAATTTCATTCATGTGCGCTAGGTATTATTAATGTTTTGTCACAATTTTCCGGTAAATTTAAATTATCTATCAATTATGAAAATATATTCTTCGATACTTTGTATGGATATTCCTTCTCAATAAATATTTGGATATTTTGGATAAATCCTGTGTACTTAAACATCAATATTTTATAACTGTTACCTTCAAGGATATGTTTAAAATAATTGTGTAATAATGTAAATATCAATTTGGCGCAAAATTTTGAAAAAAAAAAAAAAAAAAAGAAATCGTTCAAATGTGCTAAAGTGAATCATTTTTCAAATGAAAAAAAAAAAATTATCTTATCGTGAATTTTAATCTTGAATAGTTTTTCGAAAATTATCGAGAGAAAATTTAATAATGTTTCCAGCAGTTTTTTAAGGTGTAAAAAAAAATTGTATATAAAAAATATAAAATCTCAATTTAGTGTTAAGTGAAATTTATTTGTAAAAAAAAAAATTTATGATTGTAAATATAAAAAAAAAAATTATTAAATTTTTATGAAAATTTTTAAGAAAAAAAATAAAGATACAAAAGAAAACCTTATCAAAAAAATTTAAAAAAAAAAAAAATAAAAATTATTTTATCGCACACGAAGGAATATTTTGGATACCATTCATATAATCATCACAATGTAAATGGATAACATGTTTGTGGAATGTTTATTTTTTTATCGAAAATATAAAGGTAATCACGTTATACAACTTAATCGAAAATTTTAAATTTTGATAAAAAAATGAGATAAGTAAATTTTTATTACTGAAATATTGTTGTTACTGTAGGAGTTTTGTGGCTTTTTTTTTTTTTGAACATTTTTAAATCCCGTGTAGGTATTGTATGTTTAAGATTTACAAAACAAAGTTTGTTTTCCGCATTTTTTTAAAAATTATCTTTTAAAAAGATCTTTGGAAAATTCTAATTGTAAATACCTGATTTCCTGTTAATTTTTCAAAATATCTAATTTTTTAATATCTAAATAATAAGAAACTAGAATACTGTAATTATTAGCAAACAAGTTAATAGTAAGATACATCTCAATTTATGCAACAAACATAGCAAATCAAGTTAGAAATTTATTCTGCATTGAAAGCGATTTCAAGGCATTTTCATTGTCTTATATATTATGATACTTCAGTAGGTGTATGGCGTATTTTCAAAAAAACGCATCTGTTAGAAAAATTAAAATTTAATTTTTATCTATTCAATTTAGACACTAGTAAAGAATTTGTTTTATTCACAAAATAAACAAAAAAACAAATTTGAGCTGATCCTTAGTTCGTAAAGGACAAATTCACAAAGAAATAGAATATCCTTGAAGAAATTTAATTTGAAATTTTCAGTCATGAATTTTAACGTTTTATCATATTTTTCAACATGACTTTCAAGTTATCACAATTTTCCTAAAATCTTTTGAATTTTTAAATTTTGTTGGAATGTGATTATTGGATGACATTTCTAGAATTTACGACATAAACTACTTCGTAACTTTTTCACATTGTTGCATTCGCTATCGTATGTATAAAAATATATAAAGCAATTTTCCAATAAAACATGGGTGGCCTTATATCTACCTGAGTGGCAATTACAAATTAAAAAGCTTCAAAGAATTCTGAATGTAAAACTTTTGCAAAAACAAATCATTAAAATTTGAGCTACTCTTCTTTTGAATTATCATTTTATCAATTATGTCACAAATAATTAATAATTCTGAAATAAAATCAAATTTATTACAAATTAATAAAATTATATTTTATTTAAATAGATAAAACTCTTCCACCCACACTATATCGAAACTTTTGAGTATAGTCGGATATTCTATTACTGTTTTAATTCTCACTAGATCTTTCGAATAATAATAATATCTACATGTTATCGTAAAATATAAAATAATCTATTAATAAACATTTTAGTTTTATCAATAATTAACTGTAAACTGCCAGCCAACTTGAATTGTAATCGATACCCACATATCATAAACTTGAGAAAAACAATCATTTATTATCTACTGTAGGATACCACTTTTAAACTTTGTTCACAATGGAATAATTTACGTTTGATGTGTTCAAAAATCATAAAGTATATTTTCAAAACAGGTATTAATAAATCTTACTTAAGAATTTTTTATGCATTTTAAATCTATTAGGTGTATCATAAAAAAGATTTTGCACATTTAGATACTTTCTAAATAAAAGTTTACTATGTACATTCATATGCATTATTGTATGTACGTACTACGTAGTGATATTTTTAGTCTGAACCTTAAGAATGTGTAAATTGGCAATTGTATTCACACAATCATAACCTATATAAACTTCTGATAGACGTCATAAACAATTTCGAAAGTCAATAATATTATCTTAGTGTAAATAATACAACTCTTTTGATATCATAATCATAAAAAAGTACAATTCATCAAGGTGGTATTCATTTTTATGCACATATCTTTCAGTTATAAAATAAGTTATACTACTTTTTTGTTGCATGTTGTGTTAATTAAACGATGATAGCACCTTTTTATTTCATGTAAAATATCATTTAAATGAATAAAAATTTTATACTGAAAATGTGTAAAAAAGGAAGAAAATAAATACAAAAAAGAAAATCCATTTAAATACATTTATAGTTGCGAAAATATATATTTTTAAAAGTTAGTTATTTTAATTTAATGTGCGCACATAAAAAACAAGTACAGAGAAACAGAAAGAAAAAAAAAGAATTCCTTAACGAACGCGATAAAAATTTGTAACAACCGCCTATAATGGAGTTAAGTTTTATTTCTTTAGCTTCTATAAAATATCTACAAGTCTTTTAGAACTTCTTGAATTTCTTAACATTTTATTCTTAACTATAAAGTTTTCTCCTTATTTTTATTATTTTAAGAAACCTTTTTTTTATTTTCCTTTTATTTGTTTTTTTTTTCTTCCACATTTTATACCCTTTCCCATAAATGGCAACGATGTTTTTGCTGCGACGATTTTACTCTGATAAGAGCATTTACTTTACATGTAATAACAACAACAACAATAATAATAATAAAAGATACATTACAAACCGGACTCTAAATAAAATTACATTCCACAAGTAGTAAGCAGCAAAAGTCGTTATCTATTGCTTCCTGACATGAAGCCGGTTTTTTTTTCTTTTATTGTTCTGTTGGAAATGTGTTGGATTTCTTTTCTATCTGTAGTTACATCTATCCCACACTATCTTTTCTTTCAATTACCAACCATTTAATGTATCTGTTCAATATGTATTTTTTTATTTAATAATATATACATATTTGTGTGTTAGAATGTAATGTTAAGACCACACATTCTTTTTTTTTTATATAACAATAATCAAATCAATATAATAGTACTTTGAAAGAAAAAAAATTTTTCAATAATAATAATAAGAAAATGTATGAAGAATGAGAAGAAAAATACCGTTTTGATAGTTTTGGAACAACAGAACGCTTATTAACATCACATAAGCGATATGCCAATTTAGAATACAAATATAGAAAAATCTTCTGCGGAAGATCATAGCAAAATTGTATTGGATTTGTCAATAATATTTTTTCCATTGAATTATACTATTTAGATTTAATATGAACCGTTATAAAATGTATCTTAGATAAATACCTAAAATATTTTAAAAAATTTCTTAGATAAATCTCAAAAAAAATACCTCTGATCGATGATATATTGAAATGACTGTTACTTAAAATTAATAATTATTTGATAAAGATCTCATATTGTCAGTTAAGTAGTTACCTAGTTATGTTTTGTCTTATAAATTTCAAAGCATACGCTTTCATAATTATAATATTTAATATACAAAAAAAAAACTCCCGACAGATTTAACATATTTTTCACTTTCGTAAAATTCTGTGATTAACTATTTTTCACAAAACTTATGACAGACTTTTTCCTGTAAAAGTACACTGAATCAGTAGAGAATATTGTGTAGTAGACTAAAAACAGGAAAACATATTCGATCAGACTAGGATTCGAACCCAAGACCTTTGCCTTTCCGGGGCGCTGTTCTACCAATTAAACTATCGGATGCCATGTTGCTTGCTGTTCTTAGTTACTACGTAATCATTGATGAATAATACTCAAATCTTCTACAGTTGCAATTTTTCAAAGAAGTTTCCTCCCAATAAAAACCCTCTCTTAGCTGTTCTAAAAATAAATTAAAGGAACACCTCTGATCTAATCCGTTGAATTAATTTTAATTATTTGTCAATTTTATGAAGTTTCTTGGTTTTTGTTTTTTTTCTAACACGTTGACACACATGACTGCTAAAGCCATCCAATGTAAGGTCGTTTATAGTCAAATGACAGTTATAGCCATCTATCATCCATCCATATAAAAATTAGTGAAAAACTAAAGTAATCTGATTCTGTAAATATTAAATTTTGATTGAGATCCCTAAAAAAAATTACAAATTTTATCGTCCATCATTGATTAAAAAGTGAGCGTCAACGTGTTAAAGATATAATTTAATGATTTGGTGACATTTTCAGTTTTAGTTGTATGAAATTTGTTAAGATTTATGTATCAATTTATTTTTTAAGACAAATTTTTTAAAAATTCACTACTATAAAATCCTTTTTTAAAATAAAATCCTTTTCCATGAAATAAATTAAAAAATAACATTTTCATCAAAAATTACAATGAAACAGATATCCCGACATTCATTTTTTTTTTTTAAATTTTTAAATTTAGACATTGAAATACAATTTTGTAATTACACAGTATTTTATTTTTTTTTTTTTCAAATGAAATTATCTACTCATTAAAAGAATCGCTATGTTTCATCATAAAAAAAAAATAAAAATAAAATTCTTCTTTAGAATTAATTCTAAAATGTATAACATTTTTCATTGTTGTTTACCCTTTCTCATTCTCAGTTTAACAATTTTAAAAGTTATCGAATTTCTCAATTTAAAAGAAAATAAAAAAAAAAATAAATAAATAAAAAATATGTAATGAAAAATTTAACTTGAAAATCATCACTAACTACACTAATACCGCTTACTACTGTATAAATTGTCGTTCTCATTTAAAACTGCTAAGACAATGATTTCCTGTTAAATTTTGTGTGTTTGTCTTTCGATTAAATTTAATTTATTTTGAAATAATTAAAAAAAAAAAAAAACAAGAGAAGAAGAAGAAGAAAAAAAACCAACAATGAGAATGATTTATTAAGTAGAGAGTTGATGATAGTTTTTAATACCCCGAATTTTATTTTCTTTCGGTTTTTTATTCATTTATTTTTATTTTTATTTTTTTTTTTTTTTCAAATAATAAAATGTGATCTTAAGCAATAAATGATTTTCATTGTTAACAATTTAATTTTTAATACGAAAACAAAAAAAAAAAACATATTTTTCAAAGAAAACAGTAGAAATAAAATCATAACCGTATCGGTTTTTTTTTTGAGAATTACAATTTCGAAAAGATAAAAACTTAATTACCTGGCACAGGTAACTTTTAAATGTTATAACAACAACAATAACAAAAACGATTAATATTTGTGGGAGTTAGTGTTTTGTTTTAAATTAAAATTATGTGGTATTAATTTGTAATTTTATTATTTTGAAATATTTATTTTGTTGATTTGTTTGCATTTTTTTTTTTTTTTTGATTCCGCAGAAACAAAGCAGTTGAACAAAACACAAACGTTTTTTTTTTTTTTTGTTGAAATGTGAAAATTTTTTATACATACAACACGTTAGGATAGAAAAATTCTTTTGAAGTTATTTCAAGATCTGTAATTTAGCGATGTATCGTTTTTTTTTTTTATTTTCAATTTTAATACAGATAAACTTCATTATGTATCAACAATACACAATTGAAATCCATAATTCTGCTTTCTATCATACTCCTTTAAATTTACTCACCCACGCATTTCAAATAAGATCAGAGATCGAACAGCCATTAAGTATTTAAATCTTAGGAAAAAAAAAAAAAAGACCAGATGATTCCTATAATCTCAACAAATCTCAAATTTCTTTTTATTTTATTTTATAAAATCTATAATTTTCCCAAACACTTTTTTTTTTTTATTTATGAATTTTTGTGTTAATAGTGTCTGTTAAAGGGCACCTAAGTGCAACCATATTTACACTACATACATACATATGTATATTTATCCGTATTTCCATACTCTTTTTCATTATTTTCAAAAGTTATGACTGAGTTGGTTATTAAAATTTTTTTTGTGTTACAAACAATAATGAAAATTGTAAGTATCTTTTCTAAGTTTATATTTTAAAGTGCATAAATAAGTATACACGTACATATGTATATCATGTACATAATCTTATGTGTTTCAAAAGTAGGAAATTAACTATAACAGTACAAGAACTTATATCAACCCCAAAGACCTTAAATTCATTGAAGTTGTTAATACCAAAAAGGTCAAAAAGTTGAAAATTTAATATAACTTTACTGCTTTACTTTAGCAATATATAACGTTTATTTTTTTTTTATTTTTTTTTTTTTCAAGGAAATCAAACCAAATAAGTAGAAACTCAATTATATCAGAATTTACACTTTTGACCATTTTACACGTTTGAATTTACCATGAAAATTTTTAAAATATCTAGAAGCATGTGAAACATAAAAACGTTATATTGGATATTTATCGTGTTTTACTGTGTGAACGGTAATTACAAAATATATTAAATTAATAATAATAAAAAAAGATAAAGAAATAGGGTGATACAATCGATTCATATAAATTTTAGAATAATTTTCTGGAAAAAATACTTGGATTTTTGCAAAATCTTATGCATGTTATCTTTTTTTTTTAAAGCTTTTTGAAAAAGCATTGTTTTTTTTTAAATTTATGCATTTTTTGAATTTTTGTTAAAGTGAAATACTTGGCATGTTTCCAAAATCAATTTAAAATCTAATTTTTAAGATGGAATAGTCCAAATGGGATTATTAGAGAGGACTTATTATGGGAACAATGTGTATAAGAGTAAAAAGACATAGCTACACTCGTGTGTTTTGTTTTATTAGATATTTTATATTGGATATCTTTTACCATATTAACCTAATTCTAGTTTAGAAAATATCTACTTTTAAAGTGATGCTATAGGTATTCTTCTAGTAAAGTTGAAAGAAACATTTCTCATCTATAGAAATTAATTTCATTTTACTTACGATTAGTTCTACAAAACACCCTGTACAATTAATATCACTTTAAATGGAAAGAAAATTACATTTAAATTTTTAGCAAATTGTATCCACGATGCGAATATTAAGCTTTAATACTGTAATTTATTAGCAGTAAAGATATAATTTTCTTTAAAAGATCTATGAAAATTACAAAAACAAAAAAAATACAAGAATCGACACTCAACAGTTAAATTATTTTTTATTATTACAAAATGCATTATTCTAATCTATTGTTAATTAAAAACCAACAAACAAATCTCAAAATTAATTTTCTTTTTTCAACTCTCAACAAAAAATATAAAATCAAAAAGTTGTTATATCATACAAGTTACATGTTTTTCAATTTTCTGACTTACAATATTGTTAACACGTGGAATTTTATTTTGTTTTTATTTCAAACAACAGAAAAACAGAAAAGCAAGAAAACAAAAAAAAAAAAATCCATATAACTTCAACATACATATTATGTACTTACTTCAATATGTACTATCTTAATAGAATGTCTAAAAAGATGTTTCACAGCCTGAAATCTACATTAAAAACATATAACAGATATCACAAACTAAAAAAACGATGGATAATGTCGAAATGTTGTATGTTGTATCAAAAGTGTAATGACCATCTATCACATTTATATATTATGTGCTTAGAAAGATATCATTATAAAAGCTAATATCTATATACCTTTATCTATATAGAAAAAATACACTTATACTTATGCGGTTTGGTTTTCATAGATTCAAATGAAATGAAAAAGAAAAAAAAAAACATTAATAAAAAAAAAATACGGCATTATAGAAAGAAATAACATCAAGAATATATTCTGTATTTATTGTTTGTGCATTCTCTTTTTTTTTTTACCTTTGAATACCTTGACTGTCCATGTCCACATTCTTTGTATGTAGGTACTTCTAAGATTTCATGTGCATAGACGTACAACAAGATATTTTTCTTATTTTTCTTGTGTTATTGATTCATAGCTTTCATGAAGATAATTCTTGATATTGTTATACAAAAAAAAAAAAAAAAAATGTTTCTTTAAAGGTATTTTTTTTTTTATAATTTCTTCAAATATAACTGTTCTTTATGTTAGAAGCTGTGAAAGATACAAAGATATGTAATAGAATTATATACTTATTTTTTATTTAATATTTATTCTTAAAATTTTTTAATTATTTCATTTTCAATATTTTGAAGTTCAGTTTTAACAAAGTTCAAAGTATGAATTAACTTCTTCAATTTATTAAATTTGTCTTAACGTTGATTTTTGCACACCTGACAGGTATTTTCTCAAATAATTGTCTTTAAATTTAGAACTAAGTATAGAAATGTTGCTTACAACAAACTAAGTAAGATTTTCTCTTGAATTAACTTTTGAAGTGAAAAGCCATGCAATTTTAAAACAAATGATGTGAACATATCTGAATGTTTTTGTACCAAAATAAATATGATGATTCGCAATTTTAATCATTCTACACTTATATAGCTACGAGTACATATTTTTTTTTAACCCTTTGTGGTTCACTGTCTTGTGGTATTAGACACAATATTTCATTTCAATAGGTCCAGTACCACCGCCTTGCATGAATATTTTACAGAAAATTTTATTTAAAGATGGTACACTTGGGTCTTGTTTTACATGGTGTTTTTGCAAGTTATCAACCCTAACACGGTAATTTTTCACTGGATTAACTTACAAGTTAATCAACCCTAACACGGTAATTTTTCACTGGATTAACTTACTTTTACACATCTTTTTTTTACACATTTCACTTACATTTTGTATTTCAAATAAATTTTTGTATACTTTTTTCACTATTTCTAATTTTAACCGGTTTTTTGCATTTTCATTTTTAAATGCGCTATATTTTTGTCCAATTTCTTTCATACACGGTCAAAATCAATTTGAACTTGGTTAGCAAAATTCTAAAAAAAAAAATCTGTGGACCCCAAAGGGTTAGGTAAATTTAATATTTTATAAAATGTAAACAAAATTATTCACTAAAATAAATTTTGACTAATATTCTTCTTATTTTGTTTATTTTTTCCAGATTACATTTTGAGGTGTGAAAAATTTATTATATGAGTGATGAATAAAATTCAACAAAACCAACAACAATTATCAACAGAAATCCAAGAAGTAAATTTGTTATGTGTACTTATAAATTCAATTGAAATTTGTATGATTCATCATCATAACACATGGGTTAGATTAATTGAATTGAATTTATTAAAATGATTGCACAGCTAGCTAATTTTTTGAAAATTTGTTTTGTTGTATTTATGTTTTATTAAACAAATATTTATATAAATACATATGTGTACACATAGTATGTACATATATAATGATGTGTATAAAATATTATATGGTAAAAAATTTATAACGAATATGTGGTGTATTTAATATAAAACAGGTGTTAAAAATTATGCCTTGACCAATTTATAAATTGTATCTATATGTGAATTAAAATACATCCATAACAAGAATAATAATAGAAAATTATATTTAATGGAATT
This sequence comes from Bombylius discolor, assembly GCA_939192795.1. Lineage (NCBI taxonomy): Eukaryota > Metazoa > Arthropoda > Insecta > Diptera > Bombyliidae > Bombylius > Bombylius discolor. The sequence continues at coordinate 51,808,239 of OW584238.1, read as the reverse complement.
AACCTGATTACTTAAAATATAGCCTTTAAAAGGTTGCTTATTTGTGCAATTAAAATTTTGTTTATAAATAAATCTAATTTTCTTGTATTTTTTTAGAAAAGATAAAAAAGCACATTGAATTATTATTTTTCTGCTTTATTAATATAATTTTTAGATGCAATCAATTATTTTGATTATAAATTTATTTGCAAATGAAAAAAGAGAGAAAAAAAAATTTTTTGAATAGAAAATTGATTGATTTGGCATTATGAGATTATTATTGGTTTTTCATGTTTTTTTATTTCTAAATAAGTGAAGTGTTTTTTTAAAGTGTGAAGTAAATAAATATGTAATAAATTATTTAAAGTTTAAATATGTTCGCAAAAGATATTGGAGATATTAGATATCAATTGTTAAGCTATTCAGGTAAGAATTAATTTTTTTTAAATTTTATTAAATTGAACAATTATGATTTTATTGTAGTAAATGAATTTTTCAAATGAAACATTAATTGTCATAAGTTTCCTACTATCTGGAACAAATTAATATACAAATTCTAATACCGAAAACGCTTTAAAAAAAAAAAAACAAAACAAAATGATAATGTTAACATTATTAAAGTTTTTAATTAGTTTTTAATGAATAATCTTCTTTTTTTCTTCCTTCTTTTCTTCTTCTTTTTCCTCTTCCTCTTTTTCTTCTTATTCTAGGACTAAAGTTCTGTTATTTTCGCTATAGCTAGTAGCTCCTTTAATGTGGAGTTCCATCTCTTTACCCATATCTTTTAGGCGATTGGCCCAGAGGTCTTTGATTTTAAGGTTTTTAAACTTGTCTGGTCTCATCCTGTCTACATGATACTTCCAGACTTCAGTGCCGCCCCCTAAATCTTACCCAGCTTTTTTTTAAAACTTTTCTTACGAACATATTTCATTTGGGTGAAAATTTTCAAAAAAACACTCCAAATATTGGTAAAAAATATTCAAGAAATGCTATAATAAAGTTCTTCAAAGTAAATATTTAAACATTCCACTACAGTTTAGGCTTAAATAAACTCTAGAGTAGCAAAGAACAATGACTTACAGTTATAATGTATTTTTTAATTGTTTTTGTTGATTCTTCAAATATTTCACATTTTTAAAAATTAATTTCTTTTCTGTCAAGTGTAAAAATCGCTAAAAAAACATAAGAAATTGAAAATATCGAGCTCTTCTAATTTGTTTTTTTTTTTTTTTTTTTTTTGCTGACACAATCTTTATCAGACTTTCTAACTTACTTGAAAAATTCATTAATTTTTCTTTACTCAAAGAAAATATTTCAACGTAGGCTTTATCTGTCAGTGTTAAAAAAATTTTAAAACTATAATTAGAAAACATAAACTAAATAGATTATATCGGGTAAAAACATATTATTGACTAGTTGAATGGTTCATGTATATACTTAATTATGAAAAAGTACTTACATACATACATATGTATATAGTAGATACTATACAGATCCTTCTTGGTTTGTTTTTTTTTTCTTCTTCTTTTCTTATTTATTTCTCCAGAGTATGTGTTTTGAATGCACAATTTTTATGCTATTTTTTCCGTCAATAGATAAAACAGCATATTATGTAGTGTAGATACATTCCTATATATACTCTCTCACACACACACACACACCAGTTTATTGAATTTTTGCTCATATACAGTCTCATATACGATATTATTCCTTTGTACAAGAATAATGAGGAAAAATATGTTGCAATACAAGATTTTAACGAAGAATTTCATTTTATTTACCATTCAATTGACATATATGTATATATGTAAATATTGAATACATATTTTCATTATAATATGTGTATAAACAACATAGGTAATAAACATAACCTAAAGGTAAATTTAACATTCTAAAAAACAATACAAGTGCATAGACCATTTCATTATAAATATATTGTAGAATAGGTATATATTATCATAATCAGAAAAGAAATTATTTTTCATTCCCCCGGTATCGATATAAAGGTGGGTTTCATTATTTATTGACCGATTGTAAATGTTGTTAACCACTTTCAACTTCGCGAAAAATTTACAATAGTTGATCATTATGATTTATATTTATATAGGATACACATATAATTTTATAATATAAGTTTTAGTAGACCTAAAAAATCATTTGATTATCTCGCCAGCATGATATGTACATAATATGATATATTTTCTATATATGCCTCTTACTATAATAAGACATGTGGAATTTTTCGCAATAGGGTGATCAAAATATTTTTTAAGAAAATGTATCTATAAGTTAAGTTAACTCAGCTTGAAATGAGTACCAAATAAGTATAGTTAATTCACTACAAATAAATTATTAGCTAAACTAAATCAAAATTATTGTTTAAAATTCAAAACATGAAATAATTTCATTCTCTACGGGCGACTTGTGGTTTCCAATTCACGTAATTTTTTTTTTAGAATTACGCAACTCTATAAACATTTTTTCATATGTCAAACGACATGAAATTGTAGTGGTGGTGGTGGTGGTTATGCTTTAAGTGCAGTGAGAAATTAATATGAAAATATCAAGTATGTATGTTGACATATTATCATAATCAAAAGCACACACCGATATCCTAGTGTGTTTTGAATACAAAACAAAAATATTTAAAAATACGTAATACATGTCGTTACCTTTTACACATTTCTTTTTCACACTTAATATGTTTACGACATGTTTTTTTTTCACTGTGGTTTCACTAAAATCATTATCCTGCTGTCTGATGTCTTTGTCAATTTCAAAAAGGATTCATGTTGAAGGTAAATTAAAAAAACATAAAAACAAAACACAAATATTGAAAGCGAATGTCTATGAATTCAACATTTTATTTTTCAATGCAAGTTTGTTCATATCCAGAATTTTTTGCAAAAAATAAAGTACATATAAAAATAAATACCTTTATTTTACATATCATTGGAACTTGAGTAACAAATTCAATAACAACAACAACAAATAATAAACTTGCGACTCTTCAAAATCAACAGCCTTTTGTCTCTCTGCTTTTTTTCTTCTTCTTCTTTTTTTTTGTACAAGGATACCTTCGACACAAAATGAACGGGTTCACTTCCCTTAATGTCTATAATACAAACAAAAAAAAGGAAAGTACTTCTCTACTGTGTAATCCTTATAACATGCATATTTTTATATTTTTGCAATTGCAATTGCAATCATCATCATCATCATCGTCGACATCTTTGTTTGCTATATATGACGATTTTTTAAGCTTTTTTTCTTTTTTACTTTCAAAAACAACAATTTTTCAAGAAGAGCAGTTTTGTATAGCAGACTTTTTACATGCATCTATATGTATCTATATTTTCTACATAGATATTTCCTAAGGGGCTTTCTTTTTGCTTACATTACCTTCTGTCTCTAAAAATATAATAATCAGAAGTCTGCTGGTGTATAACATATTACAACCTAAAGATATTCACATGCATTATGGATGAATGCACTCAGAAAATAACATAGATACTAGATACATACAGAAAATATTATGCATTTTTATGCTAAAAAAAAAAACAAATGCAATGCATTTAATGTTGTTTATTTTTTTTTCAGTTAAACTGCACTTGTATTCAAATAATGCACAAATTTAACATATAAAAATTCAAATACCTATACATATTCACAAAAACTGATGGCTGATGATGTCTTTTCTATTAGACAAGACATTCTTTCTTTTTTTATGCTTTCTTATATTTATTTTTATTTCTCGAAAATGATAATAATATACAAATAGAATAAAAATTTAGATGCATGTGTGTGTTTATATGTGCGATTATAGTCTGCTGAAACATTAAAAAAATCAACAGAAGCTCAAAATATTATATACATATATATATATATATATATAAAAACACATTATATACTAGTTAGTACGTCTTTTAAATAATTGCACTTATAATATTTACACACCTGTGAACATATCATATTATAAAAAAAAAAAAAAAATGATTATTATTTTTGTTTATTTTAATTTTCCTTATTTTTTTCACTTTTCTTTTACATTATAAAGACAAAATAGAAAGAAATAGAAATTATAAAAATTAAAATTCAAGACTATGTTCCAGCAATCATAGAAATTTAATGTCTGTCAACATTTAAGAATTTTTTTTTTTTTTTTCGTTAAGAAATCAAAAACCAACGAAAAAAAGACAAGTATCTAATATCTGTTTAAATTTATTACTTTTACCCATTAAGTTCTTTTCCGATAGAATTAATTATGAGCTTTGAGAAAAAATATTTTTTGTATATTCCTTTTTTTTTTTTTTTGTGTATGGTTTTTGTTTTTATTAATTATTTATTATTTTTGTAGTATTATTTTGGTGTTAATGTTTTATCCTGAGGCAAATACCATAATACAAAAACAAGAAAATTATGTTTTTTTTATTTTTTTTTTTACTTTTAATATATGTATAAGAAATTTTTCTCACGTTATTTCTTTTTTGTATATATGAAAATGACATGTATGTATTTTTTTTTTTTTTTTTTTCAAAAATAAGATATGCGCATTTATGTATAAATATGTATACAATCAACATAATCGTGAGGATATCATCATTCTTTTTCAAAAACTTGGAATAAGGAATTTATGTGTTTACACAAAACATATAATAAAAAATTAAAAAAATAATATAAAAAAAAACAAAATCCTACTCACTTTACTACATTCTCTTTTGTTTTATAACTGCACCACTGTAAAAATTCTTTTGAGACATTCAGATGACAGAAAACTTAATGTGTGGATATATGTATATGTATGTATAAAATGTTAAAGGAGAAGCAAAAGAATTAAACATATATAACCCTGACTTAGGCCCAGCTAGAGCTTGAATGATGATTTTGTATAAATACATATATTTATGTATATATTGCAAGTGCTTCTTTAACATTATACACATATCATTTCTCATCGGAATACAATGTCCCATTGCATATTAATGATGGGATAGTTGCCTTCAGCATAGGGATGATGAATTAAAGCTGACAGTCATTCTTATACCAGATTCTTTTCTTTATTTTTTTTTTTTTTATTTTTTCTTTAATTTTTCGTACTTTTTTAAGAATATTTTTATATTATAAAGATTTAAAGATTTTTTTGTTTTGTTTTATTATTTTATTGTTTCTAGTAAAAATGTTTAAGATAGATTTTTTTTTTTTTTTTTTTTTTTGAGTAAGAAACTAAAATTGAAAAGAACATTGCAAACATACCACCATAGACGTTGTCGGAAGTTTATGTTTCTGCTCTTCCAAATATATAAATTTTTTTTTTTTTTTTTATACTGAAAACAGGATGAGAACAGACTAGGACTTAAAAATGAAACAAAGAAGACCAAAACAAAATAATAAAAAAAAAATAAAACTTGAAAATTTTGATTTTTATCTTTGCAATGTCATGTTTTTCGAATCTATGTGATTGACTGGTAGTCAGTTTTTATTTCAAAACACATTGCACACACTATCAAAATTTATTGTTGAATGAGCTATCATTGAATTAAAAGAATGAAATAATTGTAAAATTTTTAATTTTTTTTTTTACTCTGAAAGAAAAAAATTGTTTTGTATTATCAACTTTTCATCTATTTATAGAGCAAGTTGGTATATGTATTAAATATGTTGTTTCGCTGATTTGATTATTTCTCTAAAGCATTCTAAACGATTACTAAAACTTGTTTTTGAACAATCCTGTGTTCTGATTGCTTTGTAATTTAAAACTTTCTTATAAAATCCAGATACAAAAAATGAATACACGAATTTAAAGAAAAATACATCCTATTTACTGCCTTCCATAAATTTACAAAAAAAAAAAAAAAAAAAGATAAAAAAAACAAAAACCAAATATTGCTCCCAAAAATTTTTTTTTTTAAATCGTGTATATCTCCATCTCAACCCATTTATCATCATGAATAAATAATTGAAAATGTCGGCATAAGAACCAGATAAGCTGCAAAAAAATTTTCAATTTTCGAATATAATTCAGTAAGGAAATTATTTTCGTAAACACAAAAATGTAAAGGAACAGATTTTAACTGTTTTTAATTTAATTAAAAAAATAAAATACCGAAAAAGAGTAAAAGAAGAAAAATTTAAATAAAAAAAAAATCTTTATAGTACAAAAAAAATTTTTTAAATTGAAAATTTCTTATCAGAATGAGGATAACTTTATTTAAGAAAAAAGGAATGAAAAATGATTTATTTTTGCTTGCAATTAAAGGTCAATTTGTGCATAAAACTAAAAATCCTGGAATAATGTTTGAAATATAAAGTGAATGTCGTAAAAATTGGTCAACGACATTGCTTTTCTGTTTTATCTTTTTTTTCAAAAAAAAAAAAAAAAAAAAAAAAAACAAACAAACAAAAAAATTGTAATTTCTCATTTAATTAATGACATTAAGATAAAATAAATTGTAATTTTTGACCCATTTTTTTTTTCTTTCTTAATATGAATTTCAACATAAAAACTATAAAAAATTACATAAATTACAAATTCATTAACAAAAAATTTATAATAAAAGGAATTTTGTTGTTGTTGTTTTTTTTTTTTTAATACAGTCAAAGTCCTCTAACTCGAAATCTCTGTAACTCGGATTTTCCTTTAACTCGAATTTTTTAGGCCTTTTTTTGCGCTCCCTTCAAATTTCTATATAAAAAATATCCTCTAAGTCGAAATTCCTCTAAGACGAAAATTCCTCTAAGTCAACATTTTTTTCAACGTTCTAGAGACCTGTAATTTCTCTAACTCGAAATTATGCACAGCAAAAAATTGTAGGACAAAAATAAAAAGGGCTTCTATTTAATTTTATTTTTGTGTACACATTTCCTATTGTTCTAATATTTTTTTCAAAACACAAAAAAATAATAAAATATTTTATAAATATTTTCAAGTATGTATCATTTAAATATATTTTTAAGATTTTTAAATAATAAATACATCTAATATAATGGAATTCCTATCCTTTTATTTCTAACAAAATCTTTACTTTTGTTATATGCAAATCCTTTAAATAAGGCGACAACGTTGTTTTTCTTAATATACACAGTCCAAAACATAATTCAATATTGATAAAGAAACTATAGTTATTTCCTTTTAAACGATATTTAGTATATATGTATTTAGGATCGAGAAACTATAATGTGGTGGAAAGAAAGGTTAAATATGTAGAGTTTATTAATAATAAGTTTAAAATGAAAAGAAAAAAATATTTTAAAATTTTTCAACCTATAAAATTAGCAAATTCTATACATATTTAGATATGTATGTGTTTCTTATATTATGTAGTTAGCAAAAAAATTAATTTTTTTTTTCAATCTCTATAACTCGAATTTCTTCTAAAATCCCTTTAACTCGAAGTTATTTTGATGGCAGCTGACGATTCGACTTAGAGGAATTTGACTGTATATTCAATTTTTGCGAATGCAATATAAGAATTTTACCTTATAAAAAATGACTTATATCTGTGAATTATATTTTTTTTTTTTTTGTCTTTTTATTCACCATAACATCTTCAACTTGAGTGTCGTCCATAAATTCAAATTATCTACCTTTTACTTTATCCTCAGGTGGCATTTTAATTTTTGCCTGTTGTATTTTTTTTTTTTGTTTTTGTTTCTTACCCCGTTCTTTTTGCATGTTTTTTTTTTTGTTTTTTTTTTTTTTGTTTTTAAGTTTTTTATATTATTGAAAAGTTCATAAAAAGTAAATTTAGGTTTTAAGTGCGCGATTTAAATTTTCGTGATAATATCTTTGCATGATGACAATCTTATTGGTTTATTTTCATTTTTTTTTTGTGTACTGAATTGTATAGTCATCATCGCAATGGAAGAACATTAAAATTTAAAAAAGAAAAAAAATAATAATTTAATAAAAGATTAAAAGCCAAAAAAAAAAAAAAAAAAAAAATGAAATAAAATTCGATATGATCAAGAATGAGGTAAAGCTTTAAAAATTGTATTTTTAATATAACTGACATCATGTATGATAAACAATCAGAGAGTTATTAATTAACGTTTTTATACCTTTTGTTTTTATTTTTTTTTTTTTTTTAATATGAAAATTGAACTACCAAAACGAACCATAAAATAAAAGGTAATCATTAAAAGAATGTCAAAAATTTTGCAGGATGTTTCTTACAAAAATGCTTTGCTGTAACACAATTATGGAGAAGAATTATTCTGATAAAAACACATAATTTTTAAAGAATAACAAAACTTTAATAAAATTAAAAACAAGTAAAAATAATTTACACGAATTTTACGACACATTCAAATTGTTTAAAATATAAAAAAAAATTTTAAAAGAAAAATTATAACTTTTTTCCCTTGTTTTGTCATGCAGAAAGTTGAACAAAATAAAACCATAAGACCACATTTATCCCTTTTTTTAGGGCTTCTCACACAGTATAAGATATTTCCTTCCCAAAAACTCAAAAATATATATATATATATATTTTTTTTTTGTAATTTAGATACCATTTGCTTGTAATTTTAAGGCTTTTAGACTCAGAAAGAATTACATCATTTTTTTTTTCTCTTTTGAAATAAAGAACTGACGATTTTAAGAAGTGTCAATTTCACACTATTTTTATTGATTAAGTGCGTCGTCGGCTATCATAAATTTTTGTTGTAATTTAGTAATTCAACCGAAATTAAAATAAAAAAATACACGTGAAAAATAAACAAGAACAATTTTAAACTTAGTATCATTAATTCCCGTCTGGTGGTATTATACACCTGAGTGCATCAGTATAATTTCAATTTCAATATGTTTCCTGTGCAATCATACCGAATACACAATGATATTTTTATTTTTAAAGTATCATGCTCTTGTAATACATAAGTGTTAAGAATTCATAGAATGTGTTTTTGAAGAATGTTGTTAATATACAGTTTTTTTCAATGCTTGACATTTCCTTTTTTTTTTCAATTCCATATTTCTACATTCCTTGAGGGAAAATTCTTCGCATTTCACAATTGTTGTACCTTTTAGGAATACTTGAAGTTTTTTAGTCAACGAAAAAATAATAAATACAGTGAAAAGATGCGAATCTAAATTGCGTGAATTGTTTAAAATTAAAGCAAAAATCATAAAACTCTAACATTTTAAAAACTTGACTTTTTTTAAATATTTTGATTTTCGAAAGATAAATTTAAACTTTATTTAAACAAAAAAAAAAATAAATTTAAAGAACAAAAAGTTTCCAGACTAATTTATTTATCGTTAAACAAACATCAGAAAATTTATGTTTTTCATGGAATATTTCATAATTTTGTGTTTTTTGAAAACAAACTTTAAAGCATGCTGATATTGTTTTTTGTTTTTTTTTTTTAAATTTTAAAAGCAAGGAAAAAAAATTTTTAAAAAGCACTTTAAAATTTACCATCCTTCAAATATAAAATATGCAAGCTATAACACTTCATTCATAATTTCTATCATCAACGAAGTATTCATGTACATAATAATAAAGTAATTGTAAGTATAGGGGTACCAGAAGTTATAATTTTAAATGCACTTTTTCAAATTCAGAATATTTGTGAACAGTACTGTCAAATATTAACAAATTTTAATTAGAATCATAATATAGCTTGAATTTAAATTTTAAATCATTCGTTGTAGAATTTTTTAAATTTCATAGTAACTTACAGCAGAAATGCATTTTATGTGAACCTTTTGCACTCCAAGCTTTTTTTATGGAGAAGCAGTATGACCGCAGTATTTTTGAAGACAATATAAAAAAAATAATGAACCGTCAAGGTCTCTGAGCCAAAAGTGGCATAATTGAAGAAAAATAACGTGGTGAGAGAAACTCACATTTGGAATGCAAAGGGTAAAAAAATGAAATTTATCGGAATTGATTACTTGAACTTCATTATAATTAGGAAAAATAGATGGTCAGTGACTGAAGTGGTTTTTAGTTCAAATTCATCTTATTCTACTCAACTTTGAATATCTACTAATCACCAATACTTATACAAAAATAAAAATAATGTGGAAAAGAACCAAAACTTGATTTTAGACGTTAAATGATAAATTTTATAGATTTATTTTTTTCATTTTTAATTTCTCCCATTTCAATTAAAACTTTTTAGATATTCATTGGATCTGGCATTACTGTTTAACATTAACATAATCATTTTATGTAATTTTCTGAATAAACATACCAGTTTTATGCAAAAATTTCAAATATTGCAATTACAATCATCATCATCATCATCATCATCATTCACAACCACATATAACCTCTTCTTTAGTTGCATTTATTGGCATCCAGTAGAATCAAAGAAATTATACGAGTAGCTATATACAAGTTTACAATTTTATACCTTGTTAGTTTAGTTGGATTTCATAATTCCTATTTATGTTATTTTATGTGTACAAAATCTGCATAAAAGCATGTGTATAAGGATTTTATCATATAGCTATACACATATGTAAATCTTCTACATTACTATCATCAATGAATGTGAAATTATGAAATAAAATCTGAATAATTGGTAGACCGACTCATATACAAGTATACAAGAATAATTTGAACAGTTTGAATCGATTACAAGAACTCATTAATTAATACAATATTCATATACTTGTAATTTACATTTGAATTGTAGACGACATTTGTTATACAAATTATACTTTTACAAAAAAATTACATAGCAACAAAAGTATTTTTTTTTTTATTCGAAAACTACAAGTGCAAGGTAAGAAATACAAAAACAAACAAAAAAAACAAAAAAAAACCTGTAATACTTTGTAAGCACAAATACTTTTGATTAAATGATGTGTTTTATGTTAACTTATAGCTACTCTATGTAGAAATTGTTTAATTACTTAATTATTGTGTTTTATAGTTTATATTTTCAACATTTTTTTTTTCTACACATGAAATTTAAAATAATGCAATTTCATAATTATACACTGTACATCAGAAACTTTTGAAAATTCTTTAATAAAAATTCCTAGAATTTAAAATAAGGCGCCGTTACGTATGTATGTATTTTTTTATCAAATCAAAAATATCTTTTGAAGATTGTGTATTCGTTGTTGGGAGTTGGAACAGATTCAATACAAAAATGAACTATATTTTTAAAAAGTAAAAATATATTTTAGCAACAAAAAAAAAAAAAAGATTTTGCTCCATGTGTTTCATGAGCAAAGTGTTGGTTGGTTATCGAATACTTCCAACACCAAACTAGCAACTAGCATTAAGAATGACCTGAAACTAAGAGACCCTGAACTTTGCAATGTCGTTCCTTAAAAAGAAAACCTCCCATTGCCTGGAACTCTGCTTTGGTTTGATTCCCCCACCCCCCTATTTATCCCTTATTGACAAGTGCTCTCTAGTACATGCTATAATACTCGTAACTCTGCAAATGTATTTTCGGGCTCTGTTGATAAGACTGTGCGACGGCCATGTCGTTCATGAGATTATCAAAGTGTACTAGAGATTTAAAAAAAAGATAGGGTATCCTTGATAAATCTTAAGAAAAAAAATTTTAAAAATTCAAACCTAATATTAAGTTCTCTATTAAAATTTAACGAGTTTTTTTTTTTCACAATAAGTATGTTTCAAGTCCAACTTCATGAGCTTTTTAGGCCAGTTAATTTTTTTTTTTATGTTATTGTAATTGAACTAAATGTTGAAGAAACTTAAAATTGGTATCTACTAAAATTTTTTAAATGCTTAATCAATATAAAGATTATCTTATATATGGCACAGTTTTAACTACATATATTCAATTTTTTATTGGTATAATTTCAACTCCACCCACAAAGAAAAATCGTTTTTTTTTTATTTTCAATCTTTTTAAAAATTTAAGAATAAAAAAAAAACACCATAGCAAATTGCACTTAAAAGTTATATTGAGATTTTTGTTATTGTTTTTGTATATTCTATAGTCAATTTGCGTCAAATTGATCATGAAACGTGATCACGATGTTATAAGATTTTGCAGTTTTTTTTTGTCGGACGGATCAAGCGTACAATATATGTAGTATGTAAGTAAGTATGTTCGGTTAAAAAACAAAATATGTATGTGAAAAAAAAAATTGAATATTGTAAATCATGGATTAAAAAAAAATATAGTATATATTGAACAAATTTCGTGGTCTTAATATAGATGCGATAATGATGATGATAATAATGATGATATGGAAAAAGGGAAGGTCACGTAATGACTCTATTATTCTAAAGCTGGCTTGTTTTCATGAACTAATTTACTATAATAATCAGTTTAAAATAACAACAAAAAAATCACGTAAATAAAAGTTGGTCATTAAACATGGAATTCATTTCAGTTGGACATAGGTAACTTAAATAAATCATTTATAAGGATGTAGACAATGTACAAAATATGGACTTCCTTTTTAAATTTCACACAAAAAAAGCCAAGTGTAGCATGTCTCTAAAACTACTTAGTTTTTTAGTTGAAAATTCATCAAGTATCTATCATGAAAAAAAAAATTTTCGTGTAAATTTTGTGTGACTTTTTCATTAAATTTTCAAAAAAAAAAAAAAAAAAAAATGAAGAAAAAAAATTCTATCTAAAAGTTCGTAAACGAATTTCCTCTATTGTTATACCGTACGATTTCTGCAGAAGTTGTAATGATGAAGAAGAAATAGAGTCAATAGTGCATCTGCGAATGTCCAGTTCGAAAAGAACGAAGGCTCGCTTATTTGGAAGCAAGATTCTTTGACGGTCTGGACGACTTAGCTAAAAGACTTGAACAAATTCATTCGAAAATCGGGATGGTCTTCAGGCCTCTGAGTAGAATTGCTTCTCAGAACATACATATACCGTACAAAGGATTGAGAGGATGTTAATTTTTTTATGCAATTTCTTACTTAAAATGCTTTGTCCTTCAGTCATCAGATCATCGTAGTTTTTTGAAAGGTGGTAGTTTTCAGATACAATTTTTAAATATCCAATCTTTGTTATGCTTTTGGGTTACACAGTAAAAAGCTTAAATTTTGAATTTATATTATATAGCAGTGTTTTATGAATCGACATCCGTTTCTACTGTACTAAAGACTTTAAGAAACATATAAAAAAAAAAATCTTTCTAACAAAAATCACTGAAAATTAAAATATTTTGTTTTTTCCATTTCCTGAATTTTTTGAAGAAGATTTATTACCACAAATGAAATATCATTTAAATTTTTTATTACAAATTTGAAAAACAAAAAATATATCAAATATAAAAATAAAACTCATGAATTTTTTAGAAAATTAGTTTCTGCAGTATTCAAATCACATTAACCATTAAATATTTTGAATAAACAAATTTCAAAATTAGATTGACATAGCATTGTTTATGCATTTACTTTACATATTATAAATTTTATATTCTAGTTAAACCAAACTAACGTTATAAAATATGTCTAGCTACATTTCTATGGTATTTTAGAGTTATAATAAACATTTATTGTATTGTATGATTTTCTAATTTCAACAAATTTCTAAGAAAACACATTAAAGGAAATAATAATAAAAAAAAAATGTTTAAATTCAAAAAAAACTAAAATGTATCTAATGCATTCATGCATCGTAAATATGTGTGTTGCATTCATCTTATTTACATTTTAACTATTTTATTAAATAGATTGTTTCTTTTATTTTTGTTAGATTTTTTTTGTTGTTTTACACATTTAATATAAATTATGTATGTACATATATTCTATTTTAGGATCTATTGTCTTTGTAATGTATAAACATGTTACATGACATCTTCAAATCTAAATATTTGGATTTTATTGGAGCTATTAAATGCCGCATGTTATTCTGTTGTCTAAATTCTTGTTTTGTTATTTGTTTAAATTTTATTTTACATATTTTGTTGTTTTTTGTTTTTTTGTTTCTGTTTTATTCCTCCTTTTTTTTGTGTATGTATTTTTGTAAAAAAAAAAGACAAAACATTTGTTTAATTATGGGAATGTTTTTGGGTGAGCACAATGTTGATATGGTCGCAATGAATTAATTGCAATAAATGATCATAAATCGTCGCTTGAAGACAAATGGTTTTTTGACTTGAACGCACAATGCATATATAATGCATAATTGCATTCTAAAAATGATGATCATCATCCAGGGGTTGTTTTTCATTTATTAAAATATTTTCCATATATCGTTTCATGTCTGAAATGTCATGTTACAGTAATTTTTCATAACAAGTTAATGAGTTGTATGTTTTTTTTTTGTTTTTTACTTTTTTTTTGTCTTAAAATTTATTAAAATATTGTTTCTTGTTTTTTCGGATAAACATTATTACTAACATTCACCTGGATAACAGGTGCGTTTTTTTTTTTTTTTACTAAAATTTTAATTATTCAATTTTAACTGCATCCATACATAGATGCACCTACATATGTATATTAAAAAAGGTTCATTAATCTAATGAATTTTTTGAAATAAGAACATTAAATTATTGAACGCTCAATAAAATTTAATTGTTATTTCTTTTAGATGCAAAATATGATGAACTCTTAACCACTTTACTATAATAAACATTTTCATGATAATATCTTGTGCCACAAAATAAAACGACTAATGTACTAAATATCATTCAAAAATCGTGTTATAAACAAATTAAATTTCTCCTAATCAATTTACATATTTTTTATTTAATTTTTATTGTTTTGTTTATTTAGGTATTTATTTTATTTCACTTTCTTTAAAAATAGAGAAAAAAAAAAACAAACAAAACAAATCACTGTGTAAAATGCAAATTGAAAAATATAAAAAAATTACCATTTATACATTTTTTTTTTTTTTTTTTTTTTTTTTTGATAAGAAAAGGTCTTTAACTAAATATTTACTTTTCTTTCATTTTAATTAAGCATCGTCTAAAATCGTGATTTGAAGAATATATCTTATTGATATTTTCTTCCAATTTTTCTTACAGAAAGAAAAAACAAAATAAAGAGAAAAAATATAAAAAAAATAGGATATTCAAAAAAAAAAAAAAATTGCAAAATAAAAAAAAAATATGCTTTGGAATAAATCTTTTAGTTGTCTGTACAATTTTTTTTTTTTAATAAATTTCAGTAAAAGCACGAAAGTCGTGCAAAACGTATTATGATTTTTTTTTTCCAAATCTTGATGAATTTTATTATTAAAATTTCACTTGAAAACTTTGAAATATTCGCAAATATTTGAAGAAAAAAAAAAAGGCATTTCTCTTTGGTTTTGTTCACTTTCATTTAAATTTTGTTTTAATATTTTCAAATTTTTTTTCAGAAGAAACAAAATTAAAAGTTTTTGTAATTTTCTAATTTTGATCTTTTAAATGAACTAGAACTGTGAAGTATCTTTTAATTTTTCCATCATAACAGAAATTAAAATTCTTGTTCAAAATTAATGAAACATCGTCGTCATCTGCACATCAAATTTATTTCCTTCTTTTTTTTTATCTTTCAAAGAAAAGAAAAAACGATAATGTGAAACAAAAATAAAAGAATCTAAAAAAAAAATGCCACATGACCATAGTTTGAGTTGAAATGAGGTTCTTATGTGCCACATGCCCACATTTGTTGTTCGATTTTTTAATTTAAGACAATTATGTAAGTAAATGTTTTAAACGTATAATATAAGTACAAAAATTAAATAATCTTTGGCTATAAACAATCCTTAAAATAATGAATCAGATGCACTTTTGTAACAATAAATCATCCCGTTTATCGTTATCTTAAGTGGAATATTGAGTTTGAAAAATTTTATCGCTTTTATAAACCCAATTTCGTAAAATTCTGTGCAACATATTTGGTAAAAATGGTCCACAATAAGTTTCATAGAAATTACGACACAAACATAGGAGAATTCATAAGTACATTCAACCATGTAATTAATGACTTTTAGAGTTCATTTGTTTTGTGAAACGTCCTTCAAATGAAATTAAAATAAAAGGGGAAAAATGCATCCTTTCAAACATACATTGTAGCTTCTGTGACGTGTACTTTAAAAATACCTTAGAGAATTAATCTTTTTTTTTCCTTTAACTTTTCAACATGCCATATGAATTCAAGACATATTGGCATCTTCAAAGAAAATAATAAAAAAGATTTTTAATGGCAATTGCTGACGGTATAAGTGATGTCTATTTTTCACGCAATAAATAGAAAAATAGAAATATTTTTTTATACCGTTGCATTGGCTACACCCTGAAAATCTAACAAAGATCATAATTACTTGGTGAGATGGTCATAAAGAATACGTCAATATTTAATCGACTTTATAATATCTTTCTTATGCTTTGTATAGAATACCTGAAATGTATCTTTATAGTTTCTCAAGCGAGCCGCTATAACTATACATCTTCTGAAAATGAATAAGAACATCAATCGAGACAAAAATATTAAATAAAAGAAAAATTCAATCTTTCAAACATATGAGCAGAAAAAAATTATTGGTATGCTACCACAGGGCCAACAAAATTGCTTATTAATCATAGATTCATTCTCTGAAGATACATTTTTTATCTAAAAAACTATTTTACGTTATCTATTTACAGAAAAGTACCGGAAAATTTATTTTTCTCTTATCTAGACAAGTTTATCGAAGAATTAAACGGTACTTTATGCTACCTTAACCGATGCTATTGGTGAACACCCTGTAAAAATGTACATATCTTTAATATTATATAGAAAACTTGATCTTCACGAATATCAATCTTCATCATTTTTATCTTCATTCTCTCCATAAATATATTCTCTGGTATCGTTCACAATATTGTTATTTGCCGTCATTCAAATAAATATATTCTTGAAGACGTGAAACAAAGATAATGGACGATAACTTGTGTTATGAACTAAAATGAATATAAGCTAATCGAAATAATAATAAAATGAAGAAAAAAAAACCAACAAGAACTTCTTTGATGAATCTGGTTACGGATGGAGGTGTGGTTGCTGGTTGTGCAACAGAGAATTAAGGCAATACACAGTCAGAAATTTTATAGAACATCAGATACACAAAAAGATAAAATAATTATTCTATTCTAGTCCTATTGTAGATCTGATATGTTCCTTTAGGTTTTTTACAAGATACACCACTGTATCTTCTATCTTTCTCCGTAAAAATTCAGAGCCAAATGCTCAAAAGTGAAATAGTGTATTCCAAAAACAAAAATTTAAATTCATTTTTAATATTTTTTTACCGTGTAAAAATAAGAAATAAACTAGAAAAAGCTGTTATTTCATAAATGAAAACTAAAAATATACAAAAAAAAAAAACATTATAATCAAAATATCTTTGAAGCATCTTTTGCTTAGGTCTACAGCACTGCCAAATAACAAATTTTGTTTTCTTTTTCATCTCAAAACCTCTCCGATTAGAGGAAAAATAATAATAATTATACAAACTCATTAAAAAAATACATCATATAAAAAATTTCATTTACTCAGAAAAAAAACTCTTGAAAATATTTTTAATTTATAAAATTTTTCTTTCTGAGATACAAAAACACGATACTAGCCTTGCTCAAGAAATGTGTGTATATGCGGTTTTTCTGAATCTCCATCATCATCATAAGAAATAAAACATACATATGTACATACGTACATACTCGTAGATTACAGGCTTCGTTTAATTCAATATAGATTTTATCGTATAGATTTTTCTTCAATAAAAAGAAAATTCAATTGTGCAGTAAATTTTTCATTGCTTTTTGTAATTCATAATCTCCTTCTAAAAAAATAAAAAGAAGAAATAAGAAATCCAATAGATAGCAGAGAGAATAATGTTTTGTTTATAAGAACAATGAGCAATTAATCAATGAGTAGGTGATTATAGGTATTGAATGCCACAGAGTGTTAAAATGTTGAAGTTCGAATAATATTTTTATCTTTGAACTCATTTCTTTTTTTTTTTTTAGAAAAATAGTTGAACAAAGTTTAACATTTGACTACACGCTATCTATTTCTATTAAATTATAGTTTATCTTAACATGCTGACAGAATAACATGCAAGAAATATTTTGTTCAGTTTGCCTAGTAAAAAAGTTATGCCTTTGAATCTAATATCTGGGGTAAAATTGAAATTGAAGGATTATTTATGTATTTATTCGGAATAACTGATAATTTGGTATGAAATGTATCATATTACTATAGTACAGGGTGTTTCGTAATTTATTTGATAGTTTAGGGTATTTATTTTCACAAAAAGAAACAACTTTTACAAAATATTTGTAACTTAAAAAATTTTAGCTAATTATTATGCAAGAAAACCGTTGAGGTGGTTCGAAAAGGCTTTCTTATACATATATGTACATATGTCGACTATCGTTACAATAAAGTAACAAACAAAAATTAAAATCTTGTTAAACTCAAGTTACATTCGAAACTAAATAAGATTTACAATAAAATAAGAAGAACTCCCAAAAAAAACTCTCTATTTTTTATGATTATTCAAAATTACATCTGTCACACCTTCATTACAACCCACATAACTTGTTCACAGCTTTTTTGTTGTTGATTGTCTATTACAATTGTACTAACAGAAGCATAAAAGTAATAATAAGTTTAAGAAAAAAGAAAAAAAAACGTATCTACTTTAAGATTTGTTGTTGGAAAGATTTAATTTGAGATAATTCAAAATGACTAAACAGAGATCCCTCATAACTCATATGGAAATGAAATAGCTGTTACACGAAATAATAATTTGAATTCAAAAGGAGGCCACCCAAAATTATTTTCAAATTACGACCGCACACCAGATGATCTTCAAAATTTGAAAAAAATTGTACTCGTCATACATGAGTGCACTTAAGTAACAAAAAAATAAGACATTTTACATTTTAAATCTTTCAAAAAAGATGCAAGTTCAAGTATTATTTTATTGAAGATACAAAAGTAACAAAAATATAAAAAATGATTGAATGATTGCAGGTACATTGAATGAATCATTAAACGCGTTCTTTAAATTTTTTTCTCCTTTTTTGTTCTAAAAAATTCTCAATCTTATAATCTTGAGAAATCACCCGAAAAAAAACAACATTTTTTATCACTTACATCTTCTTGGAAAACTTGTTACGAAGTATTAAAAACAAAAACTGATGAAATCAAATAATCGTCACTCTACTTCACTATTCTGTTATTGATGAACTATGGAATGAGTTTGAATTTTAGTAAATCACTAGGACTTGACAAGAGTCTCTTTCAAAGGTTCATTATGATTTAGTGAACTTCTTTCTTTGATTGGTTTAAAATAAAAAATTAATACTTAACAAGACTTTGAGTTTTTTAGCAAGTCAGCAGGATTGATAGAATTCATTGCAACAAGATCTTGATTGAAGAAAGGATTGTGAGATATGAGATCGAATTTTTCGTTTCTTTTTTATTTTTATAATTAAAACTGCCAATCAAACAAATTCTTCAATTATTCTAAGAAATATGATACAAGCATTTTTTTTTTTTGTTTTCTATCAACCATTCATTGTTTGTTTTTTTTTTTCAACTTCCTATGTTTAGCTTTAGATTGAAGTTTGTTTATAAAACAAGCTTACAAAGAATTATTATTAGCTATACTTATTACAGTTACCCATACATCGTATGCGTAATGGAGAAGGTCGAAAATATGCAAAGAGAAATTCGTATTTTTTGATTTTCAAAATTGTATAAGATTTTTGGGCAATAAAATTTTATTTTCCCAAATTTTCATATTAATTGGTTCTTGAAAAATCAATAAAATATAACAGTCTCTTCATTATTATTAAAACGAACATTTAATTATCGAAATAAAATTCTTTTTCAAAATATTTTGAAAGGTTATAAATCAGCGTACACACAAACAAAAGAATTAGAAAAAAAAATTAAAGATTTATCGTTTTTTTAATTGTTTTATGTTTTGTCTAATCAAAAAAATGTTAAATGATACACGTATTTACCTTTGACACCTTTAACAAAATCTCAAATTCAAATTTATAGATTTTTCCATAAATTTAGAAATAAAAATGATGATCGTTATCTCTACAATTAGTAGAAAGGGGCTCCATAAATGATGATTCTTTTTATTGAATTTAATTTTAATTACGCGAAATACAAGCTTGTCATAGTAATAAAATTTTACGTATCTGTAAATATCGTTTATATATAGTTTCTGACGGATATAATTTTAAAATCGTGAATGTAATGAAATTATTTTTTTATGTTGTGTCATCGACCTTTCAGCATAATCATCATCTTACAGTTTATTATTGTGTTCTTGTCACAATGTACAACATAAGAGACAAATAAGGTTTTTTTATGACACTTCCTCTAAGCGACATCACTCATTCGCTCAAGAAGATACGATGACAATTTTTCTTATTTCTCTGGTTTTAATCCTTTTTATCTTAAAATGCTGTCAATAAGTTTAGATATTTGATAACGAACAAAAAAATTATATAATAAAAAAAACAATTGTGTCATTCCAATCGATAGATACTCATATATGAAAAATTTTTTTACCTTCTTTGTGATTTTATGCATATGTGACGGTGACCGGTATTTTGTTTTTCTTACATATATTTTTGTTCTTCTTATTGAAACAATGCATATAGGTACTTAGAAAAATGATGATAATATGATTTTACATAAGTGCTCTATTCAAACTAGCATATTGTAGTCGTTATAGTGCTGATGAACTTTTCACCTCTTTTTTACTTTCATTCACTTTTAAACTTCTTTTAAATCACTTTTTCTATAGTTTTTTCATGTTCAGCAACTAAAAAAATTTTTAAAGTCAAATCTATTTTGCTCTATAGATACATATTTATTTAGGAATGTACTTTCAAACGCTTGTGGTAATTTATTCAAAAGAAAAATAAAAGAAACAAAACCAAAGTCAAGAAGATGACCCAACTATAATAAAATAAAGTAAAAGATACTATTCCAATGCTTTTCAAATTAACAATTTATGAAGAAATTTATGTTTTTAATGCATACTACATAAAAACTTTCTCTTCCTGAAATTTTTCATACAATTTTGTCATATTGAAGATTTAGTGAGGCATTACAAAATCATGTACTTATATGATTTCAAACAATTTATTCGAAAAATTAAACACAATTAAAATAGGTATTTCAATTAAATATTTCTAATGTTCATTTGAAATGCTTAAGTTAAAGTATCTATTTTATGTTGTAGATATTCCTTTTAGAGATTTTCTAGTTTTTCAATTAATTAAAAATTATTTAGTAAATCAAAAGATTACGTGATGTAAGAATTTTTCAATTTATTCATGTTAATTGTAGTAAAATAATTTGGCTTGACTTCTTATGTATTCCAAACATGGACGAAACGAACTAAACATTCTGTAAATTGTTCAAGTAAAAATTGCTTGAAAAGTTTTTAATTGAAATTTCAATGACGGGAAAAAAAAAACATCTAAAAAAAGAAAACTAACTCACCGATTATTTTGAAAGCTTTCAATGGCTTGAAAATATTGTATATCCTTTTATTTTTCAGTATGAAAAAACTAGAACATTTTTATTTACAAGTAAAAACAACATGAATTTGTATCTTTTGTTTATTATATAAGAAAAAAAAATTTATGTTTGCTTCATATTTTGTTTTTTGATTTTTTTTTTTTTTTTGTATCATTACGGAAGTTATTATTATAATGTTTGAATTTTATGTGGACCAAAAAATTCATTTCCTTTGTGTTAAATATTTTCAATATTTTCTAATAAAAGAAAAATTTTAATTAAGTCCACATTGAGCGTAAAAACGTTAAAAATTTTATGCATTATACTTTTTTTTTATACAAAATCTACGAATACATTTTAGTATCTACAAATAAATGTAGATTTTAATACTTTTTCTCGTAACGTCGGACCTGGTAAGTAAAATTGTCTATGATTTTTTTTTTTTTTTTGTAAACTACAAATTACAAAATACAAGTGGTGATCGTATAAGCGTATAAGCAAGCATATTTTTTCTGGTTTTCCACTTCAATTTCATATCTCTTCTGTACAAATGAATCTACTTTTTTTTTATATTTTTACTATTTTTCTTGTTTTTTAACAAATATCCTTTTAGCTCATATTTAAAAACAACAAATTATAATTGCATTTTTTTCTTCTAAAAGCAAAATAAGTAATTTCCTTTATTTACTTTTTCTCTATATACTTTTTTTTTCTAGCCTTTTGAATAGATATAATGTTTCCCAGATTATCGGTTCCTTCAATGGAAACGAGTATATTCACAACAACAACAACAACCGCAACAGTAGCAGCATCCACAGTAACAAAAACAAATTCTGAAAATGTTATACCATCTTCAGCTAGTGCAGCAGCAGCGGCAGCAGCAATTGCAGCCGCAGATACATCTAGAGTACCACCAACAGATGATTCAATTAGTTTTTTATCAGATGATGAATGGTGGGCAAATGCAATCGAAGAGGATTCATTTGATTCACCATTAGCATTTGATGCTAGTGAAAATGGTCTATGGAATGGACGTTTTGTACCACCACCACCAAGACCACCATTTCTGGATGAATCAGTTACATCTGATGGTCTTACCACCTGTGATCTATGTACGTGGGCATGGCATGAACGTAATCTATATTCATTAGATGGCTCATTAGGTAAATATACAAAATAAATAAATTAAAATTTTTCTTAGATGATAAATATTTTGTTTTTCGTTTTTCAATTCAATGTTAAAATTACTTGCTTTCACTTAACAAATGAAAATAATTAAAAAAAATTTATGCAAATGATATTAAGTAAGATACAAGGAAAACTTTTATAGATAAAAGATTGTTTGTTCTTTCAAAGAAACAAAAAGCTTTTTAGAATAAAAAAGGAACCAAAAAAAAAACTAAATAAAATTAAAACATTGTATAAAAACATAATTCAAAATGTGTTAAAATGTTAGAAAAAGAGGTCCAATATTTCAGATCTCTTAAGATTAGATGTTTAAAAACACAAAAAATACAATAAATGAAAAAACACAAAATGTGTTAATAAATTGAGAAATTTAAAAAGATCAGAGATAAAGAAAAACGATATAAAAAAAAAAAAACAAAAGCAGACATATAAATAGCCATATTTTTGTATATAAAAGTCTTATAATAATCTAAGATATTATTTTCATATTTTATTTTCTTACCTGTAAACTTTTTTTTGTTTTATTTAACTAGGGTGACTATTATATTTCCGTTCGTATCTTAGTTCGTTTTTTTTTTTGTTCTCTTGTATTCTTTTCTTTTATCTTATGACGATTTATACATAAATAAACCTCCCAAAAAAAAAAAAAAAAAAAAAAAAAAAAAAAAAAAAAAAAAAAAAAAAAAAAAAATAAAATAATAACACTTTTATAATTTTTGTTGTTGTTTTTATTGTGGTTTAATGGGTTTTTACCTTTTTTGTATCTCCAGCTAATTTGAGTTTTTGTAGACTTACTAAAGGGGATATCAAAGTTTTTTTTTTTTTTTTTTTCTTTTTATTTTACTATTTTTCAAGTTGTTATTTTTATTCTTTTTTGGATTCTGATTTTTTTTTGGATGATTTTTTAAAAATAAAATTGGACTTGTTGAAGTATATTTTTCTATGTAGATTCAACCCTTTCATGCATAATTTTCTGTATAGAATGATTAACTTCCGAAAAATATGTCATGAATATTAAAATGAGTTTTAGTAAGATACGTTTACGTTTTAATAGACTAGAATCCTTATAAAGACAAGCCTTTTTTTTTTCATTTAGAAAAAAAGCATCGGGTATTAATCCTATATTTTGTGAAAGTTCTGACAGTCCAAAAGAAATAAAGTAAGTATTTCCGGTAGAAATTCTGTACACAGTCAATATTTGATAATCAATTATACATTTTTTGTTGGTTTGTTAGACAAAATATTGAATTAAAATAAATAAACAGATTACACCATGACATCTTCTTTCAGAGATTATTTAGTAAAACTTCGATGTAATCCGTAGAATTTAAAGGGTTACATTATTCTAAAATAAGTTATCTTTACAAACATCACAGAAAACATCTTTCCCTAACACAAATTCCATGTAAAATTATAAAATAGAAAGTGAAATTTGAGACATCTACAAAATTTAAATATATATGTAGGTACATTCATATGTGTTTTTTAATGTTTTTTTTTGGGACATTTCTATTTAAATCTTTTTTTTTTATGACTAGAGCAATATTGAATTTTAATCTTAATTAAGGTATTAAAGAAAAATGACAGTCATGGAAAGAATACATTATGAATTTAAAAGGGTTCAAATAACAGACAAATATAATGGATCGATCACACACAAAAAAAAAACAGGTTAATTTAATGAACTATTTTTAGAAATTAATTTTCCGATAAAAAGAATCAAAAACCATTTAAAAAAAATTAAGTTCCACCTAACACATTTATCTAAATTTTTTATTACCGTATCTAAAGTCAATGTCTGGAAATATCATGAATTTAAAATGCACAAGACGATTAAAAAACCATTTAAAACTGTCAACATTTCAATTCTTTTTCTCAAATTTAACTTAAAAATAAATTTTTCTTGTGTTTAAAATGTTTTTTTTTTTTTTTTTGGTTTTCTTCGCGGTTTAAAAAATCAATTTAATTTTGTTTTTAAAAAAAAATGTTTTTTTTTTTTTAAATTTCTTTGAATTTTCAATTCAAGATAATTATCGTAATATAATGCACACTTATGACCTTGTCACATAAATATTTCTCATAGAATTAATTTGATTTCTGAAAAAATTCTGGTAATGAAAACATTTTTAATTGTGTTTTACAAAATAAATCAAGACATTTACGAAGATATTTTCGAAATTTCATTGTCTGGATATAATTTTGAAATTTATTTTGACAATTTAAGAGTTATCGTTGAACCTAATAGAGCATAGGTATAACTGTAAATTGTTTTTTTTTTTTTTAATTTATATGCAAAATGAGTAATTAGTGTTAGAAATAATTATAAGGAACTCTGTCACAGTATTTAGTTTTAAATTGAGAAAAAGTTTAAAATAGAAAAATGTATAAGCAAAACCTTAAGCATTTCCAGTAAATAATCGATTATTTCAATATGAAATATTTATAGATACAAATAGTTCTTCTTTGACTTATTTTAATTGTTTTTCGAATTTTCATTTTTGTAAGCTTGTTTGAAAAAGTTTTTTATTTTAAAAAGGACAAGGAGAAAAAGGAAAGAAAAACATCTGGCGGATAAATTAAAATATTAAAAAGCTTAGGACTTTTATGGTTTTATATTCTGCCCTATTCTAACTGTAGTTACGGCATGTATCACAAGACATTGACCAATAAGGGATCTTGAAGGGAAACTGGGCATCCCCTTTAACGCCAACTGTTACAGCTGCAGGGAATTCAATGAAAGAGAAACTCTCACTCACTATCCCTGCGGCTGTCTAACACATGTTAGAGGAAAGTCCCAGGCAATGGAGATTTTCTTTTTTAACGATGTTATTTCTAAAAATGCAATCCCTTAAAAACCCTATTTATTAAAATAAAATTCATAAAAATTCAAAATTAAATTAAAAATTTTTCTTTTTAGAAGCAAGTATCGTTTAACATTGACACTCCCCTGACATCAAATAGAAATAATTTCAGATTTGGATCATCATGATAAAAACAAAATGTTTTTCCTTTCACAATGTTCTAATTTACTTGGATACTTGCAATTCAGCTTTTCATTTTCATGTGATTTTCACTTTCACTTTTCTATGAAAATTGATATAAAACAAAATCGTTAATGCAATATCTTTCAAGTGACTTTGTAGTACAGGTAAAAAACATAATACCACCGTGTTTCAAAACATACATACATACATATATGTATATACATATAGTATATTATGTTTGAAAATTATTATACATTGTTAATATCCTCTTTTTTGCGTGTGTTAAATTTTCTTTTCAAAGTAAAATAATAACTAAAACACTTGTTATTTCTCATTTACAACGAATTCTATGAGAAAAAAAAACGACCGGTTGAAACATATCAATTTATTCCTGGCAAATGATTATGTTTTCATAAAATACAATTTTTGTTTTTTTTGTTTTTCGTTATTATACGTAGATCTTACACACAGAGGGTGTCTGACATCACGTTTCAATTTAAAAACATGTTATCTTCGTCTATAGAATGCAATCAAATAACAATCTACAAACAAACAAACTGGTACTTTTGAAAACGAATAACGTAAAACAAAATAAAATAAAATAAAAGTAAAATTAAAAATATATGTTTAAAAAAATAAATGGAAACTCTAAAATTTAAAGCATATATGTATGTAGAACTGTATTTTAAAAACAGACATATTACCCTATATCTGAAAATTTGTTTTGATGACTATCCTCTGATAACTTTTTAATGTCTTCATTTTCTCAGTGTCTAACGTTATACATATTATTAAAAACTCACATTGTATGCTATTAAAACCGGCACGTTTTTAGATTTAAAAAAAAAAAAAAAAATTAAACTACAACAACAAAAAATGAAAGGAAATGTATCTACCTTTTAATAAATCCTATATATACGTACTATATAGTTAGATACACATACGCACATAAACGTTAACTTTTAATCAAAATTTAATGAGCTTCAGTCAATTTATCATATGAAATGACATTATATTTCGTTTTATACAGAATTAAAAGTTTTTGTTTTTTTTTTTTTTTTTTGAAAACAAAAAAGGAAATGTCAATTCAAAAAAAAAAAAAAAAAATAGAGTAGATTTTATCCTGCTGATGTGGAAAGGTGATTAGAGCTATTTTAGACCTTTCCTTGTTTTTTTTTTTTTTTTTGGAATTAAACAAAGGTAAAAAAATATGAAGTGTGAAAAAAACCATTTTAATTTCTATCCTAGAAAAAAAAGAAACATTAAAAAAACCATATGGGGTTTTAAACCTTCATGTATTTCACATTTGTGATGCCGAAATAAAACGATCAAAATATTTTCAATATATTTTTAATTAGAAGATGCGATGTAGATTGCACAAAAAATTAAAACAAATTTTTAAACATTTTTTAAAAAGTCAAAAAAAAAAAATTAAAAAAAAAAATTTATTCTGTAAGTTCATTGAGTTCAGGTACTACAGTGGAATACATTTGTTTGCAAAAATAAAAACTATGGTAAAAAATTAAAAAAGAACCTACCAACATGTAAAAGTATCAAGGTAAACAAGTTGCGACTATACATCCTCATGAAATCTGAAAATGAGATATGTATGTATATTATACGTGTACTTAAGTAAAATTGAAAATTTAAAACAAAAATGAAGTCTGAAAAGTGAAGGTTTCAATTCTTTTTGGCATCTGACAACAATAATTAAAAAAGGGTATTTTAGTTTATTTTTTAGTTCTTTATTTTAAATGAAATTTAAATGTATTTTAGAGAATTTTTTAATTTGGTTTTCTCATATTTTTCATTTAATGATGTAATTTAACTGAAAAACAAAAAAAAGCTCATATTTTCTAAAAGTTTTTCAAAGGTTTCAGTAATAAATAACTTTAGAGAATGCTTTTTTTTTTAAATTATTTATTTATAGATTCTTTAGATTCTTTTTTTTCTATTGTTCTTAAATTTTTTGAAAAATCAATAATAAATTAATTTTTTCATTAATATTGATCCTAATTTCTATCTCAAAGTTTAAAAAATTTTTCTAAATGTTTAACTAATAATTTTGTTGCAGTACTGGCAAAAACTAAAAAAAAACCAACTAAGTAGCTAGCTAAGACTAAAATTCTAATTTGTATGAGCATTTACATATACCTACATATATTTATACCTAATTATCAAAATTGTTAGATGCTAATATTTTAGGGTCTTAATTCGATGATAAAAAAATGCTTTTGACAAGAGAAATTAAATTACTTTGTCATAGGTGAAAAATATAACGGCGTTTGATTAAAAAAAAAACATAGACAATTTTATCAATATTTTGGAATGTTTTGAAAATAAAAACTAAAAAGAAAAATAAAACATAATCTTAATACCTCATATATTATAATATTACCACAGATTAAAATTTTCATGAGATTATACAATAACAAAAACAAACAAGTATAAATCTAAAACTTATT
The DNA here is from genome assembly GCA_939192795.1 of Bombylius discolor. Classification (NCBI taxonomy): domain Eukaryota; kingdom Metazoa; phylum Arthropoda; class Insecta; order Diptera; family Bombyliidae; genus Bombylius; species Bombylius discolor. Next base: position 51,780,186 of record OW584238.1, on the reverse strand, counting down.
CAAATTATAAAACTATAATTTATGTGAATTATTTACTTTTGAGTGACACATTTAAATAATTCTCTTCGTTTTTCTTAAGTAGTCAAAATCGACATCAGAATGAATTAGCGCTACTTAGAAAAAGCAAAAAAAAAAACAAATACGTATTATTCTGAAAAGTTATCTGTTAACACTTATTTAGGAGTCTATTAACATAAAAATTGTTTTTTTTTTTTTAATTTTAAAAAATGATTTTTCTTCTTAACATCGCGACAACATAGATGCGATACAAAAAAATGTCTTAATTATAAAATTTCTAGAAAAGATACTGCATGCCATTATTCTAGACAACAAGATAAAAACAACAAAATGCCATGGAGATGATGAACTTGTGGTCTTTGTGGTTAAATGATGGTAATAACTGGAATTTAGAGAAGAAAAAAAAACAAGAAATTTAACATTAACAATCTTTTAGAATGTTATCTTTTTTATTTGGTATTTCTAGGTAATTATAAGTCGATTGTGAACTTTTTCTGTATGTTTTTTTTTCTTTTTTCTAACAAACTGATTACACACCATTTTTGTGTATTTCGAAATGCATTAGACCCATCAGTTGCCCTCTATGCATATTTGAATTTTAAATGCTATTTTTGTTTATACAAACAAATTTTTCATTTTTATGACATAAAATTATAAATTTTTACAACAGAATTCCATTGAATCGAATTTTAAACAATTTTTTATTCGGATGAAAAAAAAAAATATATTATGTACATGTACGAAATACCCACAACATATGTCAGAATGTTGAATAATTTGAACATTAAACTATTTTATCTGGAAAAATTTTTCAAACATAATTTATTTTCCTCCATACAATTAACATCTATATTCGAAAATTAAGACATTTTAAAATGCTAATTACAATTCATTTTTGTGATATTTATCATACGAATGACTTCGTTAATAATTCTCAAAATAAGGTAGAAATAGTTTTTCATTTTTTTTTTCATTTGTTTTTCGCTATGTCATTTAACAACTTCATTCAGTTTATGCAAATGAATTTTAAATAAATAAAATAAAATAAAAAAGAAAAAAAGCAAATCAACAATTTTATTAAAAATTCATTAAAAATTTAAATTAGCTTCAAATTTCTATAGAAAACAGCAAAAAAAACTAAAACAACAAAAGATAGAATAGCAGGAATTTGAATGAAATCTTAATTATGAAATGAGAAAAAAATTGAATATTTTTGAACAAATCAAAATGTTTTTATCTTTTTTAATGTTTAAATTACTGATCAGGAAACCTGAAATTTGCATTTTTATTCCATGCCATGTCAATTAAAAAAATTGAGAATGGAAAAAAATATCAGTTAGTAAATTTGCAAAAAAAAAATTTTCAAGGCTGCGACCTGAAATTTTAAGTTCATAAATAATTTTGTTAAAGTTTTCCTGCTGTGACATCACAACACAAATGTGGATTATGACATGTAAACATTGTGGAAGTGTTTCCATTATTTTTTTGGTAACTCAAAACAATGTTGAAATTTTATTTGAAAGATTTTGATTAGTTAAGACCTCCGATAAAATAAAATCGGTTAAAACTTTAATGTCATTATCTCATGAGGAGATTATTAATAAATTTTGCACGTGCTTTAGATGCCAATTTATTTTGATACAGCCTTATTATATGGTTTCTCGCCTTTAAGACCTCGAAAGTAAGTTCCAAATATATTTATTAAGGCTTTGTACACTTTTAATAAGACACTAGGAACTCCATAGTCTGAAAATTCTTATGATTTTGCTAAAAAACAAATACACTCAAAGTGAATTTTCACATGTATTTTGAAAGTACCTTGAGAAATCAAAATCATTTTTCTTATCTATTCTATTTTTCATTACAACACGCATCATGTGTGAATTTCTTAACAAATAACAAATGAAAATATTCAGGATGTAAACTAATGTCCTACATTATAGTTGCGTGTATTCAGCTTTTTTTCATTGCTCATAATCCATATCCCACGACATATTAATAGATTTTTTTAATAAAAAAAAAATAAAAAATAATAAATTTAAAAAAAATTATATATAGATAAATCGTAGGAGTAACACAATGAAAAAGGCTCAAGATAAAGATAATATATTTGAATAATCAGAAAATTTCGCCTACATAGTTTCATTCCAACATGTTTCTTAACAATAAATACTTACTTCGTTGTCTTTTTAATTGTACTTTATTCGATAAAATAATATGCGTTATTTTTTCTTCTTTTTTGTTTTGCATTATGATAAAAACCATTTTGAATAGATAAAAGAATTAACAATAAAATGTTTGAATATTTTTTTTTTTTTGCAAGGAAATAAAATGTCGGAAATTAAGAAAATATTAAAAGCAATTTTAAATAACTTTTATGATTTGATGACAATGCAATCAAACAAACTTAATTTATCCGTAAAATCTTTTAAAACTTATCAATCATGCATAAAGACATTAGGTTTTTATAATATAAAGGGTAAAAAAAAAAAAAAAAAAATTCTCTTATAATTAAGAATTGATGAAAGAATCTTTTTCACAAGTAATTTAGTTTTCCAATTTCCGGCATCTTAAAATGCAATATTTTAAATACATAATTATTTTTTCTATTGTTTAGTTTTTTTTTTAAATATCTGAATTTCTGTCCACCCTGTACTTTATACATTTTACAATCTGATATCTTTAAACATTTCATAAAAGAACAACAAAATTCACATTAAAAAGAAAATTTTTTTTATTTTTCATTTTAAATTGTGTAGAAAGCTAAATGATGCAGTAAAGAAAAGGTGTGTCATGATGAGTACATTGAACAGAATATGACCTTAGTTCAACTTAATATTCGTTCTATTGTGCATAGGTGATAATGTAAAGCCACTAGCTGACTTACTATATACACTACATATACCATCATCATCATCGTCATCATCATTTTACCACAAGAAAACTGCAAAATTCTTAAAGACGTTCATTTTATTTATTGAACCATTATGAAGTATAAATTTTAACGTTATATGAATGTTATATTCCCTATACGGTCAAGTCAGAATACGTACGAGTATATGTATTTTTTTTAAGATACTAAAAATTTGCTTGTTATTCCTTACTTTTATTTCTTTTCTTTTTTTTTTTATTATTATTATGAGAAGATGAACGTTTATTGTATATATATCTAAAAAGTATCTGCTTTGTCCAAGAATGTATCGGCTATGATATGAAGATGTAAAATAATACATAACTTTGATAAAATTGCAAATATTTTAGAATCTATTGCTAAGCGGTTCATCTCATCTCACGCAAGTCATTCCATTATAACAATGCGACAATAATAATAATACATGATGATCATGTATGATATTCATTTTCATATAGTTTACACACAAAGAACATTTTCATATTATTTATAATTGCAAATAAAAAAAAGTTTGTTTTATAACATTGTTCATAATCAAAATTGGTAAATAGAAAATTTTTTTTATTTGCAATTATAAATATAAAAAGAGGGTGTTCTTGAAAAAAGGATAAAGTAATTTTTAAGTTCTTATTTCACTGATGTTAGGCTGAGAAGGAGTATTCATGACAACTATGTGGGATCAAAAAAATACCATTTTTATCTCAACTTGTGATACCTTAGGAAGTTTGTTTTTCAAAGGATCTTCTTTCACAGTTCAAGGAATAAAATTCAAAATTCAAAAGAATAAGCATTTTATCAGTTCCGGACGTTAAATGTCCTCAAATCTGTGAGTTATACTTATTTCAAAAAATTTTTCTTATAATAAGCCACAACGCAGGAATATGCCTTTACTGTACTTTTTAGCACAGCGCTGGAAAAGATAGGGATAAAGAAACTGTAAAACTTTACAAATTTTCCAAATATATTTATAGTACTTTTTTGCTATAAAAAGCCTCCTCTTGAAAATCTCAAAACAAAAAATTTCAATTTTATGTATGACTATCTAATAAATCCACAAATTCACATATTATTCGGTAATATCTAAATATTATTCCAGCAAATTTTAAAAATAATACGCAGTTTTTTTTTTCTGTCATTCTTTGAAAATTATCTAATTACAAAAAACATACTTTTCGTGATATCACTGAAAATCATTCACGTGTATTTCCCTAACAAAAAATTTTAAAAACTATAAAAGGAAAATTTACAAAATGTCATAAATAATTTGTTATCTTAGAAAAGATTTTAATTTTCGTGCCATTACCTATCTTTAATAACTTATAAAACAAAACAAAAAACAAAAAAAAAACGGAACGGCAGATACATTTACAAATCATAACAATAATAGCACACCTTAATCAAATTTATAATGAATTTTATTTGATTGTTATTTAAATTATTTTCCTCTTTTTTTAGTTTTTGGGTATTCTATCCTCGGGCTTTCAAAGAATATGCACGTTTTTTTAGTATGACAGTGCATTCCGAAGAGAAAAAAAAAAGAAGCAGTAAAAATAAATTTATTGCGTGTTGCTATAAATTAATTTTTTGTATATACAAATTTTATCCATTTCAACTTTATTTTTCTCCCATTATATCGAAATGAAAAAACAAATAAAGAAAACATCATAAAAGTTGTTTATTTTATGAAAGACATTTTTATCTAATCATTTGCTTTCGCATTTAATTAACTCATATATTGTTAAATTTTCATGTTTTTTACTTTTTATTATTTCTTTTTTTTTTTTCTTTTTTAATTTCATTTCGTTAATTGTTTTTTTGTTTTATTTTTTAATTCCAGAAGCAGCCGGTGAATTAGGATGGGCGTTTACTTTAATAATAGTTTCAGTCATATCAGCTCTTATAGGTGCTATTGTAATGGTTATAGTCCTTAGGTGTAGAAGGTAAGTTTATTATTTTTCTTTTTTTTTCACAAAAACATTAACGTGTATGAAAGTTATGTCATAATTTATAAAATAAACACGTTTTTTCTTTTAAATTCATAAAATGAAAAATGAAAATTACTGTAAAGGTGAAGATTGAAATGCAACCATGCATGAGTATTATCCCATTTCTTGATAATTCAAACGAAAATGCTTTTTCATAAAAAACAATTAAATGCGTAATTCTTATTATTTTATTGGTCACATAAATATTCTTGTTCGTTTAACTTAATTTAAATGTGATTGTTTCACAAATATTCCAATAAAAATGTTTTTTTCTTATAAAATAAGATTTTAGAACATTTGAGTGGCTCAAATAAGGCTCAATAATTTTTGAATGAACAGAACTACTTAAGTAATACAACAAATATTTATCAACATAAGGATTTTTCCACTTTATGATCATGACAAAGTGGAGACTAGGGCTACAGAAGTTGATCTTTCGAATAATTCAAATCCTAAACTCTAAAAAAAAAACTCAGCGAAATTCACCATGGAGCGTTCTAAATCTTTCTTGTAAATGATTTGAAAAAACGAAAATAAAATTACATTTTTAATTGTCGGAGCTACCTCTTGATATTGGGTGCAATAAAACTCTGAAATCCAAAAGTTTCAACTACTTTTTTTTAAAAAAAAAAAGATACGCTGCCGAAAAGTTTTGAAAAAAAAAACATCTTGAAAGAAAAAAAAAAACAGATTGCCTTAAATGAGTAACCTATAAATTTCTTCAAAGGAAAATTACGGGCAATTTAATTTTTTAATTGTTAATGTTAACAAGATTTTTTTTTTTAATTGTCCCAATGTTCATTTTCGGATTTGTTTGGATCTTATCTTTTAAAAGATACAATTTTGGATAAAAAATATAAAAAATACAGGGGGTCACATAATCGTATGATATCGAACTGTGTTAGTTAATATTATAACAATGAAAATACATAATGAGATCAATTGTTAAATCATTACGTCTTAGTCGCTTGTGAAAAATTTAAAAAAAAAATTTGTGATCACGAAGATACTTTTTTTTTTATAAGCAGCACAATAAAAATATCATCCGTTATCCATCTCTGGATTGCCTGTAATTTTATTTGATTTTTTTAATCCTTAAAACATGCAGCTGCTTTTTTTTTGTTGTAAGATACGAGATATGCAATAATTAAATTTGAAAAAGACGATTAGGTAATATTTTGTTGATCTTATTTGGAGATTCCGGTAATAAAAATTATTTGCACGAATGAATAGGAAAACGTTTAAAAAAAATCACATTGTTTTGGTAGAAATGCAAAAAAAGCAATCTGTAGTTTTTTTTTCTTAAATTTTTATTACGGTGCCGGAATCTAATATTTTAAAAGCACAGCTTGAGTCATAAAATTTGATTAATGATTTTTTATATTGTTCGTAATTTAATTTAATTAATTAACTTTTTTTTAAAATTCAAAGTTGAGTTCTTGATCCGAAAAATTAAAATAAAATGTAGCATGAATTTTCAAGGAAAGTACTGAATTATTCAATGACTTAATACGTACTTAAAAAAAGAAGCGTTTCATCGCTTAGAGAACCCAAAAACGACTTGTTTTCCAATTTTGTTAGTGGCGATACAAAGTATTTTTAACATTACAAAAAAATTTCTACCAATAATTTTGTTAATTTAATAGCGACCTACACTCCCCATACGGTTTCATTTTTATTTTTCATTTTCTAAATTCAAAATACAAATTCTCATAAAAGTAAAACATTCATTAATCTTTTGATTCGAATGACAAAAAATGAGAAAAAAAAAAAACACAAAATTATTAACTCAATTCAATAAAATTCATTGCTTCGGCATTCGAAAATGAATAAATATAAATTTTTATTGGTCTCGTGTCATGTTTAAATGTTAGTAATATGGTCGCACTTTATATTTTGCAAGCCAAAGAATGTTGCAAATTTTATTTTGTTTATGAAAAAATAAAACCTACTCATATGGACATGTGAGAAAAAATAACATTAAAAACTGTGTTATTTATGATGTTAAAAAATATTTAAATTTTTTTCTTTCCTTCTTTTGTTAGTTTCTGTTCTTTTCGTTCTTTTTTTTTTTTTTTTGTGTCAAACATAAATTTTTTGATAAAAGCATTTTCTTGTCACATGTCCGTTGCACAATATTATCATAAAAATTTTTAAATTTGTTAATGATATTATCGCCAGTAATTTAATTTTAATTTGAAATTAATGAAGTCGATTTCAAAAATTATAACATTGGTGTTTGAGAAAAAAAAAATAAACATAACAATTCACTAAATTTTAAGCCTTTTTACATAAGTTTTTATCCCAAAATATTAATTTTTTACTTTTTTCTTTTTCTCGTTTTAGATTAAAATCAGGAAATAATAATGGTAAGTCATATTTTGATTATTTTTTATGGAAAAGATGGTAAAAGATAACATTGTATCTTTTTTTAAATTGTAATTTCACATCCACTTGACATCGCTTTTAGAAAAAACTAAAAATAAAGGTATTTGTTTCATAAAAATCTCAAAGGATCAAAAAGCATTTTTGTCTTGATTATAAAAACTCTTTGTTTCGTTGACCCAATAACATTTTAGCTTTCCAATTAAATCAACAATAAAATTTGCACTCAAACCATATTCGTTATGTAATTTATTACTAATAAATTCACTTGTAGTAAATTTTATCTTAAATTTTTATCTAAAATTTATTGAAAGAAAAATATTATAAAATTCAATATAAATCACTTGTTACCACGCTTATAAATTGAATTATAATATAAACACTGGTTTCGTTAAGCGTTTATCATAAATTTAATCGATAGAAAAATTTAAAAAGAAAAAAAATTAAATTTTTTAAAAAAAAAAGAGAATGGCAAATTTTAATCTCTAGCAAAAATTTTGATATTTTTGACACATAATAGTTTTCAAATAAGTTATCTTAATTTGCAAAAACTTTATGCATTTTAACAAAATATTAATCAAGCATGTTCATCTATAAATGAACTGTGGAAGGTGTTTCAAAAAAATATTCAAGAATTTTGAATTTGGGTCGAAGGAAAAGTTTTATTTCACATCCTGTATATACATATGTATGTACAATGGCTTTAATTCAGCGTGAACATGGCAATACAAAGGGTTGAAAATTGAAATAATATGTTACATTTTAATTTTATAAGAATTAAGAATTTCCTTGGAAAATACTCTCAAACATAAATCATTAAAACTAAACCTTTTTAAATTTTTGAGTAGTACGTTTTCACTCCTTCATTTCTATTCAAATTTTTAAAAATTATTCAATGGAAAATAGTTAAAAATGATCATAAAGCTCTGCGAAATGTACAACAGAAAGTCAACTTTTGAATTGAAGTAATTTTTGATCGAATTAACAACATCCTGTTGTTCATGTGCACGTTGTTAATCTGAAATTTCAAAAGAATTTTTATATTCATACATTAATAAATCCCATGGTAATTGATAACATTTTTAGTATGTTTGAAATTTTTTGGCCAACCATTCAGCAAAGAACAAAATTACTAAACGTAAAAGACAAAATGCAGATACCTAAATTTTTATAACTATTCCAATCTAAATTTTCATTGCATTCCAACGATTATTAAAAAAAATAGAAGAAAATAAAAATACAGTTACATAAACTTTTTAAAAGGATCTCTCATAATTCTTTTGATTATTATTTTTGTTAACACGTCAATATCAACATTCAAACTTATCTTTATCTCGTGCTCATTAATTTGTGCAAATAAACGATAAATATTAACTTACCACCAATTCACAAAAAAAAAAACAAAAAAAAAAAAACAAAAATAATAAAGAATGATTGCAATAAATGTTATAAAGACACCATTGACATATTAAATTGGAAAGAAAAATGACACGTACATGTTATTCATGCACGTTATTCATATTTTATTTCGGCGTCTTTTTTTTGTCTATCTAGCGCACCACATAGCGAAAATCCAATTAATAAAATATTGTTTAATAAACAAATAACAAAGTTTAAATTATACTCATACATATGTATATACGAACAAATTTAAGATATCTATACTATTTTCGTTCCAGGTATATCTCATGTTTTATTTTCATTGCATTTAAAAATTTATGCATGCTGTAAAGATTGTTGTATTGTAGTAACCCGCATGCCAATAATTGCATCTATGTATAAAAAAAATCAAATAATACATTATAAATTTTATTGAACCGTTATATCGTAAATATATATTCTGAAAAGAAAACAAAAATTATGTTATCGTAGATACATAAAATTTTATAAATTAAACAAAATACTTACTCAATATTTATTGAATAATAATCACACTTAAGAAAATGCAATTTTACGTTTAATCGAACACCATTAACCTTGTATTTTATGACAAAAGAATAAGATATAAAATTCAAAAATATCTTTGTTATACAACTTAAATATTTAACCGTCATACATAATGTAAAATATACTTTCTTACACATTCTTGTGTTCCAACTTCAAGTCAATATTTGAGATAAATTTTTACGTAAGATTTACATATCAACATGACTCGCCCACTTTTCAATTTATCTATTTATTTGAAAAGTATCAAAGGATTTGTTGAAAAAGGACTTTTAATGTTTAACTTCATATTCAAGCAATTAAGTTAGACAAATTGAAATAATCGATTAAAATTTATTTCAAAGATAAAATTTGATTTTAAAGAAAAGTTTTTCTATGCCACCCACAAAGTTCCGTGTCTTCTGCAGCTTATGGTACAATACAAACTCAAAGATTACAAGTACATAGACTCTTTTTCACACTAAATCTTAAAAAAAAATGAGTGAAAAATTGAGGAAAAATTGAATAAACTCTTTCCTTTTTAGGCCATAAAAAATTACTTTCTCTGTTTCTTAATTATGTTTCCAAAAATAATCCTTTACTTTCGTTAAAAAAACAAAGACAAAAAGAATTACTTTATTAAAAAAAAAATATATTTCAAATTAGATTACTTCCGTAGTCATGGTTGATGATGACGCTAATTAAAAAAAAATTATAAAAGAACATATCCGACGTTTTTTTTTTTTTAGATCAAGGACTTCCATTAAAAATTATTTAAATTGTAAAAATTCTCTTTGTTAGGCATTATAAAACATTACAAGTGTGTTGTGTATAATCAGTCATTATAAGTTTTTTATTCTGATATTTCTATGGAAAAGAAAATAAATAAATAAATAAATAAATTATTTAAATTATAAATTACGTTTTATTTTTATTTTTTAATAATTCAAGCACCTCCTTCATTAAATAAATAATTAATTAAAAATAATCCAACATAATTTTTTTTTTTTTTTTCAACATAAAAAAACATGTGCAATTACTATACTTATGATGAAAAATTTTCACATAAGTAATTAAAACTTTTTAAAAATCTCAATAAAAATGTAAATAGGTACATATCACAAAAGTTTTGTAAATTAATTTAAAAAAAAATTAAAAAACAAAAAAAAAACAAGTAAAGTAAAAGTTTTTAAAATACATAGTTAGAAAATTCTTTTGAACATATTTTTCATAGTTCAAAAAAAAAAATCCACAATTATTTTATTTATTGGAATTTTCATACTGCATTTTCTTTAAATTTTTTTCCAGTTTTTCCTTCTTTGTTTTTTTTTTGCAATTTTTATATTCTGTTTAACGACTCAATTGTTTATACTTGCAATAAGGTATTTAAAACTGAAATATGTAGTATGTAAAAGCACACCTTTATTTTGTTTCCACATACATATGTACATTTATATTAACATATACATAGGTATATGTAAACATGTATACTCATAAAAAAACAATTTTCTTTTTTTAACTCTGAACACAACTCAACAGATACAAAGACCTTTGATGAAAACAAAAAAAAAAAACAAAAAAAATAGGGAGTAATAATAAAAAGAAGTGAAGAAAAAAATATTATACTCGTAACTTAAAATCGTCCTGCAAGCAAGCAGTTGGCGATTGGCGTCTTGTTTGACGAGAAAACATAAATTCAAAGATTCTTCTAGAGTTACCGCAAATGATTTTCATTTTTCCTTTTTTTTTTTCCAAATTTTAATTGAAAATAAATTTTCTATTTGATGATTAAAGATATTCCGATACAAAAAAAAATTAATGTGATACATTTAGAATTTCAATGTGTAGAAATTTCCTTTTTTTTTTCCCCATCAAACACAACCATTCCTTAATCAAACCAAGATTTCAGGATCTACATATTTAATCTACCTGAATAAATGAATTGTGTTGATATTGTTTTTACGAAGATTGCGACCCACAAGTCATTGGAATAGAAAAAGTTTATTTGTGTTTCAGAGCTTCTACTTGGCTTCTAATAGAAAACAGAATGTTCCTTGATAATTCTAAAGTTTATAAAATAACGTTTTTTTTTATTTTTTTTTTTTCGTTTTCAAATATGCTAAAAAATATAAAAATGGCAAGACTTGTATTGCATTTAATTATAGCACATTTTCAGTGCAATTTAGAAATGTTTTCTTTTTATTGTATAAATTTTTTACACACAGTTATACATATGTATACAAAATGTATCTTATAATGTATTTTTTCCCCTCATATCTTTAAATTCATGATGCATTAATTACAATTTGCGAATATAAAATACAAATTCAAATATACAAAATGTATATATAGTAAGTTAAAACAGGAGTTAAACACATGTGCTTCACAAATAAAAATCTGTTCAATAATAATCAACCTCGTGATTCTAGATACTATATAGCCCCACATCATATAGCTGTTGTAGCTAAAACTGTGTGGTTAAGTTTGGATAGATTGTATATATGTACATATGTATATTTTCTTACCGCCGCAACAGTTTCCGGTTTTTCCATTTGGTCGGTGCCTTCAGTAAGACAAGATACTTAATTTGTTCGTCATGAATTATCGATAAGATTTTTTTTATTTTTTATTTTTTTTGCAAAAAACTAAACTAACTGAAATCTCTGTTGTTGTGTAATATTAGCAAGCAAGCAAGCTAAGCAAGTGAATAGCATGTACATGGTGGATGGATGCAATATTCAACAACGATGAAATATTGCAGAATGATTAAGAGATTATGTTTATTTTAAAACAAAATTGTTAAAAGAAGAAAAATTTAAAAAAAAAAAAAAAACATTTAACTTATTTATTTTAAGATGATTTACGTTTTCTTTTTTCTTTTCTTATTTTTCAATGAAGAAAAAATATTTCGATTAATTTTACTTTTTAATTTCGAATTAATTAATTTATTTATCAAAAGAAAGAAAAATTTTATTTTTATTTTTAATTTATTGAATTTAATTGAAATAGGAGGCAGACCAGTACCATGGTGGTGTAGAAATAGTCGAACAGGTCATACAAGTAGAAGTATGTCAACAAAACATCCAGCAGATAGTATAAGAAGACCAACAAGTAATTCAGGAGTATGGACATGGTTGAGTAATCGACGGCCATCGACCGGACCAGATCAAATTGGTGCACCATCAGCATCACCAGCAGAAAATCATTATACACATATGGATGATGCATATAGTCCAGTAGGTGTTGGCGAAGCTTTATATGCTGAATTGGATAGAGAATCAGTTCGATCAAATAATCCATCATATCAAAATACTGCATATAGCCAATGTGGTGAGGTAAGAAATCATAATTATCAGAAAACAAAACAAAAAAAAAAAACACATTCATTTTTTGTTTTTTTGTTTTCTAAAATAAATTCTAATGAGTATCTATTTTTCATGTTTATTTTTTTATTTTAGGGTCATGACCAAGACATTCCAATGGTTTCTTCAGCTCCAAGCAGTGCCTATTATTCAGATTTATCTGTGACTGCAATGCCAGGCGGTAATAATGATAGAGCATATGAAATTGTTGGTTTAACTGTAATGTCAGCATCACTTCCGCATTGGGATGCTTCAGGTGATTCAAGTGGTAGCAGTGGTGGTTTAACTGTTGCTCGACGAACACCAAGATTAGCGGCAATCAATGAAAGTACCACAGTGCCCTCAGATTATGTTTAAGAAAAAAAAACGACTTTTTTTTTTTTTTAAAGAAATTATATACATATACAAATTATAAGATTCATCTATCTATGTATTTCTCATAGTATTTTCGAAACGAGCTTAATATGCAAGTAAAAAAAAAAGAAAAGAAAAGTGATATTTACAAAGTAAAAAAAACACATGTTAAGTAAAATTAAATGAGAATTTTTTAAAAATTAATTAAATGAAAAATTTATACATATTGTAATATTTTAAAAATAGTTGAAAAACTTGGAGAAGAAAATTTAATAATCAAATATGTATTTAAAAAAAAAAAAAAAAAAAAAGGAACGAACAAATCTATAAATAAAATTATGTATGTACTTTTTTTTTTTTTTTTTGTTAATAAAACAAATAATGTATATTTACAGCACTAAACATTTTAATACATTTTTAAAATGATGAACACCGATATAAAAAAATTTTAAATAAAATAAAATAAATGAATAGTAAAAAAAAAAAAATAAATAAAAACGATATAAATAATATTCGAGTTATTTTGTAGAAAATTTGTGATTTAAGACTTGTTTTTTATTTTTAGATTTTAAGTAGAAGCCTGAACAATATTATTTTATAAAGTTATTATTATTATTATTATTATTATTTTGTAAATACAAATAAATATAAGAATTTCTTTTGAAAAAAAAAAAATATCCCGATATTTTATGATTTTTTTTTTTTAAATTACCAAAAATTTACTTTAATTTTCACTTCCACCTTCACATCATTAATGATTTTCAAAAAGTACCTGAATTCAGAAATTTGATTTTACACTTTTCTTGATATTTTAATAAAAAAAAAAAGTAGGTACATTTTTTCACTTCCAAAAACTAATTTTTAGAAAAGCTTACAATATAGATTTTTTTAGTTCTAACATTTTTTCGTATCTGCTTTGGATATTGATAACTTATCAAGCCAAGCCATCTATCTTGTCCCAGAATATACATGTAGTCTTTGATATTCTTCTCGTCCTGGATGTATTATTAACATCAAACCTCCTTTTAAGCCTTTTATTTTTCAACAATTGAATTTACTTTCCAATTATTAGGTGTAAGCACTTCTATTCGTTGTAGGTCCTTGAAATTTTGTTTTGCATGTTAGTCGTTTTTTTATACCTCTGAAACCGTTAACATGACTGAAGAAAAAGTTCTTTTAAGAGATTGTATACCCGAAAGTTCCAAAAATGAAATAACGCAGTGTGCAAACAGTTACTCGTATAATTAATTGGAGAAAATTATTGTGAGTTACAAAAAATTCATATAATTTTTTCAGTCTTTTTTTTTTTTTAATTACAAAATATTACACTCAAAAAAGGAGTACAAAAACAAAAAATACATTTTTCGAGTACCTTAAAATCCAAATAAATAATTAATTAAAATTGAATGTGTTCGTTGTACTTTGTATTTTACGTTCTTCCATTTCATAATCGAGTCTTTCTTGACATAATAATTCTTGAATTTTAATTTGAATTTTTAATGCTCTTTCTAATGAAAGTTTACGTAATTGACATGCAATATTATTTCCAAATGTATCAAATTCATCATTTCCATAACGTTCGGTACGTTTAATTTCATCTAAAACTTTTACAACATGAGAAAATTCCTTAAATGTTTCTTTTTCTAATTTTCTTTTTTTCGATTTTTTTGTTTTTATCTTTTCATTCTCTTGAGAAATTGAATGTGAAATGTAATCTTGTTCCAATGTCATTTGATCTGATAATAAAGAATTTGATCGTCTTTGATTTTGTTTCTATAAAATAAAAAGAAAAAATCATAGTAGAAAAAATTGATTTTATAGTACAAACTTGAAAATTTCTTATAATTATGATAAAAACTTAAAGTAACCCAGAGATTATTAAAATATATGTATATGTACACACATATCATATCAGATTAACCTATTCATCATTTTAACCCTAGGATTGCCTGATCATACACATATGTATACACACGGACTTTGGGTTTTACGGAGCAAATTTTTTAAAATTTCTATATAAAATGTATGGTATACATTTGTATACAGCATCGCCAGATTTTGAACAAAGACTATTAATCAATTAAAGGAAGGTTTATACGCAGAATTGGCGAATTGTCTCTTATACAGAAATCTCACTATTTCAGAATTTGAATTTCGAATTCAATTTGAATTAATAAATACTCTAGCCTTTGCACATATGTATGTACACAAATTATGGAATAGAATAGAATAGCTTGTTGTTAAGAGAATTTATAAAGATAAGTTATACATTTTTCAAGTATCTAATGTAATTTTTTCGAAGCACCATGTTTTTGTTTTGGAGAAAAAAAATTTTTTATTAAACCCTTTTTTTTGCCATTACAAAATATATAGAAACATACTTACCAAATTTGAAATGCATTCTTGTTCTCCAGCAACAACATTATTTAAAAATGAATATGCAGTTTTATACCATGATAATCGTGGTTCACAATATACACCATTTAATATATTATTTCTTTCTTGAATAAATGTATTTCGTATTGATCGAATTTTTTTTAATACTTCATTTTTATCAAATCCAATAATTCCCATTTGATTTGATATAAATTCTAATGCATGTTCTTTTTCTTTTTTATCTTTATATTTTGGATGTGTATAATTCCATAAACATTCACAATTTTGATAAAGTTTTACAAATTCATGAGTTTGAACATCATTAAATTTTCTTAAATTCATTTTATTTCCTTTGAAATCATTGAAGAAAACCATAAATCCATAATTTAAAACAAAAAACCAATTTTACTACTGAAACTAAACTGAAACACAAAATACAACCACCTTGTGTGCAGTGTGACGACAATCAAATTGACAGCTAACGTGCAAGTTTGTTTACAAATAAAAGAAAACAAATACAAATAATTAGTGTTACCGTTGAGTGAAAATTAATGAACTTAGTCGAGCATCGGAATTTGGGAAAAAAAACGTTGGTAAACGTTGGGACTTAAATACTAACTGCCAAAATGTTTTCTTTAAATGAAATCAAAGAAGCACTAGAGTAAATTATACTTATGATGAATCCTTTTAAAAAAAACGAGGTCAATTGCCTCTTTCATTTAACTTTTTATGCGATCTGCTCGCATAAAGAGATATCCCTACGTTGTTGCACACAAATAAAAAAAATAACTCGTAATTCCATTATCATAATAGAGACCCAGTTCAGTTCATTCACCCTTTGCACACTTGGTGGTTAAACCGGTTATTGTTACGCTGGTTGTAACATAATGGTATAATTTTTTCCAACTTGGTATAGTAAGAAATCAACTAAAATAATTACAAACATTATATATATTAGCATATATTAGAATTTGTTTGAAATCGAAAATCGTAATAGAGCCCTTTATTTGTTATTGCTAATATATTTTTAGAATTATGGATTCAAACGACGATATATCTGTTTTAACAGTTGTAACGCTGCTAACGACAGCAGCATTTTTTATAATAAATGATGAAGACCAGAATAATCATAATGTAAAAAAAAGGATTTGGGTGAAGTCTTGAAGAAAAACAAGAGTTCCTGACGGAAATTACCAAAACTTTTTAAAAGAAATTAAAATTTCAAATGCAATTGATTATAAAAATTTTCTCAGAATGAACGAAATGTGTTTTAATCGGATTTTAGGCTTCATATACAATAACATAAAAAAATCTGACACTGTGTTTAGAAACGCCATACCACCTGAAGAAAAATTAGCCGTCACACTAAGGTTCTTTTTGTTTTAAATGTTTAGACAGAATTTAGATTAGAGTACATTAAATTAAAAATTGATTTACTTACAATTTGTGTTTCTTCTTTTTCCAACTCGTCGGTGTCATTTTCAATCTGTAAAAGTAAAATTCTTTTAAATCATACTTCCTATTTCCATTTGACATTTTTTACCTCAGACATATTTATATTTGAATTTCTTCTTGTTCTATTATTAAGGTTAAATAAAAATTTCACTTCGTCGTAGAACCAAAGCTTCGGTGTATAAATGTGATTCCGTCCAGCTCCACTTTTTTTAGATCTTTCAATTTTTAATTTTTCTTTGCTGATTTGCCCCTGCAAAGTTTTAATTTTGTTTTTTATTTCTTTGATTGTTACACCGGTCCTTATGTTTTTCATGTTATCTTCAATAAATTTGTAGGCCTCATCTCTTTTTTTTCTGTTTGTAAAATTGACATCGGAACAATCGTACAAACAAGCCCATTCCTCATAAAAAGAAATTAAAAATCTAGTTTCTTCTTTCGTCCAATTTGTTTGATCCATCTAGAAAGTTATATGAAAGATTTTAAAAATTGTTATTAATAATAAATATATTATCATCTCATACTTACAGTATTATGAATTGATTTTTTTAATAAATGATTTTAATATTTTATAAATAAATTTAAATATTTTTCCACTGTTTAATCACTTTAATATCGCTTGGACGCTTGCTTTTGATTTTAAAATAAAAATCACGTATACATGAAATAACGAAAATAAGTTCGATTCGAAATTTGAACTACAATACAGACCAGACAACTTGAATTGAATTGAATTACAATTAAAATATTTACTTCTATAACTTAAAAGTTTCCATTTGCTTATTCAATTTTTCTTTAATTTGATATTAAAGCAATATTATTAATTCAAATATATAATTTTAATTTATTTCTATTAAATGATGTAAAAAATTTCAACTGAATCAAGTCAACCGTATTTTGTTTCATACTTGTATATTTGAAATTTATCTTTTTCAATCTCGTTTCATCATTATTCAGTTTCCATATACACGTGTATAGTACTATACAACACAAATTCAAGCATATGTAGGAATACGAATTTCACTCTCGTTACAACTGGTCGTGTCACCTTCAGATGTAGTTTGAGCAGTTGTAAAAACATGTTTTATAACCATGTTCGTTTGTTTTTTTAAATTACCATTCGTTAGAGAATCGTCACAGTAAATAGAACATGATTAGACCAGTAACAGAACAAGGTTCAAAAACTCAACCTTTGACCTCCAAACAAGATGTGAACTAAAATCCAACACTTTTTTTCGTTTTCATTTTAAACGTTAAAAATTGTTTCTATAAATTTTATCCGTCAATTAATCAAATAAATTGTTCCTTTGAAAATTTCGAAAAAAAGGAAATAAATAAAAAACTCTAAAGAATTTTTTTTTTCAGATAATTTATTTACAGCATACTGATAAGTTAACATATTCAACAAGGATGATTCTGTTCTTTGTTTATTTTATTTTTTTTTTAATTCAATATTTGTGCATTTTCGAAAACGTCAAATGATCGTCATGATTGATGAAATTCAGCTTAAAAAATTGACGATCATCTGACGTTTTCAAAGATGCACTTTATTTCACACTTTATGCGAAACTAAAATATAAGGCAGAGAAAACAAAATATTAAATTCAAGAAAAAAAACGTAAATTCTTTAATAAAAATTAAGCAAAAAAAAAAATATATATAAATATTCGCATTCATTTTAATTTCATTTTTAATTTTGAAAAAAGAAAATAAACAAAAAACAACAAATTTCAAAAGAACCAAAAAAAAAAAAAAAAGAAAAGAAAAGTACCTATCAGCCTTTAATTATTTTCACTTTTTTTATTTTCTTTTAAAATTACCTTTTTTTTTATTTTTGTGTTTTATACGCGTGTTTATTGTTTTTGTAACTTATTAATTTTTTTTATTAACTGTTTATATTTTGTATTGAATTGTTTTTTTTTTCGAAATTGTATTGTACGCACGAATAGCATTTTGATTTTTATTCATTTTTTTTTTTTCTGTAATGACGTAGGAGTAGGAGTAGTTTATTTTGTGATTATTATGTGAATTTACGATGCGATGATTTTAGATTTTATATATGTAGTATGTATGTGTATATGTTGTGTATTATATTTTGTGTAAATATATATATTCTAAATATTAAGTAGAAATCCTAAAATTTATTATTTAGCAAATAGACTTCATTTTGTTTTTAACAGTCTCATAGATTAACAAAATTTTGTTTAGCAAGTGTTTTTCGAACACTTTTATTTATTATCGAACACTTTTATTTATTATCGAACACTTTCATTTAGTAAATTATCTTATTTAATTTTCAATCGTTTTTGGTGATGAATTAAGATAAATTTTTAAAGCATGTTCTTTTCTTGGTGATAATAATGATGTTCTACCACTATTTGCATCAATACGTTTTTTTTCTTGCATTTTTAAATCGTGTTCTTCTTGTTCTGTCAATGTTGCATCATTTTCTTCTATATTTCTGTTTAAAAAAAAAAAATAATAATAAAACAAAGAATAATAATTTTAATTACTTTTGTTCTTTTCAATTTCCGTTATTGTATTGACTTACTTGTAAATACATAGATTTCCATTTTCACATTTATTTAATATACAATTTGATTTTGTTGCTGATTCTTTATGCCAATCAAATTTTCGTACTTCTAGCACTGAAATATCACTAAATGGGAAGGATGTATAAAAAGCCTATAAAAAATATTATTGATTATTTTTAATTGTTTTAATTAATATTAATAATTAATTTTTAATTACTTACAATTGCATATGCAATATTTTCTTCTTTAATGCCTGAAATTGCAGCTAATGCACTCTTAATATCGGTTTTTCCTATTTTAAAAAAAAAATAAATAAACAAGGAAATAGAAAAAATTATAATACGAAAATTTTCTCATCAAAAACCTCTCTTTGACACCTTTTTTTTTTTCAAACAATAATATAATCAACTTACTTTCAAGTGTTATTTCATCAAAATCACCTAATTTTAAATTAGCTGGATCCCATCGTCTAACAAATAACGTTAAAGTATCATCGGTTGTATTCAAGTTTGCATGTGGTTCACATTCTTGAATAACCAACTGTAAAACAAAATATAATAAAATATAATTTCTAAAAATTTTAATCATAAATAAAATTGTATTTGTTTTAGAAAAATTTTAAACGAAATTGGTGATAAAGTATCCTTGTATTTTTTTTTTTTAGTGAAATAATACATGGCTAATCATAGAAAATTTATGTTTTTAAAGAAAACCAAAAACGTTGAAGTATTTTAATTACTTTCAGTTCGTCAAAGGTTCACTTTATTTGGTTTAAAGTCAAGAAAATCGAACGAAATTAATTTTTAACACATAACACAATTTGCCTGCTGCACATGCAACGGATATTTAAAAGAAAAAAAAAATCTTTATGATTAACCCCCTTCATTTGAAAGAAAGAAAAAAAGAAAATATCAATTAAATAACATTTTTAACTATTGTTGTAATAATTACCTCACAATTAGTACGGCATAATTTTAAATCAGATTCCCAACCTTTTTCATTTAATATTGTTTCAGGATTTTTACCCCATTTTCTCCATAAACGGCAATTATCTATATTTAATGTTTTATATTCATTTGGATATACATTTTTTATATGTTCAATTAATTCTAATTTGATTTCTTTTAATGATTTTAATATTGATAAGAAATATTGTGATATTGGTAAAAATTTACCAGTAAAATCATTTAATTGTGATAATTTTAAATAATAGATTTTAACTTTAACTTCATGAGATTTAATTCTTCTTTCTAATTCAATTGTTATTTGTTCACCTTCACGAAAATTACATTTATCATTTGATCTACAAATTGTTGATAATTTAAAATGTTTAGCTGATACACCAATTATTGATTGTAAATTTAATTGAAAATTTAATATTGACATTCTTGTATCAATAAAAATTTTAAATAATCTACTATGTTTTTTCTTATCATTATCAGATATTGTTGTTGTTGTTGATGTTGCTCCTACTGCTGCTGTATCAGATACTATTAAAGATGATTTAGAATCATCATTATCACCATCACCATCTCCTTTATGAGTTTTTAAAATATTTCCATTTGTTAATGAATTACAATGACTATTAAGTGATTGATAATTACGTGATGATGATGATGATGTTGTTGTTGATGATAATTCTTTTTGATCATTAAATATTTCAGTAACATAAAAATATAAATTTTGTTGTTTATCTTTTTCATCTTCAAATAATTTATATTTATTTTTATTATTAACTTTATTATTTTTAATAGCTGTAAAAACTAAATCACCATCAATACTACCATCACTATAATTTTCATCATCTGGACTTGATAATTGTGGTGAACGACGACTTGGACTTGATTCATTACTAGATTCATTAATATTATATGGAACTGATTCAACTAATGTTCTGTCACCATCACTTAAACTACTATCTTCACTTTCAATTTGTTCACCAATTCCAATTGGTGTAGGATTTGTAATTGTTGTTGTTACTGTTGTTGTTGATGATGATAATTCTGTTGATGTTGTTGCTGCTGCTGCTGATGATGATGTACCAGTTGATGATAATGTAGACGAAGGAAGTGGTGATGATATTCTTAATTGTTGCTGTTTACATAATTTATTAACAGTATTATTTCTTCTTGACATTTTTATGTCACCAAGTTTATCAAAATTAAAACAAATAGTTGATGATGCTACTGCATCAACAATATCATTACCAGAATTTTTATTTTTAATAATATCATTAAATGTTGATAGTATTACATTATTATCATTTTTATTTTCTTCATCTTCTTCAATTGATGTTTCATTAGATGATTCATACGATGGTATACATAAATTATCTAAAGATTTTTTATCAGTTGGTGGTACTGTACAATAAATATATGTTATATATGGAAAATCTTTAGATAAATTTTTTAATATATTTTCAGCTATTTCTTCTTTATTTTGTTTTTGTTGCTGTTGTTGTTGTTGTTGTTTTAGATTAAATTTATCTAAATTTGCAAATAATATAATATGATGAGGATGAAATAAATTTGAATTTTGTGATGGTAATGATAATTTAGTAATTAATGAATCATAATTAATTTTTGTTCTTTTTGATAACATTTTTTTAATATCGATCATATTTAATTGTTCTTCAATATTATCTAAATTATTTTGTTGTTGTTGTTGTTGTTTTAATTGTGTACGTATTAATAATGGTCCATCAAATTCTAATGTATTTAAATCAATATAATATGATTTTAATGTAATTGCATCAATTGAAAATTTATATTCATCAAATTCTTCATCAATATCACGTGTTTCTAATAAAAAATGTGATGAACATAATGGTCTTAAAACATCTTCAATATTATCATTTTCTTGTCCAGTTAAACTCATTTCAATTTTTTCACTTGTTGGATCATATGCAACTAAACGACATTGTTCAATTGGTATATTAAATTGTTGTTGTATTTTTAATAAACCATATGCAACTTCTAATGTATTTTCTAATGATGATGAACGTGCTACATATACTTTACAATCTTTCATACATTTTAATTTTTTATTATAAAAATATACTTTTGGTTTTAATATTTCATTTTCGATACGACGTTTATTATCTTCTTTTTCATTATTATTAATTAATTGTTGTAATTTTAATATATTATCAGGAAATTCATTAATTTTTATTGCTTTTTCATTTTGTTCTGAATCAATACGACGATACATTAACATATATGCATTTGTGCTTGAACTATAAATGCTTGAATAATATGGTCTATATGATTCACCACCAAATGATTTTTGAATATCATCTTGTGTTATCTAAAATTGAAATTAAAAGAGAGAGAAGAAAGAAAAAAAAAATGACATTAAAGGTCGATTCATACACAAATCCAATCCGGCTTCAGTTACATACGTTTGTATGTGATAAGTGACCGGAACCGGACCGAATGTGTGTGTGTGTGTGAATCAATCTTAAGAAATATTAATTTAAACAAAAATATATAATTATCTTACCGGTGAAACAGTTTGATCATTAAAACAATACCATTCTCCAGTATCAAAATCTTTAATATAAGCATAATAATGACCACCAGAAGCACTACCAGAATGCACCATTATTGAAAATAATTCATATATATAAGAACCACTAGTATGTGATGATGTTGATGATGATACTGATGATATTATACCACCAGATGATGTACTAATTTCAATACCGTCATCATCATCTTCATTTTCATGATGACTAGATGTACTTGTTATTGTACCACCACCATTACAATTATCTTCTTCTAATGCAGCACCACTATCTGCTATACTACAATCATCAAATTTTGTTGTACATATTGATTCACTTTCTGATGAAACTGATGAACTTATTAAGCCACCATTCATAATTAATTGTGTTGTATGATTACCGTTATTATTATTATTGTTAATATTTTTTAAATTTGAAAATGTTTCTGCATCTGTTGCATTTAAAAAGGAATTTAAATTTAATGTTTGAGGAAATGTAACTCTAAAAAAATTAAAAAAAAAAAAAATAAAAGTGAAAATAATATAAAATTACTTTAAAAAATTTTTGTAATTTGTTTTTTTACTTAAAACTTACCTATCATTCAATTTAATACGATGAAATGTTTGATAATCAAAGTCAAAACGTTTTAAATGTAATGTTAATATATATGAAAAATCTAAAAATTTTAAACCTTTATGTGCATCACATTTTTTATTACATTTTTCACAAAAATATTGATTTTGTCCATTTAATATTTCTGGTTGTACAAATGCTCTTAATGCTTCTTCAACACTTTCATATGCTCTACTACTACCAAATGGTCTTAATGGTAATGGAATGTCCAAAAATGTATCTTCACGTGTTTTTTCAATACCACATTCCAAACATTTAACATAATCAATCATTTTACCTTCATAATATTTATTTATCCAATTTTCTTGTTTTGTTCTTTGAAATTCTTTTTCTAATGCATCAAACATAACTCTACATAATTCTTGTATATCATGTTGTGTCCATGCTTGTGATGAATCCCAACCAAAACTTTTTGTTAAATCAGTTGTTTCAACTGCCATTTTATTTGATGTCTAAAAACAAAAACAAACAAGAAAATAAAAGATATTTTGAAATTAGAATGAAAATAAAAAATAAAAAATAAAAAAAAAGTAAATATTCAATTTACCTGTAAATTAATGAATAATTTCTGAAGTTGAAATGGTATCGATCTAGTATCGATTTCATTTTTTTCATCAAATTTCATTTTATACAATGCATTACGAAATTCTGGTGTCATAAATAGTGCTTGTAATAAACTGTTTAAATAGCATGTCATAGCTTGATTAACAAGTCCAACATAACCAGCATTTGGTTTCATTAATTGAGATTCAAGATTTAATTTACAAATTGTTTTATTTTCTGTGGTTGTTGTTGTTGTTGGTGATGATGATAATGATGATGGTAACATATTTGTTGCAGCTGTCGTTGTTGTTGTTGTTGATGATGATGATAATGGTAACATATTTGTTGCAGCTGTAGTTGTTGTTGTTGTTGATGATGATGATAATGGTAACATATTTGTTACAGCTGTCGTTGTTGTCGATAAATCATCATTACCATCAGGTAACATATTTGTTGTTTTTGTTGTTGTTGTTGACGATGATGTTATTTCTGATGGTGATGATGATGATGATAATGGTAAAGTTGTTGTTGTTGTTATTGTTGTTGTCATTGTTGATGTAACTGGTGTTAATTCCCAATTATTAATAGAATTATTTGATGATGTTTTTGTTGTTGTTTTTGTTGTTGCTATTATAGAAGATATTGGTGAAATTGGCGGTGCAGGTGGTGTTGGTGGCGATGAAGGAGCAATATCTGTATCATTTTGTTTTTTATTTTTAACACTTTTAGTAAATGTTTTAACTCGTTTTGATGATATTGGTATTTCTTTTAATAAAATTTGTGAATTATCATTTTTATCTTTAAGATATATTTTATTTTTATTTCCACGAACAAAACCTGGTATTTCATTTAATGTTAAATTTTTTTTATCATCTAATGGTACCTATAGCAAAAAAACAATATAATGTTTTTTAAAAATCCTTTCAAAATAAATTCTATTTTTTCTTCCTTTCTATACTTACTAAATTTTCATCATTTAAACTTAAAAACAAACAAAAACTATCATCATAGGAAAATGCTCTGGCTACATCAGTGAATAAATTTTCAACTTTATATGTTGGTCGACATGAAAATCCAAATTTTTTTTGTTTAGACAATGGTGACGTATCATAAACTGTACATTGTATTTTTTCTTCATCTAGGCACACCATATCTGAAATAATAATAAAAAAATATATATATATACATATATTATTTTTCACGAATTTTAATTTTAACTAAGAAAAATAAAAATATTTTTTCTCATTAGAGGACAAATGGGTAACTAAAATAAATAAGGACAAATTAAGAACAAGCGAAAAATTTTAATTTAATTAAATAATACATTAATTAATTTTAAAGATTCTAATTGACTGAATTATTAAATTTTACTTTTTAGGATTGTTGTAAGAAATAGGGATTGTTTTGTTGGGGAGAGTTGGTACTTATGACAAGATTCCCTAATTTAATGATGCTTTTATGTGCTACATAGTATGTTTTTTGTGCTAAAAAATCGAGTTTAAAACTATTTTTATCGACTTTCTGTGAATCTCCAACTGTCAACTCCTAGACAAGGTCCTCTCGTTTATTAGAAAAACAAGATTTTACTAGAGACGGGATACTGAGTACAATGGACTCTCATGTCTGAGTCCTCGTGGATATATCTACATAACACACACACATAAACTCATCATAATTTTGATTGTTATAAAATTTAATTAATCGAAGATCTATTATACTGAAAATTTGAACTTATGTTTCGTCCTTGTTATGGAATTTTTATACTTTCAAATTGAATTAATCACATTGTAAAACCGGGCTATTTTAAAGCATAAAATAATAAAATATATATTATTTTCATAAATCAAAATAAAACATTTAGCCACATCCAATAATACATTTTAAATATTGAAAAATGTATAATCTTTTTTTTATTTTTCGTGTATACAAAATTTTCATTTATTTTCAAATGAAACCGGTCTCTGAAATAAACTACTATTTTTTTTTTCTTCGAATTTTTCAATATCATATTCATATTTTCATTTATAGAAATAGAAATTATATTGTAATAAATAATATAAGAAAATTTTCAATGAAAATATTTTTAAGGGTAATAGAAAGGGGGTAAGAAGAAATATTGTGCAAGTATGTAACAAAAAACAAAATAGACAAAAAAAAGTAATCGACACAAATTAGAAAATTTTATAAATAAAGATGTGACGAAGTTTTTTTTTTTTTTCATTTTCCTTTTTTATTTCTCAGTTTATTTTTCTCCTTTATTTGATATTTTTCATGCTCTTTTTTCATTCATTATTTTATGTTTTTTTTTTTTCTGTTTTTCTTTTTTTTTTTTTTTAATTTTATATTAAGAGAAGAAAAAAAAAATTCGGAAAAAAATACTAAAAATAGACAGTACGATATTATAGTAGCACATTTTCATTTAAACATGCTTCTTTTAAAGTAACAAAAAATTTTCTTGTACGAATTGAAAATTCAATTATTTTTTTTTTTTTTTTTTTATAGAATTATATTTCAGAAAATTTGTAATAATATTTATTAAGAGATATAGAAAATTAGAAAAAAATAAAATTCAAAATATTTTTTATTAATAATTTGAAAGGAAAAAATAATCTTCATTGGAAGGAAAAACAAAAATGCCCCAAAATGAAAAAATAAATATAAGAAAATTTTATTTAAAATATTCATTACAACCTCCACACACTTTGGTATTTCATTTTTTTTTTTTTAGATTTATGAGAAATTTAGAATTTTTATAAAGTAAAAAAAAAATCTATTTTTAGATAAATTCCTTGTTTTGCATTCTTAATTATTATTTTTAGAATTTTTATACATATAAAATTAGTACCTTTTTTATCTCAAATTATATTTTGATGATCGTAATGATGATGATAATGATGGAAAATTCAGAGAAAAACTTGTTAAATTTTTTTTTTTTTTTTTCAAAATTTATTATTTCTAAATCACTTTTTTCTTTAATATTGAAATGATCACTTAATTTTTGTTGTTTTTTTTTTATTATTATTTCACGAGAAATAATCAAAAAGATTGAATAGTTTGATTACGAAACCACCACAAAACTTATATAGATTCACGATGTAATGCAAGATTTCTGAGTTTTTTTTTCTTTTCAAATAAAAAAAAAAGTACAGAATACGTATATGAAATTACAGTATAGTTCACCCACACAATGCAAATGATACTTTTTTTTTTTTTTTGCTTTTTTTAGTTTTCCAAAATATTTAATGCTCGATTAATAATATTTAAATGTTGAAAAAAAGATAACATTTTCTTATTTTTGTTGATCTTACTTTTTTTTTTTTTTAAATTAAGTGTGGTTTATAAATTATAATGTGTAACCTAGATGCGAATAAATACGCCAAAAGTGTTTGACGACGGCGCATCTTAAACTGATTTCTTAATTTTGATTACACATAATGTATTGTATTGCTTTTTAGATTTTCTTTATGGTGCGCCTATATTTTAATAATAAACAGGGTGTCTATTCTTCTTCTATGATGTTTAAATTTTTTAATAATTAATCACTCGTATAACCAATTATCGTAAAATAAGACCTGCTTTACTATCCACGAATAAACAACCGTAGTCCGTACAGTATAATCCCATTAGCCAACAATTTTCAAGTAGAGAACCATTATTTTTCCTTTTTTTGGAAATCCTGAATTTGAATCTTAGCTTGAAATCAATACAAGTTCTAATTTTTACACACCTCTAATTTTAACTTCACTTTGAACGATGTAATTTCCCCAGTTTTTCTCCACTTTTAACTAAGAACGAATTGACTCTAAACTAATTTTAAAAATTTGATTACAAAGTTTCATTTACAAGAAATACCCTGTCATTTATAAGTATTTGGTATTAAACATATTACATATGCAAAAAGATGTTTCTTTAAAATGGAAAATAACAACAAAACAAACAAAAAATAAACTTTTGGATAGTAGCCTATTTGATGATTAATTCTAGACCAAGCAGACGATCGGTATCAACCGAAGTATATTTTATTGTAAACGGCCAATTTTATTTTCGAAAAATTTGAAAAACATAAAAAATAATAAAACAAACAAAAAAAACTATAGTTATGTACTTTTTTAAATAAACATTGTTGTTGTCAAAGATTATGGTAATATATTCTTTGTTGTACATAAATTCTAAAAAAAAAAAAAAAAAAAAAAAAATTTATAATATACATCATAGGTTCTTGACCTAAGAATTTACAAATAGAAGTGAGAAAAAAAAAAATTTACATAAAATCACATTAATTCAAATAAAATAATGTAAAATAATGCATTCACAAAAATTCATCGGATAATACAAAATTTTTTTTTTCTCCAATTTTCTTATAAATTTTTAATCAGAAATTCTGAATTTGAAAAAGATTATTGCATTTCATTTTGAAAAAAATTATCATTTTGATATAAAAATAGCTTGAATTTTTTTTTTCTTTTTTTTTTTAATTTAACAAAACAAGCTTAAATGATGGATTTACATTATCGATGTGTTTTTTTAATGAAATTCAATTTTATTTAGTAGAACAGAATCGAAATTAATCTTTGAAAGAAAAAAAAATATAAGAAGAAAGCTTTTTCCATTTATGAGAATTGTATTTTGAAATAAATTTAAAGTAATTTGATACTAGAATGATCTTGATTTTTACACATAATTAAGACATTTTATCAATAGAATAAATTTTGATTGATGAATTTGAATTATGCTTTCTAAGGCTTCCATAGTGTATTTTCAACAATCATATTAAAAATAACTAGATACATACTTGAGTAGTCCGAGGTGGTCTTTGAGTTCTGTTTAACAGTACAGAAATTAATGATGTCCATCCATAATTGATTATTTTAGAAATAAGTACGGTTACTTTACTAAAAATTATTGTAAACAATAGCTTTCACTGTTCAGAAGAATAAAAAAAATATTATCAACTATCAAGGATATCGAAAATATTTAATTAATTCTTTAAAAAAAAAAACTGAGGAATTGAAATTCTAATTTTCATGTAGGTATACCATTTGCTGCATTTTAATTTACATTTTTGAGGATCTTGTATAACCTCTTTGTTAACAGTCTTGAAGATTTCATTAATCTTTATCCAGTTATCCCTTCTTTTTTTTTTTTGCTTGGAAAAAATGACTTTTTCCACCAAAGTTAACTAAAATAGCAAAATTTTCATTAGTTTACAAGACGAGATAAATTTATTTTTCAACAAAAATTTTCACTGTAATTTTTATGAAAAACAACAAATAATTTTACCCTTTTGGTTGGATCCTTGATTCATTCTATGTACTTACCATGTTAGGACAAAGGTAAATGACCTTACATGTGTATTTACATTTAGGCAGATATAGTACGTACTTAAGGCAATTCAAATTGATTTTTTTTCCCTTCAATGAAATGCAGAATCATTAATCACAGAAAAAAATAAATTATAAAAGATTACAAAACGATATATTTTTTTGTGTTTATCATGACATTCTAAAGTCTAAATAAGGAAATTTTTGAATAATAGAAGAAAAAAAATATGCCGCAAAAACATAAAATCCATAACTTTGACAATTGATTAGTTCTTAGGAGGTGTGAAATTTCCTATTCATTGGAGTTGAAATTTAATACAAAAACTTCCAATAGAAGTTTTTGAACTGTTTTTCTCAATAATAACGTTTTACTTACTAAAGAATTCATTGTTTTTTTAAATGAAATTTCTCAGAATTCAAGTGAAATTGAAATTATCACGGAAAAAGGAAGATTTTCTCAAAAATGTCAGTGACATATAGAACAATTTTAACCGGCTAATTGAAATTTTCACAATAAATTTTGACAAACAATTAAATTTTATGTGAATCGACGTAATGACAAATTAAAATTTAGATAAATAATACTTACCGGGTGAATTTGTATATTTCTCCTGAGCCATCCTACTGACTTTATTAACATTTTTTAAATCAACCAAACTAGAACAGAACTCAAAAGTCAAATACTACAATGAAATAATACCCAACCAAATAAAAACCCACCAAGAGAAATGCCACCACAATTTTTTTTCCTTAGTTTATGGCTAATTTACATCAGATCGGCAAACGTATTTTTTACTCAAAAATTAATAAAAAATTATTTTCTGGTTGTGTTAGAAAAATTAAGTTTGCACTATTTGGATTTTCCTGTTTGAATTCACGTGTTTTTATAGATTTTACAGTTATATTTCCGTTATTTAAAAAATAAACTTCGATTTGTTAATTTTCACCTTCAAAATGGGGTCAATTTCATATCCGATTATTGGGCAATAAAAGCTATTTTGATGCACAAATTAGATAATCCGATTTTCCATGAAATTTGTAAAAAACGAATAGAAATCATACTGGAAAATAATAAGAATGAACTGAAATTGATTTTACATATTAAATTTACTCATATTTTTAAGGCAATATCATAAAATAAAAAAAAAATTACAAAGCGTTTAGGAAAAACCAGCTGACCGAGTCGTCTTCTACATTCTGTTTTGACCATCAGATCGAGATCAGCCATCAATACAGTCGATAACGTAGTGTTTTTCTTAAATGCCTTCGGATGTCTTCTTCATATTTCTTTTACCCCTTTTCCAAAAACCTAAGACTAGTGCTGTTAACTAGCCTATTAACCACACTGGGAAATTTTTCATATCTATGAGGAAACAAATTTTACAAAGGAAATTTAACGAATTTTAAAATTTTAGTAATTTTATTGTCTTTGCATCAAAATCGCCTCCAACACACAGTAAGTAAATATAAACTTGACTCCGTTTTGAAATGGAAAATTTGCAAATCAAATTTTTTTTCTAATTTATTGACAAATAACTATTAAAAACTCTTAAAATACATGAATTTCAGGATAAAAAACAAAAATTGGTAGAAATTTGTCCATTAGTTTGTTTAAAAAACGATAAATTTTTATGGACCATTTGTGAATAATAATTGTTTTTATGGATTTGACGCTTCATAGCTATTTAACGGTAAAAAATGCATACATAAGACTACATTTATTGAAAAACTGAAGTTCAATGGTGCGTTGTTGAAAGAAAATGGCACATATGTATCTGGCTCGCAAATAAAGCATCTAAGTGTAGAATATTGAACCCACTTCTTGAAATCTTTATTCTTTCGTTTCTATTCATGTATCGTATTTGGTACACCCACATATATGGTCAACCTCACTTTCATCTCAAAATACAAGGAGACAATGCGTTTTTGAAGCGTTCCAAAAATGTCACATGCTAGGTAGTGATGCAAAAGTGAAAACGATACGAATAATGAAGGTCCTTCTACTTTGCACAGACATTTTGCACATCACTAGATACAAAAGAATCAATACACTAAAGAGGCTGTTGCACTTTCTGCTTCTTGCTATAAAATCAACTTGTTTAAAAATCAACACTCAATTATGAGTGGCCGACATTCTTCTGTCGTACTACTTTCATCTCCCATGGAGCCTTTTCAATTTTTCAAAGAGGAATTATCAAAAAATTCGAAGTGGAAAATGAAAATGTACCTTGCTTCTAGGACATGTTATATTATAAGGAAAAAGAAACAATTTTGGTACTATAACGTACTTTTATTACAAAGAATTTAATTACAATGATACTTATACGAAAAAAAAAAATAACTATCACAGCTCACTCATCTCATTTTTACATACAAAAATCATAAATTCCAGTTAAAAACAAAATCAATAAATACAAGTTCTTCCAGTACAACTGAAATAGTGGCTCGAGCTTAAACTTATTTACAAATTATAATCTATTCTATTAAATTTTATATTCTAACCGTTAATTATAATGAAATTAAAAAGAAACAAAATGTCAGTTTCTTAACTGTTATCTCATAAAAGATGAATCGGCCGATTCTCAATTTGATGTCGATGAACTCTCTTTCTCACGATAGACATTATTTAATTTGGTAAAATATCCATTAGAATGTCTTTTGTGTCTTTAGATAAACTATCTGGAAACTTGATATCAAAAGCGACCAGTAAATCTCCGCGTCTTGATGGTTCTTTTGGGAATGGAAGACCTTTGCCTGATATACGCTTTACTGTGTTTGGTTTAATAATTTCTCCTACTGTGTTTAATGTTACACTATCTCCTTGAAGTGTGGGAACTTTTACCGTACACCCGCATAATGCTTGTTTGAGAGAAACTTTCGCTGAATATTTAATGTCACTACCTTCACGTTTAAATGTTGGATGAGGTCTATCTCGGATGATGAAAATTATGTCAGCTGGTATTTTTCCGGGTGTTTGATCTCCTTCTTTTTGGAAAGTAATCTTGGTGCCAGCTTTCCAACCAGGTTTTACTGTTATATTAAGAACTTTCTCTTCTTTACGAGGAATACCATCTGGAGCCATTGACATTCTTGAGATCTTCATTTTTTTAGTACAACCTTTATCTACTTCTTCTAAACTGACATAGAGGTCATGTTCAATTGGTGGATCTTGAATTTGTCTTTTTCTATTTGGTGATGCATTAACATTGAATGATTGTGACCTGAAAGCATTACCACCAAGACCACCTGGACGTCCACCACCCATTTGAGCATAAACATCATCTCCATCATCCATGAAAATATTACCACCTTCAAACATCCGTTGTGGATCACTGCCGAAGAATATACCAAATGGATCTGATGAACCGAAGAATTGTGCGAATGTTGCACGTGGGTCTCCGTGGAATTGATACGAAAATGAATTGCCACTTTCTCCGCCAGTTCCAGGAATTCCACCTTTTAATCCTTCTTCTCCATATTGATCGTAAATATCTCGTTTCTTTTTATCTGAAAGAACTTCATAAGCTTCAGCAATTTCTTTAAAACGTTCTTCGGCAGCTGGGCTCTTATTTTTATCTGGATGATATTTAAGAGCTAATTTTCTGTATGCTTTTTTAATTTCATCATCAGATGCACCTTTGTTGATTCCCAAAATTTTATAGAAATCCTTGCCCATTTTTATAATTTTCAATTATCTATAAAATAAAACATAAAAATAAATTGTTAGTTATTTCATGAACATTAGTGATTGTTCGAGAAAAAAAATATATCTTTAGTATACATATTATGTAGCTAGCAAACTGAAATGGCAAACTTTTTGCATACGTCAGTCAGTATTGAATTAATGCAAATTTCTTGTTTCTGATTGCGTCATTGGAAAATCAATAAAGAACACATAACTATAACTTTTTTAAAAAATTCTTTTCGAGTGGGTTTATAATATGTATATATTTCCAAATATGAAGAAAATATAAAAAAAGTTGTTTTCATAAAATTTAATGTACTAATTCACTACTTTTGCCTTGTTTTTGATGAAAATTCTTGAAGATTTCAAAACACACAATTTAATTATACAATTTTAAATAATTACACGATCAAGTTTAGAAAATACAAGAGCCTACTGCGATTTCAGTTAATTAACTAATTAAGAAAAAAAAATACTTACAGTTTAATATCCGTAAAAGATTTCTCCAAAAAATAACAAATTTAAATAATTTATTGCTTTTTATTTAATTCAATTAATTCACAAACTTTGTAAAACACCGAGTAAGATTCTCAGAAATTTCGCTACAACTCCGTTAACGAACTTTTTAACAGTCTTTTTACTTATGAATGCTCGCGAGACATGAACGGGGCTATTTATAATAGAAGTAATTTTCTAGATTCTTCTAGTAACATCGATTTGATAGTAAGCAATATTAAACGTACGTTTGACAATTCTTCCAATTCCAAAGTTCCCGTCCATTCTATCAATGTACAGGTTTATAGCAAATCCGCTTCTAATTCAAATCTTGGTTCATTCTCAATTCAATTGTATAAATCCGATAATTTGGAATTTGGATTATACACAATTTATCCGCAATATGGCGGATTCTAATTTATATGATGCGAATGGTAGAGTGAAGAGGAAAGAAGGAAAACATGTATATACGTGTATCAATGTTTGCATGTATTATTTTAATCTGAATTCCATATTTTAATCGGATTCTATATCGGATTCAATTCATATTATTTTTTACGCTACAAACCTGTACAATTTCTTTGTTTCAATTTGTGTTTGACAACCACGTGCATCTGAATTAAGTACGTACACATGACAGAGAACACCAAATGAAGACAAGTTAAAGTGAGATTGTGTCTGAATTGAATCGTTGATCAAATCACACTTGTTAAGGTAAGTGGACACGATAGAAAAATTCACGTGGAGCTCTACTGATATGATAGAAGTTCTTGACTACGTCACAGAATACAGAAAGTATTATCATGTAAAGAATCGCGTGCAGAGAACTGTACGTTTTTATTTCAATTCTCTTTGTGTACATCATATATCTTTAATTCATTTTTCGTACTTACATATGTACCTACTATATCAAAACTAGCCTCCAGGAGGGTTGGTTGTTACTTTAAAATAAATATCATGTCCAAAAATTTACAATTAGTCAGGGTTAGTACTATCAATTTCAATCCCAATATCCAGTGCTATGAGATGTTTATATTCCTCTTTGGAAAATTTTGAATTTTCAAAAGCAGAATTCCTAAAAAGGAAATTTTACGGAATTATGAAATATTGAGTTTTTTGAATATTTACCATGAAATAAGCATAAATTCAACATACAAAGCCATTTTAGGGCAGTTTTTCCTTTTACATATGTATAGGTATATTATGTAAATATAAAATTATGATATTTATTTTCTTATTGTCCGTCGCCGACGCCACATTTTAACGAAAAGAAATTATGGAAACTATCAATGGCTGAGATCCACGGTTTCAAGGTAGACATTCAAGATACTATACAATGGGGTCCTTACACATTTCTTTCAATGATTTTTAAGGAGGATCAATAATATTCAAAATATTCATTCTATTTGATAAAAGAAAGGATTGAGTACTTAAAGAATTAAAGAGTCAATTTTTAAGTTTAATTCCTTTCAAGAATTATTCAAAGTGAAAAAACAAAAAACAAAAAACGAAAAAAATTAAGTAAAACACACATTTTTTTTTTTTAAATTTTTTCATTCAGTCTATTTTCCTATTTTTATTCATTTATTTATTTAAATTGTTGTTTTTTTTTTATTTGACAAAAATCAAAATCAAATTCAATTGCATGAATTTTTCCTTATTTTTGGTGATGAGTTTTTATTTATTTCTTGAACATTTTTATTTTTTTTTTTATTTTTTCGCTTTTTTGTTTTATTATTTTTTTTTTAACATACATATATGTAATTTCTTTTGAAGTTTGATAAATTTATTATATTTTTTTTTTGTCATTTATTTATTCCTTTGATTATTTTTACATGTCTTATTTTTCTTTTTTATTTTTTTTTTTTATTTTCCAAACATTTTCATTTAATTTGTGTAATTTTTTTTTTTGAATTTATAAATTTTTTTGTTTTTATTTGAATATTGAAATTTTATAATAAAGAAAAAATAAGTAGGTATAGGTATTTTAAATAATTTAATTATTTTTATGTGGGTGTGTGTGTGTGTGTGTTTCTTTTAGTTAAATTTTTATAAAATAAATTCTGTTGTTGTTTAAATTGTAAAAACTAATTTAATTGTTTTTTTTTTTTTTTTAAATTTCTTTTCTTTATTTTAAATTTTTTTCATAATTATTTTTGTTTTTTTGTTTTTTTTTTTAAATATGAATTAAAAATGGTAAAAATTTTTAAAATTTCACCATAAATAATTTGTTTGTAATTTTAATTAATTAATTATTAATTTTTCTAAATTATATATGTATATATCTATATTAAATTTTTTTTTTTTTTGACATTCTCGTTTTTTTCCTTTTTTTTCAAGTATAGTTCTTAGTTTTGTTTTTCTTCTTTTTCATTTTCACACATCCTTTTTTTTGTATTTCGTTTTTTTTTCAATGTTTTTTTTTATTTTAAAAATTTTTTTATTCATCGTCCTTTTTGTTTTTTTATTTTTTATTTAAGAAAAAAAAAAACATCTTCTTTTTATAATTAATAAAATTTATAATTTTCTTTACTATTTGCTATTTTTATATATTATATATATATTTTGTATTTTTTCTTCTTTTTTTTTTTAATAATTATATTTTTCTCTAAATTTTTATTATTATTTATTTTTTTTTTCAAACTTCATTATATTTTTTTTTTATATATTTTTTTATTTTAAATGTTTTTTTTTTATTTTATTTATCAAATGTATAATAAATAGTACATGATAGTGATAATAATAATAATAATAATAATAAATTAAATATAATAATATAAATATAGTAAAATGAACAAATCTATAGAAACAAATTTTAATATAAAAATTTTCTTTTTTTTTTTTTCTTTCTTATTTTTTAAAAATCTTATATGCTGTATTTTTTTTTTATTTAACTTGTTTTTATTTATTTTATCTTTTGTTATTATTATTTATTTATTTATTTTTTTTTATATATAATAAACAAAATTTTATTAATATATTGTGTATGTGTTTTGTTTTTTAAATTTATTTTCGTTATTTTAATTATAATTTTTAATTTTTATTATTATTATAATTTTATTTTGTTTCTTTTAAAGAAACGTTCTTACATGTTTTGGTGTGTGTGTTTGTGTGTGTGTGTGTTTTGTTTTTAAAAATCTTTATTTTTAATTGTGATTTCTCATTTTTTCATCCAAATATAATTTACATATTTCATACATAGAACTATATATGGGGAATTCCATTTTGTAACGGGTGTGACATGCTGACTCTTAAATATTGAAAACTCGTAGAGCAATTGCACTCTGATTAAACTTGAATGTTCCTAATATGCCCTCTAGTGACAGCAAACGACGGCTACGATAAAACAGAAAAATTCAAATAT
This sequence comes from Bombylius discolor, assembly GCA_939192795.1. NCBI lineage: Eukaryota > Metazoa > Arthropoda > Insecta > Diptera > Bombyliidae > Bombylius > Bombylius discolor. Next base: position 51,743,340 of record OW584238.1, on the reverse strand, counting down.
TCTTAATCAGAATCGTCATTTTAGTAGCGTAACGGGTGTGACGCTGAAGATTTTGAATTTCACGGATTTTCGTCTATTTCACTGAATATCATAAAATTTTCATATAAACAATTCTAAAAATTATTTTTAATTATACTGTAGAAACTTGAAAGAATCTTTTGGAAAAATTTGACGAGGAACAATGCAATACTTTTTTCATAATTAAAAAAAAGAAATGTAACGGGTGTGACATATTTTGTAACGGGTGTGACAGCGAAACGAATTTCTACTGATAAGTAGCAAACATTTTATTTTTAATACTGTTCTTCATCGTGATATCGTAAATAATTTAATACTAGATACACCAAAAATTGATATATACCTATCTCTACCAGCTTTATTAATATTAATTTTAAGGAAAAAAGTGGTCGATTTGCGTGGAATTCTCCATATGTATATTGTTTTTTTGTTGTTGTTTTGTAAATTGTATTATTGGTTTTTTTTTTTCAAAAAAAAAAAAAAAAAATATGGTCTTGCTTTGTGTATTTGAATAATTTTTTTTTCTCGAAAAATTGTAATTTTTTAAAAATTTCTTTTGTAATTTAAACTTTAACTATTTTTGATCTTTTTTATAATTTGTTTTTTTTTTTTCAAATTAATTTTTTTTTTAGTTAATTTTTTTTTTAATTATTTTTTTTTTAGTTAATTTTTTTTTTAATTAATTTTTTTTTAAATTTTTATTTGATTTGTGTTTTATTTCTTTATTTCAAATTAATTATAGTTCATTAATTTTTTATTATTATTTTTTTTTTTTAAATTTATTTCCTCATATAATTTGTTTTTTTTTTTTTTAATATTTAATTTTTCATAATAAGAATTCATTCTAAATTTACGTAATGAATAACAATCGTAAAGTATTTTTCTGGGTTTTGTTTTTTGTTTATGATTTTTCTCGATTATTTGTTTTTTTTTTTTTTTGTAAATTTAATTATCGGCTGTAATTGTTTTTTGTGATTAAAAATTTATTTTATAAATTGTTCTAGTGGATTTGTAATAATTAATTTTATTATTTATTTATTTTTGTTTTTGTATAACAAGATGATCATCGTTAAATGTATGTAAGTTATATGTATGTACTTATAGTAGGATTATATATTTGTATAATTAAGATACAGTAAAAATTATGTCAAAGTAAAGTGTTAAATTTATCAATAGTATTGGAATTGTTCAATTTTAATCAAAGTGTTCAGTTATTCTAAAAATTATTTCTACTTGAATTATAACCATTTTACACTTCAATATCATATTATTATTTTTTGGTTTGTCAACTTTCTTCTTAGAGTTAGAATCATCATAGAGGGATGCAATAGAAATAGACGATCTCCTTACCTCGATGTTTCTCAAGATTTCGATAATTTTTCGAAATTTTCACTACAAATACCAATTTTTATTACGGAAAATCATTATATTTGATTTTTTTTAGAGCTGTAATATCTGTAAAGAGCTGTAAAGGTGTGGAATGACAGTGGATATAGTATAATTGTATTGGAGGGTGGGGGGCTGTTAGATAGAATAAGTGAAAACAAACTTTGACCTGGTTTAGATTTTTCCTCCAGTCATATATATTTTTTTATTTCGACGACGCCATGTTCGGGTCCAACACCTTGACTATTTATTATATTTCTATCATTTTTTTTTTTACATATTTTGGATGCCTTGCGGTTATCATGGAATGAAAGTTTCGAATACCATTATCTGCATTTTTTTAACGATTTCATCATAATAATTAAGATTTTTAATAGGACTGTCTTTTAAACTATTTTTATTTTTTCTTATTTTTGAATTATGAAAATTATTGTGTATACGAGTTTCAAATGTGAATTTTTTGGTCTTACTTTGAATAATGTTACAGACATCTTGAATCAACAGACCAACAGTCTGAATTTATTTCATATATGCTCTAAAGGATCAATTTTCAATTGTATTTTTATTTTTAAAAACTAAACCTGGAAAACTAAAGTGAATAATTAAGAAAAAATCAATTTTTAAAAAATTCAAAAGATGATAAGAGTATGAAAAGTAGTTTTAGTAAAAAATGAGGCCGGTCTTACGGGTTAAATTTAAATTTAAAAAAAAAAGAATTTTATTACCAAAATTAAAAAAAAAAAATTAAAAATAATTAAAAAAGGCTAAAGGATTATTATTAATAACTTACACACATTCAATTCAAATCACTTTAATATATAAATGTGAATGTAACAATAGTTTTTTAATTAATTATTTATTTATTTAATTATTTTATTTTTTTTTCATGTAATCCTAAATGGGAATTTATTTAAGATAATATATTTATTCTATTTTGGTATAATTGAAACATTCATATTTTATTTTTATTTTCATTTTTTATTTTTTATTTTTTTGTTGTTGTCTTAGTTTATTGTTTAAATTATATAATTATATTTTTTTATTATTATTTTTTATTTTATTTCATTTAAATTATTTCATAATTCAATTAGATAGACTTTTAATTATTAAAATTCATATCTTTGGTACGTTTCGTTTTTTTATTTTTTATTTTATATTTTCCTAATTTTGTTTTTTTTTGTTTTTTAAATTAATTATTTCTATTTAGTGATTTAAATTTTTTATTTTTTTATTTTTAAAAACAATCATTGTTTTTGGTTAATTTTTTTTTTTATTTTTTAAATTTTTTATTTTTAATATTTTCACAATTTCAGTCAGTGTTATTATTTTAAATTGTTTTTTGGTTTTTTTTTTTTTGTTTTTTTAAATGTAATTGAAATTTAATAAATTTTTTATGTATCATTTTAATATAATCTCATTTATTTAAAATAAATAAAAAAATAAAAAAATAAATAAAAATAACATTTTTTTTTTTTGTATTTAAAATTGTATTCAAATTTTATGTTTTTATAAATAATATATTTTTTTTAAATTTTTATGGTTTTCGTTTTATTTGTAATTAAAAAATTTTTTTCCTTTTAATTTAGTTGTGTTTTTTTTTTTTTAAATTTAATTTTTTTCAAATAATTTATTTATTCAACATGTATGTATTTTGTTGCTGTGTTTGTTTTTTTTTTTTCAGATAATTATGAATGTCATAATATTTAGATATAATATATATTTTTAATATTTTCAATATATTTAATATGCTTATTTTTATATAATTTATATTCCTGTTTTTTTTGTTTTTTTTTTTTTGTTTTCTGATGAGATTTTAAATTTAATTTAAAAAAAAAGAAACAAAAAAAAACTTAAAAAAAAAAAATGTTGTATAAACTTTTAAAATTTCATTTCTTTTTTATATATGTATTTACTTTAGTAAAAAGTAAAATTTGTGTAAATTAAATTTTAATTAATTAAAAAATAAAAATATACAAAAAAAAAAAATAAAAATAAAATACAGTTAAGTTTCATGTATGTGAATGTTTTGTGTTTCTACTTTCAAATTTAAAATTCATTGAGTGAAAATTTTTATGGTTATAAATTTTTATTTAATTTTTTTTTTTTGTTTAATTTTAAATTTTTAATTATTTGCTTTTGAAAGTATTTTATAAATTTTTTTGTTTTTTTTTGTTTTTTTTTTTGTTTCTATAATTTTTGGCTTCTGTCATTATTTTTTCATTTATATATAATTTTTTATTTTTTATTTTTTTCTTAATTTCAAATTTTTCTATTTCATTATTTATATTTTTTCTAATTTTTTATTATTTTACTTAGAGTCATCTTTGCGTGATGTTGACTGTGCATCGCCTAAACTAATCATGTCTCGTGGTTTCCACACTGGAGACCCTACAATTGGAGAAGAGAAAAAAAAAAAAAAGATTTGTATAAAATGGCCAAATTAGAAATTATTGTTCTTTTTTTTTTTTTTTGTTGTTGTTATTATTATTGTTGTCTTATTTGCTGTATTTTATATTTTGTTAATTTTATTTTTTTTTTTTCAATTTTTTCAAGTAATTAAAATAATTAAAATAAATTTTTTTTTTTTTTGAAAATGAAAAATTATTTTTTGTAAAAAGGAGTAAAAAAAAAAAAAATTATAAAAAAATTAATAAATAAATTTGAAAAAAAAAAAAGAAGATAAAAGTTTTTTTTTTTTTTCGAAATTGTATGATGTGAAAAATTATTTGAAATGATGATAACGTTAAGCTTGTGTTTTATTTTTGCTATGAATAATTTTTTATTTCTTTAAATTATTAATTATTATTATTATTTTTTTTTGTAATGAAAACAATATTGTTGACATCGCTTTAGTATTTTTTTTTGTTCTATTTTTTTTCTACATGTTAATTAAAAAAAAAAAGAAAATAAAAAATTTATTTGGAGTATTAAAAAATAATGATTTAAAATATAAAAATAAGCAAGAAAAAAAATAAAATAAAAAAATTAGAAAAAACAAAAAAAAAACAAAAATAATGCATAATGTTGCACTTTTCTAATACTGTTTGTTTTTTTTCTCTCAAATTAGGTGGTGGTTAAGAAGTTAAATAGGAAAGAAATTAATATGTTTTTCTAATGGAAACTAGGGGAAAAATCCACGTTACTAAAAATCTAATTGTTTAAAGTCATAAGAAGTAGCTTTTTATTTGAAAATTTGAAAAAAAAAAAACAATTTAATTTAAGTAATTTGAAAATTCACAGTTTTTCTTAATTAATTTGTAATTTCGACTCCAATTTAATTTTTAAAATCATCCTATTAAGACTTTACAAATTCACATTGATTTAGGTTTTTGTTTAAAGAAAAATAATTTATGGCACAAAAAAGATTAGTGAAATTGGTTTTTTTTTAAAATTAAATATAAGAAAATTTTAGTTTCAAATAAATTTTAATCCTTTTGTTTTCTTATAAAAAAAAAATTAAAAATAAAAATTACAAGCTTCATTAGTGTTTTTTTTTTACTTAAATTTTTTAAAATAAATAGATAAAAAATCTCTCTTTTTTTTTTATTATAAAAAAAAAAAAACAAAATCTATGTGACAAGCTTTACGTTTTCTACAATATAATCTAATCAAAATTATACACACTATATAATAAAATATAGCATAATTAAAAAGCACAGCCAAAAGCTTCAGTCGAATGATTTATGAAAAAATAAAAATGAATGACAATTTAAACGTAAAAGGAAAAAAAAAGAAAATTTTTTAAAACAGAAGAATAAAAAAAAAACATTAAAAAAAGTGACAAAACAAAAAAAATAAATAAATAAAACGATTAAAATAATTAAATTTTATCATATACTTGAAAATATTCAAAAATTTTATTATTTTCTTTTTTATACAATTTTCTTAGCAATTTAATTAATTAATACGAGGGTTCGGGAAGTGTGTAAACCATTAGACATATGTAATTAAAATAAAGTGCATAGTAGCCATTTTTTTTTTATTATTTTTTAAATTTTTTAATTTTTATCAAAAATTTTCTATATAGTTTATCAATATTGTTATCATTAATAAATGTATTTACGAATAAGTATCTTTTTTAAAATTATTAAAAGATAAGATCGTGCAAAAAAAAAAAAAGAATAAAAATCAAAAGATAAATAAAGAAAATTTTAATAATATTATGTGCTAGTTTTCATTTTTTCGATTACTTCCAAAATTATCCCAAATTACAAAAAAAAAAAAATTATATTACCACAAAAAATACAGATTACTATGGATTTTCTAAAATACTATACGATTTTTGATGATTGATTTTTCACAATGACTAGCAGTTTTTTTCTATCGGGTGAAAAATACAATCAGTTAGAAACGAATTTCAAAATTTGCTTTATCAGCCATGTTTTTGAATTCACGTGAAAATGAAATGAATTTGAATTCATTTTGGAAAACATATGTTAAATGTCAAAAGGTTTTTTAAAATTGAAAAACCAAAAAAAAAAAAAAATTATTATCAAATCAGTTATTTTACACAGTTCACTTGTTCCAGATTTAGTGAAATGTAAATTCAGAAATATGTATGTACGTCTACAATATTCACTGTCGATGTCGAAGAACATGAAATTTATTTTCGAAATAATTTAAATTCACTTCATAGTGAAATAATTGAATTGACTTTAATGAATTGTTGAGCACTTAAATTCACTTTTAAATAAAAAATTTCATTTCACTATAAAATGAAATCTGGAACATGACTGCCATATGTTACTTTTTATTCTTTTCAAAAATAAAAAATTAAACTATCAACAATAAAAAAAAAAAGGCCAATCTAATGGAAACTGTTGTATGTCAAAAAGTTAAATGAAATCTTTATATTTGTTTGTGGTATTATAGAATTAAATTTTATCTGATAAAAATAATGGGGAGAAAAAAAAAATGTACACTATAGGGCAAACTATGCACTCTAAATATATAATTATTAAGTAAAAATGTCCTATAATAAAGCGATGCCAAAAATTACTGATTTTCTTGCTTTTGAATTTCTTTTTTTTTTTAAATGATTTTTTCACGTCAAAATGTTATTTTAGACGTACGCTAAATTTTTTCTTTTTTAAAATTGAAAATTCGTTTTTCACATCAGATTTTTCATTTTTTTGTTTTAAATTATTTAAAAACTTAAAATTAAAATTTGTATATTTTGTTTTTTTTCCTCGAAATAATTTAAATACATTTCTACAGTATTGCTTTTTAAAAATACTTCATATATGCCAAAAAGAAAAAAAAAATACCTTTTAGCTTTTTCTTAATTATATTTAACAGAATTTATCTATTATCTGTACAATTTTTTTTTTTATATGTATAACAATAATTTCGAATTTTATAATTATTTTCTTAAATATGAATTATAATTACAAATTCTAATAAATTAATTTTTATTATATATTTTTGTGAAATGATTAAAATGTTATTCTATCTAAGATTTTACCTACTTACCTTTTTTTTTTGTTTTTTGTTTTTTGTTTTTTTTTTCGTTTGAAACGTTAATTTTTTAAAATTGATTTTATTTTAATTAATTTTTTTTTTAAATTAATTTTTGTGTTCTTTTTATTATTATAGGAAAATTTTGAAAAATATAGTGTTTTTTTTTTTTTACTTGTAAAATAAAAAATCCTTTGTTTGTTTTTTTTGATTTATAAAATAGAGACATTTTGATTTTATTTATATTTTTAATTTTGTTTTTTTATTTTTTATTTTTTTGTTTTTTTTTGCCTAAATAATTTCACTCATTTTATTTCACGAAACACATTTAATTTTTTAATATAACATATATATTTTTTATTTATTTTTTAATTCTAGTATATGATTACAACATTATATATATAAATTTAATTTATTATGCAATAATACAACCATTTTTATTTTATTTTAGTTTATTTTTTAAATTAATTTTTTTTAAAATTGCTCATTGATTTTTTTTTTACAAAAATATTTTATTATTGTAAACAATTAGTTATTTGTTGTTGTTGTTTTTATTTTAATTTTATTTTTCAATAAAAATAGATTTTAAAAACACAAATAAAAAAATCTTGGAAAAAACAAAAAAAAATAGATTTTAATTATAATTTACTCTAATATTTTCTTAATAATTAAATTAATTTGCAATCTACAATATTGTAACATTGAATAATGTAACGGTATTCTAATCTACGTACAACATAGATAATCACAAAAGAATTTTTATTTTGATTTTTTTATTTTATTTTTTTTTTATCGAGAAATATTAACAAATGAAAATAATTTTTTTTTTTAATTGAAAGAACACAGTTGCAATATTACTTACTACAAGGTGCCTTGCAGGGAAAAAAATGATTTAGAGTGCAAAGGGTTGAAATTAGTATAAAGTTAAAATAAAATGCTGTGTTTTCAGTTTATAAACTGAACAAGTTTTTGAAATTTTAGGATATTTCAATTAACTAGTGAAATTTCAGAAGTCTGACAATGACCTACTCTCTAATATTCGGACTCCGAATACCAGACAACCTCCATTTTTAAATACATTTCTCAAGGTATAAGGGCTCATTGGCTTGGATGACTTTACGATTCCCTATTACTCGTGAGGCTATTTATGGAAATATTTGAAAACAAAAAAGAGGATGATACATCTCTTCTCTTGAAGCATCAGCTTTTTTGAGAGTATCAACTGAGAAAGAGATTCCTTTAGTTGACAAGGAAAAGAGGGAAGCCGAAAGTAACGTAAGTAGTCTAGGTGAAATTAAAGACACTGATGTGATGATAACATAATATTTTCCTTTAAGTTGAACACATTCTGTTAAATTTTTTAATATTCTCGAAAATGGATCGAATATATTTAATTAAAGCCAAAATCAATTTAGATTTTGGAATACATATAGAGCACTGACAAATTACAAAGTAAAATAATTCGGATTACTGAAATTTTAGATATTTAAATATTCGAATTGCTGCTGTTGTTGTATTTATATTCTATTACAAATTATTTTCAATGTAATTTGATTAGTTTCAATATAGAAGTTTATTTTGTATTATTTTACTATTTCTATTATATGTGGTAAATATATAATAGTGTGTGTGTGTGTCTATAGATATAATTATTTAATTATTTCAATGGAATTCAAAATGTATACATAATGTATTTTACATATAGATAAGTTTTATACTATTTTGATTTTCGTATTTGTTTTGATTTTATTGCTTTCAAGCCCACAGTAACTATGTAAGAGGTTTATTTTATTTTTTTCTTTTTTTAAATATTAATAAATTTTTAAATGTTATATTTTTAATATATGTATTTAACGAATAATATCTCTGTTGTTTTTTTTTTTTTTTGTTTATAGTTTTTATCTTATCTAATTTATGTATGTGTAATTATATTTTGATATATTTTTATAAATGTTCGTTTTTCATTTTTATTACAAAATTTATGAAATTTAACTATTTATTAATATTTTAAAATAAGTTACTGATAAAAGGATTGCTTTATTATTTTTTTTTTTTTAAATAAATAAAGTAATTAAAAAAAATAATTAATAAATATTTTTCGATGTATGTATATCTGTAACAATTTTTTTTTTTTAAATAACAGTTTACAAATTTCGTTGGAAACAAACAATTTTTGGAAAAAAATAATAAAAAAAAAAAACAACAAAAAAAATCGTAAAGTGGTATTAAAATTTCAATTAAAAATCACATTTTTTACGTTACCAAGAATTATTGGCGTTTTTCAAAAATTCAAGCTTGCAAAAAGATTGACTTGTCAAAGATTTTATAAAATCAAGCATGCGCAAGGTAATTTTTCGCCAGATTTTCAAGCATTTTGAATTACTTGCACTTTTTGAAAAAGAAGAAAAAGTGTGGTACGACATAAGTTGATATTTTTTGACATTTAGCAAGCACTTACTTAATCTTACTTACTTACTTATCCATCATTACTTTTAATTTTAACATTAAATCACATTTTACGTTATCAGCAAAAAATTGCGAGGTTATCCACAAGCAAGCTTGAATTTTTAAAAATGCCCAAATTATAAAATTATAGTCAGACAGATTTGTTTGTAAAGATTTCAATTAAATCTTTTTTTTCAGATTTCGAGAGTCATGTTTTTTTTAGGATATTTCGTTAGACGTTTTCTCTTTTCAAGTAAATATACAAAACTGCAAAAGGGTGTGCATATAGTAAAAACTATAAACTCTTTCAACTGACTGTATCTTGTTATATTTAAAATATGCTTTAGAAAATATTTGTTAGTTATTAGTTAATTAACTTGGTAGACTTTAACAAAAAAAAAATATTATAATTTGAAAAATAATTAATTATTTAACGAAAAATTGTTTTTTTTTTTCTATAATTTATGTATGTATTTCGTTATTTTATAACTATGTATATATGTATGTACGAGTATATTTAACTGTAAAATATTTTTCAAATTTATATATATAAACATTAAGAATATAAATATTTTACTGTGCTAGCACCAGAATTTTTTTGTGATTATCTTATTTGATTATTGAATACGTATATATTTGATTTAATTATTTATTTATTTTTCTATATAACTTTTCATAAATAGTATTTTGCTCATATTCATTTCCTTCTTTTTCTGGATAAACCGAATATATAATACATATATACTATGTATACATATAAGTATCTAATAAATTTTTTTCTTCGTAATTTAAAAATGTAGGTACATTAAAGATTTTTTTTTTTCTTCTGTTTTTTTAACAATAAACTGTGTCACATTTAAAGTTTATTATTGAAAAGAATGTATATATGTATGAATGAAATAAATTCAATGATACATATTTTGAATTAAATTCAAATTTAATTCAATTACAATGTATTTTCGAATAAAATTTTCATAATAATTTATATAAGATTTTTTTTTCTTCTGTTTTTTAACAATAAACTTCTTAAATTGATTTACAAATTTATGTCTGTGTGTATTATTTGAAATAAATTTTAATATTTAAATTTTTTATGTACGTATTCTGAAACGCTATGTGAACATTATATTTATCACAGATAAGAAGATCAAATTCATGTAAAAAATCATTCTGATTCAAATAAGAAAAAAACAAAAAAATTTAGGGTATTAGAATGAAAAAATTTAATATTCCTGAACTATGAAAATTGGAATTAATTTTGAATGTATAAGTTATGAGTTCAATGTTGTTAATTTTTAAAATCATCTTATTTAAATTTTAATGCAGTTTTGACTAGGAGAAAACCTCAACTTATTGTTCTAGTGAAACTTGGAACATTATTATGAAGACAATTTTGTTCTTCTTAAGGATGTCATTTTTATAGGGTTTCAATACATTGTTAAAAATGCAAATTTGTCGTAACAGTGGTAACACTTTTCATAAAGCATTATTGTATGCAGAATAACGGTTCGTTTTATTATTTTTTTTTGCAACTTTATTGTTTTTTAAATTGTTTGTTGGTAATTTTTCATCAAAACTATGCATGAGATATAAAGATTCGTTTTACGTCCTTTCACTTTCTTTTCTAAATTGCAGTCTGTAATAAATTAATATGAAATTTAAAATTGTGTTATTTTTAGGGAAATCATAATCATTACAGTGGCGAAACAGCTCCATGTGAGCCAGGGCCTCTTCAAGTTAACTTAATTTCCGTGACAATAGAAGAATGACCCATTCTTGGCTTGAATGGCAAGAGAAGAAGAAAACGATATTATTTATCACAAAATGATGTTGTACAGACAGAGAAATAATAAACTTTTACCTTGTAAATTATGCTAATTTGAATGAGTTCTACTTCTGAGATAGTGTTCGATTTTCACGAGTCGGATAAGTATTTTTAAGTTGAATTGTGAGTGATTCTTACAATGACGATCTTCTTGTCTGTGATATATTTTTTTCGTCTATTAGAAACATACTATTTTATTCGTAATAATATTTCTGTTGGTTTTTTTTTCCATGATTTTTTTAATATAACTACATTTCAACGTCATGTAATAATAATTGTTATAATATTATATATGTATGTGTATCGTTTATATTACAACAACGGTAATTTTATTTAATTTAAATTGTTATAGAGCTAATTAATAATAATTATTTTTCATATATGTATTTTTCGTATATTATATATCATATTGTTAATTATTATTAAACTCGAACAACATTTATATATAACAAGTGTATTTTTATATATATATATAGGTACATATATATTTGCATATGTATCTTATATTATTGATTTTAATTATTAATTATATAACTTTTTTGTTTTTTTAAATTGTTAATACTGCTTTTAATAAACGTTTAATATTAATAGTATACGTAATTTGTTTTTATGTACTTTTTAATACTTTTTCTTTTTTTTTTCCTTCAAAATCACAATAACAATTTTTGTAAACTAATTCAATTACTATTTGTTTTGATTTGTATCTTGGTTTTTTTTTTTGTCACATATATTTTCTGTATTTTATTTTCATATAGTTTGTTAATATTTATTCAATTGTATTTGTTTGTTATTTCAAATAAAAAAATCCCTGTTTTTTTAATATAAATTTTATTTAGGTAAAATTTTTTTAAAAAATCTATTCAAAAAATTATTTAAAAAACCTTTCTTTTTTTTTTTTTTTTTTTAACATTATATGAGATTTTTTGTTGATAGTGAGAATAGAATAGTTAAAATACAATTTTATTTAAATAATAAAATCAACTAAAAGCTTGAATAATATACAAAAGAGATACTTTTTTTTTTTTTTTAAATTTAGTTTTATGTTTTTCGCTTAAATTATATGGAAGAATTAATCTTGAAGTTGACACGTAAATATCGTAGATGTAAGCTGTTTGTTTTGGAAAATATATAATGAATTTTTTCGTTATATTTTTATGATATTAAATTTGAAATTAAAAAGTGTTCCGATATAAAATAAAAAAGTATACAACAACATCGAAAATCTGACAAATTGATGAGATTAAATTGATATTTTATTTATACTCAATAATTTATCAAGATTTTCAAGTTCCAAGTTTTAAATTGATACGTTACGTGATCAAATATTTATTTTTTTTCAATTATTCAATAATTATTAATAACTAAAAAAAAAAAAAGAACGATAACAATTCCTTGGAACTTTTTGAAAATAATTAAAATTTACATGATATGTACATAAAGATGTATTAAATTAAACATGAATTTCATAATGTTCATGACAATCAACACATCCTTGATCAAATGATCCAGCATAACTTTCTGATGAACTTGATAGACCACGTGGTATTTTTTTCCGCGTACGACTTTGCCGTACGCGGGCCTTATGCTAGGATGGTTTACGTTGATATAAACATTCAACACATGTAGGATATTCAAGTGCTTTATTGATAGTTTCACTTGTTTGCGGATCATAATTATATTTAGAAAAAGCATTTTCAGCTGATTGTGATCGTACTGGACCACTTGATATATGATAAATCCGTTCAGGTGAAATACCATATCTATAGATGCTACTTGATGTACTATCTTTTGATGTTGATCTTTCAAGTGATTTACTTAAACGTTTCGGACCAATTTCTGAATAATAATCACTGCATGTTTTTGTATCCTGAATTGGATAATATTGATAATAAGGTTCTGGAGATTTTTGTATATCAACACTACCATGAGCACTGAGACTACGTTTACGATTTCCATTACCATTATTACGATCTGGTGATCTTGAATCAAAACTACCGCGTGGACTTTTTAAAGTTAATTTATATGGATCAAGAGTTTGATCAGAATATCTACTATCAAAACTACTACGAGGTGTATAAGTATCTCTTGAATGACGACTACAAATACTACGATCTGGTGATAAATATTCTACACTACTGCGTGGTGATAAATGAGGTGAACGTGATTCTGTGCTATATTCATAAGATGATGGAGTTAATTGTCTTTTCAAGCAGCTACGATCAGGTGATTTTCCTTTATAAGAACCCTGTGTTTGTTTAAGAATACTACATGGACTTTGTGAACGTTTTAATATTCCACCGTCGGGAGTTCTACGTGGACTGGGTGTACGTCGATCTGAAAGGCGATCTGCTGAACTGTCACGACTCAGGCTAACACTTAGACGTTTACCTTGATCAATACTTGATCTAGGTGATTTGACTTTAATTATTCGAACAGGACTACTTCCTTGTGATTTTGATCGGTCTGGAGAGTATGATAGATTAATACTTGAGCGAGGAGATTTTAAGGATCTTTTATCGCTGCCGTTACGACCATTTGATCTTGAACTTCCTTTGGATTTAAATACTTTATCAACTTTTTTGTCAATTATAACGACATTTGCTGCAGAGCTACTTGTTGTAGTACCGTCAGCTTCAGAATCTTCAGATTTTTCAGTTCCAGTTCCAGCACGATCGCTACTATCACTTTCACGTGATGTAGAAGATGTTACAATATCTGCTGACATTTCCACTACTTCAAAATTTGTTGCCATTACTGGTGCTGTATTTTCAACAATAGTTTGTGGTTCCGGTGATAAACTTGAATCTGGTTGTTGAGATTCAAGAGTTTTCTCTTTTAAATTTGCCATATAAGTTGCTATATCGCATGTATCAGTTAAATTTTCATGTTCAAGATCACATAAATGTTTATCCATAACTTTACTTGGTGATAGATCATCATCACCATTATCATTTTTATAATTTTGATTATTGTTTTTTATGGTTGTATTATTGCTTGATAATTCTGTTGATGATTGTTCAAATATTTCTATAATATTTTTATCATATTTAGGAGATTGCTTATTATCTAATAAATTTTTTAAATTACGTGTATTTTCTGTTAATGAAAATGTTAATAAATTATCATTCTTACCTAAATCTTTCATGAGAACTGGCTGATACGTTGATGGTGGATGAGATGATTGTATCAATCGTGCTTGACTACCAGTACTTCCAACAGAAAGTGTAGAAGTTGTGCTGTAAATTTCATAATGTACATTTAATGTAAAAAAAAAAAAAAATAAATAAATAGCAAATACAAGCAATGAAATAATGCAAACAACAATTATGATACAGGATGGTAACTACAATTAATCAAAACTAAAATTAACAATTCAAAATAAGAAAATATTATAAAGTCATAGAATAAGATAATGATGGTACATATTTACCTTAAAGTAAGATGATTTGGTGTTTTTCCTAAAGTTGCTTTTGGTTTTATTGTACCATGTTGTGAATCTTCTTCTCCTTCAGATTTTGTTCCTGGATCAACACGTTCATGATCCATATGTTGTTTAGGGGGATCTTATGTGTAGTAGAAAGTTTTAAAGTTAATCTCATGAAATTTATGAAAGAAATAATAAAAATAATTAAATCAAAATAATACCTGCTGCATCACCAACAGTTTTACTACGACTTCTGAAACCAGTTTGTATTTGACATGGAATATCATCTGCTTCTTGACTACCCGATAAATTATCATAATCAATATTTCCAGCTGAATGACGTTGTGTTGTTGTTTTCTTTTTAGTTTTACCCAATGTTTGAGATCCTTGCATGATTGTAATCTAATGAAGCAACACAAAAAAAAAAATTTCATTCAATCAATTTAATTTCCTTTTTGTTTATTGAATTTTTTATTATTTACTTGTTGTTTAGGCCTCTCTAATGTTTGTGAACTACCAGAACCACTATGTGGTAAAATACCTGTTACAGAATTCATACTACCTAAACCTTTCATTGGAATTGACATATTTCTAACACTTTCTCTAATAATTTGTCGTATTGTTTTTAAAAATGCATTACGAAAATCTGCAGTACTATTTGATAATACATAAACTTTTTCAGAACGTCTTTGTAATTGTGACCTTAAATGTATCAATTCCCATAAAAAGTGTGAATCCATATCTTTAGCTGATGATGCACGTACTTGTACTTCAGTAACTGGTATTAAAACTTGATAACGTATTATTTCTACTTCATTTGGTGTATTTTTACTTGATACACCCTGTAAATAAATTTAGAAAAATAAAAATTAAATTGTTTTTTTTTTTCAAAGATAAACAACATTTATTATGATTTTTTTTTTTTTTGTTATACCATTAATTTTTTCTTTTGTCGTAAACGTTCTTTGCAAAGGAACACAACCGCTGATTTAAACACAAAACACATAGCATGTAATTCGAGTCCTTTTTTTATTTTACCTAGGAAATCTGAAATATTTAGCCATTCAACTCCTCCATAATATAAAAGGTCGCCTAAAAAATGAAAAAAAAAAAAAATTAAAATATAATTTTTATAGAGAAATCTTGTGTGTGTGTGTGTGTTTTTTTTTATATTTTCGTTCAATTTTAATAAATTCATTTTACCTGGACTAAGGTCAATTGGTTGTTTACATGATTTTTGATGTTGTCGGAATAAATGATCAAAAATAGCACCATATTCTTCATGAATTCGTTGCATTTCATTAATATGCTCGGCCACTTTTTCCATACCTTTAAGTGCCTCTGTAATTATATTTTTAATATTATTATTTTTTTTTAATGTATATATATAAAAGTTTACTCCTTCTATTTAATACAATTATCCTTAATTCTAAATTTCAATGTAAATTGAATTTTTTTTCTTGTATATTTTAAAATTTATTAAAAAAAAAAAAATTTCAATTAAAATACAACCATCAATTTTATTTTAAAAAAAAAAAAATATATTCTAGTTGAAATTTAGAATTACAAAGGACTGCTTTTGTATGAAATGTAAACATTTTATAATTTAATAAAAAATTTTAAAGTTTTTCATTTTCAAATTACAGTATACAAGGATACTATATAAATATGTACATACAAAATATTATTTAGACTTACCAACTAAATGTAAATGTTCATCTGCCCGAGTATCAGTTAAATTTCTCAATTGTTGTAATAATAAAGGATATTTAAGTATTCTTTGAATTGGCTTTATTAAATAGGATTCCAATGTACTACTATGTTGTTGTTTTGGATTTCTTGCTGCGAGGAATTCTTGTAGAGCTTGATTACCTTCATCTATAAACATAATTAAGAATATATATATTTTTTTTTTTTCGTTTTATTTATTTAATTTTGTATATAATGTACAAATTTGTATGTATGTATACGTACATATGTATATTAAATTTTGTATGTATATAAATTAATTGAAAATAATTGTTATATAACTTTGATTATTATTATTATTATAATTTGTTATTATAAAATCTAATTAAAAATTTATAATCAATTATTTTTGTTTTTCTATTTTGTATATTTTGTAAATAAAACAAAAAAATTATGAATAATTTAAAAATGACGAAAAAAAATTCATGTATGTAAATTATACTATAAAATTGATATTTGTGTAGTTCAGAAGTCAATGTGATTATAAGTTAATATATTTTTTTTTTTTTGATATTTTATGATTTTTATAAATTTTAAATGAGTAAATAATATTCTTTCTAAGTTATTCAAGCATTTTTTGTTGTTGCTTCATTTTTTTTTTTTTATGCCGTAAAAGTTATACTTTTTAAGGTTTCTGAATATGTTATATAATAATTTCGGAAGCCATTGTAAATAAGTCCACTTTTTATAAACATTTTTTTTTTTTTACATAAACTTTTTTAATAAAACTTAAAAAATTTATATTTTAATTAATATTTTTAATTATTGTATTTTAATGGTAAAAGAATTTCAAAAAAATAAAAAAAAATAAAAATAAAACAAAGAGATATATGGTCAATTTATGAAAATATACTGTATCTTTATTTAAATATTACTTTAACAGAATTATTACGAACAATATGTGAAAATAAAAATTTAGATTTAGATAACTTAAAAAAAGAAAATGTTATGATAATTGAATCTAAATTACCAATACAGTGATGGTAAAAATTATTAGCCTCTTTTTATTTTCTTTTGGAGTTTAATATATGTATGTACATAATTGTACATATAACAAAAATATTAAAATTTTGGAGGAAATTAACATGGATTGATGCAGATAGTGTGCTTTTTTCCTCCACATGGAACATATGTATCAGTTTTCTTCTTCAAATATATGTATATACATAGATATATAGATATTAGTGTGAAAATAAAAACTACTCCTATAAGGTAATTTCTTTGCTTTAAACTAAATTATAATATTTTTGTATAAATTCTAAAATTTTTATGATGTTGTCATTGTCCCAAAAAAATATTTCACGTTTTTGATTAAATATATCCTGTATGTAAATTGTTTTGTTGTAGAGCCTATACTTTGGGAAAAAAAAATATGGTACAAAAAAACATTTTATATACTTTTCAAATTAAAATTATAAAATAAAATTTTTAAAAACTAAATTATAAAAAAAAAAAATCATTGATTTTCTCAATTTTTGTTTTAAGGACTTAATCACATTGGCTTCTGGAATAACTCATTTACATATAGGTACATATATGAATTGATGTTGTACCTAATATGTGTGTTAAGTAATCTACAATTAAATTTAGAAAGTAGGTATATGAGTTATACGCTATGTACATATGTACCTATATGAAAATTGATTAAGTATCCTTATTAATGAAAGTGTATCAGTATGAAAAAATGTAGGTACTCATACATATGTATATATGTAATTTATTATCATCAAATTAATTAAAAATTTTTTGTTTATTTTTGTTTTTTTAGAACTTCAATAATTAATAAATTTTATTTTATTTTGAATACCTTTAGGTTATAAAATTTCATCATTTATTAATAAGTATATATAAATGAGTTACTATAAATTATATAATTACATGTGTGTACATGTAATGATATTAATAAGAGATGGAAAATATAAAGTTTAAAAAAAAAAGGGCAAATCATTAAAATAATTTATTGTTGTTTATTTATTTATTTTTTTTTTTTGCCTTTTAAATGCACAAACACAGAAAAAAGTTTCTATAATATTTTATCGTTTTTATTTCCGCAATTATTATTAAGTTGAATATTAATGCATGTGGGTGTATATACATATACATATATGAAATGATTTGAATGAAAATATTAAAAAATTAATATCGAAATATGTATGTATCATACTTTGTTGAATAAATATAACATAAACAACATATGTATGTATAGATAGTTTTAGATTAATGTACATAATATTCAATGTTCATATTATGGAAATTGAATATATTCAAGTACATATATCGTACAGTACATACATACATATGTGTTTTTTTTTTTTTTTTCATTTAATAAGTACACTATGAACAAGTATCTGAAATATGTAATTATATTTATTCTTGGCATTAATTATATTAATATTTAATTAAAAGATACATTTACCTTTTTACCTCTCTATTAATGAGTTTTATTTTTTTATTCTTATAATGTAACACATTTTTAAAATTATGTATATTTGACGTATTCTAATGAAATTATGTAAAAATACATAGATACACTTAAAAATACATTTATAATGTATTCTATATATGTACCTATACGATTTATTATTAAGTGATACAATTATTATAAATTTAAGATACTTTAAAATTTATAACATATACTGATAATTACTTATACATACATACATATATGTATCTACCTATGTACAAGTGTATCTGTTTACTTATGTACATATATAAAAAATCTTTCTATACTTTTATTAATTTCAAGTATGAAGTTGATAAATTTAAAAAAGGAAATGTTTTACATAAAATATTTAAATAAATTTTATTTTAATTGACAACATTGTTAATAAATTTTTAAATAAATTGAAATAAATTGTTTTTTAATTAACATTTAATTTAAAGAAGTATGTGTTAAACATGTTTCATCATAGAGAAAAAATCAATTTTTAAATGTGATTGATAATGTCGTAAGTTATGTAACAAAATAAAATTTGATTGAAAAAATAAAACAGAATAAATGATTTCGTTTTAATATGTGAAAAATTATTATTTTTTAATTATTTTGTCAAGATGATAGAGTTATCTTTTTACTGCACATTATTTAAACGCCCAGCGTATAGAAGTGAAAAAGGTGAGGAGGTCATGAGGAATAGAAAAATACTAAATAGTGTTGATGAAAATTTTGTTTGAGCTTTCGTAGATTACAAGAGGGAGGAAACACATTAGCTTGGGGAGAGTTAAAGAGTGCGATTGATAAAAGATTGACCAATATTGACCATATACTCGTATTTTCATTGTAAGCTCGGAAAATGATCTCAGATATAATTTGTGGAGAACATTTTTTGTATAACATAGGTAGAGAATATTTGATGTTCTGTAGAGCAGAGCAAAGAGCGGACAGTTCTGTTATGTTAGAAATTCCTAAAACTCAAAAATGTAATAAATGTGGGTATTTTCAAAAATGCAATTACGATACGGAATTCAATCTACTTAAAACCCATATAAGCTGAATTGTGCATTACTATATTCTGGAAAGTAAATTTTTTGTAAAAAGTTTTCAAAATAGTTTCAGAAAAGTTTTCAAAAGAAAGTTACGACCAAATTGAATTCAATAACGGGCTTAGCAAAGAAACCAATTTCATTATATTTTAATTCTTTTTGATTGAAATTTCATGGAATTTTTAAATAATAAGGAAATAATAATGAAATACTTTTTTTTCTTCGGAATTTTGAAATTTAAAGCTCTTCCAAATACTGTTCTATTTTAGAAATTTAATTTCTTTCCAGAATTTATAGTGTGGTTTATTTTTGGTGAAAATCTTGTTCTAATTATTCGATAGAAGAATTTTAATTTCATTATTACTAAAATTTTGTTCAGAAAACATTTTAAAAAATTTAAAAAAAATGGTATTAAATATGCTCTCCTTATATTTAAAAAAAAATATATCTTATAATGCATTTTCTCAGATTTGAGTATTTTAAAATTTACATACATAAATCTTCCACAATATTATATATCCTTAATAAAATGTTATGCAGTATAAGGGCGTAAATTGATCTCACAGTTTTAAGAAACAAAATTTTTAATATTAAGTAAAATACGGTTTCATTTCTTGTAAATATTATTCTTAAGGTTTTGTTTACTGTTAAAATTTTTCATGTACCTATAGTGTTTCAAAAATCTTTAAGTTGCAAATAAAGTATAAAATACAATATTTGAATAAAACAACAAAATTCTACAAAGTATTCTAATGAAATTAACAAAGATATAGTATTACAGCTATCGTGAATTAGTAAACAAACATTTTAAATATACATACATACATATATTGCATTTATCTACTGAATTTAAAATTTTATAGAGAAAATTCTTCTTAAAATTTTGAATCAAAAGGAAGTATGTATATATTAATTTCATTTAAAAAAAAAAAAAATAAAAATAGTAGAAACAAACTTTTCATAAAGAGTATCTAGTTTGTCTTACTCTTGTTAATCTGAGACAATTTATAAATCATGAACATTCTACAAAATGAAGTGATATATTATAGTATATATACTACATATGTGCATATACATACTATGTACATATGTATATATCTTTCACTTTTTTTTCGATTTTTAAGAATCTTTATGACATTAAGATAATTATATTTTGTTGATTCATTTGTTTATTAAATTACAATAAAACATGAGAATATATACATAGTATATAATTATTTAAATTTATCTATTGTTTATTATACGAATATTAAGAAAGTTTATTACAAAATTATTAAATTTCACATATCCTTAAGGGATATTAAAACTTTCATAAAATTATATTTTTGTATTTATCACACCTGATATCGATAGGCGGTAGATTTTCTAGCAAACAAACCACCTCCTATTTTCTTAGGCAACAACCCTTCTGTGGTTCGCAAAAATGCATCTCTATCTAGGAGAAAATTCTTAGAATATACAGGCATAGAATTTCATTCAACAAACATTGCTAGGAAACTGCTCAATCTCAACAAAAATGATCTAAAGATCATCATAGGTCTTTTTACTGGGTATTGTTCACTCAACTATCACGATATCAGGATTGGGCTATACTAGAGGATGATAAACAGAGATTCTCGAATCAATTTAAAGCTCTATCATTCTTTGTTGGAAGACTCTGTATTTTTTGCTTTAATTCACCAATATTTAAATTTTTCTTTTGTCTTAATTAAAAACAAGAAAATATTTTTATTATACATTTCATGTCTCAAAAAGGAAAAATTCAATACGGAAAATAAGATGAACTTAAAGAAAAAACAAATCGATTGATATGCGTTGTTGAATGATTTTTTTTTTTGTTTTTGTTTTCAATATGTAAACGTAAACTATCTTTCTATGCAAAATGAATTTTCCTTTTTTTTTAAATTAATTTGAAAAACAAAAATAAAACTACTTGAAAAAAAAAAAAAAAATTGGAGAGGATGTAAAAAGATTTCAAGAAATTTGAAGTACCTTTTTAAAATAGATACATAGTTTTCAATATCTTTTTTTTTTTTTTTTTGCAGAAAAAATTATTTGAACAGAAAAGATTAAATGAAATTTTTATTTGATAGAAAATATTTAATATGTAATCATTTGTATGTATATTTGAAAAAAAAAAAAAAGAAGAAGAGATAAATAAATAAAAAAATATATGTATGAAAGCATATATGTACATATTATACATACATATTTAATTTAGCAGACACAGTACCATAAACTACATAGATATGTACATATATAATATGTATTTATGTACGTACATTAAATTATATATGTATATGTAAAATAACATATAAGTAGTAACGATAGTAAATATTCGTATATACTTACTTGGATGTAGAACTTTTTGTGCTTTACTATGGCTAGCACAAAATGATGAATACAATTTAAAATGATTCACATAGTACAGGAAAGCGGAACCAATTGAAAATAGGACATTCTGAAATATAAAAAGGAAGACAAAAAAAAAAAAAAAAAAAGAAAATGTAATAATAATAAAACGGATGTTTAAAAATGCATTTGATTTGTCTTTTTTTTTTTTTTTTTGAATTTATCAAAGAGAAAATACATAATATATACATTAACTATACAACAAAATAAAGGAAGAAAATTGTTGTTTAATTTCATTCTTTCTTTGACAAAAAAAAAATTTTTTCCTGCTTTTTAAAATTAAATTTATTAAAGTAATAAAATTTTATTAGTATCCCTGAATAAAAGTGAATAAATTATACATATTACCTTTAATTTAAAACACTTTTTAGTGAATAGTATTTTGGAAATAGTCTTTTTTTTTTTCTTATTTTTCTCTTTTAATACTAAAAATATCATTGAAATTTATTTGTTTAGAGAAGGTAAGATTTATGGAAGGCTTTTATTTTAAAATTACAATTACATATTTGAAAAAAATACTTTTGACTTTTAAAAGAAAAGTTATATTTATTACTTCATATAAGCATGAAAGATAAATAATGATATTTTTGGTCTCGAATCTTCAAGGACCTAAAGCTGTTTTTCATTTATTAAATTTCTCTTTTTGTTAGTCGTCTTTTATTATGTATTTTTCTTAAACCTTAGATTGGACTGATCGTATGTATGTATTTGAACTTTAAGCCTTATTTCAAACATGATCTTTTCAAGATACAACTTTGAAATTTCATCAATTTCTCCATTGAAGAGGTCTACTCAATCACTTTCTTTTTCAAAGTCCAAGCTCAAAATAAGTAGGATAAATTAATCATATGTAGATTTTGTATGGAAGTTTTTAAATTTTTGTTTTAAAGAGATGTATCTCAGCATCCCATAGATAAAAAACCGATATTTTTTAACTAAAATATTTGTTAAATATAGCTCTCTTCCAAATATTATCCTTTATGGTTGTCTTGTATATTCTTGTTTTGTTTTTTAACTAAAATATTTATTAAAGAATTCTCTTTCAAATTCAACAGATTTCACTGCAAAAATCTTAGTTTTTGGTTGGTTCACAGAATGCTGAGATACAGATTTTCAGCGAATTCGATGTTTGCACTTTTAAATGAAATTTTTACGTCATTGTATTCATCAGTAGTTCCAGTTATTCCATTTTTATTTTATTTTTTTTTTTAAATTTGTATTTCTTTACGTTAATTGAAGAATATAAAAAAACAAATCAAAATAATTACTGATAATTTATTGAAATTGAAAAGGAATAATTAATAAAAGTTCGATTTTTAATTAATTTTCAATAAAAATCAACAAGTTTTTTTAATTAATAAAAAAACTACAAACTCTATTGAAAGAATATTACTTATTTTTTATTGAAATTTTACGACGTTATTTTTCAAATAGAAAAAAATAATTTCTATATAAAAAATACAATACATTTGAAATATTCTAAATTTTCATATTTTCTGTATTTATTTTTATTTCTTTATTTCAATATTTTTTTTTTTAATGGATGATTTAGCAGAAAAATATTTCTATGAAAATTTCATTTTTTTCTCATCTACCTATTTATTGCTGTCATTTTTATTTTATCTCTAAAAGTTTGTAATTTTGATTATTGATTTGATATTTACAAAAAAAAAAAAAAATCATAAAAAAAAAAAACTAACAGTAAATATAAAATTTTCAGAGAGACTATTTCACATTTTTTCATCTCACCCACCCATAAGATCACATCTTTTTTTTTTTTCACTTTAAATGTAAAACATTACTGAAAAAAGCTTTCTTGTTAACTTGCAAAATATAAAAAAAAAAAATCTATAAAAAATGCATTTTTTATCATGATTTGAAGATATAGAATTCAATGAATTGGAAAATAAACTAAATTCAAAATAAAAATCATTAAATAAATGGAATGAAAAAAAAAAAGAAAAGAAAAAGGAATGATATTTTCTAAGCAAAAAAAAAAAAATGGAGAATATAGAATTTCCACTTACCTTAAATTGACTTGAATGTTCGAATTTATGAAAATCTGGCTCTAATTCAAGTGCCTCTTCAAGATTTTGTAAAAATTGTCTTTGGAATGTAACAATTTCCTGAATATTACCAAATAATGCTGATATTTCCGCATTTGAAAGGAATGTTTCACGTTTAAGTGGTTCCAAATAATGTTCTAGTAAATTATTTAAATGCTGTTTGAGAAATAAAAAGAAAAAAATAATAAATACATTTAAAATTGAAAAAAAAAAAAAAAAAATTATCATTTCATTAAAAATTCGAACGTATAATAAGTCGTTTACATCACAGATTGAAACGTATAGTAATGTTTGCTGCATACATACATATGTACATATATCGTTTCCGAATTCACCCTTCAGAGTGGTAGTTCGGAATCAGCGTTCGATTATGATTTTTTTTACTACTTTTCAATCTGAAGATTCGAAAAAATTTTTCACTCTATTTAAAAAATAATTTGCTTAATTTTAATGTCAATTTAAAAAAAAAAAAATTAATGACAAATTTGAAAACAGTTTTTTTGAAATTTTTATAAATAGAAATTTCGAATTTCGAAGTATCAAAAGACGATTTTTGTTATTCCACAAAAGGGTAATTTAATTTTTGTTTAGTAAAAATTTAACAAAAATGAAAAAAGATCAATTTTATTTTTGTTATTGAAAAAGTGCACAGTGAAGATTTGTTGTGAGATATTTCAAACAAAGAATATGAAGATCCATCATCAGGTTGAATTTAAATTTTCAAATGCGCTTGATAAAACTAAATTTGAATTCACGCTGAATTATAAACAGGCAAAATCTGTCACTTTGAATTGTAAATTAGACATTAATCGTTGTTTTAGATGCAAAATGTGAAAAATGTGAATAATTTTTGTAAAAGTATATATTTTATCACTCAAATACTTGAAATATTTTTGAATTTGAATAACATCTGTTTTCTTGTATCTTTTACATATAATGTATATAGCATTTTTATTTATTTATTCTATATATGTTGTTTTTTTTTCTTCTAAAATTTATTTTAATGTAAACTTACTTTGACATAGGTACGTTCTGTGTCAACAAGCTCAAGAATAACTTTTCGTAATTTTTCAGCATCAGTCAATTGTCGTGATGGTGTTAGCATTGCATTAGAAACCGATGACGCAACAGATCCTGTAGGGCTTGATTTTCTAGTCTCTTGTGGTGAACGACAGAAACCAGTTACCTATTTTTTTTTTTTATTTTTTTTTTATTTTCAAAATTATATAAGTAAGAAAGTAAAGAGAGACAAAAAAAATGAAGTTAGTAAGTAAAGTTTATTTTTGTGAACATAAGTTTTGCATTGATAAAAACAGTGATTTTGGATTTTTTTTAAAAAATGAAATACAAGTATGTGTACTGTTTATTTTACATAATATATCATACATAATATATGTTTAAGTAAATTATATTTTCTACTATCTACATACATATATTTTATGTTCATAGATGTATGTATTAAAATTAAATTAAATTTTACCTGTTCAGCAGTTTTAAGAAGATTCTCAATTTCAAAACTGTTTGTACGTGATGTTTGTTTGGTACTTTGTGTTGTCACTTGAGGTTCAACTGATGATGGTGCTGGAGAACTTTCTGTTTCTGAAGAATATAAATCTTTATCTGATGACGAGTACACAATATTGCAAAAGAAAAACGAAAAAACAAAAACAAATTTGCAAAAAACAAAAGAAAAACATAAAAACACACATATTTAATGAATTTTCAGTTAAAACTTTTGACATAAGAAACAGTTTTTGCTTAAAAAAGTTTAGATTTTAATATATTTAATAGTAATACAGGATGATTAACTAAATAGAATTGGGAAAATTAGAAGATTTTAAAAAGAAAAAAAAAAAAAAAGATAAAAACAGTAGGAAAATTTGTTTTTGAAGATTTTAGATGTTTAGAAATTTTTATGCATTTATTTCTATTATTGATCGTTTAGGTATACTAATAAATATGTACATACATAAATATGTGTTTTATTTAGCTTTGACTTTTAAAGAAACCATGACAATTTTGTTAGATAACAAATTTCAACAGAATCTTTTAACAAGAAAATATTAATTGCTATGATACGGCATCATTGAATCTATTTTTCAGTTACATACCATCCACAGTTTATTCCCACTCACAGGAAATTTTCAATCTGGATTACAGTGGTTCTTAAAATTCAGCTATACTCTGTAGTTTACTATATTATAAATATAACGAGACTTGTATTTGAAAAAAAAAACAAAAAAATTTAATAGGTGTGTTCTGTTTTCACTCATAGTTCACCAATAAGGCTCATTGGCCATTTAGGTGGACAAAATTTCTAATTTTTCTTTGAATTCCTTAATATGAAATAAAAACAAATACATTCTTAATGCTAATTTAATGGGAAATTTATATGCTTTTTACTTTAGTGGATGTATAATATATACATATTTTGCAGTTTTTGGAAATATGTTAAATATACTCGTACGTACATATGTAGGTACATATTTTAATCACATCATAATAAAGTAAAAAATTCATAATGATTTAAAAAATTCGTGGTAGTTTTAAGTAAATTTGAACTGAATCACCTCGTAATATGTGAGTGTAGAATAGGCATGCATTGAATTTGAACAGATAATAAAGATAAAGAGTGTTTGAATATGTACATATATGTATGTTATAGAAAAAATGAAAAGAATAAAAAAAATAAAGAAAAAAAAATTATAAACAACAATATAACAAATTACTTACTCCAACCAGGTGCTGGTACAATTAAACCAGTAATCATTTCTTCACTCATTACTGGCGGATCAGATGGAGGTGGTGGACATACTAAAGAATCAATCATATCATCAGTAACACGCATAATACCAACTAAATCTGGTGGTTCAGTACGTGATGACCTAAATTAAATATAATTTAATTAATTTACAAAATTTATTATAAATTAAAGAAAATATTCGAGAATAAAATTTCATGAATTTTCTGAATAAAATTTCATATACATATGTATGTATGTACTTTTAAAAACACAAATTTGAAATATTTTTAACTGAAATTTATGCAAATAGATAACAAAAGGAAATAAATGATAAAGAATTTTTTTTTTTTATTGAACTTAAAAGTAATTTTACTTTGGACACTCTATGAGGTATGTCATTTTCAAAATGCTCTGATTTTATTACTTTTTTTTTTTTTTAAAAATGTTCTACATTTCTATTCAGAAAATTTTCAAAAAAAATCTAAAAACTTTTTTCAATATTGAAATTATCAAAAGAAGATATCGATTCAATTAGATTTTAGAAATTATCAGAATAAAATGATGTATAAAAATGAATTTTCAAATAAGTTTTTGAAAAGCTTTTCGAATTTTAAATTAATACAAAAAACGATTTAAAATGTTAGATACCTAGTGATTATATTTTTATTTTATTTTAAGATCTTTTTTTTTTTTTTTTGTGTTTTAAAAACAAAATAAGTTTCTGTGTATAAAAAAAACACATAAAAGTGTTAAATGTTTTTCTATGAGAATAGTTTTTCAAATACGCTTTTATTTCAAAAATTTTCCAAAGATATTAATTGATTTATTTGTTTTTTTTTTTTTGTATGTACATATATGAAAAACATTTTATCTATTTTTCAGATTACATGTTTTTACAATATTATTTAGTTATAAATTCTGCAATTATTTGAGAATATACAATTTAACCCTCCTACGCTGTAACATTTCTATTGATGTTTGGAAAATGAAATTAAAATTATATCAAGGGAATGAGGAATATGAATTGATAAAAGTCGTAGGACTTTAATTATGATCTTCTATTACGTATGAATTCATCCTCCTATATGGATAAGATATTTGGAAAATAAACAGTAATATCATCAATAAAGTACAAATTTACTTAAACAAGTGCTTAAGAAGTATACTTGGAAAATGTTGTTATGGAAATATGCTAATCACATATAAGTTGCAATTAAAATTAAAATTCGCAAATGGAAATAGATATGCCACACTATAGGATCTAATAACCAAATTTTTAAGTTGGCTCTCGACTACAATCCATATAGACAACATAGCAAGAAAAAGACTCGAAAAACGAAGGAGGGTTAAAATTGTTAAAACGAAAAAAATAGAATTGAATATATGTTTAATTCATTCGATATAAAAGTTAATCAATAAACCATAAACATTATAGATGCATTTTAATATTATTTAGAAAAAAAAAAAAAAAAAATTACACACATGGTATACTTTATGTGGTTTATCATTATATTAAATAGATATATACGTATACATATGCGCTTAATTAATAAAATAGTTTTATAAAGAAATACTTATTTCATTTAATTCTGTAAATTATCTGTTTTTCATTTACATAAAATATGTATTTTTATATAATTACATAAATATTTACATACATATTATGTAAGAGAATATTTTATGAGTTTAAAATTTAAAATATTTATTATATTATAGATAATGAATATATTATATAAATATTATTTAAATACCTCATCATCATGCATAATGATTGTTCCTCTTGTAAAACGCTTTCTAAATACATCATATCCAGGTCAGATACAATCGCTCCATTGATTACCATTATTTCATCTCCTTTAATGATACCTGTAATTTTATAGAAAGAACATTACATGAATTTTATTAAGAGAACAATATAATAAGATTGTCATATCTTTAGATTTTCAAAAAAAAAAAAAAAAAAAAAAAATTATTTTATGTATTTTTTTTTAAATACTTTTTATTTTATTGTGTATCCTATTTAAAAGTTTCCCTTTTCTTCTATTCTTAAAAGAAATAACAAAACGAAAAACAAAAAAATTGAAGGAAAAAAGGATTTGAAAGGACTTAAGCTTAAAGAAATAAAGAATATATGTTCCATATGTATAGTACCAAATATAATCATGTAATTTATGTATATTTAAAAATAAAGTTAAAAAAAAAAATATAATAAAATGAAAAAGTAAAAAAAAAAAATTTACATCAGAAAAAAAAAAAGGATGTTGTATATGAATGTTTTAAAATAGAAAATGACATAAAGTTAAAATAAGGATGATATTATAGAGAACACAACACGGATATGTTAACCAAGATGAGGGTATATATGTATATTGTATGTATAGTAGCTTGTTATATTGTACAGTAGTGTCAAATGCAAGTCATCATCGTCATCATCATCATCCATATGGTATAGTATGTGTATCTATATATATATATATTCATTGGGTACAATAACACAAGAAAGTCTTAAACAAGATCCTATTTTATTTTAGTATTTTTTTTTTTTTTGTTTAGTTAAGAGGATTCTTGGATGTTTATCCATGAGTAAAAAGTGACAGGAGCAACATCTTATGTACCAGATAGTAGACATGACTTAAAGGAATATAAATCTTTTGATAAAGTCCTATTGAATATAAAAGCCTTTTTATATCTATTTTTTTATTTTTTATTGTTTATTATTATTTTTTGTAAATGTATGTTTTTTTTTGTTCCTGGAAATTTACGATACATAAGTTTTTTTTATCCTTTTTTTTTTATTATTTTTAATTTTTTTATCTTTTTTATTATTATTATTATTTTTTTTTTTTTGAGAGGCCTTTTATTGCTAAGGTAACTTTATATTACTCTTAAGTAAAAGAGGATGATACGAACTATAAGATTTATGCGAATATGTAATTTATTCTTTTTAGGCAAGAAAAAAAAAATGATAAGTCTAATGCTGGATTTCTTCAGTCTCAACTATCTTGTACCTAACTTTAGCAGGAAGATAATAAAGAGATTTGCATTTCTTCACCTCTGATTAGCACTTAGCTGCCACCTAAGTTTAGGTGGCAGTTGAAGTACTGATTATTTATTTAGGTGTTACCTAACTCGATAGCAGCGCATTCTGTTTAAAAAAAAAGTGATTATTTATGTCAAAATATTTATTTTAAGAGAAAAGGAAGCTTGAAAATATCTAACATAAAATTTCTGATTAATGAATAAATATACAAAAACGAAAAATACAAAAATTGAATTAATTTGATTCCCTAATATAACTTTTACTTAAAAAAAAATCTTTTTCAATCACTTACAGACCTTTTTTAATACAAAATAAACGTTAAACTTTACAGCTTGAAAAATATTCGAATTTTACATTGCTAAATTTTCGAGTCTCGACTAAAATTTTATGATTTTCAGGGTTGGGAATAAGAAAAGTAGCTACCACCTAGTTAGCAGAAAGTTTTAATGAAGAAAACCAAACCTTTAGCTAGCTATCACCTACACTTAGGTGATACCCAGTTAGCAGAGACTCTGAAGAAATCCGGCATAAGTGTATAAGATTTATAACGCAATAGAAAAGATGCACCTGGACATACATCTTGTAAAAATTTTCGTTTTTTTCCTACATACATATATTTACAACTCTCCTTATACTAAATACAACCACTTTACTGTGATGAATGAAAAAGAATTTTACTTATGCTGCGAATACGATGATGATATTATAAAGGTAATTGTTTTTAAAGTGTATTCAACTATTTTATATTGCTGTCTTTTTAGAAGAAAAAGATGAAGAAGAAAAAAAAAAGGATTAAAAATCTTTGAAGTGTTTGGAAGGCAAAGTTATTGAAATTTTAACAAGTTTTTTTTTTTTTTTTTCAAAAATAAAATCCTTTTAAGAAGCGTGAATTTCAGGTGAAATTTAAAAGAAAATTATATGAAAAGAAAAAGTATTTAAAAAGGATTGAATTAAAAACAGGATGTGCAGTTAAAGTTCATGTTTTTTTTTTTTTTTTAACGTGGAAAAAGTGTTGTTAGGTAATCTGAATATGTAAAGACTTTCTTTTTGTTTGATATCTTTTTTATTTGAATTATCTGTGTACTTTAGTTTGAGAAGATTGTTTGAAAATTGCTTGTATCTATTACATTAGTTTTTCTTTTTTCTTTTTAATTTTCCAGAAATAATCGAACTGTATATAAAGAAATAATTTTATCGAGTTTTATAGGCACAAGATTTTGTATCTTTTTTAAAAGATTAATTATAATCTTATGTGAAATAAAATAATTAAAGGAGTCATCTAACATCTGTTTGTGGGATTTTTTTTTTTCGCTCCTTTTTTTCTCAACTAAGATTAAAAAACGTGGTTTTCCGGTTTTCGTTGAATTAAAAATAAAATTAGGAAAAAAAAAAAACAACATAAAAATAGTCTGTGAAAAAAAAAATTAGAATTTTTTTTTTTTTTTTAAATTGAAGAGTTTATACGCGTAAAAGTACTTTTTTTTGTTGTTGTTGTTCTTAACGTTAAAATGATAAAGATAGACGACAGTTCCTTTTTGTTGTTTTTTTTTTTCACTTAATTTTCTTTTCTTTTTTTATGATTTTTTTTCTTCTCATAATGAATAAATTTAAATCAGTCCCTTTGGGAGATTAAATTTGTACAAACTTTTATATGTTGTTGACGGTGAAACTTTTCTAATTAATTTGTCATTTTTAATGATAGCCCTAAGTTATAAAATTTTTTTTCCTTCTAGTTTTTTTTTGCTTTTCTGCATTTTTGATATATATATATATATTTTTTTTTATTTATTTACTTTCTTTTTAAGTTGTTTTTTTTTTTTTTTTGATTATTTAAAATTGGATAAAAAAAAAAACCGAAGATATGGAGAGACATAGAATGAATATCATTTATAAAAATTATTGTTGTTTTTGACTTATTTATAATTAAACAATACAAAACGATTTACAAGAAAAATATTGAAATATCTTTGTTGTTTTCTCTCTCTCTCTAAATTTTCTTATTTGCGAAAAAACAAATAAATCTTGAAATTTTTGCTGAAAATGTATTAGTATTTTATTTTTGAAACGTAAAAATAAAATTGAAATAAAAGGAGAAGAAGTTAATTTATTAATATACTTGAATTTTTACAATATACGTTTTTGTTTTTTTGTTTTTTGTATTTTGCAATTAAGTATAATTAATTCACAATAATAAAACACGAAAATAGTAATAAAATCAGAAGTAAAAAAAAGGATAAAAATTAATTATAGATTCAATTACTGTCAATGAGAAAATATTTTCTGTATGTATACATATGTATGTATGTATATTGGTCCACTCTTAAAATATATTTTTGTATTCTTGAAATATCTTTTGTATACATTCTCATAAATAAATACACATAAAGTATATACATACTAAGTATTTTATTGTAAGGTATCTATTATATTATTTCACATCCTTTTTAATCTTCAAGAAAATATATATTATTGATCCGTTAAATTAATCACAGTTTATGGATAAAATTTCTAAGTGTACAATTCAATAATAAAAAAAAAAAAAAAAAAAAAAAAAAGGTATTCATTCATATATTTACAGGTACAGGTACATGATAATAATAACAAAGTAAGTAAGTACATATATAAAAAACGCCATAATAATTTTCTATATAAATAAAGCTTTTGTGTTTGTCATTGGAACCGGAAATTAGAAAATCAAATAATAAAATAGAAGAGATGAGAAAAGTAAAATGTTGAAATAGAAAGAAAAACTAAAAGAAATAAAAAAAAAAACAAAATTTTCGCAAACGTCAAGAAAGAATTTTTTATATCTTTTTTTCTTTTTTCTTTTTCTTCTAAAGTATTTTTTTTTGCTATTAAACGATATCTTTTAAGATTTATAATTAAATTTGATTGGTTGTAAAAAAAAAAAAATAATAATAATAATAAGAACCTGCATAATCAATTTTATTTTTATGAGTAACAACAAAATACATTAAAAAACAAAAAAGAATATAAAACAAAAATGTAGAAGTAAGCAATTATTTTTTGAAGGTTATTACAACAAAATTTTATTGAAATTTAATATACAAGTATATATATGTAGATATATGAGTATAAGTAATATCTTTTGACAAATTATTTTATTCTTAATCGAAAGTAACGTACTTTTCAGAGCATTAGAAAAAAAAAAAGGAATCAATTTAATAAATTAAAAAAGGAAAAATTGAAATTTTCTCGACGAAATATGTTGGAAAATTAAAAAGAAATTTTTGAAATGAGATAGAAGTTAACGGTAGCCAAAGAAAAAAAAAAAAACTAGAAGTGAAATTTGATTAATTGAAAATGAGAAAATATTCTAAAACATCATCTCATTTCCTTCTATTCTTTCCTGTAAAAAAAAAAAAAAAAAAAAAAAAATTAATCTACAGACGTCAAATTCACAATGAAGGACCATTCTTTAGATAAATTTGAAAAGAAAAACAAAATTTTTTTTTTTCGAAGCTATTATTCATAACAATCACCTACATTGGAAAATGTCTTCTTTTATTTGTATAAGTCAATTTAAAAAAAAAAAGAAAATGAAATAACGAGAAAATTTTGAACAGATAAACAGATGTAAAGAATCCATGTAAAAATGATAATAAAAAAAAAAATTTGAAATATGTATCAACTTTCATTTTCCTTTAAATATATATTATATTTGAAAAAAAAAAAAAAAAAATTTTCATTTTTTGCTCTACTTAC
Organism: Bombylius discolor; assembly: GCA_939192795.1. Classification (NCBI taxonomy): domain Eukaryota; kingdom Metazoa; phylum Arthropoda; class Insecta; order Diptera; family Bombyliidae; genus Bombylius; species Bombylius discolor. The sequence continues at coordinate 51,709,569 of OW584238.1, read as the reverse complement.
CATTTTGCATAGCAACACTTTTATCCTCAACACGACTAACATAACAGCAAAGTTCATCTTGTCGGTCAGCATTTTCAATTAATTCAGCTTCAACAGAAAATCCCCACATTTGATCTAAAGTTGTGCGTTGTAATTCAACTTGATATAAAATTTTCGTACATACTTCAACAAATTCATGATTATGTAACTAAAAGTAAAACCAAAAAATATTAAAAAAAGGATAAAATTTTTTTTTTTTTACATCAGAATAATTTAAATTTTTAATTTATGAAATTTTAAAAGAAAAATTATGAAAAAGTAGGTAAAATTTGTTATAAAACTTTATTGCAATTTAAGAAATGCGTATATTAAAAAGAAATTTTGTAATTTTGTAATTTTTATCTTTGAAAAAAAAAAAAAAATCGAATTCTAATTGTTTGAATATTTTAAAAGTTCAAAGAGTTTTTAAATATTTTAAGTTTTAACAAGCAATTTAAAAAAAAAAAAAAGGAAAACATGAAAATGTTAGTTGAATTTCTGAAAATTAAAAAAGATACTTTATTGCCTTAATTCAATGATTAGAAATTTAATATCCTGGAATTTTTTTGAATTTGTAGCAATATAAAATTCTTCAAATGACCTTTAAGCCTTTATCACCTTCAAATAATAATATCAACAATGTGAATTTGTAAAATGAATCTGTGGCCATGAAGATTATTGTAAATAGAACAAGAATTTTCAAGGAAATTGTTCGAATTGTAAACATAATTTTGAAGTTTTGTGTATTGTTTCATTTTCATTGAGAAAAAAGAAAAAAGAAACAGATTCCTTATGAATATAGGCTCGTTTAAATATTCAACATATTAAACACCAGATAGGGAGATTAGAATGTTTTGGTGTTTTGTTGTTTCGATGATTTCAGAAAATACAAAAGAACGATATCAATACAAAAAACCAAGAAATATTCACTATTTTAATGTTGAGTACACCATCGAAATCAGTGAGTAAAGGGGGAGGAGAAGTAGTATAAGTATAGTTAGTAGTGTTCAGTATGTGGAATATTGAAACTAGCACTACATATTAATGTTTTTTGGAATTAAATTTTGCATAATATAATGATTGATAAAATTAATTAATTACATTTGAAAATTTCTGTTTAAAATTTATTTTGTTCAATTATAAAATTTTCTAGATGAAATATTTTGTTAATTTAATTATGAATGTTTAAAATAATACATTAAATGTATTTTAATTTAAATTTAAATTAATATAAAATAAAAAAACAAAAAAAAACGTGTAATAATAAAGTATTTTTATTTTAAATAAAAATTGATTAATATGAAAACAAAAATTTAAACAAATTATGAAATTTAAATTTAAAAATTTAAATACATATAAATAAGAGATCACATTCAACGTACATATGTAATATATAAATAAAGGATCACATTCAACGTACATATGTATGTAATGTATTTAAAGTTATTATTGTACAAAAAAAAAATAACTGAAAATCAATATACCTACATAATTTAAAAAAAAAAAAAAACCGTATTTTTAATGCATTTTTTTTTTTTTTGGAGAAAAGTACAAAAATTATTTTTTTCATTACTAGTTTCCATTTTCTTTATTATTTTTTGTTTTGTTTATATATATTCGTATATATATATGTTGTTTTAAATTTTCTTCATGTACAAAAACACACATAACATATAATATACACAAACGTACATATACATAATTTTATACAGATATTCACATTTTCAACAATATAAATTTACGCTCTAGTTATCTATTCCAAAAAAAAAAAAACAAAACAAAAAAATAAAAAATAAACTTTCGAAAATGTAAAAAATTACAACAATTTTAACAACAACAACAGGCATTTTCATCTCTTACTATGTACGTTTTTTTTTTTTCATATTTAAATTTGTTTGGTGCTATAAAATACAGATATTTTAAGACAAAAATTACATTCAGTAATCTGTAGAAAAAAACAAAAATACTTTAGAATATTATAGGATTAAAATAAATGAAAAAAAAAAAAAAAGAAGAAGAGGAAGAAAAAAGGGAGAAATAAAAAACAAAAAAAAAAAAAAAAAACAAACAAATTATTATGACTTGATATTATGCAGCTTTGCTTTACTGTAGTTTTTCATTTTAGTAAGAAAATTTTTCTATTTTTTATTTTTACCATTTGAAAATCAGGAAATGGAAAGTAAATGAAATATGGTGTAATTATGTGCCAGGTTTTTTTTTTTTTGGTTTTCTTTATTATTTTAATAAACATAGATAGGGTGATGATACCAGTTTAGAGCCCATTTAAAAGTTTTTTTGTTTTTTTTTTTGTAACAGTTTTCTTCGTTCGCATCGAAATAGATTCGTGTTGAAAAGAAAACTAGTGAAAGATTTAAAAGATCAAATGTTTTTTAATTAATAATTAATAATAAAAAAAAAAAAATGAAATCAAGAATATCTATTTATTAAAAGCTTTAATTCTGGAAAAAAAAATTCGATAAATTATTTTGGTGCTTTTATATTTTGTTAACTTTACATAATTTTCTAAAATAAAAGCTTTGATAAATTTTGTTTATTTCAATTCCATTATTTTCGAATGTATGAGTATGAATTCATTTGATTACTTCTTTAGAAGTTAGATTTTTCAATCTGAAATTTTAGGAAAATTCATGAAAATAAATGAAAAATTTATTAGCTTTCGCAATAAACGTAAAAATGTTTCCTTTTTTTTTCAAGTTTTATTTGCTAATTTTTCCCATGAGAAATTTCTTCATGACAGTTACCTGTAATTTATTTTCTTCTTCTTTTATTCATTCATTTGTTTTGTGATTGTAAATTTTTATGAAAAATGTCAAAATTATAAAAGGATAAGAAAAAAAACAAGATAAAATAAAGGGGAAAACAGATAAGCTTTACTTTTTTTTTAAAATTTATTGTCAAAGTAGGTATATAAGCAAAAATATTGGAAAAAAAGTTACACTCTAGACACACTGAATTAAAATCACTCGTGTTAGACGATTTCACCAAATCTTATTGATGACACATACATACATACATACGTATTATAAATCACAATGATTTTGATTCTTAATAAAGATTTCAATTTCAATGCTTTTCCATATTGTTTTTTACTTTACATTTTTTATAGTCTTTTCGTTTTTTTATTATTCAAAAAATAAGATAAGCAAAGCAAATAAAATAAGACAACAAATTAAATGATGACAAGTGAAATAACAGTCAAAATTGAAAAGTATAAATGGTAAATGAAAGTTTATTTTCGGTTTCAACTGAAATCGGGTATTTTTTAGATAATTTTATACAGTACGCGTTTGGATGACGATTTCGATTTGATGTGTCTAGCTATAGTTAAATAATTTTTTATTTCATCACATTTTCATTCCAAAAATAAATATATTCTGTTTATTTTTAGAGAGAGAGAAAGAGAGAGAAAGAGAGAGAATTTTTTCTTATTAAATTTATTCAAAGGTTTTTGTAGTTTTGGGAATAAAAAGGATATTCGAAAAGCCCACATTCCTAAAAATAGATTTTTTTCTGTTTCTCAAATTTTTTCAGCATACAAATTTTTTGAAAGACATTGTTTGTTTGTTTAATTTTCGACAAAATTACAAGTACGTCTCGACAAATTTAATTTTATCTCTCCCTTGGTACACCACTGATATTTTAGTTTTTATGTGTAGTGTAGTACCAACTGAGAAAAAACAAAAAACCTTTTACTTATTTTCATTTTATTTTCATAAATTTATTTTATTAATTAAACAAATCCTTTTTTGATTGAAATACGAAAAATCTAATTTTTTACAATTTATAAAAACGTTGAAAAAATTTATTTCATTATTATTTATTTTTCATGTCAAAATAACGGCATAATAAATTTGAAAAAAGAAAGAGAAAGAAAGAAAGAAAGAAATAAAAATAAAATAAATTTTGCATAATGATCCTTGAAGTAATCATTTGAAACATTATGTTGAAGTATATAAATGATTATTGCATTTATATTTCTCGTATATCTATAGAAATTTTTTTTTATTCAATTAATGAAAAGAAAAAGCAAAACAGAAAAAAAAAAAAAAGAATCAACAGAGATTTATGAAGATAAGAAAAATTTGCACTAAGACTATATAGAAACGGAAATATTTAACCTCAACGGGATATTTTATATTATTTTGTCGTTTTGTTTTTCAGTCTAATTTTTTTTTCATTTGAAAAGAGAAGAAGAATAATTGGAATATGTATAGTTTTTTTTTTTTTTTTTTTTTTTTTGAAAATAGGCTTTTTTTGTTGTTTTTGAATGAAAATTTTCTTGCACATACCAATAATATATCAGAATAAAAACGAAACAAAAACAAAAAAAAAAAATATATATATGTATATGTATATATACTAAGGTATGTGTTTCACAAAGCCAAATATAGTAAACCCCACAGCAGGTATTTTCAATTTACGGTAACAAAGATACTATAATTTTTATTCTTTCTTTTTCTAACATTTTTTTTTTTTTTTTTTTTGTAGAAATTTTCTATGATTCTGGTTGAAAATCTAAAGCTGAAGAGTATTTTATTTATTTTTGTTTTTAGTGTGATTGTTTTATTATTTCCATTATAAATTTATTATTGTAAAATAACAAGCTACTAAAAAATATGTATTAAAAAAAATAAATAAATTCTAGACAGAACGGAGTGTAGTGTGAGAGGGAAAAAAAAAAATAAAGATAGAAAAATAACAATAGAAAAAAAATTAATATTTATTTTATAAAAGCACAAGAACCGTAAAACATATTATTTATATGAATATTTTCTTTTTGTTTTTTTTATTATTATCTTTTTCCTTTTTATTTTTAACATTATTTAGAAAATTTTTTCCAGTTTTTTTCCTTTTCAAGATCTTTTTTTTTTTTTTTTTGTGTTCTAATAAAATGAAACTCCCGCCGCTTAACATATACATATATACATAGGTACATACATGAATTGTTTTTTCATGCATCAATGATGTAAGTCTTTTTTGAGATTTTTTCTGTTGTATAAGTAAAACAAAGTCATCTTGAATATAGTAGATATACTAAATACTTTTTATATCTTTGTTTTTTGTTTTTTTCATATTTAATGAAAAATTTATTCATGGAATTAAAAAACAAAAAAAAAAATGTTAAAATAAATGAATGGTCGTTAACCTCAGAAGAATTTTGAAATTTATATTTTCAAGAATTTAAAGGAAGAAATACAAACAACTTTAAACTATACAGAAAAAGATTCAGATTGTTAAAATACATAGTGTGGTAATTAAGTAACCTAAAGGACTTAATGAGATTGTTTTTTTTTTTGTATAAGTAATAAACAGGCATACACTAGGGTGACATGAAGTATATAATTAGGTTGTTTGAGTATATTATAGAAGCTTTAAAATCGTAATAGTCAGTGTGTGTGTGTGTGTGTGTATGTGGAAATTTTTATAGAACTTGAAAGTAAAATAAAAAAGAAAAGGGGAAAAAAAAGGAGTTAAGTAAGTTAAATCAAGAATTTTATTATTATTTTTTTTTTTACCTTATAAAAAATTAAATTGTTTTTTACTATGATTTTTCTTTTTTTATTTTCATGAAAAAGTTAATTATGAAATCTGTAATAAATTAAAAATCAAATGGAAATTTTAAGATATTTCATTAATTAAAACTTTTATAAATTTTTCATTATTTTGTGGGAATGAACATATGTATGTTTTTTTTTTTGTTCAAGTGAATTTCATTTTTAATTTCATATTCATGATCCTTAGGTCAAAAAACAAAGTTATTCGATTGAAAAATTAAAAAAAAAAAAATCATAATTGATTCAAGAGTCATGTAGAAGCTTTTAAAAAAAAGTTTATTAAAAAACTTTGAATTTTTTTTTTGCTCGTTTTTTTATTTTTGAAAATAAAATTTTCTGAGAAAAAAAAAATATATAACGTAACTTACATGACTAGTTTCTGTTATAATATGGTAAGAAGATTTAACCACGAAAAAAATAAAACAAAAGAGAAAAAAAAAGCAAAAAAAAAAAAATGAATGAAGAAAATTTTAAAATACGTTTTGTTAATGTCCTGAATTTGACATTTTTATTCTGTCACATTATCATTTTCGCCCTAATTTGTTTTTAAACTTTAAGTTATAGCTAGAAGGGCTGATTAGGGTTTTTTAAGAATCGTAAATTACTATTTCGTAAAATAAGTTTGTTTTATACAAATTTCATAAATAAGTTTAAGTCAGCTCAGTGAATATTAAAAATATTGAAATTTAATTATGCAGGTTATAAGGACATTTTTAAGTCTTTTTGTTTTTTTTATTAAAGAAGTTAAAACTCTCTTAAGATGAATATGACACTTTTGAAATAAATAAAATTTAATTGTTAAAAAATTTGGAACAAAATTGAAATGAAAAACATATTTCTCCCTGTAATATTTTGAAAGAAGACAAAAAAGATTCAAGAAGCTTCGAAAAGTATATTTTATATAAGTTTTTTAAATTTGACAGATAAACAAAAACGTATTTGTGGTTTGTTTTGTGTATGGGAGAACTTCAGTTGTTATTGTCAGCTATGAGTTTCTTGACAGATAAATTTACTCTATACAACTAGAACGTGCAGAATACTATAGTTACTTTAGAAATAATTAAAGTTGATTTTTTAGGGTAAGTTTTATTTTTATAGAATAATGCAACGTTTCACACTATGAAACTATCGCGGAAAAACATATTTTTCATTAAAAGGATAAGCAATTCTACCACATCCTCCATATTGCCACGATATTTTTCCAATCGACTATCACTTTTCTTGGCTCAACAAAATTATACATGTATATGTATATTAGCGGAAATTAACACATGTTTTGCCTTTCAAGGTACAACACGTTTAATAATTTATGAACTTGCATTTCGTTGGAAAAGGGTGTTAATCCTGTAAAAATTATTATTTTAATAAAATTTGTTTTTTTTTAAATTGATTTTTAATACACAAATTCCCAAGTCTCATGAACTTTTCTGGTTACAGATGAAGTGTTTCATGTGCAAGATAAAATTTATTTATTGATTTAATTTTATTTATTTATTTATTTTTTTTTTTTTTTTTGCAAAAATAAATAAGTAATAAGACTTTATTTTATCTTTGATGTTTGATTTTTTCTTCGAAGAAAGTTTTCATGGGTTTTTTTTTTTTTCGTTTACTTTTAATGAAAGTTTCTTTTAATAAAATTTAATCATGAAGTTTTTTTTTTTTTTTTTTTTTAATTTGGTTTATTAATGCGTGAAATACATGCATTCTGAAGAATATGAAGAAGAAAATGTTTCATTAAAATTGAAATTTTAAAAAATGGGTATATTCATAGAGTTTTTTTTTTTAAGTTCACATATCCTTGAAAGTTTATTTTTCGAATATTGTAGAATTTTACTGTGAAATTAGTGTAAGTGATTTCAAAAAACCATCGATCTAGATGTGAATTGAAAAAAAAAAAAAAAAATGAAAATGTAGTAATAATTAAAAAACTAATTCACAATATTAACATAGATAGTATGTAATATTACAATTTAAAAAAAAAAAAAAATGTTTAATATGAATTTTGCACGTAAATGTAATTATTGAAGTGTATACAAAATATCAACAATTTTTAAATAATAAAATACTTGATAATATTTTGTTTTCATATATACATAGTACAATATGTATATAAAACTTCCATCTATTGAATATATCTACTATACATACTACATAATATATGTGAAGATAGTTAAATAAATTTTCGTATTTTATAAGTATCATGGTACCTATATTTACATATATACATATGTATATATATTAAAAACTATATATGATTGTACATTTTATATATTTACAAGGATATTTTTCTCATACATATGTATGTACATCTTCAGCTCTCAGACATTTTTATAGTAATTCTAAAAAACAAATCTGCCTATATATATCTTGTACATATTTATATTTAAATATATGTATGTTCACATATACGTATAAGATAAAATAACTATTTATATAGGCTTTAAATATGTAGCAAGGATATATGGCAAGAGCTTTTGAAAATATCTGATTGTTTATGGTGACCTAGTTATTGAGTGCATGTCAATTTATGTCCATCACATTCATGGATATAAATACATATACCATATATGTACGTATATGCATTCATATTTAAATGTACATACATATGTATTTTTATAAATGTACAATGCAATATATTTACGTATATAAGTATATTTATAAGGATAATGTACATATGTATAATATTTTTACATGTACTCGTGCATATTTTCAAATTTATTCTTTATTTTATCCTTTTTCCATTTATCCTGTAGTAGTACATTCGATTTTATAGTTAAAACTAATTCTACAAAATATATATGTACATACATATGTGAAAAAAAAAAATGAAAAAAACATACATATGTCAATTTTTATTCCCTAATGACAGGATTTTCTGCCACAATTGAAAATGTTTAGCATTTATGTATATATTTTTTTTTCTATACCACTGTTAAATTGTTGTGTTGTTTGATTTAATTTTTTTTTTTTCTTTTTTACTATTTTATTTTTTTCTGCATAGATGTTTTTTTTTTCTTCTTATTTTTCTGAAGTTGTTATTGCTTGATATTTGTGATAAGGATAAAAATGAAAAGCATATTGTTGTAACATATGTATATACTTAGTAAACAAAATCATCATCAGCGAAAGTTTGATATATGATAAAGTAAACAAAAATACATACATACATATGTATGTGTGTACACATATTGTTTTTTTGTTTTTCGAAAGATTTAAAAATTTACTGTTTGATATTTTTTATTATTGCTTTTCTTTTTAATAAAAAATTTCATGTCTTTATAATAGGGAAGAACGACAAAAAAAAAAAAAAAACAAAAAAAAAACAAAAATAAAACAGTAAAAAACAAATCGCATACACATATCATAATAATATTTAATTTTTAGTTTGAATGTTTCAATAATAAATCATTGTTATTTTATTTTTGTGTTTTATTGATTTATTCATAAAATCATGATAAAAAATAAATTTTTTTTATTGGTCCGTTATATGCAAAATAGAACGAATACACACAGATAAAGAAAGAAACAAAAATAATAATTAGTTTCAATTAATTAGGTTAATGTTTTTGAATACGTCAACAAATTTAAAAAAAAAAAAACTTTGTAAACAGGTAAATTATCTGTGGAAAATGAGAAGTTTTGAAAAAACAAAAAAAAAATACAATAATTTGCAGATTAAGCAAAAAAAAAATGTTGTTAGATAAGAATCAGTAAAAATGTAGTATATGGTGATGATTATTACACACATTATTATTTTAGATGGATAAAAAAAAAATTGCAATGGCAGAACTTACTAAAATATTATTAGATTCTGTAGTAGCTTATAAAGGGAGCTACGTAGGAAGGACTTAAAAGTTCTCGACCTGATGTATAGTATATACACGTCATGAAATTCAATAATTTTCGCTTTAATATTCGCGATATGTTTATACGTTTACATATTAATGGAATTTAAAATGTAATTTTCGTTTGGTTTACGAAAAGTAAATGATAAATAAGAAGAATAAATCTGTAATCAAAAGCTAAAACATCTTAACTCGATTTCGATCAAAAGCAAAAAAAAAATTAAAATGGACTTTTGTTTTGTTTATGTTGACTTCAAGTTCTTATGGCGTTGAACATCTATGTATGGGCCCTTACAGATTTCACAATGAAAATTTGAATAAACTATACATAATTTATTACGTATTGACAACGCTAGCAAATATTCTGCTTTAAAATCGAAAAATTACTCAACAACGATTATATCGTCCTTTTGCTTTGTAATATCGAATCAATGAAGTCAATGCTTTTGAAAACTTGTACTAGAAAAAGTTTAATGAACATGACATTTGCGTAATTTTTGTCAGTTGCGTGTGTTAATGAAAGTAAACTTCATCATATTGCACAACAAAAACTGCATCGCAAGTTGTGCAGTCAATTTCAATTCAAAATTATGACAATATGACAATTTAATTAAAAAAAAAAAAAACTGGAATTCTAAGAAATTTTACACTTCAATTTTTTAATGCACATTGTGGAGGCAAAAAAAAAGTATTGATTTTAATATGTTTTTAATATTGAAAATAATCAATAAATAAATTCTGTATTTGACATTCAATTTTAAATATTTTTTAAGTAAAAATCATGTTATATGATACATCCGTTACGTAGTTTTTCTAATCATATGACAATACAAATTTTAACGCTTATATATTTTCCACCTCAAAAAAAAAAAAAAAAAAAAAAAAAAAAATTATATAAAAAAGCATATTTGATTAAATTATTTGAAAAATTCACACATTCTCACCTCATCATATATCTTTTTCACATTTTATTATAATTTTATTTTATTTTGTTTAATTACTTCTTTCGTATTTTCCTTTTTTTTTTTTTTCTTCTTTTCTTTTCACAATATAAAATTTTTTTTTATTCTTTAAAATTAATTTGAAACATAACATAACACGTGAGAAAAAAAAAAAAAAAAAAAAAGAAGTAAGAAATTAATGAAATTTGAAGATTGTATATTATGTATATTCTTTACAAAAGAAATGAAATTTTCAGAAAAAAAAAATATATATGAAAAAGAAATTAATAACACGTTTATTATTATTATTTTTTCTTTACTTTTTTCATTTTTTGTCATTTGTGGTTGATTTGATGCTTGAATTATAATTGCTTTTCCTTTTTCTTTTTCGTATTTTTTTTTTTTTTTTCAATTGAATTTGTCTTCTAATTTTTTTTTCTTTTTCTTAATTTCTCTTATGGTTTTGATGAATAAGAATCCCAATTGGCATGATAAATATCTTTTCGTAAATATAAAATATAAATAATATAGGTAGGTATGTACTTATATTATTTTAGATAAATTTAATATCGCTATGTATGTAAGTATGTATATATGTGTAAAATTTTGTGTATATTAAATTACTAAATATATATATCATATATATATACATATATCGCATATATATACCTACGTATGTATACACTTATAAATTATTATGATTTGCCAATTTCAAAAAGTTTCAAAATGAAACCATAGCCGTCGTTATATATCATCATCCATTTATTATGTATACTATGTTCGTATATAATACATATGTATATCCTTGATATCATTATGAAATAATAAAAGTAAACAATAAATGAAAGATTTCTTCATTTGAAAATTTCTGTTGTTATATATGGCACATATGGTAGTATGTACACATATGTATATGTACATATAGTAGATTTTTTTTTTTTTATTTCCATGACTATATGAATATGTGCTTATACTAAATTGCTTTCATCATTTATTATACTTTCTATATCTTTTTTTTTTTTTTTTTTAAATTATATTTTGTGAGATTACTGGTACCATAATATATGAAATGTTGATTTCTGTATTTTATTGTTGTTTTCTCTTTTATATATTAAGTAAATATTTAAATTTATTAAGATTTACATATATGTATGTAGGTACATACATACGTACTGTATACATGTATGACTGTTATAATCATTATTAGTTGACTTTAATTTTGAATTATGAGTTAAAATTTAATTTCATTATTTAAATTGATAAATAGAAAATTAAAATAAAACAAAAATATTTTTTTTTTTTTTATTATTTTTTTTTTCATTTCGTAAAATAGATTTTTTGTTTTTGGATTTAACATGAATATTTCATAATTTTGTGACAGTTGTAAGTTTTTTTTTTTTTTTTTTTTTTGTAAATTTAAATTTATATACGTCACAATTATTACTTTGTTGTGTAGACGTTATAAATTTGATTTTATTTAACTGTTATTTTTGATACCTAAACCGTAATCATAATTTTATTGTGACGGACATTTAAATTGAGATTGAAAATTTGATTTATAACTGTCATGTAAATCATAATGGGTTGATAAATATGGCGGTAATTAGTAAATATATGAAAATTTTCTAAATTTAAAAAATTGAAAAATGTATTTGCAGAAAAAGTTATTTATGTATAATTTTTAAAACAATTTTTAAAAATCGAAGTTTGAAAAACATAGTTTTTTTTTTTTTTTTTTTTTGGAAGTATGAAGAAGAACTAAAGATTGTATAAAAACGATGGAAAGTTTAGGATATTTTTGTCATTTAAAAATTTTGAAATTTACGGCTTGGGTTATTCTAGAGCTGAGCACATAAATTTATCGTAAAATAAATAAATTTAGGTATTTGAATTTGAAAAAGATACTTTATTTAAAATCTCACAGATATTTTTCTGAACTTTTGTAGAAAAATAATTTTTTCAAATGACCAAAGAACTAGTAGAATTTTTTTTGCCATAATATAAAAAAATACTTTGCAGTTTTATAATAAAAACTCTATTTATTTTAGAAATTGAGAGAAATTGAGAAAAAAAAAATTATAAAATCGAATTTCTAAAATTTATTGAGAGGTACATATGTATATACTTTAAAGTCTGGAACATTTATTCAATTTATACATAAATTCATATCCTTTTCGTATTTTATTACATTTTAACATTATCATATCCATCAGAAATATTGAAGAAAAATAACTATAATAATTACAAATTGAATTTCTTAGATAACACATTCATCCAATATCAAATCAAATTTTTTTTCTTATTAGTTTATATATACTTGTTCATATGTTTGTACTGACATACATATGTATATGTACATATGTATATTTATGTATAATATGTAAGAAATTGAAAAGTTATGAAAATACATACATATATTATATACTTACATAAGTTTCAATCAAATCATTTCGATGTGGCACAAAATAATTATGATCTTCCATATCACGTCGTTTCTTAACTCGTACAAAATGTTCCATTGGATTTAGATTTTTTCTTGCACAAGCATTTGCTAAAAATTCTTCAACAGACATGGCATCACGTAGATAAACTGTCGCATAACTATTATCTGGCATAGCCACCTTAAATGTTTTTTCAGGATCATCACGTGAATTCATCTACAAAAGAAAAAATCATATTGAAAAATTTTTTCATTCTGAGAAAAAAAGAAAAAAAAAAAAGAAAAATGCCATTTAAAAATATTTTTATCAAATTTATTACATCCTATCCATAATAATATTACATTGATATGAAATTAAATTTCGAAAATATGTGAAGATACAGAATTGAAAAGAAAAAAAAAAAAGTTACGTATATTAAGTGATATTTGTACGAGAAATGTTTTACATTAATAATAAATTCTGGAAAAAAAAAAATAATAAAGAAGATTAAGATAAAATGAAATTGCATTTTTATCAATATAAAATTAAACACTCTCATCTTGAAGTTCTTTCTGTTGTAGTAGGTTTTTTTTTTTTTAAAAAAACATGTAAATTTACAATATTTTTAATGTAAAATATATTATCTACATAGGTATATATGAAAAAGTACTCTACAACTTCGGCTACAGACTTTTTTTTTGTAAATATTTATGATAAATTGTAATATCTATTTCTAAAATCAGCAACTTATTTCGAAAATATATTCATTTTTATTAATTATGTAAAAAATATTTCAAATTAAATTTAAAATTATTTTTTATCAGTTTAAAATCTGATACATATTTTTTATGATAAAATTTTTATATTTCAAATACGAAAGATATTTATCTTTTTTTTAAAAACAAAAAAAAAATAAACTGCTCATAGATATTTTATTTGATATGTCGATAAGTTAATTTAATATAAATTTTTTTTTTCTTTCAAAATACTCATAGGAATTTTCTGAATACATTAAAACATATATATGTATAAGTGAAATTTAAAAGTGAAAAATTGAAAAAAAGTGATATATGTATATATTTTATTTGACTGTACATCCATATATGTATGTATATACATATTGTAGGTACTTCAGTTACTATCATATTAATTTGTACTGGTCAAAGCCCGATAGGCATTTTTCAAACAGCATACAATTTAATTTTATATTCCATCGATAATAATTTTTTGTTTTTACTTTATTTTTGTTGTTGTTAAAAATTTTGATTTCCTCATATCTGTTGTACATTTATGTATGTATAATATAAAGTTAATGAATTTATAGCTTTTTTAATAGATTTTTGACCGTTTAATAATATACAATGTACGAATAGTAGTATATATTCATACATTACGTATATCTATAGATGTACAAATGTATCTATGTGGTGGACATTCTAGAAAAGAGTGAAATGTAGAAAATCATATTATAAGTACCAAAAACAAACAAAAAAAACAAACAAAAAAAAATAATACAGTAAAATAATAATAAATGAATTTAAACATGCAAAATGTAATTATGTTCAAATTTTAACTGTTCATTCATGTATTAAACATTATTTTTAATCTGTTTATCTCAGCATATTTTTTTTTTCTTTCTTTTCAATATTATATAAAATTAATTATTGTATATGTATACAGCATACATTATGTATGTATATGAATAAAATTTTTAGCCAACTATGTCATTTACAAATGATTAACCTCAACAATTTACGTAATATTATCTTGTCAGTATGATAATTTTTTAAATTAAAGCATTATAATTTTCATACATACTAGTATGTATATAAATTTTATATAATTTTCGAATAAAATCATATAACATAACATTGTTTATACATACATATGTATAATTTTTCTATGTTATATAAAATACATATAATAGCTAATATCTAGAATATTATATTCAAAGCATGTGAGAAACCACATAATTTACTAAATTTTTCATATACATAACATATGTGAGGTTAAAATTGGTATGTAAAATTTACGTATATAATATACAGACAGATCAAAAAATGAGAGAACACCACAATAAAATTAGTTTTAAAAATTTTAAAAAAAAATAACAAACCGAGTAAAAAATTAGCAAAAAATAATTCAAAATAAAAAAAAAAAAATTTAAATTTTACGAATTTTTAAATTTTTTCTCGTCTCCCTCAGAATAAATATATTTTTATTATTTTTGGGTACATGTTCAGATACTTTTTATTATTTCGAAATTTTCCGCGGGAGAATTAATCTTGTTAAGAACCTTTAGCTTTTTCCAAAATATGCTCATATAACTTTCTAGCTGAAACCGTTTTAAAAATATGACACTTTAAATCAACATTTTAGAAACATTTCCAACAATTGTTTTTTTATCGATGAGCCACTACGTAAGGATATTCTTTTACTGCATTTCCAATACGCATAGCGTCGGCACAGCACATGAAGATAGCAAATGGATGAGAAAATTTAAGAAGGAATAGAAAAAAATTATGGATGTATGCTACATCTATAGCTTGGACACTTTTTAGTAGAAAATGCTCCAATTAGCATTTAATTTGACTCTTTTGTTTCTAATAAATTTTTGAAACTAATTGTATAATTTGTGTTTTGTTATTTTTTGGTTAGACTGTATGTATAACATAAAATTTTATAGTAATTTTTTAGAATTTAATTAAATATTAAAAAAATATATAAAATGTTAAAACTGTAAGAGCATTATAATATTTTAATTTTGAAATTAGTTTGAATTTTGTATTTCTGTGAAAAAAAAAAAAAAGTGTAAGAGATAAATTTTTTGTGTATAGTACAATTTGTGCATATGTGTGTCAGTTTTCGAAAAACTAAAATCAAAAGTTAACTTTATAAATAAGACAATTTATTTCTAGTTAAAATTAATTAGAAGGAAATCCCTCAACAAAAAAAAAAACAAAAAACATTATATTTGAAATAAATCGGTATGAAATTTTAGGAAAAATAACATGTCTTTGTGTAACAATTGAGTTGAACAAAAATCAAAAAATAAACTTAATTATTCTTAATAATTGGCTTATGCTTTACAAAATCTGAGAATAAAAGCAGTATAAAAACAAAAAGAATAAACAATAGCAGTTAGTGCTACAAAAAATTGTCTTTTCATTTGGCTTTTAAAATTTTTTCTTGAATATCACGAAATAAAGACTTTGATAT
Organism: Bombylius discolor; assembly: GCA_939192795.1. Classification (NCBI taxonomy): domain Eukaryota; kingdom Metazoa; phylum Arthropoda; class Insecta; order Diptera; family Bombyliidae; genus Bombylius; species Bombylius discolor. The sequence goes on along the minus strand of OW584238.1, from coordinate 51,693,550 downwards.
TTCCATCCTGGCGCCAGTGACAAGTTTTGAAACTTATAATCAAGTAAAAGCAAAATAAAATATTAAAAAGAGTTTGAAGAATTTATTGATTAGAGAAAAAAAACATCTCTGTAAAAAAGGGTATGTATATAAAGTCAAAATTTCAACTATGAATCATGAAAAATTAATCCTTTTGTAAAATTTTTTGAATTAAATTTTAATTTATCAAAAGTTCAAATTTTGCGGTTTACATATTAGATTTCAGTTGAAATCAACTTTTACTTTCTTGATAACTTTGTTAGAAATTGAAACTTTTTAAGCTTTTATACAAGAATTTCATTAATGATAATGTCCTTTGATTGTGAAAAAATGACATTTTTTTTTGTACCTGTCTTAAATTTAATTTTTAGAATTATTACAGATAAAATATTATAGAAAAAAAAAATGAAATTTAATCAAAATTTGAATAATATTTTTGTCAAAATTAAAAAAATTTAAAAATATATGACATAATGTTCGATATCGAAAATTTGAAATATCTTTGTTTAGTAGTCATATTTTGTAATTGATATTTTTATGAATAAAGGATAAGGCATGTATGTATATCCTTTTTATGACATTCCTTTTTATACATATATGTATATATTTTTTTGAAAATCGCTTCCAGCTTTTTAGCAATATTGATGTAATGAATAAATATCAATTTTCATAAAATATTTTAAAATTTCATATTTCTTTGAAACGTTATATTCTACGAAATATCATATTTTGAATGACAGTTTGAAATTTAAATGCACATATGTGGTCCTTTGATATTAATTTCAAATTTTTCCAATAAACTAATGGAAAACTAATAAAACCCTTTCTGTATTTTTTTTTAAACTATTTTTAACAGGAAAAGGAAATCCATACTTTTAAATTTAATATAGTTAACAGATGAATTTCGTTTTGTTTGTTTTTTTTTTTTCAAGTGTAAAAATGCAAACATATGACGCACAGTCAATTTAGTTGCAATTAGAAAATGTTTTTTGTGTTTTTTTTTTTTCAAACAGATTTTCCCAATAAAGCTCATGCTTGGAAACATTTGTTTTGATTTTTTTCTTTTTGATTTAATAATAAAAAAAAAAAATTTAATTACAATAAAATTTCATTTATAAATGTCAATTAATGAGAATTTAATTTATTTGATGTTACGTTGCTTGATCATTATGTACAATATGTATTAAAGTGTGTGAATACATAATATGTGTATATGCATTATGTAAATATGGTCAATTAAAATTTCATCTAAACTACTAAAAAAGATAACATTATTCAGTTAAAATACAATGCACAAAATCAATTTTTGTTTATTCTATATTTGAAAATTTTCTATTGTATTTTGCTTCATTTTTGTTTATTCATCAAATATGCCAAATAATAATTTTGTGGTTTTTAAACAAAAGAATTTATTGACTAATTTTCTAAAGTTTTTGTAATTAAAATTGTATTTGAATAAATTTTAATTGAATATTTTGACAGTTTTTATTAACATCCTTTTGCTACATGATTTAGATTTTGTAAATGAATATGCGATAATGATTGTAGGCAATTAAGATTTATATTTTATGAAAATACAATAGATATACAACAGATGAACGTATATTACTTCTTGTACTGACATTTGTTTTTAATTATTGTAGTTTATTTAGGGATTTTTCAAATAATGTAAAATATAAAAGTGTAATAAAATTTAAATTCACCCCTATCCCGATAGTCGAATCATATATTTCATATACATATATATAAAGAAAAAATAAATGTGGATATTTTTTTAATATTTATACTAAAATTTTTTTTTTGAATTTTGAATAATTGTCATTTGCAATACGAGTCGATCGATACTCGTCGATGAGAACCGACTGTTAACATACCGATTTTAGAAATGTCGACTCACGTGACAGCGACTACGACTACGAATATAAGGGTGGATTAATTATTTCTTTGTATGCTTATCTCTTAAATATTTAGTTTAGTTTAGCTTAAAATATAAAAAAAAAAAAAAAAACAAAACAAAATACAAAAACTTACCTGCATTGATCTACGACTTGAACCACTATTTGATCTTGATAATAATGGTGGTCGCCTTTTCGTTGCACCTCGACCAGCAAGTAAATTATTTAATAATGAAGGCGATCTAGCACAAATGAATGCATGGAACGAAGAAACCGTAAATACACCTAATTTATTAAGTGTATTTTTAGTTGGGCGTGAAACATGAGTTAATAGTGACTGAAAGAAGAAATAAAAAATAAAAAATTTATTTTTATAATTAAAGTCAAATAGGCTACAAGAACAACAAAAAAAAATAAAAAAAAGCAAACAAGTTTTCTACTTAAAGTACCCTTCCCTTTAAACAAGAGATACTTATGTAAAAAAAAAAAGTAGAAAATAAAATATTAATATCTTAGCTTATTAAGAAAATTTTTCATAAATAAAAATATATATTTCTTTTTCATCTAAAAATATCATATTTTTAGATACTATAAATATGTATGTATATACATATCAGTTTGTTACACAAAATATAAAACATTTAAGTAAATTCTGGCAGATCAAAAAAAAAAAACAAAAAAAAAAGTATTGACTTTCTTGATTAAAAAGAAAGCAAAAAAAAAAAAAATATAAGATACTTCTTATACATACACACATTCATACAATCATATTAAGTATTTTTTGCAAACAAATAAAATCAAGAAAAATGATAAAAGATAATGAAAAAAAAAAAAAACAACTTAATTCCTGACCCTATAAATGGATTTTATGAGTTTAAGCTTACTGTACATAGTTGGTTCTTGTTTTCTTCACAAATTTTTTTTTCTATCTATTTATTTTTATTTTCGCACCCTAAAATCTTATTTTATCAGATGATTTGTAATTTTTTGATGTTTTCCTTTTCTTTTTTTTTTGTCACTTTTCAATCTTTTCTAAAACTAATAATACATACGAGTATATATTATAATTTCATAAACACTCACACATATAAAAAAAAAACATTCACAAATCGATTGAAGATGAGACAAATTTACAAAATTGACATCAAATCTAACTTAACTTTTTTTTGTCATATTTTTTAGGAAGTAAAATATAAAAAAAAAAACATAAAAATAGAATAAAATAAAATAGGAAAAAAAAAAAAAACATAAAGATTACATATATTACAATTTTCATCAATGTAGATAATATTGTGAATTTTTATTGTGTATGAGGAAAATGAAAGGTGTATTTGAATTTTATTACAAAGTTTTTTTTTTTTTTTTACTTTCATTTATTTTTATAAATTTAAAAGCATAAATTGTAATGATAATGGAATATTTTAAGAATTTTATTTTTCTTATATGAAAATATGTATCTTTTTTTTTTGCTTTTATATAATATCCATTAAGGAAAAATCATTTATGATTGTTTGCATGTGTGTGTGTGTGTACATATATAGATTCGATATTTGATGGATTTTTTATGTATTAAAATAGGATATATTTATTTTTTCATCATTATTGGAATATGTATATATAAATTTTTAAAAATTAAGGAATATCAAAGATTATACAAATATAGTTTTGAAAGTAAGAGAGTATGTGTTAATACCTACAAAAAAAAAAAAAAAAAAAATAGATACCAAATTATTTTCTATTAAATCTAAGTATGTATGTATATGAAAAAAGGTTATTTATTTTTTCCTAATATGAGAAAATTTTAAAATATTTAAGGAAATAGGAAATACTTTGACAACATAATTGATTTTCCGTTTTTATTTTTTTTTTGTTCGATATACGAGGTAAATACAATATATATATTTCAAATTTTGTTATTTAAAGAAGAAAAAATAAGGAAGTGAAATTATACCTATTCTTTAGTTACATATATTGTGGAATAATCATATATATATTTTTTTTCATTTATAGATAAATGTATATGTATGTATACTCCTAAATTTTTACTGATCCCATATATGTATGTTTTTTTTTTCTTTAAATTTTTCTTTCCATTAGTAAAAGATATATTTTCAATCAAAAAAAAAAAGGGATTTAGAAAATTTGTAATTTTTTAAAAATATTTATTTAAATTGAGATATTTTCGGATGAACCGCAAAAATAAATTAGAAAAAAAATTTGTTTCCCATTGAATAATAATGATTTGAACCGAATAATCTATTGATTAAAAGGAAAATTAAATTTTTATTTATTGTTTGTTTTATGTTTCCGTTTGAAAAAAAAAACTTGTTGATTTATTTATTGTAGGTGTCCATAAGATTACATCTTCTATATTTAAAAAAAAAAATAAAAAAAAATTAATACATATTCTTGAATTGGATGAATCCTCTGATTAAATCAAAGATTTTTGTAAGAATTGAGTTAAAAGGGGACGATGATGAAGAAGAATCTATCCTTTATTTCCTCTGTTTTTATCCGACTCTATTCAAAAGTATGAAGGAATTTATTGGATCATATTTCCAGTTCCTTGATGAGTTCAGGAAAACTCCAAATGATTCAAAAAAATTATACTTAAATATATGTATGTATCTACATGGCAACACAAGAGGGATCCTTCTTATCGATACGTAATAGCTTTTATATGAATTATTTAAAAAAAAAAATTAGTAAATTTTCCAAGGAAAAACAAAGCTTTTATTGTAACTGTAATGTCGATTTAATTCTTTTGGAACGGCTGGTATAAATTTGTACCGCTATATTTTAACCATTGAAGCTTTTACATATATCGAATATATTCATCATTCGTTTGTTTGCTTTTTTATGAACTGAATTTCAAATTTTCAATAGTTTTTTTTTAGAAAATATTTTCAAAAAATAAAGTTTTTAATTCCTTCAAAAGAACCTAAAAATAAATAAGCACATCAATGCAAATTTTTAAATGAAACAAAACACTTATTAGAGGATTAAGATGCACTAAAAACTTAAAATTGTACCGCAGAGTATACAGAGTACCTAATATAATATGTATTCGAAAGCCATTTCGAAAGGGTTAAAATATTTCTTAGGCATATACGTAGGATCGTTGATAGTATATCTTCAATTTTATCAATATTTGATCATTTTTAAGTTCCAACATTAATCAATAAAATTTCTGAAAAGATTTCTTTGAATATTTACTTAATTTTTTTCAAGACTTTACGTACACAATTGATTGAATTTCATTAAGAATCATCCTGTATATTTTCTATTCACATCATATAGATTTGATAATAAAGTTTATTCTCAATATTTTTTTTCTTTTATTAGTGAAACTTTTAATAGATAGTGTTCAAATATTTGTATTTTCTTAATCGAATGTACGAGTATAAATTGTATAAAAAAAAAAACAAAGGCAAAGAAAAAGTAAAATAAGAAAGTTTTTAAATGCCATCAGCAAAATGGAATATATTGAGTAAGATAAGAAAAATTGCCTGTAAATTTATTAGTTCATGACCCTGTCGTCTTTGTTACAATATATTATATATATTGATATGCTTGAATAGATATTATATATATGATATGAATTCCTTTTTTGTTATTTTTTTCTTTTTCTAATAAATTTGATAAAATGCATAGTTTATCCTAAGGCTATTTTCTCTCAATCTTTTTTGGCCTCTTTTTTTTTTTGTTTTTTAAATGTTTAATATTCAAATACTTTTCTTTCTATTTTTTTTTTGTTTTTGCTTTAAAATGAATATTGATATTTTAAGATACCTACTCTATTCCGTAATATAACATAACATTTACACACACACATCACACACAAAAGAAAAAAAATGAAAATGAAAATTTCAGATGTTTTATATAAAATGATTAATCGAATATCATTAATCATGTGTTTAAATATTTTATTTTCGTTTATCTTGAATATTTTATCATATAATACAAATATGTATCTATATTCACTAATACATCCAAATATATTATGTATATCAATTGAAATGATAAAAAAAAAAAGAAAAAAAAACTACTTGAGAAAAAAAATTTTCAATTTAACAGATTGATACCTGCACGTATATTATACTACAGTCAAAAAAAATAAAAATAAATTGAATTGAACACACTATAAATAAATTAATATCTTTTCAAGTTTTTTTTTAAAAAAAAAAAAAGATACATAATATACACTTTAAGATATTAAATTAATTTTATTGTTTCGTTGAAATTCACATTTAAAGTATTTTTATTTATACATACATATATGTATGTATCAGTTAAATCTTGAAATAAAACGAATTATTTAATCTTAGAATTTTTCTTTTAAAAGTATCTTAATTATTTGTACTTTTAGAATTTTATATAATTAAAAACCTTTTGAAAATTCACAATGAATTTTATTTTATATTTTTGTTCTTTCTTTTATGTTCTTGTTCCTTTTTTTTTTTTTTTGAGATTAAAAAAGCTAATTAGAAGAATTTTTATTTGTGAAAAATCTCAAAATTATAATCTACAAAAAGAAAAGGATGTATTTTTATATATTTTTTTAATTTTTTTTTTTTTTTGTGAAATGAAAGGACATTTATATTGTAAAGAATTTAAATTTAAAAGTATTACAACGGAAATGAATATGTTGTACAAATTACAAAACAAAAAAAAAAAAGAGAGAAAAATAAAATGCACACAAATATTCATATAAGTTTTAATTTATATTTTGGACAAAAAAAAAAAAAAATAAAAAAGAACATTTTATTTTGTTTTTTTTTTTCTTTCTAAAGAAATGTGTCATTTTAAAAATGTAAGTTATTCTCTTAATGTTTGACGCTTATGTTAAATTGCAATTATTTGAAAAAAAAAAAAAAAAGAACAAAAAAACAAATAAAAAAAAATGGATAAAAATATAGAAAGTTTTACTATATGTATTTTTTTCTATTTGTTCTATTTTTTTTTTTTTTTTTTTTTTTTTTTGCAACTCACCTTTGGATTAGGAAGCTCTCCACTTTGTAATGATGCCATATAACATCTCAACCGGAACTGTTCACAATGTAAACGTTCTAAATTTTCTTCCCATTGAAGTATTTGTGCTTGAATTTGATGACGTGTGTCCTGATCCGTAACAACACTTTGTTGTAATTCAGCCATATGTTTTAATTTATGATCCTGAAATAAAAACGAAATAAAAATAAAATGATGAAAATTATAAAAACAAAAAAATTGAAAAAGGAAAATATTTTATTATACATACACATAAAAAAAAAAATGTATCTTATAGTCTATTTAAATTTGAGTTAAATAGATATTTGTATACGAGAATGTAGGTATATATATTTTTTTTAATTTGTACATAAAAAATAATTGAAAAAAAATAAAAATGTCAACATAAAAAAATACGCTATACTATACTATATAAATATATGTATGTATATAAAAAAAAAAATGTAAATCATTTCAATGATAGGTATATATGAAAATGATGTCCTGTTTTGTATTTATTTTTAGAACAACTTATTTTCTTTTTCATAATTCTATGAATGAATTTGTTATTTTTTTTTCCTGAAATGGGAAAATAGAAATTTTTTTCTGTTATGAAAATTTACTTATTAGGAAAAAGTTTACACGAAACTAATGAAATAGTTTTTTGTTGTTTTTATTTTGTGTCTTGTTAGAATGTAAAATTTGAACTAACGAGAAAAAAAAAAAAAAAAGAAGAAATAAATCCTTTTTCTTATTTTTTTTTTTTGTATATAAAACTAGAAAATGCGTATTCATCTAACTCTTGAATTGCTATCCTAATTACACGAAAAAAAAAAAAATGTAAAAACTAGGAGATTTTTATGAACATAACAAAATAAAAACAGGATTCGAGTTTGTATGTTAGTTTTTTTTTTCCTCATTCATAAATTTAGAGAAAAAAAAAAAAAAACTTAGCTACATTTTGTATTTTTTAGTTTATTTTTCTTTTTACTTTGAAAATTTTCAATTGAAAATTATTTGGATGTATTTTTTTTTTGATATAAGGAAGTTATTTTTTTATTTACATTAGAATTTATATTTTTCTTCCTTTTTCTGTTATTCGTTAAATTTTTCTTCTTTTTTGTTTTTCAAAAGCTTGAATATCACATATGTCAGCAGTCAGAGTATATATGTATGTACATATTATCCTTATTAAACATGTATCCTTTTTTATATTTGTATACTTTCTAACTTGTTTTTTTAATGGAAATATGTTTTTTTTTTCTAGGGTAGTAGTATATAAAGTATAAAATCTTTATATTATGAAAAAACTATCATATGTGTTATCATTTTGTTTTTATCTCTTAATATTGTCACTTTTTACTGCATTGAACTTTTTGTTGTTGTTGTTGTTGTTAAATAAGAAACAGGTCATCTTTTGAGAAACCGCTATTCATTCGTTACAAACTGTTCATTTTGTTTTTCTATTTTCTTTTTTTTTTTTTTTTTAATTTTTTTACATTTTTAACAGGATTTTTTACTACATGAAATATTCATATATGTGTACATATGTATTCATATTGTGTATATAATGTGTGTTTTTTAATAATAATAGTAAGTAAACATTTGAACTTCCTTTATAAAATAAAGATTGCAAAAGTTAGATTATGTGAATACATTCATTTTATACATATTCATATATGTACATATGTACATATATGGATGTGTAATTTATTTTATCAAAAGATGAATTCAAAATAAAATAAATGACAAGAAATGAGCAAGTGTACATACATATATGAATAAATACTGTAGGCATAAAATGACATAATTTACTTTATATAATTTTAAGAATTTTAGAAAATGTGTGTAATTTTTACAAAAAAATAAATAATAATAATAAAAAAGGAAGACAAAAAAAAATATACTTTTAACAAGATTTTGACATAATTTTAATCTTTTGTGTAAGAACAATTCATAGAAAATCGGTTGTCAGTTTTTCTTCTATTAAAAAAAATTCAAGGAAATACTTGAATTTTGTTAAAAATTTACAATTTCAATGGTAACTAAAACAATATAGAAATTTCTTTTATTTAAAATATTTTCAATAAATCGATTAAAAAAATTTTATGAATAATTTAGATAGTATAGTAGAAAAGTTTTGAAAGTCGATATTTTTCCAAAGAAAATGGGTGTGAAAAAAGTGAAAAAAGTAAATGTTTTATTTTAAAAACGGACCCAACCTTTTTAATCAAAATACTCTGTAAAAATGAATTTAGATTTTAATATCTGATTCCATATTCTAGATTCTAAAGTCTAGACAGGACAACTTCAAAAGTATGCTCTGTATGTAGATACGGTAGACTACCAGTTAAAAGTTAAACATATAGCTAAAGTTCTCACCTCAATTTTATTTAAAGATATTTATTTGGTCGCGTGATTTCATTTTGTTCCATAATAATTTTTGGAGTATGATTATGAGCTAAGTTAAATTTTAAAAACTTAAATATATAAATTTTTTGTATTTTTAAATTTGAATTGATACAAAAAAAAAAAAAAAAACACTTTTATTCAAAAGTAGACAATTTTAAACAACAACAAAAAACATATTCTTTTTCTGCAAATAAGTAATTTTTGAGAAGAAGAAGTTTTTTTTTTTTTGAAAAATAATAAAAATTCTTCCGGTTACCACAAAACTTTTTTAATTTTGCACAGATTATTGAAAAAAAAAAAAAAAAAAAGAAAAGAAGAAACAAAAGGCGGATTTTAAGAAAGTTTTAAGCATGTATAATATAATTATTAAAAATATTAAAGAAAATAAATAAATAAACTTTGTCGTTTTCATCAATATTATTCAATTTTACCTGGACAGGTTATTTTATGCAGATGACGTTAATTATATTTACTTTTTAACAACTGTTTGTTTAATAATTTTTTTTAATAGTAAAAAAAAATTTATATTCATATTTAAAACTTTTTTTTTTTTTTTCTTCAATGAAAAATCATGTTTTTCATTTGTAAAGTTGAATTACTAAAATATTGTTTATTTTACTACTTCAAAATAAGTATTGCATTATAAATTTCAAAAATTCACAAAAATTTTACAATTAATTTCAATAAAGTGCATATGAAACAAAATGAAAAAAAAAAAAAAAAAAAAAAAACAAAATCTTCCATGTTAAGGATAGCTTTATATAGTAAAAGAATTTCAAAAAGTTATAAAATTGATTGCAAAACTTTACCTTTTCGATGGAATTTGCTTTTGAATTCAATATTATGGATTTCCATGGAAACTGCTTTATTTTTATGTAAAATTTTTAAATTTTCATTTAAAATGTAAAAAAGTTTAAAAAAAAAATTTCAGGTTTTTGTTTTTAAATTTTTATAAATTTTGTATTTGAACACAAAATTGAAAGTAGAAGAACCACAAAATAGAGGTTTGTTGAGAAGATTTGTTGAAATCAATTCTAAATTAACAAAAAAAAATTGGTCAATTCTTACTTTTATAAAAAGTATTTTGATTTTAATAAATGTGTTTAAGTTTGCCAAAAATTTGAATTTATTTATCAACTTTTATTTTAAAATTTACTTATTAAAATTTTCAATTTAAAAAAAAAGGATTAAATTTTAGTATTTTAAGGATAATTTTTTTTTTTCTTCTGAAAATTGAAATTAGCCCGAAAGATATTTAACTAATTTTTATCCTGTATGTATCCGTTTTTTTATTTTCTTAATTTGAATTAACAACATTTGTTTTGGGTAATTTTTGAATAACTCTTCATGCGTAAAATTAATTTGAACAAAACAGATTATTATTCTAAAAGAGAATAATTTTGTTGTGCTAATTTAATGTTGGTTTTTTTTTTATAATTGGATTGTTCAATTTACTTAAAATTTAGAATTACATATAGTATATTTAGATCGAAAAATTTATAACTTTTGTTTTAAAAATTAAAATGGTTATTTTTTATTTCAGCTGGCACAATGGCTAACAGCTTTTCTTTTATTTTTTTTTTTTTTATTTTTTTATTTTTTTTTTTTTTTTTGAAAAATAAAATGTTCAAATTCAAAAACATCACTTTTTTTAAATACAATTTTGTTGTTGGATCTTTTTTAACCTAGAATGAACTGATTGTATACAAATATACACATTTGGACTTTGAGCTTTATTTTACAATTATTTTTTATTCATTTAGATATTATAGGCTACGATAATGAAACACCATCAATTCCTTCGTTAAAGGGTTCTACGCAAGCACCCTTTTTTTAAAGATTTACATAGCTCAAAATTAGTAGAAAAAAATATCCTTTTTGAAAAAATAATCTACAAATCAAAGCTTGATCCTTAAGCTTATAAAAAAAAAAAAATTATAATAGTAATCGAAGACTAAAAAGTATGTTAGTAACAACTCAGAGTTGATCTCACATATGAGTACACTCCCATAATTTTCAAGTGGGATACGATTCAATTATTTGTGGTTGATAAATAACAAATTTATTTATGATTAGTTTGTTTTAAGATATATAGAGTAGAAAAAAAAAAAAATTATTCAATTCAATTGTGAAAATACTGGAAATTTTTCTACATTCTTATATTTTACCTAGAATGTAAAAAAATTAAAAAAAAAAAAAATGTAAGTCAATAAAATATGAATACTTGCATTTATTTATTAATTTATTTCATTTTCAAGATAGAAACGATTATGTTTTTTAATTGTATGTTAAATATGCTATTGACATTTTTTAGTAAAGTTAATTTATATTAGTTTTTAAGTGCATAAATGCATTCATAAGTATAAAATAAAAAAAAAAAAAATTATAAAAATAAGTATATCATACGCGTACATTATGTTCAAAGCATAAACGCTATATTCTTGATTTTCTTGAGTAAATGATCCTTTTTTATTTTCTACAACTGTTTTTTTTTCATTTTTTTTTTTTTAAATACTAATTGTTAACCCAAGTGAAAAATTTTACGATTATAAAAATTTTCTATGTTAAATAATAATTTTTTTTTCTTCTTTTTTTTTTTGCTCTTTTTTCCGTAATTTATTTTGAATTAAAGAGAGAAATCATAATTAAGAAGTTCTCAGAATTTTTTTTCAAATATATAAAATAAATGTATAATGTGAAGAAAAAGAAAAAAATATTTACTTTGTAATTATTATTTGGTTTTATTTTATTTCTAAAAATGTAATCAAAATAATTACCTATATATGTACATATATTTTTTTCTTCTTTATAATAAATAAAATTCATATGAAATAAAAAAAAAAAATATTGTTTGTTTTTTTTTTCTCAGACGAATTATGTAAGTGCCAATTTTTTATTTTTTTTTATTTTCGAATAAAGACCACAGTTCAAAAGATATTTAATTATACTAAATACATAGAAGTATAATTAATTTGTTATTTTTAGATATACGAAGAAAATTATCAATTATTAAAACAAAAAATAAGAAAATTATATTTTTCACACTTTGTTTTTTTTTTTCGTTTTCTTTTTATGTTAATGTAAATGTCGGCACGACGTATACGTTAGAAGAAAAATACATAATAAATAATTTATCTTGAAAATAAACATTAAAAAAGAAAACAAAAAAAAAAAAAAACAAGATTTTATCCATGAGAAACGAAAAATAATTTTATAAATTTACGAGATTTACCATTAAATAAAACTTAATTAAAAGAATTTTCTATGCAATAATATAGAAAATAAATAATGTAAGGATGAGTATAAGAATTCATTGTAAAAATGTTATAGATGTATTTTTATTGAAAAAATAATTAAGTATGGTGTGGTAGTTTTCTATAAAAAAATATTCCTATAGTATGTATAGGATTCTTTTGAATGAAACTCTAAGAAAAAAAATTTTTTTTTCTGTTACAAAACATGTTTTTATATGTAAATCAAGTTTTATTTTTATAAACTTTTTACGTAAGCTTTAACAGGTTCGGTATACATTTGTGACATCCCAATTTAGAATGTTTAAAAATTACATTAAACCCAATTAAGGTTAATTTCTAATTAGAGTTTTTTTTTCTTTTCTGTTAATCAATAAATTAAATTGAAATTATATAACATAGAATGAGAAAACCATTATACTTTCTAATACAGTAACTAACTCAAAAAAATTACGTCAAGAATTGAGCTGTTTATTTTGAAAATGAGGCAAGTTTAGTTTGTGGTTTTGAGATATTTGAGATTTCCTTTTATTTTTTTATAATTTTCATTTATGAAAATATATTATTAAATAATTTCTGAAAAACAAAGAAAAGAAAATAAATAATTTATAAAATTTATAATAATTGGAAGTTTTCTATCTAAGGATCTTAACGACCTAAAGCTAAGAAAATAGTACATTTCCTGAAGATAACAGGAACTCGTCTGTTAGATGTTATTGCCTTAGAGTTATACTTAAGGTGTGGCATTAAAATGGCACTTCTAGTGTGTAGTAGCTAAGAAGAACAACTTCGATCAGACCGGGAATCGAACCACGGATTTTTGCCTTTCCGGGGCAATGCTCTTACCAATGAACTTTTAATTATTGATGAAGAATACTCGAATCTCCTACAAGTGCTAATTGGAAGTATATCAGACAACAGCCACATCAATCAACCCACCTAGTTTTTATAAAATAAAATCATTTTTAATTGACAAATTTTGATTTCTTAGTTTTTTTTCTCATTCATTCTTCTCTTATTAAAAAATGATATACATATGTACATATGTACATATTATGTAAAATATTATCTGTAGCTATTTTATTTTTTTAATTTTTCTATTACAAATCGTCAAAAAATTTATCAGAGGAAATTTATTTCAAAAAAGAAATTAATTCCTTTTTCAGAAAAATTTAAAAAAAAAAAAAAAACACGAATTTTAGTACTTTCGGCTTTGCAAATTAAATTCTAAAAGCGATTATGGAAACATCAAATATGTACATTTGTATGTACATATATGTAAAAACAAATTCCCTTAGAGATGAAAAGTAGAATTAAGAATTTTTTATTTTTTTTTTCTTGTTAAAAAAAATGTAAGTCTTGAGAAATATTTTATGTAAAAAAACACAATATGATTCAGTTAAAAAAAATCAATTCATTCATTTTTCTTTTGAACTTTTGATATTTTACAGAAATTACGGTAAATTCCATACATACTTCTATTTAATGTTGAAAAAAATGTATATGGATGTACATATGTATTTTAATTTTTTTTTCCTAATGCCTGATAGGTGGTTTAAATGTAGATTTTTTCTATTTAAGCTTAAAGGACATACTTTTTTTTTGAAATGTTAATTGTTAGCTCTAACTTTGAAATGTATTATAATCAAAAGATTTTCCATAGTATAACTTTACTTTCTAATGAAAAAAGATTTTGTAAGTGTTTATGTTATTTTCTACAAAAAATTAAATGATTAAATTAAATTTAAAAGAGAAAAAAATTCAAAAAGTTATTTATTTTTAGATAATTTCCATATATCGTACTTTTTTTTTTTTATACGTATAATTAACTTACCGATTCGATAGCTTTCTCTAAACGGAAAATTTCTTCTTGCAATAAATGTAAAGTTCCAGTTTTACCACGATGACGTGCAAATGCAGCAGCACAGGCACTATGAATACTGTTCACCCAATTTTCCAGTTCAACCTGAAGGCAAGAAAAATCCATTAAAATCTTTGGTTTATGTTATTATAAATAATGTGATTTTTTTTTTTTTTTAGTATTATCATTATATTCGTATACATACATACATACATATGAATGTGTATATTTATATAATTTATACTCAAATATACAATAATAAAAATTCTTTTGAAGTACGAAAATATTGACAAAAAACATAAATAATAATCTAAAAAATATATACAAACATACAATTCATATAAGGATAATTTTCTTCATTTTTTTTATTTTTTATTTTCAAATGTTAGATATAGATATTCAATTTGAATGTATGAATATATAAGATACATGTATGTATATATGTATATAGTGAGGAATAAATATTCAACGCTTATATTGTCCTTGAGGGAAAAATTTATAGTCTCCTTCAAGATACAAACATATGTACATATATGTATTTATGTACATGTATGTTTGTATCTCTTTGGGGTAAATTTTAAAAAGCTGCTGACGGCAAAAATATTCATGTATACGAGTCGAAAATAATACTTATGTATGTGTATATAATGTATATCTCATAACATAAGGACATACAGTGTGTATATGGGTACAAGATTTCATATAGGGCACATACACCAATTTACGTTCTGTTGAGGAAAACTAAAATATTTTTATATTTACATATGTATGATTATTTTAATGCAAATTAATTCAGATAAATTTGAAAATATTGTAAAAAGTAGAATTTTGTTTAGAAATTATAATTAGTTTACTCCAAACTCTCATATAATTAAGATGAGACTTCTTGAAGATTATTACTATTTCGTCTTGTATTAAAAATATTTTATTTCATTTTACGAGTCTGGTTTGAGATTAATATCTAAAGGATAAAATTTGTAAAATAATTTTAATTCGTATTTATTATGATTTCCAAAAATCCTTAAAATTCTTAAAATTTGAACAAAAAAAAAAGCTATGAAGAAAGTTACAAAGAAAAACCCGAACCGTACCACCCTATCTGTTGAAATTCATATTAATGACCTCGGAATAGTTATATGTATGTATGTTTGTTCTTTTAGCCTTTAAAAAATTCTTTATATGTTATGTGCGAATATGAATTAGAGCTATATGTTATAATATTCATGCATTTCTCTGAATAATAAAAACAAGAAAAAAAAAAAAAAAATCTAAATTCCCATTTAAATCAAAGATACTATTATCCCAATAATATGTATGTAAGTATGTAGAAATATGTTTGTGTGTGACTGGGTGATATCCGACGGGTTCGTTCTACTTTTATTTTTTATTTTTTTTTTTTATTTTTTTATTTGTATTCAACAATGAATATGAATATGTGTGAGAAGGACCCTTTATGGAAATTTTTTCTTTAGAAAAAGAAAACTGTGTTTTTTTCTTTACAAATAAATAAAAGTCCTTTTTTTTTTTTAACTTTCTTTAGCTTGTACTTATTCATATATGTAAGAATACTATGTATACTTGTATATTATGTGAAATTTTTATGTAACCCTGACTTCATTCTGTTTACATAGATTTCTACTAGCACCATATATGAATATTTTTATTATTTTCTTTTTTTATTTTTTCTCTTTTTTTTTTTTTTTTTCTTTTTTTTTTTAAAATTATTATTGTTAATTTTGACGGTAAGATGACTTTGAAGTAAATTTTTTTACTATCTTCATTCTTGAACTGTTATCCACTTAATGTATTCTTTCGGAGAAAAGAAATGAAGAAGAAAAAAAAAAATGAATAAAAAAGAAAAAAGTTGATTTGTTCTTTTTATATATTTTTTATGTGTAAATAATTTTTTTTTTTTTTTTAAAAAAAGTGTAAAGTGAAAATTTAAATAGAAAATATTTATGTAGTACGTGGTAGTACATATAGATAAAGATATAAAAAAAAAAATGAAAAAAAAAATAAAAAGAGAAAGTGATGTTTACATTATGAATAACAAATGAAGTAATAATAATATTCAAGGTAGATACTAGTACAGTATATAACTGAAATTATTTGTTCATATAAGATAGATTGTTGAATAAATTACTTTGCCACCTTTAAGTTATTTATTTTTTGAATGAATGAAAAAAAAAAAAAATGAAGATTATTCTTGAACTAATTTATATCCTTTTCAATATTAACAAGATAAAATATATCATATTGATCTCTTTTCAACACTTTTTTTTTAGGTTATTTATATACATTGTCAACTTATGAAGTATGTAGATACTTTTATTAATATTTTTTTTCCATTTTTGTTTTGGATTAAAAAAAAAAAAATTACAATAAAAAAATACTTGATTTTAGTATTTTGGCCGTTGTTTAAATATTAGATTTTATTTGACTGATGTATTCAATTTTGTTTTTTGTTAGATACTTGAATTTTTTTGAATTGCAAACAAACTCAATAGGTAAATTAAATTCTGGAAAATTTCATTAAAACCACTAAAATACATTAAATAATAGCGTACGTTTATCTTCTTCTTTTTTTTTTTTTAATTTGAAGGGTTATTATGGATTCAAAGTAAGGTTATAAAAATTTTGAAGTATGTACATACTTAAAATAAAGAAGAAGAAAAAAAAAATGTTGATATAAATTTTACTGTTACTTGGCTGATATAGAAAGTAAAGAGAAAAAAACAATAATGTATGAGTAGCAAATTTTTTATTTATCTTTGACAGTGAAAGCTTTTTAAATTCACATATTGTGAAAAATAAAAATACTGAAACATTTTTAGAATTACAAAATTTTTTCTTATTGTCTCAACAATTTAACTTCAAAGACAACGATAATAAAAATGTAATTCAATTTTGAAGTTAATTTTCTAAAATTATCCAATTTTTGAATTTTATAACAAAAAAAAAAAAAAAAAAAAAAAAATAGCACACATAAAAAATAAATTACATCTAATATGAAAGTAAAAGAAAAGTAAAAAAAAAAAATACATACATATAATGTAACTGTATACATATATTTGGTATGTTTACCTGACACGGTGCCTGGAATAAATAAGCGTCTCCGAATGCTGTACTCAAACAAAATATATAATCACGTTTCGGATGTTCCGGTATAGGTTGCATAATAGCACCATCAACTATAATTAAATGTTTTGGTGCTGCTTCAACAGAACGTCCTTCACGTGAATCACAAGGATAAAATAAAAGGGTTGTACCTTTTAAACAAACCCAATAACCTTTCCATCCACGTTTTCTAGCCAATTCAATTTGATGTTTTTTACGTAATAACCATTTTTTGACTGATAAGAATCTACAAACAAAAAATTTTAATTGAAGGTAGTAATATAAAGAAGATTTTTTTTTTTTTTTTTTTTTTTAAAAACAAAAAGAACAAAGTAAAAAGTAAAATAAAATTTTTGAGAAAAAAAAGACATATAAAAAAATTCCTAAATCATTATGTTAAGCTACTTTTGTTTAATTCCTTATTTGAATGTAAAAAAAAAAAGAAAAGAAAATTAAACAAATAAAAAAAAAAGATTGAACGAAAAAGTAAATCTAAAAATATAATTTACATAATATTTATTCACCAGATTCATAATTAGACTGGTTAATTGTGTAACTTTTTTTTTTTTTTTTTGTACCGAAAAAAAAAAAGAATAAGAATAAGTAATAAAAATAAAAATAAATTGAGAAAATCGTATATCTATACAAAAAAAGTTCTTAAATAGGAACGGAAAAAAATATTATTTTCTCTTGTGGAAATAATTTATATGGGTTAAATAAAAATTTGTTTTTTTTTTTTTGTTTTGTTAATTTTTCATTTTTTTTTCTTTACCCAGCTTTTCTAACAGCTCCAGTACAATTAAAGGATGAGGCGGCAGTTCCAGTTGCTTTTGCTTTATATGGTGACGCCATGATACTTTCCCCATCATCTTCATCAGATACAGCAGTAGTTAAGCTCATTCGATCATCATCAGATATCTGTTGAATAAGAATTCAGGAAGAAAAAAAATGAAATAATTAAGCTTTTTTAAAAATAAACGTTTTTGTTTTTTTTTTTTTTTTCGGTTATTAATTATAAACTTTTTTTTATTACTAAAAATTATGTAATAAATTCAATATAATAAGAGTAAACAGATAAAAATACGATTTTATTTCGATGAAAATATTTTTTTCAGGTTATTTTTTTAACACGTTAACGCTCACTTTTTAATCAGTTGTGAATAACAAAAATACAATTTGTTTTTTTTTTCTTTTCTCAAAATTTGTTAGTTTTTAGGGATATCGATCAAGATTTCATATTTACAGAATTAGATTTTCGATTATAGACGTCATTTGCATATACATATACGACTTTTGAACGGCTAGCTATAGCTGTCATTTGAGTCAACATGTTAAAATTAAAATTTTCATTATTTTTGTTTTTTTAATGGTATGCTTTTTATACCACCCTGTTTTATTTTTGAATGAAAAATTAAGTTAATCACTTATTTCAATCGATATTATTGAAAAAATATCAAAACTCGTTCAATCTTGTATGACTGAAACTTTTGCTTTTGTATTTGAAAATGTGTTTTCATTACACCCTGTCCTTTTTTTTTTTTTTTGACTGAAAACTTTTTGTTTTTGAAAACTAAAATAAACATATTGTACGATAAGAGTTTTAATTGTTTTTTCAAACGTAACAGACAAAGTGTTACTCTCAAGTATTGTGTTTTTATAGAAAACAAAATCTATAGATTACATATCCATTCATTTAATTAATCCAATGAATAGCACACATCACATCTCTATAAAAATACATACATATGTGTATTTTTCTCATTCATATGTTTATGTTGTATATTATGAGAGAAAAACAAAAAAAATATATACGAATCATCAAAATTCTTTTGTTGTAAACAATATAATTCATTCTTCTATTATTATTATTGTTTTTTTTTTTTTTGTATTTTGATAAAAATTCCTCTTGATTAATAAAGCTACCATTTGTAGTATAAAAATGAATATGAGTATGTGTATGTACAGTAGCTCACGAAAGCTTTAATACTAGAACATATCGGTTTCAATACTGTGGTATTATTTCACAAGTAAATAATTTTTTTAAAAATTCACTCATACGAGTATTTTTGTTTTCTGTATACTAGGCCGATTCTAACTGAACAAATATTGTTAGATTGGCAATTTTGAGTTTTATAACATTTTAGGATATTAAAATATAATTAAGGGACTAAAATTAAACGATGTTCATCCGTGAAAGTCGGCTTTTTTTTGTACTTTTTATTTCAAAAACTTAAGTTCTACAAAACGGATTTTAATCAAAAACTTGATTTTTAGATAATTTATCTAAATGATGATAACATATATTTTTAAGAATTTTAAAACATATAAATAAGAAACTACCAGTGTTCCAATGCTAGTACATATGTACATATATACATATTTTTATTTAAATAACTGTACATGTAGATGAAAAAAATGTTGGAGAAAGTTATAGCGGTAGAAAAAGAAGATATTGATAAATGTTCCACCTGAATTTCTGTGGATTGTAAGATGAGGTAACACATAAGGTGAAATTGCATTCCACAGTTGCAGAATTCTATTTATGAAAGATTGACTATATTTTAAAGTATGCTGAGAAAATGGCTTTAGGTAAAATTATATAAAACTTGTTATAAATATAAATGACAGTCGTTCATATACACAAATAAAATTTTTTTTTTGTTTAGAAAATTTCATGTTTAAATACAATTTTCCGAACATTGATTCTACTATATTGCTTTATCCCAATACTTTAGTGATATACTGTACTCTGGAAATTTTTATTAATTATAAGAACACCTGTATATAGCAGTTAGTTTTGTTTATTATGTGTGTTGATCACAGTTAATTAAATTCACATGTATCCATATTATTTTATATACCTAATAATAAAATTTATTATCAATTACTATATTTATTTTATTACTACATATATGTACATATATATACATATACATATGCATAATAGAAAATTTTTTTTTACACATATATCATCCATTTTAATTATACGATATATGAAAAATAAATATAATAAAATGAAAAAAAAAAAAAAATTGTTTTGAAATAATATATCAATAATAGTTGTGTTGAATGTTGAAACATTTTTCCTTGATCAATTATATTTTCAAAAACATAAATATAATTTTTTTTTTTTTTAGTTTTTGTTTTTGAAAAACAAATAAATAACAGTAAATTTAAATTATTATTTTCTTAAACTTTCAAAATTTTCATTTAAAAAAAAAAAAATACTACATTTTAGTGTTTTATTGATTTCATTTGTATTTTTCATTTTATTTATTACGGTTTTTTTTTTTTTTGTTAAATATGATTTATTAAAAAATATTGAATAAATTGGGGGAAAAAAAATGAAAATAGAATCAACAGGATAATTAATTATTTTTCGGTCGTTTTATTTATTTATTTTCTCAAATAAAAATTTAAAAAAAAATTTATGTATTTCACTTTAATTTCATTTATTGTATGTAATTCCATTGATATAGATAATTTACAATTTTAATTATCCAATGTTTTAATTAAACTAATTACAGGAAATTTTAAATGACCTAAATATATGTGTGTATATGTATGTGTGTGCTTGTTACAAATAAAATTAAAATCAAATTTAATTTGAATTTTTTAGGACATTTATAATTGTAAGCTGCACAGTAGTATTGTTTAATTTGATTTTAGCTATTTTATTATAGAAAATCATTTTATCAATTACATTTGGAACTATTAAGCTACCATATAATTTAAAAAAGAAAAAAAAAATATTTCAAAAAAAAGAAAAAAGTCGAAATTACTCCCATAGGGCAATATTGGCTTTTATTACGTCAATTTCATGACAGAATGAAAATTCATTATCCTCAGTCAACCATATTTGCTTGTGGCTTTTTTTATTTTGTTATATAAGCTAGAAACTGTTTATACGAGTATATATGTATGTATGTATATATGTTTATATTCGATATGATATATAAGTTAATGTAAAAGAAAACAACATATATATGTATATACAAAATTTACACATACATACATATGTAAGTAGAGTTTTTCTTTTATGTATCACAGTAAAATTTCATGTATGATAAATATATGTATATTTATTTATGTACTATATATACATATATAGACTATTGAAGATGGCGTGGAAAATTGTAATCCATTGAAGCATATGTATGTACATTCATATATTGTATCATATGAATTCTCTCATCATCATCATCATCATCATCCTCAATAGTTAAGATAAAATGAAATAAAATTATTTGTATTTGTAATTTTGACAAGCATCGAATCATCGGTCAAATTATTACAAGGACATGCTCATAGGAAAACTGTTGATAGATTACATAGCAAATATGTATGTATGTATGTATGTATTTATAGATTGATATATTCTCTTTTATAGATACAAAAAATATATACATACATACATATATACAGCATATGCATTTATGTATGTTATTTCTGATTGAGGTTTTGATTAAAAGGATGTTCAATGTAATATGTACATTATTGTATTGCTTACTGTTTTTTTGTTTTTTTTGTTTTTTTGTTTTTTTTTTTTTCATTTATTATTTTTTAATATGATTGAAATTTTGTATACAATTTTATACTTGCATGACACATACATATGTGTAAACGAGTACCATAATATGTTTAAATAAAATATTGACTTGATGAATATGTACATATATTTCTTAATAAATTAATCTATGTATCAATGTATGTATATAACTTGATGATGAACAACTAAACAGGTGTTTGCATAAAATATTACTTTTTTATGTATAAAATTTATGTATGTACATAAAAAAAAAACTATATTGTAGATAGTGAAAATCAATTTTATTGTGTGTGTATATATCCTTTTCGAAACTTTTTAAATCCTTTTAATTCCCTGATTTTGAAAAAAAGAAAAAATACATACGAGTAAATTCTCTTTAAAAGGAAAATCTCCTAATGTTTTTTTTTTTTTTTTTTTTTTTACATTTGTTTTTTTAGAAAAATGTAAAAAGATTATCTATATTCATGAAATACTGAGAGTAGTTTGAAGGGATAATATTGGATAAATTTTAAAAGATGTTTTAATTTGAAACTAAAAGCTATTGAAAATTAATCAAAGGTAAATAATTTTTCTAAATCTTTTTTTTTTTCATTTGTAGAACATATTTTCTTTTGAATAATTAGTAATTTAGTAAAAGCGTTTCTAATTCATTATGCATGATAAATATTTTTTTTAGATTTTATTTATTTTGCTTTTTAGCAGAAATGTGATTTTTAATTGAAATAATTGCCATGAAATTCGATTAACGATAACAATTAAAGACAACGCCTTTTTTTCTTATGGATTTCTTGTAATCGAATTTGAAAGTTTTAAACTCTACACTCCATAAGAAAAGACTCGATTGTATTTGAAAGTTTTTTTTTTTCACTAAAATTAAGATGCATTTAAATTTTTGTAAATCGTTAATATTAAAATTTAAAGAAAAAATTGAATAGATTAAACTAAAACTATGAATTCGTTATATAAACATCCCTTAAGAAATATAAATTAATAAATTTTTCATCATGCAGTACTTATAGTACATAGGATCATGTTGTGTCCCTTCGGCAATATTTTATGTTTTTACATATTAAATTTGTATATAGTTTATGTATATACATATGTATATAAATACAAGGATAAATTTACACTGATTATACAATTTTCACATATTTATAATATGTTCTTCATGTTATATGCTAATCTACAGTTATTGATGATCCATGTATCATGCATACATAATATTTTACGTTCACTATAAATTATCATGTGTATTGTACAATTTTAAAGTACATGTACAAAATTATGTAAATTTATTTTTAAAAAATTTATACAAAAAAAAAAATTAAAAATAAATAAATAAAAAAATATTATTTTAATAATTTTGATAAAAAAATTTTTTTTTTTTGTGAAGATTTTTTTGTTTATTTTAATTTCTTTTTGTTTTTGTAATAAACTAATTAAAATAATGAAAATATAAAACCTTTCAAATTTTAATTAGCACATTTTAAACTGAATAATTAAGTATTATAAATTTTTAAAATTTATTTAATACACATGTACATATTTTTTAAAAAATCACATATGTAATGCATCAAATAGTAATTACAACATGTAAATAAACAAATGTGTGTGATATGTATGCATATTTAATCAATTACATGAATTCGTATTATCAATTTATATTTTTTATAAAATATGTAATGATGATGATAAAAGTTGAAATTTTTAAGTATTCGTAGTGTTATTGAAAAAATAAAATAAAAATCATTTGTTTTAATTTTTATAAATATATACATACGTCATACATGTGTATGAATGTATATGTACAAATGATATTTAAGTTCTTTTTTTTACTTGTACTATGAATTACAAATAAATATTCAATTCATTTAGAGTAACAAAAGTATCACAAGTTTGTTAAAGTTCATAAAAATTGTTCGAATGTTTCTTGAGAAAATGTTACATAAAGTTGTATGAAAGGATGGCTTCGGTCATAATGCCCTTAACGTACTTTTTACATATTGTAAGTAAAATTATATGAAAAATTTTAATGTTATATGATTGTAAAATTGCTTTACTTGCATATCAATGGAAAATATATTTTTGAACAAGAAAAAAAATAAGGAGTAAAAAATTAGATTAAAAAATACGTTATTTCAGTAAGTTTTTTAAATAATTAAATTTGCAACAATCACAAATGTACAAAACCACAAAAACAAAAAAACAAAAAAAAACAAAAAAGAAAAAAAGAAATTCATTTGTAATTTAATAAAATCAATCACGTTGGAAAACATCTGATTATTTTTGCGTTTTTGTTCTTGAAGTGTTTCGTAAACTATAAAGAACTGAGAGAAGAAGAAGGAATAGAAGGATGTTTAGAAAAATTATTTATCTACGTTTCTTATATTACTCTACATAATGAAATTTTCTATAAGCACACCTTTCATCAGAATACAGACACCAGTGTTTCGGATAACAGTGTATAACAAAAAATAAAATCCAGTGATATGTACCTCGATTTACGAACTTAATTCATTTCTGCTCCCGGTTCGTATCATTAAAAGTTCGTCTAGTGCTTCATTAGTCAAGGTAACACTCTATAAGGAATTGATTTGAAAATTTTTGCAATACAAAAAAAAAAAAGTCATTTTGAAAAATTATCGAGTTTTGAAGAAATGTTTTTTATATAAATATCTACACTGAAAATGTAAGTTTTAACTTTTTACACTAAGAAAATTTTTTTGACATACATATCTGTGTACCAGCATCTCGGAATACATTCTTTAAAAAATGTGATTTTATTATACAGGATTGAATTGAAATAAAAGTTATATATGTATTATATTCATTTTGTCTGGCAACAATCGTCACCTTGACGACGACATCCTAGTGTAAAGGATTCAATAAAATATTCGTAATCAGTAAATAATAGAAATCCTGTAACCCTAAAAAATGTAGAGTACAAGTGTCATGAGTTTTTTTTCAAATCAAATCTTATCAAAATGTAAAATTTTTTTTATTGAGGGTTTCTTTTTTATTATATGCCACAACGAAGGGGTTTTCCTTTACAGTACTTTAGTTAGCACAGCAAAATTACGGTAATTATTTGTTTCTTAATGGTTTTATAAATTTACCTTTATAATTATCCATTAAAATTATGTATTAATGGTATTAATAAAAATTTATTCTAGAAATACATAATATAAAAATAAATATTTATGTAAGCAATTTAATATTATGTATTATACATATTACGTAAAAATGTTTTATAATAACGTTTGTTAATATTCCTTGTTTTCCATTAGCAAATTTGTAAAAACAAAAAAAGTATATATTATATTCTTTATGTGTGGGTGGTACGTGCATGAATGTTATGTTTGTTTAATTTTTAAAAACAAAAAGATTTTCTTTTATTTTTAAAAAAAAAAAAAAAAAGTAAACTGATTTTTCTTTAATTTTTCTATGCTGTTGAAAAAACAAACAAAAATTTTGAATACGTGAGTAAATATGAGGGAAATTCGATTTTCAAAACTTGAAAGGATATTATGTATGTACGTCTGTTTGTTTTTTTTTTTTCTTTCAAATTTGTTAATTTTGAATTTTATACTAATAAAATATATGTTTTATGTTCTATTTAACAAACAAAGCTTTTTTGTTTTTTTTTCATAACCACATATCCTTTGAACAAAAAAAAAAGAAAAAAAGTAAAAATAAATAAGAAAATAATGGTTGACAACAACAACAATAAGTAAAAATTTTTATCGAACAATAAATATGACAAAGTTGACAAACAACTCTCGTAAAGAAAAAAAAAAATAATAATAAATAAATAATAATACGCTTATATAGTATGTGTTTTTTTTTTTAGATGACGATGTGATGTTGATGATGATGACGATTATGAAGAAAAATGAAAAGGACATGTTGGATAAATAATATAAGTTAAAGAAAGAAAAAAAAAATGAAGAAAATAAAAAAAAAAAAAAATTCACAAAGAAAAAGAATAGGAAAAAAAGAAAATACATACTTAATATATATAATGAGTACCATTTACCATTTTGATGAAGAAGTATGAAAATATACTCACAATAATAATATTGTGTATAAAATGATGATGGTAATATTATCATGTATATAGTATAACAGAAAAAATAATGTATTCATATACCTATATAATAAAAATGTGTTTTGTAAGCCAAAAATTATCATTTATACTTCACAATGTTTTTGAATAAACATAAATACAAGCAATATTGTGTACTAAAAACAAATAGATACATATATGTATGTACATATATACCTATATATCTATACACAAAAACCGTGTAATACATCAGTAGACATAATTCTGATGGTTAATGTAAGGATAAAGAAGTACAACAAGAAAAAAAAAATCATCACCATCATTATAAAGTACGGAAAAAAAAACATAAACAGAAATAAAGTGTAAAGATTCGCGAAAAAAAAAAAAGCTTCTCAGATATGTATACAAGGTTAAGTTGAGAAACTCTGACTACAAAAAAAGGATATACAAAAATAAAAAACAAAATTGTATACAAGAATCAAGAAACGAATATGAAAAGGGCCTTCTTATTTGAATGAATGGGTAAAAAAAAAAAAAAAAGATGAAGGGATAGGATATTTTAAAAGCTCATAAAAATGTAGGGTAGTGGGTATTTTATTTGAATATGTATATACATAAAATGATGAGGCAATAGAAGGAAGAAGTTGTAGTTAGGAAAAAAAGAAAACAAAAACAACACACACAATTTTTAAATAAACAAGGATAAAAACCATATGTGTGTTTTCACTATACATACTCGTAAATACATGAATATACATACATACGAGAATATGTTAATACATAATATACATGCTATAGAAAAGATTATGAGATGGAAATTAATTAAAAAGCAGTTGATGACGCCATGAATACAAAAAAAAAAAAAAAAAGACGATGATGATTATAAAACACACCGCACCATCATCAATTCAGCATCAGGGAAATATGGCTTAACTAAAACTTCTTCATCATAAATAACCCAGTTTTATATGAAAAAAAAAAAAACTTATATAAAAATAAGGAAAGAAGAATTATAAAGAAAAAAAAGTTTCAATTTTCATTTATTCATTTATTTTGTTGATTCTTCGAATTTATGTACGAGTATGCTATGTGCATCATATGAATGTATTTTTATCTCTTCTACATAAATATATGTACATGGATGAAATTTTATGCATATCGCATGCACAGAAAAAAAAAAAAGGACGAAAAAAAATTATTGCGCTAACATGACATGTCTGTGCATTCCTAAGAATTAAAAAAAAAAAAAAAGAATATCTTTATGTTGTATGCCATATTGAAGTATTTATAACCTTGGAAAATGAATATACATATGAATGTATCTTTAGATATGTATTACATATGTATGTATGTATGTATTATTTTTATCTATATGCAAAACTGTCCTAGTTAGCCACACATTAAAATTAAAAAAATAATAAAAAAAGTAAATAAAAAAACAACAACAAAATACATTTTAAATTTGCGTATACACATATCATTATTTACATATATGTATACATATATGAATATAAAAATAATATTTAAATAGATATTTAACATAAACAATTCGGTTAAAATGTTTCACAGGTTAAGAAAATCTAATTGAAAAAACCGCAGTAATTATAAGACAGAAAGAGTAATTTGATTCTTTTCATATGTAGGTATAGGTATACTATACGAGTACATACATTTATGTACATATGCAATTACTGCTTTATTAAAACACATTTTTTTTGTTTTTAAAAATTAATGGGATAAAAGGTTGAATTTTCTAATGACATTTATATTGGAATATTGAATATTTTTACAGCCTTTTATCCTTTAGTACAATACAAAGTGAAGGTTTATTTGTAAAATTTACCAAGATAATATTTTGAAGAGAAAAAAATTAATAGGATTACTTAGTTTTTTTTTTTTTATTTAGAAAAAGTTAATTTACATTTTTTCTCAAAGAAAATTCAAATGGAAACCTTTTTTTTTTATTAATAGAAGAAAATTTTCTCGTGTAAATTTATTTTCATATTAAAATGGGACAGTTTTTTTTTCGAAAAGGATTTTAAAAAGGGTTCACATCACGAAACTGCAGAATAATAGTATAAATGTTTTAAAAACTATTTTGCATTACAAAATTATTTCTGGTCTATAATTTTAAATAATTTTTTAATTAACAAATTAATAACTTAAGAGCTTTGTTATTCAGTTTGTCTTTTTGTTTTAAGGAAATCTTATTGATTTATTTTTATTTAAAATTATGTCTTAGGCAAATGGTATTTGATATATTAAATATTCTATTCATAGTTTAAGACTTAAAAAAAGAGAAAGAAAGAATTCAAATTTTGAGAGATTGTTTTTTTTTTTCATTCATAAAGTTATAAAGTTATTGAGAATTACTTAAATAATTCCTGTTATTTTGACATTTTAAATAATATTTATAAAATGTTACGACCTTTTTTTATTCACATAAGCTCAAGACTTAAATTTTATTAAAAGTATATTATGTTTTTTTTTTTTTTTCAATAATAATTAAAATACAAAGACAAAACGTTAACAATAAATTATTCAAAAATTGTATCTTTTTAAAATTCTAATATGTTAACAACTTAAAAATCGAATTATGCTTTTTAAATTTTAATGAGTTTAAATTTGAGAAAAACAAAAAAACAAAAGTAATATAAAAACTGATATGAATGAGAATATAATTCAACATTTAATATAAATAAATTTTCATATTATTTAAATCATTGACAATTTACATCTTTTCATCTTGAAAATTCTCTTTAACATTCTTATATAAATAAAATATTAAACAAAAAGAAAAAAATAATAAAGAGATAAAAAAAATTATATACGTATATCATATACATATATCACCAGAGTATGTAACAAATCTTATACTTAAAATTCAGGATATGAATCACATATACAGAAAAACGGCAAAAAAAAAAAAAAACAAATTCGTTTACTTTATTCCACATATACATAATTATATGTACATATACATACATACTATGTATATGAAAAATTACATATAATATATTTAATGTAATCAAAATGAAATTACATACATACATACATATGTACATAAAAGTATATATATAGAAACAGTTATTCTCTTTTTGAGATGGTGTTATATTTGCGGTTTATATGGTTAAAATCAATTCATATTTAAATATGTTTAAGAAATGCAAATAATATTTATATACGTATTTATGTATGAATGTACATACATGGTAAAGTAATTATATATGTATGTATATGTAGTACATTATATATTTATATGTATGTACATATATTACATGTAATGAAAATTTTATGAAAAACCACTATCATTTATCACATTATCTTTAGTTAAATGTGCATAAAATGTATGATGAGAGTATAAAATGTCATTTTTCTTATCTTTAAAAATTTTTCTCTTTTATATTTTAATTTTAGTTTAAAAATAAATGTGAAAAAGAAAAATGAAAATAAAATAAAATACTGATAATATATTTTAAAAATGATATTGGTCTGTTGCATTATATTGTACTATTATATTATATATATTATACACTTATTACTATGTAATATAAATCTTGTTGAAAATTTAAAAAAAAAAAAAAAAAAAAAAATTGTAATATCTAAATTTAGAAAAAGATACTATGAAGATATTTTCTTCGTATTTTTTATAAAATGAAATTTACATTTATTTCAAGACTAGGATAAATTTTTCTTATTCTATTTTTTTTTTTTTTTTGTTTCGTTTAAAAAAATTACATATTTCGTTATATAAAACGCTCACGTAAAGATGAATTCATGTTATATGTGTAGTATATACATATGTATGTGATTTTATCTCATACATATGCAAAACATGATCCAAAAAATGTAAGTCAAAAATGGTAATT
This sequence comes from Bombylius discolor, assembly GCA_939192795.1. Lineage (NCBI taxonomy): Eukaryota > Metazoa > Arthropoda > Insecta > Diptera > Bombyliidae > Bombylius > Bombylius discolor. The sequence goes on along the minus strand of OW584238.1, from coordinate 51,663,523 downwards.
TACATCTCTATCCAAATAACATTTTCATGTACATAACCTGATTTTCAATGTTTAGTTATTTTTTGTTGTTGTTTTTTTATTTTTCTTCATTTTGTTTATTTTAATTTGAATCCTTCATTTTTATTTTTGTTTTTGTGATTTTTTAAATTTTGCAAACTAAAACACTTTTCGAAAGATAAGTAAAAATTTTGGTCATGAATAAAATCGAGTAATCTATCTTATTTTATTTTTATTTTTTCCTGCTTGTTTTTTTTTTTTTTTTTGTATTGTAATAACTTTATTTTTAAAGATATTTTACGCATGTAATATACATAAAAACACACATATTTTCCATATAAATTCATGCTGTGAGATATGCTAAGAAAAAATCAATCACTATTCTTAAATTCTATTGGAAAAATATTGAGAAAATTAACATGTCTTTTTTTTTGGAAAAATAACACATATGTATTTTTTCGGTATTAGCCTTTTTTTTTTTTTACATACTAATATGTACGTGATTCGATTTTAATTTTCATTTTTGACGTGATAAAAAAAAAAGAAAAGATAAATTGAAAAAGTTATAAGAATATTTAAAGATAGTTTGTTATAGAGTTCAAGAACGAAAAAAAAAAAATTTGTAATTCTTATTAAGAATTTTTATTACACACAAACAGAATTTCTCAAATATTTTTTTAACCGCATATGTGCAGCATGTGCTGTTTATAATGAGTTTTTATTGCATTATTAGAAAATGACTGTAATTAAGAGTATGTGTGAGATATTAAAAAATTATTTGTTTTATGTTCAGAACAGACTTTTTAATGATAATTTCATCTTTTTTTTTTTTTCTCTTTAAGCATGGGAATTTTGTAGCAATTGGATTACAATTAATTATTCCGTATTTTCTTTCTAATTTTTCAATAAGCTTTGAAAAAAAAACAGACCACATGATAGTATATATTCACCTGTTAAATGTCAGAATACAAGAATTATAAAAAGATTTATAATAGGTTTTCATTTGTGAAAAATTAAAATTAAGTATCTTCTTTAAAAAAAAAAAATTTACATATACATACTTATATATATGTACATTTGAAAATATTATCTTTTTCTACTAATTGTTTTTTAAATCTGAATAATTTTTCAATAATTTCAATTTTATTAGGAGAATTTTTTTTTTTTTCAGATTTAAATTCCATGACAAACTCATTTCAATGTAGTAAAAAATATTTTATTTCAATTTAGTTTTAGTTCGTTATGAATTCAAATTTATTAAAAATAAAAAAGATTATTTTTTTTACTTAAGAAAAATAGTTTTTATTTTAAAACTTTTGCCAAAACTTAGTAAATTTTTTCTTTAATACATACAGACACAACCTTGGCATATCTACAAAAAAAATTAAAAAGTGGTTAGAAAAAAAAAAAATCCGTAATTTCTGTAGGATGAAAAATAAAAAGATTTATCCATAGTAAAGATTTTATTTTACTCTCTTCAATGATAAATCACTTGACCTCCTCATACTAAACTCATAAACAACTCGTACTTTTTTTGTTTTTTTTGTTTTTTTTTTTAATTTGAATTTTTTGAAAAGATTTGTTTTTTGTTTTCTTCAAAAATTTAAATGTAATGCAATTTTATATTCTAAATTTTACAAACTGTACACAAAGAAGGTAAACAAATTATGATTTTTATTCGAGTTTATTATTCGAAAACGTCATCCAAATAACGTATCTAATCTTTGCATTTAATTAGTTTTATGAATTGAAAAAAAAAAAGAAAAAAAAATATATTTTTGTTTTTTAATCCTTCAAATTTTGTATTCATGTGGTAAAAATAAGAAAAAAAAAAAAAAATAAGGCATTTTATAATGATCTTATTATTTTTTTATTTTTAAAATTATTTTTTCTTTGTATAAATATGACATTTTTTTTTTTCAATTATCTTTTTTAATGTTCCAATTCGTTTTAACCATTGTGTGTTCAAATGCTTAGATATTTTGAAAATTCAAATAAATAAATATCTTGATGTAATTTATTAAAAGTTGAAATAACAGGAGACTGGAAGAATATAACGTTGGAATATTAACGAAGCTCACGTTACATTTTGATATTCAGTCGAACATAAAAAAATAAACAAAAGAAAAAAAGGATGTGATTATGGAGGAAATTCCAAGCTATAGTTGATTTTAATTATACATATGTACATATGTACATATGTAGATACTCGTATATACTTTTTATTTTATTTGTTTTGGACTTTTTGATAAAATTGAGTTATAATATGTATGTAGTTTGTGAAAAATTATATTTTGAACCTGAATATCTTTTGAACTGTATTTGCATCGTAAGATACAGTGCAGCTTAAAATTTTACATCAGTGTTCAATATTGAATTCGATATAGTATACATATATAAGTAAAGTTCGAAATTGTAAGTTGACAAAGTCTATAGATTTTTTTCAACTCAAAAAAGCGAATTAAATTTTTAATTTTTGCAAAATTTTAGCTTTAAAGAGTTATCAAAAGGGTCAATAGTCCACAATAAAGTATATGTTTTCTTATTTCGTATTTATATCTATACATAGTGATTTTATTTTTTTTTTTGCATCTAAAATAATTTCAAATTTAATTTAAAAATGTTCGTTTCAATTCAATCAGGATTTTCAATTTAATTTACAAATCTTCCAAAAATTACAAAACTTCATTTTTATCGAATAGTCGTAATGTAAAAAAAAAAAGCACACTGCATGTAAAAACTCAAGAAATTATTATACTGAACAAATTTTTTTTTTTTTTAGACTCAATAAAATTTCGGAACACCAATAAAAAATAATTTCTATTCACAAAATCTTATTAAAATTAGATCTTCCAGATAATTTTTATGGTTCATACAAATAAACAATCAAAAGGAAATTATAAATAATAAAAATTTTTGTAGATAAATACTTTTAAAAGGTACAATAAAAAATAATACAGATACTTTTCCCTTGTAAATTTTGTATCTGACACCATAATTCAAGTCATCCAAGAGTATCTGTTACTATTTATGTATATAAATATCTATATTCTAAACATAAATTTGAATTGTTGTTGGATTGAAAAAAAAAAGAAGACATAAACAAAAATACAAGTAAAGATAACATGGTAAATATAAAATAAAATAAAAAAACTAATTGTATTAATAATTATCAAGTCTTTGTTACATGATGAATAACCTACTTATTAAGATAAAAAAAAAAAAAAGAATATTTATTATGAAATTTATTAAATTATAATGTTACGTGATAATTTGAATTAAATCTTTATTATTCAACATGCCATTATATTTATATAATGGTCAAGAACAATAAGAAACAAATATTATTTATAATCATATAAAATATAAATTTTGATCATGTTATTTAATGTATAAAATTTTATATTACAAGCATATATACTAACACACATAATATATATCATTTGATGAGGATTATATTACGAATCAAATTATATGAGATAATAGAAATAAAAATTTAATTAAATTAATGAAAATTACATTTTGAAAATTAATGAAATATGTACAAAATACATACTACATGAGAAAAATACTTGTAGATTAATTTTTAAGGGTTTGCAAATAATAAAATTTCAGGTGCATTTACATTTTAAAAAAAAATAAAAAAAATGAAATTAAACTTGATGAAACAAAAGACGTGTGAAGATATTGGAAAAATAAAAAGAAAATAAAAAAAATAAAAACCTGATCATTTGAAGAAAAGTTGTAAACCGTATTGAAAAAGATTAAGAAAAATTCTAATGGATTTTCAATTTTCATTTTTTTTTTTAATTTTTTTTTTTTTTTTTGAAAATACATAATTTCATAAAAGTTTGTGAGAATATACACATAATAGAAAAAAAATATATATATTGTATATGTACATTAAGCAAACACTTATTTGGTATTATTAAATCCTTTTTTTTTTCCTCTTATATATATTTTTTTGTTGCTTTCTGTGATTTCATTAATTCGAGATATGAGGAAAAATTTAATCAGATTACGATAAGTATTTTGTGTGTTGCCAGTAATTAAGAAATAATAGAGATATGTAGATGTGTATCAAGTATCAATAATTTAAAACAAACAAAAATTGATAAAAAATTTAGTAATTTTCAGTTTAAAAACAAAATCTAGATTTGGCAAAAGTTCAATATGTCTTGAAAAATGATTTTTTTTCCTTTCTCCGTTGCTGTACTTATGTCTATTAAATGTAGAAGAGACACCGGTAAATAAAAAAAAAATTAAATAGAATTTTGCAGACTCCCACATTTTTGAAAAAATTTTCTAATGGCCATTTTTTTTTTATATTCTAGCTAAAGCTAACTGCGAAATAACCATCGCATTTTGTTTTCTTTGTCTTTGGCTGATACTTAGCCGCTAGCAAAATTTAGCTGGAAGGTGAAATAATAGCTAAAGTATATATTTAGCTAAAGGCTTACTTACTACCAGCGTTTTTTTGTTTTTACTCAATTTTATTCAATACATATGATATTTTTAGAGTCTTTTATTTTCCAAGAAAAATAAACTAATTTTTTGTTGCGTTGAAGAATTTAGGGTTTTTTTTATCAAAGAACATACACCAATGTAAGAAAAGCTTATAAATGGTATTATTTTTCATTTTTATTTTTCAACACAATTCGTAGTTGAACGTGATTTTTTTTTTTTAAATTTTTTAAAAAAGCATATTAATTTGATTTCATCGGAAAATTAAATGTAAAGAATTCAAGAATTCTTATCAATAAAAGGTTAAAAAAAATTTGATAAAATATAAACAAAAATATTTGGTAACACTGATAAATATTTTCAACTCACAAAGTTATGTATTACATATCAGATATACTATTATAAAATATAAATACTCATATGGTATATGTAGGTATATCCTTGATAAACTTTGTGTATGTATCGAAAATACAAAACATTTATTCAAATAAAGATTTTTCGTTATTTTACTTTTTTTTTTATTTTTTCGTACAGAAAAGACTATAACCAGGTAAAGCACATTCTGTTTTTTTTTTTTTTTTTTCGTAAATATAAAAATCTATATATCGTATATATAATGCACACATGTATTTACATATATAAGTATACTGTATATTTTCACTAGGAAACAAAATTGTTGTAGATATATAAAAATGAAATGGAAAATATTGTACCTTATTTTTTAACCTCATCATTTAATCCATATGTACACATATGAAAACTTATGTACAAAAATATATGTATGTACATAATATGTATGTACATATATGAATATGTAAAAAAATGTAAAAAAAAAAAAAAATATAAAAAAAGTATATAAAACTTCTCTACATGTTTATCCATTTTGACAATGGGTATGATGATATGAAATGTTAAAGCGTTAAATGTGTATCTACAATATAAAAAAAAAAAAAAAAAATTATATAAAAAAAGGATAAACTAGGATGAGATGAGTTGTATACATAAATTGCGAGAAAAATATAAAAAAAAAACAACACATACATATATAAATTCTATTCGAAATTGTAATACGAATGAAGTGTGTGAAAATAAAAAAATAACAAAAAAAAAAAACCATAATAATAGAAAAAAAAAAAAGAATAAAGAAACGTGAAAAAAAAAATTTAGAATAAAACCTATTTGCGAAAGTTGAAACTTTTTTTTTGTATTTTTATTTCTTTTGTTGTCGTTGAAGTTATGCCAAAAACTTTAGTATAAACATACATATGTATATACAAATGAAATCCAATTCAAAAATACGATTCGAAATGTACAAAATTTTCATATACGGAAATATATTAAAGTTGTGTGTGTGTGTGTTTTCCTGTCTTTTTTTTTTTTTTTTTTTACGATATCTATATTACTACCAGATAAAAGAGTTGTATAAAGTTTAGTATATACTATTAAAATAAAAAAACACCCACGGTGGCTATTTTTGATTGAATGACACGCCCGATCTTGATGAAATTTTTGATATGATGGTACATTGTGTACATGTATACTTGTAAAAATTTACTAATAAATAGAACAATACAAAATTACAACTAGGATATGTGTGTATATATATATATCTGTATATTAAAGAAAAAAGAGTCCTTTAATAAGGATAATAATCAGCATAAATATAATAAACTAAATAAAAATAAAAAAGTTTTGATTCTTCATTTTAAAAAATTTTCATTATCATCTTATTCTAATGATTTGGAAAATTGTTCATAATTTTAAGGAATTTATACTTCTTCAAATTAAAGTTTGATTTAATTGAGCTTAAATCATTAAAGTTTTGTTAACTCCTATCATTATAAGGATAATATAGAAAATAAAAATAAATATTATAATTGAAATAACCATATTAAAAGCTATAAAATTTTAAGAATTGAAGAAGATAAGAGAAAAAGGACATATATAATTTTAAAAATGAAATTATATCCTATATAAGAAATTTACAGAAATTTAAGTTTAAATGAATCATGAAACTCAGGAAATTTGTAATAGATGTCCTTAAATTCTAGAAAGTAATAAAAATAAAAATTTAATAACTAAGAAAAACAAACATTATTATTTTAAGGATATTGTCAATTATTTTATATACCATGTAACTGTAAAATTATATTTAGATCTAGATTTAATATTTTAAAATAATTTAATTAACTTATTAAAAATGAAATGCACTTAACCTAGTTTTTGTTTTTCTTTTTTTCTATAATTAGCAATCAATTGTGGTTTATTATCTTTTATTTGTTTTCTTGTTTTTTTTTTTTCATAAAATAAAAATAGAAAGTCAATGAGATTTTTTGTTTTGTTATATATTATAATAATGCATTTTCAAAATACTTATGTAATAAACTCAAAAACATGTAAAATGATTATTTTTGATATTTACGAGTATGTTTATGTTTTTTTTGTTATTTTTTTTTTATATTTTTTTAAAAATAATTTGACTGTCAATATAAATAATTTTTCTATTGAACTGTCATTTCCGTTGAAAATTTATTTACAAAATCGATTGATTGATGAATATTGTCCTGGTTTGCTTATGCAGAACTTATTTACATATAAATGTACGCAGTCAATTTTATTTTTTTGTTTTTGTTCTTGTTTTTTTTATATTTTTATTTTTTTTTTTTATTTCAATAATATGATGATGCATTCACACAAGAGAAACCAAAAACAATAATGGATATTGGGTTTTATCCTTTGGGCAATTTAAATATTAAAAAAAAAAAAAAAGAAAAAAGAGGAAAAATGCAATTTTAAATGAAGTGAAAAATTGTTATTGTTCAAATTTATTTATACATAAAAGACATAAATCATTTACGTAAAATATATGTGTGTGTGTGTTATATCATCAGCATGATTGTATCTCATAAACGTTTTGTTTTTGTTTAGGATAGCAGTGTTTTTTTTTTTTTAATCAAATTTTAAATTTATCTAAAATATAAAAAAATGATGAGTCATTTATGAATGCAGGTTTATTTCAAAAGAAAACATAATTAATAATTAATAGGTTGCTTGAAACCCTTTTATTTTTTTTTGTTTTTGTATTTTGGTTTATGAAAAAATGACATTATAATTAAAAGAAAGAAAGAAGATAGAAA